>JALIGU010000010.1:8410000-11073498 GCA_023053565.1 Aquilegia eximia
ATGCTTGCTTTGTCTAATCTTTTAAATTACCACTTTCATGATTGCACTTTATTGGAATCTATGCCCACATTTTGAATTTTATTATAAATCCTTAGAATTTTTGGTAATCGTCTTTATGGTATATAGATCTGATATTGTGTATTAATAGTGGACTATGAACATAGAAAATTGGCATGCTATTAATTTCTTAATAACATATAATGTATTACTAACTCTCTTTTTGAATTTTTCTTAGGTTTCAATATGAAAGCTCAGTACATTACCTCCGTCTTTTCAGACATGAGTACTTCTGACCTAGGTACACTTTTTATTCTAACATATTTGAGAATTTAGAATTACTTCACTATTTAATTTTTCTACTGAAAATATTATTGTTGAGTGCAATTTAATAGTTCTATATTTGCGCAGATAACTATCCACAATACCAGAAAAGGGCAAGGGGAATACCTCAAATCATGTATATTTGACATACACGCATATTGTCAGTAATAATAATATCATAAAAACTGACTGTATTTGTTCATCATAGAATGGATTTGACACCACAATACCAGAGAAGGACACGGGGAATTCCTCAAACTAGGTATCTTTGTCATACACATATGCTCAGTAGTAAAATTGTCATAAATTCTAACCGTATTTTTGTTTATCATAGAATGGATTCTACAGATTATGTTCTTATAACAATGTCTTACAACCCAAATGGGGCTGAAGTGGAAAACAATGTCAAGCGAGAAGATAAGGAAAATGACAAAGACATGGTTGATAGAATCTTCAAGATGCAACTGTCAAAGCAACTAGCAGGATTGAACAAGGTCAATTTCTATGGAAGACCATTTCAAAGTAAGTAACAAATCCCAATTTATTCTGTAACATATCAAAATCCATTATGTGCTTGGATGTTACTGTTTGTTAATACTTTATATTTTGACAGGTTTATGTATTTATGGATCACAAAAAAGGAATACCGCGAGCACACATCTTGGGATTGATTAGCACAGAAAGAATTGGAACTGGGAATTGAAGAAATTACTATGAAAGAATAAATAAGATGACCTTAATAGTTAGGAGTGATCTGGTGTTGGTAGTCAGAACTTAAATAATAAGCACCTTCTTTCGAAAGATCCTTAGTATGATCATAACTTCACAATAGGTGTTTCTATTTCTTTAGATGAAAGTGCATTTGGGACTCTTTCTTAACAACTATATCCTATTACTTACTTTATTTACAACGAGAAAGGTTGAAGTTCAATGTTGATTTAACATTAATTTTGTCATTAATTAGTAAAATATTGGTGGATAAGGTTGTTTTTACTTTAAGTTTATAAGTCCTAATTGTTAAAAGTGCATATTAAGTTGTGTTATAGAGCATGTTGCCTTATGGCATTGTCTGGTGTGTATGGACTTTGCGGAACGTTTTTATTTTCAGGGAAGACCAAGTTGATCTACGAAAGGAAGTGCAGCGGATCAAGGAGACTGCATGGCTGTTGCTGAATATTGACAAGAAGGGTATACCAGAATTTAACGTCATAAAGGGTGTAGTGCCCCAGCATAAATCAACAACAAAGGGTGGGTGCAGTTGACTTGGCAGACACAGTAACTGAAGCAGTGATCATGTCATAAGCATGTAGCAACAGCGCACCTCGACAGTTGCAAAGTTGATGCAGCTAGAATGGACCACACCCTACTCCCTTCCACGAACTTCTTCCATCTCTTCCCCTCATCTTTTGTTATTTTGTTCATCTATTCATCGCTATGATGGCCCTCTCCCGCAGGTCAGTTCCCTTAAAAAATAAATTATGATTTTGGCTTTCAAATTCTTTTGATTTGGTATTTTTTTTTCCTATACAGATGCATAATTAAGAATTCCCTAGCAAGAACTTGAATTTCTATCAACAACAGATTGAGGGATACAGGTCTGAACTATTCGAAAAATTAGTAATTTGTTGGGGTCTGCTTAACCCGGTAAGTACCAACCAAATTTGATTGTAATATTCAT
The DNA here is from genome assembly GCA_023053565.1 of Aquilegia eximia. Classification (NCBI taxonomy): domain Eukaryota; kingdom Viridiplantae; phylum Streptophyta; class Magnoliopsida; order Ranunculales; family Ranunculaceae; genus Aquilegia; species Aquilegia eximia. The sequence continues at coordinate 8,412,000 of JALIGU010000010.1, forward strand.
TAAAAAGTAAGTACCAACCAAATTTGATTAGAATTATGTTTGAAATGTACATTAATGTTAATTTGATTTCTATTTCTATTGTTGAATGTTGTGATTTGTGACAAGTAAGATCCCTCATTGTTTTGCACTCTGTAATTGATTTTTGTTACATACATCAATGTTTCTATAGCTCAAGTCTGAACACAATGTCAATGATACGAAGCAAAGATTTGCATTAGTGCACAAAAAATACAATTTTCATTTTGTACACCAAAAACATTGGAGCTATTCGATATAAAGAGGTGTAAATATTTCATACATTTGAATTTTAAGACTTCTGAGCGCCTGAGTAAATACTTCTATGTTTCCTTATTTCATTTTGGTTAGTTGATATGAAAGTTCATGCACATGTTTTTGTTCATTGGTAATTTACCTCAGGCTTGCATAATTATGATAGAGAAAATTATTCAGTTGTGGTCCACTGCTGCAGTTAAGGAGGGTGTTCTATGGTTGGTTTTATATTGGTTTTGATGGCATATTTTAATAATTCATTTTGGGTATCTGCCAATTATCAACAGAAATGCAATTTCTGATTGTTAGGTTTTATATTAAGTGTTTTTTTTATCCCAGGTAAAAGTATTTCATTCATCAAACTGCTTGAGAGGAGAAATTACAAGATACACCAAGGGGTTACAGGAGGAATGCATAGTAATAAAAAGAAGATACATGCCAAAAATTGCAGCCCCCGCCCACAAGAATTAGAATCAGAAACTGAGGGACTCTGTCAGTCATGTCCAGTCAATCCCATATCAGACTTTTCACCTTGGTGATCACTTCGTCGATGTTAAGAGTTGCATTCATGGAGATAGATTCATTCCTTATACTTACCTGCGTTCTTTGCAGAACCACCTCCAAAATCTACTGTCACTGGCATGTTATTTCTAGCACTACCTAATATCTCATCATTGGTCTTTTCATATGAAGTGGGAGAAGATTGCCTACATTTATGTTTCAAGGTTCTGCTTTCGTGAACTTCAGTAAGTAATTGACACAAATCTCCGTCCTCAATGTTAGCAGACATTTGGACTTGGAAAGATAGAGGGTTGTCAAGGTTGAACGCAGGTAGAACAGTCCAGATCAGTGACGCGATTCCACAAGTAGTTCACGAGCTATACAGGCTATATGGTATCCTCCATTGAGTGATCATGCCTATGAGATTTTAATTGTAGAAAATTGTTTTTGTACTGGTAGAAAAATCTGATTTCACCAAAGTGTTGTTAGAATCAGGCCTTCATTATAGCTTATATTTTCATCAAAGAAGAATAAAGTTGAGACCATCTGTTCCATTGTATCTGCCTCAGTACTTGATCGGACCTCAAAAGTGTATATTTATCCCCCGAATAACATCTTGTTTGTCTAGCACTTAGCTTATATTATTGTATTATATCTATTGATTAGTGCATTCTTGTCTTTATGTAGGTTTTCGGAGCCAAAATAAGAATATTAAGTAAAAGCCCGCAAAAAGACGAGAAAAGCAAGCAAGGAGGTGTTAATTGCACAAGGGAAGAAGATTGGATATTTGTACCGCGGAATCTGCTAAGGGCATCCCGTGGTCAACTCTGGTCAAATAGGTTGAGTTGACTTTTTCGTCAATTTTAACTAAGGTTGACTTTGATTGACTTTTGGTCAAGAGTTGACTTCGGGTCAAATGCTGCTGACCTAGGTTGACTTCGGTCAACTGCTGACTTCTGAAGACTTTCTTTTGGGTCAAATCTGTTGACTCATGTGGACCGGACTTCCTATTTTGGGTCTTGATCTTATAAAGGCTCTACAAGAAGAACCAGAAGTCCAATTGGGGCCCATGAGCTATCAAACTGAAGGTCTTGGCCCAAGCTACAATTCTAGCCCAAGAGGATTAGGTTTTGCTGATTGCAATCCCTCTAGGAGGCCAACAGCAGCAGCCACGAATTTCACTAAGTTAGGAAGTCTTTGCATGCAAGTATTCCATTATGTAATAGGTATATAAGAGAAGTTGTAACTAGGGTTTACTATGTATCAATCTTTGAGCTAAGCTAAGTCTTAGCCTCAACTTGAAGATCAACTATGTACTCAATTCAGATATCCATGATTTCAATTATGATATTCTTTGATTTAATTATTTGTTCCATTGGTATGAGTAACTAAATCATCATGGGGGGAAGGTGGAAGCTTTCTAGGTGATGTATGGTTATTATGGTGTTTCTTCTTATTCATTGTGATTCAAGGTTCTTAATGCTTATTTACTTCTATCTGCAGTATGAGGTAAGTATGATTGTTTGTATGCTATTGTTATCCATGTTATTAAATATTATTGTTAGAATTTAGGGAGACCTAGTTTTGATAATAGTATTATATTTATTGTAGATGTGTAGTGAAATAGCTGAGAGGTGATTTCTGCATGTTTGTGATATTTATCTTTTATTGGAACCCTTTCATGATTAAATTCAATAGCTGAGAGGTGAGGATTTAATTGTGAATAATATGTGGAGTTAATTAGATTCAATAGCTGAGAGGTGAGGATTTGATTAATGAAGCATATTCAATAGTATATATAATAGAATCCCGTTTTAATTGATTCAATAGCTGAGAGGTGAGGATTAATTACTATTTGTATTAATAATTAATAGGAATAGCTGAGAGGTGACTTATTAATCATTATAGATTGAATATGAAGGACAACATGATATAATTATATAACCTAGTTTGTGGAAACCTACTATTTCCCCTATGTCATCATATTATCTTCTTTTCCATATCTTCCATATTCTTAAGTTAGGATTTATTATTATTCATTGCCTGTAGGAAGTAGAATCAATTCTCCAACTTTTATTATTGATTCATTGATGTTTCTTAACAATTGTTCTTAATTGTGTTTGAGCTAAGATCTCCCCCTCTGAGGTGGGTACGATCCTTGCTTGTTACTTGTCTACTTTGATCTCAATCTATACAGGCACAAGAAGGAAAATATAAAAATATTTGTTTCTTAGTAGGTGTAAAAAGTCAACTAACAAAATGGCGCCGTTGTCGCTCTAAGGAACGGAGTTCATTCAAGCACAAAGAAGAATAGTTGTTTTGGGACATCATCCCTCTTCTATCCCCCCCACCCTTCAATTTTTGATTTTTTTTTAATTATTATTTTTAGGTTTTTAGTTACTTAGTCCTCTTGTTGATCTTGCAGTGAAAACGGATCTGAAAAAGCTCGAAAAACGGAGTAGATATCAAAGTTTGAAGATAGGCGCGCATTCAAATTTTTTTTTCTGAAAGTTACTGTTCTGAAGTGGGCTCGATCTCAAGTCGAGATCACTTTGTTCATTAACAATCTCGAGTCGAGTTTTCGGCAGAAATTCGGCCTGGTTTTGCGTGAATTATCCAGGACGATCTAGAACTCATTTTCGGCTGAAATTTTTACGGTTTAAAGGTTTCGGGGCGATTTACTTGCCTTAAATATTTCGGAATTTTCGGAGCAGCGGAAGTTATTTAAATTTTCGTCCAAAGACAGGAATTTTTGCAGAAATCACTGAACAGGCATATCCAGGCAGGGATTTTGCCAGTTTTGCGTGATTTTTCTAGGACGCTCCAGAAGTCTAAATTAGCTGAAATTTTTACTGTTGAGAGATCGTGAGGTTAACTAGGTAGTTTATGTTTTTCAGTATTTTTAATGACTTGTAAGTTATTTAATTATTCGATCCACGAAGGGGTCGCGGTTGTAATATTTTTAAAGTAGGTGTTGCTAGGATTTTATTATTGTGTGTTCTAAGCGGGTAGTAGAGCAAGGTTGTGGAGCTAGCCTTGGGTATACTAAGGAACGACTCCTAAGGACAATTGAAACCCAAGAAGCGGTTGCCCCTTAGTCGACTTCAACTCATCTTCTCCCCACATTTGTGCGCTTGTTTGGCATTTTTATTTTTAGCACAAAGTGGGAGGTAAGCATTTTCTCAACCCTCCTCGAATCCCCTGCAAGAGGAGTTTCTGTAATGATTAGCATGACCTTGATTGTTGTTTGATTTCTATTTCTGCTTTTACTTGTTAAACCGAGACTGCAAGGCGGACCTCGCCTATAAGTGAAACCTAAATATCAATTGATTGCAATATCGTAAGCCTTAAAATTGAACCAACTAAAGCCATGCTATCACGATGTTCTCATTGAGACTTTGACGGATACTTCATCTATTACTGTTTGGGTTTTCTTTGATTGGAGCACAAGTGGGGAATTGGGTCAGGAACCCCTACAGATTTATCTATAGATTCAATTGTGGTTATTTAATTAAGGAACGTGTTTACACGGAAAACCTCCCACATTGGTTATTAGCTTGCTTGACTCTCAAGAGAGGAAAAATCACTCACGAAACTTGGAGAGAACTCATTGCCTTGGGTGAACACAAAATAGAGTCAGTTTTTGAGCCCCTTGTTAGATGCTTTTGAATGGTTAGGACTTCTGTGGCATATGTAATGCGCATGTTGCATGCATCTTAGATCAGGTAAAATCTTGTCCAAACCAACAATCTACACAAAGAGCACAATCACGGACCTCTCTACTTCTCTTGAGGACGAGTTCAACAACTCAACCTCCCTACCTCTTGAAGAAGAGTTCAACAACTCAATTTCAATTTCTGAAGTAAATCCTACACATATGGCTCAAGAAGCTACCCTTCGGGATTACTTTTCACCTTTGGCCACAGGGCCACCTACTTGCATTGTCTTACCCGAGACACATGCAGATTGCTATGGCATTCACCCACAGATTGTGGGCATGTTGCCTAAGTTCCATGGACTTCCAAGGGAAGATCCATATCACCACCTCAATAAGTTTCTGACCGTTCTTCACACTTTTAGGGAGAAACACTTATCTGAAGAGGAAGTTAGCCTAAGATTGTTTACATTCTCTCTTGAGGATAAAACATATCATTAGTTACATAGCCTTCCTCCTAATTCCATTGTCACTTGGGCTCAACTAAGTCAAAAGTTTTTAACCAAATTCTTTCCTATCACTAGAACTAATGACATAGTTGATGCCATAAGAAGTTTTAGGAAAAAAGAGAGTAAGGTTTTCTTTGATGCATGGGAGAGATTTCATGATCTACTTCTTCAATGTCCACACCACAAAGTCGATGACACTGAAAAGGTTAGAATTCTATATAGGAGCCTTAATACTCAAACTAGGAGTACGGTTGATAACATGAGTGGTGGAGATTTCCTTGATTTCTCCACCACCAAGGCCTTAGCTTTTCTTGAAAAGATTTGCTAATAATAGCCAACATTGGGATATACCAGGACATACCTCGAGAAACACTACCATGGACTATAATGATAAACCTAGAGGAATGTATGATGTCAAACCTGACATAGAGCTTAAAAATTTAATTCAAGGTTTAACTAAACAGGTAGCAACACTTGGAGTATCCTTAAATCCCCAATCAACTGTTATGAGTGCCTCCACTCTTTCATGTGATGCTTGTCATGACCAGACTCACACTGCTGAATTTTGCCTTCTCCTAATGAATCCACCAGAAACTGAGGATGCATGTGCGTTTAACTACGCAGGGAGAACCAACTTTACTAAGGGCAATGCCACATACCCATACATGGACTGCTCAAATCTTTCTTATTCTAATAATCATCATGCGGGTCCACCTGGTTTTAACAACTCTTATGTGTAACGTAGCAATACCACGTCTGTTGGTCACTCTGACAATAGGAACAGGGCACCGGTCCCCCCTTACTCGAACAATACTCATCCTATAGGTGGTTCCAGGGACCGCATTCCAACTACTCAATCTACCCAACCTAAAACCTCTCTTGAGGATGTGCTTGCACGTTTCATTCAACAGACCCAGGCGTCTATTGAGTCAAATGCCCAGGCCATCCAGAGAATTGAACAAAAACTTGATGAAAGAGGTAGATTTCCGGGACAGTCCATCCCGAACCCCAAAGGCAAGAAAGTTGCCTTAGTGACAGAAACTACTACTCCGTCCACATATGTACCAATTGCTGAAGTAAAATCGGTTTCCACCCTTAGGTCAGGAAAACAGGTTGATAATCAAGTTAATTACACATTGAGTCCCAACATTGTGAACCCGGTTAGATCTGTACCTGTTGCCCAACCTACACATTCGACCAATGAGGCGACCACCTCTAAGTCGAAGAAGACTGCCCATGAGATCATTGATCCTCCACGGATTTACAACCCACCAGTACCTTACCCCCAGAGACTCACGAAGTCTCTAAAGGAAGTCCACGCAGAGGAAGCACTTGATGTGTTCAAACAGATAAATATTAATATACCTTTCCTCACGGCTATTAAGCAGATACCTTCCTATGCTAAGGTCTTGAAAGACTTGTGCACTGCCAAGAGAAAAACTAATGTGCCCAAAAACGCATTTATAGCTGAAGAATTCTATGCATTTGTCCAACAAAATGGTGTTGTAAAATATAATGACCATGGGAGACCTACCATACCTTGCAAACTTGGTGATAAATTCATGGGTAGAGCTTTGTTAGACTTAGGAGCGAGTTGTAATCTATTGACTTATTCCTTATACCTTAGCCTAGGTCTAACATACATGAAACCCACGAAAATGTCTTTACAACTGGCCGACAGATCTTTGAAAGTACCTAGAGGTATAGTAGATGACCTATTAGTTAAAGTGTCAGACTTTTACTATCCTGTTGACTTTGTGGTGTTGGATACTGAACCTACTGTCGATGATTCGGTACCCATCATCCTTGGTCGTCCATTCTTGGCCACCTCTAATGCTCTCATAAACTGCCGGAACGGTTCCATGGTTCTCACTTTTGGCTCTATGACCGTTGAAGTCAATATCTTTAACCTTGGCCAACAACCCCCCGATCTTTCCTTATCTGAGGATGTGTGCCTTCTAGACTCATTACCTTATGAGATGGTGCATTGTCATTACCCTGAAGATCCGGTTGTTCATTGCCTTGCCATGCATAAAGTAGACTTCGACATTGACCAATCTATTGCCCAAACGAATGCTCTCCTTGATAGTGTGCCTATCTTTGAACCTAAAGATCCTGAGGCCCTTGATGTGGTTTGTAGCTTAGATTCTGAAGCCCAAGTAGAGACCCTTACTCCACCTCTTGTTACCCTGAATCCTCTTCCTCCTGAGCTGAAATACGCTCATCTTAATTCAGACGGTAGTCATCCTGTTATCATTTCATCATCTCTTACTATAGAACAGGAAAGTAAACTTTTAGAAGTTATCTTAGAGCATCGTTCTGCTATTGCCTGGTCTATCCATGACATAAAAGGCATTAGCCCTTCTGTCTGTTCTCATCGTATTCATCTTGAGGACGATGCCAAAACTTCTCGTGAACCTCAGAGACGCCTCAACCCTGCGATGAAAGAAGTTGTTCGAGCAGAGGTTCTTAAACTTCTGGATGCAGGGGTGATTTATCCTATTTCAGATAGTCCCCTGGGTTAGTCCTATTCATGTGGTCCCTAAGAAGGTCGGCATGACTGTAGTTACCAATGATAAGAATGAACAAGTCGCCACTAGAGTTCCAACTAAGTGGCGTGTTTGTATCGACTATAGGAAGCTTAATACAGTCACCCGGAAAGACCACTTTCCTCTTTCCTTCATAGACCAGATGTTGGAACGTCTAGCTGATCATTCTTTCTACTGTTTCCTGGATGGTTACTCCGGTTATAACCAAATTCCTATCGCCCCTGAAGATCAGGAAAAGACGACATTTACATGTCCCTTTGGCACTTTCGCTTATGCCCGTATGCCTTTTGGTCTGTGTAATGCACCTGCTACTTTCCAGAGGTGTATGTTACACATCTTTAATGATATGGTCGAACGATTTATGGAGGTGTTCATGGATGACTTCTCCATATATGGTTCATCTTTTGAGGAGTGTCTTAGTTATCTTTCCTTAGTTTTTAAACGTTTCATAGAGAAGAATTTGGTACTTAACTGGGAGAAGTGCCATTTTATGGTTAGGAAGGGGATAGTCCTTGGTCATGTAGTCTCTCCTGAGGGTATCCAGGTTGATAAAGCTAAAGTAGATCTTGTTTCATCCTTGCCTATTCCTAAGTCTATTAGGGATATTCGAGCCTTTCTGGGCCATACAGGTTTCTACAGACGCTTTATCCAAGATTTTTCTAAGATAGCTCGTCCCTTAACCAATTTATTGCTTAAGGATGCACCTTTTGATTACACAAAAGAATGCAAGAGCGCCTTTGAAAAACTTAAAATCGCCCTCACGTCTGCACCTATTATTAGGCCTCCTGATTGGAGTAAACCCTTTGAGCTGATGTGCGATGCATTAGACTATGCTGTTGAGGCTGTCTTAGGTCAACGTCAAGACGGTAAGCCCCATGTAATATATTGTGCTAGTAAGACTCTCAATGACGCTTAACGTAATTACACGACAATCGAGAAAGAATTGCTAGCCATAGTATATGCTCTTGATAAGTTTCGCTCCTACCTTTTAGGAACCCGTACCATTGTCGTCACGGACCATGCCGCTATTAGATTATCCAAGAAGGAGACTAAGCAGCGTCTTATTTGTTGGATATTATTGCTTCAAGAATTTGACCTTGAGATTAGAGATAAAAAGGGGACCGAAAATGTAGTAGCCGACCACCTGTCTAGATTAGACCGTCCTGAGGATTCTAGTGTCATTTCTGAGAACTTTCCTGATGAGCTTTTTTTCGCAATATTGAATGCTCCATGGTTCGCAGATATAGTTAACTACCTGGCTAGCAACAAGCTTCCAATTGATTGGACCAAACAAGATAGATCCAAATTCCTTGCTAATGCCAAGTATTATTTCTGGGATGACCCTTACCTTTTTAAGTACTGTCCTGACCAGATCATTCGTCGTTGTATCCCTGATTGGGAACAACAAGAGGTCCTTAAGTTCTGCCATGAGCATGCTTGTGGTGGACATTTTAGTGCCAAAAAGACAACTGCTAAAGTATTGCAGTGTGGTTTTTATTGGCCAACTCTCTTTAAGGACTCTCACATGCATTGTACTGTCTGCACTCGTTGTCAACAATTAGGGAAAATCACTAGGCGACACATGATGCCCTTACAGCCAATACTTCCTGTCGAAGTGTTTGATGTATGGGGCATTGACTTCATGGGCCCTTTCCCTGGTATCATGGTTTTTTGTACATTCTGGTCGCAGTAGACTATGTTTCTAAATGGATCGAGGCCATTCCCACAAGGCACAACGACCAAGAAACTGTAGTAAATTTTCTGAAAGAGTATATATTTGCCCGATTTGGCGCTCCCCGTGCGATCATTAGTGATGGGGGGAGCCATTTCTGCAATAGAGCTTTTTGAAAACTTGTCCAAAAGTATGGAGTTACTCACAAAGTAGCCCTTGCGTACCATCCACAAACTAATGGCCAAGCTGAGGTGTCGAATAGAGAGATTAAAAACATTTTGCAAAAAACAATTGACCCTAATAAGGTTGATTGGTCTCTTAGAGTTAGTGATGCATTATGGGCCTATCGTACTGCTTTCAAAACTCCCATAGGCATGTCTCATTTTCGTCTTGTTTTTGGAAAACCCTGTCACTTACCTGTAGAGCTTGAGCATAGAGCCTTCTGGGCAATGAAAAAGCTCAATTTTAATCTCGACCAGACAGGTGAGAGGAGGAAACTCCAGCTTTCTGAGCTTGAGGAACTTCAGAATGAAGCTTATGATCTTTCCAAGTCCTACAAAGCTAATATGAAAAAACTACATGATCGTCAGATCTTACGTAGAGATTTTCAAATTGGGGACAAAGTTTTACTGTATAACTCTAGGTTGCATCTATTTCCTGGTAAACTACAGTCTCGTTGGTCGGGTCCCTTTGTAGTGTCTGCAGTGACACTCTTTGATGCTATCACTTGTCTAAATCCTGCAGACAATACTGAATTTCAAGTCAATGGTCAACGTCTTAAGCATTTCCATGAATTAAGGTCCCCTGAAGTAGAGGAAACTCTCTTAGAAGATCCTACCTATCTAGATTGACCCTTGACCTGCTGGTATCCGGACTCTCCCTTACTCTACTCTTGTCTCTTTTGGGAGGTGTAGTTGAAAGTGCCGGGACCTATAGTCCACAAACTCTTGCTGGCTGAGTCTAATTGATCCAGTACACGCTTTTCTCTGAAGCGTCATCACCAAACAGAACCGTTTCCCGCTCTGTTTGGGGGTGGGGATGTCATTTCCCATTTTCCTAAGTCTAGAGTATCTGACTTTAAAAGACTCGTGTTGTATATTAGACATCAGGATTTCACGCATTCCATTCCAGCGCTTTTGACTCTCCCGTATCTTTGTTTAGGGTAGCGTTTATCTAGGGAGTGAATCCTAGTTGTCCAACTGTCTGGCTGAAGACGTTAAACTTAGCGCTCCTGGGAGGCAGCCCTGTGTATCTCCTAAACCCAATCGTGCTTTAGTGTTTTTATTAGTTATCGGGTTTAGTGGTTATTGGCTAATGACTATCTCTTTAGGATCCTAGTATAGATCTGTTTGGGGGTGGGTGTGGCCCACCACTCTTTGATTGCGGTTACTTGGTTAAATAATTATTATCGTTACAAATTTGAATTAATTTCAATTTTTGGAATTTTTAATAATTATTGTATGATTTTGGATTTTATTTGACCCTCTTAATGGTACTTATATTCGCAAAAATATAGTTATACATTATTACAAAATTTTCAAATTTAAATTTGAATTATTTCGTGCATTTTCGCTATCCAGGGGTAAAACCATCATTTCCACTAATTTCAGTAGTGGGGGAAGCGTCTAGGGGATGTTACTTCTCTATATATACCCACGGGTATAGTAGAAAAGTCACAAAGTCATTTTCAAAGTCCAGGTCAAACCAAAGTCATCGTGGGTCAAGGAGAAGTCTTCTTCTTCCCTAGATCTCGAGTCGAGATCAGTTCAGTGCATTCCAAACTCGACTCGAGTTCTTCAACAGATCTCGTTTCTCTCTCTTCGTATCTTCCTCATTTCTAGGCCAAATTCAATAATTCTTGCCGGGTTTTGTTCCTTTCTTCATCCTCTTCATTTATATACAAAAATCCCCCATTATCATGCCTCCTAGACGTCGAGAGTGAGTGATTATCCAAGAATGCGATTACTCGAGTCTCTTCGATGATAATCGCTTTGGGAGCACCTTTGTTGAGAGGATTCATGCCCGAGGCTGGGATGTACTCATTGGCTCAGACTATGAGCCATTTGATCCTCAAATGGTTCGTCGTTTCAATGAGTCAATGGAGTTGGCCGATGACGGCGTGTTCATCAACTGGGATCCGACCCATCGTTTCTTGTTGACGCCTAAGACTGCCTCCATAGTCATGGCGGTCGTCTCGTCGACGACGGGGTTGAGTTTTCATTTCTGTTATTAGCCATTGTATTTCGTTTATGTATTTTGTTTTGATTTTGCACTCTTGTATTAAAATTATCAATCATTGTACTTTATTTCAAAAATTAAATGAAAATGGTTGAAATTTTAAATTATCTTGTCAACTTGTCTTTTTCTGAGATTTTTAGCCATTCTTGGGCTTTATTGCAAAATTTTGGACTCTTAGAGTAAATTTTGAAGATTTTTTGTCCTAGGGACCTTAGTCCAAATATTTTATTTAGAAAGGAGGTTAGGGTTTGATTTTTTGGAAACCCTATGGTATTAGGCAATTTTTGGAATCCTACATGGGCTCAAACTCTTAAAATCTAGCCTATATATACCACACCAAGTTTAGAGGACCGTCACTTAAACTAAAAATCAGATTTTAAAGTTTTTCAAAATTTTTATTTTCTGACTTTTGGCCCGAACTCGACTCGAGTTCCTTACAGGCCATTTCATTCTCGACTCGAGATTGGACCTGGCAGCAGTTTTCTGGGCTTGTTTTGAGTGATTTTTTCTAGGTTTTCGCACTGGTTTTTGGTGTTTTCTTCCTTCTTTTGCAATGGCTAATGATCAGAATGAGTTATGGATGACCGATACTATGGACATTGTCCCCGAGACGGATTTTTTGGGAATTATGAATAGTCCTTATGGAGCTTCCTTTAGGGATCGGAATTTCGACAAAGGTTGGGAAGGTTTTCTTTACGATTCTACTGTTGTGTATTCCCTTTCTATGGTAAGAGACTTTTACCGTACGTTGCCCTTTAGTAATGCTATTCCCTTTGATGGTTTCCAAGTTACTATGCATGGGTTCCCCCTCATTATCAATTCTTTTGCCATCACTCGGGCATTAGGTATTCCACTCCAATTGCGTCATGTCTATTCACATCCTGATTACTTCACTTCCAACAATGTTGACTTGTTGGATAATTACCTAGATCACTTTGGTCCTTGCACCTTTTCCTTCCATCCTGAGAACTATGCCAATGTGGCGCCTACCGTTTGCCTACCTGCTAATGTAGCTACTGCTGCTTTATGGGTCATGAGAAATCTCTTAGGTGCATATAGGTTGGACTATGTTAATGATAACACTATGCATGCTGTTTACGGTATTGTTAATAATTTTAGAGTTCTTGACATAGCTTCCTGGTTAATGGATGGCATAAGGAATGTTTTTGGGATTGGTCAGCTAATTTACCCTACTGCTATCTGTAAGATAATCCTTGAGACATATCCTGATTGAAGGACTAAGTACGATGATAGGACTCACCTTATCCCTATGGACCCTACACACCGTTATATTAAGAGAAGTCGCCTATTCACATGGGTGCCTAACACTATATATGTAGAGTTTCCAGAGTTGCATAGAAATGATAATTTTATGGATAATGGTGAGGGAGCTTGGAATGTGGTCAAAGAGGCATTAACCCTATGGCGTGATGACATGGATGGTTTGCCAAGGGAGGTTGCTTGAAAACAAGAGTGTAATGTAGGATTTTCCTTTTATGTTGAGTCAGTCCTTTATTTCAGTATATTTTATTTCAGTTGTGTCATAGTATGGAATTCCTTGTAATCTCTATATAGAGATAATTTTGCTTAACAGGAATTTATAAGCGGTTTGAATTTTTAGCACACTCATGGTAATATCTTTCTCGCTCTTTCCTATGCTTAGTATGAGCCTTGAGGACAAGGCAATTTCTTTGTTTGGGGGTGGGGAAGTATTTCAGTCCTTTTTGCAAAAGATTTTCAAACTTCTTTATCCATACTCGTGTAAAAATTCAAAAAAATTATTTGAAAAAAAAACCAACAAAAATCTTTTTCTTACAAAGACTTTTTCAAAAATAGGATAAGTACACTATCAATGATGAACTTAATGGTTGAATTCCTTTTCAAGTTTAACGACACTTATTGCTTCACCAAGTAGTTGAGTCTTATATTACATTTGCATGAGCATAAGCATGACATTCATATGCATTTATTATAGATTACATGTGCAAATACAACTACACCTTGAGAAACTTGAGGAATAAGTGTAGAGACTTAACCCAGTGAGCTTTTGAGCCCCATCCTTTTCTTGGAGAGTTATCACGTAAATCTGGAGTCAAAGACTCAACCTCTCAGTTTTTCTCTGTTTTTAGTCTCATATTCATTTTATAGTTAGCCTTGAGATGATATCAAGTGGGTGTAATATAAACTTGGGTCTTGTAGCTTATTCAAGATGTGATCATCATATCAGTACTTAGAGATGATACAAAGACCTTTAGATAAACCCTGCTTACCTTAGCCTACCCTGATGACATTTTATTCCCCTAGGTTAACCATTCTGAGCCTTTCCTTGTTACTTAGCCTTTTTCTTGACCCCATTATCCTTACCCAACTCCATTGTAGGAGTAAATACCCTTAGAATGTTTTAGGTCCCTTTACCCATGTTTTTGGAACATGAGGATGATTGTTTATGTGGTTACAAGAAGAAAGGAGAAATACAAATAAATCTCCAAACTAGTGAGAGAAACCAAATATTAAAAATCGAAAAGTTTGAAGAAATTCTAGACCTTTAGATAAACCCTGCTTACCTTAGCCTACCCTAATGACATTTTATTCCCCTAGGTTAACCATTCTGAGCCTTTCCTTGTTACTTAGCCTTTTTCTTGAGCCCATTATCCTTACCCAACTCCATTGTAGGAGTAAATACCCTTAGAATGTTTTAGGTCCCTTTACCCATGTTTTTGGAACATGAGGATGATTGTTTATGTGGTTACAAGAAGAAAAGAGAAATACAAAAAAAATCTCCAAACTAGTGAGAGAAACCAAATATTAAAAATCGAAAAGTTTGAAGAAATTCCAGAAAAAGCCAGAATCTTCCAAACCATTCCAAATCCAAAAAGAAACGAAGATTCCCAATTAGGCTAAAACTTCATTGAAATTTTCCCAAAAGAAGATGAGAAATACTTCTTCCAAAAAGAAAAATTTCCAAAAATTTCTCCATGTGCTCTTATTACAAATCACAAGTATTGAAGGCCCGAATGTTCCAAAAATATTTCACAAAAGCCTATACCATTTCTAGCCCTGTCCTAAGTCAAGTTACAACCCATTACTGTCTTTGTAGATCTAAGCTGATATGGTAGGATGTGGCGAGTAAGTGAGAAGATGTTAAGGTTAAAAACCCGACATCTCAAGTAAGGCTAATTTTTCCATTCTTTGAGACTAAGTTCATTCCATTACACCAGTCCGTTCTTATATATATGTGAGATGATTGCCCATCTTCCCTCCTCACATAAAGGTAAAATGATAAACACCATCTCTGAGTGATTTTATTTCTGAGTGTATGACTGTGAGGCAAAAGTCAAAGCGACCTTTACAAAGGTGACTTAAGACCCGTGGTAGTATGGGTACATGCCTGTATTCGATGCATTTGAGACTATCATGCTTGGTTTATATTTCATATATCTTATTCATGCATTGGTAATATGTTATCTCATATGAAAGGTTTAACAATACTTATCTTTATCCTTGATATGACCATTTCTGAGGTACATGGTAGAAAATTCTATTTTTGAATTAGTCATTGTAGTAAGTTTGTGGGTATCTTCTTTGGAAAACCCTCAGGAGACTATAACTCCTTCACCTGAGAAATCCTTGTGGTTGAAAGCCTTGATGCATATGGTTAATGCAATCACCTTGGTTATACTTCTCTTTTGAGTTCCTCTTTCTTTCTTCTCATCTTTGCTTGAGGACAAGCAAAATGTTGTTTGGGGGTATTTGATCAGACCTCAAAAGTGTATATTTATCCCCCGAATAACATCTTGTTTGTCTAGCACTTAGCTTATATTATTGTATTATATCTATTGATTAGTGCATTCTTGCCTTTATGTAGGTTTTCGGAGCCAAAATGAGAATATTAAGTAAAAGCCCGCAAAAAGACGAGAAAAACAAGCAAGGAGGTGTTAATTGCACAAGGGAAGAAGATTGGATATTTGTACCGTGGAATCTGCTAAGGGCACCCCGTGGTCAACTCTGGTCAAATAGGTTGAGTTGACTTTTTGGTCAATTTTAACTAAGGGTGACTTTGGTTGACTTTTCGGTCAACGGTTGACTTCGGGTCAACTGCTGCTGACCTAGGTTGACTTTCGGTCAACTGCTGACTTCTGAAGACTTTCTTTTGGGTCAAATCTGTTGACTCATGTGGACCGGACTTCCTATTTTGGGTCTTGATAAAGGCTCTACAAGAAGAACCAGAAGTCCAATTGGGGCCCATGAGCTATCAAACTGAAGGTCTTGGCCCAAGCTACAATTCTAGCCCAAGAGGATTAGGTTTTGCTGATTGCCTAATCACTCTAGGAGGCCAACAGCAGCAGCCACGAATTTCACTATGTTAGGAAGTCTTTGCATGCAAGTATTCCATTATGTAATAGGTATATAAGAGAAGTTGTAACTAGGGTTTACTATCTATCAATCTTTGAGCTAAGCTAAGTCTTAGCCTCAACTTGAAGATCAACTTTGTACTCAATTCAATATCAATATCAATCCATGATTTCAATTATGATGTTCTTTGATTTAATTATTTGTTCCATTGGTATGAGTAACTAAATCATCATGGGGGGAAGGTGGAAGCTTTCTAGGTGATGTATGGTTATTATGGTGTTTCTTCTTATTCATTGTGATTCAAGGTTCTTAATGCTTATTTACTTCTATCTGCAGTATGAGGTAAGTATGATTGTTTGTATGCTATTGTTATCCATGTTATTAAATATTATTGTTAGAATTTAGGGAGACCTAGTTTTGATAATAGTATTATATTTATTGTAGATGTGTAGTGAAATAACTGAGAGATGATTACTGCATGTTTGTGATATTTATCTTTTATTGGAACCCTTTCATGATTAAATTCAATAGCTGAGAGGTGAGGATTTAATTGTGAATAATATGTGGAGTTAATTAGATTCAATAGCTGGGAGGTGGGGATTTGATTAATGAAGCATATTCAATAGTATACATAATAGAATCCCGTTTTAATTAATTCAATAGCTGAGAGGTGAGGATTAATTACTATTGGTATTAATAATTAATAGGAATAGCTGAGAAATGACTTATTAATCATTATAGATTGAATATGAAGGACAACATGATATAATTATATAACCTAGTTTGTGGAAACCTACTACTTCCCCTATGTCATCATATTATTTTCTTTTCCATATCTTCCATATTCTTAAGTTAGGATTTATTATTATTCATTGCCTGTAGGAAGTAGAATCAATTCTCCAACTTTTATTATTGATTCATTGATGTTTCTTAACAATTGTTCGTAATTGTGTTTGAGCTAAGATCTCCCCCTCTGAGGTGGGTACGACCCTTGCTTGTTACTTGTCTACTTTGATCTCAATCTATACAGGCACAAGAAGAAAAATACAAAAATATTCGTTTGTTAGTATGTGTAAAAAGTCAACTAACAGTACTTTATTAAAATAAAATAAAATCTAAGATTGCGTTATTCTTATAAAGTTTCTGCCTTTCATCAATTTCCTTTTTCAATTAGCAAGTGTTGTATATTAGGTTGAATTGAAATAACTTTACTCATCATTTAAACTTGGTCTGATCAAGTAAACTGAACCAGCACCTGTAATCATGTTATAGTGTTAAATTTGAGTGTCAGAGTATTTTGTGTAAAAATTTATTGTGTTTTATAAAATTTGAGTCCATATTGAAAAAATACAATAGACGTAAACATTTATTTTATTGTTGAAACAGTAAACACCTTCAGAATCGTGCAACTCATCCACTAATAATTTCAAATCATTAATTCCTCAGCATTGTACATCTGAGGTCCAACTAACCCACATGGCCAAGTCCACCCTGTAAGCCCATTAGAGTACATAAACAAAAAATTAACAACTCTTTTTTCACCAGGTCCTTAGGAGTCTTTGTGAACCAGGTTTATGTGTTTTAGTGTTTACCGTTAGTGTACATAAACAAAAAAATTAACAACTTCTTCTTGACCAGGTCTTTAGGAGTCGTTGAAGACCAGGTCTATGAGTGATAGTGTTTGCTGTTTACTGTAGTGGTCTTAGTGGTGTTTGAGTAGTGAATTTTTTTTGCTAAAGTTTGAGTAGTGAATTACTGAATTAGTGCTCAAGTTTTGTTGGCACAATTAGTGGGCAGTTATTATATACTCAGCAGAGCCT
Source organism: Aquilegia eximia (assembly GCA_023053565.1). Lineage (NCBI taxonomy): Eukaryota > Viridiplantae > Streptophyta > Magnoliopsida > Ranunculales > Ranunculaceae > Aquilegia > Aquilegia eximia. The sequence goes on from JALIGU010000010.1 coordinate 8,429,567, forward strand.
ATAAAAAGAAGTTCAATAGTAGTGAATAACTCAATATTTTTTTTTCAATCATTCTTGCTTTCTTGGTTATTTACTGAAAGTTTAGATCTTTCTCCGCACAACAAGAATTGTCTAAACATTGGATCATCAATGAAGGTTGTAGGGGTACTACATACTTCAACCAATCAAAAGCAGCCACGTGGCACAGTCATTCATCCATCAGGTCGCCACGCTCTCTACCTGCTAGTAGCTCGACCTCAACAGCTCGACCTCATAACGAGCAGTGGCCTGCTTATACACACGTGCTCTCATTCAATGCACAGAATATTCTCGTCAGTTACATAATTAAGTCACAGGGATGATCCACGCGCGTTACACAATTAATCCTCATTATGATGGCGGAGAATCTGCAAGATCCACGATCCACGCCTTTCTACCTTCTATAAGAACAGAACTACGATGGCTTGATCTCTAAGTTCAATCCCCTCGAGCTAAGAGTACGTAGGCAATCTCGATCTCAACGAGGTGCAGCCATCCTGACCTAATATTTCCCCTTTGGTCAAGTTTCCCAACGACCTGACCTAGTAGTGCATTAATCTAGAAATAGGTTAATACAAAGGTATACAGTTTTATATATTTTTTCTTCTCATTATATCAATTTTCTCTTCCATACTAACTGTAGCTAACATAAAATCATCATATGTTATAGCAGGTACATACAAAAATTGAACGATGGTTAACCAGGTTAGAAACACTTATACTTGCAACAATTGGGGAAAACAAGAAGCAATTTGAAACTCAAGACAAGAATCTCACGAGCATGGCTGGCAAGAAACGTCAACAACAAGAACCAAATCTTTGGCTATGATATGGTCTTGATTGATGAAAAGGTACAATTAAATAATCAATTTTCCATATCTATGTTGTAAACTATTGCAATATTAATTTTTTTTGTTGAAATTGACAGGGTGATCAAATCTATGCAACTGTGCCAAATGAATTTCGAGAAAATTTTGAAGAACAGTTATAAGAAGGACAAGTTGTGGAAATCAATAAGTTTGATTACATGAAGAATACAAGTGAATATCGTCCAGTCCCTCATCTCTATAAAATCAAGTTTAAGGCAGCAACAGAAGTTACCCTTGCAAAAGATGATTCCAAAATTCCACATCACAAATTCAACTGTACAGAATTTTTGGACATTCCGAATAAATATGGAGATAGAGGTCTTCTCATAGGTGATGATAGATTACTCAAATTCAAGTAACTATTTTTATTATTTATAATTTTATATCTTATACTAACTGTAAATACATACACCCACAGATGTTATAGGAATGTTGAAGGAAGTGAAGGCAAAAGCTCAAACTATTCGTGGGAAGCCCTATCGGGAGATCGAAATACAAAACAACAAGTAGCAACTATTAAATTTTTTTTTTATAATGTTAAATAAACTACAATAAGCTATAAATAAATAAAAATGGGTTATCATAAACTAATCAACTACATCTGTTATTATACAATGGAGAAAGCTTAACAGTTACGTTGTGGGGTGAATTAGCAGATCAGATCAAGTCTGTTATAGTTCCCCAAGAAGGAACAAATGTTATCGTAATCACCTCTACATACACAAATAAAATAAAAGGTATCTATCTACATCCATAATGAAATTTAATTGTATTACTATTTGAAATTATCATTAGTATAATTCTTATTTATTACAAGGTGCTTATGGGCTGAGTACAACAACTTCAACAAAGGCATACATCAACCTCGACACAATAGATGTTCATGATTTAAAAAAAAAAATTTCAAATATTCTCTTAAATATACTATATTATATATATATATATACATCTTAGTATCTATTTACATATCTACAGATCAAAGTCAGATACAACAACAAAGATTGAAGAAGAAAATGAAGTGATTTTATTATCAGAAGAAGAGATCATAGAGAAGAACAGAGTGACAATTTCAGAGCTCATTGAACTAGCCAAAGAAGGACCACCAAAGGTAAAATATCTTTATTTAAATCATATATTTCTTATTGATATATATATATATATATATATATATACTAACATACATCTTTCATAAAACATAATGAAGCTTACACATGCGAGGTTGAAGTAACAAAGATATATGACAACTCTTGGAGCTACACATGCTGCCCAACTGCAACAAAAAAATGGATCCAAATGATAGTGATACCGAATGTAGAAACTGCCTCGCACATGTAACCATCCCAGCAGAAAAGTAAGCTTGCATTTATACATGTTTAACAATTTTTAATACATATATCTGAGTGAATGAAAGAACTTAGCGTGGTTACCTATAACAAATCTACTTATAAATAGGTATTGTTATCGCATTGGTGTAGAGGATTATACTGGAAATACCACTTTTGTAGCATTTGGCAGTGCAACTTACTCATTGCTCAACAAAACATGTAATCAACTATTAGAACTTCGACTCAACGTAAACTTTAAAATTTAATTCAATATATGGTATTTTTAATTTAACTTTAAAATGCAACTTTTAGATTAATATTTTGGATTTAAACTTGCAGGATAATGGAGATAAGTGAATTCAAACAATTTTGGAGAAACCATTGAACAAACATTATATCTTCCAAATCAAATTTGATGCATTCAGCTACAAAGAAGAATATAGATCTTTCAAAATTACAGATGTCTTCGATGGTACAAATTCACACCAGAATATAAAGGTCAAGGAAGAGAAAATTGAGGAAAGTGATGAAGACAATTCTGAAGACCATGCTTCCAAAAAGATGAGGAAAGAGTAAAAGAAAAAGGTTAAAAAACAAAGACTATGAAGAAGAAGACAATTGTTAGTTTTAGTCATATTCCATTTAGAAGTTTTTTTTTTTTTTTAGCCAGATCCAGAATGCTTTGGATATTATTTTCATATTTCAATGTAAATAGATTATTTTGATTAGCCAATTCTAATAAATTACAAAAGGCAAAAAAGTTTATGCATCCCATTAATTTTGTTGGTATTGTAATGTAACCACAACTAAATAGCGAAAATCTCCTGTCCCGGTGCGTAGCACGGGTCCACAGCTAGTTGGACATATAAAAAACAATTTCTTTAGTTTAACTAATATTGTTGCAGCACTATATGTCACCCAGTGATGGGTGGGGCGAACGGATTTGAATTTGTTCCACTCGCACTCGGGGCGAACTTGACCATGGGCTTACCTTACCTAGGATTTGGGGCGAGCTGTTAGGTTGGCTATCATAATCGCCAGTATAAACCTCTTTGATAATCCTCGACCCTCTATACTAGATAAATTATTTTTATAAATTCTTAATAGAGTGCCTGATTAGTTTTTTTGTTAAAAAGTGCCTGATTAGTTAGCATCATCAGAGTAGATCATGCTCATATCGAAAAAATATTCATTGGGTGATTGAGGTGTTACTTGTTAGTGTTATTTCCAGCCAACTACACTTCTTGCAACATTCATAAAAGAGGTCTCTCCGAGGAAAATGTAGATGTCTCACTTGAAGGCAAAACAATACATACAAGTGTGCAAGTGCAAGTATAAGTGCAAAACAATACATACAAGTATGCAAGTATGAATTCTACAATTTACAAGAAGCTCTTTCCCACAGTATCAGGATATCAGCATGTTCCTTCAGGGACATCCCATAAAACTGGAAGGACACAGAGAAGATTAGCAAGGCCCTGCGCAAGTCGCAAGGATGACATTTTCCCAAAAGAGAAAAAAAATAAAAAATAAAACCAAGTTACAAAAAAGTCTCACTTGCTCAACTAATACGTAAAGGAGGGGGAACAGAGGGTTCTGTAGGTATATAGGTTATAGTAATTTAAACACGCTTGATCATATTCAAATACAAATTACAGAGAAGTGTAACAATTCATATCTATGATCTTGGTGACAACTACAAGCTAGTCAACTCTGCTCAACTACTAATTAAGAACCAGGGTGTGTCCCAAGATCATCAAAGTCTTTGATCAAACACATATAGTATTTTATTTTTTTAAGAATGGAGTTGTCTGAAAAGAATACAAAGAGTGTTTTCCACTTGTTGAGACTTGAGAGGAAATGTGGGTTCAATAATATCATGAAGTTAATGTGTATAGTCTCTGCTTGTTTGATGATTATATATGTTTTTGCTATAATCTCAGTTGTTTATCATGATACATGTATTAACCTGTTTCCAGATTAATGTATTCACAAGGTCAGGTCGTTGTTGGACTGACCAAAGGAGGAGTTTGAGATCGGGGGTGGCTGCACCTCGATGAGATCGAGATTGCCTACGTACTCTAGTTCGAGGGAATGGAACTTAGCGATCAAGCCATCGTAGTTCTATTCTTATAGAAGGTGAAGGGGCGAAGATCATGGGATCTTGCGGATTCTCCAACATCTTTATGATTGCGTAATATCCTCCAATGATTGTGTAATATTTTGCAATGATTGTGTAACAGCTGGAGATATTCTTTGTGCATTGATTTAGGGCACGCGCGTATGAAGAGGTCGCCAACGGTCATGTAGTCAAGCTGGTCTGGTCGGCCTTCTGTCAGGTCGAGAGGTGGGCGACCTGTGGAAAGGATAGGTAGGCCACGTGTCGTGTTTTGATTGGCTGGTGTATATAGTACCCCTACAATACACCATTAGATCAGTTGAGAGAATTTGCAGAAGCAAAGGTTAATCGTCATAAAGGTACCTCATTATGTGTTTTTTTCTTACCGATAAAAATGCAACTCAGGTTATGCTTGTTTGATATTAGCAAAAAATTTCATGTGAGTTGTTTAGTTGTCAGATTGCATGTTTCAATCAGTTTAGTAATTGTACTTGCAGTTATTTCGGTAGATCTTCATTGTTACATTTCTATTTTCTAGTCACATTATCTTAACTACTTGGTAATGTACTAGAAGTATTACATAGTTTCAAGAAGTTTCTGAGAACTAGGCGAACTCAAGAATTTGTATATATCACAGTATTGTGTTGTGGGATTTCAAACTATATATGACCCTTGAACTTCTTTTCAATCATTAATTTCTCCGGTTAATGCTTAAGCCTTTCTAATAACCTCTTTGCATTGTTTCAGGAGATGCTTCATCTGAAGCTGTTGATGAGCACAAGGACAAACTACTTGATGGCCTTTTAAGTGCAGGGTTTGATGAAAAGTCATGTTTGAGTAGATACCAGTCTTTCTTATATCGCAGACCTTCCCCTCACAAACCTTCCTCTTATCTTTAGTCCAGGTTGCGGCAGTCTGTCTTACTAACTATGGCTTCAGCATTTCTCTATGCTCTCCTTACAAATCGAGTCCTACTTGTTGATCGTGGTAAAGACATGGACGATCTATTCTGCGAACCATTCCCAGAAATGTCCTGGCTGCTACCCTTAGACTTCCCTCTGAATCAATTCAACAAGTTCGAAAGAAGATCCACAGAGAGCTATTGAAACATGTCGAAAAGACTTGCCATAAGTAATACAATGAACTCACTACCACCCTTTCTATATCTTCATCTTAATCATGATTATGATGATCAAGACAAACGTTTCCTTTGTGATCAAGATCAATCACTTCTCCAAAAAATTCCTTGGCTGATCACGAGATCAAATGAGTATTTTGTTCCATCTCTCTTTTTTATTTCATCATTTGAGCAAGAACTGAGCAACCTCTTTTTTTTGGTTGGTAACTGAGCGACCTCTTCCTCTCAAAAGTCACGGTTTTCCATCATTTGGGTCGATATCTTTTCCACCCCTCAAATGCAGTATGGGGATTAATTACAGGTATTATGAAGCTTACTTGACTAATACAGATGAGAGGGTGGGGATCCAGATAAGAACATTTGAACATGGGACATCCCCATTCCAGCATGTGATGGATCAGATAGTTGCATGTTTCCTCAAGGAAAAAATCCTACCAGAAGTTGACCCCAGCCAAGAACCAATTCTCACTGCATCTGGAAATAGGAAGTCGAAAGCTGTATTAATAACATCTTTACACTCCGGGTACTTTGATAAGATCAAAAACATGTACTGGGAAAAACCCACTGTGACTGGTGAGACGATTGGGGTGTACCAGCCAAGCCATGAAGAGCTTCAACAAACTGAGAACAATTTCCACGACAGGAAAGCATGGGCAGAAATGTATCTTCTGAGCTTGACTGATGTTTTGATTACAAGCTCATGGTCAACTTTTGGTTATGTTGCTTAGAGTCTTGCAGGATTGAAACCATGGATACTATACAGACCTGAGAACCATACAACACCAGATCCTCCTTGTCACCGTATCGTGTCAATGGAGCCTTGTTTCCATGCGCCTCCATCCTTGGATTGCAGGGCAAAGACTAGGATAGACAATGGTGCGCTCGTCCCTTATATAAGGCATTGTGAGGATGTGAGTGTGGGTCTTAAACTGGTAAAAGTTGGCAAGTTTTAGTATTGTACTAGGGAGGTGAGGAGCCCTAAATACTTGGGTACTTTGAAGCAATATTCTTATAGTATTTTGCGGCAAATTTGTAATAGCATAGTCCCACATGAATAGAGAAGTATTATTGGAATTACAGTGAAACCTCCACACCACTTCAAACTTTTGCTTTCATTTTGTAGGGCAACTTAAGCATTTGTACATTAGATTAATACAGTAGGTCTCGCAATCCTCGACATTGTTAGATGGCCACCGGGCATGTTTATAAAGTACTCCTACTTGTAGGCATGGAATTAGGGTGAAGAACTGAAGATAAAGTAAAATCTCTGCCTAAGGTCATAGGGTGGATGTGAGACATTTGCTTCTCTGTTAAAAGATTCATTTTGTGTCCCTGTTCTTTCTTTCATTCATTAGTGATTTACAAGCAAACTTCCAGGTAAATGCTCAATTCAACAAAATTTAAACAGTTGGCACAATTGAGACAAAATTCTTTTCCTGAGATAGTGCCATTGCATCTTGATATAGTGCATCTTATCACTCTTCAAGTTGGAGCAACTCTCTGATACCTTCACATACCTGCAAATGATCACAAGTAATGACAATCACGACACAAAAGCCTGATGGGTAGAACTCCATAAAGGAAGACAAAAAAAAAAAAAAAAACAACAACAACAAAACGGAGATACCATCTTGATTTGTGCTTTAATGGATGTAATGACATTTGTATAGTCCTCTATCTCCCTGCACAATATCAACAAAAGCATTATGTCAAAATTCAAATTCGATCAGGGGATATTTAACAGATGGTGAAAGACTAACAAAACATATCTACAAGCCAGAAAAACATTTATCTAGGTCTGGTTTGAAAGCCATGGGCTTAAGTGTTCTGTTAGGCCTATTTGGTCTTTTGCTGTGTATCTCCCTCAAATGACTATCCTCTTTGGGAGAATTGTAACCTTTATTGGTTGATGTTTAATATACAGGAGGGGTCGTGGGGGTCTGTCTTAACCTCATTAACCATTTCAAAAAAACAAAAAAAAACAAGAAAAAAAACATATCTACAAGCCAGAAAAGCGTTAGCAATACGATTGTGGGCAATGCATTATGCATGTGAATAAGTCGATAAATCCAGAGAAAGAGCGGTTTGTATCCACATTTCCAATGTTTTAGATGCAACTGGAGTCTGGAGTCTCGTTCCAGGTCAAGAACAAGGACAGGGAAAATGCCTGAAGGAGTGGGGGCACACATCTATGACAACCCACAATATACTAACGCCTTACTGGTTGTGTAATATTATACCTTTAAGTTAATGCTTTTAGCGGTAGTAGAAAACATATTTAATGTACATGGGAAGTCCTCAACTTGTCCATTAGTCCTTGCGTCTGGCTGTAAGCAATATTAGTGTAGGGGTACTACATACTCCGACCAATCAAAAGCAGCCACGTGGCACAATCATCTTTCCATCAGGTCGCCACGATCTCTACCTGTTAGCATCTCGACCAAAGCGACCCGACTACGCAACGAGCAGCGATCTGCTATACGCACGTGCTCCTATTCAATGCACAGAATATTCTCATCAGTTACATAATTAATTCACAGGGATGATCCTCGCGCGTTACACATTTAATCCTCATTATGATGGCGGAGAATCTCCAAGATCCACGATCCACGCCCTTCTATCTTCTATATAAACAGAACTACGATGGCTTGATCTCTAAGTTCAATTCCCCCGAGCTAGAGTACGTAGGCAATCTCGATCTCAACGAGGTGCAGCCACCCTGATCTCATCAATCCCCATTTGGTCAAGTCTCCCAACGACCTGACCCAGAAGTGCATTAATCTAGAAATAGGTTAATACATTTGGCGCCGACTGCAAGGAATTCGATATAATCGAAAACCCAAACCCTCGCACCCACAAAATCAAAATCACTCATTCCAAATGACTAATCAGGAAGTCACTATCCAAGATCTGCAGGCACAGATTACGCGTTTGCAGGAAGAAAATGAGCGTCTGAAAGCCGCACATACCAACCCCCAGCAAGGTGAAAATAGCGGACTTGGAGTCATTCCTGCTGATGACTCCAACCAAAAGTACGAGCAACTCAGCCAGCAGCTGGCGGAGTTCAAAGCATCCCAGGCTCCCCTTCACCGTTCCAAGAGCCACACTGCAGAGCAACTTGCTGTGCAGTCCCTTCAACAGTTCCAAGAGTCTCCTTTCTCCAACGAGATTCTGGAACACGACCTTCCGAACAAGCTGAATGCCCCCAAATTTGACCAGTATGCAGGAGTCGGAGATCCAACCGACCACGTCAAGGGATTCCGGAAGTCCCTTCCTCTGATCAAGGAGGATCATCTTTTGTGTTTGCTGTTCCAGTCCAGCCTCACCGGACCAGCTCTCGACTGGTTTCATCGATTGAAGCCAGGATCCATCAGCTCGTTTGCAGAGCTCGAGAAACAGTTTGTAATCTTCTACATCCATAACAAGAAGCGCCCTGTCACCATCGATTCCATATCCAAAGTCAAGCAGCAAGATGGTGAGTCTCTGAGCACATTTTTTGCTCGATTTAAATCTGAATTGCATTCCATTCAGGATTTCGCAAAGGAGCATGAGGCCTTTTCAACTATTGCTTTCTCTCACGGTCTGATCCAAGGGTCTGACCTCCACAAGTCTCTAGCAATGAAGAGACCTTCATCACTTGACGAGCTCTACCTAAAGGTAGATCGTTATATAAAGCTAGAAGAAGCCCTCACTGGGAGGGAAAAGAACCACGTAGTCAGCAACATTGAGTCTGACTCAAACAAACGACCTCGATCAGATGGAAAGAGGTTCAAAGCTAAGTCGCTGCCTACCGAGCAGCGAGAGTATCACCGGTTTACGCGACCAGCCGGTTATATCTATGAAAGGATCAAGCACAACCATTGGTGCAAGATTCCTGCCTTCACACAGTTGGAGGATACATCTGGTCGCCCGTACTGCAAAGTCCATAAAGTACGGTGTCATCAGACTGATGACTGTCGCGTTCTGAAACGCGCACTGCAAACATGGGCTGATGAGAAAAGGCTCAACAATTGGATCCTCGGGAGGAATGAGGAATCCACAGGCAAGCGGGTGAGGAAGGAGTCCAGAACGCCTCCCCGTTCCCCAAAAAGAAATCACAACAAGGCCAGAACGGCCTCAGCAAGTCCAGCACGCAGCAGAGGGCGTAGCCTCTCCCAACGCTTAGGTCCAACAGGCGACCTCCGCGACCACATCAACAAGAAGGTCGCAAGTAAAGTTGATAGCGACAGCGAGTCGGACAGTCATCTGGTCTACATGATTGACGAGTCTCACCACACCCCTGTCTCTCGGGACAAAAAGAGACGAGTGGAACATCTCCACCATGTCTACTCCATCACCGGCCGAGCAGCTCGTTTCAACATCCCTGCCCGCCAAGAGACTGACATCACCTTCACCGAAGACGATCTCAACAAGGTCGTTACTCCACACAACGACGCCCTAGTCGTTGAACTCAGAATATCGGATTACACAATCAAGAGGGTATTCATCGACCCTGGGGCATCATGCAACATTCTCATGTACAGAACCTTCAAGGACATGAGGCTGCCCGACTCAGTGCTCGTACCAGATTTCACACCCATCCTTGGCTTCAATAGTTCAAGGGAAGACCCTAAGGGTGAAATTCTTCTGCCCGTCACTGTAGGCAGAAGGGAAGACAAGGTCGTTGTAACTAGCAAGTTCAGCGTCCTCAATATCGCAAGCAAGTACAATGCAATTCTGGGTCGGAAATGGATCCATGCTATGAGAGGTGTGCCGTCAACATACCATCAAGTATTCCGCTATCCTGGCCCTTATGGGATAATGGAACTCCACGGCAATCAGAACACCGCACAGGAATGCCACGGCATTATTGAAGCTGTTCCATCATCAAAGCCATCCACCTCTGGAGTCAAGGATGCTGATGTCAAAGGAAAGAGCCTAGTCCCAACAGAGGCTCAGGAGGGCAACAACAAGTCAAAGAGCCCATCCAAGGAAAAGGCTGAACCTGCTAAATAGCAATTACAGAAGGAGCAAGCGAGCTCCCCCAAGCTTAGTCTCGGAAGCACCGATCCAGGCGTGCGCGTGAACATTGGGTCAGATGAGGACCCAAGGTATGTCTATGTAGGTTCAGAGATGGAAGAAGATAAGTTCGCTAATTTTGTAAATTTTCTTTCAATGAATAAAGATGTTTTTGCTTGGTCGTATATCGATATGCCCGGAATAGATCCATCAATTGCATGCCATAAGCTACGGGTCAATCCCAACTATCGACCTGTCAAGCAGAAACCAAGGAGACTTGCTCCCAAATTCCACGAAGCTGTCAATGAAGAGATCAATAGACTCAAGCAGGTCGGCTTCATCAGAGAAGTCGATACTCCAGACTGGCTAGTCAACATAGTCCCAGTCTTAAAGAAGAATGCGAAAACAAGAGTCTGCATCGACTTCACAAATTTGAACAAAGCTTGTCCTAAAGATTCATTCCCACTGCCACGAATCGATAGGCTAGTCGATCAGACATGCGGCTTTGAGCTACTGTCATTCATGGACGCATATTCGGGATACAACCAGATCCTAATGTACGAGCCTGACCAGGAGAAGACATCATTCACAACAGAGCAAGGCATTTTTTGCTACAAAGTTATGCCATTCGGGCTGCGGAATGCAGGTGCGACCTATCAGAGACACCTATCAGAGACTGGTCACCAGAATGTTCGACGATCTGTTAGGTCGAACAATGGAAGTCTACATCGATGACATGCTAGTAAAGAGCATTGAAGAGCAGAGTCACTTATACAATCTCGACCAGGCATTCCAAAGATTGAGGCAATACAGAATGCGTCTTAATCCAGAAAAGTGTCTGTTCGGAGTCGCATCAGGGAAATTCCTCGGATACCTGGTTACCAGAAGAGGCATTGAAGCAAACCCAGATCAGATAAGAGCCCTCATCGACATGCCAAGCCCAAAAACAAAGAAACAGATCCAGAAACTCAACGGCATGGTCTCAGCTCTAAACAGATTCATCTCAAGAGCATCAGACAAATGTAGACCAATGCTTCATATCTTAAAGAAGGGGGCTACATATGAGTGGACAGAAGAGTGCGAGAAAGCCTTCAACGATCTCAAGGCATATCTGTCTACTCCACCAGTTCTTACAAGACCAAAAGATGGTGATGTACTTGGCGTTTACCTCGCAACATCAGATTTTGCGATAAGCGCAGTACTTTTCAAGGAGGACAATCAGGTGGAACGACCTATCTACTTCACAAGCAAAGTCTTACAGCAGGCTGAAATAAGGTACACACCTCTAGAGAAGTTAGCATTAGCACTACTTTACGCTGCATGCAAATTCAAGCCTTACTTCCAAGCACACACTGTAAAAGTAATCACCGATCAGCCATTACGCCACATACTGGAAAAGAAAAACAAAACAGGTCGTATGGCTCGATGGGCAGCTGAATTGGGTGATTACACTTTTGAGTTCGTTTCACGGCAGGCCGTCAAGGGCCAGGTCGTTGCAGATTTCTTAGTAGACTATCCAGCAGAGGATGTCAATTGGGAACCAGAACCTGAAACAAGGCAAGTCCAAGACAACCCTCCAGATACATGGCAATTGTATGTAGATGGTTCCCACAACTCCAATGGAAGTGGAATAGGTGCTGTGCTAATCTCTCCTGAAGGTTCACAGCTCGAGAGATCAACTCGTCTAGACTTTTCGACCTCCAACAACGAGGCCGAGTACGAAGCACTCATACAGGGCCTACAAATGGCCATCGACTTGCAAGCAGTTCGTCTCAAGGTGTACAGCGATTCACAACTGGTAGTCAATCAGATTACTAACAATTACCAAATCAATGGGATCAACCTAATCAGGTATGCTAGCAAAGCAAAGGATCTCATCAGCAAGCTCAGCTATTTCACAATTGAACACATACCCAGAGATGACAACAGACATGCTGATTCACTGGCATTTCTAGCATCTAAGATCGAGTCAGACAGACCGCGGGCCCTAACTATAGCAATCAACTCACAGCCCGCATATCTCATCAAGGATGAGGATGTTCATCAAATCTCTGATCTACTAGAGACAACTCCAGCAGACATCCAAGGGACTTGGATGGAGCCTTTCATGATTTATCTTCAAACTGGTGTCCTGCCATCCGACAAAAAGGAGGCCAGTCGATTGCTGCATAAAGTCACAATGTACAAAATCCATGAGGGCAAACTTTTCAGGAAATCAACAACTGGATTGTTATTACGATGCTTGATCCCAAAGCAAGGTCAGATGATATTTAAAGAAATCCATGAAGGTGAATGTGGAAACCATTCCGGTGGGCGTACCTTAGCCCATAAAGCGATCCCTCAGGGATACTTCTGGCCAAGAATGAAAGAAGATGCCAAGAAATTTGTTTTGAAGTGCAAAGAATGCCAGCGATTTGCCGATAAGCAACACCAGCATCCGAATGATCTCATTCACATCACCGCACCATGGCCATTCCACATGTGGGGGCTTGATATCATGGGCCCCCTAATCATGGAGAAAAAGTCTGAGAAGAGATTCGTTCTAGTAGCCGTTGACTATTTCACCAAGTGGGTAGAAGCTGTTGCACTAACCAACGTAACACAAGCAGATGTCCAGAGATTCATGTGGGAAAACATCATCACAAGGTTTGGACTACCAAAACGAGTAGTCACAGATAATGGCACTCAGTTCGTTGGAAAGAACATCAAAGCATTCTACGACCTGTGGAAAATCGAGCATTCAAGGTCAACTCCTAGATATCCACAAGCCAACGGCCAGGTCGAAGCTACAAATCGACAGATTCTAAAAAACCTGAAGAAGAAGCTCGAAGATCAACATGATCAATGGCCACAACAGTTGGAGAACATCCTATGGGCTTATAGGACAACTCCTCGTACATCCACAGGGATGTCTCCATTCAGCCTTTGCTACGGAGTTGATGCCGTTATTCCCACTGAATTAACATTTGGAACGACCAAGTCTCTTCTGGTCGACACAGAGCTTAACAATCAGATCTGGTCGTTCGGAATCGATCTCCTCGAGGAACGACGAAACCACGCCGTTATAAAACTTGAACAGTATCAACAACAACTAAAGCGGGCTTATAACAAAGGCGTGCGACCTAGGTCTTTTCAACCAGGAGAACTAGTTCTCAGGAAGATGTTCCACAACAAAAGGAAAGATATGATTGGCAAGCTCAATGCCAACTGGGAAGGACCTTACATTATAACAAAGGTTCAAAGCAACGGTTCTTATCGTCTTCAAACACCAGAAGGGGAGATCGTTAAGAACCCATGGAATGCTTTTCACTTAAAGAAATTTTATTAATGAAATGTAAGCATCCATTCATTGCATTTCAATGTATAAATTCAATTTTGCCTTCATCTCTGCTCAAACATGAATGGCTACTAAAGGTCCAATCCCTCGACCTACAAATTATCAAAACTCTAGTCCCTTTGATAATTTAAAAGTTTGTTAAGTTAAATCACTAGCAACTTAACTTGGTGCATTGGTCACTCTCTTCCCACGACCCAAGCACAATTATATTGAATGCGACCTCAACCCACATTCAGGTCGAGCAAATGTCACTTATTGTTTGCAAGTCCATTCAAGCAGACAAAACGACATGAGCAACAATGCAAGGTAAATCGTTGAATTAACTTTTTACTTTATGAGATTTTAACAATTACAGGTACAACCACAATATAATCAAGGCATACAAGAGGAACTGTTTCAGTACGTCCTGCTTGCAGCCATTCATCTCGTCTACCTGCCTTCTGAACGAGCTACCACGACTTCCTGGAAACTAGCTGGTCAAAAGGAATCCATACAAGGTCATCAAAGTAAAACCTGATTACTGATGGCAAATACAAAAGACAAGGAGTTCTCCACTCAAGCTCTCAAAATTACAAGGGGGCTCTCAAGCTAGAAGACATACTGCAAGAACAAGGAGTGCAAGAAGACATACTGCAAGAACAGGGAGTGCAAGAAGCAAACTTTGCACAAGGTTACACAATACAAGAAAAGGGACACCAAGGCTAGCTTACTGCTGTGTAGATTGGTCGCCAGAAGCATCAACTTCAGCAGGGGCTACAGCGACCTGGTCATTAGGGCCCATCGAGGCGTCCTGAGCTGGCGCCAAGGTACCCTCAACACCACCTCGCGTCTCCTCTCCTTCGGGCGACCCCGTCATAGCTTCCACCAGTTGGTCGCAGTATGTCTTCCAAGCCGCTTCATTCTCCTGACATACCCTCTGCCAGTACTCAACAGAAGATTGAGAAGCAGCATTATGTTCCTTTAACTGCTCTACCGTCTCCTTCAGAGCTGCAACCTGGGCATCCCTGTCCTTAACCTTGCACTCAGCAACGACAGCAATGTTCTTCGCCTGCTCGAGCTTCTCGTTGAGCGCCTTCAACTCAATTTCAGCTTGAGCACCAATCTCAGCAACCAGACGCACCTCCTGGAAGCTGGCATTGAGCTGCAACCAACAACAGAATTTAGACCAAATGTCAAAGCATAAACAAGACCAATACGACTTATGCTCACACTCACCAAAGACAACGCCGCATTTATCTTCGAGCAGGTCACCAACAAAGGCTGTGACTTCACTGCTCGGGCATCAGCGTCCAGGACGATACCCTCATTCACAGCCCGGGCAACACAAGGGTCATCAATAGCATTGTCATTATCATAAACGACATGCTTCTCTCCCTGACCATCCAAATAATCAAATGGCCCGGGGCGGAATTCAGACAAAGTACCTTTGCCTTTCTGCAAAGGCCGATGAGCAGTCTTCCTCGACAAAGCCGACATCCCAGGAGACGTCAAAGGCATTGAAGAAACAGGAGCTGGCATAGCTGGGAACTCCATCAGCTTAAGGTTCCCTGTGAAGGACCTCTTCTTCCCAGCCAAGGCACCTACCTTAGGAAGCGAGGCGGGAGGACCGGAGACTGGAGGGCTCGCCATTGCTTCAACCTGGCGAGAACTACCAGCAGAACGCTCCCTTTCCACAGGAAGCTCTCTCTCCACAGATCGTTCCTGCAACAGAGGTCGATCCTTGTCAACAGGTCGCCCCTTTTCCGACCTCCGAGGAGCACCAACAGAACGCTCTCTCTCTCCCTGCCTCGAGCCACCACTAGCCCGTTCACTGTCATCAGCTCGCGAACTACTACCAGATCGCCCACCCCCAGCTTTGTGAACAGCAGACATATATGCTTTCTTCAAAGCTTTCCTCCTCTCAAGCTCCTCCCAAACAGTTTTTGGACCACCTTTAGGAATAAAATGCTCCTTTAGGTGGGGTAGAAACGAGATCTTCCGCTCGTCGCTCAACTTACCAAAGCAGTTCAAAGCAGATTTCAGATCGTTTTTTCTAATCAAATGATCGTCCCGGATCGCTGCAACAAAAAATACAAAGACGTCAAGTTCAGAAACAGGAAGACAAATCAACAATCCTAGTACTACAGACAACAAACTTACGAGCGTCATGCCTAATCGTATGACGCAACTGAATATCCCCTTCAACAATCGACCCAGTAATCAGCATGGGATCTTTCCACCATGGCTCGCTACTTACTGGATAGATTAATGGCAAACGGTCTGGCCTAACTTGCATGTTATAGCCCGAGAGTTCAACCTTCGACGAGCGTTTGAAGCTAAAGTGGTTCAATACATCTTCCACTGTAACGTTCCACCTATACAACTTGTTGAGGTCGTCAATTACCCTCATGTTCCGCCAGAAATTACCATTCATCTGATAGGGGGCTCGCCTAATGGCATTCAACAGGTCGACCACCAATCGAGACAATGGCAACCTCAACCCAGCACGGAATTGGGGCAAAGTAAAGACAGTTGAGAAAGGGTTATTAGGTCGATAATCAGGGGAAAGTAAACGGTCTCCTAGAAATCTAATCTCCAAATGCCTAATTGAACTAAACCCATACATTTTCCTAACTACGATATGCCTGTTTACATAATTCATATTTACAACCCTACACATTACACCGCCGTCTCCCTCCACCAATTCATCATCAGAAGAGTCTGCCCCATGAGAACCACTACTCTGAGGACTATCTACCTCTTCATCACGAACGGGAGACGGAGTGTCAGATCGAGTACCCTCAGACTCAGTCTCCTCATCACCATGACCACTCAAGTGATCGTTTTGAGAGTCACTACCGTCAGACATTTTTCTCAACCAATATACAACAAAACAGAAGGTGAAAGAAAACAAAACAGAAGATCAAAGAAATAACAAGGAGAGAAAACAAACCTCACGAACTCTCAAACTTCTTCAGATCGCAACTGAAAAGCGGCAGCAATTCAAGTAAAGGCAAGATAGGTAAACCCTTCTCAAGGTAACTACAGTTTATATACTGTAGCTCAAGCATTTTCAGCCATCGGTTCAAAACAAACGAACGGCTGAGATCGAACAGAGGATCAATATGCATTGCAGTTATTCTCCACTCACAAAACGGTTTGTATCCACCGTTAGATCAGTCCACGTGCAAGGAAGATATTAAATCAAGCAATACGTGCGTCAGTTGCCATAACTACACGGCTAACTGCTCGAGGAAACTTCTCCACTTCCCCGTAAGAGTCCCATGATTACGGTACACAGCGCTACATGACTGCCACGTCAGCAAAATTCAAAAAGCAAACTACGAATCAGCATCGATCAGAGTTCTTAGTCTTTTCAGCCCGACTATTACAGGCGACCTAAAAAGAGGGGGCTTATGTAGGGGTACTACATACTCCGACCAATCAAAAGCAGCCACGTGGCACAATCATCTTTCCATCAGGTCGCCACGATCTCTACCTGTTAGCAGCTCGACCAAAGCGACCCGACTACGCAACGAGCAGCGATCTGCTATACGCACGTGCTCCTATTCAATGCACAGAATATTCTCATCAGTTACATAATTAATTCACAGGGATGATCCTCGCGCGTTACACATTTAATCCTCATTATGATGGCGGAGAATCTGCAAGATCCACGATCCACGCCCTTCTATCTTCTATATAAACAGAACTACGATGGCTTGATCTCTAAGTTCAATTCCCCCGAGCTAGAGTACGTAGGCAATCTCGATCTCAACGAGGTGCAGCCACCCTGATCTCATCAATCCCCATTTGGTCAAGTCTCCCAATGACCTGACCCAGAAGTGCATTAATCTAGAAATAGGTTAATACAATTAGTAGCAAGCCCAATAATTTTGACCTCCAATAAAATCCCAAGTTCTTCTTTTCCGAATCTATTTCTCCTTTTGTTTTTAAAGAGTATATTTTGTACAACAAAATCAATACAAAGCAAATAAAAAATACAATACAGCCCATCCTCCTAACAGATTTCTCAAGTCCATGTGCACGATGAGCATGCATGGTTACATAGAATAAACTTCAGTGTAGAAAAGATTCCAACATGGTTACATTTATGGAAGAATTTGTACTCATGCGCGTATTAAATCTTTTTCCTTTTCCTTTTAGCAATAATAAAATCACGAGATAGATAATATATCACTATACCCAATCTAACTTGCACAAAACATATGAGCAATATTACTCTTTACAAACATCTCATACTAAAATGTACTTTTCAGGAAATAAAAATGGTAGAATGTATCCTTATCTCCTAAACCTTTCCCCACGTAGAGTTCAGACCTGATCGCAAGACCTTAAGCCCAACACATTTTTTAATTTTAGGTCCCTTGCAATACAATACCCAGACAACTGCAATACTCCATCACCCCTTGTGGCCCAGCCAGGCAGCCGCATGTCTCCAGGGATCATCAGAGGTAGGTCCAATAACTATTAACTGGGTCGGCATACACCATTAAAAAAGGATCACAATATCCACCCATTTCTACTACTTCTCTATATTTTATAAAATTGGTAGAACTGAGACATTAAACAAAAAAAAAACATACAAAGATAGTTCGCAATTTAGAATCAAAACTGAAGTATACTTCATAATTTTGGAGAAGTAAGCATGGTGAAATGAATACACCCATTCTTTATTGATGTTATAATTTTATAAATCAATCTGAATGAATAGAAGAAAAGCATGGACTTAGTTTTCTAGTTTTGCCTCTTTTACTGAGATGAATTGTACAGCCTCTGACCAAGTGAACTCCACATGAAATCCAAGGCCAACATCGACAAAGATGTGCCTTGTATCTGGTCTGTAGGCACAAAAATAAAATAAAAACATAGAAGAATAATGATTCAATCCTTTAAGAAGTGTAGTCGATGTGCACCATGCTTATGAGTATATTGAGCAAGGCACATTTTGAACATCTTAAAACATATTACCTATAAGAAATATATGTATAAAGTTATAAACCTTCTAAAGTTGAAAATAAGAGCAAGAATTGGAACACATTTCTACGCTTCCAGACGAGAAGAGAAGAAATATACACTAGATCAAGCCTAAGTCTAAGGGTGGCCGCAATCAATTACTGATAGAAATTCGATATATTTGGTAAATTGTTGTGAAGGATTGGCTAAGCTCAAGAGTGCTAATCATAGTGTCTAAATACGGTACCGAATAACATCGGCGATTGACAAATAAGGAAAGAGTTCTAATCCATGGGTTTTTGTAACAGTGTAGTCAAGCAAATTTTTGCCGGTCATCTCCATTCTATTTAAACTCTATAAGCCAAGAAATATGTCAATTAGGATAATTCAACAACGGAGTAAAGAATGAAGTATATAACATAAACTTGGTTATATATAGAAGAAACATCACATCTGCTTGGGCATAGACCTCAGAACCAATATTGACTAGACTTCGGAGATGAGTCACACCGTTTTTCTCCAAATTCTCTATGTTTTTCTTTAAGTCTGCACTAAGCTGAAGTCAAGAAACAACAAACAAATATTGTACAACCATCTAAGTTGTTCGGGATATATGGATGATATAAGCCTAAAAGTGCTCTTAAAATGCAATGGAAGATTAAGTATAAGAAATTGATCACTTTGTGCCATGTAAATGAACCAGATGATACTTTGAGAAAACCCAAGGCAAATCAATGACAGTGTTCAGATTTGTTCAACGAGATATTTCATTAAGTTACACCTACACCTGACTCCTGTCTCCAAAATAACCTAACATCATGACCTAGGAATTCCACTCAAATCAACACAAACAAAAATATACATATGTATAAGTAAATAATAATCATACTCAAAGGATACTATATTTTTTGTAGTTGAAAAACCTTGTCCCTGCAAGACATTAAAATTCAATTAATTTCAATACTCAACTTAGCTTAATCTCAACTGGTTAATAAAAAGAGCCTAGACAGTCAAACTATCAGAGTCCAGATTTCACCAACAGAAAAGAAAATGTGTTTGAACAAGCATTACTGCATTCAGTAAAGAAAATAGAGATTTTTGGACATACCCCCCCCCCCCCCCCCCCCCCCCATTTGAAAGTCGAAATTTGAGATACCCCCCATTTGAAAAACAATTTGAGATACCCCCCTAATTCAAGATGTGGTGTTATCTTAGCCGTCCATCATAAAACTCACCTACGGCTGTAAAGCTCTTCTGTCTTGAATTAGGGGGGTATCTCAAAAAAAAAATTCAAATGGGGGGTATCTCAGATTTCAACTTTCAAATGGGGGGGGGGGGGGGGGGTATGTCCAAAAATCTCAAGAAAATATATAGCTGTGTTTCAATTGGCATAGGAAACCTTTGATGGGAAAATGTTATATATTTGTTCCTGTTTCCTCTTGTGAGCAAGTTGATTACTTGATCTTGCCCCCACCTAAAGCTTCATCATCATCACTTCATTATGAGAATAGTTTTTCATCCTAATCAAAGTGTTCATAAGACGCCACTTGACTAGATAAGGCAATTAATTGGGTCACCTCCAGGACTAATCTAATACGCTATATATATATATATATATATATATATATATATATCAAACTGAAGTTGCTCTTCTAGTCAACTCAACATATAAAAGATCTTACAACGAAGAGGACAAGGACAGAGGATAAAAATGAGCCTATGCGTGTCTCCTAATAATACCTAATTTGGGTGTTCCTCCTATTCAGGAGCGGTACCAATTCTACAAATAGAATATCTCAAGCTCATTAGTAAATTGTTCATAGTTCAAAATGGTTAAGTTTTTTTCTTTTGACAATGTATGTTATCAAACTACACAAAAATTTCTCTTTCAAGGCAATGAACTCCAAATACATAATTTTCAATAAATTAATAACTCTAATAAGATCAAAGAGCTTTAAAAGATAACAATGAGAGGTATAGCAGTATAACATTCTCCAATGGCTCGTACAAGATCTGGCTTTAACCGACAATCAACAAATTCCTCATATTTCCGAACCTTTTCTTGTCGTAATAAGTCCATTTGTCTTCTTTAACTAAAACAACAAAACACAACCATATAACTATCTAAACCAAACCAGATACATAAAGCAATTGGAAGAAAATTCAATAGTGTGTTCAATGAGTTCGGAAAAAGAGAATAATAAGATAATGGAAACTATTTTCCTTCTCTCTATACATGCAATTGATGTTGAACACAAAAACACTCAGAAAACACAAAATTAAACTCGTTTGAACTCAATTCATTGAGTTCTACAACTTTTTCTACACAAAACCGCAATTCAATAAACAGATAAAGAACTAATTTGAACTAATTGAGATTCAATTGAATGTGAATCACCATTATGGTTGTGCTTGTTTCACAGTAAAATTGGGGGAAAAAATCCTGGGATAGATTTACCCAAATTTTAGTTTGCAATTTGTTTCCAAAAATTATCATAAGAAAGGTGGGGACCGCAATTTTGGAGAGAGAGAAAGAGAAGAAGAGAAAGTAGGGACCACTAAATAGACAAAAGAGAGGGTTTTCAAAGAATCGGGTTATTCAAAACCGGATTTAAAGCTGACGTGGTTTCGCAGTTTTGAAAAAGATTCCTGTGAGGACCAGTTTTAAGTGATGTTACCAAACATCCAAAAAAGGAAAAAACTGAGGAAAGTTTTGCTTTGCTGATGTTTTGCAGGTAAACAAGCACAGCCTATGATAATTTTTGGAAACAAATCGCAAAATAAAATTTGGGTAAATCTATCCCAAGATTTTTCCCCAATTTTACTGTGAAAAAAGCCCAGCCTAAATGAGTAATTATGACAATTTTCGCTCTCATAAGTCTTGAGAATCACTAGACTCTATTTGGCCATTTGGGGATTTTGAAACCCTAGAATTGTTTCATCAAAATTGAAAGTTTTGTTTGTTTCTTCGTCATTTGATTATTATAAAATAAAGGTTGTAATCACTACTTGAGGTATGTTTTTGATCTTTGCTATTGATTTTAATGGTTATCTTTGCTGAATTTATCTCATGACATGTTTTGTGATCATAGTTTTACTTTCAACTTTGATTGATTTCGTATGTAATATAGTTGAGAAATATATTATTCGTTGTATAGGTAGGCTTTGTGTTGCAAAGAAATAATAAACTATGATTTTGACGAAAATTTATCTGGTGAATTGAATCTCGTATGATCAACTCAAACACCTAGACGGGATTGAGTTAGTTTTGTATAGTGTTATTAGGATTATAAACCCAGGCTTGAGATATTTGGGATTAGAAATGAAGATCTATTGGTGTTAGTGGGGAATATGGTGATTCGGATCTAGTTTGATGTCTGAGGCAGTTGACAAAGTTGGTGGGGATTATGGTGTTAAACTGCTATGCAAATTGTCAATATTTTATTGGCTGTTTAAATCAACCAGTTTAATAGAAAATGAAGCTAAGAATGATGATCAACGTTAATGATAAATCATATAGGGCTTCTTACCCAATAAATATCAAATTCTGCAATATTTTAACAAATCAAGTACTTCACATGCAGTAAGACCATGTGTAACACCCATGAGTTGGTGTTAATCCCACATTGCCAAGGAAGTGGTTCTATTGGTAGTATATAGAGCTTAACCGTACTCTAACTAATGTCAAGGCTTTTTGGGGTAAACCACATGGGTGGGCCTTGATCCAAAACCCTCTACTGCTGGATATCCGCAGTGACTAAAGAGGGACAATATTGACATTAGCGAGCGATATGGTGCTCGACGCACCGGGATGAGCGAGGACGAAATCCCGGGGCTTTAAAGATGGTATCAGAGCCGACGACGGTTCGCCTGTTGCAAGTGGGAAGTACGCTGGAGAGGCCCAGGGAACGCCAGGTACTTGTCTCACTTGGCAGGGAACGTCGAAGATTTTGGGACTGTACTAAGTGTACTGCAGAGCCGAGGTCGACTTTATTTCTAATGTGGTGAGATTGTAACACCCATGAGTTGGTGTTAGTCCCACATTGCCAAGGAAGTGGTTCTATTGGTAGTATATAGAGCTTAACCATACTCTAACTAATGTCAAGGCCTTTTAGGGTAAACCACATGGGTGGGCCCTGATCCAAAACCCTCTACTGCTGGATATCCGCAGTGACAAAAGAAGGACAATATTGACATTAGCGAGCGGTATGGTGCTCGACGCACCGGGATAGGCGAGGAGGAAATCCCGGGGCGTTACACTATGACTATTAACTTCCAGTAAATTTTAAACAAATAATCAAAATACTAAAAGATATCAGTTGTAGTGTTCTCATCAAGTTTTCGTTCCATAGACACGTCTCTTTACAGAGGTAGATTCAGTCAGATAATGAGCATTTCCATAGACACGTCTCTTTGTTGTCGCTTATAACTTAGATTATCTCTATCAAAATAATGCTTAAAACATACGTAAGCTTCTTACAGTTCCAATCCAATAAACTCTTACACACCAAATGAGAGATTAACTTTATATAGAAAGAGAATAAAAGGGATTATCGAGAGTGGTGAGTGTTAAGCTGATTTCATCGAGTTCAATATAGTGCGAGTAAGTTAATTAAAGCATATCAGTTGCTTCTGGAAACATAAATAGAGAATTCAATATCGTAAATTGAAATTACATGTTAGGGTAACCCAAGAAGTTATTATGAACGCAAGTTTCAGGTGTACATTGGTATGAGACAAATCAATCCATAAAATAAAATTGGTACTTAAACAACATAAACAGTTCAACAAGAGCAATTGCTACATGAACAAACTTACAAACATTGAACATCTAAATACTAAAATCGGATATTAAACTATTGTATGCAAACAATTATTCTTATTTGAACATCACCAGTTCAATACCTCATCATTCGAAACACACAAGAGTTATATTTCTCAGTGACCGGTGTTTATTCATTCTAAAGCAAGAATGATTGAAAGGTGTAGTTTTTAGCTCAATCTAAATATTAATTTGATGAAAACTCATATTGCAAAAAATAATTATTATGCAAATAGTAATCACTGAAAGTATAGATAAGGCTTGTAAAACATGATTGGAGTCAAGAGCATCATGGAACATAAGCATAACTAACATACACACAACCAAGCAGAGCCTTAATGAGTTAAATCTACACACCATGGTTCAATTAAACTTCTTAATTGACTTAAATGTACACAAGCCAAATTTACATGAAGATACAAACCAGATTAAATCCAGATGATTAATAATATCTATGAAGCCAATAATGAGCTATACTATTGATTATATCTAAGTCTCTAATGATTTTGGAAATTCAAGACAAAAATTTACCAAAAGCAGAAAAACAACAAAATATAGGTCATCGAGAAGTAACTAAATGAAAACCATGGACTTATCATAGAAAACCAAAACTAAGCAAGTAAGATAAATAGAGAGATGTTAAGATGACAGTTGGAGAAAATGTAATCTAAAGTTGATGCTAGAATGACAAATGATTATGTATGATTTCCTACTGATTGGGAAAATTTATATAAAGGGTTTACATATGGAGATGCTATTGTATCATTATGGTGGAAGTTGGGATTAAAAAAGATTGATTGAGTACCCTTAGGGTAGGCCTAAATGGAGTTGCCCTGTGGTACCAAACAATTGCCACAAAAGTTATGACATTACTTCCAGAGGTTGAAGTAGATTCAAAGGAATGCACTATTCAAATATCTCTTCCAGAGAAAGAGATGAAGAGTTTGGAAGGGCTTTTCGATGTACTAATTTGGTGATTTTTAATTTGATAATGTATTGATTTGAATATAAATTTTCATATTAATGCATAATTAATATAATGTTTTACAAATACAGTAATTTAAGATAACCTGTTTCAAACAATCTAGGTTATTGAAACCAAAATAGAAAGCAGTGATCTAAGCTTCTCTGTTAACAAACATTTCATACTTTAATTGCAAACAATTGATTAAGCTATCAAAGGTTAAAGAAAATCAATTGAAATGAACAAAAATTAGAGAATCAATTAGATAATCGCTATCAAAATTATTAAAATGAATGCAATTGAACAGAAAACAATTTGATTACAAATAATAGATTAACCAAAATCAATTTGATTGCATTATGTAGTAATATTAGATACCTTGGCAGATTGATGATGAAGGGAGGAGAAAGAAAAGATTGCAAATTGTAGTGTAAATTGTAAGATTGATGATGATGATGATGATGAGAAGAGAGAGACACACTGATTGCAGATTGTTGGTGATGAGAAGAGAGGGACACGTAGGAGAGAGATAGGAAGTTTAAGAACGTAGAGGATTGAAGAATGAAGATGATGATGTTTTATTAGGTTTAACCAAACCTTTGAGAAAGAACGAAGATTAGAAACAGATGAATTAAAGCCCATACAAATTACCAATAAAAGGTCCATCTAGAAGTCCAAATCAACCACAACGTGTTATTGAGTTAAAATGCAATCTCAGCCTTCCATCCGAATTTCAGAAGATCATGTACACTCTTTATCTTTGGATGAGACAAACTTGTGTCTCATAACTTAGAAAAATCTATCACAATAAACGATGTTGCTACAAACCTGATTAAATTGATAGCAATTTCAGAAGAAAAAAAGGGAGAGATGATGATGTACCTGAGAAAGAAAGAGCAATGAAAATTGAGAAGCCAGTAACACCAAAGTTAATGGCGAAGAAAAAAAACAATTTTTGGCAGAGAAGATTAGAAAAGATCAGAAGAACCCAAAAACGTCAAATGTTTGTCTGCGTTATATGCAAAAGGTTAGAAAAGTTCTGGGTATGTGTTCCAAAAGGCTTTTGCATGAACCACTGAAAAACAACGCCAGTAAGGGTTTCAAGCATGAAATGTTTATCTGCATCATATTCAAGCAACTTACTTCAAAATTGTCCTAATCCTAATTTGTCTCTTAACAGCAGTAATGAGTGGTGGGCGCTGAAAAACAGCTCCAGTAAGCGTTTCTAGAGTATCACGGATAAAGCACGTGATGCCTGGCTGTCAAGCATTTACCCCATAGCATGTGATGGAAAATGAAACACGTAGGAGATGGGAGAACCATAGAATGCATAGAGATATCCTACGGTTAAAGGAAGGCGGTGAGTACCGCTATAAAAGGAGAACGTTAGGGTTCGCAGAAGGTAACTGTTCATTCTTGCTAAAACCTATTCTCTAAACCTAGCCACTTACTGACTTGATCGTTGGAGCTTTATCCATCGGTCATTATCCGGTGGTCATTGCAGGTACTAACGGTGAAGCAGCCAAAGAACACAGCAGACTGAATCCTTTGGATCACAGCTAAGCCCATCAAGGAAAAGGCTTACATCAACATTAATCGAAATCAACAAGAAGAAGAAGAATTATTACCTAGAAGATTAGAGAGAAACAAGCAGAAGGCAATTCAAAGTGCTGAATAAGTCGTTCGGAATCAAACACTACTTACTAATAGACCTGTTATTATGTTTTTGTTTGTAGAATTGGCCCAGCCCATTATCCATCATACCTAATCTTTAACAAGATATACAGTCGTAGAAAAAAAAAATCTGGTTGTCAAATGAATTGGTAATTCGAATCAGAAGAAAAGACCTAAATAATAGTTTCCCTAAAAATTGGTAATTCGATTCCGAAGAGAAAACCAAATAGTAATGTTTTCCCTATTTATGTAGTCCCTTGTCTTCCTGTTGGTAAGAGAATACGCTCGCTAGAGCATAGAGCATAGATCATAGAATGGGTGTGGGTGTGGGTGTGGGTTTGTGTAGTAAGGCGAATAATCAATTTGATAAACTTCCCAAAGAAATCGTTTATGATATTATGTCCAGATTACCTGTTGAATCGATTTCTCATTGCAGGTTCGTTTCTAAAGATTGGTATAATCTTGTTAAAGATTGTTTTTTGTTAATTTCCAACACAATTCCTCATCATCAAGACTAGGTAGTCATGGTGATGGTCTTCTTGTAGTTTGCCATACTACCAAGGAAGATAAACAAGAATTGTATTTATTAGTAGAAGAAGAAAATGTGGTTCCTTTTCCTACTATTAATTCCTCCTCTTTATTAAATAAGATGAAGCCCCTCAATATTAACTTGGATGATTTTTCATCAAAATTTATCAAAGTTATTGCTTCTTCTAATGGACTCATGTGTCTAGTTTTATCGCCTTGGAATTATATGTTTTATATCTGTAATCTTGTTACAAGAGAGGTACTTAAACTTCCTGAACCACCTGGTCTTGATTCATGTTTCAACACTAATAAGCTTGAATATATGTATCCTACTTCATCTGGTTTTGCTTTTCATGCACCAACTATGGAATACAAGGTTGTTCGTACTTGGTACTTTAAGGCCATTGATACTGGTTTAATTTATACTGGAATTGAGATCTGGTTTAATTTATACTGGAATTGAGATTTACACTATTGGTTCTGGTGAGTTATGGAGAAGGATAGACAAACAAGATATTATTTCTACTTCCACATTGAGAAGGTTGCCAACATCCCAAGTGTTTCTAAATGGAGCTTTACATTGGGAATTAGAGGATTTAACGAAACCACAATTCAAACATTCTATAGGTGTCGTACATATTGGTGATGAAAAATTTACATCACTTGAAATACCTCCTGTGGATGTTGGAATAAAATTTAGAACTTTGATTTCCTTACGACAATGTCTCTGTCTGACTGATGATTTTAAGGATCATATGATCTTATGGATTATGAAATCGTATGGGGTGGCAGGGTCATGGACTAGAGTATATGCTATTCGTAAAGCAAGGCTAGGGCCGTTACAGACATTGGCTTTTATCGGTGTAAAGACACTGAAGAATGGGAGTATTTTGCTATCCGGTGATGGGTATCATGGTTACTACGATTTTGATAAACATGAATTCAAACAAATTTTCATTGACTCACCTCCAGAAAGATTAGACATTGTTGTTCACATTGGCAGCCTCATTTCTCCTGCAACCATTGCTGGCAAAGGTGAAGAATATCGAGCTCAATCTACACCAAGAAGACCTATCAGATTCACACTTAAGAGGAAGGCGAAGAAACCGTTAACTGCTTCATGCATTTTTGGAAACTAACGAGTTTGTCTGGTAGATTTTATTTAACTTTTTTTTCCTTGTCGTCTTATTTATGCAAATAATTTATTTTTTATGTTTTTGTTGTATTTTATTATGAGTTGAATTATGAGTCCTAATTAGATTCCTTTCTTAGACATTCCATTCTGTAAATAAAGGCCCTTGGCCTACCTTGTAATTGGAGTTTGATGAATTGAAGTTTATGTTTGGAACTAAAGTGTACTATTTAATGGTTCTACCCAAAATCCCATTTTTTTTTCTATTTTTTTATGTCACTCTTTTTTCTGTCGACTGTAATCAGATTTGTCTGACGCCTATTAATTCATTCATTCACATTCAGTAGAACAAATCAATCTAGTTTGTCAGTTGAAGACCACAACAACTGGTTCATCTATACGTCTATCACAGGCAAAATTATAACTAAAATCAATTGGCGATAATCATTTGTCTGAATTCAATAACTCTTAACCTGTTGCCTTCTGAAACTTGCCCCTATTATTCAAGATTACGGTGGACAAGGAGTACCAAAAGACACTCAAATCTTTTGAATTGTTTCTTTAATGCTTTATGCATCCAGCCTTTAAAATTCTAATAGTTTCTGTTCATTGTCTTTTTATAGGCCATTCTTCAATTTTTGGAGAGGTTATTCTACTTGTTGCTGATCCTAGTCTGACAGAGCATATTTCCATTCATTCTTAAGCCGGTACTATTCTCAATTTCATGTATTTGATAGTTCGTTTATTTATGGTCATTTTGTTTATAAACATTGCTGTTATGGTCATTTTGGTTATATTGTTGGTTGGTATTTGGTAAGACATAAGTGATCACCTTCTGAAAGGTTGCCTCTTCAATCTTCATGTGGTCGAATAGGCATGATACTCTATCGAATGCTTACCCTTTTTCATAGCTGGCCTCATTGTCACAATCGATCTTCCATAGCTCGAAATTTCAATTTAAAGAAGGTTTTGGTGAGGTTCTCTCTTTCTTTTTTTTTTTTTTTTTTTTGTTTTGTTTCAAAAACAAAAAAATTAAGGTGATTGTCGTAAGAAATTTAATGTTTATGAAGATAAGATTAAAGTCTATAACCAAGAGGGCCTCCAGTAGTACTGATAGGTGGAAGGACAAATTGCTTATAGATGGCAGTGACTAGTGAGTGTAATTAACCGTGGTTCAGGTAAAAGAACAACTGTACAAAGATTTTGCTATGGAACATGGGTACCCCATATTTCCAAAAGAATCTATGTACTGTAGTACTCATGTCGGATACACAATCACATACCCATGTCCGATACATGGATACATATTTTACCTTAGAAACATCTCATTTTTTGGTATTTTGCCTTGGTGAATACTTTGTGCTAGTGTCGGATACACGTACTCGCTTGGGTCTAGAATTTTCATCTTATTATTGTGTTCTTTTTCTTGGCATTCCTTCTACATCCGACTTTCCCTTTTTATTTTATAGTATAGGTGGAACTGTATCATTTTATTGTAGATTTATGCATATTATAATGTTTTATGCTAAGGATGATTACTGTTACAATATATTTGGCACATGATCAACCCTTTCATTTAACAGAATGTGGTCACTGGCCAGTTCTGGAAGCGAAAGGTATAACAAAAAAAATGGGGATAGAAGATGAAAAGATAAAGATACTATCAGATGGTTGTGGACTTGTGGTCCAAGACATGTAAATACCTATATCCCATCTCTTGAATGCTTAAAATTCATCCAACAGTGTAAACCTTGTTGAGTCACTTGAATATGCGACAGTCATTTGTGTTTGGAACAAGCCATATTTATCATGTAAATGCATATTTGCTGCATCATTTTGTTTGCATCCATTGATTAAGTGGTTTATGGTGATCATGCTAAATCTACATCATTTTTCTTGTGCCAGAAGCTCTAACACATGAATCAAAGGATAGTCTAGCTGAATTTTCAAAGACCCGTCAAGCAATAGAGTAAGATCCTTTTTTAAGAGAACACTATCTGGTGCTAGGTGCAGAGGCTTAAGCTCTGCTCCTCACCATACAAAAGCACTTTTCATTCTGCTCTTCTCAATAGCTCCTAAAGTTGACCCTGCTGCGAAACAAGTCAAGGACTCCGTGGACGAACTCACTGCCATGATGAAGCAGATGATAGAAAGGCAAGATCAACAGTTTGAGCGATTCTTATTTCCTAGTCAACAATCTGTGCCACCACCATTGTCTATTGCTCCAGCTTCTTGCTCCAAACACAAGCAGGAGCGACCAGCCATCTGTTGAGGATCACTACAACACTCATTCTAAGGGACCCTCTCTACCAACGCTGCCAAACTTGTCAATGCAATCTGTTCTGGGTGCAAGGCCATCTTCATCTACTGCAGCCGTTTCTACTCTACCAACCTCTCTTACTTCATTGGTTAATACAGGTTAACTGTATGGGAAGTCCGGAATCATGGCTATTGGCAATTCACTAAGTGCCCCATGGAATTAATGTTCTTGATTGTATCTAGTGAGCACGGAATTGCATAGCCTTTTAGGTCTTTTGAGGATGCCTCTTTCATGCTGTTTTTTGTCCTGCAGAATACTTAGTTGTATGGTAACTGTGATTTCCACTCAGTTCTTATTTATTTGTTTAAGATCAACAAATGGTTCAAGAATGCTCGGTATACAGCTTTAAAAATTAGAAAGGTGATCCAGTTTTTTTTTATACTCATACTGATTACACCTGAGCTATAGGTTCCTTGATGTTGATTTTATTTTATGAATCCCTGCCAGACTCCCTCACTGACTAAACACTGAAAGTTGTGTTATGTTTATGTTGCTAGGTGTTTGCCATTGTGTCTGGCCTCTGTTGTACCTCTCTTTAAGAGCTTGGGTTTTCAAAAGAACTGGTTGTCAACATCGTTTTAGAGTGTTACTATTTTAGAGGGTATCCGTCTAGAACTGATGCAGCCAACAAACGAAGATGGACAACTAAGTTGGTCTCTGAAAAGAACAGGTTAGTATACAATGACCTCAATGTATGAAATTGTGGCAGAGAGTGATGGATTAGATAACTTCCTTTCAGATTAGTATGGGGGCCGATATGCCATATAAAATTAAAATATTTTTCTGGTGTTTAGTTTGGCTGTTTGGGAAACGATTCTGGCAGTAGCTAGGCTGAAAAGGATGGGAAATGCTATATTGCTAGGTGAAATCAATGTTGTTTGTGAAAGGAAGGAGGAAACCATAATACATCTGTTTTTGAGATGCTTTTATGCACCAATATTTTCACCTAAAAAAAAAAGATGCTTTTATGCAGATATAATTTGGGGGTACCCTCATGGGCAGAAATGCAGAATAGCCAGACATGATAGAAGAATTGATGATGCTCAGATAAAAGGGGTGGATAGAAGAGTGACCGAAGATTCATACAATAAGATGAGGATCAGAGATTTGGAAAGTAGTTATTTGTGCTTTGATTTGGTGCATGTGGATAATAAGAGATAAAAGAAGTTTAAAGGAAAATAACAAATCCATGGAAAAAGCATGCATTGAGAGTTAGTGACAGATTGAAAGCTTACTGTTAGGGGTATAGGCTTAGGGGTCAATCATTTTTTATGAAACTAAATTGTTAAAAGAGTGTGTGTGAGTGTAATGGGATTGATGACTAATGAGAGCAAATACTTTGTAAGAGTATTCATCTTTAATTACTACATCTTTAATCCTTCATTAGCTAAATTATCATATGAAGATAGCTTATGGGAAAAGTCACATTCAACTTCTTTGTAGCTTATGCCAAATAGGTACATTATGGTTAGTACTGTAGTTGTATGCCTTTCCAAGTTAGTGGTCTTGTATTTTACAGTCTTTCGTTTCATGTGTTAGGACTTAGGGCTCATACAGTCGTAGAGGTTAATATTTCATGCTGCTGGTCTTGACCTTTATTATGAATATATATCAAGACCTTTGTTAATGTTTCATGCTGCTGGTCTTGACCTTTGTCATAGAGGTTAATGTTTCACGCTGCTGGTCTTGACCTTTGTTATAAATCTTTTTTTTATAAAGGCTGCTATATTACAATACCTTCAGATAGTTTATGTCTTTCCTTTGTTTCCAGTAAAAACATTAGTTGTTAAGGAACAAATATGGTTAATAGGAACCCTGCAGAGCTGACCATATTGGAAGATTGAAGGAGCTGCGTTTTATATGAGCAAAGTAGGGCCGGTGGATCTGCTCTCTTTGTTTATTCTTTTCTGCTTATTGGAACTGATAACAATACATTACACATTAGAAAGGATTGCTAAGGCAGCAGTTTATGAAACGAGGGTGGTTATCGATGCCACAAAGCAGAGATATCTTGTGTACATATTTTCGGGCGTTAATAAAATTACTCTTTTGATAATAATCATAAAAACAAGGGTCATTGTGCTGGTACACGCTGTGTTTTGTCACCGGTTTTGGCAATACACCTTATGTTTGTCAAAAAATTGTCAATTCCCCTTTTAACAGTTTAACTCTGTTAAACACCAACGGTCAACCAAAATTGACGTCCATTTTATAGCTTTTGGGATTATCATTAATTCATTATCGTCTTTAAAAATCCTAATTTTTTTCCCAAATAAAAAAACAAGAAACTCAAGCTTGTAATGGCATCTTCAAGTTCTTCTAAGATTTTGAAATTGTTGATTTGTAAGTTAGAGTTATTAGTTTGTGAAATTGTTTATCGTTTTTTATTTTAATGAAATCTTACGTCAAACGATGCAAAATTGAGTTTGTTGTTGTGTACAAACTTGATTCTCAAACAATAAAAGACTTCAAACTTCAAATATTTTTAAAATTTGTTCGAACCCTTAAAAGTGATCGTAAAAACCCTAGATGTTTAGGTTTCATTGGTGGAAAGAACAGAGCAGCATGGAGGGAAGAAATTGGTTAAATGAAAAAGAAGATGAAAAAGATAGGAGTGTATTTTGGGTTTTCTTTAATAAAAGGGTAAAATAGTCTATTCTTTCAAACTATGGACGATGTAAATTACATATCAAAAAATAGGAAGGATGCATACTTCAGATTGAAAAAGAGTAACGTAGACATTTAAAAAATAGAGGGTGGTATTGTAATTTATTATGTTAGATTTGGTTAACTGTGGTTGACCGTTGGTTTTTGATAGAGTCAAACTGTTAAAAAATGGATTGACAAATTTTTGGCAAACATATATAGGGTGTATTGCTTAAACCGGTGACAAAAATAAGGTGTACCAGCAAAATAGCCCTAAAAATAAATCCTAAATTTAGATAGGGAAATATTAGTGCCCTCCTCCGAGGATGTATCTATAGTCCTTTGTGTAGATGTACAGACCTTGGGGCATTCCGAGAGATGTTGCCCTTGCCTTAGCCAGTATGTTTGACTCAAAATTAAAAGCTCTTATTGTGAATTACCATGAAGAAAAAAAAAAATTGTAGTACACATAAAATAATGTTTATAGAGTAGATGAATTTTACAATATGACTTTGATAAAATAAGGAATAATTCATCAAAATTGAGACTACACCAATTACAATAAGTTGCAGCAAAAAAGCCAACCTCGCCAACAAACAACAATATAAAATAAAAACACATAATCTAAGTTGTACATTCTATTTCATAGAATTTACATTGTAATATTAATCATATTGGTCACCAAGTTGTCAATCATCCATGTTTCCATTTCTGCTGCATGATGAGCTTTCAAGCTTGGGAAAAATGATTGGTTTGCTGCATCAGAAAAAAATCAGTAGTCAAAATTATAGTGAAAACTGAAAATGAAAGGACAATATGCTGCACATGAAACAGGGACCCAGTGTTGGCCCATGAAAATGAATCTTTAAAAAAAAAAAAAAAAAAAAAAAAAAAACCTTCCATATACTAAATTACTAATTAACCAAGAAAAAAAAAAAATTTCTTTTTCTATGGAGTAGTTAGGACTTAGGAGGCATGATTTAGGACGCTTTCAATCACCCAATATAATTGACATTATCATCCCTTATTGGAATTTTTTTTTTTCAACAAGTGAACCTGCCATTGCTAAGGGGTGGTTGAGATCAGTTATTAGGAATAAAGAACTTACTGGTCTTGATGGAATCCATGTATGATTGGGGTTTCTTGAGTGGACATGCAGAGATGGGAAGAACAGGTAGGTTCTCACAGTTGCAGATCTCAATCATATAGCCATCTGGGTCATGGAAGAAAAGTTGATCAACTTTAATCCCTCCTTCTTCAACTATAGCACTCACATGCTTCATTCTCATCTCTTCAAGTCTTCTTTTCACCAAGTCTATGTCTGTGCACTAATAAATCAAACAAGATTAAGGTATATAATTAGCTTAATAACATAGATAAAATATATATGATTACCATATATAATAAACAAGCAAATTTTTTCTTTTTTTTTTGAAAACATTCTTACTTGGAATGAGATATGATTATCTTTTGGATTGATAACTGATGGCTTTTTCTTAGTGTCAGTAATGGAATTACACTCCAACAAATGTATTCCAATCCCATAATTGAACAACCTGCACGCGACAAATATCATTCAAATAATTAAATTGCACATCATCATAGGTAAAAAAATGTGTAGATTTAAGCGTCTACTGGACTCGGTAAAAAAAATTTGGGTGCATGATAACAGAAGTCTGGTATTTGATCCCAGTTATTATTAATCTCATAAAAACAAGCTTAATTAGCTTGCCCAAGAAAATATTTGGTACCAAAGATATATAAGTAGTTAATATGAACTAACCATGCTCCTTCAAAACTGAATGAAGAAGGTCTTCTAATGAGAACAAATCCAAGAACTTGTTGATAAAATTTAGCTGATTCAGCTACATTTTTGCATACAAAAGAGACATGATTGAGAGATAACAATGGGAGAGAAGGAATAACTGCAAGTTGCTCTTCTTGAAAAATACCCATATCTAAATATGATAACTTACTTGTGTGCTATATTTCACAACAACAATTGATGTATATAAGCTACTAGTTTGATAAGAGTGGTTGAAAGGCCAATGTGCGTATATATAAAGGAAACACAAGGAATGGAAGAAGTCAGGTTTCCTAATCCTTGCACGCTATAAATATGTGATATACTTGATGACTGATGATGACCGGCATGACCCGGCCATTTGTAATTAAGTCTAGTAGGGCTATGTGCTGGATCCAAGTCACATGGAAGTTATCACACACTCACACCCCATTGGACAACCCTTATGACTGTACTTCATCGTTATCCAGTTTTATAACACAGTGGATTAGTGTTAGTTAGTGTTTTTAATTTTTCTAAATTAGGAACCTGATTCTTCGACATACATATTCATTGGAACCAACAATCATCACATTGCTATTATAGTATAGTAGAGATCA
Organism: Aquilegia eximia; assembly: GCA_023053565.1. Taxonomy (NCBI): domain Eukaryota; kingdom Viridiplantae; phylum Streptophyta; class Magnoliopsida; order Ranunculales; family Ranunculaceae; genus Aquilegia; species Aquilegia eximia. The sequence goes on from JALIGU010000010.1 coordinate 8,464,816, forward strand.
GGTCATCTTCAGCTCTTCAAAATTCTTAAAACATGCTGTATGAATGTTTGAATGGGCGATGGAGTATTGTTAATCCGAAAAGCAACCTGAGATTATAATTAACTTTTTACGTACAAAACAAAACAAAACGTAGTTAATCTATTATGGAAATGGTCAATTAGCATAAGCTTGCACACCAAAGTCTTTTTGGCTCAAGCTTATTATATTGCCTAATCTGCTGAAAATCTTTACAATGGCCGGTTGTTAATGTTAAGGTATCTGTGACTAATTAAGCGTGAATCTGTTTGGAATTGTGTTAAAAATAAATATTAAATAAGAAAAATATAAATTTCAATGACTTGTGTACAAAAGCTTGCCACTTGCCAAGATATGGTTTATTAGAATGTTTCGATAAATTTAAATATTTTATAAATAAAATAAAATAAAGAATATTGCATTACCAATTACCATCAATCTATTATCAAGTCTTCTTCATAGAAAAAGGGGTTAGTTGGTTTAGTTGGTCTAATAAATTGATCCAACATCAATATATCATGCATGAATAACGTTGTGTTAGCTGTGTTTAAATGTCGGGTTTCACTTGAGTAATTTAAATCAAATTTAAAAAAAAAAAAAAAAACTGTAATAATTTTATTTATTCTTTTAAATAAAATCCAAAAACTACATCATCAATCATCATCGTCTCCAAAAGATATTACATATAAAAATTGGTCCTATAATTATTATCACCTAAATATCTCCGTCACCTCACCTCACCTCACGTTATTATCAAAAACAACATTGTTCTATCAAAATTCACCTCACCTTTGCTTTTGAGGTCTAAAAAAGCGTCTACTTATGCATCCACATCATCTCAACATATCTACTATATTCACGACAAATAAACTAGGTTTTTTTAAAAATCGTGAATATAGTAGATATGTTGTGACCAACTAAACTAACAATTTCATTACCTCTAAAACTAATTAACCGGCCGTACTTTTTTGTGTATGTGTGGCTCACCGTACTTATATAAGAAGACAATATAAATAATGCAACTGAGAGAGAGAGAAAAATGTTGGTCGGTTGCAAATTGCAATTCACATGGAGAGTAGGTTTTGCTTTTAAATGAATTTGGTACACAGGTACACTATGAATTATTATTGAAAGCTCCGGTCCATATCACAATTTCAATTAGAATTAACTTATACTCTACCTGCTTGACCTCCAATGTTGACCATTTATACTTCAAATACACTACTTAAGTTTGAATTATTTTGCGGTTTCGTACACTTTAGTTGTTTTGGTGGTGGCATTTGCCATCTTCGTAGTCTCATTTGCCCCTAGTAGGTACCAAGGAGACGAGACTATGTTGTGGCAAATGCTATCAAGAAAAATATAAACAGTGTCTCTTTTTTTTTTTTCTAAGTAGAACTTTTGTTTGATTTTTTTTTTATTGGCAAGCGAGGTTAAGAGGACCCCTATCCTTTAAATTATGTATGAAAACTTATATAACAAAAAGTTTTTGATATCATATGTTCTAGTTCTTAGAGCATCTCTAATGGGTCTGCTATAATCCAAATTATAGAAATACCGTAAAAAAGCATTCCCTAACGCGTCGTCCATAATTTTAGCAGCCGGCTATCCACGTAGGATGTGGTGGGCCGGTCTGCTAAAACTTCGTCCAAAATCGAACCAAAGATAGGATTATAGAAATTGCTAAAATAAAATGTTCCACGCTGGTTCAACCAGCGTGGAACTTTTTTTTTATTATTATTTTAATTCCACGCTGGTTCAACCAGCGTGGAACATATTTTTTTTTTTTTTTTTATTCCACGCAGGTCAAACCGGGGTGGAACATTTTTTTTTATTTTTTTTATTCCACGCAGGTCAAACCAGCGTGGAAGCCTAAATTTCTAACGGCCATATTTTCCGAACGGCTATATTTTCCAAACGGCTATAAATCAACCTATATATACATGGTCTGCGTTTCTACTTCTTCATTCTTCATTTCTACTTCTTCATTCTTCATTTTTTTCATTTGAGTTTGATATTTTTTTTATATAATTATGGGAGATGGTTCTGTCAAACATTTTTCGGCGCACATTGAAGATTCGAAAGATGAAAAACGTGAAGAAATGGAGAAAGAAATCATCGAAGAAGAAAAACCATTAACACCCGAAGAACAGAAGCGTATCGATGATGAATTTAATCGACTTATTGACGAGTATGAAGATGAAATTCATGTGCTTCCCGAAAATTGTAATCATGATTCGTTTGATTTTGATTATGTATTGGGTAAAATGTTTTGTTCAACTTGTGGTGAAGAGTATGAAAATTAAAATATATCGAAGGTTAAAATGTTTGATTTAATTATGTATTGAATTTTAAATTTAATTTGATTAATGTATTACTATTTTGATTAATATATTGTTATTACTATTTTAAACGAATAATAAATAAATCATTACGAAATAACCATAAATTTATCTTCCACGCTGGTTCAACTGAGACAACCCTAATATCAAGCAATAGTATACAGTTAACAAACACTCAAACCCACTCTAATATCAAGCACTCAAACACACTTAAGGTGCACTCCCCTGACTACTCTCCCCACTTCGGCCTCGTCCACTTCGGCCCCGTCCACCTCGTCCCCGTCCACCGCGTCTAGTGTGCCCTTGCAACTCCTATAATCAAATATAAATACAATTAAAATTTAATAACTAAAATTAATAAATTTTAGGGTTTAACTGTAATAGTAATTAATAATTACTTACCAAGGCCTCTAATGTGCTTGTCAGCTCAGCAACCCTAGAAGCACTTGCTGCGATTTCTTCTCCAGCCCTTGTTAGAGCAGTCCTTTGCTCTTGCATCCAACCATAGTATCTCGCAGAAGAATCAAATGCTGCATGCCGCATCCCTTGACCAAGCATTACAGAATCTGCTAAGCGTGACCGGAGAGCAGCCTGTATTCACAAGATTTCCCTTAGTTATAAATATACAAGATTTAACTAACAAATATAAAATTATAAATACAATTGTAAATAAAAAAAATAAACATACCTCGTCTAAGGTATCAAAATCAGGTACATGCTGTGTAACTAAGTCACGGTCGAGAAAGGGAACCGGTACAGTCCATGTCATACCTTGTGATCCCATCAACCTAAGGCTATGTTCACCAGCCTGTTCTGCATACTGTATTTGTCTCAAAGGGTAATCTTGCTGAGTAGTAGTAGGGGCTGCTGGGAAAGGAATCTGATACTCTGGTCGTATGCCTCGCCATGACACGTAATCTACGTTACCCTCACGAGAGACGGGGGAAATAGCTAATGAGCCCCGAGAAACAGTATTCCAATATAACTGGTACTCCATAGCCGTAACAAACGTACAAAAAGCTGAACTAATTGGCCAGTTAAAGGATGATCTACGAGCACGGATCTGCTCCAAAGGAAGACTCACTGGAGCCATATCAGGTGGTGGAGGATGAGGAATAGCTATCAGCCCAGTCGTCTGTCGTAAACATCTATCCCCTAAAAACCACACACTAATCTCTGGAGAAACTAAAACCACTCTCGTCTGAGATATGATTCTAGCCTCGTCAATATGTGGGTTATTGTTCGATGGTAACCCAGCCCAAGGCATCCACCTAATACTATCCCAAGTTTTCTGTTCGATCGAGGCCCTTGCTTGTTTAAAGTTATTCGTTACAAGTCCCATCAATTCAGCTCGGTTTTCAAGGGCCCAAATAAGAATACGAGGGAACACTTGTGGTCTACAGTCTAACAAAATCGGATTACACGTGCCCAGATACTCATACCACCAAAACTACATAATAAAAATTTCGTAATTAAAAAAATTATATACAAAAATAAAAAAATCATTCATGCTTTTATGCTTTAGATTAATTAAAAATTAAAAATAACCTAAAAACCATAACTAACCTGTAGAATCCAAATGAACCCACCGATGTTGAGTAATTTCTTGCCACTCATAGAAAAATAATCCATCTGATAATACATGTGTGCCATCACTGCACCGCCCCAATCGTAGTCTCCAATCTTGCTTGTATCAAGCAACGCTCCACACCAACCCAACTTCACACAACTGTGTCCAGTAGAAAACAAAACCCCAGACACAAAGTATAACAGAAAAGCTAACACATACTCATCCTCTTCAACTGAATTGGGCTCTAACACCCAATCATCATCAGCAACAGTACGCAGCATATATATATTCTCAAAAAACCCATACTGTAAACCTGTTTGTTTGTCATCATCCTTCCAAGCCTCCTCATATTCACTTAGAGTTGGGAATAATATAGTAGCCTCACACTCATTATCATCATAAGATGAAATATATGGCACAATCTCTCCCACCCCGACACGCAAACCCGTAAGCATAGTAAAATCATGAGGAGTAAAAGCAAGCTCACCGAGAGGCAAATGAAATGTATGTGTCGTCGGCCACCATCGCTCGAGCAACGCGAATATAAGTTGACGATCAGTTCGAAATGGTGTCAAAGAAACGAGAGGCCCAAATGGCGTCGCTTGTATTCGGTCTCGTACATGAGCAAAATCATTTCCTCTCTCCACCATATATGACCACCAAGTCATTACGTTATTCATTTTGCCTCTATATGTCAAATTTTTCATCCTCTACATTAAACGAACAATTTACCAATTAAAAACTAAAAAAAATTATTAATTTAAAAACTAATAAAAAATTAATTAAAAAATTAATAATATTAATTAAAAAATAAATATAGTAAAAATTGAATCAAATACTTACATCGACGGAATACTGGTTATCACTAAGATGCGATCCAGTACATGGAGCGAGCTCTCTCGGTGTATAATCTCGAACTTCGCGAAAATGTGGAAAATCAATGTCGACAACTTCGACTTCCATATTATCTAAAGATTGATCTTCCATAGTACTACTAGTTCCTTGATACACCTTTTGAACGATTTTACCGCACAATCTTCTTTTTGGAGCCATAATTTGTGATTTACCAAAAATTGGGATTTTTGAGTTAAAACTAATAAAAAGAGGGCTAAATATAGAAAATAACAAAAGATGTTGGGTAATTTGGCAGTAGGAAGAAGTAGAAGTAGCAAAATCGAGTAGAAGAAGTTGAAAATGGCGGAAGAGGAAGAAGAATGGCGGCGGCAAGAGGTTGAAGACGGTGGTTGCTGTTTGCTGTTTGGTGTTTGTTAAAAAAAAACACTTCATTAACGTTCCACGCTGGTTCAACCAGCGTGGAACATATAACAGATCCTGTTCACCAAGCCCAGCCTGCCCAAGCCCAGCTCAATCCCAGCCCACCCTGCCCATCCTGCCCCAAGCCCAGCCCAGCCTGCCCAAGCCCAGCTCAATCCCAGCCCAGCCTGCCCCAAGCCCAGCCAACACGCGAAGCCCAAGTCTTCCACGCTGGTTGGACCAGCGTGGAACAAAAAAACATTTCCACGCTGGTACAACCAGCGTGGAAGATAAAAATTTGGAAAAAAAACATAGGAAACGCGTTAGGGATACCCCTGATATAGGTATGGAAGACCTGCTAAAAAAACCGATAGAAAAGGAGGTGGCACCGACGTGGAGGCTAAATCGTCCCATGTGTAGGCCAAATATAGCAGACCCATTAGAGATGCTCTTAGCTAGTTAGAATCACATAGTGGCATAGTGCCAATTGAAATTCCATGTTTGATTAAAAATGAATCCAAAAAAATTGGTCGGTGGAACAATCACATACAAAGCAGTTTCCACTCTAACCTGCCTTCAGTCAATAAGATACAAAGCAGTTTCCACTCTACCTGCCTTCAGTCAATAAGATCAGCTGTTCCCATCTGTTTTCACTTCCATACAACTCAGTACTCATGTACTCCTATATGCAATAATATTAGAGACAAACATAAAGTACTATGCAATAGTATCGAGAGAAACATAAATTCCCACAAAATTTATGAGCCAATCTCCAAGTTTTAATTTTATGTCCTTGCACCATTTTTCTCTTGTAAATAGAACTGTTATGTGTTGAATTAAAAAAAAAAAAAAATTTGACATTCTTGCATTCAAAAGTGATAACCCTCTGTTTATTGAGGCAAACTGGCAAGGTTGTGATTTTCGTGTTTGTGTTACCCTGCGAGTCTTTTCATTCTGTTGGTAGGAATGTTAATACAGTATATGGCCGTAGGCCTCAGAATCGAGTTAAATATGCATACTTGATACTCTATTTGATACTCTTCTCATTCTGTAATCTTATTTCCTTTGAAAACGAAATCACACCGGAGTACCTGACTAGCTCCTTTGATAATCACTAGCCAGAGATACCAAACCTGCCCTGCTTGATACTCTATATGATACCCACTATAGTTGGTCATGTAACTTCACTATCACCATTCATCACTAGATTAAATTAGTATTATTGTCTTTATGGTCCCCATATTGTTATAATCTTATATGTTGTCATAAGTGGGTCAGTTACTCAGTTAGTGTTGCCTATTCATAATAGATTCATATTTAACCTGTGTTTGTGAATATTCAGCAGTACAAGTGTGACCATCATCACATCACATCATATTGTTGTATTGTCCCTTCTGTTTGAAAGGGGGGATTTGTTCCACCACAAATGAGCATCTGAAAAAGAGACTCAAGCCACATCCTGGTCTCTAGCTATAAGTACATCCAGACATCCCACATGGAGGATAATAGGGATAAGCGCACAATGTACTGAAGCAAATATTTTGAAACAAAGGGGCAAGCATGTATCTTATGTTGCCTTCATAGTACAAAATATCGCGATATATCACGCTATATCGCGATATTTATCGGTTTTCAAAGAAAACGATACGATATATTCCCGAAATTTTCGCCTTAAAGTATCTGTAAAATATCGGCCGATATATTCCGATATTTACTGATATTTTCCGATATTTTCTGGAAATATTATTTTTTTCCAAATTTTTTTTTTTGGAAATAATTTGTTTATTCTATTTTTAGTAGATATGATGTTTTTAAGGTAAATACTATGAAAATATACTTTCAAATTTGATTTTATATATATTTTGTATAACAAATTGATATATTAGTCGATACATTCCACGTAAAATATCCACCGATAGATTCCAATATATCCCGATATATCTATTTTTTGGAGATCGATACATTAGTCGATAACGATATTTTGTACTATGGTTGCCTCTACAATGTCCATCACCAAAACCTAAATTAGGGTTTCCGCACTATATAATAGCAAAAAATACCATACCATCCATTAAATTAGGATTACCATATGTCTGTATACATAATTCATTTATGGGAGTGTTCTCTATGTTAATCGACAATAACAATACTGCAGATAAGTTTCAAATGCCTTTCCAACTATGGTGTTCATTTGCTCTCGCAGGAACTGCAAAAGGTACAACAATACAAGAGCATTTCTTCAAATAATTTTCATGAATCTTCAATACCTCCAAAATCTTTGATTGTTAGGATGCCTTTCTATTTCAGTTCACAAATTGTCTTCATACCGATTGAACTGAAATATTTAGGATGTCCTATAAAATGTCCAATGAATTGGCTAACACCTCCCATGCATTGTAACATGATCTATAAATACTCCCCAACGTAACATCCACTCATAAATACATACCTAAGATGTCAAACCGTAATTCTACCTCATAACATGTAAGGGGAATGTTGGACATGCAAATTAGCACAACTACATGAAAATAATACCTTAATTCAATTCTGTGCCTCTCCATCAAAATATCCATAAGGAACCATATCAGCAGATTCATGACTACTTCTATTTGTTGTATCCATCTCCTGCAACATAAAATTACAAGTAAATGTTGTATGTGTACGCAATCGATAGAGTTCAATAATTCAATGTTTCTCTATATGGGAGTTCATCACAATCAAATCTAACATGAGTACCTTGTCATTTGAAACTTCCCCATGGGTTCGATTTGGCTTGGTATTGAGATCAATCATGTTGTTTTCTATTTTTCTGTGCTCTTCATTTTTAGCATTTGATTCTGGCACAGGGGATACCCGCATGTTTTCTTTTGTCGTCAATTTAGGTGGTTCATTCTGTTCTCTTCTGATTACACCTTGATCCATGGGCTGCATACCTTGTTCCTCAATGGGGCCAGCTTTATCACCTGGAAACTACAGAAAAAGCGATCCTCGTTCTAAAGTAAAGAGATGAAAGTCAATGCTAAAAGTGATCTTCGCAGTAACAAACCTGAATCCTCTGCCTCAGCAACAGATATCTTCCATGGGTCCTTTTGCCACCGACGTGTACGATCATATCACATTGCAAGCACAGGGAACTTCCGTCTACCTCACAGTAAAAAAAAGCTACCACCAACAGCAATAGAGAAGTTTCAGTTCCTCCAGCCAAAAAAGGGAAAAAAGAAAAGAAAAATAAAATGCAATATAATTTTATGAAATTAAGAAGTTACCAGGTGCATTTTCACATATATCACATCGAGGAACCTCATTCGGAGCAGCTAGACCTACCCGTACATGCCGGCTAGCAAGCTTGTTACACAAGTGAACCTGCCAGTTCAATTTCCAAGTAATTGTAAATGTAACTTGCAGTTCTACAACCAAAACATAACTAGGGCTGCTATCTGAGCCGAGCGGCTCGGGCTCGGCTCGGGCTCGGCTCGATAAAAGCTCGGCTCGGCTCGCACATTTATCTAAACGAGCCGAGTTCGAGCCGGTTTTTGAGCTCGTCACGAGCCTGAGCCGAGCTCGAGCTCTAAACGAGCCGAGCCGAGCAGCTCATTTACTATGGGCTTGGGCGGTTGGGCTTATGGTAACTATGGGCTTAGGCAGTTGGGCTTCTATCTCCATCACTTGCAACCATCAGTATCAAACTATCACAAACCCAAACTTAATCTTCACCTTTTTTTTTTCTCTCTCTCTCTTCACTTTATCTCTCGATCAGTCAATCAGTCGATCTCAACTCTCTCTACACTTTTGATTTCTCCATCAGTCGATCTCCTTGTGATTCAATTGGTTTGCTGAATTTTAGTTTAGAATTAGTTGTAGATCTGTATGGAATTTTTGTGGTAATAAGTAAGTAAGGGAATGGGTGGTAGTGGTGGAGGAGGAGGAGGAGGTATGATTAGAAGAGCTATAGGTAGAAGAATAGTAGGTGTTAATAATAGTGGAGTTCAAGATAAGTCTAATAATAATAGTAATAATAATATATTATCTTTATCAACTCGTTGTAATCCATCTTCTTCTTTATCATCACCATGTATTCCTGTTTCTGCTACTACTTCTAATACTGTTCCTTTACCAACTTGGTCAAGTAATAGTTTATACTATGATTCTGATGTTTGGGATTGGGAGCATGTTGATGCTTATGGTGAACAAGATGATGAAGTTCATGGAACTTTTGATAAATATATTTTTGGTCCTGTTCCTTCTAGGGAAGAAGTTGAAGATGCTGCTGGGGACCCAGAATTTTATTCAATTTGTTAATTTTTTGGTACTGTACTACTGCTACCATGGCGGAATTTAGATCACCAACTCAGCCAATCGAGCCAATCGAGCCAAACGAGCCAAACGAGCCAGCGAGCCGAAACGAGCCGAGCTCGAGTTTTACTTTTGGCTCGCGAGCCGAGCTCGAGCTCATAGTTCGGCTCGATCTAAATTTTAAGCTCGGCTCGGTTAGTAACGAGCCGAGTTTGAGCATACCTTAGCTCGGCTCGAGCGGCTCGAATAGCACCCCTAAACATAACTCCAGAAAACACCCAAAATCTAAACTACTGTATGAAAATTAGCAATTTCCCTTGTTAGATCCAAAGTTGCAAGTAGCACATCAAATTTTAGAACTTCGTAAAAAAACTTAATGAGGGTCTTTAATGCATACTTGGGAAACACATTATTTTTCTCCGAGTGGATGTAAATATGTAGTAATACATATAAATTCTTTTCGTAGAATTTATATTTGAACATCAATACTGACATCAACTAAAAATTGATCCACTAGGTCATGAGTTCAACTCTTTTTGAAGACCAGTTAAAACTATGGAAAAAAGCAGTTAGGGCTCCGAAGTATCCTAAAGGCAGCGCGAGCCTAAAACTAGTAATTAAAAGGTAAAAACGAATCAAGGGTCTGGGGGCCTTGAGCGGTTGCACACGCTGCACTTGTTCAGACCTGGGATGTGCGGAGAACTGTGATGCGTTGTATGAAGTCGGATTGCAGAGAGTCAAGAGTTTAAGAGACTTTGTTCACAAAAAAAAAGTGTGAAGAGTTGATGCACAAAACGTTTGTGTTCGGAAAAGAAAGTTTTTTTTTTTTTTTGATAGGCAAAAATGTTGTGGTAAGCCTGTTTTTAATGAGATCAGAAACTCGGTAATGCTGGCGGAATTCGAACCCCAGACCTCTAGTATCATCACCCAAAGGTTTTACCAGTTGAGCCCAACTGGCACCTGCAAAAAGAAAGTATTTAACCCTACCAAAAGAGATGTGGGTGTGGAAAAGATGGAAGACACAATACTCGACCCTACTGTCCTTGACACAAATTTCAAATTTATAAAATTTTAGTCTAAGACAACTTCTCCTATCTCGTATCAGTTAAATCAAGTCACAGCCAATATGTTGTTTCATTCACAATGCACGAAGTCAGCACTGGGCACTCTTTTTAGGCAAATTGATACACCATCCCAAAAGGTGGATTTGGATTGGTAATGTTCTTTGAGTAGCCTATGTGGAGTTGCATTTCCTTGCATTGCTCTGAAGGATAGTTCAGTGACTTTACTCTTTGTCGTACCTAAACAAACTGAACTAAACCGATTTAAGGGTGGAACTCACTAAAAGAGCTTTTTTTTTTTACTTCTTAAGTCTTCCCACAACTATTTTTCCCTTTTTTTTTCATATGTAATCACCTGTGAAGTATTTCAAAATGTTATCGGCAGAGTAACCAAAAAAATGTTGGCAATCCTATCTAAAACAAAACTGGATCCTTTTTAATGAAACTTCCTCGTAACTCCCTAGGCAAGTTTTGGCTCACATCTTTTACTTTCAACTTCTGCTCACTCTAGGCACATTTTGGCTCCCAGTCTCGCACGATGCCGCAAATCGGTAGGTAATGGAACAGGGTATCACCAGGATAACTGCCATGTGCAGGTCGAATGTGACTGAAGGCTATATATTGCTCAAGTTAGTAGAGGTTTTGGCTACGCCATTCTAGATGAGATGGAGGCAGCTTCTACTGGTTTGACATCAGATGTTTAGTATTTCACTATTTTGTAATTTGTATTGATTCCAACTTAAGCATCTTACAGGCTTTGGCCAGATCATCTCATCTCTCTAGAAGGCCTTTCAATCATTCTCTTAGTTGGAGTTCTTGCAGGTAGAGTGTTGGGATTTTAATTTTTGGAATCAGTAATAAGAAAAGGCTTACTCACGGCAACCTCCAGGATCACCTTACTTTTTATTCCTTTTACGAAAGCTTAAACACTTTGTCAAAGCTTATGCTTAAATTGACAATGAAAACCTTAATTATACAAGTAATTTATAAGAATATTTACACATAAAAATTAGCATGACGGTTCAAACTAATTTTGCTAATTTTGGTTATGCAAATAAGAAATTAAGTAATGTTGGGCTTGTATATCTAAATAATCATGTTCTGCATTTTTCATGGACTTGCACAGCCAGCTTTCTAATATGAATAGTAATATTCGATCTGTGGGCTTAATGTGCATCTTTTTATGGACTAAGATCTTGTTGTCAAAATTCTTTTATGTAATCTGAATAGTGAACAAGGCCGAATTCATCATTTTCTAGAATCTAGATATGATAGTAATCATATCTGATCCGGTTGCTTTATTCTATACATAACTTTAGCATTCATAAGATGTACTAAACATCTAACATTTTTAACAGTTACTATGAAGACTATTTTTAGTATGATACTTGCAATATCCAGCTATATACTGAAAAAAGTCATAAGATATATAAAAAAATGCATATTTCAGAACAATAGGACACAACAAATCTAGAAGATAAATGTAGTCTTAAAGTGTTTGATATCCATTTATGATCACATCATGCAACAACTACACAATAACCTATTAAAAGGACTAGTAGAAGCATTAAACTTACATGTTCTTTAGTTTCAATCTTGAAAGACTGTTGGGGGTGTCAAGTCAGTGTGTAAATGAAGTCACTTCTAGTCGTGGTTCAAAATGTTTATGTCAACAGAAATCTCAGGGCGGGTGAAAAAGAATGTAAATCACAAACATTTTTGACAATTCATCGATCATACAGTGGATTGTTTTGAACACTTTGGGTTTTCTTTAATTTTTTAAATGGGTATGGTCAGAATGGAATTCAAGACAAATTTTCTGTGAATTCAACATGAACTGTTCTTCTAAAGGCTCATCTGGATGGGTACATGTGTACAGCTAACTGGAAATTGAGTTTGAGTTGATATCTTTCCATGAGAAGATACAATGGTTTAAGTGACACTTTTGACAACCAACTTTAATCGATATTCAGGTTTGTGTGCTTACGACAATTTACAAATAGATTTATTCATACCTTTAGACGAATTGAAGTCTAAAGTATCATTCGACATCAATAATCTGTACTCCTCCCTTCAAAACCCATGAATTGAGGAGAGACTAGCAGTTGATTAAACTTGCTGATTCGAATGTTCATACCAGTTCTGTGGGTCTAACAGTACTTCCGAAAGGGTCTACTTGGACACGATATTCGTATTTTGGGAAGTGGATGCCTGCAGAACTGTGGTACCATAGTATGGGCAAAAGTCAGCTTTTAGCCTTTTTAGGCATACCACATGTACCTCAATCAACAACATTACAAGATTTTGGATACTCGTACAAATTGAAACTTTTGGACATTCGACGGGTAAGTATCATAATGTTGATTCACTTGACAACCTTTGAAGACGACCTTTCAATTCTTCGCTCACATTCCTCTTTTAATTCTTGAACTTTTATTTTGGCGTACTTTTATTCAATCCAGCTACTTCTGTCATCTCTCTGCTAAAGGGAGGGGACCCCAGATTTCCCTTGTGTCTGTGTTGATTCAATAACATTTCCCAGTCTCAAACCCTCCCACTTTTTTTTGTTCTCAAATCTCAATTTAAATTTTAAATTGCCCCTAACTTTAAAAACTATATATTTTCATCACTTAATTCACAACACACTAAGGGATTCCTATAGTTATTGAAATATATAATAAGCAAAATATATCAAAAAAATAAAATAAATAAATAATAATCTGAAAAGGGTGTATTACCTTGTCATCACAAGAGGGGCAAAGAGCAGCTTCATCAGCAGCACAGAAAAGGGTAGCAGCAGCACTCTCACATACATCACAAAGTGTTCGCATAATTTCTCATTACACTCTTCTCACCATTCTCAAACTCATCACTATCACTCTTCTGTAATCTGTTGTTGTTATTAGTTCTTGAGTATTCTAATAAAAACACATACACATTATTTTAGATTTTAGACAACAAAGGTGGGAAAGAAGGGAAATAAGTTTGTGGTGAGAAGGGGTTTTACCTTAGTTGACTCCTTGTTCGTCAACCACAAGATTTCCAACTGTGGGGGCAGGACATACTTCTCCCTTTGGTTTCTAACTCATCTCAACCACTTGTTTTTACATATAATTGTGTTTATTTATTTGTTGCATCCTACCTTCAAGTCTTCAACTACTTATTACATACTTCCAAATTCCAATCTCTTCATCTATGTCTATCCAATGTTTTGAATGTTCCATAGTTTGTTTTAAGTTCTAAGCTTAACCCCCAGCTTGCTTTTGCAAAAAAAAAAAAAAAAAAATATGTTTTTAGAGCATTCCCCATGCAAGGTGGATTTTGGGGGTGGGGTGGATAAATCCACTTTGAAACACAAAATAATGTCCCAAGGGAAGGTGGATTTTCAAAAGTGGGATCATTTCAAGGTGGGAGGTAGAACCGGACGGCATGTCATATGTCGTCCTAATTTAAATTACAATAGGATGGCATGTCACATGCCATTCGGATTTTTAAAAAAATCCACTTCCTATTACAAAGAGTCCATCTTCCTTTGGGAACTCTCCACCTTATAAAGTTTTACTTTGAATCAGCAAGGTAGATTTATCCTAGTGGCGCATATGTGGCACCTATGTGGAGGTGGATAAATCCACCTGCATTGGGAATGCTCTTAGATCACCTCAAAATTCTTCAAAGCCGACAACTATTGTTTTGTTGTTTTGACCTCCTATGTGTGATATTGTGACAAAGGGGAAAAAAAAAAATTTATTGATGAAACAAAAAATAACAAAATTACAATACATAATCAATAAAGACAAATGTGGCATCAGAATATCAGATCAAACAACTTGAAACTACACAAGTAATATGAATCACCATATTTGAAGTAAATTGTCTAATAGGTCCAATACCATCTCTACACTTAGCCACCAACCACTACGCTTTTTCTATCATAGTAAAACTTGGCTCCATAAAACCACATACCCACCGGCCACCACTAGGCCTTTTCTCCTTCCATGCTGCCTGCAGCAACTTGCAACATCTTTTTTTTTCTTTGAATGATTGAATCCTTCATCTAGTCATGTACCCATAATTCTTGACTTTGACCATCATGTATCATGTATAGACATAATCCACCACCTTAAGAGTTAAGACTAAACTAAAACCTTTACACCACTCATAGTTCTTCCAGATCCAGTTTCTTTACAAACCTCCAAAATGGTATCTCTCTTTCTCTCATTCTCATATATCATTTTACTTTAGAGTTTCAATACAAGTTTATTAGTTAGCCAATAATTAAGTAATATGATGATCACCATCTTCTCCATATTTGTTTTGATTATTCCATTTGTATCAGCTTTAAGTACTGATGGGATTACTTTACTTTCACTAGTAAAGGGTCTTACTGTTCCTTCATCAATCTTATCTAGTTGGAATTCATCTGACTCCAATCCATGCCAATGGCAAGGAATAGAATGTGATTCTAATCACAATGTCATTACCTTGAACATGTCAAGTAACAATATTTTGGGTAGACTAGGAAAAGAGATTGGGCAATTAGAATATCTCGAAACAATCGATCTTAATAACAATAACATCTCTGGTGTGATTCCATCAGAGTTGGCAAATTGTACTAGACTTGTTAACATGGATATATCCATCAACTTTTTTACTGGAGAGTTACCAAGCTATTTCAATTATTTTCCAAGATTGAGAAGTTTAGTGTTATATGATAATTTGTTGACGGGAACGATACCGGAGTCCTTGTTTATGATTCCACATATGGAATATGTTCTGCTTCAACAAAATCAATTAACAGGTTTAATCCCATCGAATTTAGGCAATATGACAGAGCTTAAATATTTGGGGCTAGATCATAATATGTTTTTTGGTTTAATTCCAAACTCAATAGGGAACTGTACTAAATTGGAGGAGCTATATGTAAATGATAACCAGTTGATTGGAAATTTGCCTGTTGCTTTGAACAAGCTTCAGTCCCTTGTAGCCTTGGATGTCAGCACAAATCGTCTAGATGGTAGAATTTTGTTCGGTTCACACAGTTGCAAGAATCTGACTAGCTTGGTTTTGAGTTTTAATCGTTTTCGTGGAGAAATACCAGACTTGGGGAATTGTACTAGCTTAACTCAATTTACAGCAGTGAATAATAGTTTAACTGGCACAATACCTTCTTCGATTGGTCTACTAAGTGAATTATTGCTTCTTTACCTTTCGGGAAACTCTCTGTCAGGAAATATTCCCCCCGAGATTGGGAACTGTAGCTCCTTAGTAGACTTACAATTATATGAAAACCAGCTTGAAGGGGTGATTCCTAGTGAACTTGGGATGTTGGGCAATTTACAGATACTTTTTTTGTATTCTAACAAGTTGAGTGGAGAATTCCCTCCAGTCCTTTGGACAATCCCACCACTGCAGAGTGTGATTGTTTATAGAAACAATCTTTCTGGAGTGTTGCCTCCAGAGATAACTGAGCGTCATGAACTACAGACCGTTCTTCTCTACGAAAACCAGTTTTCAGGGGATATACCTCAAGGCTTGGGCATTAACAGTAGTTTAGATAACTTGGATTTCACTAACAATATGTTTACTGGTGAAATTCCACAACATCTTTGCTTTGGAAAACAATTGAGATTCTTGAATTTAGGTTCGAATCAGCTTCAAGGTCACATTCCTTCGGATATTGGAAATTGTACTACCTTGCAAAGGTTGAGATTGAGAAACAATAGTCTGACAGGTCCACTTCCTGAGTTTGCAGAAAATTCGAGTCTATCATTAATGGACATCCATCAAAATCGTATAAATGGTGCAATTCCATCAAGCTTGATGAATTGTGCTAATCTTTCTTCCCTTTATTTATCCAAAAATGAGCTTACAGGTCCTATACCCGGAAATCTTGGAAACCTTGTCATATTGCGGGTTTTGAATCTCTCTTCTAACAGTTTGCAAGGTCCTCTGCCTCCACGGATATCAAAGTGTGTGGACTTGTTCTCACTAGATGTGAGTTTCAACTCATTGAATGGTTCGATTCTGGTGAATCTAAGAAGCTTAACCCGTTTAAACCTTTTAATACTTGGCCAGAATAATTTCACAGGTGAGATCCCAGATATTTTTTCAGAACTGACTAGTCTTTTGGATTTGCAACTTGGGGGGAATATGTTTGGTGGGGAAATTCCGTCATCTCTCGGACAATTGCAGAACTTGGCCTATGCACTGAATCTGAGTAACAACAATCTCACAGGGCAAATTCCCCCGGATATAGAAAGGCTGATTATGCTACAAAGGTTGGATATCTCTCAGAACAATCTGATCGGAAGTTTAGCACCACTTGACAAACTCACTTCATTAGTTGAAGTGAATGTTTCATATAATCGGTTCGAAGGTCCTATACCCACCACATTACTGAAGTTTCTAAACTCTTCTTCATCATCATTCTGGGGTAACCAAGGCCTTTGTTTTCCTTGTCAGTCAAGAGGTGGCTTAAGTTGCAGCGACGACGACGGTCTCAGTCCATGTGAACAGTTATCAAGCCAACCGAAGAGAGGCATCAGTACAGCAATCATTGTAATTATAGCTGTTGGATCATTAGTCTTGTTTGTTATAGTGCTTTCTCTATTTGGCTGTTATTTTCTAAGGTTCAGAAGGTCGGAACATCAGGAGGTCAATATTGATGCTCTAGTAGGATCATCTATTGATTTGAGAGATTTGATGATAGCCACAGAAGATTTGAATGAGAGCTTTATTATCGGGAGAGGAGCTCATGGAGTTGTATATAAAGTAGCATTAGGTTCAGATAAATTATATGCTCTAAAGAAGCTTGATTTTGGAAGCAGCAGAGGAGCGAGCACAAGCATGGTGAAGGAAATCCAAACAGTTGGACAGATCAGACACCGGAATCTCGTGAAAGTGAAAGATTTCTGGTTCAAAAAGGACTATGGCTTGATATTATACAAGTATATGCCGAATGGTAGCCTTCATGATGTTCTATATGAGATCAGTCCTGCTCTAATAATTGAATGGGACGTTCGCTACAAAATTGCACTTGGCATAGCTCAAGGATTGGAGTATCTTCACCATGATTGTGATCCCATTATAGTACACAGAGATATCAAGCCAAAGAATATACTCTTGGATTCAGAGATGGAGCCTCATATTTCAGATTTTGGCATTGCCAAACTCTTAGATCAGTCTTCATCTTCCATGGATACGGTCTCAGTTGTAGGCACCACAGGCTATCTTGCACCAGGTATGCAGTTATTGATTTCCCACCGTTGTGTATTTACACTACAAGATCTTCACACACTAGGTTGAAGCGGGCCTCTCTGATTGATGCAATTAATGTGATGATATAACCCTTCATCTCCATGTCACTTCAAAATACACACAAGAAACTCTTAAATATAAATTCGTATCTGTTATGAGTTTCTTTGTGTATGATTAGATGAGAGGTTCTATCACTTAGGTGAGGGAGGAGCGCTTCAACGCTTTTTTTTTTTTTTTCTTGTTGACATTGATGTAAGATTTATCAATCACTAAAATTTGAGTACTAATAATTTGTAACAGAGACTGCATATACAACAATATGGCGCAAGGAGTCCGATGTGTACAGCTATGGCGTAGTCTTACTTGAACTTATAATCAGAAAGCAAGCTTTGGATTCTTCATTTGAGGAAGGCATAGACATAGTGAATTGGGCAGGACTGACCTGGAACATCAAAAAATCCATGGATATGATCGTCGATCCAAGCCTCATGGAAATCATGAATCCAACTGACATGGAAGAAGTGATTGAAATTTTCTTTCTGGCTTTGAGATGTACAGCAAAACAGCCAAATGAAAGACCTACAATGAGAGATGTAGTGAAGCATATTACAGATATAAGGACAAGGACAAGAAGCATCAGAAGTGTTGTTTGAACTTCTTTTGCACTCAATGGTGTATGCTTGTAAGCTTATATACTTGTGTTTCAAATCCTACTCAATGTAAAGAAGATGAGTCCTTCTGTACTATTTTCTAACTGAAATGATAATTTTGCGGTTGGTTCACATCATTTTCATTCTGTCCCTTGCATATGTAGAGAGAGAGAGGATGAAGATTCTTAGAAAACTCCAAGCTGTTAAATTTGCTGACAAAAAATTTACAGACATCTGAATAAATAGATTACATAAAATTGGGATTAAAAATGCAAATTTATTTGATACACTAGAGAGGAAATTCACTGAACTTTGGATTGAACTCTATGAATGCTGAAGTGTCTATGGCATTGCATGCAACTCAAAATGGCCTAACCAGCCAATAAATTTTATCTGTGTTTCCTCTAGTATGTGGTTTGTGTGATCCCAATCACATCACGCCATATGTTAACAAAAATATAACCCTAGTGGGTTTGAATCAGTTATCCAACTAATTTATAGATATGTGGCATGTTGTGATTGGGACCACACGAACCACATACTAGAGGAAACACAGATAAATTTTTTTTTTGCCTAACCAGCCATATCAAAGAGTTAGTTCCACTGGGCCAATGGACCCAAATTATATAAAACCAGGCCTCAATCTGACTTGCGCATTCTGTTTCTTGAATCTTTTGAAGTAATGGATTATATTGTCCAGTCCAATATGATATTCCGATGGCCAGGGGCAGAAGGGCAGAATGTGCAACGATAGGCAAGAGCGCCTTCTATACAGATACTATAGGTGCAAATTTAGTGATAGAGCCAGCAATTTACTTTACTTCTTTTTGTTAAAATCATAAGTTTAATGATCTCAAAAAAGTCACAGTACAATCCTGATCAACATGCATTTAATGGCACCGTAAGGTATAGACCATCACCAACACATACAAGGCTAGCTAGCAAACCAATACACTCACATCTGACCCAAAAGCCTCAGAAAACAGGAAACAACAACTCAAAACAGAATAAGCTAGCATTGAGCGCTAGCCGCTGGGTAGTGGCAGCTGTTCTTTACAACAGTTCTGCCATCCCGGACCTAGCTCATTCTAATGATCTGTCTACAGCTCTTAGTCGACAGCTGATGCTATTCCCTTCGACATGCATGTAGTCATTTAATTTGTTTATTCTCACGGGCATTTCCAAGCCATTTCTTGCTTATAATTTAAGAGGTTCTATGACATGATCCACAACTTTGTTGTAATATACCTCCATTGTCCTTGTTTACAACGAACACTTTGAAAATCCCGCCTAAACAAATTGAACATTACATAATCACAGGAGCAACATACCATTACTCCAAAGAGTTAAGCCAAAATGACACTCAAAGTTAAGATTATCTCCCATGAACTCATCAAACCGACCTCTCCAACACCTGATCATCTTAGAAGGTACAAGCTTTCCCTCTTAGACCAGTGTGCTGATTCTGCTCATGTACCTCTCATTCTATACTACAGTAATGCCAACATCAACGAGAAGGTCCAAAATGAAAAGGGACTTGATCATTTCAAGAAATCATTATCGGAAATGTTAAACATATTCTATCCATATGGAGGAAGGATTAATGATAATCTTTTTATTGACTGCAATGATGAGGGTGTCAATGTATCTGAAGCTCGAGTTTATTGTCACCTTAACAAAGTTTACAACAATCCTATAGCTGAAGAGTTGGACCAATTACTTCCCCCAGCAGAGGACTTCTATAGATCAGGTCCAAAACCTTTGTTGTCCATGCAAGTCAATATCTTTGATTGTGGAGGAATGGCTGTCAGTGTATCCATGTCTCATAAAGTTTCTGATGGTCCTGCTTTTAATTCATTTCTCCAGAGTTGGGCTGCCCATGCAAGGGGAGATGCCGATCAAGTTCATCAACCCAAGTTCGACTTTCCATCATTATTTCCACCCAAACCAGATTTACCAAGTTTTACAACAAATTCCAATGAAGGACCACCCCAAGAAAAGGTTATGTGTAAAAGATTCGTCTTTGATGCTTTCAATGTAGCTTCTCTCAGACTTAAATGTTCCAACAATGTAGATGCAAAGCACCCATCACGGGTAGAAGCAGTTTTTGCGCTCATATGGAAGTGTCTATTCAATGCTGTAAGAATGCGAGCAAAGTTTCCAAAGTCATCATCTGCAGCCATTTCCATGAACATGCGCGCAAGAATGGATCCTCCTTTATCTGATAATAGTTTTGGAAATGCTATCGTTTTGAGTGTGGCATCATCACCAATAGATAGCACTAAAGAAGTGCAATCTTTAGTTCGTCCACTGCGAGATGCCATAAGGAAAATTGACGAGGATTTTGTGAAAAAACTTCAAGCTGATTATGGATTTTTTAAGTATGTTGCTTCTGTAGCGGAGTCATATATTCTATCTAGTAAAAGTGATGTTGAGTTTTATATATTTACAACTTGGATAGGGACTTCTTTTTATGAAGCAGATTTTGGATGGGGAAAGCCTGCTTGGGTAAGTTCTGGTAAATTGAATTGGAAGAATCTTGTTCTGTTAATGGATACAAAGTGTGGCAAAGGAGTTGAAGCATGGGTTTCCTTAAATGAAGAAGACATGGCTAGATTTGAATGTGATACTGAGCTCCTTCCTTTCATTTCAACCAAGCAAATGTTGTCTAAAATTTGACTTCATTAATCCACATAAGATATTTTCTTTCCGATGAATAAGCTAGGGCCAAAATCCTATCTGTAACCATTTTATTATTAATATGAAGGCTTCTATTGTAATAAAATGTAGCAAATGCCTAGTTTTATATGTTGTTCATACAGCAGTCTCCCGAATTTTGAGTGGAAAGATTGTCTGCAACATTGTCTGAAACTTTTTTTTTCGAATTGGAACTCTAGGAAGGTTGGAGAGTTGTTCTTGAATCTAGATGTATGACTTGTGCTTGTTAGCTGGTAGAATATCTGTAGTGCAATGATGGATTGAAGGTGTGGAGAACAGTAATAGAAAAAAAACTTAAACATCCTAGATATTTATCAGCTTGGACTTTCGATCTACAAATTTCGGACCAACTATTTAAGAAATGCCAAAAAGAGCTTCCATCACCAACAGCATGGTCAAAAGAGCAACCGATAAAAATACCATCCATAAGTTGGTTATTGTATTAGGTGCAACTGCATGTACAAATTTAGCTCCAAGGCCATCTTTACAGTCCCAAAAACAAACCACAATAGCAATGTGGAGTCTGGTGACTCTGGTTCTTTTTCGTTTCAAGGCGACTTGAAAGAAAGAGAAGAAGTAAGTGTAGTAGAAAGATTGTAGTTAATCAAGAATTGTTCGTATAGTAGTGAAGAGAGTAAGAGAGTAACTTTAGATCCCATGTAGTAAGAAATTGTTTGTCTGGAGGTTTAGTGAAGAGAAGACCAGTTTGAATGTAGTAAGAGTAACTTTAGATCCCATGGAGTTCAGAGGTACAGTAACATGGTACCTGTTATTCCTCTGAAACATGTTCTGGTTTTATTGTGCACTTGGAGATCACAGAAAATGTCATTGTGTTCCTGGTGAAACCGGCATTCGGTTGTTTGACATTATTTTGTGACTTGGTGTGTCCGAGGTTATCTCGCCTTGATCTTATTGTTAGGACCTTGATGTGTGAGCGTCGTCCCGAGTATCCTTTCTCTCATTCGAGTTTGTCAGTATGCTGTTCGGTACAGTACGTACCTACCTAGTTAGGACGTACGTACGTTGGGTTAGACAGAACTTTTCTTTGGTGTTAGGACGTACGTACCTAGTTAGGATGTACGTACGTTGAGTTCGACAGACTACTTTTTCCTTCAGGTACCTAGTTAGGGCGTACGTACGTCGTGGTGTAATTTTCATATTTCGGCCCATTTTCTCTCTCTTCCAAAACCCTAACTATATATTGTTTTTCAACCAAAGAACAAACTAGTTCTTTGGTCGTCCAATTGAGGTGTTCTTCTTGAGTTTGTTTAGGGTTGTGTTTTGGTGATTGAACTCATTCCTTCCTCTCCATTCATTTTCTTCTTCATTATTGATTATTGAGATTAGCTTCGAGTCTTCTTGTGTGTTCATCAAGAAGTCGAGTGTCTTGTGCGTACATCAAGGTACTCTGGTGAAGTCAAGGTGTTAAAGATAACCAGTAGTGTCAACTTGCAATGATTGCAGGTAGTTGATAGGTTTGTACATCTCTTTTCATCTAGTGGATTTATTTGTTGTCACGAGGACAACCGTGGACGTTTCCCATATTGGGTTTTACCACGTTAAAAAAATATCGTGTGTTCGTTTACTTTCTGTTCATTGATTTACTTGTTTGATTAGTTGTGATTGTGGTAATAGGACTATTTGTGGAGTTTCAATTGGTATCAGTCGCAGGGGGCTTGTTAAGGAGTGTAAAGGCTCACGCCTAAGATCCATAGTGCTCCAATGGAACCTCACAAGTTTGGTACTTCGAATCTTCCTCCACAATTTGATGGAAAAGATTTCGGTCATTAGAAAGTTCGTATGATGGCTTTTCTCCAACCCTTGGGTGAAGATGTTTGGCTCGCAGTTGAAGACGGATGGAAAACACCTATGACTACGATAGGGACTGGTGATACTGTAGTTACATCACCCACACCCCTTGTAAAGTGGACCCTGAACAAAAATCAACCGCGATCTTTAACAACAAAGCACTCAATGCTATTTTCATGGCATTAAATGCAAGTGAATTTCGTCGGGTTCATGGTTGTGTTGAAGCAAAGGATGCATGGAACAGACTTATTCATACACATGAGGGTGATGAATCTGTCAAGGAAAGCAAGCTTGAATTGTTGACTTCTCAGTTCGAGAACTTAAGAATGGGTAATTCCGAGACCTTTGATGAGTTCTTCATTCGTTTGCAAGACATCGTAAATTGTAGTGCTGCTATTGGTCATGTGTATACTGATACACAAATTGTACGTAAAATACTGCGTGCCTTGCCACCCCGGTTTCACTCTCGAAAAGATGCAATTACTGAGAGCAATGTGATCAAGGACATGTCCATTAAGACACTTGCTGGAAAACTACTTACTTGTGAGATGGAACAAGCGTTGGAAGATCCTCCGAAAAATAAGTCTGTGGCTTTTAAGGCTACCTCTTCGAAAGAGGTGTCTACGACAACTTCTGATGATGAAGAGCTTAGTTTGGATGATAATTATGCATTTCTCTCTCGTAGCTTTCAGAAGATTCTAAAGTATCAACAAAACCTAGATCCTCGAAAGCGTTTTTCTAGTTCTCCAAATGCTCCTCGGAGTCGTGGTTTTGAAAGGTTTACTGTTGATGGTAGGAGAGCTCGTGTTGATCGCAAAGATGTCCAATGCTACAAGTGTCGTGAGTATGGACACTTTGCCAATGAATGTGACAGGAAGGTGGATCGCAAGCCTGGAGACAATTCCAAGGCTAATCTCACTGTTACATGGGATGACTCCGATGAGGATGAAGATGGCAACAACTCAAATGTTGTTTCCAACTATGTGGTCTTCAGTGCATCTCTGGATGAACATCCAGGAGGTATTGTATCCTCTACTGATAATATTACCATTCCTGAGTCTGGTGTCCATATTAATACAAGTGAATTTTGTGACATGTATAAGTTTTCTATGCAACAGGTTAAATTGATTGAAAAGTCTAACAATGTGTTACAGGATCAGGTTGTTTTTCTTGGACAAGATATTTGTAATCTTACAGGTGACTCCAATATGTTGAAGGAGGAATTTGAAAAAGAAAGGGTTGACTTTCAAGCACGTATTGCTTCTCTCGAGAAGTTGAATCTTGACTTGGAGTCCAGATATCGTTCCTTAGTACTGGAACATGAGAAGGTTAAGGCGGAATTGTTTGCTGCTAATAAACAATTGGTTGGTTTTGGTAAAGCTAGTGCTAATCTTGACTCTCTGTTGGGAAGTGGTAAATCTCATTCAGACAAGTCCGGTCTAGGCTATAATTCATCTGTTATTCTTCCTACATCTAGATCTACTCATACTACTTTTGTTAGACCTGCCAGTGTTCTACCTATGTCTCCTCCTCCTGTACAGCGAGTTGGTGGTGTCACTTCACCTAGAGTTGCTCGATCTCCATCTTCTCGGAGAAAGAACTTAAGACACAAAAATTTTAAGTGTCTTACTTGTGGTCGTATGGGTCATACATCTGCTTTCTGTTGGAATAATTTGTATGCGTCTCATCCTTCTCCTTTTGCAGGCACTACTTATTGGAACAAGTCGACCACTTTTCTCATGCAGGCCAGGCCCCGTACATGTGGAATGGCCATGCTCCATGGGGATTGCCTAGGTCTTCTCCTTATGGGAACTACCCTCGCTCGCAGGCACCACCAATGCCCACTCCACCGCCCCATTTTTGGGATAGAAGTACTGATGCTTTTAGAAAAATGGTTTCTCATATGGCATGTCTGATTGAGAATGGCACTACATCATGGTATCTAGACAGTGGCTGTTCTCGTCACATGACAGGTGACAAGACTCTTGTTACTAATTTGATTCATGGATATGGAGGTAAGGTTACCTTCGGGAATGGTAAGATGTTCCCGGTAGAAGGTAAAGGTAGTTTTTCTGAGAATGGCTCTTTAAGAGGTCATGAGCTTTTATTTGTTAAGGGCCTAAATTTGAACTTGTTGAACATTAGTCAATTATGTGATGCTAAGTTTAAGGTTGTCTTTGAGGGTGATAGATATGATGTCTTTGACACAAATCATGCCTTGTTTTTAACCGGTAGTCGTTCTCATGATAATTATTTTATTGTCACTACCCCTCTTCCTCATCTCTATACTTAGTTCTTTTTTGAGTGTAGGATTTTTTTTGTTTTGGGAGTGTCTTCTTTATTTTCTTTGTATTTTGTTTTTCGGGTCTCTGTTATAGGTTTTGAGAACATACTTCTCTGGATATTGTTTGGATTCCATCTTGAAACAAATAAAAAAATAAAAATAAAATTCAAAAATTCAACTGATTTTACATCTTTCTATACCTGATTTTCATCTCAGTAATCTTGCTCCAACTGTTACCGTCCCCTTCAGACCCCAACATGTCTTGGCGGAAGCATACTACAACAAGATTAGTTCTGGTCTTGAGAGGGAATTTGAGTTGTCAGCTAGACAAAAAGCCGTGATTGGATGTGTGCAGTCAGAACATGCCAAAGATTTTCTCCTTGCTATCCCGATGGAAGGGCTTGGACAACGCATGACGCCTGTAGAATATCGTGCCATTCTTCGTTATCGATTGATGATCCCTCTATATTCAGATGGTGAGCTTTGTCCAGTGTGCAAGAAGAGTAGACTTGATGCTTTCGGGGACCATGCGGCCCATTATAAGCATTACCCCGGCTTCAAGTACAGGCATGACCACGTTAGAGATATCTTGTGTGATGTGTGCTGGCGGGCTGGCGTACAGGTTAAGAAGGAGGCTCCTGTTAACTTTCTTACTGATCCTAAGGAAGGAAGATCGACATTACGTCCTGCTGATATTCTGGTGTACAACTGGTCTGAAGGTAAACATGCGTGTGTTAATGTTACAGGGGCGTCTCCGATGGTTGGGCTGAGTGCTGGGATTTTTGAGGTGGGGCTAGCAGCTAGCAATGCAGCAGCGGCAAAAGTGGAGAAACATGACGGAGCTTGTAGGGCTAACCAACATAGTTTCATCCCCTTTGCATTTGACACATTTGGATTGCTAGGCTCAGAAGCAGTTGAGCTCCTCAGGAGAGTGCAAAAGATAATGGATAGCAACGTGATGACTGCAGGTTCGAACGAATATGTATTTAGGAGAATCAGGTTTGCTATCCAGAAAGGACTTGCCGCGCAGTTTGTAGCGCGTTTGTCCTCTACTTTTGTGTAATTCGTTGAGCTTATCAATAAAATTTTAATATTAAAAAAAAAAAAAAAAATTCAAAAATTCTTCGTTATCAATTGATGATCCCTCTATATTCAGATGGTGAGCTTTGTCCAGTGTGCAAGAAGAGTAGACTTGATGCTTTCGGGGACCATGCGGCCCATTGTAAGCATTACCCCGGCTTCAAGTACAGACATGACCACGTTAGAGATATCTTGTGTGATGTGTTCTGGCGGGCTGGCGTACATGTTAAGAAGGAGGCTCCTGTTAACTTTCTTACTGATCCTAAGGAAGGAAGATCGACATTACGTCCTGCTGATATTCTGGTCTACAACTGGTCTGAAGGTAAACATGCGTGTGTTGATGTTACAGGGGCGTCTCCGATGGTTGGGCTGAGTGCTGGGATTTTTGAGGTGGGGCTAGCAGCTAGCAATGCACCAGTGACAAAAGTGGAGAAACATGACGGAGCTTGTAGGGCGAACCAACATAGTTTCATCCCCTTTGCATTTGACACATTTGGATTGCTAGGCTCAGAAGCAGTTGAGCTCCTCAGGAGAGTGCAGAAGATAATGGATAGCAACGTGATGACTGCAGGTTCGAACGAATATGTATTTAGGAGAATCGGGTTTGCTATCCAGAAAGGACTTGCCGCGCAGTTTGTAGCGCGTTTGTCCTCTACTTTTGTGTAATTCGTTGAGCTTATCAATAAAATTTGAATTAAATTTAATGGCTACAAGGTCGATACCCACTGGTCTTGGCAGAGTTCATAGCTAGTGCACCGTTCACCCCACTTCTTAAGCCAGGTAACGACATTCGCCCAATAGCTGTGGGTATGATTTGGCGTCGCCTGGTGTCTAAGATTGCCATGAGAGGAGTTTCTAAGGATATTGTCCCATACCTAGAGGATTTTCAGTTTGGGGTTGGTGTGCCTGGTGGAACAGAGGTAATTTTGCATGCTGTTAATTGGTTGGTTTATGCCAACAAGGATGACACATCACTTTCTATGCTGCTTGTGGACTTTCAGAATGCCTTCAACCTTGTTGATCGGTCTGCTATACTACGGGAGGTACGCAATCATAGTCCATCTATTGCTCTATGGGTCGAATACCTCTATTGTCAACCTGCTCGATTGTACCTAGGGTCTACTCATATTTGGTCAGCAGCTGGGATACAGCAGGGGGACCCTCTGGGGCATCTTCTCTTTGCTTTGGTCTTGCATCCATTGATACACCGCATTCAGTCAGAATGCCACTTGGAGTTGCAGGCATGGTATTTAGATGATGGTACTCTGATTGGTAGTACAGAACATGTGGCTAGAGCTATTCGCATCATTCAGGAAAGAGGACCATCTCTGGGGCTCGTGCTTAATGTGTCTAAGACAGAGTTGTTCTGGCCTTCTGTTGATCCTGACTGCTCCTATCCAGATATCTTTCCGGTTGGTATATCATGTCCTCGGCGAGGGGTTAAGTTGCTTGGAGGGGTTGTAAGTATTGATGCATCATTTATTGTGGGTAATGTTCGTCAACGAGTGGATAAGACACTTCAACTTATGGACTTATTACCACAGCTAAAGGATCCGCAGTGTGAGTTGGCACTTTTACGTTCTTGTATGGGATTATCTAAACTCACCTTTGCTCTCCGTATTTGCCCCCCTGATTATGTTCAGGAAACAACCGAATGGTTTGACCACAAGCTTCGTGTCGCCCTTCAAAATATTGTGGTTTCTGATGGACTTGGTTTTGGCGATCTACAGTGGCGTATGGCAACCCTCCCATTACATATGGGTGGACTTGGTATCTATTGTGCTACTGATGTTATGAAGTTTGCTTTCGTAGCTTCACGTACGCAAACCAAGGATCTCCAGGACCACATTCTTCGAGGTTGTGACACTCCACCTATGGGTAATATTTTCGATACTGCCATTGCTAGTTTACATCTTTCCATACCTGATTTTGATCTCAGTAATCATGCTCCATCTGCTACCGTCGCCTTCAGACCCCAACATGTCTTGGCGGAAGCATACTACAACAAGATTAGTTCTGGTCTTGAGAGGGAATTTGAGTTGTCAGCTAGACAAAAAGCCGTGATTGGATGTGTGCAGTCAGAACATGCCAAAGATTTTCTCCTTGCTATCCCGATGGAAGGGCTTGGACAACGCATGACGCCTGTAGAATATCGTGCCATTCTTCGTTATCGATTGATGATCCCTCTATATTCAGATGGTGAGCTTTGTCCAGTGTGCAAGAAGAGTAGACTTGATGCTTTCGGGGACCATGCGGCCCATTGTAAGCATTACCTCGGCTTCAAGTACATGCATGACCACGTTAGAGATATCTTGTGTGATGTGTTCTGGCGGGCTGGCGTACAGGTTAAGAAGGAGGCTCCTGTTAACTTTCTTACTGATCCTAAGGAAGGAAGATCGACATTACGTCCTGCTGATATTCTGGTCTACAACTGGTCTGAAGGTAAACATGCGTGTGTTGATATCACAGGGGCGTCTCCGATGGTTGGGCTGAGTGCTGGGATTTTTGAGGTGGGGCTAGCAGCTAGCAATGCAGCAGCGGCAAAAGTGGAGAAACATGACGGAGCTTGTAGGGCTAACCAACATAGTTGCATCCCCTTTGCATTTGACACATTTGGATTGCTAGGCTCAGAAGCAGTTGAGCTCCTCAGGAGAGTGCAGAAGATAATGGATAGCAACGTGATGACTACAGGTTCGAACGAATATGTATTCAGGAGAATCGGGTTTGCTATCCAAAAAGGACTTGCCGCGCAGTTTGTAGCGCGTTTGTCCTCTACTTTTGTGTAATTCGTTGAGCTTATCAATAAAATTTGAGTTTAAAAAAAAATATAAAAAAAAAAAAAAAAAATTCGATGATGCTTTATGGTTTTACTTTCTCCTCTTACGTCTTGTTATGGTTTTGTTCATGGGTTTTCATGCTTTTGTTTGTAAGAGCATCTTCTTCTTCTTGCTCTTAAGTTTTTCTTTTCATTATTGTTGGTATATTGTGGATGCTCTCCTTTCTATGTGTACAATGGTTTTCGTATAGGAATGCTCTCTTGCTCCGTGCATGGTTGTCGTGTTTTTCTATCTACCGATGATTGGTGTATGATTCCATTCATATTTCTTGTATTTCACACTATTGATGCCTGTTTAAGT
The DNA here is from genome assembly GCA_023053565.1 of Aquilegia eximia. Lineage (NCBI taxonomy): Eukaryota > Viridiplantae > Streptophyta > Magnoliopsida > Ranunculales > Ranunculaceae > Aquilegia > Aquilegia eximia. The sequence continues at coordinate 8,494,286 of JALIGU010000010.1, forward strand.
TATCGTTAGTTTTTATTCGGGTCGGAATCCATACAATATTTAGTTTTTCTAGTGATGTTTGTTAACCTTCTCTGCTTTTATTATTCGTTTTCTGTCCCTTTCTTTTATTTACTAAAAAAAATAAAATAAAATAAAATAAAATGGACTCGAACGTACGAACGTCTTTAAGGAGTACGTACGTTCAGGGAGACAGAAGTCTTTTTTGGTATACAGCGTACGAACGCCGTTAAGAGGTACGTACGTTATTGCATTAGGTTATTGTTTGGCTGTTTTAACGTACGTACGTTGTTAGTGGGTACGTACGTCTCAGTTACAGTTTGGCCCATTTGCTGTCTTTAAGTCCATCTTGTTTAAAAACGCAAAGCCAACTGTGTACATTCAAATCGTGCGTAATATTTTTCAAGCACGAACAAGGAAGGTTTTGTAAGATTTTTTAACCGTTTTAGCAACTCCTCTCTTTAATTTTTTTTTTCTCTTCTCCTCTTATTCCTTTTTGTGTTATTTTCTCTATCTCTCTAGTTGTTGGGTTGGTTGTTTGCCTCAAGTGTGTTCTTCTTTCTTCGTTGTCGTCGATCAAATAAGTATTCCTTAATCTCTTCTTCTTCTTCTTCTTCTCTTCTTTTGTTGTTATTGCTATGGTCGTGTAGTGTTGTGGATGGTATTTCGAATATGGGTTAATAATTCTTCTTGTTGGTTCAATTCGAATTCTACTTGAAATTGGAAGTTCTTATTTTGATTGTTAATGTCTCTCTCCTCCTCCTCATTGTTTAAATTGTTTATTAAATGTTTGGATTTATGGTTTGCTGTTTTACAAATAGTTCTTGCTTATGCTCACCAACTGTTTGATGACATGTCTCAATGACATTGTTTGTTAAATTCTTCTTATTTCCTTGTCTATTATGTGCACTTTCTTACATGTGTTGCTTGTTTGGTGTTGTTAATGGTTAGGACATGCCTCGCAAGTGTGCTCGCATTACCCCGGTAGGTGACAAACCCGTCTCTAAGGGTGCATCTTCGTCGGGTGCACGAAGTTCGCGTGCTCAAAGTGGGAAAGGTGTTACCCCCGATGACTCGTCACCCCTACTCCATCTCTTGGTGCTCATCCTCGGGCTCACGCCATTGTTCCCAAGAGGTTCTTCGATCTCCTCGATATTGGTTCAAGTCCGTTGGGTTCTACTTAAGTTGGGGATGTGGCCACTTTCTATCGTACTAGGAATTGGTTGAAGGTGGCTCAACCGGTTACCAAGTACTCGATCTCGCACACTATTGCCTTCTATGAGACTAAGGCATCGGCTCAGGATCGTTCAAGTTTCAATGTAATGATTGAGGGTAGGAGATACACTATTTCTCCACGAGTAATCCGAGAAGCTCTGGGCATTGATAGACATGAGATACCTCCCAGCCAGACTCATATCCCTTGGCCTATTCCGGATGAGGTTCGGGTTAACTTGGTCACTCAAGCTACAGAGATGTTCATTGATGGGGTCATACAGAGATATCATGCTAAGCACTTCAGTGTCATTCTCATGCATATGATCGCTCACTCCAATATCTATCTGACGAGGGGAAACAAGATCATTATCACGGATGAGATGATTAAGTTGATCGTGTGTATGTCTGTTTATCACATCAATCTTTCTGAGGTTATTTTTTATCGGATGCTTCAAGTAGATGCGGCTAAGGGTACACTTCCTTTTCCTAGCTTCATCATGTGTATTCTTCTGTATTTGGGTTTTCGTGGCAAGTATACGGAGGTGTCCCCTCCTCGTTTTGTCGCTCATTATTGGGCGAATGCTATCAAGAAGGGATGTCCGTCTAGGAAGGAAGCCTTTGAAGCTGTGGGTGCGTCACTGACCACCATCTGGTTTGGGGAGGCAAAGCTCTTGATAGGCGCGATGACTTTGATCGTGCTTTGGTTTCTGGGCGACCTTTGACTTCCTTGGTTCGTAGTAACCGGGTTGTAGCTGCGGTTCAAGCTCGTGTCTCCTCTCTTTGACGTCATTAAAGTCATACTGATGCAAGGATTGATCGTATTGGCACCATTCTCTCTCAGCATGATGTTATTCTTCGTGACATTCATGGGATGAATGTGGCACGGATGAGGCATCTTCAGATTGACTACACTCCTATCACATTGCCTCCATTTCTGATAGAGGATCCACCAAATGCAAGTGATGAGGATGATGATGAGTCTGGGGAAGAAAGTGAGGAAGATGGTAATGAGGTGTCGAAGGTGATTCTGGTGATGAAGATGCTGATGATAGTTCTGGTTCAGAGGAATAACTCTTCTTTCTATTTATTTCCTTGTTTCCTATTGTCTATTTTGCTTGTTCAGGATTAAAACTTGTTAGGCTAATGTTTGTCTAAGTACTTTTGATGTTTTATTCTATTTGTGTTAAGGAGGTGATTATTAGGTTATGGGCTTCTGTTGGGCCCAAGTATTATTTTGTTTTTCCTTGCCTATATATATTGTTTCTTTGTGTTCTTCTTCTTCTACTACTTTCCACTCCTCTTCTAATATCCCTCTTCTTTTACAGAACTCTTCAATGGCGGAATATGAGCTTCATGGTGTTTTTGTTCCTCTTGTTGGTTATGTATCTTTCATGGTGATAGAATACAAGAATCCTACAAAGGTTTGTCGTTTATGTCGTGTGCCTCATGGTTATGATTTTATTCATCGTCAGTTTCTTAATCCTTGTATGGTTCATGTGAATCATTGGGAGCGCTTACCTAGGCATCTCCAGTGTCATATCTTGGATTTAGTTGGTTTTCCGAAAGTTTCAGGTTTAGCTGGTCCTCTCACCGACTGCGGTTTGGATAGTAGAATTGAAGACCTATTTTGAACAGGTGAAGGGTTGGAAGATTATGAAGATCATATTGTAGCTCGATGGAATAATCCCTCGGCTCGTGTCGATGCTTACTTCTCTAAGCTTCCTCCCGTCATTGGGAACGCATTTTTCGCGTTGTTTGATTTTAGGGTTTTATGTTCTTCTAAGACTCTTATTTCTTTCTTTGCTCTATGTTTGTGGTTGATATTCTCTCAGTGGATATTTAATTGTTAGGAAAATTTTCTTTCTTGTTTTTCTGTTTGATATTCTATTGTTTGCATTATCTCTTGTTCATGGTTATTTTATCTTCTTCTATGATCGCTTTTTGTGCCAAAAAGGGGGAGATTTATGACTCTAATACTAACACTCTTCTCTTCTCTGTTAGTGTAAATTTAGGTAATATTTCAGGTATGCTACACGTATGGGGGAGTGAACGTGTTGATGATTAGAGGCTGTACAGTTATGGGGGAGCTCGAGTATTACAATTTGGAGTTCATGAAGTATGGGGGAGTTGTTCTACAAGCTTTCATTATTTCTCTAATTGGTTCAGAATTTGTCTTGCTTCCGTCTCGTCTCTGATGATCAAGTCTTCTTGCTCGAGCTGAATATCAAGTGATGGTGACTTGGTACGTATAGAGTATGAGTGTTCTTGTAGGCATGTATTATAAATGTCATTGGTTTGGGCTTGTAAGCACGTATTATAAGTGCTTCTAGAGTCGTAGGTTCTTGTCACAAAATAAATGTCAAAGGGGGAGATTGAAACCAACATTCGGTTGTTTGACATTATTTTGTGACTTGGTGTGTCCGAGGTTATCTCGCCTTGATCTCATTATTAGGAATACCTTCATGTGTGAGCGTCGTCCCGAGTATCCTTTCTCTAATTCGAGTTTGTCAGTATGTTGTTTGGTACAGTACATACGTATCTAGTTAAGACGTACGTACGTTGGGTTAGACAAAACTTTTCTTTGGTGTTAGGACGTACGTACCTAGTTAGGACGTACATACGTTGAGTTCGACAGACTACTTTTTCCTTCAGGGACGTACGTACCTAGTTAGGGCGTACGTACGTCGTGGTGTAATTTTCATATTTCGGCCCATTTTCCCTCTCTTCCAAAACCCTAACTATATATTGTTTTTCAACCAAAGAACAAACTAGTTCTTTGGCCGTCCAATTGAGGTGTTCTTCTTGAGTTTGTTTAGGGTTGTGTTTTGGTGATTGAACTCATTCTTTTCTCTCTATTCATCTTCTTCTTCATTATTGATTATTGAGATCGGCTTCGAGTCTTCTTGTGTGTTCATCAAGAAGTCGAGTATCTTGTGCGTACATCAAGGTACTCTGGTGAAGTCAAGGTGTTAGAGATAACCAGTAGTGTCAACTCGGACTGATTGCAGGTAGTTGATAGGTTTGTAGATCTCTTTTCATGTAGTGGATTTATTTGTTGTCGCGAGGACAACCGTGGACGTTTTCCATATTGGGTTTTACCACGTTAAAAAAATATCGCATGTTCGTTTACTTTCTGTTCATTGATTTGCTTGTTTGATTAGTTGTGATTGTGGTAATAACACTATTTGTGGAGTTTCACCTGGCCGGGTGTTTAGACTTCAGATTGTGTTCCTGGGTGTTTCTGGTAAAACTCCACAAATAGTGCTATAACCACAGTTACTACTAATTGATCAAGCAAAACAATAAGCAGAAAGTAAATGAACACGCGATATTTTTAACGTGCTAAAACCCAATACGGGAAACGTCCACGGTTGTCCTCACGACAACAAATAAATCCACTAGATGAAAAGAGATGTACAAACCTATCAACTACCTGCAATCACTGCGAGTTGACACTCCTGGTTATCTCTAACACCTTGACTTCACCAGAGCACTTTGATGTAGCACAAGACACTCGACTTCTTGATGAACACACAAGAAGACTCGAAGCCGATCTCAATAAGCAATATGGAAGAACAAGATGAATGGAGGAGAAAGTATGAGTTCAATCACCAAAACACAACCCTAAACAAACTCCGGAAAAACACCTCAAATGGACGGCCAAAGAACTACACAATTCTTTTCTGAAAAAACCATATATAGTTAGGGTTTTGGAGGAGAGATAAAATGGGCCGAAACAAGGAAATCTGACGACGACGTATGTACGTCCTAACTAGGTACGTACGTCCCTGAATGAAAAAAGTCTGCTGACTAACTCGACGTACGTACGCCCCAACTAGGTACGTACGTCCCTGAAAGAAGAAAGTCTGCTGACCAACTTATGATACGTACGTCCTAACTAGGTACGTACGTCCAAACCTTAACAAGAGTTCTGTCCAATTCAAGGTACGTACGTCCTATACCAAACAGCAACCTGACAGTCATGATGAGAGAAGGGATACTCGGGACGACGCTCATACATCAAGGTATTCTTAATAATGAGATCAAGGCGAGATAACCACGGACACACGAAGTCACAAAATAATGTCAAACAACCGAATGCCGGTTTCACCTGGGGGTAGCCTAAGCCTAAGGGATATATATAGTTGCTTACTACTAAAAATAACGCACACAAGGCTAATGATATTTCCTCTTTCTTTTCTAGTTTATAGGCATAGTTTCGTGCATTTGATTAGGGAATTGAACTGTAGGAATCTTTTCCATAGTTTCGAATGACGAAACTTTTGGTTTTTACAAATACTCAAGTGGGTACGACACAATATTTGTGTACTCTTAGGTTGTGCCAAGCAAATGCTACCAAAGCAAGTGTTTTAATGGAAAAAAATTATAGCAGTCTTTCACACAATTTCACACATCATTCGAAATATTAGTTGCATTAACGACAGGCCGATAATAAGTACAACTCAATCTTCCCCTTCTCTATGAGTTATTTTCTATCTCTATGCACCTTGGTCTTTCATTTTTATTTCGTTTCTTGGATGTCAAATTTTTTATCGCTAAATGAGGGTACAGGGGTCTCCTACCCTGTTTCATTCCTACTAAAGAGAAAGCTTGAACACATTCTGGCAAAACTAGCAATAGCTAGTAGGTACATTGCCCGCTAAGTTATCTGCTAGTCTATTAGTCTCTCTGTATATGTCTTTGATAAAGAAGAGTTCTAGCTTATCGATCATAGCCTGGATCCTTCGACTTCGTGTATAAGCACATTTGCTTGCCATGGTGCTTGTCTTTGTTCTGTATAGATTAAGGTGAACAAGTTTGTGGAATCAGTTTGAGCCCTCAATCTGGTCACACCATGTTGTTGTATGTAGCCCCTTCTCCAACCCATTGAGTTCTATCAGGGCAAGACTATGTGCAGCTGCTATTACTTTACATTTCTAAAAGAACACTGGATATATTAAAAAATATACAGATTAAACAAGACTATGTCATTTTCGAACAGATTCCAGCACTAAACGCCAACAGCACGCGAATTTTGTATTTCAAAACGTTGAAGGAATAATTGAGATGATGTCTGTATTCTATGGACAACTCCAAGGAACTTTGTTGCATTGTGTTTGTTTACTAGCAATACGTACTTTGCAGAATCCGCTCAAACTATTATAAAATCACAAAATCAATCACAGATATCATACTCCAAAGAAGCCAAAATGACGCTCAAAGTTGAAGTGATCTCCACAGAAACCATCAAACCGTCCTCCCCAACACCTGAACCGCTTAGAAATTTCAAGCTGTCCCTATTAGACCAGTGTGCCGATTCTAGTCATGTGCCTATCATTTTATACTACAGTAGTACTGCCAACATCAATGACAATAATGTCGAAAATGAAGGGCGACTTGATCATCTAAAGAAATCATTATCCGAGGTTTTAACTCTGTTCTACCCATTGGCGGGAAGGATCACGAATAATCTTTTAATTGATTGCAATGATGAGGGTGTCAACTTCTCTGAAGCTCGAGTTAGTTGTTGTCTTAACCAAGTTTACTACAATCCTGTAGCTGAGGAGTTGGACCAGTTGCTTCCCAGAACAGAGAACTTCTATGAATCAGGTCGAAAAGTTTTGTTGTCCATTCAAGTAAATATATTTGCTTGTGGAGGAATGGCACTTGGTTCATGTGTATCTCACAAAATCGCTGATGCTTCATCTTTCAATTTATTCCTCCAAAGCTGGGCTTACCTTGCAAAGGGAGACAATGAAGTTCTTCGACCAAAGTTTGACTTTACATCATTATTTCCTCCCAAACTTGGTTTACCATCTATTACAGCAAGTTGCAGTGATGAAGGACTAGCAAAAAAGGTAATATGTAAAAGATTTGTCTTTGATGCTTGGAATGTAGCTGCTCTTAAAGCTAAATATTCCTGCAACGTCGATATAAGGAATCCGACAAGGGTAGAAGCAGTTTTTGCACTCATATGGAGATGTGCACTCAATGCTGTAAGAACGAGAGCAAAGTGTGCCAAGTCAACATCAGCAGCCATTTCCATGAACATGCGCCCAAGAATGGTTCCACCTTTATCTGATATTCATTTTGGAAATGCTATTCTTATGATTGTTGCATCGACACCAATAGAAAACTCCACACAACTGCACTCTTTAGTCAGTCCATTACGGGACGCCATAAGGAAAATTGATGAGGATTTCGTGAAAAAGCTTCAAGTTGATCTTGGGTTTTTGATGCATCTTGGTTCTATATTGGAGGTGTACAATCTATCAACCAAAGGTGATGTTGAGTTCTATATATTTACAACTTGGTTAGGTACTTCTTTTTATGAAGCAGATTTTGGATGGGGAAAGCCTGCTTGGGTGAGTTCAGGTAATTTGACTTGGAAAAATCTTATTCTGTTGATGGATACCAAGTGTGGCAAAGGAGTTGAAGCATGGGTTTCATTAAGAGAAGATGACATGGCAAGATTTGAATGTGATTCTGAGCTCCTTTCTTTCACTTCAACAAACTGAACCAAGTAGATGTTGTAAAGTTGGAATAAACTGTTAGGCAATATGCTAGTAATAGGCTACTGCTCATGTATAAAACTAAGTAAAACATAATAAAATAAATTATGCAAATCAGAAAAAATGTAAAGGACAATATGAATGATCGAATCGAGAAATATCTCTATCCTTAAGACATAATTTGCCCTAACAGGTGTTGTATGAGTTTTATGCAAACTGTCTCCCAGGATACAATGATCAGTATCTTCGTCGTGTAGCAACACTTCAAACAAAAAGAAGACGGCGAACCACTTCAGTGATATTACTCTCTCAAGGACACACAGACACAATGAATGAAATGAGTATGAGGTTTTTGGAATGAATGAATTATGCAGACACTAGCCACTTATTTATAGCAAAAAAAAATTCAGTGAATAGACATTTGGGCCGAACCAGTTCATTGAATAGACACACCCATTTGGGTCGTAAAGACACTTTGAGTCCGAAACAGTTTTATAAAGGGACACAACTATTGGGCCGAACCAGTAGCAAACCGGTTGGGATTGGACCAAGACCAAGACCAAAACCAATGCACGAAAACATTGTAACCCCAAAGGGCCACGCCCTTACTGTACAAAAGTAGTTTATTAAGAGCAAACCTTATCTACATAGGTCAAATGTGGGACTATTACCTTTTCTTTGCTTTGTCTCAAATTGTACCACTTACATAGGCAACTTGGGACGCCGATTTTTCATTCAATATGAAACCATTTTGGACGTATGGATACTCTACGAGCATCTAATTGGAACGAGGAATCCATAAATGCCAAGATCTCACTCAACAGAGTTCTAGAACATACCGAAATGTTCTGCTAAAGATCTTATCAGAATTCTGACAGATTCTACAAACAGTTTCCAACATAAACCTTATTAGAGATTATCTAAATCAACTTCTTGTAGTTATTTGTCATCGACCATGTTACTCTTTACTCTAATAAAAAATTCACAAATGCGCAAACATGTCTCCGTATCTAGTAGTTGAAACTGGCATTGGTTTCATGTTTGACATCATTCAGTGACTAGCTTAGAGGTCGATATAGGTTTTCTCGCCATGACTTTATTACTAGTTCACCTTGAAATGTGTGCAACGTGCTTGGTCCGTTTCCCTTCATTCCCACAGTTTTTATTCATTTTCTATTTGGACTGTCCGGACAATTCACAGTTATGTTCGGACAGAAGTGACCCAGTTAATTTCCAAAACTTTTTCTGTTCTGACGACTGTCCGGACAGAGCATGCAAAAAAAATTTCTTCTTATCTCAATCAAGTTTTATTTCGTTGCATTTCATTTATATATATATATATATATATATATATATATATAGAGAGAGAGAGAGAGAGAGAGAGAGAGAGAGAGAGGGGTTTTATTTCTTGTTGTTCAGTTTTTTGGTATATTCATTTGGATAGTCTGTATTAGAATAGCTATAACTTTCTGCTCAGTGATTAGAATGTCGATTTGTTTTCTAGGTTAGAAAGAGGACGCTCTCAGCTTTCCAATGATAGATGGAAGGAATTCTGTTTCGAAGTAGTTTGCTTGGAAATTACCTCTAACGTTCTGACAAGAAAAATGTCTCTGGACAGCAGTTCTGACAGATTTATTGCCTCTGGAGGGTAAAGTGTCTATGGGCCTATTTTGGGCCCATGACGTGGTAAAACCTAATTCTCTTGTAAGGCTAGTTGATATCTAGGTGTTTCTTGAGAGAGATTGAAGAAAGAAAAGTGAGGAATAACTTGTTCTTGAGAGATTTGAGAGCTTTTTTGTGAGGTGGAGGAATGCGAGTGAGTGCTCTTTGTATCACCATTTTCTTCTTCATAGTGAAACTTTATCATCTTACTCCATGGACGTAGGCTTACGCCGAACCATGTTAATCTTGTGTTGTAAGTTCTTGAATTTCTTTTTCGTGTTTTACTCTCTAGTTACATATAGTTGATTGTTATTCTAATAGTTAGTTCTTCATATTATTGTCTACAAGTTATTCTTCAAGGTATTATCTTCGACAAAGGTTACACCTTTATTGGTGTAGATCACGTTGTGAACAAATCGCTTCCACATTATTGGCATTTTATTCCCAACATTTCTCAATCTCAACGTGGTTGTGAAAAAAATAAAATAATAATTATATCAATAATTTACGTAGCAAAGAGTTGTACGAAGACGGACCACAGAGCAGCTGATTAAATGCAGCAGTGGGAGAAGCCTGTCTTGTATCAATGGTGAGCCTTTCCAGAGGTTGTGACAATGAAGCAGCTTGTTATTTTTTTTTTTTTTTTTGCTGGACAATGAAACGGCTTGTTGTTGTGTATGTATATGACGGGTTATGGGATGTGAAAATAGCAAGCAATCGCCTGAAAATTCATGCACCTCTAAATGGACAGAACATAGACCAATGGACAAGAAATTTTGGCTTTTGCGGTACCTATTCATTGTAAAAATAGTATCTGTACTTAGTTTGTTATTTGGATGACTACATAACTACTGCTTGTCCTTAATGATCTCTCAACATTACAAGGCTCTGGACCAGCAGTGCTTCATGCTGCCTAGATATCACCCTGCAGGTCTGATTGTAAACTGAGGTTAACCTTAGCCACACACTGAACACATTATTGAACACCAACCATATTTGAACCATTCCATACAAATGTCACACAATTTATGCAGCTGTACTGTACCCTAGATAGTGGTAGGCACTATACATGGCTTGTCGCGTTTTTGTTTTCCACCCATTCACAAATATGCAATACTCAAAATCAGAAATACATCAGATCGTGTGTGCTCACACATGCACTTGTTATTAGAAAAACAAGAACAAGGCAGGACACATATTCCAGACTTAATCCAGCTTCTTATGTCTGTAGTAGCACATCCTTAACAACATTTTCCAGATTCACATAGGAAGATCCACCTGGTTTTGTCGCCTTTTCAGCACTAGTCTTCCACTCCATAGCTTTGTTCTTCATTCCCTTACCCTTCTCGCCTTCCATCAACTCCCTTACAAGTCCCTCTATTTCATCTCTTTTAACATTTCTTGCTACCTTGTTTATTCCCCTGCCCTTCTCTATTTCCACCAACTCTCGTACAGGTCCTTCAACATCGTCATCTCTTTTAACATTTTTGTCTATCTCCATACCTATACCCCAGTGAACACAAGCCTTCCAGCAATTAGTTGAGTTATCGGCAATGAAAGGCAGACTGATTATTGGAACACCACCGCGGATTGTATCCATAGTAGAACCCCATCCACTATGTGTTAAGAACCCACCAATGGAAGGGTGACAAAGGACTTTTTCTTGTGGACACCAATCCAATATCATACTCCTATCTGCAGTCTCTTCCTTGAATTCGGGTGGCAATATCACGTCCTCCCCATACACGAGATCAGGTTTGATAATCCATAAGAAAGGGTGATTGCAGTTAGCTAGTCCCCAAGCAAACTCAATGACTTGTTCTTTAGACATTATTGTGCTACTACCAAAACTTACGTACACAACAGAGTTTGGTTCTTTTGAGTCTAGCCATTGAAGACAATCTATATTTTCTTTATATAGATTGGTTCCAAAAGATCTCAAGTGTTTGTTTGGTATTTGTTCTTCAAACAACTGCAGAGGACCAAGTGTGTATATAGGAGGTAGTAGAGGCTTCATTGCATCTAAGACCTCGCTTTCCAGGGCATCAAATGTGCTTATAATTACTGCAGAAGCCTTGGAGGCTTTTTGCACTTCCTGACTCAAAAGGCTTTGCAGGTCAGCGTTTCCATCCCAAAAAAAGCTTGGAAGATCTTTCAGTCTCATATCCCTTAGCCCTGGGATGAAACCCATTGGCGTATCGAGATACTCATTCGTTAAGTAGCTCTTATCTATTAAATTCAATGAAAAGAATGAGATATTAGCATTTACAGTATATATATATATATATATATCAAACTACCGTAATAAGAACAATAAAAAAAAAAAAAAAAAAATAGATATGCATACAGATACAGTCATACAGATCAGACCTTTTGCTGCTAAAGCTAATTTGTCGAAGATAATTTGATGATGAAGATAGGTCATCAGACAAGAAGCACTCATAGGCCATAATATAACTCGTGGGATGCCAAGTTCTTCAGCAGCATCTAGTGTACAACTCATGATACTATCAGCAACAATACAAGAAACTGGGGGATTAGCAGAGGATTTCAATGCCACTTCATTGAGCTCAGCTATGAGATTGCGAACTAGGAATAAACCATTTGATGTAATGGTCTCTAAAAGGGCTAGACCGTTTGTGACATCAGCTGGAGGTCGACAATCTGGAATTGTTTTGAACTGAAAATCATCAGGCAAACACTTAAGTGAATCACTTCCTCGCGATATTAGTAATTGTTGATGGTTGAATTCAGTGTTGACAAAGGTGATGTGAAACCCTTTGAAATGAAGAATTTTCGCTAATTTAAGCATAGAATTAATATGGCTCTGGTATGGTAATGGAATGCAAACAGCATGAGGCTTCTTGGCATCTAAAAATGTCTCCATTATAATTTCTCAAAGCACTCAGGGTAGTGTAGCTGTGTACTTGGGTTCATTTTATATTTAAAACCTACTGAATAGACATTATCGACATGGCGTTAATCACTAAATTTGTGTCTAATAAACAATATAAAGATAAGCTGGACAGGATTGTTTAATTTAATCCACATAGGTGGATCAGTAGCCCAAAAACAACGGCCACCATATAATTTAAATTTTCTTTATAAAAAAGAAAAGAGATTCAATCAAAATAAACTGAAAAAGATAAAAATATACCTGGTATTAGGTCTCATCAATGCCTTATATAATCATGTACTTAACACTTAAAAGCATCTCTTCATATACTCTGCATGAATGTTCACTCAACTTTTTTTTGCAAAATGAAGTTTACTCAACTTATCACACTCTGGATATTCCTCTGCCCACAGATGAGCGTGTAGGGTTGGGGACTTGATCAGCTAGCAGATGGTTGTGTCCTATGCTTGCTCGAATTAGCGTCTCTTCCAAGTTGAATTGTTGCTAATGCTATGCTTCAGCTAGGAAGACACTCCTCTCCATGTTCTATACCTATGATAAGGTCGCGGGTGCATGGGAGTGTGGTGTTGCGATCCACTTGGAGTTCTACTATTTTCTGTCTGGCCTCAAGCTGCGAACAAGTAGGCCAAAGCATTTGTGTGTCTGACATTGTTCTGAGGCTTCTTAGAGAACTAAATTTCCAGCTAGGCAAATCATATATCATTTCTAAGTATGCTCCATTCCTTTTGCCTGAAAAGACCTACTGAACTTGTTTTATATAAGCTTACGTTTGTGAAAACTAATATGGACTCGATCTGCTCCCAGTTATGGGTTGTTTCCATTTTCGATATGGCTGCTTCATATATCTGGCTCTGGCCTCATTGTGGCGACCCTAACCGCACAAACTTCTTTGGTTTAGGGTGAAAAGGGGGACCTCGGTCCCCTAGCATCTGACTACATATACCATCATACGAACTCCAACCAGCTTTCTTTAAGCTTTATCCCGAGTGTGATTGACTGCTGCCAAGTATTGTTCAGTCTTGATATTTTTTTTTAGATAAATCGGAGATTTTATTAATATCTAAAAAAGATGGATTGAGTGATGAACAAAGAAGTTCAATATATATAAGACTCCCATAGCAGCTACGGAAGTACAGGCATATCCTAATTTGTGAGCAGATCTCTGTAGCTGTAATCTTTGTTCACTGCGCTTCCCACAATCCAAGACACACAGTAAAGATTTAATGTCCTTGCAGGTTGTACTTAAATCAGGTTCGATATTTTTGAATGTCATGTTGTTTCGGGCATATGGCAAGAGTCGCCAAAGTTTAGCCTCCATACGGTTGTGTTGTGACGTGGCCAAGCCTTAAGGAGATGTTCTACAGTCTGGGGATGCATCAACAGGTCTGAGATATCAACAGCAAAGTCTGCAAGCTCAATCCAGACAGCTTGAGAGGTCACACAGTGCAGAAATAGGTGACTGTCAGATTCAGGATTCTGTCTTGATATTGTTCAAGTGGTGTTTTGAGACAGCCTCATCCAGCAGTAAATCGGACTTGATCTTGGAGTGCTTAAGTTTCATGCACACATTGTTATCCTTGTACTTCCACGTCACGGATGGCTAAGCTTGGTTTAAGTAACTCGCTAGGGGTCCCTGGGTGTGATGTTACTTGATGAAGGGATTATCCTAGTCCGGCCTGCTAATGGCTGTGCTGTTACTGCTGCTCAGTCAGAAACCACTTGAGCAATTGAACTGGCAGCTCGAAGGCAGTACTTCTGGCAAGTGATGTCTGATCGTCCTTCCCCTCTACCTAGGGAGGGTTATCCTGCGGTGGAGGATGTATCACCATATTAATTCACATTTCGGGGGATCAGAAATTTTGTTCTTTTCCTGCCAATAATGCTACTGTTCTTGGAGACTAAGGAGATTTGCTTTAGATAAGTTATTATCATCGTCCTACGGTAGGTGCCGAAGTAGATTAAGGCTTTAACCTACAATTTCCTAAAAAAGCTTTAGTTCATTGAGGGTGTATGTTAACATTCCATCGGAAAAAATGCCACTAGTTTAAGGGAAGAATTGAAGATTTTGTGAGACGACACTGACTTCGATCTCCAAGAGAGGCTGCCCACATACCTACTAGTATAAGAATCAAAGACTGACTACTAGTTGAGGGGTACTGTGTATGTGACTGTCACTTAAACATGGGCATAAATCGAGTGGAGTGACTCCAAAATTTATTGTGTTGCTTATTTTTTTGGATTAAATGACGATCATATCACCTGCAATTATAAATATAGGCAATCAAACAAGTTAGTAGATGCCATTGCTCTATGCTTCATCTCATGCTGTCGCTATATCTTCTTGGACCTTGGATTCTTCATCATCCTGTAAAATTTCTTGCCACTTTTGAACCTTTTCTGTCTTATTAGTGGCATCAATTTATTACCATTTTGGTTCCTTTTTTTGTCTCATTGACAGATAATATCTCAAAGACAAAAAAAAAAGGATTTTATATGAGAAGTGCAGCAGTGTGCTGGTAACTGGCCAAGATCCATGAATAGATAAAAACTATAAACATGCAACAACAACAATTTTTTGTTCACTTGTTGTAGTTGTTCTTCATGGTCATCTTCTTATAAACTTTACAGCATGTAAACAATACTTATTGTAATGTACAAAGGAAGGATTGCCCTGTTTCTCAACGCCACTAGCTATGTCTTTTTTGTTTAGTATTTTGTCAAAAAAAAAAATCGACTTTTTCATTTTTAAACCTCGAGAAGTGATAAGGTTTGGCGGACCTTTCTATGTGAATCTCTTATCCCTTGTTCATAAGGGATTATTAACTACTAGGAATCTTTTACTTATTTAAGCACCATTGAATTCTGTTAGCTAAACCTATCGACTTTACTATTATACAAGTATACAACTATGGAGCTTATCTTTTCCATGTTTTTCCTCCTTGTAGTTCTCTTTCTTTCCACTCTCTTGTTCTTCTTCAATAGAAGTAAACGGGAATCGTGTAGGAGCAGTTTGAAGCTCCCACCAGGGCAATGGGGATGGCCAATCATTGGTGAAAGTCTTGAATACCTTAATAGTGGACTTAGAGGTGTCCCGGAAAAGTTTGTTCAAGAAAGAATGAAAAAGTTCTCTACTGCAATCTTTAAAACTTCATTACTAATGGAGCCGACAGCAGTTGTATGTGGCCCAGGAGGAAACAAGCTCTTATTCGCGAATGAAGATAAACTTGTTACGACTTGGTTTCCTAGTACAATCAATAAGATCTTCCCTACCACAGCCGTGTCAACAGGCAGTGAAGAAGGCAAGATAGTGCGTAAAATGTTTGAAGGTGTTATTAACCCTGGAACACTTCAAATGTATGCTGCCAAAATGGATTTCATAGCCAAGCAACACTTCAAAATATATTGGGATAATAACACAGATGTAAAGGTTTCCCCACTAGCGAAAATGTACACTATCACGGTAGCTTGCAAGTTGTTTGTTAACGTGGATGATCCAGTTCAAGTTGCTAAGTTTTCTCGTCTATTCACTATTTTGGCAGCTGGGTTTGTGTCAATGCCTATCGACTTACCTGGAACACCACTTAACAAGGCGATCAAAGCAGCGAATGATATTCGCAATGACCTTTATGAAATAATAAGGCAAAGGAAGGTAGATTTAGCAGAGAATAAGGAATCTGTTCCACAAGATATACTGACACATATATTGCTACAGAATGGGGAATATTCCCCGTTGTACGTAGCTGACAAACTACTTGGTTTGCTAATGGGAGGTTATAATACTGTGACTTCTGTCATTACTTTCATTGTTAAGTATCTTGCTGAGCTTCCTCACATCTACGATGAAGTACTAAATGGTAAGCATGATGTCCCACCACCTATATCATTTTATATTAGTGCATTGCAAGAATAGTTAGTTTTTTTTTCCTGTTTTTCCAACATTGGATTGCATGCCATCATGCTGATTATTATCAGAATCTTGTCATATCTTTCAAATTAGTTAAACCTAAGTAAAGGAAATGAAGAGACGCATGTATTTTTTACAACAGAGCAAATGGAGATCTTAAAGACTAAAAAAGAAGGAGAATTGTTAAATCGCGAAGACATACAAAAGATGAGGTATTCATGGAATGTTGCATGCGAGGTGATGAGACTTACACCGCCATTCCAAGGAGCCTTTAGAGAAGCTCTAACAGACTTCAGTTATGCAGGATTCTCAATTCCAAAAGGCTGGAAGGTATATATTAATTGTTCAAAATAACGTTTTTTGTTTTTTCAAATGTCCATAACTTTTGTCAATCTTAATGTAATATTTGAATTTTACAGTTATATTGGAGCACGTATTCAACGCATATTAATGCAAATTACTTTCCAAACCCCAAAACTTTTGATCCTTCAAGGTTCGAAGGAATAGGACCAGCTCCTTACACATATGTACCATTTGGAGGAGGACCTAGAATGTGTCCAGGCAAAGATTATTCTCGACTAGTGATACTAGTTTTCATGCACAATATTATAACCAAATTCAAATGGAATGCAGTACTTTCTGACGAGAAGATAATCGTTGATCCAGTTCCTATGCCAGCAAAGGGCTTTCCTATTCAACTCCAACCACAATGTCCTTAATTGTGACCAAATCCTTATTTTCATATAGAGTTTGCTTGTATCTATCACCACACATGACTTTACAATGTTTATAACAACTTTGCATCTGTAAATAAAAGGGTTGGCTCTTGCTCTTGTGCTTGACATTTGACATTGAATAGAACTGATTATTTGTAACTATTCATGTTTATTATGAGCATTTCTATTCTATTAAGGGAATTGCCATTTGTTTCAAATAATCAAAAGATTGGATAAGTGTGGCTTTATGAAGGGTGTTTAGATTTAATCTGTAATGAAAGCATATTAATTTTAAACCTAAGGATCATTGACTTGTAGGAGTATTTCATTTGCATTGTTAAAATAAAATTGGTGCTTGTGCATCACAGCAAAGAGGCTGAACAAATGGTAGGCTGGTTCATTCAGGACTTCAGGTGATGAAGTATATATAAAGATCTTCCTATAGCAAACAAATTGCAGAAAAAAACAAATAACCAATACATCATGTGTGGATTACACATGACCACTAAAACACTGAAGACAAAGAGGAAAAGCAAAGGCAATTGGATGAATTTAGAAAGACAAAATATATAAGTGTGTTGTTGCTCATTCTCCATCATAGTAAGTAAATCCCTTTCCCTCCCTTAAAGATTTTTTTATTTCTTTTGAATAAATGAGGGGCCTTTCAGGCTTTCACTAATAAACAGAACAAGACTAGCAAGATAAAACCTGACAGAGCTATGCTGGCAGATTACAAGGACCACTGTGAGCTGCCTTCTTTAAAGATTGTTAGGTACATTGTTGGATGCTGCTTTGTATGAATTAGTTTTTTAATATACCATTATATAAGTCATGACTAGTACAAGCATATATAAATCATGAAAAACAGTTAACTTTCATTTGTTATGTTATATATAAACTCCTCTTCATTTTAGTACAACAATTTCTACTTAAAATTTCATCTTGTATCAATAATGTTGCTATACAAAACAATACAAGAAGCAGAATTAGTTCTGCAGAGAGAACTAACCAACATGGAAAAATTATGGATCAGTTATTCTGCTACCAAGTCTAATTATTTTCTGTATGCACATAATGTTATTTTTGTTATTATTTTCTATACTCTTGTTCCATTACCATTAGCGTTGTTCGAGCTTAATTATTCAAAGAAGAACAAGTACAAAATTCAAAGAAAAGTGAAGGTTTCTTATGAAGAAATAATTAGATGTTATAAGGAAACTGTTCGCATATTTGTTCTTGCTGTTGGTTCTCTTTCACTTCTTTCGTACCCTGTTATAGAGGTAAGTAACAATAAAATCCTGCGCTATATACTGTGGAATTCCATACTTTTATTTTTCTTGTGGAGGGTATTCTTTAACACAATAAACTCAGAACTAGAACAACCATATGCTGCTCTATGAAAAATCTATTTTGCTTTGGTCCATGTATGTAGCCATGTCACTTCGCTTCATCTGCCTACATATCGGTAAGGCCAACCACGAAACAAGACCTCCCGAAGGCTAGTCCACCGATGAATAGGGACAGGTTGATTATCATTCAAGTTATGACTGTTTCACTGTTATTAACTATTTTACAACTTCTTGCAGTGGGTCGGAATTCGGACAGATTTATCATTGGACACTTTTTGGGAAGTAGTTTCACAATTGTTTGTTTATTTTTTAGTGGAAGATTATGTTCATTATTGGGTTCATCGATTGCTGCATTGTAAATGGGGGTATGAGAATATCCACAGGGTTCACCATGAATTCACAGCACCAATTGGGCTTGCAGCACCGTATGCGCATTGGGTAGAAGTTTTGCTATTGGGCCTTCCTTCTTTTGCTGGTCCTGCAATGGTACCTTGTCATATGCTTACATTTTGGTTGTGGATGGTTCTGCGGCAGGCTGAAGCCATTGAAACGCATAGCGGGTACGCTTGTTATCATTGTTGATGAAGTCTATACCGGCTTTTAACAAACTTGAGCCAATATAGTCTCTAGTCTAATACAGTGCAGTGCAGATATAATTTTCCATGGAGCCCCACAAAGTACATTCCATTCTATGGAGGTGCAGAGTATCATGACTACCATCATTTTGTTGGTGGACAAAGCCAGAGCAATTTCGCTTCTGTGTTCACTTATTGCGACTACATTTATGGGACAGACAAAGTAAGTTAAGTAATAAAATTATATTATCGGCATTTAGCAAGCATTTATAAATAAAAACTAGTGTATCAATATCTTATACAGTATGGAACTAATTTTTCATGTTTTTGAATTGCAAGGGATACCGATATCAGAAGACTAAACTGCACAAGGTAAACTAATGGTTTTGCTCTTACTATGCCTGGTTCTTTTAGGATACAACTTAAAATCCTTCTTTTTCCTGGTTACGGTGGCCAAGACTTGGCCACCCGTATGGATCAATCGAAGATAGTAGGGCACCCACCCTGTTTAAGGACAAACACTAGTTCCTAGGTCTAGCTATGGTTTGAAGCCCTCCTCTCATCCATGGAGATCACATTTCTTAGGGAGAGGGTTTTCCTCTAAATTATCTTATGCTCATTTGTAAGTACATATGAACATTATACACTCTAGCTGCTTCTAATTTTGTTATGTTTCTTCATTGAAACATTTTTATTTAGTTAAAAGAGAAATGGAGAAAGCAAGAACAAGAGGAAGAAACACATCAAAGCTAGCCATCATTACTGTCTATTTTTCCTTTCCATCTTTGAGAGATGTATCTCTCTCTCTCTCTCTCTCTCTCTCTCTCTCTCTCTCTTTCTCTTTCTCTTGCAGTTGTAATGGACATATAATCATGACTCTCAACGCATGAAGTAGTAGTAGTTCACTGTTCTTCTTGTATATTAATTTCATATAATGCACATAGGTGTCCAAAGGAGTGATCTATATATACTACTATTGTAAACCTTAATCAAATTCAGGGCTAAGTCTCCTTTAATGAGAATTGAACTTTAATGACTCAGTGTGGTATTTCTGAGTGTTTTATATGTACAATATACACACAGTATCTATTTTAAAGGGTATTATATAAATTTATCAAAAAACTATGATTTAAAAGGTATTTTAGTTAGAATTAGATGATCAAATTCTAAAAAATCAATTCTCATTAACCGGGGTTTACTCCTGAATTTTCAGGTTTATAATAATAATATAGGCCCTGCTTGTTTGGGCTGCAAAAAAGGCAAATTTTTACCCATCTATAGTTAGAGTGGTCCCTCCCAAGTTTACTCTTTAATTTGAATGGACCCCCACCTATTTTAGCTTAAACCCTATTGGTCCCCCACTTAAACCTTGCATAAACATGAGATAATCATAAATGGTCCCCTACTAAGTTTATTAGAGAAAGGTGTAAAAATTTTGCACTTTTGAAATAACACCAAACTTTTGCATAAATTTTGTTCATAAAACTAATTATCAAGAGTTTCAAGCATATTAAATTAGGCTAAATTTCATGCAAATTTTTGCGGGGTAACCAAGCAGGGCCATAGTATAAATATAAGTAAAAAGAAAAAAAAAAAAAAAAAAATGCAATTCAAGCTCAAAAACAGTGAAACACGAATACGACTTGGTTATGTTCAATTTTAGCTTGGCTTGAGCTAGCTCAACTCAGAAAAATAAACGGAGTTTAAACTTTAAACATATACTAAAACTCAGGTCATTCCTATCCAATTTCATCTTTTATCAGGCTTTCAATATTTTGTCTTAGACTTAAAAAAAAAATTAGCAAGGCTCATGGTCGTTGCAAAATGTGGTTCAAATGTTGTTCAATAGAAGTGGTGTGAAACCAGACTCTGTGGAATGTGGACAGTGAAAGACTGGACAGGATGGGAGAGGGAGAGGGAGAGGGAGAGGGTGAGGTGGGGACTTTTACTCAGCATTCCAGTCAGTCATTTTGGGTTCCAAATTTCAGAGTGGGGACCAAAACAAACAAACTTCATTTCATTGGCTCCCGGTGCCGGTGATAGTGGAAGTTTTACATTCCTATTACAGCCCACAATATAAGCTTGGCCCAGAAGTCACACTTCTGAGTTTTATAGAATCCTCCAGACAATCACATGTTTGACATTGTATAGAATTCTCTAGAATAGCCTGGTGTACAGAGTTATTAGAATTCTCTAGAATAACTGGTGAACAAGTATATATATACATTACATTGAATGTACTGGAGATTAAGAGAGTGAAATAACATTCAATTCCTTACCATTCTATAGAATTCTCATGGTATCAGATTCTCTTCTCTAACGAGTTTCGATCCGGGCCTCTTCAATTACTAATTGACTATTTCTTCCCTTTATGTCTACTACCTCTTCAACTTCTTCTTCTTCTTCTTCTAGCACTTCAATTTCCTCTTCTATTGCCCCTACAATGGCTGACTCTTCATCATCCCTTTCCAGCCCTTCTACTTTCAGTTTTCCTAATATTTCTACCTTAGTTTCGGTCAAATTGACAGAAACAAACTATCTACTTTGGCAAAGTCAGATTAAGTCATTCTTAATTGGGCAGAATTATTGGCGATTCATTGATGGCTCCCATCCTTGCCCCCCTCCGCTTCTTCCTTCTACTGATGGCTCGTTGTCCACTCCTAATCCAGCATATACTACTTGGTATCAAACAGATCAGACTCTGGTTAGCTTAATTAATGCTACACTCTCAGAACCAGTTCTCTCTCAAGTTGTCGGCCTCTCTACTTCTCGTGATATTTGGAACTGTCTACAACAGAATTTTTCTCAACAATCTCTTGCTAATGCTACACATCTTCGCTTCCAACTTATGTCTATGTCAAAAGGTACCAAATCTATATCCGAATATCTACAACAAGCAAAATCTCTTGCTGATGCTCTTGCTGCTATCAATCAACCAGTCTCCAATGATGATCTTGTAACTTCTATTCTTCGTGGTCTTGGTCCGGAATATGCAATGATTGTTACTGCATTACTGAATTTTCCTCCTCTTCCCCAATATTTTGATCTTCGAGCTCGCTTGCTCTCTTTTGAAAGTCAAAATACAGGTCTGCCAACAACAAGCACTACAACTTCTCCATCTGCCTTTATTTCATCAAAGACCACAACTACTTCTCCTGCTGGACGCGGTGGTTTTAATAATAACCGTGGTGGCTATAATAATCGTGGAGGACGCGGTACCTATCGTGGAGGACGTAGTGGTTTTAATCGTGATTCTGGGCGTGGCTACAATAGTGGTCGCGGTTTTTCATCCTTTCATTTTGCTGATGGAATTCTTGGAGCTGGTCCTTCATATCATTACAATCATCCAGTACCATGCCAACTTTGCAATCGCCCTGGTCATGCTGCAAACACATGTTATTTGTACACCAATAGTCGCCCTCGGCCTTCTACTTCAAACATTGATCAACTCCCTACAGCGTTTGCCGGCTTGCAAACATCTCAACCCACTGAACCAAATTGGTATATGGATACCGGTGCGACACATCACATGACTGGCGATTCTCGTTCTCTTACTCAAAAATCAGATTATGGTGGTTCTGATCAAGTATTCTTGGGCAACGGTGATTCTCTTCCTATCACACAAACTGGTAAACACTCTCTTTCATCTAGTTCTTCTACATTTGGTTTATTAGATGTTCTCCATGTCCCTTCTATGAATACAAAACTCGTCTCTATCTCTCAACTTACTAAAGATAACTCTGTTTCTTGTGAATTCTTTCCTTGGTGCTTTATTATAAAAGATTTAAAATCTGGAGCTGTCTTATTTCAGGGTCCGTGTGAAAATGGACTATACCCATTCAAGTCCATTCGTTGTGCCTTCTCTGCATCTAGTGTTTCACCATTGTGGCATCGTAGGCTTGGTCATCCTTCATCAAAAGTCCTTCAAATCTTAGCTTCGACTAAATGTTTAGGATCTCTAACTAAAACTCCATCAAATTTTTGTAAGGATTGTGCATTAGGAAAGTCCACACGACTTCCTTTTTCAATTAGTGAAACTCGTGCTCATGCACCTTTCTATTTAATACACTCAGATGTTTGGATGTCACCAGTATTGTCTGTTTCTGGATTTCGCTACTATGTCCTATTTACGGATGATTACACTCGTTTTTCATGGATTTTTCCTATGCGACACAAATCTGAAGTCTTTTCTCATTTTGTTGCTTTTCTTAATTTTGTTGAAAACCATTTCTCATGCACTATAAAATGTTTTCAAAGTGATGGTGGTAAAGAATATGATAATAGTTCTTTTCGTACTTTGTGTACAAACAAGGGAATTCATCACCGATTCTCATGCCCACACACGCCACAACAAAATGGCGTGGCTGAACGGAAACACCGCCATATATCTGAAATGGGTCGCACTCTACTTATTGCAGCTCATCTTCCACTTAAATTGTGGGTTGAAGCTATTTGTACAGCAGTATATTTGATTAACCGTCTGCCTACTTTAATATTGGACTGGTGCTCCCCTTTTGAAATTTTATATGGTCGTAAACCTGATTACACTGCACTTAAAACTTTTGGATGTGCATGTTATCCTTTTCTTGGTGATTATGTTACTCACAAGCTTCAACCAAGATCTATGGAGTGTGTTTTTCTAGGTTACAGCTTGCATCATAAAGGATACCGGTGTTTGGATCCATCTACAGGGCGCATCTATATTTCTCGACATGTACTTTTTGATGAAACAAGGTTTCCATTTTCATCTAAGTACTCTCAAACAGATGCAAGATCCATCTCAGATTACTCAGATATGGTGTTTGTTCCAATCATTACTTCTCCAAACTCTTCCTCTGTGCGTGCACCTATTGATTTGGATGGTTCATTGCCTTCAATGACTCCCGCATCTGATTCAGATTTGGCACCTGCTTCACCATCTGTGCAAGTTGACTCCTCTTCTAGTACGTCAAGTTCCTCTACTGCTTCTGATAGCCCTCATGCGCCTTCCTCCACTAGCACCACTGTTGCTCCTTCTAATGATTTTCCAACACAGTCCCAACCCATTCAAACGACTCATCGCATGGTAACACGATCCCAAGCAGGAATTTTTAAGCCGAATCCAAAATTTGCAAATGTTGTGACACGCTATCCTATTCCGCAAGCACTCCTCGCCCAAACTACTTCCACTGATGTTGAGCCTACTTGTTTCTCACAAGCAGTTCATTATCCAAAGTGGCGCCATGCAATGACCGAAGAATTTAATGCTCTTTTGAAGAATAATACATGGAGTCTGGTACCCTTTGAATCATTTCAAAACATTGTTGGTTGTAAGTGGGTTTTCAAAATTAAAAAAACACTCAGATGGTACAATTGAACGGTATAAAGCTCGATTGGTCGCCAAAGGTTTTCATCAACAACCTGGCATTGACTATGCAGAAACTTTTAGTCCGGTTGTCAGGCCAACCACTATACGCATTGTCCTTAGCATTGCCATATCTAAGGGTTGGAAGCTTAAACAACTAGATGTGAAGAATGCCTTCTTGCAAGGATATATTTCTAAAGAAGTCTATATGCAACAGCCTCCTGGGTTCATTGATCCTGATCACCCGACTCATGTTTGCAAACTTCACAAAGCTATCTATGGTCTTAAACAAGCTCCGCGGGCATGGTTTCATCGTTTTGCCTCTTTTCTCATATCTTTTGGGTTTAAACAGAGTCGTGCTGATCATTCTATGTTTATCTTTCATCATCATTCTCAGGTAATGATCTTGCTGGTTTATGTTGATGATATCATACTTACAGGCAACACACCATCCTTGCTTCATTCATTTATTCAAAAGCTTGGAGTTGAGTTTGAGATCAAAGACTTGGGAGCTTTACATTACTTTTTGGGCGTTGAGGTATCATATCACCCTTCTGGTCTTTATCTCACCCAAAATAAATACACCATTGATCTTCTTCGTCACAGTAAAATGGTGGATTGCAAGCCTTGTTCTACGCCACTTGCTTCACGTGTTGTTCTTTCTCATCACGAAGGAGACTTGATTACTGATCCTACAGAGTATCGCCATCTTGTTGGTACACTTCAGTATCTTACTCTTACAAGGCCTGACATTGCCTTTGCCGTACATCATGTTTCTCAATTCATGAGTCAGCCCCGAGAACCACACATGGTTGCTGTCAAACGAATTCTTCGATATTTAAAGGGTTCCCTTGGTAAAGGACTTCATCTTCAACGTTTTCATACTCCTCCAAGACTTATAGCATTTTCTGATGCTGATTGGGCTGGTTGCCCAGATAGTCGGCGCTCCACATCTGGGTATTGTGTATTTTTGGGCCCTAATCTTATCTCTTGGTGTGCTAAGAAACAACCAACTGTTTCTCGTTCCAGTGCGGAGGCAGAATATCGAGCTTTAGCACTTGCATGTGCTGATACAATTTGGATTCAACACCTTTTCCGTGATCTTTGCACTTTGCTGTCCTCTCCCATCATACTTTACTGTGATAATATAAGTGCAACCTATATGGCAGCCAATCCTATTTTTCATGCGCGTACTAAACACATTGAGCTTGACTATCACTTTGTTCGAGAACGCGTAGCTTGTGGCCATCATCAGATTCAGTTTGTCCCCTCTATTGATCAGCTTGCTGATATATTCACTAAAGGACTCTCGCGCCAAAGATTCTCCTTGCTCAGTTCCAAACTCGTTGCACCAGTGCCGTCGAGTTTGCGGGGGAGTATTACAGCCCACAATATAAGCTTGGCCCAGAAGTCACACTTCTGAGTTTTATAGAATCCTCCAGACAATCACATGTTTGACATTGTATAGAATTCTCTAGAATAGCCTGGTGTACAGAGTTATTAGAATTCTCTAGAATAACTGGTGAACAAGTATATATATACATTACATTGAATGTACTGGAGATTAAGAGAGTGAAATAACATTCAATTCCTTACCATTCTATAGTTCCAAATTTCAGAGTGGGGACCAAAACAAACAAACTTCATTTCATTGGCTCCCGGTGCCGGTGATAGTGGAAGTTTTACATTCCCATTCCAAAACTAAAACAAACTATATAAAAAGCAGATGTTGACACTTCAGCAACTCCTCAACTCAACTTTTCAATCTCTAAACATTAATCTAAAACAAACTTTAAAACAATATTAATTAATTAATCAACTTTTTTTTTTTTTTTTAAGGAAATTAAACAAAAAAAAAACACACACGTAACTAATTAACTATGTACTTATTTAAAACAAACAAACAAAAAAACACTTGAATATCTCAAATATACTAAAATCCAGATCAAGATCTATATCCAGATTAAGTAGGTAAGCTAAGATTTATCTAACAAATTATTTTTAGTATTTGTTTTTTCAAATCAAATCAAATTTTGTTGAAATCATAAATGTGTGTTTACGTTACCATTATTATCATCAGATTCAAGAGTGAAGACGAGCTAAAGCTTTGAATAAAATATTTCTTTTTTTTTTTTTTTTAAGAAAAAAAGGTTTATTTATATTACTTAAAATTGAAGCATAAGCAAGATTATTATTATTTTTTTTTTGGGAATTAATTAGTAATAAAGGAATTAGGTTAATGTAGTTAAAAAGGAGAGATAATGATAATAGTGGAAGAGAAGAGAAGATAGATAGTATAGTGGGGTCAACTTGATTCAACAACAACCCTTTACTTTTAACATCATAACCGTCTTTCTTTCTCAATACAAAAGAAAAAGGGTTGCACTGCACTGCACCTTGCTTGCTTCAAGGGGTGCTTGTGTTTTTGCTTTTCTTTTGCTTTAATCTATATGAATTTGTTTGATTGTTTTTTTCTTTTCTTTTAGTAATAATTTTAATGGGGGAGATTGGTGGTGCAAAGGAGGAGGAGGAGGAGGAGGAGGAGGTGGTGGAACAGACAATGGGGTGGGAACCAACGATGATGACAACCCCCATTGCGAATGCGAATGCGAATGCACGCCAAGAGGAGAAGATCTTGGTTACTGTAAGATTAAGGCCTTTAAATGATAAGGAGATTGCTAAGAATGATGTGTCTGATTGGGAATGTATCAATGATAATACTGTCATTTATAGGAATAGTCTTGCTGAGCGATACAATTATCCTACTGCTTATACATTTGGTAAGAAATTACTTTTTGTTTCATACTGTAGTTTTGTTTTTGAGTTGTAGAATGTTGTGAGTCTGTGGATCTGGATTTTGGATCAGTTATTGGGTTTGTTGTTTTATGTGATCATTGATCCAGTACGATTTTGTTAGGTAGATTTCAATAGGTTTTGGATTATTTTTGTTTGTATTTCGTCGATGACGAAATTAAGTCCAATGCCGCTCTCAATGTGTTTGGCATATGGAATTATTTGGAATGAGTGAGCAAAATAGATTACACAAAATAGGATTTGAAGACGTAAAATCCAATTTTTTTTACACAAAAATATAAAGTATTATTTCTGAGATATGAAGAAGTTTTCTAGTTCTAAACTAATATTTGGTCTAATTTTTAAATCTTTAGACAGAGTATTCCAAGGCTACTGCACAACAAAACAAGTCTACGACGAAGCAGCTAAGGGAGTTGCTCTTTCAGTTGTCAGTGGTATCAATTGTGAGTATGGTGTTCTTTTGTGGTTTCTTTCTGTAACCTGTTTAAGATCATACACTCACTAGTGATTTGTGTTAATCTGAACTACATTTTTTTATTCAGCTAGCATTTTTGCGTATGGCCAAACGAGTAGTGGAAAAACATACACTATGGTTGGAATTACTGAGTACACTGTAGCAGATATATTTGACTATATACAGAGGGTAATGAAGATACTAAAAACACTTGCTATCAAAACTTTGGCTTAAATTACATCATAATATGCTGACTCCTAACATCGTGGTTTCCCATCTTGTAGCATGAAGAAAGGGCATTTGTTATGAAGTTCTCTGCGATGGAGATATACAATGAGGCCGTTAGAGATCTTCTAAGTGGAGATAATTCTCCACTTAGGGTTCTAGATGATCCAGAGGTAATAAATTTATTTTTCTGGAAGTGTGCATCCATCCATGATACTTATACACTATAATCTCTACAGAAAGGGACCATTGTGGAGAAACTCACGGAGGAAACCCTGAGGGACAAGAACCATTTACGCCAACTCCTTTCAATATGTGAAGGTATAGATGTTCTAAAGTAGTGATGGTTTCACATTATTTATGGTTATGCAAATCCTGATATTTGCGCATTGGATTTGTAGCTCAAAGACAGGTAGGAGAGACCCTATTGAACGAAGCAAGCTCCAGATCTCACCAAATTCTTAAACTGGTACAAACTACTTTGATTGGAGTAATTATTTAACGCAGTCCTGAAGAACTTGTTAGTGACTGTATTATTATAACAATGGATTTCTGCAGACAATTGAAAGTTCTGCGCGCGAGTTTCTTGGCAAGGACAATTCGAGCACTCTTGCAGCCACAGTGGTATAATGAGAAACCTCTGTCATTATTGTTGCTGCTAGCATAATTTAGCACAAAATCAAAACAAAAAGATGATGTTGAATTTGTTTTTCTATACAGAATTTTGTTGATCTGGCAGGGAGTGAGCGTGCATCTCAGGCATTATCAGCAGGAACAAGATTGAAAGAGGGTTGTCATATAAATCGCAGTTTGCTCACCCTTGGGACTGTAATACGCAAACTAAGGTCTTCTTCGTTAACTTTCTTGTTTCCATTTTAAGTAATTTCTTTTAGGGGTTGGCTTGCATTGGTTTAATTGAAAGAATCAGCTGTTTTTCTTTAGAATTTGTTACTTACACATTATGTTCATCCTTTTGGAAACTCAAAAATATGTAAAAAAGTGTTAAAATTAAGAAGAAAGTTTTAAATACTCTATGTCTTCTTGAAACCCTGAGTTCGCTGTTAGAGACTGTGGGATACACATTCTAAGGGAAGAGCTGCTTATCATTTCTGCAATCCCAAATTCAGCCTTAGTCTGGCTTCTATTTTTACTTACTTCTAACCTCTGTTATTTTTTGGTGGCTTGGTGCACGATATTATATCCTCTAAAGGTTCTTTCACTTGCATAAGAGTACGTTGCTTATCTTGAAAACTGAATCCGAAAGGGCTTCACTTCAAACCAAATATAAATGGCAGGAGAAAAATAAAATGTACAGTATCTAGACTTCAGGCCTAAATTTATGCCCGTCGCCACAACAATCCAAAAGAAAAGCATGTGAGTTTGTATAATATTCATGTATTTAATGAATGATTAACCAGCTACATCGTGTTCAATGTTTTTGGAAGATTTTATGACAAAGAAATGCCACTCTCTTCAGATTTTTTTAAATGTTTATTTTTGTCATATCTCTAGTTATTTGCCAATAATAATAGTCATATCATGTTATTATATCTTATTATGTTACCGGCTGCAGCAAGGGACGAAATGGACATGTTCCTTACAGAGACTCTAAGCTTACACGCATACTGCAACCTTCCCTAGGAGGCAATGCAAGAACTGCCATCATTTGTACATTGAGCCCTGCCAGAAGCCATGTTGAACAAACAAGAAATACCCTATTATTTGCTAGCTGTGCAAAAGAAGTGGCTACCAATGCACATGTCAATGTCGTGATGTCAGATAAGGCATTGGTAAAGCACTTGCAAAAAGAATTGGCTAGACTGGAGAGTGAGCTGAGAAGTCCAGTGCCAACTCCTGCTACGTCGAGCAGTGCAGCACTTTTGAGGGAGAAAGATCGTCAGATCGAAAAGGTCAGCAATAGCTATTTAAGCTTGTTGAGTATACAAAGGAGAATTTTTTCAATGCATCTCCTATCTCGATTGTGATATGGTTTGATTTAATTTCTATTTTGATTAAAACCGAATATCATGATTTGGAAGTGTCCAGTGGTCTACTGGTCAAGCCTTGGGAAGTTGAGCTCAAGGTCTTTGGATCAAATTCCACCTTCATGGGATTTAGGGGAATATTTGTAACTATAGGAAGAAAAAAAAAACCTCGTGCATGAACACATGCCACATAGTGGATCATGTTGTTAACAGTAGAATTGGAATAATCTTTTGCAGATGCAGAAAGAGATAAAAGAGCTGACCTGGCAACGGAATCTTGCTCAATCTCGGCTTGAGGATTTGCTGAAAGTGGTTGGAGATGACAAAAGTTCAAGAAATGTAACCTACACATATCCCTTTTTCTTTTCCTTTCTTTTGTGTGTGGTGGTGGTGGTGGGAAGGAAGGGGGGGGGGGGGGGGGGGGGGGGGGGGGGTGGTTTGTATGTATTCTATCTAAAAATCACCTCTAGGACTAAAATCTAACTGCTAAATCTTGTTCTCTTTCCATCTTTCTAGGGACCAAAGTCACATACATGGGAAGATGACAATTCAGTTTCAGAGTTCTCAGGTATGACTGACCATTCTATGTCTAGATCTGACTGTCACAGTTTTCAACATCTGGGTATTGTAATGAATATCATGAGAATAATTCCAATAAGCTATCTGTTGCTTTTGGAAACCTACACGGCATTTTTGTTTTGCTACCTTTGACACAATCAGTACTTCTAAATTGGCAGGTACAGATTTTCATCAAGGTTGGAAAGAGCGCACAGGACACACTGAAGAAGATCTTGAAGACCTATGCAAGGAAGTTAGGTGCATTGAGATGGAAGAATCAAGCACAAACAAAGATGTGGAGTTTCATGCTTCGTTGTCCGCAGAAAGTGATGGGACAATGACTGCGAATGGAGATGCAACAGATAGGGAATCGATTGCATCCCCGCAAAGGGGAGATGCAAGGCCTTTTAATTCAGATTCAACATATGGTGCACTGGAGCAGAAACTTCAGGATGTACAGAAAACCATTGACGGTCTTGTTAATCCATACCCTGAGGAATCATATTCATCACCAGTAACATCAGATCTATCAAGATCCAGAACCTTGCAGTTAAGTAGAAGTCGAAGTTGTAGAGAAACACTCATGAAAAGCTCGCCTCCTTGGTCTCAGGAGGTAGATCAGAATGTGAACACACCACCAAATGGATTTGAGAAGGATTTCCCTGGAAGACCCAATGGCTTAAGGAAGAAGTTATTTGCATTGAAGTATGACGCTGACAATGAAAGGTTACCTGTTGATGATTCTCATTCTGAACAAAGTGCTGCTGTAGGAGAGGACGCAAAGACCTCAGTTGAAGAGGATGTGACTAGTATCGGAACCTTTGTCACTGGGTTGAAGGAAATGGCTAAACTGCAGTATGAGAAACAATTTGTTGGCCAGGTAATAATGTGTTCTCACTTCAGGAGTCAAATTACTGATGCACACAGTTTATCTTCTCACATGTTTATAGCTTATTCTAATTTACCTCGGTTCTTTAGGTATATAAATGAACATAAAGTGCTTTTCAAGCATCAAACTTCTCCACTTATTGTGGACACTTTCACTATGGTCTTTCTTCTTCATTTTATTTTGTTTTGTTTTATTCTTTCTTTCATATGATTAGTTCATTACCTGTAAAAATCTATGATAACTCAAAGCCGAAAACACGATGAAAGTTCTCAAAGTATTCCACTGGTAGAAGGCCGTAATAGGGAAAGGGTGGATGAAGATCTGCTAAATTAATACTATGGTCTCGAAATATTGCTTCTATTGATTCTGATATACATTTATATGCAGTTTGTTCTGATAGGATTTCAGTACTTTCTGCCTAGTATTTTATTTTTTTTATTTATTATATGGCATTCATAATATACAGACAAAATTATTTACAACTGAAAATATCTAGTAATCAATGATTAATTGTGATTATTGTACATATCTATCTAATTAATTTCAAATTTCCAGACCCATCTCTACAGTTGGATAAAGATCGTGTTTTACTAATTGCATGTGTGGTGTTCTCTTATCCATTGTAGGGTCAGGAGACTGGACTAGAGGTCAGTGAGCCTGAAAAATGTTCAAGAGACGTAGGCTTGGATCCTATGCTAGACACCCCAGAGTCTCCTTTGAGTTGGACAATGAAATTCCAAAGGCAGCGAACAGAGATAATTGAACTTTGGCATATCTGCAATGTCTCATTGGTCCACAGAACCTATTTCTTCCTACTCTTCAATGGCGAGCCCACAGATAATATATACATGGAAGTAGAGCTGAGGAGGCTGTCGTTTCTTAAGGACGCATTCATCCAGGGACTCCCTGATACTGCAGCTGTGGAAGATGGTCATGCCGTGACACCAGCTTCAAGGTATGTAGCACCTTGTCATGGATTGCCTCTTTTTTGTATATTAATAGAAATCATCACCAATCATTCGTATTATAGTTTGCAATGCAAAAGAAAAACAAAAAAATTACACTGCTCAGATTAATATTGCTTATAAACACATCAGACTCCCGGGTCTAATGCCATCCTCTTGTATTTCATCTCATTTCAATATTATCAGCTTAACATGTTAGTTTGGAAACACAGCATCAAGGCTCTCCGTCGAGAAAGGGTGATGCTGAGCAGGAGAATGCAAAGAAGGCTCTCAGTAAAGGAGAGAGAGAATCTCTACCAGAAATGGGGTATCGGCTTGGACACAAAGCAAAGGAGACTACAGCTGGTTCAGTGCCTTTGGACTAACACAGAAGACATGGACCACATAATGGATAGTGCTGCTGTTGTTGCAAAGTTGGTCGGACTCTTGAAGCCAGGACAGGTTCTTAAGGAGATGTTTGGCCTCAGCTTCACACCCACTAGTCAGAGATCCTTCAGCTGGAAACACAGCTTATCCTCTCTCATGTAAGCTACCATATTGGCTTTGCTTAAATACTGCTGACTGGAGGCCAAGATTTGAGCTGTGTTTTTGAGGAGTCATGTCGTGTCTTGACAAAGACCCTACAACAGAACACAGAAATGTAGGCAAAGCTGCTACTAGTTTGCAGCCACTAACAACAAACGTGTCCCACTCAGAATATTGCATCTCCATCTCCCACTTTTATATACTTTACTAAACAACTCTTTCCCATCTGCAGCCTGCATATATATTATGGTGAACCCGGCAGGAATGTAGAACCAATGGTAGGTGAGTCTATGACTGGAATCAGCACTCATGACTCATCCACCTGATCAAAAAATTTAATGGAACTTTATATTTTTCCGCAACAAGTCTATATCATTTGAAGGCCTTTTGTCTGACCTTGACCAAGATAGCCTCTACAGTGGCTTGTAAGTAAGGTAGTTCAGTGCTGTGAAATCTACTCTGATGTAGTGGTGTACCTTTTTTGATGTTGAAGAAATACTGTCTATTTCTGATTGATGAATGTGCATATATTAAGATTGTGAAAGATTTAGTTTATTCCTGTAGGATGAAATACAGTATTGTCAATATTAGTGGACCAGCAAAAGTGATCAGATTAATTTTTATATTTTGGTTAACAACTAGCCAGACTGCCAGACACACCATATCACTTTCTGTCGTGCATGTTAATGTTTTCGCCCAACAATTGCATTGGATGTAAGGAATTTCAGTTGATGGATGTCTCAGTCTCAGGTCTTGTAAGGGTGGTCTCTTAAAGTGCATCCATTGCAGAACCATTAAAGTTTTGATTTAAACTAATTTCATTGGGAATTGGTTCAAGGTTGTCTTCTGGAATGTAAGCAAGCTTGAATGCAGTTAGAAAAGAACATCATCTTCTCTTTCTCTTGCTATATCTAATAAAGTTTTCACTATTAAATTATTCAAGACGAAGCAAGTCTTGATTCATCACTTGAATTAATTGAGCAACATTGGATCCCTCCCTCCCTCTATTGTTGAGAAAATATTGTCTCCTAACTATTGGAAAAATAATGCTACAAAGGGAATGGGAATGGATGGAAAAATAATGCTACAAAGAGAATGGAGAAATCGGCAACTACGTCACTGCTGTGCTTATTAGTTGTACTAGTTGTGGAGCCTATGCTATGCACCGGGTTTGCGTGAGATACGGAGAATTTTGATAGATGCAAAGTCTTTTTTTTTTCCTCTCTTTATGTAAAACACTATCCAAAGCTTTGCCTTGTTCGTTTTAGTCATGAAAATAGAAATTGTTCCACATATCATAAAACAGTAAGAAGATTGTTCCTACTGCTGTAGTTCCCAAGTACGCAACTCACGTCTAAAATGAATGCTCCAAGTAATCAGGTTGCCATTTCTGCAATAGTGATCGGCAACTTTCCCTTGTTTTCAATGTTCCGCATCTGAGAGGTCTTGGAAATTTCTGCTTGAGAGGAATGTTAGAACACCAGCAGTCATTCCAAAAACTAACCTTAGTGCTTAGTCCTGGTTTGAAACAACCTGAAATACTGCGCATCCTGTTGAGCTGGTTAGGCAAATCAAATTTTCGTGTATAAGTTCGATAAGGCAAACTTACAAAGAGTGTAAAAATATATTAAATTCACTAACAAAGAAATGAATAATAATAATGAAATGTTTCCTTGCCTCTGTAAGTGTTTAGATCAGTTGGAGCTTCAGGATATCTGGTGACCTGAGGAGAGGATTTCTTTAAGGTAACCAGGTTCCCATCTTCAAGTTTGGTGGTCTTCCGTCATTCCCTACAAGAATGGGAACACACTAAGTGTATAATGTATCATCTAAGATGCATTGGAAGATTGAAATAACACTCAAGTTAAGCGTAATTGAGATAATATGGGTGCTTTAATTTGAAAGTTGTTACTAAGTTTTGTGTGCTCGAAGGCAAGTGTCGAAGGAGATGAAATGTAAGAGCTATATAAGTCATGCATCCTATCGTAGTGACTTAATATTGTGCTTTAGATAATTAATGTTAATCCGAATATTACAAATAGTTCTTCATCCTCTTGCATTTTTCGTAATGGAACACTATTTTTCCATACTACGAAAAATTCATACAACATATTATCAGTTTATAAGACTGAGGATGGCTTACTAATTAATTATTAGTATCCACTATGAGGGAGGAAGAAGTGCAATCTTACCTAGTAGGCTATTGCGTTTAAGGTCAAAATGTACCAAATTTTTCCCATGCAACAATGCAAGTACTCCTTTCCCAAGGCGACATCAATGGCAATCAATAGGCGCCTACGCTTATCTTATCGAGAGGCCTGAAAAGTGAAAACAAAGACCTCAATCAATTTTAAATTTTAACAAAACAACCCTCTCTAAAACATTATAATTATTATTGTTTACTCGTATAAGAGAAATTTCCTGAAAGTTAAGGACTAAAACATACACTTCATTCTCCTTTCTCACTTCATTAGATAGACATAAAAGAGACTAAAAGGGTGCATTATTGCAATAAACTATAAATAAAAAAAAAAAAAAAAAAAAAAAAACTCTTGATACCTTTGTAAGACTTGTCTCAAAGAACCATTAACCATGTATTCTGTTACCGCTGCAACAGAATCCCTGGGAGCATCCAGAACAGCACCATAGAAAGCTACCACATTAGGATGGTGCAAATCAGCAAGCTTGATAGCCTCATTCCAAAAGTCATCTATACATCTGGTTTTGTTGCAAAGAACAAAATAGAAGCACAGGAAGAGGAAAGGTGGGGGTTGTAATATGCTAAGATGCTAAGAGAAACGAAAAACAGAAATCCAATTGCTTAGAATAACCTGTCCTGTACTGTACTGCTTGCTCCTCCACCTTTGCCGGCCAAGCTTGTACTACTTACAACAAAAATGCTTTGTACTTGAATCTTCCCTCATCTGCCCTTCACTCAGCAGTTCATTCCAGCTGTGAATAAGCTACCTAAAGTTTTATATGTTAACCGCATATCCACATCAATATTAGTCTATATTCTTCTCTCTGAATTGAAACTCCAAGAAGAAGTAGATCATCAGGACAGGTACAGGTAGTGCCAACTATTCTTCTTTTAACTTGATAAGATTTGTTATATGAAAGATAACTTCTAGCTGTTAGTTAATTAATGTTATCCATGGAAGAACAACTTCATGCTTTCCCAAGGAGTGACTCTTTTTTTTTTCTTTTTCTTTTTTTGATTGGCAAGCGGGGTTGAGAGGACCCCTACCCCTTTCAAATTACGTGTAGAAACTTATATCAACAATCAGCTGTTGACGTGTTTCGAACCCACAACCTCTCCACTTTGTGAGAGGGGGTGCTACCATTGAGCCACAGGCTCATTCGCAAATGTTGTGGTAAGCCTGTTTTTAATGAGATCAGTAACTTGGTAATGCTGGTGGGATTCGAACCCTGGGAGTGACTCTCTTACCAGTACCACAAAGGCTTTTCGTCACGCAGTTGGTAAAGTCTTGGAACAACATATGTTCATCAGATCGTCCTTCAATATCTATGGTGGTGTTTCTGGATTTTACGATTATGAGCCACCTGGTTGTGCCGTTAAGACTAACATCCTTACTTTTTGGCGCCAGCACTTTGTTTTAGAAGAATACATAAATGAACTTGATTGTCCATCTGTTACACCAGAGGTGGTCCTCAAGGCCTCAGGTCATGTAGAAAGGTTTACCGATCTCATGGTCAAGGATGAGAAAACAGGAATGTGTTACCGTGCAGACCATTTATTAAAAAAATTCTGCAAAGAAAAGCTCGACAAGGATCTCGAAAAAGCAGCTGCGCTCAAACATGTGCTTGCGGTTGTAGATAATCTTTCATCTGAGGAATTGAGTGCAAAGTTCAAGGAGTACGACATTACTGCTCCAGATACAAATAACCCACTTTCTGATCCTTTACCATTTAACTTGATGTTTCAAACACCCATAGGTCCTTGTGGCGTAAATAGCATTCAGGGTTATATGCGTCCTGAAACAGCCCAAGGGATCTTTATGGCCTTCAAGGACTTGTATCATTGTAACAAGAACAAGCTCCCATTTGCTGCCTGCCAAATTGGTCAGGCATTTAGGAATGAGATATCTCCCCGTCAAGGCCTACTCAGGGTTCGTGAGTTCACGCTAGCAGAAATTGAACACTTTGTTGACCCTGATGATAAATCTCACCCGAAATATGGACAGGTTGTAAACTTAGAGTTCTTGATGTTCCCAAGGGAAGAACAAATGGCTGGGAAACATGCTAAAAAAATCCGCCTTGGTGAAGCAGTTTCAAAGGGGATTGTGAACAATGAAACACTTGCTTATTTTATTGGGAGGGTATACCTCTTTCTAACATGCATTGGGATCGACAAGGAACGTTTGCGATTCAGGCAGCATCTTGCAAATGAGATGGCTCATTATGCTGCCGATTGTTGGGATGCTGAGATAGAATGTTCCTATGGATGGATTGAGTGTGTTGGCATTGCAGATAGATCCGCATACGACCTGAATGCTCATTCAGAGAAAAGTGGTGTTGCTCTTGTTGCACATGAAAAGCTTAAAGAAGCCAGAGAAATTGAGAAACTGGTTGTAGTGCCAATAAATAAAGCGCTGGGGCTCGAATTCAAGGGAAACCAGACGAAGGTTGCTGAAGCTTTGGAGGCCATGGAGATGAAGGCAACTTTAGAAACAAAAGGGGAAATGGACTTTTATGTCTGCACTCTTGGGAAGGTCGTCGCTATTAATTCAAGCATGGTTTCTATTTCCAGAAAGAAAATAAAGGTGCATGAGAGGGTTTTCACACCTTCAGTGGTTGAACCATCTTTTGGAATGGGACAAATAATAAACTGCTTATTTGAGCACTCATTCTACATGAGGCCAAGCAAAACAGGAAGCCGTGAACTGTTGAATGTTTTCCGCTTCTCCCCTCTTGTGGCTCCTATCAAATGTATGGTCTTCCCACTTGTTAAGAACAGGAATATGAAAATGTGGCCAAACAAATTTCACTGGAAATAAGATTTCTCACAAGGTCGACAATACAGGTACATCAATTGGGAAGAGATATGCAAGAGCAGATGAATTTGGTGTCCCTTTGGCTATAACTGGGGATTCAGTATCATCAGTAACTATTCGAGAAAGGGACAGTAGGGAGCAGATCCGTGTAGGCATTGATGAGGTCGCGTCCATAGTGAAGGAGGTTGCTGAAGGACAAAGTTCATGGGCAGGGCTACAGCAGAGATACCCAGCCTATCCATGAAGGATGGAGTTATCACAAAGGATGGAGTTATTCTTCAATTCACTTCCATATTTTTCAAAATTAATAGTGATCATAATTTTGTTCAATGCGTTTATTAGGTTTTCGACACTATACTTTGAATTTCCGTTTCTAAATATCTACCTCCTTTTCTGATTAATGCACACAATATAATTTTATCTTCGCAGAGTGCATGATGACGCGTACAGCGTTTGTGTTTACGTGCCTATATTCGCAAGTGTGCCTAGAACCGCTATAAATATATGCAAACTGTCGTCTTCTTCATCATATGCCTAATAGTCTACTTATAATGGATGGTTGCCTAAATGTCATAGCTAGGTATAAATCACAATGATTCCCAAAGAGCCAGGTATATAAACATCATGAACTCAGCTTGCAAGTTGTTCATATTTTCTTCGGTTCGTCCTATAAAACATACGGTCACTGGTATGATCCCTTTAATCACTTTTTGAGGAGTTGATGGCATTGTAACTTGTAAGTCTCACTCTCATTAATTAGTTTTTGTTTCATAATAACAATGATCTGTGGTATAATTTTAAACATTCAGACCAATTTTAAAATGCAAAAATATATGATAAGAAAATCAGTTTTATTTGTTCAGATGCAGAGCATCAGAAAAGAGACTCAATTATATGACATAAAGAAAATTTATGTAGGCATGATGAGAAGACTGAAAAATCATGATGAAATTTGTAACTTTTGCAAATTCAAATGACCTATGGAACCATAATGAAACTTCCTTGATTTGAGTAACATTACCTTCCGAAGCTTCTCCTCAGCCCATTCTTTCTTAATTTGTTCGAGCTCAGCCAAGAGAGCTTCAGTGTCATCTTCATCATCGTCGTCATCATCACCGTCACTAACAAATAAAAGATCCACTTTAGTTTATGAAATGCTAGAAATATTTCAGTATAGGTATTGGTCGATGACCTCACGAAATCTTCATAAACTGCAATACTGATGAAAGAGAAGAATTTCACACAGAAAAATGTAGAGTTCTTGCCCATTACAAATTATTCCAGAAAGAGTTTTCACTTTTCACCTATGGTGGATATATTCAGCGGTCTGTATATCACTTTTTACCTATAGAGGAAACATAAAACTTACAAAAAAGATGCTAATTTCAAGGATACCAAAGAGAGAATGCAAGGCTTACAGATACACATCATGACAGTCTAAAGGGCCATGTCAAACTTCTTTTTATGTTTATGTAAATATTGCTATTACTATTAACATATAAAAGACAGGAGAGAAGCCAAAATTCACACACATTCATCTCTTTCTTGCTCTTCTTCTAAGTCCTAAATTTATAATTTAATAGGCTTCATGACTTCTAATATTTATCCCAAAACACATATTGAATAATTGAGAGATGACCTGGACATTGTTAAGTGATACCAGAAGTGTTCAGGCCTTATTATTAATGAGGAATCCATAAATAAGTATTATACAATATATAAGAATCAATTAGCTTCAATATTATCGAACGGCATTCTAAGCCACGACATCACCTGAAAAATTATGAACATCTACCTTTCATCACTTTTAACCTCCATATCAGAACCATCGGCATCTATGTTACGTGGAATGATTCGGTATTAAGTCTCCCTTGTTCCTCCTACAATTGAATGTATAAATTTGTCACTTGACATATTCCAACTAAAAAAACAAATGACTTAACAACAAAATCGAAATGCATTTTGCTTGCACTCACCTTCCAGGAGTAGGTGGCCAGAACTTGATCCCTTTCTTCGATCTCTATCATCTGCAAGCATTAACAATAAAATCAAGGTTAAAAAAGAAACATAAAGAACATAGTTAAAGAAAGAAAGAAAGAGACCATCAGATCAAACTCCTAGCCATACGGATTTTGTTTTCTTATCCAGTCACATAAACTAACCTCTGGATGAAAGATGTCTCCTCCCACGATCTTCGGGCTCCTCTCGAAGATTCCTTTCTGCACTTCGGGTATCCTGTTCTTCCTTTCTGCAAATCAAGGAAACCATCACTATTTTTTAGTTTTTATTTTAACAATGTAGCATCCTCAAGCAAAAGTATACATCTCTTTTACAAAAGATAATCAGTGTAGGTAATTTTTTCATAATAACAATGATCTAAATAAAATGAATATTCACAATAAATCATTGCTAATGGTAGTTAATCCAGTTTCTTCAGGTGTTGCCGTGTTGGAGATGCTTTGCTAAGGGGATCCTATTCCCCGTTTCTTGTTCTGTATTACAAGGTGTCGAGTAAGATGGTGAAAAAGGGCAATAGGAAATTAGTTGATACTTGATAGAGATATTCTGTACCCATCCTGTATGTTTTCATGGGAGTCTGTGATCCTGGATGCTTTATTTTGTATGGTAGTTTGTGTTTTACTTTAGTTCCTTTGTGCTTGACGGGGAATATCTCATCCCTTAGTTCCATTGTATCACTCAGCAAAAAAGTCAAACTGAGGTTTCGATATGACATGATCTACCTCAAATTATCTTAGGTTATTCACCTTACAAAATTATTCTTTTCTGGAGATTCGACCAGTCAGATCATTCTAGGGTCTTTGGTTTCGGAAGCTTTAGGCTCACGGTCAACTTCGTCGTTATTGGTGTTGGATTTATAACATGGTTCCTTACAAATATGACATTATTATTCTATTTTATAAATACATGGCATCATGAATAAGCCCCTGTTTAGATCAGCCAGTCTATCATACCCAATCACAACCAAAGCACAATACATAATTACACCCTTTCTGACAACTAAGTAATATTACATGGGTATGTGTCAATGTTTTAGGCCAGGAGATTATTGTGCAAAGAACTATAAGTCTCCCATGTTAGCTTCTATCATCCAAAATCATGGCAAGTTCATTACAAGTTCTGTTCAGGTGCAAAAGGATCCAACAACCCACAAGTACAACTGATACGACCAGTATTCTAAACGGAAACAGACACCTTTCAAAAGGTATGTAGTATGTAACAACAAACAATTTGAAAAATGAACCAATCAAAACACAAAAGAACACACTGTTAAAAACTCACCTCGGTTTAAAAGTGGTGTGAGAAGCGATATCCCTCAAAGAATACTTCTGGGAGTGGCCAAATATCCGTGAACCACCCTGCTCATTTCCATCTTTGGCTGGACTCCATGTGGGATGAACTGCAGTCGTCATGTATTCTTACAAACTACAAAATGAGAAGGAATCTCCATCACGTAAAAGTACATAAACTATGTGAGAATTGAGAAGTGAAGGGAGTACATACGGAAAAAAAATCAAAGTACGAGTATAAAGTATCACAAGAAGAACAGGTTCTTTCAGAATGAAGAAACATGGATGAAATCGCAATAGAAAAATGTCAAGAACAACAATAAAATCCTTTATTCTGATGCATTAAAGACAAGCTGTCTAGACACCCAGACCACCTTCGCAATGTTATTAAGCCCGATAGCCAGGGAGATGAGCAACATCCATCATTTCAAACAAATACTCTTTATCCATTCCTTGGCACACTTCAACATGAAAGCCTACATCTTCTGCTATTACTTATGTCCAATTATTATCTTAATGAGTAAAATAAGCCCTAATTACGACAAAATGAAACCTAAAGAGCAAAAAAAGTAGGTCAAAATTGAAGTGAATGGCTTGTCCTTGCTTCGAGATGAAACCACTTTTTACATAGGACTTGTGTCAAATAATCCACTACTGTATTATAAATTTCGTCATAAATTGGGTATGCTTCTAACAACCAACTCATGATTGAACTTGTAACATGCTATGCTTGTCGTTTACTCTGGGTTATACAACTTCTGTTTTTACAGTGTGTCAAAATCCATACCTAGAATGGTATAATATAACTGTGTAACAGTTTTATCGGTTTCGGTAATGCATATATCAGGTTAGGCTTCAGAGTTTTATTATAATCATTTGGATGATTATTTAATGTGTTTCCTTATTGTTTACGTTTTTCTCTAATCTTTGTGGTTCAAAGCAAGATCGTATTTATACCAATCAAATGGCGAAATCCAAACTGCAGCGTTACTTGCAATTCTACAGTAATGAGCCAAAATATACCAATTCAAATATTAAAATCAGTTGACAATTCAAAATTCGATTGTTTCAATTAAAATCAAGCTTCAACTTATACAGTTAAACTGAGTAATAAGCAATTGACGGAGCAGTTGGCAGGATACAATAGGGATATTCAATTGTTAATGGCACATCTATGCATGGCACAGGGCAGCTGACAGAGGCCGGGCAGACATGAAGAGGGCAGCCACGGCGAACCAAGAGAACAGAGCTCTTCACAGTAGCTTTGCTTTTTGGGGGGCTGGGTTGTATGTTATTGTATAGCAGCAACGTGAAGAGATCATCTGAGCTACTGCAAGACTGGTTTAATCTTAGGTGGGGTGTTGGTTTTGGTCTTATTATAATGGTGTCTAATAATCTGAAAATGCCCTTAAGAGCATGATTCATGTATATTAATAAAATTTATGTTTTTATCAGACAACATAAAAACATATACAGTCCAAATAAAAACATAAAATAAAATAACAGAGAATTAAACTTTCTCTAAAGGATTGATGACAGTGTGTCAGTAATGACTTAACTTATGACCGGTTTTTCTTGTTTCGAAAGCTAACCTTATAGTCCATAGAATCTGCCAAAATGACTTAACTTGATAGTTATTGGAAGAGGCTTTCCTATAAACTGGATAATATTTTAACAGACTATGAAACACAAATGGGAAAGCAACAAGTTTCTGGACAGACCCATGGCACCCTGATGGCATTCTATATGACAAGTTTCGACAGGTCTTAAGATATAATTCGACTTTGGCTATCAATACACCAGTGTCTAATATAATACAAGATGGAGAGTGGCAGATACCTCATCATGTTGAAATACAAATTGCTGAAATATCAAACAGATTGCAAGAGGTGGAAATTGGAGGTGATGAGGATCAGATAGTGTGGACTGCATCACTGTCAGGGAAATAAAACTTGAAGGACACATATGAACATCTCAGAAAGACTAAAGTACCCATCAACTGGCACAAACTGGTCTGGTTCTCGAATAAAATACCAAGGCACTCTTTCATCACATGGATGGCTCTTAAGGAAGGACTCAAAACACTTGACAAACTCAGGGCATGGGGAGTGGTACATTCTGATTTATGTGTACTCTGCTGGCAGCATCAAGAAACAACTCACTTATTCCATGAATGCAACTATGCAGTCAGTGTATGGAGCACTCTCTTGAGAATGGCTGGTTACAATAGAGGGAGAGCTGGAACATGGCAAGCTGAGCTTCAATGGCTTATAATGACAGCTGGTGGTAAGGGCCTCAAACATGATGCTTTGAGATTAGTTTTCAATGCATACATGTACTGGGTTTGGAGAGAAAGGAACACAAGAATTTTTGAGCATAAGCAAATCCTAGCTCCACAGTTGTGCAACCTTACCATGACTGATGTAAAGATCCAGCTACACTCTTTGAAGGTGACCATGTAGCCTGGACCTGAAAGACAATTTCTCATTGACCACTGGCAGTTACAGATAGGTGAGAAAACTACTGTGGTGAAGCATTGCAGGTGGGAGAAACCTGACATGGGAGATTATGTACTTAACACTGATGGTACATTGCAGGGGAATGTAGGAGGATGGTCAGCTGTGATTAGAGACCATACTGGAAGGGTGGTGTGTGCTACTCGGAAGATTGATGAGTTCCATTTTTCCCAAGCAGCTAAAATCCTTTATGAGTTATAAAAAATAAACATATAAGAATTCAAAAACATTTGTTGCAAACCTCATATCTTCCAATTGAATTAAAAGCTATTACACATCAAATACATGCAACAGCTTCATGAGTTCATGAGAAAGTTTACAATTGAGACAAAAGGAAAAACTTGTGTTGCATGGGTACGGGTACGCGTGTAGGAGTCTGACACGGGTACGGAGTGTCTGACACGGCAAACTCTAAAAATTGAGATTCGGGGACTCGGCATATTTTATTTATAATTTAATTCCTACATATATGAAATAATATAAACTAATATATTTTTGAAAGAGAAATATTGAATACTAGTATACTACAGAATTATTAAATTTGTATTTAAAATTTTAATAAGAGACTATTATGCAATTACTTGCATGTTACTGAAGTGTAAGAATTAGGTGAATTGAAATCCTAAGTCCACAAGTGGACAAAATAATACAGGTGGCTCACTTGTTCCACAAGTGTCACAAAACAACATAGGTGGTTTTTTTTGGGTATGCCACAGGTGGCTTTATGATGGTGCCACATGTTAAAGTGTTTTCATTAACACAGTACACCTGTAAGTCTGTAACTGTAAGTTCTAAGCTTATAACTAAAGAATTTATCTTTGGACAAATCTGTACTGCATCTGTGTCCGTATCTGTGTCTACACGTATCGACACAGGACTCGGCACAAAAACTGCCGTACCCATGCAACACAGGGAAAAACTAATGAGTGATTTATGGTTTTCTACACAAAAACTGTGAAATAGAGTAAAAATGTCAAGTTTCCATTTCAATAGATTTCTAATAATTTGTTGGAGATTCAACTGATAAATTCTTGATTTATAGATTCATTGCTACAGCT
Organism: Aquilegia eximia; assembly: GCA_023053565.1. Lineage (NCBI taxonomy): Eukaryota > Viridiplantae > Streptophyta > Magnoliopsida > Ranunculales > Ranunculaceae > Aquilegia > Aquilegia eximia. The sequence continues at coordinate 8,538,789 of JALIGU010000010.1, forward strand.
ATGCATGTTATAACCTTATAACCAAGAACAAGAAGCATCTCTAATTCTCAAAATATAATTAAACATGCCAGGAAAAATCCTATGTGAAAACTTGCCAAAATCTACGGTTTGTTGTGATGAAAACTTAAGCCTTTCACTCGATTTCGTCCACGCATTTCCAAACCCAAATCTAGTTTTGGTTTACTAATTCTAGATAGAAGTAAATATGATTATTTATGTGTTATTGTTTTCCATGTTGATTAAATATTATTGTTAGAGTATAAGGAAACCTAGCTATAATGGTTGTATTAAATTAATTAGAGATATGTGATGGAATAGCGGAGACGTGACTATCATATATCTAGAATTAATCTCTTTTATTAGACCACTTTTGTAATCAAATTGAATAGCTGAGAGGTGACAGTTTGATTATGAATTAATATGTTGAGTTAATTGAATTGAATAGCTGAGAGGTGACGGTTTAATTAATGAGATATATTCAATAACACATATAAAGAATCCCGTTTTAATTGAGTGGAATAGTTGAGAGGTGACTACTTGATTATTATAGGTATTGATGATTAATTGGAATAGCTGAGAGGTGACTTATTAATTGTTATAGATTGAACATGAAAGGATGACATGTATGTTTGCATGATTTAGTTTGTGGATACCAACTCTTCCCCCTATTCATCATAAGATCTTCTTTACATCTCTATCCATCTTCTTAAGTTAGTTTAAGTATTAGTTTATTTATTTATTGCCTGTAGGAAGTAGAATCAATCTCTCTCTTATTTGTGATTCACTTGGTGTTCTTTAACCATTGTTTTCTATTGTGTTTGAGCTAAGATCTTCACCTTTGAGGTGGCTACGACCCTTGCTTGTTACTTGTCTACATTCATAACCAATATTTACAGGCACAAGAAGGAAATCAATATAAATCTATCTTTTGTTTAGAAGGATACACTTTTGTCCTCTATCAATAGACTTGAAAAACCATGTTTTCAGTCATAGTCAACTTTATGTTGCATAATCGAGGTGTACTTCTTCAAACAGAATATCAGTTCTACTCTCCCCTGAAGATGAGAATACAACTACCAATGTTGTTTACCCTGAAGTTTTACTGTAGCAATATCAACACAATAAGGTAAGTTCTTATCCTATGAGTGTTTTTTGTTCTGTTTATATAATTTCAATATCTTATATACTTCTGAAGGAATCTTACATAGATTTTGCAATTTTAGAGTTTTGGTGTAATCTTCTACTAATATCTATTTTGTTCCGCACAAATTTTTGCACGGAAATCACAAATATGTTTTCAGTTGGATTCTCATTGTTTCATCATGATTGTCCACTCTGGTATGCTTAATTTTGTTTATGCGAGGCTGATTATCAAAGTGATGTAAAGGAAAAAAACAACACAACTTTATACGTGATACTTACTGCTATTGTGCATTCATAACTAAACATTCTAATCACCATCATTGTTGTTTGAGTTTTTTTTTAACACAAAAAGCATTTCAGTACAACTCGTTGCAAAGAAAACTCACATTCAAAGGTTTACTTACTTCATGATTGGAAGATCTTTGGTTTTTGGTTTTCCTTCGAACCAAGCTTATACCCTTGTTTTCGCACCATTATCATGTAACAAATTACGTGGTCGTCAAAAGATAGATTTCTTGTCTGCAAAATAAAATTGAGCACTGAATTGTTAAATTCGGGATATAAAATTTAAAAATAGGAGTCATAACTATCAGGAATCAACATTTGTAGTTACAAAATAAAAGAATTGTCATCCAAGCAGTAAAGAGATCCACATAGGTGTCAAAATGGCATAACTCAAAACCTATATGGCAGTAACCTCAAAAAAAAAGAATACTAGACTAATGATACACAGAACTCCACACAACTGAGTTTTTTACCTCAGAATATCACTTGTTATGATGTATAACTTTGCTAACTCATGTAAAGTCACACTTCCAATGAAACAAATCCTAACAGTTCTTGCTTCTCTTCTTCTTCCTCTGCTGTAAGAGAAACACTCATCACTGGCACATGGATGGCCACTTCATCTCTCCAATTAGCACTTCCAAGATCTCATAGATCCGTCCACATTTAGGGTGAACTTTGTCCCCCACAAGAAATGTGTTCAGTTTGCTCTTTACCTCAATCCAGCAACAGCTTGGCTCTTTCTTCAGCCCATTCTACCTCATCATTTTTCTCATCTTTGACACCTCACCCCACATCCCTGCTTCAGCATAAACATTTAACTGCAGCAAATATGCTGCGGTATCTTGAGGGTCTAACCGTAAAATAGAATTCGCTGAAAGTTCTGCTACCTCTACATTCCCATTAATTTTACAAATACTGAAGAGAGTTCTCCATATAATAGCATCAGCTTCAAATGGCATCTCACAAATAAGTTTTAAAGCATCATCCATCCGATCTGATTGCCCAAGTATATCCACCATACATGAGTAATGTTCCAACTGTGGTTGCACACAATAATCACTTTGGAGGTGCCCCAACATTAAACAATCTGATGTAATGTGTTATGTGCTTTGGTTTAAGCATTGAATGGAAGTAACATGCCCCCTCCTCAAAAACAAAAACCATATAACCACAAGCTCGAAGGACGGCCACAAAGGTTCTGTGATTTGGTTTTACATTCTCATACTGCATCTTTTCAAATATCTCAAGGGCCTCTACTCCTAGACTATGGTGTAAATATCCAGAGATCATTGCGTACCAGGAAACAAAGTCCCCCGCTCAGTCATCTTTTCAAACATTAAACGTGAATCCTGCATGTTCCCACATTTTTTTTTTGGTACTGTTCCCACATTTTGAGTACATGTCAATGAGAGTACTGGATACATACACATCTGACTGCAATTTTTGCTTAATAAATGAGTATGAATTTGCTTTCCAAGTCCTATCGTAACAAGATTAGCACAGGTATCTAGAACTGTTGCATAAGTGAAGTTATCAGGTTGCAGGCCAGACTCCAACATCTGAGAAAAGAATTTTTGAGCCTCATCGCTTTGTTTCTTCAGAGAAAACCCAGATATTATAGCATTCCATGATACCATCGTTTGTTTCTCAACTCTGTCATGGAGCTTCCATGCTTCTTCCATCATTCCACATTTACAGTACATATCCACAACAGCACAACAACGAAAAAATCTAGGCCCAACCCAGAGTTGATAACTCTGTTATGAATCTCCATGCCACAATTCAAAGCTTGCCAACCAGCACAAGCTTTTAGAACACAACCATAAGTGAACTCGTCAGGTTCCATTCCTGAGCAGAGCATCCAACTGAAGAAGAACAGTGTTTCTTCTTCATATCCATTCTGCTCATAAGCTGCAATGATTGCATTCCAAGAGACAGCATCTCTTCTATCCATCGCATCAAACACATTGTGTGCTTCAACCATAGCTCCACATTTCCCATACATGTCCAACAGCGGATTCGCCACACATATATTTATCTCAAAACTAATCTTAATTGTTAACCATGTATTTGTAACCCCTCCAGATATCCTTGGATCACCACACATGCACTAAAGACACCTGACAGACTGATCTCATCAACACCAACACCAGACCTATGCGTAAGTTGAAATAGCCGCAGAGCTTCAAGACGTCGCTAACTCTGAGCATAACGAACAATAATAGCATTCAGGACTCCAAATTATGCTGTGGAATAAATTTGAAAACCATTCGAACATCTCTTAAACTATCACATGTGGCATACATATCCAGAATGGCTGTTCCTACTATAACATCAGACACCAAACTATTCTTTTAAGGCATGACAATGTAACTGATAACCAAAATTCAATGAGCTTAAACCTGCACATGACCTAAAAATACTCGCATAAGTAGACTGACTCACATCAACTCTATCTCGTTGCATCTCCTTGAAAAAGTCCAAACTCTTGACAGACTTGATCGAACACAACCTGCAATGACTGCACTCCAAGAAACCCAATTTCTTTCCGGCAATTCTCTAAAAAAGCGATGCGAAACTATCAAGTTCTTAAACTTAGCATACATAGCCACAAGAGCACTGCCCGTGACAACATAAAAATCAAAACCCATTAGATGAAGAAGTAATTTGTATATAGTTTTTGGAGGGGAAGAGAGGAGTTATATGTGACATTGTTTTGTGGAACTACAAACTGCTTTACTAAGTACCAATCCTTTCTGGATATTTTATACTAATTCACATGGATATTTTTGAATATTAATTAATAGCTATAATAGTCGTTTTTCTAAGTATCTAGCTCCTTTTTTATTAATGCACGCGAGTATAACTATAATTTTAACCCACTTCCCTATACTGCGAAATGAGTTTCATAAGGAACAAGAATGAAAACAATCTGGAGCTATGTCTGAAACTCTGAAAGTACGTTGATATCCATCAAATCTCTTCAACAGCACAGAGTGAAGAGAACATCATGAACTCTGGCTTGGCAAGGTGTTAATGTGTTTGTCCTAGTAGACACATAAGGTCTGTCAACTAGATACACATACAACAAGGGGTTTGGCTGTAATTTTTGCTCGCAGTGGCTGGAGGCCTACTGGCAGCATCACAAGTTTGTGTTGCTTTGTATTGTCTAGCTCTGCAATTGATAAGAAGAAAAGTTGAAGTAATCCAACGTTTAGAACCTTCTTCTGCAGCCTCAGAGTCCTTTAGTGCTCCAGAACAGTCTTCTCGATCAGGAACAAAACTAGCACGTGAAGTAACATATATATGGCACTCTTTTCCCACACAAGAGATCCATCTGATTGTTTAACTGCATATATATTTCCATTCCAACTTGGAAAATAAACGGTATCGCAAAAAATTGAAGGGGTTGCTGATATATCTCCCCCAGCATAGAATTCCCATTTCAGTTTTAACTTCGAAACAGTTCTTGGGTTTATCTTGACTTCTCCTACTCCATATCTTGTATTATGTAAATCACCACCATGGTTTAACCACTGCATGCAGATCAAGAAAAATCTTCAAAACAAAGTTGGATTTTACTGATATACTACTCATGCATAACGACGTCAATTAAAAACTGCACTACCTCTCATAAATCAAGAGAAGGATCACTTACATTTCCAGCAGCACCAAAGGTGGCAGAAAGTAAACACCATATGGAAACAGAGAAAATGAACACCACAAGGCCATATCTGTTTTTATGTGTGATAATATCCATTAGAGTTGATAACAATATTTCTAAGTGGTGGCTCAGACGAAAGATTATACTCGTGAACGAATCTTGTTTTCGCTATAAGAGTTTGAAGCTAATTGTGAATCACCGTAGGCTGCTGCAAGAATCAAGGATGCATGGAAGATTTGACTTCTTGTATATAGGCTGCTGCAAGAATCAAGGATGCAGGGAAGATTTGACTTCTTGTATATATATGCAGTTGGTTATGTTATTTGCTTTATGTTTGTGCTTGTCAAGTCCTGTAATAATGTTTGTATTATTCAATAAAAGTTAGTTGCTACCAAAAAAAAAAAAAAAAATTTATAGTGGACTATTGCAATTATTTAATTTTCCTATCTTAATATGACCATATATATATCTAAGCAAGTTTTGGTGCATCCAACACCATGTTGGTGATTTTCTCAAAACCTCATTTTGTCCCCATTGTTACTGTTCAAGTGAAGCTCACTTAATTTTAGTTGGAGGGTTGCAATTTAATCCCCCGGTTTGACTAGTGTGGGTAATTAGTAGTAGCTAGTTCTTCTTCAAGTGTTGTCTCTCTGAGTTTCTTTGTTTTGTCTTTGTTTTGCTACTTTTTCATCAATCAGATAAAGAGGTCTACCGTTTGGAAGGAATGGATTGAATATATGGTATAAAAAAAAAAAAAAAATAAACCATATATCAACTCCTCTACTTCTGTATACCATCTCCACTGAATTGATCCTGCAGGAGCTTTAACATCATTGGATCATTCTTCTTAGTTTTTCAACAAATTAGCGGGCTATTGCTTATCTTTATCTCCCACACTATTCTTTCCATGTTTTTACATTCTCACCCCTAACTATCTTTATGTGTTGTCACTAGAACAGGTATACAGCAAGGGGCAGAAAAGAGTTTATACTACCACAAGCATTCTCAGCCACACACAACAGCAACATCTTCCTTCTGAGGCTAGTTCACAGGTCCTAGCCTGGTCAGACTACATCCTCACCATCTCTAATCATTTTTTTTAGACTCTACAGCCAGCTTTTCTCCATAACTTGAGCTCAAAACATCCCATCATCCCTTGTGACAAATCACCTCTCCTTCCAGCTAAATCCCATTCCCTCTTACCAAATGAACTATTTGGGAAGTACAACTGGAGATATTTACTTGCACTTATCCATTCTACAAGCTAATATCCCAGACCATTCTGCTTATACTACCCTTCTCAAAATACAACTACCTTTTTCTTTGTACACCAAAATACCAACACCTTTCCTTCTTTATCTAAAACTAATGGATGATCACATTAACCAACTATCATCAGACCTTGCCAACAGGCTAATTCTCCCGCGCAAAGTCACTCAAATCCCTTTGCAACAATTGCAAGAAGCTGGTAGCTTTTGGGATAACTCTCACATTGTCTCACTATGGAATGGTGATCATTACAACCCCAACACAAGTGATCAATCAACTTCCATTGAAATGGAAGGTTGAGACAAAAGTGGACATCATTCGAGTTGGAAACAATCGTTTCGCCTGCAAGATTCACAATGCTCTAGATGTTGTACGTATCGAATTGGATCAACCATGGCAGTTGATGGGTTGTATACTCTTAATTGAACCTTACTCAGCAAGAATCAATCCAAAGTCAGTTATCTTCAACAGAATTCCGTTATGGATCAGCTTTAGAGGTCTGCTGCTTGAGCACCTCTCTCTTCATAGTATTTGGCAGATAGCGGCAGATGCAGGGGAAGTGATTGATGTGCAACCTAACAAAAAACTTCCGAAAGATGCTGATGGATTTCGAGCACAAGCCTGGGTAGATATCAACAAACCTTTACTCAAAGGAACTCTGGTAAACTCATTATACCAGGGTGCAATTTGGGTAAAGATTAAGTATAATAATCCCCCTTTACTGAAATGCAATATATGTATGCACTTAGGCCATGCGTCTAGGAACTGTACGGCAACACCTGAAGAGATTGTTGCACTGGTTGATATGGAAGAAGGAGCTGTTATTGATCTAGGGTTTCTGCAAGTTCCAGAGAATATTCATGTGCCAGAAACCTGGCCCCATCAAGTTGTGAACAATGCTGTTCATGGGCCTCCACAACAGTTTGAAATGGATGCAGCAATACACCAAGGTACTTGGGTCCAACCTGTGGGCCAAACAAATGACACTGATGGATCTGGTCTGTGATACCGGCATAACTTCATGGGCCAATAATGAACTTATTGACCCAAAAGAAGCACAAGCCTATTTGGGGGTAAAGGAGACGGAATTGGTGCAGGTTACAAACTTGGAGTCGCCGATATCCACTACCTCATTTCCAGTCTCTATTGCTGACGATATAAGAAACTATGATGTTGAAGACAGAGGTCTCTCCACCGCTACGAGATCGATGCTTACCCAAACTCTTTTTAAGATTGCTGAAATTGAAACGAGAGATGTGCCAATGGGGAAAGAAAAGATTAGTACTGATTCCATTCAAATTAATGAAGAAGGAAATTACAAAGGGAAGACCAAGATGTTCACAGATACAGGTGGGAAATTGGGGAAGAAAAGAAAAATTATGGAAATAATGGCAACTGAAGGAGGAATGATTCAAAAAATTGTTGAAACCCAGAATACCATTCTTCAACCTGAGGTGTCATTAACTGATCATGATCTATTGGATTTGACGCTCAAACTATTACTGAAGCCCTCAATTGCACATCAACTGGTTAATCGAGGAATTGTTTCACCTCTTATCCTCAATCTTATTCCCCCTAACCAGACTGAAACCCCTCCAACCTCCACTGCCTTGGATGTACGAGGGAACATTACTGTGAGTCCTGAAGTTGGGAATGATAACAGAAATGTTTCAATGGCTGGGGATGAAGAAGGTTGGGTGACTCTGGACCCCTTTGGTGGGTCAGAACGTCGGGCACTTCCTCAGGAGAATGCTAATGGTAGTATATTTGCTCTTGGACGCAACCTGCTGGATACCTCTCCTAGTATTTCATATAACGAGGTTAGTCTCCTCCACAATCTCTTTCATATTCAATTACCACCTGTAGCTCCTTACTTAATTCAGATCTATTCTCACTTCATTCATGCCTACAAAAACAACAAGATCTTAGATATTTATAAGCAATTTCTCTCATTACAGATACACATCACTGCAAATTGTTCCTTTCTAATTCACCCCACCCACTTAACCTCTACTAAATTTGGTTTATATTCATTTCTTTATATATCTTGGTCACACTTATATGATATTCACATGTTATCATGGTCCACCTCACTCTACATCAGGCTTTGTTATGTCAATCTGAATGTACAAAAGAAATTACTGAACATTACTGCGTTTCTACATACTGAGGGTCTCTTCCTGTATAACAAAAAGGTTTTTGTAAAGCTTTCTGTATTGTTCTATATTGAAACTAGGGTGATTTAGGTTTTAGTCACCACTTTTTAGTATAAATTAGGTTTTGGAGCCCGTTTTTTTTTTTATTAGGGTTTAGACCTCATTTTTGAACCAACAACTAAAAAAACCCGGTTGAACCAAAAATATTTTCAAAATACCTAATTTTACCCCTGAAACTCACGTGATCTGCACGTGATCACTAAACCTAATATAGTTTTGATCAGGGGTATTTTGTCCATTATAAATATTACTTGGGTCAATTGTCGGTTCAGCTCTAAACCCTAATAAAGAAAAAAAAACCGGCTTCAAAATCTAATTTATACTAAAAAGTGGTGACCAAAACCGAAATCACCCTTGAAACTAAGATGCACATTATTTCTTGGAACTTGAGAGGGTTTGGACATGATCACACACAAAGAGTTCTAAAAAATTTAATTAAAGATCATAATCCTGAAATTGTGTTCCTTAGCGAAACTAAAGCTTCAAAACAGACAACCACTGAAATAATAAATTCCTTACCTCATTATAATCATCACTGTGTTGAACCTATTCACCAAGCTGGTGGATTGTTGCTTCTTTGGAAAAGCTACACCCAGCTACAAATCATCTCTTCCAACAAATACATTATTAACACTTCTCTTAGTTCTCCTAGTATAGCTCACCATAACATCTTCTTCTTCTATGGAAGCCCGTATCCTCACCTCAAAGCCCTCAGCTGTAATTTCCTCCAAATTGCTTGTGAATCCTCGACCAAACCTTGGATGGTGGTGGGGGATTTAAATGCTATCTTTGCTGCCTCTGAGAAATGTGGAAGATTACCTTTTGTTGAGGCTGATAACTTGTTTGCCATAGAAACCACACAAACCCTGGGGTTACTTGATTTGGGTTTTATTGGCGAACCCTTCACATGGTGTAATAAGAGGAGTGGGTCTCGTAATGTCAGAAAAAGATTGGATAGAGCTCTTGTTACTACAGATTGGAAATTGCTTTTCCCTGAGGCTGAGCTGTACCACTTGCCTGCCATAGCTTCAGACCATTGTCCCCTCAAGTTAGATCTTTTTAATTTTCCTATCTTAATATGACCATATATATATCTAAGCAAGTTTTGGTGCATCCAACACCATGTTGGTGATTTTCTCAAAACCTCATTTTGTCCCCATTGTTACTGTTCAAGTGAAGCTCACTTAATTTTAGTTGGAGGGTTGCAATTTAATCCCCCGGTTTGACTAGTGTGGGTAATTAGTAGTAGCTAGTTCTTCTTCAAGTGTTGTCTCTCTGAGTTTCTTTGTTTTGTCTTTGTTTTGCTACTTTTTCATCAATCAGATAAAGAGGTCTACCGTTTGGAAGGAATGGATTGAATATATGGTATAAAAAAAAAAAAAAAATAAACCATATATCAACTCCTCTACTTCTGTATACCATCTCCACTGAATTGATCCTGCAGGAGCTTTAACATCATTGGATCATTCTTCTTAGTTTTTCAACAAATTAGCGGGCTATTGCTTATCTTTATCTCCCACACTATTCTTTCCATGTTTTTACATTCTCACCCCTAACTATCTTTATGTGTTGTCACTAGAACAGGTATACAGCAAGGGGCAGAAAAGAGTTTATACTACCACAAGCATTCTCAGCCACACACAACAGCAACATCTTCCTTCTGAGGCTAGTTCACAGGTCCTAGCCTGGTCAGACTACATCCTCACCATCTCTAATCATTTTTTTTAGACTCTACAGCCAGCTTTTCTCCATAACTTGAGCTCAAAACATCCCATCATCCCTTGTGACAAATCACCTCTCCTTCCAGCTAAATCCCATTCCCTCTTACCAAATGAACTATTTGGGAAGTACAACTGGAGATATTTACTTGCACTTATCCATTCTACAAGCTAATATCCCAGACCATTCTGCTTATACTACCCTTCTCAAAATACAACTACCTTTTTCTTTGTACACCAAAATACCAACACCTTTCCTTCTTTATCTAAAACTAATGGATGATCACATTAACCAACTATCATCAGACCTTGCCAACAGGCTAATTCTCCCGCGCAAAGTCACTCAAATCCCTTTGCAACAATTGCAAGAAGCTGGTAGCTTTTGGGATAACTCTCACATTGTCTCACTATGGAATGGTGATCATCACAACCCCAACACAAGTGATCAATCAACTTCCATTGAAATGGAAGGTTGAGACAAAAGTGGACATCATTCGAGTTGGAAACAATCGTTTCGCCTGCAAGATTCACAATGCTCTAGATGTTGTACGTATCGAATTGGATCAACCATGGCAGTTGATGGGTTGTATACTCTTAATTGAACCTTACTCAGCAAGAATCAATCCAAAGTCAGTTATCTTCAACAGAATTCCGTTATGGATCAGCTTTAGAGGTCTGCTGCTTGAGCACCTCTCTCTTCATAGTATTTGGCAGATAGCGGCAGATGCAGGGGAAGTGATTGATGTGCAACCTAACAAAAAACTTCCGAAAGATGCTGATGGATTTCGAGCACAAGCCTGGGTAGATATCAACAAACCTTTACTCAAAGGAACTCTGGTAAACTCATTATACCAGGGTGCAATTTGGGTAAAGATTAAGTATAATAATCCCCCTTTACTGAAATGCAATATATGTATGCACTTAGGCCATGCGTCTAGGAACTGTACGGCAACACCTGAAGAGATTGTTGCACTGGTTGATATGGAAGAAGGAGCTGTTATTGATCTAGGGTTTCTGCAAGTTCCAGAGAATATTCATGTGCCAGAAACCTGGCCCCATCAAGTTGTGAACAATGCTGTTCATGGGCCTCCACAACAGTTTGAAATGGATGCAGCAATACACCAAGGTACTTGGGTCCAACCTGTGGGCCAAACAAATGACACTGATGGATCTGGTCTGTGATACCGGCATAACTTCATGGGCCAATAATGAACTTATTGACCCAAAAGAAGCACAAGCCTATTTGGGGGTAAAGGAGACGGAATTGGTGCAGGTTACAAACTTGGAGTCGCCGATATCCACTACCTCATTTCCAGTCTCTATTGCTGACGATATAAGAAACTATGATGTTGAAGACAGAGGTCTCTCCACCGCTACGAGATCGATGCTTACCCAAACTCTTTTTAAGATTGCTGAAATTGAAACGAGAGATGTGCCAATGGGGAAAGAAAAGATTAGTACTGATTCCATTCAAATTAATGAAGAAGGAAATTACAAAGGGAAGACCAAGATGTTCACAGATACAGGTGGGAAATTGGGGAAGAAAAGAAAAATTATGGAAATAATGGCAACTGAAGGAGGAATGATTCAAAAAATTGTTGAAACCCAGAATACCATTCTTCAACCTGAGGTGTCATTAACTGATCATGATCTATTGGATTTGACGCTCAAACTATTACTGAAGCCCTCAATTGCACATCAACTGGTTAATCGAGGAATTGTTTCACCTCTTATCCTCAATCTTATTCCCCCTAACCAGACTGAAACCCCTCCAACCTCCACTGCCTTGGATGTACGAGGGAACATTACTGTGAGTCCTGAAGTTGGGAATGATAACAGAAATGTTTCAATGGCTGGGGATGAAGAAGGTTGGGTGACTCTGGACCCCTTTGGTGGGTCAGAACGTCGGGCACTTCCTCAGGAGAATGCTAATGGTAGTATATTTGCTCTTGGACGCAACCTGCTGGATACCTCTCCTAGTATTTCATATAACGAGGTTAGTCTCCTCCACAATCTCTTTCATATTCAATTACCACCTGTAGCTCCTTACTTAATTCAGATCTATTCTCACTTCATTCATGCCTACAAAAACAACAAGATCTTAGATATTTATAAGCAATTTCTCTCATTACAGATACACATCACTGCAAATTGTTCCTTTCTAATTCACCCCACCCACTTAACCTCTACTAAATTTGGTTTATATTCATTTCTTTATATATCTTGGTCACACTTATATGATATTCACATGTTATCATGGTCCACCTCACTCTACATCAGGCTTTGTTATGTCAATCTGAATGTACAAAAGAAATTACTGAACATTACTGCGTTTCTACATACTGAGGGTCTCTTCCTGTATAACAAAAAGGTTTTTGTAAAGCTTTCTGTATTGTTCTATATTGAAACTAGGGTGATTTAGGTTTTAGTCACCACTTTTTAGTATAAATTAGGTTTTGGAGCCCGTTTTTTTTTTTTATTAGGGTTTAGACCTCATTTTCGAACCAACAACTAAAAAAACCCGGTTGAACCAAAAATATTTTCAAAATACCTAATTTTACCCCTGAAACTCACGTGATCTGCACGTGATCACTAAACCTAATATAGTTTTGATCAGGGGTATTTTGTCCATTATAAATATTACTTGGGTCAATTGTCGGTTCAGCTCTAAACCCTAATAAAGAAAAAAAAACCGGCTTCAAAACCTAATTTATACTAAAAAGTGGTGACCAAAACCGAAATCACCCTTGAAACTAAGATGCACATTATTTCTTGGAACTTGAGAGGGTTTGGACATGATCACACACAAAGAGTTCTAAAAAATTTAATTAAAGATCATAATCCTGAAATTGTGTTCCTTAGCGAAACTAAAGCTTCAAAAAAGACAACCACTGAAATAATAAATTCCTTACCTCATTATAATCATCACTGTGTTGAACCTATTCACCAAGCTGGTGGATTGTTGCTTCTTTGGAAAAGCTACACCCAGCTACAAATCATCTCTTCCAACAAATACATTATTAACACTTCTCTTAGTTCTCCTAGTATAGCTCACCATAACATCTTCTTCTTCTATGGAAGCCCGTATCCTCACCTCAAAGCCCTCAGCTGTAATTTCCTCCAAATTGCTTGTGAATCCTCGACCAAACCTTGGATGGTGGTGGGGGATTTAAATGCTATCTTTGCTGCCTCTGAGAAATGTGGAAGATTACCTTTTGTTGAGGCTGATAACTTGTTTGCCATAGAAACCACACAAACCCTAGGGTTACTTGATTTGGGTTTTATTGGCGAACCCTTCACATGGTGTAATAAGAGGAGTGGGTCTCGTAATGTCAGAAAAAGATTGGATAGAGCTCTTGTTACTACAGATTGGAAATTGCTTTTCCCTGAGGTTGAGCTGTACCACTTGCCTGCCATAGCTTCAGACCATTGTCCCCTCAAGTTAGATCTTTTTCCTACTAAGCATAATGGGCCTAAACCTTTCAAATTTCAAAGTATGTGGACTAAGGATGGGAATTTCAACCACATTGTTAAAATGGCCTGGGATAGAGTTCATTGTGTCTTGGATGAAAAGTCGATTACTAAACATCTGTCTTCAACAAAAAAATTCTTGTTATCTTGGAATAAAAATGTTTTTGGTAATGTTTTCCAAAGAGTAACCTCTGTTAAAACGCAAATATCTATAATTCAGGCTCGGAGGTTCTCGGAAGGAAATAAAAAAATTGAAAAATCTCTCCTTGCAGAGTTAGATGAACTCTATGCTAAAGAAGAAATGCTTTGGAAACAAAAGTCGAGTGACAACATCCTCACTGAAGGTGATAGGAATACCAAATACTTCCATATCTCTACGCTCATTCTCAGAAACCACAACAAGATAAACTTTATCTTGAATACCAACAACATCAGGACTAGTAACAAAGATGAGATAGCTCAATGTTTCGTCTCATATTTTGAAAACCTCATTTGCCCTACCATCATACCTCTCTCTCCCATACAGAAGGATATTATCAGAGATCTCTTTCCGGCTTCCATTAGTCTTGAGGAAAATGATGAACTCCTTAGGGATATTTCTCCTGAAGAAATTAAAAGCCATATGTTCAACATTGGCTCTCTCAAAGCTCCTGGGCCGAATGGTTTCTCTAGTCTCTTCTACCAGAAATCTTGGACTACTGTCCAAAATGAGGTAGTTCAGCTTGTCAATAGTTTCTGGAATGATGGTGCAAGCATTGACCATATCAACCAAACTAACATTGCACTCATTCCAAAATGTGACTCCCCTGAACAACTTTTTGACTTCAGACCCATCAGCCTTTGTAATGTCACTTACAAGATTCTCACCAAGATACTAGTGGGGAAAATTAAAGATATTCTTCCTACGATTATCTCCCCACTTCAGTGTGCCTTCGTTCCCCATAGACAAATTTCTGATAATATCATCCTAACTCATGAGATCATCCATTCTCTGAAAAGAAAAAAAGGTTTAAATGGGTTAATGGCCATAAAAATTGATATGTCAAAAGCCTTTGACAGAGTGAATTGGGAATCACTATTAGAAATCCTCAGGTGCCTTGGCTTTGATAAGAAAATCATCTCCCTCATCTCTAACTGCATCTCTTCCATCTACTCTTCTGTTGTTATCAATGGTACTCCCCATGGTTTCTTCAAACCCACTGTTGGGCTCAGACAAGGAGATCCAATCTCCCCCTCTCTTTTTATCATTTGCATGGAGGTTCTCTCTAGACTCCTTCATCAGAAATGTCATTCGGGAAAAATCCATGGCATCAAAGCTTCTAGATATAGCCCTTCTATCTCTCATCTTCTTTTTGCAGACGATATATTCATCTTCTATAAAGCAAATGAGAATGAAGCCTTGGAGCTACTAGACACACTACAACTGTTTTGCTCCATCTCTGGGCAACTAATAAACTTCAAAAAATCTGGTATCCTGTTTAGCAACAATACCTCCACTCACACTCAAGCTCAAATCCTTAGTATCATGCAAATGACACTCATCACCAAAGAGGATCTCTATCTCGGAACTCCTATCTTTTTTGGGCAAAAAAAGTCCATCCTGTTCAATAATCTCACTACTAGAGTGGCTAAGAGATTGGCTGGCTGGAAAAGCAAAGTTCTCTCACAAGCTAGGAGGACAATTCTGATAAATTCGGTAACCTCGGCTATTCCCTCTTATCAAATGACATGTTTCAAAATTCCAAAATCGGTGACTAATGCCTTAGATAAACTCCAAAAAGATTTTTGGTGGGGACAAAAAGATAATAACAAGAGAACAATGCATCTCATAAAATGGGGGAAAATTTGCCAATCTAAGAAAAATGGAGGGATCGGGATTAAGGATCTTAGCATACAAAATGATGCACTGCTAGCTAGAATTGCCTGGAGAGTCATTTCCCACCCTAACAACCTGTGTTCGAGGGTTCTTAAGGCGAAATATTTCAACACTTCAACACCCCTTCACCATCATCCAAATCCTTCTTCTTCCTGGATTTGGCACTCAATCTCCTCCACCCTCACTAAAATGAGTCCTTACACTTGTTGGGATATTGGATCTGGTTCTTCTATCAACTTCTTAGAGGACCCCTGGATTCCTTCCATTCCATCCCATAAACCGTTAATGTTGTCTAATAATCACATGCATCACATAACTCAGGTGAACCAGTTAATTGATCCAATCACTCAACAATGGAACCTTACCACCCTCAATAATACTTTCACACCTTCTTCTGTCCACCACATAAAGAACACGAACATTAGAGGCAATGGAAGTATAGACAGAATCAAATGGTTAGGAACTAAGAATGGTACTTTTTCTGTTAAATCCATGTACCAACTGCTCATTGCTCCTTTAGAGATCACTACTACCTTCCCTGCTAAGCTTAGTTTAAAGCTTTGGAAAATTTCTGCACCTCCTCGAGCGACTCTGTTTGCTTGGAAGTGCATTTACAAAGCTGTCCCCACTAGAGAAAGACTAGGTAGACATATCATTATTCCTACTAAATGTTGCCCTCTGTGTGGATGCATTCTCGAAAGCCTTAGACATATGCTACTTGAGTGCCCTTTCACCCAAGCAGTTTGGTTCTCGAGTTTTCTGAAATTTAGAATCATTCACATGCTAAACATGACAACTGAAAACTAGATTAAAGGCTGGGTTGAAGCTCCTCAAAACTGGTTAGTAATTAAATCAACTTGGAACTCTTTTTGTGTGATTGCCACTTGGGAAATATGGAAGTGCCGGTGTAAAAAGATTTTTCAAAACTCTTGTATGGAACCTGTTGAACTGGCCAAATTGATTGATTATAAGGTGAAGAGGGAAATAAACAGAATGGGACTTATTGCACAACCTGTGACAGGAACTGTGGGTACAATTTGGATTCCACCAATGGCTGGAAATGTGAAGATTAATGTGGATATTGCCTTTACAAATTCAGCGACAAATATTGATATTGGCTATTTATTCAGAGATGCATTTGGTACTCTTCTGTTTGCAGGAAATGAATCAGGTTGTGCCGGTACTGTTGATGAGGCAGAATGCAGAGGAATTACCACTGCAATCCGAGAGGGATCGACCACCAACTGAAGAGGGTGGAGATCGAAACAGACAGCCAAGGAGCAGCTTACTACCTCAATGGACAACCTGCAAACTTAAGCTGGACTGTTGTGAACATTTTGGACAGTGCAAAATCCTTAGCACTTAGTTATTTTGATTTTGTTTCCTTTAAGTACTGTAATAGTTCTGGGAACTCTTGCGCTCATGTCTTAGCACAGGCTGCTGACAGAAGTCTTGTGGTTCCCAATTCCTTCTTGATTTCACCTACTTGGCTTAAAAACCTGTTGGTTTCAGACCTTTTATTCTGTAATAAGGCAATCTAAATTATTTATATTATACTGTGAGGATGGTACAAACACAGTTTGTCTTGATAAAACAAACAAGGGTATAGATCATCTAGAGATCTGTGCATGAGGGTTGATTTAAGGGTGAGATTAAATCAATAGTTGGGTCCAAACTTAAGTTGTGTTCAATGGTTAAGATCGTCTTGAGATGTGTTGATAATGATAGATCTGTGGGTGAGATTAAATTAATGGTTGGGTCCAAACTTAAGTTGTGTTCAATGGTTAGGATAGCCTTGAGGTCATCTAGAGATGTGTTGATAATAATAGATGGGTGAGATTAAATCCGTGGTTGAGTCCAAACTTAAGTTGTGTTCAATGGTTAGGATCGTCTTGAGATCTATGTGAGAGTAGATCTGTGGGTGAGATTAAATCAATGCTTGGGTCCAAACTTAAGTTGTGTTCAATGGTTAGGATAGTCTTGAGATCCATATGTGAAATTTTGATAGGAGGCTTAGATTAAAGAGATTTAACAAGGAAATTATGTGTATAAGTTTTTTATATTAAAACTTCTTTTTCTTCTTCTTCCTTTGTTCTAATCTTCCTGCACTTCAAAGCCGACTCCTTCACAACTTCAAATCAATTACAACTTCAAATCAATTAGGGTGTGTTTGATTGCAGAGTGGAAAAAAAGGGAGTGGGAATTATTTCATTGGGCATTCTAATTAATTTCCTACTATAGTGGGAATGACTTAAAAAAAATTCCCACTTCAGTGTGAAAATATTTTTAAGTTTTCTCACTTGATCAAATAAGGGTGTTTGATTGACAATGAGAATTCTAATTATTTTTTCACATGTTTTGTTTGGTTACATTAAGAAATTAAAAAGAAATTGATGAAATAATCCACCAAAATCATAGATCCACCCCCTAAACTTCGAAATCAACCTTCACAATCATAGATTTTGAAATCAAAATGTTAAATTTTCAAGTTTAAAACATGAAATTAACACCAACAATATATAATTCATCATTTAAATGATTAAATTTGACTTAACATCATGAAAATACACCAACCACCACCTTAAAATTTGATCTCCACCACTAAAAACCCGAATACCTATATCTCAAAACTTTAAATCCACTCACAAAACAATAAACCCACTAACTCAATGTTTGATTTCACCACCCAAAAGTTGAAACCAACCACCACCCAAAACTCCATATCTACCACCAACAAGGTTGAAAGCAACAATTTAAAACTTCAAATGTATAATCATAATGTAATCAATGGCTAGATATCCTTCAATATCAATCCAATGGTTTGTAGGAGGTGAGAAAATGTTTAAGTTATTTTCTCACTCAAGTGAGAAAATAAGCTTTTTTTCCCACCTTTTAAATTACTAGGGGTAGATACAAATAAAAATAGAAATTGATTTATAATACAAATTGTACTTCTTATTTCTTCACTTAAAAGAAATAAGAAATTGATTTATAATGAAAATTGATCTACCTCTTCTTCCTTCACTTCTATATAATGGTTTTAACCCAATCAACAAACCTAATCAAAGCTTTTCGAATAAACACCAAATCAAACAAATCGATCTCAATCACAAAGACTTCTACAAAACTTTTGTCAGGTACAAATTTCTTATCTCAAATTTCTCAAATTTTGTCAGGTATATATTCATATCTTATATGTTGACAAAAACAAATTTCTTATGAAGATGTATAATATTTTTTCTTAGATAGTCATCTATCCAATTTTTATGAGATACCTAATTTTAACTTATTTTGGTGATCCGAGACCCCTGCAATTCTAGGCTTCCCCTGTACAATTCTTATGAGAGGTATAATTTTAACTTTTTTAGGTGATTCAATCCAAGTACCCTGTGCAATTCTAGGCATGTGCCATGTGTTTACGACTGTACAGAAAAATTCATGTACAATAGATCGATGTAAATCTTAAATTTTTTTACGTAGAATGGTTATTATACATATTCGGTGCTCATCGTTATAAATTTTCATATAACTTATATGAAGAAACAATAATATTTCTTAAACTATTATATATAGACATATAATTGTATGTGCACTCTAATATTTTGAAAGAGGATAACGATTACATTGATAATTAAGAATTGATAATATAGACATATAATTTATATTATATTGTAATGTAATATAATTAAGTTGAAAGAGAGAGATAAAGAAAATTATCAATAACGATTACATACATTTTTTATTATATGCACACTCTAATATTTCTTAAATTGTGTTTATCATTACAGACAATGCAATATACGACAAATTCTGAAGAATATGGTAGGAAGCAAAGAGAACCAGAGAAAGCAAAAGTCTCATCACTACAGAAGAGTTGACTCCAAATAAACGTCAACAAGCCCAACGTAAAAAGAGACTAATACAATCAATGAGCCAAAAAAATAATACAACATCAAAGAGACCAAAAAATAATGAAGTTTCTGAAGAGTTAGCTCCTAATAAACGTAAAATAGCGCAACGTGAAAGGAGGATAAGAGAAAGGGGACAAATATTGAAGAATACAAGCAAGGATGGATTAAGGTTTGTTATTCTAAATATTATTTTCTATTTCTTATATTAATATAATTGGCAGAAAATATTTTGTTACCGTGTAAACCTAAGCAAGCCACAACAGGTTTTAGGATCTACTTGCAACAATCACACATTTAGTCAGCCACAACTTTACCAATTTAGGCGTCATATTAACTAATATAGATGAGACATTGTACTGCATCTAGATTTAGATTATACCCGTGCCTTCACTAATAATTATCCCTGTCACATCTGACCCCGACTGTGTAAGAAGTAATAGTCTTACTGGGAACAGTTTATCTTCAAAATAGTTTGTCAGATATTACACGTTGGCATCTCTTACCATGAAAAACAATCAGGCCGCTTCTCATTCCTGGGCTGGGCTCTATTCAAATTTGCATTGAAGCGCAATGACTGATACACCACAAACTGTATAGCATTGACCATGGTGTTTGTGGAAGGTCGATTCTGCCTATGCGTATTCAAGCACATTTCAGTTACAACTGCAAAGACAGCTAGCTCTCTTCTAGGGTATCTCCCATAAAGCCTTAGGTTTACCAGGTTAGTTATGACGCTCCCTGAACCTTGGTCTTGCCTGTATACTCAAAATGACAAAAATTTAGTTCCAAACTATATAACACCACTTGGCTTGGTGGAAGCAAATTTCATTTTGTCCAAATGACCATAGGACCATGTTGCAGTTAGAAATAAGTAGTGGACCATATATTGGTATAAGCAGAACTTACCCAAGTAACCAGATCCCCATCAGGATATGTTTTGCGCCCAAAGATGATCTCTAGCAAGATGATGCCAAGATTGTACATCTCATCATTTTTCTCTGTTGCAGAACCAACCCTTGCAATCCGAAAGTATGAAATCTTAGCAATATGTCCTCTGCCAACAAGGATCTTATCGGACCTAAGATTTCCGTGAATAATATTCATGTTATATAAGTAATCAAGGCCTTTGATAATTCCCTGGGCAATTCGAACTATCTAATTACAGTCTCCGAGAAAGGTGAATTCCTCACCACCATCTATAAAATGCAATCAAATTAAAATTAGGATGCATAGAAAACAAAATTTCCACTCCATTTCAACTCAAGAGAAGTTTATACTTGGTAAACAAAACACACACTGAATTAGACACCTATGCTCACCTTGCAAGCTTTTCCCTAATGATCCGAACTGCAGGAATTCATACACAACAAACTTTTCTCTTTGATCGGCACAGAACCCTAGAAGCTTCACTGTATTGATGTGATCTAAGTTGGTTAGTAAACATAATTCGTTGTAAAATTCTTTCAAGGACCGGGGAGTGTCCGAGAAAAGTTTCTTCACAACGATTTCCTGTGAAAATAATGTCCCAATTAAAAATTTAAAAACAAAACCATCTAGATAATAAAACAAAAAATCATTCGACCAAATTGTTGAAGTCATCTCTCCTGTCGTCCCAAGACACCATTATGCACTCCTTCACTGAGATAGTTAGCTTGAGCAAAGTCATTATTTACACGATAATATTTTGTTACCGTGTAAACCTAAGCAAGCCACAACAGGTTTTAGAATCTACTTGCAACAATCACACATTTAGTTAGCCACAACTTTACCAATTTAGGCGTCATATTAACTAATATAGATGAGACATTGTACTGCATCTACATTTAGTCATATTTTGTTAACTAATATATATTTAGTCAGCCACAGAATTGGTTTCATGTCTGACAAATAGATAACTGATGTTCAAAATTTTATTTCCATTAGTTTCATTCAACCTTTTACAGTTTTCAGTTAATGGTCACACTATAATTGGTTGTTATGTCATATGTTTTTATGCATACTACATAGACCGCTATATAGACATTGACTGAAGAATAGATAACTGATATTCTGTAGGCGTAGTTCCATTTATATATTGGCTGATTCTTTTTAACTTAATTTTTTATTTTTAATTTTTTTTTGCTTTTAAAATGTATGGTACAATAAATTGATATATCAATTTTCTCCATATTTATTAGTCAAATTGTTAAATGAAACAAATATCAAGAACGCCAACGTAAACGAAGAGAAAGAGAATTATTTGAAAGGAATGCATCCAATAATGTTGTAACTCAAAATAAAGAAGCCGAGCCAAAGTAATTAGTTCACCCACGGATAATGTTATTTTCACATTGCTTTAATTATTATACCGTTGCAATTTTCACAGATTTTCACACATATTTTTTCTACAGGAAAAGAAAGCGCTCTCAAAAAAATAAAAAATAAATTGATAGACTAGATTATTCTTACTCAATGGATGGTATAAACAATAGGATATCAGCTACAGATAAATGGAAAAAAATAGTTGTTCTTCAAATTTTGGTAATATCATTATAATTGTTCTTCAATGTTCAATCTTCATTCTTTACTTCTTCCCTAATATGGTAGCAATTTTTTTTTTCATTTTGTGTTTGTTGAAATTTATTCATTCATTTTGTTAATAAAATGTTACTACCCATTAGGTTTTAATTTATGACTGGATGGTTTGGTACCATCAATTCCAGTGTGGTTAGAAACTGTTCAACAGCCAAAGAATTTGAAGCACATCTTTTGTTGTTTTCACTGTTTAAAGTGATTGTTTATACCACGAAGAAACGACAAATCCCAACCACAGATATATATGGGCCATAACTGTTAAAGGCCTTCAAACCGGCTTAAGCATCTGGATAAAAATGATATTTGGAATTTATAAAATATATTAAATTTTTTTTTGATAATTTTGTAATTTCATTAAAAATACTATTTGTAATTTTTATTTATAATTTCATTGGCAATTTACAAAATCTAAAAATTATTAGTAAAATGAACGGTATAGACTAAAGTGGCGAAGCCACGGGTACAACTAGTATATATATATATGCTGATTATTAAAAAAAAAAATATGACCATATATAAGAATGGTTGTGATCAGTCGTGTAGGTTACACATAACAAATAAATATATAATCTAAAATAGGGATGGCAATAATATAGAAAATAGTGAATGAAGCTGGCAGCCTATATCAATTGACTAGTTTTGTTGTTGTTAATCATTTTGCGCTACTTAATGTTTACGTTTTCCTCTTATCTTAACTCATTACTTGTGCACATTGATGTCCAGGAAAAAATGGTTGAAGCCCTCCATGTTTCCTTTAAGTTTAAACTACTGGGTTTGTTTAAACTTTTGGTTTGAAGAAATGAAGAATGATAGATTGTATAAACTTGGTCTGTACAATACTTCATCAATTATGTCTGCTAGTTAACAGAATCGGGTTCTAATCAAAGCCATATTGTGAGGCCATGAGGGGATATTGACCAAAAGACAGAAGGCTAGGCCAGCTCTGAAACGATGACTATTGTTTAGTTGTATACTTAATTTTTTTTTTTTTTTTTTTCAATTTTTAATTAATATAAGCAAAACAACCGGACAGTAATGGTATCGTATAAATCCTTACCACAATGCAGAAGAAAAGCAAAAAACGTCGTTTATATAGATCAAGGGAATCCCTGTTTTTACATAAAACCAGTATCGATACATAATGACAGATGTTTCTGGAACTTAAAAGATACAGAATCAAAGAATAATTTCGCACTAATGAAACTATAATAATGTGTAACCCAGCACAGATGTAATTATTCAATTGGCGGAAAAAATGGAATTATTTTCTCTCTACTACTTCTTGGTGGGATAACCTGGCGTTAGGATAAACACTTTCTTTCATGAAATACAGAAGGCGTAGAGTGAGGTACCAGGTGTCAGTTTTGCATAACCATTTCCCACATATATGCAACCATCACTAACAGACACCCCACCATGTACAGCTGCACCTGTGTCATAGCTCCAAAGTATTGTCCCAGTCCTAGCGCCCATCGCATACAAGGCTCCTTTCGGATCATCGGATCCTGCAAAGACAACATTGTTTGCCACTGTAACAGGACCACTGGCAGTAGAATTTCGCGGATTGGCCATCGACCAGAGAATTTTACCGGTGGAAGCCTCCATTGCCACCCATGCACCTGCAGTCGTAATTAGTTTAGAAGGTGCCAGTGTAAAGTTTGTGTGTAAGCTGTTAGCTATGTTTGTGTACACCCTCCTTCCATCCGTTGCTGCTCCCCAAGTTCCTCCTCCTCCTGTCCCACCCGGCCCGGCCACCTACAATATATAATTTGACCATTAAACCTATAGTAGACATATACAAAGCATACACCATTAATCTTAAAAACTAACTTACTGTAGACTAGATGATATGTCCGTTGTTGCAGTCTAACGCCCATGCATATCCACTTTTTTGCACAATGGCGACTATATCCATTTGGGTTCCATTGACATTAGTGATAAGCATCATCGGCGCCTCTCCAAAGTCTGCATCTGGATTAGGACCTCGTGCGCAACCAGGGGTAGTTACAGGCCCTGAACCATACATCGTAACCACCAAGTTGTCTATACCATTTGATACTCCCGTTGTCCAAATCAAAAGCCATGACTGAATTCTCATGGTTTTCAGGTTCAACGCACTGATCAGGATGAGCAGGAACTGTTTGATTATTCTCAATTTCCTGGCATTCTAGAACACGCTTTGGAGCTGAGTACAAGTTACCTGTCGCAATGTAAACGAGGTTTCTTTTTTTGTCAATGGAAGGACTACTTCCCCATATAGCAGCTCCTGTATACTCTCCTTGTTTGCCAAAGTTGTCCGGAAGAGTGAAGGTTTGCCATAAAATAGCACCACTATGAATGTCTACTTTTCCCAGGCTACCATGGAAAGTGCAACATATTTCAATGCTCGCAAGTTCTTCACCCGATGATGTTCCAACATAGAAATGCCTGCATTTATTTTGCCAATTGTCAAATCTATTGTTTGTATTACAAGAGCATATAAGATTTGTATGACGCTTCTTGCAGAGTATCTCCAACTACAGCCATGTTATGTCATGTAACAAAAAAATTAACTACTAATGATACACAACTCTTAGAACTAAGTGCTCGAAAAATTAAATTGACTTGGTCTTAAAAGTAAGTCAAAAGTTGTCAAATTAACATAAACAGTAATTCAGAAGTATTGTGTGTTGAATTGTTCCACTCCCTATACATACAATTCAGCACTTCAGCTGAGCATTTTTCCAGAAAACAAGAAGAAGAAATTATCAGTGACCAACCCTGTTATCATATCGGCTAAGATGACTTAACCCTTATAAGAAGTTCCCGACATTGTTATGATAGACGCATTATGGCTATCAAGCCTAGTCGACCAGACGAGTTCTCCTGTGGCTCTTCTGACAGCAATAACATAAGCAGGACCATAGATTCCAATTAGAAGTAAATCACCTGCAACTGTAGGAGTAGATCTTGATAATATAAAGGTAACTCCACTTACAAAACCTGTTGGTTTTAATCCAGTTAACTCTGCCAAATTTTTTTCCCACACAAGAGATCCATCTGTTTGTTGAACTGCATAAATATATCCATTCCAACTTGGAAAATAAACGGTTTCGTCAAAAATTGCTGGGGTTGCTGATATGTTTCCCCCAGCTTAAAATTCCCATTTCAGCTTCAAATCTGAAACAGTCTTCGGGTTTATCTTTACTTCTCCTGCTCCATATCTTGTGTTGTATATATCACCACCATGGTTTAACCACTGCATACCAATAAAACAAATTTCATCAAAACACTAGTTGGATCATTGTTAGTGCACAATGACATCTATTTGCATCATCTCATTGAAATCTGATTCATAAAGGTTTATATATAAAAACGTATAAATAGTTAGATCACGTACATTTGCACCTGCACCAACAGTGCCACGAAGTAAACACCATATGGAAAGAGAGAAAACAAAGGCCACCAGGCTATATCTGCTTTTATTCGTAACGAAATCCATTAAGGCTGTGTTTGATAACGAATTCCCGCTTTGAAAGTTTTTTTGGCAAAAGCGGCAAAGAAGCGGCAAATGTCAGGTTTGCCGGTTATTGGCAAACGATTTATCCGCAATATTATTTTGCCATCGTTTGATAACAATTTTGCAAAAAGCAGATAAATCGCAATTTGCCGGTTAGAATGCATTTGAAAACACATTTGGCAAACCATGTAAGTATATTTGCCGGTTAGATTGGTTTTGATAAAACTTTCGATTTTGGCAAAACCTAGTGGCAAAGTTGAAGGCCCATTGGGCTGGTCCAAAAGAACAAGTCCAAACTTGACTGGGCTGTGCAAAAGTGATCACATATCACCCAAAAGTATGGTAGAGTCACCCTAGTAACTCAATAACATTTCGCAATAAAAAAAAAAACAAAAAAAATGACTCAACAATAACACACATAATATAATTAACGAAATTATATACATTAATAAAACATAGTTATAGGTTTATGTAAACATAATAATAAAAAAATTGTTAAAAATGTCATCAACACGGCCCCCCATAATCAGACAAAACAAAACAAAGCAAAACAAACAATCAAGCAACCTGGTGAACACCCAACTAGACGACATATGGCGAAGCTAGAGTACCCGAACCTTCCCCTTCTTGTTCTTCCTCTTCTGGTTCGGTCTGGTCTCTAGCTGGACCTGATTGGGTTCTCCCAAACCCAGTAGGCCAGGTCCTTGTCGCCGGTGCCGGTATACGGCCGGAGAAAAGCCTAGGTCGTCGCCCATCGGTATGATAAATCTGGCATCTGATTCTCCCCAGGCCGTGGGTGTGACAAAGCCCCCAACACTCAAACAAAATTGTGTCGCCTTTGTGGAGTACCACTGAGTCGACGAAACACTTCCACCCATTGTAGCGGAAGTACAATGAACCGTGTTGATCATTGGCAATGTCAACAGCGAAAGATTGTTCACCAGGCAAGATGAGTGCAACCAAGTTGCAGTTGTCGAACAAATACTTGTTCGCAGCTGGGATTTTCTGCCATTTACCAACAATATATATCAACATTACTAGGCATGGTTATATAAAATTTCTGCCATGAATCCAAACAGTTCTGTCAAACAATTCCATATATGAACAGTATATATAAGATTTCAGCCATATATCAACAATATATATCAACATTACTAGCCACATATCAAACAGTTCTGTCGAACAATTATTCCATATATCAACAGTATATATCAAACAGTTTTCTGCACATGTAGCAGCCCATATATATCAACATTACTAGCCATCACTGTGAGGCCCAACTAACAGCCCAAAGCCCATCATTTTATCTATGTCCATACATAATTAGGAATTTGCTTACCATTACGCATCCCTTGGTTACATGTCCCTTTGTAACTTGCTTGACCCAGAAAGGGTTATCTCTCATGATGGGCCTCAAGTTGGGCGCCATTGCTTGGTTCTCTGTAACACATATTGCAATACCCATAAGTTTACAAATGTATTACTCAACATACGTAAAGAATGCTACACATGATGAGCAACAATTTGTTGCAATTAGACTAGCAATGTTCCATACAAAATATAAGCAACCATTTGCTACACGACAATGTTATTCCGCAACGGCGTAAGTTATACAATATGTTCCATACACAAGATAATTAATACAAAGCACTTTACGACCATTACATGATAAGGAATACAAAGCACTTCACGACCATTACTGAATTCATATCAAAACGAAAGTTACAATACTATTTTAAAATGTGTGTTACATATAACATAATAAATGAAAATGTGTCTTACATATAACATAAATGTCTAGTCACGACTACAACAATCACAATAATTGACACAATCCCACGTACATGGGTTGCCTAAGCAGTGCAAACAAACACCATCATCAGGTGGTGGTAAACAAATGTGCTTCCAATAGTTTGCGCAATCACCATGACAAGGGTTTTGAAGACATTTTGCACAAATCATCTCAAGGTCTCCTCCAGATGGTGGCGATACATGAAATGGATACAAGAATATAATTCCTGGGCATGCTTGATTATCGCATTTTGCAAAGCATACCCATTGCTTGTCATTGTTTCTCATTCCCTTGTGCATTTTCATCAAACCATCGCACCCAAGGTTGTGACAATGCATGAATGGTTCGATTATTGGCAAACAAGGGAGGAATTCAAACCGCCCGTATTGGTTAATTTTGTATAAATTGCACGCTTCTCGGATCCTTTCATCTTCGTTAGTGATAATAGTTCGTTTTAGGCGGATGAAGTCTATTAAACTAACCAATAGTTCTGTGCACTCCCAAATGTCTTGAAATCGGCTAGTTAAGTGGCCTAGGTCCTTTCTTTCAACAACTCCCTCCATCTCGTGGAAACGAGCCGAAATATCTGTCCAATAACTTGTACCGGCATGATTAACCGGAGGACAAGTGTGTATCGATACCCACGCGAAACACAAGTTCACGTCTTCCTTAGGAGTCCACCACACCATTATCTGAGTTTGATTCTAATCCTAACACAATGTCAGATAACGTTCTAATACAATGATGCATTGACTTTACAAAATATGATAAAAATTATAATATTACCAAAACATTATACAGTACATGTTTTTCATAAAACAATTACCACCTACTCATAGATGTCAAATGAAGACAGTTACCACCGACATCCAGTTTTTTATAAAACACTTTTTAAACCTCACGCAAACACTCTTTGCCTACAATCGATACTTTGCTGATAGTTCCAAGTACACCGGGTACGCTGGAACATACATGTTTCTAATATGTGTGTAATACTCAGGTATCTCTTCCTCAAGGGCAATCCAGTCATCGTCCGTTGTAATCACCGTACTTCTTTCATTGTCCCAATGAAATCCTGGATGCTCTTCACACAACTCATTGATAAGGTTCGCCAAACGTTTCAAATAACGCAAACGAGCCCAGATGTTTTCAGCACACAAATCCAGCCTAGTGTGTTGATTTAAAACATCAGAAGCCTTTACCATTCCCGACCTAAGACGGACCATAAGTGGACCTGGTGTCTCGTCTGCCAGCATAGCAGTGCACATCGTGTGGTCCGTATCTGGAGTCCACGCGAACAAACGCCGTCCTAGACGGGGATTTTTTGGGGTGTGAATAATTCGCACCATTCCCACTGACTGAAATAATTCATCGCAGTCAGTTTACATTAGACACATACAACTACAACATATATATATATATATATATATATATATATATATATATATATATATATATATATATATATTCCACATTCTCGACACAACTCGACAACACGAAGTACGAAAATGTGACAAGAATATTTCAGGACTAAAGCATTCCCACTGACTGAAACAATCCATCGCAGTCAGTTTACATCACACACATACAATTGGTTCCTCTACAACATATATATATTTTCGGAACCCGACACAACTCGACAACACAAAGTAATAAAATGTGACAAGAATATTTCAGGACTAAACCATTCGAGCCATTTAGATAAACAAAAGTTAAAACCATAGATAGATAAGAAAAAAAGTCATATCTGTTACAAAGTTTATACAAAGTTTAGACAAAGTTAACTAGTTTAGACAAAGTTAAGAAAAAAAGTCATATCAGTTTACATCACACATCAAGACACACATCAAGACAGATGACAACAACTACTCCCCAGCCCACTCATCCCCATTGAAAGGTTTAACATAGTTAACCTTATCAACCAACCAATCAGCCCTCAGATCAGCGTCCATCCCAAGAAATATCTTCGCTTGCTTGTCCTCGACACCTAGAAAGTCGAGACCCTTTAGATACAGGACTCTGTCCCCCTTGCTTACAACCTTGAGTGCATTACACAAATCATCGATGTTCGGACCAGCAAATGCCGTTGCCAAGGTCTTAACAGCATCCATGATGCCCTGTGCATATTCAGAGTTGCTTGGTTGTTCCTGGGGTCCGAAACGCGACTTCTTGCGCTTTGACTGAACAGGTTGCACTGGGGGTGGAATTGGGTGCATGCGAGGGGCAGAATCACTGCAGTTGCTTGAGCTCTCATTATTTGCTGCAGTTGTTGCACTTGTGTCGAACGTTCCAACACCAGCACCATCATCCATGTAAGAGTACGAATCAGCCCCCAATCCATCTGCGATTGTATACATTCACAATCTACGAATCAGCCCCAGATTATTTGACACAACGATTTTAATAAACACAAAAGGGCTGTATCTTACCACTGCCTGCAGGTGACCCCTCAACTTGTTCATCATCAACTTCATCACCTGCGCATGCTCC
Organism: Aquilegia eximia; assembly: GCA_023053565.1. Lineage (NCBI taxonomy): Eukaryota > Viridiplantae > Streptophyta > Magnoliopsida > Ranunculales > Ranunculaceae > Aquilegia > Aquilegia eximia. Next base: position 8,568,700 of record JALIGU010000010.1, read on the forward strand.
TTCACCAGTTGCAGTTTCGTGGCCGATGATGAGGCTAAATTGTTCAAAGTATGGAAAATGCTTCCCACGAACATTACGTGATTCAGGATGAGCCTACAAAGCACACTTGTGTTAATCATTTTGTCAAGTTTACGACCCAACAATTACCAAACTCATCAACAAATGTGCCTTACCACAAAGTACCGTTCCCAAACATCCTCATCTGCAGCAATAACAATCTTGTTTTCGGTGTCAAAAGTAAATCCGAAACCAGACAAATCCAGAAGTTCCTTTACAATCTTGTAGTCCTTCCTAAGTGTCTTCAGGCGAGTCCGTACATGTTCAGAACTAACATTCATACGGAGGGCTGAATTGACACCATCTGCAGCTGCTTTCAATGATTCGGTTCTTAAGCCATTGTCAGCTCTCTTACCGTTTCTCAACACTTCTTCATACAAAGTGTTCAACATCACCTCTTCCATTTGTTTGGTCCACCTTATGTGGCACTTAACTGGCTTGTCAGTTGGGAAGTAAGGGTCCGCTGAATCGTTACCATTGCCCTTCCTGGTCTTTCTACGCTTCTTGAACTGTCTGTTCGACATAGTTGTACCTAATCATCCCACACTCACAGTTATACACAGATATGAACCATACACAAGCGTATTATTCCAAACAACTTATCAAATACTCCAAATGGAACATCCAAACATAATCTCGCTCATAACACAATCAAATAGTCCAAACCACAAATTATTCCAACTTATTACAATTATTGGCAAATTACCTCTTCCATTATTCGAACTTATTTCAAACAACCCAAACAAATTATTTCAAACAACTCATCAAATACTCAAGCACAACACTACCACACTCACAACCCTAATAAAAGCAACGAAACCTCAACGTTATTCCAGCTCATTGTAATTCTGATAATTAGTCCACATTTCCTTCTTCAAGTCATCACGCCACTTACTCCAAGACCGTGATGCGGATATGAGTATTCCACCGCCTTGCGCATTATCTGCCTCGGGGGGAACGGGTTCTTCTGGTTCCTCTAAATCAGGTTCCACTACATCAGCTGGATCGATATCTTTGAGGAAGTTGTGAATTGCACAACACGCCAATATTATCTTTGTGTGTGTCTTCACATCATGGAATGGTGCCTTCCTCAAATAAGCGAAGCGTTTCTTCAACACCCCTATGATCCTCTCCACAACATTACGTAGCCTGGAATGCCGACAGTTGTACAGTTCTTCATCTGTTTCAACAGCCCGATGTCCTTGTTCTTTGAGATGGTATCGAACCCCACGATAAGGTGTGAGGAAGCCGGGACTTAATGCAAAGCCAGCATCCGCAAGGTAATACTTACCAGGGGGCAAGGTTAATCTCCTACCTTGACGAGTAACCGCACATCTCAACAACCGCCCATCATGCGCCGACCCTTCCCACCCAGCTAGAACGTAAGTGAATCTCATGTCGAACGTACATCCAATTAGAATATTCTGGGATATCACTCCTTTCCGATTACGATACCTCGGTTGATCATCAAGGGGCACTAAGGTGGGGAAGTGGGTACCATCAATTTCCCCTACAGCGTCCTAATTAACAATTTACTTGGTCAGAAAAATACGAAAGAGTTTTTCGTACCTATTAGAAGATGATAAAATACGAAATAATTTTTCGTACCTTGAAATACTGATGCCAAAATACATCCCCAGGACCGTCATTGAGGGGTGAGTTCTCAGCCGTGGCGTTGACAACCACTTGCCTATACAATTTTAGACAAGCATTCAAAACCAAGTGGAAGTAATGGCTCAACTCGTGACGTGTTCTTCTACACCGATTGTCGTGGCCGACTATGAGCAAGAACATTGCAACTTGTTCTTCAACTGACACGTACCGAGAGTCGGTTAAACCCATAGTCTTCAACCTAGCACATAACCGATGGAATGCAAAACGCCTCATCCTCAATTGGTCATGGCAATCGTTGTCGTTATCGGTGTAGAACCGGGCTAAGGTTCGCCCACGCGACGAATCTCTATTATAGGTATAGGGAGCCCTAGGACCTCTAGGAACACGTTCACGTCTCGTTCCAATATAGTGCATTAACCAATTGACAGCTACAATTACAATAGTAGCTGCAACGATACGTTCATCCTCGGTAGGCATTCTACAGAACATGTGGTAAGTTTAATTGGTTAATAATTTTAATTTTTAGTGGTGTATGAATGCGTAAGAGTGCTTTTTAAATAAAAAATTATTATAAAAACTGGTTAATAATTTACATCATCAATTTCACTTTTTACATAAATCTCACAAGACAAATAACAATTTAATTAACAATGCAATAACAACAACCAACATAACCAACACCAACTTCTTGACCAACCACCAAAAGTCGTCCACCACAACAACATTGTTTAAGGGTTTATGACTGACTAGTGGAGATAGAGGTGCTTGAGATTGAGCGGCGAATTTGTAAGATTGACCAGAATGTTCAGACGGTTCTGGCGCAGGAATGTAAGACTGGGACATAAGATGATTGGGATCACACATAAAGCGAGAAGATTGACAGAAACCATTTGTAAGATGTTGCTGAAGCATATGCCTTGCTTCAGCAATGGTATAAGCACCACGCCAGTCAGCGTTGCTAAAGCCGTCCGTCTGTGACTTGCACTCCTCCCAAGTTCTGTAGATACCCGGACAGAACCCACGACGCACAACATAATAGGAATATTTACCCATTCTCTGAAAAGTGGTAATTAGATGTTTTCAACATAATGAGTTTATATATATCAGCTTTCAATTTATATGTATCAGCTTTCAATTTATTTTCAGATTTCAATTTTTATTTAACTACAGATTTTGTTAACATTATGAGTTACCATTACATCAACTTATTTCGTATAATATATAGTTCTCACAACTAATCAAGTTACTAGTCTGTACTATGTGTTTAATTATAGAAACAACTAATACAATCATTAATCTGTATGTGTGTAGGAATTAACATAAAATCTTACGTTGTGTGTACAAACTAATCAGGATACTAGTATGTACTATTATTTGTATGTAAACAAATGACAATCTATAGATGACAAAAACAATCTATATTGAAACTTGAAAACATGATTATATAATAAAAACAAAACCTCTATTCATAAACATCACTTATTAATTATTCAAACATGCCATTGGAATCCCAGCTGATACATGGTAGATACCTACTGCATATATAGATACCTAATGCCGACAAAAACATGCTTTCTAATCCCAACTAAACATGCGTTATAATAGAAACGAATACATGGTAAAAGAAATAACCAACCTTGAAAAGCAAATGAGTAGAGAAAGACAAACACGAGCGAAAGGGAGAAATCGAAGGACAAGAGAGAGCGAAGCTGCCAAATAATATCAAACATCACTACTGCATACAATTTTTACAAAAAAAAAAAACCAAAAACCTCAAATCAAATCATACCTTCTTGAGCTGATGTTTAAACGATATTGGTCTGCAAAAGATACTGGTCTGCAAAAGATACTGGTCTGCAAAAGAAAATTCAGTGTGACAAAACCACACATAAACATTCATCAGATATTATCAACATAGAATATAGGCATTACATTGTAAAAATGAATAAATAATATTACTAACAAGGTTTTAAGCAATAGAGGTCGAATTACACGTAAGTGCTCTGACCCTCATTACTGCCACTGTCAGAGGCCATCAATAATAGCTTGACAATTGATTCCCCGTACAAAAGGGTTGCAGTACTCCAAAGGAGATGCTTCATTGACCGTTCTTGTTTAAGAATATTATCCATTTCTCGACAAACAACTACTACAGTGACGTAAACTGGGGTTGCCTGAAGTCACAAAGTACACATCGATTAATAAATAATATTACTAACAAGGTTTTAAGCAATAGAGGTCGAATTACACGTAAGTGCTCTGACCCTCATTACTGCCACTGTCAGAGGCCATCAATAATAGCTTGACAATTGATTCCCCGTACAAAAGGGTTGCAGTACTCCAAAGGAGTTGCTTCATTGACCGTTCTTGTTTAGGAATATTATCCATTTCTCGACAAACAACTACTACAGTGACGTAAACTAGGGTTGCCTGAAGTCACAAAGTACACATCGATTAATAAATAATATTACTAACAAGGTTTTAAGCAATAGAGGTCGAATTACACGTAAGTGCTCTGACCCTCATTACTGCCACTGTCAGAGGCCATCAATAAGAGCTTGACAATTGATTCCCCGTACAAAAGGGTTGCAGTACTCCAAAGGAGTTGCTTCATTGACCGTTCTTGTTTAGGAATATTATCCATTTCTCGACAAACAACTACTACAGTGATGTAAACTAGGGTTGCCTGAAGTCACAAAGTACAACAATATGTCTTAAGATTGTTGAAACACTAGGTTCAACTTTGCCAAGCCTTTTTGTTTATATATCGTCATTTTGAGCTAACAATGAGCTTCATAATGTGGCTTATATATTATCGATCAAAGTCACCAATATTTTTGCCTAGATCGATCCAAATATGTCGGTTCAAATATGCGAAATATGTCAGTTCAAATATGCGAAATATATATTCAATTCAGATCAAAAAAATGTCGGTTGAAATATGCGAAATATATATTCAATTCAGCTCTACTACTGAAACACTAGCAGTAGCAGCAGCAACAGCTTATCAACCAACCAATCAGTAACAACAATACCAGAAAAAATGTCGGTTCAAATATGCGAAATATATATTCAATACCAAAAAAGTTTCAGACCTGTTTCAATTTGTTCAATTTGTTCAGATCTGTTTCAAAAAAGTTTCAGATCGAACTTTTAAACTTTAATCAAACTTTTAACAGATCGAACTTTTATCGACCTTTAATCGAACTTTTCTCGAACTTTAATCGAACTTTTATCGAACTTTTATCGAACTTTTAATCAAACTTTTAACAGATCGAACTTTAAAACTTTAATCAAACTTTAATCAAAACAGATCGAACTTTCAAACTTTAATCAAACTTTAAACAAAAAAGATCGAACTTTAATCAAACTTTAATCAAACTTTAAACAAAAAAGATCGAACTTTAATCAAACTTTAATAAAAAAAGATCGAACTTTAATCAAACTTTAATCAAACTTTAACAGATCAAACTTTAATCAAACTTTAATCAAACTAACAGATCGAACTTGAACAGATCAAACTTTAACAGATCGAACTTTAACAGATCGAACTTTAACAGATCGAACTTTAATCAAACTAACAGATCAAACTTTAATTAAACTAACAGATCGAACTTTAACAGATCAAACTTTAACAGATCAAACTTTAAACAGATCAAACTTTAAACAGATCAAACTTTAACAGATCAAACTTTAAACAGATCGAACTTTAACAGATCGAACTAACAGATCGAACTAACAGATCAAACTTTAACAGATCGAACTAACAGATCGAACTTTAACAGATCAAACTTTAACAGATCGAACTTTAAACAGATCGAACTTTAACAGATCGAACTAACAGATCAAACTTTAACAGATCGAACTAACAGATCGAACTTTAACAGATCAAACTTTAATCAAACTTTAAACAAAAAAGATCGAACTTTAATCAAACTTTAATAAAGAGGAAGAAGAAGATGAATAATATGAAGAAGAAGAAATATACCTGTTTTAGGGTTCGAAATCTCCGTCGCCAGGTTAATCGCCTCTACTGCGCCGCCATTAAAGAGTTTCGAAGGTTAGGGTTTTTTCTTGTTTAAGCTTGGTTTTTTTTGGCAAAAATGTAATATATACTTGGCAAATTGTAGAGGGTTAAGTGGCAAAGCAAATTTTGCCTGGCACCCCCCAGGCAAAATTTGCCCGCATATAAACGGGAAAACAGGGTCACGTGAGGGCTTACCGGCAAACTTTGCCGAATCATCCAGTTACGTTATCAAACGAGGGCAAACACAAAAAATGCGGGAAAATAGGGATTTGCAGCAGGAAAAGGGCGTTATCAAACACCACCTAAAAGCTAAAAACAATATTTCAAGAGAATGTCTGATAATCAGATCATTTTACACATACTGCAAATGTATAGTTGACTATTGTGGATACATTAACTTATCTAAATATGACGAAAGGAACGGTACTCGCATATTATTAGTCTGGATAAAGATGCCAACGAATGAGGAAACAAGTGAATGAAGCTCCCATATTTTATACAAATCATTTGACTAATTTTGTTGATCGTTTGGTCAATTACTCATACGCATTTAAAATGAAAAATCAAGTCGTTACACATTAGTTTAATACATTTTACCTTGCGTGGTAGTATGTACAAACTAGACAATAATTAGGTGGCAGGGCAGGCGAACTCTCGGGAGGTGGAATGTGGGGAGCAGCAACAGATGGATAGAGGGTGTACACAAATATAGCTAACAACTTGCGCATAAACTTCACAGTTACCTTCCAAACAAACTGCAGGTGCATTGTGCATGGGTTGTGAAAAACACAGATAGTGCTAATCTCACAGTTTAATATTCAAAACAAATCAAACGATAAGCAGAAAGTAAATAACACGCAGGAATTTTTAACGTGGTAAAACCCAATTTGGGAAACGTCCACGGTTGCCTTGATGACAACAAACAATCCACTAGATGAAAGAGATTTACAAACCTACCAACTACCTGCACTCACTGCGAGCTGATACTTCAGGTTATCTCTAACACCTTGACTTCACCAGAACACCTTGATGTACGCACAAGACACCCGATTTCTTGATGAACACACAAGAAGACTCGAAGCCGAATTCACAATGATATATGAAAGATAGGGAATTGATGAATTAAGATGAAAGGGAATTGAGTTCAATAACCAAAACAACTTCAACACAAAACCTAAACCAAACTCCAGAACAAGAGAAGAATTGGACGGCCAAAGAACTGACCTGTTCTTTGGAAGAGAAACCCTATTTATACTTAGGGTTGGAGAACACAAGAATTGGGCCGAAATAGGACGAAATCCATATTGGACGTACGTACGTCGAAACGACGTTCGTACGTCTCCACACAATAAACGCTTGCTGACTGCTTGGACGTACGAACGCCCTAACTAGGTACGTACGTCCAGAACAACAAAACATACCTGCTGACTGACCTGACGTACGTACGCCCTAACTCAGTACGTACGCTCAACACGATGGAAAGTTTGCTGACCTGAGGGACGTACGTACGTCCTAACTAGGTACGTACGTCCTAAACCAAAAACACACTTTTGACACACTAGACGCGAAGACAAAGAGTCGGGATGACGCGCGTACAACAAGGTTTTCCTAACAATGAACTCAAGGCGAGATAACCAATGGACATCCAATGTCACAAAATTAATGTCAAACAACCTAGTGCCGGTTTCAGGTTGCAATGGATGCGTGCACATGGTAAAATTTATGGTCCATGACCAATATATCCAAGAAAAATGCTACTGCCATTGCAGATCCAGTTACAGTGGCAACAAATGTTCTCTTTGCTGGATGTGATGACCCGAAAGGAACCTTGTATGTGAGCTAAGTCTGGTACGATATTTTGGACCTATGACACAGGTGCAGCTGCTCTGGTGGTGTGTGTGTGTGTGTCTGTCAGTGATCGCTGCATATATGTGGGAAATGGTTATGCAACACACACACACACACACGGTACCTTACTCTGCGCTCTCTGTATTTAATGAACCAATGCAAATTAGTATATAGATCATGTTACTTTTGCTACTAATCCACCTTCCCTTGCAACAAAATAGAACATTAATTTGAACTTGGGGTTTATTGAGTTATGTTGCAGTGTATTGAGCAATTTTTAGTATTTAAGGAAAATTGTTTGGAGCAGGGCTTGAATCAAACAGGGGAAATTAATTTGACTTTTGTTCAACTATGCAATCACAAAACTAAACAAAGTATATTAAGTACAAAATTTGATTATAATAACAGTAATAACATTCATTATTCAAAAATCACATAAGGATGAATAATAACCATAATTAAGATTCTAAACTGAATCTGAAACTGGCATCTTGAACCTACATGAGGGACATAAATGACTCGTTTCCAACCATGTCGTAATACATTTTCCATGAAAGCCACGCGAACATGGGAGTTGCGTTACTTCTAGTCCCATCTGAAAATCTTCAAAACATATAGTGCATTCCTTGTTAATGATCGAATCTCCACCATCATATTCAAACTTCTTTAACTCGTTAATAGCCTATCTCGAAGCAGGGACCATATTCAACCTCTCACTTCCTTCAATCTCTGATTCCCTCATAATAACTTGTTCAGTAAATTCTTCAAACGTAGTATAACACAACATAATCACTTTATAAGTGATTTCAATAACCATTGACAACAGTGGCGTAGCCAGGAATTTTTGTCAGGGGGAGCACTCGAATCGTTTACCTCTAAATTTTTTTCAACAATTGAGGAAAAAACTAATTTCAAAAAAAAAAAAAAAAAATTATCTACAACATCTTATTAATTTCATAGAAAACTCCGAAAAATACTTACGTGGAAAAACTACTCATGTAAGAAATCAAATTGATAAACATTCTCATTAATATTTGGTTTAGCTAAATAAATAAACAAAAACCTTAACCAATTTACATAAAGTTCATACAGATTTGAAATATTAATTCTTTTTATAATAATTTAAAATATTATTCAAAAATTTAAAACCAATTCTTTATACCTTGATGGCAAAAGGTGAAAAGATACAAGAAGATAAGCAAAACAAAAAAAGTGAAAACTGAAAAGTCTAATAAAATGGAATAAAATCTTGATAATTAGATGATATTATTATATTAAGAAGTTTAGTCTATATATAACTCTAAAGGAATTTGAGTAGAGAATTTTATTTATGGGATAAAAGTACGTGTTATTATAAAATTAAATCTAAAAAAAAAAAAATTCCCAAAATTTCAGGGGGCGCAATTGCGCACCCTCAAACCCCCCTGGCTCCGCCACTGATTGACAACATAGTACGTCCCATATTAGAAACTGAGTTGACAATCTCACAAGCTGTAGAAAATATATCTTGGATTAAGTTAACCCATGTAGTTTCAGTTACTCCAAAGCTGCCCATACCAATTTGAATCAGCATCTAGGAAGCACGGACACTTCAAGAAATTCACTGTCAGTGTCAGACACTGCTCGGACACTGACACTGCTTCGTACACTGCTTGGACACGTGTCCGACACGGCACATGCGTGTCCCATGTGCCGTTCAATCTGGACACTTCATGGACACTGTTCTGGACACTTCTTGGACACTGTTCTGTTTCCAAGTCCTAATTTAAGACAAATTGTAATATCTTTCCAACCATTTCTCTTTCATGTTTTATGAACTATGAATGTATATGATACATGACATGATTTCTAATATATTATTGATATACCATATTTATTTATATATATTTAATTGCCGCGTCCTAAGCCGTGTCCGTGTCCTAATTTTTGGGATAAACAAGTGTGTCCGTGTCCGTGTCCGTGCCCGTGCCCGTGCTACCTAGATCAGCATGTTAGCCACATTTTTTTGCAACTCATAGCGATATTTGAAGTCACGGGGATCTGCCGTGATGGGTATGATCGTCGGTGATGGATTTTGCTCCACTGTTGTGATTTTTTCTCCATCTGGAAATTGAACTGTGTATTCCTTATCCTCGTAAAGACGAAAACGGACCCAAATCTTTAGCATTGGTACTAGTAGTAGTTTTGAGTTTGTTTAGAGGCCGTAGTTCTGTAGTTTTGTATATATTATAGTTAATAAGTTGAGCTTTATGTAAATGGAACCCTGATGATGACTCCATCAATGGTGAGAACTAAGAAAGAAGAAGAAGAAGCGTGTTTGTTGAAACAGAAAGAGAATGAGTTGGTATTGAGAGGTTTGCGAGAAGGTTAGATCAGGTTTTCAAGTGCATGTTTGTTTCGTTGTTTTGGTTATATATATAGATAAAAACTAAAAAGTGTATACATAAATAGAAGTCAGAAGTCATGTTCAATTTTAATTCGGATTTCCAATTCAACCTTGATTCCGGTTGTCAAACCGATCAGCAAATCCATGATGGTGCATTGGTGCCTAGTTTCTAAATTTGATAATAGAGATAGATATCTGTGGAGTTTTAATTGAATTTTTCTAGGTTAGCTGTATTAACCTATTTCTAGATTAATGCATCAACAGGATCAGGTCGTTATGGAGACTTGACCAAATGGGGATATTGGAGATTGGGGTGGCTGCACCTCGTTGAGATCGAGATTGCCTACGTACTCTAGCTCGGGGGAATTGAACTTAGAGATCAAGCCATCGTAGTTCTGTTTATATAGAAGATTGAAGGGCGTGGATCGTGGATCTTGCAGATTCTCCGCCATCATAATGAGGATTAAATGTGTAACGCGCGAGGATCATCCCTATGAATTAATTATGTAACTGATGAGAATATTCTGTGCATTGAAGAGGAGCACGTGTGAATAGCAGGTCGCTGGTCGTTGTGTAGTCTGGTCGCTTTAGTCAGGCTGTGAGCGGGTAGAGATTGTGGCGACCTGACAGATGGATGACTGTGCCACGTGGCTGCTTTTGATTGGTCGGAGTATGTAGTACCCCTACATAAGCCCCCTCTTTTTAGGTCGACTATGGGAGTCGGGCTGAAAAGACTAATTGCTCTTATCGATGCTGATTTGTAGTTTGCTTTTTGAAGTTGCTGACGTGGCGGTCATGCAGCGCTGTCTGTGGTAATCATGGCGCTGTTACGGGGAAGTGGAGGAGTTTCCTCGAGCAGTTAGATGTGTGATTATGGCAACTGATGCACGTATTGCCTGATCTGCTATCTGTCTTGCACGTGGATCAATCCAACGGTGGATGTGAACCGTTTTGTGAGTGGAGAATGACTGTACTGCATATGGATCCGTTTGTCGATCTCAGCCGTTCGTTTCTTTTGAATCGATGGCTAGAAATTCTTGAGCTACAGTATATAAACTGTAGTTACGTTGATAAGGGTTTACTTATCTTGCCTTTATTTGAATTGTTGTCGCTTTTGCCTTGCGAACTGAAGAACTTTGAGAGCTCGTGAGGTTTGTTCTCTTCTTTTTTCTCTGATTGTTTAATTTCTTTCTTTTTCATCTTCTGTTGTCTTCTGCATTGTTTGAGAGTAATGTCTGAGGGTAGTGATTCGCAAAATGATCACTTGAGTGATGGTGGTCTTGAGGAGTATGAGTCTGAGAGTACTCATTCTGATCCTCCGTCTCCCGTTCCCGATGAGAATGTGGATAGCCCCCAGAGTAGTGGTTCTCATGGTCCAGATTCTTCTGATGATGAGATGGTTGAAGATGACAATGGTAGAATGTGTAGGATTGTGAATATGAATTATGTACATAGGCATTTTGCTGTTAGGAGGCATTATGAGTTTAGGTCGATTAGGCATTTAGAGATAAGGTTTCTTGGTGACCGCCTACTTTCTCCTGACTATCGACCTAATAATCCTTCATCTACTGTATTGACTTTGAACCAATTCCGTGCTGGGCTGAGGTTGCCGTTGTCTGAACTGGTGGTCGGCCTGTTGAATGCCATTAGGCGAGCCCCCTGTCAGATGAATGGTAATTTCTGGCGGAACATGAGGGTAATTGACGACCTCAACAAGTTGCATAGGTGGCACATTTCCGTGGAAGATGTATTGAACCACTTTTGTTTCAAACGGTCCTCGAAGGTTGAACTCTCTGGCTGTAACATGCAGGTTAGGCCAGACCGTTTGCCTTTGATCTATCCAGTGAGTAGCGAGCCATGGTGGAAAGATCCCATGCTTTTCACTGGGCCGATTGTTGAAGGGGATATCCAGTTGCGTCATACGATTAGGAATGACGCTCGTAAGTTAGTTGTCTGTAGTTTTATGATTGTTGGTTCGTGTCCCTGCTTTTGAAGTTGATGTCTTTGTATTTTTTGTTGCAGCGATCCGGGACGATCATCTGATTAGAAAAAACGATCTGCAATCTGCTCTGAACTGCTTTGGTAAGTTGGCCGACAAGCGGAAGATTTCGCTTCTGCCTCACCTAAAGGAGCATTTTATTCCTAAAGGTGGTCCAAAAACTGTGTGGGACGAGCTCGAGAGGAGGAAAGCTTTAAAGAAAGCATTCATGTCTTCTGTGCACAAAGCAAGTGGTGGGCGACCTGGTAGCAGTTCGCGGGCTGGTGAAAGTGAACGAGCAAGTGGTAGCTCGAAGCAAGCTGAAAGAGAGCGTTCTGTAGGTGCTCCTCGGAGGTTGGAGAAGGAGCGACCTGTTGAGAAGGATCGACCTGCGGTGCAGGAACGATCTGTGGAGAGGGAGGTGCCTGCGGAGAAGGAGCGGGCTGTAGGTAGCTCTCGCCAGGCTGGAGTCGTGGCGAGCCCTCCAGTCTCAGGCCCACCCCCCTCTCTTCCTAAGGTGGGTGCATTGGCTGGGAAGAAGAGGTCCTTCTCAGGGAACCTTAAGCTGATGGAGTTCCCAGCTATGCCAACTCCTGTGTCTTCAATGGTTGCGACGTCTCCTGGAATGTCTGTGATGTCCAGGAAGACTGCTGTTCGGCCTTCGCAGAAAGGCAAAGGTATTTTGTCTGAATTCCGTCCTGGGCCGTTCGATTATTTGGACGGGCAAGGAGAGAAGCATGTCGTGTACGAGAACGACAGTGCTATTGATGACCCTTGTGTTGCCCGGGCTGTGAATGAGGGTATCGTCCTTGATGCTGATGCCCGAATGGTGAAGTCGCAGCCTTTGTTGGTAACCTGCTCGAAGATAAACGGGGCACTTTCTTTGGTGAGTTTCATCGTAAGTCGCATCTGTTTTGATTATGCTTTGGTATTTGTGCTAAATTTCGTTTGTTGGTTATAGCTCAATGCCAGCTTCCAGGAGGTGCGTCTGGTTGCTGAGATTGGTGCTCAAGCTGAAATTGAGTTGAAGGCTCTCAATGAGAAGCTCGAGCAAGCGAGGAACATTGCCGCCGTTGCTGAGTGTAAGGTTAAGGACAGGGAGGCCCAGGTCGCGGCTCTGAAGGAGCAGTTGAGGGAACGTGAAGCTGCTTCTCAATCTTCTGTTGAGTACTGGCAGAAAGTTTGTCAGGAGAATGAAGCAGCTTGGAAGGGTTACTGCGAGCAACTGGTCAAAGCTATGACGGGGTCGCCCGAAGGAGAGGAGACGCGAGGTGGAGTTGAAGAGACTTCGGCACCAGCTCAGGACACCTCGATGGGCCCTAGTGACCAGGTCGCTGGAGCCCTTATTGAAGTTGATGCTTCAGGCGACCAGTCTGTGCAGCAGTGAGCTGGGCTTGGTTTTCCCTTTCTTGTATTGGGTAACCTTGGTTTTCCCCTTCTTGTATTGGGTAACCTTGGTTTTCCCTTTCTTGTATTGGGTAACCTTGTTTTCCCCTTCTTATATTGGGTAGCCTTGTGCACAGTTTGCTTCTTGCACTCCTTGTTCTTGTAGTACGTCTTCTAGAGCTTATTGTTGAGAGCCCCCTTGAGTAGAGAACTCCTTGTCTTTTGTACTTGCCTTTAGTAATCAGTTTTTGCTTTGATGAGTTTTGTATGGATTTCTCTTGGCGAGCTAGTTTCCAGGAAGTCCTGGTAGTTCGTTCAGAAGGCAGGTAGACGAGATGAATGGCTGCAAGCAGGACGTACTGAAACAGTTCCTCTTGTATGCCTTGGTTATATTTTGGTTGTGCCTGTAATTGTTAAAATCTCATGAAGTAAAAAATTGATTCAAGTATTACCTTGCATTTTTGGTTATGTCGTTTTGTCTGCTTGAATGGACTTGCAAACAATATGTGACATTTGGTCGACCTGATTGTGGGTTGAGGTCGCATTCAACATAATTGTGCTTGGGTCGTGGGAAGAGGATGACCAATGCACCAAGTTAAGCTGATAGTGATTTAACTTAACAAAATTTTAAATTATCAAAGGGACTATAGTTTTGATAATTTGTAGGTCGAGGGATTAGACCTTTAGTAGCCATTCATGTTTGAGCAGAGATGAAGGCGAAGCTGATTTTATAGATTGAAATGCAATGAATGGATGCTTACATTTCACTGATAAAACTTCTTTAAATGAAAAGCATTCCACGGGTTCTTAACGATCTCCCCTTCTGGTGTTTGTAGACGATAAGAACCGTTGCTCTGGACTTTTGTGATAATGTAAGGACCTTCCCAATTGGCGTTGAGTTTGCCGATAGTGTCCTTTCTTTTGTTACTGAACATTCTTCTTAGGACTAGTTCCCCTGGCTGGAAAGTTCTTGATCGCACGCCTTTGTTATAAGCTCGCTTGAGTCTCTGTTGGTATTGCTCGAGCTTTATAGTGGCGTGGTTACGTCGCTCTTCGAGGAGGTCGACTCCAAACGACCAGATCTGATTGTTGAGCTCTGTGTCGACCAGAAGAGACTTGGTCGTTCCAAAAGTTAGTTCAGTAGGAATAACGGCCTCTACTCCATAGCAAAGACTGAACGGTGACATCCCTGTGGTCGTGCGAGGAGCTGTTCTATAAGCCCATAAGATGTTCTCTAATTGTTGTGGCCATTGATCATGCTGGTCTTCGAGCTTCTTCTTCAAATTGGTAAGAATCTGTCGATTTGCAGCTTCGACCTGGCCGTTGGCTTTCGGGTACCTAGGAGTTGACCTTGAATGCTCGATTTTCCACAGGTCGTAGAATTTTTTGATATTCTTGCCAACGAACTGAGTGCCATTGTCTGTGACTACCCGTTTAGGTAGCCCGAACCTTGTGATGATATTTTCACACGCAAACCATCAACTAACAAACAAACATCATTCGGAGATAAACCAATACCAGCGACAAATCCCTTACCAATCACAGGAGAGCTCTTACCATTCCCAAAAGTAACACTTCCACCATCTATAGCAGTAACGGAGGAGAAAAGTTTGGCATTACCTGACATATGTTTTGAAGCACCACTATCAAGTAGCCACTCAGTATCCGAACTTGAGACATGAAGAGCAGTGATCGCCACATTCGAAACATTTCCTGCAAAATTACAACGAAAAGAGTAAGAGGCATATGGATAAGATGGATAATCATACGATGGCTGTGAGAACCGCTTCCATGATTGTGGAACATGAGCAGCCACACCACACTGCGAAGCCCAATGTCCAAACTGTCCGCATAGTGAGCACAGCATTTGACGTTTCCTTCCCTGAGGCGGAACACGCCTGAACAGTTTCCACTTGCGCCGGATGCCAACCGTGTCCACAGAGTGATGAATGTCGGACTTTTTGGTAGGAGGATAGGGCAACAGTGGAGGTAATTCAGAAGATGACAACCCATTGCACTTTTCGAGCAACTGAAGGCGAATCAACTCCTTTTTGACCTTGTCTAGTTCTGAGGACACAATCTTATACCGCGCTTCCCATTCGACCTTGTCATGCTCAAGAGCAGCAAGATTACCCAGTAAAGCCACTTTATCAACCTGCCATGATACAGGTTCCCTATCCAGAATTGACATAGACGAGGAACTAGAAGACAATAAGTCAAGTCTGTCCTGAAGAATACAATTTTGTGCTTCCAACCTTAGGCATTCCTTTCTGGATAACCGGTATAGAGTAGCCCAATCATTATTGTCCACCAGAATCAAATCCCTGTCACAATTACTAGAGCATTCTTTACTGTCAGTTGACTGCTCATCAGACATTCGAGCAACAACCGAGACATGTGTCTTACCAGAGTAATCCATAGCACTATTGATCGTTGGCGTGAGCCTTTACGCTCCTTAACCAGCCCCCAGCGACTGATACCAATTGAGAAACTACAAATAGTGCTAGTATAACAAATGTGAATTCAAAACAAGCAAACAAACAATACACGGAAAGTAAATAACACACAGAAGTTTTTAACGTGGTAAAACCCAAACTGGGAAACGTCCACGGTTGTCCTCGCGACAACAAAATAATCCACTAGATGAAAAGAGATGTACAAACCTATCAACTACCTGCACTCACTGCGAGTTGATACTCCTGGTTATCTCTAACACCTTGACTTCACCAGAGCACCTTGATGTACGCACAAGACACTCGACTTCTTGATGAACACACAAGAAGACTCGAAGCCGAATTCACAATAACTCTTCAAGATCACAAAGATATGAATTGGGAAAAGGGGGAAGAAAGGGAATTGAGTTCAATAGCCACAAACAAATTCACTATCACAAACCTAACCAAAACACATGAACAAGGAGAAGGATGGACGGCCAAAGAACTACCTTGTTCTGTAGAAGAGAAACCCTATTTATACTTAGGGTTGAAAACCTAGGAAAATGGGCCGAAACTGTGCAAACCGACTTTGGACGTTCGTACGTCGATATGACGTTCGAACGTCGCCACACAAAAATAAGCCTGCTGCCTAACATGACGTACGAACGCTCTAAACCGGTACGTACGTCTCCATACGAAAACACGTCTGCTGACTACCTGGACGTACGAACGTCCTAACTGAGTACGTACGTCCTGACCAAAAGAAGTTCTCTGCTTCAATGAACGTACGTACGTCCTAACTCGGTACGTACGTCCAGAACCCAGTAACTTTCCCTAGACAGACCTAAGAGACACAAGGACACGAGACGACCATGCGTACATCTTGGTTTTCCTAACAATGAATTCAAGGCGAGATAACCAAAGACACTTTGTCACAAAATTGATGTCAAACCACTTCGTGCCGGTTTCAATCTCCCCCTTTGACATTGATTTTGTGACAAAAACCTATGACTCTAATAGCACTTATAAAACGTGCTTACAATCCCAAACCATGGCATTTATAAAGCATGCCTACAAAAACTCTCGAAATAGAAACACATAACAAGTCACCAATTCTTGTTATCCAGGTTTAGGAAGATGCTTTAACCATCAGAGATCGAACGGAAGCAATCAAAGATTCAACAGAAGTTCCTTGAGCAACTCCCCCATACTTCATGAGCTCCAAACTTCATGAGCAACTCCCCCATACGTGTAGCATACCTGAAACATGACCCAAAAATAACCTAACAACAAGAAGACGATTGTTAGTAATTAGAGTCATAAATATATCTCCCCCTTTTTGTCACAACAAGTGAACAAAATAACCAACCAATAAAGAAAAAGAATAACAATAAACCAATAACCAAGAAGAAGAAATCAATACCAAACAAAGAATATAAGACAGATAAAAATATAAAACTAATCCACCTATTAAAAGTTCAGAAAACAACTAATAACCAAACAAAGGAATCCATAACAGAAAACAATAATGCTTGAATTAACGAAGCATGGAGAAGTAAGCTTCCACACGAGCCGAAGTCTAGTCCACCGAGCGATCATATGAACATAAAGCTTAAGATAGGACATAAAGCTTTCGCACGAGCCGAATAGCTATTCCACCGAGTGTGCACAGGACTATCAGCACTCGTACAAAATAACTCCCCAATTCTGCTATCCAAGCCACAGTCGGTAAGAGGAGCAGCAAGTCCTGGAACCCTCGGGTATCCAACCAATTCCAAGATGTGATTCTGAAGATGTCCCGGTAGCCTCTCCCAATGATGGGACTAAAGAATAAAACATCTGTCAGACCCTACGTTCGTACGTTCTAATAACGTTCGTACGTTGGAAATAGATCTGCCCACTTCAACGTTCGGACGTCATCACAGCGTTCGTACGACCCCCTTCTTCCTTTTTTTTTTTTTTTTTTTTTTTTTTTTATAAAAATAAACCACATAACCCGAAAAGCAGATATTGAGAGACATCACAAGAAAATACTTCTACTTATCATACGAATTCCATTTACAACCGAATATAGTTTAACCAATCCTCAACCACAAGAGAATGCAAAAGCAAAGAACGACATCATACACCATGACATGGTAGTTACTAGAATGATGCAAGTATGTAGAAGAACCTGATAGACCAATACCAAACTAAAGACATGAACATATAGAATATTGAAGGTCACTTGCAACCAGCCCAAAAACACACACTATTGTTTTTCTTCTTGTCCTTCAACTAGACAAATGCGAAAGCCACTATTCATTTTTTTTTTTTTTTTTTTTTTTTTTTGTTTGTTGTAAACCATTGAAACAGATGCCATTCCCGTGTGAGAGTATGAAATATCTCCATCTTTTACCAGAACACGAGGGTAGGGTGTAGCCTACATCTTTTCGGCAAAACACACTCAAGAAGTGCAATACCATGATAACGTGCAACACAAGAACTAACATCTCTTGAGTGCAACCGTCAGAGCATGACCCTCACAGCCCCAACGGGTTCTTAGCCAAATGAGTATGCTCTCAAGACATTCAAATGGCTGGGGATTTTGTGAGTCATTGACCACTTACAAGAGGTGAGAAAAGAAAAAAAAATAAAAGGAAACAACGATCATACGAAAACACCCATGGAAGACTGGAGTTAAACATGTATTGAAAATGTCAAGCCCACCACATTGCAATGCATCATGCAAGAAACTACCAATACGAAGAGAGTATAATGTAACCCTACACCTATGCATGACACAAAGACAGTTGAGAACGCCAAACTAGAAACATTTGTAAAATGAAATCCACACAATAGAGAATGTAGTATGTCCTCAAAAACAACCACAATAATAATAAACACCAAAAACACCGAATCTAAACATCCTAACCACAATGACAATACCAGAAAGAAACAGAAAGTAACAAAACAATTAGGGAAGAGTTACAACCCCAATAGACTTACGCAAGGAATGGAATCGGCTTGCATCAAGAGGTTTTGTAAGAATATCTGCTAGCTGATGTTCAGTAGGAATGAACTCCATTTCTATATCACCCTTTTCGACCGCCTCACGAAGGAAATGGTGACGAATGTCAATATGCTTTGTGCGTGAGTGTTGAACAGGATTCTTGGAAATGCTAATGGTACTGGTGTTATCACAGAATAGGTCCATCGCCTGCTGTTGAATGCCATAATCTCGAAGCATCTGACGCATCCACAGAAGTTGAGTACAGGCACTAGCTGCAGCTATATACTCAGCCTCACATGAAGAGATGGATACAGATGATTGTTTCTTGCTATGCCAGGAAACAAGATTATTCCCAACATAGAAACAGCCACCACTGGTACTATGACGATCATCAAGATTACCACCCCAATCAGCATCACAGTAACCTGCCACAACACTATTCGTATCTCTGGTGAACCATAACCCATAGTCAAGAGTGCTAGCAACATACCGAATGATACGCTTAACCGCAATGAGATGAGATTCTTTAGGGTTAGCCTGAAATCTTGCACATACCCCAACACTATAAGAAATATCTGGACGACTAGCAGTGAGATACAAGAGACTACCAATCATACTCCGATATTCACGAATATCAACAGACTTACCCATAATATCCTTACCAAGACGTACCCTCTCACCCATGGGAGTATCTTGACCACTGGAAGTGCTGAGACCGAATTTTTTAACCAATTCTTTAGCATACTTTGTTTGAGAAATGAATGCTCCATGATCAAACTGTTTGACCTGTAAGCCAAGAAAGAAATTTAGTTCTCCCATTAAACTCATTTCAAATTCAGAGCTCATTAATTGAGAGAAAGATTCAGAAAGACTTGGGCACGTAGACCCAAACACTATATCATCCACATAGACTTGGGCGAGAAGAACATCAGTATTCTTTCGCAGTATGAACAGAGTCCGATCAACACTGCCACGAACAAATCCTTTTCCCAGTAAGAAGGAGGTCAGACGTTCATACCAAGCCCGAGGAGCCTGCTTTAACCCATACAGTGCTTTTTGCAATTTGAAGACATGATTCGGAAAAGTGTGATCCACAAACCCTTTAGGTTGTTCAACATAGACCTCCTCATTAAGAATACCATTGAGAAATGCACTTTTGACATCCATTTGATACAACTTGAAATTCAAATGGCATGCCATAGCAAGAAGAAGCCTGACAGATTCCAACCTAGCCACGGGAGCAAATGTCTCTCCATAGTCAATACCTTCAATTTGACTGTAGCCCTGAGCCACGAACCTTGCCTTGTTGCGCACAATCTGTCCGAACTCATCCAATTTGTTTTTAAAGATCCACTTGGTGCCAACCACATTAGTGTGAGTAGGTCTAGGAACCAACGTCCAGACATCACTACGCTTAAACTGACCGAGTTCTTCCTGCATAGCAACTAGCCAATCATCATCAATAAGAGCATCAGTAACATTTTTAGGTTCAAGAGAAGAGAGATAACAAACATAATGAACACAATTTGTCTCCTTGGCCCTCCGACGAGTCAGACGCTGATCATTAATATCCCCAATGATATCCCCTAAGGAGTGATATTGTTTGACACGAGGTGAGGCTAGATTGAACACACTTTCAGGGTCAGCAGGAACAGTGGAGAGATCTGAAGACACATCAATCACATCTGGTGATTGAACTACATCATCCGATGTGAGCACAATACCGGTCCCACTAGGCACGTCCTCTGCAGCATCAGAAGGTTTAGTACCACTATTGCCATTATCAGGTGATGATAACGATATGGAAGACATGTCAGCTGGGTCTGACACGGGTGAGAGAACTGTGACATCCTGTGTACCAGTGGAAACAGAAGAGTCAGATGTAATAGTGTCATCAACAACAACATTAAAGGATTCCATGACCTTGCGAGTGGTGTAGTTAAACACTCGAAAGGCTCTACTGTTAGAAGAATAACCAAGTAAAAGAGCTACTTCACCTCGACTATCAAACTTGGACAGACTTTGTCTGTCCTTGCACACATAGCACAAGCTACCAAAAACTCGCATATATTTGAGATTCGGCTTCTTACCATACCATAGCTCATAAGCAGTTTGTGTGGTACCAGATCTTAGGTATACACGGTTCATTATGTAACAAGCAGTATGAACCGCTTCCGCCCAAAACTTGGTTGGAACATCCTTTGCATGCAACATAGCACGAGCCATTTCCTGAATAACACGATTTTTCCTTTCAGCGACTCCATTTTGTTGCGGAGTGTATGGAGCCGAAAATTCTTGCCATGTACCATTTGCAATACAATACTCAATCACACCTGTGGCTGTGATCTCACCACCTCTATCGCTTCTGATATATTTAATTTGAGTGTCTTTCTCGTTCTGAATACGAAGGCATATTCCCTGAAACTCAAGAAACGCATCAGATTTTTCACGCAAGAATGATACCCAGGTAAAGCGAGTGTAATCATCAACCATAACCAAGATGTATCGTTTGCCTCCTAGACTAGGAGTACGAGTAGGACCCATCAGATCCATGTGTATGAGTTCTAAAGGAGAGGATGTGGTTATGGATTTTTTCTTGGAATGTGGACTACGTATCTGTTTACCTAGTTGACACCCACCACACACAGTGTCTCGATTTCTTCCAAGTCTAGGAACTCCCTTAATATATTCATTCCGAGTGAGATTGTCCAGGTGTTCAAAGTTGACATGACCTAGTCGTTGATGCCACAATAGACCTTCATTTAGTTTGCTAGGTAAGCAGTTCATGCTAGATGCAACCGGCTGAATGGCATAGCAATTATCCAATGTTCGTTTACCTGTCATGATACACTTACCCGAACTATCAAGCACGGAACATATATTTTTGGAAAAATTAACAGTATGGTCAGTATCACACAGTTGGCTAATACTGATCAAATTCACACGCAAACCATCAACTAACAAACAAACATCATTCGGAGATAAACCAATACCAGCGACAAATCCCTTACCAATCACAGGAGAGCTCTTACCATTCCCAAAAGTAACACTTCCACCATCTATAGCAGTAACGGAGGAGAAAAGTTTGGCATTACCTGACATATGTTTTGAAGCACCACTATCAAGTAGCCACTCAGTATCCGAACTTGAGACATGAAGAGCAGTGATCGCCACATTCGAAACATTTCCTGCAAAATTACAACGAAAAGAGTAAGAGGCATATGGATAAGATGGATAATCATACGATGGCTGTGAGAACCGCTTCCATGATTGTGGAACATGAGCAGCCACACCACACTGCGAAGCCCAATGTCCAAACTGTCCGCATAGTGAGCACGGCATTTGACGTTTCCTTCCCTGAGGCGGAACACGCCTGAACAGTTTCCACTTGCGCCGGATGCCAACCGTGTCCACAGAGTGATGAATGTCGGACTTTTTGGTAGGAGGATAGGGCAACAGTGGAGGTAATTCAGAAGATGACAACCCATTGCACTTTTCGAGCAACTGAAGGCGAATCAACTCCTTTTTGACCTTGTCTAGTTCTGAGGACACAATCTTATACCGCGCTTCCCATTCGACCTTGTCATGCTCAAGAGCAGCAAGATTACCCAGTAAAGCCACTTTATCAACCTGCCATGATACAGGTTCCCTATCCAGAATTGACATAGACGAGGAACTAGAAGACAATAAGTCAAGTCTG
Organism: Aquilegia eximia; assembly: GCA_023053565.1. Taxonomy (NCBI): domain Eukaryota; kingdom Viridiplantae; phylum Streptophyta; class Magnoliopsida; order Ranunculales; family Ranunculaceae; genus Aquilegia; species Aquilegia eximia. The sequence goes on from JALIGU010000010.1 coordinate 8,591,123, forward strand.
TCCTGAAGAATACAATTTTGTGCTTCCAACCTTAGGCATTCCTTTCTGGATAACCGGTATAGAGTAGCCCAATCATTATTGTCCACCAGAATCAAATCCCTGTCACAATTACTAGAGCATTCTTTACTGTCAGTTGACTGCTCATCAGACATTCGAGCAACAACCGAGACATGTGTCTTACCAGAGTAATCCATAGCACTATTGATCGTTGGCGTGAGCCTTTACGCTCCTTAACCAGCCCCCAGCGACTGATACCAATTGAGAAACTACAAATAGTGCTAGTATAACAAATGTGAATTCAAAACAAGCAAACAAACAATACACGGAAAGTAAATAACACACAGAAGTTTTTAACGTGGTAAAACCCAAACTGGGAAACGTCCACGGTTGTCCTCGCGACAACAAAATAATCCACTAGATGAAAAGAGATGTACAAACCTATCAACTACCTGCACTCACTGCGAGTTGATACTCCTGGTTATCTCTAACACCTTGACTTCACCAGAGCACCTTGATGTACGCACAAGACACTCGACTTCTTGATGAACACACAAGAAGACTCGAAGCCGAATTCACAATAACTCTTCAAGATCACAAAGATATGAATTGGGAAAAGGGGGAAGAAAGGGAATTGAGTTCAATAGCCACAAACAAATTCACTATCACAAACCTAACCAAAACACATGAACAAGGAGAAGGATGGACGGCCAAAGAACTACCTTGTTCTGTAGAAGAGAAACCCTATTTATACTTAGGGTTGAAAACCTAGGAAAATGGGCCGAAACTGTGCAAACCGACTTTGGACGTTCGTACGTCGATATGACGTTCGAACGTCGCCACACAAAAATAAGCCTGCTGCCTAACATGACGTACGAACGCTCTAAACCGGTACGTACGTCTCCATACGAAAACACGTCTGCTGACTACCTGGACGTACGAACGTCCTAACTGAGTACGTACGTCCTGACCAAAAGAAGTTCTCTGCTTCAGTGAACGTACGTACGTCCTAACTCGGTACGTACGTCCAGAACCCAGTAACTTTCCCTAGACAGACCTAAGAGACACAAGGACACGAGACGACCATGCGTACATCTTGGTTTTCCTAACAATGAATTCAAGGCGAGATAACCAAAGACACTTTGTCACAAAATTGATGTCAAACCACTTCGTGCCGGTTTCAGTTTCCACATTCGCCTTCATGGATTTCTTGAAATATCATCTGACCTTGCTTCGGGATCAAGCATCGTAATAACAATCCAGTTGCTGATTTCCTGAAAAGTTTGCCCTCATGGATTTTGTACATTGTGACCTTATGCAGCAATCGACTGGCTTCCTTTTTGTCGGAAGGTAGGACACCAGTTTGCAGATAAACCATGAAAGGCTCGATCCAAGTCCCCTGGATGTCTGCTGGAGTTGTTTCAAGTAGATCGGAGATTTGATGAATATCCTCTTCCTTGAGAAGATATGCGGGCTGTGAGTTGATTGCTATGGTTAGGGCCCGCGGTCTGTCTGAATCGATCTTAGATGCTAGAAATGCCAGTGAATCAGCATGTCTGTTGTCATCTCTGGGTATGTGTTCAATTGTGAAATAGTTGAGGTTGCTGATGAGCTCCTTTGCTTTGCTGGCATACCTAATGAGGTTGATCCCATTGATCTGGTAATTGCTGGTAATCTGATTGACTACTAGCTGTGAATCGCTGTACACTTTGAGACGAACTGCTTGTAAGTCGATGGCCATTTTTAGGCCCTGTATGAGTGCTTCGTATTCGGCCTCGTTGTTTGAGGTCGAGAAGTCGAGACGAGTTGCTCTTTCGAGCTGTGATCCTTCAGGAGAGATTAGCACACTACCTATTCCACTTCCATTGGAGTTGTGAGAACCATCTACATATAGCTGCCAAGTATCTGGGGGGTTGTCTTGGACTTGCCTTGTTTCAGGTTCTGGTTCCCAATTGACATCCTCTGCTGGATAGTCTACCAAAAATTCTGCGACGACCTGGCCCTTGACGGCCTGTCGCGAAACGAACTCGAAAGTGTAATCACCCAGCTCGGCTGCCCATCGAGCCATACGACCTGTTTTGTTTTTCTTCTCTAGTATGTGGCGTAATGGCTGATCGGTGATTACTTTTACAGCGTGTGCTTGGAAATAAGGCTTGAATTTGCATGCAGCGTAAAGTAATGCTAATGCTAACTTCTCTAGAGGTGTGTACCTTATTTCAGCCTGCTGTAAGACTTTGCTTGTGAAGTAGATAGGTCGTTCCACTTGATTGTCTTCTTTGAAAAGTACTGCGCTTATCGCAAAATCTGATGTTGCGAGGTAAACGCCAAGTACATCACCATCTACTGGTCTTGTAAGAACTGGTGGAGTAGACAGATATGCCTTGAGATCGTCGAAGGCTTTCTCGCACTCTTCCGTCCACTCATATGTAGCCCCCTTCTTCAAAATATGAAGCATTGGTCTACATTTATCTGATGCTCTGGAGATGAATCTGTTCAGAGCTGAAACCATGCCGTTGAGTTTCTGGATTTGTTTCTTTGTTTTTGGACTTGGCATGTCGATCAGGGCTCTGATCTGGTCGGGATTTGCTTCGATGCCTCGTCTGGTGACTAGGTAGCCTAGGAATTTTCCTGATGCGACCCCGAACAGACACTTTTCTGGATTAAGACGCATTCTGTATTGTCTTAACCTTTGGAATGCCTGGTCGAGGTTGTACAAATGATCTCGTTCTTTATCGCTCTTCACTAGCATGTCATCAATGTAGACCTCCATTGTTCAACCTAGGAGGTCGTCGAACATTCTGGTGACCAGTCTTTGGTAGGTCGCCCCTGCATTCCTTAGCCCGAATGGCATGACTTTGTAACAGAAAATACCTTGCTCAGTTGTGAAAGAGGTCTTTTCTTGATCAGGCTCGTACATTGGGATCTGATTATACCCTGAGTATGCGTCCATGAATGACAGTAGCTCAAAACCGCATGTCTGATCGACTAGCCTATCGATTCGTGGCAGTGGGAAAGAATCTTTAGGACAAGCTTTATTGAGGCTTGTAAAGTCGATGCAGACCCTTGTTTTTCCATTTTCTTTAGGACTGGAACTATGTTGGCTAGCCAGTCTGGAGTATCGACTTCTCTGATGAAGCCGACCTGCTTGAGTCTATTGATCTCTTCATTGACGGCTTCGTGAAACTTAGGAGCAAGTCTTCTTGGTTTCTGCTTCACAGGTCGATAATTGGGATTGACCCGTAGCCTATGGCATGCAATTGATGGATCTATTCCGGGCATATCGATATACGACCAAGCAAAAACATCTTTATTCATTGAAAGAAAATTTACAAAATGAGCGAACTTATCTTCTTCCATTTCTGAACCTACATAGACATACCTTGGGTCCTCATCTGACCCAATGTTAACTCGCACGCCTGGATCGGTGCTTCCGAGACTCAGCTTGGGGGAGCTCGCTTGCTCCTTCTGTAATTGCTATTTAGCAGGTTCAGCTTTTTCTTTGGATGGGCTCTTTGACTTGTTGCCCTCCTCAGCCTCTGTTGGGACTAGGCTCTTTCCTTTGACATCACCATCCTTAACTCCAGAGGTGGATGGCTTTGATGATGAAACAGCTTCAATAACACCGTGGCATTCTTGTGCGGTGTTCTGATTACCGCGGAGTTCCATTATCCCATAAGGGCCGGGATAGCGGAATACCTGATGGTAAGTCGAAGGCACACCTCTCATAGCATGGATCCACTTTCGACCCAGAATCGCATTGTACTTGCTTGCGATATTTAGGACGCTGAACTTGCTGGTTACAACGACCTTATCTTCCCTTCTGCCTACAGTGACAGGCAGAAGGATCTCCCCCTTAGGGTCTTCCCTTGAACTATTGAAGCCAAGGATCGGTGTGAAGTCTGGGATGAGCACTGAATCGGGCAGCCTCATGTCCTTGAAAGTTCGGTACATGAGAATGTTGCATGATGCCCCAGGGTCAATGAATACCCTCTTGATAGTATAATCTGCTATTCTGAGTTCAACGACCATTGCGTCGTTGTGTGGAGTAACGACCTTGTTGAGATCGTCTTCAGTGAAAGTGATGTCAGTCTCTTGGCGGGCAGGGATGTTGAAGCGAGCTGCTCGGCCACTGATAGAGTAGACATGGTGGAGATGTTCCACTCGTCTCTTTTTATCCCGAGAGACAGGGGTGTGATGAGATTCGTCAATCATGTAGACCACATGACTGTCGGAGTCGCTGTCGCTATCAACTTTATTTGCGACCTTCTTGTTGATATGATCGCGTAGGTCGCCTGTTGGACCTAAGCGCTGGGAGAGGCTACGCCCTCTGCTGCGTGCTGGGCTTGCGGAGGCCGTTCTGGCCTTGCTTTGACCCCGCTTTGGTGAGCGAGGAGGGGTTCTGGATTCCTTCCTCATTCGCTTGCCTGTGGACTCCTCATTCCTTCCGAGGATCCAATTATTGAGCCGTTTCTCATCGGCCCAGGTCTGAAGTGCGCGCTTTAAGACGCGACAATCATCAGTCTGATGACACCGTACTTTATGGACTTTGCAGTACGGGCGACCAGATGTATCCTCCAACTGTGTGAAGGCAGGAATCTTGCACCAATGGTTGTGCTTGATCCTTTCGTAGATATAACCGGCTGGTCGCGTAAACCGGTGATATTCTCGCTGCTCGGTAGGCAGCGTCTTAGCTTTGAACCTCTTTCCATCTGATCGAGGTCGTTTGCTTGAGCCAGCCTCAATGTTGCTGACTACATGGTTCTTCTCCCTCCCAGTGAGGGCTTCTTCTAGCTTTATATAACGATCTACCTTTAGGTAGAGCTCGTCAAGTGATGAAGGTCTCTTCATTGCCAGAGACTTGTGCAGGTCGGACCCTTGGATCAGTCCGTGAGATAAAGCAATAGTTGCAAAGGTTTCGTGCTCCTTTGCGAAGTCCTGAATGGAATGTAACTCAGACTTAAAACGTGAAAAGAAAACACTAAGTGACTCACCATCCTTCTGCTTGACTTTGAAGATGGAGTCAATGGTAACAGGGCGCTTCTTATTGTGGATGTAGAAGATGACGAATTGTTTTTCAAGCTCTGCAAATGAGCTGATGGATCCTGGCTTCAGTCGATGAAACCAGTCGAGAGCTGGTCCGGTGAGGCTGGACTGAAACAGCAAACACAAAAGATGATCCTCCTTGATCAGAGGAAGGGACTTTCGGAATCCCTTGACATGGTCGGTTGGATCTCCGACTCCTGCATATTGGTCGAACTTGGGGGCATTCAGCTTGTTCGGCAGATCGTGTTCCAGGATCTCGTTGGAGAAAGGAGACTCCTGGAATTGTTGAAGGGACTGCACAGCAAGTTGCTCTGCAGTGTGGCTCTTGGATCGGTGAAGGAGAGCCTGAGATGCTTTGAACTCCGCCAGCTGCTGGCTGAGTTGCTCGAACTTTTGGTTGGAATCATCAGCAGGGATGACTCCAAGTCCGCTATTTTCCCCTTGCTGGGGGTTGGTTTGTGCGGCTTTTAGGCGCTCATTTTCTTCCTGCAGACGTGTAATCTGTGCCTGCAGATCTTGGATAGTGACTTCCTGAGTGGTCATTGGAACGAGTGATTTTGATTTTAAGGGTGGGAGGGTTTTGGGTTTTCGATTATATCGAATTCCTTGCAGTCGGCGCCAAATGTATTAACCTATTTCTAGATTAATGCATCAACAGGATCAGGTCGTTATGGAGACTTGACCAAATGGGGATATTGGAGATTGGGGTGGCTGCACCTCGTTGAGATCGAGATTGCCTACGTACTCTAGCTCGGGGGAATTGAACTTAGAGATCAAGCCATCGTAGTTCTGTTTATATAGAAGATTGAAGGGCGTGGATCGTGGATCTTGCAGATTCTCCGCCATCATAATGAGGATTAAATGTGTAACGCGCGAGGATCATCCCTATGAATTAATTATGTAACTGATGAGAATATTCTGTGCATTGAAGAGGAGCACGTGTGAATAGCAGGTCGCTGGTCGTTGTGTAGTCTGGTCGCTTTAGTCAGGCTGTGAGCGGGTAGAGATTGTGGCGACCTGACAGATGGATGACTGTGCCACGTGGCTGCTTTTGATTGGTCGGAGTATGTAGTACCCCTACATTAGCTATCGAGCAATGACTTGAATAGCGCCATGGTAGTATGGGTTATTACAAATTTTAAGATTTCTAATGAATATTATGCGCACGAAAAGATCGTAAAAAATGGTTACAATTGACTCTTCTGTTTTTGAAACCTCTTGAACAGTGTTCTGAATCAGTTACTGCTCATTTTATTCCCACATTGATCCTACACTTATTGTGTTCTCAACGTTTTATACCAGTTCCTGAGATAACACATCGAGCAATGACTTGACTAGCGAGACATAGTAGATTGGGTTTCTACTAATCATCAGATATCTGATGCACAGTTGCGCACATGAGCTCTTTTTTACTGTCAGACATGCAGAAAATCTCAAGCCATTACTCACAGCAGTCCTGGTTGGCTGGTTCATCCACCAGGCATTGGTTTGGCCAAACAATTTTTTTTTGATATTCCTATTGTTCTCAAACCAGCAACGACCTTAGGAAAGGCAATCCCCATTCCCCATAAGTAATGAATCGAATGGAAATTCAACTATCATAAGCAGTTAAGCACAATGCGACCAACATTTACAAACTCTGCAACGACAGACTCATGACTGATGGAACAAATCAAATTCCATATATTAATTTTTTGAAGCCTGGTGACGGCCTTTCTTACTGAGCATAGACATCTTCCCTCTCCGTCATTGTCTGCCTAAGCAGTAACCCTTTATGGCCTTCTTCATGCCCTTGAAGAGGAAATGACTGCCAACTAATTATCATAGTCCCACACAGATAAGAGTCTGATATGTTTTCAGAGTTTTGTAATAATGCTTCGAAATAGACCAATGAGCAATGAAAACAACATGTGCATAAGTAGAATTGGGTTTCTACCAACCATCTGATTATCAGGTGACACTGCACAGATGAGCTCTCTCCCTTTTTAACTATTTCTTCTAATACTAGAAATTTTCAAGAAAATAATTATATCTACTGCATCTGTTTTGCCTGACCAACGCCTCAAGTAGGCTGCAGCTAAGCGAAATTACTCTATTGACAGGCACCTTGATTTATTTGAAGGTATTTAAAATTGGAAATTACATGGAGTGTTCTAACACATTAGAGTATGAGCTAATATTTTGTGTTTATGTCCTTCATGAAAATCGATGCGAGTATGTGACAGACTATACCTTACGTTTTAAATGTACAACTAAGAAACTCTTCAAACTAAAAGCAGACATCAAAAGCATTTTAGTAAGAGCTTGTTCTTGCGGCAAGATCCCAAGTCCCAACTTATGTTCTGTTACCAGTGTGTCCATGAGACCATGACATGCGAAACAAAACATGAAAACAATGAATGTTGAAGGACAAAAAAAAAAAGATGATTTGGAGCCTGTCAGACAACCGCATGACCATCTCAACCACCGAGGCAGCTGAGAACGATCCTCTACAGCCAGGAGACTCACAGCCTGAATCTTGGCTATTAATCACGCTCTGATCACACGGTCCTGGTTCATCCACCAGGCTTTGGTTACCGTCTCCTTTTAACTCAAGGATACAGAGGTACTTCCCTATAGAACAGATCCTGTTCAAGTAAGGTCGTATCATACACTCTCATTTCTTTGTTCAAATAGTGTTCCAAACCTCTCACTTTAGTCCATGTGGGACTAAACCATTGGCAGTCCTCATAAGACATCAAGTTTTTTATTTGTATTGATTTTGGAAGTTTTACATAAGATTACAAATCAGGAGAAAGACTTCACAATCACATAGGCACATAAATACAGTCAAAATTATGATTTAATAGACTCTTCTGTATTTGAGATTGTTTCAATAGACTTAGAACTCAACCTGGAATACATAGCCACATAGGCACCTCATGAACAGTGTTTTCAATCATTTATTGATCATATTTACTCCCATATTGGTAATACATATAGACGTCTCAACGTTATATACCAATTCCTTCCAAAATGTTGTGAGCAATGACTTGACTAGCGACATGGTAGACTGGGTTTCTACTAATCCTCAGATATCTGATGATCAGTTGCGCACATGAGCTGCAAGGCAACCCCAATGAGTGTGAATCAAATGTCAATCTATCATAAGCACAATGCAACCACAATGCAACTGACTCTCAAATTTAGAGTAGTTCTTCTCTGTTTACTTAAGTATTAAAACCCTCAATGGCCTTCGTCATAACCTTGAAGAAAAAACGTGTCTACCAAGTGCCAACTAATACCATATTCTCACACAGATGAGAGTCTGATATGTGCTCAGAGTTTTGTAATTATGCTTCCAAGTAGACTAATGAGCAATGAAGACAATATGTGCATAAGTAGCATTTAGCCAAGATTTTTCAAGAAATTGTTTTTATGTAGCCTGCAGCAAAGCAAAATTACTCTATTGACAGGCACCTCAATTTATTTGAAGGTATTTGAGATTAGAAATGACATGGAGTGGTCTAACACAATAAGACATCAGAGTATGAGCTAATATTTTGTGATATGTCCACCGTGAAGATCAATGTGTCTGACTATACCTTTGGAAAATTTACGCGTTTTACATGAAAACAATGTATTTCGAAGGGGAAAAAAAAAAGATGATTTGGGGCCTGTCAGACAACCGCATGACCATCTCAGCCACCGGGGCAGCTGAGAACGATCCTCTACAGCCAGGAGACTCACAGCTTGAACCTTGGCCACTAATCACGCTCTGATTACACACGGTCCTGGGTCATCAACCAGGCTTTGGTTACCGTCTCCTTTTTACTCAAGGATACAGAGGTACTTCCCTATAGAACAGATCCTGTTCAAGTAAGGTCGTATCATTCACTCTGTCTCAGTTGTTCATTTAGTTTTCCAATCCTGTCAATTTAGTCAATGCGGGACTAAAATGGAATAACTGATGAGTTAAGTTTGGCTAAACCTTCTGTCTCATAAGTCCTGTTATACTGAGGAATGAAAATAACAAGAGCAGTCAATGCCCGTATGAGCTCTCTTTTTACTGTTTGTCTTATGCATAATCATGATAAATGACCAGTCATTTTTCTGCTCTATCGATGATGACATCGACAAATAGTATGGTTTTCTACCCAGCAACCACCATAAGCACAATGCAACTGACTTGCAAATTTATGTAAGTCGTTCTCCAGTCGCCGTTTTACTTGTGCAGTAAAACCCTCTATGGCCTTCATAATAATAACCTTGAAGAAAAGACGTGTCTGCCAACTAAGTACCATGATCCTACTGAGATGAGAGTCTGATATGTTTTCAGAGTTTTGTAATAATGCTTGGAAGTAGACTGACTAATGAGCAATGAAAATAACATGGCATAAGTAGAATGGGCTTCTACCAACCATCTGATTATCAGAATATCAGGTGACACTCAGCTTCCCTTGCGGGAAAAAAAAATAGGATAGAAAACAAAGAAAAAATAATTAGACTTCCTCTAATGCTTCATATTGTTTGTGAGGTGTTTTATTATCAAGAACAAGCTTTCTCCCTTTAAAAGCAACTTGCTTGCCCAAATACCTCAAAAACAAGTTGCCTTGGGGCGAGCAAGTTACGAGGTGTAACCACTGTACGATTGGTTGACATCGGATAGCATACCACTTAAATATTGTTAAAGCGCAAACTAAGCAAAATATTACAAAAACAGAGTTAACACAGTTAATAACATACATTGTTGAGAAAAAGTATTTACATGATAGAATGTCATTAATAATCAAGCTTAAATTCAAACTAATACCTTAAAGCAAATCATCATTAATTGGCATCTTGAACCTAGGGGTGGGCAAAAAACCGGAAAACCGGAAAACCGAACCGAAATAACCGGTCAAAAACTGGTCAAAACTGTGTTGACTAAGAACCGAAGGAAACCGAACCGAAACCGAACCAAACCGAGCACATTCAATCCAGTTCCAGTTCCTGTTTATTTCTCTCGGTTTAAACCGAACCGAACCGAAATAAATAATTATTTTTAAAAAAGAATAATATAAATATATAATATCACATTATCACTAGGGCTTAATTCACTCATTCGGTATTCTCTCGAGTCTCTTCTCCTTCTCTCTCAAATTCGATCTCCGCCACCACCACCACTAAACACCACCACCACCACCACTAAAGAACAACACCCACCCACCACCACCACCACCAGCCAACACCCACTAAACACCCACCACCACCACCACCACACCAACACCCACAAAAGCATCCTCGATTACGAACGAAATCCGTGAAGAAGAATCTGTTTTCTGATTTTGATTTTGGGTGTTTCTTATAAGACAATTGAATTGGATAGATAAAGTAAGCAGTTCTTCTTCTTGTTTGATACCCTTTTTACAAGTTGTTGATCTTCTATGTGTGATTGTGTTTTATTTTAAAAACCCCTCTTGATTATGATTGCCTTAGTTTTGATAGGATTTATGCTCAACACTTGTGATTAAGTTAAAACTTCATGGTTTTAATGAAATGATTGTACTTGTTTGTAGCTTCACCAGAAAATTACATGAATAAAACACCCTAGATAGTAGATTCTGCCAATGCATGAAGCCATTTTGCTTCTGCCGTTCTGCGATTGCAAGAAGCAACTTGGTGAAACCCCCAACATGCTCAGTTCTGTCTGTCTCTTTGCATCTTTGTTAGTTACAACATCACAGTAGTTATCAGACCTATCTACTTGCCACTCACCCACAAGAATGTCTCGCACCACACACCCACACAGTTAAACACACCCATACCATTGGAAATGGACTAACCATCACTTCCATGTAAAAGTCATAATCTGTGTGATCAGGTGTAGATGCAGATGGGCCACATTGATAACAATTTCCTACAGTTCACACATAGACTCTTGACTCTTGCTTCTTGTTTTCCAAAAAAGTGAACAAATGGATTTCCTATAAATGTGAACAAATGATCTTCCTAGTTCCTATATACACATCAACTCATCAAGTATTACTTGTTTTGCAGTTGGTCACTTTGCTTCTTTCTCTTCCCTGTTTTCAACCAATGATGTTTAAGCAGAGAAGTTGTTCTGTTCTTCTTCTTCATATACTACTTCTGTTTCTTGTTCTGAACTTTGGATCATCTCAAGCTCAAGTTCTACCTGATTATGAAGGTTAGCTAGATTCTTATCTCATCATATATGTTTTTGTTTATCCTTAAATTTCAACTTCAAATTTCATTTGAAATAGCTTAATTTTGTTGCATGAAGATGCATAATTTGCTTGTTTATGAAGTGACAACAATTTGCTAATATTCATTGTATTTTTATTTGTATGTTGCATAGTTGCAGTAGCTTGGAAGAAGAAGAAGGGAAGAAGAAGAAGTTGGCAGGGCTTGGAAAGTTGGAAGAAAAAGTGTTTTGGAGTTTGGGCTAACTTTGTTTTGTTTGTTTAAGTTGTATTGGACCCTTCATTTGTGTTGTTGGCCTGTTGGGTTTGTTTATTTGAGATGGACTGGACCCTTGTTGGACTATTATAGTATTATGTATTAGTTTGTTTTAAATGTTTTGTAATTTTGTTGATTTTTTAGTGTACTGTTGGGTTATTAAAGCCCAAAATATAAGCCCAAATTAAAGCCCAAACCGAAAACCGAACCGAACCGAACCGAATTGAATCGGTCCAATCCAGTCCAGTTCTATCAATAAATTTACAGTTCTTGAAAACGAACCGAACCGAATTAGTATGCACAGTTCAGTTCCAATTTGATGAGAAACTTGAACCGAACCGAACCGTGCCCACCCCTACTTGAACCTACATGAGGGACAAAAGTGACTCGTTTCCAACCACTTGGTAATGCATTCTCCGTGAAAGCCATGAGAACAAGGGAGTCGTGTTACCTCTAATCCCATCTCAAACTCATTGTAGGGGTACTACATACAACATACATGTGGCACCATCTCTACCGTTCATCATGGTGCCACATGTCAACATCTAATGGGCTCTCTCTTGATGACACAAGTTACAAAGTTAAAGCCAATTACTACAAAGATATTCTCTCATTATTACCCTAGTAAATGCTAAGAATGGAGTTACATTGTAGCCTATAAATATGAAGGCAAGCTACTCATTCTAGGCATGTTCTCATCTCTGCTCAGATGGTCTGATGGCCTAATGCTCCCAACACGACCTCATGGTGAGGTCTCAATATCAACGACCTCCCCAATCTCTCATGATGAGACCTCACCTCTCAGGTCTCATCTCTCTCTTGAGCTCTCTCCATTATCGAGCTCCCATTTTGTATCACCACTACTATAATAAAGATCATTCTCTCTCTCCGTGGATGTAGGCACAATTGCCGAACCACGTATACAATGGTGTTCATGTCTCTACTTTATTATTATTGTTCATATCATACAGATCATCATCATTCATTAATGTATTGACCAACCTCACAAATATGGTTAATACACTCATCTAAACATATATTACACACTTTGTTAATAATTGAAGTTTCACCTCCACCATCGAATTTAATCTTCTCCAACTCGTCAATTGCCTTTCTGGAAGCAGGAATCATCTTCAACCTCTCACTTGCTTCTACTGCTGACATCCTCATAATGTGTTCAGTTATGTACATATCAAGCAGCTGCTGATTATAACCAGGATGCCGTTGCTGCAGATAACGAACAAAGTCATAATACTGTTGCTATAGTTGCTGCGGATAACTATCTAACTCATCAAGGTGTTGCTGTTGTTGTTGTTGCTGTAGTTGCTGCTCACGCAATTGTTCTTGAACTAACTCATCAGGTGTCTGGGTACGCTTGTAAACAGCTTCACAAGTTATATGGATACCCAATGACAGCATAAGACCTCCCTTATTAACAATGTCAAAAGCTTTATCAACGATTTCTTGTTCGAACATGGCTTTTGTATGTCCAGTTGTCCACTCACTTCAACACGATCTATACCAACTTCAGTCAACATGTCACTGACAAGCCCTGGCAACTCCCAACCATATTTGAAGACACGAGGATCTGCCAAGAAGGTTTTGCTCGTGCGGATGGAAGATACATTTTCATGTGCAGTGATTAACTGTCCATTTTGTAAACGAACATTATACTTGTACTTGTTTTGAAAACGAAACTGAAAGCGGAATTGAATAGAATTTTTTTTCAGCATTAGGAATTATAAGTTCCTTTCTGCGCAGTTTGTAGAATTTAAGAGAAAAATCAACTGTATCAAAATCATACCTGAATCCCTGAATCTCCATGGATTGTGATAAAGGCTCCATCATAGTGAGAAGATCAGAAGAAGAGTTGTTTGAGATTTACAAGACTTGCTTTAGGGCGAGAGTTTTTTTTTTTTTTTCTTGGTAACCTTAGGGAGAGTGATTAATTAGGATATGGTTTTTAACAACATCTATATATAGGTTAATTAGTTTATACATAGTCGGTTTTGAATTCCTGTTGTGTTTAGGAAACAAGGTTGCCAAGTCGGATTCCACTTGTCAAACTGAGAACTACTGGTATTCTTTGTCCTTTAAACATCTTATTTGGCACTTTTTGAGTAAACAGATTTAAACATGGCAATTGGCAAAGAATTAAACAGAGCTTTTTATTGAATTAAACAGGGAAATGTTTATATTAATATATATTTATTTTTTATTTTTTTCGAAAGCTCGCATCTGAGGTATGGTGGAGCTGCAGTGAGAAGTTCACAGCCAAAGCCTCCCCAGGCCTAATTAACATCAAGCATTGCACGTGTTACATCCAATGCAAATGCTGGCAGTCTGGCACTGCATGAAATTCAATTGGAATGTTGAAGAACTTCTTGGACATGGCTGCTAACCTCTCTCCTACTGCCTGCAAACTGCCTCCACGAGCATACTTAGATACAGAGATACTGGGTCGCAATTCCAGTGATGCACGTGTATGGTGTGGACCACTTGTTCTTCCAGCTAATGCTTCTATCAGTCATTCACTGGGTCCCCTGAGCAATCTGGAAATATCCGATGATGTGAACACGGAGCACTAGCTAGCTCCATTGGCTGCCATAAAACCAAACTAAAAGTATGGACAGATTTCATAGAGAATTTGCATGTAGGAGATACATTATTTGTTCTCGGGCTGTCTAGGGTGGTGATCTTATAGAACTATATAATCTTTGGTTTTGTTGTCGTTGTAAGTATATGAGATAAATATGTAACAAAGTAGTACATGCCTACATTGTGAATCAACAAAGAATTCTCCTTTACAAACTCAATCATGGTTGTTAGCTATAATAATACCAGGTTACATTTAAAATCCGAATGACTCTTCCAATCTGGGGATGTAGTTTGAAATCGAAGTAGATCCAATAGTCCCTATGATTCTTATCCAAGGTTGCTCCTCTTTTTGCAGCAAAGTCTGCTTTGAGTCTGCTTTTCCAAACTAGTTCTGTTGAACCATTAATTCCAAAGTCCTCCATCTATCATCTGCAAATGTACAATTCTCAGCACTCCTGAAACTAGATTACCTGAAGATGCACCATCCTTGTTGGCTTTCATCAATCATCACATATCTGGTGGTCTCCGTTGGACTTCCCCAAGGGATTGAGCAGCAGAAAATTAGTTAAATTTTTTTTTTTTTTTTTAATAATATTTCACTTTATTGATAAGCTCAAAGATTTGCACACAAGTATAGGACAAGCTGCGCTGCAAGTCCTTTCTGAATAGCAAACCCAATCCACCCAATCCTTCTGACATAGAAATGGTAATAACTAATAAGCTTCTAATTTTTGCACAGTTCAAATGAATATTGACTGTGAAGTCAATAAGTGCAGCTGAAGTTGTATCTCATGTAGCTATTACATAAAGAATCAGCCAGTCGATTTCGCGTTTGCAGGCCTCACTCTGTAAGATTATCACATGTACAAAGTACACCAATGTCTCGTTGAAACACCAACTTAGAAATTTATCAGGAGTCAGGACACACAGCAACATCTTAAGATTGCAGGAAGTCGCAAGACCATCACAGCGACAGTACACCAAGTGTCTAGTCGAAAACATCAACTTGAGAAATTTATCAGGACGCCTAACAACATCTTATAATAGGAAGTCTGAAGTCGCCAAACACTCAGATTGCCTCCAGGGTGTCAAAAGTTAAAGATACTAGAAACTGAACATATAGCTTGATTCCTCCATAGGTCTTAATGTTTGAGCAATTGAGCATCATATGTTAGTGGCTTTATTAACTATACAACCAAACAATGTAATGCAACCTAATGCTCCGAAAACATTAGTCAACATTATTAAAAACAATAAAATCACATCTGTAACACTACCTTCAAGCAAATCCGACATTTCTGGATATTGGAAAGCAGATGTAAGATTGTGTTTGACGATGAACAGAAATATCCATTATGTGGAAGACAAATTGGGAACTATGTCACAGATAAAATCAGAGTATTTTGGAATTCCTAAACAATAAGCTCATTGCAAGTCTTGGAGATCACCTTAAAGGATGGGCGTAATATCGATCATGCAAAATGTGCTCAGCAGCCTCTTGGAGTGCATAATTAGGTTTCAAAAACATATGAACCAACAATGGTTCTATGAACAACATAAATTTATCGAAAGACAACATTAAGATATCATAGAGGTTCTACCATGATCTGCGCCAACCCCAGTACCCCACTACAGACCTTTAGAAAACCCTACTGTCAGGTCCAGTCTTGATGTTGATAGAGCCTCAAACAACCCCCGCCCCAAACTCGAAAGAGAAATTTAATAACTTTTTTGTTTGTTGCTGCTGCTTAAAATAGACCAACTGCCTTAATTAGTAAGACTCAAAAGTCAAAACTAACAAGATGGTCATTATAAATTGACCATCAGAGATGCTCTAATCCTCTTCGGTTTTAGGAAACTTTGAGGCATCATCTAGATTCTAGACGATAGTTTTTTCGACTACCATCCATAGTGTGTACATGTCATCTTTTCATGCATTGCCCAACTCTAGCGTGCAAGGGAATAATAAAAGATAGTTTACCTTTTTATTTTAGAAATAGAGTGTGACAGTCGCATCATTTCATTGCAACATCTTGGTACCATAATTATGCTACCCCTGTTATCACAATAGCAGTTTATTATGCTAATCATGTTATCATAATTTACTCAATTGCTACAGATTAAGTTACCACGGTAGCAGCTTAACCCATTAAAACATGTGGTCTTACCAGGCCACACCCTTGTATAGCGGCTTGGTATGATAACTGTGCTAACTGTGTCATTGTATTTACATTCTTTGCAATCCTGATAAGTTACCATAGAAAATTTTATGTTAATTATAGCAGTTTAAAACATAGTTTAAAACACCGATTTCGAGCGAAATTTCGAATCCTGGAAAAACGGTATATGCCGAGATTTCGACACTAAAAAAGAATTTGGAATCTAAGTATTCGTGAATATTCGCGGATATTTATATGCCGAGATTTCGACACTAAAAAGAATTTGGAATCTAAGTATTGTGAATATTCGCGGATATTTATATATCCGATTTCTCAAATCTCGGCATAATTCGTGGGATATCCACGGATATCCCCGATATTTTAAACCATAGGTTTAAAATGCTAACGTATAAAAATATCTTCTATCAAAGTAGTAGTGAATTAATGTCGCTACATGGCGGGCTATTCTATGGATGACACAAAGTTGCAAAGAGACTAAACCCTAATAGAAACGCCGGCCAACATCGTGGGTTAGTTTTATACATTGCAAGGACTAAATTTTCATTCTGCAAGTAAACTCCATTTCCGTATTAACATCAAGTGAACTACTACCAAAAAATAGATAATAAAGAAAAAAAACTAAATTATAATAATACTATGCCATTTACAAAATAAGAGATACATTCGTAATCAAAATATATCGTTACCTATTGGCTTGAGTACAGCACCTTCTATGATCTTCCACCCTGACTTGGTGGAGTACAACATCTCGTATCTTGTGGTGTAGGTCGTACTGTAAGAGTCATTATTCTCAGGATGAGCTACATCTGTGAGATGAGCTGCTTCTTCAAGTGTTGCCTCCACCATGGCTCGCCGCCCATCTAGTGAAACTGTCACGCTGTCAATAGTCAAGCCCAAAAGTGTGTACTCCCAGAACCAACCATGTTGTGCAATTTCTGCAGCACGATCTGTCCATACCTTCAGCATCTGACCCTCCAAAACCTGGTCAAATTTCGTAAAATGTCGAGGCTACATTAATAAAACAAGGAAAGCCCCGAACGAACTATCAGATCAAATGCCGTAACTACAATGCACTCTGGTTTCTGGAGAACAATGACTACAATACTTTGGTATTTATCACAGAAATTAAACTAACAAACCTTTTTTTTATCAGAAGTCCAAAAATTATTATGATCATGACCATTCCTTTCTTTTTTCAGTGATTTTCACGTCTCAAAAACGGAAGAAGAAATCAAGGAGGCCTTGTTCAGCATGGGAGACAATAAAAATATATGCCCTGATGGTTATAATGTTCTTCATGAGTCAATGGAGTATCATAGGTACTGATGTATTAGTATTACATCGTATGCGCCTAAAGGGGTAAACTCAACATTTCTTTGTCTGGTTCCCAAAGTGTAAATCAACAAAGGTGGAGCATTACAGTCCCATTGCTTGCTGTAATACATTGTAGAAGTGTGTCTTTAAAGTGCTAGCAAACAGAACAGTGGAACTCATTCCCTCACTGGTCAACCCAACTCAAACAGCTTTCATTAAGGGAAGGTGCATAAAAGATAATCTCTTGGTAGCTCATGAGTTACTATGAGGGTATAGGATAAAATGTATCAGTCCTAGATGTGCTCTAAAAGTTGATTTACCGAAAGCATACGACACTGGGTGCTGGAGTACTGTTAAACACATGCTGAGAAGGTTTATTGTCCCCTCTCAATTTATCATACGGATCAAAATGTGCCTGAAAACCTCTCACTCTTCAATTCTCATCAATGGGAAACTTGAGGGTTATGATAAAAGACTTAAGGGGTTGAGACGAGGTGATCCAATCTCACCCCTTACCGTCCGAACCTCATCCCAAATGTAAGAAATCCTCACAAACTCATCTTGGGTTTGCTGATGATATCTTAATGCTCATTAGAGTCTGGAGAAGCCATTAAAGACATCTTAGTCTTTTCCAAGGGGCTACCAGTATGCAGTTGACTTATCACAAGACCTTACTGTTATCTGGTGGACTATATGTGGGGGAACTAGAACAAATGGTAGAGCAACTAGGGGTTCAAGTCACAAAGCCTCCTGTTAAATATTCGGCACTGCACTTACTATGCTCTAGGATCTCCATTAAAGACTGTAAAAAAAAAAAAAAAAAAAATCTATAAAAATTCAGAATTGAAGAGAAGAACCCTCTCTTTTGCAGCCAGGATGCCCCTTATAAGTCAGTCTTACTAGCACTTAACACGGACTAAGGTTGTCATACTCCCTAAATCACAAAAAAGATTACACAAATTTGCAACAATATTTATGGTGTAGACCCTCTTTGGAACACAAAATGAACCATGCAAATAAGAATATTCTTATGTATCTTAAGCGTGAGGGCGGATTGGGCTTCTCTAATCTGAAGACTTGGAATATAGCTGCAATCTGTAGCCTTCTTTTCAAGATTGTTGCTGAGAAAGACAGCTTATGGTCCTCATGGATTCGGAACCAGGTGGTCAAGAAGTACTTTTCGACATTGAAGCCTCCAGCTGATTGTACTTGGTCTTGGAGAAAAAGTTTATAACTGCAGGAAGGTTGCTAGAAACATATTACTTATATAATTGCTAATGGAGAGGACACAATCCTTTGGCATGAGTTATGGCGTAGCCTAAGCCCTTCGATTGAAAGCAGTGCAGCTTGCCTGTATATTACAGCTCCTCTTGATGCTAAGTTTGGCTACCTTATTGATAATGGCAGCAGGAACAATATGGTCAGTAGCATACCAGATCAGCAGCTTAGAGACTCTAACATGAGAACTGATGGCAATAATGGTTTAGCAAGAGTTATATGGAAACCATCTTCCACTGGGCTATTCAACACTAAATCAACATACGAAGCAATTCAGTAGAAGAGACCAATAGTGCCTTGGCAAAGGCTTATGTGGGGTAAACTTGTACAGCCAAAGATTCCTTTACCTGTTGGCAGTTATTCAAAGGTAGTCATCCTACTCAAGAACACCTCATCATAAGAAAAGCGCTATTTACTTAATTACTTCAGTCTGTAGCTTATGCACAGGGCAATGGGAGAACTCTAACCACTCATATTTTGGTTGTCCATACTCTACTAAAATTTGGAGAACTGTTAAACATAGTGTTGGACTAAGAACAGGAGTTACTAACTCAGAGAGGGAATGTTAGTGTTTAATTGGCAAGCCTGTTTTTAATGAGATCGGTAACTCAAAGATGCACTGCCTGGGATAGAACCCCAGACCTCTGGTACCATTGCCCAGAGGTTTTACCAACTGGGCTCAGCTGGCATCTGCAAATTTTGATATGTAAACAACTACATCTAGAACTCTTAGGAAGAATCGGCAAGAAGCTAAGTCTCTAACAACCCCATTAAACCTGGGACCCCAAAAGCACTAAAATGTAAATTTTTGTCACATAAATCCTCTCAGCCAAAATGATCGTAAACTACAATCTAATCCTCGCCCTACCATTCGTCCTCCTCTGTACTAAGAGATGTTTGTACCACAATGCCTGCACATCAGAACTTCCAAAACCCTTTGACAGAGCACTTTCCCTCCAACTACGCTCCGTGATTCATGAGATCAGTCACCATCACTCCCATCCACCATCACCTATGATGACGTGGCCTAAAATAAAACATTGCAGTGTAACTGTTAAGGCAATGGAAATGTCTATTTAGTTGCACGGAATCTTTACATAAAATTCTGTTTACCTTTCTTTTCTTTTTGTGATAAGTAAACAATTACATCTAGAACTCGTAGGAAGAATCGGCAAGAAGCTAACTCTCTAACAACCCCATAATACCTGGGACCCCAAAAGCACTAAAATGTACATTATTGTCACGTAGATTCACCCCTCGGCCAAAATGATCATAAACTACAATCTAGTCCTCACCCTACCATCCTCCCCCCCCCCCCCCCCCCCCCCGCCCACTGTACTCAGAGATGTTTGTACCACATTCCCTCCACATCAGAACTTCCAAAATCTTTCAACTGAGCACTTTCTCTCCCATTTCACCATTACCCTGCAACATCCTATTTTCCATATACCCCATCTCCTGCAACGCCCCTACACCAGAAGTACAACGTTGCATACATCCTGCTTCTGCACTCTTTGTAACCCCTCTCATTACCACCTGAGTGAAGGGTCTCCAGTCAAGCTTATCACCCTCATCTCTGCACCTACCTCCATCCCCACTTCTCCTCTTTCCTTCCTTTCTAAAAACCGAACCATCGCCATTTTTGCTACTGGTACAGCGGCAGGCAGGCCCCTGCCACTTTAATAATTGAAAATTTAGTTTTCGGTACATGTATATACTACAATCACTCCTTACTAATAAAACAAGCTAGAAAAAATGAGCAGGAGCCCTTTACTAAGAAAGAGGCCTACTAGGACATTGGCAGCCTGGTTAGTCTCTCCGAATAATTTTCTTGCGACAGCTTCAAATGTTGTCATATCCTATTACTCTGGACTATCTTGCTTACTAGAAGCTTCCCTACACCAGATAGTTGTATCAACTCAACTCTGACGAAACATTACTGTCAGGACAAATCCCATTAGGAATTAAATTATCCTGCATTCCTTCCTGAACTAGAAGATCCACTTCCAGGGTGTCATATAACTATGAATAACAATTCAACCAAACTACATCTGGATAAAAATTTGCAGATTAAAATTCTAAAAAACAATGATTGAGGAGAGATTCTGCATTTGGGAACCGTAAAACACCTGGACACCTGGTTGAGTGGTTTTCATTTCGATCAGAGACATCTGGGAATATAAAGGAGAAAGAAGAAGTCTGGAGGAGATATCTTGGTTAAAAGTTTTGTAAATGTTCAACTCTGTTGAAGAAAAGACTTCATCCATACTATGGTTGAGAGTTTGTTTTAAAATAAGACTCCTTTGTTTCTCTATATTCGACTTTACGCTTACCTACTTATCAAAAATAAAAATCATGTTCCGCCACCGTCTGCTCCGTCCCTCATCTCTTTTATCTTCTTGATTATATTGTTCCACGGCATTTAGAATATCTTTTGGAATTTTTCTTTACCATTTCTAAATATCCTTTATATATTTGATCAACATTATGGAATGCATATGGTATTCTAACTGCCAAATAAACTGCAAATAGTTATACTAGGCCTTTCCTGGATTTCAGATATTTGATTAAAGTTCATATCCTCATGTAATTATACAAAAAGAATATTGAACAGAGAATAAATATCCGTTCATTATTAATTTTTGGGGTAATTTTGGCAACTCAATCATAGTAAAGGCCAAGCAAAACTTATGTGGTGTTTCTTGCACCTCCAATGAATAATGAGAATTGATTAATTAAAATAACTAAAAGGGAGTTGAGATGCCTTTTCTGACCTCTGGCAATATTGCAAGACAATGGTCAGGTCCAAGAGCCTGAGATTTAGCATCCTGCCACTTGCGAACTAGACTTTCTGCAAACCTTGCATCCATTCTGGGAATAATTATACTCGCCACATTTAAATCATCTGGAATAATTACAATCAGATATAGTCAACAAAATAAAAAATAAAGAATTACTACAAGTCATACATAAGTGTGTGCGTCATGCACTCCTTCACAACACAGCAAAGTCACACAAATTTTAGATGGCATATGATTCACAGATCAGAGCAGAGAACACCTTCTAGCCTACTTTAAAAGCCAACACCTTAATACGTTAGATATACTACCTGACTACCTTAGATGCACAAGCCTTGTGACCTACTTTCTCATGTCAGAGATAAGTGCCTCATATAGTCATATGTATCATGATACAGTATATTAGAAATATTTTATTAGTTCAAATAGCTTTTAGCTGCACGGGGGGTTTCACTGTATACAATTGGCGTCCTTTCATCAACTTTAACATGATGCCAAGGAAACGAGTTGGATAGAAAAGAATCAGTGAGCTAAGAAGTGTAATGTAGTTGGGTTGTGTTCCATATAAATCCCTGGTTAACCCCCTCCTTACATTCAGTTAGACAATGATATTTTTCATTAACTAAGTATTGTCTTACCAAATAAAAGTTTAGCAGTTAAGAGTATAATAAAAATATCGCAAAAATATAAACTAGTTGCCATGTATATCTTTTTCCAGCCAATTGTTTAAATAAATTTAGACTAATAGACAATATATATGGTAACAAATTGTGATTGATCAAACTTAATTTATATGCATTCACACGATCCTAGCACACGGCCCCTCCACTGTCAAAGTTTAGCTAGGATCTTTCCGGCATGTAATAATCACAAAACTTGTGTATATTGGGCACAATTTGTTTACATTTCACGTAATAAATCACGTTGATGGTAGCTTTGAGCCTTTGACCATTTTGAAACATGCAAGTCAATGGTTTCTCAATATGACTCCCATTGTGCATTTTCTAGGAAACTTTTGTTCAAACTTATCAGAACTGAAGGCATTCTGAGTTCTAACCAGTTCCAAAGTATTTAACTCGATTGAGTGAAAATTGAACCAAATTTCGATTTGTTAAAAAACAATTCATTGGTTTATATCATAGTTTAGCTAATTTGTTAAAAATGAGCAAAATTGATGAAATGGCAAAAATTCTCACATTATAGTCTAGTTGAGGAATTGGCATCTAGTTGGGACATCTTGCTTAAATCTTGAGCCTGGAGACTGATGTACTTTTTCATTTTCCTTGTGTGAACTTGTCTTTCTTAGGACTTGGTGAGATTCTCCTCACCTTATTTTAGCTGATGCAAACTTCCTTATATAAGTAACAAATGTATTCAGATTTAAAAGAGCTGCAACCCTTTACACCTGAGCCTAGAGCAGCGCTTGGCTAGCGGCCCCTAAGCACAAATGAGATTCAAGGCCTAGGAGTAGCCTACCAATAGGGAATCTAGGTGGGCCTGGAGCCTTAATAGTTTTACTTGTTAGCATGGGGTCCTTAGTTTACTTACCTATAGCAAGGAGAAGAGTATTGAATATATACCAAGATGGAAAAAAAATCAAAACCAGAAACAGGCAAGTAAAAATGAAGATATAAAAGCCAGGTATGATATGAAATAGGATTAATGAAAAACAATTCAATATTACTGTGACACCATCAGTAATTGGTCAAACTCATTAGTGATACTTAATTCCTATCCTGCTTCTCCATAAAGTCCTTATGTATTAGCATTTTTATGTAAATTGTAACAATTACGAGAACCCTATTCATCAACATCATTTATTATTCTATCTTGTGCAACTTAGCAGGTAACTGAGACAAAACGGGAATAAGTTAAGCTAGAGATCAGAAAGATGATTGAGAATAATGCAAACAGAAAGAAAGTATAGTTAAATCGTACCCACATTGACAGCTTCAGAAGCAATGGCTGAACCAGCTTTCCGGGAATCAGATAACCCATTCCGAGGAGGTAAATATTTCAAACATCCAAAAGTCAGTAGTCCAATGACCACACCAGCAGACATGATCTTCAGACTAGCATCTTTTATTTTTTCTGTCATTGATTCTTGAGCATTTAAGTCATGAGAAATAGTTTCACCAGGTATCTCAGCTAAAACACTAGAATTATCCTGATCAATATTCTCCGAAAAGTCATCACTTTCTAAAGTAGGAACTGAAGTAGTCTTACTATCATCCTCTTCACGCCACGAAATTTCTTCCCTGTTACCCAGTGGAAACACCTTCCGCAATGCCAAAATTGCACTAGCCTTCACATTATCAAGCACTGCCGTGGCTTCAGCCCCAATTCTCACAATAGCTGCTGCCGCAGCTAATGGTGACCCGCCAACACCCTCCTGCCTCTCTAAATACTTTAGAACAATAGGATCATCGTAGTAATCTCCAAGCTTGAACTCTACATCTTGGGTATCTCTGAACCGGGGAAATACAACTTCGAGAAGCCAAGTTTCCAACAACTTGCAAAGACCAGGAAGGACATCATTTTCATTGTCATCCTTAGAGTTTTCCAGGACAAAATCAACAATAGAAGGTTCTCTATATGGTGAGCTGACATTATCCAAACCCAACCATGTGCGACACTCATCAAGCTCTCCTACAAGAAGCGAACACAGCCCCCGCTCCAAAGCAAAGTCTGTTTCTCGGTCTGTTCTTGTGTTATAGTCAAGAACAACTGTGCCCAGAGTTGTTACCTTGGTTTGCTGAAGTTGTTGGAAAAGATTGTCAGCATCTCGGATGAGATGAGGTTTTTTACCCACAAAAGCCTGTGCTATTAGAGCCAATGCCACTCCGTAAACTTCAAAACTTTCTGCTGGTATATTACTTGGAGTTGCAGCAAACAAATCCACCTTCACTAGCAGTAACGATAAAAGAACACATGAGAAGCAGAAATGAAGAGGAGCTTCATAAGTTCAGGATTACATGAGATAGTAACACGCACCTGCTCAGCCGCTGTCATTCGCAAAAAGGCTTCATTCATAAAGTCTTCACGAGTAAACCCTCCAGCTATTGCTGCAGCACCCCCACCTCCAACTGCCCATAAAATATTGCGCACACCACGGAGGCCCTCTTCCCGCCTTTTTTTGTGTTCATCACCAAGAGGGAAGGCTAGAAGCTCCAGAACACAGCGGGGGGTAATCTCTTCCAGTGTTTCATCAATCTGAGCTTGTAGGTCTGGTGCAAGGCTACTTGCTCCTTCCTCCTGCATGACAGTAAATTAGTAAATGAGAATTCACAATCACAAGAGAACAAAGGTACATCTGATCAAATCAAGTATTAAGATTCTGAGATTTAAGCCTTCACTACTGACTCTTCTTTTAGGAACTATAGAAGTTAGTTAAAACAGTTAAGAACAACAGTGATTTAGGTTTAGTATCCTCTGCTAATAGCTTAATTAGGCTTTGAGGTAAAATGGTTTGGACATTGTGGTTTGGTCCCTCTTTTGTCGCGAATTGATTGTATCTGTATAGGGTTTGATCCCTATGATCTAACAGTGTCCACTCCATCATCTGAACTATAACACATGACACAAGGGCCAAAACCTAAAACAAAAACAAATCTATTCTGGAGAGACCAAAATCTAAATCTCTTACACAAACAACCCTAAACAATATTACAAGTATTAGTCAGGAAAATTATATAAAATATTGAAAAACCTACAGAACGGTGGTATAAGTAGCCAAATTATTCCAATGTTACCAAACTTATCATCACCGATTCCTAAACCCCAACATATAGTTTTTTTGTAATGATAATGCTTAGAGTCAGATGTCAGCACCTGTCCCATTCCATACAAAATTCAAAAAAAATATGGGACCTTTCACACTTTGTAAAGCATAATAAGATTAGTCTGATTTGAGTCGGTCATTTGTTTTGCCACAACTGAGACAAGGAGATTGTTGTTACAATCCAAAATCCAATGTCAACCTCAATATCAAGTATCAACTTTAAATACCTCAGATTTAAAATTGGAGGTTTATAATCAATGGCTGCAAAGTTCCTCGACAACCCTGCGTCCTCGCCACCATTCACATTATCCCTATTCCTTTCACAATAAAAGGAAACCTAAGAGTCCCAATCACGACCTTTTATAACCAAAACAGTAACCAGTGTTTCCAATCATGAACAGCCCTTAAACCCATATCAGGTTCTAATTATCAATCTGATTTATCTTCCATAAACAAAGCAGCTCTTGACCACCAAGATGACCCATGAATAGAAACAAATTTTTAACTTCAACCACTTCTCTGTTTGCCTAAATCAAACTACAGAGTTCATCCTGTACAGAACTACTGACTGAGACCTTCTGTTTTAAATTAACAGCTTTTCTTAAATTCACTATAATAGAAAAACTCTTTTAACCGTAACTTATCGCCACCTGATAGAAGTTCAAACTCCTTCCTCCTTTGAATAAAGTCATAGTAGAAGGACCAATCTCTCCTCCTTCCTGTGAAGCTACCCAACTGATATGGGACTTTGGGTCTGCTGAGGTTCAAAATCAACTTTACTAATATCCAATCTGTTCTGATCATTTGTCCCTAAAATTTCCATACATTATCTCAATTACATAAGGATAGGTAGTAGGCATTGTGACTTGTTGTTTTGGTAAATGTTCATATATATTTTCAGTTTTGAGAATTGAGGTTGTTCCCTTTTATTTTAGTTCTTCAGTAGGTGAATACATTCAGAAAACCTTGTGAGAATAACAACAGACAAACTGGGTATAGTAGAGAGGTTCAATTACTCAACGACGAGCTTGCATGGTTATAGATGAAAAAACATCATACAATACTACACCTACTCTATAATTTCCAATTCCAGAATAATTATAACAAGTTGTGGAATGAAAAAAGTATGAATATGCAATGCTGAAATAAAAAAAAAATTTACTTAAAATTATCATATCTAATGCAATTGGGTCATTTTCATCTCCATTTTGTTGCAAATCGCCAAAACTCAAACAATAAAAAGACGTAAACACAAGAATGATTACTAAAAAATGAATACCTGCAAGAGTTTCAAAGCTCTTTCAAGAACTTCACAACTTTGAACAAAATCAGGAGGAGATAAAGCCATAGCATCTCTTGACAAATCAACATAAGCAAGTGCCATAGTCAAAACAATATCTTGTTTAAAAGATTTAGGAAGTCTTTCTCTAAGTAAAGTTTGAGCAACATTTAGAACAAGTTGAGTTTGACCAGATTCTTGTAAAACACAAAGTGCACCAGGTACTTTATCCCAAGGAACTTGAGTAATAAGTGTTGAATCTTCATCTTCAAGTAATGATTTATTATAATCTTGTCTTGAATTAGAATTAGCTAGGGTTTCACAAGCAGCTTGAAGTATTTGTCTTCTATTAATTAGGGTTTCTTGTGTAAAACCATATTGTGGTGGTTGTGAAACCCTAGAATCATATGATCTTCTAATTCCATCTCCTAAGAAATGTGTTTCAGCTCCTAATACTTGATAGAAATCAATTGGAAGTGATACGTGACGGTCATCGGAGATCGAAGGATGTGGTGGTGGAAGAACAGAAGTGGTGGTGGTGGTGGAGGAATCAGAATCAGTGGTGGTGGTGGTGGTGAAGTGGAAGTCTGTTAGAAGACGGTCTGCCCATTTGCTAGCGTGGCAAATGTGTGCGGAATGCGCACTACTACCACTAGCATTGTTGTTTTTAAGTTTGAATTTAGTTGTTGTTGGATGAAGAAGGTTTGGCGAGAAGAGAGCAGAAGCGGCGACAGTCATGTGTTTCAAAGCTTCCATTTCTTCTCCGGCTAGAAGAGAGCAGAGTCACACTAGTCAGTAGTCAATCAAAATATCTTTTGTTTCTTTTTTCTTCTTCTCTCTCCTTCAGTCTTTCAGCTATCAAATGGGCCAGAACGGGCCGGACCACATTACAGCTTCAATTATTTAACGAAAAATCAAATAAATTTTAAAGAATGTTAATCCTATTTTTCTCTCCTTGTTTTTCTATCTCTAAGGTACCTCTTTTTCTTTCATAAGAAACCGGCTAAATCCTTAACCCATTATCTCTGAGAACCATTCTAGGTGATTGATCTCTTTTAAAACTAATCGCATGGTCCTGTTAGCATTTCTTCTCTCTTAAATATTGAAAAATGTATTAAGTGTTTATAATTAAAAAAATAATTTAAAATTTATTAATTTTATAAAAAGAAGATGAAAGATACTATATCTAAATGAGGTTATTATGTAGAACCTAAGCAAAATATAATGAAGCTATTATGTAATAATTATTTACGGAGTTATTGCATTATAGATTATATTTGGCACATTAAATAAAAATAATTTAAAGAATGTTAATCCTACTGCTACGATTGTCTCAATAGACAACTAAAGGTTAAGATCGATTTTCAACATCTAAGGGCTATGATTATATCGATTGTATAAATTAATCTACATCCAATGATTATGGTTGTCTTAATAGACATCTAACGGTTGTGTTTATGAGATTGCTTTGTTATATTATATAGATAGATGGGTTTTCCCCCATAATCATAAAATTATTTATGTTTATGTGTTGCATGTTTCTCAATCTTGTGTGTCATTAAAGCTTGCATGATAATTAAGTACAGAAAAAATTTATTAGTCAAAACCTTTATACCATGACCAATAATATGGTTTATTAGAGCATTCCCAATGGTAAAAGGCTTTTAGAGGTGCCACATAGGAGAGAGAGGGAGAAGGTTTTAGGATAGACTTGATGTTAAAAGTAATTTAGGGTTTTAGAGTTGCCAATGGTTGAGTGTTAAAAGCTTAAAATTTCACTTTCCCAAAGACATGGTTTATAAAATTTAACTTTGAATTAATTAACTAATCCTATGTGGCACTTTTAACTCTTTGGCAAATTTGCCAAGGAGTTAAAAGTATTTTGCTTGAAAAGTGTGTTAACATCAACCATTGGCAAGTGTTTTTTACTAAAAGTTCTTAAAAGGGATTTAAAACCTACCATTGGGAATGCTCTTAGTATGAGATTTTAGAGCTTCAAATCTTCTAAAAGAATGACAAAGATTAAACTCTGCAAAGCCTTTTGGCCCAATTCTACAAAATTGTCCGTTTAGGGTTTATAAATTGTCGATTTTAAAGTATATATCTCTTTATAGTTTTCTTTCTGTGATCCAAACTTTGAAATCTGGTAGGTGGGAGGGATCATCCCTTTGTTTCAATTTTTTTGTTTTGGTTTTACATGGAAAGCTACAAATATTTTCAATATGTGTTTCATGTTTCATGTGATCCTAACTTCTCATACTGCTACTGGCTCTCACTTCTCGTACTCCATCCCCAGTTGAACTCTCCACCGTACAGCAGCAGTAAGATGGCAAAATTGGTAATAAGCCTAGGGGTGCAATTCGAGCCGCTCGAGCCGAGCTAAGGTATGCTCGAACTCGGCTCGTTACTAACCGAGCCGAGCTCAAAATTAAGATCGAGCTGAACTATGAGCTCGAGCTCGGCTCGCGAGCCAACAGTAAAACTCGAGCTCGGCTCGTTTCGGCTCGCTGGCTCGTTCGGCTCGCTGGCTCGTTCGGCTCGTTTGGCTCGCTCGGCTCGTTTGGCTCGCTGGCTTGTTTGGCTCGTTCGGCTCGTTTGGCTCGTTATAATACTAATTCACTGATTTGATCAAACACACAATAATTTCTGATCAAACACCGGCCAATATTCCTCTCATTATTATTATTAATAATTCATACTCCAATTAATAAACATGCCTTCTGCTAATGTTGCTACAATACCCTACCCAATTCTCCATCTCTAGACTCTACCTCCTACTTTCTTCAATTTAATCCAATTCTTCATCTCTAGCTACCTCTTTCTTCTTTTTCTTCTTCTTCTTCACTCAGCTCAGCCATGGGTATTTGCTTCAGCAAGAAAACTTCTTCTTCTTCTTCTCCTCCACAATCTTAATCTCAATCTCAATCCCACCATCCAATTCCTAAATCTGAAAACATCAACTACCCTACTACTACTACTACTACTTCTTCTCCACCTCTAGAAACAGAAACCCCCTTGATTAGTATTCATAATAAAAAAGAAATCTTTTTTATCAAACAACGCAACAGCCATGAAAGACGCCCAGAAGATATCAAATCCAATAATACCAATACCATTACTGCTGCTACTACCAAATCTTCCTCTTCTTTCTCCTCACCATCACCGACCATGTCTTCTTCTCCTGGTGGGATTGTTGCTGCCGGATCTGCACCTGCATCTGCTCCTGTAAGGACGTCAAGCTGCACTAAAGAAGAAGTAGATGCCATTTTGAAGAGAGAAGAGAGAAGAGATATAAGCCCAACTGCCCAAGCCCATAGTTAACGAGCTGCTCGGCTCGGCTCGGGCTCGTGACGAGCTCAAAAACCGGCTCGAACTCGGCTCGTTTAGATAAATGAGCGAGCCGAGCCGAGCTTTTATCGAGCCGAGCCCGAGCCGCTCGACTCAGATTGCAGCCCTAAATAAGCCTAACATGAAATGGACAAGAAAGTACGAGCAACAATTCCATGCGTAACAAGAGACCTTCCCACAAGAAAATAAGAGTACGGCTCCCATCAAGTTAACCTTATACGGTCAACTTTGTGGCCGTCAGATAGAATAAGATCTACACAGATCTCAATTCACCGAATTAGCTATCAAGGGTAAAAAGGGAAAATAACTAGAAAATACAATACTTGTTTGAAAGATTTAGGAAGTCTTTCTCTAAGTAAAGTTTGAGTAACACTTAGAACAAGTTGAGTTTGACCAGATTCTTGTAAAACACAAAGTGCACCAGGTACTTTATTCCAAGGAACTTGAGTAATAAGTGTAGCATCTTCATTTTTGTTGCTCTATTATAATCTTGTCTTTGAATTAGAATATATTAGCTAGGGTTTCACAAGCAGCTTGAAGTATTTATCTTCTATTAATTAAGGATTATTGTGTAAAACCACATTGTTTCAACTGGATTTTACACCAATGTGATGTAGAATCAAGAAGAAACCCTTAATGTTAAGATGTAAGGAATTGGAGAAGATGAAGGAATATGGTTTTGGTGATTGAGTTTGCTTCTTAATTGCCTACGTATCCATAAGAGAGATGGAATCAAGCCTTTTATAACGTACTTCAATTGTAGAGATTGATTAGGGTTAGAATGTGATCTAGTGATCCTTGATGTATTGTAATGTTGTAGTCTCATGTATTTGGACCATATAATGACAAGATAATGTACCTCATGTCCTATTATCTTGGAGACATGAGTCATAGATATTTAGACTTCTTGTTGAATTAAGTTAAGGAAATCTCTATAAAGATGTAAAATTACCATATTAACCTTATTGAATATAATGGACTTAAATAGATAAAACCCATGATTGATATTGAATGTAGTAACGGGCCTAAGCTTTATTAC
The DNA here is from genome assembly GCA_023053565.1 of Aquilegia eximia. Lineage (NCBI taxonomy): Eukaryota > Viridiplantae > Streptophyta > Magnoliopsida > Ranunculales > Ranunculaceae > Aquilegia > Aquilegia eximia. The sequence continues at coordinate 8,622,216 of JALIGU010000010.1, forward strand.
TAATTTAATTGGGCTTAGGCTCTTATTGATTATAGTCTTGGGCTTTGACTTGTAATTGACTTTGGCTTGAGCCCGTGAAGGGGGGCCAACACATCGCCCCCTCTTTAACCAAGGGGTGAAACCCATTGGGTAAAACAGAAAAAAGAAAAAGAAAAAGTAAAACAAATGAGTGGAAAACGGAGAAAATAAAAATGCGATAGGCAAATGTTGGAAAATAAAATTATTGAAAGAAATGGTAGTGAACTTGGAGCGCGGATGAAAACTCAAATATATAAAAATGCCTTAATTTTTATTTTCGAAGGTTGAGTGATATCTGCAGCTTTGATATACGAAGGCATGATAAAATTGTTGACGAAACGTCTCGTTGGGAAAAAAACCAAAAAGCTTGTACGAAGTGAAGAAGAGATAGAAGACCATACGTGGATGTGGAAGTGAAAAAAGAATGAAGGAGGTAGTCAGAATATAAAAGAGAAAGAGGAATGAAGAAGAAAATGAGAGTGAAGAACAACAAGGAATTAGTAAAAACGTTCGAATAAGAGCATTCCCAATGCAAGGTGGATTTTGGGGGTGGGGTGGATAAATCCACCTTGAAACTTAAAACAATGTCCCAAGGGAAGGTGGATTTTGAAAAGTGGCTGCCCACAGGTGGATTTGAAGGTGGGAGAATCCACCTTCAAATCCACCTGTGGGTGGTAGAACCGGACGGCATGTTACATGCCGTCCTACTAAAAATTACAATCGGACGGCATGTGACATGCCGTCCGCATATTAAAAACAAACAGACGGCATGTTACATGCCGTCCGAATTAGGAAAACATACAGACGGCATGTTACATGCCGTCCGAATTAGGAAAACACTAAAAAGTGACAGATCTTTTGCTCTGAAAATTACTGGACTCCCCTGTTTTCCTGAAAATTACAATCGGAGGGCATGTCACATGCCATCCGCCTTTTAAATCCAATCCAAAACCCCACTCTGCGTTGGGAGACTACCACCCAGGTGCAAATACACCTCTCTCTTTGAAGTGGATTTTGCCTAGGTGGACCTACGTGGCGCCTACGTGGAGGTGGATTTATCCACCCTGCATTAGGAATGCTCTAAAGAAGGAGGATTGTGATGTCGAGTGATGAAGAAACGGAAGTTGAAAGTGACGATGGTCTTGATAATGGGTGTGAATTCAAAGAATAGAGTGTACATGGGCAACAATCAAATCGAGACACAAGCAAGATACTTGCAAGTTCAGAGCAGCTTTCCAGTCCCACTGTTAGGTCCACTGCCGCTGGACAAAGGGCTGAAGATGAAACCTCAAAACTGGGCGAACGTCTTGGCCGTACCAACGCTGCTGGGCAAGCTGCTGGAGGGAGCCCAGGCGAAACTGGCAAGTGCGCTGAGGGGGTCAGTGCCGCTGGGCAAGGTGCTAGAAAGAGCCCAGTAAAACCTGTCAGGGATGTGGGAAGTTGCAGTGCTGCTGGACCAAGCACTAAACAGACAACAAGCAAAATGGTTAGGGGCACTAACATGCCTACTACCGCTGGGCGAAGGACTAAACTAAGCACAAGACTGTTGGATAAGATTGTTGCATGTTTGAGTGCCACTGAGCAAAGACCAGGACTGGGCACAAGACTGTCTGACGAGGTGACTTTTGGGACCATAGCTGTTGGGCAAAGGACATGAACGTGCACCAGAAAGTCTGACAAGGTGGTTGTTGGGACAAAAGCTGTTGGGCAAGGAGCTAGTCTAGGAACGGGACAAGTAGACCAGGTGGCTGTTGGTGTCATAGCCCCTGGGCAGGGACTTGGTCTGAGCACATGACAGGTAGGTGCGTGCGTGCGTGTGTGTGCGTGTGTGTGTGCGCGCACGTGTGTCTGTGAGTGTGTTATATATCAAACTAGGTAGGGCACAATGGATCAAAATGTTTTACACTCTTGTTTGCTATTTTCTGCCAGAGTTTTAATAATGTGACTACGACATGCTAGCAAGACCTATCTCAAATCAAGTCTCCCATGTGCCTGATTCCGATTTTCAAAGTGACAAAAAACTGGAAAAAAAAAAGAAAAAAATAAGAAAAAGATTAATATCTATACTTTGCCAGAAAAATATAATTACTTTATAAACTTAAAAAAAATAGTAATTATAAAAAAAAAAAAAAAAAATTATAATAGGAACATATAAAGATGAAAATAAAACTAACCCATGTATAGCACGGGCTAAAACACTAGTAGTATACATAAAGAAGGAATAACTCAGACCTAGGATTAACGATGGCTAGTTTCTTAAGTTGTTAAAAATGTAATAAATAACTATGGCTAGTTGTTAAATGACTATGGCTAGTTGTAATAAATAACTATGGCTAGTTGTAATCGTTAAAAGGATTAACGATGGCTAGTTGTTAAATAACTTATATACCCCTTAATTGTAATAAATAAATGTCGGATAGAATCTATCATATTAATTAATTACTAAGGCAAGAATTGGAAGAAAATGGAAAAATGACCCATTGTGAGTGACAAAGTTTTACTGTTGCAATTCAGCAAAACCCTTTTAATAAGTAGTAAGATGGTAGAAGGATCGAAATTGCATTTTTATTTCTTTCCAAAATTCTAAACTCATTATAAAGTTGGAAAAAAAATTAGGAACGTATTGAAAGAAAATAAAATATTTCAAAAATGCCCTTTTAATAAGTGTAATTCTTCTTTTATCAATAAAATTTGTTTTTGAATTAATAAAAAAAATAAAAATAAAAAAAAAATAGAATAAAAATAGAATAAAAAAAATACCATTTTTTTTTTTATGACCGCCGCCGCCACATGGTCATCTCCTTTATGACCAGCCACCACCACCAGCAACCTTCTTCTTCTTCCAACACCATCTCTTCTTTCTCTCCTTCTTCTCCCTCACCACCACCAGCACCCTTCCTTTCCCCATTCCCTACCACCACCGGCAACCAGCACCCTTCTTTTCCCCATCTCCCGCACCACCGCCAACACCATCTCTTCTTTCTCTCCCTCTTCTCCCTCACCACGACCAGCACCCTTCCTTCCCCCATTCCCTACCACCACCGGCAACCTTCTCTTCCCCCTTCCTCCAATCCCATCCCAATCGTTTTCTCTCTGATCAACCGTAAATTCGGCTGAGCAGAGCCGATCTGAGCCATATAAGTCGAGTCCAGAAGCCAGCCGAGCCGATTCCAGATCAACAGCTCAACCCAGCAGCCAATCTAGCCGATCAGCAGCCAGATCAGTCGAACCAGCAGCTTCAGCCAGTCAGCCACGCCAAGCAAAAAAAAATAAAAATAAAAAAAAATTGGCTGCTTGATGGAGAGTATCCATTGTCCATTTCGAAATTTTGATGGATGCACCAATGGACAGTGTGGAAATGGATACAAATCTTCGTACATCCCAACGCATGTTAAGAAAGATCACTTGAAGAGGGTTAATGACATCGACAGGCTGAGAGATGCGATCAAAGTTGATATAGGTTTATTTTCGTCGCTTGACAATACTTTGAAGAGGATAAACAAATGGATGTGTGCTGATTGTTTCGGTATCCATGCATCGACCATAAAATGTAAACATCCGGATGGTGCAGTCATCAAACCACCTGCACGAAAGGAGACCGGTGAGTTAGAGTGTGCAATTGTAGGTATACAACCACCACAGTTTGTGCATGTTGATAATCCACCCGCACCTACAGCAGGAGGGGACACTGGTATCGATACTCACCTTTCTATTGTTGCACCTTCTTTAGATGAGATATCACTTGATCGTATTTTCTGTAGACCTTTTCGCACAGTGAAAAGTATTCCACGTCCTTGTCGATTAGCATTCTCCTGTGCATTGAAGTCAGTCTTGTATGAGGTTACTGCAGACCCCATGTCGACAGGGCCATGGGTTAGATTGCTCCTGCTTCCCTATTGCACATTGCAAGTGTTCCATCCGCAGAATCGCCAAGAGCGTCGTTCTGGTGCTCGGAAATATCTCCAGCAGAATCAGATTCTGCAGGCTCTCTCTATTTGGAACGAGCCTGGGGGTATATTTCGTTTGATTGAGAGGGTCACACACACAGAGCCTCCGTTGAAACGACCATCTCGACAGTCCCAAAGCAAGAATGTACGACGGTGTTTGCAAAAGGTTGCAGACGGGCACTTTGCAGTAGCCGTGAAGGTGTTGGCATCATCAGGGGTTGCTCCGAACACTCCAGAGACGCAGCGGGCTTTAGAGGATAAACACCCGAAGCATCCACCACCATCTGTCCTGGCCATTCCTTTACTTGAGTCACCTTTGTCAGTTGAGAGGGATGTGATATTATCATGCATCAGGTCCTTCCCCAAAGGGACGTCTTGTGGGCGAGATGGTCTCCGGGCCCAACACCTATTGGATGCTATGAGTGGGGCTGCATCCGCTGTAGCCACAGATCTTATGGAGGCCTTGACACCGGTTGTGAACCTATGGTTACAAGGTCGATGCCCACGGGTCTTGGCAGAGTTCATAGCTAGTGCACCACTCACCCCACTTCTTAAGCCAGGTAACGGCATTCGCCCAATAGCTGTGGGTATGGTTTGGCGTCGCCTGGTGTCTAAGATTGCCATGAGAGGAGTTTCTAAGGATATTGTCCCATACCTAGAGGATTTTCAGTTTGGGGTTGGTGTGCCTGGTGGAGCAGAGGCAATTTTGCATGCGGTTAATCGGTTGGTTTATGCCAACAAGGATGACACATCGCTTTCTATGCTGCTTGTGGACTTTCAGAATGCCTTCAACCTTGTTGATTGGTCTGCTATGCTACGAGAGGTACGCAATCATTGTCCATCTATTGCTCTATGGGTCGAATACATCTATTGTCAACCTGCTCGATTGTATCTAGGGTCTACTCATATCTGGTCAGCAGCTGGGATACAGCAGGGGGACCCTTTGGGGCCTCTTCTCTTTGCTTTGGTCTTGCATCCATTGATACACCGCATTCAGTCAGAATGCCACTTGGACTTGCAGGCATGGTACTTAGATGATGGTACTCTGATTGGTAATACAGAACAGGTGGCTAGAGCTATTCGTATCATTCAAGAAAGTGATGCAGCGGAAGCTAAAATAAACTTAATCTAAGAATTAAAATTGCAAGGAATTGAAATAACGAAAAAAAATTGCAATAAATAAAAGTTGAAATTTAAATAACTTGAAAGTAAATTGCAGAAATTAAAGAGCTTGAAGTAAAAACTAAATTGAAAGACAATAAACTAAATAATAAACTCTTCAATCATCAATCTTTTCTAAGAAATTCGTTTTTGGAGCTCTTTATATAGATAACTCCCTTGACACAACTAGGAAACCTACTAGAACTTGAATTACTACTTCCCTAAGGTATATATTACCTTTTGGCAACTTCCTAAGCCTATTAGGACTCAAAATAAGACTTCTAGACACTTCTAAAGATACTCTAAATAATAAAAACGAAAATAACAACTTAGAAATACTATTTAGGCTTCTAAATAAATCATAAACCCAAATAGGAAACCAATTGGTGCGTGTGTTCTGTCCTACATCAGTCCCCCATTCTTCAAAAGAATTCGTCCTCGAATTTACCTTGTATTGATGACGCCCGCTCCATAAGAAAAGATACTTTGAATAACATGAACTCTTATGAACTATTCCCAATGTGATTGTTTGATCTTTTGATCCTTGGACTTCGAAAACAAAGAGAACTTGCTTGGAAAGAATTCGATCAATACCAATAAAATCATAATGATGAACATTAATGGACAATGAATCTTTCACTGCAAACTCAACTTTATGATTCTCTTCTTCCTTAAAAACATGTGTTTGATCTTCAATTTTGACCACATGGGTTGAAAGATCTTCACGAATACTTGGTGGCTCCTCAATAAAAACCTTTCTAACTTCTTCAATAATATCATGATGTTTTGGTGTGGAAGAGATTTCATTGGTGAGGGTAAGAATAGTAGGTGTGGGAAGGTTGTTGGTAGAAAGGAGGGGTGGTGGGGTGGTTAAAGATGTATTGAATAGTTCTTCATGGATATCTTCGATAGTGTCCGTCTTGACTTCATCAATCTTGTAGTTTGATTCTTCATGGATACCAAGGGTTGTCTTGATCTCTGTTAGTTGTTGAGCAAATTTTACATCTTGATCGACAAGTAACATGTCTAACATGTCCTTGAAGAAAGCTTTAGTCTCATCACTAATAGCCATCGTTGAAAACAAACTTGAAGGTGGTGGTGGGGAGGTGGTGGATCGATTTAAGATAAGGATCTAAAAATAAGTTGCTCTTGATACCAATTAATGCAGCGGAAGCTAAAATAAACTTAATCTAAGAATTAAAATTGCAAGGAATTGAAATAACGGAAAAGAATTGCAATAAGTAAAAGCTGAAATTTAAATAACTTGAAAGTAAATTACAGAAATTAAAGAACTTGAAGTAAAAACTAAATTGGAAGACAATAAACTAAATAATAAACTCTTCAATCATCAATCTTTTCTAAGAAATTCGTTTTTGGAGCTCTTTATATAGATAACTCCCTTGACACAACTAGGAAACCTACTAGAACTTGAATTACTACTTCCTTAAGGTATATATTACCTTTTGGCAACTTCCTAAGCCTATTAGGACTCAAAATAAGACTTCTAGACACTTCTAAAGATACTCTAAATAATAAAAACGAAAATAACAACTTAGAAATACTATTTAGGCTTCTAAATAAATCATAAACCCAAATAGGAAACCAATTGGTGCGTGTGTTCTGTCCTACATCAGAAAGAGGACCACCTCTTGGGCTCGTGCTTAATGTTTCTAAGACAGAGTTGTTCTGGCCTTTTGTTAATCCTGTATGCTCCTATCCAGATATCTTTCCGGCTGGTATATCATGTCCTCAGCGAGGGGTTAAGTTGCTTGGAGGGGCTGTAAGTATTGATGCATCCTTTATTATGGGTAATGTTCGTCAACGAGTGGATAAGACACTTCAGCTTATGGATTTATTACCACAACTACAGGATCCGCAATGTGAGCTGGCACTTTTACGTTCTTGTATGGGAATATCTAAGCTCACCTTTGCTCTCCGTACTTGCCCCCCTGATTATGTTCAGGAAACAGCCGAATGGTTTGACCACAAGCTCCGTGCAGCCCTTCAGAATATTGTGGTTTCTGATGGACCTGGTTTTGGCGATCTACAGTGGCGTATGGCAACCCTCCCATTGCGTATGGGCGGACTTGGTATTTATTGTACTACTGATGTTATGAAGTTTGCTTTCGTAGCTTCACGTATGCAAACCAAGGATCTCCAAGACCACATTCTTCGGGGTTGTGCGGCTGCACCTATGGGTAATGTTTTCGATACTGTCATTGCTAGTTTACATCTTTCTATACCTGATTTTAATCTCAGTAATCTTGCTCCAACTGCTACCGTCCCCTTCAGACCCCCAACATGTCTTGGCGGAAGCATACTACAGCAAGATTAATTCTGGTCTTGAGAGGGAATTTGAGTTGTCAGCTAGACAAAAAGCCGTGATTGGATGTGTGCAAGCAGAACATGCCAAAGATTTTCTTCTTGCCATCCCGATGGAAGGGCTTGGACAACGCATGACGCCGGTAGAATATCGATTGATGATCCCTCTTTATTCAGATGGTGAACTTTGTCCAGTGTGCAAGAAGAGCAGACTTGATGCTTTTGGGGACCATGCGGCCCATTGTAAGCATTACCCCGGCTTCAAGTACAGGCATGACCACGTTAGAGATATCTTGTGTGATGTGTTCTGGCGGGCTGGAGTACAGGTTAAGAAGGAGGCTCCTGTTAACTTTCTTACTGATCCTAAGGAAGGAAGATCGACATTACGTCCTGCTGATATTCTGGTCTATAACTGGTCTGAAGGTAAACATGCGTGTGTTGATGTTACAGGGGCGTCTCCGATGGTTGGCCTGGGTGCTGGGATTTTTGAGGTGGGGCTAGCAGCTAGCAATGCAGCAGCAGCAAAAGTGGAGAAACATGACGGAGCTTGTAGGGCTAACCAACATAGTTTCATCCCCTTTGCATTTGACACATTTGGATTGCTAGGCTCAGAAGCAGTTGAGCTCCTCAGGAGAGTGCAAAAGGTAATGGATAGCAACGTGATGACTGCGGGTTCGAACGGATATGTATTTAGGAGAATCGGGTTTGCTATCCAGAAAGGACTTGCCGCGCAGTTTGTAGCGCGTGTGTCCTCTACGTTTGTGTAATTTGTTGAGCTTATCAATAAAATCTTATTATTAAAAAAAAAAAAAAAAATTTATTATTTCAAAAATGCCCATCACCATCTCTTCTTTCCCCTTCCCTACCACCACCAAGTACCTTCTCTTCCCCCTCCCCCACCAGCAACCTTCCCTTCCCCTCCCTCCAATCCCCTCCCAAGTCAAAAAAACGGGTCTCCTCTCACGTAAATTTGGCTGCTCAGATCTGAGCCGAGCCGATCTAAGCCACCTAAGCCGAGTCTAGTATCCAGCCGAGCCGAGTTCTGATCAACAGTCCAGCTAGCCAGACCAGCCGAACCAACAGCCAGACCAGCTGAACCAGAAGCTTGACCAGCCGAACCAGCAGCCTGACCAGCCGAACCAGCAGCCTGACCAGTCAAACCAACAGCCTGACCAGCCGAACCAGTAGCTCAAGCCAAGCCAATCCAAATAAAAAAAAACATAAAAAAAAACATGGGTTGCAGTCGGGCACTTTGCAGCAGCCGTGAAGGTGTAGGCATCATCAGGGGTTGCTCCGAACACTCGAGAGACGCAGCGGGCTTTAGAGGATAAACACCCGAAACATCCACCACCATCTGTACCCAACATTACTTTACTTGAGTCACCTCTGTCAGTTGAGAGGAATGGGATATTATCATGCATCAGGTCCTTCCCCAAAGGGACGTCTTGTGGGCGAGATGGTCTCCGGGCCCAACACCTATTAGATGCTATAAGTGGGGCTGCATCCACTGTAGCAACAGATCTTATAGAGGCCTTGACACCGGTCGTGAACTTATGGCTACAAGGTCGATGCCCACGAGTCTTGGCAGAATTCATAGCTAGTGCGCCTCTCACCCCACTTCTTAAGCCAGGTAACGACATTCGCCCAATAACTGTGGGTATGGTTTGGCGTCACCTGGTGTCTAAGATTGCCATGAGAGGAGTTTCTAAGGATATTGTTCCATACCTAGAGGATTTTCAGTTTAGGGTTGGTGTGCCTGGTGGAGCAGATGCAATTTTGCATGTTGTTAATCGGTTGGTTTATGCCAACAAGGATGACACATCACTTTCTATGCTGCTTGTGGACTTTCAGAATGCCTTCAACCTTGTTGATCGGTCTGCTATGCTACGGGAGGTACGCAGTCATTGTCCATCTATTGCTCTATGGGTCGAATACCTCTATTGCAAACCTGCTCGATTGTATCTAGGGTCTACTCATATTTGGTCAGCAGCTGGGATAAAACAGAGGGACCCTTTGGGGCCTCTTCTCTTTGTTTTGGTCTTGCATCCATTGATACACCGCATTCAGTTAGAATGCCACTTGGAGTTGCAGGCATGGTACTTAGAGAATGCCACTTGGAGTTGTAGGCATGGTACTTAGATGATGGTACTCTGATTGGTAGTATAGAACATGTGGCTAGAGCTATTCGTATCATTCAGAAAAGAGGATCATCTCTTGGGCTCGTGCTTAATGTGTTTAGGACTAAGTTGTTCTGGCCTTCTTTTGATCCTGACTGCTCCTATCCAGACATCTTTCCGGTTGGTATATCATGTCCTCAGCGAGGGGTTAAGTTACTTAGAGGGGCTGTAAGTATTGATGCATCCTTTATTGTGGGTAATGTTCGTTAACGAGTGGATAAGACACTTCAGCTCATGGATTTATTACCACAGCTAAAGGATCTGCAATGTGAGTTGGCACTTTTACGTTCTTGTATGGGATTATCTAAACTCACAATTTGCTCTCCGTACTTTCCCCCCTGATTATGTTTACATAATCAGGAAACAGCCAAATAGTTTGACCACAAGCTTCGTGCAGCCCTTGAGAATATTGTGGTTTCTGATAGACCTGGTTTTGGCAATCTACAGTGGCGTATGGCAACCCTCCCATTACGTATGGGTGGACTTGGTATCTATTGTGCTCCTGATGTTATGAAGTTTGCTTTCGTAGCTTCACGTACGCAAACCAAGGATCTCCAAGACCACATTTTTCGAGGTTGTGAGACTGCACCTATGGGTAATGTTTTCGATACTACCATTCCTAGTTTACATCTTTCTATACCTGATTTTGATCTCAGTAATCTTGCTCCAACTGCTACCGTCCCCTTCAGACCCCAACATGTCTTGGCCGAAGCATACTACTACAACAAGATTAGTTCTGGTCTTGAGAGGGAATTTGAATTGTCAGCTAGACAAAAAGCTGTGATTGGGTGTGTGGAGTCAGTACATGCCAAAGATTTTTTCCTTGCTATCCCGATGGAAGGGCTTGGACAACACATGACACCTGTAGAATATCGTGACATTCTTCGTTATCGATTGATGATCCCTCTATATTCAGATGGTGAGATTTGCCCAGTGTGCAAGAAGAGCAGACTTGATGCTTTCGGGGACCATGCGGCCCATTGTAAGCATTACCCCGGCTTCAAGTACAGGAATGACCACGTTAGATATATCTTTTGTGATGTGTTCTGGCGGGTTGGAGTAAAGGTTAAGAAGGAGGCTCCTGTAAACTTTATTACTGATCCTAAGGAAGGAAGATCGACATTACGTCATGCTGATATTCTGGTCTACAACTGGTCTGAAGGTAAACATTCGTGTGTTGGTATTACAGGGGCGTTTCCGATGGTTGAGCTGGGTGCTGGGATTTTTGAGGTGGAGCTAGCAACTAGCGATGCAGCAGTAGCAAAAGTGGAGAAATATGACGGAGCTTGCAGGGCTAACCAACATAGTTTCATCCCTTTTGTATTTGACACATTTGGATTGCTAGGCTCAGAAGCAATTGAGCTCCTCGGGAGAGTGTAGAAGGTAATGGATAACAACGTGATAACTTCGGGTTCGAACGAATATGTATTTAGGAGAATTGGGTTTGCTATCCAGAAAAGGCTTGCACCGCGCTTGTCTTCTAGCTTTGTGTAATTCTTTTTTTATCAATAAAATTTATTTTTTATTTAAAAAATAAAAATAAAATAAAATAAAAAAAATAATAATAATAAAGGAATCCGTATTTACAAGTATTGTAATTTTTTGAGAAGGTTCTAAAATATAAATAGTTTTTTTTTTCTCAAAAATTAAGTTATTAGTATAATTCTCATCTAAACATTTGCAAATATGTTTTAGTAAGTTATCACTTTATTGTAACATAATTTGCTATTAAAACTTTTGACAATACCATAGAACCGAACTACGTAAATTTCAATAAACAACCTTAATTTTAAAAAGGGTTATTTTGTATTTGGTCCCTCTAGAAGATGGGTAATTAGCATTTGGTCCAATCTTTATCGTTTATTTGTAAATGGTCTTTTTCCGTCTCTTGACTGTCAGTCAACCCAGTTCACGAGAGTCAAGACATCCATATTTTTTAGTGACCAAACTACCCTTTCACGTGACTAGCACGTGACAAAACTTAAAACTCAAAAAACACGATTTAGTTGTTTGTAAACATGCAAAATTAGTTTATAGTCATCATTTTTCATATTTCGTTTTAAATATAGTCCCTGTAAACATTAATGAAAATAACCATTGAAGTTGAACATGTAACCACCATCCATGGAATGTGTAGAATTTTCTTCACTTGATTGTCATCTTCACTTGTAAGCACAAGAGAATAAACTTCTAAAGGTTTCATAGATGGTGGTTACATGTTTTACTTCACTCCAACTAAGGTAAGATAACTTCCATGGTTATTTTCATTATTTTTTACAGGGACTATATTTGAAACGAAATATGAGAAAGGAGGACCATAAACTAATTTTGTAAGTCTACAAACAACTAATTTTTGGTTTTTTAGTTAAAAGGTTTCTCACATGCTAGTCACGTGAAAGGGTAATCTGGTCATTAAGAAAATATAGATGCCTTGACTTTGGTCAACTAAGTTGACTGACAGTCAAGTGACGAAAAATAGACTATTTACTAATAAACGATAAAGATTGGACCAAATAGTAATTACCCATCTTCTAGAGGGACTAAATACAAAATTTTAAAAATTTGATCGAAATTATAAAATAAATTTTTGACAAGATCTTTGGGACCATATTCGAATATATTCTAGAGCTCTAATGGGCAAGATCTTGGTATGTGTGGATTCCTCGTTCCGAGTAGATGTCCGTAGAGTATCCATACATCCAAAACGATTTCATATTGAATGAGAAATTGGCGTCCTAAGTTACCTATGTAAGTGGTATAACTTGAGACATAGTAAGGAAAATTTGATAGTCCCACATTTGATCCTTGTATATAAGGTTTGTTCCTAATACAGTATACTAGATTTATACAATAAGGATGTGGCCCTTGTAGTTACAATATTTTCGCCTGTTGGGCGCAACTTTACATGGGTTTGGGCTTGAAAAACACGCGTGTGCCATCCGACCGACCCGGCTCGACTCGGTATTGGGCTTGGGTTCTTTGTGATCCAACATAATCTTTTTATTGAAAGGTTCAATGAACTTATGTCCCAATAGGTGCGTACCCATACCCAACTAGTTTGAAACTGGTTCGACCAAATAGATGTGACCAACCAGTATGTGTCTCTTCATGAAAATGTGTTCGGGCCCAATAGGTGTGTCCGTTCAGTTTCGGCCCAAAGTGTCTATTCGAGACCCAATGGGTGTGTGTTCATTGAACTGGTTCGGCCCAAAGTGTTTGTTCCCTGAACATTTTCTTACTATAAATAGTTGGTATGTGTGGGCATTTTTTATTCATTTAAAAACTAATTCGAAATTCATTTGATCTCATTGTGTATGTGTCTGTGAGAGAGTTATAAGAGACAATTTGCAATAAACCCACACAACACCTGATTGGGGCAAATTATGTCTTAAGGACAAAGATTTATCTCGACTCGATCACTTCATCTTGTCATTTACGTTATTCTGGTTTACATATTCTATTTATATTATTTCTAACTCATGAACAATAGCTTATTTCTATTTCTTGTCAAACACTTCTCACCATCAAGCTCATCATTGTCACTGCCAGAAGGACCTTCGTCTTCAATTTCTTCAGCTCCAGTTGGTCCAAGATTCACAACAACATTTGGATTGACATATGCTCTAACAGTCTAACGTTCTAAGTTGCACCATTTACCCTTGCCCCATTTCCATCACCCCCATTTCAATCAACAACCACCCCACCAACCACTTCATCATTTACCTCCACAACATCTCCTCCATTCCCATCCTCATTGTCCTCCCTAGATTCATTGAGATCATCATTTTCATCACAAAATTAAGCTCATCATCTTCCTCTCCTTCATAATTCCAGCCGAGGGTTGTGGAAGCACCAAGACAAGCCTCACAAGCCTTTATTGTGTATTTTCCGTATTCACACCATGGAATACACGAATTGCGCAGTTCCATTCCATAATTTGTTCTCGGCCAATCTTCAAATCATATCCGGATCTTCAAGCCTCACTTTTTTACGAGTAGGAAGAAGAAAACAGTTAGGGATTATATCCATTACAACATTGGTGAAAACACGATTGTATCATACAACTCTCTCTGGCCAGATCGAAAAGAATCAAATGGACCAAAGTGATCAGAACACATAGATCTTTGAACACTAAGATAAACTTGATCTTACCAAGCCATTCTTCGCACAATGGTCTCACCGGAGGAAGACATCTTGAGATTAATTTTTTCTTTCTCTCAGAAGCCCTTGAACTCCATTTGTGCAGACAACACTCTCCCACCTACCTCTCCATGAAGGCAAACTTGCTTTTGGAAAATAAGAGAAAACCAGGCGAAAACGCATAAATTTGAGAGAGAAAATAAGAAAGCAGATTCAGACAACAGTGTAGTAGACAAGAATATAAATAGAAACCAGTTTCCAAAACCGGCGAGACAAATATGTTAAGTATTTAACTTCGCATAGAATTCCTTTAATCATCGTCTCCATTTTCATTCTTTTCAAATTTCCACCCACAATCTCTCTCCTATCAATCTATATTCCTATATTACCCTCTGTTTTCCTGGAATTCAAATTTCGTGAAGCAAACACAACCAAAAAGAAAAATATGCATGGAAAAATAAAAAATATCATCCACAAGTTCTTATTGGACGCAATGGGCTTTCATATATTGGATTTGCCATTTTTATCAAATTGGTGAGCCATAGATATAAGATATTACTCGAAAATCACAATAATTTAGCCAAAAAACATGATTTTGATCTCTCCCTAGGTTACTAGCCACTAGGGGCATTTTTAGTATAGAACAGGTTTTGCCAGAACTTTTTTTTTTTTGCCAAGTAAGCTGGGGTTAGGCAGACCCCCACCTATATTCATTAAAAAGGAAATTTACATTCTCTCGTACAAAACTCCTAACATATCGTCACTAACATGCTTGTACAAAAACTCATCCAGCGGAGGGGTGAAAACAAACTTAGGCACGCCAGATGTACAACCTAGAGAAGCTAGATAGCACATTGGTTACTCTCTCTAAAGATATGTTCATAACTAACCTCCTGGAATTCATTTGCTATCTGAAATATAGTAGCAATTAGACTCAAGCAATACCGGGGGCCATTAGTTTCCTTTTTCAAAATCCTGGTTGTCCACAAGCTGTCTGAGCAGACTTGAAGTTTCTGGATCCCTATATCCCTTGCCACTTTCATACCTTCCAACACTCCATTGATCTTTTGTTGGATAACTTCCTTAACTTCAGAGTTCCCTACGTAGGCTGCTATCGTAGCACCATATCTATCCCTTAAAATTCCTCCATATCATGCACCCTTTTCATTCACTGCTCCATCCGCATTGAGTTTAAAGGTACCTAGTGGTGGTGGCTCCCATTTACAGTATACCTTTTGCTTCTTCTTGTACAACATTGTAATTCCCAATCTATGCACCAGAACCCTATTCTCAATTGTGTCATCCACTTCCTTGATCTTGCTTTGAATATAGGTTCTCATCTCATAGATGCATTTGTCTCTGACTATTTGAGCTGGTAGGGCTTTCTCCGCAAATCTTCTCTGGTTGCGTTCTCTTCATATAAAGTATACAACATCACATACATATATGCAGGGGTCAGCCTTCATGCCCTTGAGTCTGCTTCTCCTAATGATGATCTCCCAATCCTCCTGTTCTGTTCTAGAACTTGTGGTAAATCCTAGAAATCTCTGAATTCCCAGCCAAATGATTTGTGAGTACCGACATTGAAAGAATAGGTGTCTGCAACTTTCTCTACCAGAGTTACATAGGATGCACTATGAATTGTCGAGGATTCCCTTATGAACCAGTCTATCTTGAGTGGGTAAGGCACCTGACAACAACATCCATTCTATAATCTTGTGCCGTGGGATCACTTTGTTGTTCCAGACCAGCTGGTACCATACAACTTTCTCTTGAGCTGGCATTAAAGCTTTATAAGCACTTCTTGTGGTAAATGTACCTCCAGGGTAAGGGGACCATATAACCCTATCATTATTCAATTGGGGTAGAATTCTGACCTTCTGGAGAGTTTCTGAGATGGCAGCAGAAAGTTGGTTGAGTCGATGATCTTGCCAGCCATTGTTGTTAATAATTAAGTCTACTGTTGCATTGCTGGGTAGCAAGGTTCCCCACGAACTACAACTTCTGGTATCCTGTTTAGTGGACCAAGTGGGCTCCATGGGTCTTCCCATAGGAGAATGTCCTGCCCATTGGCTACCAAATATCTGATGTGTATCATAGCAGAGACTCTAAGATTTAGGATTGATCTCCAGACCCAGGAACAGTCTTGCGGAATATCCATAGTGCAGAAACCTTTATCCTTAATGTGGTATTCCCACACCCATGATACCCATATGGTTGGTTTCCTGTAGGCTATGTTGTACACAAGTCATGATAAGCAACTTTATTCCATAGAGAGAAATTCCTGATACCAAGCCCGCCATATTCTTTCCTTAGGCCTATCTTTTGCATGCTTGCATGATGCATAAACTTCCTCATTCCTAGGCCATTCCAAAAGAACCTTGCACAAAGTGATCTAACTTGATTAACAATAGCATTAGGTAGAACCGTAGAACATAAGTCTTGGCCCAATAGACTTAGAAGGAGGATAAAACATATTCTATCAACTGAAACCTTCCTGCATAAGATAAATGACGAGCCTTCCAGGTTATTATTCTTTTGGTGACTCTTTCTATGATACTTAGGGGCTGTTTGTTTTTTTGGGGTCCCTCTTGTAAAAGGTTGTCTCTTTGAAGAGGTATGTCTTGTAAGAGGTTGCCTCTTATAAGAGGTACATGAAAATCGTTTGTTTTTGCCTCTTGCAAGAGTTTATAAGATGTAAGGTGTTTGTTTTTAAAACCTCTTATAAGAGATAAACTTTACAATTATATCTTTTTTTTAAAAATATTTTTTTAATTCCCTAAATATAAAAAAATATTCCGCGCAGTTTGTAGCGCGTTTGTCCTCTACTTTTGTGTAATTCGTTGAGCTTATCAATAAAAAAAAAAAATTTAAAAAAAAATTAATTTTTTAGCTTAAGAAAAAGAAAATTCCATAAATATAAGAGAGATAGAAAAATATGTGAAAAAAAGAGAAATTAAAAAAAAGATTTAAGGTATTTTATATTTAAGGACTAGGGGTAGGAAAAAGTTATAAAGATCATGGGTAAGATATGTATTTTGAAAATGTCTACCTCTTATAAGAGGCTAATAGCAAGGTCATTGCCACTACCAAAAATCAGCCTCTTATAAGAGGCAAACCTCTAGTAACCTCTTATAAGAGGCAAAAAACAAACACCTCACTTTAGTGGTACACCTCTTAATAGAGGCTCTAGTAAATCCAACCTCTTATAAGAAGTAAAAACAAACAGCACCTTAGCCTACTTGAGATCAGTGGTAGGTCTAAGTATGTAATTGGAGGTTTAGCAAGTTGTATATAGTATGCCACAGTTTTGTGCTAACATTTGTGCTTCCTCTTCAGACACTCCTGCTACCAAAAGAGTAGTTTTGTGCACATTGAGATTTAGCCCAGTCTTGCCAGAACTTGAATAGTCACTTTTGTGATCTACAAGACAGGACTACAAAGAATTTGGGCTTTGGGCTTTTAAATTAGTCGAAGAACTAGTACCATAAAGTCCAGTCCTGTAAGGCTGTAAATAACGGATTCAATCTCTCCATGAACATAAAAGAAAGGTAACAAAGTTGAAACGGGTGAGGAGTGAATGAGTGGTGATGACGACGTGGCTTGAAATCAAACACGAGAGTAATATAACTAGATAAAGCAAAGTTTCTTGTTCAAACTTCAAACAAACAATTGCAGTTGAGTTAACTTGAGTTGAGTTCAGGTTAACAATGGAGTTGTTCCTTTCTACTACTACTACTACTACTACTAGTAGTAGTTGTTTGACATGGTCATGGACAAATTCTTTGGCGCCTTCATCTCTATTCCATACTTCAAAACCCCAATCTGTGAGTCTAATTATTATTATTTAATTATTATTGTTTTCTAAATACCTAGCTAGTTATCCACATTTCATTTCATTATTATTTTTGTTTTCTTTCTTGATTAGATTGTCATCGATATGAACAAGAAGAAGCGGTTCAAGGTTTTCTGCATCACCAAGGTACATTACATTGATTTGTTATGTTGCATAGTATTAATTTGACTCATCATATACAGGATTATTATTGTTTAATTTTATCTTGTATATTTTTTATTGGAGTGTTCTTCACACAAACCAAATTATGCAAATTGATTCCAATTTTGTCGTTCGTTAAATGCTGAGAAATTGACTGGACATTATGCTTTTTTTTTTTTTTTTTGTATTGTACATATACAGTATGTCAGTATCTATCTAGTTATAAAGCTTGTTTGATTTGCTAGCAAATCATACCTATACCACAAAGTACAAACTGCTGATTTTGAAGCCATTAAGTCCAAGTCCGCATTCAATATTTGTTCATCTGTGAAGTTGGAGTCATTTAATGTCTGCAATTTTATTTTCTGTGTTAGGATGAATAACGGTGATGCCCATAAAATCTAAATTCTAACTTGTAACCTACAACCATTGGTATTTGTAATATCTTCTATGCATAATTTAATTTATATGAATTTTATCACAAAAATTGCTGATTTTGAGACAAATTCTGGTATTCTAATGAAAAACCAGAATGCAGGACGTGTTTCATACTTATACCCAACTGCTTGTTGCAGCCTGGAATTTTCTTATACAATGTGCTTACAAGCCTTACAAGCCTTACAAGCCTTACAGAAGCCTCACACAACCTTCAAGCCTTCCATTAGAAGTCTTCAACCTCGAGCAATGCTCTAAAGCTTCCCCTCTCCTCTCTCTCTCAAGCCTTCTTTTCTTCTTCCCCTTCTCCAACCTTGTAATCTTTTAGCTTTACTTTTGTAATCTTTCCCTTTTACTTTAGTTTTGGTGTGCTCGTGTTCTTCCTGAAACTTTATTCAGGGGGAATTATTATGTAAATTATCTCAAGTATTCTGTAAGTTTTCTTTTTCTCCGTTTTTCCTTTATGTTGTTAATGTTTTAAGTTTTATGTGAATAAAGTTTCAGATTTCTTTTTCTGTTCTTCTTCTTCTTTATTTTCTGTTTTAATTTCTGTTTTAGCTTATGTTTTAGATTTTAGTAATTTTCTGCTGAATTTTAGTATTTAATTTACTGTTTCAATTCCTGCTTTAATTTTGGTATCAGAGCAGGAATTTAAACAGTTAAATTAAACATAGCAATTCCTGCTATGTTTAAATTCCTGCTATATTCCTGTTTAAAAATGGTTTAGTTGTTTCTGCATCAAAATTGAAGATTTTAAAAGAAAACATCATCCTTATTGACAGGTCTAATAAAAGATAAAACTATTTCAAAAGGGTTTAGTAGCCTTAATTTTATTTCTAGTCATCTTAAAGATTTAGCTTCTTGACATCAAAATTCTTTATGAAAGAATTTGCAAAATCCTGAACCTTGGTTTTCAATTTTAACAATAACGGTTCAGAAAATAAAAGATAAATAATTGCTTTATTTATCACTTGCTAATCCCAATGGATTTTAAAATTTGGAGACAATATTTTCGATATTCATCTGGTTTTATAAAATCAGTATTCTTTGAGACAGGAAATGTCCTATCCTAATTATAGGATTAATGGATGATGTCCCAATGAATGACAAATATTTTCATCCTAAGAGTTGATTAATGATGTCTTATAAGACAACAAATACGATATGTTGACTAATTTGTCATAATGATTCATTTTGTCTAATAAGACGACTTTCCAACTCAATTTATTTTATCCAATACTTTATCCCAAATGGTTATTTTAGGAAAACCGTTTTAGCCTTATCTGGCCAATTGAGAGAATTGATGATAAGAGTATTCATACTATCCTTATGGGTAAAGAGGTTATTTTTGAATTTATTATTAAACCAGATACATCCTCTACCAACCAATCAGGAAAAACAAAGATATTTGAAGAATCTATATCTAACGTTTCTTTCCTTGTAAACAGGTAGCTCAACAGGTAGCTTACAGGGAGACAAACTACTCTATGTCAAATAAGACAATATAATATTTATCTTCATCCTAATTGAAGGATTGATATTAGTCTAATAAGACAAGTAATTCCTATTTTCATTATAGTCTCCAATGAGACAGAATTAATTTAATCCTAATTAAAGGATTGTGCTGATCAAATCATCCTAATTAAAGGATCTATTTATGGTCTTCAATAAGACAAAATTGGCTTCTGTCTAAAATTACAGACTACAATTGCCAGACAAATCCTTTACGTCTAATACGACCATACTTGCTTTATTTAGCGGCAATGGCTTTTCCCAATCCTAATTCGGATTTTATTAAGAGAAAAAGGGAAAACCTTTACTCTCCTCCCGAATGGGATCAATTATCTCCCTCCTTAAAAGAAAGGAAAAGGAATATTAGTAAATCCTTTATTGAGGATAATAATACCAAATCATATTTGAAAAGTTCCAATGAACTAATTTGTGATCTTACCAATTCCGATTTGGCATGGCTATATACACCTGTCTATCGTGGATCAGACAAATTTGACCCAGAGATCAATAGTCCATCTCAAATTCTAGAGCGTAGAAATTTCTACGAAACAATTTTGGTTACGACTAATTCAGTCTCGTTTTCTGAGGTTAATAATCAATTTCCTAGACCTTATCGCAAGGCCCTTATTCATAAAATTATTGAACCACCTGAATGGGGTGAAACCTTTATAACTCGGCCCCTTATTCGTCTTTTCCCCTTTTACACTGAAACTCAAACTTTCAATCATTGGGATTATATGGATGCATGGGCATACACTTTTTTCCATCAAGATTATTCTTGGGAATTTTCTTTTTCTCCCGACTTTAATAGTCACATTCCCGCATGGTTCTTTAATTGGTGGTTTAAATTCGACCCTTCTTTTGATTTTGTTGCTACCGAATTAACAATTATGAATTACCAATTTAAATTACTACCTGATGGATCAATTGACATTCATGAAGAACATGTCCCATTCTCATGGAAAATAAATGATACTTCCTCTTCGATACTTCACCTACTCAGAAATACTGGACTATAATCTTATTTTCCCCATTTATAAGATCAACTCCAGTATAACTCTAAACATAGAGTTTTTCCCACTAAAAATCTTTATCCACCCACTACTTTATCCTACCGACAATAATTCTGTCCTTAAATCACATTATTTTCGACCACAATCATAGGTCCCTCAAGATGCTATACCGACATCACTAATATCTCCCACTATGAGTTCTACTTTTTTGCTCTACCGACATACAAGTCTACCAATGTTACTATTCAACAGGGTCCACCTAATTTGGAAGATGCTTACTGGGGTCCACACTCCAATTGCCAAAGTATTTCAAGGGGACCACCTAATTTGGAAGATGCTTAATGGGGTCCACACTCCACTTGCCAAAGATGCTTAATGGGGTCTACCTAATTTGGAAGATGCTTAATGGGGTCCACACTCCACTTGCCAAAAGGCTTACAGGGGTCCATTGCCCACTCATATTATGTCTATATAAGGAGGCATTCTCCAAGGAAGAAGAACAAGCCTTACACAACGTTCAAGCCTTCCATTAGAAGTCTCCAACCTCGAGCAATGCTCTGAAGCTTCCCCTCTCCTCTCTCTCTCAAGCCTTCTTTTCTTCTTCCCCTTCTCCAACCTTGTAATCTTTTAGTTTTCCTTTTGTAATCTTTCCATTTTTATTTTCCATTTGGTGTGCTCGTGTTCTTCCTGAAACTTTATTCAGGGGGAATTATTATGTAAATTATCTCAAGAACTTGTAAGTTTTCTTTTCTCCGTTTTCTATTTTAGTTTTAGAATATATGTGAATATTATTACATGTGAATAAAGTTCCAGTATTATCTTCTGTTCTTCTTCTTTTTTAATTTTCTGTTCTTTAATTTCTCTGTCTTTTATTTTATGTTTTAAATTTCTGTAATTTTCGCTGTTTTCGTAGTTTAATTTAACTGTTTAAATTCCTGCTATATTTTTGGTATCAGGTCTGGTTTGATATATTATTTTTTGTTTTTGAATGGACGAAACTGTATATGTTCTCTACAAGTCTATAACTTATCCAGTTGGCTCTTGTTGGGATATTTTTCTTAGATCAAAATCAAATAGGGTACATGTAGAGAAGTAGATACTAGGATGCAAGTTTTTAAACTTCATACGCACAAGCATCAATTCTGTCGTATCTAGCCAGCACACAAATTTTGGCAAGTTTTAAATTTTGTTACCTCCTTATCTATTTGTGCAGGAAAATCAGATGACTGTGTCAGTAACTGGAGCTACAGGTTTTATAGGTCAAAGATTGGTTCAGAGGCTGCATTCAGGTTATCGTTTCCTCCAAATCTTAATGTTCCCAACTTTAAGAAACTTCCCAAATCGGGTAGTTAGTAGTTACTATATGTTGCCAATATTAAAATTCTACTTTATGGTGACAACGTGCTAGATCCCATATTGAAGAGAATCAAAAGTATGATTTCTTTGTGATTGACTTATTTTCTCTACTATTATGGCATATAGTTTCTGGATGTCAAACTTAAGTATAGATTAATGCGGAGGGGTGGATCTTGAATTCTAAGGTTAATTGTATTATAATGTAACTGAACACAAACATGTTCCCATATTATATATATATGTGTGTATACCGTTTCCATTTTGAAGAATCATTTTGTGTTTTATTCATCTTCTAGTGGATGTTTTTTAAGGTTTTGTTGATTGGATCAGTTTTTCTGTAAAACCATTTTTATGAATTAAAGGGAAAAGAGATATGGAAGATATGTTGGGAAGAGAAAGGATAAAGAGGGGAAGTTATCAGAATTAATCTAATTTTGTGTAAAGTTTTAAGTTTCCCTGAAAGTTTTAAAATACACTTATCAAATTCAAGAATCAAGATCTTGTAAGCCGGCAGGTCATATTTTCCTTGCTTGTTCAAATACTGAAATACTACTATTTCACTTGCAAAACTTTCTTTAAATTTGCTTGAATTCTTTCATGCTTGTGCAACTTGTATAAACATCAGTCTGAATTGCCTCAATTTTTTTTTCTTATTTTGAATTTAGATAATCACCAAGTTCGAGTATTGACACGCTCTAGGTCGAAAGCTCAGTTACTTTTTCCCGGTAAGAAGGTAATGTTGCTTTTAGTGCTACTGTATATAGCTTTGGAACTTCCTCATTGAACAAATTGCTACAATAATTGATGCTATAAATGTCCTTAACTGCTAAGAGTAAAATAGTACCATTTCATGATTTCAGAAATTTGTGGGTGGATGGGTTTTCTTTTGATATAAAAACAACTACATCTTTACATTCTCCTTTAACTGTAGAAATATTTACGATGGTCTAACTGTGATAGCTAATGCTGTACGGTTGTACCTATTTAAATATTAACATCCCAGATTTGAAATTTCCCAGTCTTGATATATCCAAAGGGCGTTTACCACTTACACTTACAGAGTTGGAAACTTGGAATACTCGTGTTCTTTTATAAAAATGCTTTTCCCCCTTTCTGACATACCAAACACAGAAGCAATTAATTTTACGTATTTCTTGCTTCCATATCTACATGCAGTCAAGGACTTCCCTGGCCTTGTAATCGCGGAGGAATTAGAATGGAAGAATTGCATTCAAGGTTCTAATGCGGTTGTAAATTTAGCTGGAATGCCGATAAGTACAAGATGGTCTTCTGAGGTTTGCTCTATGAACCTATTTCTTCACCATCCACTTCTTTTCCTTTTTGCGAATATACTGATGGATTAGTGCATCCCCTTATCCTACATTGACATTTGCTTCAATCTTTTCCACAATTCAGTATTTTCCTTTCACCAGAAAAGAAAATTTGCATCAACGTGTTACAGTTATATTTGAGTTTCAGTAGTGCAAGACATTGCGGAACTCTATGTGATATCAACTATGATAGTTAATAATATCCGTCGTTTTTTTTTTTGACCAGTAGAACACAATTTCAATAAAAGTGTGAGAGGTTCACACTAGCCCATAATACAAGATAAAAACACACTCAATGTACAGGAAATATAATGTCCTCCCATCTCAACATTTAGTCATCTAGTCTAATCCCACTCATGGATGGTCTGAAGAAAGTCCAGTGCCAAGTCAACATCTTCACATCGTTGATAATCTGCCCAAAATCTCTGTTTGACCCCTCAAAAACTCTTCTATTCCTTTCATTCCATATGCCCCAGCACACTGCATGAAACAACACCTTCCAAACCATTCTGCCCACTCTAGACAGGTCTGTGCACTTTCAATTGCATAACATATGTGACAATCCCTCGTCTCTGTCCACCCTACTGTTGAACTCATTTATAAAGAAGTCCCAAACAGCTCTAGCCACCCTGCAGGATTGAATAAGTGATCGATTGACTCAGCATCAGCACAACACATACTACATCTGTTAGCAATGATCAGACCCCTCCTCTGCAGATTGTCTACAGTCAGCACCGTACCCCAGGTGAGCACCCACATGAAGAATGAGACTTTAGTTGGCACCTTTGGATTCCAGACTTTAGACCTAGGAAAGCCGTAAAAAGCCAATGGTTCTGCTGAATTCTACTGTCCTCCAACCTAGCATACATGGACTTTGCCGTGCATGACACATCTTTGCTCATCCATAGTTTCCTATCAGATTCAGAATTGACAAACTGTTGCGCATTCACATCCACCAGTTGAGAAGCTTGTTCCAGTTCCCTTTCGAAGAAATCTCTTCTTAAGTGCAGACCATAACCACTCCCAGCTGGATTGACATTTAGGGTTATTTCTATTACAATATACTTCGTTTGTTATTGATTGGGTTATTTCTATCATTTACAACAATTCGGTATGTATATGAAGTGAAGCAAAATAATAAAATTTGTATCCTTATTTACATCAAGGTGGAGTAATTAGTCAACAACAGAAAATTTTGTCTACTGTATGTCACAGTGACATTCCATTTATGTAATTTTCATTGTACTGCAGATCAAGAAAGAGATCATGAAAAGCCGGATCAATGTCACCTCAAAGGTTACTGCTTACTCATTTTTAGAAATGGTTTATTTGCAGATAGTATAAAAATGTGTGTAGCTCCTCTTTTCTTGCCCGTCACATGATTGGGGCAATTGATGTCTTTAGGTGGTTGATTTGATAAACAACTCCGAAGATAATGTTCGGCCAACAGTTTTGGTCAGTGCTACAGCGGTTGGTTATTATGGTATGGGTTTGATTCAATTATCTGTTTCCTCTTTGCTTAAACTGTGGACCACTATAATTTTGGATAGTTGTCTCCTTATCATTAGTTTTTCAATTGATGGATAATCATGATGGCATACCATTTTGGTGTTTAACCATGCTGATTCTATATTAAATAGAGATATAATGAATGAGATTAATTTTAATTTGACAATATCTCGTTTATTGGTCACCTTTATGGAGAGTGAGCCTGTATTGCGGGAAGACAGATTACCATTATTTATTTGCATACCCTGCATTGTTCATGGAGAGAAAGAACTTTATTGTATACTTCTAGAAACTAATGCTGAAAGATTGATGTTCAAACTGCAACTGGAAAACAAAAGAATAACTAATCATAAAAAAATAAAGATACTGTTAAAGATAAACACTCCTGTCAGGTCCACATATTTTGATGTTAATATTGTTACTCAATTTACTTTTATGTGTTCAATTGTGTCAGTCATATATTGCTTTAGTTGTAACATTATTATGATTTATTGTCCTTTCTTCTCTTGTGTTTGTACTCAACCTTGTATTTTCTGCCTTTTTAAAGGAACTAGTAAAACTCAAGTATTTGATGAGCGAAGCCCATCTGGAAATGACTACTTGGCTGAGGTAAGAGATCTTTGTTTCCTTTGTTCTTGGAGACCTTCCATGAAGTATTGTGTTAAAGTTCCATCAATTGTGTCTTTTAATAAAAGAGTTAACCTCTCCAAGAGCATTTAATGAAGCATTCAATTATTTCAAGAAATTCTTATGATGTGGATTGAAATGTTATTGTTGTTCGTAATTGTGGTGGATTCTGGTTCACATGTCTCATTAAGTCCTATGTTCAATTATCATGTCTGATACCAGTTCTTTTGGATATCGTTCCCACTTAACCACCACCTGACCCAGGGTGACCTGGGTTTTATATGTGGTATTGGCCTCACTACTAGTTAAAGAATTCCCATCCATAATATCCCCTGATGACCTTTATTCTATTTGGCGTGGGATTATTTATTTTGGTTGCACATCTTAACATTAACAATATAAGCAAGAATAAATTCAGATAGATTTATATTTTATATTTCGTCTGTTATGAAATAACTTGCTGGTGTTTTTCTTACTTTCAGTGAATCAAATATTTCAAACTAGACTCAATTTCCATGTTCAAGTTTTTCTCTATTTCCAATGCTTAGATATTTTGTAGCTTGAGTTTTGAGTTTGAATTTTCATGTTCAAGTTTTACTTTATATCCAATGCTTAGATATTTTCTAGCTTGAGTTTTGAGTTTTATTATATTAGGCTTCCCTCAAAACGTGAAAGATTTAGTAAGTTACCCTTGCAAGTTACACATCCTCAAGTCAAAATTGTTAACATTACAAAATCGAGCTTATTGTTTTCATAAATAGTCCTGTTGATTGAACATTGCAAAGTTTGTTTACTAACAAACTGGGTGAGAAATTGCCTCAGCCAGACTTTGGGCATAAATTTTTCTTACTTTCAGTGAATCAAATATTTCAAACTAGACTCAATTTCCATGTTCAAGTTTTTCTCTTTTTCCAATGCTTAGATATTTTGTAGCTTGAGTTTTGAGTTTGAATTTTCATGTTCAAGTTTTTCTTTATATCCAATGCTTAGATATTTTCTAGCTTGAGTTTTGAGTTTTATTATATTAGGCTTCCCTCAAAACGTGAAAGATTTAGTAAGTTACCCTTGCAAGTTACACATCCTCAAGTCAAAATTGTTAACATTACAAAATCGAGCTTATTGTTTTCATAAATAGTCCTGTTGATTGAACATTGCAAAGTTTGTTTACTAACAAACTGGGTGAGAAATTGCCTCAGCCAGACTTTGGGCATAAAAAAGACAATACATAAACAAAACATATACTGTACATCAGATATTCTGTTTCTCAGTATAATATCCCAGCTGAACCTGAGGTCCTGGAATCTGTGACTATTCCTTGCCTGCAGGTCAGAACACCAATACCACGGATTTGCTTTGCCAAGCTGTAATAGAGAGTCCCATGAAAATCTCTTTCCCTGGAAAATACATGCGTTCCTTGTGATCCAAACTGCCAAAATAATGCCATAGTGAAGCAAAGACCACGAGTCGCGAATGAGCCTGTGGCTGAATGGTAGCACCCCTCTCACAAAGTGGAAAGGTCGTGGGTTTGAAGCACGTCAACAGCGGATTGTTGATATAAGTTTCCACACGTAATTTAAAAGGGGTAGGGGTCCCCTCAACCTCGCTTGCCAACCAAAAAAAAAAAAAAAAAAAAAAAAAGACAACGAGTCCATTTGTGGAACACTTCATGAATATCGTTAGAAAGCAGGAGAGTATGAACATGGTGGAGTAAAGGCGAGGACAGGTGTTTCCCGAGAGATTTTACGTAAATGTATTCCATAAATAAGTGGTTGATGTTCTATGCACCACTTCCACATAAGATGCAAGTCACTGGTACATCCATTCGAATCCTTCTTAGCATGTCAGTTGTTTGTATCCTTTTCCAAGCGATGCACCATATGGACATATTCACTTTGATAGGTAGGTGAAGCTTCCAAATTAATATGCAAAGGGGTGGAGCTGCGTCTGTGGCCGGGCATGAGGAGCTGGTGATATGTTTGCAAAAAGACTTGACAGTGGCTGAAGTCTTGCTCAACTGCTTAAGTTCCACACCAGTGAGTCGTCTGCAGTGGCATCCAGGGGGCTGTAATGTAGCTGTTAGGGAGAATGCCTCATCAATTTCCCAGCCACTTTTAATCTTCTTCTCGAGTATAGAGCTTAGGAAATATAACTTCGAAAGGCTGATTATCAATCTAGACACCTGCAGAAATAAGATCTTGTGCCCATTGCTCACTGTGTAAGTTGTTTCTTTCAATAATCCTGCTTCCAATACTTGAATACCTTCCCATAAGCTTCGTTTTTGTGGTCTGGTGGACTTATTTGGTAGCCACGAGTTGTCAGGTGAAGGGTATTTGGCAGATATAATTTTCTGCCACAGGGATTCCTTTTCTACAGTGAATCTCCAAAGCCATCTTGTCAATAGTACTTTGTTTGTTGCTGCCATATTTCTCAGGTTACACCAATTAAAATAAAGTGGTGACCCTATGCAAATATATCCCCAAAATGTGGTGACGGGTAGGACTAAAAATCTCTTAATCAAATTGTCACTGGATCACTTTCTGAAAGCTTTGTCTCTTGAGTTGTAAGGATGTCTGGATTATACATATATCAGTAAGAAACCGAACCTCCATTAGACTCTACAAGGTTGCCAAGGCCTCGGACGTTCCAAGCTAAACATCTATGCGTCATTGGGTAACTGACATCCTCCTCAATGCATGAAGCATTTCCAGCCAAGGGTAATCTGTCTTCTCTACCTTCCTCAAGGGCTTACTTAAGTGTATCTGCTTCCATTTGGTGAGAAGGCCCCTTGTAACCCTAACAGGAACTGCTATAAAATGGACATATTCATAACTGATACAGATGCCTATAGCCATAAAATGTAATACCTCCCAAACCTAAACCCCAGATCAGATTAGTAGAAAGTTCTTTCTTGAGGACCTTCGACACTCAACAAGCAAAGAATAATCGAGCTTTTCCTTATTTCTGGTTAGATCTCCTGGTCCCTAGTAGAGATAGGTTTCATCTGCATCCATGTCGCTCTACTCCATTGTGTGGTTGAAGGTGGATACAAGAGTCTTCTTCCCTCATTAGTATGATCTGGGTTCTTTTTTCCGTACCCTGTTTTTGAACTGTTCTTTCTTTTTCCAGCACACTTGCTCCAACAATGGCCACTACCAGAGCCGCAGAAACTGCTGACCGGGAAAAGCTTTGAGTTTTTCAGAACAACCAGTAGGGACAAAGCCCTACTATTGGACAAAAAAAGATCACACAAATTCTAGCGCTTACCTTTCTTGACGGTGGAGTATGGGCTCAGCCAATGATTTGGTTGATGCAGGTAAGCACGCTCTAGGGAAAATCTCCAGATTTCAGGATCATTACTGCATCATAATGGAGAACTACCGTCACAACAACAGGGAAAACTACCTTTTCAAACTCCTCATGCATCGAGGAAGCTCACCTGATTACAAACCCATAAGCTTCCCTGCATCCCACAGCAATGCTTGTTGGAAAGTAGCTGGCTGCAGCCTTGCCTCCATTCTCTCCATTACCCCCTCAAACCCACCACCACTTGCATCCTTCCCCTCTCTTGCCAGCATTCGTAACTGATACAGATGCTATATTTTCAAATATTGCTATTACATGTTTAAAGTGCAAATAATAATCAGTGTACATATACTAATATTTAAGGTATTCAAACTGATTCACTCTCAAAGCCTGCCAAATCAAAGCCGTTATTATGGGAGGGACGAGTAGATAATTTGATAATAGGGTTAGAAATTCAAATGGAATTTATATGAAAATTGTAAAGGGTCCTTGATTGCATTAGTATTTCCTGTTATAATTTTGCTGTTTCTTGCGTTAATAAATGTTAATTGTGCTGAATAGGGTCCCTTGCAAAGGCATTCTTCAATGACATTATTGTAAGTTTGTGACTAACAATTAACATTTCCAGATAACAATTAACATTTTGACAAGGCAGTCTTCTCTAGGATGTTTCTGTTAAAAAGCAAAATGGCGGTTTACAGGCAAATAAAAAATGTAAGACACAATTGACTTATTGAGCTCGTGGAAAGGAACTATTCTCTAACTTCTATATCTGAAATGAGAAAGACTGTAGAGAATCTATATGGTTGAAACTTTATAGTAAACCCATAGCTTGTGTCTTTCGATCGTGTTCATCGATTTAGTTCTTAAAAGACTTGTGGAAC
This sequence comes from Aquilegia eximia, assembly GCA_023053565.1. Taxonomy (NCBI): domain Eukaryota; kingdom Viridiplantae; phylum Streptophyta; class Magnoliopsida; order Ranunculales; family Ranunculaceae; genus Aquilegia; species Aquilegia eximia. The sequence goes on from JALIGU010000010.1 coordinate 8,651,948, forward strand.
CTGACTTTTCCAAATACTAGATATTTGATCACTCTTTAGAGTCGTCTTATCTTGTCAAAACATTTTGTAGGGTTTGCACTTTTCCTTTTTGTGATAATATTTCCTTTTTATATCTGCGTATATAAGCAGAACATATGTTTGACAATAGTTTACGAAACAACATTGCCAGGTTTGTAGAGAATGGGAAGGAAGTGCACTCAAAGTAGATAAGGATGTCAGACTTGCACTTATCCGTATTGGTGTTGTTCTTGGAAAAGATGGCGGTGCCTTAGGTATATATGTTTTTTACCCATGAGTATTATTATGTTGTCTTTCTTTGCTTCTTTTGCGTATATTTCTGACTTGGGAACAAAACCTAGCTGGTATGGCATATTAATTTTGTTTTGATTTCACTGCTGCTAAAATTCAGTACTTTGACTACTTGTCAGTCATAACTTAGCTTTTGTATTTGTCCACATCATTCTGGTTTACAGATGATTGCTAATGTGTGCGTAGAGCATCACTTAGAACTTATGCCCTTTATGGATTTTCATCTGTTTTATTACTTCGTTTCTGGCTGAGAATTATTTGCAGAGGAGGTTTTGGTTAGTCTTATTTCACTGCTGCTAAAAAGTGAGCATGAGTTCAAATGGTGTTAGACTGATAGAGATGGTTGAAGTACAATTAAAGCAGAAAACTAGCTTAACATACCTCTGGTGTTTACCAATTTGCCAATGTGTGTATCGAATATTAAAGAGCATAAACCAAATGAACGAAACTCAGAAGCTCTCACATACTGCAACAGCTTCCCAAATACAGAGACCAAAAGAAACACATAATTAACTCTTCAGCCCTCCTCTCAAGCTGGAGCATACAAATCAATGCTACTGTGAATTACTGAGAATAAAATATTCAAAATCTAGCGATGTTTTGAGGATCTCCAACTGATCTACAGAATTCATATAAGGAGTGACAATCCATTTAGCCATGCTCAAATCATGAACTAAATCAAACTAGATGTGGTTGAAGAGCTCATAGCACCAACTACTTGCAATCAAGACTTCAACTTTGGTATTGCATTGCATCTGCTCAGAAGAAATACCTTCAACCCTCATCTCAGAAAGTAGAAACTGAACTCACATAACATCTCTGCAGCAGGTATGTGCCAAGGCCATAAGTACTCAGCCTTAGAACGGGAAGGGGCCACAATTTTTTCTTCTTACTTAGCCAAGCAACTAATTACCACTAACAATGGTACAATAACCAGGAAAAATAGAGGACTACCAACACAATCAATATTGGAAACCCCAGAAAGAGTAAATGACGAAGATGTTCTACAGAGCAAACGACCTTTACAACATCCCTCGAGATTCAAATGAATCCATCCCAGTGTTGATATCTGAACAATTCATCTTAACATTATCTGTCTTCTTTGGGTTGTCGTTATGAGTAACCATATGATGAATAAGACGACCAGCAGCTTCTGTAACATCAAGCCTATCGATGGGAATTCTTTTGGGCGAGATTCCAAGGTGCCAGTAGAAGAATTCGACATACACAGTCAACACACACAAAGTTATAAAATTCTGAACAATATTTTGTTCATTAATCACTCCAGATTCTTTCATTTCCATGCAAAGATCATTTCCTTCACGAGTGTGTTCGCCCATTTCGCCAAATACGGATACACCCCTGTGAGCTTTTTCAATGTTGTTGAATTAATTCCATGATGAATACTGCTAATTATATAAACCCGATCCTGAGGTGATAACTTCCTTCTCTAATTTATCGATCCATAACTTTACTAACTTGAGGAGCAATCCAAATTTCTAAGTTTGGTAATTTCTTTTGGATTAACGACTGAAGCATATTCCTCGGAATGGCATAAGTGACTGCAACCATCATATTTATTTGTCCCGTCTGAACTGAACATTATATATCCCTTCACATTTATTAATTGATTCATATTATGAAACCTACATGCATCTGGATATTTAACTTTTTAAAAACGAAAATTCTAGGAATACTTCTCATCTATAAAATCGTATTCAATCCTATGCAGCCAAAATGATTCCTCTTTTCATGATGTTTGCTGGAGGACCCTTGGGCACAGGCAAACAATGGTAAAAGTTCATTGTTCTTTTCACCAGTTGTCATTTTATATTTGCTTTCACAATATTTGAAAAGAATTTTCAATGTGTTGAGATTATTGTTATGAGTTTGAGATTAGTCTATTTCTTTTGCTGTGACAACTGGTATTATATTATTATGATTAAGGCAACATATTCTCATTATATGGAAACTTCGGAAAATGACTTTTTTTTGCTACCATTGTAGGTTTTCTTGGATCCATTTGGATGACATAGTGAACCTTATTTACGAAGCTCTCTCAAATCCATCTTATAAAGGCAAGCACTATTTCTTATACAAGTATACATTAGACCCTAAGAATTCTTTTGTTTTGAAGCAAACTATAGCGGCTGTTTGTAATATCACCTGTCATACGCTTGTCAGCTTGTGATATATGCTCTTTTGCAAGAAACACAAGTTAGACCAAACTTTTCATTAAGGGTTCAACAAAGACGAAATATTAAGACTATAGCCCAAATATTTAACAGTTGTATTCAGAGTATCACAGAACATTGACAGAATACAAATTTATGGGTATGAACACAGTTGAAACATTAGCTTCTAATATTTGAATATCCTTCAAATTGGAGGCATAAATATACATGGATATTTTTTCATCTAGATTGATTTCCCTCTCCGAATTGATAATCTAGGCAGGTGTTTTGTTAATTCACACCAATTTTCACTTTGATATATATATAGCATCTTGATATTTGCAATAGATACAATATTACCATAGCTTAGCTTTCTTCTTTTCGAGATGCTCCTAGCCATATCAATCTGATTTATTATTTATTTATTTTTTCTTTTTTTGTGAAATTATTGATTAAGTACGCAACAATTACAAGTACCAGTTACATCATAGAACAAAGACTTGGCAGCAAATAAAGGTGCCTGAGAGCTCCATACAGATGCAAAACCAAGGTTGAGAAGTAAGATAGTTAGGCAAAGACCATTTGTCTTTAGAAGGTCGTTGTCAGTAGCCATGTTGGATCTTTCACCTGGTTAGCTGCAAATTTTGCCAATCTATCAGGCACATGGTTGGATTCTCTGTAGACTCAATGAATAGTTTGGTCCCCAATTAAGGACCATAGTCTTCTTGCCTCCCTAAAATTCATCTGCATATCATGCACAATCTTTGCCTTCGAAAAATAGAACAAAGTGTTAAGAACCTGAAGTCCATCTCAAATTCTCAATCACCAAAATAGAAATCTGGAGCTTATAAAGGATCTGCAATCCATGCATATGAGCACTACTTTCTGCAACCAAGGATATAGTAAAGAGAATAGGAAGTGCAAAGGTCAGATGAAAATCAGCTAGATGATTGTGCGGCACACACCCAATACCACCAGGTCCAGGATTTTCGGTATAGTAAAGAGAATAGGAAGTGCAAAGGTCAGATGAAAATCAGCTAGATGATTGTGCAGCACACACCCAATACCACCAGGTCCAGGATTTTCATATGATGACCCATCGATATTCATCTTGAAAGTGCCAAAAGGATTGGGGGTTCTGTTTGACCCATACTTCAGTTGACACCCTGTCATGGTGAGGTGTGAGGGTGAGAGGGTGGCCCTTGATCATATCCTCAAACCAATTGAGCGTTCTGACTGCAATAGAAGTTATTCTTGGTGTCATCTCTTGGGGGTTGAACCTACTCTGATTGAGCTAAACGAATGTGCCACGATGTAGCAATCAGAAGAACCATCTTAGAGGAATCATGAGCTTGGTCAATTTTGGTTTTGATGGTTCTTAAAACAAGTGAGAAGATCCTGGAAGATCCTCAATAAGATGAAGCAGATTGACCTCAACCCGATAGTACGAACAAATAGATAAACAGTAAACACGTTGCACGCCATTTCTTGGTAGGGATTGCAGAAAATACATTGAGGAGGGACATAAAAATAATATCCACAGTAGGGAGTATGTTAGCCACTAGTTTCCAAATAATGAACTGGACCTTATGGGTTAGTCTGAGATTCCGGATGAATTAAAGATAGCGTTGGTGGGGCTTTGACTTCAGGTGAGTAATGTAGATAAACAACAGTACGTGGAGTCGTGGACTTAACCATGTAATTTCCTAGCTTTTTGTTGGAAGTAAGGGTATTGTAGGCTTTTTGGTGGCTACTGGCTAGGGTTTACTTTCCACAAACCATTATAGAAAAAGATGAATGATAATATTGATATATTAGGTTAAACTTGCAAGAAACTAACTCTCTATATATAAAGAGAGAAACTACATAGACTTTATATCTAAGCTATATGGGACTAAATTATACACCTTACTTCCAATACTTTTGAAGGGACCAAAATTTTTCTGGCTATGGGATCAAAGGAATTGGAAGAGATAAAATTCTAGCTGCAATATCAGGAGACACCATTTTGACCAAATCATGCTTCCATGGATGAAGAAGTGGGTTATGAACTCAGCCACAGACGCAATGATGCAATCTGGGGGTTGGAAAGCGATAGATGGTGATTCCAAGGGAGAGCGAGGATTCCAATCATCAATCCATTGTCAATCATGTCTAGCCCTTAAGTGTACTTAGTTGGCCAAGCTTTTGGTTTGCTACCAGAGGTCCCAGGTTCAACTCTCGTCCCAGTTTGACTGCCAACCAAGTGAATAACACCTTTACTTCAAAAAGTTTTCTTTAGGTTCACTGTCGGTATAGTCCCATGTTTACATCTTTTTACGTTTGGGTGTGTGCCGCACAATATAAAGCATATAATCACATCTTTAATATTGTCTCTTTTTGCAAGCTTTGATATTGTCCTACTTCCTTTGTTTCAATGAGACAATATTAAAGATGTGATTATATGCTTTACTCTGGCAGTCTGCATTCATCAATTAGTTACCATCTATTCATTTATCTTTGCTTTTGAATACTAGCTGCAAATCTGTTGAGTGAGGATTTAGATCGAGTTCTATGTAGTTTTGATGACAAAGTATATTTTTTTCTCTTTTATCTATGGATTACAAAAATATACGTGAGATTCTTTTTTAACGTGAGGATGAGGGTCTATGTTATATGGACAAGGGTAACACACCATGTTGTCGGCCTCCAATAAAATGCACTCTTGTCGAAACTTCTGATTTCTGTTTTTGCCCTTGCAAGATGCTGATTTGCTTTGATGATATATATTATCTTTGCTCCCTTCCAGTTCAAGGTTTGAGTTCATAGCATGTAAATTGTAAGAATAATGCGTACTGATATCAAACCAATTTTATGACATAGTTCACAACATGAGATAATATCATCACTGCGCTGATTTATTTGAAACTATTATCAAGTCCAGAAATCTTATTTGTGGATTTTACTGAATCTCTGTGCCACTGTTGTAATCTGACACTTATATCAGCGTCGTGCAATACAGTTGTATCAATATAAGGATTAAGTTTGTAGAAAGTGAATACTACATCAATTTATTTGTTTAGTAGGAAAGGAACTGATAAAATAATCAAGCATCATGAGTTTCTGGCTTGCCAATATTATTATTATTTTTTCTTATTCTCTTCTCTGTTTGTGTTGATGTGGCTTCTTAGATGATAAATGTGTAGTTTCATTGTTTATCAACACCTTTTCCAGCAAGAACATTTTTTTGGCAGGTTGTCTACCACTGACTCAGCATTTGTCTATTGTTCAGGTGTTATAAATGGAACTGCTCCAAATCCAGTTCGTCTAGCAGAAATGTGTGAGCATTTGGGAAATGTCTTGGGTCGGCCCTCGTGGTTACCTGTACCTGATTTTGCACTCAAAGCAGTCCTCGGTGAAGGCGCTTGTGTAGTAAGTTTGTGCATCAATTATTTTAACCTGATTTTGGCTTTTTTGTCCCCAATCAATATGAAAGATAATATATGGCGTCAACGCACGACTTTTGCGGAGCCAACATGCTCTTGTTCTCTCTAAAAGAACAAGCAAATGGCAAGTGTGGAAAGGATTTCAAAAAGGACAGCCACATTCTTTTGTGCCTGCTATCCTTAGTTATGCTTCTGATATTAATTCTTTTTCTTGAGTAACTATGGATGAGAAGTACTTGCTATATGTAGGTCTTAGAAGGACAAAGAGTTCTTCCTGTACGAGCGAAAGAACTGGGCTTTGAATTCAAATACCCTTATATTAAGGATGCACTGAAGGCCATTGTTTGATCAGAGAAATGAAAATGACTGTTTGGAAAAGATACAACACATGCATGTATACATTTCTGTGTATATATAGAGGTTCGTCTGTTACACAGTTTTTGAATGAGGTGATGATTTATATTGTAATTTGGTCCGCGGTACAAATTCAACTATAGTCTGTATTTTGTATGTGTTTTATTTGATGCATTGATAATGTAAAGCAAACCCATTGGGACAGTTATTTGTTCAATCAATGTAACATTTTTTTATCAGCAGCCCTTTGAGTTCTGATTAGTGCTATGTAAATTACTTATACACATTGTATGTATACAACTCTCTTGCAAGGCTGCATTGGTATTGCTATTCAAGTTGTACTCCCTCCGTCCCAAGCTACAAGTACATTCTTCCGTTTTTGGCCGTTCCAAAATTTCCATATTTGAACACATATTAATTAAATTTTTTATATTTGAACACATTAATTACGTTAATTTGCTTTTTTGCCTATATTACCTTTGCTTTGGAATTTAAGTAATTATTCTAATGAAGATAATTATAGAGTATGTTTAATATTAAATAAAGGTAAACCAATAAATGATGTTCCTTTAATAAGTTGACCCTCCCCCCCTCAACTTTTGTACCCATTTTTTTTTGGGCGAATTGGTCAAAATCACACCAAATATAGTTCCAATTTGCACTAACCCTAGAAGTTTTTAATTCTTTGAGCTTACCCCAGCACGTTAACTTTATTGTTAGACTACCGTATGCTGACTAGGATGTTAGGTAAAGTTACAAGAATGCCTTTCTTACCAGCTAAGACATTTCCCGCCCAAAAAATATTTCCCTCCAAAACTGTAGTATCTTGGACACGTGTCTAAATCCTAACCATCTAAATGAACGACCAAGATTAAATATTCCAGAACTACTTAAAGACTAGAAAACACTAAGTTTATGCCCTAATCTTTTGCCCTAGTTTCAAAACTTTTTTTTGTATTGCTAAATTGATTGAACTACAAACAAAATTGAAGGAGCAAAATCAAATAGAAATTGAACTACAACCGAAATTGAAGGTAATTTTTCTAATTCTTATATAAGTTAGGTTTTGTGTAGTGTAGGGTTTATTTTATTGTTTGTAGAGGAATTGAAGGTTTTGTGTTGTTTCGATTTTGATTTTAGAAAAACTTATTGCAGATGAAATTAGGTATAAGAAACTTAAGGTTTCACTATGGGGTAGTTTTAAGGAAGTGGGGCAGGTTCTTTCTAAACTAAGATGTTATGCTGGTGGTGCAACTGTAGATAGTGAAGGTTGGGATGGATATGAGGTTTTTCTGGGTGATTTGAAGAAAGAAGTGTCAAAACTCATACCTGTCCCTATAGGCCTTGACATTGCACTTAGTTGGTTTTGTATGAAGGCAAAAGATGGATATATTAATCAAAGGCTTGCTCTTGAGAATGACATAGATATTATCACAATGTGGGAGATACAGAAACCAACACCAGGGAATATTATTCATGTCTATGTAGAGTTCAAACCCAAAAACCAAAACTCTAACATACTCCTACCACCACCTACAACAACATCAGACTTTAACCTCACCCAAGGTACACAGTCCGAAACTACTATGGATTATATATTCAGTGAAGCCCTACACAACACAGTCAAGTGGATTCAAGTGGTCCTGAGGCATGTAAACAACAATATAAAAGACCAAAGCTTCCAACTAGAGGAGAAAAAGCAGGACACATTGCTAAGGTTTTATCACCTAGAAGAAGTAGCAGACTTGCTTCACATGGAGGGGTCTACATTGAAACTGGTAAAGGCTTTAAACAAGGTGAGTCAATGTATTGTGCTTATCAGTTTTGTACCATGCTATATAGCAGTGATGCTATAACTATTGTTTGATGTTGTAGGGGAGGTTGTTGACTTGTGTGATGAAGCTAACTTCAATGAAGTTCCTAACTTCAGTGATGAAGGTTCAAGTGGAGTAAATCTTTACAGTATTGTCGAAGAAGGTAAATTAGTTTGTGTTTATTCAAATTTAAATGTTGTCTGGAATGTTTATTTTGTATTTGTTCAAGTGTAAATCTTGGCAGTAATTTACATTTGTTCAAGTGTAATGAAAAAATCATATTGTTTGTTCATACATCATGTACAATAGTAGTTACATTTGTATATATTTTTTGGATTTCAGAAAATTTCTATGATGATGGTCAAGATGATTATGACAGTCTAGAGGATGAGGATTTTATTGTAAGTTCAGATTATGAAGGGTTTGTGAATGAGAAACTGAAGAAATATTCTGTGAGAACTAGAAGCAAAGGAAAGGTACTAGATATTGACATTGATAGATGTGAAGCTGAGGAGGAGGAAGATGAAAGTCCATGGTCCTATTCAGGCAGTGAGACTGAAGATGATGGAGAGTTAAGAGAAGATGAGATCCAATGGGCCAAAGATTAATGTGCAGCTGATGCAAGAGAATATGCACTAAGAAGGGCAGAAGAAAGAGCAAAACAAGCTGTAGACAAAGCTAAAAAAGTTAAACAGAAAAATTAAAATACAAAAGGGAAAGAAAAGGTAACTACTGACCTTGAATGGATTCAGAAAACATCAAGGATATATGATTATGACAGTTGTGAATGGTCTGATGTGAATAATGGTGAGGAAGGTTTACCTAAGTTGGATGTGGACCAGAGATGGTATAACATTTATAAGTGCATGTTATACCTTAAGACTTATGCAATTAGAAGAAAGTTTGTACTAGGTCTAGTAAAGAATGATAGTGATAGAATTCAACCTTGCTGCAAAGGGGTTGCTGAAGATGGAAAGCCATGTACTTGGTATTACTCAATAGGTAGAATGCTGACAAACACACAATGAGAGTTGGTATTTTAAATAAATAACACACATGTGTATCATATGAGGCTACCAGAAATCCTTACAGCAAATGGACCCTGGATTGCAGAACAAATTGAGACAGATATGAGAATGCATCACATATCTTACAAGGCAAGTAATATTTATTAAATTTCTGTTTAAATTTTGTTAGTAATATCATGTACAATATTTAAGTAATTTTTGTTTATATTTTGTTGTAGGCAAGGAATATCATGTCCGTGATGTGGGAAAAGTTTTAGTTGTGTAACGCCCCGGGATTTCGTCCTCGCTCATCCCGGTGCGTCGAGCACCATACCGCTCGCTAATGTCAATATTGTCCCCTTTTAGTCACTACGGATATCCAGCAGTAGAGGGTTTTGGATCAGGGCCTGCCCATGTGGTTTACCTCAAAAGGTCTTGATATTAGTTAAAGTATGCACTACTACAAAATATGTCATATATCACGGTTGCAGAAATTTATATATCACATTTTTCATAAGATCTGTGATAAAAGTTATGTGACTAAACAAATATCACAGTTTTTTAACATATATCACAGTTTCTCTTCACCCGTGATAACTTATAAATTATATATCACAGTTTTATTAAAAGGATAAGTTAAGGATATTACTATTATCACGTTTTCAAATAAAATATCTCGTTTTTCTTTGGGTTTGTGATAAATGTATTGCTGAATAAATATATATATATTTTTTTTAAGAAAACCCCCACTAACATGTTTAGTTAAGTCCCACCTTAACTGACACACTTCTCAATAATATCACAAGAGTTCAACACCCCAGTCCTTTCTTCAACCAGTTCTCAGTATGCTTCTAGGTATTGATTAATTACTTCCACCATGGTAGGTCGATCGAATTACAGGTTCGCTCTCTCTCACACACACAACATCAATCTTCCTAATCTCTTGTTTTCTTTAAAGATCTAACGGGATTCAATATAAATAAGTGCTCTCTCTCTCTCTGGAGTTTCACATCAAGCAAATAATACATAACTTGTGGTTTTGGTTTTAGTTTACTGAAGGTTGTTTTAATTCAATTTTAGAATTTCGGGATTTGGAAATTAGGGCTTTGATTGAAAGCTTTAATAATGGTTGCTTTAAGAATTTTTGTTTATACAAATGAGGTTAAAAGCAAGTGAAACTTTTGTTTGGAGAGAGTAGAAAGAGATTTTGGTAAGTTGCATTTATTTTTTGAAATTGATCTATCCATGACTTTAATTTGATCCAAATTTTCCAGTAGAGTTTTTAGGCATATGTTATTAAGTTTGGTTGTTTATACTTTATAGTGTTGTCGTACCTGGTACTACGTGCACTGTTAGGCGAGTAAGAATCTATGGCAGACATATGTTAAGACATGTTTAGAAGTTTGTGCTGAAATGTATGGTAAGCTGAAATTGATGTAGTCACAATCTAATTAACAAAATATCATCTCACTGTCTTTTTTTCTGCTATTCAAATTAATGGACTGAAAATTTGAACGCTTCTTGGTTTTTATTTTTTTTATTTTTTTATAACTGATTCTTGGTGGTTGATCAAACACTTAATGTGCCAGTGTATAATTTTTGTATGTAAATTCTAATTGCCTATTTTTCCAAATTAGTATTACAACTTATTTTATAAGGTTGTTAAAGATGCTAATTTGTGGTAAGGTTGTTACAAGGACGAGTATGAAATCCGGAACCAATGGTCAGATATTACAGAATAAAGATAGTTTGGAGGTGAGCTCTTGAAGATTGACATAGGAATATGACTTTGGATTGCAATGCAGTCTTATTGGTAATAGGGTCTATATGGCAGGTTTGGCAAATGTTATATCCTTTATTGCACCTGGTAAAACAATTCTTTGGCAGGTGACTTTAGACTCTAAAGGTGGACTAGCAGGTACACATTGATTAGTCTAAACCAAATGTTTTTGTTGGTTTCATGTTTCACTGTGTAAAGAGTGGTATGCTTTCAACATGCCTCATTAATGAAATTGTACCTGCTAAAACGAAACAACTCATGCAGTCATGCACAAGAAATGTTATGTCAATAACTCTCTGAATAAAGCTAGCCACCACCATTTCAAATGTAGACTTTTTTGATAATTCCATTGATGTAACTTGTCTCTTCTTTTTTCTTTTTTTCTAATGATTTTGTCATTTTGTGTATGTTGTCCTGATTGTGGTACCTCTTGTGTTATTATCTCTTGTGTTATTAACGGGTATCTAAAATGTTATTGTTATTTAATCATGTTTAATTGTTAATGGCTTCCTGTTTTATGAATAAACTAATCTGTATCATGTTTCTGCTGATGATAGGGGAGAGTTGAAGAAGAAAACTTATTCCCATTAAAAGAAGCAGAAGAGAATACGAAAAAAGAACTTGTGAAGGCATTCACACCAAGAGAGCTTCTTAATGTTCCAGAGGATCCTAAGGAAGACCAGCCACCAATAGTTGTTCACTCCACACTAGAGCAATTATCAATTATAAATGTTAAAAGTCTCATAGGTTTATCAGAGCAAGAAGAAGTTCTAGTTATATGTATTGATTATTTTTTGAATTCCCATGATAGATCTTAGAATTGATAATTATTATTGTTATCTTTCTTGAATGTTCACATGATTTCCAGTATCTATCTGCAGGCTGCAATTGTAAACTCAAACTCTAGAAGAACTTGTAAGTTATGAAAATATATCTACTACCTTCAAGTTTTTGTTTCTATCCTGGGTATGTCTGTATGATTTTCATCTTCTCTACTTTATATTTTCCTTCCTGGATGTAATTTGTCTACTAATATCTTGGTCAGGCATTGAAGTTAGGTCAGATACCTGCAGATGTCTAGATTCTAGATCAACCATGATTGTGGATTTGCCTTCATAAGATGACAAGATGGAAACAGATGCTCCTAGTGAAGAAACGGATCAATTGGAAGATGTTGTGCATCAACCAAGGAGTAGGGATCCTGCAACTATCTCACATGTCTGTACTTTCGTATGGTGTTTATTTATTTATTTTTTCTTATTTTAACAATTAAAACAATTTAGCATTTTCCAACTCAAGAAAGAGAGGGTGAATAGACATGAAACATCTACATGAATAAATAAAACATCCCAACTAGGATGCATCCCTTAGTCTACATTTTACTGTACTTTCTTTTTCTTGTTAGTTTTGAGAATGGATGGTGGTTGTGGACTTGTGGTAGTTTATATTGTTTGCTGGGCGAAAAAAATTCTAACTTGGCAAGACCAATGATGAATGTTCTTCTTTTGTTTTGAATTTCTTATCAACCTCATTAAGTCTAAATGTCTAATGCTTCCTACATATGCATGGCTGATTGGCAGGTCCATCTTTCATGCCGGTGATAGGCTCTGACAGATCATACATATGGCACCTCCATCTCCTATGTTTGTCATGCTTCCTTTACTTGGTATGTAGTGGCGTTGTGACTTTGCTTGTTTCTTAATCAACTAATCTCTGGATCCACTTTATTCTTGTGCTACTCAAACAATGCCATGGACAAACTTCGACTTGAGATTATTGATTGCTTTCTTGTAGATGTATACAAAAATAGATGGAGAAGAATAAAGTTTAGGTATTTTCATGTAAATTGATGGATCAAAACATTTTTGTAAGTTGTTTCGGTTGAATATTGGTCTTTTTGTAGATGTTGTAATATATTTATAAATTGAGTTGTAATCATTTTTGAATTCGAAATTATAATTCATTTAAATAGATTTGTTCTATGCAATGGTATATTTGTATTCGCAACATGGGCAGGTGGATATAAATTACAATTCTATATTTTTTTTAAAAAGCAACTTATATATCACAGTTTTAAAAGCTAAGTGCTATATAGAGTCAAAACAGTGATATATATTGGATATATATATCACGGTTGTAGTTAATATATCACGGTTTTGAATTAATATATCACATTTTCAACAGAGAAAAGGACGGAAATATAATATTTATATCACTGTTTTCTTTTAAAAACGTGATATATTTTTTGATAATTTATCACGGTTTTGGAAGACATATATCACCCCAGTATTTATCACGGTTTCTAAAAAAATTAAAACCGTGATATATATCTTTATATCACAGTTTTTAACTGTGATATATCTACTTTTGTGTAGTAGTGATGGTTAAGCTCTATATACTACTAATACAACCACTTCCTTGGCAATGTGGGACTAACACCAACTCATTTCTAACGCCCCGAGATTTTGTCCTTGCTCATCCCGGTGCGTCGAGCACCGCTCGCTAATGTCAATATTGTCCTCCTTTAGTCACTGCGGATATCCAGCAGTAGAGGATTTTGGATTAGGGCCCACCCATCTAGTTTACCCCATAAGGCCTTGACGTTAGTTAGAGTATGGTTAAACTCTATATACTACCGAAACAACCACTTCCTTGGCAATGTGAGACTAACACCAACTCATGGGTGTTACAAGTTGGATATTAAGTATTAACAACCTTGGCATGTGATAAGTCCTCAAAAGTGTATATTTATCCCTCGAATAACACCTTGTTTGCATAACACTTAGCTTATATTATTGTATTATAACTATTGAATAGTGCTTTCTTGTCTATTGTGTAGGTTTCATGAGCTGAAATGCGAATAGTGTTAAAGTCCGCCAAAAGTCAAGAAAAACCACAAAAAAGTGTTATTTGCACAAGGGAAGGATAACCGATATTTGCACACACAGATTTGCTGAGGACACCCCACGGTTTGTCTTATGGACTTGAATTTATGTCAAAGTGGGGCGGTCCAAATCTCAGCCCAAACCGGGTCCTATTGAAGCCCACAAGTCAGAATTTCTATTTTAGGCCTTTATTAAAGTCCAATCTTAAAAAGGCTCTACAAGAAGATCCAAAAGTCTAATTTGGGCCCATGACCTGTCCAATTGAAGGTTTTGGTCCAAGCTACAACTTAAGCCCAAAATAATTAGGTTTTGCTGAAAACATAATGCCTCTAGAAGACCAACAGGAGCAGCCAAGAATTTGAGCTAATTTGGAAGTCTTTGTATGCATCTATATAAGAGAAGTAGTAGCTAGGGTTTAGGTAGTTCATGTTGAAGAAGAAAAATCTTGTATTGAACTAAATTCTTAATTCTCAATATCAATCCATTAACTTTCTCCTTATGATGTTTTGTTATTTATTTATTTATTCCAAGGTGTCATCATCAAGGATGAGTAGCTAAATTCCCTTAGGGGGATGGTTGAAGCACTCTAGATAATGCAAAATCACCATGTTTGTTCTTAATGTTCATTGTGATTCGATTTCTTAATGCTTGTTTATTTCAATTCTACATAGAAGTAAACATGATTATTTATGTGTTATTGTTATCCATGTTGATTAAATACTATTGTTAGAGTATAGGGGACCTAGCTATAATGGTTGTATTAGATTAATTAGATATATGTGATAGAATAGTTGAGAGGTGACTATCATATATCTAGAATTAATCTCCTTTATCGGACCCCTTTTGTAATCAAATTGAATAGCTGAGAGGTGACAGTTTGATTATGAATTAATATGTTGAGTTAATTGAATTGAATAGCTGAGAGGTGACGATTTAATTAATAATGAGATATATTCAATATTTTTTTTTTTGCTAAATATGCCAAATTTCATTGATCAAAACCAAAAAACATTACACTAAAACTCCACATTAGCCAAATCTGTAGTATACAGATTGGTTATTTTCAATACTAGTAATCCAAGCTGGTAAGGTGTCCCCCATTACAAGTTCATTCTTAGCCAAAGAAGATAAAATCTCTGGATCATATTTCTGGATCATATTTCTTTGTACGAACCTATGAACTCTGGCAACTGCCTTAAGTTTTTTTGGTGCCTCTCACATTCCAATAAACCGACCTCATTGTGATAACGAGGAGGAGGAGTGTGATGCCGTCGACCTAGATCTTGTTTCCGGACCCTGACTATTAGTGAGAAGTTTCAATTTGGTTCCTTTCTTCGCAGTCTTCCCAACTTGATTCAGAACTGGTTCTTTGTCAAGCCCCCACTCCCTCAAAATTTTCTAGCTTTCTAGAACAACCTGTTGTTGTCCCTCCCCAAAAGTGTCTTGGACAATTTCTTCTTCTTCAAGCACTACAAAGGCATTCCCAACCTTAACTGAAATAGGTACAATAGCTCTATTATCATTTTCCACTGAGAGTGGGACCATGGCACCAGCACCACTATTGACCTCTCCACCATCATTGCTTTGAGAATCAGTAACAACACCATTAGAAGCACTACTAGCTTCCAAACCAACCCCCACATCCAAATCTATCGGCTTTAAAGGAGCTGAGTTATTCACAACCTCTTTATCCAGAGATTTTCGACCATCCCCTGCAGAGACCGAGATGGGATTTCCTAGATCATTCTTGGCTCCAGAAGTATCAATTTCAACTGCCTTCTTCTTTCTATTCCTTCATTTGTTTGCCGCTTCAAAGTTATTTTTGTTGTTAACTTCTTCCTCTCGAAAGACTCGATGTAAACCTTTGCATTCATGAAGTCCATGCCCAAGGGTCTTACAATGAGTACAAAATGAGGTAGCTTTGGAATCTCGACTACCTGTAAAAATTCTCTACCATTACCCTCCTCCACCACAATCTGGTCTGGTATAGGCATACTCAGGTCAATCTCCACAAGTACACTAGCAAAATAACCATAGGCCCTATCCAGAGTATGTTTATCGACACCAATTGGAGTACCCAAAGCTTTCCCTAGAGTCATCAAAATCTCATAGTCCCAAAATTGTTGCCCTAATTTAGGGAATTTGACCCACAACAGCGATTTCGAAGATTTTTGAAGATCTAGATCAAAATCTGGTGTCCACCTTGAAAGTCTCAAGAACTGGTTATCAAACTTCCATGGACCTCCCGTCCATATTCTGATTAATTCATCTTCTCCACTTAGATGGAGCATGAAAAAGCCTTCCCCAAGAGGAATAATTTTCCAATCTCCCACTGGACGCCATATATCTAATGCTATTTTCCTCACCCTTTCCAAAGAAATTTTCTGAAAATCCAATCTTCCTACTAAACAATGTTGAACATAGTGCTTACCTCTTTCAACTGCTATAGGAGAGAGTTTGATAGAAGGCAAGCTTCCTTTAGTACTCGGATTTGGTAGATCTGCAATATTAAGATGTTCAGGTTGACCATCTTTGACTTTATCAATAAAGGATTCCCTTCTTTCCGCTGCTATAGTGATTCCAGCACTGGGATCACAGACTGATTCACAACTGCTTCTTGACTCTTCTGATGAAGATCTTTATTTGTGATTCACTTGGTGTTTCTTAATTAGTGTTTTCTATTGTGTTTGAGCTAAGATCTTCACCTTTGAGGTGGGTACGACCCTTGCTTGTTACTTGTCTACTTTGATAATCAATATTTACAGGCACAAGAAGGAACTTCAGTAAAAATACAATCTTTTGATAGGTGGAGATACCAATTACCATATATCAAAATGGCACCGTTGTCGCTCTAAGGAACGAAGTTCATTCAAACACAAGCGAGAATAGTAGTTTCGGGACATCATCCCACTTCTATCCCTCCCACCCTTCTATATTTATTTCTTTTAATTATTGTTTTTAAGTGTCTTGTTACTTAGTCCTCTTATTGATCTTGCATCGAAAACGGATTGAAAAAAGCTCAAGGAACGAAGCCACAATCAAATTTTGAAAAAAATCACACATTCAGGAATTTTTCCAGAAAAGTTACTAGTTCGATTTGGTCTCGATCTCGAGTTGAGTTCATATTGGCCTTAACCAATCTCGAGTCGATTTCGTACAATCTCGAGTCGAGTTCGTACAATCTCGATTCGAGTTCAAAACAGTGCAAATTGATCTCGAGTCGAGTTCTGAACAGGAAAAAAATGCGTGTTTGTGCGAATTTTAGAAGACGTTCCAGGGCACTTTTTCAGTTAATATTTTTTCTCCTGTTGAGTGATTGTGAGGCTAAACTAAGTACTTTAATTTTTCCAGCATTTTTTGAGACTTGTAAGTTATTAAATTTTTCGATCCACGAAGGGGTCGCGGTTGTTATATTTTTAAAGTAGGTGTTGCTAGGATTTATTTATTTGTGTGTTTGTGGCGGATAGTAGAGAAAGGTTGTGGAGCTAGCCTTGAGTCTACTAAGGAACGACTCCTAAGGACGATTGAAACAAAAGGAGCGGTTTCCCCTTAGTTGACCGCAACTCGTCTTCTCCCCACTTTTGTGTGCTTGTTTGGCATTTTTACTTTTCTAGCACAAAGTGGGAGGTAAGCATTCTCCTAACCCTCCTCGAATCCCCTACAAGAGGAGTTTCTGTAATGATTAGCATGACCTTGATTGTTGCTTGAGTTTAATTCAGTTTTTACTTTTTGCTAAACCGGGACTGTAAGGCGGACCTGGCCTAAAGAAAGTGAAACTTAATATCAACTGATTGCAATATCCTAAGCCTTAAAATTGAATCAACTAAGGTCATGCTATCACGATGTTCATTTGGGACCTTGAACAGATATTTCAACTAGTACCGCGTGAACCATTCTTTGATTGGAGCACAAGGTAGGAATTGGGTCTGGAACCCCTACAGATCATGTCTATAGAATCACTGTTACACACGAAAAACCTCCCATATTGGTTATTCGCTACTTGACTCTCGAAATATAGGGAAAATTCACAACGTAAGCTTGGAAAGAACTCATTGACTTGGGTGAACATAAAATTGAGTCAGTTTTTGAACCCCTTGTTAGATGTTTTTGAATGGTTAGGACTTTTATGACATATGTAATGTGCATGTTGCATGCATTTTCGATCAGGTAAAATCTTGTCCAATCATATTCAAAGCTACATAAAGAGCACAATCACAGACCTCACTCCTTCTCTTAAGGAAGAGTTTAACGACTCAACCTCACTTTCTGAAGTACATCCTGCACCTATGGCTCAAGAAGCTACCCTTCGAGATTACTTTTCACCTTTGAGCACTGGGCCACCTACCCGCATAGTCTTGTCCGAGACAACTACAGATAGCTATGGCATTCGCCCTCAGATTGTGGGCATGTTGCCTAAGTTCCATGAACTTCCATGGGAAGATCCATATCAGCTCCTCAATAAATTTCTGACCGTGCTTAATACTTTCAAGGAGAAACATTTGTCTGAAGAGAAAGTTAGCTTGAGATTGTTCCCTTTTTCTCTTGAGGATCGTGCATCTCACTGGTTACATAGCCTTCCTTTCAATTCTATTGTCACCTGAGCTCAACTTAGCAAAACGTTTTTGACCAAAGTCTTTCCTATTACCAGAACCAATGCTATTGTTGATGCCATCAGGAATTTCCGGCAGAAAGAGGTGAGGTTTTCTTTGATGCATGGGAGAGGTATCAAGACCTATTTCTTCAGTGTCCACACCACAGAGTTGATGACACAGAAAAAGTTAGGATCATATATAGGCATGAGCGGTGGAGAATTTCTTGATATGTCCACCGCCAAGGCTATATCATTTCTTGAAAAAATAGCTAATAATAGCCAACAATGGGACTTACCTGGACCAACCGTGAGAAACAGTACCCTGGACTCATATGATAAACCTAGAGACATGTATGAGGTCAAACCCGACCCCGAGCTCAAAACTTTGCTTCATGGTTTAGTAAAAAGGTAGAAGCACTTGAGATGTCCTTAAAACCCACATCACCTGTTATGAGTGCCTCCACTCTCCAATGTGATGTTTGTCATGACCAGACCTATACTGCCGAGTTTTGCCCTCTCCTTTATAATTCACCAGAAACCTATGCTGTCAGGGGCGCCGCCTGAGCGCCGCTCAGCGCCGCCTAGGCGCTATTTCTGGATGGGGACGCTCCGCTAGGCAAAAACAACGCCTAAAACGCCTTGGGCCGCCTGGGCGGCGCTCAGGTCCAGCGCTATGTTCAGAGCGGCCCATTCAAACGCGCTCAGGCGGCCCAAACTTAAAAAAGCCCATTAAAAGTTAAGCTAAAAAAAAAGATAAAAAAAACTTGCGTTCTCTCTCTGGTCTCTCTCACGTTCTCTCCGGTCTCATCTCTCCGGGCTCTGCTGCTACTTCTTTCTCCGGCTCCGCTGCTGCGATAAATTCTAAATTCTAATCTTCTAAGTTTCTTCAAATCTTCCTAAATCTAATCTTCTTCTTCTTCTTTAAATTTTTTTAATTTTTCAAATAATTAAAATTTAAATCTTTTTCTTTTTTCAATTGAAACTGTAAATATTTAATTTGAAAAATTAAAACTGTAGATCTGATCGGAGCGTCGCCTGAGCGGTGGAGGCGGTTCTCAGAAATCTGAGCGCCTGGCGCTCCGCTCCGCCCTTGACAGCATAGCCAGAAACTGAGGAAGCCCATGCGTTCAATTACGCTTGGCAAACCAACTTTACTAAGGGCAATGCCACATACCTAAACATGGACCGCTCTAATTTGTCTTACTAAAATAATAATTATGCAGCTCTATCTGGTTTTAATAACTCTTTTGGGCAACGTAGGAATGCCACGTATGTTGGTAGTAATGAAAATGGGAAGAGGGTAACGGTCCCCCCTTATTCGAATAATGCTCATCACATGAGTAGTTCCAGTGACCAGGTGCCGACCAATCACTCTGCCCCTCCTAAGACCTCCCTTGAGGATGTGCTTGCCCGTTTCATTCAACAGACGCAAACGTCCATTGAGTCAAATGCCCAAGCCATCTAGAGGATTGAACATAAACTTAATGAAAATGGCAGATTTCCGGGATAGCCCATCCCGAACCCTAACGGCAAAGAAGTTGCCTTGGTGACAGAAACTTTGTCTACACCTGCACCGCTAGCTGAAGTTAACTCGGTCTCCACACTTAGGTCTGGTAAACAGGTTGATAATCAGATTAATTATAAACCAAGTCCTAATATCGTGACCCCGTTTACCATTACACCTATTGCCCCCTAAAGGTCCGACTAATGAGGCGACCACCTCTAAGCCAAGAATACATACCCGTAAGATTGTGGATACTCCATTGCCTTACGACCCACCCGTGCCTTATCCCCAGAGACTCAATAGGTCCCTAAAGGAAGTACAAGCAGAGGAGGTACTTGATGTGTTTAAACATATAATATTAATTTACCTTTTCTCACGGCTATAAAGAAGATACCTTCCTATCCTAAGGTTTTGAAGGACTTGTGCACCGCTAAGAGAAAAATAAATGTTCCCAAAAGTGCATTTGTGGCGGAAGAATTCTCTGCACTTGTCCAACATAACGGTGTGGTGAAAAATAAAAACCTTGGAAAATCGACCATACCTTGCAAGCTTGGTGATAAGTTCATTGGTAGAGCTTTATTAGACCTGGAAGCGAGTGTTAATCTCTTGCCTTACTCCTTGCTCCTCAGCCTGGGTCTAACATACATGAAACCCACGAGCATGTCTTTACAACTGGCCGACAGATCATTGAAACTACCTAGAGAAATAGTTGAGAACCTATTAGTCAAAGTGTCTGACTTTTATGTTCCTGTTGATTTTGTGGTGTTGGATACTGAACCTACTGTCGATGACTCGGTTCCCATCATCCTTGGCCTACCGTTTTTTATCACCTCTAATGCTCTCATAAACTGCTGAAATGGTTATATGGTTCTCACTTTTGGATTTATGACTATTGAAGTAAATATTTTTAACCTTGGCCAACAACCCCCTGATCTTTCTTTATCTGAAGATGTGTGCCTTCTTGACTATTTATATTATGAGATGGTGCGTAGTTGTTATCCTGAAGATCTGGTTGTTCAATGTTTGCCCTACCATGCATAATGTTAACTTTGACATCAATCAATCTATTGCTCAATGTTCATTTTAATTATGTGCCTATCTTTGACCCCAAAGACCCTAAGGCCCTTGATTCGGTTTGTTGCATTGATTCTGAGTTCCAAGTCGAGACCATCCCTCCATCTCCTGATCCTCTTCATCCCGAGCTGAAATCTACCCAATTAGATTCAGACGATAGTCATCCTATTATCATCTCTTCATCTCTTACTACCGAGCAGAAAAATCAGCTTCATTTTTAAATTGGAGACAAAGTTTTGCTTTATAATCCTCATTTGCATTTATTTTCTGGTCATGCCCCTTTGTTGTGTCTGCAGTAACTTCTTATAGTGCTAGTACATGCGTTAATCCGGCAGACAGTTCTGAATTCACAGTCAATGGTCAATGTCTTAAGCATTTTCATGAGTTAAGGCCTTCTGAAACTCTCTTAGAGGATCCTACCTATTTAGACTGACCCTTGACTTGCTGGTATCTGGACCCTCTCTTGTTCATTTCCTATTGTTTCTTTTGAGAGGTGTGGTTGAAAGTGTCGGGACTGTTAGTCCACAAACTCTTACTGGGTGAGTATAATTGATCTAGTGCACGCTTTCTCTTGAGCGTCACCACCAAATAGACCTGTTTCCCGCTCTGTTTGGGGTGGCGAAGTCATTTCGAATATTCTTTTAAGTCTCGAGTATCTGACTTTAAAAGACTCTTTGTTGTATCTTAGACATCAGGATCTCGCGCATTCCACTTTAGCGTTTTATCTCTCTTGTATCTTTGCTTTGAGTAGCGTTCATCTAGGGAGTGAGTCATGTTTGTCCTCCTGTCTGGCTGAAACGTTAAACTTAGCGTTCCTGGGAGACAGACCTGTGTATCTTCTAAGCCCGATCGTGCTTTATTGCTTCTCTTTTATTGCAAGGTTTAGTTGCATTTTGGCTGTTAAACCGCTCGTTCTACCATCTGTGCTCAAATCTGTTTGGGGGTGGGCGCGGCCGGCCCACCCACTCTCTCTTTACAGTTTGGCTAGTTGATAATTATTACGGTTACAAAATGCATTATTGTTTTAAGATAGGATTTTCCTTTATGTTGAGTCAGTCCTTTATTTCAGCATATTTTCTTTCAGTTGTGTCGTAGTATGGAATTCCTTGTAATCTCTATGTATGTGGAGATAATTTTGTTTGGCAGGAATTTATAAAGCGGTTTGAATTTTTAGTACATTCATGGTAATATCTTTCTTTCTCTCATTCGTTTACTTAATATGAGCCTTGAGGACAAGACAATCTTTTTGTTTGGGGGTGGGGAAGTATTACAACCTTTTTGCAAAAGATTTTCAAACTTCTTTGTCCATACTTGTGTAAAAATTCAAATTTTTTGAAAAATCTAAAAATCTTTGTTACAAAGACTTTTTCAAAAGTTAGAATAAGTACACCATCAATGATGAATATAATGGTTGAATTCTATCTTTTTCAAGTTTAAAGACATTTATTGCTTCACCAAGTAGTTGAGTCTTATACTACATTTACATGAGCATAAACATAACTTTCACTTGCATTTATTACAGATTACATGTGCAAATACAACTACACCTTGCGAAACTTGAGGAATAAGTGTGGAGAGTTAACCCAGTGAGCTTTTGAGACCCGTCCTTTTCTTGGAGAGATATTACGTACATCTGGAGTCAAAAGACTCAACCTCTTAGTTTTGTCTATTTTTAGTCTCATATTCATTTTTATAGTTAGCCTTGAGATGACATTAAGTGGGTTTAATATAAACTTGGGTCTTGTAGCTTATTCAAGATATGATCACCATATTAGTACTTAGAAATAATACAATGACATTTAGTTAAACCCTGTTTACCTTAACCTACCCTCATGATACTTCATTCCTTAGGTTGACCATTCTGAGCTTTTGTTGTTACTTAGCCTTTTTCTTGAGCCCATTATCCTTACCCAACTCTATTGTGGGAGTAATTACCCTTAGAATGTTTAGGTCATTTTACCCACTGTTTTAGGAACATGAGGATGATGGTTTATGTGGTTACAAGAAGAAATGAGAAATTCAAAGAAATCTCCAAACTAGTGAGATGAACCAAATATTGAAAAACAAAAAGTTTGAAGAAATTCCAGAAAAAGCCAGAATCTTCTAAAACCACTATAAAAATCCAAAAGAAAAGAAGATTCCAAAATATTTGACTAGAGCTTCATTGAAATTTTCTCCAAAGAAGATGAGAAACACTTCTTCCCAAAAGAAAAATTCCAAAAATTTCTCCATGTGCTGTTATTACAAATCACAAGTATTGAAGGCCCGAATGTTCTAAAAATATTTCACAAAAGCCTTTTCCATTTCTAGCCCTTTCCTAAGCCAAGTTACAACCTATTACTGTCTTTTGTAGATCTAAGCTGATATGGTAGGATGCCCTATTACTGTCTTTTGTAGATCTAAGCTGATATGGTAGGATGTGGCAAGTAAGTGAGAAGGTGCTAAGGTGAAAAACCCGACATCTCAAGCAAGGCTAATTTTTCCATTATTTGAGACTAAGTTCTTTCCTCACATAGAGGTAAAATGATAAACACCATCTCTGAGTGACTTTTATTTTCGAGTGTATCACTGTGAGGCAGAATTCAAAGCGACCTTTCCAATGGTGACTTAAGACCCGTAGTATTATGGGTACATGCCTATTTTCGATGCATTTGAAACCGTTATGCTTGGTTTATATTTCATATCTTATTCATGCATTTGTAGTATGTTATCTCATATGAACGGGTTTGCAGTTTTTATCCTTATCTTTAATATAGTCATTCCTGAGGTAAATGGTGGAAATTCCTATTATTTGGATTAGTCATTGTAGTAATTTTGTGGGTATTTTCTCTGGAAAACCCTCAGGAGACTATAACTCTTCTACTTGGGAAACCCTTGTGGTTGAAAGCCTTGATGCATATTGTTAATGCAATTACTCTAGTTTTAATTTTCTTTTGAGTCCTTAATTATTTTCTTCTCACCTTTGCTTGAGAACAAGCAAAGTGCTGTTTGGGGGTATTTGATAAGTCCTCAAAAAAGTATATTTATCCCCCGAATAACACCTTGTTTGCATAGCACTTAGCTTATATTATTGTATTGTATCTATTGAATAGTGCTTTCTTGTCTATTGTGTAGGTTTTATGAGCCGAAATGCGAATATTGTGTTAAAGTTCATCAAAAGTGAAGAAAAGCCACAAAAATGTGTTATTTGCACAAGGGAAGGAGAATCGATATTTGCACCCACATATTTGTTGAGGACACCCCACCTTTTGTTTTATGGACTTGAATTTATGTCAAAGTGGGGCGGTCCAAACCTCGGCCCAAACCGGGTCCTATTGAAGCCTACAAATCAGAATTTCTATTTTAGGCCTTTATTAAAGTCCAATCTTAAAAATGCTCTACAAGAAGATCTAGAAGACCAACAGGAGCAGCCACGAATTTGACCTAATTTGGAAGTCTTTGTATGCAACTATTATGCTTTGTATTTACTATATAAGAAAAGTAGTAGCTAGGGTTTAGGTAGTTCATGTTGAAGAAGAAAAAGCTTGTATTGAACTCAATTCTCAATTCTCAATATCAATCCATTAACTTTCCCCTTATGATGTTTTGTTATTTATTTATTTATTTATTCCATGGTGTCATTATCAAGGATGAGTAGCTAAATTCCCTTAGGGGGATGGTTGAAGCACTCTAGATAATGCAAAAGCACCATGTTTGTTCTTAATGTTCATTGTGATTCAATTTCTTAATGCTTGTTTATTTCAGTTCTAGATAGAAGTAAACATGATTATTTATGTGTTATTATTATCCATGTTGATTAAATACTATTGTTAGAGTATATGGAGACTTAGCTATAATGGTTGTATTAGATTAATTAGAGATATGTGATGGAATAGTTGAAAGGTGACTATCATATATCTAGAATTAATCTCTTTTATTGGACCCCTTTTGTAATCAAATTGAATAGCTGGGAGGCGACGGTTTGATTATGAATTAATATGTTGAGTTAATTGAATTGAATAGCTGAGAGGTGACGGTTTAATTAATGAGATATATTCAATAACACATATAAGAGAATCTTGTTTTAATTGAGTGGAATAGCTGAGAGGTGACTAATTAATTGTTATAGATTGAACATGAAAGAATAACATGTTATGTTTGGATGATTTAGTTTGTGGATACCAACTCTTCCACCTATATCATCATAAGATCTTCTTTTCATCTCTACCATATTCTTAAGTTAGGTTATTTACAGTTTATTTATTATTGCTCGTAGGAAGTAGAATCAACTTCTATCTTGTTCATTGATTCCTTGGTGTTTTTTAATTATTGTTTTCTATTGTGTTTAGGCTAAGATCTTCGCCTTTGAGGTGGGTACGACCCTTGGTCGTTACTTGTCTACTTTGATAATCAATATTTATAGGCACAAGAAAGAACTTCAATACAATCTTTTGATAGGTGGAGACACCAATTACCATCTCTCAGCATGCCCTTACTATTGCTTTGGAGTTGATACATGGCAATTATGAAGAGAGTTATAAAATAGTTCTTGAACTCTGCAAACAGATATTGATCGCTAACCCAGGTAGTATTGCCAAGTGTTCAAGAAATGTCCAGTTTAGAATGTTTGAGATTATGATTTTAAGTTTCGAAGCTTTAATAGATGGATTTCTGAAAGGCTGTAGGCCATTGATTGGTTTGGATGGATGTTTCTCAAAGGTAAGTATGGGAGTTGCTTTGGATGGGAACAATGACATGTTCCTATTAGCTATTTTTATCTGTGTTAGAGAAAACATGGAGAATCGGGGCAGATTTTTGGAGTACATGAGTCCTTATTTGCTATAGCATAAAGAAAAGTTAAACTATAATGTCAGACATGCAGAAAAGTTTGGATGCATCTGTTGCAAAGTATTTTCCAGAATGTTATCAAAGGTATTGTTTCAGGCATATGACAACTAATATGAAGAAGTATTACAAAGGTGTAATGACTTAGCATGGCTTGCTTCCAAAGCATATGCAAAGTCATGGTTTGAGCACAACATGGAAGAAATGGGCAAGTGTGATCCTGGGGCAGTTAACTACTTGATGGAAGAAGATCCCAGTAAATGGGCAAGACATGAATTTTATAAGCGTTCTAACTCTGAGCATACTACTAACAATTTGTCTGAAGCTTTTAATGCAAGAATATTGGATGCAAGGGATAAACCAATAGTCGGTTTAGTGACAATGGTAATGGATTTGTTAATGAAGTTGCAGTTTGAAAGAAGAAATAATGCTAAGAGTTGGAATGAAAATGGATTAGTTCCTAGAGTTCTGGAAAAAATTGAATTAAACAAAGGCAAAATTGGAGAATTTGAGGTTTCAGGTTCAGATGAGAGTACCTATAAAGTGATGAACATGACTAGAAGGATGTGGTGGAATGTGGATCTACAAGCACACTTTTGCACTTGTGGTGAATGGCAGCTAACAAGCACTCCTTGTGTTCATGATACAAAAATATTGAGTCCATTAAGACCAGATTAGAAAAGGTTAGTGTATAATTAATAGGGCGAATTTGAGATTGCCCACTGGTTTTAATTGCTAATTTGAGATTGCCCACTATTTTGAACAAAATTTAAGATTGCCCGCTACTTTCAACTTTCAGGTGGTCAAACCTTGACTCGATCATTTATTAAATATTCCAAAAATACCCTCCTTAAGCCACGTCGGATTAACACGTTGGAGAGAGAATTGAACACCTATGATTAGTTGTGACCGTTCGATATTAGTTCGATCTAACCGTTAGATGTAGATTCATTTGTAGACAAAACCCAACAAAGTTTAGGTTTTCCTACTTACCCCACTTCATTCATCTTCTTCACATTCACTTGTAGTATGAAATTCTTGTTCGAATATTTGGCAAATGATGTGTCAATCTCAATTAAAGAGTTAGAGCATAGAAGATCAGAAGAAATTAAGAGTTAGAGAACATTTACCTTCATCTTTGATGACCACCTTTAGAAATTGTGACCAGATTTGGGGATCTAGGGTTTTGTTTTCAGCTTTAAATTTGGGGAAGACAAAGTCTAACGGTCAAATGATTGTGTACCTTAGATTGTCCTCGATTTGAACATATCTAATCTTAAAACTATCGGATCTTAAACCTGTTATACGATTACGTGTCATTGAACTGCCAACGTGGTATCTACCTGCCAGCTAGTTAGAGAAAGAAAAGGGCAATTCGGTAAAAAAAAAAGGCTTGACTAAGTCAATGGTGGTTTGACCACCTGAAAGTTTAAAGTAGTGGACAATCTTAAATTTTCTCCAAACCAGTGGACAATCTCAAATTGGCAATTAAAACCAATGGACAATCTCACATTCGCCCTAATTAATATGAATTCATTAGTATAATTAGTTATGTGCTATGTAATTAATTTAATTTAATTTTGTAAATGTAGGTATTGCAGTGAATATTTTACTGTTGAGACATACAAGGCAGTGTATTCTGGTACCATTAAGCCAATTCTACATGAAATTGATTAGAGCAAGGTACATAACACTTTGTTAATATATGTAAGATGTTTAAATTTTGTTGAAATTGATAATACACTAGTAAATTTTGTTTATATTTGTTGCAGTCAACTGAAAATATTCTACCACCAGTGAGGCCTAGAGCACCAGGTAGACCACCACGTGCAAGAAGAAGGGGTATAGATGAAGGACCAGTCAGGTTCAATTGCAAGAAACAACTCAGGTGTTCAATCTGCAAAGGATATGGACATAATAAAGTGACTTGCCCAGGAGGTCTAAAGGTGGAAAACCTAGATCAAGAGCAAGGAAGCCAATAATAGGAGGAGGCAATGATGGCTTCCATGGAACCTGCTAAGAATGGGGCCACTCCTAAAGGTGGAAGACCTAGATCAAGAGCAAGGAAGCTAGTAATAGGGGAACCATTGGAAGCAGCTTATGCAGCTGCTGTTGCAGAAGAATTGATGGAACAACAACAACAAATGGCAGCGACAGGCAAAGGTAAAGGAAGTGGTAAAAAACCTTCTCAGTTCCCAACAACAGTTTATGCCCCAGTTCCCAACACCACCACAACAATATCAGTCCCAGTTTATGCACCAGTTCCCAACACCACCACAACCATATCAACACCAGTTTATGCCCCAAATGCCATCATCATCATCTTCAGTACCATCTAACACCAATGTCTTCCCACCACCATCCAACATCAATGTCTTCCCACCACCATCATCTTCAGAATTTTATATGAGACCTCCACCACCACCTTCTAGACAAGTTCTTAGACTCAGTACTTTCACCAGCAATGAGGTTGGAGATCCAAGTGTGTTCAATACAACACTTGCAAGTTTACTGGGATTTAACAGAAACCAACAAAATCCAAGCCAATGGAGTAGTCAAGGTTCAACTGCATCTCAGCCTACTCAGCAAAGTAAGACAACTAGGTGGATGCCAAGGGGATAGTAATCAGCACATTGTATTTCAATTATATTTTGGAGGAGTTGTGTTCTTGTTGTATTTTTTTTTTTTTTTTTTTTTTTGATACAGAGAAAAACTTTTTATTTTTTTATAAAAATTCAAATTTTATTGATAAGCTCAACGAATTACACAAAAGTAGAGGACAAACGCGCTACAAACTGCGCGACAAGTCCTTTCTGGATAGCAAACCCGATTCTCCTAAATACATATTCGTTCGAACCTGCAGTCATCACGTTGCTATCCATTATCTTCTGCACTCTCCTGAGGAGCTCAATTGCTTCTGAGCCTAGCAATCCAAATGTGTCAAATGCAAAGGGGATGAAACTATGTTGGTTAGCCCTACAAGCTCCGTCATGTTTCTCCACTTTTGCCGCTGCTGCATTGCTAGCTGCTAGCCCCACCTCAAAAATCCCAGCACTCAGCCCAACCATCGGAGACGCCCCTGTAACAGGAGCCTCCTTCTTAACCTGTACTCCAGCTCGCCAGAACACATCACACAAGATATCTCTAACGTGGTCATGCCTGTACTTGAAGCCGGGGTAATGCTTACAATGGGCCGCATAGTCCCCAAAAGCATCAAGTCTGCTCTTCTTGCACACTGGACAAAGTTCACCATCTGAATAAAGAGGGATCATCAATCGATAACGAAGAATGGCACGATATTCTACCGGCGTCATGCGTTGTCCAAGCCCTTCCATCGGGATGGCAAGGAGAAAATCTTTGGCATGTTCTGCTTGCACACATCCAATCACGGCTTTTTGTCTAGCTGACAACTCAAATTCCCTCTCAAGACCAGAACTAATCTTGCTGTAGTATGCTTCCGCCAAGACATGTTGGGGTCTGAAGGGGACGGTAGCAGTTGGAGCAAGATTACTGAGATCAAAATCAGGTATAGAAAGATGTAAACTAGCAATGGCAGTATCGAAAACATTACCCATACGTGCAGCCGCACAACCCCGAAGAATGTGGTCTTGGAGATCCTTGGTTTGCGTACGTGAAGCTACGAAAGCAAACTTCATAACATCAGTAGTACAATAAATACCAAGTCCGCCCATACGCAATGGGAGGGTTGCCATACGCCACTGTAGATCGCCAAAACCAGGTCCATCAGAAACCACAATATTCTGAAGGGCTGCACGGAGCTTGTGGTCAAACCATTCGGCTGTTTCCTGAACATAATCAGGGGGGCAAGTAAGGAGAGCAAAGGTGAGCTTAGATATTCCCATACAAGAACGTAAAAGTGCCAGCTCTCATTGCGGATCCTTTAGTTGTGGTAATAAATCCATAAGCTGAAGTGTCTTATCCACTCGTTGACGAACATTACCCATAATAAAGGATGCATCAATACTTACAGCCCCTCCAAGCAACTTAACCCCTCGCTGAGGACATGATATACCAGCCGAAAAGATATCTGGATAGGAGCATACAGGATTAACAGAAGGCCAGAACAACTCTGTCTTAGAAACATTAAGCACGAGCCTAAGAGGTGGTCCTCTTTCCTGAATGATACGAATAGCTCTAGCCACATGTTCTGTATTACCAATCAGAGTACCATCATCTAAGTACCATGCCTGCAACTCCAAGTGGCATTCTGACTGAATGCGGTGTATCAATGGATGCAAGACCAAAGCAAAGAGAAGAGGCCCCAAAGGGTCCCCCTGCTGTATCCCAGCTGCTGACCAGATATGAGTAGACCCTAGATACAATCGAGCAGGTTGGCAATAGAGGTATTCGACCCATAGAGCAATAGATGGACAATGATTGCGTACCTCCCGTAGCATAGCAGACCGATCAACAAGGTTGAAGGCATTCTGAAAGTCCACAAGCAGCATAGAAAGCGATGTGTCATCCTTGTTGGCATAAACCAACCGATTAACAGCATGCAAAATTGCCTCTGCTCCACCAGGCACACCAACCCCAAACTGAAAATCCTCTAGGTATGGGACAATATCCTTAGAAACTCCTCTCATGGCAATCTTAGACACCAGACGACGCCAAACCAAACCTACACCTATTGGGCGAATGCCGTTACCTGGCTTAAGAAGTGAGGTGAGAGGCGCACTAGCTATGAACTCTGCCAAGACCCGTGGGCATCGACCTTGTAGCCATAATTTCACAACCAGTGTCAAGGCCTCCATAAGATCTGTGGCTACAGCGGATGCAGCCCCACTCATAGCATCCAATAGGTGTTGGGCCCGGAGACCATCTCGCCCACAAGACGTCCCTTTGGGGAAGGACCTGATGCATGATAATATCCCATCCCTCTCAACTGACAAAGGTGACTCAAGTAAAGGAATGTTGGGGACAGATGGTGGTGGATGCTTCGGGTGTTTATCCTCTAAAGCCCGCTGCGTCTCTGGAGTGTTCGGAGCAACCCCTGATGATGCCAACACCTTCACGGCTGCTGCAAAGTGCCCGTCTGCAACCTTTTGCAAACACCGTTGTACATTCTTGCTTTGGGACTGTCGAGATGGTCGTTCCAACGGAGGCTCTGTGTGTGTGACCCTCTCAATCAGACGAAATATACCCCCAGGCTCGTTCCAAATAGAGAGAGCCTGCAAAATCTGATTCTGCTGGAGATATTTCCGAGCACCAGAACGACGCTCTTGGCTATTCTGCGGATGGAACACTTGCAATGTGCAATAGGGAAGCAGGAGCAATCTAACCCATGGCCCTGTCGACATGGGGTCTGCAGTAACCTCATACAAGACTATGTTTTTGTTCTGAACTATGTTTTGGAGTTAATATCTTGTGTGAGCTGTAAGTGTGGTACACTAAGGGTTGTTTAGCATTTTGGTACCTTCTGAGCTTCATTGTTCACTTGACAGTATTTTGATGAAATGAACAAGTTGGTTTTGGTTTAATTTGTTGTGCAATGCAGTGTTTTAATTTCATTGTGTAATATTTTCAGCTTCGGGAAATGCACTCTTAACACTCACAACACTACTACTGCACTGTAGAAATCAAACTAACACTACTACTGTATTGCACTACACACATAACACTACTACTGCACTGCAGAAATACATTCATACTCATAAGCAAAAATACATTAAAATAAAAAAAAAAGCTTACTAAAACAAAAAAAATTCATTCAACATCATTAGCACAAATACATTCATACTCATACCAATTTTGGCATTAAATCAAACAAATCACACTCAAATTTTAGCTTTGGACATTAGTTTCACAAGTTTACTCATAGCAACCACACTTCCTGAAGCACTCATTTCAATTTTTTTTATTTACTCAAATCTTCAAAGTCAGTGAATCATCATCTTCCTTCTTAGTTTCTTCTTCATCTTCATCTTCATTCTTCATAGCATTTTGTTGAAGTTTTTTAGCAATCAATTCATCCAGCCACTTAAAACCCTTGCAACCATTTTGACCAAAATAACTCAGAAATTTTCTTCCCTTATTGAGATCTGTAGTGCTGGACCCAAATTTTATTTTGTGTTGATGATTACCTTTTACACAACGATAATTCTCGAATTTGCAATTCTTCATCCAATGATCATGTTGGCTTCAAATAAAGCACCCTCCCTGAAAAAGAAACTAAATTAGATGGAGAAAGAAAGTAAATTAGATGGAAATTAAAGAAGAAATTGATTGTAAGTGACCTTTGTTGGAGAAGAAGAACCTTTCATGGTGGCAACAAAGTTAGTTTCAAATTGGGGAAGAAATTAATTTTAGGGCTTCATAACAGTGAAATTTCGATTAGATCGATCTGAGCAAGTCATCTCCTCAGGGGTATGATAGGTCTATATCAAAGTGTTTTGTTTTAATTTTACCACGTAGATGGCATGTAGATTTTAAGTGGGCCCTGCAGACGGTGGTCTAATAGCAAAGTTAACGTGATGAGGTAAGCTCAAAGAATAAAAAAACTTCTGGGGTTAGTGCAAATTGGAACTATATTTGCTGGGGTTTTGACCAATTCGCCCTTTTTTTATTGGCAAACGGGGTTGTTACAGGGGTCCCCTACCCCGTAATTTTTGTACCCACTTTTGAGATAACCCATTTTTTGTACCCATTTTTGCGATAACCCTGCAAACTTTTTTTTATTTGAGAAAACCTCTCGAACCGCTGGTTCAAACCGGCAGACTTTCTTAATGGTCAGAGTACCCTAGGGTTGGGGGATTTACAGAAATAACAAATATAAACTGGGGGGGGGGGGGGGGGGGGGGTTAATAATGAAAACAAAATTTAGCTTCAAAATATTTACAAAAACCCAAAACTACCCTTACAATAGATCTATTAGAAAAAATTCTTCCCTATTAATATCAGTTAGAAAAAACCAAACTACACCATCGATTCAACTCCCAAGTAACAAGTAGAAGCATGGAAGACAAGGTAAGCTTCCTTCTTGTTTTTGTTTTTTCCTTCCTCCTTTCATTTTTTTCTTTCTTGTTGTTCCAGCAAGCAGTCTTTAATGACTGTGGGGGGTAAACACCAATTATGAGTTACTAATGGGGGTTTTCACTAACAGGTTGGTTCATCTGTGAAGATGCCTTGCTTTTGTGAGTGAAGATCCTAGGCACTGGTAAAAGCAATGTCAATACTTGGACCACCCATCTGTGGAAGAAGGTTATATAGAAAAAATGAGGGTGTTGAAAAACACAAGAGATCATAGTCTTGGATGTAGGTTTATTAGATGCAAGAAATACAAGTGTGATGAGTTTAGGTGGATTGATGACCCTGCAATCAAAAGGAACAAAGGTAAGCAAGCCGAAGAAGAAGAAGATAAGGGCCATCAAGGGAAAGACAAGCAAGGTACTTTGAAGCTCACCAGTGAAGGAAAGATACCTATGATCATTGAAGGAAGTCCCAATGATATGTGTGATGTATTAACCTATTTCTAGATTAATGCATTCACTAGGTCAGGAACTCCAAATAGACATTTTTCTGGGTTGAGTCTCATCCTGAATTGCCTTAACCTTTGAAATGTTTGATCGAGATTGGCCAAATGATCTTACTCTTGGCTGCTTTTTACTAACATGTCATCGATGTAGACTTCCATTGTTCGACCTAGTAGGTCATCGAACATTTTTGTAACAAGTCGCTGGTAGGTCGCTCCTGCGTTTATTAAGCCAAAAGGCATGACTTTGTAACAAAAGATGCCTTACTCCGTTGTGAATGAGGTCTTTTCTTGATCTGGTTCATCCATTGGGATCTGGTTGTAGCCTGAGTACGCGTCCATGAATGACTGTAGCTCAAAACCACAGGTCTGATCGACTAACCTATCGATTCATGGCAGTGGGAGTGAATCTTTAGGGCAAGCTTTATTCAAACTTGTGAAGTCGATGCAGACTCTTGTTTTCCCGTTCTTTTTCAAGACTGGAACTATGTTGGCCAACCAATCTGGTGTGTCAACTTCCTTGATGAACCCGACCTGTTTGAGTCTACTGATTTCATCATTGATTGCTTGATGAAATTTTGGGGCAAGTCTTCTTGGTTTTTGCTTGACAGATCGATAATTTGGATTGACGCGTAGTTTATGTCATGATATTGATGGGTCTATTCCAAGCATATCGATGTACGACCAAGCAAAAACATCTTTATTTAAAGAAAGAAAGTTTACAAAATCGTTATACTTATCTTTCGCTAACTCCGAGCCCACATAAACGTATCTCGGGTCGTCCTCTGACCCTAAGTTCACTCGCACTCCTGGATCTGTGCTTCCGAGTGACAGCTGGGGGGAGCTCACTTGCTCCTGCTCTAATTGCTATTTGGCTGCTTCAGCCTTTCCCTTCGACGGGCTCTTTGCTTGCTTCTCGACCTCCTTGGCTACCGAGGTCAGTTGGTTCTTTTCCTGCTTCTCAGCGTCCTTGGTTCCAGAGGTAGATGGCTTATCATTCGTCACAACTTCAAGAATTCCATGGCATTCTTGTGCAGCGTTCTGATTGCCCCTTAGTTCCATTATCCCATTGGGGCCAGGATAACAGAACACTTGATGGTACGTTGATGGTACACCTCGCATGGCATGGATCCACTTGCGACCAAGTATCGCATTGTACTTACTTGTGATGTTGAGGACACTGAATTTTGCGGTCACGATGACCTTATCTTCTTTTCTGCCCACAGTGACGGGCAACAGTATTTCCCCTTTTGGATCTTCTCTCGAGCTGTTGAAGCCCAAGATCGGAGTGAAATCAGGAATGAGGACTGAATCAGGAAGCCTCATATCCTTGAAAGTCATGTACATCAGTATGTTACAGGATGCGCCTGGGTCAATGAGGACCCTCTTGATGATGTAGTCAGCAATTCTTAACTCAACGACCAGAGCGTCGTTGTGTGGCGTAACGACCTTGTTGAGGTCGTCCTCAGTGAAGCTGAGCTCTGTTTCCTGCCGAGCTGGGATGTTGAATCGAGTTGCTCGGCCTGTGATTGAGTAGACATGGTGAAGATGCTCTATTCATCTCTTCTTTTCTCTGGACACTGGGGTGGAGCTGGATTCATAGATCATGTACACGACATGACTCTCTGTTTCACTATCACTATCAATCTTGTTTGCGACCTGTTTGTTGATTTGGTCGCGGAGGTCGCCTGTTGGACCTAATCTTTTTGAGAGGCTACGCCCTCTGCTGCATGCTGGACTTGCGGAAACCGTTCTGGCGTTGCTGTGAGATCATTTATCAGAACGTGTGGGTGTTCTCGATCTCTTCTTCATTCTCTTCTCACCAGATTCTTCTTGCCTGCTATAGATCCAGTTATTTAGCCTTTTTTCGTCGGCCCAAGTCTGAAGAGCTCGCTTCAGTATACGACAATCATCAGTCTGATGACATCTGACTTTGTGGACCTTGCAATATGGATGACCAGATGTGTCATCCAATTGTGTGAAGTCTGGAATCTTGCACCAATGGTTGTGCTTGATGCGCTCGTAGATATAACCTGCTGGTCTTGTGAATCGATGGTACTCTCGTTGCTCTGTGGGCAACGCCTTAGCTTTGAATCTTTTGTTTTCTGATCAAGGTTTTTTAGTGGAACCTACCTCCACGTTTGAAATGACATGAGTTTTCTCCCTACCAACTAGCGCTTCCTCGATCTTGATGTAACGATCTACTTTGAGGTAGAGCTCGTCTAGAGATGCTGGGCGCTTCATGGCCAAAGACTTATGCAGATCTGATCCTTGAATCAGACCGTGAGAGAACGCGATTGTTGCGAAGGGCTCGTGCTCCTTTGCAAAATCCTGGATGGAGTGCAGTTCTATTTTGAAGCGAGCAAAGAAATTGCTCAGAAGCTCACCATCTCGTTGTTTCACCTTGAATATAGCGTCGATGGTGACTGGACGCTTTTTGTTGTGGATGTAGAAAATAACGAACTGTTTCTCCAGATCGACAAACGAACTGATAGATCCTGGCTTCAATCGGTGGAACCAATCAAGAGCAGGTCCGGTGAGGCTGGACTGGAATAGTAAACATAACAAATGATCTTCCTTGATGAGTGGAAGTGATTTGCGGAAACCCTTGATGTGGTCTGTTGGATCTCCTATCCCTGTGTACTGATCGAACTTTGGAGCGCTGAGTTTGTTAGGCAACTCTTGCTCAAGGATCTCCTTGGAGAAAGGAGATTCCTGGAAGTGCTGTGAGACTAGACAGCGAGCTGCTCGGCTGTGTGCCCTTTACTTAACTGTAAAGCGACCTGATAGGCTTTGAACTCGGCGAGCTGTTGATTGAGTTCTTCATATTTTCGATGCTGTCGTCAGCGATGACAACCCTCTCCTCTGGGTTTGGTTCTACAACTTGTGTAGCTTTTAAACGGGCATTTTCTTCCTGGAGACGATTGAGTTGGTCTCTCAAATCTTGGATTGTCACCTATTGGGTAGTCATTTGAGAAAATGGAAATGACTTTAAGTTGGGTAGGAGGGCTGGTTTTGTCGATATAATCGAATCCTTTCAGTCGGCGCCAAATGTATTAACCTATTTCTAGATTAATGCATTCACTAGGTCAGGTCGTTGTTGGACTGACCAAAAGAGAGAGTTTGAGATCGGGGGTGGCTGCACCTCGATGAGATCGAGATTGCCTACGTACTCTAGCTCGAGGGAGTGGAACTTCGAGATCAAGCCATCGTAGTTCTGTTTATATAGAAGGTGAAGGGGCGAAGATCGTGGGATCTTGCAGATTCTCCGACATCTTTATGATTGTGTAATATTCTCCAATGATTGTGTAACAGCTAGAGATATTCTCTATGCGTTGATTTAGGGCAGTGCATACGAAGAGGTCATCCTAGGTCGTATAGTCGAGCTGCTCTGGTCGGCCTTCGAGTAGGTGGAGTAGTGAACGACCTGGGAGAATGATGAGTAGACCACGTGTCGTGTTTTGAATGGTTGGAGCATATAGTAACCCTACATGTGAGTTTGTAAGGAACTTGAAAATTGAGGAATGAAAAATATAATAGCTAGTTGTTCAAAATTAATAAATCAACCTTTTCAGTTTTTGTCATAAACAATGTTTAAAAATCTGCCCAGGCGGCTGCCTAGGCGGTGGCTAGGTGTTAGGCGATGCTACAATGCCTTGACTAGGGCTAAAATCGCTTGAAAAATCGGTCCAACCGCCTAGACGGCAATTAATCGACTAGGCGGCCACTAGTCGGCGATTAACCGGCCTCATCGTTATTAGTCGGGCTTGGTTTTCTAGGCAGGCTAGGTAAGAGATTAAAGCCCAAGGGCCAATATATAGATTATAGCCCATAATAAGATGTATAAAGGATTAAAGGCAATAAACCCTACATTATCTGATCTTCTTTCTCAACTTGCCTCCCACTCCACATATTCCAACCAAACAAAATCAAAATATTCGAGCTACTAAGGTAAACTTTACTTACCTCTTTTTTACTTACTTCTTGTCTTGTTTCTATCAATTTGTTTCTTTTATACTTAATTACTTACTGTAAGTATTACCTGGGGTGGCAATCAGACCTGGCGACCTGAAAACCGACCTGAACCCGACCTGCTTTGGGTCAGGTTTGGGTCAAGGTATTTGAGGTTTTGGGTCTAGATCAGGTCGACCCTATTGAACTGATGTGAAATCAGGTCAGGTTCAGGTTTCCCTTGAAAACTCGTCAGGTCGACCCGAAACCCGACCAATAATAAAATTAATTTCTATCTCCTATCTTATTATTTTCTAATTTCTATCTTTACGTTCTAAAACTGTATCTCATTCTCTAATTGAAGGTACGCTCTCGGCTCTCATTCAAATCAAATCTTGTTTCACACCAAAAAGTTTGATTTTTTTTTTCTTGAATCAATAGTTTTTCGAACTAGTTCATTATCTTGAATTCGCTTTTATTCCCAACTTGTTTGATTTCTTTGTTTGATTTGTTGAAATCAAATCTTGTTTGATTTTTTTCTTTTCTTGAATCAATAATTTTTCTAACTAGTTCATTATCTTGAATTAGTTTTTATTCCCAACTTGTTCGATTTATTTACTTGATTTGTTGAAATCAAATCTTTGATGTTCATTATCTTGAAATAATTTTTATTCCCAACTTCAAATCTTTGATTGATTCTTAAATTTATTTTAAGATATGTTTGATTTAGTATGAATAGTTCTGATTTCTAAAAGTTGAGATCTTTATGTATGTAGTACAATTTTTTTTTTCGGGTGAAAGTTGTTCTTTTCTACTTTGCACAGAACAATTCTGTTTATGTAGTTCAATTCATCCCTCTTCTTCTTCCTATTCTTATTCTTCACCAATACCTATCAATCAAATTCCTTGATGAATGTATAGTTTGTTATCTGTAGTCAATTTCTAGATTAGAAATTTGGCATATATTTATTTGGTTAATACATGTAATTTGAATGTATAGTTTGCTCATGACTTGTTACTACATGCTGGTGGTACTTGAATATTAATTTCAGTCACCTAATTTTTTTTGTTTTAATAATCTCAGTCACCTGATTTGATTTCCTTGTTGAAGTCCTATTTTTTTTTTTTTAAGTTTACGTTTTATCGATAAATACCATAGATATTAAGGTTTTCTTGACTGCCAAATCGCAACAAAGCAATAACAAGGCACCAAACTACACAGTTCTTTCTCCGATTCATTAGTACTAGCTCTATAAGATCTCCTACCACACCTCACACACAAAAGGGCAGTGCAAAGGTGTTTCCCGAGTACATTGGCACAATATACACATTGAACTTTGGACAATTCCCATTTTACTCTGTCTGTCCAAGTGTCCATAGTTTGTAGTCTACATTGCTGGGTTATAATTTTAAGTTGGTATTTTAGGAACCACCAACTGTCTTGCACGATAGATTTTTTGTTTAAATAGTTGATCTAGGTTTTATAGTTGAATGTTTAATCGACTTTTGTATTTAATGCAGTTGTAACAATGTTCTCTATCTTCAGGAAGTACTAGAGGATGAAGAATTTGAAGACGATGATCGAGATTAGTTGGAGCATCACTACATCAGTATAGTTTTAATTCAAGCTTTGTTAAGTTTTATAATTGTAACTTTGTAAAGCACTCAACAGTTGATGTAGTTAGCCTCACTTAGTTGAGGTGTTGTAGTGGATTGGTGTTATTATAACACATTATTAAGGGCAACAATGTAATGACAGACAACAAAATTAATTCAAGTCATTATGTTCTGGCCAATCAAAATAATTATGTTATTATGCAAGGCAACACCAAACATTATAGATATCAGGTTTTCAGGTCGACTAAACCTGACCTGGTAACCTTACAGGTCAGGTTCAGGTTTTGGGGTTGAGACCTGACAACCCAACTGACCTGAACCTGACCTGACCCGACCCGACCCAATTGCCACCCATGTATTACTGATCTATTATTAAAACCCAAGTCCCCAGCACATTTAATTTCTATTTGAAATTTTCTATCTGAAATTTTGAAAAACCACTTCATTAATGATATAAGATTAGTAAATTAGTGTAGTTCATCACTAAACAATGAAAAGTTTATATTTTATTACAATCAAGAATCAACCCAGTAGGAATTTGAATGCAAAACTATTTTAAAAATTAGTTTCATGGATTACATATATATAATACATGATTTAAGTATACAATCATACTTGCATTAGTTAGTAATTGAACATTTATTGGTTACTTAATTTTTTTTATGAGATTAAAACATTATGTTACTTGTAATTTTTGTAGCATTCGAAATGGATCATATTGCTTTTTCAGGAGCATCTAATGCTATGAGCTAATCTAATATTGTGTAAATTAAAACGTGATTCTGATGATATTGGATGGCAGTATTGTATGTTGGTCAATCCAGAAAATTTAGATAGAGTGAAATGCAATTTGTGTGGGAAAGAGTGGTGGAGGGGTGTATAGAATGAAACAACACATTGCTAACATCAAGGGGCAAGTAACAGCTTATCTTAAATCTAATAGTGAAAACAAAACCAGGAGCGAAAACAAAGAAGATTAAAACTGAAATCCATCAAGAGGGGGTGAGGGAAGAAGTAAATATTATTAATGATGGAATGGAATAAATTGAAGGGGTGTCAAGGAAAAGGCCTATTACTATAGGGCCAATGGATAAATTTGCTTCTGCTATCAACCTCGACTCGATAAATTCAAGTAGAAAGTTGCGACAACAAAATATCCATGATGCTCTTTAGACAAAAAGGAGGCATGATGTGCATAGATTTTTAGCTCGATGGATTTATGAAATCACCATTCCATTTCATGCTATAGATAATGATAGTTTTCTTATGTTTGTTGAAGCG
Organism: Aquilegia eximia; assembly: GCA_023053565.1. Taxonomy (NCBI): domain Eukaryota; kingdom Viridiplantae; phylum Streptophyta; class Magnoliopsida; order Ranunculales; family Ranunculaceae; genus Aquilegia; species Aquilegia eximia. The sequence continues at coordinate 8,692,030 of JALIGU010000010.1, forward strand.
GTTGGTCAATTTGGCCCAGGTGATAAGTCCTCAAAAGTGTATATTTATCCCCCGATAGCACCTTGTTTGCATTAACACTTAGCTTATATTATTGTGTTATATTTATTGATTAGTGCTTTCTTATCATTTGTGTAGGTTTCATGAGCCAAAATGTGAATATTGTTTAAAGCTCGCCAAAAGCAAAGAAAAACTAATTAAAAGAGTGTTATTGGCACAAAGGAGAGGAATTACTATTTGCACCCATAAAGTTACTGAGGGCACCTTGTGGACTGGTCCTGTGAACTTGACTTTATGTCCAAGATGGGTAGTCCAAATCCCAGCTCAACCAAGTTATAATGAAGTCCACAAGTCAAAAGATCTATTGAAACCTTTATTTGAAGCCCAATCTTAAAAAGGCTCTACATGAAGATCCATAACTCTGATTTGGGCCCATGAGCTGTCTATCTGAAGGTCTTGGTCTAGGCTACAACTTTGGCCCAAGAGAATTAGATATTCATAAAGTCTTACTACTTCTTAAAGGCCTACAGAAGCAGCCACGAATTTGACTTAACTTGGAGAGCAAGTATATTTTGTGAGCAAGTAATATGCTTTGTATTCTTTATATAAAGAGAAATAGTAGCTAGGGTTTATTAGTCTTGAACTTGTATTCTTGACTCAAAGTTCATTCTCTTGTATTGAACCCAATTCTTCTTATTCTCAATAATAATCCATTATCTTTTCTATTATGATGATGTGTTTTTTATTTACTTATTCCATGGTATCATTATCAATGATGAGTAGCTAAGTTCTCTTTCGGGGGAATGATTGAAGCACTATAGATAATGCAAAAAACACCATGTTTATTCTTTTATATTCATTGTGATTCAATTTCTTAATGTTTGTTTATTTTAATTCTAGATAGAAGTAAACATGATTATTTATGTGTTATTGTTATCCATGTTGATTAAATACTATTCTTAGAGTATAAGGAGACCTAGCTATAATGGTGGTATTATATTAATTAGAGATATGTGATAGAATAGCTCAGAGGTGACTTTCAAATATCTATAGTTAATCTCTTTAATTGGATACCATTTGTAATCAAGTTGAATAACTGAGAGGTGACAACTTGAATACAAATCAATATGTTGAATTAATTGAGTGGAATAGCTGATAGGTGACTGATAAGTATCCAAAAACGTAGTTTTTACCCCTAATTAGTATGATGTTAGAACTCACTTTTAGACTTGAATTAGAGTAATATCTATTGTTTTTGTATTTTTGTAGGAAAGAACCTAGAAAAGAATAAATCAAAGAAAAAACCTATAAAATGATATAATAAGAGCAAAAAGAGAAAAGTCAAGTATGAAACCCAAAGTCATGGTTCCAAATGGTCAAAGCCTTGAATGAATCTTAGTAGATAAAATCTAAATGAGCCCATAAATTATCTACAAAGCTTAAGTCCAAGAGAGGCCCATTAAGGAGATAAGTGAAGTGAGACTACTAAATAGAAGATGGAGCATGGAATCACTTCAAGGTTGATATTTAAGATTCTAGCATGTGTAAAATATGAAGAATATTGTGATAACTCAACCATCCAAGAAAGATTGCCAGTGTCTTCTAGGATTTCACTATATATGGCAGTTTTATACAAAATTGGCAACAATGGTGGCAAGGATTTGATTTTCAACACATGTTTTTATTGATCTTTGATCACAATCATTCAAAGATTTTATTCTTGACATTTTCTTCCACAAATGATTTGATTAACAATCAAATCAAATATTATGTAATATTTTGCAATTTTCCCCTTTTAGGCTCCCTATGGATCTATAAATAGGGAGCTTATTCATTGTATTCATCATCAAAAGTTGAGTGCAAAAACTCATTCTTATAAAGTTCTTTTCTTCTTCTTCTTCTTCTTTTTTAGTTTAGTTAGTTTTTATTTTATGTCATTTCATTTAATAGATTTTAGTTTAGTATTATGCTAGGCTAATATCCCTTTTTAAGGGAGAGATGAAGGCTTTTCATTTTATGTAGTAGTTAATATATGATTTATTAAGCTTTGATCCATTAGAGTAATTCTGGAGGTCAACGATATAGCGCTTCGAGAAAAGGTTAGAGGTAAGTAATTGCAATGATTTATTTGTGAAATGAAACATATTACGGTGTTTATTTACTTTCTTCTTATTTCTTTAAATTCTTTTAGTAGGTAGAATATACACTTTGTTATAGCTATTTGGGGACACATTGAGTGACGGTCTGAAAGACGAACGTACTCTTTCTTGCCACCAACATAATAGTTTGTAGCCTTTCCTCACATTTTAATGATAAGAAGTATCATTGATTTTCCAGAATTGATAGACCCTAATATAGATAGAATAAGTGTTTAAAGTCAAACCTTCCATTATTCATTTCGAATCATCTTAGTGTGTAATGAGTATCTATCTACGGATTAATCTTGATAAATCAATATATTAATTATTACATATTTGAATTGGTGGATTCAATCTCTTGAAATTCTCATCATATTTATCTTCTTATAATTATTTCTTACTTTATTAGTAGTTAATCACCAATACCTTGCAAAATTATTTTCCCAATAACTTGGTTCTCTCTTAGACATGGATTCGATAACCCTTTCTTGAAGCTATACTCGTTTTAGGTAGTCAAAGCAAGGTTTTGAAAGAACGTGATCTAATTAACGATTATTTCGCGCTCTTTCAAATGGCGTCGTTGCCGGTCTAAAAAGGAATCGAACCAAGGAAGAATAAACGTCATCATACTGATCAATGGTCTATTGGGACCCACCACCCACCCAACCCTCTCGTCTTCTATATTGAGTTTGCTTTCTTCTTTCTTCTTTAGTGATTTGTTTTCTATTCAATTTTATTTAGCAATTAAATTATAGTAGACTGTAGTTTCAATTATTGCATTTAGTTTGTATACACTCACTCTCTGATAGAGAAGGACAACAAATAGTCACGGACAATTGACTAGTTTGTTTCTGCACGGGTTCGTACACTAATTCATTTTTACTGGCCCGATCCTGTAAGTATATCTTCTCACCGCAAAGCCCAAGTTAGCGATTTATCTTAATTGAGTGGTGTATTGTGCATTTAATTTAGCATTTGCATAAAATATTAGATAAGACCAAGAACCCCAACAAGATAAGTTAGTGGATTTCATCACCGCTATTTTGCCCACCTAGGTTAAAAATCTCAACATCTTGCATAACCTAAGCCTAATTAATAATTTAAAATATATTAAACTTCAAGCCAAGGGTTGCTATATAGATCATAAGACCCTCTTGAATAGGATAAGATTTTAAAGAATTCTTATAATTAGTACTTCTTGTGCAATGTCTAGAAAAGTTCTGTCAAACGACGTGCAATGTCGTCTAAGGTTTAAGTGGTTACATAATTGAGGAACGTGTTTATACACGGAAGACCCCCCCCCCCCCCCCCCCCCACTGAATCTGGGAACTGATCTGGTTGCATTTGGACGAAAGTTATTTGACGAACTTGAGATTTTACCTTCCCAAGAGTAGGAGCTAAGTCTAGAAGTACAAAGGATTAGGTTTGCTTAAAATTCGCAACCTCGAAAATTAAATCAAGATAAAAAAAGTACTAAGATTAGGTTTGTTGAGGATGTGTGCTTCATAGAATCAATGGAAAGTGAAATGTTTAGTAAAACTTATCCCGAAGACCCTCTTTTACAATGTTTGACATATTTTGGGTCTGATTTTGACGACGAAGAATACACGAGGGAAGTTAATGCTTTATTAGAATCAACACCTGCCATGGATATGGATGGAATAAAACCTAAGTTTGGAAAACTTGAAATTACTAGTGAGATTGAACCATGGGAAAAAGAACCTCTTAAGCTTGAGTTGAAACCAGTACTTGGGAATTTAAAAAAAGGAACATTGATCGAAGTAAACATATTTACAATTACGAAACCACTCGAAGATTTGGATTTGGTAGAGGATATATGTTCCATCATGACTATAAAAAAATATTACCTTGATGACCATCTAAAACTAAGCCAACCTCATGAGGACTTAATGACCGATGAAGAATTTTATCGCCTCTATCCGGAGGATCCAAATGATCCACCCATAAACGAGTGTATTGATTTCTTAAAAAAAAATGATGACCCAATCTTGAGAGAACTTGCGAATAATTATATCGACTCAAGTAACTTTTTTAATGTAAAAACTCACTCAAAGGAATCCAACATCCATACTCCAAATGTCCAACCTTTCGTCTCTTTTTGTAAAGCCCCAAACTTAGAATACGATCTTATAGTATCACCAATACTATACAAGTACTTCAACCATAAAGAGATAGACCGGGGGGACGAGAATCTTCATGCGCTCAATCCTTTGGCTCATAATTCACCATCCCATCTACAAGCCTATACAAGTCCATACTTTTCTCAAACATTTGTGCATCAAATTTGTGTTGGAAGAGATTATTTTAATTATATGAACCTTTTTTCCGCGCTATCTAGTTTGTTGTCAATTTCATTGGTTCAATTTTTCTAGAAGGATCATCAATTATTTAGGATTTTGACATTTGGCTAATACCAATGAGAATGTCTAGTGCGACTGGTTGAAGACGAAAAACTTAGCGCTACTAGGAGGCCACCTAGGAAATTATTTTATTACAAGTTAGAACGTTTAAGTCTCGGGAATCTGACTTTTCAAAAAGATCCAAAACTTATGTCTGGCTGAAGACATAAAACTTAGCGTTCTTGGGAGGCAACCCAAGTTCTTGTAGTGTAGTTCTATTGGTAATAAAATTCCCTTTCAAATAAATTTTTGCTTGTGTTATTAAATTCTTTTACATTGAGGATTTAGTTTGGGGGGAGAGGCTAAAATTTAAATCTTGAAATTTTATTACCTAATTTTCATTTTTATATTTAAATAAAAAAAAAATAATAACAAAAAATAGACTAATGGTGATTTTCAATGATGAGCTATAAATTTTTAAAGCTCAAGTGTTTGGGAATTGCAAACATGTAAAATCATTTCAAAAGTTATTTACAATGTAGTTAGATTGTGTGTTATTACTATAGATCTTATTCGTAAAAATCATGACTTGAAAAATTTTATGCACAAAAGCCACAAGTGTAATTTGAATTGAACAGCAATTAACTTCCTAAGGATCTAAAGGAATAAGTGTGGAGACCATATAACCATGTGAGACTTGAGCCATTTTTTTTTTTTTTTTTGGAGAGTTATATACGTCACTCCGGGTCCTATGTGACTCAATTTTTCTTTCAGTGTTATTTGAATTCGTTCTAGTCTCATTATTTTTAGTTTGATTGATCACGAGAGTGAAGCCAAGTGGGGAGATATAAACTTGGGTCTTGTAGTATATTTGATATGAAATTACCATACTACCCTTTTTGGAGATGAAAATAAGTATCTTTTTAGTTTTAGCCAATTTAGCCTTTACCCCACCTTAAATAATGATATCCAAGTAGGAGCCCTTCTAAGCCTTTTTCTAAGCCCATTATCCATACCCAATACTCCAAATTTGGAGTTTTTACACCTCAAATTATATCCATTACCTATCTTTTTAGAGATGCCAAGGATGAATTATGAAGACAAACAGTAGAAAAAGGAGAATGATGGTTTTGAAGATATCTTTCTTTAAAAAAAAAAAGATGATGGAATGAAATAAAATATCCATGTACAATCAATTAACATAAAAAATCAATGAAGAAATGGATATTAGTGAATTTTTAAAGTTCGAGAAATCTCAGAGTATGAAAATTCAAATCTCCTTAAATGAATCTTGAAGTCAAAAATTTGTCAAAGATAAATGAAGACCCTTGGTATCTCTAGAAAATTTTGATCCTCATCTTCTTTCATAAACCCGTCCCAACCCAAGTTACAACCTTTTTATACTTATTCGATTCAAAGGAATGTATGGTAAAAAGTGGACAATAGGTGAGAAGACGCTAAGGTGAAATACCCGACACTCTCGCATGTGATCAATATCCGTTCTATGAGACTATTCTAAAAATAAAGCGTTTCTTTTTACATATGTGGGATGTTCTGATTTTTAATTCCTTCCCTCACATATAGAGGTAAAATATAAAACCAATCTCTAAGTGATTTTCTTTCTGAGTGTATGCCCGGTGAGATTTGGATAAGAAAAATTACATTTTGTGGCTATTAACACACACACTCTCTTTGTCAGGATTATGATCGGATAGTCTCTATTTCTAGAAATAAAATACAATCTGTTACATTTATGATGGATGGTTTGATGTAAAATGTGAGCATGAACTTAATATTTAAAAAATATTGTTTTCTCTGAGAAAATTTGCATCACCATTAGTCCCATTTTTGTTTTTCTGAATTTTGTGGGTATATTCTTTGCAAGCCCTCACGAGGCTACAACTCGTCCTACTAGGGGGAACCTAGGGGTTTAAGGCCTTAGTACATTTGGTTAATGCACTCGTCTCATACCACGTAATGGTATAATCTGTATATTAAATAAAGTTTTTATCTACTTATTCTTTTAATTTCTCTCTTTTGCTAGAGGACTAGCAAATGCTAGTTTGGGGGTTGTGATAAGTATCCAAAAACGTAGTTTTTACCCCTAATTAGTATGATGTTAGAACTCACTTTTGGATTTGAATTAGAGTAATATCTATTGTTTTTGTATTTTTGTAGAAAAGAACCTAGAAAAGAATAAATCAATGAAAAAGCCTATAAAATGATATAAAAAGAGCAAAAAGAGAAAAGTCAAGTATGAAGCCCAAAGTCATGGTTCCAAATGGTCAAAGCCTTGAATGAATCTTAGTGGATTAAATCTAAATGAGCCCATAAATTATCTACAAAGCTTAAGTCCAAGAGAGGCCCATTAAGGAGATAAGTGAAGTGAGATTACTAAATAGAAGATGGAGCATGAAATCACTTCAAGGTTGATATTTAAGATTCTAGCATGTGTAAAATATGGAGAATATTGTGACAACTCAACCATCCAAGAAAGATTGCCAATATCTTCTAGGATTTCACTATATATGACAGTTTTACACAAAATTGGTGGCAATGATTTGATTTTCAACACATGTGTTTCATTGATTTTTGACCACAATCATTCAAAGATTTTATTCTTGACATTTTTTCCACAAATGATTTGATTAACAATCAAATCAAATATTATGTAATATTTTGCAATTTTCCCCTTTTAGGCTACCTATGGATCTATAAATAGGGAGTTTATTCATTGTATTCATCATCAAGAGTTGAGTGCAAAAACTCATTCTAATAAAGTTCTTTTCTTCTTCTTCTTCTTCTTTTTTAGTTTAGTTAGTTTTTATTTTATGTCATTTCATTTTATAGATTTTAGTTTAGTATTATGTTAGGCTAAATTCCCTTTTCAAGGGAGAGATGAAGCATTTTCATTTTATGTAGTAGTTAATATATGATTTATTAAGTTTTAATCCATTAGAGTAATTCTGGAGATCAACGATCTAACGTTTCGAGAGAAGGTTAGAGGTAAGTAATTGCAATAATTTATTTGTGAAATGAAACATATTACGGTGTTTATTTACTTTCTTCTTAGTTTCTTAAATTCTTTTAGTGGGTAGAATATACACTTTGCTATAGCTATTTGGGGACACATTGAGTGACGGTCTGAAAGACGAACATACTCTTTCTTGCCACCAACATAATAGTTGTACATTGTGTTGTAGTCTTTCCTCACATTTTAATGATAAGAAGTATCATTGATTTTTCAGAATTGATAGACCCTAATATAGATAGAATAAGTGTTTAAAGTCATACCTTTCATTATGCATTTCGAATCATCTTAGTGTGTAATGAGTATCTATCTATGGATTAATTTTGATAAATCAATATATTAATTATTATTTATTTGAATTGGTGGATTCAATCTCTTGAAATTCTCATCATATTTAACTTCTTATAATTATTTCTTACTTTATTAGTAGTTAATCACCAATACCTTGCAAAATTATTTTCCCAATATTCTCTAGATTAGTAAAAATGAATTTCTTTTCTGCATTTAACTTGGTTCTCTCTTAGACATGGATTCGATAACCCTTTCTTGAAGTTATACTCGTTTTAGGTAGTCAAACCAAGGTTTTGAAAGGCGAGATCTAATTAACGACTATTTTGCGCCCTTTCAGTGACTACTTAATTATTAAAGGCATTAGTGATTATTTGGAATAGCCGAGATGTGACTAAGTAATTGCTATAGATTGAATATGATTGAATAACATGTATGTTTTGCATTGCTTAGTTTGTGGATAACAATTCTTCTCCCTAATCATCATAAGATCTTCTTTCCATCTCTTTCCATTTTCTATTATTATTAGTTTAAGTATTATTAGTATTTATTTATTACATGTAGGAAGTAGAATCAATCTCATCTTATTAGTTGATTCATTTGGTGTTCTTTAATTATTGTTTTCTATTGTGTTTGACCTAAGAATTCTCCCTTTGAGGTGGGTACGACCCTTGCTTGTTACTTGTTATACATTGAATACAATATTTACAAGCACATGAAGGAAAATAAATATACAAATCTATCTTTTGATTAGTAGGTACGCAAACATCTACTATCACCAGGTTACCTGCTTCCCACTAATAAGAGAACCATTATTAGTGGAAGAGGTTATGAAATTAAAGAATTACTTAATAAGCAAGAAAAAGAATGGGTTTGAAATGGTTGTTCAATTATGACAGATGCCTGGACCGATAGAAAGAGAAGAAACATTATGAATTTGTGTGTGAATTGCAAAGAGGGCACTATTTTTCCAAGAGTCATAAGAAGCTTCTGATGATGCACATATTGGACAATATATTTTTGAATATGCTGACAAGTGCATTGTCAAAGTTGGGCCACAAAATGTCATCCAGGTAGTGACAGACAATGCTTCAAACAATATGGCCGCGGCCGGTTTATTAAAGTTGAAAAGGCCAAACATGTTTTGGACTTCATGTGCTACTCATACATTGAACCTCATAGTTGAAGGGGTTGCTAAACTACCTAGGTTCAAGGGAATTATTGAAAAGGCAAAGGCATTCACTATTTTCGTTTATGCACATCATAAGACATTAGCAATAATGAGAAGATTTACAAAGAAAAAAGACATAGTAAAGCTAGGAGTCACAAGATTTGCATAGGCTTTCTTAACTTTGCAAAGTTTGATGGAGAAAAAAAAATTTAGAACTATGTTTACTAGTAATTATTGGAAAATTTGTAAATTTTCCAAAAGTACTAAAGGTATAGCGGCATATGCCACCGTTGTGAGTTTAAGTTTTTGGAATGGGGTGAATGTATGCTTGAAAGTGTTTGATTCCTTAGTAAAGGTCTTTCATATTGTCGATGGGGATTTAGTAAAGGTCTTTCGTATTGTCGATGGGGATCGAAATCCATCAATGGGGTTTTTATATGAAGAACATAAGCAAGCAAAAACAGAAATCAAAGTGGCATTGAAAAATATTGAAGCTAACTATGGTCCAATCATAGACATTATTGATGCAAAAGGTCGAGGCCGTCTTGATACCCCATTACTATACATTTGACTGCTTACTTATTGAATCCTTATTATTTCTTCAAAGATGAAAGCATACAAAATGATCCACTTGTTATGGATGGTGTCTTCACTTGTGTTGAGATGTTCTTTCCCGATGATTTTGGCATGCAACATCTTGTGACAAATGTAGGGTTGTTAAATTATAAGAAAAATGAGGGTGGTTTTGGATGAGCTTTAGCTATGGCGGGATGCGCTCAAAACGATGAGAACTCTGATTCAGGTAATATGTTTATTGCTTATCTAATTGTTAAGTTAAATTTTGCTAATGTTATTATTTAATTTTAATAATTTATTACTACTTGTTTTTCAATGAGCAGTTTGGATGGTGGTTTAACTATGGAAACTCAACACCCAAATTACAAAAAATGGCTACACAAATACTCTCACTAACTACATTTGAATGGGTAAACATACTTTATTAGCAATTTAGCAATTAGCATAATGAACTATTGGATATGATTGATTTCATTGGTTGAGCCAAGACATATATTTATGTTGTATATTATATTTAGATTAGATGTGATTTGATAAACTAAACACTTGCTGGACCTCTTACGATAATTCTCTTGATTTGTTTTTTCAACATGTATGTGCACACCAAGAAAAGAAATAGACTAGATACAAAAAGATTAGAAACTCTTATCTATGTCCAGTTCAATGCAAAACTAATCAACAAAAAAAGAAGAAAGAAAGAAAGGGGAGTGGATGTATTACTTGCTAATGAAGCTAGTAAGGCACAAAGGTGGATTATTCTAGGTGGGGATGGTGATGATAATGAGGTTGAGTCCATAAATGAAGTTGAAGTAACTTATGGAGTAAAGCATAGGAGAGAGACTAGAAATGTAGAAGTACGAAATCTTTATGAAGAAGATTTTATCTCCGATGAAGATACTGAGGATGATCGACAACAGATAGACTACGAGTTCGAATCTGATGAAGATATCATCTTGGAAGAATATGAAGAAGAAGAATTAGAGGCCTAGTTGATTGGTTTTATCTTTTGTATTAGCTTTTGGGGATGAAACTAAAGAAATTTTATGTGTTAGTTTTTGCATTTTGATTGGCAAAATCTTTACTATATTATGTTTTTTGTAAAGTACCATGGAAATGGAGAGTAATGTGATCTAATTGAACTTATGCATTTTTTTGGGTATTATTTCATGGTTATGATATTGTGAATTCTGATTTGATATAAATTTTAATATAATTTGTTTATTTAGGTTCATTTATTAACAAAATTGTGATGCAATAATTGTTGATATTTTTAAAAACTTTATATAATATATATATATACAGGGAGGCTCAGGTGCGGACCGTCCGCATACGGACCTAGTAAAATCACGTGCTCTCCAATTCCTGTTTCGTAAATATGGTTTCTCTATTGGGTCTTTTTTAACCCAGTTGAAACCCAATTTATTATTTCGCGCAAAAACAAAGAAAACCTCATTCACGTAATTTGATTCTCTCTCTCTCTCTCTCTCTCTCTCTCTCTCTCTCTCTCTCTCTCTCTCTCTCTCTCTCTTCTTCTCTTCCTCTTCCTCCTTTGTGACTCAAGTTTTAACCTAGCTTAAACAGTTTCGTATGTTCTGCCGTTCTTTTCTTATCGCAATCTCTGATTCTTCATTAAGGATTCGGTCGTATAGTTGTATCTACAACTTATAGGTATTTTGAATTTTATTTTAATTTTTATTATCATATCTTAAGGTAGAGTTTGGTTTTGCCATTGATCTTGTTTGTTTTGAGAGGTTGTCTGAGCATACAAACAAGTCATGTTTCAACATAAAATTGAACTCTCTGTTCACTATTTTATTTTTTCCTTTTAATCTTTGTAACCTTTTCTTTTTGGCCCTCTCTCTTTATCTCTCGCGGCTTAAAGCTTATGTGATTGATTAGTTCTCTATAGAGCGTGCTTTAATGCACCGCCAGGTCAGACAAGTACAACAAGCCAAATACACAAGATACAAACCAAGAAACCATAAAACACAAACAAAGACTATAGGCATTGTTGTTGGTTCATCTGCATACCCCTGTTGACGTAGACACTACTGCTACTGCACACATTTGCTTCACTCACTATTGTTGCTAACTTTCTACTGCGACGACATTGCAAACCTCTCTTGTAATCCTTGTATTGCTTCCCTGAGCTGCTGCTGCTACTGACCTGCAATAGCCTAATCACTCAATTGCCTGCCACAAGGGTACCCCATCTTAGAAGTAACTCACCAAAGTTGTGATGCCTGAGAACCAATAAAATTAATGAGTAACCAGGGCAACACTAACCAATGAGTATACATAAACAGAAGATTGAAGCGTATAGTGACTGATCATTGTTTATAAAATTCAAGATTTTTCTTCCCTAGATGGTTAGTTCTTTTTTTTTTTTTTTTTTTTTTTACTTTATCCATCTCCATCTTTAGTTATCAAGTTAAGATTGAAGTCTGGAATCCATACAATTTATAATGTGTTCTTCACTTTATGGTACTCATGATACTAATTCAGTAAAGTGAGTTTTTTATTTTTTTATTAGCATTTTCAGTAATTAATATTTATATCTTAATTTTGAGTGTAAATTGTTTTTTTTTCCCTTCAATAATCAGGTTGTTACATGGATAATATTGAACCCGAGAATGAATTTTTGAGGTAAATGGACAGGGGAATGATATGGAAGAAGTGGCGATGGGAGAGAATGTAGATGAATCTTCCAAGTGTGATATTATTCCTCAAGTACCAAATGATCTAAAACCTATGAGGGGGCAGAAATTTTCCTCACTTGATGAAGTTTTAGAATTCTACAATACATATGCAAAACATGCAGGCTTTAGTGTTCGAAAATGGGCTGAAAAAAAGAATAAGAATAAAGAGATCATAAGAAAGGAGTATGTTTGTTTTAAAGAAGGAAAATGCTCAATAGTAGAGGAAGTTGAAAAATCAAGGCGTCGAGGTTCGGTAAGAGAGGGTTGCAAGGCAAGAATAGCTGTTTCAAAGTCATCAAATGGTAAATTTGTAGTTACATTAATTGTTGAGGGCCATAACCATCGTTCTCAACCCCAAGAAAAACTCATCTTCTAAGATCACATCGTGAAGTTTCAAGCGCCCACAAATGCTTGTCTCAACAACTTTCCATGGTTAATATACCAACACATCAACAGTACAATTTTTTGGGGGTACAGGCTGGAGGATTTGAAAATATTGGATGTACTCAAAAAGATTTGTACAATTACAATAGAGATGTGCGTAAAGAGTTAAAAGGTCATGATGCAGAAATGTTTCGTGAGTACTTGAAGTCAGAAGAAGAGAAAAATCCATCATTCACATACAACATTGACGTAGATGACGAGCAAAGAATTTGTCGTGCCTTTTGGGCAGATGCAACCTCAAGAAGAGATTATGCGTTGTATGGTGATGTAGTTGTATTTGACACTACATATGACACCAACCGTTACAAATTGATCCTTGCACCTTTGATGGGTGTTAATAATCATGGTCAGACGATTATCTTTGGATGTGCATTCTTAAGTGACGAGACCATTCCTTCTTTTATTTGGTTATTGAAGCAATTTTTGCTAGCTATGCCAGGTGATGCTCCTAAAATGATTATTACCGATCAGGATCCAGCAATGACAAATGCAATTGCCCAAACTCTTCCCAGTACTTTTCACAGGTATTTTGTTTTTCATTTAGTTGATAATGGTTAGCTAAGATATGTTTTTCCACTATTGTCTTCTTGAACAATTTTATATAGTCCCTTTCAACTTTCACAGGTATTGCAGTTGGCATATTTTGAATAAATTTTCTGAGAAGTTGGATGCGGTGAAATACAGTGTCTACTATAAAGAGTTTTACTACTGCATATGGAACTCAAAAAGTAAGGAAGAATTCGAATTGGTTTGGTTAGAACTTGTACAAAGAAGTGGTCTTCAAGACAACAAATGGCTACGGTCAATGTTTGAAATTCGTTTAAAGTGGGTGCCTGCGTATACAAAGCATGTCTTCTCAGCTGAAATGACTAGTAGCCAAAGAGCAGAGAGTTCTCATTCATTCTTTAAAAAATATGTTGGAGAAGATAATTCGATGGTTGATTTGATGGTTCAGTTTGATAGGGGACTTCAAAAGCAACGTCATGAAGCATTGATTGCAGATAACAAAGATGTGATTGAGAAGCCTAAACTAAAAATGCTCAACGACATCTTGGTGCAGATGGTTGATATCTACACGAATGAGATCTTTTATAAATTCCAGAGTGAGTTGTTAGAGAGCTTTAATTATAAATTTCAACTTATCAATGAGACATATACTCATAGAGTTTGCAGGACTCAAAGAAAAAATGTTGAAACAGATAAAGGGAGACAAGTTTCGTATGAAAAGGATTCAGATTATGTTTCTTGTACATGTAACAAATTTGAAAGCATGGGCATCCCATGTCGACACGTTTTGGCATATTTGCATAAATATACAGATTTTAAAAAATTGCCAAGTCATTATATTTTGAAGAGGTGGAAAAAATCTGCTAAATCTGAGACAGTCATAGATTGTACTGGTATTGAGATAGTTGATAACAAATCCTATTTTCTGGAACGAAGTAGATTAATTCAGTGTTGTTTGGGTGTAGTTAATAAAGCTCTTACAAGTGAAGAAGCTAAGAAAGTTTTGATCGATTCATTATGCAGTGCAGAAGAGAAAATTAATCTATTGGTTGATTCTGGTAGGAAGGAAAAGAAAACCAGTGGTACTTGTGGCAAAAGAACAAGGAAAGTGGTTGATAATGCTGCAGATGCAGAATTGGCAGAACAAATGAATTGTGAGGAGGTTGCTACTTATCGTGAACCAAATCAAGTAAGGGCAAAAGGTTCTGGTAAAAGGATTAAAGGTGGGAAAGAAAAAGCACTAGGGAGTAGCAGAAAAGAACCCAAAGGGAGATTATGTAAGGGATGTGGTGAGCGAAGAGTAGGACATGATGTAAGAACTTGTCCAAAAGTTGTAGGTGCTTCACTTTCGCAGCCACGAGACATTTGTGGTATAAGTTCTTCAGTTTGTTGACTAATAATGCTTGAATTTGGTTTAATATGATGGTGGGAAAGCCAATTGTTCGGTTATGTTGCAGCTACAACAAAGAGTATGGACTCAAAATGTTTTTTTTTCTTTCTTTTGAAATTAGAATATAACTTGTCATTGTTACTGTTCCATGGTTCTTATTTAGTTGCGTAATAAAATACTAGTGCAGTTTTTCTTGGTTGAAAAATATGGGCAATTCTTCCTCATGTAATCATATAAGTAATCCGGAAATCACAAAACTGTATAGTCTTTAGAGGGAAGCAATTCAGATCGACAGAGGCAATTAAACAAGTTAAGGGTTTCGTCTGGCATTGGATAGGAGGCAGAGTTATGAGCAGGGAGCACAACTTTCATAAACCTGTAAAATGCAAATTCTGCAAGGATTTGAACTTCAGCATCTAACACAATGATATGATAAAGTGCTCATTGAAAAAAAATAATTGTCTTGTAGAAAACAAAAGAGGATCATGATGGACTTGAACCACCATCTCTTGAGAAGTAGTGGTGCGCAACTATTCTCAAGTGCTCTGCCATTTAAGCTAATGATCCATTGAGAGAAATTTTCTATCATAGCTGTTCTTTGAGAAGGTTTTTTCTATCCAAGTTCTTTTTTTTTTTTACTTTTGGCTATAGATTTAAATGGAAAAAAAAGGGAGATAAAAATAGTTGAGCAAAAGTACAGAGAGTCCTCTTAATTGAAATTGGGATGAAAGTTTTAGAGCAGAAATCACGAACAGAGAATTGCGACTCCGAGAAGAATTTAATCTCACTTAGATTCATATGCTTTGTTGGTGTCAATTTCTAATTCAAGATCAAATCCTGTTATTTAAACAATTCCCATCTTCATCACTAGATAGGACTTTGTAATTTGAACTTATTTGCTATGACGAAAAAAAATTTATCACAAAGATCCATCGATCATTTGACCATTGGGGTTATTGATTTTGCATCTTCTATTCCATCTTTTATTAAATTAGATTTGGACTTGTAGAATATTCAAAAGATAAGATCAGAGAGAGAAATGAGAGGTACTCAAGATTATAGAGAGAAACATGAGAGAAAGAAAGAGAAGATGAGAGAGATTTTAAAGCAAGGAAAAGAAGGTTTAGAAATAATACGGGTATTGTTGGACCCGGAAGTAGAACCCATATTAGCGATAAAAATGTTAAGGGAGCGTGACTTTTTCTATTTTTTTCCTATTTTAGCCAGGTCCGCACGGTCCGCATTAAAGTAGTCCGTATGAGAGCCGCTCATATATATATATATATATATATATATATATATATATATATATATATATATATATATATATATTAAAAAACCGACTACCGTCTAGCCATTTAATCTTCGTTTAGTCACCCTAATCGCTAGGCCAACTAGCGATTTTTAGAAAACTGGTCATAAAAGTGGGGGGTTATCACAAAACAAGTTATAAAAGAGGGAGGGGGTACCAATCATATAAAAAAACATAATTGTGCAAAACAAAAAAACTACACATCATTCACAGTAACCCCCCATTAAACTAACAAAAATCCTAAACTCCATCAACCCTAACAACCATTACAATTACAGTGATAACAATGAAAACAAACCCTAAGTTTTATGTTAACAAATTAAACATACACACCTTTGGTTGGTGAATTGTTCTTCAATTTTTATTCACGATCGAAAAATCAATTAGAATCCTTATTCGCGGCCGCAAAACCATAACACTAACTTTTTTTTAAAAAAAATGTGTAAACAACAAAACAAACTGTAATATACTTGTGGGGGTATTTTTAAGATTTTTAAAAAAAAATGGGCACAAAATTTTGTTTTCATTATTAACCTCCCAGTTTGTCTTTAATAGGAACTCTCGCCATTAAAAAGTCTATCAGTTTGAACCGGCAGTTTGGGGGTTTTCTCAAATAAAAAAAATGTTTGGGGGGTTATCGCAAAAGTGGGTACAAAAGTGAGGGGTTTACATAATTTATTTTTTAATAAGTTGGATTTTCTATATGTACTTAGGTTGTGTTGGATTGCAAGAGTGGGAAAAGATTTCCCACTATAGTGAGAAGAGAAATATAAATAGGAGAAGAGGAAAATGAGCGAAGGGGAAATATAAATACATAGGAGAGAAGAAAAAATGGGTGGAGAAATTGAGACATGAAATATTATCTATTTGTATATAGAAATCAAAGTTTTGAATTTTTAGAGTGTTTTTGAAGAAAGAAGAAAGAGACAGTCAAGGAAAAAAGAAATAAGAGAATTCGTTTTATTTTGACTTCAAAGTTTGGGTGTTTCGCTTAAGTAATGATGATTATTTATTTATAACCACAAAGCCTAGAGGTCAAGATTGGCTTTTACGTGAAACCTAGATGATATTTATTTGTATAGTCTCAATAAAAAAAAAAACTTTAAACTTTACCCTTTAAATTATGTGAATTTTTTTTTTTTTATCAAACAATCAGCTGATGACGTGTTTCAAACCCACAATCTCTCCACTTTGTGAGTAGGATGCAACCGTTGAGTCACATTTTACTGATACCAAAGGTTATGTTGCAGAATTACAGTACCCAAGGTCAACTTACTAGGCGTTTATGTCTGCTTTAAAATTAAGAGTAGGACACAGTCGTCCGTAAGTAAAACACAAAGCGAAGTCAATAACACCTTTTTTAAATCTTACTTCTTTATCTTGTATTTTGCTTTATCAAATTCTATTCATATAACATTTGTTTTAATATGTTGTTGTACCATAATTTTGGGTATTAATTATTAAATATTTTTATTCCATGTATTAAAATATTAGTCAAAATATTTTAGTTGTCGGGTCACATAATTGGCACTTATATTGAATTGAAACTTTACAACTACTATTCATGAACCTTTACATATGACTGGAATAAAGACTTTTACATAATATTGTAACCTACCTATATCTAATGATGTATGTATTTTTTTATACAACTGTAGTTTTATGTGAATATTTATTGCAATATTTGTTTAAAAAAAAACCTAAAAACAATAGAGATCAATACGGGAATGTTTTTTGCCAAGTAAATTTCAACTATATTTCGTCCTATTCTTAGAATTTTTTAAAATGTTTGTATTGTTTATTACCTTAACATGTTTACATTGTTAATTTAATGTTGAGGTGGGTTATAAAGACCATATGTTTCTCGTATACTAATCTGATAAATTAATATATGTCATTAAATTGTATTCATACAATATATCTGAGATTTTTTGCTAATTAACTCACTTTTTCTGGCTAGATTAATTAGTCACCGAGTTTAGATAACTAGATTGTTTTGTTAGAAAACAGGGTCATTATGGAATCGATTTTGGATTTTGATTTCTAAGTCTATCAAGAATTTAGAATTTGGTATGGAAATAAGACTTCCAATTTGATATTGGTTTCGTATTCCTATTAAGAATTGTGTCCGTACACCTTAAAAGCTATAAATATAAAGTGTTTGAGATTGATTTAGTATCCTCAATCCTTAATATAACCGGAGAAAGAATCAAAGCCATAGAAAAACTGAAAGCTCATATTGAAGAACACTTTGGTGTTCCATCTCATGAGCAAATCATTGTTCACAATTCCATAATTGTCTATCATGATATCTTTCGTGTGCCTAACGTGCAATTGGTCATGTACACCAAGATTGCCACTGAACAACATATTATTGTTAGCGTTGAAGCAACTACTGAGGATGGACCATGGACAATCTCGGGTGGAACTACTATAGCGAATTTGAAGGAGATGATCAAAGACGTATTGTTTTTCGTTCAAGTCGACAGGTATTCAAGGTTATAGATGTTGCCATCAATGAAAAATATCAGGTTCGTGACTATATTACCGAAATGCCATCAATCATTCAAGTTTCGGAGATCGAGTTGGAAGATATTGAAGATCTTTGTAGTTGAGCTGGACAGATTATATGGATAATATAGTTTTATGGGATGTGTCTATTAAGTTAGTAATATATATGGATAATGGGTTTCCCCCATATCCTGAAACCGGCATAAAGTGGTTTGACATCAATTTTGTGACAAAGTGTCTTTGGTTATCTCGCCTTGAATTCATTGTTAGGAAAACCAAGATGTACGCATGGTCGTCTCGTGTCCTTGTGTCTCTTAGGTCTGTCTAGGGAAAGTTATTGGGTTCTGGACGTACGTACCTAGTTAGGACGTACGTACGTTCACTGAAGCAGCGAACTTATTTTGGTCAGGACGTACGTACTCAGTTAGGACGTTCGTACGTCCAGGTAGTCAGCAGACATGTTTTCGTATGGAGACGTACGTACCTGTTTAGAGCGTTCGTACGTCATGTTAGGCAGCAGGCTTATTTTTGTGTGGCGACGTTCGAACGTCATATCGACGTACGAACGTCCAAAGTCGGTTTGCACAGTTTCGGCCCATTTTTCTAGGTTTTCAACCCTAAGTATAAATAGGGTTTCTCTTCTACAGAACAAGGCAGTTCTTTGGCCGTCCATCCTTCTTCTTGTTTATGTGTTTTGGTTAGGTTTTTGGTATTAAACTTGTTTGTGGCTATTGAACTCAATTTCCTTTCTTCCCCCTTTTCCCAATTCATATCTTTGTGATCTTCAAGAGTTATTGTGAATTCGGCTTCGAGTCTTCTTGTGTGTTCATCAAGAAGTCGAGTGTCTTGTGCGTACATCAAGGTGCTCTGGTGAAGTCAAGGTGTTAGAGATAACCAGGAGTATCAACTCGCAGTGAGTGCAGGTAGTTGATAGGTTTGTACATCTCTTTTCATCTAGTGGATTATTTTGTTGTCGCGAGGACAACCGTGGACGTTTCCCAGTTTGGGTTTTACCACGTTAAAAATTTCTGTGTGTTATTTACTTTCTGTGTATTGTTTGTTTGTTTGTTTGAATTCACATTTGTTATACTAGCACTATTTGTAGTTTCTCAATTGGTATCAGTCGCTGGGGGCTGGTTAAGGAGCGTAAAGGCTCACGCTAACGATCAATAGTGCTTTATGGAATCTCACAAGTCTGCTACTTCAAGTCTTCCTCCACAATTCAGTGGAAAGGACTTTGGTCATTGGAAAGTACGTATGCGAGCTTATCTCCAAGCTTTAGGAGAAGAAGTCTGGCTTTCTGTTGTCACAGGGTGGAAAGAACCTCTGACTACTACAGGTACTGATGATACTGCTGTTACATCACTGACGCCACGTGAAAAGTGGACGCCTGAACAGAAGTTGTTGGCAAATTATAACAACAAGGCACTCAATGCTATTTTCATGGCATTAAATGCTAGTGAGTTTCGTAGGGTGCAGGGCTGTGAAGAGGCTAAAGATGCATGGAACAGGCTTATCTGTACACATGAAGGTGACGAAACAGTCAAAGAAAGTAAGCTGGAACTGTTAACATCTCAGTTTGAGAATCTACGGATGGATAATTCTGAGACCTTTGATGATTTCTTTATTCGTCTCCAAGACATCATCAACTGCAGTGCGGCTATTGGTCATGCATATACTGACACACAGGTGGTCCGTAAAATATTGCGTGCTTTGCCTCCTCGGTTTCGTTCACGAAAGGATGCCATCACTGAAAGTAATGTGATTAAGAACATGTCCATCGAGACACTTGCTGGCAAACTAAGGACATGTGAGATGGAACAGGCTTTGGAAGAACCTTTGAAGAACAAATCTGTTGCATTCAAAGCTACATCGTCTAAAGAACCTTCCACAGGACCTTCTGATGATGAAGAACAGGATGTGGATGATAACTATGCGTTTCTGTCACGTAGCTTTCAGAAGATTCTGAAATATCAACAGAATCGAGATCCTCGAAAGCGATTTCCTGATTCCTCAAATGCTCCTAGAAGTCGTGGTTTTGAGCGGTTCTCTGTGGATGGGAGGAGAGCTCGGGTTGACCGGAAAGATGTCCAATGTTACAAGTGTCGTGATTATGGACACTTTGCAAATGAATGTGATAAGAAGGTCGATCGCAAACCTGGTGATAATTCCAAAGCGAATCTCACAGTCACATGGGATGATTCAGATGAAGATGATGATGGGAATCTCTCAAATGTTGTCTCTAATTATGTGGTCTTCAGTGCATCCCTGGATGAACATCCAGGAGGTATTGTATCTTCTTCTGCTGATATTAATGTTTCTGATTCTGGTGTTCATGCTACTACTAGTGAATTATGTGACATGTATAAGTTTTCTATGCAACAAGTAAAGTTGCTTGAAAAAACTAACACCGTCTTGCAGGATCAGGTAGAGAGTCTTGGACAGGATATATGCACTCTTACAGGTGATTCCAACATGTTGAAGGAAGAATTTGTGAAGGAAAAGGAGGATTTCCAAGTGCGTATTGTCACTCTAGAAAAACTGAATAATGATCTGGAAACACGGTATCGATCCCTTGTACTGGAGCATGAGAGAGTAAAGGCTGAATTGTTTGCTGCTAACAAACAATTGGTTGGGTTTGGTAAAGCAAGTGCTAATTTAAACTCTCTGTTGGGAATTGGTAAATCCCATTCAGATAAATCTGGGTTAGGTTATGACACTTCTGTTCCCCTTGCTACTACTAGTACTTCCCGCACTACCTTTGTGCGACCAACTAGTATCGCTATTCCTGCTCCTGTGCAGGTGCCTAGTGTGGTATCACCACCCAAGGTTACTCATGTGAAGCAAGTTCGGAAAAAGAACTCTAGACACAAAGGCTTTAAATGTCTAACATGTGGTCGCATGGGTCACACTTCTGCCTTTTGTTGGAATAATTTGTATCCTGCTCATCATCCTTCTTTTGCAGGTAACTCATATTGGAACAAGTCTTCCACCTTCTCCATGCAGGCTCCATATATGTGGAATGGTTATGCTCCGTGGGGTTTACCCAGAACTTCTCCTTATGGAAACCGTCCTCAAGCAACACCGATGCCTACTCCACCACCACATTTCTGGGATAGGAGTATGGATGCATCCAGGACAATGGTGTCTCACACGGCTCGTTTGGTTGAACCATTGCCTTCATCATGGTATCTTGACAGCGGTTGTTCGCGTCATATGACAGGTGATAAGGATCTCATTGATAACCTGACTCTTGGTTATGGAGGTAAGGTTAGGTTTGGTAATGGTAAACTGCTTCCAGTTGAAGGTAAAGGTCACTTTTCTGAGGTTGAATCGCTCAATAGTCATGAGCTTCTTTTTGTTAAGGGACTTAGGTCAAATTTGTTGAGTATTAGTCAGTTGTGTGATGCAAAATTTAAGGTTGTGTTTGAGGATAATAGGTGTGATGTTTTTGATTCCAATAATATCTTGGTGTTATCTGGTAGTCGCTCCTCTGATAACTGCTTCATTGTCACTACACCTCTTTTGCATTCATTTGTGTAATGTGTTCATTGGAACTGTCTGTGTTTAGGATGTTTAGGGTTGGTCATTTATTGTTGTTATGGGTATTGAGGACATACTACATTCTCTATTGTGTGGATTTCATTTTACAAATGTTTCTAGTTTGGCGTTCTCAACTGTCTTTGTGTCATGCAGAGGTGTAGGGTTACATTATACTCTCTTCTTATTGGTAGTTTCTTGCATGATGCATTTCAATGTGGTCGGCTTGATTTTTTCAATACATGTTTCACTCCAGTCTCCCATGGTTAATTTTTCATGATCGTTGTTCTTTGTTTTCTTTATTCTCTCACCTCTTGTAAGTGGTCAATGACTCACAAAATCCCCAGCCATTTGAATGTCTTGAGAGCATACTCATTTGGCTAAGAACCCGTTGGGGCTGTGAGGGTCATGCTCTGACGGTTGCACTCAAGAGATGTTAGTTCTTGTGTTGCACGTTATCATGGTATTGCACTTCTTGAGTGTGTTTTGCCGAAAAGATGTAGGCTACACCCTACCCTCGTGTTCTGGTAAAAGATGGAGATATTTCATACTCCCACACGGGAATGGCATCTATTTTAATGGTTTACAAAAAAAAAAAAAAAAAAAAAAAAAAAAATGAATGACTCGTGGCTTTCGCATTTGTCTAGTTGAAGGGCAAAAAGAAAAACAATAGTGTGTGTTTTTGGTTAGTTGCAAGTGACCTTCAATATTCTCTATGATCATGTCTTTAGTTTGTTTTTCGGAGGTTGGTATTGGTCTATCAGGTTCTTCTACATACTTGCATCATTCTAGTAACTACCATGTCATGGTGTATGATGTCGTTCTTCGATTTTGCATTCTCTTGTGGTTGAGGATTGTTTAAACTATATCCGGTTGTATTTGGAATTCGTATGATACGTAGAAGTGTTTTCTTGTGATGTCTCTCAATATCTGTTTTTCTAGTTATGTGGTTTATTTTCATAAAAAAAAAAAAAAAAAAAAAAAAAAAAAAAAAAAAAGACGTTCGTACGTGGAGGGGGACAGATCTTTTTACAACGTACGAACGTTCATAGGACGTACGAACGTGTTGTGTGACAGATGTTTTTTTTGGTCCCGACGTTCGAACGTACTTAGGACGTACGAACGTCCCTGATACAGTCCGGCCCATTTGCTGTTTAAATTCAAATTTTGTTTAAACAAAATGGCCTATTGTTATATCGATCGTGCTTCTTCTTCTCTTGCACGTACACTTGGTATTCTCCACTCCCATTCAACCGTTTTGGTCTCTCTTCTCCTTCTAGCATTGTCTTTTTCCTCCTCTTTCTTGGAGGTTGTTTGTTGCTTAACTTCTAGAAGTTTCTCTGTCTAGTGCATACTCTGTTTTTCACTCAAGTAAGTAAACTCTACTTTTTCCCATATTCTTCTTCCTTTATTCTTCTTCTTCTTCTTCTCTTCTCCTTCCCCTCTTGGTATTGATTGCATTGCATGGTTAGTTTTCGTTTTTTTTTTTTTCTTTGAAATATGTGTTTGTTTTATTTGTCTTATTGGTTAGTATTTTCATTCAATTTCTTGAAATCGTTGGACGAATTGGCTATCTCTATTTCTTGTTATTGCTTCTTTACTGTTGGGATTGATTTGTGATATGTTTGGGTGCTCACCATTGCTATCTTGTTGTCGATAACATGTGTATTGTTTCTGCACATCAAGTGTTTGATTAAATGTCACAATGACTTTGCTGTTTTTATTTGTCATTGTTTCTTACATTTTTGGTTTGTTTGATGTTGTGATTGTGTAGGCAATGGCTTCCAAGCGCGCACGCACCACTTCCTCCAACGCGGCATCCTCGTCTCGCGCTCCGAGGGGTCGTGGTTCCACTCCGGGTTTGTCTCATCCATCATCCCTTGGCGCTCATCCTCGAGCCAAGGCCATTGTTCCCGAGCGGTTCTTCGACTTGGGAGACATTGCTGCCACCCCTCTAGGGGCATCTCAACTTGGCAATATCGCGTTGTTCTTTGAGACTCGGAATTGGCTAAGGGTGGCTCAACCAATCACCAAGTACTCGGTTGAGCATACGATAGCTTTCTATGAGACAAAGACACCCTCGCAAAATCGATCGAGTTTTTCGGTTTTGATTGAAGGTCGGCGATACACCATTTCTCCTAAGGTGATACGCGAGGCGTTGGGTATTGATGGTGACTTTGTTTCTGAGGATGCTGTCTCTGTTAGATGGCCTGTTCCGGAGTCAATTCAAATTGACTTTGTCAATCAAGTTCAGCAGATGTTTATTGATGGTGTCACGGAAAGGTATCATGCCAAGCACTACAGCGCCATCCTCCTGCACATGGTTGCTCACTCCAACATCTACCCCACCAAGGGCAACAAGATAATTATGACCGACGACATGGTCAAATTGGTGGTTTGTATGTCGGTGCACCATATTCATCTCTCTGAGGTCATCTACAATCGGATGCTTCAAATTGATGCAGCTAAGGGTACTCTTCCTTTCCCTAGCTTTATTATGACAATTCTCAGGCACTTGGGTTTTCAGGGACAGTATTTGGGGGTGAGCCCTCCAAAGTTTGTTGGCCACGACTGGGTCAACGCTATTAAAAAGGGCTGTCAGTCTCGAAGGTTGGCTTTCGAGTCCGTGGGTGCGCGTCTGACGCACCACCTCATTTGGGGAGGCAGGACACTTGTGCGTAATGATGATTTCGATCGGGCCTTGACCACTGGACGCCCCATCCCTGCTTCTGCTAGGGGAAATCGGGCTGTTGCAGCCATTGATGCTCGGGTTTCCTCTCTCCGCCGTCATCAGGACCATATGGATGCTCGGTTGGATCGTTTCGGGGCCATTCTCTCTCGTCATGATGTCATGATCAGTGATATTCATGCGATGAATGTTGCTCAGATGCGGCATCTGCAGCTGGACTTCACTCCCACAGACTTGCCTCCGTTTCCGGAAGAGGTGCCTCCAGTTCAAGGTGCGAGTGATGGTGATGACTCAGAGAGTGAGGACGAGGGTGATGGTGAACCGAGTGATGGTGACTCGGACTCCGAGTAGTGGTTTTTCTGGTTTACTCTCCACATTTTTGTACTTAAATTTTTTTTTTTTTTTTTTTTTTTTTTGCTATATCGGCTTGTTTCTATTTTTTAGTATTGTACATGTTCTTGGATATTTCTATTTTCATATTAGTTCAAGTTGGTTTCCTTGTTTTGCAGTAAATTTTTCTGAGGTAATGGACCTTTCTTTTTGGGTCCATGATATGTTTACTCCTATTCTTCTTATAAATAGGGAGTCTTCTTCTCTTTCACTCCTATTGTGTCTTCTTCCCTCTTGCTAATTCTCTCTTTGTTCTTCAGAATTCTCTATGGCAGAATATGAACTTCATGGAATTTTTGTTCCGAATGTTGGTTATGTGTCGTTCATGGTAATGGAGTACAAGAACAATGCTAAGGTTTGTCGTTTGTGTCGCGTTCCCCATGGATATGACTATATTCATCGTCCTTTCCTTAATCCTTGTTTGGTTCGTGTCAATCATTGGGAGAGATTACCGGGACATCTTCAAAATCACATATTGGAGTTAGTTGGTTATCCGAAGGTTCCAGGTCTTGCTGCTCCACTTACCGACTGTGGCTTGGACAGCAGAATTGAGGAGTTGTTTTGTACGAGTGAATGGTTGGAGGATTATGATGATCATGTGATTGCTCGGTGGAATCGACCTTCGGCTCGTGCGGAGGCTTACTTCTCTAAGCTTCCTCTAGGTCATTGGGAAAGGGTTTTTCGAATTCGTTAATTCGAGCTTTCTTCTTTTATCGTTTTTGGTTTTTCTGTTTATGGATTTCTCTGTTTGGTTATTAGTTGACTTTCTGAACTTTTAACAAGTTGGGTTCGTTTTATATTTTATATGTTTTGTATTCTTTGTTTGGTTTTGATTTCTTTTTCTTGGTTATTGGTTTATTATTGTTCTTTTCCTTTGATGGTTGGTTATTTTGATCACTTATTGTGACAAAAAGGGGGAGATTTATGACTCTAATTACTAACAATCGTCTTCTTGTTGTTAGGTTATTTTTGGGTCATGTTTCAGGTATGCTACACGTATGGGGGAGTTGCTCATGAAGTTTGGAGCTCATGAAGTATGGGGGAGTTGCTCGAAGGAACTTCTGTTGAATCTTTGATTGCTTCCGTTCGATCTCTGATGGTTAAAGCATCTTCCTAAAACTGGATAACAAGAATTGGTGACTTGTTATGTGTTTCTATCTTGAGTGATTTTGTAGGCATGTCTTATAAATGCCATGGTTTGGGATTGTAAGCACGTTTTATAAGTGCTATTAGAGTCATAGGTTTTTGTCACAAAATCAATGTCAAAGGGGGAGATTGAAACCGGCATAAAGTGGTTTGACATCAATTTTGTGACAAAGTGTCTTTGGTTATCTCGCCTTGAATTCTGTTAGGAAAACCAAGATGTACGCATGGTCGTCTCGTGTCCTTGTGTCTCTTAGGTCTGTCTAGGGAAAGTTATTGGGTTCTGGACGTACGTACCGAGTTAGGACGTACGTACGTTCACTGAAGCAGCGAACTTATTTTGGTCAGGACGTACGTACTCAGTTAGGACGTTCGTACGTCCAGGTAGTCAGCAGACATGTTTTCGTATGGAGACGTACGTACCTGTTTAGAGCGTTCGTACGTCATGTTAGGCAGCAGGCTTATTTTTGTGTGGCGACGTTCGAACGTCATATCGACGTACGAACGTCCAAAGTCGGTTTGCACAGTTTCGGCCCATTTTTCTAGGTTTTCAACCCTAAGTATAAATAGGGTTTCTCTTCTACAGAACAAGGCAGTTCTTTGGCCGTCCATCCTTCTTCTTGTTTATGTGTTTTGGTTAGGTTTTTGGTATTAAACTTGTTTGTGGCTATTGAACTCAATTTCCTTTCTTCCCCCTTTTCCCAATTCATATCTTTGTGATCTTCAAGAGTTATTGTGAATTCGGCTTCGAGTCTTCTTGTGTGTTCATCAAGAAGTCGAGTGTCTTGTGCGTACATCAAGGTGCTCTGGTGAAGTCAAGGTGTTAGAGATAACCAGGAGTATCAACTCGCAGTGAGTGCAGGTAGTTGATAGGTTTGTACATCTCTTTTCATCTAGTGGATTATTTTGTTGTCGCGAGGACAACCGTGGACGTTTCCCAGTTTGGGTTTTACCACGTTAAAAATTTCTGTGTGTTATTTACTTTCTGTGTATTGTTTGTTTGTTTGTTTGAATTCACATTTGTTATACTAGCACTATTTGTAGTTTCTCATATCCAATGTCTTTTAATTTGGTAAAAGGGTTTGAGTCTTTTAAGTTATTAGTCTAACAATATATGGATAATGGGTTTCCCCATATCATCCATATGTCTTTGAAGTTGGTAAAATGGTTTGGGTCTTTATAGGTTTCCCCTATAATTAGTTGTTGATGTTCCTTCTACAAACTACTTATTTTGGATTATTAGTTCTATTAATCTATATATTATATTAATACAAGTTCTATTTCATGTGTACTTTTAAGTTTTAAAAACGCAACTGTAGTTTATTTAGTTGGAGATATGGTGGTTAATACAAGTTTTGACATTCAAACTCTAACCTCAGTTACTTCACTAGCTATAGCTTGTAAAAGATAGAATATTTGTTTAAAGATAATAGGAATGTTGTTGTTTAGCAAATTTTTATCATTCGATTCAAATCGTGGACCAAATCATATGTTTTTATCAACGGTAAGGATAATTAGGTTTTGACAAGCACAAAACTTTGATTTGTTGACATCATGTCCATTGAATCCCATCCGGAACAAAAACAGTGATAAATTGGGATTAATATATTTGGAAGCTTGCATTGCATGTCAATGGATTTAATTTTGGAAAAAGAAAAAGGAATTTTGTTTCCACCTATTGTACATATCTCAACTAGTATAATTTATTTGATATTGTCTTTATATATTTTTAAATAATGGGATACATGTGCAGTCATGCCTCATTGATTTCACTAAGTAAAACAAACAACAATTCAATTTTTTTAAAGAGTCAAATGTTGTGTATGGTCTTATTGATAGTTACAAACACGCATATGAAACATTGATCTGTTAACTGTTAATGGAAATGCATGCGCTACGTACATGGTTATTAATATAAACAATAATATTAAATTTTTCGAGAATGTAAAAGGCAATGATTATAGAAATGTTTGATGCACTATGCATGTCAATATCTTATTGTTTATGCCTAAAGATAGAAAAGGTTTAAATATGAAAATAAATAAAATAAAAATAAAAAAACATTGTATACTTTATGAAGCAATATAATTCATTATAATAATAAATTCTTATAATATAATTGCAACCACAAAACACCTAAGGTAGTATTTTGGGAAACAATCGTAAGACACAATTTAAATTTTTTTTACAAATAATATTCAGTGCACAACATATTAATGGAATCTTTAAATAGATGGAATTTGATACTTTGATGTATCCTAAATAACAGACATTATATCATTTAAGTGCATCTGAAAAGTCTCACTACGGCGTCGAAATAAACTAGAAGGGGGGGGGGGGGGGGGGGGGGGGGGTGCATAGTCCTTTTAAAAGGTGGGCAAAAAAAACCAAAAACTGATAAACCAAACCGAAATAACTGACCTAAAATCGGTCAAGATCGAGTTGACCGGTCAAATTCAAGACGGAACCGAACCGAATATTTATTGGTTCAATCCCGATTTCTCTTTTTGTAGAACCGATAGAACCGAACCGAATCGATATTAATTAAATAATATGTTTTTATTAATTTTTAGAAGTTTTTTTTTTCAAAGATAAAACCCAAACCCAAAATCCCAAAACAGTGGAAAAGGACTTTAGTATTAGCTTATTGAATTAAAGTCCATAGTAAAAGCCGAAAACCGAACCGAACCAGGCCGATTAGATTTGGTATGGTCTAGTCCGGTTATATATAATTTTTACTGGTCTTTCGAATCAAACCAATAATTTTAAGTCGGTCTAGTCCTAGTCCTATTATAACCTTGGACCGACCGGACCGATGCCCACCCCTAGTCCTTTTAACATTAAACTAAGTCAACTTTAGAATAACGATGCAAAATAAAAACAAACTTGCCTAACATGCAAATAAGATCACAAGGAAAACAAACACCAAACCCAAAACCCCTAGGTTAAGTCTCTGTCTGACAGGGTTCAGTCGACTGATCCAAAGTTTTCTTCAGTTGACTTACCAGAAGGCTTCTTCAGTCGACTGAGTTGTGAAAGCCTTCAGGCGATTGAGCCTTGTCAAACAGAGATGTAGCGACCCGGCCTATATCTCCACCGATATTGTCCCCACTTAGCCACTGCGGACATCCGATAGTGTGGGGTTTTATTGGCAGCAGCCTGCTTCCCAGGAGGTCACCCATCCTGAGACTACTCCCACCCGAGCAAGCTTAACTCCGGAGTTTTTTCGAACTCTGGAGCCAAGTGAGCCCAAAAGGCATCGGTGATAATATATGACGAATCTATACCTATATTCCAATGTCAGGACATCCCCTCTTAAGTATCATAGGACCCACCCCCTCGGGTGTTACAAGAGAGCTTAAAACTAAGAAACAAGGTTCTAGAGAGAAGGGAAAAAGGATATAATAAGGATTTATTGATTATGATTAAGAAGATCTTTATTCTATACTATACAAGAACCTACCCATAAGAAAATATTTTCTCACCTAATTAGCTAAAATTGATAGCCTAATTGACAAGTATTTCAATCCAATTTGGATAGATTAGTAATTTCACATGTTCATTTTAAGTGGGCCTTCAATTTAATTTCACATCCTAACATAATTATCCTACTTATCATTATTAATTTTTATATAATTAAATACTTTGGTTATTGGTAAAATTAAAACAACTCATAAATAAAAATAAAATAAAATACACATCATTTGTAGTGTTTCATCACACATCATTCTCCTAAATTATCATTTTCGCAAAAATCAACTAACTTTTTTATAATGTGTCTCAAAAGTTTTATAGTAGGTATCAACTATTTTTTTCTTTACCTATACAAGAAAATATCCTTAAAGAATCTCTCTCCAAAATAACATAAATTAATAATATAATTTGAAAGAAAAACAATTCAAAATAACATAATTGGTAGTACCCCAATAATTAATTTTTAAATGTGTCTCAAATCCTTTATCTTTACTATATATTGAAGCACACTTAAGGAAAACTCTCTCTTTAAAATAATAAAAATAGATATGTAATCAACTAGAAATATAATTCAAATATTATCTCCATAATAACATAAATTGTTAGATCACAAGAATTGAGGTTCAATTTCTCTCTCTCCAAAGTAGTTGTATTAATTACCTAGTTCTAAATTAATATATTAACTAGGCCAGGTAATGATATGCTCGACCACAATAATGGTTTGAAGGTGAAAGTGGATCCACCTCGATGTGGTCGAGATTGTCTACGTACTCTAGCTCGAGGGGGGTGGAACTTAGAGATCAAGTTGTCGTTGTTTTGTTTGTTTTACAGAAAGTAGAAAGGCATAGATCATGGGATCGTGCGGATACTCCGGCGTCTATTAATTACGTAATATCTGGTAATTAATGTGTAACAGACCGGATTTTCAGTGCATTGATTAAGCGCACGTGTCTAATAGGAGGTCGCTAACGGTCATGTTTGTGGGCTGCTCAGTTGTGGTCTGGTCAATAATAACTAGGTTGTGGATGGATCGAACTGATGTTTATAGCTTCTGTGCCACATGTCTATTTTTTTATTGGACGTCGTATGTAGTACCCCTACAGTGGCATAGGTTGAGAACATAACTTACATGTATTGCAATTCAAGTTTGATAACCTTTTATTATAACGAGGCTTAAAAAATAAGTCATAAGTCTTTCTCTTTGAAATAACATAAATTTGGAGTATAATTTGAATCTTTCCTAAGAGGGTCTCAAATCTTTGCATAATCCATAAGAATTTCAATTTGATTTTTCTCTCTCCACATGCATACTATAGCCCATTTCACAAGAACTGTAATCTGGTTTGTCTCTCTCCAAAATAATATAAATTGATAATGCAAATTCGCAAACATTGATATTTGATTTGGATAATTTTTTAATGAGTCTTAAATCCTTCTGTACAAATCACTTACATTTTTGTTGACAAGGTCTCAAAATAATATAAAAAATTGCCCATAAAAATATCTTTATCTAATAAGATAAAGTGATCACAATAATTAATAATCAATTTTTTTGTAAAAAAACAACAACAAAAAATTTGTGACAGACCTTAAAAAGTATATATATAAAAACCACTCCCTTCAAAAGAGCGTCATCCACTTTTTACTTACCAAACATAAAGGTTTTTCCTTCAAAAGAGCATAAATTGATAACATAATTCGCAAGATTAGTAATTCAATTTTATTCTTCATTTCATTATTTTTTGTACAAAATCAATTACATTTTTGTATAATTTCAACATTATACAAGAAAATGCCTATAAAAAATCTTTTTCTCCAAAACAAGATAAAATGAGCACAATAATGCAAATGAATGGATTTTTGCTTTGCGTGGTTCAGAAGATGGCAGTACTTTGGAAAAGAAAATTACCAATGATAACATGAGATGCGTTTGTTTTTACAGTTACAAACAAAATTTCATATGAAGATGCAAGAAGTCTTATTAACTTGAACCTATATCTAACCGGAGTACTTGAAGGCTCTCCATCCATATGTTTTAGGTCAAATAATTGAAAATGACAACAACGTTTGCAAAACATTTCAATTCTAACAATGTATTGCATAACATGACAACCAAGTCGATTTTGTTTACACCCGATAACAACAATGATTTCTCCGGTACCTGAAGCCAGTGACATGTCTATGTGGCTTGTAAAAATAGATGACGTGTCAATAAAAAATAAGTAAAAGGACACATCAGCCTGACACGTGGGGTAACAGACATGTGCTCCGCACGTGATAGACATAAATCAACCAAACAAAATCGAAATACCTATGATCTTTGCTATCAGATCGAAAAGATGTCTTCTTCCCCAAACTGAAAACCCTAGTTTTAAAATTGGAAACCCTAGTTCCTCAATTATGTCTTCTTCTTCAATTAATTCACATACCCCAAGTTGTCAATGTAGAGAAGAAGCTGTAATAAGGATTTCTACTACTAATGAGAATTATGGAAGGAGATTTTTTGGTTGTTGGAAATACCCTAATAACAATTGTAACTACTTTCGCTGGATTGACCCACCAACACCATTGAGCATCGAAAAGAAACTAGAATATTGGCAGAACAAAAACGAAAACTTGGAATGGAGGATAGCAGCTTTAGAGAAGAAGAACTGGAAGCTTTTGAAGGAATTGGAGAAAAAAAATGCAGAGCAACTGGAATTGGAAAGAAAGATGAAGATGTGTAGAAGGAAGATGTATTTTATTGGTTTTATTGTGTTTTTTTTTTCATGTTTTTATGTAAGTGATGATGTTCATCATGAATGCTGTAAATGATGATGTTCAGAAACATTGGAATGATGATGTCGAATTTTGTTTACTTTTCTTATTTGTCGACGAAGAAGATGATGTATTTTGTTTGCTTATCAATGAAATGTTTTGTTTTCACTTCAATTCAAAAATGTCTTCCTTTAAAAAAAATGACCTGAAAAATGACGTGAAAAAAATGACCTGAAAAAAATGTCTTCATACTTTTTGTGACATGACCTGAAAAAAATGTCTTCCTTTTAACATGACCAAACTGCAGAAACACAATATATGAACCTCAAAAATGCAGAAACACAATATAACATGATACAAAAGTGCAGAAATGGGATGACAAACAATGCATGACCTTGTCCGACATACAACTAGTCTCCAACAAACAATAAATTTCCAAAAAAACAGTAAAGTCGGACAAGGTCATGCATTGTTTGTCATCCCATTTCTGCACTTTTGTATCATGTTATATTGTGTTTCTGCATTTTTGAGGTTCATATATTGTGTTTCTGCAGTTTGGTCATGTTAAAAGGAAGACATTTTTTTCAGGTCATGTCACAAAAAGTATGAAGACATTTTTTTCAGGTCATTTTTCAGGTCATTTTTTTTAAAGGAAGACATTTTTGAATTGAAGTGAAAACAAAACATTTCATTGATAAGCAAACAAAATACATCATCTTCTTCGTCGACAAATAAGAAAAGTAAACAAAATTCGACATCATCATTCCAATGTTTCTGAACATCATCATTTACAGCATTCATGATGAACATCATCACTTACATAAAAACATGAAAAAAAACACAATAAAACCAATAAAATACATCTTCCTTCTACACATCTTCATCTTTCTTTCCAATTCCAGTTGCTCTGCATTTTTTTTCTCCAATTCCTTCAAAAGCTTCCAGTTCTTCTTCTCTAAAGCTGCTATCCTCCATTCCAAGTTTTCGTTTTTGTTCTGCCAATATTCTAGTTTCTTTTCGATGCTCAATGGTGTTAGTGGGTCAATCCAGCGAAAGTAGTTACAATTGTTATTAGGGTATTTCCAACAACCAAAAAATCTCCTTCCATAATTCTCATTAGTAGTAGAAATCCTTATTACAGCTTCTTCTCTACATTGACAACTTGGGGTATGTGAATTAATTGAAGAAGAAGACATAATTGAGGAACTAGGGTTTCCAATTTTAAAACTAGGGTTTTCAGTTTGGGGAAGAAGACATCTTTTCGATCTGATAGCAAAGATCATAGGTATTTCGATTTTGTTTGGTTGATTTATGTCTATCACGTGCGGAGCACATGTCTGTTACCCCACGTGTCAGGCTGATGTGTCCTTTTACTTATTTTTTATTGACACGTCATCTATTTTTACAAGCCACATAGACATGTCACTGGCTTCAGGTACCGGAGAAATCATTGTTGTTATCGGGTGTAAACAAAATCGACTTGGTTGTCATGTTATGCAATACATTGTTAGAATTGAAATGTTTTGCAAACGTTGTTGTCATTTTCAATTATTTGACCATATGTTTTACCACCTCTTACATTGAAGCTAATACTAGGCTCGCAAATTGTTGAATGAAATCTTGCGAATATTTATGGCTTTTGCAATGGACTGAGTTGATGGTGACATATTATGCTTATATTTATATTCGATACGGGAGACAAGGCAACTGAAGTAGTGTTTATACGAACCATATCTTTGACATATCACCTACTTATTTTCTTTATCAAATGACAAGGAAACAACTTCCAGCATGATTGACTTATCAAATGAAGTTCTGCAAGAATAATAAACAGACTATTATACAATCAGATGGACTTTGGTTTTATGATAAATATATTTGCATTGGTACAAATCTGGGTGCATGTGCCTCTCTTTCGAGGACTCAATGGTGGAATATTATTCAGCTCTTCAAAACCAAGTAGTCCACTTCCACTTAGGCCATTCAAACAAATGATATATTAAGTTTTGTAATATTATATAAATAAACTAAACCAATTATAATTATGGAACACAAAATAATAAAAATGATAGATTAGTCCAAAAATTATAACTCTAATATATATATACAAAAATATTTGTGCATTGCACAGGTCAAATGACTTGTGATGAATTAAATAAAGACACAATAAATCAGATATCTTGGTGAAATTAACCTATCTACACAAATAAATATAACAAGATACAAGTGTGTGAATCTAGGTGTTGGGGACTAATCATGTATTTCTAGTGATGTAGATAGGGAAGATGAGATGATGTTGTTATACAGAGAGATTGCATCAAGAGAACATATCAACAACTTTACCTTTGAGGATGTATTGATTTGATCGTACATTATTTAATGATAGATTTGTTGATTTGCCAACAAGAGCACGAGATTAACATAACAATACAAACAACAAAGGTGTGTGTTTGGTGTTGAACATAGAAAAGATATCACAATGAAGAAACCCCACCACACATATGCAAATTAAATCATAGATATATGTGAAGCACAAGTGTGTGTAAGATGTGTTCTAGTTATCTAGATATGCTTTCAAATAGGAAGAGGGAGTTGAGAACTAAGAAAGAAAACCAAGCAAGAGACACAAGGGTTTATAGTCGTTCAGCAATAGTGCCTACATCCACTCTTCAAGGGGACTCCATAGTCCTAGGTTCCATTGATGCTTAAGCTAGTACACCACTACAACTTCTCACATCCAAGACTCCTTCTTAAGAAACCTATTTCTTCTCTTTCAACCTTGGTACTTCAATTCCATTAGAAGCAACCTAGACCTAATAGGATTTTGATACTTCAATTCCCTAAGAAAATTGTATTGAAGGAAAAGATCATTGGAACATTTGTTTTTTATCCTAACATCTCAAATCCTTCTATAGGAGATATGGAAGGAAAGGTGTGCTAGAAAATTTGAAAAAGAGCATATAGACAATCTGAGCCATGTCTTTGTTTTCAAAATCAGACTAGATACTAAGGATGGCAAATTGTACCACCTCTAAGGAAGCATGGGATATCCTTAAGGTAGTTCATGAAGGTGATGACTGTGTGAAAGAGAGTAAATTAGAAGCACTTATGATTAAGTTTGAAACCTTGAAAATGTCGGAGGATGAAAAGTTTGATGCTTTTTATCTAAGGCTAAACAACATAGTAAATAAAACCAAGACCATTGGACACATTTTCGATAATATATCCGTCCATAGAACTAATGAAAAAATTGAGACATGTTAAGAATAAGATCTTTGCCTTTGCGATTTTGGCCTAAGAAGGATGCAATTGTTGAAGAACATGACTTTAAAACTATGTCCTTAGAATGCTTAGCCGGTAAGTTAAAGACCTATGAAAGGAGCTAGATCCAGATAATGAAACTAAGAAAAATTAGAAGTCAATTGATTTTCAAGCAAATTTGACATCTCCAAGTACCTTAGATAACCACCAACTTGATAACTTAGATGATGACTCTCTTGATAATGCTTGTGCCCTTTTAAGTCAAAAGTTGCGTTAGATGATACTACTAAAAAATAAAAAACTTGACCTCAATAAAAACAAGTCTTTTGATAAAGACAAGTTCGAGACCCCTAAAGATAATTATGAGTATAATATCATTTGCTATAGATGTGGGCGTAAAGGTCATATGTTTAACTTGCATCCAACTAAGGTAGATCATAAGGCCAATTTCACCATTGATTATGTTGATCCTAAAGGTAATGAGAAAGCAAATGTTGTGTTTGGTCAAACAAATTCTTGTTCATCCAAAAATTCTTCTTTTGATGGTAGTGATGGGTCATCGATAAAGGGGATAAAGTACACACTATAATAAAAAAAATGATATGCATTTGTATTGAATTTTTCCTTCTTGTGCCTGTAATAATTGGTTATCAATATAAAACAAGTAACAAAGCAAGGGGTCGTACTCACCTCGAAGGGAGAATTCTTAGCTCAAACCCAATAGAAAACAATAATTAAAGAACACCAAGTGAATCAACTAATAAGATGAGATTGATTCTACTTCGTACAGGCAATAAATAAATACTACTATTACTTAAATTAATATTAGAAGATGGAAAGAAGATCTTATGATGATTAGGGGGAGAAATTGGTATCCACAAACTAAACAATGCAAAACATACATGATATTCAATCATATTCAACCTATAGTAATTCCTTAGTCACCTCTCAGGTATTCCAAGTAATTACTAATGCCTATATTAATGAAATAGTCACCTCTCAGCTATTCCATTCAATTAAAATGGGATTATTTATATGTATTCATTGAATATACCCTATTAATTAAACCATCACCTCTCAGTTATTCAATTCAATTGACTTGATATATTGATTTATAAACAAATTGTCACCTCTCAACTATTCAACTTGATTACAAAAGGGTTTCAATAAAAGAGATTAATTGTAGATATGCAAAAGTCACCTCTTAGCTATTCCTTCACATATCTCCAATTAATCTAACTCTACTATTATAGCTTCTTCTCCCTATAGTCTAACAATAGTATTTAACAACATGGATGCAACAAATACATAAATAATCATGCTTGTCTCTTATCATGAATTAAAATTAACAAGCAATAAGCAATTGAATCACAATGAATATAAAAAAACAATCATGGTGTTTTTTGCATTATCTAGAGTGCTTCAACCATTCCCCATAAAGAGAACTTAGCTACTCATCCTTAATAATGATACCATGAAAGAAATAGTAAAAGAACACAGCATCAGAAATGGGAAAGAGAATTGATTATTATTATTGATAGAGAATAAAAACAATAGACTTCAAGTCTCCAAGAATTCAAGTAAGAGTCAAGAAGACAAGAGTAGTAAACTCTAGCTACTATTTCTCTTTATTTAACAACAAGGGTTTCCCAGGTGGAAGAGTTATAGTCTCCTGAAGGTTTTCCAGATAAGATACCCACAAGCTTACTACAACGACTAATTCAAAGAACAGAATGTTCTCCCATTTTATCTCATAAATGGATGTCATCCAAACAGTATATCAAAGAAAAGGATAAGTATTGCAAAACCGTTCATATGAAGTAACTTACTACCAATGCATGAAAATAAGCGTAACAGTTTCACATGCATTCAAGACAGGCATGTGTACATACAATCACTGGTCTTAAGTCATCATTGGAAATGTCGTTCTGACTTCTGCCTCACCAGGCATACACTTGGAAATTAAAATCACTGAGAGATGATGTTTATCATTTTACCTCTACGTGAGGAAGGAAGATGGACAAACATCTCACATATATCAATTAAGAACGGACTGGTGTAATGGAATGAACTTAGTCTCAAAGAATGAAAAAGTTTTCGTTACTTGAGATGTCGGGTTTTTCACCTTAGCACCTTCTCACTTACTCGCCACATTCTAATATATCAGCTTAGATCTACAAAAGATAGTATTAAGTTGTAATGGGGCTTAGGACAATGGCTAGAAATGGAAAACGCTTTTGTGGAATATTTTTTGAACATTCGGGCCTTCAATACTTGTGATTTTGTAACATCAGCACTTGGAAAAAAATTTAGAATTTTCTCTTCTTGAGTAGAAGTATTTTTCTTCTTCTTTTGAAAAATTTCAATAAAACCTAGCCAATTTTTCGGAATCTTCCCTTTCTTTTGATTTTCTTGAATTTCAGGAATTCTTCAAACTGTTTGATTTTCAACATTTAGTTCATCTCAGTAGTTTTGAGATTTCTTTGTATTTCTTCTTTTTTTCTTTGTAACCACAGAAAAAATTATCCTCATGTTCCAAAAAATATTAGGTAAAATGACATAAGCATTCTATGGGTAATTACTCCCACAATGGAGTTGGGTAAGGATGATGGGCTAAAGAAAAAGGTTAAGTAACATGAAAGGCTCAGAATGGTCAACCTAATGTATCATTAGGATAGGCTAAGGTAAACAAGGCTTAACTAAATGTCTTTGTATCATTTCTAAGTACTGATATAGTGATCACGTCTTGAAATAAGCTACAAGACCCAAGTTTATATTACACCCACTTGATGTCATCTCAAGGCCAACAAGAAAATGAATTTTAAGACTAAAAACAATCAAAACTAAAAGGTTGAGTCTTTGACTCCAAATGTACGTAATAACTCTCTAAGAAAATGACGGGGCTAAAAAACTCATTGGGTTAAGTCTCCACACTTATTCCTCGAGATTCTTAAGGTGTACTTCCATGTGCACACGTATCTGCCATAAATGTAAGTGAAATGTCATGCTTATGCGTATGCAAATGCAATATGAGACTTAACTGTTGGGTGAAGCAATAAATGCCTTTAACTTAAAAAAGATGGAATTAAACCATTATATTCATCATTGATGGTGTACTTGTCTTAACTTTGTAATAAAGATTTTTTTTTGGATTTCTTAAAATTGTTGAATTTTTACACATGAAAAAAAATGTTTGAAAATCTTTTTCAAAAAGGTTGTAATACTTCACCACCCCCAAATAAAAAGGTTGCATTGTCCTCAAGACTCATACTAAGGGAAGGAAAGAGAGATAAGAAATATATTACCATGAATGTATTAAAAATTCAAATCGCTTTTATAAATTCCTGCCAAACAAAAGTATCCCAAATGCATAGAGATTACAAGGAATTTCATACTAAGACACAACCGAAATAAAAATATGTTAAAAATAAAACTGACTCAACATAAAGGGAAATCCTATCATAATGTCTCAAAACCAAGCAACTTG
The DNA here is from genome assembly GCA_023053565.1 of Aquilegia eximia. Lineage (NCBI taxonomy): Eukaryota > Viridiplantae > Streptophyta > Magnoliopsida > Ranunculales > Ranunculaceae > Aquilegia > Aquilegia eximia. Next base: position 8,731,195 of record JALIGU010000010.1, read on the forward strand.
TTTAAACAACTCAGAGAAAACCATCTTCTCGATCACGCTATGCAAACACTGCAATCATCACCTCAGTCTCAACACTACCGGGGATTCCTTGAACAAATTTATCATCTTTCTGGAAATGAGGGAATCGCTCATAAGGGGAATCAACCACCTAAGTGAACTGGCGGCTCCTCCTAAACCGATGAGTTGGATCCATAGATGGTAGTCGGGTCCGATCAGTATATCTGGCCCGCCACTCAAGAAAGCTGTAGAGAATAATCTTACAAATAGCAGCATGTTAAAACATCTTTTTCTTCCTCATGACGAACACATTACGGATACCATATAGAATCATAGTAGAGATGTCAAGTGCATTGTAACCCTGGACCATACCAAACAAACGAATGCATAGCAGGCTCATCAACATATTGCAACTTCTCATAGCCCAACAAATTTATCATAACCCATAAAACAACAGTAGCAATATTAGCAGGAAGAGAGATACTAGGTGTAACAAGCTTAGGAGTTGGGTAAAGAGGAAAGGTCCAGAAAATTCTCTATGACACTAATATCATTGTGAAGATCATACAACCAAAAGTAGTGGCGGAGCCAGGAATTTAGCTTACATGGAGCACTTCAACAAAATACAAAAACTAATATAAGATAACCCTATGAAATAAAAGAATAACCATCTATGTTCTCTAAATAAAATCAGAACCTTCCCACAAGAAAAATTTCTCACTCCTACTTAAAGAGGTTTGAATTTAATTTTAAAATTCATATTTTTACGATGTTAAGTGGACCACAACTTAAACATTTAATTGTAATTTCACAATTCATTTATAGACAACAACCTAAAAGGCTTTAAACTTTCTTGGGCTCAAGACAACCCAGTCAAAAACAACCCAACCCAACATATTAGATATGAATAAAGAAAACAAGAATTGGGCTTTGATTTATTTCATTGTGTTTCATAAAATAACAAAAAAAATCAAATAGTTAATAAAATCTGCTGTAATACTTAAAATGGCTTTCACATGAGATATGGTCCAATAATAAAGAGATAGGAAAAAAGTTATAAAAAAAATTTAGAAAATCACCTGAGGCACGTGCTCCAGTTAGTTTCCATGTAGCTCCACAACTGACCAGAAGGGTGTTTCATCAGTGAAAATGTATGGGTGTTTCACTAACTCTCACATTAATAGAATCCTCCATAACTCTTTTGTGATGATTGAATATTTTATAAGTCTTACTGTTCTTAGCATACCCAAGTAGAATACCTGGTCTTTTGTGCTTTCCCCTCAAACTTATAAACACTCTACATATCCCTGTAAATATAACACGTTTTGCCAAATACCCCGAATTACCCAATGGTAGGTGTGCTTTTTTTTTCCTTTCTAGAGCCCATAGATAGTAGACTTAGTATTAGGCCTGAGATAAACCCTGATGATGATATAACAGGTTGTACTCACTCTGCTTCTTCCCAGAAATAGCTTGAAATAGCTTGCAACTTTCTTAGGATAAAGCATCAATGTAGCTATCTCCTATAAGACCTTGTTCTTTCTTTCAACAACACCGTTCTGCTGAAGTGTCTTAGGAGCTGAAAACCGATGTTGAAATATCATGTTTGTCACAGTAGTCCACAAACCTAGAGTTGTCAAAATCACCGCCATGATCACTTATGATTTTCACAATGACATTGTCTTTCTTAGTTACAGTTTTCTTGCATATCTTGTCTTGTTTATGTAATCCCTTTAATGATTATACTTTCGGTGATCTTATATGTTTTCTTACTCTTATCTATAATATTATTAAGAGATTTTTGGGCATACCCTCCCATTTGAAAGTTGGAATTTGAGATACCCCACTTGAATTTTTTTTTAAGATACCCCCATTACAAGACAAAAGAGGATTTATGATGGACACTAAGATAACACCACATCTTTTGAAACGGGGTATCTCAAAAAAAAAAAAAAATTCAAATAGGATATCTTAAATTTTGACTTTCAAATCGCATGGAAATGGTTCTAAGACCTCATTAAGAGTCCAGAAAACACAAATGGACCAGCTAAGGCCCGGTTTATAATATTAGCCCTGATTAAGCATTTATAGGATAAGAAAGTACCTATTTAACGTTGAAATTGTAAAAACGGCCATTTCACTACCGATAATACCCTTCTGGTTTATGCAAACAAGTCTTTGCATTTTATAGTTTATGTGGTTGTTGTTGCGAGAATACAAATAAGTCTTTGCATTTTATGTTTATGTGTGTTATGACTGATGCAAACCAGTCTTTAGATTTTTATGGTTTACATGGTTGTTGTTGCGAGTATGCAAACAAGTCTTTGCATTTAATGTTTATATGTGTTGTGACTGATGCAAACAATTTTTTTACATTTTATGATTTATGTGGTTGTTGTTGCGAGTATGCAAACAAGTCTTTGCATTTTATGTTTATGTGTCGTAACTTACAAACAAGTCTATTTATATGTTTTGATTGATGCAAATAAATTTTTGCATCAGTCCAAGTGGTATTTGTTTAGTTTAATGATAAATGAGTTAGATAGATCATGATGTGGTAGAGTATGAGAGGGTAGATGAGGTGAATATGTCTACAACAAGTGAATGAAACTGGTGCTAGGGGTATGTATCACAAGGATTATTCAAATTCAAAGAAGACTCAAATGTATCACTCTAAGTGGTATTTGTTTTTTCTGCTTCTGCTCCGCCGTAAACTCCGTTCAACAAGAACCGGGTTTTACCTCGATCTCTCTCTCTTCTTTATTTATCTTCTCAAATCTATAGAAAAATCAATTTTCATAATAATTCAATAAAGTAGATGACGAATATAGAAGTATGATTAAAAAAAAATTTAAGCAAAATTTTGATTCCATGGTTACTAAACTCTTGAGTTTTTGTTCAATATTTCAATTGCTAAGACGACACGACTAAAATTTGTATCCTTTGCTGAGTATAATACAAACTAAAAGTATAATCTTGGAGTATATTAATCATAATAAGTTGTGGGAGAACGTTTGATAATTTCTTCTCTTCTTTCTCTTCCACTTTTGTTAGGAATCGTTGAATAAGATCCATGGTGTAATGATAAACTGAAGATTAACAAGAACAAAACCAAAACAACTTGTTCTCAAGTCTGATTAGAATTGACAGAAGAAATTATTGGAACTCTAACCAACCTCATATCAAATTACAAATTCTTCTTTATAATCCCTTTTGTTGTAAAATTAAAACTTATAATTTAATTATAAACTGTCATGGTAATTGTATTGCTAAACCCTTGGATATGTTTTTGTCATGTGAAGGAGGATAGAGAATATGGTTGATGAGGAGAGAAGAAAGAAACAAAGAAAGTGTGTCGGAGAGGATAGGGGTATATTAGTCCAAAAGGATACGTAATTAACGTTGGGGTCTTTTTTGCATAAGGTTCCCTAACTGGGCCAATCTTACATTATTGTAACTTAAAGGGGTCTGTTTTTTTTTTCCCTGTTCAAATCGGGGTATCCAAAAATCTCTATTATTAATATTAAAAAATAAAAAATAAAATGGAATCTCAGTAGTAATGTGACTCTTTCAATCAGTGTTATCAAACCCGGCCCGGCCTGGCGGGTTGACCCGGGAAACCGGTGACCCAGTGTCTTACACGGGTTGGGTTACTCAATGGATCGTTTTTGCATATAACCCAGTTGTGAGAGACCTAGAAAACCAGTTCAACTTTAAAATTAATGTTAGATTTAGTTGGACTCGAACCCACAACCTAAAGCACACAAACCGGTGCGTATACCATTGTACTCATAATATTTTATGATAAATTTTGTTTATATTAATACAGACATACAGTAAAACCCCTCTATAGGAATACTCTATATAGGAATAACCTCTACATAGTCATAAAAAATTCCAGTCCCAACTTGGGACCAGTTATAAATAGGAATAATATTGATATTGTCATAAGTTATAAAAAATTTCGGTCCCATCTAGAAGAAAATTACCTCTACATAGTTTTAATTAAGTATATATTAACAAAAAATATATTACATATTGAGAAAAATATTAAAGAGAATATAAAATTTAAGTAAAACTCTATTAAGTTATAACCTCTCTATAGTAATAATTTATTTTGGTCGCAAGAGTATGACTATAGAGAGGTTTAACTACTGTATTACAAAAATTTAAACATTAGGATTTAACAATATATTTAACCCTACTAATATTGAACTGGTCCAACCAGTGACCCAATGGTCGAACCACTAACCCAGTGACCCAATGCCTTCACCGGGTTGGTTCCGATAACATTGCTTTCCATGTTTGAATTAACAAGGACATCCCATTTGAAGCCCATATATTTTTATATACATCCGATCCGACCCATTTGAAGCCCATCCTAAATCCCGAGTCACAGTGTCAGTGTCAGTGTCACAGCACCTATTTGAGAACAACATTTCTATTCACAGTTGAAAGCAAAACCCTCAAACATTTCATTTCAATCCAATCTAAATTAGTAGTAGGTTTTCTTCATCGATTCAATCACTAGCAAGTAGCAATGGCGATGGCTCTGCTAAGAAGAGAAGGAAAGCGTTGTTTGGCTCCATTGATTTATTCCAACACAAACACAAATGTTAATGTTGCTGTTGCTGGTGGTGTCGCTCGATCTTCACTCATTTCTCCTGCTGCGTAAGTTCTTTATTTTTTATTAATTTATCTTCCCATTTTATAATTAAATCAGTCCAAATTACAAAAAATAAATTCTATTTAGAAATAACCTTACAGAAGGGATCTAATAAGCAAACCTTTGTCACATTAATTTTGATCATTTTTTTTTTTTGCACAGGGAACTTGCGCCACTGGGATCTCGTTCAATTTCTACTCAAATTGGTAAAATGATCTTCTTCTTCTTCTTCTTCTTCTTCATGTTGCTGTTACCCTTTGTTTGTTTATTTCGGTGGTATAGTTGAATGAGGATTTTTTTTTTTTTTTTTTTTAAATTTATTTTAATATAGTGAGAAACCGAATGAAGAGTGTTAAGAACATTCAGAAGATTACAAAGGCTATGAAGATGGTTGCAGCTTCAAAGTTACGAGCTATTCAATCTAAAGCAGAAAATTCACGTGGACTGTGGCAGCCATTTGCAGCGCTTCTTGGAGATCTTCCCAGTATGTTGTTGCTATTTCCTTTTCTCTATTTAATTAAAAAAATTAATCTAGTTTTAAAATTTTATACTTGATAACGCCACCCTGTGGGTTTGCCTGTCTTCATGTTGTGGATTGCTATTTCCAAAGCATGAATGTGTATTATTTGTTAGTATAATTAAACATTCCATGTGTGGTCTTATCCTTAAGTGCATTTTACAACAATTAACAAACATGTCTATATGCCATTTGTAATTAAATTATATTTGCACTTTCTGCAGTGTGTCATTTATCTTTATGACCAAAAGTTGCTTGTAATGCATGACAAGTAACTAGTAAAACAATCATCTTTGGATAAATTTTTATAGCATGTATTTAGAAACTAAAAGCCGATAGCTAAAAGGTCTGTCTGTTAGTGAGTTGTTATAGCCTATAAGAACCTGTTATTTAAATTTAGAAGATAATGACAAATCATATTCTAGTACTCGAGAATCTGCACACTGTTCCCTAATATCTCTTCCACAGCAGCCCTCATTACCCCCAAATTTAGAAGAAATACTGTGAAAAGTTTATACCATACTGGCTTCGTAATCCAGGATTTGTGAATGGGGTCATAAGGGTGACATTTGGTGACACTTGTTCTCACCCGTTTTGAATATTTGAATCAGCATGAAATAATACTCTTTATCAGATATAAGCCAATATTTTGCTGGTCATGCGTGTGCTTAATTTTTGAAGATTTAATAATTAGGTTGACACAATACTTTTATCAGATACAAGCCCAAGTAGCCAACATCTTGCTATGGACGGATTGTTATTGCCTCTCATGGAAGGCATCAACATATAATTTGAGAAGGGATCAAAGTGAACCTATTTGTACAAGCCCTATGGATTATTCTTTCATGTGACTCACAATTTGTTTCATAACTTCTTCAATGGGTCCAACATTATGAGATATGAGAATATCTCATATTTGGAAGCTTTCTGTAATTGAACGAAACTTGGAAGCAACATTATGAGATATGAGAATATGAGATAAAGTACTGAAGTAAACACAAAGGCAACTGGATTTCTAGCATATGTAGCTTACAATGCTCAGGTTTGATAATTGGTACCAAGTTGATCATGATATCATTATCTAACCAGTTGTTTGAAATATGCTTTAAGTGGGTCTACCAGTAGGGTTCTCACTTATATTAAAGCACCTCATATACACTAAGGTCCCCAGAACTTTGATGGTAGAACAGACAATTCTGAAATAAATCTTTACTTTCTTGCATGATTATTATTTGATTTTGAACTGACTTTTGGGTTATTATAATTGGTAAAAGAAGGCCACGGTTAGGTTTCTCGTTAGTAATTGGCACTGACTTGTATTTTGTTTGGTGAGGCTGAAAAGACACCATGAATGTGTGGTAACTGTCTGTTTGAAGGTAGATACTGAATATGATTCACATGTTCCTCAGAACATATCCATATAAAATCCCAACTTTCAGAATAAAATACATTGAATGACTTGTCTATGAAGACAACAATAGAGATGTAGGAGCAACCAAAGCAGTCTGCAACATTTCTCTGTTATGCAGTAAAACACTCTGCTGGCCACATAAAAGTAGGATCTTGGGTAACAGTACGAGATTTTTCCAGTTCATTGTTTAATAAAAATGTAAAAATACAATCATTTACCTCTCTGAATTGTATTATGTGTTGGAATGATGTTTATGAAGTGTGAAACCCCAAATTATTAGCTTGTTATTGGGCTGAATATATTACCAATTCTTGTTGGGGTTTTCCTACGTGGTTCAGTTGTTTTTGTTTTTTATTTTGTCCTTGTTGGTCAGCCAATTATGCGTTTTGTGAGCCTCTGTTGATTGTTGTACATTCATATCTCCCTTAATATTTCATGCATGCTTCTCTCCATTTTTACATGTAGTAAGATGCTCATTATGCTCACCTTATTTTCATTGTTCTTCATATGATAGGCGTTGATGTGAAGAAGAATGTTATTGTCACCATTTCTTCAGACAAAGGTCTGTGTGGTGGAATCAACTCCACAGCTGTAAAAATAAGCAAGGCAGTTTACAAGTTGAATTCTGGTAATTATTAATTCATTATGCCAATAAGGTTTAAGATATTGGAGTTTCTTGCGTACATAATAGATGCTGACTACTAACTTGCTTCCAGGTCCTGATAAAGAACCAAAGTATGTTATTCTGGGGGAAAAGGCAAAGGCTCAACTTATCCGTGATTCAAAGAAGGACATTGAGATAACCATAACTGATTTGCAGAAGAATCCTCTAAATTACACTCAGGTTAGTTTTGCACAGTGCTTTTGCTAGCTAAGTAATGAATTTTGGTTTCTTTGAAAAAGCTTTGTTTGTTTCCAAAATGTATTGAAGTTGTGAGTGGAACTTTTGGGTTTATTTGTTAGTTGGTTTTTGTATACTCTATATTACATAATTTGTACTTGCGAGATGTGACTCTTTGTTTCACATTGATTGTATATATTTGGGTGAGCAGATATTTGAATTTTGAAATTTAATTTCAACGTTTTTTATCAGCAAAACAATAATTTTAGTAATGATAAAAGGAAATGTGAAAGAGGGAATCATATCCTTTTCAAATAGGAGACATTAGTACATCCTTTTGAATACATAATTGACTCCCAATCATCCCTAAGATGAGACGGCTGTATGCTTCCATTTCCTATCAGTAGACGTGATAACAAGTGATGACTTTCATGGCAGATGCAGTCTTTTCTTGGAATCTTGGAGGTGTATTCGTGTAACATGCTATGCATCTGTTGTAGTCAAAGGTATTAGTCGTGTTATTAGACGAGCAGATGATTTTGGAGTCCTTTCAGTGTTTAAGGTGGGTAGAGATCAAGTCCTGGTCTCCAATGTGTAGTCCACTGATGACACTATCTTCTTTATAGACGAAAAAGTGGATCAGATAAGATAACTGGAGGACATCTTGGCATGTGTCAAGGCTTTTTCAGGGCTTAAGATTAACATTAGGAAGAGTAAGGTTATCAGTGTTGGGGGACTCCATGACTTACCGGGTATGTTGTCTTGGGTTGTACTCCTGGAATGCTCCCGGCCTCCTACCTTGGATTACGGCTGTCGGCTGAGAGCTAACTACCACTCTAACGCTCTTGTTCGATTTGGGATTCGGTGATTTAGAGGTTTTAGAACAGATTAGCGGCTTCAAGAAGTCATTATTTGTCAACAGCAGTGAGAGTTGTCCTCATCAAGAGTTGTGTAGCCAGACTGTCGGTTTACTTTATATCTCTGTTTCGAGCCCCTGTCAGAGAGGCTAAGCGTCTGGATAAGGTGTGTGACTTCTTATGGGGGATACTGAGGAAGTTTACCATTCCCATTTGTTTTGTTGAGAGAGGGTGTGTGCAAACAAAGTACAGGGGTGGTTGGGCCTAAAAAAGACCAAGCTTATTACCAGGGCTCTTCTCTCCAAATGGTTGTGGAGGTTTGGGAAGGAACAGAAGTGCTTATGGAGACGTGTCATTGTCTCTAGGCGGTTTGAATCCCCTGGGTGGGGAGAATAAGCAGGTGCCTATTCCTAATGGGTGCAAGGTTTGGAAGGATATTTTGAAGGAGTTAAAGGATTTTAGATCGAGTAGCAGATTTAGTATTGACAAGGGCGATAGGGTGAGGTTCTGGGAGGATGTCTGGATCGCGGATAGCCCCTTGTGTGGGGACTTTGGATATTTATGCCATGACCAATCATTAAAACCTTACTTTTATACGAGTGGAATGGAATTGCTTCTTGTGGTTTAGGCTTAAAACAGGGTTTTAATGATTAGGAAATTGACGACTTAGCTGCCTTAATGAATCGAATAGGGGTTCCACTTTTGCCAACTGCCCATTAGGACAAGGTAGTTTGGGTCCATGAACCTAAACGGTATTTCTCGGTCAAATCCTGTAGTCTGTTCTTTTCCTTGCTTCTCACTTATTTGTATCCTTACCCCATCCTAGGTTTCCTCATTCAGGTCCTGTAGTATGCTCTCTTTTATGCTATGAAGCTGGGGAGCTGTTAGTCATTTGCTTATTCATTGTCGTTTTATTTATTCTGTATGGCCTGTAGGGTTATTTCAATCAGGTTCACCTCATTGAAATGGGTGGGGTGAGTCCCAAGTCAGTCAGTGATTTCCTTCTGATATGGAGTATCATTTCGTTCGCAATCCTGCGGTGTACCTCTTTGGAACAGAACCGGAGTCATTTCCAGGATGCTCAGTGAGCTGTGGCATATACCATCCATGACATCAAAGGGCTACTATGGCTTTATGCTTCGTTTTTTGTTCTTGGGAGTCTCATTTTGGACTGTGCTATAGTTTCTCTTTGTTGTTGTAGTTTGTTTTATTTATATTTTGTTGCTTAACCAGGGATATCTCAGGCTCTCAGCCCTCGGTATTTGTTGAATTGGAGAACACCTTTTGTGAGTATATTATGCTCCTTTACTTCTAAAAAATGATATATATTAAGTCAAGAAGTTTGTAAATGTTTCATCAGGCTGTCTAGGCTGCCACCCTTAGGATGACAGCCCATCTCAATCGTCTTTTTAAATTAGATCCAATGGTCTGGATGAATTCATGGTTTACACTGAGGGTAATGTTGTAATATAACTTATTTTTTCTCCTCCTTCCCACAAACTGGAAAACAAAAAACAATTTCTGCAATTCCTGCTATCGGTGAAAAAATTGATCTACCCACTATTCCATTCTTACTAATCTTTTTCAAAATTGACTTCCCCTTTTTTAGATTTTTTGTTTTCATCATTCTTTAAGAAACCCTTGCTTTGATTTGGGCAAAGAAGTTTGACATTAAGAAAGGAATGGAAGATTGAGAAGAGTGTCAATATGAATCAATAATATTGGAGATTGAATCATTGAATCTACTAATGAAATTTCTTAAGAGATGACCCCCAAGGTCAAATAGGGTGTTCAATTAAAATTTTAGTGATAGTTGTTCTTCTTAATCAAAGTTCATCTCTCTCTCTCTCTCTCTCTCTCTCTTGAAATTAAATCTATGATGATCGGATCTGATATCAACTAAAGCTTAGATGTCTTTCTCACTTTTCTTTCTTTTTCTGCTTTGCTTTAATGAAATTAAAACTAAAAGCTCATTGACCTCAATGTCAATAAGACATTAAGGTTGATAAATTATCATCAATCTCATTCTATCTGTTTCAGATGTATACTCATTCATAAAATTTCAATTAGTTAAAGAATAATTTTGGGAATTATTCCATTATCTTCTAGTGAATCAATTATGAATTTTTACAAAATCATTCCATTAAAATTTTGCTACCAATCTCTTTAGGATGGAAGTTAGATTGAATCCTCAAAATCTGATTGGGGTCATGGAACCCAAATCCATTTGCAACCATCTCAAAAAATAGCAAACCAAAAAAAAAACAAAGCAAGAAGCACAAAATCTGAAGTTGGTCGATGGTGTTTAAACTTCAGTGGCATCTTAGAGTTTGAAACGGAGTTCAATGGAGAAATTGCTCTTGGGTCTAAAGATAAAGAATAAATGGCCGAAGTGACAGAATTACCCTTTACCATATTAAGGTGTAATCCTAGCTTTAATAACCACCCTTAGATTTTATATAAATGAATGATTCAGATTAGATGTTAATGTAGATGTCATTTTAAGGATGTCAAGCTAGACAGCCCGATGTTTCATATAATCATAATGGAAAGAACAGATCTTGTATTCTTGCATGTAAACTGATGTAATCTGTTGGGATAAATGTGTGATATACTTTATCTCATTTTTTTTGCAATAAAATATTGTTTTATCGAGCAAAAAATAAAATGTTTCATATAACCATAATGTTATTATACATCTCAAGTTGCTACATGAAGGTAAAACATAACCAAAATGTTGCGACCTGTGCCATTTTCGTTGCACTACATTACTGGTCCCTAGCCTTGATAAAAAAAAAATGAAGTTGCGTCTGTTAGGCAACGGGTTTGAAACTTTGCCATCTCATAAATTAGGATCCCTGATTCTTTTCTATACGTTGGTCTGAATAAACAGGATTCTCACAGCCAACAATAGACATTTGGGACAAGTCTTCATTTTTGAGATTTTATAAAGACGCAGTGTCTGATACCTTGATTTGTCTTAGACGTGTGAACATTGTCCTTATGCTTTTATACTGGTTTATCTAATTTATATTGTTTCTCCAGTTTTCAAGAAAGAAACCAACCCTAATGTAGAATTCACAATTATGCAACTACTAGTGAATATTGACTTCATTTATTTTAATGTTCACTGTTTCTTCCAGGTTTCGGTTCTCGCTGATGACATCTTAAAGAATGTCGAATATGATGCTTTGAGAATTGTTTTCAACAAGTTCCAGTCTGTTGTGTCATTTTTGCCAACAATGGCAACTGTTTTATCTCCTGAGGTAGAGTTTAAATTGGGACCCATATCAATTTCACAATTTAGTTTGTATCTTGCTACCGTGTTGACTTAATGAATATTATTTACCCTACTGGATATAGGTTGTGGAAAGAGAAGCTGAAAGTGGAGGAAAGCTTGGTGACTTGGATTCCTATGAAATTGAAGGCGGTGAGACAAAAGCTGAAGTGCTGCAGAATCTAGCAGAGTTCCAATTTTCTTGTGTAAGTTATCTTATGGAGTGCTATCATCTTGGACCTTTTTTGCTTGATTATATAACTATTATTTGTTTTTAGTGGTAGGTTGATGCAGTGCCATTAATTTAAGTTCTGACATATTTTGAATGTTGAAATGCTTTTCTCTGAGGTTCAACCTTTAGTATTTTTAAACCATATTGTGGATTAACAAATGAAAGATCTGTTTCTGCACTGTAGAATTCTTTGCTCCTTGTGTGGAAAACAATTTTTTTAGATTTATAGAAGGTTGATTTAAATTTTTAACCATCTGGGTCCCAGTTTCCTATATTTTTATCGAGGGACTAGGGTCATATTCTCTCTAACTCTTAGTCAGCAACAAAAATGTTTTTGGTAGTACCAGATTTTTTGTAGCCTACCTCTCATCTGTGCAGCATTTATGTGTGTGCTTCATGTGGTCTAATTGCCAGTTTGGAATGCAGTGTATCATAGATAAGGCAAAGTTTTCTTACGAGTACAAGTGGACAATAGAGGACAAAAATACCTAATGAGAGTCTTGGTCAAGATTTTAGTGGAGAAAATGCCCATTTGATCTGCAAGTATACCCGTATAAAGGCACTTGCCGCGTTCAAAATTCAAATGGACCTCTTTTCCTTTCCTCTGTTCATTCGTTTGTTTAGTTAAGGTTAATTTAGTTTAATTGCTTGTATTTGTTTTAGACTTTAGTATTTTGACAAGTTGTTTAGCATTTTTAATCGTAAATATGCTCAAGGTGTTTCTGGTCTTGTCAAATATCATTAGCATACTGCCAGTTGGTTCTGTATTACCTGTATAAAAGTCATGATTTAGTGATTATCATTAGTCCACGTTTCTTTAAATTTTGCAAAACAGGGATGAATCTGAATGTCTTCTGTACTGATGGGCTTTCTTTTATTCACGCTGCTATTCAGGTTATGTTCAATGCGGTGTTAGAGCATGCGTGCAGTGAGCAAGGGGCAAGAATGTCTGCCATGGACAGTTCCAGCAGAAATGCTGGAGATATGCTTGATCGCCTTACACTTACTTATAACAGGTCTCTCTCTCTCCCCCTCCCATATGATTTACAATGTAGGTTTGATTTGACTGTACGACTTTGTGCTTTAATCTTCTGATGCTGAGTACTCCTTGTGGCAATTCTTCCAACAGAACCCGTCAAGCATCGATCACCACGGAGCTGATTGAAATTATTTCTGGAGCTTCTGCACTCACTGGTTGATTTCGTATATACAAGCTGTCAGGAATTCCTCAGTTTAAATATAAAATTTGCGGTGGGAGCTTAATATGGCTTTGATGTTGCTGCTTTTTTCAATGAGCTTTTTTATAAAGAGAAATATAGAATGGAATTCCCAACTGTACTTGTTTTGTTTGGCTGGTTATTTTGATGATGATGATCAGTTTTACTGTCTATACTTTCCCATGAATTGTTGCAAGCTCTTGCTTCGTTTCTAATAATTTCTTACAGATCAAAGTGACTGTTGTTGTAAAGAATTTGTTATTGTGAGCCCCCTATTGTGGTCATTGACATGATTTTTAAGTACATACTCATTGGTCTTCATAAAAATATACTTTTTTGGTATTATTTGTTAGTGAAGAACTTCATTGGTAAAGCATTAGACAATGTGACACATTGGCATGTGAGTGCGACGTGGTTTTGTGGACATTGACATGATTTTCAAGTACTTATTGATCTTCATAAAATTGTACATTTTTTGTATGATGTTATGCCACAATGTACATTTGGGCATCGGGTGGTTTGGTCTTGAGCTGTCGGCCAGGAAAAAAAAATAAGGGGAAATATAAAACATAGAGCATTTTCAAAAGAGAGTCCCTTCTTGGCCTAGGGTCTGGGGAGACCTGATATGTGATTAGTCTGGATCTAATTGAAATATTATCATTGTTTTCTGGCATACGTGCACCAAAGGGATGAGTTTTATGTGACCCCTTCGATCTCTTTTTAATGATAAGCAATATTTAGAAGAGCTAATTAGTGATTACCCCAACTCTAAAAAGATTTGTGTCACCCCGTAAAAAAATAGATTTGAACTGCTATAAATACCCTTATGCCACATCAGACTTTTAAACCACTGTTGATGTAGTATAAAAGTATTTATGACAGTTCAAGTCTATTTTTTACCTAAAAATAATTTTGGAGGGTGACACAAATCTTTTTGGAGTTGGGGTATCGCTATGTTACCTTGAATTTTCCTGGGGTATCGCTAATTACCTCTTTTTAGAATTCATATGCTTAACCTTTTTGCTCCCTATCTTTATGTTCTTCAGTGGTACAAGTCTAGAGTCTGTTCTACTAACAAAACTACATCTACTTGTGCTTTTGTCGATAACAAATGTTAAACTTAAACCATATTGAATGGTCCTTTCAATTAGGCCATATTAACATCAAAACTTCCACCAGATTTGCAGATGCTCGGTGAGTGCTTTAGTCACACGACCTCTTAACAACCCTACTAGAGACTTCTGAATATGATGGTAATTTCATCAACAGAGAGTACGGAATAAAGAAATTAACAACTGTGAGAGGTTTTTCTAAGATTTAACATGCTTCTCTTGATTTGCATATCACTTAAAAACTGAATTACAAGTTACTTTTGTTAGAGAATGATCATAAGGTTTAAAAGGGAAAATTGGTCAAAACCCCCCAAGTTTTGACCGGGTGGCGAGAATCCCCTAATGTTGTCCAAGTTTGGCGTAAACCCTCTTCTATTAAACACCCCCTAAGTTTCCGTCCATTTAAAGTTTGTCTGCCCCATTATACCCTTAATTCAAACAATTTGTCTAAACCCCCCAAAAGTTAAGTAGCCGTTTGGATTACGTATTTGCGTAAACCCCCCGACAATTATTAAACTTAAACAAAAAAATTAAATTTTTTTTACTAAAGTGAAAGAACACGTGGCAACATTTAATTGGTCATCATTTTGACCGTTGAAGTTGTTTGCTTTAAAAATCATCCACCTCCATTATTTTCCATCTTTTTTATTCTTCTTCATTATTGTTCTTCATCATCTCCATTGCTATACATCTTCTTCATCTTCTCCATTGTTTTTCATCTTCTCCATTGTTCTTCATCTTCTCTATTTTGAATTTAAAACTTATGTCAATAAAGCGTGGGGAATGATCTACGAGCAAATTGAAGGTATGATTTTCTAATTTTTTGATGGCTAAACTTATAGTTACCTTTTAAAATCAGATCTAACCCTTCTTCCTCATCTAGATTTGAATTTTTTGATGGCTAAACTATTACCTATTTTTTCTGTAATGGGGGGTTTAGACAAACATATGTTATATTGGGGGGTTTAGACAAACTTTATACCCTTATTAAATTAAGGGTATAATGGGTAGACAAAGTATGAATGGACGGAAACTTGGGGGGGTTGCTTAACAGAAGGGGGTTTACGCCAAGCTTGGACAACATTAAGGGGTTTTCGTCAAACCCGATCAAAACTTGGGGGGGTTTGACCAAATTTCCAGGTTTAAAATTTATCAAAGAACCTCACGGTTTTCGCTGCGGAAATGGCACATAACAATTTGCCTTTTCTAGAAGCTTCAACTGAACTGCTGCAATTGTATTCAACTCAAATATACTCCATCATAAGGAATTCATAATGGATACAATAAATGGGCATATAACCATGTATATGAGCGAAGAATGTCAGATGTTATATGGGCATAAAACAATATCTAGTTCCCACTGTTCATCCTACTAAACTCTGCTATTTTATTACAAAATAAAACCACCTAGTACAATCCCTCTCTGTTCCTCATCCAGGACTCAACCACGGATCGATCGGAGAGTTGCAATGTGGCTACTTGTTTCGTCTTTACTTTAACATTTGGTCTTTATAAACTTCGTCAGTTCAAAAATCTCCTTTTAATAATGGTTCATCATCCAATACAATGCCTTTTTTCTCCAGGTGCTCAGACCTCAATCTTCGACCTGGTTAGCAAACTACACTCTTTTGATGATCTTAAGAGAGAAGACTTTGCAGGTCATCTCAATTGCAAATTTCTTCACTTCAGACTTGAACTTCTGAACAAGCTTTTCCCCTTGCGGTAAACCTGTGTAGGTTACAACCGAATATAAAGTAAGACAATTTGGAAAGTTTATATACAAGAATTTGTTGAAAGAATGGGTGATGCATTCCACTATGATTTCACAAAAGCTTGTTTAATCTGTCTACTCCCTGAGCACATTTTCTATTACAATTTACCACAAATAATATAATCATAATTAACTTATAACATCTATGCTGCAGCAGCAGCTTCAAATATAATGATGGTGTCCTAATTGATCTTAATAATTGTTTTTACCAATCTTCCCTCCCTTTCTTGGTTGGAAATTTAATAAAAACAAAACCCCAAACCGGCCAATTCCCAAAAGTATTTGGTGGGCAAACAGTAGATACAAAAGTAAATTTGAATCATGGAGATGATGTTCAATTAATTAGTTTGTGAAGAAGAAGTCATTGCAGTGGTGATCGGATCAACGTACAGATTGGCATTTCAATACTCAGATCATTGTGTTTAATTAATCATAATGACACTAGCTAGTCTAATAATAAAGTAAAGGTTTTGAAAAGAGATGGATCGAGGAGATGGTTTACCTGGTTAATAACCACACTTCTGACAAGGAATATTGTTCATCCAGCTGCAGGCAAAGAGCTCCACTTTTCAATAATTGTTAGTTGAACCTTGAACGTCTTATTTTCAACATTGTAGTAGCTTTAGCCACTAGGCCTTCGAAGCATAACTCCTCTGTTCACCACCGGAGAAGAAGCTAGACTAGACTTAGCACCTAAACTCTTGAGTTGAACTTCTCCGTTACAATGATCTGAGACTACAAGTTAGTGAATTAACAATGCTTCACAATCTCTTAAGCAAGTATATATATACTGTATGAAAAACATTAACTAACTTGGAACCTAGAAAAGCTTTGCTTCAATCACTTGAGCAAGGCAGCCAAGCTGGTTGTGCTATTCCGAAAGACAAATTCCTTTACCAGTAAGTATTGAACAGAGGTCGTTATTGTTCCTAATGAGTTACCTTTATTCATCCTACCACAATCCACGACAAATCTATGATTCTGGCCTAGAGTAGCTGTTTCCATCTGCTGCGTTCCTTTATGGAAAAGTCATTTCAATGAAATTCAGATAGCAATATAATTAAAAAAAAAAACTCGGAGAACTTAAAATTAGTGAGCAATATGAATAATGAGCAAAACCTGAGACAATTTCAACGGTAGCATCATCAGGTCCTGGCGTGGCAGTTTCCACATGCTGAGAAAAGATAGTGAGAAATATGGACACATCACAAATATATTTGAGAAATAACTTAGATTAGATGTGGCAATGGTAAACAACCAATAGTACAGAACCAATATGATTGATAAGAACCTGAGACAATTTCAACGGTAACATCATCAGGTCCTTGCGTAGGAGTTTCCACGTGCTGTGATCCTTCATGACAAAATATTTTGTGATGAGATTCAATAATTGAATAACTAAGAGAAGATCGACAACAAGAAATATTGAACACATCACAGAAAAAGGTAGGAAGTAACTTAGAGCTAGATGTAGCAATGGTAAAGAACCAATATGATTGTTAAACAAACCTGAAACATTTTCAACAGTAACATCATCAGCTCCATGAAACCATACATCCATATCCGCATCAAAGTCCACTTCATTAAGGGGTGCATGATACTCAAAAATAGGTGGTAATTCATCAGGATCAGCTCGATAATCCTGATCATACAAGTGGCGACATATGGGAGCTGTATGGCCAGCTCGATCACATATCTGACATATTACATATCTGTCCGTCTAGACAAGTTCATGCCATCATTTGATCCAAAGACAGAGAAAGGAAGAGCTCTTAAGGACCCAGAAAAATAGTAATTTATCGAGCAAGTAATAAGGTATTGTAACTGAATGAAAAGACCAAAATTTAGAGAGAGTCGAATAGAAATAAGACTAAACCACCTAGCCCTAAGGATCAACCATCAGACGTAGGTGCCTCACATCTATGACCGCATATAGCTTTGATATACTATGCAAATATATATTTTTAAGATTCACTTAATACACAAACTACATACTGGTCTTTCTCACATGATACCATATACTTTGGCCTGGTCAGTTACTCGTTGGTTGCTATTCTTGTTTACATTTTTTTCAAGGAAAGATGTTCATATTTTCTTCTGAGATAGTAACAGTGTTTTATACCTTTTCTCGAAACATATTGCTATTGATATAGTTGGGGTATAATCAAAAATTGATAAGAAAATAGTATTACATTCTTCTGATGGATAATTACTTCCTATAAAGCACATAGATTGGAACTGCATTTAGGTCCTTACATAGTTAGTCACATTGGACTAGTTAAGCATATACATATTATGGTTTACTAATGGAGAACTGGTAGGAAGAAGTTAATGTTTTATGAAATGTAAAACAAGTGGCCATAAAGGAGGTAGGATATATAAAAATGCTACGCACTAAGGGTCACTAAGCGTTAATGGGTCTGAGATGTCTTCAATATTATGAGGTTGGATGTCAATATCAATATAAAATGTCCTGAGTCCTGACAAGGTAGAAGCAGAAAGAAATTGTTACATGAAAAATGGATCTCCAATCAGCATTTTCCTCTTTTTTTTTTTCCTTTTCAAAGTGCTTGGTACTTGGTAGTCTGAGTTTAGTAGGTCCCACTGTAAAAATGATTTAAAAAAAGTAAAACACGTGAGCATATACTCCGGTTTCGATAAACCAGAAAAAACAGGGCTATGTTGGTGGTCCCCATTATCTCTTTCTCTCTCCTCTCGTTGTAATTTTTTTATTATTTTTCATGTTATGTTAACCTATGCTGTCAGGGGCGGCGCCTAGCTGCGCCTAGGCGCTATTTTGGAAAGGGGCCGCTTCGCTTGGGTAAAGTAGCGCCTAAAACGCTTCGAGGCGCCTGGGCGGCGCCTAGGCGCAGCGCTCTGCTCAGGGCGGTTGATATAGAGGCGCTCAAGCGGCCCAAAATGAAAAAGCCCATGTCCTTTTCTAAACACTGCCTGCTGTCTTCGCTGCTGCTGCCTGCTGCTGCTGCTTCTTCTTCTCTCTTCTTCTACCCCGGCTGCTGCTGCTGTAACACTGTAACTTTGCAAATCCATAAAGGGTATCAGTTGGCACAACAATAACTTTCCCTTCTTTAATTGCTTTGATTGCTTCATCAGCATATGCTTCTGTTGCTGGAAGAACTACTTTGTTCTTCATTTCTAATCCCAACTTGCTTCTTTTTGAATCCAAAGCCATTTTGTCACACAAAACCCCAAAATACCTTGTCTTTTGATATATTTTCAACTTGGGTATTCCTGAAAGTTCACAAAATCGACCAAACAAGTGTAATTTTTCAACTCAAAAGTTTTAAACATGTAGAAACCGAGAACAGAGAGAGAGAGAGAAAAGCTATTACCTATAGAAGTAGAAGGAGAGAGTGTGATGCTGATTGCTGTAATGCTGTAATCTTGATTGCTGTAATGCTGTTAAGGGTGCTGATCAGGGCGCCGCCTAGGCGGTCGAGGCGGTGAGGCAGATACCGAGCGCCTGGCGCTTCGCTCCGCCCCTGACAGCATAGATGTTAACAAGCACTCACACTCTATTTTTCGGTAAAATAATTGAAATTTTTTTTTGAGCAAAACTTGCGGAAACAGATTTTACTCAAATATTACTATTACTGAGTAACAAGCACAGCCCATGGTTTTGAGGCTTTTGAATAATAGAAATTCTTTCAAGTGAAGTAATAAACACATACCATTAGACTATTAGAGCTATTGCAATTGGAACCTTTGATGATCTATCCTACTAGTGCTCTGTTCAACTCTAATTCTCTGATCATAAAAAAAAAAAATCAAAATTTGTATGTTGCCTGTTGGAAAGATATAAGAAATCCTATATATAAGTATAAATAATCAAAGAAATAAAAATATGCAATTCTTTCTTTCTATACTAAATTACTAATTGCTCAAGAAGAAATTCCGGGATTTTCTGGTATATATTTTCGTAAGATTAGGAAAGGTTTAGTAGTAGTACAGTACTTTAGTGTTTACTGTTTACTGTTTAGTCAGTGCCATTTTATATATTTTATAATACTAAACCACAACAGTTTGTAGCCCATTATATATCTTTCTTTATTGGCCCAACCCAACAACCCATACCCATACCCACCTGCACTGCACTGCACAACAACATATCCTAGCTTTGTCATTCTGTTTTTGTTCAGTTTCCCTTATGCATCAGAATTTGTGGTTATATTATATAGTTAATTTAGATATCTTAATGCCATTAGGGCACAGAATAGTGTCAAGACAAAATGGAAGTTCGGGTTAACAAATAACAATATATATATATAGTCGACCAAATGGAAGTTCAGGACTTCAGGTTACTGGCCGGTAAGAATACTTGGATCAGTTTTGGTAGTTCAGTGCTCGCTGCTGACTGTAACTGTTGATGTTTTATAGTCTGCTTCTGTAACGGGCCTGCATGCAGGCCTCATTTGCTCTTGTTGTGCGCAGCGGAAGCTTATGCACCAATACCCAAGATTGAAATAGTGTGTGAATCAAACAAAACAAAAAAAACACAAAACACAAGATTTACGTGGTTCGGCGATTGCCTACGTCCACCAACCAAAGAGGAGAGCTTCTTATTAACAAATCAACAAAGATACAAAGTATCTAACCAATGGAGAAAATCTCCCAACAAATCTCTCACTCACCAATAATCCTCACAACTCTCACAAGGAGACAAACAACAAATATGGATTGAGGATTCTAAACCAATCCCTAAGACCTTATATTTATAGCCTTTAGGGTGTACAAAACAAATTCCTAATAGGAATACCAAACTTAATCAAATTGGAAGTCATATTCCAATACCAAATTCTAAATCCTTAATATGGACTTAGAAATCCAAATATGAAACGGATTCCCTTATAGAACCGGTTTCCCAACAATTCTCCACCTCGGCGAAGATTCAATAAATCTAAGCCGACACCAAGAATATACCAAGTCCCAAACTCCCACACATGTCCCGAAGGACCAAAAAACGGCTGCACCACCTCATGGTTGCCTACGTACCCTTCTCCTAAGGGATCAAACCTTCGTAGTTCACTTCAATGACATCTATGCGATGCCCACCATACCCCGAAGGGTCAAATTCCCACAAGGGACCAAATCAAGTCAAATGCCCACCAATGCCCGTAGAGGGCCAACAACCATAATTCAAAACAATGGGGTCCAAGCTACCAAATACTATCTCCACTTTATGACCATAACCGACTGAAGATGAGTATGAATCAACACCCCGAAACCTACAAAGGTCTCCAAACAACGGCTTCACAGCTACAATTGGCTCCTGGGCTTGAACCTTCAAACAAACATCTGTGGCTAGCAAACTAACATCAGCCGTGTTACCAGACAAACTTTCATAAGGAGCGGCATCAATCTCCACCTGCTGAGATATCTCTTCCAACTTCAAACTATCATTCAAACAAGGATGCCCAAAACAAACTTTACGTACCTTACCACCATTCAACAAGCCATGCTTGCCGGTACGCCTACCAAAGCCACAATCAACCAAACAATCTGACAAACTGGGAGGAGTCAAACAATCCACCAAATGTGAAGAAGAATCTCCACCACAACCAACAACACTACCATTCAGATAGTACAAATTTCGTTGCCTTGTCCCTGTCATAACAACCAAAGCACCAGAAACAACCTTTAAAGCCCCATTTTGCAGAATAATCTTCATACCTTCGGACTCTAAAGTACCAAGTGAGATGAGATTCATCTTCAACTCCGGAACATACCGGACACCAACTAATTCTTTAACTGTACCATTCTCCAACTTCAACTTGACAGTTCCTACACCAAGTGTTTTCATGTGACGACCATCACCTAACACAACATTTTCACAGTCTAGCTTTTGAAAACTAGCAAACAAATCTCTACTGTGACACAAATGGTGAAAACATGCAGAATCCATAATCCACCCTTGAGTGGAGCAATCAACCATAACAGCCAAAGAATAATTTGAATCATCATCACTACCATCAACATGTGCAACATTTACCTTATTATCTTTGGAAGACACAGAATCTTCCTTCTTTGACAACTTGGGACAATCAACTTTCCAATGGCCTTTTCCATGACAAAAGGCACACTCATCCTTTGCTAGAGGTTTACCTCTAGACTTTGATCGAGATTTTCCTCCGCTACCAGTAGTACGATCATTGGATCGTCCCCTTACCATCAAAGCCTCGGACGTTGAACTTGAACCCCTATGGACTTCTTTGTCCTTGCGCCTGCATTCATAGTTCAGTAACGCCGTTGCTACATCAGCATACTTAACAGATTCTTTCCCCGTCAACAAAGTGGTGGACAAATGGTCATATTCATCGGGGAGAGAGTTCAAAAGACATAGAGACTTGTCATTATCACTGACAACCTCATCCAAGTTCAATAGGTCAGCAATAAGCCTATTGAATTCATCCAGATGTTCAGACAAAGAAATACCAGGTCTCATATCGATACGGAAGATCCTCTTCTTCAGAAACAGCTTGGTTTCTAAACTTTTCTTCATATACATATCAGCCAATTTCTTCCACAATTCCTTAGCAGACGTTTCTTTCATCACCGAGTATTTCTGGTCCTTTTCCAAACAAAGGCGAATCACGCCACAAACTTGCCTATTCAATTTCAACCAATCATCTTTTTCCATCTTTTCGGGTTTATCACCCAAAGCATCTTCCAAACCTTGCTGAGCAAGCAAATCCAGAACTTCGCATTGCCACATGCCGAAGTTGTTTCTACCATTGAATTTCTCGATGTCAAACTTCAAAGATGACACTCTTCCATTCTTACTCGAAGATGGGTCTGACATCACTAATCACTTTCACACACTAACCAATCACCAATCAAACAAACGAAACCAAAGGAGTTCACGAAGTACCACAAGAAAAATCCAAGATTGGATTTTTACCAAAATTGAGAAAACAAAACCGTCAACTTCAAAGAATTATTGGGAACAAAATACTTTGAAACAGAAAACGTACCATACACCGTTGGAAAGCCTGAAGAGTCTTCTTTCCAACCCAAAAAACGGATCAACGTTTCGATATCCGAGAACAAAGTTATGGCCTTTTTACCACAGAGTATCGAATCTGGACAGATTCCTCAAAACCATTTAACCAATGTTCTGCAATCCCTCTTTAACCCAAGGAACTAACCTTCGGCTCTGATGCCACTTGTTGTGCGCAGCGGAAGCTTATGCACCAATACCCAAGATTGAAATAGTGTGTGAATCAAACAAAACAAAAAAAACACAAAACACAAGATTTACGTGGTTCGGCGATTGCCTACGTCCACCAACCAAAGAGGAGAGCTTCTTATTAACAAATCAACAAAGATACAAAGTATTTAACCAATGGAGAAAATCTCCCAACAAATCTCTCACTCACCAATAATCCTCACAACTCTCACAAGGAGACAAACAACAAATATGGATTGAGGATTCTAAACCAATCCCTAAGACCTTATATTTATAGCCTTTAGGGTGTACAAAACAAATTCCTAATAGGAATACCAAACTTAATCAAATTGGAAGTCATATTCCAATACCAAATTCTAAATCCTTAATATGGACTTAGAAATCCAAATATGAAACGGATTCCCTTATAGAACCGGTTTCCCAACAGCTCTGATATGGTTTTTGGTCCTAGTCTGTATGTCAGTATGTGCCTAAAGACAAGCCACACCTCAAATGTGCCGAAAGTGTTGTTGTTCATGTTTTATACTGTTTATTTGACTGGCCATCATTGTATCATTTCTACCATTTGTATGATGTATTATGATGAAAAAACATTATTAAACAATGAAAATTATATTTTCTGATTAAGCTAGCTAGGTCCATTACTATAACTTAACTTTAGATACCTACAGTTTTAATTATGCACAGTGCACTAAGACCATATTGTTAATTATGCACAGTGCACTAAGACCATATTACAACATCACCAATTTGCGCATTTTTCATATTTATTTTAAAGTGCATGTAGATGTAGGCACTCCTGAAGAATTATCATCATTTTTTCTTTAGATTTTTTTTTTGTGGGGCTCAATGTCTCATAATCTCATATCACATGTATAAATATTAATTGGATAATGTACTAAAACAAGAAAATTGGTCTCTTTTTAAGCAAGCATGATGAATTGGTAGACAAAACACAAAGAAAAAGTGTATTCATGGGTCCTTTTATATCCTAGTATCCTGGAAAAAATTATTATTGAGAGTAGCAACCTTATGATATGTATGTACGAGTATATATATATGTATCAGGCTAGCTAAAAGGACCAATCACTCCAATGTCCTGGGATTCAGCAAGTAATGCACCTATCTAGGGACCCTCCATTTCAATCCCCATTTGAATAATCCTCTTACCTAAGAGCATCTCTAATGGGTCTGCTATATTTGACCTACACATGGGACGATTTAGCCTCCACGTCGGTGCCACCTCCTTTTCTATCGGTTTTTTTAGCAGGTCTTCCATACCTATATCAGGGGTATCCCTAACGCGTTTCCTATTTTTTTTTCTAAATTTTTATCTTCCACGCTGGTTGGACCAGCGTGGAATTTTTTTTCTGTTCCACGCTGGTTCAACCAGCGTGGAAGACTTGGACTTCGCGTGTTGGGCTTGGGGGCAGTGGCTGGGCTGGGCTTGGGGCAGTGGGCAGTAGCTGGGCTGGGCTTATGGCTGATCTGTTGTTTGTTCCACGCTGGTTCAACCAGCGTGGAACTTTAATGAAATTTAACCTTATCGAACAGCAAACAGCAACCTTCTTCAACCTTCTTCTCCATCTTCCGCCGCCGCCATTCTTCTTCCTCTTCCACCATTTTCAACTTCTTCCCTCTCGATTTTGCTATTTCTACTTCTTCCTATTGCCAAATTACACAATATCTTTTGTTATTTTCTATATTTAGCCCTCTTTTTATTAGTTTTAACTCAAAAATTTCAATTTTTGGTAAATCACAAATTATGGCTCCAAAAAGAAGATTGTGCGGTAAAATCGTTCAAAAGGTGTATCAAGGAACTAGTAGTACTATGGAAGATCAATCTTTAGATAATATGGAAGTCGAAGTTGTCGACATTGATTTTCCACATTTTCGCGAAGTTCGAGATTATACACCGAGAGAGCTCGCTCTGGATCGCATCTTAGTGATAACCAGTATTCCGTCGATGTAAGTATTTGATTTAATTTTTAATATATTTAATTTTTAATTAATATTTCATTATTTTTTAATTAATTTTATTAGTTTTTTAATTAATTTTTTATTAGTTTTTAAATTAAATTTTTTTTAGTTCTTAATTGGTAAATTGTTCGTTTAATGTAGAGGATGAAAAATTTGACATATAGAGGCAAAATGAATAACGTAATGACTTGGTGGTCATATATGGTGGAGAGAGGAAATGATTTTGCTCATGTACGAGACCGAATACAAGCGACGCCATTTGGGCCTCTCGTTTCTTTGACACCATTTCGAACCGATCGTCAACTTATATTCGCGTTGCTCGAGCGATGGTGGCCGACGACACATACATTTCATTTGCCTCTCGGTGAGCTTGCTTTTACTCCTCATGATTTTACTATGCTTACGGGTTTGCGTGTCGGGGTGGGAGAGATTGTGCCATATATTTCATCTTATGATGATAATGAGTGTGAGGCTACTATATTATTCCCAACTCTAAGTGAATATGAGGAGGCTTGGAAGGATGATGACAAACAAACAGGTTTACAGTATGGGTTTTTTGAGAATATATATATGCTGCGTACTGTTGCTGATGATGATTGGGTGTTAGAGCCCAATTCAGTTGAAGAGGATGAGTATGTGTTAGCTTTTCTGTTATACTTTGTGTCTGGGGTTTTGTTTTCTACTGGACACAGTTGTGTGAAGTTGGGTTGGTGTGGAGCGTTGCTTGATACAAGCAAGATTGGAGACTACGATTGGGGCGGTGCAGTGATGGCACACATGTATTATCAGATGGATTATTTTTCTTTGAGTGGCAAGAAATTACACAACATCGGTGGGTTCATTTGGATTCTACAGGTTAGTTATGGTTTTTAGGTTATTTTTAATTTTTAATTAATCTAAAGCATAAAAGCATGAATGATTTTTTTATTTTTGTATATAATTTTTTTAATTACGAAATTTTTATTATGTAGTTTTGGTGGTATGAGTATCTGGGCACGTGTAATCCGATTTTGTTAGACTGTAGACCACAAGTGTTCCCTCGTATTCTTATTTGGGCGCTTGAAAACCGAGCTGAATTGATGGGACTTGTAACGAATAACTTTAAACAAGCAAGGGCCTCGATCGAACAGAAAACTTGGGATAGTATTAGGTGGATGCCTTGGGCTGGGTTACCATCGAACAATAACCCACATATTGACGAGGCTAGAATCATATCTCAGACGAGAGTGGTTTTAGTTTCTCCAGAGATTAGTGTGTGGTCTTTAGGGGATAGATGTTTACGACAGACGACTGGGCTGATAGCTATTCCTCATCTTCCACCACCTGATATGGCTCCAGTGAGTCTTCCTTTGGAGCAGATCCGTGCTCGTAGATCATCCTTTAACTGGCCAATTAGTTCAGCTTTTTATACGTTTGTTACGGCTATGGAGTACCAGTTATATTGGAATACTGTTTCTCGGGGCTCATTAGCTATTTCCCCCGTCTCTCGTGAGGGTAACGTAGATTACATGTCATGGCGAGGCATACGACCAGAGTATCAGATTCCTTTCCCAGCAGCCCCTACTACTACTCAGCAAGATTACCCTTTGAGACAAATACAGTATGCAGAACAGGCTGGTGAACATAGCCTTAGGTTGATGGGATCACAAGGTATGACATGGACTGTACCGGTTCCCTTTCTCGACCGTGACTTAGTTACACAGCATGTACCTGATTTTGATACCTTAGACGAGGTATGTTTATTTTTTTATTTACAATTGTATTTATAATTTTATATTTGTTAGTTAAATCTTGTATATTTATAACTAAGGGAAATCTTGTGAATACAGGCTGCTCTCCGGTCACGCTTAGCAGATTCTGTAATGCTTGGTCAAGGGATGCGGCATGCAGCATTTGATTCTTCTGCGAGATACTATGGTTGGATGCAAGAGCAAAGGACTGCTCTAACAAGGGCTGAAGAAGAAATCGCAGCAAGTGCTTCTAGGGTTGCTGAGCTGACAAGCACATTAGAGGCCTTGGTAAGTAATTATTAATTACTATTACAGTTAAACCCTAAAATTTATTAATTTTAGTTATTAAATTTTAATTGTATTTATATTTGATTATAGGAGTTGCAAGGGCACACTAGACGCAGTGGACGGGGACGAGGTGGACGGGGCCGAAGTGGACGAGGCCGAAGTGGGGAGAGTAGTCAGGGGAGTGCACCTTGAGTGTGTTTGAGTGCTTGATATTAGAGTGGGTTTGAGTGTTTGTTAACTGTATACTATTGCTTGATATTAGGGTTGTCTCAGTTGAACCAGCGTGGAAGATAAATTTATGGTTATTTCGTAATGATTTATTTATTATTCGTTTAAAATAGTAATAACAATATATTAATCAAAATAGTAATACATTAATCAAATTAAATTTAAAATTCAATACATAATTAAATCAAACATTTTAACCTTCGATATATTTTAATTTTCATACTCTTCACCACAAGTTGAACAAAACATTTTACCCAATACATAATCAAAATCAAACGAATCATGATTGCAATTTTCGGGAAGCACATGAATTTCATCTTCATACTCGTCAATAAGTCGATTAAATTCATCATCGATACGCTTTTGTTCTTCGGGTGTTAATGGTTTTTCTTCTTCGATGATTTCTTTCTCCATTTCTTCACGTTTTTCATCTTTCGAATCTTCAATGTGCGCCGAAAAATGTTTGACAGAACCATCTCCCATAATTATATAAAAAAAGTATCAAACTCAAATGAAAAAAATGAAGAATGAAGAAGTAGAAATGAAGAATGAAGAAGTAGAAACGCAGACCATGTATATATAGGTTGATTTATAGCCGTTTGGAAAATATAGCCGTTCGGAAAAATATAGCCGTTCGGAAAATATGGCCGTTAGAAATTTAGGGTTCCACGCTGGTTTGACCTGCGTGGAATAAAAAAAATAAAAAAAAAATGTTCCACGCCGGTTTGACCTGCGTGGAATAAAAAAAAAAAAAAAAAAAAATGTTCCACGTTGGTTGAACCAGCGTGGAATTAAAATAATAATAAAAAAAAAGTTCCACGCTGGTTCAACCAGCGTGGAACATTTTATTTTAGCAATTTCTATAATCCTATCTTTGGTTCGATTTTGGACGAAGTTTTAGCAGACCGGCCCACCACATCCTACGTGGATAGCCGGCTGCTAAAATTATAGACGACGCGTTAGGGAATGCTTTTTTTCGGTATTTCTATAATTTAGATTATAGCAGACCCATTAGAGATGCTCTAAGTACCTAACTCGATCGATCTCATTCCTGTCAAACTAGCAGTGTTTGGTTTACTTAATTATTAATTACCTCTTCAATTCATAATTTTGAAGATCGATGATGCATGTGTCAATATGTTTCAAGTGTTTTCTTCCTCTCCTAAAAGATCATACTTATTAGTTTAATGTGCTTGAATATATAATTAAGTTCTTGTAGCATGCATGCTTAGGTTATCGATCACATGGCCATGCAAATTGCGCCCTAGTGGCACACTGGCATGCATGTATGCAACTCTTTAAATGTACGTGTTGCCTGCTTAGTTACGTTTATGTCCGGCCGGCCATATGGTCTACCAAACAATTGAGACAGCTAAAGTAAAGCATATATACAAGTCGTATATGTATATACACACCAGTCACCAGTCACCACCATGCATCATCATGTGAGGAATAAATAAAGCTAAAATCATATGCAGGTAACTTGCATGAACATGGAAAGATTACAAGCTATTGAGATCGTGGCTTTATACATAGAATATTTACTATCCTCAAAATGGGTCTATTATATTGTGGTACAAACTTTATTTGCAGTTGGTCCCCAAATGGTTTGCTGCCTGGTGATTTCCTTCACAGATCAACTACCTCATCATCTCACATATTTATATATATATATATATATATATATGCTGTGTTACGTTGCATGTGTACCCAACAGTTGAGACTAATTATGACTACATTAATTAGTAGTACCATTTTAGAGGTTTATATTAGGGTGTTCTCCCGCGAGGGTGCCTACTGCCTAACATCCAGTTGAGCCTCAGGTGCTTACTTGGAGGCTTGGAGCAACATAACTACATGCACACACAAATCAGGTATTTTCAATGTTTAACCTAAGCTAGCTAGACTTTGGAAAATGACCAAGTATAACTAAACAATATTGCGGTATTTGGAGACATATAGTGCATTACATAGATCAGCTATGTTTTTGGATCATGCATGATGCATTGCAGTAAACATGCAAACAAAACAAATAAGGTGCAGGGAGGAGGGCACAGTACACAGTACTGAACTACTGAAGGAGTAATTGAAGATGGTTAAGTCTACATCTAATCTAATATGGCATTCAATGGAAAATTGTATGGATGTGTGATTTGGCATTCAATGGAAAATTGTATGGATGTGTGATTTGGCCCAGCCAGTCTTTATTGGTCAAAACGAAACCTTGTGTGGACCATTTAATAGCCAACCAAGACCAAGTGAATGATTTGATTCAATGCTAAATTGATGATCATCTCATGCATTTTTGTGAGTCTTGATAACTGATTTGTCCAGTTATCCTAACAAAAAGTCAGCTACTTAATTTTCTTTGAGTTGCCCATCTTTGGTAGTTATAGTGGCTTCACAGCACCAACTAATGAAACAGTAATTCTATATGGGACAGGTCATTTGCCGTGTTCTCGAGATGCACACCAACCTATCTCTAGGTTGGTAGGGGGCCGTTTGGTATTTGTACATTTCCCTCTCTTAATTTGAGTTTTAAGCAACCTCTTTCATTCAAATTTGGATGAATAATTTGGTGATTAGCATTGATTTGAAAGAAAATCTTTCAAAGTTCCAGTCAGTCAAGAAAAAGTGAAAAGCAAAACTCAAATAAGTCCACAAAAAGGGAAAGACACCACAGTGAAAAGTAGGAAAAGATCAAAAAGCTTTCAAGTAACAATATTATGAAATAAAAGCCATGGCCCATTGATGTTCCTGCTCTGCTGGAGTACTAATAGCTCATATACAGAATGAGAGAAAAAATCTTTTGCATGATAAATAACCTTTCAACAAAAAAGAATATGTTAAACTAGATAAAGAGCTAATTATCTTCATCTTTCAAGCAAGGAATACAAGAAGAGAATAACTGTACATGTGGTAGATATAAAATTTGCCAATAATTACACACATGATTGATTTAAATCACAAAAGCAATTCCTGTAGGGGTGACAAGGCTTCTCTTTCCATACTATTCAATCAAATTCAATTAATCAATGGCAAACACTCTAATGAGGTCCAATTTTTTTCTTTTCCAAACCTATCATTTAACCTAATCAGAGAATTACTATCCCTTATTTGTTAATTAACAAGGGTTATTTGATTCCTTTGTTTGATTTATTTATTGTGGAAATATAATGGGCAAAATTAACGTTTCTCGTGATTTAAAAAAAAAACCAGGAGTATTAATTCCTTTGTCAATTTAATTCTTGTAACCACCTTCCTAAAGTTCACATATATATATACTCCATTTTTACCAGGAATCGATTCCCAACCTGAAATCAAACATACCAGTAGTTTTGTAACTATTTTTATATCAATAAGTTTTTCGGTCATTCATTCATATTGGTGTAAAAATAGTCACAAAACTAATGGTATGTTTGATTTGAGGTTGGGAATCGATTCTCCTTAAAATAAGAACATACCATTAGTTGCCATACGTTGCAATTTCTATATCGATCTTAGCTTTTTTATGTAATATATTTACAAATACTTAAACATAACACTGAACCATTATAACATCACTTAAAATAGAAAGGATACGTACTTAAGACATACAACTTTAAATTAACACACATCAGATCATATATGACAACCATTAATCCTTCTCTTATGTCAAAAAAGTCAAGTTCTTACATTTTGAAGTCTTTCTCTATTATATTTTCTTGCACAAAATGATATAGGTGTATTCTTTTAGGAGTTTAGTGATTCTCGAGATTGATATCTTGGAGCATTTTGCCACCCTACGACCACTGTAACACCCATGAGTTGGTGTTAGTCCCACATTGCCAAGGAAGTAGTTGTATTGGTAGTATATAGAGCTTATCCATACTCCATTAATGTCAAAGTCTTTTAGGGTAAACCACATAGGTGGGCCCTGATCCAAAACCCTCTACTGCTGGATATCCGCAGTGACTAAAGGGGAACAATATTGACATTAGCGAACGGTATGGTGCTCGACGCACCGGGATGAGCGAGGACGAAATCCCGGGGCGTTACAGTTGGTATCAGAGCCGACGACGGGTCCAGGTACTTGTCTCACTTGGCAGGGAACGTCGGAGATTTTGGGACTATACTGAGTGTACTGCACAGCCGAGGACGACTCTATTCTAAGGTGGTGGGATTGTAACACCCATGAGTTGGTGTTAGTCCCACATTGCCAATTAAGTGGTTGTATTATTAGTATATAGAGTTTATCCATACTCTAACTAATGTCAAGGCATTTTAGGGTAAACCACATGGGTGGGCCCTGATCTAAAACCCTCTACTGTTGGATATCCGCAGTGACTAAAGGGGGACAATATTGACATTAGCAAGCGGTATGGTGCTCGATGCACCGAGATGAGCGAGGACAAAATCCCGGGGCGTTACAACGACACTGCGAGTCCAGGCCGCAACGTTTGGCTGGGTCCATGGCACAATGCCACGAAAGGTCTTTGGAATTTCGGAAGGTTCTAGATATGGATTTTTTTATTCTGGTGAATAAGAAATAGATTTCCTTGTACAATTCGAAGTCGTCCAAAGTCAATAAAAACGTGTTAACTAGGGTTTAGTTTGTTATCTAGAGAGTACTGTGAGACAGATATTCTTGTAATCTTCATAATATTCAATAAAGATGCGAATGAGCATCTGGCTCAATGGTAGCACCCCTCTCACAAAGTGGAGAGGTCGTGGGTTCGAAACACGTCAACAATGGATTGTTGATATAAGTTTCCATACCTAATTTAAAAGGGGTAAGGGTCCCCACAACCTCGCTTGCCAACCAAAAAAAAAATATTCAATAAAGATGATAGTTTTCTACGAAATTTTGTATTTTATTCATCTTTATTTACTGGTATTATTTAATTATGCATTCAATAATATTTTTACCTAGTAATTTATATCACAAGACCCAAAACTTAAACATCTTCCTGAATATATCATTTTTTTTTTCATTTGGTTATTAAGTTCATCTAACCAAGAAATTCTTTCTAATTTTTTTGTGGCTTCTAAAAGATCATCCATTTCGAAATCTCATGCATGCATGTAGAGGATAATTTATCTTCTTCCAGTTGTGCATATTTCTCAACCTTTTCTAACAACTAAGGCAAACCTTCTAGTTTGTTCTTGGGTAAGGGATTGATAAAGAAAACTTTCAGGGTCGAGCCTTTTTCTAAAAACAATTAGAGCATTCAGTCCAAAGGTATATATACTCATCGCAAAACCTTTTTCACAAAAATCTCTAATTTATTCATTGGATTTTTTATTTTATTGAGATTTTCGGACATACACCCCCCATTTGAAAGTCGAAATTTGAGATACCCCCCATTTGAAAAAAAATTTGAGATACCACCCCCCCCCCCCCCAATTCAAGACAAAAGAGCTTTACATCCGTAGGTGAGTTTTATGATGGACGGCTAAGATAACACCACATCTTGAATTGGGGGGTACCTCAAATTTTTTTTCAAATGGGGGTATCTCAAATATCGACTTTCAAATGGGGGGTATGTCCAAAAATCTCTATTTTATTTTTAACTTAAAAAGAGAAACCACATAGCATAAAAACGATTGCAAGAATTTTGACGAATAAAGCTACGAATTACTTCACTAAAAGAATTAACATAAGCTGGTTTAAGTCTATGATACCATGCAATAGTTGAACCCGATCATTATCCTCATATTATTTCATTTGACCTGTATAGTGAAAAATATTTTTTTGGATAAGTTGTATGTTTCATTAATGCGGCAAAAATATACAATCCTAGACAGCCTGCACAAGGTGTACATTGTCAGGTTCGCCACTTAGGCAGGATTCAGGAAAAACCGAAAAAGGAAAGAAAAGTAACAACATGATAAACACCAGTACGTACAATGCAATTGCTGAGAAAACAACAACAACAACAACCACTGTGCAGAAACTCTAACACCTCATCAACCATTTAAAATGGTTCCCCAGTTTGTGATTACCTCCTCAAAAAATCTGCCTTCATTTCTTGTTGCCCCCCCCCCCCCCCCCCCCCCCATCGAAAACCAGATGATCCCTTTGACGTGGGTACAAATTCTTGACATATCAATGTGTTTTTTTTTATGAAAATGTGATCATTCCTTGAAATCCAAATGATCCACATGACATCGTAGGGGAGAACATTTCAAATTTTTGCACCCAAGCTCATCACATGATTCGGTGGCTAATTTTTTAAGAAGTGTTGTGTTGTGCGCAGCGGAAACTAATGCACAAATATGATGATTGAACTAATGTATGAAAGTAAAACGAAAAAGACAAAATAAACAAGTAACCACACACAAGACACAAGATATACGTGGTTCGGCAATATGCCTACGTCCACGGGGAGAAAGGATGATGCTTTTCTTATCTAGACAATTGTACAAGCCCTCACGAAGAAACCGAAGTCTTCTTCCTCACAAAGTTCTCTCAAACTCTCTAATGGCTTCTCACAATCTCTCTCTTAGAAAAGTTAAGGTTTTGTATCACTTCTATTTGGCTTTATAGTATAGCCTTACAATAGACCACGAATTTGGGCCCAAACAGGCCCATATTGCACATAAAACCCAACAATTCTCCACCTCGACGAAGATTCAATAAATCTAAGCCGACAAACACAA
Organism: Aquilegia eximia; assembly: GCA_023053565.1. NCBI lineage: Eukaryota > Viridiplantae > Streptophyta > Magnoliopsida > Ranunculales > Ranunculaceae > Aquilegia > Aquilegia eximia. Next base: position 8,765,168 of record JALIGU010000010.1, read on the forward strand.
GTCACAAACTCCCACACATGTCCCGAAAGACCACCTCGGCTGCACCACTTCATGGTTGCCTACGTACCGTTCTTTTAAGGGATCAAGCCATCGTAGTTCACTCCAAAATATACTATCCACTCAAAGGAAGAACATGGACCAAATCTAAGCAATGATAGAACTTAGTCCCTGAAACCACTTTAGTCAACATGTCAGCCGGATTATTGCTAGTATGAATCTTCTTCAATAAAATCTCACCCTCTTCAATAATGTCTCTGACAAAGTGATGTCGCACATCAATGTGCTTTGTACGAGCATGATAAACTGAGTTCTTTGCCAGATTTATGGTACTTTGATTGTCACAATGAACCATAAGCTGCTCTTGCACAATACCCAAGTTTTTCAACATACCTCGTAACCAAATGGCTTCTTTAAAGGCTTCAGTCACAGCCATATATTCTGCTTCTGTCGAAGACAAAGCAACAAGAGATTGTAATGTAGACCGCCAACTAATAGGACCACCTGCCAATGTAAAAACATATCCAGTAGTAGACCGACGTCTCTCTATTTGACCATCATAATCAGCGTCCACATAACCAACACAAAACTGATTCAAATCCCTTCCCTTCTGGAATAGTAAACCAACATCCACACTACCTTGAATGTAGCGTAAGATCCATTTCACAGCTTCCCAATGTTTCTCACCAGGATTATGCATGTACCTACTTACAGTGCCAAGTGCATGCCCAATGTCGGGCCATGTACATACCATCGCATACATCAAGCTACCAACCGCACTTGCATATGGATAACGTGTCATGTAAGCACGTTCCCTATCAAAATTAGGAGACATAGAAGCATTCAAGTTAAAATCTTTTGAGAGAGGTATACTCACAGTTGTACCAATCTCATATTGGCTAAATCTCTGTAGCACCTTCTATAGATAAGCCTTTTGAGATAACCACAATCTTCCATTGTCTCGTTCCCTCTGAATTTCCATGCCAAGTATCTTTCTCGTTTCACCAAGATCGTTCATCTCAAACTCCATAGACATAGTCTTTTTCAACTTGTCTATCTCCACATTGCTTTTAGAGGCTATGAGCATGTCATCAACATATAAAAGCAAATAGATAAAAGAACCATCACATACCTTGCGAAAATAGACACAAGGATCATATGGACTTCTTGTGTACCCTTGCCCTAGCATAAACCGAGTAAACCGCTTGTACCATTGCCTTGGAGATTGCTTCAACCCATACAGCGATTTCTTCAATTTACACACTAGCTTGTCATTACCTGCATCTTTATACCCACTTGGCTGAGTCATATAGATCTCCTCATCTAGCTCACCATGTAGAAAAGTAGTTTTCACATCAAGTTGAGTTAACTCCAAATCAAATTGTGCTACTATGGCCAATAGGATGCGAATAGAGGAATGTTTCACAACTGGAGAAAAGATTTCATTATAATCAATTCCATCCTTCTGAGCATAGCCTTTTGCCACCAATCTTGCTTTGAGGCGTACATTTTCACTAGGAGACCCATCTTTCTTAGTGTAAACTCATTTGCACCCGATTGCTTTCTTTCCCTTAGGCAACTCCATGAGTTCCCAAGTTTCATTCTTATGAAGAGATTTCATCTCCTCATCCATGGCCGTCTTCCACCTTTCATAATCACTACTCTGCAGTGCTTCACGAAAAGTTTCTGGAATACCCTCATCAACAACCGAAAGTGCATAAGCTACCATATCATCAGTAAGCCGTTTAGGAACACCGGCATTTCTCTTGGATAATCTAGATGCAATTGGACCCTCATCATTAGAGTCCACATGTACTGTATCATCAACCGTCTCATCATCAACCTCATTATCTGTCATGTCATCAGAATCTGTAACACTAGGAACCTCAATACTTGGAACCCTTACAGTAGACGTTTCCAAAGATACAGAACCACCTGGAACACGTGGAGATATTTCAGTCTCCACCCACTGCGAAACCTCTTTAGCCTTGCTCTTCACCTGCTGAGAGCTCTTAGGCTTCAACATAGAAGCCTCATCGAATGTCACATCTCTGCTTAGAATAATTTTCTTCAATTCTGGATCCCATAGCTTATAAACTTTTACTCCACTCTGTAGACCCATAAATAAAGACTTCTTTGCACGAGGATCCAACTTACTCTCTCGGACATGATAGTAAGCTGGACACCCAAACACATGAAGAAAACAATAGTCTGAAGCAGGCTTACCAGACCAAACCTCCATAGGAGTTTTGCCATCAATCGCAGTCGAAGGTAACCTGTTAATAAGGTGACAGGCATACACAATAGCCTCAGCCCAAAACACTTTGCCTAACCCAACATTAGACAACATACACCGAACTCTCTCCAGTAAAGTTCGATTCATCCGTTCTGCCACCCCATTTTGCTGCGGTGTCTCTCTTACAGTGAAATGGCGTTCAATACCCTCATCCTGACATACTTGCAAGAATGGATCATTTTTGTACTCTCCTCCATTATCTGAGCGAAGTACCTTGATCTTTCTGCCAATTCGGGTCTCAACTAACTTCTTCCACTTTATGAAAATTTCTAGGACTTCATCCTTGCTCTTCATGGTGTACACCCACACACGCCTAGAAAAATCATCAATAAAAGACACAAAATAATGCTACCTCCCCAAGATGCATTCTTGGTAGGCCCCCAGACATCCGTGTGAACATAATCAAGAGCTCCACTAGTATTATGGATAGCCGTGCCAAACTTTACTCTTGTCTGCTTGCCCAGAATACAATGCTCACAGAATTCTGTTTTACAGGCGATAGCACCCTTTAACAACCCTTGTTTTATCAATCTTTGCAAGGATTTTTCACCAGTATGCGCCAACCGCATATGCCACAGCCGCATAGTCTCTCTAGCAATCTTTGATGTAGCCTCAGACACGGCCACATCCCCAGTAACTGTACTACCTTGAAGGAAGTACAAGTTCCTTTGTCGAACACCCTTGAGTACAACTATTGCACCAGCCACAACCTTTAGAATGCCATGTTCAAGTACCACCTTGTAACCATTGGCTTCTAAAGTACCAACTGAGATAAGATTCTTCTTCATGTCAGGAACATACCTAACATTCTTCAGCTTCCTTATAATTCCATCAAACATCTTCAGACGAATGGTACCTATACCCATTATGTGACAGGGTTGATCATTCCCCATCACCACTACACTACTCTCCTGCTTCTTAAAATCAGAAAACCATTCCCTTATAGGACATATATGATAAGAAGCAGCACAATCTAAGATCCATTCATTACCACTAGTGTAATAAACCATTGATGAAACGGATAAAGAATAATCAGAATCTACATCATCATCTTTAGTATCACATGCAACATTTACCTCAAAGTCTTTATTCTTGTCCTTTGCCTTGGCTTTAGGACAATCTTTCTTCCAATGCCCTTTCTCATGACAAAAAAAGCATTCATCCTTTGCTAGAAATCGACCTCTCGACTTTGACCGAGATTTCCCTCTACCACCTTGGCCTTTCCTGTCACTAGACCTTCCTCTTGTTACCAAGACCTCAGGTGTAGAGCCCTTGGACTCTTCCTTGTCCTTTTTCATACACGCATGAGTTAACAATGCTGCAGAAATCTCACCATACACCAATTTTTCTTTCCCATATGTGAGTGTGATAGCCAAGTGTTCATATTCGTCAGGTAACGAATTTAAGAGAAACACTGCCTTGCTTTCATCACTCACATCTGCTCCTAGATTCGCCAAGTCTGCAATTAGCTTGGTAAAATCATTAAGATGCTCCGCCATGGAAATACCTCTTCTCATATCTATTCGATAGAACTTTCGAAGTAGATAGTTTTTATTGTGGATAGTCTTTGTCATATACTTCTCCTCCAATTTTCGCCACATCTCCTTTGCAGAAACATCATTCATCACAAGATATTTAACGTCTTGTGCCAAACACGATCTTATGATTCCACAAGCTCGTTTGTTCATCTTTTTCCAATCCTTCTCTTCCACATCTTCTGGCTTATCCTCCAGTACATCTTCTAGGTCTTGTTGACATAGAGCATCCATTACCTCACACCTCCACATACCAAAGTTATTGGTGCCAGTAAACTTCTCTACATCAATTTTTGCTTGATGGTAAACCACTGACTTGGTTTCCCCCTTCGAACGCTTCGAACTCCCTTCTTTTGACATCTTTCACCAACTTTCAAACACTAAACAATCACCAAACGAATATGAAATTCACCCTGGAATTTCAACAAACACCTTCTAGACGCTCAAGTTCTAACCAAAGCTCACAAGAAAAAATCCAAGATTGAATTTTTACCGAAATTGAGAAAACAAAACCGTCAACTTCAAAGAGTTACTGGGAACAGAATACTTTGAAATAGAATACGTACCATACACCGTTGGAAATCCTGAAGACTCTTCTTTCCAACCCAAAAAACGGATCAACGTTTTGATATCCGAGAACAGAGTTATGGCCGTTTTACCACAGAGTATCGAATCTGGACAGATTCCTCAAAACCCTTTAACCAATGTTCTGCAATCCCTCTTTAACCCAAGGAACTAACCTTCGGCTCTGATGCCACTTGTTGTGCGCAGCGGAAACTAATGCACAAATATGATGATTGAACTAATGTATGAAAGTAAAACGAAAAAGACAAAATAAACAAGCAACCACACACAAGACACAAGATATACGTGGTTCGGCAATATGCCTACGTCCACGGGGAGAAAGGATGATGCTTTTCTTATCTAGACAATTGTACAAGCCCTCACGAAGAAACCGAAGTCTTCTTCCTCACAAAGTTCTCTCAAACTCTCTAATGGCTTCTCACAATCTCTCTCTTAGAAAAGTTAAGGTTTTGTATCACTTCTATTTGGCTTTATAGTATAGCCTTACAATAGACCACGAATTTGGGCCCAAACAGGCCCATATTGCACATAAAACCCAACATGTTGGACATATATAGAGTTAGTGATTAAGTTGCTGATGTTGATCACATCCCCTGCAAAATACTCCCAGAGAACCTTGGTCTTCGAACAATGTAAGAAGAGGTGATCCACAGTCTCAGTCTGTACATGGCATAGAATGCAAGAGGTATTCAGGTTCATGTCGCGATCATTCAAATGTTGGAGAGTTTGCAACATGTTATGAAGAACTGTCCAAACAAAAAACTTTATCTTTGGAGGAAGCTTCACTGCCCACGCAAGCTTGTATGGGAAAGAAGGAAGTGTAAACCCATTCAATTCTCTTTTCTGTTCTGACAAGAAGTTTGAGTAAGAGGCCACTGTGAAGACCTCTTTGGAGTCCAAATTTTATTCCCAACTGTCTTCTCCATCAACCAGAGTCTGCGTATTAAGAAGATCATTCAGTTCCTGCAACTGCTGCATTTCCCAGTCTTTAGGCAAACGTCGAAACTGTTGTGCGCAGCGGAAACTTATACACCAATACCCAAGATTGGAATAGTGTATGAATTAAACAAAACAAAATAGAGAAGATGAAACTCCTACTACTATCAAACAAACCCACACAAAACACAAGATTTACGTGGTTCGGCTAATATTGCCTACGTCCACGGACAAACAAATAGAACTTTTACTATTGGAGAAGATAGTACAAAGCTCTCAAACAAATAGAGAAACCCTAGGTTTCCTCCCTTCTCAAATCCTCACCAAATCTCTCAAAGAGACAATCACAAATTGAGGATACAAACTCTCTCTCACATCCAAGATCCTCACAACTCTCACAAGGAGACAAACAAATATGGATTGAGGATACTAAACCAATCCCTAAGACCTTATATTTATAGCCTTTAGGGTGTACAAAACAAATTCCTAATAGGAATACCAAACTTAATCAAATTGGAAGTCATATTCCAATACCAAATTCTAAATCCTTAATATGGACTTAGAAATCCAAATATGAAACGGATTCCCTTATAGAACCAGTTTCCCAACAATTCTCCACCTCGGTGAAGATTTCCCAAATCTAAGCCGAACTTCAAAAAAAACTCGACGAACAACCAAACCAAAGCGGCCGGACCATCAAGTGGCTGCCTACGTACCCTCCATGGGATCAAGCCATCGTAGTTCTTCCAAACGGACATCTTTCGATGCCCACAATGCCCCGAAAGGCCAAATCCCCCTAAGGGGCCAAATCAAAACCAAATGCCCACCAATGCCCTATAGGGCTCACAAACAACTTCAACACAATGGGGTCCAAGCTACCAAATACCATCTCCACCTCAACAAAGTTCTCCATCGAAGATGATCCAATGCCCCGAAAAACTAACCTCTCAAGACTTTTTCCTATGAAGTTCAACCAAGTGGGGTACAAATTCAAATCACTGTGCATAGATTTACCAAATACGTCTTCCTTACTAAGCGCCAAACAAACATCACATGAGAGATTACCAACAATAGGAAGTACGTACACAAAACCCCCAAACAAAGGTTTCACGGCTTCATAAGGTTCTTGGGTGATAACCTTGCTACTAACAATGGTGGCTTCAACTTTCTTCTTTGCCGTGTCACCTAACAAACCAATCAAATGTGGAGCGACATCAATCTCCACCCGAACAAATGACGCTTCAACAAAATGCCTACCAACTATGCATGCCTTGCCACCCGCAAACAAATCTGTCTTCACTTGCATAGTACCATCAACGGCATCCCCCATATTACTATGCAATTCCTTGGTAGAATCGACAGACAAATCAACAACTGAACTATGCAAACCACATGTAATTGCACTTCCTTTCAAGTAGTACAACTTACCCTTTCTAATGCCTTTCATAACAACTCGTGCACCTACAACAACTTTTAGAGCTCCACCAATACATGTAATTTTCATACCATCGGACTCTAAAACACCCAATGAGATTTGATTCGTAGTCAACTCTGGTACATACCAAACATCTTCTAACTTTCGAGTGCATCCATCTTTCAACTTCAATCGAACTGTACCTATCCCAAAAGTTTTGCAAGTATGATCATTACCAAGCAAAACACAAACATCTAGCTCCTGAAAGCTATCAAATAACTCCCTATTGGGACACATATGATAGGAACAACCCGAATCTAAAACCCACTCATTAGTAGAATGACTAACTGAAGATGAAGCCAACAACGAAACACCAACACATGAATCCTCATCTCTTCGATGTACACGAACAATCTTCTTCTGCAACTTTGGACAGTTGATTTTCCAATGTCCCTAACAATAACAATAGGCACATTCATTCTTTGCAAGAGTTCTTCGACTTCTCAATTTACATTGAGAACCAACCAATCTACCAATACTATCATCAACCACATAGAGCCGGTCCTCTGTATTTTTCAAAGCGTACTTGTCTTCCAACTTGGACAACATAACTATTACAATGGTTTCCAATTTGACAATGTACCACAAATCTTCTACCAAACAATACCGAACAAATTCACAAGCCTTTAAATTTAGAGTTAACCATTCATCATCATTCATATTTCTCGATTTATCATCAAGAACATCCACATAGCCATTAATGGCTAACCAATCTTGTACCTCCGTCTTCCACATAGCAAAGTCGAGGTTACCATCAAATTTATGAATGTCAATATCTAACAACAAGGTTTGATCAAACAAACTATCAACCTCCTTTCCAAATTCATTCGAATCCGGAATATGATCCGACATGATACCAATCAATTTCATACACCAGCAAACCAAACAAACAAACTAAACCAAAGGAGTTCACCAAGTACCACAAGAAAAATCCAAGATTGGATTTTTACCGAAATTGAGAAAACAAAACCGTCAACTTCAAATAATTACTGGGAACAGAATACTTTGAAACAGAAAACATACCATACACCGTTGGAAAGCCTGAAGAGTCTTCTTTCCAACCCAAAAAACGGATCAACGTTTCGATATCCGAGAACAAAGTTATGGCCGTTTTACCACAGACTATCGAATCTGGACAGATTCCTCAAAACCCTTTAACCAATGTTCTGCAATCCCTCTTAAACTCAAGGAACTAGCCTTCGGCTCTGATGCCACTTGTTGTGCGCAGCGGAAACTTATGCACCAATACCCAAGATTGGAATAGTGTATGAATTAAACAAAACAAAATAGAGAAGATGAAACTCCTACTACTATCAAACAAACCCACACAAAACACAAGATTTACGTGGTTCGGCTAATATTGCATACGTCCACGGACAAACAAATAGAACTTTTACTATTGGAGAAGATAGTACAAAGCTCTCAAACAAATAGAGAAACCCTAGGTTTCCTCCCTTCTCAAATCCTCACCAAATCTCTCAAAGAGACAATCACAAATTGAGGATACAAACTCTCTCTCACATCCAAGATCCTCACAACTCTCACAAGGAGACAAACAAATATGGATTGAGGATACTAAACCAATCCCTAAGACCTTATATTTATAGCCTTTAGGGTGTACAAAACAAATTCCTAATAGGAATACCAAACTTAATCAAATTGGAAGTCATATTCCAATACCAAATTCAAAATCCTTAATATGGACTTAGAAATCCAAATATGAAACGGATTCCCTTATAGATCCAGTTTCCCAACAGAAACCTCAAATCCCAAACCACTGTTCCGTCTACCAGGTTGTGGTGATCATGAATAAAGCCATGTTTAACTGAAGCAAACCTGTAAATTTGATGAAATTTTGTGGCAATGATGAAATTGCCGCACCAATTGTCATGCCAAAACGAAATTGTGTCACCTGTGCCCTGTTTAAACATGATCTGAATTTCCAACAAACATATTGAACTTTGGCAAGACAAATCTAGTAGTTACGCATATGTTGACTCTTTTTTTTTTTTTTTTTTTTGGAAAATGACTTACATCTACTTGTTTGATAGTCATTCTGAATTTGGGTCTCCATCTCCTCCAAGTATACTAGGTTGTGGGTTCGAAACACGTCAACAGTTGATTGTTGATATAAGTTTCCACACGTAATTTAAAAAGGGGCAGGGGTCTCCTCAACCTCGCTTGCCAATCAATAAAAAAAAATTCCTTTCAGGATCTAGATTCTGGTTTATACAAAAATTTACCCATACAAGGACTACTTTTTTTTTTTTTGTAACCAAGGACTACTTGAGTTAAATTCTATAAATTGAACAAAACCGTATCGAAATCTTTGTCCTAATCTTGCATAACAGTTCTATTGGTCAAATCAACCGAACCATACCATACACCATGGTTCAAAATTTTGAGGATATCCGTGAAATTCTGGCGGCATATGCCATTTTTCAAGCATTCGGAGCAGTACGAAAGGTCGGATCTGGTTCGGTCCAGATACCTACCCATGCCGACCCATAATACCAGATATTCACGGATATCCGACAACAACACCGAAATCACGGATATCCTTTGTTGTAAAGATTCCGACCAGTTTTGAAGTACAAATTCGCCGGAATTTCGCTGTAAGTTTTTAAGTTTTGATGAACGATGATCATTCAATGATCTATGATGATTTCGAAGTGAAAATTCAATTTCAATTTTCAATTTTAAAATTCATTGTTGCTATCGGTCGAAATTGTTTACAAATTTTGTTCCATACTATGATGATTTTAATTGTTGAATTATTTATGATTTAAATTTTGAAATTGTTATACTGTCGGAATCTATACTGCCGGAATTGTTAATTTTTTTTTTATATCATATAACTTATATAGTGTGAACTGTTCATGATTTAAATTTTAAATTGTTATACTACCGCAATTAATCTATACTGTCGGAATTGTTACTGCCGAAATTGTTTGTTAGTAAATTTTTTGGGAAAAAAACTAATATATTAAATTATATTAAATTGTTGTTGCCGGAATTGTTTGTTAGTAAAAACTAAGATTAAAAATTAATAATATGTTTCAAATATGAAAATTTTAGAAATTAATAATAGATTTTATTAATTCATAACAAATTAATAATATGATTAGTAAAAAATAAGCTTAGTAAAACAAATTTTAATAATATTTTCAAAAATTTATTAAGCTAAAATTTATACTGCCGGAATTGTTAATTTTTTTTTTATATCATATAACTTATATAGTGTTGAACTGTTCATGATTTAAATTTTAAATTGTTATACTACCGCAATTAATCTATACTGTCGGAATTGTTACTGCCGAAATTGTTTGTTAGTAAATTTTTTGGGAAAAAAACTAATATATTAAATTATATTAAATTGTTGTTGCCGGAATTGTTTGTTAGTAAAAACTAAGATTAAAAATTAATAATATGTTTCAAATATGAAAATTTTAGAAATTAATAATAGATTTTATTAATTCATAACAAATTAATAATATGATTAGTAAAAAATAAGCTTAGTAAAACAAATTTTAATAATATTTTCAAAAATTTATTAAGCTAAAATTTGTTTTCTTAAGTTTAATGTTGTCTTATATTTATACCTGTATAAATTTTTATATTGGTAGGAGCCTAGGACAATGGCTAAGAGGGACATTGGGTGGGAGTACGGGTTTGTTGAGCCAGGTGACGAGACTGGAATAGTTTGTGGTTTTTATGAGAAGAAAGTACGAGGTGGAGGGGTGACACGGTTCAAGGAACACCTAGCTGGAGTTGGGAATGATGTTACAAGTTGCACAAAGGTACTTCCTGATGTCAGATTACGTATTCAAGATAATTTACAGGAACTTGCTGCGCGACGAGTTGTTTCTTGGGACACAAGACGAGGAAGACCACGACGACGAGTTGAAGAGGTGGGACGACAGGAGCAGGAGGTGGGACGACGAGAGCCCGTGACTAGTGGTGTTTCTTCACACCAGACCGAGATTCAGGACGAGGACGACGAGACTAGAGCGCAGCGAGACTTGGAGGAAGCATTGAGGTGTTCGACACAGGACCCTGATTACTTAGCAGCGAGACTTGGAGATGGCTATTGAAGCATCACGTAGGGAGCATCTTTCTTCATCTACTAACAGAGCATCATGTAGTCGAGCGCAGCGAGACTTCACTGATTATAATAGTGATCTTGGGTTTTAGTTTGTTTGTTTTATCTTAGTAGGATTGTACATTTTATTAATCTTAATAAAGATTTAAGTTAATTATGTATGTTTTATGTAAGTTAAACATTTTATTTATGTTGGTTTTTAAGTTAATTAGATATTCTCAAAATTCCGACAAATACCACAAAATGTCGGAATTTTTTTTTTTTTACCATTTATCAAATTCGAAAATTACGAAGGAGGAACTATACATAGTAATAGTGATAAGGGAGTGAAGTAGAAAGAATATCTACGAGAAACAAGAAAAGTAATTTCAATATCTCAATCCAACCACACCCACTTGAGCACTTAAAATCAAAACCCTTTTTGAAGGTAGAGAGAGGGAAATAAAAGAGAAAACCAGCCAAAACTACTCAGACAGACACAACACAGTTTGCAGTTGCAGCAGGCACAGTACCCCAGTGAGCACAACACATGGATAAAAATAACAAGCAGCCGATCGTTGCAACTCTTCTACGCTCCTCTCCACTCACTCTCACTCTCACTCTCACTCACTTACTAGTTCCAAAACCCCACAACATGAAATCAAATACCTAAACACCACCATCACCACCACCACCACCACCACCACCACAATGTCAACTCTTCTTCTCCTCCTGTTCCTGCTACTCTCCACCACCTTCTTATCCTACGCACAAAATGCTAACATAAACCAAACTGAACAAGAAATCCAAGCATTAATATCTTTCAAACTAAATCTACACGATCCTCTAGGAGCACTCAATGGTTGGGATTCATCAACACCTTCTGCACCCTGTGATTGGCGAGGTATTTCTTGTTACAATAACCGAGTTCAACAACTCCGTTTACCTCGTTTACAACTCACTGGTCAACTCACTGATCATCTTGCTAATTTACGCCAGTTGCGTAAACTTAGTCTTCGTTCAAATTTTTTCAACTCTACTATTCCTTCTTCACTTTCTAAATGTACTCGTCTTCATTCTATTTTTTTTCAATATAATTCATTTTCCGGCAAGATTCCGCCGGAACTTTTTAATCTTTCCGATCTTCAAATTCTTAATGTAGCTCAAAATCTACTTTCCGGTGAAATTTCCGGTCATCTTCCTCAAAATCTCCGATATCTTGATCTTTCTTCAAATTCATTTTCTGGACAAGTTCCAAGAAATTTCTCAGCTTCATCAAAACTTAAGTTTATTAATCTTGGTTTTAATCGATTTACCGGTAATATTCCGGCAAGTATTGGAGAACTTCAACAACTTGAGTATCTTTGGTTAGATTGGAATCAATTAGAAGGTACATTACCATCTGCATTAGCTAATTGTTCATCTCTTTTACATTTGAGTATTGATGGAAATCAACTTAGTGGTTTGATTCCAATGGCGATCGGAGTGATTCCTAGTCTTCAAGTGCTTTCGCTTTCTCATAATAAACTGTCTGGTCCAATTCCTTCATCAATGTTTAGTAATGTTTCTTCAATTAGTCCTCCATCTTTAAGAATTGTTCAGTTAGGATTTAATGCATTCACAGACCTCATTATGCCATCAAAAGATACATTTTATAGTGTATTACAGATTTTAGATCTTCAAGAGAATGATATTCATGGTGAGTTTCCTTCTTGGTTGATGAATTTATCTTCGTTGATGGTTTTAAATCTTTCTGGTAATGCATTTACTGGTAAGATTCCTGTTGAGATTGGTAGTTTGTTGAAGTTGGAAGAGCTGAGATTGGCGAATAATTTGTTGATGGGTGAAATTCCAATTGAGATTCAGAAATGTAGCTCTTTACAGGCTCTTGATCTTGAAGGAAATCGGTTTTCTAGTGATTTTCCTGGGTTTTTAGAGGAGTTGAAGAGTTTGAAAACTTTGTCTCTTGGTGGGAATCATTTTTCGGGTTCAATTGCAGCGAGTTTGGGAAATCTTTCCGAGCTTGAGACATTGAATCTGAGACAGAATAACTTGAGTGGTAGTGTACCAGAAGAGTTATTGAGATTGAGCAATTTGTCAATTTTGGATCTCAGTGGCAATAATTTTTATGGTGAAGTTCCTTTGAGTATTGGGAATTTAAGGAGTATGATTGTTCTTAATATGAGCAATTGTGGATTTTCAGGAAGGATTCCAGCCAGCATTGGCAATTTATTGCGTCTCACCACATTGGATTTAAGCCATCAAAATCTCTCTGGTGAGGTGCCATTTGAACTCTCAGGTTTACCCAATCTGCAATTTATTTCTCTAGAAGAGAACATGCTCTCTGGTGATGTACCTGAAGGTCTCAGTAGTTTATCTAGTTTACGGCATCTGAACTTATCATCAAATGGCTTTTATGGTGAAATTCCATCAACTTATGGGTTTCTGCGGTTGATATCGGTACTATCTCTGTCCAATAATCACATTTCTGGTGTGGTTCCAGCTGAGCTTGGCAATTGTTCTAATCTTGAGGTTCTTCAACTCAGCTCTAACGGGTTAACTGGTGTCATACCAGCTGATCTTTCGCGTCTTTCACATTTGAAGGTGCTTGATGTTGGGCACAACAATATATCAGGCCAAATTCCAGAGGAAATCTCTAGATGCACAGCACTAACTTCTCTATTTTTGAATGCGAATCGTCTCTCAGGTAACATACCAGACTCAATATCAAAGCTGTCGAACCTAACTATGCTGGATTTATCGACAAACAAATTGAGTGGAGTAATTCCTGAGAATATTAGCCGTATAGCTGGATCATTGAGATACTTTAATGTCTCAAGTAATAAGTTGGAGGGTGAAATACCACCATTGCTGGGTTCAGAATTCAGTGATCCTTCTGCATTTGCAATGAATCAGAATCTGTGTGGAAAGCCTTTGGATACTAAATGTGAGAATAGAAGCAAGGGTAGCAGCAGGAAGAGAAAGAAACTGATATTAATGATAGGTGTTGCAGTTGCCGGAGCTTTGCTTGTTTCATTGTGCTGTTGCTGCTATATATACAGCCTTTTGCGTTGGCGCAAACAGCTCCTAGCTGCCAGTTCAGGGGAAAAGAAAAGAAGTCCTGCTCGCACTAGCTCAGGAGCAGAGGGAGGTCGTGGTAGTGGTGAAAATGGGGGTCCAAAGATTGTAATGTTCAATAACAAGCTCACATATGCAGAGACAGTAGAGGCAACAAGGCAGTTTGACGAAGAGAATGTGCTTAGTAGGGGACGTTACGGGTTATTGTTCAAGGCTTGTTTTCAGGATGGAACAGTACTTTCAATCCGCCGCCTCCCTGATGGTTCAGTTGAGGAGGGTGTGTTTCGTAAAGAGGCGGAGTCACTAGGGAAGGTGAAGCATAGAAACCTGACAGTTCTTCGTGGATATTACGCAGGTCCACCCAATGTTCGACTTCTTGTGTATGACTACATGCCTAACGGAAACCTCGCCACTCTTCTCCAAGAAGCATCCCACCAAGATGGTCATGTACTGAATTGGCCAATGCGGCATCTCATCGCCCTTGGTGTCGCTCGGGGACTAGCATTCCTTCATACTTCAACACTAGTCCATGGCGACATTAAACCACAAAATGTCCTTTTCGATGCTGACTTTGAAGCTCACTTATCTGATTTCAGTCTTGATCGCCTAACTCTAGTCTCAACTCCAGCTGAAGCTTCAACATCAACTACTGCAAATGGTACAGTTGGTTATGTAGCACCAGAAGCAATACTAAGTGGCGAAGTAAGCAAAGAATCAGATGTATACAGTTTTGGGATTGTATTGCTTGAATTATTAACAGGGAAGAGACCAGTAATGTTCAATCAAGATGAAGATATAGTGAAATGGGTGAAAAAACAATTACAAAGAGGTCAAATATCTGAATTGCTGGAGCCGGGATTACTTGAACTTGATCCTGAATCATCTGAATGGGAAGAATTCTTGTTAGGTGTCAAGGTTGGATTATTATGTACTGCACCGGATCCACTTGACAGGCCATCAATGACTGACATTGTGTTCATGCTTGAAGGTTGTAGAGTTGGACCTGATATTCCTTCTTCTGTTGATCCTACTTCTCATCCCTCACCAGCTTAACACCACCACCACCACCGAATCATTCCGATATGTTGTAACCGTTTTTTCTTTTCTTTTAATTTATTTATGTTTTTTCTCAACTTTTGGTCAACTCGAAAATCAAAATGAAGTTTTGGTTAAGGTGGGGACCACAGTCTTGATTTTCCCGCCAAAAGCAGAGACTATTTTATATAATACCACGTGGCAGAATTAGCAAAAAGTAGCCGTTAATGTTCTGAGTAGTGTAGCTGGACCCTGGACTGAAGACTGACTGAGTAGAAAAACACCAAAAAATGTGATTTGAAAATCAAAAGGTGTCGGACAGTGGAGCCCACTTCAATGAACCGGCACGTGGGAGGGAATTTTTTTTTAGCGCAATTTGATGGACCGGTTCAACCGGTATTAATTTATGATTTATGTTATCCATGTGTTTTGTTTGTGACACTGAGGTTAACAGGTTGCAATAATTTTATCAAATTAAACTTGTTTTTAGCAATTCTTTTGGGATTTTTCGATGTACAGTACTCTGTGTATATTGGGAATTGACCAAATTACTCACTTTGACAACAAACTTTAAAGTTGGTTGCAAAACCGACAACCAACTTTAAATTTGACAATGAACTTCGAGTCAACTTTCTTGACTAACATTGAAAAAGTCTTCGGTAGTTTTCTCTATTGAACTGTGTGACGTGGAAGAATATATATGACGTGGCTTGCCATTTAATGACACGTAAGTAAATAATAAAAACAGCAATAACAATTAAGTCCATGCGTGCTTTGCACGTGAGAAAAAACAATAACAGTTAACCCTTGTTTAAACATCTTCTTCTTCCTTTGTCTATTTTACACCATTAATCAATGTTTAATTTAAACCAATAACATTAAATTAACCTAATTCACAAAACCCCCAAATTTAAAAACCCTAATTTTTGAAAATCCCCAAATTAAAAAACCCTAATTTTTTAAAAATGCCCAAATTAAAAAACCCTAATTTTTGAAAATCCCAAAATTGCAGAAATAAATCAATTTCAAAGCTTTTAAACAAACAAACTACCAATATTATATGATTGCAAACAAACAAAGATAAAACCCTAGCTTATTGAAAACCTAGATTAGAAAACTTACAAACTTTCTTCAAAATGTCATACGGCCCCACCATGTTCTTCACTATTTCGACAAGAATTGAAGTTTTAACAGTAAAAACATTCCCTATTTGGACCACTTTGTTGGTAGGAAGAGAAGAGATTTTGAGTGGAGTTGACGGAAAGGGACCACATTGAAAGTGATTTTTGTAAAGAAAGAGATTTTTATCTGAAAGAAAGATTAAATTAGTTTTGATTTTATTAAATTAGTTTTGATTGTTGTTTGAAAGAGATTTTATTGTAATCAACTTTTTAATTAATCACGTGCCTACCATGAGCTTCTTATCGTGCCAACGTGGCAATAGTTAGTGACACCGTGTAGCAGTCAACGCCACGTGTTCAAATATTTTACACGTCAATAAGTGCGCCGACGAATTTACCGGATTCCGTTCCCAATGTTAGTTACGAAAGCTAACTCAAACTTCATTGTTAATTTTGTAGTTGGTTGTCAGTTTTGCAACCAACTTCAAAGTTCGTTGTCAAAGTGAGTAATTTGGTCATTGGGAATTAAAGGGTAAGTGAAGACAGATTCGAAGCTTCAAGTGACCGTTGAAGTTAGACAACAAATCTTCTACTGTAGTATTTTCTTTCGAGTATGTTTTTTTTTCTTTTGGGGTTTTTCATTTGTTTTGGGAATCTAGGTATCATTCATTTGCAAGTGATGGGAAAAATTATGATCTTAATTAAGAAAAAATAATTGCTATAAGAAAAAGAAAAAAAAGAGCTTTGAAGCAAAATACAGTATAGTGTATTGGGATTAATGATACTGTACCACATTTTAAACTTCATTGCTCATTTGATGAAATGATAAAATCTGGTGAACCCATGACAGACACATTGATTTTGTTTGGAGATAGTACAGTGAGACAATGTGTTGTGGACAAAGTGAAGTACATTATTTCTTTACAATGGAAGGTGGTCTATCTTAAAACAGTCTAAATGCTGAATGACCTAACATCAACAGCAATTCTGTGCCTGTGCAAGTTGGAGAACACAAAAGCATCCAAACAAAAAATATTTAAAAACAATTACAACTATTGGGTTCCATCCAATAGATTGGCTTCTATCTGACCATCCCAATACTTTACTGAATATTGAGTTGTTTTCTTTCCTTGGTAACTCTGAATGGTGGTGAT
Source organism: Aquilegia eximia (assembly GCA_023053565.1). Classification (NCBI taxonomy): domain Eukaryota; kingdom Viridiplantae; phylum Streptophyta; class Magnoliopsida; order Ranunculales; family Ranunculaceae; genus Aquilegia; species Aquilegia eximia. The sequence goes on from JALIGU010000010.1 coordinate 8,782,460, forward strand.
GATCATAGTGCTGGTCGTTGCACTGATGATGATAATGTTGCGTAAGTTCCTACTCAAGTAATAACTCATGTATCCCAATACAACTACCCAATGAGTATATTCAAATTTAGGTACAACAACCAATAGCCACGCCTCCGGATTATCTGTATGTTTCATGAAATATGTTTTTAACTAGGGTTCCACCATTAAACTTTGATATACACCCCTAAACACAGTTTCATTGTTGTTGATCATTGATTTAGACTACAAGCTTTATGATAGCTTAGTAAAGTATTTAGGAGTAATATAAACTTCGACACAGATGTTTAAATTAAAATTTAAAAACTGTACATTAGCATCTGACATATATAACTGATCCCCAATACAACAATAGATGGATGATCAGTTCATGACGTACTTAATACAGTGATGGTTTACATAATACAATGAGGAAAAAAAATGAAGCTACTACACCCGTAAAAGGGACAATTGTACAGTTACTTCCATTATGCTGATGTTAAGCCTTCTGGGAGGGACTCATTGCTGGAGTCAGATGAGAGAAATCTACGGCAAGCATGGAACACAGCCGAATGGAATCCATTTGGGTTATCAATGAATGCAAAGTGACCGGCCTGTAACAAGGATCAGAAGAAAAATTAGTAACTCAATCAATGAGTGTAGATTTCCTTTATTGCATATATGCACCTCAAAAGTAAGGTTCAGGTTCAATGCCCTAGAGGAGTAAAATAGACTAATAACTATGAACTGATGGTAAATACAATAGTAAATCAGTCATAAGGCAGGGAATCCTTTGTTCTCAATGCAAGGGGCCCATAGTTCACATGCCACAGGCTGACACTGGTGAAAATCTCTTGCAGTATATTTCTGATGGTTTTTGTCATCATACTGCATGACTGCATTCATGTTGGGAGAGGAGGCCTACATGGCATTCATTTATATATGGTGGGATCACCCCTGTAAATGCACCCATGTCAGTTATCCACCTCCAAAATTACCCCCACAACTCCATACAGTGCTTTACATTATCCAGTAAGCAATTTTTTTCCTTTGAACAGGATGTGTGTGCATGAGAGAGAAGTACCTGAGGAACCCGGAGTATTTCACATGGGACCTTCATATCCTTTCGAGCCTCTTGAGCCCCTTGGTAGTTCATCCAATCATGAAAACCATAGATAAAAGTAGTTGGTACTTTCCATTCTGATGCGCTGCACCCAAATAAATAATGTACGGAGAAATGTTATAAAGCTACCATTGCTTTCCAATCTATGATACTGTAGACTACAAATCTCATATAGAAACCGAAACTGTTGTATGGTATTGATATACCGAAACTGCCTCTTGACCTTCATATACTGTAGACTACATTTATGAAATGATCTCTATATATATTGACTGAGAAAACCCATCAACCAAGCTTGTATAATATTGATTTCAGAACAAGGTATTTAAATAAAGCAATATGTTCCATGGTCTATTATATGCATCGAGATGCAGAAGTTAAGATGCCTAAAGACAGACGTAAAATCAGTACAATTGATTTCACAACACATGAATATGATTTGTACCTAAAGGTGCATGACTTCTACTTCAAAGAATCTATTAGTACATATAAACTAATACATTTAGGTTGAATCAAATAACAATACTTACCTAATAATTTAGTTCTTTGATGGTTTATACCTCTTTTAGTTTCTTTTCTATTTTCCGGCAAAGAGGTAAATTTGAACTCATGACTACGATAGCCTTACTATTATTAATCTATTATCATTCAGATCTTCCACCATGTTCATTTCCAGGTAATACTATTACTGGATTGGGTTCAGATCCGATGGGTGTTATCAAAGTCTGATCCATGAAGATATTTTAATGAATGGAGGCGACTATATTCAAAATTCTATCAAATCCTCGATAAATATAAACAATTTTATATAGTAGAAAAATAATAACTAAGATAAAAAATGTGTTTTGTATATATGAATGTCATAGATGCATTGTACAATATTTCAGGTTGGCCAACATTATCCAATACGTGATGACCAACAACTACTTATTCGACAGCATCCCATATGAGTAAAATAGTAAGACATTGACCTCAGTGTTCTCAAAAATTATCTGGTGATAGTTCTCAAAAATTCTACATTATGAAAACCTTGCTTATTCTGAGGATATGATTTTTACTTTTTACTTGATATGAAAATAATGTAACTTCAGACTGATTGAGACACAAAATTAATTGAATAAAAGAAAGAAACAGATAACCAAATAATTTATGGTCATGAATAAGAAAAAAGATAAGCAAATGGCCAAACTATCGAACTATGCAACAAAGTAGGGTCGAATTCCCATTCCATGCAATCAACAAAATTAGGGCTTATTTAATCATTAAACTTTTAAGTTTTTTCAATTTATACAATGTTGTTATAAGACCCTTAACGGACGTTTGTTATTTGCTGACTGTATATTTTTTTTTATTTAATGTTGACTGTCTAAACAATGGTTGCTGACTGTATGAAAACAGGGCACGGGCCTAGCACTTGATCGTCTTCCTACTTTATAAAATTCCGACTTTTCCCAATTCAAAATCCCTAATTCAAAATCCCCAATTCTCAAAAACCTAATTGCTGCAAGAATTTGGCTTGAAATAAAAATGTCTTCTTCAAATTCCAACTCTTCTAACAAGAACTGCTATTGTGGGTCATCGCCTCCTTTGAAATTACACTGTCGTAACCAGCAAGATGAAGAAGAACATACTGAAGCATACATCCATGACCAGCAGAAAGAACAAAACGATCACGGTTAAACTAATAAGGATTCTTGGGGTTATATCTCATGATCTCATCATATAAAATATGACCCACCCATAGGTAAACCTAGGTGACCACAATTAGCTTTTTCAACAGGATCACTAGAAGTATAAAAGATGAATTATACTAGAAGTAGAATATTAGGGTGGAAAGCTATATATCTCAATGTGAGACATAACTTGTATATAATGAAAGAAGTGTGTTAGACAAGTCACTACTAGTACAATAGGATCAATAGCAAGGAAATGAATCATATTAACGGATTTATCAAACAAAGCTGTTTCAGTCTTTTCTAATGTCTCTACTGCTTGAGCTTTAATTGAAGATCGAGAAATCAAGTTGTTGTTATTGCTTTTACGCAAAGATCTCAAGATACAAATAGTTTGGGTAAATGATGATTCAAGAGTTCGAGTACTGTGATTGAAACCAGGTAAAGAAAGACGGTCAGAATGAAGGGTAGAGTTATGAGAAATAGTTCTACCCATAAGAGCTTGAGAAACTGTTAGAGACGAAGAAGTAGCCATTATTGTTCCTAAGAGTTTTCTCTCAATCTCTCTTCTCTCTATTGAGAAGAAGAGTTGGTTTTGTTGGTAGCGATGACGAGAGAGAGAGAGAAACAGAGGAAGAGAGAGAATTTGAAAGAAGAGAGAACCAACAAATATTTTACAGTCAACAATCAAAATTACATAGTCAGCATTTAAAAATATAACAAAAATCCAGATTAGTAAATAATAACGCCTGTTAGAAATAATTTGACGGCATTGTATAAATTGAAAATACTTAAAAGTTTAATGATTAAATAAACCCTAAATTTATTGATTGCATAGAATGGAAATTCGACCCTACTTTGTTGCACAATTGGATAGTTTGGCCTAAGCAAATAGATTCTGGCCATGAATCTTCCTTGAGCCCCATCAACAGAAGCACACAATGAAGCATGCCATTCAGAACCTTTGAGTTTTAGGCTCATGCCTGTACTTCTTTATCCTTTCTTTTTTCACCCTCTTTTACTTTTCCAGTTTTTCCTATATATAATGTCCAATGCTGTTCAATTAGACATCCCTCTATCTTTTCATTTAGCTTTTTACTCACATTGAACATCTCTTCATTCATTTATTTTGTAAAACTTAAAATGACCAAAGGACAATATTGTGGAAATTGGAAGTAACCAGGTCCTTAGTTAGCTTTAAGGATTGACTAAATGGCCTTACACAATATCATCATTATTTTTCTCGTCTTTCTAAATCCTCCAAGAACTTTCCACGTATTAAACATTTAAACTAGGTTTTATATCTTCTTTTTATTTTTTATTTTTTTTGTATTATTATTACCCTTACAATCAACACAAGCTCACCAAGTTTATGCTTTACCACTAGGGAAAGTAGGAAAGTAGCTGCAGGGCTTTGGTGGTATCAAGACAAAGGTGTCGTTTGTTTTTCATTCAGCAGTCTAAGTGACTGAACTTAAGTGGGTGGACCACCGTATTCAGTCTTCAGACTGTTTGTTTTCTACTAACCATTAAGCACTAAATCTATTTCCTTAACTGATATTTCAGTTAAGTCATTAAGTCTTAGAATTTGGCAGAATGAATCAATTAATGACTTAATGTATTAAGTGATATTCAGAACTTAATGTGTATTCAGTGCTTAATGCTAGAAAAAACAAACGACACCTAATGCTACTGATCTGGCAATGCCACATTGTGGGCAATCCAGAACACTCTGGCATGTGTATAGGCTATGGTGAATGAAACGAGGTCCATAACTTAAGGCTGTGGTCATTACGTTACCTTTCATATCACAAGGGCGATAAAATGAACTTTGTTGGATGGTGCACTCTTCATAAATTATTGTTTCTGACTTCAAATCATTAATCTGGTCCAAGATTTGCTCGTTCTTAGCAATATTTTGCAGTCATAAAATTTTTTTAGGTAGCAAAATTATAGATAATTCAATGCTACGATGTTTACGATTTTTTTTTATTTATTAAACAATTCAGGAGTAACATCTATTCAAATTATAAACCATGAACCTGTGTAAGAGGGGCAGTCGTGCAAATGCTCCGAAAGAAAATATGTACTTTAAGCACAATTCTCCACTAGCTTTGGCAGCTAAAGTATGGTAAGTGTAGTCTACAATTGTAAGAATGAAGTATCAGAAAATAGAAAATCAACAACACCATGTAGAACTACAGTCCATGTCTATAAGTCTGCAGTTATCTAGACCTACCTGTAAGCAATCTGGACTCGTCTTCAGTTAATAATTCACCGGTTGAATATGCACCAAATCTAGCACTGGTATATCTCCGGACAAGATTTGGACCCCAAGGACCTAAACCTCTGCATAATACAATTAAAGATGGCAAGGAAACATTATATATACAAGTGAATAGAAATTTTGTCCTTTGGAATTTGATCACAAATTGAAATGATTCGCAATAATATCAACCAATCAAAATTGGAAAAATTTCCACTACAACTATATGATTGGAAATTGTATAACAAGCTGAATGTCATTTAGTAGGTAAAACAAACTTTTTTCAAAAAACTCAAGATTAGTGTGTAATCCCAACTACAAGTAGCAACATGAATTTTCACCATCTTGGTAAGTATCTTTTAGTAGAGCCCTAATCACTTTAGTCTTATCTCTCATTGTTTGGATTCTTGAATCCCTTCTAAATATTTGTTCTTTTGGTTCCTAAATTTGGTTATGATTTTCAATGTCCTCACCTGCAGTGCTATACTAGTCTATATACATGCTCTTGTGAAAGCACACCAACTCCACAAAGAAGACTCTTTTCTATAGTAAAAGAAATAATACACTTGTTCCACAGATAATAACCATAGTGACAAAATTCCCCAAAAATTCGGCCAAGAATGCGGAAATTTGCAGTGGGAGGGGGTTCCCGAAATAAGTGGCGTTTTTACTTTGGATTCGTTCTTTTCTAGAAAATCCGGCGAAACTATTAAAATCGTTAAAATAATAATACGTCGGTAAGTAGACAGGGTCAACAAGAATCCTTTCTCCAACTCATACAACTAAGAGTGCGGCTACAATCCAGATAATCGTATACGGTGAACATCCACAGCCTTTAAATTGATACGAATCTCACATATTTCAAGTAAACAGCTATCAATAGCAAATTATTTTACCTTGTTAATTAAAAAGAGAAAAAAAAATAAAGAAAAAAAAAAACGTTTTTGTTTCTCTTCCTTCTTCACTTCTCTTCTTTACAGGGTTCACCCATAGAGGCAGAGGCGGGGGAAACCAGATGTGGGGATAATAGCTTCAATCTCCAAGCCTGAGTTATTTCGCCGTTTCTTTTGGTCTGGTTTAATCTCTAAATCTAATTGGACAGATCATAGGTTCTTATAACAAAAAAAGAATGAATTTGCTCTATTCAATTATTTGAATTCGAAAGTATGGAAGGGGTTTTGGAACATGAGTGATTGGAGACTTCAACTATCAACTTAATTAAGCTATTCAGTGAAGGTTTGTAAAGCCACTCATGTAAACTTGGCTATTCTGCTACAGAAAACAACAGTGAAATCAAGATTGGAGTGCAAATTTGTTGTTGTTGTCTCAAGACAATAGGAAGACCCATGAAAAAGACTGCAAAAGTCGAGATTAAAATAAGAAAAGAACTTAGTCCAATTTCAATCAGATTTTATCATGAACTTTTTTCCTTTCAAGAAACTGCAAAGAACCATTTAGACCTCGTCACCTCTGAATTATGCGCTAACATCTGTGCATTTTTTTTCGATCTAGCCTCAAGACTCCGTAGTAGTAGAGAAAGAGGATGAGATGAGGACTTGAGGTGAAGAAGAGAACCAGAGAAGGATGAGAAACCAAGCGTTATTTTTCCTTTCTCTATTTTTTTTTTTTTTTTTTCAATTAACAGGTCAGTAAAATTATTTGTATAAATCAAAGGGCTGCGGATTGTAGCCGCGCTTTACAACTAATAGATAAGATTAACCAGGGCCCACTCCATTGACTAACTCACTAACTCTAAACTTTGTCCCAATGAATTCTTAAAACTCTGAATCATTTTGACGGCTGTAAGTAACACCTAAGCTTTTTTCTTAGGTGTAGCTATCACAGGTTACTTCTTATACCTTACCACAGGATGTCACTGACATGGCGTATGAGTTGGTGATTTATTATTAAAAGTAAGTTAAAAATAGTTGAAATTACAAAAAGACATAAATTCTTTAATTTTTTACCATTGAGCCGCAGGATTTTAGGCTTGATCTTTATCTTTCGGCTTGTTTCAGGTTTTTCAAGAAAGAAACGGTCAGGCTTTCTATTCAAACTTCTTTATATATCGATTTATATTTTATAATCCGTCTTTTTCTTGCATTTTAGATTTTACTTAGGTCCCAAATCAGTAGCCGTTCCTTCAGCTCCTAGTTTCAAAGCCAAGTCAGCAGCTATGATATGAAAGCATTTCTTTCGAGATAGCCAGTCCAGGTGCTCGGGGCAAGAGCTAACTGTAGCAGTCTAAGGCCGAGATGAATCGATTGACCTTTTATATATGGTTAATTAATTTTGTGGTATGCAATTTAAGATTGTATTCTGTATGATATTTAACCTTTTATTTCTCATAACATCTAATTTGTTATTGAGAGATACATGAATATAATTTTTCTCTAAAGTTTATATATCCAAATTTATTACGAAATATTCATGAATTTATTTATGAAAAATATCCGAATTCATCGAATTTCTAAGGCACCAAGTTATTGCCGATTGCGAACTTTGTCACTATGATAAATAACTACTGTTTCATTCATTTCAGCATAACTCAATCATAAAACATACTTTAGAAAGGAAGGTTTTCTAAAGGAAGGAGGATCATGTCCATGGGAGTTGAAGCACACAGTACACAGAGTAAAACAACTGATCGGGTTGTTGGAAGGTTTTCATAATATGCATGTACTTAGAGAATGTAATAGGCATGCTGATATACTTGCATCCACAGCTCCTACTCATACAAGCATTGATGTAATTCCTAGTTCTTTCTCGGAGGACATTAGGAAAATAGTGAATGAGGACTCTATAGGAACTATATATGTCCGAATGTAACTAGCTCTTTTTACCTTAATGAAACGAGGTAAGGGACCTCTAAAACAACCCTGCTTATCTACCAAAAAAAAATAAATCATAAATTAAAAAACCTCTATGTATCTTCTGACAAATCACCATCACTCTTGACATTCACACTTTTACTGCTCACCAAAAGTTACACTGCTAATAGATAACAACCAAAAGTCACATCTTTGATTGGTATGCTAAATATTCCCACGGAACTTTAGCTAATTTGTTCATCAACATGCTTAATAATATATTAATATCAAAGAGAGAGTCCTGATTTTGTGGAAATTATTATTGGCAATGTAAGCATTAAGTGTGCGGAGATAATTTTTTAAGTATCTTCCGGAGATGTTTTTGTGAGTAAAAATTCCCTCAAACCACTACAATGGTTCCAAAATCAGGATTATAGCCGATATTTTAGGAGATTTGTGGCTGATTTTCAGCAAAATTAAGATCTTACCTGATATTTCCCTCCGAATATTAAACAGACCAATCAAACAGACCCATAATATCAATGTTTATTAAACCAATTTCTTTCTTTACAAAAGATACAATTTTATCCGTGGTTCCAGGGTGTATATATATTATATATAAGCTTTTGAGATCCATGAACTGGATTCCTGTCTCAACATAGTTTCATTTTGCGATAAAAACAGTTAATATACTTATTAGCCAGTATATGTACGAGTAAAAATAAAACAGCAGGCAGGAAGACAACTTACCGGATAACTTTCTGGGGAGTGAAGTTGCTTTCCCAAAGATGATTTGCAATGGCTCCTTTCCATGTTGCTCGGAATCGAGTTAGCCACTCAGACTTGGAAGCGTCTGAATCTGACGAGAAACCGGCAGGCCCCACCAAAATCAAATGTTGAACATGTTCAGGATGCTGAAATACGAATCGATTCATCATCACAAAAGTCGAATCAAATGACATTCACACCATATATATATTTTATCAATTTTTGGTGCATCCAATGTTGCAGGTAATTGCTTATTACGACCTTTGGGGTCAGGTGTATAAAAATTAGATTACCTTGAGAGCATACTTGGCTGCAACATATCCTCCAAATGAATGACCCAGTAAGATAAAATTGCTGAGATTTTTGGATTTGCGCCATTCCTCGAAAGAATCAATGAACCATGCCTCAGTCTCTGCATGGACACCCAAAGGGAGACATTGATTATCTAGCAAAGTTAGGAAACACCATGAAAAATTCTAAGTTTTTAGCAAATAATATTCATTAAAACGTAGATGGTGCATAGGTTTTTACCACATCCTAACATCTATGAAAACAAAAGGCTTTCTTCTAGTTTTCGAATGTATCTTATTTTTATCGTGGTTAATATAATAAGAAAAGCAAGTAACATACTAACACACATATTAAGCCCCTGAAAAACAGGAAGACTGCTCAGATGCCTTTAAGGTAAAATAGAGTAGCAGCAACACAGTACAGTCACCCATTTGCTTCACTATTGAAGTTAAGTAACAAAAGCTAGCTTGAATGTTCAAATTTTATCTAGTTGGACCCACATAAAGTGAGGATTTATTTGAAGTACTATAAAGTTCCATATTCCCATAATGAACTACTATCAAGAGCCAACCCTAAGTGGTTGATTTGTGCTCTCTGGTATGTCTTTTTTTCTGCTTTCTATGTGTACTTAACAGAGAAAATGAGATATCCACGACCAGTACTCCAGATGACAGAAAAAAGATGTGTTATATTTCCAACAACCTTAATGCTTCAGATGAAACTAATGAACTTTATGAGATGCTGAAAAAAGTAAATCTCCTTTGATCTTTCCGGTTCTCTACTACCATACAACCCTTGACAATCTGAAGGATCTTCTTGTCCTAACAAACCTGTCCAAGAGACATTAGAAAACAAGTCCTAGAATTTAATTTTTTTATACCAATCACTCCACGTCTCCACGTATCCCCACAAGCCCATTCCATCCAACTGTAATCCCGAATTCCCCAGTTGACATGATCATGCACCTTAGAGTAAATTTAACTATAAATTTAACTATTTAAGTACACTTGGCAAATGAGACATGGACTAGCTCTCCCTCTATCATCAATAGAATCATAAGCAATGAGAAATTGAGAATGCCATCTAGGAACTTCCTCCCATTAGTGAAGGTCCTTTGTTTCTGGAAAATGACATTACAGGTCGTCCTCTACAACATGTAAAATTAGACCGTACTGATGATAAGGAAATAAATAGACGAGTATTTGAGCAAGAAAAGAGGAATCTTGTATAGGGTTATCTTGGATGTCAAGGATGCCTTGTTATATAGGGCAAAGGCAAATCCACCATTCATAAGGTCAAGGATCCTGTTTTTTTTTTTTTTCAGATCGGAGGGATTTGCTTTGTGTTTTATTGTACCTTCTCTTTTCATGAGTCTCTTGCTTTTGTGTTTTAACGTTACCAACAAATTCTTTTCTACAGGAAAATATAATACAATTTGATATTTCTCACTAGCTCTTTGCTTGGTTGCACGCCCTTGAATATAAATAAGAGGCTACTACGCTCACCTGTGCACTTACATCACCACCTGAGCTTCGCTCAGCTCCTACACCAACCACAAACTTGAATCATCGTGTGGCTGGCTGCTAAAGCAAGCTGAAGACATGGCCCTAAGACTAACAAAGAATTTCAATGAACCTGGACAATCCCAATAACAACATATGCCTCTTAGGTAATGCACTGTGTTATTGGATTGAGCTGGCAAGACTGATGTTGGGTAGTATTCAGAATCTAGTCTTGCGTGAGACTTTAACCGGCCCAATCCTCCCAAGGTGTGAGTATGTGAACCCTCCCTCCACCTTTTGAAGAGAAACCACCTCAACTCCCTAGATGTTTTATTGAACATGAACATAATAAACAACTCGAAGCCCAATTTTGATGTAAACTAACTCAAACTAAAAACAAATTGTCACATATTTCTAGAATCTTAGTGTGTAACTCTTCATAAATGCTAAGTGGGTTGCAGGGATTTCCATTCAAGACTTGCAAACTCAATGGAGAGGAGGGATCTTACTGAAGCTAGGAGGCAGATACGAAAGGTCCTCCAAGTGATGCTGGGAAATTTGGCTTGAGACAAACAATATGACATTTTGAAGACAAGTCAGTCAGCAAGTCCTGGTTTCGATTGATACTGCAGTTTGGAGGACATTCTACCTGCCAACCTTGAAGGGGATGGGCAGAGCCTCACCTTGCTGTGGGCCAACCTAGAGGGGTGTCACTGTCACCTAAGATGATCTCATATGTGGAGAGGAAAAAAAATGTAATAGCTAGACGTATCTGGTAATTTGCTAAGGGCTTTCTGTGATTACCTATATCACACCTATTAATAAAATTATTGTTTTACCAGTCAACAGAAAAAAAAAACCCTATACACTCAAAGTCTAGTATAGATTTGTATTCTCTTGTTGTTCAATATATAATTTTTCAACAGTTTCTAGAATAGTTGATGATAAATACATCCGATCCTTATCTTCCACCTTCCTTGCACTATCACTCCAACTTTACAAGAAGGATTAGTTTTTTAATGCACAGCTCATGGTATTATTAAATTGGATTGTGGAAATAAATTAATAGTGATTGGCGAAAAGTCCATAATTGATGCAACCTGCTTGTGGCACAATATCAGAGTTTCTTAGTCACTACTACAGTACTACTGTTGCATGAACATGAGGAGTGTAGAACAATAGCTAGTTGAAACCAAATTGCCTCAAGTAAAAAGACAAATAACTCATTGAAAGTTGAAAACCAAAATGCCTCATATAGATAGCTCATAAATGGTAAAATGAATATGGTACTAAGTTTATGATAATGATATTTAGAGTTCCAGAAAGATTTGTCCAGGTTTTCGTGTACCCAAAACTTAATATGAGTAAGATACCAACACTCGTACAATCGTACTACTGTCCAACAAGCACAGATCAGCTGACCCTGAAAACACTACTTCCGTTGGATACAAAACCAGTACTTGTTTGTGTGAGGATGGCATATATTGCATCTCATCTTATAGTTGGATATGCTACAGGGAGGCACTTTAGACAAGCAATATAAAAGAAAAGGCAGAGAGGAAGAGAAGGAGAGCACAAACAGCAGGCTTCTCAAAGAGAACAAAGTGCAAGACATGCATACAAATCTTTACATAATTAATTCGATATGAGATTATATTTACTCATGGATTAATAGTTCTATTTTATATATAGCCATGTTACTGTCGATCAGTTAAACCAAAACTTCTCATACATAGATGAACTATTTAAATATGAATATCTATGAATAAAAATTAACTCAATAAAAGGCTCAATGTGACTAACCTTCGGTGCTTTTGCATGTGAAATCTGGTCTGCTTGATCCACCCCAACTGTAAAGAAAAATCAAAAATCAGTGACACATTGTAAGATTTTAATACTTGAAAGGAACCTTTGAACAATTACTGGCAAGTTCTATATACTCACCCAAGTTGATCAATAGCAATGACTTTAAAACGACTAGCCAGAGCATCAAAGTTCCGAAAAAAGAATCCTTGAGAAGCAGCATACCCATGAACCATGACAAGAGTGGGAGAACCCTCCTTACTATCAAATGTGACAGTATTGATAAATCTCGGCTGATCACTTGTGGACCGAAACCAACGAACATTAGAACCAGGTGGTCCTGATCCTATATTAACCATCTCTTGAACATATGGAGTCCTGTAAATGAAACAAACCTCCACTAATCAGTCAATAAACAAAAACTATAACCCTGCATATCAGTTAGTGGACTAGTGGCCAATCGAACTATCAGTGAAGCTTCAGTTTAAACGAGCAAATTTATATATTAAAAGAAAAATAATAATGAAAGTGGGTAAGGGAAGACTTCATCAGTTCATTACTATAGAAGATTAACATCCAATCATCCATAGTAAGTTATGAATTCCTGACCCACTCTCATCATTTACACAAGCTCCTTCTGTAAAATGCTTTAAAAAAACCGTAAAGTCATATTCTATTATGCTTTTGGTCCATAAATTTACAACTCTTGGTAAGCGTCCACAAAGGTAAAAATGAAAGTTGACGAGTTTCTAATTATCTAATATGTATATACCTTGAAGGCTTGAATTGTATACAACTACAAAGGATAAGTAGCTGGCCGAAGGATTTGGGCAGAATCTATTGTCGTAAACATTGTCCCCATTTTACATGCTCCAAATTTGTTTGAATTTAGTAATACCGCTAAATTAAAGGTCAAGACAGTCAAACTGCTATTGACCATGGTAGAATTGTAGAAATACATCTCATGTTTGGGGATGATATCGAATCATCAATCATGTCATGTGCCGTATGATACTATGATGGGATATTGGAACAATGGAAACCTAATAGAGCAATAGACTTGCCCCGTCTGTTTAAGGAAATCATTGTAAAGATACTTTAATAGTATAATATAGTATCTTTCTTCTCTTTTAAAAAGACTTGAAAATGCAAAGGTAATACACAGATGATATTGTATGATTATGAGTAACATTACATCCACCATCATACTGACTCGAGATACTCACCAGTACTATACACAGTGTAGTGTTCTGGCCAGTAGTATACACAGTGTACTCACATTACATTCGGAGCGCCTTGAATTTCTAATTATCTGATATCTAATAGGGTGTTGACGTGTGTTATAAGAATTTAACTATGGTTAACTAGATTTGGCGCTTTAATTAAAAGAAGACAGAGGGCTCCTAGAGTAAGGGATTTTGCCTCGTCTTTATCTTACTAATTCATTAGGTAAACCACCTTCTCATCTTCATCTTGTTGCTGTTATTGGTTTTCTTAAGGTCACACTTTACAGTGAACAACTCAATCACAGTGGCTACTGTACCATCATCATAGTAAAACAACTTGTATTGCAGTTTCTACAATCAATGAAAAGCACAATTTATCCAGAAATAAAAAAAAAAGAAAAAAGAGAATTAACTATAACTAAACTACTCATTGATAAAATTATAAAAAGCACATTTAATTCAAGGGTAGGCTCAATTCAATAATTTTAGTGCACATTTAATAAGTGAAGCTCCCGTTGAAATGAGAAAACTTTAATATTAAGATAAAAAATGAAGTGAGTTGCAGCAATAAAGGAAAACTTCATCGCCAGAGGATCAACATCCAAAGTAAGTTATACATTCAAATTCAAACTCGTTGTGTGTATTACTTTAAAGAAAACCTAAAGCCCTAATCCATTTTGGTTTTCCGGTGTTTAAATTTATACCTCCTCACAATCACAACACTAAAAATGAAAGTTAAGTTATTATGAATCATGCATCATGAATTGTATCGAAACTAGACAGAATAGTTTTGTTGGGCATTACAATTAACTTTGTTAGGCAATCCTTGTAACATCTAGGAATGTCAAATAAAAAAACATATAATTAGGGATTAGGGATTGTTTAGATCAGATACATACTTGACTAAAGAGAGAAGACGTTTTTCAGAATCAATGATATGATCAGTAGAAGTAGGTATCCATCGAAGAATTGACGGCCAAATCCCAATACCTCGAGATGTAGAACTTGTTGTCGATGATGATGATGATGATGTAACAGCTTCAACATTCGCAGCGGCAGCAACAGCAGCTTTAGCTTTAGTAGTTGTTGTGTTGTTGATTTGTTCAGACATCTTCTTCTTGTTCTTCAAAATTACTGAGTTCGACCACCGTCTTATCATTCACATTCATACAATTGAAGTATTATTGAACTGGTTTATATACACTATATATATACAATCTTCGCTAACTTGCACCGCAAGAGAGAGAATGACACGAAGAAGAAGAAAGAGGAAGGAAGGAAGAAACTCAATTGAATTGTTTGACTGCTTTACTTTCTCTCTCTCTCTCTTCGACTTTCTTCTGAAGAAAATGATTACGTTCGCTCTTACGCATTATTAGCGATTAAAAGGGTTTATTTATTGCGATTGCCCCCCAGATTGATGATTGAATTTGCAAAATGCCCTTCTTTTTCAATTAATACTGCTAAGTCGGCCAGTGCTAGAATCAACGGAAGACGAAAATAGGCCGTGCCTATAAAACCACAAGACCAAAATAGGCCGGCCCTATAAAACCACAAGACAAGACAAGATAAAATAGGCAGTGCTAGACTGAACCATGCTGATACAAGCATCTAACAAACAGAATCTATCTATCTATCTATCTAATCTATTATTTACATGGAACTAGATAGTTAAAAGGAGGAGAAGGGGAAATTAAACAGCAATTAATTGTCAGAGCTAAAAAAACTTAACCTCCTCACTATGGTTTACAACTTGTGCACATATAAATTACATGGGTGCAGTTATAGACCATGGATCAGTCAAGTCAACAGACACCTGAGAAGAAAACAACTGTACAAAAATTTTAAGAGACGCGACAAATTTTTTAGCATCTCATCAATGGAAACCCTGAAGCACGAATAAGGTTTAATGTTGTAGCTTCAAAAATACAACCTCGAAGAACAAACACCTTCGACTTCGGGTAGTAAAATTTGAACTTACAGTGAACTGACCCCGATGAAAGGATACTTGCCATTTTCCTTTGAGCCAAGGTGTAGGTCCACAGCAAGACAAATCCAATGATTACTGGTACTCAACATGGCTATTCATCTGATGTGTCAGATCTGGGTATCAAATATCATATTTTCCAACAACAGTTTCGGCACAAGAGGGTCCCTGCAGCTGCTTGAACAGGATCATGGAAACCAGGAATCACCCACCTCTCCAGCAACAAACTTCTATAACACTTTGATAGGTACTTGAAATGATTTTGATATATTGAAATGACCAATGCACCCATTTCCGCAATTTACTATACAGATGGCCATGAATAGGGTCCGTCAACCAAGACACTAAGGAAATTAACTTTTAACAGGATTCGACAACATATGCTTGTCAATTAACTTGTCCACGAAGGCGCGAATCTACAAGTTGATAAAAACCAAAATCATCAACACTTCAAAGGAAAATTATGAAAATTATAAACAAAGAATATATATTATAGATCAGATAAGAGAGATTAGAAATACATCCAAGTTGAGACTGCATACACACATTTGAAACTGAACCAAATGAAACATAGTGTGCATTTCATTTGGGGAAAAAGTCTTGCAAGGTAAAATCGTCATTACCCACCAATTCCCCTCTTTCTCCCTCTCTATTCTTCATTTCCCCCATTCATCTTCTACCTCTCTCTAATTTTCCCGAAAACTAACTTTCTACAAATCAAACACATTATTAAACTAACAAGCTCACCTTATTCTTCCGCTTAAAGTCGAGAAAGTCAAAAGCATTCATGGCTTTCTCAGCATCTGTAACCAGCTCCATGACCTGATTAAACCATAACAAGGAAGTAAAGTAAGATGGTAGTGCTGAGAGTCTGCAGACCTTACTTGGAAGAATAATTGTATCATCAGAAGAAAGTTCATTGCACAGCTTCTCCAATCAACTATTGAATTGTACACATACACATAAAAAAACCTCTATTGCAAATGCAAGAGCTAGAGACTACTAAATGCAACAAAAAGATAAGGGGAATACCTTAGTTACACTCTTCCTCATTATTGACTTATAACCTTCTCTATCAATTTTTCTAGTTTTATATAGAGGCATAAGCAATGATCCCACATAGTCCGCGACAGCCTTTTTAATACGCTCTCCTCCTTTTGTTTGATTGTCAGCCAATACTTGGTTTACAGCACCTTGTGAAACAGCACTTCCTTCTTTTCTTCTGTCATATCTCCTGCTCACTGGTTTTGATGCTGCGCTTGAATCCTCCTCATCTCTTATATTCAGTGTATGGTGAAAGAAGTCAGGGTCGACTGCTGCTGCTTGCGACTGCCATCTCTCAATGTCCTGATAGTCCTTCACCCCTCCACTACCAGCACTGTCAACCCACGCTTTCGTAAATCTACTATCAGTAACTGCACTTTCTCCAGAGTGCTCTCTGAGGTTCATATGGTACCCAACTTCATTTGATTGGCTCTGCTGCGTATAATTATCACCCGACATTCTTGAAGTGTCAAGATTGGCACAGGCGGCCGAAAAATCAACAGCCCAATTCCGAACTTTGCAGTTCCTGGAGTCAATTTCTGATAGACAATCTTGCCTTCCTAAGACTCCCCCTGACCATCTTTTCCTAAAATCAGACTCATCCATTTGTGCATACTGCTCTCGTCTAGCAAATTTGTGAAATGAGGGTATCTTGGGAAGCTCACGTATTGAAAGACGCTCTGCTTCAGAAGATGTGTATGCCTACAGAAATAACCAACATCAAAGTTACATGAATAAGAACAATAATATTCACTTCAATTACAAAGTCACTTAGACAGCACATATCCATAGAACAAAAACAAAATACACTCATCATATAACATTGGAATTGATAAACATGGAACTTGATGTAAACTATAAAAAACGCAGAAAAAAGGTGGCAAATATGAATGGAATAAGCACATACATGGTTATTTTCATGTAATAATCAAGTTTGGTTATTAGATCATATTTCATTGTAAAGACCCATACTAAACTTTCAATCAATCATGTACACAAACGCACACAGCCACACACAAACAAATTTTTTCGCACCTTAATATCCAATTAACTAACAAGATAATTTCACTGTTTGGGATCATTATATAAACTGACAGAAAGCATATAGAATAAATAAATCTTGTTTAGGGTTATAGCAGAAGAAACCTCTGCAGCTGCAAGAGCGGCAGCACGAGCTGCTTCAGCAGCAGCAAAGACAGCAGCTTCTTCTTCAGACATGGGAACATTGTTGTCTGGAACGTCAGCTGCCTTAGAATGATGGTCTTGTCCAACTTCTCGTGAATGCAATGAGTTCCCCTCTGACTTTGAACCAGTAACGGTGTCCAACCTGACTAGCTTGCTGTTTGTTTTCTTATTGTTTGCATTTGATAGAGTTTTCTTCCCAGGTGGAGAAGGAACATGCATGTTTCCTCGATTATATGTTGCAACATCAGCCATGCGTGTATACTTTACAGACATAGAAGCTTTGGAGAATTTCTTCTTGGATAACTCTGTTACAGTTGCTTGTCTCAACAATTTCAAGCCACCATTAGCAGCTTTTTCCTTCCGGAAGACTTCAATCCACATGCTGACCAGCTGGCTTGCAATAGCACGAATATCACGACTAGTATGAACACAGACTTTCTCTTTAACAGTTCTTCCTACCCCTGCATCAATTCAACATGTATGACATTGAATGATTATGATGCATACTTTGTTCAAACATGAATATTTAACCGATCAGATCATAACAGTAAAAGGTAAAAGAAATTATCAGCAAATCAAAGCAGATTATTAATTATTCCTAACCAATAAAGAATAATATGCTATTGACTTTTCGTTTTCTTTTAGTTCTTTTTTCCTATAATATATTATAAGCTAAACAATATCCTTAAATGTTAAATAGTTACAGGAGATGAAACCTGATAGGCGGACAGCAAGCAGATCAGTAGAGACAAGCACAAGAAGACGAACACAATGACGCAGAAGTTGGGTTCCATCCTTGCCCATCGAATCCTGTTTCCAAAAGTATAACTACTAATGAGACCAGCCCAATTGGAAGATCTAATTGAAAACAAAATGTAACCATGTTTGATAGAATAATATTTAATTGCATCTTAGGTGGGAACAAAAATTACCAGTATCCAAGAGTTGAGTATGCTAAGTCCTTCTCTGGTCCCAGCAAAGGACTTCAGAGCTTCAACAGGAAGATTCAGTAATTCTTTAGCCAAATGCAGCCGTCCTGATGTAGTTTTTGCATTATGGAAGATTTCCTGTAGTAAAGCTTCTTTACTCAACATATGGTCATCATCAAAGGAGCTCTTGTAATGAACATTCGAGAGTTTAACTGCCTCTAGCTTCTTCAATATATTATTAACTTCATTCCTTTCACTCTCTGTATGTCTCTGTGCAGCCTCCAGTGCTTCCGCTTCAGCTGTATAATCCTTTCCAGTATTTAAAATGTCCATTATGCGTACTGCCTCCCGAAGGCCACTCATCATTGCACCACCAACTGTGTCTGGATGCTCCTTGCACGTAGCTTCACCAGCAAAAAATAAGCAGTTCCCTACAGGCCTACCAAGGATATCATAATCCTCCCCAGAAGCACCTACAGCAACATAGGAGTAAGCTCCTCGGCTGAAGGGATCTTGGCCCCAATTTGTTACAACCGATGCAACTGGATCTGGCACAGATGCAGTCCCAAAAAGTCTACGAAGAGTCTTTAGAGCATGGTTCACGTGATCAGTTGAGGACATGCTTTCACCATCTATAGCTGCTTTACCAACGACAAGTGCAATAAGAACAGGAGCTCCTACCGTTTTCTTCACATTCCAGAACATAAAGCACTGACCCCTAAGATCAGTTTCCTCTGCAGTAGCTCCAAAGTAGTCCACTGAATCATCCCAAAATACCTCTGGAAATTCCAACACAACTTTGTTCAAAACACCAAAACCAAGTTGACGGATGGAGGACTGTTTCCAATCTGGCAGAGATGGCGAAAACTTAATGGTATTTGCCTTCAAACAACCTAACGGCACTGTGATCAGTACAGCTTCTCCGACAAATTCTCTACCATTCGACGTTGAAACTGTAACTTTTCCATTTGATTCGTCTATTTCGTCATACCCCTTCATGCTATATGAAACTTCGTTGACCACATGGTTCAAGTGAATTTGAAGGTCTTTCCCTAAAGATTCAATGACGCTGGAGTAGCCACCTTTAATCATGCAGTGTGCTCCTCCAAAACCTCCATAAACATCATCCTGATTCCAGTAAGGAAGAGAAACAGCTTTAAGCAGAGCAGCACAACCATACTCTAAATTGGCGAAATGCCAATTCATTACTCTCCTCTCAAAGGGGCTCAAAGTCTCCTTCTCAGAACTAATCCGACTAGAAATTCCGTTAGCATCACAATCTGTTTCAGTGTCCAAAGAAGTATTCATTAAAGCATCAAATTCCAACTCTTCGGCATTGAACCCTGCCAGAGCAACACGGCGTCTTTTTAGTGCATATTCTAAACCACCCTCAAGTGACATTTTATCTGCAAGTTCTCCCTTCTTTGAGACAAGTACTGCCACATCATCAAGAAGAGCATTGAACTCTGCTTCCAGAGCTTCATCCAATTCTGATGGCACTTTCTGGCCCGTCACAATATCATAGAGAGGGCAGTCACTATTCAAAACTGTCAATTCAAGACCCAATTGTGAACAGATCAAGGAGGATGGGTCCGGTCTTCTTTCAGTTGCAACATCAGCCTCCACACCAGTGATAATGCTTGCCCCTAGATCCACAGGAACTGAGAGAGATGAATGATCAGTATAAACACGACCTCCTATTCTATCACGGGCCTCGAGTATGGTGACAGAAAAACCTTGTCGTTGCAAATGACGAGCTGCAGTCATTCCAGCAGGACCAGCTCCAATGACAATGATTCTCTTTTTATCTTTTGAGTTACATTCAATACTATCAATCCCTTCAGTAGAATCTACAATCGATTGAATTGCAAGTGCATGCTTTTGTTTTCCCATGGCTGCAGCATTTGGTCCACCATCTACTACTACACCAGAAACTTTAGTCAAAGTAAGACTTTCAGAACCCAACTCAGCTGCCCTGTTTGGTTGCTTTACATCAATCCATTCATTCTTCTGTTCATTATTAATCATATGATCTTCAGATTTTATCAAGCCATTCTCTGATCCAATGCTTGCCACAAGGACAATATTTTCTGTGGCTTGCGATATATTATTGTCGAGGAGCACATCCTTTTTTGTCTCAGTAAGACTTTCAGAACACTCACCCTGAACAACTAGGCAAGCACTTCTACCCTCTGAATCAGTAACCTGTGCCCCACAATTATCTTCAGCTTTGATTTCAGTAAAAAATTTATGGTGAGTCTCGGTGAGAAGTTCTGCTTTTTCCTTCACAGAAGCAACGCCTATATTTATATAACCCTGTTGAAAGCACTAGTTAGGATCTCACAAGTGAAATACAGATATTACTGAGATTATATCAAAAAGAATAACAAAGTCTGAAAATTAAGTAATTAACCTAACTCAGACAGACACCCAGCCCCAATCCCCCAAATAAAAAAGGAAACAAGTTTAATATGGCCACATAAAAAGGACAATTGGTCCATTCAACAGAGACCTGCAGAAAGGGTTACCAAATAAATGTTCATGTAGTGTGAGATTGCAAAAACTTACATTGTGGTCAAGAAAATCATATATCTCACGAACGAGGGATGCTCGTGGGGAGTCATAGTTAGATGATGCATCAGTGGCTCCACAATCTGAAAGAGGCAAAATGCGACTTGTATCTTTACTCCAATGACCCAAGATTAAATTCCTGCATGCAGTACTCAAGTGCATTTCAGTGACCTCAAGTGTTCGTCCTTTACTCCAAACATTCAAGTAAATGATACATAACAAACAAAATACAATCTGTATGCCTGAAATATTTGTGGTCACTCTTTCATAAATACATCTTACAGAAGCAGTTTCTTTTTCTTTATACATATATACTTGTTTACTTTTTATAAATTACTGAAAGAAATATCAATAAGCCTAAGTATTAATGTACGGACATTACGAAACATCATATTAGGGTAGTATGTTCCATATACTAACATCTTTTATTTTTGGGTTCTTGATAAATTGCACTTTCTTGATTCAACAGGGAAACAATTACATACAACCACAGTGACAAGAATCATCATCCGTTCATTGTCTATATAATAGTTACAACCAAAAGCAACACTGATTGTAATGATATCTTTCTCCTTCTCTATTCTGTAGTCAAGAATTTGGATTACAGTTTTTACATTTTAATGGTTCTTGGTGTTGATATAATATTCCTATTCCAACTACGAGAAGTTGGAAATCTCTAGCTTTAGGGTTATCTTGTTAGAACAGGTGTCATATCTTTTGAACGTAATCAATGTTGATAACAGAAGTACCATTATGAAGGGTTTAATTTGACACCTGTACTAACAAGATAACCATAAAGCAAGAAATCTCCAAGTTCCCGTTGTACAAATTTTTTAGTGCAGAATAGAGAAGAAGAATGAATGAACCAACACCTATGGTGATACTCATAGATCATCTTAGACAGTCCAAAGCATTGTCCTTGGACCAACACTAATATTATATTTGAAGATTTTGCATTTCTAAAAGACTATATATACATCAAACACCAATACACTTATACACATACACTATATATAACATACTACGCAATTAAGCATGCTAAGAAATTCACAGGCGCAAAGTACAAGTTGAACAATCATGAGGGATCACAGTAGCCTCAATGTTCTGTGACAAACTACAATATGAAGACTCTATAAGATCTTAAGATTGCCAGTAATAATATCACAATGAAATCTCATACATGTTTTTTTCCTCTTTTTATTTATCGATAAAAGGTATTTATTAATACCTTAGGGAAGTGTGATATTATAAGGACACTAACCTTACTCCCCATTAAATCCCAACCAAGAATAACAAAAAAAAAAAAAAAAAAATTGTTGTTTATTACATGAAATAAAACATCTTATTTATAGCCCTATTTCACTTTTGAAAAGAATAAAAGAGAGGCATCTAAATTATAAAATTGGGGGGAAGGACTAACAGTGATAAGCTCCATAACTTAGGCAAAACTAACCTGCATTCCAGGTATTCTTGAAGCCCACCTCTGCGCTTTAAGATCTCCTTGAATTTAATTTTCTCAAACGGAGAAGCGACACGAGCTTTCAGCCCAGCTGCTACTGCTGGTGCACCACAATTCTCAGCCTCTACAGCCATACAGGAGAAATTAGATCTGTTTTTTTCTCTAGAAGGCCTGTCGCCATTAAAAATGTCTCTACTTCCGAAAAGCCCTTGCTCGTGCAACAGAAAGTCCCAATCAGTATCCCCTTCATATGCCATGTCGCCGTGCTTGCGTCTTTTGATCTTACGCGCAGCCCTTTGCATGGCCTCAAGTTTCTCATCCTTATTTTCAGGATCAAATGCCTTATCTGCATCTTCTGGAAAAGTTTCTACGGATGTCAGCTTAACAGAATGGAAACAGATTGTATCTCCACCGTGACTTTGTGCTGCATCCTCATCTCGACTTTGTGCAGGAAAACCTCTTGTAGCCTCATTGAGTCTAGAGGTTTCTTCCATCTGCTTCAGAACTGGAGCAACAAGGGTCTCCCTGATGTTTGTATCAGTTATTTGCAGCAAAGAATTCTCTGCAATGTCACCAGAAATCTGTGCGAACTCATCATGTCTAGCAGTTACCTCAGCCTCAATTTTGGAAGCCAGGAGAGCTGATTTCTTGCCAGCCAAATCTTCAAAAACATCTTCAGAAGGTTGGTTTAAACAGCTACTTCCGCCCAAACCTTTTGTATCATGTTTTCCCTCAGATTGCCTGCTTAGTATATCAACACCATAGCTAGGCACCAAGGTTTCCTCCCTTTGCAGCTCAAACGATTCATATGGTTCCCCAGCTGCATCTGAACAGCAAACTGTGGTTGTATTATGGGCATCACAAGGTTCAGCCGCAACACCAGTACGATTAGTCTGTACAACAGCTGGATCTTTTGAAGTTTTGGTAGACGCCAGACTCAACCCACATTCGGGTTTCAGATTTTTGCAGGAAACCATCGAAGCAGAATGGGATCGTTGAATAAGTTGAGATGATGCATGCTCCAAAGCAGCATCAGGGCTTTGCGCAAACCCATCACCAGAAACTGGGGTTCCCCTTTTCTTTTTCTGGGAGTGAGATTTTCCAGCTAAACAAGATTGTGACTTCAGAATAAATGTTGACAGTTCCAAATTTTCATCAGAAGAATGACTACAACTTTCCCCTAATGCTAAACCCTCAATCTTCAGTTTCTTTCTTAGCTTCTTTTGAGATTTTAGATCACTAGATTCCTGATCTATAGTCTGAAACTCAGAATGACTCCCCATTTTCTTTACAAGCCTAGATCGTTTACCTCTGCCTTTTTCTTTAACATCAACCACCCTATCCATACTCAAGTCAGCGCCATCCCCACTGCCTGTAAGACTTTCCTCCACCCCTTCTGAACGCAACTCCCCCACATTCAAACCAGAACAGTTTCCCTTCTTCATCCCAGATCCAGCATCATCTTTACCTGTTGTTGTCTTAGGACCTTTCAATTTCTTCCAAACACTTGCTAGGGTATCATCCATCTCCTCAAAATCCTCCTTTTTATCTGCCCTAACCAAATCCTCTGCCCTAACTTGCGAAATTTCAACCTTACCAACATTAAATCCAGACTTAATTTTTCTAGGGTTTCGAGACTTATTCAACTTCAACAAAGATCCTATAGGTTCATAATCATCATCAGAATCCTCACCTTCAAGTTGTTGAATCTTCTTTTTACTAACTTTTTCATTATTATTACAACCAACATCACTACCACCACCAACACCAACACTACTCTTCTGCTTCTCTTCTTCATCCATCTTCTTCTTCTTCACACCCCTCAGTTCCTTACCTTCTTCTTCTTCTTCTAATAAACTCTTTTCCTTACCAAACAAAACACTTTCATCACCATTCATATATCTTCCTTCAACTACCATATACCTTCAAATGAAAACAACAACAACAAATTCTCATTAAAATCAAAGTCATTCTATTTATTTTACTTCAAATAATAATAATAATAATCAAAATCAAAATCAAATTTCTCAATGGAATGAAAAGAACAACAACAACAACAACAACAACAACAACTTGGGTTTTAAAAAGGTTTAAAACTAATAACAAACATTGAAAGAAGAAGAATGAGAAGAAGAAGAAGTATACCTGAAGAAGTGAAGAGCGTGGATTGTGTGACCTCGTTAATGGATCCAATTGAAACAGAGAAGTTGCGCACGTTAGCGTGTCTTCTTTAGCTGCAGCGTTTCTCTGAAGTCTGAAGTCTGAAGTCTGAAGTCTTTCTTTCTTATATCGATTTGTTTTTGTATGTAACGCACGCATGGTATGGTAGCTTTTTGTGATAAGTGTCCTCACAACGTTGGGTTTATTTTGGTAATGGATTACAAGTGTAGAATGGAGAATCAAATTTCAAAACTCAATCTTTATTACATTTAAATGTATATTTCTATTTCAAGAAAACAACAATGATTTCTATTTTGGTTGAATGATAATTCATTTTGTGTTCATGAATTTAAAAATTAAGTATAATGATATTTTTCGGGGGCAAATTAAAGATTAAATTGGTGGAGTTTATCGATTTGTAATTTTTGTAATGTCTCAATATCGATCGAATGGATGAAATGGTTGGAAACGATAATATTAGTAAAAAAAAAGTATTGAAAAACTCGTTGTGTGAAGTTGTGGAGTGAGGAAGAAGATAGTAAAAGAAAAGGAAATGAAAACAGATAACAAATAGAGAGTAACGGGAAGAACAACTGAAAAGTAAATATACGACGAGAACATTCGATTTGGTTAGTTACGACGAGAACGTTCGATTTGCTTAGTTAAATAATTTTTATTTTAGTATAATGATTTGTGTTCATGAATTTTAAAAGTAGGTATAATGATATTTTCCCGCGCTAATTATGGAATAAAAAAAAAAATGAAAACAGATAACAGACAAAAAGTAGCGGGAAGAACAACCGAAAAAACTGAAAATAAATATATACAACAACAACATTAGATTCGGTTAGTTAAAAGTAGTTTGTGTCGGTACTAACTTAACGATTGGTAGTTATCTAATATCTCATTTGCACAGGGATGAAATGGTTGAAAAACAACAAAATCAAGAACACTTTTTTTTTTACTGAAAAACTCGTTTTGTGAAGTTGTGGAGTACTAAACAAAAGCAAAAGAAAAGAAAATGAAAACAGATAACAAACAGAGAGTAGCGGGAAGAACAACTGAAAAACTAAAAATAAATATATACGACAACAACATTAGATTCGGTTAGTTAAAAGTAGTTTGTGTCGGTACTAACTTATTGAAATGAGGTTTTAATAAATAAGCTCGTGATGTCCAAAATGTTAGTGATCTTTCATTTAAGTAATGTTAATAATTTAAAAATTATGGATATTGATTGAAATACGAAATTAAGTTGTGAATCAATAAAGTATGGACTAGCTTTAAACACCAATTTCACCATGAACGATGTCTTAATAAGACATTACCTGAATTGTAAATATGTACTCATAACGATGTGAAGTTTATACATGTATTTCTATTTGACAACTTCGTGATATTTAATGTTAGTAATCATAAATTTAATTAGAGTTATTATTTTTATTATTATTATTTAAATGGTAGAGGTCCTTACAACCCTATTTGTCAATCAAACAAAAACTTGTTATTGATTTTAGGCATGTACTCCATCAACAAACGTTGATTTGTCTTGTTCTATATTCATTTTGGTAGTGTGATGTTTGGTTTGCTAACTACATAAATGAACACTGCATAACAAGATAAAACTAAGATTATTGACCTCAATTTATTCGAATTCGATTAGAATAAAATACGTGTTCTTCTGTTAGGGAATTGATCACTTATCCCTTATTCGCCACTAGGATTTTGAGATACTAAGCCAAACACAAGAAATAACCACAAACAGTCAATGGAAGTATTTGCACAACAATACCCACAATAGGAAAGAAAAATGCAAAGAAACACCACAAAGATTTTTACGTGGTTCGGAAAATTCCCTACGTCCACGGCGCACACAAATTTAACTAGTAAGAAGATGTTTACAAGCTCTCACACACACTCAAGAAAGATCTCTCTTTGTATTCACTCTACAAAGCTTCTCTCACGTTGTTGTTTTTTTCTTTTTGCTTAAAAAGAAAACTCACCTCTATCTAGGGGTGTGCAGACAAAACCGGGAACCCGAGAAATCGAGACAAACAGATTCAAACCGACTGGTTTTATCGATTTCTAAGATGATCGGTTCGGTTCTCAATTTATACTGTCTAAAACCGAACTGACCTATATATCACTTCAAACACATGGACTTGAATTTTTATATACCAACTATACGTATTTACACTTAAAGTTGGACTTACCTAACAAAACCCAACATCAAAAAGCCCAAAAACCGAGAAATCGAACCGAGAAAACCAAAAACCGAACTGAGTATTGTACTCGATTCGGTTTGATATTTGATGTAAAATCGGATTAAACCGGCTCGTGCACACCCTTACCTCTATCTTTCTTCACTTGTGTTCACACACTACATTGACTTATCTCTTCATACACATAACTTAATCACCAAGGCATCGAGCCTTGCATAAGAAGTCACATGCCATATAGATAAATCAGCAATATGGGATTTGTTTAATGCTCCACAAAAGCCCAACAATCTCCCACTTGGAGGTTTAAACTGAAAGACAAACAAAACTCTTCATCCTCTAGTGTCAATGGTGCATCTGACGCTCATCTTCCTGGTCATCAAGCTTGAAGACCAACTGATAAAAGCACAAAAGTCTTATTCCTTAATACCTTCCGAATAGCATTTTGCCTACTCCTATGTGATTTAATGTCTCTTTTTGTCTTATTTTCAGGTTTAATATATTTCGTAGGCCTTAACTCTCAATAACTTGAAAGAAGACCTAAAATACCAAGTATTGGGCTTAAGTTGATGGATTATGAATCAAAGTCAATAAAAACTCTAAGTCCACCTCCTCAAATAGTTATACACCAAAGAGAAAGCCCAAGTCCAAGAGAAGGAAGACTTTGAAGCCAAAAAAAAATTCACAACTGTATCAAACTCAGAGGAGTATTTCCACCAAACCAAAGTCCCATAGGAGAGAAACCCCATGATCCAAGAAGCCCGCAAGACAGAAGACAGAAAGTCAACGGTCAACTCGCCACCCTGTGAGTTGACCAACTCCTAGACTGTTTGGTTCTGTGTCAACTTGAAGATAATGGGCCTCCCACTAACCTACTTCTATCTTATGACCGACTTTATGTGTTTAGGCATGCTTGCATGGCCGAACAATATATATAATCTAGAAAACTAGGGTTTTGAATATCTTGTATCTTTGAATCAAGCTCTTGATAAGTCTCTTCTTGATATTTTTATTCTTAGGCAAGTTGTAGTTAGTTTTTAAGGTTTAAGAGCAATAAATGTATGTTCTTCTTATTGATGATGACTTGTTCCTAGTCAATGGAAGACTAAACCCTTAGGGGATAATTAGCCTCCATTGATGAACCCATGATTTTAATATAGTTTTTATACTTGTTCTTCATTGAATCGTTTTCATACAAGAAGTAATAATACTTGCATGTTGTCGTATCGAGAGAGAAGTAATATGTGTAGTGCATCTTTTTGTTCTTGTATGTCTACCATGCCTACATGTTTAATACTTACAACACCGAGAGATGAGTACATAATAGGGTTTCAATATAAACTTGGATTGCTTAGAAGATGACATACATACGCTTGCATGGGTGGAACCATATGATTGATTACTTAATAGAATGTTACATAGGGTTTCATCCACTCCATTCATACCTCTCAAGTAAAATAATTAGACGTAATAGCTGAGAGGTGAGTGTTTATATATCCTAGCAATAGTTGAAAGGTGAGCTAGGGAATTACAATAGCTAAGAGGTGAGTAGCTAAGAAGATGCATATTTAACTAGATTATTATTATGGGGGATTCATAAGGTGAACATGTCCTCTATTCCCTTTATTGACCTTACTCAATTTTAGTATTAGTATGGGTTATTTTGTATTTAGTCCTTGCAGAACATTGCTATTTAACACCTGGTATAGACTTTTTTGTTTATTAGCATTTGGTCCATTATCCGTCACTTGACTGTTAGTCAACTTTGTTGATTGAGGTCAAACTATCCAGTTATTTTAAATACCTAGACTACCTTTTCATCTTGATAAACTTTTAATTTTTTCTAGAATTGAAAGAATTTCATACCCATCAAAAGATCAACTTTTTGAGGAAGTTTAAATTTATAATCCACATATGATTTCTTTGAATTGATTCATAAAAAAAATGTTTAAACTCTTATTTCAACTTCTTTATCTTTGAGTTTTAAAGTATTTTAGTTGTGTTGGGTATTGGGTTTTCACTTTGTATAGCATAATAAGAATAATAGGTATTGGGGTTTTTAATTGCTTGAGAAGAACAATAGGTTTGAGTTATAAATTTTAATGTTTTGACAAAATCAATAGGTTTTCACTTTCAATTTGTTGACAATGAGAATGGGTGGGTTTTGTAACAATGGGTTTGTATTAAGGTAAAATGATCAAAAAATACAACGTACTTTCACAAATTTTTCACTTTATACAATGTACTAAAAATCACGCCAAAATATCAATGTACTTTGAAAAACAATTCACGTTATACAATCTGTCTAAAACTAGCTAACGAACTGCTTACGTGGCCAATAATTATCTACGTGTATTTTTAAAAAAAAAATTAAACAACATTTCCAACACATCAAATGAGGCACATGTTTCTCACATGATTGACCTCCTTCTTCCCTATTTTAACAATTGAATTCAACAATTGTAAAATCCCCAATTCAAATCTCCAATTCAATTTCAAACCCTAGCTTTTGTGTCTTCATCTTTTAGTGTTAAACTAACTACTACTTACTACTTATTTGAAAGAAGATTTTTCTTGTACACACACAATAAGATTGTTACACACCGATTCTTTCTTGAGATTCACCGATTCACCATACATTAGTGTTTGATTGAAAGTAGG
This sequence comes from Aquilegia eximia, assembly GCA_023053565.1. NCBI lineage: Eukaryota > Viridiplantae > Streptophyta > Magnoliopsida > Ranunculales > Ranunculaceae > Aquilegia > Aquilegia eximia. Next base: position 8,812,134 of record JALIGU010000010.1, read on the forward strand.
GGTTTTAGTTTGAGAAAATGGTTAATTAAAATTAGGGTTTGAAGAATTAAAGAGAAGATTTAGGGTTCAATGTTGCCATGAGAAAGAGAGATGGAAGAAATGTTGATTTAGGGTTTCATAGTTTCCTATGTTTGATATTTTCTATCATAGAGATAACAATTAAAAAAAATAATACATCTATATCTCTAACATCTTGGGATTAATGGACGGTTTAGATGTAAACATTTGTTGACATGATCTGATGACATGCTTTAAAGTAGATGTGTTGGTTTTAATTTTACAACTCAGCATTTTTTTAAAAAAAAAAATACATGTAGATAATTATTAGCCACGTAAGCAGTCCGTTAGCCAATTTTAGACAGATTGTATAACGTGAATTTTTTTTCAAAGTACATTGATATTTTGGCGTGATTTTTTATACATTGTATAAAGTGAAAAATTTGTGAAAGTACGTTGTATTTTTTGATCATTTTACCTTGTATTAATTGTGATGTAAAAGTGACATGTTTTATTTGAATTTAGCCGGGTTTTACTTTAAGAGAAGAAGGTTACAAACTATTTATCATCAATCTCGAGGGAGATAAACATTATCCTAATCTCAATTGAAGTTGTTAATGGTTTTTCTTTGCCACGATATATAATTGGGGAAGACGACTACTATTTGAGATATTTTATATTTGGTCCTCTTTCTTTATATTTTTCGTCTTTTGATGAGTATTTTTTGCAGGTGTCAGTTGGGCTCAACTAGTAAAACCTCTGGGTGATGATACCAGAGGTCTGGGGTTTGAATCTCGCAAGCATTACCGAGTTACTGATCTCATTAAAAACAGGCTTACCAAACCATTTTTTTTTCGTTGATTGAGTCCTTATAAACAGTTATGAAAATATTTGGATGAAGGCATCATATCTAAATATAATCTAGACCGTTAGATGAAGGCATCAGATCTTGCCACGTGTTAGGTATTGGTGATAGAGAAATTGGATTGGACTTTTGTGTTGTTTAAGTAATATCACGTGTTAGACACATGATGGGTAGTCTAGGTATTTAAGAAAAATGGATGGTTTTAGTCAATTGGGTTGACTAACAGTCAAGTAACAGAAAAATGACCAAACACGAATAAACAAAAAACTCTGTACCACTTACTAAATAGCAATGTTCTGGATGGACTAAATAAAAAGCAACCCTATTAGTATTACTAAATATTATTTTTATAAAATATTGTGACATCTCCTTGGTAGTATTTTTTATTTCTTTGTGTTTAGAGTGGATTGATACCCTTCCTTGCCGCTAGCTATACTCGAATCTTTGGAAGGATTATTGTTATGCTAGTTTTGAATCAACGACAACTTCACATCATCTATCTTCATCAACAACGTACCATCTTCCACCATACTCAATACCATTACAACAATTTGGCGATGTTGACGTTCTTTTAAACAAAAACAAAAAGAAATGTTGCCGGGAACTCAAAAATCCCATTTCTTACCCACCCACCCACCCCTTCTTTTTATTTGTTTTTTTTTTTTAATTATAGTTTAATACTAAAGTAGACTAATTTAGAAATATATTTTTGTTTCAGGAAGTCGTACTATAAATTTGGCATTGGGCAGGTTCAGGGTCGACACGAAGCAGTACACGAGTCAACACAGCAGAGCACATGTCAGCAGCTGCTAGTCAACTCGCCACCTGGCGACCTGCTGCAGATAGAACCTTGCCAGTCTAGTTTGGTTTTGTCCAACACTACTTTTTGGTTACTGTGAGCCTATCCTACTTCCAAGTTGCAGTACCTCTCCCCTGAGAGAAATACTGAATTTGTGTCCCTACCATCCATTGTACTTCATCGCGGTTGCATAAAAAACTTCCAACTTCAACTCCGTCTAACATCCACGTGGGTACACGAACTTTATCACCTTCATCGTTTGTGTCAAACACCTAAGCGTGTGTACAAATAGACCTCACTCACTTGACCATTGATTCACCGAGTGGGAGGTACGCATATTCTTAGCCCTCACCGACTCTCTTGTAAGAGGAGTTTATTGTGTGTTAGTGCATGATTTTATTTGGTGTTTGATTTCCTTTCCGTAATTTACTTTTCCTAATATTGATTAAGGCAGACCCCACCATCAAGTGAAACCAAATTAAAGACTTGTTTTGTCACACCTCAGTCTTAAAATTAATGAAGATTAAAGCCAAGGTTTAGTTATTGGTGTTCATTGTGCATTGACACTTTGTGTTTCAAGGACCCGAAAAGGATCTTGTTAGTACCTTGACTTGACCTCGAAGACTCTCTGGCTTGTGGCTTACCCCACCTCTAGATTATGCTTAGAGAACCAAGGTTGGTGAAGGAGCGTGTTACGCACGTATACCCTCTTCTGCGGTTCCCATCGAGTTAGTATTCGTTTTGTTGTGCGAAAAGAACGTCTTTCATATGGAATTTGAATTATAAGGTAAAGGTGCCGAGCACAAAACTTAGATCTTTCGCAAGAAAAGTTGAGACTAGTTTCTTCAACACCTGAGGAATGGTTGTTAAACATTTAATGTGGTTCCTAAAAATAATTTTTTTATAGTAAGATAAAAAATCTTTACTAATTGTAAATCGGCCTGTAGTTAGCTACAGTAAAGCCCATGAAATATCCACTGATAACTTGACACGTATGCAGACTTTTCGTTCGACTTCGGAAATTGTTTAAATTTTCTAACACAACTGTTTACTTTATTTAGGGATATATTAAAGACAGGTATGAGTTATGGTATAAATAGGGGGGATTTAGGTTTTAGCCACTGAAAGTATATACTATTTAGGGAAATAGCAATTTTCTTTCGTTAATTAGGCTTTAGTCATGAACCGCAACCTGAACCAAATAATATTGAAAAATGGCCAAAATAGCCCCACTTAAAAACACGTGAATAACACAAAGATTTGACCGTAGCCGGCTTGATTTGCCTCAATAATATCTGTCCATCAATCTAACAAATATACATATCCCAATGCATCTTGAGTTTGTCTTCTCCAACACCCATTCTTTCAAACTTCTTCTGCAACACTAATGGTTGTATAGTAATGTTAGTTTTTTTTTTTTTTGAAAAAAAAAACCCACAGATTATATAGTAATGATTGTTCTTTTGTAAGTAAAACACTATTCACAATCTCTCTTTCTTGGTATATATTTCTTCCTCATCTAATCTTCATACTTCTGGTTTACCCAATTATCAAAATCAAAACTGTAATGATCTTCTTCCACTCTTATTTCCTTAAATCAACACAAAAATCTCTTCAAAGTTGGGGAATGTTGAGTAGCATCAATAGGTCTTCCAGGGAATTGAAGATACCAACATGGTTGTGGTGTTGAACCAATTAGAAGATCTACTACTTGAAAAAAAAATTCCAAAAGAAGGTTGGAATGAGAGTTTGGGATTAAAGAAAAATTGGGGTTTTTTTGAAATGGGGATAGTTAGGGTTTGTTGGCTATTGCAGGCTCTGAAGATGGTTTGATTGAAGTTGTAGTAGTGGACGGTGATTGGGAGAGAGAGGTTGTGGTGGTGGTGGTAGAGAAAGGGAGATGGTGGTAAACGGTGGTGGTAGAGAGAGAGAGGTGATGTTGTGGTGGTAGAGAGAGAGGTGATGCTATGGTGGACAATGGTGTTGTGGTGATCGATTTAGTGGACGGTGGTGGTGTGGTAGTATGGTAGTGGTGGTGGTGGTGGTGGTGGTGGTGGTGGTGGTAAGACAGAGAGAGGTGGTGGTGGTGGTGGTAAGGACTAAGGAGAGAGGTGGGATTGAAGATAACTGTTCTAATTTTTTGTGTTTTGTTTTATTTTTAAGTTATCATGTGCAGCACACGTGACTTTTATAGGGGTAATTTAGCATTTTCAAAAAATATCCCGGTTAAACCTGTTTTTTTTTAAACTCGGGTCAAACCAAGTGACTAAAACCTAATTAATAGAAGAAAAATGCTATTTCCATAAATAGTATATACTTTCGGTGACTAAAACCTAAATCCCCCTATAAATAGGTACAATTTAAGGGAAATCATATTGCCACCCCGCCTAGTTACTAAGAGCTATCCCAAAACTTAAGCTCTACCAACCCAAATTTCTATACAATTTAGAACACCCCAAAATCTCCAAAATGCTAAGAGCCACCCAAAAACCACCTTCTAATATACAACAATTATCAAACTGTAGTTCTCTTTTTGTCTCATCTTTGTCTTGCATACAATACCTAAGATCTGAATAGACTAAGTTTATATTCTAAAAATGTGAATTGCAGTCAACTTGATAATTATTTATAGATTAATTATATTATTAAAATTAAAAAATTAAAAATCATTGGAATCCTAATTTTGTAGTTTAGATTGACCTTAATGATGAAAAAAGCTAAGAGACCAAAACATGTATTTTTCTTCTTTATTCATTTGTTTTTTCATTGATTTTTTTTTTTTTTTGTCAACAAAGACTGACAAACCAACAAAATTGATGTAATTATAGTCTAATCTATAGGGGTGTTATATGAGCTGAGCAGCTCGAGCTCGGCTCGTGTTCGGCTCGAAAAAAGCTCGGCTCGGGCTCGCTCATCTTGTAAAACGAGCCCGAGCTTTATTCGAGCCGAGTCGAGTAGCTCGAGTTTATATTGTTATTCCTATCCTACCCCCACTAATATCTGTTATTCCTATCCTACCCCCACTATATATAACATAAGAACATAATTTTCTGCTGCAAACCTAGCCGTCTCTGGCCGTCTCCTCTTCTTCTCTAACTCAATCTTCATCTCCCGTTCGGCAGTTCATTGGTGGTAGGCTTCGTTAGTTCGTTAGTACATGGTGGTAGACAACTTGTTTTGTCTATTTCAACACCATATGATTCACTGAACAACTGACCTCATCTTCTCTTCTTTTCTTCATTAAATTCTCAATCTCTTTACTTCTCCTTTCCTTACATATAAAACCATCTTCTCTCCCACTCTCTCTCTCTTACTCTGTTTCCTCTTCTTTTCTCACAAAATATTATTAGATCCAATCTTGTTTCCATAGAATGATGAGAAAAACACTCGTTTTGCTTTTCTTTGCTTCTATTCTTGTTGTTTCTACACTCTCACAGTCTCAACCACAAAGAAGAAGAAGAAGAAGAATGTTAGCTTTAGATATACAAGAAGAAGAAGAGATCCCAAAGAACAACTCAATTCCTACTAAGAAATCCTTAGATCTATCCAAACCAATCATCCCCGAGAACAAAACCCAAATCATTGAGAAAAAACCCAAATCTCAAAACACCTTAGAAACCAAAAATCAGATTCAATCTTTACCAATTTCAAAACCCAAATTGCAAAAAACCCAAAAACCCATTAAACCACTTTGGATGGGAATTGATGGTGATGATGATAATGATGATTTAGTTACTGAATTGAGTGAATTCAGAGATCTACCTTCAAAATTTCAAAAACAACTTATACCAGACCTTGAAAGAATTTCAATAACTTCAAAAGCTTATATAAACGAGCCTAACGAGCTTGAGCTCGGCTCGAGCTAAACGAGCCTAACGAGCTCGAGCTCGAGCTTGATAAATAACTCGCGAGCCGAGTTTGAACATAAAACCAGGCTCGATTCAGAAATTGGGCTCGGCTCGAGCTCGGCTCGTATTAAAACGAGCCGAGTATGAGCATTCAAAGCTCGGCTCGCTCGGCTCGAATAACACCCCTACTAATCTAGTACGAATTCGAGACCCAGGTTGGAACAAAAAGCTTGTTGAAATTCATTCTATTCCTGGTGGTTCTTAGTTGTTTAGTGTTTAAGGTGCAGATAATTTTTAATGGGTTGCTTTTAAGATCTGGGATAGCTCTTAGCAAAGAGCGGGGTGTCAGTATGATTTCCCTTTATATATACAGATACTTAATATTTAAAAGGCCCAGGCCCATAATTATTGATTATTAAAAAAAAAAATGCACGTGCACATTTACATAGTCTCTGTAAAATATGGTAAATTTACAGTAATTTGAGGCGGTTATAATATATGAGGCAAAAAAGAAAAAAATAAATAAAATAGAGATTTTTTTTTCAATAATCATATATATATATATTGATCAGAAATCTGGAATATTACAGAAGAGTTTTATCTTTATCCAATTGCTCAGATAAAAAGATAGGAACATTTACAAATTCCTTAGCTACAAGGCCATCGATAATAACTTGTTGTGCTAGCAGATGCGCAGCAGTGTTTCCTGATCTATTGCAAAACTTAATACTAAAAGATTCGAAATACTTAGTCATATCCAAGACATCCTCCAACACAGTTTTAGATGACCATGTTATATTGGCAGCTTGTCCATTCAAAAAATCAGCAGCTGATTTGCAGTCCGTCTCTAATATCACTTTCTTTAATTTCAGTTTAAAAACCCACTTTGTAGCATGATGGATCCCTGCACATTCACCCTGTTCAGAGCTTCCAGCTGAGCCACTAATTGTTCCTGCATTAATAAACTCTCCACTGGAATTTCTACATAAAAAACCAGCTCCAAATTTGTCATTTGAAGATGTGAACTTGATATCCACATTCACTTAACATATATGTAGGGGTCAGGAGGAATCCATATACTAGTAACTTTGTCTGCATGGTTTGATCTGTTTGTATTTATTGAAGTTCCTTGACAACACCACTGCACTTTCTCTGACATGTAGCAGCTAACACCTGTGGATCTTGTAAAATATTTTGAAACACCTTCTCTCCTAGGTTAGTGTAACACAAGTATGTAGTACATAGAAATGATTCCATTTTGGAGTCATAGACTCATAACTGTATGTAGTATATAGAAAAATATAATCAATGAAAACATTAATTTTCATTCCATTAATTAGGATATCTAATCACAGTAAATTAGTTTTTTTTTTCTTCTGAATAACACTAATTATTCTTTTTTGTTTTCAGAAAAGATATGGTTTTTATTAGGGGTGGGCAAAAAACCCTAAAACCGAACCAAAAAACCGAGTTAAAACCGGTCATGCAAGGATAACATTTATGGTTTAATAAAGTTTCTACCTTATGGTTTAATAAAGTTTTGTACATTAAACATTTATGATGATCATATATATGAATTTTTTTGTTTAATAATCGATTTTAATTTTTTCACCATTTAGTAATTTTTTTCAATTAGCAGTATAATTTTGTTTAATAACATCAAATTTAACATATAAATTTGATATTATTATTATTTTTTTACAAACTACAACAATCTTTGCCCTAATCGGCATAGGTAAGTTAACATTTTTCATATTCAGAGCTGAGTTAATGTTGGCCCGCGTCATGATTTATCGTGTTGCATCATATTTCAAAGCAGCTATGGATCAATTTGATGTTATCATACTATATGCAATCCTTTTTTCTTATACTTTTAAACTGACTATATTCCCAAGTTCCAACTTCTATTTTCTAAGTCGCTGATGATATCTCATAGACATAACATAACATGTGATAAGCATGTTATGATATCACCCATATATCATATTAAGAATTCCGTATCATTTAGTCTCTTAACTATAATATTATCTAGTAATATTAACTAAACTAAAGACATAAAGTCTCTTTTACTTAAAAAATTTATTCCAATGTCTAGGCTTATATATATTCTCTTTTTTGTTTGGCTGAGAGTTAGGGTTAAAATAGAGGGTTAATACCCAACATATCTCAATTTGACCTACAGATCTCTAAGCGACCTTGACCCTTCTTTGTCTATCTAGCAGAATTGTCTTGTGCAATTATCTTAGATTAGATCTGATAACAGTGATGTCACTGAACCCACAAACATACACAAAGAAAAGTGAGGTGAATAATTTATGATGTCACTGAACCCACAAACATACACAAAGAAAAGTGAGGTGAATAATTTATGATGTCACTGAACCCACAAACAGATTACTGCAATACATAAGTTCAGTTACGAAAAATAAGTAAGAGACAAATACAATTGATATCATACAAAGAATGAACGGGATAAGTTCCATTAGTCTGTGGATTGAGGAAGACACAATTTGAATCGAGTCCATATTTCTTGCCAAATATTAATTTTGTGAAAGTTCGAAAAAATTCAGTTTGGTCAGTCATCTTACTGTTCTAATTCAAAACTGGCATTGCCCACTGTCAGATTTCTTTCTTTTGGCAAATTAGAAGCAAACTGCTGCCCATCCCATGATCTGACAGGTATCAGTAGGCAGTGGGATAAGGAATGCCTATTAATATATGGATGATTCTGGCAAACATTACCAGCCAACTCGTCGAGAAAGTTTTAGTTTCGTCATATAACTACAAATTACAATAATCAAATATATATGCATATAGCTACAAATTGGGCAATGGCAAGACATGCATAATCACTTAGAATCTACTGAGAGTTGGCATATAAAAATGGAAGCTTAAAGTTAATGCTCTCAACTCTCTCATACACTAAAATTCACTACAATCATAATAATTAATTTCCACTCTTTCAAGTTAATTAACATGGATCCAGAAGGGCGGATAACATAACTGGACTTGAGTCTGGTAAAGTAGTGGTAGCAGTAGCAAGAGTAGCAGTAACGAATTAGTCACATATATACGTCTACTTTACTTTTAGTAGTAGTAGCAGGAATTTAATAGTCATATATACGAACTTCAGACAAAAGTAAAAGCTCTGCTTGTTAAATCATATAAACGATTCAGATGCTCAAATCACCACTATTAGATGGGAAAATAAATTTACTAAAACAGGTCCTTCATGTAAATCTTACAACAATTAAATTAGAACAAAAATACATGGCAACTCAGATGAATTAGATATAACACAGTAACAAACAACCAAATTAAACATTGAAAGATTTATATGAAAAACTTAGATGAAAAGCTCTGTATGTAATCAGAGCTAACTGTATTTTTGCTAAGAAAATTGAAGCTATTATCTAGTGCAATTTACAACACGGTTTGTCTGATCAAACTGGAATAAAAAAAAGGATCTTAGAATATAGACGTAACATTTTTAAGACACGACAGTTGTACCCTCAATTGCAACCCTGGCACCAAAGTGAATTCATTGGACATAATCATGGATTGGACAGGTGTCACCCATATAAAAATACTTTCGTCTCTCTCAAGTTAATTAGGATAGCATAGCTGGACTTAAGTCTGGTAAAGTAGTCAAATATATGCGTCTCAATTTTTTCTTAGTAGCAGTAGCAGTAGCAGTAGCAGTAGAAGAACTCTCACAACTCTAAGGTATATTCAATTTAGTTTTTATTATCTCATGATTGATTTTTATTGTGTTATTCTGTTTGTTTCTGAAAACTCAAATTTTGTAAAGTTTTTTTATTACACGAACCATGTTAGAGTCAAATAAAACCAATTTGTTTATCTTTCTTCTAAGTTTCTAAGATGCAATGCAGTTCAAATTTAATGCCTAAGTTTGGAATCTGCCCAATCATCTACTATTATGTGAAAAAGTGTGATAACAAAAAACTGTTGTGGATCACTAAGCCAATTATACTATTCAAACACCATATCAGATTAATTAACACAAACAAATAAAATTTTGAACATACCTACTATAGATTCAATTAAAACAAAAAAATAATAAAAACAATTACAGAATTTAAAATTGAAAATTGAAAAGTACTCACCAATTGAAGTCGAAGAGATATTAGAGATTTAAAAATTGCAAGAGAGATGATTTGCAATTCAATAGAGAATTAGAGATGATCGGTATAGAACAAAGCACAAAGAGACGATTTGCTGGAGAGAGAATTACGTTGTAAAGTTATGTTTTATTGCAAAGAAGACAGAGTAGAGATAGGAAAAGCCCATTGAAAAAGCTAGTAACAGAAACTGTGGACATTTTGAAGAGAACCTTGGACTTTTTTCTAAAACCATGGACCCATTAGAAACGTAACAACTTAAGCCCATATTCTATATTTGTGTAGTTATGTTTGTCTCCCCAAGTTTGTGTGTCCACGCACAGTATAATATAGATACTAAAAATAATTGAAGTCTATGTTTACCTTTAGTATGGTGTTGTTTAATTACCATAGGATTGGTGTATTGGATATTTTGTAAGTAGATAATATAGGTATGTGTTGTAATCATTGCCAGTATGTGATGTGTTACTTCGAAAAGTCTAAATACTTATGAGTTATGAGAGAGTTGCTGCTGTATGGGGTGGCTGAAAATTAGCTCTTTTAAATTATCTGATTGACATATCTATATTTATTTATTTTATTTTTTTTAGTAACAAAGAATTCACTTCAAAAGTAAAACTTAGAACGGGAATAAAACCAAAATATGACCAATATTGCGTAACAAAATTTACTGTAGAACCCTGACCAAACTCATTATATATATTAAGTGAATGCACGTCTGTAGACGTGTATCATATTTAGTTTTTTTATTGTTTGGTAAAAGCAATATTAGTTTCTTAGTTTATAGGTAACTACTTGATAAAATTTAATAATTTATATTAAAATTATTTAATAACCCTTTATATTAGAAAAAGTATATTTGATTTTAGTGAAGGAGAAATGGACTTTTTTGATAAAAGTTTCGCATCAGGAAAAAAAACTCTCCTCCTGAGTTATTAAAAAAAGATAAAATTTAATAATTTATATTAAAATTACTTAATAACCCTTTATACTAGAAAAAATATATTTGATTTTAGTGAAGGAGAAATGGACTTTTTTGATAAAAGTTAAAAAACTAGTTATTAAAAGAGATTACTTAATAACCTTTTATATTAGAAAAAATATATTTGATTTTAGTGAAGTAGAAATGGCCTTTTCTGGTAAAAGTTTCGCATCTCTCTTACTGAGTTATTAAAGGAGATAAGTAGAATATAAGTTGTTGTTTATTACATGGAAAAAGATATTAATCTAAACAAAGCCGATCATAGTAAGTATAACTGTGCAGCTGAGAGAGAGAGAGAATGGCGATGATGATGGAGCTGAACAATGGGTTGAAGATGCCGATTATGGGTTTAGGAGTATGGAGAATGGAAGGCAAATCCATTAGAGACCTTATTCTCAACGCTATTAAAATCGGTTATCGTCATTTCGATTGTGCTGGTAACTGCTAACTACACCATACTCCATACTCCATACTCCATACTCCATACTTGCTTTTAAGATGTTTGATGTTATTCCCAAAAGAAAAAAAAAGAAAGAAATATATAGTCACAGTTGTGGTTGTTAATTTTCATTTGCTTATTTCCCTTTATTTTTAACCAACTGTAAGTTCATCAATTTTTTGGATAATAATTCTACTGATGAGTTTGTAAATTTAAGATCAACTATTTCACGAGTGCTCATCAATAATTATTACAACTAATTTATATTATTCGGTAGATGATATTTTCTTGTAAGTAATAATCATAGATGCTTCCTCATATAATAACAAAATCAGTTTCAGAATTTTGGTCCTATTTGGTATTCTCATTGTAGGTTACTTGTTGTAATCACACTTTTATATGAAGTATGAACAAGAGGCACGTTTGGATTACAATCTGTTTGTGATAAGAAGAAACAATGAATTTTTATTTAAATGCAATCTGAGCTATTTATATAGTAGAATGAAATAACAAAGCTAAAAAATTCCAAATGAGGGCCATTGTTTTCAGAGATCCTTCACTTGAGTGGTTGTCTGGTTGATTCACCTTATATATGATTTACATACATATTATGCAAGAAATCCCTAATTCCAGTATCACTCGTCTGATAATGATAGTCTACTGATTTTTTAGGCCCTTATAAACTGGTATATTTGATTTAATTTATTTATATTTTTTACCTCCAAAGAAATAAAAAAAAAAAAAATACATACTATGTGCAAAACGCTGCTGAACCTGAATCATTATTGCCATTAATTTTTTTGCAGCTGATTACAAAAATGAAGCAGAGGTAGGGGAAGCACTTGCGGAAGCATTTCAGACTGGTCTTGTGAAAAGAGAGGACCTTTTCGTTACCACCAAGGTTGGTTTAAAGTCTTGCATCTATATTTTTCCGTCTTCTCTTGTTCTGTTATCTTTTTGAGTCACATTTGTGATGGAGTTACTAATTGTTTTTATTCTTTTTGTTCTGCTGCTAGCTTTGGAATTCAGACCATGGACATGTTGTAGAGGCCTGTAAAGACAGTTTGAAAAAACTTCAGCTAGAATATCTGGACCTATACCTTGTTCACTTCCCTATTGCCACCAAGCATACTGGTACTTCCTGCTTGTCATTTACTTTCGAGTACTCCATTTCTAGAATTTGTGCTCTATATCAAATTTTATATGTTGTAGTTTTCAGCTTTTTGATGTTTAAAATAAAAGATTTGAAACGTAAAATGTTTCATACTTTGATGCGGTTCCTTGGATGCTTAATGGTCTACATAAAACGCAAGAAGTTTGGCAGAACGTAGGGATCTTAACCAATTTAATTTAAATGGACGATGTAAATCGTTGATCTGAGGGAATAATAATGAGAAAGGCCCTTTTTTTTTTTTCTATTTGCTGGATCAGAAGTGGCCTGTGTAATGAGGATTTCGTGAAAGACTAATTGGGTTCACATCCATATAGGCCAGTTAGAATGACATAGGCTCATTTTCTTCATGTGTTAGATCTTAGTATTGGTTCATCTGTCTCTGTCCACATCAAGTTTGATCAGTTAAACCTTTATGTATAAAGAAGTTCTCCATAGGTAGGTTACTGATGTTTTACAATACTTTTGCATGTATGCAGGTGTTGGTGCAACTGCGAGTGCCTTGGATCAAGATGGTGTTCTTGAAATAGATACAACCATATCCCTTGAAACCACCTGGCATGCTATGGAAGATCTGGTTTCAATGGGTTTGGTTCGCAGCATTGGAATCAGGTGAATTAACCGTGATTCTTTTACTCGCATTCTAGTGGGTAGAGAGTGCTAACTAAAGAATAATATTAAGCAATAAAATGATTTAACTTTGCGATTACAAGGCATAACTCCTAGCATCAAATATCAATCTTTTGGATTTTCAAAATTTATGTTCCTTAACATAGCTCTGCAAGCATACCCTGTCTTGGGCAGAGGTCCTAGTGTATTCCTTTTCTCTCCATAATTGATTTATTATCAATTAAACAATTTATGTCTGATCTACTGTAATGTATATGTAGCAACTATGACATATTTCTTACGAGAGATTGTCTAGCTTACTCAAAGGTGAAGCCTGCCGTGAATCAGGTAGAAACACATCCTTACTTTCAACGTGATAGTCTTGTTAAGTTCTGTCAAAAGCATGGGATTTGTGTTACGGCCCACACTCCTCTAGGAGGTGCTGCTGCAAATACTGAATGGTTTGGTTCTGTCTCGTGTTTGGACGACCCAGTCCTGAAAGTACGTTGATTCTTGCTCTCATACATGAAACTCTTGCCTCTGATTTAACAAAGAAAATGCCATATTTAATTTCTTACCTAAACGGTTCACTTGAATTGGCAGGGTCTAGCAGAGAAATATAAGAAGACTGTGGCTCAGCTCGTTCTCCGTTGGGGTATCCAAAGAAACAGTGTTGTCATCCCAAAGTCTTCAAAGCTTGAGAGATTGGAGGAAAATTTCCATGTGTTTGATTTTGAGCTGACCAAGGAGGACATGGAGTTGATTAAGGGTGTGGACCGCAAACTCCGAACTAATCAGCCAGCCAAATTTTGGGGAATAGATCTGTATGCATAAGTTCGTCTCATAATAGACGAAAGGTGGTAATTGGAAGTCAAACGATCTCCTCCTCCTTTATTTTCAGTCTATCTGTTCATTCTTGGAGCTCATTCCTATGAGTGTTCTTCACTTCATGATGATGATCTGGTCCGAGACCTTGTACCATTAAACAGAAATGAAATATGTATCCATGACCTTAACGAATTTGATTAAGAGAACATCTCCACGATTTCTGACCTCTATTTCTATTTAAATTCAAGTAATTTCCCTTTTGAAATCAAACTTACAGTGTTCCTACTGAGTGATGTTCTTGTTGAAAATCATAGCATCATTATCCGTTAGGTGTTGGAAGATAGGTTCTTCCTTTTTTTTTCTAACATTATAGTGTTCTTGCTGAATTTAGTATGGAACATGTATATACTTTGGCGATATGTAAACATTATATTGTATGTTAGTTTAGGCACCTATCTTCTTCCGTTGTAGTATTGTGTGTGTGTGTTTGCATGCTTGTAATGGAAGGAATAATGGACCTGTGACCATCTAGATAGCCTTGTCTATTACTTGACATATTGTAGCTCCCTTGGATGCCGCATTGAGAATTATTGTAAAAGATGACTCCAGTGGAAGGGAGTGTGTAGAGTTCCCATTAATATTACAGAGTGGGTCTGCAAACCCAAAGCCAAGCAAATATTTTAGATTTCCTTCCCTGGGAATATTGCACGCTCTCTTCACCTCTTTTCTTTTTACCTTGCTACACATTCCCAGTTTCCCACAGGGCAGTGGACTACACCAGGACCCATACAGACCTCTCGGGAGGCAAAATGACTTGATGAGGGAGGTCCTAGAGTAGTCAGAAGTAGTATAAACTAGCAGCAATAAAGCAGTACAAGACAATCAAAGATAAGCTCACACACCAGCAATCATATCATATATACTGTAGTTGAGAGTGCATCACCTTGCTATAGAGTTTTATTACCACATTTCAAATACAGACATACAGTATAGTACTATAGACCTATAGTGGAATCATACAGAAGTCCAGATTAATCGTAACATTGCTTATATGGTTTGATTTGGGAGGTAGTTGAAGTAAGCCAAACTTCCCTAGTGATGTGTCTGGTCTGAAATTCAACAACATGCTTCTGTGATTTTTTTTTTTTTTGGTAACCCATACCTCTGACCTCTGTTTGCTACTTTGTAGAAATAGCTGCCAGGTAAGTTTGGGTTGTTCAGTTATATAATTCTGCCGGTGACCGGTAGTGAAACAAATTTCATGCTCAGTAAATTTCTACAACATTTTAGATGGTAAATGTGAGTGTTCATAATGCAAGAGTACTTCATGTTTTATATAGTGATTAGTGAGAGTGTGAGACTGTGGGAGTGCTACTTTTAGAAAGAAGAAGTTAGTAGGGTTTTTAGCCATTAAAATGACAACCACACTCAACAACGGGATCACGATGCCCTTGACTGGGTTAGGGGTATGGAGAATGGAAGAAAAATTGATCAAAAATGTTATCCTTAATGCCATTAAAATTGGTTATCGGCATTTTGATTGTGCTGGTATGTAGATGATAGGTTCTAAACTTCTATCAACTATAAATTTACTATCTAATCATTCTTCTTTGATTTTCTTTTTTTGTAATGGTATTGTGTAGGTGCCTAAGAGGGAATTCAATAGTACATTCATAGCCTTCAAACAGATGAAATATTTTCCTGACAGTGAAGAATGAATCGTCTTAATGATTTTTTCCCTGGTTCCATATATGAAATAACAAAAAATAAATATCTAGAACCAAATGCAGAAATGATGATTCCTCATTTTCAGGTCATAACTTGCAAATAAGTCTTCTTATATGAATATAAAGTAATAATGCACAACATTTTTTTTTGTAATAATAATATGTGAAAAAGTCGAAAGTTAGGTTGTATGTATCCATGCTGACCGCTTTATTCAGTGCTGACACTTTGTAAAAATGCACTTTTGGTTATATGCAGCTAAATACCAGAATGAAGCAGAAGTAGGGGAAGCACTTGCAGAAGCATTTGACACTGGCCTTGTGAAGAGAGAAGACATTTTTATTACCACCAAGGCTAGTTTACAGATTTGTGTACTTCTTGTATTATCTTTTAGTTCACATTTGTTTAGAAGAATAACTGATTGATTTCCTTCATTTATTCTGTTTTGCTTGCAGCTTTGGAACTTTGACCATAGACATGTTTTAGAGGCCTGTAAAGACAGCTTGAAGAAACTTCAGTTAGATTATCTGGATCTATACCTTGTTCACTACCCTATAGTCACCAAACATACTGGTTCTTCCTGGTTTGACATTTTATTCTTTAGTATCACTTTGTTTATGCAGGATAATAGTCGTGTTATTAACATAACTAATATATATTACTAAGACCTATATCTTTTATGCAGGGATAGGTAAAACTGCTAGTGTTCGCGATGAAGATGGTGTTCTTGATATAGACTCAACGATATCACTTGAAACCACCTGGCAATCTGGCATGCTATGGAAGATCTGCTTTCAATGGGATTGGTTCACAGCATTGGTATCAGGTAAACCTACCATGGAAAGCTAATCCAAAAAGCACATTCACTCTTCCAGCCGGCTGAGTATTATTAGTAAGTAACTACAATGTTCTTGCAGCAACTATAGCGTTCCACTTATTGGAGAATGCCTAGCGTACGCAAAGGTTAAGCCTGCAGTGAATCAGATTGAAACACATCCTTACTTTCAATGTGACAGCATAATTAAGTTCTGTCGAAAGCACGGGATATGTGTAACAGCACACACATCTCTAGGTGGTGCCACTGCGAACGTTGATGGGTCAGTCTCCTTCTTGGAAGATCCAGTTCTCAAAGTACGTCCATCATTTCTTGTATTATAAATTGCTGGTTCTTGATAATTTCAGTTTGGTTAGCTTGTAGTTGTTATCACCGAATTTGTTTACCTGATGAATGCTTGCATATATCTCACTCATATATTGGCAGAAACTAGCAGACAAGTATAAGAAGACCGTGGCTCAGATTGTTCTTTGCTGGAATATCCATAGGAACATGGTTGTCATCCCAAAGTCTTCAAAGATCGAGAGGTTGCAGGAGAATTTCAGTGTGTTTGATTTTGAGCTTACTGAGAAGGATATGGTAGATATTATGAGTGTAGACTGGAAACTCCGATGTAACCAGCCAGCCAAGTCTTGGGATATTTTTGTATGATAAGTTTGTTTGTTGGTACTTTTCCATGGTCTCGGTGAACCGACATGCGTCTTTAATTTTAAATTTTTTTTACTGGACTTGGTAATGTGATGAATCTAAATGTGCTTGTTCTTAAGTTTGGCTGAATCTCTAAAACAAGACTAATGACATAGTCTGGAGACTTCTTGCTGAACGCATGATTTTGCTCTACTTTTAATACCATTGGAATGACCATAACCTAATCACTAAACCTAAAAAGTCAACAAATCTGTAGATCTTGCCAACCCTGTAATACTGATCAATGTTGAAAAAAGGACTAATGATTCTAGTCCTAATGGTTGGAGCACTAATGCAATTCGAAACTGACACATCGGCTTCAGGCCTGAACATCAAGCTCCAGTCACCTTTCACATCAACAGGCACAAGTGCTTTGGGTGCTTAAGACTCATTCTGATGATTTGTGAAGGACTCCTATTAGAAGTACTTGCCCAAGGGATAGTGATGATGTAGCACACTTTCAGTAGAGCATACAGGTAGGTCAAGTGTTCTATTTCATATTGAAATGTTGCTGTCAAGACCATAGCTATGCACAGTGCATTAAGCAAGCAGGGTTGTGGGGACGAACCCTCCTACCCCTTTACATTATGTGAGAAAACTTATATCAAACAATCAGCTGTTGACGTGATAGCTGTTTGACGTGTTTCCAACTATCCATGACTAGAGGTGGCAATGGGTCGGGTTGTGCCGTGTCCGTGTCGGGCCACAACCTCATCACAGTAGGTTGTCTACATTTAACATTATTACACATTTAAAAAAACAGTGATTAAACATTTTTATTTTCGTTGAGACATACAGAACCCCCATCTTCCCATCGCTAATCTAAAACAAGCAGTGAGGGACTATGGGGTTTAAGAGGTCTTATTAATTCTCTATACAACAGTTTAGTCCATTCTTTCAGCACTGAGCACAATATTCAGCATGTCATATGCCTAATAAACAAAGGGGAGAACGGCTCCACGAGTTTGCGGGTAGTTTTCAAATTTGCGGATATACCATCTTTGAGTTTCTGCTGCAGCAAAAACAAGATTTACCACCTGCCAAATTTGCAACAAAATTATTTTGATATAAAACAAACTGTAAGGTAATGTGGGTGCTGGTGCGAGTTTAAAGCAAGAAGAATACCACAAACCCAAAAAGCAGCCAGATTGTGAGATCCGATCCTCCACTAGCAATCAAAAGACCACCATATATAACCTACAAATGAACATGAAAACAGTTCAGCACTGCCATGCGCGGGCACACAGAGAGACACACAGAGTCTTACCATCTCTGCCAGATAGTGTGGGCATGAAACAAATTCGAACCAATCCCCATGAGGGATTGCATATTCATCAGTTTCTTCTTTGTGATCTCGCAGGGAACCCTGCTCAGAAGTTGGAAAGTTTTAGATCAATGCAATATTCAAACAGATATTTATGAAAATGCAAGAAACATATTTTTTTTAACTGTCATTCGTAATATGTAGGAAATAATTCATTCCAGCTTCATCATCCTTTTTGGTTTATCTCGAGCAAAAAAAATGTCACGCTTTGTAATGAATGCAAATGCAAGAAAAACATATCAGTGATCAACTACCACAGCAGAAGGGAAAGAAATTCACATGTAATCCAGCCAGACAAAGTAAAAAGTCAATTATTTTGACAAGTGAGTTTTCCTTTGGGACTGTGTCAAGATTCAGGAACCTAATAAAAGATCAGAGAAGACGATCTCATATCCTTGAATATGTTACTAAATCATAGAGAAAAGGGAAAGTTCTCTGAAAAGTAGGAAGGAGCAGGTATAGATCATCTCACATACGATTAGATCTTCATATTGAAGGAGACCCCTTGTTACTTGAGATGGCTAGAACACTACTTTTACTTACATGATTATGAGTCTGCAACATATTAAAGTGTTTATGTTGTAAATGGACTCGTTGAAATCAGTGTGTAAATACGTGGACACATACACACACATCTGTTTTCATTGAACCTTTTATTAGTCATTCATGGGGTGAATTAGGGCGGCGTTTTGTGAAGATATCCTTCTCATCATAATAATCAGACCATCAAAGAATCAGATTCGTTCATTTCTTTAGCCATGTTGGCTGGTAAAGTTCAAAAAATTTAGTGGTTATTTACTCGAAAAATTGAATACTTCAACCTTCATCCTATGTAATTAGAAATTTTAGAAGACTAGAAATTAATAAATACTCCTCATTTGCGAACAATCTTCAACAATGTCACTCATTGATGCCTCGAATGATCTCGACGTGGACTCATGAGTGTTATATATTTGGAAATCATAGATATGCAGCCTTAAACAGATTAACATAGGATGCATTTTCTTTCTTCCTATTCTAAAAGGCAGCTCCCTAACAATGCAGAGGAAAACAACCTCCAGCCATTATGTCAAATAGGTAGTTATAATTAAGCAAATAATGTCAATAGAGAGGAAATCAAACTGAAATGTGGAACCTACTAGAATTGCATGACAACGTCGCTGATGAGTCCAACCCCAGATAAATACTGTTGCACCTATCCACTGGAACCATCCAAGCTTTGTGAGAGGATTCACATATCCCAACCAATCAATCTCCAATATTGGCATTTTATCTCGGCCTTTAATTATGAACTCAGCTAGGGAATGAATCGCAAAATTTACCACCTCTGGTGCACACGTGCTGCAAAGGGACAGGGGAGCTGCTGTGTAGAAACTAGCTTCAGAAAAGCAACAGGAGTCAATAAAATCATTCTAATAGAAACTTTCATGTAAGCATGTCCAAGTCCACAAAAAGAAGAATGAATCTTATGATTCAGAATTTCAGATTTTAGAAAGGCAGAAAGCTAATTGATGGCATGTCCTTAAACATAACACCAACCATATAGGCCATGACTTATAAATTTGTCTGCGATACTACAATCAGATGCAAACAAGATCAATGGATTGCACATGCCTTCTGGTTAGCAAACATTTTAAACAGAATGGTTAAAACCAGGGAGCAAGCACATCAGTTATCAGTAGTCAGTGTCCTAGTTGAGATCATATGAATGCACTTAATCTTATCTCCTATCTTGCAGAAAGGTGGTAGTGAGAATTTTATCAACTTTCCAAAATCGTATGTTTCCTCCAGTCTGACTAACATTTTGCAAAATGTAGGTTCCATGGAGATGCGTTCAAGATATGGGACTATTTAATGGCCCATAGCTCCTTCTCGAAACAGCACCACTTCGGCCGCCCTGTTATTGGTTGGTGCTAGGACACAAGCACGAAATGTGAGCACCTAGTAGTGGCCTTCTATGGGGCATCTGGTTGGCAGCGATACCAGAGACATTTTGTGTGTGACATAGAAGGGCATTATGTTTGAAGGTTTTAGGTTCTCTTGAAAGTTTATCATCATCAGATATTTTGTATTCGATTTAACTGTGTTTATAGTTTGTTTTGGTCCTCTTTGTACAGGGATATATATTATCCCTGCTTATTAGTATTGACTCTTTTTCTGAATTTATTATGCTTTTTTATCTATAAAAAGAATAGAAAAGTAAATAAACCAATGTACAAAAGAAACCCCAGCGTAAAAAAAAATAAAATGTTGTTAGTTACAACAATGTCATCCATCAAAATTTCTGTAGCACTAATAATATACAATCAGCAACAGTTTGTGAATATCAGATTAATAGAAGACACAAATGATTTTATTGGGTTTGGTATGGGTCTATGGGATACTCAAATAATCAAAATAAGTATTTATGTAAAATCAATAAAATGCTGCAATAATAAAGGACAGTTGCAAGCAAACTGCTTCATTTGGTTAGATAAAACAATGTAGAAAGCAAGAGACATGCAAACAAGATGATTTCCTAGTTTAAGGTCTTAGAAAATTTCTGCTGGAAGTTTCATAATCTAAGTACAAATCATGTTATGAACTAAATCACTTGAACAATAGAGCAAATACTTGTGGTAAATAAATGAAGGAAATCAAAGTGTAAAGGTTAGTTGGAACTTACAATAACCCAGTAAAGTAGCCAAAGATATGCATTCGAGCTGAAGAACTATAGTCGAAAACATACACAGTTTCATAAAGGCGTCGCCACACTTGAAGTTCCATCAATAAAAGCAAGAGAACAGTTCTCCATACAATGTATCTTCTCTCAAAAGGAGTTGAGTGAGATTTATGCCTAGAGAATATATGTGATCCTCCAGTGAGGTGGCTGGCAATCGTTGTATAATGTAGCGGTTCGTGACCCAGTGGTACCATTTTATATGCATATAGCCAAGTTAGGAGTAGCAAGAAGGTTGTCCATACCACAGCCACAACATAAAAATGCAAGAAGAATCTCTGAGGAACGGTGAACTTCTACACATTGACAAAATAATGAGTTTAAAGCATTGAAGAACAACAAATCTGGTAGGGGTCTGCTTAACCCCAGCTCGCTTTTGCAAAAGAAAAATTAATCAAAATAAATTTTCAAAACATCATCCTAATGTAGAGAGTAGTAGAGCCCAATTCATAACTATTGTACTAGTAGTTATTTTGTTGTTGTTGTCGATATGAACTATATATCATCTTAATCATATCAATAAAATCAAACTAGTAAAATTATTCTCATATGTATATATTTCCATATTTTCAAATTAGAATTCATAGAAGGAGTATCGAATTCTAAAAAAAAAAAAAAAAAAATTTAAAAACAATTAAACTAATAATTAACTACGTACTCACATTAGAATTGTGCAAAGAGGTTTTGCCACGGTTAGAAAAACCGGAAACAAGTCGATGGAAAGACTGAAAGTGAGATGATGGGATAGAAGCAATTAGTATTGGCAAAATGACTGCAATCCATGCAGCTCTCAATAGCTTTGCAATTTCTAACTCCATTGAATTAAACCCAGAAAAACATACACAACAATAACAATAACAATAACAAGAAGAAAAGTAAAATAAAATGATATAAACTTGATGATGAATGCTTCTTCATAAAAAAAGAGAGAAGTGAGAAGAGGAGTGTGTTTACTTGGGTCACGCGTAAGGAATGAATGTGTAATGTGTTTGCGTTATGAACACGTTGTATATATACAGTAGTTAATTTTTTTGTTTGGCTGCTTGTTCAAGAAAGAAAAGAAAAGAAAGATATCGAGATTCTCAACTTCCTTGCTTTGCGCGCTCTTTACAGTCTGCAGTCTACAACTTTAATTCTTCTTCTGTTCAATTCTACTTGCCACTCATAAGTCAAAATACTGATGGTTAAACAGTACAGTTTCATCCCAATATATTGGATCATTTTAGCATTTAGCCCAACTAGAAACACTCAAACAAGCTATTAACAATCATGTTTGTTTACTATTCACCACCGCATCAATCATGTTGATGAACATTGGTCCATGGTTGATTAGGGTGTATAACAACAATCAACAATATTTCTCAATTTAGCAAAAAAATTTAATCTGTTTGTGATTTTTTGGTGTGGGTTTGGTATAATCTTTTACCTTGCCGCTGAAAGTTGCAAGCAATGCAGTTAGTGGCCAGTATCATCTGAATGAGGATCATGAGATGAAAACTATAGTCAATCAAGTAATATTGATGAGATATTCTAGACTGAAATCACCCAAACATTTAAGTGCACACGGTAGTGGAAGGAAAAAACAGAAACAGGAAGGAGCAATGCAAAACAGAAACAGGAAGGAGCAATGCCCTGCAAACGTTTAGACAGGCAAAAGAAGATGCAATACCGTCAACTCCTATTATGTTGGAAAATAAATAGACTATGATAACGGCATCATTGTCTGTTGTTGGTAAAATGTAAAGATAATACATTAAATGACTAGCATAAATCTGGTTAGATCAATTATGAACTTCTCTCCAATACAGAACAAACTAAAATACATCTTGATGAAGATGTTCTATCTCATAGGATGCATACATCGCTCTACCCACTACTTTACAGGAGAGGAAGCCCAATCATGTTTGGAATTCATCTGGAACGATCTCAATATAGCACAAGTACACTGTATCAGGTTGGAAGAAAACCTGATGGTTCTTTAATTGTTAACCTTTGGACCACCTACACTGCTGGAAGAGCTGTCCTGTAGACCTTGAGATGAACACCTGCTAGAGCAGCTCTGCTCTGCTGCACTGGTTTGCTTCTGTGACTGTTTTTCTTTCCTCTCTTCTGATGATAATTCCTACAAATAAAAAAAAACTATGCGATTTAGGTACTATGCATGTGTGTACAGATACCACCTACTTTAGGTTTGAGAAGTAAGATGCTGTTAAAGCCTACAGTTTCATTGTAATTCTTTGCCTTCTATTATTTTGCCAACTAATACAATTAGCCTTTGGTCCCTTACCAGGACAAAAAGATGAGCACCAATAAGGCCTCTTCTAGATTTCTTTCAATTCTTTCCTACAAAGTCTCCCAGACCTTAGGTCCATTTGGAACTGCTTAAATTTCAAAGCATTTTCCCACAGGCTAAACTTAGTTAAACCTATGCATTCAATAAGCAATGTAGAGTGCAGTCAAAGAATTATAAATAAAAGCATGATATTAAATGCTTCTTCTAACCACTTTTACAGATCAATATGCACGTTTGAGTTACAAAAAGAACGAAAAACATTACAGCAAAAAAACATGATCTTAGGTGTAAAGCTATAACCTCATAGAATTAGTACAACCCACCTGCTCTGCAGTAGATCCAGGAGTCTTCAGTTCCAAGTCAGTTGCTACATCATTGGAGCCAACGTTTCCTTCAGTATGGCTTCCTTTATGAGGATCCGATGACTTACTTTTGTGGTCTTGTTTGCTCAAAGTGTGGGACCTACTGCTTGCCTGCTGATGTGGAGATGCATAATAAGTGCATGGTCGTTCCATCTGGGGATTACCAGGAGCAGAATAAGGTATAAAAGTCGAACAAGGGTTTGGAATGGCCCCAGGGTTTTGAGAAGGAAAAAAAGGGAATGGTTGCATAGATGGATGCATGGGAATCGGAGCTGTAGGAACAGGAACAGGCATGGCAAAAGGATATGAAGGTGGTCCCATCATAACTGCAGGATCCATAGCAGACCACGGGAACATTACCCTGAGTCTTTGCTGGTACTGTACATTAAGATTGTCGATATCTGATTTTATTGAGGCCTTCTCTTCCCTAAGCTCGTTCTTCTCCTGTGTCAACTGTTAAAAAATATTCAGATATATTACAACTTTATGAGTTAAATCCAATGAACCCACATTCTTCAATGAAGAAAACATTTACCTCTCGAGATTCTTCTGACAGTGTTGCATACTCTGCTTTCAGTCTGTTTACCTGTGAAGTCAAATCTTTGAGCATTTGGATAGTATCGGCTAGAATAGTTGCTTTGTCATTCTTGGGCCTATCAGGGTCTGCAATGTAAATAAAAGGGTATGGTTAAGATTTTAAGGTGGAATGTATAGCCTAGTTACTATTCACAGTTCATTGGTTAGATGCAAAAAACGAATGAACGTTGAAATAGAATTGTCCTCATTTCATTTACCAACATCCCTACATGTAACAGGCATACTAAAGCTTTATATAAGAACCCTATTATGAGGTGATAGCAACAACAGCAACCCAAGAAGACAGAAACATATAGAAGATCACAACATTATACAGGCATCACAATGCAGTTTACCATTGATTATATTTATTAAACAGATGTTCGTCCTATATTTCCTATAAAATAAATAAAAAATGAAGGGATACCTGGCAGTACCTATGCTGTTCAAGCAAAAAACAGAAAGGCAAGATCTATGTATACAAACATGGAACAGCTATTAATAAGGATAAAGATTACAGAACATCCGTTGCTTCCCTTGCATGTCTCCTTAACATACAAATATGCCAAATCTTAAACCGATTAGATTATATCGGTACAAGGCTCACAATTTTCAAGTCGGATTTTAAAGAGGAACAGAGACAGGGAGAGACTTATCATAACTTAAAGGGACCAGAAACCTGGTATGTGGCAACTTTTGAGAAAATTGATTGAAAGAACTATGAAAGCGTTAAAGCTGTGAAAGATAATAGAAGTAAAACACATGTGAGAATATGATGTGGTCATACGTCTCAACGATTCATGACCGTCTACTCTTTTCGCTTTGTGTCCTCATCACACAAATAGGTAGATTTACTACACCCCTTTTATACCATACAGGCAATGACGGGAACCAGGGCGACAATGTGACGCAGGTCAAACGGTATAGAGAATTGAACACCGTGGACTGTTTTCAATATATGTCACTATAACAGTAAGTACATTAAGTATAATCCAATCTATAATACAGGGATCTACTTCTAAAACAATACAGTAACTCCAGCAGCTCCCCGCCAGTGAGGCAGATAAATTAGATATGATTGTGAGGGACCTACTGAAGGAGGATACAGAAGAGGATCCCCACTATCACCAAGTGAAGTGGAAGATAGTGTCTGCACCCAAACTCCAGGGTGGCCTAGAGCTGATGAATACTTACTTGATGAACCCATCTTTAGAGATAAGTGTTTGTGGAGGTTCGGAAATGATCCTTTATCACTACAATAAATAGAAGTTATTAATAGTTTTATCACTCACACCTTATTTAGTTGACATGTGAAGAAAATATAACACTACCTCAAAATCACAGCCCGCAACACTATAAGAATCGGAAAAGCCAACAACACAAATTAGAGACTCAAAATCACAAAACAGTTTGGAGTCAAATGCTTAGGGTCTGTTTGGGAATACATAAAATGAGGGAAACAAATGGAATGCTAAGAAGTGGCCCAGTCATAATTTCTGGGTTTATTTTGGTGCCTAAAGGAAACTAGAGAATGAAATACTTTGTTTCCCTAGAAGAGAATTTGATCTAATTTCCTTCCAGGCCTAGAAATGTAGGGAAGTGAATGCAAATGAATGATTATTTTTAAACCAATAGAGGATTATGTGCCACTCCATAGTTTCTCATACAAAGTTTTTTAAGAACTATGGAAGGTATTTGAACCTTTTCTTTCCTTTTCTTTCTTTTCCCAAACTACCAGTCCCAATTTTTATCTTTCAATACCCGACTTTTTCATTTCTTCCATTACATTACTTTTCTTTGAATCCTTTCCCAACAAAAAAGGTTCCCAAACAAACCCTTGTGCACTCAAAATTACAAAACAATTTTTAGGCCACACCTTGATCCTTAAAGGCTCATTTGTGCTTGGGCAAGCGCACCAAGCCTGGATCTAGGCTCAAGCACATAGACACTTTTCACAATATATATTTTATAGACACACTACGGGAGTTATCAATAAAAGTTTGGTGTGAAGTTTTTCTAAACTGAAGTCATATTTTCAGAGTTGAGGTAAAATTTCCAAAAGAAGTAACACCCACAACTTCGAGTTTTTTTTTTTTTTTTTTTTTAATAATCACACAACTTCGAGTTATTAGGTCATATTTGAACGATATGGAGCTACAAATTGGAGCATTTTGCATAAACTTAATTAAAAAATGGGAACAAATAATCCATTTTGGAATACTACCCCAATTGGGATGAGAATAAGAAGGCTCTGGTAAAGTGTTTCAGAATTGATCCAAGCTAAGGTTTTTATTGATTGGGAAGAAATAGCAGCCAGTATACAAATATATTAAAACTTAGACATAGGAAAACAGAGTAAAATTTAAACTTAGCAGTGGAGGAGATCTGTGCTAGACTCTCGCTAGGATCCACACTAAACACCTAGGCTCAAGAGTCTAAAATAAGTCTCTGTCGCATAGGTTGCACCTTAGTCTCCGACTCGGACAGCATAGCACAACAACACAAACAGAGGATTCCAAAACATATAAAACACTGTGCGCAAATACCACAAAGCATAAATTAACCGCATATTTCGAAGAAACAAACGGAAACTAGAAATTTAGCAGTGGAGGAACTGGAGGGGGCCTATACTAGAGTATCCCTGAGGCTCCACACTAAACACCTAGGCTTGAGACTAGCCTCTGGCACCTGAGCCTCTGATTGTATAGCAAAATACCACGAACAAAAGATTCTACAAGGTATAAAACACTGAGGGCAGGGGCGAAACCATAAAGCATAAACTAATCACATGTTTGGAAGAAATTAAGGGAAACCATGATTTCCAGATCCTCAAACAACAGAAACTATTTTTTTTATAAATAAAATATATTCATTGATATAATCAGGCAATTACAACAAGAGGATTCAATAGGAATTAGCTAGCAACTAATTAATAACTAAGTCGGTGGTGTTTGAACGAGATAGTTATTGTGAATGATTCCGATCATTTGAATGAGCACAAAGTTATGGATTTGGGCTTAGTTGGCACTCAGGCCAATGAAACTAATCCCTTGTATTAAAGCACCAGAACGGCAGATCCATTTCTATCTACTGTTGAGCCACACAAAGCAGATCAGTTTCAAGGCTACATGTTTGAGATCCCTGCCAATTCTTTGCAACCGAATACTGAGGCGATCTTTCAGTCGTGTGGGCCCCTAAAGTGTTCAACTGTTTTGGCCAACATTATTGATGTGTGCCAGGCCAGTAATAGCAGCGATGTTCATTCAGATTTAACTGACTTCTCGGGCCTAATTTCTGTAGACAGACCACCTATTTCGCTGCCCTAGCAGCCCAGTAAGCTCCGAACGCTTGAATGGACCTGATTTTATTCCTCTTCTACCTAATTCTCCTGTCCAAGCCCTCCTCTTCCGCTCGACAGTGTCCTTGATCCCTTCGACCCTGTATTAGTACATCACCCCAAATTTCGTTCTTTCTCTTGTGCAAGTTTCTTTCCAGATAAACCTAATGACTTGTGCATTACCAATAAAAAAAAAGAATGACTTATGCATTAATCCTTTTTCTTTGGATCTTCTCCCTATAAATCCTTCTCTTTTCTTTCTTACAAAACATTCTTTTATAAACTCGAGAAGCCAGTTAACTACAAGAGTTTAATTCGGTCAACTCTCCCATTTTTTCCTACTTCTTATCATACTTTTTTCCCACACCAAACTCTGCTCTATTTAATCATCCATACCAAAACCTCTTTCACTCTATTCCTCCTACTCCAAAATATTCATTTTCATTCGTATCCTAATATTTTTTCAAGCGATTACAAGAAAAAAAATACCTCCCTCTGTAATTTTTAGCTGACTATGGGTAAGAAAACTAAGCCAAATCTAGTCCAGCTAAAACTTGTAGTCAAATCAAAAAAGAACAAAGGAAGTGTTGAATCCTCTCAAAAAGTGGAAATTATTAATTTAAGTACTTCAGATTCGGAGTTGGATTTTGTTATTTTACCTTAGCCTCGTGACATGAATCAACACAATCCAATTGTCATTCCTAGGAAATTAAGTTTTAATTTGAAATTTGTGGTAAAGGGTCCAACATGTGACAATCGAGGAATACCCACTAGCCGGTTTAACAGCATACAAAGTATGGGAATGAACCAAAGTGGTAGATTAAGTCAGGGTCATGGGACTAATAGAGCTAGGTACTCTAGGTTATTAGGTGTGGGTCCCAATATTGGGCGACTTTGAATACCCAATGGGTGCTATTGGGGTCTGCAAAGGGCATAAGTGTAACGTCTTTTCTGGGATGTTTCAACCTTTATTTGTTTGCTAACGGTTAAACAATAAAAGTTGGGTATATCAATTGAAAAATTATTTTTTCTATTAAAAAAAACCTCTCGCCTAGGCTCCACACTAAACACCTAGGTAGTGCCCGAGCTCTGACTGCATAGCACAAGCACAAACAGAGGATTCCAAAACAAATAAAACACTGAGTGGGGCAATACCATAAAGCATAAACGAAAGAAACGAATGGAACCAGAAATTTAGCAGCGGAGGGGACATGTGCTAGGGTATCAGTCCAGCTGCAGTGCTGCACACTATACCTAGCCTTGAGACTGGCCTCTGGCGCCTAGGTAACGCCTGAGCTTCTGACTAAATAGCATAATACCACAAACAGAAGATTCCAAAACACCTAAAACACTGGGCGGACAAAACCATTAAGCATAACTAACCACACATTTGGTGCAGATGCCAGCTGAGCCCAGTTCGTAATACCTCTGGGCGATGATACCAGAGGTCTGGGTGCATCTTTGAGTTACTGATCTCGTTAAAAACAGGCTTGCCATAAAAAAAAAAAAAAACACACCACACGTTTGGCAGAAATGAAGGGAACATGTTTTTCAGATCATCAAACAATAGAAACTAATTTTTAGCTAGCAAGTAGCAACTAACCCCACAAAAAATTATAACATTGCGCCATTGTAACTAAAGCCCCTGAATCCCCTCTTAACTACCTACGTTCCCGACTACCCATTCCTGTTTACCCAATCTGCTTCTTCTTGCTCAAGCAAATATTCAAACTCTTCATTACCTCATCCTCCTCATTCCCATAAATCTAATCCAAGATATTTGGTGTATCCTGACAGTACTCAAACTCCAGCCTCTCCTTTCTATCCCATTTCTTGCAGATGGCATACAAATCTCTTATCCTCCTTTTGTTCTGTACAACGTTTAATCCCCATCTCTTACCTATTTCTATAATCTCATCTCTATCTCTGTTTTTTCTCCATACCCTCACCAGAGTTGTACTATCTTGCCTTTTTCTTGAACCACTGGTTCCTTCTTCTATGCTGGAGCAAGGGTTGACCTGTTCGGAACTGCCTTCTGTCACCCCACCATTATGTTTCCTCCTCCTTGAATACATCAGGTATCTCTCTCCCGCTCCATGGAACCCATTCTTATTGGAGTTCCTCCACCACTCGCTCTTTCTCCAAGCATCGTGCATTCAACAGCAAAACTTTTAATTGGGCACTGATGGAAAGCTTGTCCTTTGCTACACTTCTCTGATGACAGATATCTCTACTCGCACTGCTGTTTTCACCCTCTAAGAGATCGGGATCTGAAAACAATCATGTTTCCACGAGTGGTCTTCTCTCCTGACTACATAACTTATCCCTCCAATGGTCGTCTTCCCCTATTTGCTTGCCTTTTCCCGCCCCATGGATAACACACTTGCCAGAACCTGGAGCATCAATACAGATTATTGATCCTCTATTTTGGGGTGAGCAGAAAGGGTGGAGAGGGACGCGACTATCACTAAACCTCCTTGCTCCTAATTTTCATAAATAAAATTTTAATTCTGAGTTGTGATGATTGAATTCTAGTTTCCAGATTCTTAATTATATTCAGATAATTTTAGAAGGGTCTAGAACTCTTATATTTACTTCAAACATAATTAGAAAGTTTCCTGAAGGTGTTAGCTACCCTAGGAAACAAGTTTTTACTGTTCTAGTAAGTTCTAAATATTATTTTTACCAGTACTATATCTTAACTACTTTATAAGGCGCCCCCAAAACAAGGTGGTTTGCGAAGCCTGACGTGTCACCATCACCATCACAAACATACTGATAGTTCCGGTTTTACCCTTACCTTATTTATATATATAAGCAGGCTGTAAAAGGCCCAGGCCCATACCCAATAATACCCTCACTTATGCAGCACGCACAAGCGTGCATATTCACATAGTAGACATAAATGTCAGGAAAAAGAAGAGAGCTCGAAAAGGAGCAATGCTTAATTTCTCCGAATCGCATCTCTCCTATACTGTATTTATACAGAATACCTCACTAGTCACTACTTACAATCTTAGAAGAAAGCAGTGATATTTAGCAAAAAGCTGATTTCTTAAATCCAGAATATTCAATTTTTTGACAGTATGAATCACCAAAATTCCGAAAATGTCCCATTTCAACACTGATATTTCGAGTATATGCCAATGCCGATCCTTGGAAAATCTTTTCCCAGAATTTTTAACTATGCTTACAAAAGCCACATACTTCACCCACACATACAATAGCAAAATAAATAATTCCTAACAATACCAGACTTGGGAGGTTGGGCCCAAGGTCTTGGGATCGACTGATCAAGTGCCACTCCCACCGTCATGGTCTCATGGAGGAAGAAGTTTAGGGAATAAATGTATTCATTGATATAAAGCATTAGCAGTTACATCAAGAAGAAAGGGAACAAGAACTAGCTAGGAACTATTCCTAAACTCCCCACCCATATAAAATAAGTACCCCCTCCTGCCTAAAGAAGTTCTAAAAAAGCGCCATTGTAACGATATTCCACTCCCATACAATCTAAAGACCCGTGTTTTAGTCCTCGCCGGGGGGATATAAAATATTACAATAAAAAAAGGACAACGCTAAGATAATGACCCATATGAAGTGTCAATTATTTGTATATTTTAAACCATCATATACAAAAGAATGCGGGACAATTATCATTCTCTAATCAATAAGGTGATCCCTAAGACCCATTATTCTACAAAGCCCAACTATATACATTATTGAGTTTGCCCCGATTAGACATTCATCTTTTAACACGTTTGAGTATTAGGACTTCCAAAGTAATTTTTTTTTTTTTTTTTTATCGATAAACAAATATTTATTGATATGAATAGCAAAAATACATTGAGTTATTTATCCCATTACATTGGTGTCTTCCCTCATAAAGTGCAGTTCCCCTTCCCCCAATAACTACACAAATTATTTCAACTTCTTGAAGGTTGCAAACCAACAAAAGACCTGAAACATGCAAATAACCCTCCCAATAACCACCACCCACTGAAGGACCAAATTACAGAACAAACAAGTGAAACAGCAGTGGGATTTGAGCATTTGAGAGAGAGAGAGAGAAAAATCAGAGATGATATGAGAAAGCAAATGTTTCACAATGATTTGAGAATAACCCAAGCAAGATTCCTCTAAAATTCAAAGAAAGAGTGCATACTGAATTTTCCCGGGAAATTTATGGGAGACACAAACAGATTTCTGCAAACTTTGTATAATTCTAAATACAAATCTATTATAACAATCATGAAATGAGAAAATCATGAAACCACACAACATACCATACACTATAGCATAGAAGCAAAAGAAAAAGTAGTAGTAAGCAGCAAAGGAGGCCCGCACCAATAAAGGAAAAAAACACTTTTACTTTTATGATGAGATGAGTTGGTTACATTATGATGGTAGGAGGGGGTTCTCCACACATCAATATGAAACCACAACATCTCAAATAGGTTGGCATCCCTTAGCCCATTTATCATTTGCCATTCTAACCCTCACGAATGAAGGACAGTGTAGAATGAATCAATGAATAACGCATTTGTAACTTAATTTGCTAAGTGAGGTTTCGAATGCCCAAACCAAAAATACTGTAAAACTATGGTGTTTTAAGGTAAGTAACAATGAAATGCTCTAATGCAACATTGTACCTAGTGCATTTCCCAACTCCAAAAATTGCTCATTCAGTCGATCCCTTCTTAGTTTCTCACGGTCTGCCTTCTGCACTTTTCTTGCGGCTATAGGATCCTTGACTTCTACCTCTGTCCTTTGGCTGGACAAAGAGTGAAGATTAATCCAAATATCAATAATGGTAAAAAAATTAATGGCTAATGTTACACACATGTATTCAATAATGGTAAGTTTGAAATTATTCCATCTCGCAGGTAAATCTTATAAATACCAATTATACAAATATTATAAATGTTCATAGATTCATCACACACATATATGGGAGGTATTCTTGTCTTCATTTATTAAGCCTTCGACGTTCCCAACATGTATAGAAGAAGCATTACGTAAGGACGTAAGGTCCTCACTGGCCCTCTAACTATTAAAGCCCGTGGTTAGAGGATATTGGTCCTAAAGCATAGTGTGGACTGTTAAGATTCTTCGAGCACAAGTCAAAGGATATTCACAAGTTAGTCATCGAGGTCAAGGAGTATGTATATGAGTGGTCCAGGGCAGCTCTGCTATGCAAAGGGGCATCCTTTAAAAGGCAGAATACAGTGCTAACAATCTTCCAGAGCTATTGCGCGTACAGCATCTATGGTGGTGCCACATTATATGGTGGCAAATAGTCCAGTGGGTGGAGGAATTTGGCCAAAGTGTCACTTGGATAAACTTATCCACTGGTTTTGCATTTTAAGCTGACAAAAAATAACCTTCACCGGGCATGTTGCCCAGGTCCTAAAATTTGATATAAGAAAGCATGTTTACTCTTGTTAAACACTTAAACTTCATTTTTCTATTAAGTTTATTTCTTAAAGTCATGGGAAAATTAAAGGTTAGCAGCTTCATTTGATTTATAGAGAAGCACAGAGTTGAGCATCCACATGGACAAATACTTGACCTCTGTGCGTCGCCAGTCACCATCCGCTGGATCATATGCCATAGGTTTATGGAATATAAACTTTAAGTGCATTAACAAATGTTTGGATCCATAATCATTAACAAAGTCTTTTTCTGCGAAACCATCAAAGACGCTCTTTGCAGTCTTGAATTTTTTTGGGGACAATTGAGAGTACACGTTATTCTAGCTCATCTTTTAAACAAAATTTCAAAATAGGATTGCACAATACATTGCTATAACAAATTCTAAAATGCAAGTAACATACAAGCTTCATTTGAGAGAAGCTCCGAACCTGGACTCGGGATGTGATCCATTAAGTGAGGGAGGTTGAGGTTGACAATAATCGGTAAGAGCAGCAACATCAGCTAAATCTCCTTGAATAGATATGGATGGGTGACAAAACCCTCCTCCTTCGGGCTTCCATTGATCCATCTCTGCTGTTGCAAGATTACTAAGCAACCCAATTGGGAATTCTGGGGTTGATTTCGAAGATTTTGATAAAATGTAGTTGAAACAAGTGAAGATGACAGAAAGGGAGGTGAAACAGCGTAAAGTAGTAGCTCAACATAACACGTTATTAAGAAGCCTGCACAACGAGATCGTCAAGGCAAGATTAGATCAATGATGCAAGTCAATGGAAATAAATAAAAATATTAATAACTCTTAAGACTGTACACAAAAATGCTATATACTGGTCATTATAATGTTTGCATTACTAATGTTCAAATTATGTTGTGGCATTGTGGGACAGTAAAAGTGATAATATTTCGGCCCTGTTCACTTGATAGAAAACGAGGCTGTCTTCCGGAAAACGTTTCCTTAAGAGAATGGAAAACTGAAAACGGGTTCAGTTGTAATATTTTTTTTGGATTTGGATAACTGTTTTGTAATTTTCAAAAAATTTCAGTTTTCTAATTATAACAGAAAACATTGTTTCGGCGTTTTCAAATTGGAAAACACAGGTTCGTAACGAAGGCTTCAACTTAAACCCTCGAATGAAATCAATCCCTTCTCTCCTAGACACTGCTGCAACTTTGGTTCCAATTCACTGTAAGTCCTTCAAACCCCTATCTCCTACCTACATCTTCATGAACTTCTCTTTAATCTATCAAATAAACTCGTTTCTTTCTAATTTAGGCTCCGTTCGGCAATCTTTGAGAAACCAGGAAGGAATTTCGGTAAGAGTGGTTTTCTGAGGAAGGAGAAAGCCAATTCCCAAGAGTTAAGGGGGTGTTTGGCAACAAAATTGCTTTCCAATCCAATTTTTATGGTTTCCCGAACGAACTTATCCCTTTCCTACTTTCAGAAAAAAACAGATAATGGATTCCGCGTTTGCCGAACGGGCCCTTAGTCTGGAGTTTCTTAGCTTACTCAATATGCAAATACATTTGAAGTTAAAAGAATGAAAATAAAAATTGGAAATGGAAAATAATTTTCTATTTTTTTACAAATGAATGAGTTTTCCAATATTTTCTATAGAAACAGAATAATGGAAATGGAAAAGAAAATTGGAAATAGAAAACTGAAAACACTTTTCCACAAGTAAAAGGGCCCTTCATTTTCATTGGTAGATCCATAGAAGTGATAATATTTGAAGTGGTCCACATGTGGGACATTAAATAAAACCGCAAATTCACCGGAAAAAAAAAAACGCAAACTCAATATTAAACATGCCGTAAATTCTAGTTGTTGCTTATATGCTGATAATTAAGAAGCAGATGGGTGACAAAATAAAAGGTAATAATGCTTATGCCCCAAAGCAAAATATACTTTTATTTTAGAAAAAAAATCAAATTCAACTTGTTCATTACGGGTGGGAAACACAAAAATGAAAGGATGATGAAGCAAATTTAGAGCTTTAAGTGATACTAGAGAATTTCTCCAAACATGAACAACAGTTGATCTGATCCCAGAAAATATATTATATTGTATTTCATTGATACTTGTAGTATATTAACTCAACAGATCAAAGGCATAATATGTATTGTGCATGGGGTTGTGTTATTGTGTTCTGAAAGCTTGTACTCTATATAGGCCTACGTTTTTCCTCAACAACAGTACTTATTCACTAAAAACAAATTCGAGAATTTCTCCAACCAGAATATAAAAGAAGGCTACCCCTAGGGGCCAACTACGAAAAACAGAAAGGTTTGGGATCCGATAATTGCAAGGGTTCAAGGTAGACTGGGTGTATGGCAATGAAAACTACTTTCTAAAGGAGGTTGAATGGCACTCATTCAGAGTGCGGTGAGCAATCTTCCAGTTTACCAATTTTCCTTGATGGTTGCTCCAATTCAAGTTGCTGGTATCATTAAAGGGAAAATGAAGGCTTTTCTCTGGGGACGTTCTAAAAATAAGAGAAAAATCATGTAGTTGCGTGCGACAGAGTATGTTTACCTCAAGCAGAAGGAGGCTTAGGAAGCAAAATTGTAGCTATGAACAGGGCTCTTCTGTCGACATGGATCTGGAGTTTTGGAATGGAACCAAGTTATTCAAGCAAAATATGAGATTGGTGATGCTAATTGGTGGCCTAGATCAACATCCCAATCACATGGTTGCAGTGTATGGCGTGGAATCATGGCCGGATTCAATATATTCAGGTCTTGTATTGCTTGTCAGATTAGAGATGGCGGAAGGACCAGGTTTTGGATTGATAGTTGGATTGGATCTCTATGTGACCTCTTTCCAACATTTTGTATGATCTCAGATGGTAAAAGCTTAACTGTTAGGGAGATGAGTGATAGAGATGGTAACTCAATCAACTGGAATCTGAATTAACGTCTGCTAACGACTGGATAGATCAACTTGCAGAATTAATGGGTATGCTTGATGCTACAAATCTTGAGGAGGGTGCAGATATCTGGAAATGGAGGTGGTCAAGGCAGGGTTCTTTTGCTGTTAAAATCATGTACTCAAAAGTGGAAGAATGTATGAGACCAACAAATCTGCACGTTAAACTGGTTTGGGGTATGAAAGTCCCAAGAAGACTCAGATTTCTTTTGGTCAGCACTAATGGGGTGCATTCTTACAGGATACGGCCGACAACTTGAGATACAGGTTTCGCCAGTATGCATCAAGTGTGATTTCTAAAATGAAAGTATCTTTCATTTCTTCCTTCATTACCTCAGTGGCACTGGAAGCCTGGTTTAGTTTGACTAGAGAAAACAGGTAA
This sequence comes from Aquilegia eximia, assembly GCA_023053565.1. NCBI lineage: Eukaryota > Viridiplantae > Streptophyta > Magnoliopsida > Ranunculales > Ranunculaceae > Aquilegia > Aquilegia eximia. Next base: position 8,848,416 of record JALIGU010000010.1, read on the forward strand.
GCTTTTGAATTGTTCTTAATGGCAGAGTCAGTGCACGATTTTTCGAGGAGGCGGCCTAAGAATGGGAGACACAATTTTGGTAGATAGATTTGGAAGGTTACCCCCTATGCTGTTATATGGTACTTATAGATCTGCAGAACGAAGAGATATTCAAAGACACAGGTTCGAGGAGTTGTCGAAAATGGGGATGGATTCACAGGCGAACGGCTGAGCATTACTGATCTTAGAGGAATGGGCGCGAGTAAAGTTAACACATAACTTTATTTCATTTTACAACCTAATGATGCACCACAAGTCCACAAAGTGCATGCTCATAAGTGAATGTATATTACTAACAATTTTACTGAAGAAAACTTAAAGCAACATAGCAATGCCATAAAAGCTAAGAAAACAGTCTTCCCATCACTGAATTTTATCTTAATTTCAATAACAATTGAACACAAAACCTAAGCAAATTACTAACTTATTAATGCAATAAAACATAAACCAACAAATACACATTTAATTTTTACTAAAACCTAATACAACAAAACCATTAAATTGTAATTAAAGAAACTTACCTACTCAAATTGACAATTTGTAATGAAATCTTCATTTTTGCTGAATTGTTCCTTGAAATTCTTCCAAATCACCTCACAACAATGTTGGTTGGTTATCTCTCTCTCTCTCTCTCTCTCTCAAATAAGATGATGGATTTGACAGAAAGAGAAAGACGTAGGTGAGGTGAGGTGAGGTGCGGTGAGGTAATGGTTTTCTTCTGTATCTGAAGCCAATAGTTATTTCGCAGAACAAAGGTGGAAGGAAGAAAAGGAACAAAAACGTTGAAAAGAGGAAGGGTAAAATGGTCAAGATATAGCTAAGCTTTTAATGCCCCCGATGCCCGAATTTAAATCATCATGTATTTATTTATTTATTTTTTTTAATATGTAAATCCAAATTTTATTGATAAGCTCAACGAATTACACAAAAGTAGAGGACAAACTGCGCGGCAAGTCCTTTCTGGATAGCAAACCCGATTTTCCTAAATACATATTCGTTCGAACCTGCAGTCATCACGTTGCTATCCATTATCTTCTGCACTCTCCTGAGGAGCTCAACTGCTTTTGAGCCTAGCAATCCAAATGTGTCAAATGCAAAGGGGATGAAACTATGTTGGTTAGCCCTACAAGCTCCGTCATGTTTCTCCACTTTTGCCGCTGCTGCATTGCTAGCTGCTAGCCCCACCTCAAAAATCCCAGCACTCAGCCCAACCATCGGAGACGCCCCTGTAACATCAACACACGCATGTTTACCTTCAGACCAGTTGTAGGCCAGAATATCAGCAGGACGTAATGTCGATCTTCCTTCCTTAGGATCAGTAAGAAAGTTAACATGAGCCTCCTTCTTAACCTGTACCCAGCCCGCCAGAACACATCACACAAGATATCTCTAACGTGGTCATGCCTGTACTTGAAGTCTGGGTAATGCTTACAATGGGCCGCATGGTCCCCGAAAACATCAAGTCTACTCTTCTTGCACACTGGACAAAACTCACCATCTGAATATAGAGGGATCATCAATCGATAACGAAGAATGACACGATATTCTACAGACGTCATGCGTTGTCCAAGCCCTTCCATCGGGATAACAAGGAGAAAATCTTTGGCATGTTCTGACTGCACACATCCAATCACGGCTTTTTGTCTAGCTGACAACTCAAATTCCCTCTCAAGACCAGAACTAATCTTGTTGTAGTATACTTCCGCCAAGACATGTTGGGGTCTGAAGGGGACGGTAGCAGTTGGAGCAAGATTACTGAGATCAAAATCAGGTATAGAAAGATGTAAACTAGCAATGGCAGTATCGAAAACATTACCCATAGGTGGAGTGTCACAACCTCGAAGAATGTGGTCCTGAAGATCCTTGGTTTGCGTACGTGAAGCTACGAAAACAAACTTCATAACATCAGTAGCACAATAGATACCAAGTCCACCCATACGTAATGAGAGGGTTGCCATACGCCACTGTAGATCGCCAAATCCAGGTCCATCGGAAACCACAATATTTTGAAGGGCTGCACGAAGCTTGTGGTCAAACCATTCGGCTGTTTCTTGAACATAATCAGGGGGGCAAGTACGGAGAGCAAATGTGAGTTTAGATAATCCCATACAAGAACGTAAAAGTGCCAACTCACACTGCGGATCCTTTAGCTGTGGTAATAAGTCCATAAGTTGAAGTGTCTTATCCACTCGTTGACGAACATTATCCACAATAAATGATGCATCAAAACTTACAGCCCCTCCAAGCAACTTAACCCCTCGCTGAGGACATGATATACCAACCGGAAAGATATCTGGATAGGAGCAGTCAGGATCAACAGAAGGCCAGAACAACTCTGTCTTAGACACATTAAGCACGAGCCCAAGAGATGGTCTTTTTTCCTGAATGATACGAATAGCTCTAGCCACATGTTCTGTACTACCAATCAGAGTACCATCATCTAAGTACCATGCCTGCAACTCCAAGTGGCATTCTGACTGAATACGGTGTATCAATGGATGCAAGACCAAAGCAAAGAGAAGAGGCCCCAAGGGGTCCCCCTGCTGTATCCCAGCTGCTGACCAAATATGAGTAGACCCTAGCTACAATCGAGCAGGTTGACAATAGAGGTATTCGACCAATAGAGCAATAGATGGACAATGATTGCGTACCTCTCGTAGCATAGCAGACCGATCAACAAGGTTGATGGCATTCTGAAAGTCCACAAGCAGCATAGAAAGCGATGTGTTATCCTTGTTGGCATAAACCAACTAATTAACAGCATGCAAAATTGCCTCTGCTCCACCAGGCACACCAACCCCAAACTGAAAATCCTCTAGGTATGGGACAATATCCTTAGAAACTCCTCTCATGGCAATCTTAGACACCAGGCGACGCCAAACCATACCCACAGCTATTGGGCGAATGCCGTTACCTAGCTTAAGAAGTGGGGTGAGCGGTGCACTAGCTATGAACTCTGCCAAGACCCGTGGGCATCGACCTTGTAGCCATAAGTTCACAACCGATGTCAAGGCCTCCATAAGATCTGTGGCTACAGCGGATGCAGCTTCACTCATAGCATCCAATAGGTGTTGGGCCCAGAGACCCTCTCGCCCACAAGACGTCCCTTTGGGGAAGGACCTGATGCATGATAATATCCCATCCCTCTCAACTGACAAAGGTGACTCAAGTAAAGGAATGTCGGGGACAGATGGTGGTGGATGCTTCGGGTGTTTATCCTCTAAAACCCGCTGCGTCTCTGGAGTGTTCGGAGCAACCCCTGATGATGCCAACACCTTCACGGCTGCTGCAAAGTGCCCGTCTGCAACCTTTTGCAAACACCGTCGTACATTCTTGCTTTCGGACTGTCGAGATGGTCGTTCCAACGGAGGCTCTGTGTGTGTGACCCTCTCAATCAGACGAAATATACCCCCAGGCTCGTTCCAAATAGAGAGAGCCTGCAAAATCTGATTCTGCTGGAGATATTTCCGAGCACCAGAACGACGCTTTTGGCGATTCTGCGGATGGAACACTTGCAATGTGCAATAGGGAAGCAGGAGCAATCTAACCCATGGCCCTGTCGACATGGGGTCTGCAGTAACCTCATATAAGACTGACTTCAATGCACAGGAGAATGCTAATCGACAAGGACGTGGAATACTTTTCACTGTGCGAAAAGGTCTACAGAAAATACGATCAAGTGATATCTCATCTAAAGAAGGTGCAACAATAGAAAGGTGAGTATCGATACCAGTGTCCCCTCCTGTTGTAGGTGCGGGTGGATTATCAACATGCACAAGCTGTGGTGGTTGTATACCTACAATTGCACACTCTAACTCACCGGTCTTCTTTCGCGCAGGTGGTTTGATGACTGCACCATCCGGATGTTTACATTTTATGGTTGATGCATGGATACCAAAACAATCACCACACATCCATTTGTTCATCCTCTTCAAAGTATTGTCAAGCGACGAAAATAAACCTATATCAACTTTGATCGCATCTCTCAGCCTGTCGATGTCATTAACCCTCTTCAAGTGATCTTTCTTAACATGCGTTGGGATGTACGAAGATTTGTATCCATTTCCACACGGTCCATTTGTGCATCCATTAAAATTTCGAAATGGACAATGGATACTCTCCATCAAGCAGCCAATATTTTATTTTATTTTATTTTTTTATTCTTTCGGGTAAATCCAATTTTTTTTTTTTTTTTTTTTTTTTTTTTTGTGGCTTGGCTGGCTTGAACTGCTGGTCTGGCTGCTGGTTCTGCTGGTCTGGCTGACTGGCTTGAACTGCTTCTTTTTTTTTTTTGCTTGGCTGGGCTTGGCTGACTGGCTTGAGCTGCTGATTTGACTCGGCTGGTGGCTTGAGTCGACTCGGCTTAGATTGGAGCTAAATTGCGATTCAATGGGTTAATGGTGGCTTGGTCGGTGGGGAGTTGGAGAAGAAGGTTACTGGCGGTGGTGGAGGAGGGAGAAGAGAAGGTTATTGGTGGTGGAGGTGAAGAGAGGGTTGTTGCTGGTGATGGTGGAGATGAAAGGGGGAGGAGAGAGATGGTGGTTGTGTTGATGAAATAGAAGAAGAAGAAGGAGATGTGGCGGTGGTGTGATCTGGTGGTGGCTGGTCGTGGAGGAGGGGCTGACTTCATCGGTGGTGGTGGCGGCTGGTCATGGAGGAGATGACCTCAATTTTTTTTTTTTTTTTTTTTAAGTATCATCATGTATTCAGTTTATGCAGGTTGTTGGTAGGGCTGGGCAAAACCGAACCAAAACTGAAGAACCGAACCGAACACTTTTGAAGGTGTTTAGGTGTTTAAGTGTTTGGTTGGTGTTTAAAATTTTATAAAACACCTGTTAGGGTGTTTGGTTGCCGTTTTAAAAAAAATTTAATACCTAAAACTGAATCAAACATGTTAGTCTTTAGTTTAGCACTTTAGCCCAAGTTAATTTACCCCATATTAGTCTTTATAGTTAAGCCCAAGTTAATTCAGCCCAAATTAAAAGGTGTTTGGTTCGGTTTTGATTCGGTTAACCAAATTGAACTACATGTTCAGTTTGGTTTCGGTTTTTACATATTTTAATCGGTTCGGTTTTGGGAATTAACATGTTCGGTTTAGATTGTGTTTATTCCAAAATACCTGTTAGGGTGTTTGGCTTCGGTTTTGGTCAAAACCGAACTGAACCGAATCGTGCCCAGTCCTAGTTGTTGGTATTGCTATGGTTACAACCCAAACCCAACTATTAGTGCCTATTTGATAACCCGTTCTCCATGGGGAATCCGTGTTTTGCTGTTTTTCACCGTGTTTACGAGTGTTTGATAACGGTTTTAGTAAATTTGGCAAATCTGGAGTCAAACTTAAATTCGCCACAGTTTTTGGCCACGTGACCTTGTTTCACCAGATATGCTCGGCGAATCACCAAAAAATTCATCCAACCAAAAGTGTTTTTTCTTTCGCCAAGTTTTCCCCAAAGAAATTTGCCATGGTATATAACATAACAACTTATAACAAAAAAAAAAAAAAAAACTAGACTCCTCTCTCTTTCCATCAATGGTGGCTGCACTCTCTCTTCTCACTCACCATGACAACCATCACCAGCTTATCTGATTTCTTCTTCACCACCTTGTCCTCTCTTATCTTAATCGTCACAACTATCTTCACCTCTCATATCTTCTTCGTCAGTCGTCACCACCACTTCTCTCTCTTTCATTCACGAAGCAACAGTCACCACCGCACCGTCTTCTCTTCTCAAGCTCTGGATCTGTAAAGTTCTCTCTCTCTCTCTCTCTCTCTCTCTCTCTCTCTCTCTCTCTCTAACCTAACCTAAAAATTTGGGTATTAAACCCTAACCTAAAAATTTGGGGGATTTTGAAATTTGATTACATTTTAGGGTTTTTCTATTTGGTTGCATTTTGAGGTTTTCCATCATCACTTATTTACTTGTTCTTCCTAATTTTGCAATTAACTTTAAAATCTTTTTTAATTTGATTTCAATTTGAAACCCTAGCCCTAATTTGGGGGTTTGCAAAATAAAGTAAGTAGACTGCTATTGTGATTTCAATTTAAACTGTTATATATATAACTTCAAAATGTTTTTGGGGGTTTTCATTTTGTTATAAATTTCAAGAACATTGATGTCAAATTGTGTCTTATTTCTGTTAAATTTCATGAAGCTAGAGTGTAACTGAATTTTAAGTTTATTTTTTGTCTGGGTATTTCAGATATTTTATCTAATAGGGGGTTCTTATTAATAAACCTGACATGCTTGTAATTATAAGAACTTTTTCTTTGATAATCTGTAATCTCCTTGTTTCAAATTAAATGCTAAATTAGTACTGAGAACTCTTTCTGCTTATGCCTTTTTTTATCTCAACATGTTGTTCGCAATGAGTTAGTTACTTAGTTGCTTCAAGAAAGTGAAGGTTAAATGTGTTCTGTAATTGGGTTTTATGTGCGCATGTTACATTGATGGATGTTGTATGAGCTACACTTATGTACATCGACAGAATGCATTCTTATACACAATACGTGCTTGTTTTCTGGAGTCTATGTTGATCTCTTTAAGGCTTTTATCTCAGAGACATTCGCAGTGGCCACCTATCTGTTTTTCATTCTGGTTTAGGTTTGTTGTTACTTTCAATGTTAGAAGTAGATGGATGTCATGATCCTTTCCCCATATCATCGACAATGATTATAATATGTGTTTATATTTCTCTTTATGAGATATATCAAGCTAGGATTCTTATCCATTTCTCCCAAAAAGTCTATTCCAATTCTTATGTTTTATGGTTGCGAGTTATTAATTTTTGTTTCATGGCTACAGTTGATGCTCAAACAATGAGTAATAGTTACATGAATTCAGTGAGTAATGTGCACTGGCAATGCTACTAATGTTTTTTTTCTTTAGATTATGAAAGGTGTTTTATAAAGCTGTAGAGCAAAAGAGGACAATACTACTGGTGTCTCATCCCTAATTGTTGTTTAACAATGATTTAGGGTAATAGGAAATGATGACTGATTGATGGACTGGAAACGAGACTAACAGGGACTGGGACTGTCTACAACAATAGGGAAAAGAGACTAACAGGGACTGGGAAAGGCAGCTGGTGAAGAAGGATGGACTTGGCTGTACTATATGCGGGTAAGTCTTAATGGGAGTAGGGACTAGTGATTTTACTCTATTTGTAGGTTTATGATCTTGGACGAATGATGTTATTTCATAAAACATCATCTTGAAAGTGTTTTCTCATATGTTGAGTCTGTAAAGGGGGAATGGGTAGGAGGTGTTTCTTTTGTAATAATGGAGGTTTGTCTCCATTGGTAGCCTTATAAATATATAATTATACATTTGGTTGTGTTTGGTTCACGGAATTAGGATTTCAGGAAATTAGGACATTGTTGAAATCCAGACAAAGAAATTGCAGTTGTGCACACAATGTTTTGCAGTTATTTGATGCAGTGCTCGAGGGTGACATTTTAGGTTTTGATTTTATTGTACATTTGCGTTTAGAACATAATTGTATTTTGTATACATGATTCATGACAGAGTACAAATGTTTGGTCATATATTGCCTTTACATTAGGCCTGTAAAAATGGCCTTTTGACCCTAAACCCAGCCCGACCCATTCAACGAAAAAAGCCCTTAAAGCTTGACCCTTATGATTTTTAGGGTAGGGCCGGCCCGACCCTCTCCTTTTAAGGGTCGGGTTAGGGTTTAGCTTTGGAAATCTTAGACCCTACCCTTAGCCCGACCCTAATTAACCCTCTCAAAGCCCTTTTACGACCTCATAAATATATGTATAATTTTTAATATATTTTTTATATATCAAAATTTGAACATTTTTTTAGAGTTTTAATTGTAAAGATTTTTCCAATTAGACATAGATGTCACTTTTGTTTAAGTTATATGGTATTTATCAAATGTTTATCGAATATTTTCTAAACTAGTTGTTAAAAAACTATTATATAACTAAAAGAAATTGATTCTCAATAGAATATTTTTTTATTAACCATCTATTTCATTATTGAGCATGCAATAAACGGTAATTAGATTATTATTTTAAATGTGTATTTTATACTTATCATGCTAGAATTTTATAAATTTAGGATTAAATTTCTAAAGTTTGAAATTTTAGTAATAAGATAACATCTAACTACGAGTTCTTTGTATTTATTAATTGTAATGTTCTTGGATAAAATAATATCATATACTATAACAAATTTTATGGTGAAAACAATATATTTGTACATTTAAGAATTGAAACATATTATACGTATTTTCAAAAATATTAAAATAATATTAATAAAAACATGATCGAATATTTTTTTCAAGTAAAACATAATTCTATGTATCGACCTTATCAACCGGGCCCATTAGCCCGACCCTCAACCCTTTAAAATAAAGGGCTAAGGGTCGGGTGAGGTTTTCGCAATTTTTGTGTTGGCCTGCCCCAACCCGACCCTCATCATCTTTTAGGGTAGGGTTGGCCCGACCCTCATCATCTTTCAAGGGTCGGGCTAGCCCTACCCGACCCATTTTACAGGCCTACTTTACATACAATTTGAATCCAAGATATAACTTTTCCAAAAAAAAAAAAATTAAAATCCTAGAGATAAACAAATGCCAAATGTATTTTTACAAGTTCCAAGAGCAAACTGCACTTGTTCATCAACCAAAATTTAAGAGTATACTATGCATAGAACTGTAGAAGAGTCATAAAATGAAGCAGTTTGTTTACATGTTTTGGTGTCACCCAAGATATCGTGGAGTCTGATTCTACTTTTGCTGTAGGAGTATTGACATGCTCTTTTACGTATTATGTAAATGATGTAGATATAAGTATTTAACTTTGTTTTGCTTAATGAAAAGTGTTGTAGATTAAACAACATATATAAACTTTTGTTAAATTTATTATGACTGGTTGATATTTCAAAAAAAAAAAAAAAAAAAAGCTTTTGTTGGACTTATTTTGCTATCTTGTGGAATGTGGATACAGAAAATTGGAAAAAATAAGGTTCATGGGCTTCCATGGACCCAATGCTATATAATGGGCTTTTTATACAATGAATTTGCCATTTTACCAATACTACAAAATTTATCAAACACAAAAGAAAATGGCAAATTTGTTTTACCATGCTTACCGAAGTTGTTATCAAACACAAATATTCTGGCAAATGAGTTTGCCACGAATTTGCCAAATTAGTTATCAAACATGGCGAATTGGCGAATCTCGGTGAATGAAGGCAAACAATAGTGGCAAATAACAAAATTTGCCAAATATTGAGATTTGCTAAAAATAAGTGGCAAAAGTGGTGAATGTTATCAAACGTGCCCTTAAAGCCCAAAAATCCCATGAGCTTGACCAATTTGGAAACCAAAATGTTGATCAACCCAAATGGATGAGAGATGGAGTGATGATTCTATATACTAGGCCTAACGACTGACTATCATGTTTCTTTAGTTTTTACTTTCAGGCTGCACTGCCCTTGGTGGCCCAAGGACACAAGTTTTCATTTTAGGTTATCATAACTCCAATAGTTTGTTAGTAATATTGTTTCCGGGATAAAGTCGCATCTAATTCAATTGATATTTTCTTCATAATACTAAATTTAACCTCGTAATATAACCATATTTATAGATCTGTTTTTCATTTTTTGAATTTTTTAGGTTTTGAACCGAAGAAAGAGATCTTGTTTTAGGAAAGAAGAAAGAGAGATCTGGTTTGAAGAAAAAAAAACACACCTGTATTGATTTCAATTGTCAACGGTTTGAAAAAGAAAGAGATCTTCATTTAGGCTACCTTCTTCAGTGATTGATCTGAGACTTTTAAACATTGGTTGGTTGTCATCCCACATTTGATACTCGAGCTCATCTTCAGTATTCCATGATGTTGATAACTTTTTTTTTTCGAAAATTTTATTGATAACATCACTACGATAGTTTTTTTTTTTAAAAAAAAATTACTAATAATCTAGTAGTTTTTTTTTTCTTTCCGTAAAAACAATAAAAAACTACAACTTTATTCAGAAAAATGAGTTCATAACATCACTTTGATAGTTGATTAGCAATCCAAATAACTTAACTAATAATCTAGTTATTAAACTAAAGTTTTTTTTTTTGTGACAAATAGCTTTCAAAATTTAACTGAATTTTCGTCTTTGGCCTTTAGACTACCCAATTTCTCGATACCAAGCTCTCCATCAACTGATGCCTGCACATTTTGGCTACCTGAAACAGGAGAATCCTTAAGTAACTTTCCACAATAGCCGCAACTTAAAATATTCCATCCCCCGCTACTTGTAGTCTGTTTAGTACGGCTACAATGGCTGCACCACAAGAAATCCTCTTGGATTGACGACATTGTTTTTGCTCACAGGGCTCAAATATTCAAAGCTTAAAATATTGTTTGGAGTGATAAAGATGAAGACCCTCACTCTTGATAACTTTAAAAATAAAAAATTGCATATTAAAAACTTTAAAATTTTCTTTTTAATGGACAACAACACAAGATTCGAACCATACCAAACCCCAATGAATTTAATATGAAATAATGTTCATGAGACCCTAAAGGAGACAACTTATATTCAATGCCAATCATTAGAATGTAAGGGTTTAAATGCATAAAACATACCAAGTATGAGTATCTCCTCCATAACATCAACTTTCTTTTTGGTTGTTGTTTTTTTTTTCATTGAAACAATGAGAAACAGTGGGAAACAATGACAACTTTTTGTTGATGATAATAACACAAAGAAATCAATATTGTAGGATGAAAATGGCAAAGAAATTGTAAGAACAAAGTTAAAGAACAAAAAATATTGAAATCGAAAAATGGTTGAAGTTTTTAGCACGTGAAGAATAAAAGAGAAGAATAAATAAAGGAGGAAGAAGAAGAGTTGTTGTTTGTTGTTTAAAGGCTTAATAATATGAACGATTGAGATGGAAAGACGTGGACCAAATGGATAGGGTTGTTGTGCATATCATTGTCGCTGGTTTAAAAACAAGTACCATAAGAGAGAGAAATTTGTTTTGATGGTGATGGGTGGAAAGTTAGGTGAGGGTGTAAGACGAGTAGAAACGGAATCAAAATTTTGTTAACTGTATTTTGTGCTTGCATGGAAACAAATACTAAGTTGTTGTATTTTTTGGAAGAAGAACACTAAAGTTGTGCTTATTAGAAAAATTGCCCAAATCTAAACAACGATAAAAAAAAATAGTTGAATAATATAATTTGGGTAATTTCCTAAAAAAACATAAACTTATGGTGGCTTGACCCAAATAGGCACCAACATCAGCCATTATACCCAAACTGATACATAGCTAGCTTTGGTTATGATTTTGGGTCTAAAATACCCTTTTATAGTATCTTTCTTTGTCAGACTTTCTGCTGTTACTTTTCATCAACCAATTCTATTATCCTTTCTTCATTAAACTCTGATTCTGACCATTCTTCAAACTCTAACCGTTAGATTGGTTTTATGGTTGACAAACATCAAACAGTGCCACGTGTATTCTAATCTTAAATAAGGAGCCTCTATGCATCTGAAAGTAAGACCTTTACCAATTAAAGTTGGAACTCTACGATTTCTGGCGAAAAAACAGATAAGACAATATATAATTGTTTCCCTATTTTGGCGAGAATATTAACTCTAATTCGTGTAACTGGTATATAAGACAAGATAATCTTATTTTCCTCACAATGACATTGCCTCCAAAACCTTAAAAAAAAAAACCAGGAAAAAGGTTTTGTTTTTGTTTCTTCAACCATGGTGACCAAATCTCAAAAGAAGAAGAAGTATGAGGAGCAACCGAGCAGGTAGAAAATATTAGGCTAAGTTGTAGTAAGATCTAACCCTAAATTTGTGTTTTTAAGTTGGTGTTTCTTCAAAGTTTGTGTTTTTTGCATTTAAACCATCAAAATTGGTGTTTTTTTGGAAAACATTTAAGTCATGTGCATTAAAGATGTGTTTTTGATGTTGTCTATGTTTGCATTTAAACCATGGTAGGATTGTTGATGTTGTCATTTGTAATGACTTTTCATGAGTGAAATTAAAGATGTTCCATCTTTAATTTGTGTTGTATATTAATGATTTGTGTGATTTTACTTTCTAATTTGTGATTATCATCTTAAAGATGTGTTTTTTAAGTTAGTTAGGTTTTGGGTTGTTGATGTTGTCATTTGTGATTTTACTCTTATAAATATCATCTTTTATTGTGAAAGTTATGATTTTGCTCATAAAAATGATGTTTTTCAAGTTAAAAAGTTTTGGTAATATGAAGTGGAACATATCATCTGTGATCTTGTGATTTGTTTCCCGTGATTTATCATGTGTTACTTGAGCATTGTTTCTTCTGTCTATGGTTACATTAGTGACATTTCTTATTTTAGAGGTCTGTATTTTACTGTATGTAACAGTCATAATTTATGATTTCAGAGGTCTACTACTCAACTATAAGTCTATAACACTCATAAAGGCCACTTTTTATTTTTCAAAGAATACATTCAATGTAATATTCTAACATGACGGTCAACTATGTTAGGCGGTTGTTGATGATAGCATATACTACAACATGAAATGTCACATGATGACATCAATATATACTAGAGGGGGGGGGGGGGGGGGGGGTGACTCCTTTTTCTTGTTTATGATAAAGTCCAAGATAAATGCGAAATAAACAAACTTGATCACAAAACTATGAGATACAATGTGCACAATGGAACACACCACAAAGCAATATTAGAACACAAAACAAGAGGCAAACACACAAGCAAGTTCGGTCTCAGTCTGACAGGTTGTTCAGGTGCCTTTACCTTGTCAGGTGTTAGACTGTTCAGAGCCTGAGTTGTTTGTAGACTAAGAACTAAAAAACCCTCTTTGCTAGAGTTATGGGAAAGAGATGAGGCAAGCAATACAAGTATATTATGGATTTGATATGGATGGATATTGTAAAGATGCAATCTTGGTGATAGATGAGCAACACAAACACAATATAGATATGTAAAGTGTGTGATGATTGTGTGCAAGATAATAACTGAAAATTAATCTAGAGAGAGAAAATGCAAACCACAACACTTGGTTTATAGTAGTTCGGTCGAAGCCTACGTCCACTCTCAAAGAGACATTCTCTAGGCTTTAGAAATCTAATTAAAGTAAGTCAGTTACACCTAGTACACCACTTCTTCAACCACAAGTCTCTTTTGTGAGATCTCTGACTTCTCAAAGCTTTAAGTAGTGATACCTTGATCCTCAACCTAGACAATTCTAGGGTTTCACCTTCTAGTCACAACTAGAAACAATCAATGGAGATTCTCTTCTTAAACGCCTTCAATAAAGAGTAAATATAACTAATTGAAGCTCAACTTGTTGAGGAAAGATTCTCAACCTACAACCACACACCTCACAAAAGAATAAAGTTTAATGATGTTGGTAGTGTTGTATTAATGGGGTATAGATGGATTATGAGTAATTGTTCATCTAGGATTTGATATGTCTTTAGAGAATATGAACAAACACCATCAAAGGTTCTTCAAGCTTTCTCTTGTCTTAAATAAGATAATAAAGCCAAATAGATTCATTGGTCAAAGTAAGATTGACTAGATTTGGGTTATGAATTAATCTTTGTCGGGTTAACCTTAGCCCATTTCAGGATAGAGTTGTTCAGGTGGTTGGGATTTTGACATTGTTCAGGCGGCCGAGCATTGAAGTCTGACAGTCTCCATTATCTTCAATGTTTGAGGCTTAGATTCTTCTGTGGTCTTTAATAGTTGGTATTTGCTACCTTAATCAAAAGATGAATTTATAGAGTTATTTTTCTTCTTGTGTCAGTAAATATTGATTATCAATGTATAACAAGTAACAAACAAGGGTCGTACCCACCTCGAAGGTAGAATTCTTAACTCAAACACAATAGAAAACACTAGTTAAAGAACACCATATGAATCAATGAACAAGATGAGATTGATTCTACTTCCTACATGCAATTAAATAAATAACTAATAATTAAACTAATACAAGAAGATGGAAAGAAATGGGAAAAAGATCTTATGATGAGTAGAGGAGGAGTTGGTATCCACAAACTAAACAATACAAACATACATGTCATTCTTTCATGTTCAATCTATAGCAATTATCTAGTCACCTCTCAGCTATTCCAAATAATCACTAATGCTTATAATAATCAAATAGTCACCTCTTAGCTATTCCATTCAATTAAAATGGGATTTTTTTATATGTGTTATTGAATATGCTTCATTAATAAAACTATCACCTCTTAGCTATTCAATTCAATTAGCTTAGCATATTAATTTATAAACAAATTGTCGACTCTCGGTTATTCAACTTGATTACAAAAGACGTCAAATTAAAGAGATTAATTGTAGATATATGAAAGTCACCTCTTAGCTATTCCATCACATATCTCCAATTAATCTAACACTACTGTTGGTATTATATTGTATGAACTCAGGAATATAACATACACATTACAGAAATAGAGAATACACTAACTCAAACAGAAAACAAATAATATATGTATTAAATGAATTCAGTAAACAGTAACACTTACTACACAACTTGAGGATTAAGGAGATAAACAGAGGCTTGCAGAGGCAATATCCTTAAGACAATATTGCGTCCCTGCTACTGGTGCACACAGGTACTAGACGATAGTCTCCTAAAATACAACTGTTCTGCACTCTGCTAGACTGCACTATAATAGCAGAGTTCTGGCGAACAAACAAGAAGAACACTTCGAATTTCTTTTAGAGAGAGAGAAGCAGACTTAGTCTGAATGAATTGTATGCTTACTGGCCAGAACAACACTCAATTTATAGGCTAAGTCGTGTCTGTTCACAACAGGCACACACCTGTTGAAAAACGTCTTTTCTCAACAGGCACAACTCTTGGCAGACTTAATGACACATCTGTTAGAGTAAAGATATAACATGATCCAGTGAACCCAATCATAACTTAGCTAAGTTGAAGTTAACTTATCAACCACCACATAGCCCAAGCCCAAGCCCGAGCCCGATCCCGAACACGAACCGAACCGAGCCGAGCCGGCCGGTCAGACGGACGACACTGTAGGTTGCACTTGTTGCATCATGGGAATGGAATAGAGAAAAATCTCCCAGGTGCTCCTGGTGAGTTACTCAGAACTGGTTGTCCTGTTGAACCTAGTCTGTGGGATCTCCAGTCGCTAGGTTAGGTTTCCGTATAAGGTAACTCGTGGTTATTGAGGCGTTAGCCCCATTCCCCTCGATGCGCAGTCAATTTTTTCTCTAGATAAACCTTTAGTGAATGGATCCGCTAGGTTATCTTTTGATTTCACATAATCAATGGAAACAACTCCATGTGAGAGTAACTGCCTCACGGTATTATGTCTACGACGTATATGTCATGATTTACCGTTATACATAAAGCTTTGAGCTCTGCCTAGAGCTACTTGGTTGTCACAATGGATACATATGGTCGACACAGGTTTCGGCCATAATGAGATATCTTCTAAGAAAACCTCTAAGCAACTTAGCTTCTTCACCGACTTTATCTAAAGCTATGAATTTAGATTCCATTGTGGATCTTGCTATGCAAGTTTGCTTGGTAGATCTCCATGATACTGCACCACCACCTAGAGTAAACACATACCCACTTGTTGCCTTGGATTCTCCTGTATCAGAAATCCAGTTTGCATCAGTATAACCTTCAAAAACACTTGGATATCTTCCATAGTGTAAGGTATAGTTAGGTGTATCTTTTAAATACCCTAATACTCGCCGAAGAGCAGCCCAGTGTTTTTGGCCTGGATTACTTGTAAACCGACTTAGTTTACCAACTGCGTAGGCAATATCAGGTCTTGTACAGTTCTTAACGTACATTAAGCTACCAATGATTCAAGAGTACTCGAGTTGATCAATGATAGGACCATGATTTTTATGTAACACCATATTTGGAACAAAAGGTGTATTTGTCTTTTTAATTCCATGATGTTTGAACCTTTCTATCATTTTCTCAATGTAATGAGTTTGAGATAACCCAATTCCATTAGGTGTTCGAATTATCTTAATTCCCAAGATAACATCTGCCACACCTAGATGTTTCACTTCAAAGTTGTTTTTGAGCATCTTTTTCGTAGACTTGATAACTTCACTATTAGTCCCGAAAATGAGCATGTCATCGACATATAAACAAACAATGACGTAAGCCTTGCCTACTTTCTTGAAATAGACACACTTGTCACATTCATTGCTTTGGAACCCATTCTTGATCATGACTCCATTAA
Source organism: Aquilegia eximia (assembly GCA_023053565.1). NCBI lineage: Eukaryota > Viridiplantae > Streptophyta > Magnoliopsida > Ranunculales > Ranunculaceae > Aquilegia > Aquilegia eximia. Next base: position 8,864,715 of record JALIGU010000010.1, read on the forward strand.
TGGTTATATGCCATTGTTTTGGAGCTTGTTTAAGACCATAGAAGGATTTAACCAGTTTACACACTTTGTTTTCTTTTCTCTTGATTTGAAAACCTTTTGGTTGTTCTAAATAAATCTCCTCTTTTAAGTCACCATATAAGAATGCAATTTTGACATCCATTTGATGTACTTCCATATTAAATATGGCTGCAACCGCGAATAACATTCTAATTGATGTTATCCTTGGTACTGGTGAATATGTGTCAAAATAGTCTAAGCCCTCCTTTTGACGATACCCTTTTGCTACTAGCTAGTCTAGCTTTATACTTATTAACTGAACCATCTAGTTTCAATTTTTGTTTGAATATCCACTTATACCCCATGGTTTTACTTCCTGGTGGAAGATCAACCAATTCCCAAGTATTGTTGCTTTGAATGGATTCAATCTCATTTGCAATTGCTTACTTCCAAAGTGGAGCATCAGGAGAAGACATTGCTTCTTTATACGTCCTAGGTTCAGTTTCTAACATATAAGTTAAAAAATCTGGACCATATGACTTCGAAGTTCTTGCCCTTTTACTACGTCTGGGCTCTTCTAATTCAGGCTCATCTGAATTGTCATCTGGTTCGATTGTTTCATTAGACACCTCATGTGTCCATTTTGGAGTTTTATCTACGTGATCTTTCCTCATAGGAAAGATATTCTCAAAGAATATAGCATCACGAGATTCAATAATAGTGTTGACACTTATGTCACTATTTTCAAATTTAAATACCAAAAATCTGTATGCACTACTATTTTGGGCAAAACCCAAAAAGAAACTATCAACTGTTTTAGGACCAAGTTTGGTTCTCTTCGGTGGTGGAACCATAACTTTGGCAAGACACGCCCACACTTTAAGCTATTTATAGTTGGGTTGTCGTCCTTTCCATAACTCATATAGAATGGTTTCATTTTTCTTGTGCGGTACTCTGTTTAATATGTGATTAGAGCCCCCCCCCCCCCCCCCCAAGTTCTTAGGTAGACCAGAAGTTATAAGCATGATATTAATCATATCTTTTAAAGTTCTGTTCTTGCTTTCAACAACACCATTTTGCTGAGGTGAGTAGGGTGCTGTGGTTTGATGGATTATTCCATTTTCAGCACAGACTTGTACGAATGGAGATTCGTATTCACCCCCTCTATCAGATCTTATGATCTTGATTTTCTTTTCTAACTGATTTTCAATTTCAGTTTTGTACTGTATGAAAGCACTTAAAGCCTCGTCTTTACTGTTAAGTAAATATACATAATAGTGGCGAGTACAGTCATCAATAAATGTGATAAAATACTTTTTCCCACCTCGAGTTGGAATAGATTTAAAATCACATAAATCAGTATGTATTAAGCCTAATGGCTCAGCACTTCTCTCAACCAAATGAAAAGGTTGTTTAGCAAACTTTGCTTCCACACAAGGCTCACACTTATGTGTTTTCTCTATGTCAAATTTAGAAATTAATCCTAAACTTGCTAGTTTCTTCATTTTTCTGTAATTAACATGACCCAATCTATCATGCCATAAATGTGGTGACTCAAGCAAGTAAGAAGAATTAATCTTATTCATAGAATCAGAGTACATAATTGCCTTGTTGGTTTCAAGAACGGCTACATTTACCTTAAAGAGGCCATCACTTAGATACCCCTTGCCCACATACACACCACCTTTGGTCAGCACAAATTTATCTGACTCAAAGACTATTTTGAAACCTTTCTTATTAAGGACAAAGCCAGAAACTAGGTTCTTCAATTCCTGATGTCAGGTACATGGAGAGTGTCATTGAGAGTGACTTTGTGTCCAAAAGTGAATTTTAGAACCACTTTCCCATAACCTTCAACCATTGAAACTGCAGAATTGCCCATAAAAAGCTTTTCTTCATGCTCCAACTTCTGATAGGTAGAGAAGAGGCTCTTGTCAGCACAGATGTGGCGGGTAGCCCTGGTGTCTATGCACCATTCCGTGGCATTAGATACCAAGTTCACTTCAGAAACCACCGCAGACAGGTGCATGTTGTCAATCTCCCTGGATATGTCAGTCATGTTCGCCTCAGGAGCCTTTTCGTCTTTGCGGTGCCTGCAATCTTTGGCCAAATGACCTTTCTTACCACAAACAAAACAACTTCCCTTGAACTTTTTCTGACCTTTGTCCTTGGGTGCATTGTTGGACTGATTCTTCTTCCTCTTCTTAGAAGAAGTCTTTTGAGGTCTCCACCACATGTCTTAGCCTCAAAAGTACTTCGGGTTTCAGTACCCCTGTTAACCTCTTCAATCTTTAGTTGCACAATCAGATCATCCAGACTCATTTCCTTGCGCTTATGTTTCAGATAATGCTTGAAATCTTTCCAAGAAGGAGGCAGTTTCCCAATGAGTGCTGCCACTTGAAAAGTCTCACCAATTACATGGCCCTCGGCATGGACTTCATGTAAGATGATCTGGAGTTCTTAGATTTGGTCAGAAATAGACTTGGAATCAATCATTTTGTAGTCCATAAATTTATCGACCACAAATTTCTTGAGACCAGCATCTTCAGTTTTATATTTCTTTTCCAGAGCCTCCCACAATAATTTGGCAGTAACGATAGGTTTATAAACCTTGTACATCACCTCATCAAGCAAGTTCAGAACATAATTACGACAAAGGAAATCAGAGTGCTTCCATGCTTCAATAGCCTGGAATACTTCCTTGTCTGTTTCAGGGGTCTGACCAGGTTTGGGCTTAGGAGTATCTTTAGATAAGAACTTTGCCAAACCGAGGGTGGTCAGATAGAACAACATCTTGCTCTGCCATGTCTTGAAATCCACACCCTTGAATTTCTCTGGCTTGTCTTGAGGAGTGATGATCTTGATCTTAGCCAGATCAGACACTTCAGTAGTCTTCAAAGAAGATCTGCTCGTCATTTTTCCTATTATTTTCACTCAAAAACCAACTTTTAATATAGTCTTAAGTCTGTTGGTATTATATTGTATAAACTCAGGAATATAACATACACATTACAAAAATAGAGAATACACTAACTCAAACAGAAAACAAATAATATATGTATTAAATGAATTCAGTAAACAGTAACACTTACTACAAAACTTGAGGATTAAGGAGATAAACAGAGGCTTGCCGAGGCAATATCCTTAAGACAATATTGCGTCCCTGCTACTGGTGCACACAGGTACTAGACGATAGTCTCCTAAAATACAACTGTTCTGCACTCTGCTAGACTGCACTATAATAGCGGAGTTTTGGCGAACAAACAAGAAGAACACTTCGAATTCCTTTTAGAGAGAGAGAGAAGTAGACTTAGTCTGAATGAATTGTATGCGCCAGAACAACACTCATTTTATAGGCTAAGTCGTGCATGTTCACAATAGACACACACCTGTTGGAAAACGTCTTTTCTCAACAGGCACAACTCTTGGCAGACTTAATGAAACGTTTCAGTCCCATTGGACATACTGTTTGATTTTGAACAGACACATCTGTTAGAGTAAAGATATAACATGATCCAGTGAACCCAATCACAACTTAACTAAATAAGAGGTGGACCAAAAAGATAAGTTAACTTATCAACCACCACATAGCCCAAGCCCAAACCCGAACACGATCCCTAACACGAACCGAGCCGAGCCAGTCGGACGAACGGCGACGGCGGCAGCACGCACGCGTGTGTGTGGTGGACCACTAAGTGTATAGCCTTGCGCTATCGCGCGAAAACTTGGTAACCCAAAGGGCTACACCCTTAGTGTAATAATTTTGTATTTAAACATCTTTACCCACTTCCCACAACTCATGTGGGACTAAGTGTAAAGTACACTTGTTCATTCAATTAAGAAGGAGACAGTTTGACAAGGTCTATCAGACCTGTTTCTCCAACAACTACTATTATAGCTAGGTCTCCCTATACTCTAATAATAGTATTTAACGACATGGATAACAATAACACATAAATAGTCATGCTTACTTAATATCTCAAAATAGAAGTAAACAAACATTAAGAACCTTGAATCATAATGAACATAAAGAATAAACATGGTGTGTTTGCATTATCTAGAGTGCTTCAACCATTCCCTCTAAAGGGAACTTAGCTACTCATCCTTGATAATGACACCATGGAATAAGTAAATAAAGAACACAACACCATAAAGGAAAAGAGAATTGATTATACTTAAGAATAACAAGAAGAATCAAGAATACAATTTCAAGACTTGAGTTCAAGAGAGAAGAGAACTTGAACTATCTAAACCCTAGCTACTACTTCTCTTTATATAAAGAATACAAAGGATGAGTCCTAATGAATTAAGAAATTACTTTGCTTGCACACAAAATATACTTGCTCACCAAGTTAGGTCAAAATTCGTTATGGCTTCTGTAGGGCTTTTAGAAGCAGAAAAACCACATGAAAACCTAATTCTCTTATACCTAAGTTGTATATTGGATCAATACCTTCAGATAGACAGCTCATGGGCCCAAATCAGAGTTTTAGATCATCATATAGAGCCTTTTAAGATTGGACTTCAAGTAACGGGCTTCAATGGATCTTTTGATATGTGGGCTTCATTATAACTTGGATTGAGCTGGGATTTGGACCACCCATCTTGGACATAGAGTCAAGTCCACAAGAACAATCCAAGGGGTACCCTCAACAACTATGTGGGTACAAATAGCGATTTCTCTTTTTTGTGCGAATAATACTTTTTTAATGGTTTTTCTTGGCTTTTGGCGAGCTTTAACATAATATTCACGTTTTGGCTCATGAAACCTACACAAATGACAAGAAAGCACTAATCAATAGATATAACACAATAATATAAGCTAAGTGCTATGCAAACAAGGTGTTATTCGGGGGATAAATATACATTTTTGAGGACTTGTCAGTCTTCAATATCTCTTTTTTTTATAGTCTTCAGAGGTCTTCAAAGTCTTCAGTGTCTTCAACACAAGACTAACCCTCACAAATACTCACAACATGTGAGTTTACATACAATGACTTTAGGGATTTTTATACTTAACCCCTTATTTTGTCCACGTTTAGAGTTACCCCCCCCCCCCCCCCCCCCCCCCCCTTTTGTCCAAATGCAGACTTTGCCCCCCTCCCATCTGCTTCTGTTAAACTTAACTGCAAAAAAATAAAAATTCAACTTCCAAAAATACCCCCAATTGATGGTCTAGACTTAACCCCCCTCTCAAATATGTTAACGTTTAAATTGATTTAAGAGAAACTTACCCCGTTATTGTTTTCTTCCATGTGGCATTATCTAAACGATTTGGATCCAAGGGCCACTGTGTGTACCCTAGGTAAAATACCCGACAGGTGTCATCGGTGGCTGTATAAGAAGCTAAACCTGGAGCACCTGAGCATTAGCCAGCCAAGCCTAGGCTATCAGGTAGGGCCCAACCCGGTCTCAAGGGATCCACATATGCTCTGTGGACCTTGAGCCACCGGATATTCCACGACCAATGGGTGGAGCCCCAGTTACTGTATAAGAAGTTGAACCGTGGGCTCCCATACATCGACCAGGCCCACCTCAGTCAAGTAGGCCAGGTCCGGCCCAGTAAAGTCCAGCCGTGACAGAGGCTCATCCAAAGGCTTATCATAGAAGCCCAAAGGACCTGGCTAGGATGTATGCAATGCAGATTGGCCTCCGGTCTGAGGAGTCAAGCCCAAGTCTTTGCTTTCAGACCTGGTCAAATCCAAATCCCAACCAACTGGCGGATAAGTCCAGCAAGATTCCAGGCTGACAGAACCCATTGTTCTAGCCCGTTGGAAAAAATAAAGAAGACCCAGGTTGAACCAGAGCCTATTAGAGGATGCCACGTGGCAGTCATCCTGGTCAAAGGGGATTCAAACCGAAGGGATAACCGCCCAACAACATGCAAGCTATCTCTGCGGAAAGCATTTTCACAGTTGAACTACTTGAGTTCATGGAGTCAAAACCGGAGGGGTTGTTGAGCCAGCCTCCTCCGAATTACTACAAATACAAGAGTTCATAACCTCCTGAACTACGAGTCTTTCACTGGGCAACTCCATTAGAGCTTAGTGGAAGCAGAGACTTGATTCCAAGTTCATCTTCTTGGATACGTAGGCAGCCTGATCCTCATCATGTCCAGTCTCATTGTATACCCCCATCCCATCTCAGTCTGTATAAGGCTTTCTTTTTAACTTTTCGATTAATCAATACATATCTCGAGTTTGTAGATCAAAGTTTTGCACCCACACTCTTTGGCACCCACCGTGGGGCTGAATCTCCCATCAGTTCCAGAGCCTCGAAGAAATCTCAATCCAGCCATACCGGAGTTGCTGCAGTAATGGCTGGAAGTAAGATACATCTGACTTGTTCCAACAATGAAATGAGCCAAGTTACTAAAAGTCGAACGAAGAACCTTTCTCCTCTGTCTCCGGTTCTTGAGGTGACAGAGCCTGTGAATCAAGAATCAGTTCTCAGGAGTGAGTGCCATGATCAGGGCCCGCAACACTTTGAAAGTGGACAGCCGGAGGCAGATAACCTTTCTTCTCCGTCTCCGGTTCTTGAAGCAACAGAACTCGTCAATCAAGAGTCAGTTCTCGGGAGTGAGGGCCATAACCATGGCTTACAACATTCTGAAAGTGGACAGCCGGAGACAGAAAACTTAGTGGTACAAATCACTAATGATCCTAATGATCTGAATACAATCAACCGGACTGTCAGGATACCAGCATCGCAAGATCGTGAACCTTCCAGAGTAGCCGTTGCAAGAAGGGACCAGAGAACCATTCTCCCAGCTACGGGAGGAGGTTACACCGAGCAACAGATGGGGAAAGGCCCAACGGCCGAATCCCCAACTGCAATCATCAAACGGCTAACCAGGGAGAACACAAAACTGAGAAGAAAAAAAAGAACTAGGGCTGGAGATAGCCAGTCATCTCCAGCCCCGTCAGGAAGTGACGGAGCCTTACCCCCCATAGCCATGATCCCCACCCTGTTTGGGACAGTCTAGCACCGGGGAGAGATAGGATGTCTATCTCCCCAGTTCAGAAACATCGCCACGGACGTGCAAGAACACCCGGACCACATCATGGGCGCAGGGTTACCCGTAGCAGGTCAGTAGAAGAAGTCACTCCACCAGAAGGGTTGCGTCGGAGGAGTCACGAAAGTACCCCCCCCCCCCCCCCCCCCCCCGCCCGCAACGACCGGAAGGGAAGGAGTCCCCAAAGGGCTCACACCCATCAAAGACTACCGGAGCTGAACGTGGAACAGATGAATGAAGTCAAGCTGCAAGAGATGATCGACCTGGCTGTTTCCAACAAGGCCAACTGGGATGAACGAATCAGGAAGCTTACCATCTCAAGGTTGGCTGTGTCACCCCGGCAGAAGAGGTCAGGAACCATATAGTCCCAGCCAGCTTCAAGAAGCCGCCCTTTGAACAGTATGACGAGACAAACGATTGTTCGGTTCAGCATGTCATGAACTACAAGAGCACCATGGCCATCTGGGACCATGATGACAAGCTACTCGCAAAAATGTTTGGTGCTTCACTCAAAGGTGAAGCAGTGAAGCACAAACATGGTATCACAATCTGCCGCCCGTATCCGTCCACACATTCGTACAACTGGCTGAGTTGTTCGAGGAAAAGTACCGCTTCAACGTGAAGAGTAAGAAGGAAGCTGGAGTCTTGTTCTCCCTACAGATGGATCGGAGCGAGACACTTAGGAATTTCACCTGAAGGTTCCGAACCTTACTATCAGAAGTACATGACACATCTGATAGCGTCGTCATTCAATCTTTCAAGTATGCCTTGAACAACAACCATGAAGAGTTGTACCAGTCGCTAGCAATGAAGCCTCCATCCTCTGTTTAGGCTTTGCTCGAGAAAGTAGAAAGGTATGCTCAAGAAGATGACGACCTGAAAGCTAGGAGAAAGAGACTTGCCGGAGGCCAAACCTTCGAAAAGCCACAAAAGGCAAAGGAAGAAAGCTCCGACAGGGATCACAAAGAGGAAAAGGCCCCTGAAAAAAACAAAGACAGGAAGGGGAAAATACTAGCTCAGCTGCCCGATCGCCTGTCAGAGAAATCTACCAGGGGTGAACGCAAAGAAAGGGAATTCACACCCCTGAGGTTCCCGATCGAAGAAGTATTCCAAAAGATCAGGAACAGAGGGCTGCTCAACAAACCTGCCCCTTTCCCGACAGACCCGGAGGGCAGGAGAGATAAGTCCAAGAAATACGATCATCACAATGACTACCGTCACGAGCTAAAGAACTGCAGGTCATTGAAGTATAAAATGCAGCGTTTGGTCGATGCTAGCCTCATCCCTGACATGGTGCAGAACGGAGCAGTCGAATAGGTAAAAACCGGAGATCGAATTGTATATGTCCGCCACGTACAGGCACCCGGTTCTTCCAAGACAGAAAGGAAGAATTGCGCTCGAGAAAAGCTCCAGTGGATAGGACATGTGCATGAAGTTGGACAACTCAACTTCAACGAAGGGACGAACATTGAGTCCATTGTCCCCGGAGGTTTGACATTCATTGAAGAAGACGAGAGGGGCATGCATTATCCACACAATGATGCCCTGGTTATCACAGCTTGGATTGGCGTCTACCGGGTCCGGCGAGTCATGGTCGACGTCGGTAGCACCTCCAGTGTCATGTTCTCATGTACTTACAAAGGTATGGAGCTATCAAAGGGTCTCATCGAATCTGATGAGACGCCTATCTATGGGTACAACATGGAGCCAACGCAGTTCTCTGGGCGGGCCCACCTGCCAATCACAGTGGGATTCAATACTGTCGGGATAGACTTCCTGCTGATCGACTTCCCCTTCTGCTACAACTTCATCTTGGGAAAGGACTGGATTCATCAGATGAAAGCAATCATGTCCACCTTCCACCAAAGCCTCAAATTCCCGAATCCCAACGGAATTTGCAGGTCGGGTAAAAGGAGATCAAGGAATGGCATTCAAATGCCATCTTGATGCTGTCAAAGGAAAGTCCAACTCAGAGACCAAGGGAAATACTATTTTCTTGACGGACTCGTATCAATAGCAACCAGCTCCCGGCAAGTCTGTCAAGGGGAAGCCAGACGTGAAAACCGGGGTATCTTCAGCGGTCGACGAGCTGGAAGAAGTCATAGTGGGACTGGAGTCCCACAAGGCAACTTACATCGCTTCCGGCCTACCAAGGGCTGAGAAGGATATCATGATCACACTGCTCCGACAGAATCACCACGTCTTCCCATGGAGTGTCAGCGAGATGTCAGGAATTGACCCTTTGGTCGCCTATCATAGACTAGACATCGTTCCTCAGCACAAGCCGGTCAAGCAGAAACCAAGGCGAATGGCGTCAGATCAAAAGCTGGCGGTCAACGAAGAAGTCGATGGGCTACTGTCAGTCAACTTCATCACCAGTCATTTACCCTACCTGGGTCTTTAACATCGTGGTTGTCCCAAAGAAGAACGATAAGATTCGAGTTTGCATCGATTTTACTAATCTTAATAAAGCATGTCTTGTGCACCTAGGGTTGACAATCGTGTAGGGTTCGTGTCGGGTTTGAACAAGTTGGGGTGTTTTTCACCTAAACCTGGACCTGACCTGTTTACCTGTTTAACTCTTTTTCCTTAAACCCAGACCTGACCTGCTAATTAAACAGGTCGGGTTCAGGTCGACCTGTTTAAACCTGTTTTTTAAAAGAGGTCTGGTCCATACCTGATAACACTCACAAAACCTGCAACTTGTTTAACTTTTTAACCTAAGTAAACATAATTTCACACAATTTAAGCATAATCAGAATTGTTTAATAACATAAAATTACTAAATCACACAATAAAATTACTAATCAGAACTGTTTAGTCACAATTAAACCGTTTAACGATATAAAATTTCACACAATAAAAGCCTCACAAAAGTTAAAATACAATTAAAGTTTTAAAGCACATTCTGCTTGTTCAGGGGGATAAAAACATAATCTATGCTAGGAGAATCAGTCTACTGATAACCATCAACGAAGAACTTCACTTCAGCATCATGATCAGCTTCTCTGAACCAGTCCATCATCAGCAACAAGAATTTGGTTGGTTGCTCTTCTTAGAATTTGTAGGAGCTTTACTAGATTCTTCATCTATCGGATTATTTCCCGAGATTTCAACATCAATGTGATCCATCTACAAAGTCGGTTTATAAAAATCAGTTAACTCAAACATTAATAGGAATATAAAACATGAAATTTATAGAATCTAAAATAGATTAGGAACCATCAACTACAATATAATCTGACACTATAAAAAAAACCTACAAATAAAAGTATATCGAAAAACTAAATTCTTGATCAATTGATTGATCGGATTAGAGAGAGAGATAGACAAGAGATGTTAAATTTATATGGAGGAGATTTCAATCAGAAGATCGAGTATGTATTTAAGATTGTTCTGATTGGAGTTTCAGCGGTTGGTAAATCTAAGCTTCTTGGGAGATTCGCTAGTTGCGAAGTTTGGATTCTTAAGCTACTATTGGTGTTGAATTCCAAACTAGAACTCTCGTTATCGATCATAAAATAAGTATAATTTAATTAAATGAATCAGAAGAAGAAGAAGAAGAATTCAACGTAAAAATAAATAAAAGGAGATTTCTAAATTAAAAGAATAAAACTAAATTAAAACACACAGTGGTTTTGATTGACGTAACAACCACAAATGGACAAGAACCAACTAAATTAAAAGAATGATTTTGAGATTTCTAATCGAAACTAAATTAAAAGAATGATTGTCATACCTTATCAAGTTCAAGTTTTGTAGTAGCAGCAACAACATATGTTAATGGTGGATTTAATGGAATGGATTTAGGTGGATCTAAAAGAAGAAGAAGAAGAAGATGTTAATGGAACAGAGGTTTATGGTGGATCTAAAAGAAGAAGAATAATCATCCTTCGTTGCCTCGTTCGTTCATGGTGGTCTGTTCTTTGTTGCGGCAAAGAAGAAAAAACTAACAGTGAAAGAACGAAAAATAGGGTATTGTACTATTTTATATGTAGGGTTTTCTAACGGGTATCGGGTTTGACCCGACCTGTTAATATTCAGACCTGAACCCGACCTGTATATTAAACAGGTTAACAGGTTCGGGTCAAAAAGACCCGCCAACCCGATAAGACTGAACCCAAACCTGTTTATATCAGGTCGGGTTCGTGTCAGGTTAACGGGTCTCGGGTCATCCACTCCCCAGGATCATAGACATGGTGGACGCCACCGCTGGTTATCAAAGATTGTCCTTCATGGACGCCTACTCTGGATACCACCAGATTCCATTTCACGAAGAAGATCAGAAACATACCGCATTTATCACCGACCGGGGGCTTTACTGCTACCGGGTGATGCCATTTGGCCTGAAGAACGTCGGAGCAACATACCAGAAGCTGGTCAATACCATCTTCAGCGAGCTCATAGCTCGGGCCATGGAAGTCTATATAGACGACACGGTGGTCAAAACCAAGGAGAAAGACAATCATTTGCAAGATCTACAACAGACATTCGATATCCTAGGACGGTACAACATGAAGCTGAATCCAACCAAATGCTCTGTTGGTCTTTCTTCTGGCAAGTTCCTCGGCTTCCTAATGACCAAGCGGGGCATAATAGCCAACCCAGATCAGATCCGGGCAGTCTTAGAGATGCACATCCCGAAGACAGTAAAAGAATTTCAGAGGCTAACCGGGAGGTTAGCAGCTCTCAACAGGTTCATCTCCCGGTACTCAGACCGATGCAAGCCATTCTTCAATGCAATCAAAGCTAATCCAGAATGGAATCCTACTTGTAAACAAGCTTTTGACGAGATCAAGGCATATCTTACTCAACCTCCGATCCTTACAACACCACAAACCGGCCAAGCAATCGGCATCTACCTGGCCGCATCCGATATTGCGCTTAGTGCGGTCATATTTAAGGAAGAGCCGGAGGAGAAGGCAGTATATTTCATCAGCAAAGTATTGCAGGGAGCTGAGACAAGGGATTCAAAAATCGAGAAGATCGCCTTAGCCCTGGTACATGCAGCCAGGGGGCTAAAGCCATATTTCCAAGGGAGAGCAGTCAAAGTCTACATAGAGTACCCGCTCAGAAAAGCTCTTGGAAAGCAGGAAGAATCTAATCCACTGATCGAATTGTCAAGCACTTGAACCCAGAACCGCAGAGAAAGGGCACGCAATAGCCTCCGTGATGGCAGATTTTCCCATCGAGGATATCCCTGTCAACCCAGATTTAGAAGAAGATACACTGGGGGCTAATGATACCCCCCCGGTCATAGGAGTCGCCAGCCAAAGAAGACAACGAAGCGGGACAATATACACTGATGGGTCCAGTAACTGTACAGGATCCGGCATTGGTTGTCTCTTGATCAGCTCGGATGGACAAAAGACAGAAACGTCCGTCAGGCTGGGATTCCCGGTATCAAACAACGAAACCGAATATGAAGCTCTAATATATTGGCTCCAGATAGCACTCCAACTGGGGGCGCGTAGAGTCATGATCAAGACAGATTCAAAGCTAGTGTGGAACCAATTCGCCGGGTCCTTCCAAGCCAAGGACGACCGGATGGCAAAGTATCTTGATGTCATCCACTCCATGGAAGGGAAGTTCGAATTCATCACGGTCGAGCAACGACCAAGGATAGATGTTAGGCATGAAGACGCCCTGACATATCTTTCTTCTTCTATCAACACTACAGAGCCCCGATAGTCTCCATGGTAACAACCAGAGGACAAAAAAAGAATAGAGATGAAGAAGCTTCACAGCCCGACACTGGGCCTAACACACAGAGCGAGCCAAGTCCCCCCTTTCAGGGTCAGACACAGGACCCACCAGAATCACAACTTGAAGACTGGAATCCTTGCCTCACCAAAGGTCGAATAGAAGCAATGCCAAATTCGACGGAGTCGGACGAACCGAACCCGCCAGAACCACCGCTCTCGCATGTTCACATCAATTTGGAGCTCCCACCGGAGGAACCAATCAAAGACATTCCAGACAACCTGAATTCTGAAGTGGATAGAATCGATGCCGAATTACAGTCCAACAACGGCCAAGACTGGAGGAGGCCATACATCAACTTCCTCATCCACCATCTACTTCCCGAAGATCCAAAGCTATCAACCAAAGTTAGGAGGGATGCGTGGAAGTTCACTATCATCCTACACCGGGAGTCACACAGGCTATACATGAAAAGTCATGGCTCCGGGGTCTTGTTCAGGTGCCTCACTCCAGAACAAGGCCTGATCATACTAAAGGAAATCCATACTGGGATCTATGGCAACCATTCGGGAGCAAAAATCTAGCACAAAAGAAAATGATCCAAGGATACTGGTGGCCGCACATGATGACAGATACCAAGAAGTTCACCCAGGCATGCCTCCATTGTCAGAAGCATGCCCCGGTCGGTCATGCCGTGGCAAATGAATTGCACCCCATGCTGAGCGCGTGGCCTTTCGCCAAGTGGGGGCTAGATATTGTGGGACCACTCCCAAAAGCTCTACATTCAGTCAGGTTCTTGCTTGTTGCAACGGATTATTTCATCAAATGGGTTGAAGCCGTAGCATTGGTACATGTATACGCCTCTGATGTTGGAAGATTTCTGTGGAAAGATATAATCTGTAAGTTCGGAATTCCCCAAGAGGTAGTGTCAGATAATGGAAAACAGTTCGACTGCGATAACATCTGGTTGTTCTGCAAGTTCTTAGGGATCAAACACAACTTCTCGGCCCTGTACTACCCTCAGGGAAACAGGCAAGCAGAAGCATCCAACCGGGTTATCTTGGACACACTCAAGAAGCGACTGGATAAAGCAAATGGCAACTTGGTAATGCAACTCCCTGGGGTCTTATGGGCATACCGGACCACTCCAAGAAGGTCCACCGGTATGACACCCTTTCAGCTTACCTTCGGAGCAGAAGCAGTAATGCCAACTGAGCTGCTAGCTCCGATAACTCGTACTGATGCAGTCCTTACCAGGGAAAATAAAGGGTTCCTAGCAAGAGGAAAAGCCGTTCTTGACGACAAGAGAGAACAATCCCTGCAACACCTCCTCCGGTACCAGGAAACTATCAAAAGAGGATACGACAAACAAGTCGTAGAGAGGAAATTCAATCCAGACGACTGGGTTATGAGGAAAGTCAAAGTCATGACTGAGGACACAACAGTCGGCAAGCTCGGAGAAAACTGGGAAGGACCTTACATCATAGACAGACATGCTGCGAAAGGCTCATACTTCCTCAGAACTCTGTCCGGCGACCTCTTTTCCAGATCATGGAACACTTTCCACCTCAAGAAATTTTACAAGTAATGTACTCCATTTGATGATTTCAATAAAGATTCTTTCCTGCAAGATTTTGAGTACTTTGTATTATTTACTGCTTAAAATCCTAGTGCAAGATCAAGTCTCCACTAAGGTCCAGGATGCCCGGACCTAGCTTCCGATCCTGGCTAAGTCCTAAATGCAGAGTTATACTCACTTTAGGCCCAAGGCGCCCGGACCTAGCTTCCAACCTTGGAAACCAAGGATGACAGGGATCAAAACCCCATCCAACCCAGGATACCCAGACCTAGTGATACAGGTGTATCCTACTTGGGAATTTTGCAGTTTATTTTCCTTGTAGGACAAGGAAAAGAAAACCTTAAATAGGTTTCCTTGTTCCATAAGGGATAGAATTTCAGGAAAACAGAAATCCTTGGCCTATAAATATATGTTTTGGCACAAACCAAAAGATAGAGAAAGGAACATGTAGTCTTTACTTGTTTCATGAGAAACCACTAAGGTTTAATGGTTTAGTGATGTTTTGGCATAACCCAAAACATAGACCAGATATAGCTTATTTTAGCTTGTTTAAAGAAACGACTTATTTAGTTGTTTAGAGAAACCACTAAGGTTTAGTGTGTTTAGAAGATAGGCAGTTAGGGCTTAGCTTGTCTAGAGAGTATTGTGAGGCAGATATTCTTGTAATCTTCATAATATTCAGTAAAGAAAATAGTTTTCTTCGTGATATTTTGTTTTGTTTATCTTATTTACTGCTATTGTTTAATTCCGCACTCAATAGTATCTTTACCTAGTAATTTATATCAAGTTGGTATCAAGAGCAAAGTTCGATTCCCTAGTGGAGTTTTCTATGGTTTATGGTCTTAACTTGTTCGCAGTACAGAAAGCTATGTAAAGTTTGTGTGTCCTTGGAAGATTCTAAGAAGACAAGAACAAAGAAGACGACAAAAACAAAATCAAAGAAATTTGAGATGGAGACATCTACTTCGTAGTAGAAACCCAACCTGAAGCAAAAGCAGAAAAGTTTATTTTCTAATCGGTGATGTTGGTGATCGAGATGAGCCATTCAAGGAAGATTGCATATTGGAGCGTAAGATGACTAAGACACGAAGTAGGAAACAAATAGTGTTTCGTATTGGGCGTGCAGGTCAAGTTCCAAGCAAAGTTGGCTGGTTCAACAAAGTCCAGGGAGCTCTTGAGTTCTCTAATCTCCGTTCTTAGCTTAAACGAGAGTTTAAGTTCCTAAAGGGGGAGCCATGATACATGTGTATCCTACTTGGGAATTTAGCAGTTTTTTTCCTTGTAGGAGAAGGAAAAGAAAATCTTAAATAGGTTTCCTTGTTCCATAAGGGATAGAATTTCAGGAAAAGGGAAATCCTTGGCCTATAAATATATGTTTTGGCATAAACCAAAAGATAGAGAAAGAAACATGTAGTCTTTACTTGTTTCAAAAGAAACCACTAAGGTTTAGTGGTTTAGTGATGTTTTGGGATAACCCAAAACATAGACCAAACATAGCTTATTTTAGTTTGTTTAGAGAAACAACTTATTTAGTTGTTTAGAGGAACTACTAAGATTTAGTGTGTTTAGAAGAGAGGCAGTTAGGGCTTAGCTTGTCTAGAGAGTATTGTGAGGCAGATAATCTTGTAATCTTCATAATATTCAGTAAAGAAGATAGTTTTCTTCGAGATATTTTGTTTTGTTTATCTTATTTACTGTTGTTGTTTAATTCCGCACTCAATACTATATTTACCTAGTAATTTGTATCACCTAGCTTCCGATCCTGGCTAAGTCCTAAATGGAGAGTTAGGCTCCTTTAGGCCTAAGGCACCCGGACCTAGCTTCCAGCCTTAGAAACCAAGGATGACAGGGATCAAAACCCTATCCAACCCAGGATGCCCGGACCTAGCTTTCGATCCTGGCTAAGTCCTAAATGCAGAGTTATGCTCCTTTTAAGCCCAAGACGCCTGGACCTAGCTTCCGGCCTCGGAAATCAAGGATGATAGGGATCAAAAACCCCATCCAATCCAGGATGCTCAGACCTAGCTTCCGATCCTGTCTAAGTCTTAAAAGTGGAGTCATGCTCCATCTACGCCCAAGACGCCTGAACCTAGCTTCCGGCCTTGGAAATCAAGGATGACAGGGATCAAAAACCCCATCCAATCCAGGATGCCCGGACCTAGCTTTTGATCATGTCTAAGTCCTAAAAGTGGAGTCATGCTCCTTTTAGGCCCAAGACGCCTGGAACTAGCTTCCGGTCTTGGAAACCAGTTTTAAGAGCGAGGCTATCCACTTTTAAAAAATCGGGATTGTTAGGCAAGCTGGTCTGCCCCCGGGTCAAAGCTTGCAAGGCAGGGTCAAGTCCCCTTTAAGCAACAGACCATGAATTGCCATGAAGACAGCGAGAAAAAGAACTGTTATCGTCCCAAGGAAGACTCCTTAAAACGATAAGGGGGCGAGGGAGACAGACAGTTGTAATAAATGCTGGAATTAAGGTAAAGATATCTAGCAAGATGTTTTTGCACAACAAAATTTTTCATTTCTTTTTCAGGAAAAAAAGATACACAAGTGGGAGTCCCCCGACAACCGGGACAAGAGCCTTCTTACAGAAAATCTAACTGAGCTAAGGCCGAGAAGAAGGACCGGAGCCGTCACCGCCCTTCTTCGCCTTCTCCTTCTCCAGCTGGTCGAGGACTTGCTGATAGGCAGCCTTCGCCAGCCGAAGCTCCTTAGTGGCCCGGTCATACGCCCCCTCCTTGAGGGAGAGGCGCCGGTCCAGCTCCAGCTTCTCCCGGGTCAGCTTCCCGCAAGTGGCCTCCAGCTCTGCCAGGGAAGTTTTGGCATCCTCCTCTGTCTGAAGAGCAACGGTTAGGGTAAAATCCAGGTTATGGTAGTCAGCTGCCATGAACCGTTTGTCCTCCTCCAGAGCCCACCGGTCGCTGTTCGTCGCCGCCAAGTCCTTCTTAAGCTGACGATTCTCAGCTTGAAGGCGTTCCAGATCCTCCAAGGTAGAAGGCAGGGGTCTAACACTCATCTCAAAGACCCGGGCCATGGCAGCTTGTATCTGACAGACAAAGAGACCGGGAGTCAGAGACAGATATATAGGTATGTACAAAGCTAAAGTCAAAACTCAAGACAGAAACCCATACCACAATGAGGTTTTTAGCCGCTACCCTCATCGCCCGGTCGCGAGAGAGATGGCTGTAGTACGCCTGGTCTTCCGGGAGCAGATTTTGGAAAATGTAATCGAAGGCAGTATGGATGTTCATGATGTCAGAGTCCCCAATCGACATCGGCTCCCCACTCAGAAATGCAGGGTGAATGGAGAACACCGGCAGTGGAAACCCCGGGGTAGCCTCAGGCTGGTACTCATCCGGTTCGGGGTCCAGTTGCACAGTTGGGCCAATGGGCAGGTTAGTGTATGGGACCTGGTCACCCCACCCGTAAACCGGAGCTTCATCATCAGCAGTGACCGACACAGGGACGCGAGAAACACTATCAATCCGGGTAGTCCCCGTCACCGGTCCCCTCAGCGCCCAAGGAATGGGATCCTCCCTTCTCAAGCGCACAACCTCCCCCTGGTCAGCAGAGAAGGCAAAAGCAGCTCTCTTTGAGCCCCTAGCAGACTCATCCACAACAGCATTGCCCCTCGGATCAACCGGGGTAGGGGACTATACAGAAACAACTTCAACAGTAGGAGGCTGGGAAGATCTTACCTCCACCGGGGCCTCAACGCCAGTGTCTCCAGCACTGGGGGCGTCCACCTCGTTCTAGAGGCATTAGGTCTTAAGCAAAACCTAGTTCTCTTGGGCTTAAGTTGTAGCATGGACCAAAACCTTCAGTTTGATATCTCATGGGTCCAAATCAGACTTCTGGATCTCCTTGTAGAGCCTTTTTAAGTTTGGACCTTAAATAAAGCCCTAAATAGAAATTCTAACTTATGGGCTCCAATAGGACCCGGTTTGGGCTGAGATTTAGACCGCCCCACTTTGACATAAAGTCAAGTCAACTGATCTGACAATGGGGTGCCTTCATCAGATTTGTGGGTGCAAATATCAATTCTCCTTCTTTTGTGCAAATAACACCTTTTTGCTTGCTTTTCTTGACTTTTCGCGGGCTTTAACACAATATTCGCATTTCGGCTCATAAAACCTACACAATAGACAAGAAAGCACTAATCAATTGATATAACACAATAATATAAGCTAAGTGCTAGATAAACAAGGTGTTATTCGGGGGATAAATATACACTTTTGAGGACTTATCAGGCAGCACCCTCACCAGAGCTGGAGTCAACCTCCACGACTTGCGGAGGAACCGGCAGGGCTGGGAAGCGAATGTGTATCACAATCTGATCAGGAAGCCTCAAGTCCCGCAGATATGCGGGCAGGCTGAACAAACGCTCAATGTTATCATCAGCCGCAGAATAATCTACTCTCCCTGGCAGAGACACTTGAAGTTGACGTTTCCCTGCAAACACAAGCATGAAACTGTACTTGAGCCGGAGCTCAGCAAGCACGCAATGCATAAGGACAAAAAGAATGAAAGCAAGGTCAGATGCATGCTTACCTATGAAGTCCCATGACACCTGGATGCTACAGTCAGACGACCACCCTGACACCTGGTAGCAGGGTTCAAACCAGTTCCCATAGTGATTGGGAAGTTCGTACAGCCTCCGGGCAGTGCGCCAAAAAATGGCGTAGAAATAGCTCTCCTTGGCCTCTCGAGCAACCGACTTCATCAGCAGGAACATCTCGACTGAGCCAAAAGAAATTTGGAAGTGGTGGGCAATCAGCCCCATACGACGCACAATGATCCAGTAGGACACGTGCATCTGGCCCGGTGGAATCCCCCACCACGACAGTAGCCGCAGAATTGAAGAAGGCAGCGGGAGCTGCATGCCATATAGGAGCTGATAGAGACTCACCGCAATCAGGTTGCCGGAGCAACCATCGGAAATGGAGGGATGGCAGCCAAATCTAACCCCCTCCAGCCAAGCTGCTCCTGAACCTCCGCCGCGCTCATCCTCTCAAGCTCAGGATTCCGGGGGAGGTTGGAGGAAGCTTGCCACCTCCTCCCAGGTCTTTCCGTCGAAGGATCAACGACATTCAGATGAGCCACCTCCTTCACGCCAGCAGGCGAATTCCATTCAGTGGCCGAAATCTCACTCGTTCCGCCCTCACCAGCGGCAGGACGGGGAGCCGAGTTCTGAGGCTCCACGTCGCTGCTAGAGCTCAACACCAGAGTCCTCCTCATCTTTAGAGAAAAATTTACACAGTTATCACCGAAATTCCAAGGATTCTGAACTAGGGGTTCCGGCAGCAAAACGAAATGAAGGTGAGGAAGAAAGAGAAAGAGTAAAGGATACCCTACTCTCCTCTAACCCTTCCTTTTATAAGGCGGAACCCAGGGTCCACCGGCTAATGGTCTTCCAAGTTTCTTTAATGGATTCTACATTAATTCAAGATCATTATACCAACTGGTTTAATAACTCAATCAACGAAGAGTCTTAAGCTTTCACTGGAAGTTGAAGCTATACATCTTCCCGCCAACAAAAAAAGATTCAGAGAAGACGAAGTGGAACCCACTTAACACTGTCAGTTGGGCCCCACACCGCACAGTCATCTAGAACCCACGTTAGCTGGGTCCCATATCATACAGTCAGCCGAGATTTACTCAGCATGTACGGGTGGGATTCACATGGTCCAGGTCAACGACATGTGGACCTCCGGTCCATGTCATCACGGTCAAAGGTCGATTCACCAACATGTGTTCATGCACTCATTATAATGGGAAGATAACCGGACCTACATACCAGAGCTCAAGACAGTGATAAAAGAAGAAATTATTTTATTACGACATGCAGGATACGAGGTGCACCAAATCCCTTGCATAGTGCGACTGAAACTGGATTACATCAGAGGGGGAGACGGGGGATCCAGATTAGACCCCTCTGGTGAGTCAGGTAGATGGTACTTAGCCTTGGTGTCAGCATACCCTTTCTTCCACGAAGAAACCGCGACGACATCAATCTTACCCCCTCATCACAGGCGAGTCAGCAGAAGCAGATTTCAGGCTTTCCGTGAGGCGCCGAATCTCCTCATCTTTCTCTTGGATACGGCCCTCATGGCGCTCCTCCCACCTGCGTTGATCTTCCACAAGTTCGGTCACTTGCGCCTTCAAACTGCATACGCGGCTAAGGAGATGCGCCCAGTACTACTCTCGATTGTCATTGTGTGTACCCTAGGTAAAAAACCCGACAGGTGTCACCGATGGCTGTATAAGAAGTTAAACCGGGAGCACCTGAGCATTAGCCAGCCAAGCCTAGGCTATCGGGTAGGGCCCAACCCGGTCTCAAGGGATCCACATATGCTCTGTGGACCTTGAGCCACCGGATATTCCACGACCAATGGGTGGAGCCCCGGTTACTGTATAAGAAGTTGAACCGTGGGCTCCCATACATCGACCAGGCCCACCTCAGTCAAGTAGGCCAGGTCCGGCCCAGTAAAGTCCAGCAGCGACAGAGGCTCATCCAAAGGCTTAACATAAAAGCCCAGAGGACCTGGCCAGGGTGTATGCAATGAAGATTGGGGCTCCGGTCAGAGGAGTCAAGAACAAGTCTTTGCTTTCAGGCTTGGTCAATTCAAGTCCCAACCAATTGGATAAGTCCAACGAGATTCTAGGCTAACAGAACCCATGGTTCTAGCCCGCTGGAGAAGATAAAGGAAGACCCAGGTTGACCCAGGATCTATCAGAGGATGCAACGTGGCAGTCATCTTGGTCGAAGGGAATTCAAACCAAGGAGATAACCGCTCGGCAGCATGCAAACTATCACCATGGAAAACATCTTCACAGTTGAACTACTTGAGTTCATGGAGTCAAAACCGGAGGGGTAGTTGAGCCATCCTCCTTCGGCCTACTACAAATACAGGAGTTCTAAACCTCCTAAACTACGAGTCTTCCACTGAGCAACTCCAGTAGAGCTTAGCGGAAGCAGAGACCTGATTCCAAGTTCATCATCTTGGATACGTAGGAAGCCTGATCCTGATCAGGTCTAGTCTCGTTGTATACCCCCCATCTTATCTCTGTCCATACAAGGCTTTTATTGTAACTGTTCGATTAATCTATACGTATCTCGAGTTTGTGGATCAAATTTTTGCACCCACAGTCACCAACAGAACTGGAATCTGAATGCCTAGCCGCCATGAAAGATGAGCAAGAAGAAGAAGAGAGAGAGAGGAATAATTCAGCAGGAGTGAACTCCTCCTTATATACTGCCTCAATAACTCCACAATGGTTAAGAAGGCCGGGCCCCAGCCTAGTTGCTTCCCCTAGAAGCAATGGTCTCCCATGGACCAACAGTCAACCTGCCAAATTCGAGATAAGACAAGACAAGACAAGAGAAAGCACTGATCATGGGGAAAAAAAAATTATTGATGAATAAAAATCAGGGAAGAGGGCACCGCTCCTCAACAGTGGTGCGGCATAAACTAGTCTGCCAAATCATCCCGCGAGGCGGTAGGGGGAAGTAGCGGCCTGATCCTAACTAGCACCCCTGTAACAACCCTGATTTTTGAACTTATTTAAAAATTGTGTTTTATGGATTTATTAAAATTGAATTTGAATTTGGGAAATGTGGATATATGTTTTGTTGAAAATGGGTAGACTATGGATATTTTGGAGATTTAAATGGATACAATATATGAGCTAATTGTCATGTAATATTTAATGGGCCGGATGATGTCAGTATGATAACGTGGGTTTCTATGTAAATTACAATAGAATTAATAATGTGGATAATTATTGAGTTATTATGGTTTGTTAATGGGCCATTTATGTGGCAATGGGATATTGGGCTCTATTAGTGGTTTTGGTTTATATATCATGATTTTATTGTTCTCACAATTAACACAGCCGCCAGAGGAAGAAAAAGATGCGAAAGAAAAAGAAAAAGAAAGAAGATGAGAGAGAGAGCAGTCATTTGCTAAAGAAATAAAAAGAGGGCCCAAAAACCGAGTAAGAAAAAAGTTTGGAAAAAGTGGCAGTTGGCACAACAATAGAAATGGTAGTGGTTGTTGGCTTATTTCCCGAGGCTGGAGGAAGATTCACTCTTGTAGTTCTTTGGTGCATCTAACAGTGAGTGGAATTTCTCACCCTTGTTTTGATTAGTGACATATAATTTATTCCATTATTTTACTTATTTTACTTTGGTTTAATTGTGATATACACCATGACACCATTATTTCAGGTTAATTAAGATTTGATGCATATTATGTGACTGATAGTTGTGGGTACAATATAGAAATATATATTATCGAGTTTGGTATATTGCATCTTGTATACAGTATGATATATCCGTAACTTTGATTTCTTTGCATGAAATATTTACATGGAAGTTTTGTATCATGAGTATAAGGTTATTAAATGCTCAGTAAGATCAGTAGATTTGGTGAAAGTTTTATGAATGGTTTATATGGATTAAATGTATGATTAGGCACATTTAAATGTTATGACATTAGTGGTACTTAATGGAATTTTGTTGCGGTTCGGTAGAGTTGGATACTTATACGAGACTTGTGTACTCTATGTGAATGTTACGATATAATGCCGCATGACTTAAACGGTAATGATTAACTACATAAATGAGTTTTATGGCTATGTGCCCATGAAACGAAATTGACACGAGATTAGTGGCTATGTGCCAAGTGTATTGGCTGTGTGGTGAGTTTGGCGACTGTATGCCAGGTTTGGTGGCTGTGTGCTGAGTTTGGTGGCTGTGTGCTATGTGTATTGGCTGTGTGCCATGTTTAGTTGACTGTGTGTCAAAGAGATAAAACGTTAACTTAACTACTGTGTACAAACGAAACGAACAAACAATTAATGATAAATTCCCTAGTTGCCACACAATTCTGTTTTGGATCTGGATGCAGTTATAAGCCGAGTATCTGTGTGATACGGAATTAATTGTGGAATTGTCTGTGTGACATGAGTATTTTGGGTACTGTGTGAGCCCATGCACCTTTCGCTCGGTGCCATTGTTATTTACGCGCGGGTGTATAAGTTTCACCTTTCCTTTCTTTGTGATCGGAAGTGGTCGTGGGCTTATACACGGGAGGCATAGTAGTGTTGTAGACATGCCAATTGTGTGTGTGGCTAGGGTGCAAACTAAGTTAACTAATAGACATTATTGATAATTAACGAACAAACAGAATATGATATCAATACAATTTAACTCAAAGTGGTGCTAATAATATAACTCTGTGATGGTTTGTTGTCTTCTCGAGAAGGGTTCTCTACTCAGTGGTTATATGGATGCTAATGGTTGACTTTTGTTCATTGATTGCAGACACTGTTGTTGGTGGTTTTATTTCGATGTTTATTATTACTTAAATTAATTTCGGTTGCAGGTGGTAGGTCACATTAACTTTTATTGCAGGATTTGACCTACCAAAGTTACACTCGCAAGTGGTAAGTTGCTTTATATTATATTAATTGTAATGCATGCGTAGTTAGTTGTATTAACTGTGGACTGTTGATAGTTTTGGTGAGCTCTCCTTTCATGAGAGACACTCACACCAGCATATTCGAAATGCTGGCCCTCGTTGTTTCTTTTGCAACTTGGGGTACGTCTCGGTCGGGCATAGAGGAAGAGCACGGGATTAGAGATGATGATACTCGAGCTAGAGTGAAGTTTTGGAAATAAGGTAATTAATATGACATAGTTTTATATCGATCCTTTGTAGTCTACTGCTTTGAATATTTTTGCCTATCTGGGTCCATGTTGGACCGACCCGTTCACGCTCTGGCTTTTGGTTTACAAATATTTGTTATTTATTTGGCGGATATTCATTTATCAAAAATCGGGGCGTGAGAACCCCCGGCCGCAGCGTTGCCAAGGATCCAGACCTTCTCTTTCAGTTCCTGAATCTGATCTTCGGCGTGTTTGAGCAAATCTTCGGAAAGTCGGAGTTCCGGCGCAAGGATGCAATAATGTCGTCTCGCTTTTTGAGGGACAACTTCATGTCATGCTCCAATCGGACGACCTTCTCCAAGTTCTTTTCTTGAGCCTGCACATGGTTGAACACATGTTCCATTTTGAGGTTGAAGGCACGGTGAGTTAAGTCAGCATTCTGGTTGTCAGCCATTCTTCAGTAGAAGCAGCAATAACGCAACAACAACACAGACCGGAGGAAAGGAAGCGGATATCCTCCTTCGCCTCCGACCTGCTATTTAAAGGAAGAAGAAGCAAACCCTAGTCCTTGGTCCGAGGGATGCGAAGTCTTAATCAAGAGTCGTATCAAGGAAGGAATCCTCCGAATCTCAATAGCCGGGGAAGATATTTCGATGATCTTTCCCAAGCAGATTTTTACTACTTGACAAAGAGGGGGCGATGTGTGTACCCTAGGTAAAATACCCGACATGTGTCATTGGTGGCTGTATAAGAAGCTAAACCGGGAACACCTGAGCATTAGCCAGCCAGGTCTGGGCTATCGGGTAGGGCCCAACCCGGTCTTAAGGAGTCCACATACGCTTTGTGGACCTTGACCCACCGGATGGTTCACGATCAACGGGTGGAGCCCCGGTTACTGTATAAGAAGTTGAACCGTGGGCTCCCATATATCAACCAGGCCCACCTCAAATAAGTAAGCCAGGTCCGGCCTAGTAAAGTCCAGCAGCAACAGAGGCTCATCCAAAGGGTTATCATAGAAGCCCAGAGGACCTGGCCAGGGTGTATGCAATGCAGATTGGGCCTCCGGTCCGAGGAGTCAAGCCCAAGTCTTTGCTTTCATACCTGGTCAAATCCAAGTCCCAACCAACTGGATAAGTCTAGAAAGATTCCAGGCTAACAGAACCCATTGTTCTAGCCCGCTGAAGAAGATAAAGGAAGTCCCAGGTTGAACCAGAGCCTATAAGAGGATGCCACATGGCAGTCATTCTGGTCAAAGGGGATTCAAACCGAAGGGATAACCGCCCAACAATATGCAAGCTATTTCTGCGGAAATTATCTTCACAGTTGAACTACCTGAGTTCATGGAGTCAAAACCGGAGGGGTGGTTGAGCCAGCTTCCTCCGACCTACTATAAATACAGGAGTTCTTAACCTCCTAAACTACGAATTTTTCACTGGGCAGCTCCATTAGAGCTTAGTGGAAGCAGAGACTTGATTCCAAGTTCATCTTCTTGGATATGTAACAGCCTGATCCTCATCAGGTCCAGTCTCATTGTATACCCCCATCCCATCTCAGTATGTATAAGGCTTTCTTTGTAACTGTTCGATTAATCAATACATATCTCGAGTTTGTGGATCAAATTTTTGCACCCACAGCCACGATCAAAGCTTAAACTAGTCATTGCTCTACCATTTATGCTAACTAGATATAGATTTACATCTTTAAACCTTATTCTTATTCTTCCTTCAAGTTCTTCTACTTCTTCTTCCTTTTAAATCCATTATCCTTAAAACTTATTCTTCTTCTTCTTTCCCAATTTAGATTTAGATCTAGAATTCAATCTTACAAAGTGTGGAGGTAACAAGGTTGAGATAAAACCATTAACACACTCTATTATGTCTAATGAAGTTGTTTAGCTTCATCAGTTTTTGTTATCTTAATCATCTTCATCAACGTTTTATTTCTGAAGCGGGGGGGGGGGGGGGGGGGAGGTAATCTCAAAGAACATCACAAACAGGGGTTTTTTTACAAACTTTTAAAAATTGTACATTTAACCTATAATCTTCTAAGATGTTACCACGTGGATCGAAGTAAACAGGTAATGGGTTATGTATCCGTTATTTTTTGTTAACAGTCAGTTTGCGGGGTTAAGTCTAAAGAAAACTTCGGAGGCATTTTGGGAAGAAAAATAATAAGATTAGGTGTTAACAAAACATGATTTAATAAATTTGGCATACTTTGCAAGATAAGCAGATGGAGGGGGGAGGGGGGCAAAGTCTGCATTTGGACAAGGGGGGGGGGGGGGGGGGGTAACAAAACACGTGGACAAAATAAGGGAGGTTAAGTCTAAAAACCCATGATTTAATAAATTTGGCATACTTTACAATACGAATAATCAGGACTTTATACAACAACCCTTTGCAACAAGGACCCTTTGAAGACATTTTCATCTAAAGTCATTCAGTGCTTGAAGTTATCCCATTTCCACCATTCTGCACTAGAACTCTTCATTTTATGTTTTTGTTATGGCCTATTTTGTCTTGGATGCACTATTTGCTTTTGTATGAACTTATGCATTATTTGCTCAATAGTATTTTCTCTTGTATGAACTTTTGAAGACATGAACCCTTATGCACTATAATGTTTTTGAAGTGATCTCTTGTAGTTTTATGAAATTCTGACAATGCTATAATCGACCACTACATTAGTGCATTACAGACCTCTACTAATATATTATAGACCTCTACATTAGTGCATTAAAAATCTATAATCTATTGCAATCTTAGTAGATATCTACTAATATATTATGGAACTCTACATTAGTGCATTTAAGACCTCTAATATATAATAATCTTAGTAGACCTCTACAGTTCTACACTAGGCAACCTTACGCTTCACAATTGAGAAACTATTCCCTTGATCATATATATACTTGGTCTGAATCGCCATAAACTGCCCAAATGGAGAATTGAAGAATGGATCTTTCTCAGATTATGCTATACCAGTTTTATCTTTATAATTGGTTTGAATTTTGTGCAAATGCCTATCGTCTTATCTTAACATTATTAAAATATACACTATTCAATTACATGTGTATACATTCTTAAAATATACAATATCCAGATTATTGATGAACGGGGATGAATTAGAAGAAGAATGGGGTGGGAGGAAATAGTTAGGGTTTGGATGAGGAGAAGGAAAGAGTAGTTAGGGTTTAAAATTTTCAGTTTTTAATTGATAGAAATTAGGGTAGGGACTTCTGGAACCGTTTGGGTATAATGGCGATGACTTACACGTGGCATTCATCTGTGTGTTACACATACAATTGTTACCAAACCCAGTACCATGCCAAATCAAAAGAAATAGAATTCCTAGTAACAGGCCCATTAATCTTTGCACAAATCAATTATTTAAATTATTTACCAACTTTAAATCCAACGATCGGATCTGTATTATGAATCAATGGTTTAAATTAGGTTAGTTGTCTTTGTCTTGTAAATTTACTTTGGATCAACATCACCTGTCAAGTGTGTAAGTGAGAGAAACTTGACAAAAAGGGTAAGAATAAAACACAAAAACTGAAAAAGTGCCAAAAAGTACATTCCAATTCCTGTTTGGGTATAATAGGTTATTTTCATGTCAGTTATTACCCAAACTGGCACGAAAATGAGCCATTATACCTCAGAAAATTATCTTAGGAAAGTGGAGCAATCATTGTGTGCTCATAAAAGTTTGTGCTTATTCAGGACATTACCCATATAATTTCTGCCCCAGTCCAATCTGTGTCTGTTTCTAGAGGTAATGTTTTGACAACCAAGCAACTGGCTAACTAGGAACAAACCAACTATACAGTCCAAGCAAAAAGGGGGCCCAAGAAAATGGAGCGCGACATTGTTATCTCAATATCACAATCAAATGTGAATGTTGGATCTCGAAGTTATGCTACTGCAAGCTATGCGAGTTCTTTCGTGACTTAGGTGTTGTTTGGTTTTACCTCTTATAAGAGGTTATAATTACTAGAGCCTCTATTAAGAGGTAGTCCACTAAAATGAGGTGTTTGTTTTTCACCTCTTATAAGAGGTTATTAGAGGTTTGCCTCTTATAAGAGGCTGATTTTTGGTAGTGGCAATGACCTTACTATTAGGGGCTGTTTGTTTTTTTTGGGTCCCTCTTATAAAAGGTTGCCTCTTTTAAGAGGTATGTCTTGTAAGAGGTTGCCTCTTATAAGAGGTACATGAAAATCGTTTGTTTTTGCCTCTTGCAAGAGCCTATAAGAGCCAAGGTGTTTGTTTTTAAAACATCTTATAAGAGGCAAACTTTACAATTTTATCCTTTTTTTTCTATTAATAAATTTTTATTATTCTATTCTAATTAATGTGAAATTAATTAAATTAAAACTACAAGTTATGAATTGAATGTATTATAACAAGATCTTTTATAATGGTAAGAAAGAAAAATGAGAAAATACGGATATAGATTACAATAAACCATTTTATAAGATTTTAAAACGAAGAAAATACCTATCCAGATCTTTATAACTTTTTCCTATCCCTAGTCCTTAAATATAAAATACCTTGAACCTTTCTTCTCTTTCTCTCTCTTTCACATATTTTCTCACCCCTCTTATATTTATAGAATTTTCTTTTTTCTTAAACTAAAAAATTACTTTTTTATAATTTGTTCTTCATTTTGAAAGTTTTTATAGCATGGTTTATTATAATCTATATTTGTGTTTTCTCATTTTCCTTGCTACTATTATATATTGTTTTTGCAATATTATATTCAATTCATAATTTCTAGTTTTAATTAAATTATTTCATATAAAAATTAGCATCAATAGAATAAAAAAATTATATTATTTAGCGATACCCCCTCCCCCCCCCCCCCCCTATTGCCACGTCATACTTTTCTGGTGGTGGTGGTTTTACCCCAACTTACTTTACCACATTAGTAATAAAGTGGTTTTAACCAGGACTGTCGATTTTCGATCAATAAGATCTCCAAATCTCTAATTAATCTAACCGTGTAAAAGACGACACATGGATTAAACCATTATACATAAATTCTTCTTCTCACTTTAAAAGTTCTTCACTTCACCTTTAGGGTCTGTTTGGAAACTTTCTTGGGAATTGGAATTGAGTTTATAATTCCAAAACTTATGATTTCAGAGAATTGAAATTTTTATTGTTAATTTTTACTATGTTTGGATACATAGATTGAAATGAGGAAAAAAAAAATTAAATAAGTGATATAATAGAAAAATAATATAGATGTCAGTATTAAAGTTTTCTTACATAGAAAATAAATTTTCAATCAAGCCTAGAATCAAAAGTTTTACCCCTCATAAGAAACTTGTGATTCATTGATATTTAAGGATTTCCATTTTCAATTCATGGACTAAAGTCTTTCAAATGCACAAAGTTGCATGTTTTGAAAAATAATTTTCTATTCCAGCCCCAATTCCAGGTTTCCAAACATACCCTTAATGAAACTAAGAACAACAATCTTAAGATATGACGGAAACAAGTAAATGAGACAATTGAAGAAATTCTTTCATTTTTTTACTAAGAAACTTAAAGAAACTCAAGATTCTTTACATAAAACCCTAGCTAGTTTCTTAAACACTCATCACTCTGGTTTAAACCCTAGTTTTTTAAACAAATAATTCTCTTCAATTTCCTTAAAAAATGACGGTAAGTTTTTCATTCAACTATATATGCTTCTAACTTGAATTTCATTTTTTATTAACAGTGTTCGTTGTTTTCCTCAGATTAGTAACCCTATAATTTTTTGTATGTAACACTAAATAAATGACATAATGAGGGGGTAACACTAAACTTTTCTAATCATCAAATTCGCCCATCACATCTACCATAGGCATTTACTTGTGCAAATATCAACTACAAGATTTCAATAACAAAACGAAAGCTAATATTGAAACATTTGCACTACGAAGGAATATAAAGTAATTGTAAACTTAATTTCAATAATTTTGTTGATTTGTAAATATGAGTTTGAATTGAAACTATTGAAATAAAATTAGGGTTTTCCTAGATCCAAAAATAGAAAATAGAAAAATAGCGAGGGGTGGATTGAATAAGTTAGTTAAGGGTTTTTTAGATTATTAGTTCAATTATTTTTTAGAAGAGGATATAATTGTAACGTGTGCCTCTTATAAGAGGTTTTAAAAACAAACGCATTGTTTCTTATAAGCTCTTACAAGAGACTAAAACAAATGATTTTCCTGTACCTCTTATAAGAGGCAACCTCTTACAAGACATACCCCCTTAAAAGAAGCAACCTTTTACGAGAGCGACCCAAAAAAAAAACAAACAATCCCTTAGTAAGTAAGTTATAGCAAAATTAGGTCATCTACTCATCTACAGCAACCCAAATTCTCTTGCATTTCATATTCTAATGCTTGTTAGCTAATGCGAGGGTCGTGTAGTAATAGCCTAACTCAATAATTAATGTGAAGACCACTCCAGCCCTGAGCTGGACCAAATTGGGAACAAGGATGTTGATCAATTAGACCAGCTGACCAAATCAATGGTGGAGGGATGGAGCTAGTGAACAAACCTTAACGATTAAAAAAGTTATTATGTTGTCGGCAAGAAAGTTGTTATTCGAGATATTCCAAATGTTTTGAGTTTGGCTAGCTCTTTTCATTGAAGCAAACTGTTAACTGTGGTCCTGTGGTCCTAAGCAACTATTACAGTACTGTATTATGCAAACTACTACTAACACCAATGATCAACTATACATTCCATCTTTTTTGTTTCATTCAAATATGCCTAGCTGTTCATAGGTGCAAATCAAATGTTGCAATCTAGCATCCACATTATGTTTCTTTGATTACTTGCTCTACTTAGTATGAACACACAATGATTAGAGATATGTCAATTGTGTACACCATTGATATATTGATGTTAAGATTATATTCACACATTACAGATAAGAAGACTTGATGACAATTGTCTTACAGTGAAGAACTCAATAAACAGCAGTGCTTTGGTACTTGATAACTGTATGACTAAGACAATACTTTCAAGCTAGCTTCTTAAGTCTTATCTCATGGCCTAACATGATTGCACCAAATGAAGCTCATTTAAAAATTGTGAATGGGCTTTTAGATTTTTGCCCATATTGAAACAAGTGTGCTGTGGAGAAATTGTATGCGTTTAATGTACAAGTAATGGGACCTAGAGGCCCAATACGTAGCTAATCCCGACAACTTACACCCTAGCAGTACAGTTTGTAGCCTATTTATCCTCTACTTTTGTGAAATTCTTTGAGTTTATCGATAAAATAGTTTTTTTTGTTAAAATAAATTAATAAATTTCATTCCCCATTTAGGATTATAGGCTACTGCCCCTTAAGCATTTTGGTAGCCTCCAATCTTCTACTCAGTTTCATTTTGGTCCTGCTATGACCTCCACCTCTTCTCTAAGGCAAACTATGAAACCAAGCCCATAGAATAGTCTACCTTGAACAAAAACTACTGAAATTACATAAATAAAAGCACCATAATCATTAAAAAAACAATTGAACCTACAATTCTTTTAGCAATCTCCTCTTTAGGAGTTTTAAATTCCTAAATGGAGCATTTTTAGCAATCTCCTCTTTAGGAGTTTTAAATTCCTAAATGGAGCATATATTAGTTGGGAAAAAAGAGATTAAATATAGATTGATGACTTGCACGATATTCTTACTACATTGAAATGGACCTGAGTAATTAAGTTGCTTTTGTGGTTTTATCTTTTAAAGCATTCTATCACACCAAAAGACCAGATAATCTGGATAAAGGCAAATTAATGGAACGTGGACAACACCAATAAGTAACTCTTTGTCCCTTTTTGAATGAAAGTGATTATATTCCTAATCAACTTGTAATTGCTCTCCAAATTGCACCAATGTTGTTATCTCCTGATCACTTTTGGTACGTGAAGTGATCATCCAACTGCACTGCATGTCTGCATCTTCATGCACTTGATTTAGGTGACTCATGTTCTAGTAATTGACATTTTGATGATGACTGACACAATCCAAAGTGTTTTTTTTTTTTTTTTATAATGCAATAACGAATTTGATATTTATCAAAATAAATGGTTCAATTTTAAATTTAGTTTACGACATTTTTAGTAGAAACCAAATATATTGTTAATAATTTTAAGAATAAATAGAAATAATAAACAAGACATAATTAATATAACTATGAACCATAATACTGTATGTATTGACCATATTTGTGAGGTTGGTCAATACATTAATGAATGATGGTGACCAAAAAGATATGAACAATAATAATAAAGTAGAGACATGAACACCATTGTATACGTGGTTCGGCAATTGTGCCTACATCCACGGAGAGGGAGAAAGAAGTTTATTATAGTAGTGGTGATACAAAATGGGAGCTCGATAATGGAGAGAGCTCAAGAGAGAGATGAAACCTGAGAGATTAGGGAGGTCGTTAATATTGAGACCTCATCATGAGGTCGTGTTGGGAGCAGACCATGTGAGCAGAGATGAGAACATGCCTAGAATGAGTAGCTTGCCTTCATATTTATAGGCTACAATGTAACTCCATTCCTAGCATTTAATGAGGTAATGATGAGAGAATATCTTTGTAGTAATTGGCTTTAACTTTGTAACTTGTGCCATCAAGAGAGAGCCCATTAGATGTTGACATGTGGCACCATGATGGACGGTAGAGATGGTGCCACATGTATGTTGTATGTAGTACCCCTACATAAGCCCCCTCTTTTTAGGTTGAACGAAGTTCGGGTTGAAAAGAAGTAATCGAACCGATCCAGCCCCCAAGATGAATGAAATGTGGGGGTCTTTAACGAAGTCGATCCGCCCCAAATTTTGATGAGCTTGATCATTGAGATTTGCAGGACGCGATGAAGGTCCCTTGTGGTAATGACAACTCGATCATAACTTTGTGTGTAGCGAGCTAGTTAGTTCCAGGGAGACCTGGTAGCTCGTGCAGAAGGCATGTAGACGAGATGGACAGCTGCAAGCAGGTCGTACTGAAGTGGGTCTTCTTGCATACATGGGTGGTTGTCTTTTTGTGGTCGAGTTGCATAGACCTGATACTTGTTGATAATGTTATCATGTGAAATATTATAAAATTTAGTAAGAGACTTACACTGAACTGTATGTCTTCCTTATGACTTTTGTATGTACTATCTTTGTCGCCTAGTGATTGGACATTCCGATAGATGTGGCACTTTGGAGTGCATATGTAGCTCGTTTGAGAAAGAGGATTGGTTGACCAAGTGTTTTGAGAGTTACTTGGAACCTTTTGGTGCCCGATCTAGTGAATGGTCGCAGCGTGGAAACCTGTTTGACAATTCTCAGGCATGTGGCCTTTGTGGGTCTGCATTGCGTTGAGAGTGAATGCGTTCGACCAGGCGTGTGGCTAGAGAATTGTGTTTGAGGTCGTCCCGCATACGAGTGACTCACTAGTCAATGAGGGTGGCCATATTGTATATCAAGCATTTCACTGGTAAAGAGTTCAGTGAAAGCAATGTGGCACATTTGTGCAAAAATAGCTCATGGAGAGTGAGGTCGTGTTCATGTGACCTGCACATAGAGAGAGCTACAAAAAATATCATTAATAGCTAATTGTGCTAATAATAAGTTAATTTCATTAGATAAAGTGAGAACAGCCCCCTGTATGGCATAAATATTCTTGAGGTCGTTGAAAGACCTGTAATTTGAGGAGGTCGTTGATAGACCTGGTGAGGTCCCAATTAGAGACCTGGCGAGGTCGCAATGAAGGACCTGGAGAGGTCGTTGGCTTAGGGACCTGAATAAGAGGTCAGGTCGCGATGAGACCTGAGCTCGTCTGTTTAGAGACCCAAGAACATAAGATACTAATTAGTGGCCAAAATGGTAAATAGCTCTTTGAGGTGTTAGCTGCTCGTAATGGGTCGAGCTTGTTGACATCCACACTTTGATGTGTGTGCTAGTACATAACATTAACATGATCATACTAGGTGAACCAATCAGGTCGCATGAGGTAGCACAGTAACATTGATGTAACAATCATGTATTAGCTGGCAAATTGGCATCAATGGTCAACAAAATGAAAAGGATATAATGTTGACTAAAATACTTAACAAAACTAATTGTCAGTAAATGGTGGTCACATGTTGATCTAATATGAAAGAAAGAATCAGTATGACCAGTAAGAGAATAGAGGTCGATATTGGCTTTCAGTAGCTCGATGCTTCATCTCAGTGACCAAAAAGATATGAATGTGATACTTATCTTGCTTTTTGCCGAGCTTCACAATAATTGTGACCAAGATTGCTTCAAGCCCTTATTGGGATTGTGATTTGCAATTCTACCTTTTAGAATTTGCTGAATTTTTGGAAATCACCACGTTGAGAACCTTAGAACAATGGTGTTTGGTGGGGTTGGTGGGTGGAATTCGCTTGAGAAAATCCCAAGTCCCTGTAGTCGGTGCCAAATGTATTGACCATTTTTGTGAGGTTGGTCAATACATTAATGAATGATGGTGACCAAAAAAATATGAACAATAATAATAAAGTAGAGACATGAACACCATTGTATACGTGGTTCGGCAATTGTGCCTACATCCACGGAGAGGGAGAAAGAAGTTTATTATAGTAGTGGTGATACAAAATGGGAGCTCGATAATGGAGAGAGCTCAAGAGAGAGATGAGACCTGAGAGATTAGGGAGGTCGTTGATATTGAGACCTCATCATGAGGTCGTGTTGGGAGCAGACCATGTGAGCAGAGATGAGAACATGCCTAGAATGAGTAGCTTGCCTTCATATTTATAGGCTACAATGTAACTCCATTCCTAGCATTTAATGAGGTAATGATGAGAGAATATCTTTGTAGTAATTGGCTTTAACTTTGTAACTTGTGCCATCAAGAGAGAGCCCATTAGATGTTGACATGTGGCACCATGATGGACGGTAGAGATGGTGCCACATGTATGTTGTATGTAGTACCCCTACATAAGCCCCCTCTTTTTAGGTTGAACGAAGTTCGGGTTGAAAAGAAGTAATCGAACCGATCCAGCCCCCAAGATGAATGAAATGTGGGGGTCTTTAACGAAGTCGATCCGCCCCAAATTTTGATGAGCTTGATCATTGAGATTTGCAGGACGCGATGAAGGTCCCTTGTGGTAATGGCAACTCGATCATAACTTTGTGTGTAGCGAGCTAGTTAGTTCCAGGGAGACCTGGTAGCTCGTGCAGAAGGCATGTAGACGAGATGGACAGCTGCAAGCAGGTCGTACTGAAGTGGGTCTTCTTGCATACATGGGTGGTTGTCTTTTTGTGGTCGAGTTGCATAGACCTGATACTTGTTGATAATGTTATCATGTGAAATATTATAAAATTTAGTAAGAGACTTACACTGAACTGTATGTCTTCCTTATGACTTTTGTATGTACTATCTTTGTCGCCTAGTGATTGGACATTCCGATAGATGTGGCACTTTGGAGTGCATATGTAGCTCGTTTGAGAAAGAGGATTGGTTGACCAAGTGTTTTGAGAGTTACTTGGAACCTTTTGGTGCCCGATCTAGTGAATGGTCGCAGCGTGGAAACCTGTTTGACAATTCTCAGGCATGTGGCCTTTGTGGGTCTGCATTGCGTTGAGAGTGAATGCGTTCGACCAGGCGTGTGGCTAGAGAATTGTGTTTGAGGTCGTCCCGCATACGAGTGACTCACTAGTCAATGAGGGTGGCCATATTGTATATCAAGCATTTCACTGGTAAAGAGTTCAGTGAAAGCAATGTGGCACATTTGTGCAAAAATAGCTCATGGAGAGTGAGGTCGTGTTCATGTGACCTGCACATAGAGAGAGCTACAAAAAATATCATTAATAGCTAATTGTGCTAATAATAAGTTAATTTCATTAGATAATGTGAGAACAGCCCCCTGTATGGCATAAATATTCTTGAGGTCGTTGAAAGACCTGTAATTTGAGGAGGTCGTTGATAGACCTGGTGAGGTCCCAATTAGAGACCTGGCGAGGTCGCAATGAAGGACCTGGAGAGGTCGTTGGCTTAGGGACCTGAATAAGAGGTCAGGTCGCGATGAGACCTGAGCTCGTCTGTTTAGAGACCCAAGAACATAAGATACTAATTAGTGGCCAAAATGGTAAATAGCTCTTTGAGGTGTTAGCTGCTCGTAATGGGTCGAGCTTGTTGACATCCACACTTTGATGTGTGTGCTAGTACATAACATTAACATGATCATACTAGGTGAACCAATCAGGTCGCATGAGGTAGCACAGTAACATTGATGTAACAATCATGTATTAGCTGGCAAATTGGCATCAATGGTCAACAAAATGAAAAGGATATAATGTTGACTAAAATACTTAACAAAACTAATTGTCAGTAAATGGTGGTCACATGTTGATCTAATATGAAAGAAAGAATCAGTATGACCAGTAAGAGAATAGAGGTCGATATTGGCTTTCAGTAGCTCGATGCTTCATCTCAGTGACCAAAAAGATATGAATGTGATACTTATCTTGCTTTTTGCCGAGCTTCACAATAATTGTGACCAAGATTGCTTCAAGCCCTTATTGGGATTGTGATTTGCAATTCTACCTTTTAGAATTTGCTGAATTTTTGGAAATCACCACGTTGAGAACCTTAGAACAATGGTGTTTGGTGGGGTTGGTGGGTGGAATTCGCTTGAGAAAATCCCAAGTCCCTGTAGTCGGCGCCAAATGTATTGACCATTTTTGTGAGGTTGGTCAATACATTAATGAATGATGGTGACCAAAAAAATATGAACAATAATAATAAAGTAGAGACATGAACACCATTGTATACGTGGTTCGGCAATTGTGCCTACATCCACGGAGAGGGAGAAAGAAGTTTATTATAGTAGTGGTGATACAAAATGGGAGCTCGATAATGGAGAGAGCTCAAGAGAGAGATGAGACCTGAGAGATTAGGGAGGTCGTTGATATTGAGACCTCATCATGAGGTCGTGTTGGGAGCAGACCATGTGAGCAGAGATGAGAACATGCCTAGAATGAGTAGCTTGCCTTCATATTTATAGGCTACAATGTAACTCCATTCCTAGCATTTAATGAGGTAATGATGAGAGAATATCTTTGTAGTAATTGGCTTTAACTTTGTAACTTGTGCCATCAAAAGAGAGCCCATTAGATATTGACATGTGGCACCATGATGGACGGTAGAGACGGTGCCACATGTATGTTGTATGTAGTACCCCTACACTGTATATACTAGAAGCCAGAAGTTTAGATGGCTGAACTTAGACAGAAGTGCTCATCAGCACAACTGCACATGGAAGTTGTTCAAGAGAAGAAGCATTGAGATTAATTGAGTGAGTTGACAACAGTACTGTAAACATTAAACATCTCCGTCCCAATCATATCCAAGAAGTTAAGAATCTCTATTTAAATTAACAACAAAATTAATTAAAGAAAAAGGTTGACTCTCCATTTCAATAATTTTGTTAATGAGCACAACAACAGCACAACTTCATCATGCAAACCACATTCTAAGAGTTCATCAAACTTGGAATGTAACTTAATATTTAGAATTCTCACCAACTCTAATAACATATTTTTTTAAGAAATGAGCATCTTTTTATGCTTACAAAAAGAAAGAGTTTGGTTGCACTAATAACTTTACAAAAATGAGTTAAGACATTTGAACCGACATCTGACCTAGTCACCTTGAGGTGTTCCTTTGATTTCTAAGGTTTTTTTTCAGGTAATTAAGTTAACTTTGTCATGTCTGAGTTCACAAGAGGGTTTTCAGCAGTGTGAACTGTGAACTAGCTAGAGTCTTTAATAAGGTTTACAGCTTTAGCACATAAGGTAAGAAAAGAGGGTCTGGTCTGACCAGCCTAGCTTGTTCTAGCTATCCAAAAGAATATTTGTCCAGTAGTAAATGATATTTTTTTTCTTTCCCAATAACAAAATTTAAATGCATGGTTCATTATGCTAATTCTCTAAGATTTTTCTGTGTGTCATACAGTATTATGGTTGGAAATTATTAATTATAACTAAAAATTATGTTTCTAAGAAAATGACCTATACCAACATGAATCTTGATCATCTTCCTATTTTGTACATGCAACTTAAATAATGTAGCTAGCTAGTTCTTAAATGAAAAGCACGGCTGTCTCGTTCTGGTTGAATAAATTGCATTTGAGAATCAACTGATTGAGGCCACAATTCAGAGAATGCACTGAAAAAACAAGCAAGTGCACCAATTATGATTGAGATTATCTTTTATTTGTCTCGATTTTTTTGCCTTCTATTTCAGTACTCTGGCAGTTAAAATATTGGTGTCCTCGCGTAATTTTTCAGTGAGCTAGGCGGGGTAAATGACGATATCTGAATCTGAAAGGATAATTGGACTTTTGATACAGATCGAAATTCATTTTGTGACTGGTCAGACACATATAAGTATATAACAATTACATTTTGGATGTTGATCATCTGGTTGTTTGGTACATGCAACTTGTTCATATATATATACTTCATACCATCAACTATGATTGGACTACAGCTCACCCAAAACCCAAAAATACAGAACTTCCAACTTGAGACCAAACAAAGGTTTCACCACTTTGGTCATGTTTGCTTATAATAGCACTTATGATTAAATACTTAACCAAACATATTAAGCTCTTATTAAATCTTTGATTAGGAATCTGTAATACATTAATTAGATTAAGACATTCATTACAAGTAATGAAAACATCAAACTTCACCGACTAAATTATCAAAAGAAAACACAAGTATATATATAAAGATGAAAACCAATTTGTGAAAGAGAAAAGATACCATTCTATATTTCTACAACAAGTATTTTGCTTCTTTGTACACCTTTAATGCACGTGTTATCCAACTTGATGAGAAAGAATTTAAGAAGACAACCAAGATAAACAATCCTCTTCAACATTCTCACATACAAGAATGAAGAGTAGTAGTACTACTACCATTACAAACTTCATTCATTCTTTGTTCATACTTTGGTTTCTTATTATCTTTCTTGCTGGCCAGAATTTGCAGATACATGCAGCCGGAGGAGGTGGTCAATGGGTACTCTTACAGAAAAGCATTGGTATAACAGCAATGCACATGCAGTTACTAAACAATGATCGTGTTGTTATCTTTGATCGAACGGATTTTGGTGAATCAAACATTACATTGCCGGATGGCAAATGTCGAAATGATACTTTTGAATTGGTTGTTAAGAATGACTGCACTGCTCATTCAGTTGAATATGATGTGGTCAGTAATTCAGTTAGGCCACTTATGGTTCAAACTGATGTATGGTGTTCATCAGGTGTTGTCGCACCAGATGGTCATTTGATTCAAACTGGTGGTTTCAATGATGGTGAGCGTGTTGTAAGGACATTCCAGCCTTGTGGTAATTGTGATTGGGTTGAAAGAGGACTTGGCTTAGTGAATCGACGATGGTATGCAACTAATCATATACTACCAGACGGGCGAGCTATAGTTATTGGTGGACGTAGGCAATTCAATTACGAATTTTATCCCAAATCCACTGCGACAAAATCTGCATATTCTCTTCCATTGTTACGCGAAACAAATGATCCAAATGAGGAGAACAATCTCTACCCTTTTGTTCACCTTAATGTGGATGGAAACTTGTTTATTTACGCGAACAATCGTGCAATCTTATTAGATTACAAGAATAACATTGTGGTACGATCATATCCTCCCATGCCTGGAGGACATCCTCGAAACTATCCAAGCACAGGTTCTTCAGTAATCCTTCCATTGAATCTAGGACAACCATCCCTTGAAGCTGAGATTCTGATATGTGGTGGTGCACCAAGAGGGTCATTTGCACAAGTGGGGGCAAAGAAATATATTCGAGGTTTAGATTCATGTGGGAGAATCAAAATCACGGATAACTCACCAAGTTGGATAATGGAAACAATGCCTTTTGCAAGAGTTATGGGTGACATGATTTTACTTCCTAATGGTCATGTTTTGATTATTAATGGTGTTGGAGCTGGAACTGCTGGATGGGAAGATGGTAGAAACCCTGTACTCAACCCTGTTCTATACCGTCCTAATACCCCATTCGGTTCAAGATTCGAAATCCAAAAGCCATCTACCATACCAAGAGTTTATCACTCAACTGCAATTCTACTACGTGATGGTAGAATTCTTGTTGGAGGTAGTAATCCTCATATATACTATAACTTCACTGGTGTTCTGTATCCAACTGAATTGAGGTTAGAAGCCTTCTCACCCACATATCTTGATTCTCTATCTTCAAATATTCGTCCGAGAATTATCTCACCACCTCCTAAAGTTCGTCTAACTTATGGTCAACGATCGATAGTACGTTTTTCAATCCCTGGAGCTGCATTAGTTGAGATTGGAATATCAGTAACCATGGTGGCCCCATCATTTACTACACATTCCTTCGCCATGAATCAAAGACTGTTGGTACTAAGCCGTGGAAAAACGACAGTGGTGGCAGGTAATCCTTCTACGTATCAAGTTCTAGTAACAATGCCGAATTCGGCTAATTTAGCACC
This sequence comes from Aquilegia eximia, assembly GCA_023053565.1. Classification (NCBI taxonomy): domain Eukaryota; kingdom Viridiplantae; phylum Streptophyta; class Magnoliopsida; order Ranunculales; family Ranunculaceae; genus Aquilegia; species Aquilegia eximia. Next base: position 8,905,226 of record JALIGU010000010.1, read on the forward strand.
TCCTGGATATTATCTGTTGTTTGTTAATCATCAAGACATTCCCAGTGAAGGCATGTGGGTTCGGATTCAGTGATGCATGGGACAGAATCAGTCTGTTGAGTTTCTTAGATGTTTTGTCTTCATATATACAAAAAGGCTGGTTGCTTTGTTTTCACATAGATTAGACATTACATGTAATATTTATATTAATATATGTTGAAGCAGTTTATAGGAATCAGGAAAGCATAATATGTTTCTCACTAGCTATATATCAATTATCAATATATTGTTTATATTTTATAATTCAGAAGTCTGTTTCATTTTCATATCACATATAGCATTTGTTATGGCAGGCTTGCAAATCCAAAAAAAAAAAAAAAAAAAAAAAAAAAAATGTTGAAGGAGAAAGAAATGGGTAAAAGGTTTAATAAAGCTAGGTGAAAAATATGTTTATTTAGTTATAGTTATAGGAAGATTATGAATGTAAAAATGATATATATGCTCACGGGAAGATGAACAACACAACATGTGAAATCCAAGCTTCACGGGTGTATGGCTTATTTGCAATGAAAAGGTCCAATGGAATGGCAGTTGCACAACCACTCATCTCTGATCCATATGAATCATTTTTCTTTCATTAGTACAAATTAAATTACTAATAAATAGACTATATATATTGTCCATATATGTATTACTGTAATATGGCTGCTCAGAAAAATAATAATTCATATTCGCGCCATTTTGAATTATTAGATGGATAATTTCTTGTTCAAATAATCTTTTTTGCTAGTGTGTAAAAAAAAAAAAAAAAAAGGAATACATTGGTTGAAATTTGTATCAAGCTAGGTTGTTGGGTTGGAGATCATGAAAAGCATGACATTACTTGGAGAAAATGCAGAAATTGAAGAAACTAACTAGTTTAAGTCGTGTAGAAATTGATTCTTGTATATAATGAATGAGTATCAACACTGTATACATACAACTTTGCTTGCGCGCCAACCAGCAAAATATAAACAAAGAAATACATGTATAGTCTTTTTTATTTCAAAAAGACTAGCTAGCTAACATTAACATTAACCAATCTAGATTGTACAACTTGTCCATTACTTCATTCAGAAATAGATACGTAACAGGAAATTACATTGAAATATTGTTCTTCTAGACTGGACATTAATTAGTTCAGTGAACCAAGCAATATGAAAGGCCCAGCTTCAATTTGTTGGTGAAGTTATATACTCCTATATATATAGGATATAGGAAGGGAGTGATCCGAAAGAGGAAAGACCCAAACCTATGCAAACACCTGCAGAGCTAGAACAATTCAAAAGTACTGTTTGTAAGTACCATATCCCGAGCACCTTTCTACCGTGGAAAAAGGACGTAGGTAAAAAGCTTAAAGTACACCCGAGATCACTGGATCCGCGGACAGGTCAGAGCCAATGGACACGTGAGAGGCACGAGCATAGTTGTTCCCCATTGTTTGACTAATAGTCAAAGAAGTATAGAGAATGCTAGGCTCTAAGGCTACCCACGTGTCCAATATCTCCAACTGTTGATTGGAAGTACAATCCAACGGTGCCGCACAGACCGACCAATCACTTATAAATAGGGGAAATCTCCAATCATTAGGTACGCTCTCTTGACCCATCGATCAATTCACTCCTCCACTTCACTCTACTGACTTGATCGTCGGAGTGCTAATACCGGTGCAAACACCGGTGGTCTACTCTTCTGTGCAGGTTTTTTGGCGAAACTCAGGAATCTCCACGGGTTCCACGGAAGTACAAGGCCAAACGGAAAAGGGGACTACATAATTGGCGCTAGAAGAAGCCTTGAAACTTCGTCAAACATCTCCACGATAACAACAATGGCTGGAACAACAACTCAATGCACACTGACCCGTGCACAAGAGCTGCAGGCAATGCAGCAACGGATCCAATAGCTCGAGGAGCGCAATGGGCAGCTACAAAACGCGAATGATCACTTTCAACAGCAAGAGATCCTTCGGGCACAAAAAAATGTACGGCTCCTGGACGTCACAAGAACATTGTGATGCAGGAACTAGATCTTGGAACACAAACAAACTCACACCAATATTAAGAAGAACACTTATTTTTAATTAATCAATAAAAACCAAGTCCTTTACATCTAACAAGAGGCCTTTATATAGGCTACAGTTTCCAAATCCTAATCAAACCCTAATATTGTATAAATGACGCAACTAACCTCCAACCCTAATATAAGACGAAAATTACCAAAAATAGAAAGATTTGAGTTATGATCAAATCCGGACTCTAATCATCTCTAGGAATCCAACGCCACAGACGGCATGCAAAACGGAGTTCTCTAGAAAGAGATATAAACAAAACAAAACTTTCCTAAAATAGCAAAATTGACTTTTTGAAAGCCTAAACGATGTCAGAACCCCGGAAAACGCAACAGCACACGAGCAAAGAGCAAATCTAGTGTGTCCTGATCGTTGGCTCGATTTTCCTTCAGAAAAAAGGGTCCTGATACCGCTTTGGTAAACTGGACAAAATCTCAACTTGCCCACAGACGAGCCTCGGGCAACTTCTGGTGGCGGCCAGTCGAGCTTCGCTCCCATTTCTCTTCAAACATATCAGCTAATTCCTGTATGCCATCACATTGGCACTGGAACAAGCTCTAGAGAACGCCAGAGAAAGGGAGGCAATCCGACTCCAACAAGTTGAGCGCCTCGTAGCCTCTGCAGCTATCAACCTAACTTCAGAAGATAACCAACACTCCAACTGAGTCCATGATGACATAAACCCAGCACCACCCAACGGTCCCAACCCAGTGATCATACCACCTTCACCATTGGAGCCTCGTGATAACCCTCAACGTTATCAAGCACCAGTAGGATCAGAGCAATCCGTCACAAGAGACCAACCCCCATAGAGTCCGCCACGATAAGGCAACTTCAAGACATCTTCAAGACCCCGATCAACCCCACAATGTGGCTATGCTCGCAATGATAAGACAGCTTCAAGACAAGCTCAACGCAAAGGAGAAAAGAACAATTACCGATGACCTCCAGAAATTGGAAAAACGACCGTTGCATGCCCAGTGCTACGAGTTTGACTTTCCCAGCAAGTTCGTACCACCAAAGTTCGACGTGTATGACGGCAACACAGACCCTGTCGATCACCTCCGTCACTTCAAGAATCAGCTAGCAGTCTGGGAAGGTGGGCAATTGCTGCCTATTCCCAAGCAGCCTTGGCGTAAGCGCCATGGATTGGTTCCAGTCTTTGAAAGCTCAGAGCATCTACAATTTCCATGACCTGGAAAAAGCTTTCCTTTCCCAATACCGACACCAGAGGAGAGAGGTGGCAGACATTTCAACACTTTTCGATCTCCGATAAGGTGATCACGAGTCGTTAAAACAATTCATAACAAGGTTTAGAACCGAAGTCCTACGCACAGGCGGGGTGAACTAGAAAACAACAATAGTCGCTTTCAGGAAAGGTTTGCGGCCAAACACCGTGGGCTACAACGACATAATCTCCAAACAGCTAGAAACCCCTGACGGATCTTTACAACAGGGTGGGTCGACAAGAACATCAAGGTGGAAGACAACTTGGCTAGAATGCAGCCACGAACACCGAAGCCGACAGTGAACTTATCCTCCGACACAAGAGGAAGTCCTCTGGCCATACGGGACAGAAGGTACTTTGAGCTCCTCCCGACGAGATGCACAAGAATCGACGACAAGCCATTCTGCGATTACCACCGTGAGTACATTCACCCAATCGAAGAATCCTACGGCCTCATGAAATTTGTGAACAAACTGCACAAGCATGGACTCCTGAAGGAGTTCGAAGATAGCAAAAAACTGAAGCCCCGAGGACTCAGGCACCTGTCCTAGGAACCGTCAATATGATACTTGAAGGCACTTGCCCGTCAAAGAATGAGTCGCACAAAAAGATCCGAACAGTCCATCAGGTCAACGACGGCCTAAAAGCATTAGACTCACCAATCACCACTCCAGTAATGTGTAACGGGAACAAAGTTCAGCAGTCCGAACCGATATTCTTCTTTGACAAAGACCTCGACGGCGTGGTTACCCCACATGATGACACATTGGTCATTACCATTACAATCGGTAACTGGAATGTTATGAAAGTCTTCGTTGACCCCAGAAGCAACGTTGATATCCTATTTACAAGAGGACTCCACCAGATGAAACTCAACTCCACTCATTTATCACCCGCTAAAGGAAATGTTTACGGTTTCAACGGAGGCTCTAGCAAACCCTTGGGCGAAATAACCTTACCAGTAACGGCGCATACAAAGACAGTTATGTCTAGGTTTGTAGTCATTGAAGGAGGGTCTGAGTACAATGCATTGCTAGGAAGGGACTGGATTCATGCCATGTGTGCAGTACCGTCCACTTTTCATCAGAAAATATGCTTCCCAACAGACGATGGTCAGTACGAGATCCGTAGCGATCAAACACTGTCTCATAGAGATCACTTTGCAACAGTCCGCACAATGATGAAAGACACCGGGGGCGACGAGTCACCGGGTTCCTCTACCTAATAAAAGCTACAGGAAGGGGTCGACGGACAACTTACAGTCCCTTATTCAAGAACTGTGGAACCCACATAGTCCGTCGACCTATCCAATGGTGGTGAGCCGCACATCACCAACATCGGAACATGTTTAACCAGTGAAATCCGTGGACAGTTAATTCAATTCCTACAGCATAACTAAGATGTGTTCGCATGGTCAATCGAAGACATGGAGGGCATTGACCCCGATATGTCCTGTCATAAGCTCAATGTGCCCACCAACGCTAAACCGGTGGTCCAGAAGATACGGGTAATAAAACCAAACCTCCAAACAGCTGTCCTTGCCGAGGTATACAAGATGACCGACGCAAGAGTAGTTAAGGAAATTCAATACCCCGAATGGGTTTCCAACATCATCGCCGTTATGAAAAAGGATGGCAAGGTCCGTGTCTGCATAGATTTCACAAATCTTAACCAAGCATGCCCCAAAACATGTACGTCATGCCCAAAGTCGACGAGTTGGTAGACTGAACCGCAGGATTCACCATCTTATCCTTCATGGATGGCTAATCAGGGTACAACCAGATTCCACTGTATGAGCCGGACCAACCGAAAACATCATTCTATGTCGACAACTAGACATTCTGCTACATAAAAATGCCGTTCGGTCTTAAAAACGCCGGCGCCACCTACCAGCGTTTGGTCGAATACATGTTTCACGGATTATTGCGACACACAGTGGAAGTATACATCGATGACATGCTCGTCAAATTCGAAGAAGAAAATGACCATCTAACGGATCGAAAGGTGATTTTCGAGATTCTCGGCCAATATAAAATGAAGCTCAATTCAGAGAAATGCACTTTTGGAGTCACTTCTGGGAAATTTCTCGGCTACATTGTCACCAAAAGAGGCATTGAGGTCAACAAGGACCAAATCCGTGCACTAGCAGATATGCTTTCACCAACAACAAAGAACACATTCAGATCCTACAAGGACGTATTACTGCATTGGGAAGGTTCATCTCTCGGTCCACTGATAAGTGTCGACAAATCCTGCAGTTGTTGCGTAAAAGCATCTCCTTCAGATGGGATGATGAGTGTGAGCAATCCTTTCAAACGTTGAAGTGCTACCTTGCTCAACCGCCTATCCTATCTAAGCCAACACCAGGAGAAACTTTGTACTTATATCTCGCCGTCTTTGAGGTCGCCGTCAGTGTCGTTCTCACAAAGCGCGAAAATAGCAAAGAAGCACCGGTCTACTTCCTAAGCAAAAAAATTAACATATCGATCCAGAAACAAGTACACACGAATTGAGAAATACGGTCTAGCTTTGTTCTTCTCAGCCCAACGGCTCCGCCCATACAATTGAAGCCTACATCATGACCGTAGTCACAAACTTACCCCTGAAGCAAACAGTACTCCGAATTGAAAAGGCGGGTCGTATTGAAAAGTGGTCGATAACTCTTAGCAAATACGACATTCAGTTTGAGTATCGTAAAACGAAAAAATCTCAAGTCTACACTGACTACTTAGCCGATTTTCCCGTTGAAGATCTGACTTGGTCTTCAGACATCACCATAGACACGGATCTCGTACAACGATGAGCAAAGACCCCAAGACAATTGGAGAAGCATCATAGGCTGGCGCTTGTTCACAGACGGATCCGTAAGCGGAGATCGATGTGTCGTAGAAGTGGTCCTTTTCAATCCAGAGAATACGCGTGTAGAGTTGGCAAAAAGATTAGGATTTTCCGTTACAAACAATGAGGCCGAATATGAAGCTATGCTTTCTGGTTTGCAGCTAGCCAAAACACTCAACATAACGGAGCTCACTCTCTTCATTGATTCAAAGTTAGTAGCCGAACAGGTCAACGGAGGATACAAGGCATTAACAGGGAACATGTCAGCCTATCTTAAACTCCTTCAAGACAATTTGGCAAGTTTTCAGTCGACAAGAGTCATTCATCTACATCGAACTGAGAACCGACATGCAGATGCCTTGGCATACTTGGCCGCAACAATGGGTGACGAAGACGTTAGAACAATAACTTTGTCCAAACGAGAAGAATCATTCCTCCACCCAAAGAGCCTAGCAATGGTAACAGAACACCCGGGGGCGTCTTGGATGGATCCAATCGTCCTCTACCTACAGACCGGATCCCTTCCTGAGGAGAGAGCCCAAGCTCTAAGCATTTCCCAACAGGAAAAAACGGTTCCTACTGATTAACAATGAGCTTTATCGAAAAACAATGGGTGAACTGTGCCTAAAGTGTGTACATCCTAGCAATGTACCACATGTGATCGCCGAAATACACAACAGAACATGCGGTAACCACTCACCAGGCAAAGCAATGGCTCGCCGACTAATCCTACACGAATACTACTGGCTCACAATGTTAGCTGACTGCACGAGTTATGCCAAGAAATGTAGAGGATGTCAGCTCCAAGGCAGCCTAGTCCATGCGCCGGCAGAAGAGTTACACTACATAAGCAACCCATCCTTTCTCTATGTGGGGTCTTGACATCATTGGCAAACTACCCAAATCATGGAAAAGCAAAGTCTTCCTACTAGTGTCTACAAACTACTTTACTAAATGGATAGAGGTCGTGCCACTGCAGCAAGTCATTGATTTCATCTGGGAAAACATCATATGTCGTTTTGGTCTACCAAGAGCCATTCTCATCGACAACGGACCTTAGTTCCGAGGAGGAGAAGTTGGAAAATACTTGTAGAAATATCGCATCAAGCAATTTTTCTCTGCTCCGAATTATCCTCAGGGAAATGGGCAAGCCGAAGCGTCAAACAAGGCTATTTTGGAAGTGATAAAAAAGAAACTGGAAGATAAGAGCACAAACTAGACTGAATAGCTACTCGAAGTACTATGGGCATACAGGACATCCCCACGTCGATCCACTGGTGCAACTCCGTTCTCCCTGGCATACGGGATGGAAGCTGCCATACCCCCAGAAATGATTGAACCAACAAAACGAACATGTGTGGTCGATCTCGGTATCAACGGCGAAATAATAGAAAGAGAACTTGTCCTAGTCGACGAATTACGGAACCGAGCTCAGACCAAGTTGGATCATTATCACCGACAGCTACACAAGCAGTACAGAAAAACAGTCAAGCCCGTAATACTCTCAGAAGGTGACTTAGTACTTAGGCGACAATACCCTCCTCCAGCAAAGCTCAGACCAAATTGGGAAGGACCTTACAAAGTAACACGTGTCGGTGTCAACGGCGCATACTATCTTACCAAGATGGATGGAACTTTAATTGACAAACCATGGAACATTGTCAATCTTAAGAAATATTTTGTTTAAATTTTCGTGAGCTTTGTTACCATACACTTAAACGATGAATCAATACATGTCTACTTTCGAACTAAGTATTCAAATATTTTATTGTTTTACATACATTACGGGGTCAAGCACTCCTCGGTTACTACCTCTTTATTGACTGAAGAGAAGCCTCGTTACATTCATGCCAAAAGAGTAACGGGTCGCCCTTCTGTACTCACTGAACAAATGAAGCCCAGTGCACACACGGGGGCGTTGACCAATGGGTAGGAGTCTTAGCCAGACGACAGTTAAAATCTCACACTTACCCATGCGGTATCGTCCCCCACGGGGGCTAGGCAACACCTGCGCCGTGGGATGCCTCGTCTAAAGAAGAACCTAAGGGTTACATGCTTATTTAAAACTAAGGAAATTAGCAGCCGTGACGACGGGGCTTAAAAGTACTAGATTATAAATTTCATGACTACATACATAAGCATGACAAACAAAACATATTATAATATCCAAAATAACATACTTCATTGAAAAGTTAAAACGTCTGTATGTCCCCACGGACCAGGAATTACAGACTTAAAAACAAAATAAGTATAAGAAGCCCACGACCACAACAACTAGTCTATCGATCCCCACGGACCAGGAATTCCAGACTCAAAATAAAGTATCAAAGGCCCACGGCCAATCAAAAGCATACAAAATCAAGTATTTTCCTCACATCACTCAAACCTATATAGGAGAATCAAGAGTAGGCGGGTTAGGAGCAGACACAGTCAAAGCAGGAGGAGACGCCAAAGTACGCCTAGGCGTTGCTAGGGCATCCCGTTTTGTCGAGCTTCCTCGATTCGACGCTTGGTTTCCCTGCGCACGGCGGCATCAAAATCCGCAATCAAACCATCGAACTTGGCCTTCCACGCCACCTTGACCTCCTCTAGCTCTTTTTCAAGAGCGCCCTCACGAGCCTCAGTGTCAAGCAAAGTCTTCCAAATGGCAACAAGAGCTTCTTCTTTCTCTTGATCTTTGTCGGCACCAACTTGTACAAAGCCTCATCTTTATCTTCCTTCATCTCCCCATACAACTTGTCTAGTGTAATACCCGTTATTTTCATATCTATGATATTGGGTGTAGTTGTAGTGTGTATGTACTTGATATGCTTGCTATGTATTAGCTATATTTACTAAGATGCAGATTTTCAGAGTCCAGTTAACTGGAGTCCAATCAACTGGGCAGACGGTTATTTGGTGTATTTTGGAAACCGACCCATAATGTTTAATTATAAAGCACGATCATATCAGTTAGGGTTTTATCACGAAAATATTCATGTTTAACCTTAAAGAAGAGGCGCAATAAGGAAAAGAAGCTTAATCATCACCTAGGGTTTGTTTTTGGGTTTGCTTGCTTGGATTAAACACAATTGGAATTGGATTATCTGAAGTTCAGAGTCAATTTCGTTGCTTGGATTGAGGCAAGTTATCTAACTTGTGTTTCCATCTTGATTGTAGGTTTAGATGAAGTTAAGTTTGTATTAACATGCTAATAACTTATATATAATCTCTTGTCATGATAGATATTGTTGTATGTCGACGGTTAATTCATAAATATGTTATCTCGCTGAATTGGAAATATTGGTATTGTTGTAATTTCTGCTTTGAAGGCATGATTAATTAATTTAGAGTGTGATAATAAATTTTAATTGTAAATAACAATGATGTATTATGAGAAATATGTTTAGAGATGATTTACATGCTGAATTAGGTTTTAGATATGTTTACATGTTCCTGAATTCGTGTTTGAATGATTAGGGCATCATGTTAGTGTGTATTATATGTTACGGATTGAATTTGCTCTCTTAAATAAAAACTGGAGTTAACTGGAGTGGCCAGTCGACTGAACTCTAAGTTTACTGGATATGTTACAGACTGAGATCTAAAACAATTATTGAATATTTATACTAAAAATGGACTTGTATTAATTAATTAATGAACATGATGTTGAATTGTGTATTTGTTTTGTTTGTTGGACATATACCTGGGAGATATGATACTGAAGCTCTAGAGGACATATATCTTAATATATGATGTTGAAGCTCTATGAGGGTGTATATCAAAAGGTATGATGTTGGAACTCTATGAGGACATGTATCAAGTGTGAAGAACACATAGCTGGTTGGTCAGCATTTTGGTATCCTGATCACACGACTGTAGAGACAATAGTGTTGAGTCAGAGTAGCCATGTTTGTATTTCATTATTGTTTGCTTGTTGATATTAGTGCCATGCTTATATACTATTGATATTTTTCTCTATATTAACTTTGGGTGTGCGGATTCTATTCCTGGAGTCAAGATCGAGACCCAAGTTATATACCTTGCTTAGACTTTATGTCTAACCCTTTTCCTTTTTCAGGCGGCAGCTGAGTCGTCTAGCGGAGCGAACGATGGGGATGATTTGGTTGGTAGTTAGGTGTTGGTCATTGCTCTTAGTCCAGTAGTTATCCAGAAGATGATAGTAGTGTAGCCTGTGTGGCGAGACTTATTTCATTTCAGTTTGTCTTTTAGTTTCAGTATTTGGATTCACTCTTATTTCATTTATTCAGATATTCAGATTTGTTAGTCTTCCCCTGTTGTTGTTAGTTATTTCTGTTATTTTATTATCATGTCTTGCATGGATGTTGGCTATATGGTTTGTTATCACGTGACAGTAGTGTGAGCCTACGGTCCATGGAGGACATATGGTAAACATTATGACTTTGGAGTCCGGTCTTGGATTGATCACCTAGGATTGGATTTCAGGGGCGTTACAGTTGGTTACAGTTGGTATTAAAGCTTAGAGTTCATTATCCTAGTGGGATGTTCTTTGAGTCAGTTAGGAGTAAGAGCAACATAGTGGGATTTTTCTTTGGGCGTTAGTACAGTTTTGAATGAGGTCGTTTCGTTTCTTTCCTTTTGCATTAAGTCTTTTACACCTGTTTCTTATGTTTAACCTGCTTGTCTTACTACAGTGACTAATGGCAGAAAATGAGGGACAAGAGGGGTGTTGGGACTAATGTGAATGGAGCTGGAGTTGTGCCACCCGTAGCAAGGCAGGAGGGACCACCAGCATGGTTTCAGGCATACTTGTAGACGAATGCGGCAATTCTTCAGGAGCTTGTGGCAGCCAGGACAGTGGCTCCTGCACCACAACCCCAGGTTGTACAGCTAACAACACCTCCCGTGCATGCTGATTTGACCGAAGCGCAAGAGCATGAAAATTGGCTAAAGTTGGTAGAAAAATTTCAGAAGCACCGTCCACAAACCTTTGATGGCAATGACAAAGATGTTGAGAGAGCTATGGAATGGAAGGCAAAAATTCTGAGTATTATGAGGTTGTTGAAGTTCAATCCTTTTCAAAAGCAGTTGCTAGCAGCTATGCAGCTTAAGGGTGCAGCTAGACAGTGGTGGGATGAGGTCATTGAACATGAGGATGAGGATACCTTGACTTGGACAGACTTTGTGCGTTTGTTTGACAAGAGGTATATCTCGATGGCGACTCAGGTGGCGAAAAAGAATGAACTTATGGCTATCAAGCAGAAAACAGATGAGACAGTGACAGAGTATGAACAACGTTTTAATCGTTTAGCTCGCTTTTCTTCAGAGTTGAAGCTCACGGAGTTCAGGAAGGCTCGTACTTTCGAGAAGGGCCTGAAGAATCATTTGAGGAAGTCTGTTATCACTCACCAGCTTCCTACAGTTCAGCAAGTTGTTGATGCAGCTAAGATTACATAAGCGAATGTTATCTACACTCAGTAGTTGAGAGATACTTCTGGTGGTAAGCATGGAGATGGGGCAAAGGTTTTAAACGCTCTCAGTCTTCAGGTGATGATCAGAATTCTGGGGAGAAGTTTAATGGTTCTGGGGACAATTCATACAGGTCCCATGGTAATGGCAATGGTAAGTGTAAACGACACCGAGGTGATGGGAATCGTAATGGTGGCAAAACTGAGCCCCCTTGTTTCAAGTGTGGCAAAGTGGGTCATATCTCTCCCGATTGTGATCGGCGCAAGGCGGGATTATGTTTTAACTATGGCGAAATGGGTCATCGTGCAGCTACGTGCACTAAGCCGACAGATACTGGTGGAGCAACTAAGGGGAATGGTAATGGACAGGGTCAGCGAGGTCATGATAATGGTGGAGCTTGGAAGAAGAATCAGACTACAGGTCACGCTCAGATTCAGTTACCAGCTACGGGGCAGTTGTATGCTTTACCGTACATGTTTCAGCCAGAGGTTCCACAGGGAGCCATCGTTCCAGCAACAGTTCCTTTGCAGCAGTATGCACCACCTGCAGTTGCTGGGGCAGTACCACCACCAGCACAGGATCGGGTGTATACTGTGATTCCACGAGATGCCAATGGAGGCGCTCTCTTGGAAGGTACGTTCAGTATTAATTCTATGCCTGCTCGCATTCTATTTGATACTGGCGTAGATTATTCGTTTGTTTCTCGTTCTTTTGTTCTTTCTGCGGGTCTTGCTTGTGAATGGTTTGATTCTCCGTTTGTTGTTGAGTTGGCTGATGAGCGTTATCAGTCTCTTGATTATGTGTGTTGGGACGTTCCTATCCGTCTTGAGGAGCGTGTGTTTCGTGCGAACCTGATTGTCTTCGACATGAGGAGGTTCGATGTGATCCTTGGTCTGCTTTGGATGCATGATTACAAGGGAAAGATTGATACTGTGTCTAAGACGGTAACTCTTTGCTTGGATGGTCATGAGGTGACCATTGCAACTCCACGTGGTAACACATTGGCCGAGGCTTTTCTGGCACATATTGAGATGGGAGCACCTGGGAGTGTTGTTGTGACATTGGCCGAGATGGCAGTGGTCTGTGATTTTCAGGATGTCTTTGAGGATGATCCTGGTTTGCCTCCCCACCGTGATGTGGAGTTTGGCATTGAGTTGGTACCGGGTACCACACCTATTTCTCGGGCTCCCTATCGTATGGCACCAGTAGAGACTCGAGAGTTGGAGACGCAGCTCAAGGACCTTGAGGGTCAGGGTTTTATTCGACCAAGTCACTCACCTTGGGGTGCACCGGTGTTGTTTGTGAAGAAGAAGGATGGCACTCTCCATATGTGTATCGATTACCGAGAGTTGAATAAGGTCACGGTTAGGAATAAATATCCTTTGCCGCGTATTGATGACCTTTTTGATCAGGTTTGTGGAGCGAAGTGGTTCTCCAAGATTGATTTGCGTTCTGGCTATCATCAGTTGCGTGTTCGGGATGCAGATATCCCTAAGACGGCGTTCTTGACTCGTTATGGTTCATATGAGTTCTTGGTGATGCCATTCGGGCTAACCAATGCTCCGGCATTTTTCATGGATCTCATGAACCGTATCTTTCATCCTTATCTAGATCATTTCGTGATTGTGTTCATCGATGATTTCTTGATTTATTCTCATTCCGAGGAGGAGCATGCTGAGCATTTGAGGCTAGCATTACAGACTTTGAGAGACCACCAGCTTTATGCTAAGTTCTCTAAGTGTGAATTTTGGCTTCGAGAGGTTAAATTCTTGGGCCATGTGATTTCTGGAGATGGACTGGCTGTAGATCCTTCTAAGGTTGAGGTCGTTCTGGATTGGAAGCAACCCACTAACGTACAGGAGATAAGTAATTTTCTGGGGCTTGCTGGTTACTATCGCAGATTCATTCAGAGGTTTTCAAAGATTGTTACATCTCTAACCCATCTGATGAAGAAGAGTGTTCCTTTTGTTTGGGACACGGAGTGTCAGACAACTTTCATGGAGTTGAAACAGAGGCTTACTTCTGCTCCTATACTCATGTTATCACGAGATGGTGTTCCTTGTGGTGTTTACCGACGCTTCATTATCTGGTTTGGGTGGTGTCTTGATGCAGACAGAGAGAGTTGTCGCTTATGCTTCTAGACAATTGAAGATTCATGACATGAACTATCCAACCCACGATTTGGAGTTAGCAGCTATGGTTTTTGCACTTAAGGTGTGGAGACATTATTTGTATGGTGTTCGGTTTGATTAGTTCACTGATCACAAGAGTTTGCAATACTTGTTCTCTCAGCAGGAGTTGAACATGAGACAGAGGTGATGGATGGAGTTGATTAAGGACTATGACTTTTCTTTGCAGTACCACCCTGGTAAGGCAAATGTTGTAGCCGATGCTTTGAGCAGGAAGCCAGGAGCTCATTTGCCAGCCTCGCTGTTGTACCATTCGTTGGAGACTCTTAGTGACTTCGTCTTTATGCCTAGAGTTGCGGGGCAACAGTTTGTGAGACTTGCCCACTGTGCAAACATGTCAGTGCAGTCTACCTTTGTTAGCAGAGTGGTTGATGCCCAGGATCTTGACGATTGGGTTCGAGCTCAGAAAGAGGCTCTTGTGATTACACCAGATTGGAGTATTGGAACTGATGGAGGTTTGAGATTTCAGAACGGTTTAGTTGTTCCTAATAACGCGCAGTTGCGAGATGAGTTGTTTGATGAGGCTCATCGTACTCGGTATACTATACATCCAGGTGTGACTAAGATGTACAAGGATTTCAAGCGTAACTTCTGGTGGAAGACCATGAAGAAGGATGTGGCAGACTATGTGTCTGAGTGTGACACTTGTCAGCGTGTGAAGGCAAAACGTAAGAAGCCACAAGGCGAGTTGCAGCATTTACCTATTCCAGAATGGAAGTGGGACAGTATTTCGATGGATTTCATTAATGGTTTACCTACTTCTAATGGCTGTAATGCCATTTGGGTGATTGTGGATTGTTTGATTAAGGCAGCTCATTTCTTGGCAATTAATGACACTTATACCGCCAGTGATTTGGGTGCACTGTATGTTCGGGAGATCGTGAAACTTCATGGCATTCATGCCACTATCATTTCAGATCGAGGTTCTCAGTTTACTTCTAAGTTTTGGCAAGGATTACAAAAGGCTTTTGGCACTGTTTTGCATTACAGTACAACATTTAACCCTCAGACTGATGGGCAAACTGAGCGTGTGAATCAGGTGTTAGAGGATATGCTTCGGGCATGCATTATTGATTTTCAGGGTACCTGGAGAGATCCTTTACATTTGGTGGAGTTTGCTTATAACAACAGTTATCATGCTAGTATTGGTATGGCACCATATGAGGCATTGTATGGTCGGCCTTGTCGTTCTCCAGTGTGTTGGGCAGATCATCACAACCATGTTACTTTGGGTCCTGCGTATGTGAAGGAGACTACTGAGCAAATAACTTTGATTCGAGATCGTCTTTTGTCCGCCCAAGAGCGTCAGAAGCGTTATGCTGATAAACGCCGTCGATCTGTGGAGTATCAGGTTGGACAAAAGGTTTTGTTGAAAGTATCTCCTATGAAAGGGGTACGTCGCTTTGGGAGGCGTGGGAAGTTAGCACCGTGTTTCATTGGTCCTTTTGTTGTTCTTGAACGCATTGGGAAGGTTGCTTATCGGATTGAGTTACCTACTGCTTTGAAGGATGTTCATAATGTCTTTCATGTGTCGATGTTGAGATTCTACAAAGAGGGGCATTCATCGCGCCATAATCAGAAGAGGGTTCAGATTAACTTTGGGATTTTCAGATTGCTTCAGAGATGTCCTATGTGGAGAAACCGGTGAAGGTTCTTAAGTTCATGGATCGCAAACTACAGAGGCGGAGTATTCCTATGGTTCAGCTGTTGTGGACCGGGCAAGAAGAGCGTGAAGCTACTTGGGAGATTGAAGCTGATATTCGACGAGATTATCCTGAGCTTTTCCTTAATGAGGTACGTTCTAATTTCGAGGACGAAATTCCTTTTTAAGGGGGGAGGATTGTAATACCCGTTATTTTCATATCTATGATATTGGGTGTAGTTGCAGTGTGTATGTACTTGATATGCTTGCTGTGTATTAGCTATAATTACTAGGATGCAGATTTTCAGTGTTCAGTTAACTGGTGTATTTTGGAAACCGGCCCATAATGTTTAATTATAAAGCACGATAATATCAGTTAGGGTTTTATCACGAAAATATTCTTGTGTAACCTTAAAGAAGAGGCACAATAAGGAGAAGAAGCTTAATCATCACCTAGGGTTTGTTTTTGGGTTTGCTTGCTTGGATTAAACACAATTTGAATTGGATTATCTGAAGTTCAGAGTCAATTTCGTTGCTTGGATTGAGGCAAGTTATCTAACTTGTGTTTCCATCTTGATTGTAGGTTTAGATGAAGTTAAGTTTGTATTAACATGCTAATAACTTATATATAATCGCTTGTCATGATAGATATTGTTGTATGTCGACGGTTAATTCACAAATATGTTATCTTGCTGAATTGGAAATATTGGTATTGTTGTAATTTCTACTTTGAAGGCATGATTAATTAATTTAGAGTGTGATAATAAATTTTAATCGTAAATAACAATGATATATTATGACAAATATGTTTAGAGATGATTTACATGCTGAATTGGGTTTTAGATATGTTTACATGTTCCTGAATTCTTGTTTGAATGATTAGGGCATCATGTTAGTGTGTATTATATGTTACGGATTGAATTTTCTCTCTTAAATAAAAACTGGAGTTAACTGGAGTGGCCAATCGACTGAACTCTAAGTTTACTGGATATGTTACAGACTGACATTCTAAAACAATTATTGAATATTTATACTGAAAATTGACTTGTATTCATTAATTAATGAACATGATGTTGAATTGTGTATTTGTTTTGTTTGTTGGACATATACTTGGGAGATATGATACTGAAGCTCCAGAGGACATATATCTTAAGATATGATGTTGAAGCTCTATGAGGGTGTATATCAAAGGGTATGATGTTGGAACTCTATGAGGACATGTATCAATGGATATGATGTTGAAACTCTATGAGTATAAATTGGTGCAAGTGGCATATTGGCTTAGGGCCAGTTATCGTACTGAGGTACATTTGGGTAGAGATATGTCATGTTCATTCTCTTGGCCTGTTGGTGTTGTAAGGACACGAGTGTGAAGAACACATAGCTGGTTGGTCAGCATTTTGGTATCCTGATCACACGGCTGTAGAGACAGTAGTGTTGAGTCAGAGTAGCCATGTTTGTATTTCATTATTGTTTGCTTGTTGATATTAATGCCATGCTTATATACTATTGATATTTATCTCTATATTAACTTTGGGTGTGCGGATTCTATTCCTGGAGTCAAGATCGAGACCCAAGTTAAATACCTTGCTTAGACTTTATGTCTAACCCTTTTCCTCTTTCAGGCGGCAGTTGAGTCGTCTAGCGGAGTGAACGATGGGGATGATTTGGTTGGTAGTTAGGTGTTGGTCATTGCTCTTAGTCCAGTAGTTATCCAGGAGATGATAGTAGTGTAGCCTGTGTGGCGAGACTTATTTCATTTCAGTTTGTCTTTTAGTTTTAGTATTTGGATTCACTCTTATTTCATTTATTCAGATATTCAGATATTCAGATTTGTTAGTCTTCTGCTGTTGTTGTTAGTTATTTATGTTATTTTATTATCATGTCTTGCATGGATGTTGGCTATATGGTTTGTTATCACGACAGTAGTGTGAGCCTATGGTCCATGGAGGACATATGGTAAACATTATGGCTTTGGAGTCCGGTCTTGGATTTATCACCTAGGATTGGATTTCAAGGGCGTTACATCTAGCTCCCCCTGCTCCAGCTCCTCAGCAACAACAACCTGTTGCCTTATCTCCTCACACTGTTTCTTTTGTGCATCTAGCTCAACCGAGAGGTCTGGTTCCTTACGTTGATTCAGTAAGTTTTGAGACTTTGCAATCTCGGATCGGGCAAGGTCATGTTCTTCCTTGGCCGACTTACGTTCCTCACAGAGCGACTTAACCTTGATCAGAGCATGAGAATACTGACGGAAACAAAAATAACAGCGTAAGAGGCGAAAAGTTACTAGCGAAAAATAAAATCCAAATAAAACCCAAGTCAGAAACTTACAATGTACAATGCAGTATCAAAGTCATTGATCAAAACCAACGGATCAGCTTTCTTAAGGAGTTCATAGTCATAAGGTGTAATGACTGCATAATTAGCACCGCCAGCAACTCCACCATCGTTTAAACCAGTATCATCGACAATGATCCATGTACCATTCAACTTACATGGTATTGGATGCCAGAACGCTCCGCACTGCATTCCCTTGAAACTTCTCTTCCACAACGGGACTTTCAGAAACCCTTGACTCCGTTACAGCCACCCCCTTTCCTTTATCAACCCGTTGACGCTTGGCAATAGTTCCCTCAGGACCGTAAAAAACTAAATCATCCCTCAAAGGACTTACAATCGCATCATCACCAATAAGTTGAGCAAGGTCATCAAAGAAAAAATTACTCGGATCCATTCTGTCTCTTTTTCTTTGACGGGGAAGCAAATCAGAAGAAGTATCAACAAGGTCAACTCTGTCTTCGGATTCTTCGAAACAGAAATGAGATTTTTTCTCCTGGAAGAAGATGTTGTTTTCTTCAACTGACCTTTCTTCTTCACTCGGAAATCACTTTCCTTGTGGCCACCCTTCGGGACAAAAATTGGTGGTTTAGATTCCCAATACAGATCCCACGAGTCTCAACAGGGTGATTCCCACTACTGTCAGCACCAGTGATACTTTCAAGAAATGAATAATTACTCGTCTTGTCGCCCTTTTCACCTCTACCGAGTATCAAGTCTACAACGGAGTTGTTAGTGTCATCCAAAGCTCCGGTGTCTCTGTTTATGACTGCAAGACACAAGTAAGTCAGATAAGAAAATATAAAACAAAGCTAAGTTCCAAGACAACGCATACCTCCTGTAGTGAACCAATAATACTTGAGCCCAACGGCCGGCTCCTCAACACAACCCCCGAACTCCCCGCCAACGACTAACGAGAAATCAGGCCATTCCTTATCAAAGGACCGAACAACAGGTCTTTTACGGGTCCTACTACAAAAGTGATAGTAGTGATCAGGAGACTTCTCAGAATGACGAACACATTAGTGCTTACGGATGTCCATCAAGGTGACGGAGTACTTGGGATGCTCATTTTATCTTGTTGAAACATCTCCTGATCCTCCAGAAATTCCCGATGCCCTGACCAGGTGACATCCTATAAAAATTTAGAACAACATTATCTAAATCAGTAAGCTGGAATCTCAGACCTGCGTGGACTTGATGAGCCGTAACAATGATAGTATCCTACCCAGCTTCAGGGTCAAAATTGCAATACCTCAAAGCTCCAGCATAATGAGCTAAAGACACGGTGTTAGGAATGGAGTACACCTGACGGAACACGTCCAACTCAGGTCTCCACTCTTAAAGATCGGGGTCGAACCGATCCAACTAGTATACATAACCACTGACACTTGTATCTTCATTTTCATTCCCCAGAGACGTTGGGTTTGAACTTTCCTTCTTAAAATATTTCCGCCACTTCACCATCCCGAGTAGTTCCAGCTCCATATATATTTAAGAAATGACGGGGCGAGGAGTGTGTGCATCGTGTACACTGAGCAGTTTGAAAAGGAAACAAAAAAAACAACTAATGATCGAAACTTCCTCAGAATCAAACAACAAGGGTTTTTCAGACAAAAATCAAACAACAAAGGTTTGATTTTTCAGAATCAAACAACAAGGGTTTTTCAAACAACTAATGACCTTGACACCTTCAAACTATACCAAAGCACACTCAAAACCCCATGTCCAAAACTCACCAGAAAACAGAACAAACGGAAGAAAACCAGTAATTTTCTAGCAAACAGAGTAAACAGAAAAAAGGAGAGGAAAAATAACTTACCACAAAGAAGAAGAATCCCAAGTAGAGCTTCTAGAATTACAGAAAACTCCGGTTAAACAAAAGCTTCAACGAATCTCATTAATGGTAGAAGGAAGAAGAGAGAGATGAAGCAAAAAGACAAAGAAAGAAAACCTCTCTCTCTCTCTCTCTCTCTCTCTCTCTCTCTCTCTCTCTCTCTCTCTCTCTCTCTCTCTCTCTCTCATTAGTTTTCTCATCAATCGACGCAAACATTTCGATTGACGAGGAGAATCGGCGGTGTTGTCTTTTCAACAGTTAAGAGGCACACCTTTTCGAGGCGCACATGACCCACACGTGACCTACTTATCTAGAAACGAGCACGTGCAAACGGTTAAAGTTTCCCGTTGACTCCCACGTCAGCTTTCCCGCCAAAAATGACCACCAGTTCAAAACCTTGAACCCCGACAGCAGCAGACATTCCTTGTGCCGTCTAGTCAGAAGACTCCCTCGCCACAGAGAAGGGGGCGATGTAAGTACCATATCCCGAGCACCTTTCTACCGTAGAAAAAGGACGTAGGTAAAAAGCTTAAAGTACACCTTAGATCACTGGATCTGCGGACAGGTCAGAGCCAACGGACACGTAAGAGGCACGAGCACAGTTGTTCCCCACTGTAGAGAAGCGGAATAATATTATCATAATGCATTGTTACAAATAAAGAGGCAAGATTGCCTATATATAAAGACCTACTAAACCATAATCATAAAACCCTAATATGGGAATTACCAAACCACCCTTATACTCTCAATACTCCCCCTCAAGCCGAAATATACAGACTCTGTATATTTCAGGCTTGCAAATACATATATCTCAAGAGTAACAAATTCAACACTCCCACAAATCTCAATTTCCAAACTTCCGCCGCATGCATCATCTTCAAATGAGCACCCAATAACGACAAAAGATGCCCTAAAACAATAGCAACAAGAAAATCAGTTATGGCATGACCGAAACCCGAAAAAGAGCCCATTATGGGCAAACAAACAAGTAGTTGTGTAAGGAACAAAAAAGGCCAATAGTATACTAATTATGGCATAAGAAAATTGCTTTTCGAGAAATGAAAGCAAACAATTGGGGCAACGATGATGAACAACTTGACCAACAAGAATATTGTTCAAACAAACAAATTTGAACAAATGAATAAGAAATTGTGATTTGAACAAAGAGAACGAGATTTGAACATCCAAATTATATCATCAATAATAAAAATTGAATAACAACGGAAGGAGTATGAAGGTGAGAGTGAAATTTGAAATATTAAGGAGTAAGGAATTTATAACCGATCAAAATAATCAACGAAATCTGACGAAAGCAGAATAAACCCCCGATAATGAACAGTTACACGATTCTATAAATATATCAACATCCAACCGTTAGATTATCATGAAAGTTTCGCATCATGTTCACCATAATTATCTTGACAATCTGTAAAATTTTCAGGACGATCGGAAAACAGAAAAAGTTTCATCCGATCAACAAAACAAAACTGCGCAGAAATTCTGCAACTTTTGAGAGTTTTTTTTTTTTTTTTTTCTCTTCAAGCCCAAGATCTAACCTAAGAGTTGTGATACCATGTAGAGAAGCGGAATAATATTATCATGATGCATTGTTACAAATAAAGAGGCAAGATTGCCTATATATAAAGACCTATTAAACCCTAATCATAAAACCGTAATATGGGAATTACCAAACCACCCTTATACTCTCAATACCCACTGTTTGACTAACAGTCAAACAAGTATAAAGAATGCTAGGCTCTAAGGCTACCCACGTGTCCAACATCTCCAACCGTTGATTGGAAGTACAATCCAACGGTGCCGCATAGACCGACCAATCACTTATAAATAGGGGCAATCTCCAATCATTAGGTACGCTCTCTTGTCCCATCAATCAATTCACTCCTCCACTTCACTCTACTTACTTGATCATCGGAGTGCCAACACCGGTGGTCTACTCTTTTGTTCAGGTTTCCTGCGAAACTCAGGAATCTCCACGGGTTCCACGGAAGTACAGAGCCAAACGGAAAAGGGACTACACTGTTCATAGAACTGGATGCTGTCACAACAGGGCTACAGATTGCGCTGGACCAAGGTTACAACAAAGTAATGTTACAATCTGATATTTCGAAATAAGCAGTTGACATTGTCAGTGGACGGACCAGGGTGTCATGGAGATTGGCAAGACTGGCCAAGGAGCTTATGCAAAGGTTTGATTTGATAGAAGTCAAACATTAATTGCTACGTACAGGGAAACCAATAGGCCGTGTGGCAGACTATTTTGCAGGACTTTTTTTTTTTTTTTTTTGCAATGAGCAAGCTGGGGTTAGGCAGACCCCTACCAGATTTTATTGGAATCAAATTCTAGAATACAAAAAGCCTGAGGCATCCTTACAAACAATGTTCATTAACTGCTTAGATATATGATTACAAAAAACGGTGGAACCTGTCATAGTGGCACCCATGTTAGCCATACAATCAGCAGCTGAGTTGCTCTGTCTATAAATGTGGTGTACTTCATGCTCCAGTTGGTTCAGGAGTTGAGCAATTTCGGAGGCAAGTGCCCTAACTCTCCAGGTTGGGCTTGCTTTCTTTCTGATAATCTTTACTGCCTGTAAAGAGTCTGCATTGATGCATAGTTTATGTATGCCCATACTGATTGCAGTCTCAATACCCTTTGCAATAGCCTTCAGCTCCAAATATAGCACTGATTTGATAGTTGAGTTTGCACAGTATGCATTCATGACTTCTCCTTGGTGATTCCTGATTATACCTCCATAACCTGCTCATTCAGTCTTCAAAGATCCATCTGAATTAAGCATGTGCCATCCTTGAGGTTGTGGACACCATGCCACCAGCTTGATTTGCCTTTGCCTGAGTTGAGTAGGCAACCCCAGCATAGACACAATCTTCCTATTAGCCTGCGAATCTTCTGTTGTCTTGATAGTTGTTGTAATTCTGATTTTGACATCTCTTAGGATAGTGTCCACCACTTGATTGCTGGTTCTTTTGATGCTCTTGAACACTCTACTATTTCTTTCAGCCCAAATCCAATATGTAGTTGCAGTAGCAGCAGCTTGTGTCACTCTGGCTTCCAGGTCTCCTTTCTTGAATTGCTTTAGAATCCACTCCCACTCAGCATAAGCAGGTCTTATGCTCTTAGATTTGCCAATCTTTGTGAGAACAATTTGCCAAACTTCTTTAGACCACTCACAGTCAAAGAAAAGATGATGCTCATGTTCATTGACAGGGGCTAAGCTGGATCCTGACTACAGAGATACCCAGTTCCTCATAGAGGTCGATTCATTGTGGTAGTTATGTGCATATAACTCCAAATTGCAGATGGGGGCTTTCTTTCATGGCTCAGGTCTGGTTTTGTAATAGATAAAGAATGGAGCAAAGCAGGTATAGAGGCATTGAAAAGATGGGTTGCATAAGCAGCAGTTTGAGTAAGGAAGTACCTTCCAATCAACCAGCTTATCCATTGTGGTCAAAGCATCTTGCCAAGTCATCCAAGTCATAAAAGCATGCTTAGGAATAGTCTGAGGTCTCCAAAGTTGCTTCCACCACAGTTGTTTATGGCCATGTTCTCTAAGAACTTCATATACACTAGCAATAGTGAAAACTTCTTTAGGATGTGGAGTCCAGATAAACTTGTCTTGCTCACCTATATTGATTTTAGTGTCTTTCAGGCAGTTTCAGACTGGTTATAACTCAGCTATGGTATGGGGAAGTAGCATCAATGAGGTTACTAAGGGAAGTAGCATCCCTTATTCTGCTTCTGTATCTAATGCTCATGTTGTATCTGTCAGCAAGTATACCCATTGGCGACCAGGGGTCATGCCAAAAGGATAGAGATCCATTGCAATGTGATACTGCACAAAATTACTTTTTACATCTCTAGTGTTGAGGATTCCTCTCCATATATTAGAACAGTCAGGAGGAATTGGCATGGTCAAGAATCTCTATTCATTGATACAATGATTCTTGACCCAAGATTACCAAAGGGTCGTAAGGCATGCAGTGAGTTCGAATATCTAAGTTATAAGGGACAAGGCAATCTCAAGTTTGGGAAACAAACTTATATAAATTTTGTCTCTGGACGGACCAGATTTCAAGTTGGTGGTCGAAATCAGATCTTAACCCTTGGATTTCCTCGATCACAGTGTTTTTGGTTTTATATAAGTTATAAACTTAACGTGGGTTTAAGTTAGAATTGTCGGTTGGGCTTAAGTTGTGTGCTTCGGTTGGTAAAGTTTAGGTCCAAAGAAAAAAAAATTAATAAAAACAATTAACAAAACACAATAATCTCTCTCTTCCATGTCTCTCTACTCTCATCCTCATCCTCATCCTCATCAATCTGCAATTTGGTTGTCGTCGTCGTTATCATCAGCAGCAGTAGCAGCAATCACACAAATCTGCAATCTGCGTGCCTCTCTCCTCTCTTCATCATCAATCTGCCATCATCACCATCAGCAATCTGTGCGCCTCTCTTCTCTCTTCATCATCAATCTGCCAAGGTATCTATTATGTGCAATTATATTTTTTATTGTTCAATTTCGAATTTGAAGATAGATTGAATAATTTTGGGCTAGACACAGTTGATATGTAAATTTCTTAGCAACTTCGATCTCTTTCTCCAAAACCCTCCTTTTATTAGTTTTTCTAATTCTTCTCTTTCTCTTCCCAAAGATTTTTCACTATTAATGGATACTGGTCATCATCTTTAACTTTATTTTCTATAACATTCTAAATTGTATGTTTTATTTGACTGAAAATGTGTTCTTTTTGTGAGGGGAAGTGTCTGGATCAAGAATTTTGATAGCGATTATCTATTATAGCTTATCATTGTGTACAATAATAGTATGAATTGTTTGAAACCTCTTCCTTTTTTTTTTCTTTTGATTTATTAGGTATGATAGAATAAAGTTTTTGGTAATCCTCTTCAACAACAGATTAACGTTTCTGCGAATCCCCTTCAATCAAATCTCGAATCTCTCTTCCTTTAAAGGTACAAATCCATAGTTTCTATTATGCAATAAGAATTTATCTTTTGCTTAAATTATGGTGAAACTTAAATCACTGTTTTCTGTTTTGCTTTCAATAACCTAGATTTTTTATTTATTTTTAAAATTAATAGTTCAAATAATAGAAGATAAGCTGAACAAATCTCTCTTGTTTGAATCCTAAACTCTTAAATTTAAAAAAAAAATCCTGAATTAATCTTATGACAAGTCCTAAGTAGCATAATTTTCACTCTTCATGCCTTATTGATAATGAGGAAATGACAAGACCAGGAAACATGCATGAACGGTAGGTAGAATAAGAATGCAGACATGTAGTGCTTCAAGGATTAATTGCTTGTAGGGGATGGTAGGGATAGTTGGGATTTTTGGGAGGGCATGGAACTTGTGATTTTGGAGATGGTAGGGAACTTGGGTATGGCTGGGTTTGGAAGGATGTTAGCCATCTCAAGAGTTGGCAATGCAGCCATTGGTATATTAGCCATGGTTGGCAAATTAGCTTTTTGGTACAACTTTGATCCTTATCTATATTTTCCCCAAAAAATATCAAGTAGTTTTATTCCTAAAGCAATAATAAACTAATTGAACTGAATGAGATATACATATTACAGACTCCACAAAAAACAAGTTCTGTAGACCACGCCCAATATTTTATGGTGTATCTTTTGTTGTTTACCAGTCAGCCTTAACCAATATCATTGCCGCATGCAGTCATAAAACCTTTATCCCATCTTGATGTCTATGCCTCTTTGTGTGATGTCTAACCACAACCCGATTGTAGTCTTCACCTTATTAACCACCCTGTCAACATTGATGCAGCCACTTTCAAAGATTACCTTATTACGCGTCTCCCAAATTAATCCATAGTAGAGTAGCAGGAAGAATTTTCTATACTGAGTATCATTATAAAACAAATAGGGAATTTTTTTTTATTATAAGACTGAAAACAAATTGCAGTTGTGAAGAATAGGTTTTCTAAATTGATAACTTGGATAAACTGATTGAATATGCACTGATTGTCACAATCATAAATGAGATATTAAGAAGATTTTTGATGGTATGGTTTCTAGAAATGTAGTTTATGGCTATAGTTGAAGAGAGGCAGAAGAAATTTTATGGTAGGGTCTTGTTCTAGATTGTCACACTTCCAACATTACATTACGTTTCTAGAGATCTAGACCAAATCAATAGGAATTCTAGTAAGGAGCTTCAGGATAATCTTTAGTTATGTTAATATAGTTGTTGTTCATGTTTTTCTTCTTATTTATTCGTAACTGATTTTCCTTCACATTTTTAACAAGGAGTTCCAAATCGTCAGACAATTTAATTTTAGTTGGTCGCTCGCGAAAAAAGCAGAATTGTTTCAATGACTTCAATTCTGCTGACGAGTTCCTTGTGTCATCTGGTTATACCTAACCCAAGAAGCTGTGTATTGAACGTGGAAGTAATGGTGGGATACGTATTGCAGCCTGTGTAAATCAGGTATGGACCTTGAACAAATATGTGTTCATGTTTACATTTTTTTTAACCTTGGGGTTTAGGAGCCTTGGTTATTTAAGTGACAATTTTTCTATGGTAGTTTGTTACCATTTTTTCTATAGGATGGGCCATAGTTTAAAATTTCGAATCTGGGCGAAATTTCGGATTCGGGAAAAACGGCATATTCCGACATTCCGACCCTCGAAACAAATGTCACCTAAAATTTTGGGAATATTCTCGGATATTCCCAAAATTTACATTTTCAATTCTCTAAAAATCGGCATATTCCGCCAAAGTTTCGTGAAATATTTCCGAATTTTGAACTATGGGATGGACTACCTCTAATGGTTGCCAATTGATCTCTAATAACACAAAATAGGCTAGGATTACACCAACGCACCAGTGAACAACCAATCTCCTTAGTAACTCAACTGCTTGGTCTAATTGATTGTACCGTAGACACTTTGATAGTGGATGCAGTTTGGCCATTTCAACAATATGAACTATGATCCTCCGAAGCCCAATAAACTGGTTGATTACCTGATTGTGATGTAGGATGCGAAGGGAGGTGCAACCAACGGTACTCTGGTCCTGTAGGAAAACCTAACTGAAGGAAATCATTAGATGTCGAAGCATGAGGAGAAACTTGACTGAATATTCTAATCCGTTTTTTTGATGCATTTAGAAGAAGAACCCTAGACATGCATGAATACTGCTACAAGCTACTGGAGATAAGAAGCATAAATCTGCATTCAACAAAAGAACTTTATAACGATTTAAATAATCATGGTGAGTAATGTGCCCCTATCAATTCTACTTAATAATATACGATAAATCTGTATTGCATGCTATATTCGTACATAGTAGTGCCTTCAAGTAATGTGCATCTTTTTCTTTTGTGTCTATATTCATACGTAGTCTGCTTCACAAAGTATTCCCCTCTCTGTACTAATCTTAAGTTTATTTGTGGGTCTAGACTGCTTGGCCGAAAAGAAGCATAAGTGTTACAGAAGTGTAAAGAAGCATTTTTACAGTTGTCATATTGGTGTAACCTTATAACCAGGTACTTTAAACCACCTCTCTCCCTCTCTGTTTCAATCTTAAGTCCATTACAATCACAATAAATGGTTTAAAGAAGAACAACTTTTGTTCTCATAAACTATGAACCAACTATAGATGCGTTCTGGTGATTATGTACCAACTATAAAGTAACTTACCCTTATAGATGCATTATGTTGATTATAGCTTTAACATTCTCTTTTATTGTTGTTCCCTTAATGTTGTCACCCGGTTAGGCCAATCACCATTACTTCTCTAGGTATCTAATATTGTTATATATTTTGTTAACCTCAACATTGAAGCGCTTGCCCGCAACCTTAATTACAGCTGAAATAAAATTAAATGAGTTCTTCCTCGGTATGAACTACTAAATGTGCAGTATTATTATTAGTAGTAGTAGCAGTGTTTTGGTGTCATTATGTCATGTATATGTATATATGGTAGCGGAAAATATTACACATAAAGAGGACTATCTGTTGTAATCTTACAGCTAAAATAAAATTCAACGAGTTCTTCCTCGGTTTGAACTAATAAATGTGCAATATTATTAGTAGTAGTATTAGCAATATTTGGTGTCATCATGTCATGTATATATATATATATATATATATATATATATATATATATATATATATACGGTACTTAAAGAGGACTATCTGATGCATTTGCGGTGTCCAGCTTCATACAAATGAAAAAAAAGGTTTGGATGGTTATGCTAGGTATTATTCAATGAGTTCTTCCTCGGTATGAACTACCAAATGTGCAGTTTGGCTAGGTAGATCAGAAGTGCTACTTTTGTGCAGTTTAAGTTTAATATAATATGTTATATAGCTTTGTTTAAAAACCACAACCCGCAATGGTCTGCTGAAAGCGTACAATCATGACTCTTAAGCTTTGAGTTAGTAAACATGTAGCTTACCTAATACAGCATGTCCTGGAAAAGTCTTGGGAATGAAGACTATGCCAAAGATTGGACAACCCTGCATATATTATTCCCAATTGTCGTAGCTTACCAATCAAAATACCTAAACAAAGAAATACCTAAACAAACATTCTAGATCTTCTCTGTATACTGTAGTTGTTCTTTAGGAAAGGAAGATCGTAAACATTGGATCTTTCTATAATGTCCATCTCGGCAATACATAACTATGTATTGGCCTACAATTTAGATACATTCTATTAATGAAATAGTCTTGCGACTATTTCCTAAACCACTCTATTTTTTATATATAAAATTTCACAACTCAAATTCCGTTGTTAATTTTCCAATTTGATTCATGCCGATATATATAGAACAAAATTTTCCAATTCGATTTATGCTGATATGTATAGAACAATTCAATTTCATAACTAAATACATGTATGAACAGTATGCTAGATTCATGCCTCTATCTTTAGAAACAATTTCATTATTATGTTTATTGGTCATATACTAACCAACCATCTGTCAGACATCATTACTCCCCCCAAAAAACACCTTCTTGTAATCTATTACATTATTAGATATATCATACTCAAAGAGTAGTAAGTGGGATGTGCCTATCAGTTTTTGAACACATATAAGTTTTATCTTCGTTATAGGTTCGCTCCGGGCATGTATAGGTTCACATCCTAGGGTTAACTTTCACAAAATTTACTATTACACTCTCCTCCAAACTAAGCAGTCTTAAATTGACCAGTTTGGAATTTCACAGAATTTACAAAGTAGCCTACCTCCATTGAGATTTGGAGATGGACTTCAGCGTATTTATAAGATGCTAACCCTTCTAAGAGTCGGGCTAAGCTGCTTTTACAAGTCACATTCCACTTCTGATTATCCAACTGTAGAATAGTGAAAATGAATCCTTAGGGGACCACATGGCAGAACTCTCTTTTTTTTTTTAAAAAAATTTGGTATATTAATCATGGCCCGAAGGCTTACAAAGACAGGGCCCAAAGGGCTTACAAAGACAAGGCCCGAAGGCTACTGATGCTACTACCTAAGTGTCCACACCGCCACCTTGCAACTCGAGCAATTCTGCTACTCAGGGACTTGCTTTCGCTGAAGAACACCTAGCCACATCATCATCATGGGAGAACACCTAACCACATATCATCATCATAAGAGCATGGGCCTCCTAATCTCGAACCAAGCCCGAAGGCTGACCCACCTAAGAATTACATGAGAAATTCCCCCAAACACTGTTGATGGGAATTGAACTCACAACCTCTCACTCGTAGGAGTGTTTGAGAGGGATAACAAACCAACTGAGCTAGTGAACTCTCTGAAATATTCATTAGTTCTCTTTCTTTGAATTTCGTGGTTGGGATTGCTTTTTTTTTTTGTTAATATATATATATATATATATATGATAAAATGGTTGGGATTGCTGATTGCACCAAGTTCACATTCCTATAATTTGTGGTTTTAAATGTGCTTCTTTTGAATTGAACAGTAGATTTCTTCATTAGCTCGTGCCTTGATATACTGTCATGCAAAGCATGTTATACAAAAAAATTATTAAGTGGGAAGATCTATTGATTCTTGCACAGGTAGGTGACCTGAAATTTGCTCTTTGTTTCTTCATGATCTATTGGTAAGTGTGTCATAGGCTTGTTTAATTGTTTGATGTTTAAAAGGTTGAGCTGAAAATAGAAGATTTTGGTTGTTTTGCAAATTTAACAGTTTTGTGTTGAGAGTGGATTCTTGAAGTGATGTTAATACCAATACTTGGTTGCACAGTGGAATTCTATTTTATGATGCAAGTGTTGATATATGGAGTCTTCGGGTATTATGTTATGAGTTCCTGTATGGAGTGCCTCCATTTGACGCACAAAGAACACTCGGACACATATAAAAGGTATGTAGAAGTGACGCATTACATAATTGTACACTTTGCAGACTGCCAGGTATACCTACACTTGGATAGTCTGTGCAATGGAGTACAAGTTCATTTTATGTGATAATCATATGTCTGTTCTTTAGCTTTATACATTTATTGACCATTACCGTGAAAACTTTCTTACACAAGTAATGTTGAGGATGCATTGCAGAAACTTAATGGGACAGTCATTGGCAAGCAAATAGTTCAACTGTCATGGTGACGAAATCCATCGAACAACCAGGTAGAACTATTTGCTTGTCAATGACTGTCCCATTAAGTTTCTGTTAATGGCCCTTTAATCAAACATAATATTTACCGGGACAGTCATTAAACTTCCTGTTAATGGCCCTTTAATCAAACATAATACTAACTACGCATTTTGGAAGTAAGTAATTGGGCATTTTAACAAACACAAACCTACCAACTTACGAAAGCATTCAACAGACACATGTTCACCATGCACGACGTAAAAATATTGGAAATGTTGTTAGGTTGACAAGGGAAAATTTGCATCCGAGTTCCTGCTGGTTTGTTCAACTAAGCAGTGTAGATGTTGTTATTACTGCTTTAAAAATTCGTGGGAACTGTCCAGGCATGTTCTTCCAGATAGAATTCAGGTATGAACAACCACTCATGGAATTTTATTATAAGAAGTGTAGGTACAAAAAGGCATAAAAATGACTTCCTCAACATTAATTTACTTGTCTACTTGATTTTTGATACCATAACAAGCTGTGGGTGGGTGTTTCTATTTATGGAAGTTCCGCACTCGGTGGGTTAACATAGTCCATGAAACTGAATTTGCCTGATTATCTGTATAGATTGGAGGTAACAATGTTGAAGGACTTCATGATAAATAAGTGAGCACTATATGAACCATGACAAACAAGCTTAAGGTAAAACAATCATCTCCGACGACTATGGTAATTTACCTCAAACACTTGCTTGCAAAAGTATGTATATACTAATCTTTTTTTTTTTTTTTTTGTATATCTCAACTTTTTATTGAAATAAATAAATCTTATCCAGCTTGAAGTTTTAATTTTTAGTCAAAGCATTTGGATTTAAATAAAAAGGACATACTCAATATCATGTTTTTCATATTGAGTTTACTTTATAACATTTGCAAAATTCTTCCTTCAATCCGAAATGGTTGTTGTTTTTTTTTTTTCTTTTCTTTTTCTTTTGAAGGTTTTGATGGGTCAGGGGTTTGGAGAATTGTGTCAAAGTAATTTTGTAATGACAAAGACCCCCACTCATGTGGCCAAGTATACTGAGAATTTTCTTTATCATGCACCAATCCGGTGGTTGATAAGATGAGATCTGAAATCCATGATATTATCGTAGATATGAAATCCATGATATTATCATGCACCAATCCGGTGGTTAATTAAACTGTTTAATGATGGTGAGTTAGCTTTAGAAGTTCGAGGTTTGGTACTGTCAAGTTGGCTTACACTGGAGGCAACTTTCATCACTCATCATGCAAGAACTATCTGGAATATGATATGGTCTCCTCGCAAATAACAAAAACCTCAATATAATGATATGATATGACTTGAGATTGTCTTAGTGGGTGGCTTGGGTATGGATGTACCACATGAGTATCCCACTGCAACACCCAATGTAAGTCCATCACCTTCTTTTCGACTGTGATCTTAGTAAGTTAGTTTAGACAAAATTAAGATAAGATTTGATTGATTGCAATCAGTTGTTATATATTAAAAGTTTTAAACAATTATATAACAATTGATAATTACATGGACAACACACGAGGGAGATAACCTGGGTTATAGAATCTGGAAGCACCTACCTTATGCGACTCCTTGGATCGCCTGAAGATCTCAGAACAACCAAATTTTCAAAGATGTAGAGGCTGATACAAATGCCATTATTATTAACATAATAAAATGACATAATGGAGAGCTTGTGAGACTTTTCCAAATTTTCAATATAGAATTTCTTGTGAGACCATTACCCAATTTTCTTTATTAAAATCATCAATATGAAGTTTGTTTCTTTCAACATGATCCATATGATGTGGATTACCATATTGCACTTTTTAATAATATATTGAACAATTTAGTTACAAATTAGTCAGTGAATGTTAGTCTAGATAGGTGTATACTCATATTTGAAATAAAAATAATAGTTTTACAGAAAGTTATATCTGCATATGTAATCTGTTTATGAGCAGATTATGCTTATAGAGATGGGATCTCCTGTCCTGGAAATTAGAATGTCTGTAGATGGAAGAGCTAGAGTTTTTGGATTCCACATCAAGTCAGGTATATATCTAATTTGCTTTGTGTTCATTAAGGATCTTAGTAATCAATGTACTATATTAAGTTAAACATACATTTTTATCTCTATAGTTCTTAAAGTCTGATTGTTGGATCACAGATAAAGCCTTTGCTAATCATTAAGACTGATTGAAGTAAAGCTTAGAGAAACCAGAAACAGATGTTCTTAATTTCTTCATCATGGACACAAAGGAATCAACAGTAAGCGTTCATCTGTCATAACATTTCTAAGTTCTTGATCGTGGAATTCATTGACTGTGAATGGGTGCAAAGATAGTTGAACTTATAGAAGATAATTGATATCAATAACCATATCTAAAACGTGGGAGACCATCGATGGATGCCTATGGTCATTATCTTGTTGGGCTGAATGGTGTGCATTAAGGGATATTTCTAAAATGGTTTAAATTGTGAATAATCAAATAAATTAATTTATATTAAGAACTTATTCATGTGACATTTTAATATTTAATCTTTCATGATTATTATTCCTGTTGTTGATTATGTTTTGAACTTCCAAATTTTCAATTGTTAGTAAATGGTGTTCTGTAATCTATGTAGTGAAAAGGACTGTTTGCTGATATTGTGATTCCTGGCATAGTAAAGCTAGCTTAACATAGAACTTAGAAAGGCCAAGAGATGGGAAGGATTAATACCACTATGGTTGATGTAGAAACTGATTACTTCAATGCAACAAGGATCATTGTGAAGGTAAATCTTAAATCCATCCAATGTTTCACTTATCAGAATGCGGAAAAAACGCACAATTATTGCAATTTCAAAGTGTGGACACTAAAACATATATGCATCTATACTATAAGCAAGCAAGGAGTCTTTCTTATATACTGCAATAAAAAAAAAACACTTTGCCTCAATTGTCTTACATGTTTCAACACATGTATAGTGAACTTTATGATCCTGTCAAAGTATATCGATGCTCCTGAAGTGTAGGTATGATATAATCACCCCCCTATAAATTTCATAGTGTATACTATTCCAAACTAATTAAACACTTAAGTTCAATTGTCTAAATCATCTGAGTTGAGAATTGATTGGTTTAGACAATGATGTGCAAGTAATGGCTATTTATGAATGATAATTACAACTAGAAGAAACCATCACCCTGTCATGCTTCTTTATATGATAATGTAAGGTTGCAAAGTTGTTGAGTGAACATAGGTTATATTGTATTATATGTTTTCCAACTTTTGGATTACTATAGCGATCATTTTAAGCACACAATGGATAAAGGTTTTTGTTTACCGTATAGTACAGCAATTATGTGGCACAAGAACAAAAAATAATTGTTTGTTTGTATGATTGCTGACAGTGCCAGAGGTAGCAACTTAAGCATGCAAATCTATAAGAAATACATTGGCAAGACAAACTTTGCTGTTGATTTGAGACACATAAAGGGCGCCAATCACTATGGGCACCGACCTATGGTGTAGGTCTAAACCTTCTTTTTAACTTCCTTTGCAGAATCCAAACAATATGTATTTTCAAATTATTAGATGATTGTAACAGGTGCAATGTAGTACTCGATCACAAAGTAACAATTACAATAACTTCATTAATTTTTGAAATGTGTAAAATTTGATTGGTGCTTCCGTACATTATTGATTTTTAAATGTTCCATGGGAGTTTGATTTTTATCTTCAATAAAGAAAATATAATAATTTTGTAACAGTGCTCGGTCACAAAGTGATAATAACAATGATGGAACTTCATAAATTTTTTATGTGTAAAATTTGATTGGTGCTTATTGCTTAGGGTTGTACTTTGTTGGTTTTTAAATGGTCACTTTTACACTCTGTAGGGGACTAATAAAGGTTGCATTCTTACTAAGGCAACAAATAAACTTTTTATCGATAAAAAAAAAAGAAAAGAAAAAATCTTCAATAAAGATGAAAATGTATAATTTTTTGGATTTTTTTGAGAATAACATTCAACAAATGTTGATCTATTACAATTTACACGTAGTAAGGTTTTTTTCCACAACAATGGAATGAGCTTAATAATTTCAAGTGTTTGTAAGTGAAGAGGTGTAACTTTAGATTTGATGTTCTTATCCATCTATTCAAAATGTCAACATGTTTAACCAACTTTCATGTTGGCTTTAATCAACAACTGGATTAAAAAAGAAAGGGAGATCTTATTGCCACCCAAAGAAGTCGTCGAAAACCCAAATATCTGAAAGTCGTCAAAAACCCAATACTTATTTACCAATTATAACCCTATAGTTTGTAACTGTTCAAATCAAACACCCCATACAATTTATCAAAAACCCCAAACAACAGTTTCAAACATTCAACCCAACTATGCCAACAACTATGAATTAAATCCAAAAATTTTAGAAAAAATCTTCTTCACCCACAATTATGAATTGAAGATTAAGGAGCAATTTCAAAAGTATGTGAAACCCAAGAAGCATAGATTGAAAACAAATTTAATATCTAAACCTATTTCAATACCCACAAGTTATGGGGTAGAGTTTGTTTTAACTGCAGAAGTTTTGAATTTTTTTAATTATATTGTTGACGGCCATATATCGTTTAAACTTAGTTCAATTATTAAAAAGTAGTAATATGAAATCTAATTGACGAATTTTGCAAAAAAAAAAAAATTCTAAATCTAAAGAAAATTAAGAACCAGGAGAAGGTTTACAGTCAAAACCATGAAAAAAGAGAAAACAAAGGCCAAAAAAAAACTAATTGTCATTAAGTATCTGGACCGATGTAAGGATAAATAGATAAATGAAGAAGATGATTACAGTTATATAAAAAAGGTATTTTTGTAAACCATTTATTGTTTGTTTGGGTTTTCAAGAATAAATTTTTCAGATTGGGTTTTTGACGAATATCTTGGGTGGCAATAAGATTTCCCAAAAGAAAAGAACTTGCAAAAAGCAAAGGAGAATAGGCTTTGCTAATCCAAATGGATTTGCATCAGTTTGTAGAGCACTTGTCAGTAATTCTTCAAGTACCTAATGTAATATTTCCTCAATCAATATAAAAAAAAGTAACATAAACTATATATGTCGCTAAGTCTTTTGCTCTTTATTATCAATACTCTAAGCATATGATTGAAAATTTGTGGAAATCATGTGTATTAATAAAATCAATGTTGGACGTCTACTAAGAATAAGATTAATCAATTTCATTGAAATTTTGATTTACTATAAATTATCTTAGTTAAAGAAACAACAAAATATTATATCTACTTCAAAAGCAAATAAAATTGACAGTATTTAAAAAACAAAATTATTTGATAGTATTTTATTTTTTTTATTATTTTTTATAATATATTAGAGTTCACTATAGTTTATAATAGAGTTGGTGAAAAACTACAAATAGTGCTAATATAACAATTGAATATTCAACCAAACAGTCAAACTATACGCGGAAAGTAAATAACACACAGAAATTTTTAACGTGGTAAAACCCGAAAAGGGAAACGTCCACGGTTGTCCTCGCGACAACAAATAATCCACTAGATGAAAAGAGATCTACAAACCTATCAACTACCTGCACTCACTGCGAGTTGATACTCCCGGTTATCTCTAACACCTTGACTTCACCAGAGCACCTTGATGTACGCACAAGACACTCGACTTCTTGATGAACACACAAGAAGACTCGAAGTCGAAATCACAATGAAACTAGGAAGATCACAAAGATATGAATTGAGAGAAGGGGGAAGGAAGGGAATTGAGTTCAATAGCCACAAACACTTTCAACACCAAAACCTAAACCAAAACTCATGAACTAGAAGAAGAATGGACGGCCAAAGAACTAACTTGTCCTTTGGAATAGAAACCCTATTTATACTTAGGGTTGGAAAACAAGGAAAATGGGCCGAAATAGTGCAAACCGACTTTGGACGTTCGTACGTCGATATGACGTTCGAACGTCGCCACACAAAAATAAGCCTGCTGCCTACCATGACGTACGAACGCTCTAACTCGGTACGTACGTCTCCACACGAAACAAGTCTGCTGCCTACCATGACGTACGTACGTCCTAACTAGGTACGTACGTCCTAACACCAAATCTTCACTCTGACACATGGACGCGAGAACACAGACTCGGGACGATGTGCGTACAACTTGGTTTTCCTAACAATGAACTCAAGGCGAGATAACCATGGACACTTTGTCACAAAATTGATGTCAAACCACTTCGTGCCGGTTTCAGTTGGCACTAGCGTGGCTTCGCCACGGGTACTCTATATTATAACCGGCACTTATAAAACTTGGTAAAAAGACAAACAAGGGTCAAGATTTGAACATAAGATTATAGAGATTGAAGTTATTTAACCCGTGCATGTAAGTTATTTAAAACAAGGGTCTTATTTTACATGTAAGTTTTATATGTTATAAAAAACAAAATTATTTGATAGTATTTTTTTTATTTTTATTTTTTATAGTATATTAGAGTTCACTATAGTTTATAATAGAGTTGGCACTATCGTGGCGAAGCCACGGGTACAACTAGTGAGTTTACAGATTGCAGACTTAGCTTGTTCCAGACTGCAATATCTTTAACGCCTAAACCTCCTTCTCATTTCGGCTTGCAGATTTTCTTCCAATTAACCTTGTGCCTTACACCCTGCAGAGAAGGTCCAGACCACAAGAAGTTTCTCAACATTCTATTAATCTCTTGGATGGTTTCTTTTGGTAGAAGGTAGACAGAACTCCAATAGACTTGCTTACTCATAAGCACAAAATTGATCAGTTGTGTTCCCCCGGCATAAGTCAGTGCACTAGCAGCCCAAGAGTTGATAGCTTGCATCATCCTCTCAATAAGTGGGAGGCAATCAATTTTAGTCAATCTAGACGAGATTAACGACAATCCCAAATAAGTGATGGGAGGCACACTTACAGGCATGTTCAACACAACATCAAACTCCAAACATTCCAATTTTGACCCACCACCATAGAGAATAGAGCTCTTCAGTGCATTGGCTTTGAGATCAGTGATATTGCTAAACTGATTAGAACTTCTTTAATGGCTTGTGTCGACTCCAAGTCACCCCCGCAGAAAACCATCAAGTAATCAGTGTAGCATAGATGGGTGATACATGGGTTGTGGCATTTAGGGTGAAGAGTGAGTCGATCTTCGTTTTTTATCTCCTCCATGAGTTTGCCAAAAATCTCCATGACTAACACAAACAACAAAAAAGAGAGAGGATCCCCTTGTCGGATACCTCTCCTCCACTTGAAGAAACCTTCACTTGCACCATTTATCATGATGGAGTAATGGACTGTAGAGATACAGCTGTGAATCCATTGAATCATTCTATCTGGTATCTCCTTCCTCTGAAGCATCTCTTCAATGGCTTCCCATCTGATGAAATCATAGGCCTTAGTAAAGTCTATCTTGATGGTGCTTCTTCTGGAAATTCCTCTTCTAGTATATTTCCGGAGTAACTCATGGGAAAGTAAGATGTTGTCAGTTATGGATCTTCCTTCAATGAAAGTTGTTTGGTTGAGTTCAACAAGTTCTAGCAGCTGCTTCTTCAATCTATTGACAATGACTTTTGAGATGCACTTGTACAAAACAGAGCAGCAGGCAATAGGTCTATAATCTGTAGTCTTAGCCAGCTTTGCTACCTTGGGAACAAGTGTAATATTGGTGATGTTGACACTCGAGCTCCCCCATAACTATATAACGCCTAAAATCATCAACACGTTCACTCCCCCATACGTGTAGCATACCTGAAACACAACCCAAAAATAACCTAACAACAAGAAGACGATTGTTAGTAATTAGAGTCATAAATCTCCCCCTTTTTGTCACAATAAGTGAACAAAAGAACCAACAAACAGGAGACACGACAAATATGAAATAAACAATATTAAAAAAATACCAAGAAAAGAAGTCAACATCAAACAACCAAGACAAACCAGATAAAAAGATAAAACCTAGCCCAACTCTTAAAGTTCAATAGAATCAACTAATAACCAAACACATAAATCCATAGTCATAATAAACAAGATAAAGCTAAAGTTAACGAATTCGAAAAACTCGCTCCCAATGACCTAGAGGAAGCTTGGAGAAATAAGCTTCCGCACGAGCTGAAGGTCTATTCCACCGAGCTATCACATGATCATCATAATCCTCCAGCCATTCACTCGTACAAAACAACTCCTCAATTCTGCTGTCCAAGCCACAGTCGGTAAGAGGAGTAGCAAGTCCTGGAACCTTCGGGTATCCAACCAACTCCAAGATGTGATTTTGAAGATGTCCCGGTAGTCTCTCCCAATGATTTACATGAACCAGGCAAGGATTAAGAAAGGGTCGATGAATATAGTCATACCCATGGGGAACGCGACATAAACGATCAACCTTAGCATTGTTTTTGTACTCCATCACCATAAACGACACATAACCAACAGCCGGAACAAAAACCCCATGAAGTTCATATTCTGCCATTGAATAAATCTGAGGGACAAATAGAGAACTAGAAGGAGGTAAGAAGAGACAATAGGAGTAAAAGAAGAGAAGACTCCCCTATATATAGGAAAAACAAGAATAAACCTAACATGGGCCCAATAAGAGAGGTCCATTACCTAATTAGCAGGAATTTTCTGCAAGTCAGGAAGGAACTAGAACTCATAATAAAATAGCAATATCCAAGAACAAGCTCAATATCTAGATATAGAAACAAGACGATATAACAAAAGAGCAATGTTAAGTACAAAAATGTGGAGAGTAAACCAGAATAAGAACTACGCGGACTCCGAGTCACCATCACTGTGTTCACCATCACCCTCGTCCTCACTCTCTCTATCAGAGTCATTACCATCACTGTCACCTGGAACTGGAGGTACCTCTTCCGGAAACGGAGGCAAGTCAATGGGAGTGAAGTCCAGCTGAAGATGACGCATCTGGGCGACGTTCATCGCATGAATATCACTGATCATGGCATCATGACGAGAGAGAATGACCCCAAAACGATCTAATCGAGCATCCATGTGATCCTGACGACGTCGGAGAGAGGAAACCCGAGCATCAATTGCTGCAACTGCCCGATTGCCCCTAGCAGAGGCTGAGACAGGGCGTCCAGAGGTCAAAGCGCGATCAAAATCATCATGGCGAACAAGAGCCCTGCCTCCCCAAATTAGGTGATGCGTCAGACGCGCACCCACGAACTCAAAGGCCGACTTCCTAGACTGACATCCCTTCTTGATGGCGTTGACCCAGTCATGGCCAACGAACCTTGGAGGGCTCACCTCCATATACTGTCCCTGAAAACCCAAGTGCTTGAGTATAGTCATTATAAAGCTAGGGAAAGGAAGAGTATGAGAAACTACAAATAGTGCTAATATAACAATGGAATATTCAAACAAACAATCAAACAATATGCAGAAAGAAAATAACACACAGAAATTTTTAACGTGGTAAAACCCGAAAAGGGAAACGTCCACGGTTGTCCTCGCGACAACAAATAATCCACTAGATGAAAAGATATGTACAAACCTACCAACTACCTGCACTCACTGCGAGTTGATACTCCTGGTTATCTCTAACACCTTGACTTCACCAGAGCACCTTGATGTACGCACAAGACACTCGACTTCTTGATGAACACACAAGAAGACTCGAAGACGAAATCACAATAACTCTTGAAGATCACAAATTTATGAATTGAGAGAAGAGGGAAGAAAGGGAATTGAGTTCAATAGCCAAACACACTTTTGATACCAAAACCTAAACCAAAACTCAAGAAGAAGAGGAACAATGGACGGCCAAAGAACTAACTTGTCCTTTGGAATAGAAACCCTATTTATTCTTAGGGTTGGAAACCAAGGGAAATGGGCCGAAATAGAGCAAACCGACTTTGGACGTTCGTACGTCGATATGACGTTCGAACGTCTCCACACAAAAATAAGCCTTCTGCCTACCATGACGTACGAACGCTCTAACTCGGTACGTACGTTTCCACACGAAACAAGTCTGCTGCCTACCATGACGTACGTACGCCTTAACTAGGTACGTACGTCTCCACACGAAACAAGTCTGCTGCCTACCATGACGTACGTACGCCTTAACTAGGTACGTACGTCCTAAACCCAAAACTTCACTTTGACACATAGACGCGAGAACACAGACTCAGGACGATGTGCGTACAACTTGGTTTTCCTAACAATGAACTCAAGGCGAGATAACCATGGACACTTTGTCACAAAATTGATGTCAAACCACTTCGTGCCGGTTTCAATCTCCCCCTTTGACATTGATTTTGTGACAAAAACCTATGACTCTAATAGCACTTATAAAACGTGCTTACAAACCCAAACCATGGCATTTATAAAACATGCCTACAAAATCACTCAAGATAGAAACACATAACAAGTCACTAATTCTTGTTATCCAGCTTTAGCAAGATGCTTTAACCATCAGAGACCGAACGGAAGCAACTAGGAATTTCCGAAGCAATCAAGGATTCAACAGAAATTCCTTCGAGCAACTCCCCCATACTTCATGAGCTCCAAGATTTTTTTAACACTCGAGCTCCCCCATACGTGTAGCATATCTGAAACACAACCCAAGAATACCCTAACAACAAAGAGACAATTGTTAGTAATTAGAGTCATAAATCTCCCCATTTTTGTCACAACAAGTGAACAAAATAACCAACCAACAAGAGAAACGATAAACAACAATAAAAACAATTAACAAATATAAACAACAATCAACACAAAATAGTGAAGACAAAACAGATAAAAAGATAAACCTATCCCAACTGTTAAAGTTCAAAAGAACAACTAATAACCAAACACATAAATCCATAGTCATAATAAACAAGATAAAGCTAAAGTTAACGAATTCGAAAAACTCGCTCCCAATGACCTAGAGGAAGCTTGGAGAAATAAGCTTCCGCACGAGCTGAAGGTCTATTCCACCGAGCTATCACATGATCATCATAATCCTCCAGCCATTCACTCGTACAAAACAACTCCTCAATTCTGCTGTCCAAGCCACAGTCGGTAAGGGGAGCAGCAAGTCCTGGAACCTTCGGGTATCCAACCAACTCCAAGATGTGATTTTGAAGATGTCCCGGTAGTCGTTCCCAATGATTTACATGAACCAGGCAAGGATTAAGAAAAGGTCGATGAATATAGTCATACCCATGGGGAACGCGACATAAACGACAAACCTTAGCATTGTTTTTGTACTCCATCACCATAAACGACACATAACCAACAGCCGGAACAAAAACCCCATGAAGTTCATATTCTGCCATTGAATAAATCTGAGGGACAAACAGAGAACTAGAAGGAGGTAAGAAGAGACAATATGAGTAAAAGAAGAGAAGACTCCCCTATATATAGGAAAACAAGAATAAACCTAACATGGGCCCAATAAGAGAGGTCCATTACCTAATTAGCAGGAATTTTCTGTAAGTCAGGAAGGAACTAGAACTCATAATAAAATAGCAATATCCAATAACATGCTCAACAACTAGATATAGAAACAACACGATATAACAAAAGAGCAATGTTAAGTACAAAAATGTGGAGAGTAAACCAGAATAAGAACTACTCGTACTCCGAGTCACCATCACTGTGTTCACCATCACCTTCGTCCTCACTCTCTCCACCAGAGTCATCACCATCACTGTTACCTGGAACTGGAGGTACCTCTTCCGGAAATGGAGGCAAGTCAATGGGAGTGAAGTCCAGCTGAAGATGACGCATCTGGGCGACGTTCATCGCATGAATATCACTTATCATGACATCATGACGAGAGAGAATGACCCCAAAACGATGTAACCGAGCATCCATATGATCCTGACGACGTCGGAGAGAGGAAACCCGAGCATCAATTGCTGCAACTGCCCGATTGCCCCTAGCAGAGGCTGAGATGGGGCGTCCAGAGGTCAAAGCCCGATCAAAATCATCATGGCGAACAAGAGCCCTGCCTCCCCAAATTAGGTGATGCGTCAGACGCGCACCCACGGACTCAAAGGCCGACTTCCTAGACTGACAGCCCTTCTTGATGGCGTTGACCCAATCATGGCCAACGAACCTTGGAGGGCTCACCTCCATATACTGTCCCTGAAAACCCAAGTGCTTGAGTATAGTCATTATAAAGCTAGGGAAAGGAAGAGTACCGTTAGCTGCATCGATCTGAAGCATTCGTGTGTAGATGACCTCAGAAAGATGAAGATGGTGCACCGACATACAAACCACTAATTTGACCATGTCGTCGGTCATGATGATCTTGTTGCCCTTGGAGGGGTAGATGTTGGAGTGGGCAACCATGTGCAAGAGGATGACGCTGTAGTGCTTGGCATGATACCTTTCCGTGACACCATCAATGAACATACTCTGAACCTGATCGACAAAGTCAATCTGAATCGCATCCGGAATGGGCCACCGTACAGGAATAGCACCTTCGGAGAGAAGATCATCGTCAATCCCCAACGCCTCACGAATGACCTTCGGAGAGATAGTGTATCTCCGACCGTCAATGAAAACCGAGAAACTCGAACGATTCTGTGAGGGCGTCTTCGTCTCATAGAAGGCAATCGTATGCTCAACCGAGTATTTTGTGATTGGTTGAGCCACCCTTAACCAATTTCTAGCCTCAAAGAACGAAGCTATGTTGCCGAGTTGAGAAGCCCCGATAGGGGTGGCAGCAATATCTCCCAAGTCGAAGAACCGCTCGGGAACAATGGCCTTGGCTCGAGGATGAGCACCAAGGGATGGGGGATGGGGGATGGGGCGACAAGACCTGAGTAGAACCTCTACCCCGTGAAGCGCGGGAAGCGGATGCACCCTTAGACCCAGTTGCCGTGGTGGTGGGAGTGGTGCGTGCGCGCTTTGAGGCCATCGTCTACACAACCACAACAGCAAACAAACCAGGAATGTAAGAAAATTGACAAAATAAACAATAGCCAGGTCATTGAGGCATTTACTCAAACACTTGATGTGCAGAAATAAGACACATGCTATCGGCAACAATGTATTAATGGCAAGCACCCAAACATACGACAAAATAGACCCAACAATAGAGAAAAAGTTACAAGAAATAGAAAGAGCCAAATCGTCCACCAATTTCAAAGGAATGAAATGGAGAACGAACCAACACAAACAAAACAAACAAACCAAGCATTTCAATGAAAAAAGAGAATAACCATGCAATCCAACAATACCAAGAGAGTAAGTAGAAGGAGAAGAAGAAGAATATAGAAGGAGTCGAGTGCACTTACATGAGGAAAAACAGAGTATACACCAAAAAGAAAAAGAAACTGCCGGAGTTGAGCAATGAACAACCACCAAGGAAGGAGAACAGAAGCAAAACAAAAAAAATAGAAGAAAATCTCCTAAGATGAGCAAGGAAACCAAAATGCTAACAACTTGTAGTATGCCCAAAAGGAGGGAAACACGATTGATATAACAGCAAATGGCTTTGTGTTTAAAAAAAATTGGTTTTAAACAGCAAATGGGCCGAACTGGACCAGAAACGTTCGTACGTTCGAAGAACGTTCGTACGTCGAGACCTCAAACCGAACATCTGACTGAGAACACGTTCGGACGTCCGAGGAACGTTCGTACGTTGCTAAAAGATCTGCCCACCTAAACGTACGAACATCATGAAAGCGTTCGTAGGAACCCCTTTTTTTTTTTTTTTTTTTTTTTGAAATATATATTTATAAAAAAAATGAAGAACCACCCTAACAGCTAGATAATAAACCAAAGAACTACCAAGAACAAATATTGAGAGACATCACAAGAAAACACTTCCACTTATCATAAGGATTCCAATTACAGCCGAATACAGTATAAA
Organism: Aquilegia eximia; assembly: GCA_023053565.1. Lineage (NCBI taxonomy): Eukaryota > Viridiplantae > Streptophyta > Magnoliopsida > Ranunculales > Ranunculaceae > Aquilegia > Aquilegia eximia. The sequence continues at coordinate 8,949,343 of JALIGU010000010.1, forward strand.
CAACCCTCAACCACAAGACAATGCAAAATCGAAGAGCGACATCATACACCACAGCATGGTACTTACTAGAATGATGCAAGCATGTAGAAGAAACTGATAGACCAATACCAACCTCCGGAAACAAACTAAAAACATGATCATGGAGTATATTGAAAGTCACTTGCAACTAGACCAATGTGAAAGTGAACGGGAACATAACAAAACCAAAGAAATAACAGAAAAATTGTTTTTCATCTTGTCTTCCAACTAGACAAGTGTGACAGACACTTATCATTCCTTTTTTCTTTTTTTTTTTTTTTTTTTTTTTTGTTAAAAAAAAAATGCCATTCCCGTGTGGGAGTATAAAGTATCTCCATCTTTTACCAGAACACGAGGGTAGGGTGTAGCCTACATCTTTTCGGCAAAACACACTCAAGAAGTGCAATACCATGATAACGTGCAACACAAGAACTAACATCTCCTGAGTGCATCCGTCAAAGCATGACCCTCACAGTCCCAACGGGTTCTTAGCCAAATGAGTATGCTCTCAAGACATTCAAATGGCTGGGGATTTTGTGAGCCATTGACCACTTACAAGAGGTAAATAAATATAAAAGAAGACGATGATCATGATAGGAAACCATAGAAGACTGGAGATATACAGGTATGCAAAACGACAATCCAACTAAATGTAAATGCATCATGTAAGAAACTACCAAGACGAAGAGAGTATGATGTAACCCTACAACTATGCATGACTCAGAAAAACAGTTGAGAACGCCAAACTAGAAACAGTTGTAAAATGGAATCCACACAATAGAGAAAGTAGTATGTCCTCAATACCAACAACAATAATAAATAACCGAACCTAAACATCCTAAACACAGACAGTTCCAATGAACACATTAGGTATATGAATGCGGAAGAGGTGTAGTGACAATGAAACAGTTATCAGATGAGCGACTACCAGTTAACACCAAAATATGATTGGAATCAACAACATCACACCTATTATCCTCAAACACAACCTTAAACTTAGCATCACATAACTGACTAATACTCAATAGATTGGACTTAAGACCCTTAACAAAAAGAAGCTCAAGACTATTGAGCGATCCAACCTCAGAAAAGTTACCTTTACCTTCAACCGGAAGCATTTTACCATTACCAAACCTAACCTTACCTCCATAACCAAGAGTCAGGTTATCAATTAGAGTCTTATCACCTGTCATATGACGCGAACAACCGCTGTCAAGATACCATGATGAAGGCATTGGTTCAACCAAACGAGCCATGTGAGATACCATTTTCCTGGATGCATCCATACTCCTATCCCAGAAATGTGGTGGTGGAGTAGGTATGGGTGTTGCTTGAGGACGATTACCATAAGGAGAGGTTCTGGGTAAACCGCACTGAGCATAGCCATTCCACATGTATGGAGCCTGCATGGAGAAAGTGGAAGACTTGTTCCAATAAGAATTACCTGCAAAAGAAGGATGATGAGCAGGATACAGATTATTCCAACAAAAAGCAGAAGTGTGACCCATACGACCACAGGTTAGACATTTAAAGCCTTTGTGTCTAACATTCTTTTTCGGGACATGCTTTACACGAGTGATCTTGGGTGGGGAAACCACACCAGACACCTGCACAGGAGCAGGAGAAGCAACACCTGTTGGTCTGACAAAAGTAGTACAGGAGGTGCGAGCAGTAGAAATAGGAACAGATGTGTCATAACCTAAGCCAGATTTATCTGAATGGGATTTACCAATTCCCAGCAGAGAGTTTAGATTATCACTAGCTTTACCAAAACCAACCAATTGTTTGTTAGCAGCAAACAACTCAGCTTTTACTTTCTCATGTTCCAATACAAGAGATCGATACCGTGTTTCCAGTTCCTTATTCAGTTTTTCCAGAGTGGCAATACGCACTTGGAAATCCTCCTTTTCCTTCACAAATTTTTCTTTCAACATGTTGGAGTCACCTGCAAGATTACAAATATCCTGCCCAAGACTATCTACCTGTTCCTGTAAGACAGTGTTAGTTTTTTCAAGCAACTTTACTTGTTGCATGGAAAACTTATACATATCACATAATTCACTAGTAGTAGCATGAACACCAGTATCAGAAACATTAATATCATCAGTAGAGGATACAATACCTCCTGGATGCTCATCCAGGGATGCACTGAAAACCACATAATTGGAGACAGCATTTGAGGAATTGCCATCATCATCTTCATCTGAATCATCCCATGTCACTGTGAGGTTCGCTTTGGAATTGTCACCAAGTTTGCGTTCCACTTTCTTGTCACATTCATTTGCAAAGTGTCCATATTCACGACACTTGTAACATTGGACATCTTTACGATCAACTCGAGCTCTTCTCCCATCCACAGAGAATCGCTCAAAACCACGACTACTAGGAGCATTTGAGGAATCAGGAAATCGCTTCCGAGGGTCTCGATTCTGTTGATATTTCAGAATCTTCTGAAAGCTACGGGACAGAAAAGCATAGTTATCATCCACATCCTGTTCTTCATCATCAGAAGGTCCTGTGGATGTTTCTTTAGACGATGTAGCTTTGAATGCCACAGACTTGTTCTTCAAAGGTTCTTCCAAGGCCTGTTCCATCTCACATGTCCTTAGTTTCCCCGCAAGTGTCTCAATGGACATGTTCTTGATCACATTACTCTCAGTAATGGCATCCTTACGAGAACGAAACCTAGGAGGCAAAGCACGCAATATCTTACGTACCACTTGTGTGTCAGTATATGCATGACCAATAGCCGCACTGCAGTTTATGATGTCTTGGAGACGAATAAAGAAATCATCAAAAGTCTCAGAATTATCCATCCGTAGATTCTCAAACTGAGATGTTAACAGTTCCAGCTTGCTTTCTTTGACAGTTTCGTTACCTTCATGTGTACAGATAAGCCTGTTCCATGCATCTTTAGCCTCTTCACATCCTTGCACACGACGAAACTCACTGGCATTTAATGCCATGAAAATAGCATTGAATGCCTTGTTGTTATAATTTGCCAACAACTTCTGTTCAGGCGTCCACTTTTCACGTGGCGTCAGTGATGTAACAGCAGTATCATCAGTACCTGTAGTAATCAGAGGTTCTTTCAACCCAATAACAACAGAAAGCCAGACTTCTTCTCCTAATGCTTGGAGATAAGCTCGCATCCGTACTTTCCAATGACCAAAGTCTTTTCCACTGAATTGTGGAGGAAGACTTGAAGTAGCAAACTTATGAGGTTCCATAAGCACTATTGATCGTTAGCGTGAGCCTTTACGCTCCTTAACCAGCCCCCAGCGACTGATACCAATTGAGAAACTACAAATAGTGCTAATATAACAATGGAATATTCAAACAAACAATCAAACAATACGCAGAAAGAAAATAACGAACAGAAATTTTTAACGTGGTAAAACCCGAAAAGGGAAACGTCCACGGTTGTCCTCGCGACAACAAATAATCCACTAGATGAAAAGAGATGTACAAACCTACCAACTACCTGCACTCACTGCGAGTTGATACTCCTGGTTATCTCTAACACCTTGACTTCACCAGAGCACCTTGATGTACGCACAAGACACTCGACTTCTTGATGAACACACAAGAAGACTCGAAGCCGAAATCACAATAACTCTTGAAGATCACAAATTTATGAATTGAGAGAAGAGGGAAGAAAGGGAATTGAGTTCAATAGCCAAACACACTTTTGATACCAAAACCTAAACCAAAACTCAAGAAGAAGAGGAACAATGGACGGCCAAAGAACTAACTTGTCCTTTGGAATAGAAACCCTATTTATACTTAGGGTTGGAAACCAAGGAAAATGGGCCGAAATAGAGCAAACCGAGTTTGGACGTTCGTACGTCGATATGACGTTCGAACGTCTCCACACAAAAATAAGCCTACTGCCTACCATGACGTACGAACGCTTTAACTCGGTACGTACGTTTCCACACGAAACAAGTCTGCTGCCTACCATGACGTACGTACGCCTTAACTAGGTACGTACGTCTCCACACGATACAAGTCTGCTGCCTACCATGACGTACGTACGCCTTAACTAGGTACGTACTTCCTAAGCCCAAAACTTCACTTTGACACATAGACGCGAGAACACAGACTCAGGATGATGTGCGTACAACTTTGTTTTCCTAACAATGAACTCAAGGCGAGATAACCATGGACACTTTGTCACAAAATTGATGTCAAACCACTTCGTGCCGGTTTCAGAGTAACCTTAGCTGCATCGATCTGAAGCATTCGTGTGTAGATTACCTCAGAAAGATGAAGATGGTGCACCGACATACAAACCACTAATTTGACCATGTCGTCGGTCGTGATGATCTTGTTGCCCTTGGTGGGGTAGATGTTGGAGTGGGCAACCATGTGCAAGAGGATGACGCTGTAGTGCTTGGCATGATACCTTTCCGTGACCCCATCAATGAACATCCTCTGAACCTGATCGACAAAGTCAATTTGAATCGCATCCGGAATGAGCCACCTGACATGAACAGCACCTTCGGAGAGAAGATCATCGTCAATCCCCAACGCCTCACGTATTACCTTCGGAGAGATAGTGTATCTCCGACCGTCAATGAAAACTGAGAAACTCGAACGATTCTGTGAGGGCGTCTTCGTCTCATAGAAGGCAATCGTATGCTCAACCGAGTATTTTGTGATTGGTTGAGCCACCCTTAACCAATTTCTAGCCTCAAAGAACGAGGCTATGTTGCCGAGTTGAGAAGCCCCGAGAGGGGTGGCAGCAATATCTCCCAAGTCGAAGAACCGCTCGGGAACAATGGCCTTGGCCCGAGGATGAGCACCAAGGGATGGTAGATGAGACGACAAGCCCGGAGTGGACCTTCTACCCCGTGGAGCGCGAGAAGATGATGCACCCTTAGACACAGATGCCGTGGTGGTGGGAGTGGTGCGTGCGCGCTTTGAAGCCATTGTCTACACAAGCACAACAGTAAACAAATCAACACAGTAAGAAAATCGACAAAACATACAATAGCAAGGTCATTGAGGCATTTAATCAAACACTTGATGTGCAGAAACAAGACACATGCTATCGACAACAATGTAGTAATGGCAAGCACCCAAACCTATGGCAAAACAGACCCAACAATAGAGAAGAAGTAACAAGAATAGAGAGAGGGCCTTACTTATTCAGGGGGGAGAGTAGAGCCTCGAGAAGCACTGTTGAGAGGAAGATACTGGGCCCCTCTTCATTCTCTACAAGGGTCTCTGCCACATGGAAATGAATTGAAATACTAACCAACACAACAAATATAAAACAAAACAAACATTTCAAAGAAAAATTTGAAGCTAACCATGCAATCCAACAATACCAAGAGAATGACCATGTAATACCAAGAGAGGAAGGAGAAGAAGAAGACGAAGAAAGTAGGAAGGAGTCGAGATCACTTACTTGATAAAGAACAGAGTATACACCAAGTAGAAAAACTGCTGGAGGTGAGACTAAACGTTGAAAGAAATTGCTAGAAAGATAGAAGAGACTAAACAAAACGTTGAAGGAGAGTGGATACTTCCTAATGTTCGTGCAAGAGAGAAGAAGGGAGCACGATTGATGTATCAGTTGGCCTTTGGTTCAAAACAAAATTTGAATTTAAACACAAATGGGCCGGACTGTATGACGAACGTTCGTACGTTCTAACAACGTTCGAACGTCGTGACCCAAAAACCAAACATCTGACTTAGAACACGTTCGTACGTCCTAGGAACGTTCGTACGTTAAAAAATAATCTGCCCGCCTTAACGTACGAACGTCAAGAAAGCGTACGTATGAATATATATATATATATTTTTTTTTTTTTTTTTTAGTTATAAAAGAAATGAAGAACCACCCTAATAGGTAGATAATAAACCAAATAACTACCAAGAACAAATATTGAGAGACATCACAAGAAAACCAATTCTACTTATTGTGAGGATTCCAATAATAGCAGAATACAAGTTAAACAAACCTCAACAACAAGGAAATGCAAATTGGAAGAACGACATCATACACCAAGGCATGGTACTTACTAGAATGATGCAAGCATGTAGAAGAACCTGATAGACCAATACCAACCTCCGGAAACAAACTAAAAAAAAAATGATCATTGAGTATATTGAAGGTCACTTGCAGCTAGACCAATGGGAAAGTGAACCGGAACACAACAAACCAAAGGAGCACACAATATTGTTTTTCTTCTCGTCTTTAAACTAGACAAAAACGAAAGCCACTCCTCATATATATTTTTTTTTTTTTTTTTTTTTTGTAAAACCATTTAAACAAATGCCATTCCCGTGTGGGAGTATGTAATATCTCCATCTTTTACCAGAACACGAGGGTAGGGTGTAGCCTACATCTTTCCGGCGAAACACACTCAAGAAGTGCAATACCATGGTAACGTGCAACACAAGAACTAACATCACTTGAGTGCATCCGTCAGAGCATGACCCTCACAGCCCCAACGGGTTCTTAACCAAATGAGTATGCTCCAAAGACATTCAAATGGCTGGGGATTTTGTGAGTCATACAAGAGTTAAATTCGTACAAAGAAGACAATGATCATGAAAGGAAACCATAGAGGTCTGGAGATATACAGGTATGCAAAACGACAATCCAACTACATGTAAATGCATCATGTAAGAAACTACCAAGACGAAGAGAGTATGATGTAACCCTACAACTATGCATGACACAAAAACAGTTGAGGACGCCAAACTAGAAACATTTGTAAAATGGAATCCACACAATAGAGAAAGTAGTATGTCCTCAATACCAACAATAAAAATAAATAACCGAACCTAAACACCCTAAGCACAGACAGTTCCAATAAACAAATTAGGTATATAAATGCGGAAGAGGTGTAGTGACAATGAAACAGTTATCAGATGAGCGACTACCAGTTAACACCAAGACATGATTGGAATCAAAAACATCACACCTATTATCCTCAAACACAACCTTAAACTTAGCATCACATAACTGACTAATACTCAATAGATTGGACTTAAGACCCTTAACAAAAAGAAGCTCATGACTATTGAGCGATCCAACCTCAGAAAAGTTACCTTTACCTTCAACCGGAAGCATTTTACCATTACCAAACCTAACCTTACCTCCATAACCAAGAGTCAGGTTTGCAATTAGAGTCTTATCACCTGTCATATGACGCGAACAACCGCTGTCAAGATACCATGATGAAGGCATTGGTTCAACCAAACGAGCCATGTGAGATACCATTTTCCTGGATGCATCCATACTCCTATCCCAGAAATGTGGTGGTGGAGTAGGTATGGGTGTTGCTTGAGGACGATTTCCATAAGGAGAAGTTCTGGGTAAACCCCACGGAGCATGGCCATTCCACATGTATGGAGCCTGCATGGAGAAAGTGGTAGACTTGTTCCAATAAGAATTACCTGCAAAAGAAGGATGATGAGCAGGATACAAATTATTCCAACAAAAAGCAGAAGTGTGACCCATACAACCACAAGTTAGACATTTAAAGCCTTTGTGTCTAACATTCTTTTTCGGGACATGTTTCACACGAGTGATCTTGGGTGGGGAAACCACACCAGACACCCGCACAGGAGCAGGAGAAGCAACACCTGTTGGTCTGACAAAAGTAGTACAGGAGGTGCGAGCAGTAGAAATAGGAACAGATGTGTCATAACCTAAGCCAGATTTATCTGAATGGGATTTACCAATTCCCAGCAGAGAGTTTAGATTATCACTATCTTTACCAAACCTAACCAATTGTTTGTTAGCAACAAACAACTCAGCTTTTACTTTCTCATGTTCCAATACAAGAGATCGATACCGTGTTTCCAGTTCCTTATTCAGTTTTTCCAGAGTGACAATACGCACTTGGAAATCCTCCTTTTCCTTCACAAATTTTTCTTTCCACATGTTGGAGTCACCTGCAAGATTATAAATATCCTGCCCAAGACTATCTACCTGTTCCTGTAAGACAGTGTTAGTTTTTTCAAGCAACTTTACTTGTTGCATGGAAAACTTATACATATCACATAATTCAGTAGTAGTAGCATGAACACCAGAATCAAAAACATTAATATCATCGGTAGAGGATACAATACCTCCTGGATGCTCATCCAGGGATGCACTGAAGACCACATAGTTGGATACAACATTTGAGGCATTACCATCATCATCTTCATCTGAATCATCCCATGTCACTGTGAGGTTTGCCTTGGAATTATCACCAGGTTTGCGATCCACTTTCTTGTCACATTCATTTAGAAAGTGTCCATATTCACGACACTTGTAACATTGGACATCTTTACGATCAACTCGAGCTCTTCTCCCATCCACAGAGAATCGCTCAAAACCACGACTCCTAGGAGCATTTGAGGGATCAGGAAATCGCTTCCGAGGATCTCGATTCTGTTGATATTTCAGAATCTTCTGAAAGCTACGTGACAGAAAAGCATAGTTATCATCCATATCCTGTTCTTCATCATCAGAAGGTCCTGTGGAAGTTTCTTTAGACGATGTAGCTTTGAATGCCACAGACTTGTTCTTCAAAGGTTCTTCCAAGGCCTGTTCCATCTCACATGTCCTTAGTTTCCCCGCAAGTGTCTCAATGGACATGTTCTTGATCACATTACTCTCAGTAATGGCATCCTTACGAGAACGAAACCGAGGAGGCAAAGCACGCAATATCTTACGTACCACTTGCGTGTCAGTATATGCATGACCAATAGCCGCACTGCAGTTTATGATGTCTTGGAGACGAATAAAGAAATCATCAAAGGTCTCAGAATTATCCATCCGTAGATTTTCAAACTGAGATGTTAATAATTCCAGCTTGCTTTCTTTGACAGTTTCGTCACCTTCATGTGTACAGATAAGCCTGTTCCATGCATCTTTAGCTTCTTCACATCCTTGCACACGACGAAACTCACTGGCATTTAATGCCATGAAGATAGCATTGAGTGCCTTGTTGTTATAATTTGCCAACAACTTCTGTTCAGGCGTCCACTTTTCACGTGGCGTCAGTGATGTAACAACAGTATCATCAGTACCTGTAGTAGTCAGAGGTTCTTTCCACCCTGTAACAACAGAAAGCCAGACTTCTTCTCCTAATGCTTGGAGATAAGCTCGCATCCGTACTTTCCAATGACCAAAGTCTTTTCCACTGAATTGTGGAGGAAGACTTGAAGTAGCAAACTTATGAGGTTCCATAAGCACTATTGATCGTTAGCGTGAGCCTTTACGCTCCTTAACCAGCCCCCAGCGACTGATACCAATTGAAAAACTACAAATAGTGCTAATATAACAATTGAATATTCAATCAAACAGTCAAACTATACGCGGAAAGTAAATAACACACAGAAATTTTTAACGTGGTAAAACCCTAAAAGGGAAACGTCCACGGTTGTCCTCGCGACAACAAATAATCCACTAGATGAAAAGAAATGTACAAACCTATCAACTACCTGCACTCACTGCGAGTTGATACTCCCGGTTATCTCTAACACCTTGACTTCACCAGAGCACCTTGATATACGCACAAGACACTCGACTTCTTGATGAACACACAAGAAGACTCGAAGTCGAAATCACAATGAAACTAGGAAGATCACAAAGATATGAATTGAGAGAAGGGGGAAGGAAGGGAATTGAGTTCAATAGCCACAAACACTTTCAACACCAAAACCTAAACCAAAACTCATGAACTAGAAGAAGAATGGACGGCCAAAGAACTAACTTGTCCTTTGGAATAGAAACCTTATTTATACTTAGGGTTGGAAAACAAGGAAAATGGGCCGAAATAGTGCAAACCGACTTTGGACGTTCGTACGTCGATATGACGTTCGAACGTCGCCACACAAAAATAAGCCTGCTGCGTACCATGACGTACGAACGCTCTAACTCGGTACGTACGTCTCCACACGAAATAAGTCTGCTGCCTACCATGACGTACGTACGTCCTAACTAGGTACGTACGTCCTAACACCAAATCTTCACTCTGACACATGGACGCGAGAACACAGACTCGGGACGATGTGCGTACAACTTGGTTTTCCTAACAATGAACTCAAGGCGAGATAACCATGGACACTTTGTCACAAAATTGATGTCAAACCACTTCGTGCCGGTTTCAGTTGGCACTAGCGTGGCTTCGCCACGGGTACTCTATATTATAACCGGCACTTATAAAACTTGGTAAAAAGACAAACAAGGGTCAAGATTTGAACATAAGATTATAGAGATTGAAGTTATTTAACCCGTGCAATGCACGGGTGTTATTTTACATGTAAGTTTTATATGTTATAAAAAACAAAATTATTTGATAGTATTTTTTTTATTTTTATTTTTTATAGTATATTAGAGTTCACTATAGTTTATAATAGAGTTGGCACTAGCGTGGCGAAGCCAAGGGTACAACTAGTGAGTTTACAGATTGCAGACTTAGCTTGTTCCAGACTGCAATATCTTTAACGCCTAAACCTCCTTCTCATTTCGGCTTGCAGATTTTCTTCCAATTAACCTTGTGCCTTACACCCTGCAGAGAAGGTCCAGACCACAAGAAGTTTCTCAACATTCTATTAATCTCTTGGATGGTTTCTTTTGGTAGAAGGTAGACAGAACTCCAATAGACTTGCTTACTCATAAGCACAAAATTGATCAGTTGTGTTCCCCCGGCATAAGTCAGTGCACTAGCAGCCCAAGAGTTGATAGCTTGCATCATCCTCTCAATAAGTGGGAGGCAATCAATTTTAGTCAATCTAGACGAGATTAACGACAATCCCAAATAAGTGATGGGAGGCACACTTACAGGCATGTTCAACACAACATCAAACTCCAAACATTCCAATTTTGACCCACCACCATAGAGAATAGAGCTCTTCAGTGCATTGGCTTTGAGATCAGTGATATTGCTAAACTGATTAGAACTTCTTTAATGGCTTGTGTCGACTCCAAGTCACCCCGCAGAAAACCATCAAGTAATCAGTGTAGCATAGATGGGTGATACATGGGTTGTGGCATTTAGGGTGAAGAGTGAGTCGATCTTCGTTTTTTTTCTCCTCCATGAGTTTGCCAAAAATCTCCATGACTAACACAAACAACAAAAGAGAGAGAGGATCCCCTTGTCGGATACCTCTCCTCCACTTGAAGAAACCTTCACTTGCACCATTTATCATGATGGAGTAATGGACTGTAGAGATACAGCTGTGAATCCATTGAATCATTCTATCTGGTATCCCCTTCTTCTGAAGCATCTCTTCAATGGCTTCCCATCTGATGAAATCATAGGCCTTACTAAAGTCTATCTTGATGGTGCTTCTTCTGGAAATTCCTCTTCTAGTATATTTTCGGAGTAACTCATGGGAAAGTAAGATGTTGTCAGTTATGGATCTTCCTTCAATGAAAGTTGTTTGGTTGAGTTCAACAAGTTCTAGCAGCTGCTTCTTCAATCTATTGACAATGACTTTTGAGATGCACTTGTACAAAACAGAGCAGCAGGCAATAGGTCTATAATCTGTAGTCTTAGCCAGCTTTGCTACCTTGGGAACAAGTGTAATATTGGTGATGTTGACACCCCGTAGCATCCTACCAGATTAGAAAAAATTCAGCACAACTTTCGTGAAGTCACTGATGCCCACAATCTCCCAACATTTCTTAAAGAAATGTGAAGAGAAACCGTCTGGCCTAGGAGCCTTGGAGTCATTGATGGAGAACAAAACTTCTTTTATCTTTGTAGCCTCTATATCCCTACACATATCTCTGGCCATGTCTTCATTTAATGATTCAAGCGGCAGCCTATCAATCTCAGTGCTGAGAGGAGAGTCATGTTGAGTGCCCAGTATGCTCTCATAGTAATTAAGAATCTCCCTCTTAATCCCTTCTTCATCTGTTATCTCATTGTTCTGATTATCAATCAAACTCAGGATTTTATTTCTGGCTTGCCTACTGATGATGAGGAAAAAGATCCTACTATCAAAAGATTAGATTAGAGAGAAGATTTTCCTTCTTGTGCCTGTATAAATTGAAGATCAAAGTAGACAAGTAACAAGCAAGGGTCGTACCCACCTCAGAGGGGGAGATCTTAGCTCAAACACAATTAAGAATAATAATTAAGAAACACCAAGGAATCAATAATAAGAGTTTGATAATTGATTCTACTTCCTACAGGCAATAATAAATAATAAATCCTAACTTAAGAATATGGAAGGTATGGAAAAAAAGATTTATGATGACATAGGGGGAATAATTGGTATCTACTAACTAAATCATGCAATCATATCATGTTGTTCTTCATGTTCAATCTATAATAACTCATTAGTCACCTCTCGGTTTTTCCAACTTATTATTAATACCTATAATAATCAAGTCACCTCTCAGCTATTCCACCTAATTAAAATGGTATTCTCTTATGCATGCTATTGAATATGTTTCATTAATTAAACCCTCACCTCTCAGCTATTGAATTTAATTAACTCAACATATTATTCATAATTAAATCATCACCTCTCAGCTATTTGATTTAATCACAAAAGGGTTCCAATAAAAGATAAATATCATAAACATGTAATAATCACCTCTAAGCTATTTCACTACACATCTACAATAAATATAAATACTATTATCAAAACTACGTCTCCCTAAATTCTAACAATAATATTTTAATACTATGGATAACAATAGCATGCAAATAATCATACTTACCTAATATCGCGAATTAGAAGTAAATAAGCATTAAGAACTTTGAATCATAATGAACAAGAAGAAGAAACATCATACTTTTACATCACCTAGAAAGCTTCCACCACCCCCCCCCCCCCCCCCCCCCCCGCCCCGCTACTCATACCAAAGTAATAAATAAATAAATTATAGAACATCATAATGGAAAATAATGGATTGATATTGAATTGAATACAAAAGTTGATCTTGAAGTGGAGGCTAAAAGCTTAGCTTAAAGATTGACTAAAAGATAAATAAACCTTAGTTACAACTTCTCTTATATAGACATTACATGATAGAATACTTGCATGCAAAGACTTCCAAACTTGGTGAAATTCGTGGCTGCTGCTGTTGGTCTTCTAGAGGAATTAGGCAATCAGCAAAACCTAATTCTCTTGGGATGGAATTGTAGCTTGGGCCAAGACCTTCAGTTTGATAGCTCATGGGCTCAAATCAGATTTCTAGATCTTCTTGTGGAGCCTTTTTAAGATTAAGACCCAAATAAGAAGTCCGGTCAACAAAAGTCAACAGGGTTGACCAAAAGTCAGCAAGGTCCAACAGTTGACCGAAAGTCAACAGAAGTCAGCAACAGTTGACCAAAAGTCAACAGTTGACCATAAGTCAATATGGTTGAACGTGGGGTGCCCTTAGCAGATTTTGGGGGTGCAAATATTCATTCTTCTTCCCTTGTGCCAATAACACCATTTTTCTTGCTTTTCTCGACTTTTCGCGGGCTTTTACACAATATTCGCATTTAGGCTCATGAAACCTACACAAAAGACAAGAAAGCACTAATCAGTAGATATAATATAATAATATAAGCTAAGTGCTAGACAAACAAGGTGTTATTTGGGGGATAAATATACACTTTTGAGGTCCGATCAAATACCCCCAAACAACACTTTGCTTGTCCTTAAGCAAAGATGAGAAGAAAGAATAAGGAACTCAAAAGAGAAGTATAACTAAGGTGATTGCATTAACCATATGCATCAAGGCTTTTAACCACAAGGGTTTCCCAGGTGGAGGAGTTATAGTCTCCTGAGGGTTTTCCAGAGAAGATGCCCAAAAACTTATTACAATGACTAATTCAAGAATAGAATTTTCTACTATGTATCTCAGAAATTGTCATATCAAGGATAAGGACAAGTATTGCAAAACCGTTCATATGAGATAATGTACTACCAATGCATGAATAAGATATGAAAAATAAACCAAGCATAACGGTCTCAAATGCATCGAATACAGGCATGTACCCATACTACCACGGGTCTTAAGTCGCCTTTGGAAATGTCGTTTTGACTTCTGCCTCACAGACATACACTCAGAAATAAAATCACTCAGAGATGGTGTTTATCATTTTACCTCTATGTGAGGAAAGAAGATGGACAATCATCTCACATATATCAATAAGAATAGACTGATGTAATGGAAAGAACTTAGTCTCAAAGAATGGAAAAATTAGCCTTGCTTGAGATGTCGGGTTTTTCACCTCAGCATCTTGTCACTTACTCGCCACATCCTACCATATCAGCTTAGATCTACAAAAGACAGTAATGGGTTGTAATTTGGCTTCGGACAGGCTAGAAATGACACATGCTTTTGTGAACATTTTTGGAACATTCGGGCCTTCAATACTTGTGATTTGTAATAACAACACATGGAGAAATTTTTGGAATTTTTTTTTTTGGAAGAAGTATTTCTCATCTTCTTTTGGGAAAGTTTCAATGAAGGTCTAGCCTATTTGGAAATCTTCCTTTCTTTTTGGATTTGGAATGTTTTGGAAGATTCCTTTCTTTTTCTGGAATTTCTTCAAACTTTTTGATTTTCAATATATGGTTCATCTCACTAGTTTGGAAATTTCTTTGTATTTCTCCTTTCTTCTTGTAACCACATAAACAATCATCTTCATGTTCCAAAAACAATCGGTAAGGATAATGGGCTCAAGAGAAAGGCTAAGTAACAAGGAAGGGCTCAAAATGGTTAACCTAAGGGATAAAATATCATCAGGGTAGGCTAAGGTAAACAAAGTTTATCTAAATGTCTTTGTATCATCTCTAAGTACGGATATGGTGATCACATCTTGAATAAGCTACAAGACCCAAGTTTATATTACACCCACTTGATGTCATCTCAATGCTAACTATAAAAATGAATATAAGACTAAAAACAAACAAAACTGATAGGTTGAGTCTTTTGACTCCAGATGTACGTAATAACTCTCCAAGAAAAGGACGGGGCTCAAAAACTCACTGGGTTAAGTCTCTACACTTATTCCTCAAGTTTCTCAACGTGTAGTTGTATTTCCACATGTAATCTATAATAAATGTAGATGAATGTCATGCTTATGCTCATGCAATTGTAGTATAATACTCAACTACTTACTTGGAGAAGCAATAAATGTCCTTAAACTTGAAAAGGAAAGAATTCAACCATTATGTTCATGATTGATGGTGTACTTATCCTATTTTTGAAAACGTCTTTGCAAGAAAGGATTGAAATACTTCCCCACCCCCAAACAAAGAGATTGCCCTGTCCTCAAGGCTCATACTAAGCATAGGAAAGAGAGAGAGAAAGATATTTCCATGAGTGTGCTAAAAATTCAAACCGCTTATAGATTCCTGTCAAACAAAATTATCTCTATATAGAGATTACAAGGAATTCCATACTATAACGCAACTGAAATAAAATATACTAAAATAAAGGACTGACTCAACAGAAAAGGAAATCCTATATTACACTCTTGTTTTCAAACAATTCGTCTTGGCAAACCATCCAAGTCATCACGCCATAGAGTTAATGCCTCTTTGATCACATTCCAAGATCCCTCACCATCCCATTATCCATAAAATCATCATTTCTATGCAACAATGGATAATCTACATATACAGTATTAGGCACCCATGTGAATAGGTGACTTCTCCTGATAAAACGATGTGTAGGATCCATAGGGATAAGGTGAGTCCAATCATTGTACCTGGTTCTCCTATCAGGATAGGTACGAAGAATTATCTTACAAATAGCAGTAGGGTAAATTAGCTGACTAATTTGGAAAACATTCCTTATGCCATCCATCAACCAGGATGCTATGTCAAGAACTCTAAAATTATTAACAATGCCGTAAACAACATGCATTGTGGTACCATTGACATAATCCAACCTACGTGCACCTAGTAAATTCCTTATAACCCATAAAGCAGCAGTAGCTACATTAGCAGGTAAGCAAGTGGTAGGTGCCACATTAGCATAATTCTCAGGATGGAAGGAAAAAGTGCAAGGGCCAAAGTGATCTAGGTAATTATCCAACATGTCAACATGATTGGAGAGGAAGTAATCAGGATGTGAATAAACAGGGCGTAATTGGAGTGGAATACCCATTGCCCGAGTGATAGAAAAGGAATTGATAATTACGGGGAATCCATGCATAGTAACTTTGAAACCATCAAAAGAAATAGCATCACCAAAGGGCAACGTACGGTAAAAATCTCTTACCATAGAAGGGGAATACACAGCAGTAGAATCATAATGAAAAACCTTCCCAACCTTTGTCAAAAATCCCATCCCTAAAGGAAGCTCCATAAGGATTATCCATAATTCCCGAAAAATCCATCTCGGGGATGATATCCATGCAACCGGGCATCCACAACTCATTCTGAACATTAGCCATTGCAAAAGAAGGAAGAAAACACCAAAAACCAGCGTGAAAACCGAGAAAAAATCACTTAAAACAAGCTCAGAAAACTACTGCCAGGGTCAATCTCGAGTCGAGATTGAAATGGCCTATAAGGAACTCGAGTCGAGTTCGGGCCCAGATCAGAAAATAAAAAAGTTTAAATTTTTTTTCTAATTTTTAAGTGACGGTCCCCTAAACATGGTGTGGTAATATATAGGCTAGATTTTGAGAGTTTAAGCCCTAAGAGGACTCCAAAAGTTGCCTAATACCATAGGGTTTCCAAAAAATCAAACCCTAACCTCCTTTCTATTAAAAATATTTGGACTAAGGTCCCTAGGACCAAAAAAATTTCAAAATTTACTCCAAAAGTCCAGATTTTTGCAATGAAGCCAAAGAATGGCTAAAAATTTCAGAAAAAGGACAAGCTTGCAAACTAATTAAAATTTCAACCATTTTCATTAAAATTTGAAAATAAAGTACAAATGATTGAAAATTTTAATACAAGAGTGAAATAAACAAAACAAAATACATAATCAAATTACAATGGCTAATAACATAAACTAAAAATCAACCCCGTTGACGACGAGATTGCCCCTGGCCTTCGTCGAAGCGACGTTGCAAGTCCTCGACTGCAGTCAGAATCTCACCCATACCCCTCCAGAGAAGCTGGAACCGCTCCTCATTGGTATGGAGTGAAAAGAACGCCCGTTGGTCGCCGGGCGTATACTGGACGGGCAGGTCTGCCCATGGGTCCCACAACAGCTATCGACAGGCTGACAACCCAGGGTTGGAGACCTCGAGCCGAACGACCGACTCCAGAGAGTGCAGGAAGAATAGGCGCCTCCTAGTAGCGCAGAATAGCCATCACCATGCTAGGAAGTGGAGCAGAAGTGGCTCGGCCTCCGGTGATGGTAGCGAAGAGACGACGGACCATGCAGTAGCCGTAGACGTCCTCCTAAAGCAGACAGAGGATATGGATACACTTCGAGAACAGCTCGCTCGTCCTTGTCGTCCCAAGGACATTGGTGCATGGTCAGCTAGTGTGCCACCAAGCCCTGGTTGACTCGGAGCCAATTGATAGAGATATGGCTGTTGTACCGGTGTAGCATCAAATCTTCAACGAGGACGACCTCGATGATGTCAGGTGTCACCAATGGAGCCTCCTGCTCCAGGGGAGCCTCGTCAAGCTCGAGCACGTTGCTATGGAGACAGTCTCAGGCGTCAGCAAAAAACGGTGGTTTGGATCCCATTTGATGAACACGCCGTCATCGGCCAACTCCATGGACTCGTAAAAACGACAAACCATTTGAGGATCAAATGGCTCGTAGTCAGAGCCAAGGAGTACATTCCAGCCTCAGGCATCAATCCTTTTGAACAAAGGTGCTCCCAAATCGATTATCATCGAAGAGACGCGAGTAATCGCGTTCTCGGATAATCAATCTCTCTCTTCTTCTAGGAGGCATGATAGTAGGAGATTTTGGTATAGAATTGAAGAGGATGAAGAAAGGAACAAAACCCCGCAAAAAGTTTTGGATTTGGATAAGAATCGAGAGAGATATGAGGAGAGAGAAAACTAAATCTGGTTCGAAACTCGAGTCGAGTTTAGTTTGCACTATAAGGAACTCGACTCGAGATCTGGGGAAGAAGAAGACTTATGTTTTGACCCGCGTTGAATTGGTTTGACTTTGGTTTTGAAAGTGACTTGTGACTTTTCTAATGACACCCTGGGGTATATATAGAGAAGTGACTTCCCCTAGACGCTTCCCCCACTACTAAAATTAGTGGAAAGGACGGTTTTACCCCTAGAAAGCAAAAAGACACGAAATATTTCAAATTTAAATTTGAAAATTTTGCGATAATGTAATTATATTCTTGCGAATATAAGTACCATTAAGGGTGTCAAATAAAATCCCAAAAATCATGCAATAATTATTAAAAATTCCTAAAATTGAAATAATTTTAAATTTTAACTGTAATAATTATTTAACCAAGCAACCGCAATCAAAGAGTGGTGGGCCACGCCCACCCCGAAACAGATCTAATCCAGGATCCTAAAGAAATAGTTATTAGCAAATAACCACTAAACCCGATAACTAATAAGAAGCACTAACGCACGATTGGGTTTAGGAGATACACAGAGCTGCCTCCCAGGAGCGCTAAGTTTAACGTCTTCAGCCAGACAGGTGGATAACCAGGATTCACTCCCTAGATAAACGCTACTCTAAACAAAGATACAGGAGAGTAAAAAACATTAGAGTGGAATGCGTGAAATCCTGATGTCTAATATACAACAAGATTCTTTTAAAGTCAGATACTCTAGACTTAGGAAAGATGGGAAATGACTTCCCCACCCCCCAAACATCGCGGGAAACAGGTCTGTTTGGTGATGACGCTTTAGAGAAAAGCGTGTAATGGATCAATTAGACTCAGCCAGTAAGAGTTTGTGGACTATAGGCCCAACACTTTCAACCACACCTCCCAAAAAGAGACAAGAGTAGATTATGGGAGGGTCCGGATACCAGCAGGTCAAGGGTCAGTCTAAATAGGTAGGGTCTGCTAAGAGAGTTTTCTCTACTTCAAAGGGCCTTAATTCAAGGAAATGCTTAAGACGTTGACCATTGACTTGAAATTCAGTGTTGTCTGCAGGATTTAGACAAGTGATAGCACCATAGGGTGTTACTGCAGACACTACAAAGGGACCCGACCAACGAGACTGCAGTTTACCAGGAAATAAATGCAACCTAGAGTTATATAGTAAAACTTTGTCCCTAATTTGAAAATCTCTACGCAAGAACTGAGGATCATGTAGTTTTTTTTCATATTAGCTTTATAGGACTTGGAAAGATCATAGGCTTCATTCCAAAGTTCCTCAAGCTCAGAAAGCTAGAGTTTTCTAATCTCACCTGCGTGGTCGAGATTAAAATTGAGCTCTTTCATTGCCCAGAAGGCTCAATGCTCAAGCTCTACAGGTAGGTGACAGGGTTTTCCAAAAACAAGACGAAAAGGAGACATGCCTATGGGAGTTTTGAAAGCAGTACAATAGGCCCATAATGCATCATTGACTCTACGAGACCAATCAACCTTATCAGGGTCAATTATTTTTTTGCAAAATATTTTTAATCTCTCTATTCGACACCTCAGCTTGGCCATTAGTTTGCGGATGGTACGCAAGGGCCACTTTGTGAGTAACTCCATAGTTTTGGACAAGTTTTCGAAAAGCTCTATTGCAGAAATGGCTCCCCCCATCACTAATGATCGCACGGGGAGCGCCAAATCGGGCTAATATATACTCTTTTAGAAAATTTACTACAGTTTCTTGGTCATTGTGCCTTATGGGAATGGCCTCGATCCATTTAGAAACATAGTCTACCGCGACCAGAATGTACAAAAAACCATGACAACCAGGGAAAGGACCCATGAAATCAATGCCCCATACATCAAACACCTCGACAGAAAGTATTGGCTGTAAGGGCATCATGTGCCGCCTAGTGATTTTTTCATAGTTGTTGACAATGAGTACAGACAGTACAATGCATGTGAGAGTCCTTAAAGAGAGTTGGCCGATAAAAACCACACTGCAATACTTTAGCAGCTGTCTTTTTGGCACTGAAATGTCCACCACAAGCATGCTCATGCCAGAACTTAAGGACCTCTTGTTGCTCCCAATCAGGAATACAACGACGAATGATCTGGTCAGGACAGTACTTAAAAAGGTAAGGGTCATCCCAGAAATAATACTTGGCATTAGCAAGGAATTTGGATTTATCTTGCTTGTTCCAATCAGTTGGGAACTTGTTGCTAGCCAAGTAATTAACTATATCTGCGAACCATGGAGCATTCGATATTGCAAAAAAAAAGCTCATCAGGAAAGTTCTCAGAAATGATACTAGAATCCTCATGACGATCTAGTCTAGACAAGTGGTCGGCCACTACATTTTCAGTCTCCTTTTTATCTCTAATCTCAAGGTCAAACTCTTGAAGCAATAATATCCAACGAATAAGGCGCTACTTAGTCTCCTTCTTGGATAGAAGGAACCTAATAGTAGCATGATCCATAAAGATGATAGTACGAGTGCCTAAAAGGTAGGAGCAAAACTTATCAAGAGCATATACTATAGCTAGCAGTTCTTTTTCAGTTGTCGTATAATTACGTTGAGCGTCATTGAGAGTCTTGCTAGCATAATATATGACATGGAGCATAAGCGAAAGTGCCAAAGGGACAAGTACATGTCGTATTTTCCTGATCTTCAGGGGCGATATGATTTTGGTTGTAACCGAAGTAACCATCTAGGAAACAATAGAAAGAATGACCAGCTAGACGTTCCAACATCTGGTCTATGAAGGGAAGAGGAAAGTGGTCTTTCCGGGTGACTGTATTAAGTTTCCTATAGTCGATACAAACTCGCCACTTAGTTGGAACTCTAGTGGCGACTTGTTCGTTCGTATCATTGGTAACTATAGTCATGCCAGCCTTCTTAGGGACCACATGAATAGGACTAACCCAGGACTATCCGAGATAGGATAAATCACACCTGCAGGGTTGAGACTTCTTTGAGGTCCACGAGAAGTTTTGGCATCGTCCTCAAGATGAATACGATGAGAACAGACAGAAGGGCTAATTCCTTTGATGTCGTGGATGGACCAGGCAATAGCAGAACGATGCTCTAAGATAACTTCTATAAGCTAACTCTCTTGTTCGGTAGTAAGAGATGAAGAAATGATAACAGGATGACTACCCTCTGAATCAAGATGAGCATATTTCAGCTCAGGAGGAAGAGGATTCAGAGTAACAGGAGGTGGAGTAATGGTCTCTACTTGGGTATCAGAATCTAAGCTACAATCCACATCTAGGGCCTCACGGTCTTTAGGTTCAAAGATAGGCACAATATCAAGAAGAGCATTGGTTTGGGCAATAGATTGGTCAATGTCAAAGTCTACATTATGCATGGCAAGGCAGTGAACAACCGGATCTTCAGGGTAACAACTGTGCACCATCTCATAAGGTAATGAGTCTAGAAGCCACACATCCTTAGATAAGGAAAGATCAGAGGGTTGTTGGCCAAGGTTAAATATATTAACTTCAACAGTCATAGAGCCAAAAGTGAGGACCATGGAACCGTTCCGGCAGTTTATGAGAGCATTAGAGGTGGCCAAGAATGGGCGGCCAAGGATGATGGGTACCGAATCATCGGGAGTAGGTTTAGTATCCAACACCACAAAGTCAACAGGATAGTAAATGTTTGACACTTTAACTAATAAGTCCTCTACTATACCTCTAGGTACTTTCAAAGATCTATCGGCCAGTTGTAAGGACATAGTCATGGGTTTCATGTATGTTAGGCCTAGGATAAGGTACAAGGAATAAGGTAAGAGATGAACACTCGCTCCTAAGTCTAACAAAGCTCTACCCATGAACTTATCACCAAGCTTGCAGGGTATGGTCGGTTTTCCAGGGTCCTTATATTTTACCACACCATTTTATTGGACAAGTGCAGAGAATTCTTCCCCCACAAGTGCGTTTTTAGGTACATTTGTTTTTCTCTTGGCAGTGCACAAGTCTTTCATGACCTTAGCATAGGAAGGTATTTGTTTCATAGCCGTGAGGAAGGATATATTAATATTTATCTGCTTAAACACATCAAGTACTTCCTCTGCTTGGAATTCCTTCAGAGACCTTGTGAGTCTCTAGGGGTAAGGTACATGTGGGTAGTAAGTTCGTGGAGTGTCCACGATCTCACGAGCAGTCTTCTTTGGCTTAGAGGTGGTTGCCTCTTTAGCCGGAGGTGTAGGTGGGGCAACAGGTGCAGAGGTAATCAGGGTCACAATGTTGGGACTCGGTGTATAATTAATTTGATTATCGACCTGTTTTCCTGACCTAAGGGTGGAAACCGATTTTACTTCAGCAAGTGGTATAGATGTAGACGGGGACTTGTAGTTTCCTTCACCAAGGCAACTTCTTTGCCTTTGGAGTTCCGGATGGATTGTCCCAGAAATCTACCTCTTTCATCCAGTTTTTGTTCAATTCTCTGGTTGGCTTGGGCATTGGACTCAATAGACGCCTGGGTCCGTTGAATGAAACGTACGAGAACATCCTCAAGAGAGGTTTTAGGAGGGGCAGATTGATTAGTTGGCATACGGTCCCTGGAACCACTCATTGGATGAGTATTGCTCGAGTAAGGGGGACCGGTGCCCTGTTCCTATGATCAGAATTACCAACATACGTGGCATTGCTACGTTACCCATAAGAGTTATTAAAACCAGGTGGACCCGCATGATGATTATTAGAATAAGGGAGATTGGAGCGGTCCATGTATGGGTACGTGCCATTGCCCTTAGTAAAGTTGGTTCTCCCTGCGTAATTAAACGCACAGGCATCCTCAGTTTCTCGTGAATTAATAGGAGAGGGCAAAATTCAGCAGTGTGGGTTTGGTCATGACAAACATCGCATGAAAGAGTGGAGGCACTCATAACAGTTGATGGGGTATTTAAGGATACGCCATCTGCTGCTACCTGTTTAGTTAAACCATGAAGTAAATTTTTAAGCTCAGAGTCAGGTTTGACTTCATACATGCCTTTAGGTTTATCAATTGGGTCTAGGGTAGTGTTTCTCGGGGTATGTCCTGGTACATCCCATTGTTGGCTATTATTAGCAATCTTTTCAAGGAAAGCTAAAGCCTTGGTGGTGGAGTAATCAAGGAAATCTCCACCACTCATGCTATCAATTGTGCCTCTAGTTTGATTATTAAGGTTTCTATACAGAATCCTAACTTTTTCAGTGTCATCGACTTTGTGGTGTGGACATTGAAGAAATAGGTCGTGAAACCTCTCCCATGCATCAAAGAATACCTCACCCTCTTTTTGCCGGAAACATCTTATTCCATCAACTATGTCATTAGTTTTAGTAATAAGAAAGAATTTGGTCAAAAACCTTTTACTTAGTTGAGCCCAAGTGGCAATAGAATTGGGAGGAAGGCTATGTAACCAGTGATATGCTTTATCCTCAAGAGAAAATGGGAACAATCTCAAGCTAACTTCCTCCTTAGATAAATGCTTCTCCCTAAAAGTGTGGAGTACAGTCAGAAACTTATTGAGGTGCTGATATGGATCTTCCCGTGGAAGTCCATAGATCTTAGGCAACATGCCCACAATCTGTGGGCGAATGCCATAGCTATCTGTATGTGTCTCAGGTAAGACAATGCAAGTACGTGGCCCAGTGGCCAAATGTGAAAAGTAATCCCAAAAGGTAGCTTTTTGAGCCATAGGTTCAGGATGTACTTCAGAAAGTGAAGTTGAGTTGTTGAACTCTTCTTCAGAAGGTATGGAGGTTGAGTTGTTAAACTCTTCCTCAAAAGAAGTAGAGAGGTCCGTGATTGTGCTCTTTGTATAGATTGTTGGTTTGGACAAGATTTTACCTGATCTATGATGCATGCAACATGCGCATTACATATGCCACAGAAGTCCTAACCATTCAAAAGCATCTAACAAAGGGCTCAAAAACTGACTCTATTTTGTGTTCACCCAAGTCAATGAGTTCTCTCCAAGCTTCCTGAATGATTCTTCCTATATCTCGAGAGTCAAGCAGCTAATAACCAATGTGGGAGGTTGTCCGTTCCTAAACACGTTCCTTAATTAAATAACCACAATTGATTCTACAGATAAATCTGTAGGGGTTCCAGACCCAATTCCTGACTTGTGCTCCAATCAAAGAAAAATCAAGCAGTACTGGTTGAAGTATCCATCAAGGTCTCAATGTGAACATCGTGATAGCATGGCTTTAGTTGATTCAATTTTAAGGCTTAGGATATTGCAAACAATTGATATTAAGTTTCACTTATAGGTCAGGTCCACCTTGCAGTCCCGGTTTAACAAGTAAAAACAGAAATTGAAATCAAGCAACAATCAAGGTCATGCTAATCAATACAGAAACTCCTCTTGCAAGGGATTCGAGGAGGGTTAGGAGAAAGCTTACCTCCCACTTTGTGCTAAAAAGTAAAAATTGCCAAATAAGTGCACAAATGTGGGGAGAAGACAAGTTCAAGTCGACTAAGGGGAAACCGCTCCTTGGGTTTCAATCGTCCTTAGGAGTCGTTCCTTAGTAGACTCAAGGCTAGCTCGACAACCTTGCTCTACTATCCGCTTTGAACACACAATAAAATAAATCCTAGCAACACCTACTTTAATAATATTACAACCGCGACCTCTTCGTGGATCGAATAATTAAATAACTTACAAGTCCTTAAAAATACTGAAATAACTATACTACTTAGTTCACCTCACGATCTCTTAATAGTAAAGAATTTAGCTAATTTGGAGTTCTGGAACGTCCTGAAAACATCACGCAAAACGAGCAAATTCCCTGCCTGGAACTGTCGGTTCAGTAATTTCTGCAAAAGTTCCCGTCTTTGGACGAAAAATTAAGTATCTTCCGCTACTCCAAAAATCTTGAAAAACTTAGGGCAGGTAGATCACCCCAAAATCTTTCAACAGTAAAACATTCAGCTCGCAAGGAGTCCTGGATCGCCCTGGAAAAATCACGCAAAACCGAGCAAATTTTCTGCCTGAAACTCGACTCGAGATTGTTACAAGACAAAGTGAACTCGACTCGAGGTCAGGCCCACTTCGGAACAGTAACCTTCAGGAAAATTTCCTGAATGCACACTTTTCTTAAAACTTTGATATCTACTTCGTTTTACGAGCTTTTTCAAATCCGTCTTCACTGCAAGATCAATAAGAGGACTAAGTAACTAGACACTTAAGAATATTAATTAAAATAAATAATAATTGAAGGGCGGGAGGGATAGAAGTGGGATGATGTCCCGAAACAACTATTCTCTCTTGTGTTTGAATGAACTCCGTTCCTTATAGCGACAACAACGCCATTTTGATAAAGGAGATTTGTGGAACCTCTATCAAAAGATTAGATTGGAGAGAAGATTTTCCTTCTTGTGCCTGTATAAATTGAAGATCAAAGTAGACAAGTAACAAGCAAGGGTCGTACCCACCTCAAAGGGGGAGATCTTAGCTCAAACACAATTAAAATAATTAAGAAACACCAAGGAATCAATAATAAGAGTTTGATAATTGATTCTACTTCCTACAGGCAATAATAAATAATAAATCCTAACTTAAGAATATGGAAGATATGGAAAAAAAGATTTATGATGACATAGGGGGAATAATTGGTATCCACTAACTAAATCATGCAATCATATCATGTTGTTCTTCATGTTCAATCTATAATAACTCATTAGTCACCTCTCGGTTTTTCCAACTTGTTATTAATACCTATAATAATCAAGTAGTCACCTCTCAGCTATTCCACCTAATTAAAGTGGGATTCTCTTATGCATGCTATTGAATATGTTTCATTAATTAAACCCTCACCTCTCAGCTATTGAATTTAATTAACTCAACATATTATTCATAATTAAATCATCACCTCTCAGCTATTTGATTTAATCACAAAAGGGTTCCAATAAAAGATAAATATCATAAACATGTAATAATCATCTCTTAGCTATTTTACTACACATCTACATAAATATAAATACTATTATCAAAAATAGGTCTCCCTAAATCCTAACAATAATATTTTAATACCATGGATAACAATAACATGCAAATAATCATACTTACCTCATATCGCGAATTAGAAGTAAATAAGCATTAAGAACTTTGAATCATAATGAACAAGAAGAAGAAACATGATACTTTTACATCACCTAGAAAGCTTCCAACCCCCCCCCCCCCCCCCCTCCGCTACTCATACCAAAGTAATAAAAAAATAAATTATAGAACATCATATTAGAAAATAATGGATTGATATTGAATTGAATACAACAGTTGATCTTGAAGTGGAGGCTAAAAGCTTAGCTTAAAGATTGACTAAAAGATAAATAAACCTTAATTACAATTTCTCTTATATAGACATTACATAATAGAATACTTGCATGCAAAGACTTCCAAACATGGTGAAATTCGTGGCTGCTGCTGTTGGTCTCCTATAGAAATTAGGCAATCAGCAAAACCTAATTCTCTTGGGCTGGAATTGTAGCTTGGGCCAAGACCTTCAGTTTGATAGCTCATGGGCTCAAATCAGACTTCTGTATCTTCTTGTGGAGCCTTTTTAAGATTAAGACCCAAATAGGAAGTCCGGTCAACAAAAGTCAACAGGATTGACCAAAAGCCAGCAAGGTCCAACAGTTGACGGAAAGTCAACAGAAGTCAGCAACAGTTGACCAAAAGTCAACAGTTGACCGCAAGTCAATATGGTTGACCGTGGGGTGCCCTTAGCAGATTTTGCAGGTGCAAATATCCATTCTTCTTCCCTTGTGCCAATAACACATTTTTTCTTGCTTTTCCCGACTTTTCGCGGGCTTTTACACAATATTCGCATTTAGGCTCATGAAACCTACACAAAAGACAAGAAAACACTAATCAATAGATATAATACAATAATATAAGCTAAGTGCTAGACAAACAAGGTGTTATTTGGGGGATAAATATACACTTTTGAGGTCCGATCACCTACCTTTAACCAATCTATTGGAATAAGAGTTATTCCCATCCCCTAGTGCAATCTTATCATCTCGGGCCCTTTGTTTCAGCGAAGCCTCTTCTGCATTTGTGTACTCCTAATATGCTATGATTCTTTCTCCCTACTGGCCAGTTGTGAGTCAAGTGGTCTGTATTGTATTTCTTCCTGGATCTTATCCAGATCTTGTTTGGCAACCTTTACTCTCTCCCTCAGATTAGAGAACTTAGTTTTGCTCCAGTCTAGCTTTTAGCTCCTCCTTTAACAGTTTGAGTTTCTCCAGCAACTGCATCATTGGGTTTCCTGGTAGGGTTGTATGCCATGCTTTCTCTACCATCATCATGAGTTCAGGGTGTTGTGTCCAATGATTGTAGAATCTGAAAGTGCCCTTCTGTATGTTTAATGGTTGCCCCTATCGTAAAATCATGGGACAGTGGTCAGAGATGCCTTGATGATGAAACTGTATGTACGACAGTTGGAACTATGTCATCTATTGAGCATTCGTAAAACAATAATCAATTCTAGTTAAAATTCTATCGTTTCCTTCTGATACAGGTGTATCCTACTTGGGAACTCAAGAGTTTCTTTTCTTATAGGACAAGGAAAAGAAAACCTTAAAATAGGTTTCCTTATTCCATAATGGATAGAATTTCAGGAAAAGGAAAATCCTTGGCCAACTAGAAGTTGTCCAAGGCCTATAAATATATGTTTTGGCATAAACCAAAATAGAGAGAGAAACATGTAGTCTTTACTTGTTTCAAGAGAAACCACTAAGGTTTAGTGGTTTAGTGATGTTTTGCCATAACCCAAAACATAGACCAAACATAGCTTATTTTAGCTTGTTTAGAGAAACAACTAGTGCTTAGTTGTTTAGAGAAATCACTAAGGTTTAGTGTGTTTCGATAAGAGAGGCAGCTAGGGCTTAGCTTGTCTAGAGAGTATTGTGAGGCAGAAATTCTTGAATTCTTCATAATATTCAGTAAAGAAGATAGTTTTCTTCGAGATCTTGTGTTTTGTTCATCTTATTTACTGCTATTGTTTAATTCCGCACTCAATAGTATATTTGCCTAGTAATTTGTATCACCTTCACTTCTGTTCGACCATGTAAAATGGTCCCCAACTCTTTGCAATTCAGCTAAATCATTTTGATGAATGAAATCATTGAAGTCTTTAACTTCTCTCGGATGGACTCTGTTGCCTCCCACCTTGTCAGAAGATTCCCTACAGTTGTTGAAATCTCCTAACATAATCCAAGGTTTACGAACAGTTGATGAAATATCAGTGAGATCTTTCCATAACTTTGCTCTATCATGTCTACTATTTCTGGCATAGATAACATATACAAAGAACATTGATTTGCTCACCATATCAGTCAACCTAACATGAATAAACTGGTCTGAAGCTGAGATTAAAGTAACCATGAAACGATTTGGATCCCAATAAAGCCAAATTCTGCCTCTGGGGTCGTGCACGCCATTGTTGATAGTTTGCCAATTAGGGAACATAATGGCATTAGCTTGCGCATATCTATGTGCTTTTATCTTGGTTTCTATGAGTCCAATGAAGCTTAGGTACAACTCATTTACCATATTCCTGACTTCTGTCTTCTTCAAAGGGTCTTTTAATCCACGTATATTCCAAACTCCTAATGGGTGTGTAGCCATTACAAAACTTTGGGGTGGGGTGGGGTGGGGGGGGGGTGGGGAGGGGAGGGGTAAGACTTACCTCTTCCTTGTTTGGAAGCTTTGTTGGCAGCCAATACTTTATTGGCTTGTCGTTTTATTGTCGCATTTTCTTGTCCAGACTGGATGCTCTTACTCTTCGTGGCTTCATCAGAAAGGCCTTCACTTGCATTTTGGACTCCCTGATTGATATTAACTCCCTTTCTGCTCTTGTCTAACTGATTTATAACCCCATCTTCAATTTCTGTACCATCTGACTCATCACTAGAATCTGAATCCACTTGAAGATTTCTAGAATCCCCCATTACCGTGTTTGGGAGTTTCCTGGGAGTCATCCCATGTGGACTCTTTAATGTAGCTTTAGGCCCATCATTAGGGATAATTTCTGTTGGAGAAACAGGTCTGACAGATCTTGTCAGACTGTTTTCTCTTGTATTGAATGAACAAGTGTTTTACACTAAGGGTGTAGCCCTTTGGGTTACCAAGTTTTCGCGCGATAGCACAAGGCTATACACTTAGTGATCCACGCACGCACGCACGCGCCACCACTGTCTGTCCGACCGACTCGGTTCAGTTCGTGTTCGGGCTTGGGTTCGGGTTTGGTAAGGTTACTTATCTTTTTGGTCCACCTCTTATTTAGTTAAGTTGTGAATGGGTTCACTGGATCATGTTATATCTTTGCACTAACAGATGTATCTGTTCAAAATGAAACAGTACGTCCAATGGGCCTCCAACGTTTCATTAAGTCTTCCAAGAGTGTGCCTGTTGAGAAAAGACGTTTTCCAACAGGTGTGTGTCTGTTGTGAACAGACACGACTTAGCCTATAAATTGAGTGCTTTTCTGGCCAATAAGCACACAATTCATTCAGACTAAGTCTGCTTCTCTCTCTCTCTAAAAGGAATTCAAAGTGTTCTTCTTGTTTGTTCGCCAGAACTCTACTATTACAGTGCAGTCTAGCAGAGTGCAGAACAGTTGTATCTTGGGAGACTATCGTCCAGTACATGTGTGCACCAATAGTAGGGACGTAATATTGTCTTAAGGATATTGCCTCGACAAGCCTCTGTTCATCTCCGTAATTCTCTATAGTGTGTAGTAAGTGTTGTTGTTTACTGAATTCAATTAATACATATATTATTTGTTTTCTGTTTAAAGTTAGTGTATTCTCTATTTTAAAATAATGTGTATGTTATATTCCTGAGTTCGTACAATATAATACCAACAATTTCTCCATCCTTTATCACTACAAATTCTTTCCAATTGTATAAACTTCTTTAGCTTCTACCTCGCTTTCCTTAACGATAGGTGCCATCGTTTGCGGAATTTCTTTAGGGTCTTCTTCTGCATTCTCTATCTCTAATGGCACAAATCTATTTTGTGTCACCAGACATTTTTTAGCCCCAGATATAGAAGCAATTCATTTTCCATTGTCTCTCCTCACTTCCTTCAATTTAACCACTCCTTGGTCAGCAATTGTCTTCTCTCTACTATTCCCACTGTTATTTGGTTTGATCCAAACTTTCTCCTGAGGTTTGGCTTGCACAACAGGTTGAGGACCACACCTTGACGTAGTGTGTCCAAAACCTTCACATTTTGTGCATAATAAAGGTTTCCACACATACTCTACTTCAATAACACAAGATTTGTCACCCACCTGAATGGGAATGCTTGTTGGGAGGTCCTTATCTGCTTTCACCTAAACACAGATTCGAGTATAAGTCAGCATCTTTTTACTCTCAGTATTCTTGTCCATCACAAGAGGTGTTCCTATGGCACTAGCAACTGATGCTAAGCCATTTGCGGTCCAGAGGTATTTAGGCACCTTATAGAAATTAATCCAAATCGGTACTACTGAAGGTTTATGTAAAGTTTTTGGCCCTTTCCCTGACCAACTGGAAACTATTATAGACCAGGATGCAAGCAACATGTACCTTGTATTCTTGTGTTCTAGATTGTAACATTCCTTTTATTAATTGGTAGGGGTCTGCATAACCCCAGCACGCTTCATGTCTTCAAAAAAATATCCATCAAATCGATCACTGGCTCACTTCCAAGTTCCAAGTGAGGTAGTGGGTTGGGCACGACATTTTTGTTTTATGCCATTCATTCATCTACTGTTAGTTTGGTAAAGTACGTAAACCCTTAATTAAAGAGAAATCATATTGCCACCCCGCTCTTTACTAAGAGTTATCCCAAATCTTATAAGCAGCCCTCAAAAAATTATAAACACCTTAACAAACTTAAGTGACAAGAGCAGCCCGTACTGTACTTAACATTAAATTTCTCCTAATCTTCTTTTCTCTCCTTTTCCATCTCCTCCCAGCTCCACCAAACCCTAACTACCAAATCTCAGATGAAATTGAATAAAAACTTCTTGGACGTCAATTCAATTATCAGTATAATATATATGCAAGAGGTTCTTGAATAACATTTGTTGTATGTTTTCTTGACATTACATTTTAAGAATGCCAAAATTTCAAAAGGTATATCATGGGTGAGTGATGGAGTAGTATATCATTAATTAATTGTACTGATTCTACAGGATTAAGAATAAGATCAAATCATGCGAAATACGACCAACAATTTAGTTAAAAGTTGTTTTAAAATTATAGAGCATTCTCAATCAGTATTAAACTGGTTTCGTTGACTTCTATCAAAAAAAAAAAAAAACTGGTTTCTTTGACATTGTTACACACTGAATAGAGATTCAATAGCCATAGAAGGAATTTTTTTTCCTTAATTACAGAACAGTTTAACTAAACCATATCTTTGCGCCTCAATGGTTGATTTGTTACTGGAAATGCATTCTCTCATCCGCGAATAGCAGGTAGATTGTAGAGAGAGATAGAAAGACTTCTTAAAACACTATCAAGCATCTGTCAACAGCTTTTGGATAAGAGTCGGGGTGGCTCTTAACACCTAGGCGCCCTTATTTTAAAAATGTTGGCAAAGATTCTAACAATAAAGCTAGAAAGTGTTTTTCCAACTATTGTTCTTTTTTAAGTTTAACAACCTGGTTATGGCTCTCAGACACATGCTTAAGTTTTTCAAAAATTTATAATGCAAAACCTCAATAGCATATTAGCTATTGCATACAACTACATCTCATATAAGTCCAATTCCAAATTCTAACTAATGGTCTGGGTGGAATTCACGTGATGATTGCATCTCTGTTGTCAATGTTAGTTCAAGCAATAACATGAAAAATAGGGTACATTGAAACAAGGTACTTAGGGAAGACGAATTAAGCAGTTTTCCTTCTTTTTTAGTATGTTGTTTTTTATCGTTGATGGTGTGATATTTGAAAAAACCAATTGTGCATGATTTAAGCATGTTGTTCATAGATGTATCTGTTGACATTGATATTAATAAAATCTTTTGTGACTTTGTGACATTGATCAGAGTGTTTTGTGTAGTTTTGATGTGTGGTGTGTTAGTGTTGTGTATGATTCAGAAATTATGAGCCTTTGACTTGTGAGTATTACCTCTGCAAGAGTTATGATAGGTTTATATGCTTGTTGAAGATTAAGCAAATTAAATTCTAGAACATATGTTCAAAAATCGAGATAATCTTTTACCATTACCATCTGTATTAAATTTGTACTACGATGTCGGATTTACTATCCACCATTTGTATTGATTTTATACCACGATGTCTGATATATTGTCCATCATACAATAGTATTACAAACAACCCTTAATGGCTTAATGAGCTGAATTTCAAACTCTAAATTTACTTGTATTTCTCAAAGTCTCGAAGACTCAAACTGATGTCTTTTGTTATTAAGAATGCTTCCAAGTGACAAATGTTTCTTCCCTATTAATATCATTATCACAAGTACTATTGCAAATGTATTTGAGTCTAATAATAAAACACCATCTACCATCTTAATATCATTATCACAAGTACTTCCATACATTACTATGTGAACTCAAAATAGTGACATTGCAAAACAAATGAATAAAACTCTCATCTTGCCCATCATATAAACTCCATAAAGGGTTATCATCATTGATAGTAACTGTTACTAATACAATCTCTTGCAATAAAGCTTCACTATTGGATTAATATATAATTATCCATTCAACGAATGGAAAAATGGTTGATACTAGCGTGGCAAAGCCACGCATACAACTAGTGTCTATATAAGAGAAGTTGTAATTAAGGTTTAAGTATCTTTAGGAATCATCTAGTTTTAACTTTAAGATCTTTTTGAGTTCTTCTTCATTGTACCAACTCAATTATCAATATCATTTTTATTATCTTTCCAATTATGATGTTTGTTAATTTAATTATTTAGTCCATGGTGTCATCATCAAGGATGAGTAGCTAAATCTCCTTAGGGGGATGGTTGAAGCACTCTAGATGATGCAAAAGCACTAAGTTTGTTCTTATTGTTCATTGTGATTCAAAGTTCTTAATGCTTATTTACTTCTATTCGCGACATGAGGTAAGTATGATTATTAGCATGTTATTGTTATCCATGATGTTAATATATTATTGTTAGGGTTTAGGGAGACCTAACTTTAATGGTAGTATTTATATTTATTGTAGATGTGTAGTAAAATAGCTGAGAGGTGATTATTACATATTTACAATATATATCTTTTATTGGAACCCTTTTGTATTTAAATTGATATTCGAGAGGTGACGCTTTATTTATGAATTAATATGTTGAATTGATTAATTTGAACAGCTGAGAGGTAATAGTTTAATTAATAAGACATATTCAATAGCATGAATAAGAGAATCCCGTTTAATTAGGTGGAATAACCGAGAGGTGACTACTTGATTATTATAAATATTAATGATTGGTTGGAATAACCGAGAGGTGACTAATTAATTATTATAAATTGAACATGAAGGAATAACATGTTATGTTTGCATGATTTAGTTTGTGGATACCAACTCTCCCCCCTATGTCATCGTATATCTTCTTTTCATCTCTACCATATTCTTAAGTTAGGGTTTATTTATTATTATTGCCTGTAGAAAGTAGAATCAATCTCCAATCTTATTATTAATTCCCTTGGTGTTCTTTAACCATTGTTTTCTATTGTGTTTGAGCTAAGATTTCCCTCTCTGAGGTGGGTACGACCCTTGCTTGTTACTTGTCTACTTTGATATCCAATTTATACAGGCACAAGAAGGAACAACAATAAAAATACAATCTTTTGATTAGAGTAGCCCAAAATCTACCCTATCAGAGCACTTGCCGGTCAATCTTCACTTGGCCGTGATGACGCAGACCGGAGGTCCACATGTCGCTGATCTGGACCATGTGGCTCCATCTGTGAATGCTGAACAGATTTTGTTGAGTGTACGAGATGGATCCTAGCTGATGTGGGTCCCATATGGCTGTACGACATGTGCCTTAGTTAACTGTGTTAAGTGGGCCCCACTTCAGTTTCTCCGAATCTTCCTTTGTAGGCGGCAAGATCTCCAGCTTCAACTTCCAGTGAAAGCTTGTGACTCTGAGTTGACCGTGTTGACGGTCCGGTTGACCGTATTAGGATCACCAGGATCGTTAGTGATTTGTACCACTAAGTTTTCTGCCCCCGGCTGTCCACTTTTAGAGTGTTGCGAGCCCGGATCATGGCCCTCACTCTCGAGAACTGATTCTTGATTCACCGGTTCTGTTGCTTCAAGAACCGGAGACAGAGGAGAAAGGTTCTTTGTCTGACTTTCAGTAACTTGACTCATTCCATTGTTGGAACGAGTTGGGCGTATCTTACTTCCAACCATTGCTCCAACACCTCTGGTATGACTGGACTTGAGATTCCTTGCAAGGCTCTGGAACTGATAGGATATTCAGCTCCACAGTGGGCGCCAAAGAATATGGGTGCAAAAATTTGAACCATAAACTCGAGATATGTATAGATTGATCGTACAGTTACAATGAAAGCCTTGTATAGACAGAGATAGGATGAGGGTATACAGTGAGACTAGAGCTGATCGGGATCAGACTGCCTACGTATCCAAGATGATGAACTTGGAATCAAGTCTCTGCTTCCACTAAGTTCTAATGAAGTTACTTAGTGAAAGACTCGTAGTTCAGGAGGTTTAGAACTCCTGTATTTGTAGTAGGCCGGAGGAAGCTGGCTCAACAACCCCTCCAGTTTTGACTCCACGAACTCAGGTAGTTCAACTGTGAAGATGTTTTCCGTGGAGATAGCTTGCATGCTGCCGAGCGGTTATCTGCTTGGTTTGAATCCCCTTTGACCAGGACGACTGCCACATGGCATCCTTTGATAGGTCCTGGTTCAACCTGGGTTTCCTTATCTTCTCCAGCGGGCTAGAACCATGGGTTCTGTTGGCATGGAATCTTGCTGTACTTATCCAGTTGGTTGGGACTTGGATTGACCAAGCCTGAATGCAAAGACTTGGACTTGACTCCTCTGATCGGAGGCTCAATCCCCACTGCATACTCCCTGGCCAGGTCCTCTGGACTTCTGTTTCAAGCCTTTGGATGAGCCTCTGTCGCTGTTGGACCTTATTGGGCTAGACCTGGTCAACTTGACTGAGGTGGGCCTGGTCGATGTATGGGAGCCCACGGTTCAACTTCTTATACAGTAACCGGGGCTCCACCCATTGATAGTGGACTATCCGATGAGTCAAGGTCCACAAAGCGTATATGGATCTTTTGAAACCGGGTTGGGCGCAACCCGATAGCCCAGGCTTGTATGGCTATTGCTCAGGTGCTCCCGGTTTAGCTTTTTATACAGCCGTCGGTGACACCTGTCGGGTGTTTTACCTAGGGTACACACAATAGCCTTCTTGTTAATGGATCGTATTCGGAATGTTTTCCAAATTGTTCAGCTAATTTACCTTACTGTTATCTGTAAGATCATACTTCGTACCTATCCTGACTGGAGGAACAGGTACAATGATTGAACTCACCTCGTCCCTATGTATCTGACACATCATTTTATCAGGAAAAGTCGCCTATTCACTTGGGTGGCTAACACTGAATATGTAGAGTTTTCTGGTTTGCATACAAACGATAATTTTATGGATAGAGGTGAGGGGTCTTGGAATGTGATTAAAGAGGCATTAATTAAGTGGCGTGATAGGTTGGATGGTTTGCCAGTAGAAATAGTTTGAAACCAAGAGTGTAAAGTATGAGTTCTTTTTTGTTGAGTCCGTCCTTTATTTCAGTATATTTTATTTCAATTGTGTCTTAGTAAGGAATTCCTTAATGTCTATGTATGTGGAGATAATTTTGTTTGACAGGAAAATATAAAGTGGTTTGACTTTTTAATATATTCATGGTAATCTCTCTCTCTCTCTTCTCTCTCTCTCTCTCTCTCTCTCTCTCTCTCTCTCTCTCTCTCTCTCTCTCTCTCTCCTATGGTTAGTTTAAGCCTTTAGGACAAGGCAATCTTTTTGTTTGGGGGCGGGAAAAAGTATTACAATCCTTTTGCAAATGATTTTCAAACTTCTTTATCCATACTTGTGTAAAAATTCAAAATTTTTGGAAAATCCACAAAAATCTTTGTTACAAAGACTTTTCCAAAAATAGGATAAGTACACCATAAATGATGAATATAATGGTTGAACTCTATCTCCTTTTCAAGCTTAAGGACACTTTTTGCTTCACCAAGTAGTTGAGTTTTATACTACATTTGCATGAGCATAAGCATGGCATTCACTTGTATTTATTACAGATTACATGTGCAAATACAACTACACCTTGAGAAACTTGAGGACTAAGTGTGGAGACTTAACCCTGTGAGCTTTTGAGCCCCGTCCTTTTAGTTAAACACTTGTTTACCTTAGCCTACCCTAATGATTTACCCCTTAGGTTGACCTTTTTTAGCCTTTTTTGTTACTAAACCATTTTCTTGAGCCCATTATGCTTTACCCAAGTCCATTGTGGGAGTAAATACCCTTAAAATGTTTATGTCCTTTTACCCACTATTTTTGGACCATGAGGTTGATTATTTATGTGGTTACAAGAAGAAAGGAAAAGTACAAAGAAATCTCCAAACTAGTGAGATAAACCAAATATTGAATATTAAAAAATTTGAAGAAATTCCAGAAAAAGCCAAAATCTTCCAAAACCAATTCAAATCCAAAACGAAAAGAAGATTCCCAAATTTGGCTAGATCGAGCTTCATTGAACTTTTCCCAAAAGAAAATGAGAAACACTTCTTCCCAAAAATTAAAATTCGAAAAATTTCTCCATTTGCTATTATTACAAATCACAAGTGTTGAAGGCCCGAATGTCCTAAAAATGTTTCACAAAAGCCTTTTCCATTTCTAGCCATGTCCTAAGCCAAGTTACAACCCATTACTGTCTTTTGTAGATCTAAGCTGATATGGTAGGATGTGGCGAGTAAGTGAGAATGTACTAAGGTGAAAAGCCCAACATCTCAAGCAAGGCTAATTTTTTCTTTGAAACTAAGTTCATTCCATTACACTAGTCCGTTCTTATTGATATATGTGAGATGATTGTCCATCTTCCTTCCTCACATAGAGGTAAAATGATAAAACACCATCTCTGAGTGACTTTATTTTTGAGTGTATATCTGTGAGGCTGATGTCAAGGCGACCTTTCCAAAGGTGACTTAAGACCCTTGGTAGTATGGGTACATGCATGTCTTCAATGCATTTGAAACCGTTATGCTTGGTTTATATTTCATATCTTATTCATGCATTTGTAGTATGCT
This sequence comes from Aquilegia eximia, assembly GCA_023053565.1. Lineage (NCBI taxonomy): Eukaryota > Viridiplantae > Streptophyta > Magnoliopsida > Ranunculales > Ranunculaceae > Aquilegia > Aquilegia eximia. The sequence continues at coordinate 8,986,624 of JALIGU010000010.1, forward strand.
ATCTCATATGAACGATTTTGCAATACTTATCCTTGATATGACCATTATGAGGTAAATGGTGGAAAATCTTGTTCCTTGGATTAGTCATTATTAGTAAGTTTGTTGGTATCTTCTCTGTAAAACCCTCAGGAGACTATAACTCCTCCACCTGGGAAATCTTTGTGGTTAAAAACCTTGATGCATATGGTTAATGCAATAACATTAGTTTTACTTCGCTTTTGAGTCCTTAATTCTTTCTTCTCATCTTTGCTCGAGGACAAGCAAAGTGCTGTTTGGGGGTATTTGATCAGTCCTCAAAAGTGTATATTTATCCCCCGAATAACAACTTGTTTGTATTGCACTTAGCTTATGTTATCATGCTATATCTATTGATTAGTGCTTTCTTGTCTACTGTGTAGGTTTTATGAGCCGAAATGAGAATATTATGTTAAAGCCCGCCAAAAATCAAGAAAAACAAGCAAAAAAGTGTTATTTGCACAAGAGGAGGAGAATTGATATTTGCACCCACCAGATCTGCTGACGGTACCCACGGTCAGACCAGTTGACTTGAATTGATGTCAAAGTGGGGTGGTCCAAATCTCAGCCCAAACCATGTCCTATTGAAGCCCACAAGTCAGAATTTCTATTTTAGGCCTTATTTAAGTCCAAACTTAAAAAGGCTCCATAAGAAGATCCAGAAGTCTGATTTGGGCCCATGAGCTATCAAACGGAAGGTCTTGGTCCGAATTAGAACTTAAGCCCAAGCAAATTAGGTTTGCAAAAGACCCAATGTCTCAAGAATACCAACAACAGCAGCCACGGATTTGACCTAAATTGGAAGTCATGCAAGTATTCTACTTTGTATTTTCTATATAAGAGAAGTAGTAGGTAAGGTTTAGGTATCTTTAGTTTTATCTTTAGATCAAGCTTTTGATGAATTGAAAAAAAATTCATCTTCTTCTTCTTCTTTTGTATCGAACTCAATATTAATTCTATTATTTTTTCAATTATGATGTTTGTTAATTTATTTATTTATTCCATGGTGTCATCATCAAGGATGAGTAGCTAAATCTCCTTAGGGTGATGGTTGAAGCACTCTAGATGATGCAAAAGCACCATGTTTGTTATTATTGTTCATTGTGATTCAAAGTTCTTAATGCTTATTTACTTCTATTTGTGATATGAGGTAAGTATGATTATTTACATGTTATTGTTATCCATGATGTTAAAATATTATTGTTAGGGTTTAGGGAGACTATAACTCTCGATGCAGGATTCTATAGACGCTTTATTCAAGATTTTTCAAAAATAGCTCGCCAATTAACTAATTTATTGCTTAAGGATCCACCTTTTGATTTAACAAAAAAATGCAAGAGTGCTTTTGAAAATCTTAAGACCGCCCTCACGACTGCACCCATCATTAGGCCACCTGTTTGGAGTAAACCCATCATCAGACTTTGCTGTTGGGGCCGTTTTAGGTCAACGTCTAGATAGTAAGTCACATGTCATATATTATGTTAGCAAGTCTGTCGATGACGCTCAACGTAAATACACGACAGCTGAGAAAGAATTATTAGCAATAGTTTATTCTATTGATAAATTTCATTCCTACCTTTTAGGTACTCGTACTTTGATCTTCACGGATCATGCTGCCATTAGATTTCTTCTCTTCATGAAGGAAATTAAACAGCGCCTTATTCGTTGGATTCTATTGCTTCAAGAATTCGACCTTGAAATTAAACATAAAAAAGGGACCGAAAATGTAGTAGCCGACCACTTGTCTAGACTCGACCGTCATGAGGATTCTAGTGTCATTTCTGAGAATTTTCCTGATGAGCTTCTTTCTGCAATATCGAATGCTCCATGGTTCGTAGATATAGTTAATTACTTGGCGAGCAACCAGTTTTCAAGTCATTGGAACAAGTAAGATAGATCAAAATTCCTTGCCAATGCCAAGTATTATTTCTGGGATGACCCTTACCTTTTTAAGTACTGTCTTGACCAAATCATTCATCGTGGTATTCCCGATTGGGAGCAACAAGAAGTCCTTAAGTTCTGCCATGAGCATGCTTGTGGTGGACACTTTAGTGCCAAAAAGACAGCTGCTAAAGTATTGCAGTGTGGTTTTTATTGGCCAACTCTTTTTAAGGACGCTCACCTACATTGTACTGTGTGCACTCGCTGTCAACAACTAGGGAAATCACTAGGCGACACATGATGCCCTTACAGCCAATACTTCCTGTCGAAGTGTTTGATGTTTGGGGAATTGATTTCATGGGCCCTTTTCCTGGTTGTCATGATTTTTTGTGCACTCTGGTCGCAGTAGACTATGTTTCTAAATGGATCGAGGTCATCCCCAAAAGGCACAACAACCAAGAAACTGTAGTAAATTTCTTCAAAGAGTATATATTTGCCTGATTTCACACTCCCCGTGCGATAATTGGTGATGGGGGGAACCATTTCTGCAATAAAGTTTTTAAAAAACTTGTCTAAAAGTATGGATTTACTCACAAAGTGGCCCTTGCGTACCATCCGCAAACCAATGCACAAGCTAAGGTTTCAAATAGAGAGATTAAAAACATTTTGCAAAAAACACTTGACCCCGAAATGGTTTATTGGTCTTGTAGAGTCAGTGATGCATTATGGGCCTATCGTACTGCTTTTAAAACTCCCATAGGCATGTCTCATTTTCGTCTTGTCTTTGGAAAACCCTGTCACCTACCTGTAGAGCTTGAGCACTGACCCTTCTGGGCAATGTGACAAGCTCAACTTAAATCTCGACCAAGCAGGTAAGAGGGGAAAACTCCAACTTTCTGAGCTTGAGGAACTTTGGAATGAAGCTTATGATCTTTCCAAGTCCTATAAAGCTAATATGAAAAAAACTACATGATCGTCAGTTCTTGCGTAGAGATTTTCAAATTAGGGACAAAGTTTTACTATATAACTCTAGGTTGCATTTATTTCCTGGTAAACTACAGTCTCGTTGGTCGGGTCCATTTGTTGTGTCTGCAGTGACTCCTTTTGGTGCTATCACTTGTTTAAACCCTGCAGACAGTTCTAAAGTTCAAGTCAATGGTCAACGTCTTAAGCATTTCCATGAATTAAGGTCCCCTGAAGTAAAAGAAACTCTCTTGGAGGACCCTACCTATTTAGACTAACCCTTGACCTGCTGGTATCCGGACCCTCTCTTACTCCATTCTGTTGTCTCTTTTTTTAAGGTGTGGTTGAAAGTGCCGGGACCATAGTCCACAAACTCTTACTGGCTGAGTATAATTGATTTAGTGCACGTTTTTCTCTTGAGCGTTATCACCAAACAGACATGTTTCCCGCTCTGTTTGGGGGTGGGGAAGTTATTTTCCATTTTCTTTTAAGTCTCGAGTATCTGACTTTAAAAGACTTGTGTTGTATTTTAGACATCAGGATTTCGCGCATTCCACTCTAGCGTTTATCTAGGGTGTGAATCCTGCTTGTCCGCCTGTCTGGCTAAAGACGTTAAACTTAGCGCTCCTGGGAGGCATCCCTATGTAGCTTCTAACCCGTTTGTGCTTTAGTGCTTCTTATTAGTGCCGTGTTTAGTGGCTTTTTAGCTAATAAACTATCTTTTGAATCTCCGTGTTAGTTCTGTTTGGGGATGGGTGCGGACCACCACTCTCTGTTGCGGTTTGATTAGTTAGATATTATTAAATTTACAAAGTTTAAATTATTTCAATTTTTAGAATTTTTAATAATTATTGTGTGATTGTTTATGTGGATTAGTCATTGTAGTAAGTTTGTGGGTATTTTCTCTGGAAAACCCTCAGGAGACTATAACTCCTCCACTTGGGGAATCCTTGTGGTTAAAAGCCTTCATGCATATGGTTAATGCAATCACCTTAGTTATAATTCTTTATGAGTCCTTTATTTTTTCTTCACATCTTTGCTTGAGGACAAGCAAAGTGCTGTTTGGGGGTATTTGATCGGTCCTCAAAGGTGTTATGTGCACAAAGGAAGGAAAATCGATATTTGTACCCACAAGATCTGTTAAGAGCACCACACGGTCAGTTCTGTTGACTTGACTTTAGGTCAAAGTGGGGCGGTCCAATTCTCAGCCTAAACCGGGTCCTACTTAAGCCCACAAGTCAGAATTTCTATTTTAGGCCTTATCTAAGTCCAAACTTAAAAAGACTCCACAAGAAGATCTAGAAATCTGATTTGGGCCCATGAGTTATCAAACTGAAGGTCTTGGTCCAAACTACAACCTAAGCCAAAGAGAATTAGGTTTTTCTAATTACCTAATGCCTCTAGAAGACCAACAGCAGCAGCCACAAATTTGACCTAATTTGGAAGTCTTTGTATGCAAGTATTCTACTTTGTAATGTCTATCTATATTATAACCGACACTTATAAACTTGGTAAAAAGACAAACAAAGGTCAAGATTTGCACATGAGATTATAGAGATTGAGTTTTAATGAGATTATAGAGATTGGGTTATTTAACCCATGCAATGCACGGGTGTTATTTTATATGTAAGTTTTACGTGTTATAATTTGATTTTGATTTTTGCTATTGAAATTGATTGAAAGTAGAATTTTATTACGTGTATGTATATTTATTTTATAAGTCCTCCATAAAATTATCTATATTATAACCGACACTTATAAACTTGGTAAAAAGACAAACAAGGGTCAAGATTTGCACATGAGATTATAGAGATTGGGTTTTAATGAGATTATAGAGATTAGGTTATTTAACCCATGCAATGCACGGGTGTTATTTTATATGAAAGTTTTACGTGTTATAATTTGATTTTGATTTTTGCTATTGAAATTGATTGAAAGTAGAATTTAATTACGTATATGTATATTTATTTTATAAGTCCTCCATAAAATTATTGTTGTCCTGATTTAAAGGTTTTATTTTTTAAGTTTTAGATCAAATTAATTTAAATTGTATTCTCATTTTTTGTGTAGTCATCGAAGATATAATGTGAAATAATAATAGAGATTGGGTTTTAATGAGATTATAGAGATTGGGTTATTTAACCCGTGCAATGCATGGGTGTTAATTTATATGTAAGTTTTACGTGTTATAATTTGATTTTGATTTTTGCTATTGAAGTTGATTGAAAGTAGAATTTTATTACGTATATGTATATTTATTTTATAAGTCCTCCATAAAATTATCTATATTATAACCGACACTTATAAACTTGGTAAAAATACAAACAAGGGTCAAGATTTGCACATGAGATTATAGAGATTGGGTTTTAATGAGATTATAGAGATTAGGTTATTTAACCCGTGCAATGCATGGGTGTTATTTTATATGTAAGTTTTACGTGTTATAATTTGATTTTGATTTTTGCTATTGAAATTGATTGAAAGTAGAATTTTATTACGTATATGTATATTTATTTTATAAGTCCTCCATAAAATTATTGTTGTCCTGATTTAAAGGTTTTATTTTTAAGTTTTAGATCAAATTAATTTAAATTGTATTCTCATTTTTTGTGTAGTCATCGAAGATATAATGTGAAATAATAATAGAGATTGGGTTTTAATGAGATTATAGAGATTGGGTTATTTAACCCGTGCAATGCATGGGTGTTATTTTATATGTAAGTTTTATGTGTTATAATTTGATTTTGATTTTTGCTATTGAAATTGATTGAATGTAGAATTTTATTACGTATATGTAAATTTATTTTATAAGTCCTCCATAAAATTATCTATATTATAACCGACACTTATAAACTTGGTAAAAAGACAAACAAGGGTCAAGATTTGCACATGAGATTATAGAGATTGGGTTTTAATGAGATTATAGAGATTAGGTTATTTACCCCGTGCAATGCACGGGTGTTATTTTATATGTAAGTTTTACGTGTTATAATTTGATTTTGATTTTTGCTATTGAAATTGATTGAAAGTAGAATTTTATTACGTATATGTATATTTATTTTATAAGTCCTCCATAAAATTATTTTTGTCCTGATTTAAAGGTTTTATTTTTAAGTTTTAGATCAAATTAATTTAAATTGTATTCTCATTTTTTGTGTAGTCATCGAAGATATAATGTGAAATAATAATAATAATAATAATAATAATAATAATAATAATAATAATAATAATAATAATAATAATAATAATAATAATAATAATAATAATAATAATAATAATAATAATAAATTACTATTATTTTATAATATTTTTTGAGGATTTATTTACTGTATTTGTTTATCTATATAATTTTCTTAACAATTTAAATAATATAATTTGACGTTTTTAATTTAGAGTGTAAATTATATCTCCAAGCTCACAATCCAAATTCTTGACATTATTTTGCTTATGTTACTATATTTTTATTTTTTTAACAAAAGATTTAATTTTAACTTTTGGCAAAATACCAATATTTTGGATAAGATGTTCAATTGATTTGGTTTGTATACATATTGATTTAACCAAGTTATAGTGTTTACTTCTTTTGATTTTTGAATATATTTTGGATAAATTTTAGTTATGTGATTTTAATAAATAATCTTTTAATTTTGGTTTAACAAAATTCTCTTCAATTAAAACATCAGTTTTTTCATATTGATCAACTTTTGATATTTACAAATTAGTGTTTATCTTATATTGGTTAACTTTAAATATTTAATTTGGAGTGAAATTACTTAAATAGACTTACTAATTAATTATTGCATAAAAGTTCTAAAATGACCTTTCAATTTTAAATTTTAATCAAATTCTCTTCAATTAAAGCATCAATTGATTTATAATTTAGAGAGAGAATATTTGCTTAACGGCATGCCTAACTTTAATAGAGAGTATAGATTCTATTATACAACTCTATCTGTCTCATACGTCTCTCCCTGTTATCGATCAGTTTTAGCTTATCATCAAACCTCTATGACCTCTCTACTCTCATATTTTCATCAATGAAAACTTTGTTTTTTCTCTCTTTTTTAACAAAGAAAAATTTGGAATTCAAGTTTTTTTGTGTTTAATTTAATTTTTATTTTCAGTATCTTTAGCCAAAGTCAATTATACAAATAATACATACAACCCATCCTTAAACCTGGACTATATGAGCTTTATACAATTAATTAATATTTCTATTTTTAATTTGATATTTAACTAACGATTCTATTAGTGATTTCAACCTAATACTATCGTTGTTGCTTTCATGTCAATGCTTCAAATTTTATTTATAAGTGAATAGTTTTAATTTCATCTATACATTTTCAGAAAAATCAAAATTTTCGCAAACAAAAAATTTTGTTTTATGGATATAATGGTGTGTTGAGGTGATAGCAAAGACTATCACTAATGTAAGTACTTACTTTTCAACAATATTTTTTATGTTGAATTGCTGGAAATTCAATGACGAAACTATTGTGGAACTGGATGTTTCCATCGAAGAAAAGCTACTATGGATTATCACCTAACAAAGCCAAGTTTCAATTTAAAAATCATGTCTTCACCAATGGTAAATGTTGATTGATTACTTAGATATATTTTTTCTTTATATACAAATGGTTGAATGAATGCCGTAACTTCTTTGTTGCAGCCACACAAAATCAGGAAGTAATAAAACCGATATTTAAGAATTCAAATGAGCTTATGAGATCAGCAGAACAACTATTCTGAATGATAAATGAACCATCAGATTCACCAAACAATCTTTCAATCTCTTTGAAATCGGCCTTGGAAATTTCTGACTATAGCTATGAATCTAATAAACAATGAAGCACAAAGGTCAACCAGTTCATTTTTGCCCATAGTATAAATAGTCTTTCACAACCTCTAGAAAGTTTTATCAGAATATGATTAATTGAATACTTCCAGTACCACAGGTTGGTTGGGTTTGCATGAAAAGACGTTCTTATAGGATAAAGAATTCATGCAAAGGGTTGGTTGACAAATTTTTGCACGCCAGACACATTTCCATTCTTAGGTTGTGCGATGTCTGCAAGGTCTATCATTAATATTCAAACTGGTCTTCTGGAAAAAAATTCATCAGAAAATAAACAATTTTCGTCACCGTGTTTGGTGATCTGTGATTCAGGCAATGTTTGGTTACACTTAAATTTGTATGTTGGGCCTTGGATACATTCATGAATTAATCTACTGCATCTTACCAGCCCATTTTATCCCCCACAACACATAATTCTTGCCCAAGATTAATTGTGCATGATAACTTCTATTGAACTAATTTTAGGGCAAATATGTGTACATTTTAGCTAACTGAGATTGATTTTGAATTTAGTGTCTACAAATTTTACTTTGTTGTTTATACAATTTAATCAAAGAACACATCCATTTAACCATCACTTTACTATAAATCCGAGAATTACCGGCCATTTGCCTTGAATACTATCATTTTGTTCCTTAATTAAACATTATATTTCAGCGTATGTAGCAAGGGGTGGGTGGTACTAACATACTGTCAACGAAATCCAAGGAATTGTGTGGCATTATTCTGAAAGTTCATAGGAACAGAAAATATATCGGTTTAAGAGATGCATACTAAATTATGACAGAATGATTGTATCCTTCAAGATGATTGGGTGGTAAAAGTATATTCTACAGATAGATCTGATATAGAAATAATACTGTAGAGCAAATTGTGTTGTAGGGAAGAACGAATGATTGGACGGGCAAAACGTAAACAGTTTACTGAAGTTGGTTTATGGTTGTTATTTTCCTTTGTATTTTGCAGTCATTGGGTCATACCTGATGGTGCGTCAGTCATGCTGACCAAGAACTGCATCATGCTTTGATGAGGTTAATGTTACACGTACCATCAGTGTAAAGTTGAGACTGGTGACAATTATAGATAGGTGCTTCTGAGTTTGTAGATATATGATTATGCTCCTTAATATAAGTGACAGTAAACATCTTTAGCAAGAGAATAACCTAACCGAGCAACCAAAGCAAGTAGGTACTAAATATCTCGCACGTAGTGGAAATTATGATGGAGATTTGGAATAACAGAAACATGGCATTAGAACCTTGAGTTCAACTTCATCAGAATGGCAAATACTAATTTTAATTTTGTTGTGCAATGTGAAGATAGTTTATGGGAAACTCAATCATTTCAGTTAGGCTTCTAGCCATGGTTTAGAAAATTACAAAAGGTGGGACTGAAAAATATACAGGGAATTCAACAGGGTGGCTAACACCTTGCAAAGAATGATATCCATTAACCTCTTCTTATTCGAACTTTTAGATCATTAAACCACGATATGAGGACTATTCTATCGTACAATGTGATGAGGATTGTTTGACCAAGTTGATCAACCTTCATATATGGAATATGACATGAGGACTATTCTATCAAACAGTTGTACAAGCCATACTTGGAGGCATATTTTTCAGATTTTCCAAAGAAGATAACACCTACACATTTATTCATTAATCATGGCATAGGAAATGACCTTTAAAATGCATCTAGAAAATGGAATTACTATGCAAACATCACAATAAGACGTTGCAAATGGTGTAAAGGTAGGTTCATCATCAAAAGAAGGTGATCCACATATATCCTATGCTATGGTTTAGGGTCAAATGCTCAACTCAGGGATTTTCTTGACAAAAAATGAAGTCGAAAAATGGTCTAACAACTATTTTCAAGAAAGAATGGAATATGTGAAACTAATAGAAAAGATTCGTACAGCTGCAATTGAAAATATCAATTCAGAAGACAGAAGTCACGAAGATGAAGCTATGGAAATTTAATATATTCTTTATTTTATCTCTGTTAAATTTATTTCTGTCTACAACAAATAATAGTATAGGATTTATTTTTCAGTAACAAAAAGGTTTAATTATCTCTATGATTTACATATAGAGGACTTTGCAAATTACATTAGAGCAATCACAATTTTTTGGTGTTTATTATCATTGAGTTACTCATACAGATATAAAAATAAATTCAAATTAACTATTTTAATTAATTTATGTAACGCCCCGGGATTTCGTCCTCGCTCATCCCGGTGCGTCGAGCACCATACCGCTCACTAATGTCAATATTGTCCCCCTTTAGTCACTGTGGATATCCAGCAGTAGAGGGTTTTGGATCAGGGCCCACCCATGTGGTTCACCCCAAAAGGCCTTGACATTAGTTAGAGTATGGTTAAGCTCTACATACTACCAATACAACCACTTCCTTGGCAATGTGGGACTAACACCAACTCATGGGTGTTACAATCTCACCACCTTAGAAATAGAGCCGTCCTCGGCTCTGCAGTACGCTCAGTACAGTCCCAAAATCTCCGACGTTCCCTGCCAAGTGAGACAAGTACCTGGCGCTCCCTGGGCCTTTCCAGCATACTTCCCACCTGCAACAGGCGACCCGTCGTCGGCTCTGATACCAACTGTAACGCCCCGGGATTTCGTCCTCGCTCATCCCGGTGCGTCGAGCACCATACCGCTCGCTAATGTCAATATTGTCACCCTTTAGTCACTGCGGATATCCAGCAGTAGAGGGTTTTGGATCAGGACCCACCCATGTGGTTTACCCCAAAAGGCCTTGACATTAGTTAGAGTATGGTTAAGCTCTATATACTACCAATACAACCACTTCCTTGGCAATGAGAGACTAACACCAACTCATGGGTGTTACAATCTCACCACCACTTTAGAAATAGAGCCGTCCTCGGCTCTGCAGTACGCTCAGTACAGTCCCAAAATCTCAGACGTTCCCTGCCAAGTGAGACAAGTACCTGGCGCTCCCTGGGCCTTTCCAGCGTACTTCCCACCTGCAACAGGCGACCCTTCGTCGGCTCTGATACCAACTGTAACGCCCCGGGATTTCGTCCTCGCTCATCCCGGTGCGCCGAGCACCTTACCGCTCGCTAATGTCAATATTGTCCCCCTTTAGTCACTGCGGATATCCAGCAGTAGAGGGTTTTGGATAAGGGCCCACCCATGTGGTTTACCCCAAAAGGCCTTGACATTAGTTAGAGTATGGTTAAGCTCTACATACTACCAATACAACCACTTCCTTGGCAATGTGGGACTAACACCAACTCATGGGTGTTACAATCTCACCACCTTAGAAATAGAGCCGTCCTCGGCTCTGCAGTACGCTCAGTACAGTCCCAAAATCTCCGACGTTCCCTGCCAAGTGAGACAAGTACCTGGCGCTCCCTGGGCCTTTCCAGCATACTTCCCACCTGCAACAGGCGACCCGTCGTCGGCTTTGATACCAACTGTAACGCCCCGGGATTTCGTCCTCGCTCATCCCGGTGCGTCGAGCACCATACCGCTCGCTAATGTCAATATTGTCCCCCTTTAGTCACTGCGGATATCCAGCAGTAGAGGGTTTTGGATCAGGGCCCACCCATGTGGTTCACCCCAAAAGGCCTTGACATTAGTTAGAGTATGGTTAAGCTCTATATACTACCAATACAACCACTTTCTTGGCAATGTGGGACTAAAACCAACTCATGGGTGTTACTGAACCGAAACCGAACCAAAAATTTAAAGACGGTCCGGTCCGATCCTAAAAAGTAATAGGACCAGGACCAAACCGATCCTAAAAAGTAATAGGACCAGGACCAAACCCTCTACTGCTGGATATCCGCAGTGACTAAAGGGGGACAATATTGACATTAGTGAGCGGTATGGTGCTCGACGCACCGGGATGAGCGAGGACGAAATCCCGGGGCGTTACAGTTGGTATCAGAGCGCTTGGTTAACTTAGGCTGAGAAGGTCTAGGTGATCCTCGGAATGTGGAATGGGTGATAAGTTTGAAGGAGTTAGATGGCTATCTAATAATAATTTAATCTTTTCAATGAAGGTCATGGCGGGAAGAGGACGTGGTCAAGTCTATCAGTTGACTCAAGACCAGATGAATCAGTTGTTGCTAGCAGTTGCAGGCAACAATGGGGGTAATGGTGACCCATTTGCTAAGAGGAACAAAGACTTCCTCAATCTGGGTGGTATAAAATTCGATGGTAAGGGAGACGGGAAAGCTGCAGTGTTATGGCTTCGTCAGACAGAAGCCGTGTTTGCAAAGATGGTATTGACTGAAGTTCAGAAGCAGGAGCTCGCTTCCCATCAGTTGGAGGGTGGAGCATTACTTTGGTGGGACGCTTTGAAGGTCAGGCTTGACCTCACCACTCTGACTTGGGAGGAGTTCGGGAATACTTTTGAGGGAAGATACCTTTCGAGTGCTTACAGAGACCGATTAGTGGATGAATTTCTGAATCTGCGACAGGGTACTATGACCGTAGCAGAGTATACGAATTGATTCAATGAGTTGTCCATGTTTGCTCCACACATGGTGGATACAGTCGAGAAGAGAAATCATCGTTTTATTAAGGGCCTAGGGCACTATGTGTCGAAGCAACTGATTCCATTTGAGCACGAGCCATTTGATAGAGTCCTGAACCTCGCCATAAAGTATGAGGAGAAGGAACAGGAGTTTAGAACTGAGAAGAGCAAAAAGACAGGTGATAACTTCAGAGACAGGAACAGACACAAGCCTTATGATCCTAACTTCAGGGGTCGACGTTATGACAACAACCCAGAGAGGAACCAGGGTTACAACAGGCCACCGGGAGAGAACCAGGGTTTCAGACACCGTGGTGGGTATGGGCGTGGTGACAACCGAGTTAGAGCAGGAGCACCACCACCACCAGCAGCACCAGGGCAACCTGCCCCAGGTTTGCCTTATAGGCCAGCACCTTTACAGTTACCAGCGCCAGGAGCATTAGCAGGGCCGATCAGGGGTAACTGTTGGAACTGTGGAGGACCATGACATCGTTCTGCTGAGTGTCGTCGACCAGTGAACAACAACCAGGGGAGGCCAGCACATCAGCCGAACCGAGGGAGAGCCTTTACCGTTTTGCCTGCATTTCAGGGACTGGAAGGTACTTTTGATTGCTCTCAGTTTAGGTTCCAAGTATTGTTTGATTCTGGTGCATCGCATTCATTTATAGCTAAGCAGATAGTAGATAAGTATCAGATTATGACTACACCTTTATCCCAACCTTTATATCTTCGGACACCTATGGGAGGTTCGACTTGTTTGTTCTACTAGTGTAAGAACTTTGTTCTGACATTCATGGGTAGACAGTTTGTTATTGATCTGGTTGTTTTAGATTTTGAGGGCTATCAGTTTATTTTGGGTTTTGATTGGTTGAGTCGCTATCATGTTATTTTGGATTGTGCTGGAAGGAGAGTTATAGTGGATACACCAGGTTTACCCACATTGGTACACAGTTGTGTTAGTAGGGATGATTCGATTATATCTAGCTTTTTGATGTCTATGGCTGCCCAGTCGATCGATATTAGTGATGTGGCGATAGTTAAGGATTATCTAGATGTGTTTGAGGAGATTCCAGGTTTACCACCTAAGAGAGAGGTGGAGTTCCGTATTGATTTGTTGCCAGGAACGGCACCTATTTCTAAGACTGCTTACAGGATGGCGCCTAAGCAGTTGGCAGAGATGAAGACCCAGTTAGAGGAGTTGCTTAAGAAAGGGTATGTGATATTTGATGATTTATTTGATTTGGTTTATTCTTTTGGTATATATGTGTGAGCCTTTTGAGGTGTGTATGAACCACAAGTTCATACGTCCAAGCAATTCTCCATGGGGAGCTCCAGCTATTTTAGTCTCTAAGAAGGATGGGACTTTGAGGATGTGCATTGATTACCGTGAGTTGAACAAGGTGACAATCAAGAATAAATATCCACTGCCGAGAATAGATGATTTGCTTGATCAGTTGAAAGGAGCAGCCGTGTTTTCTCAGTTGGATTTGAGGAGGGGTTACCATCAGATGGGTGTAGAGGAAAAGACTATACCACTGACTGCTTTCAGAACTCGATATGGATTGTATGAGTTTCCAGTAATGCCTTTTGGGTTAACTAATGCTCCAGCATTTTTCATGGATTTGATGAACCGGATTTTCAGGCCTTATCTTGATAAGTTTGTGATCGTATTCATTGATGATATTTTGGTGTATTCTAAAGATGCTCAGGAGGATGCGAAACATTTGAAAACAGTGTTGCAGATATTGAGAGATCACAAGCTATATGCTAAGTTTAGCAAATGTCATTTCTGGAAGAATGAGGTGCATTTCTTAGGTCACGTGATATCCAGAGAGGGTATTGCCGTTGACCCTGAGAAGGTTACTGCAGTTAGGGATTGGAAACAACCAACCAACCCTACAGAGATTCGAAGCTTTTTGGGGTTAGCTGGATATTACCGTCGTTTCATTGAGGAGTTCTCACTCATAGCGGAGCCATTGACCAAACTTACGAGGAAGAATGTGAAGTTCTTGTGGACTGACGATTGCGAGAAAGCTTTCCAGGAGCTTAAGCAGAGGTTAACTACAGCGCCAGTGTTAGTTATACCGGTTAGAGGAGGCAAGCTTGTGGTATTCACAGATGCCAGTGGTACAGGACTTGGTTGTGTTTTGATGCAGGATGGGAGAGTGGTTTCGTATGCTTCTAGACAGTTAAAGCAACATGAGCGAAAATATCCAGTGCACGATTTAGAATTGGCAGCTGTGGTGTTTGCTTTGAAGATTTGGCGTCACTATTTATATGGAGAGAAGTTTGATGTTTACACCGACCACAAGAGTCTGAAATACTTGTTCTCTCAGAAGGACTTGAACATGAGGCAACAGAGATGGATGGAGTTCATTAGCAGTTATGATTTTCAGATTCAGTATCAGCCTGGGAAGGGTAATGTAGTTGCAGATGCTTTGAGTAGGAAACATGCCACCGTTGCTATGATGATGATGGAGGAGTGGAAATCTTTGGAGACTATAGCGTCTCATGATGTGTACTTACAGCAGGGAGGTGAACAGGTCACCATTTGTTCTATGGAGGTGAAACCTATGATGATTAGCTTGATTGTGTCCAAGCAGCATGAGGCCCCTTTCTTGCTCCGAAAGCTTGGGCATTTAGTTGTGGATTTGTTAGATGATTGTCCCACATAATGGTCAGTTGGTGTTGATGGAGGTTTGAGGTATAGAGATCGATCGTGTGTTCCTGATAAGGATGGTTTGAGGAAGAATGTTATGGATGAGGCACATCGTTCTCGTTTCACTATTCACCCTGGTGGAACGAAGATGTACAAAGACCTGAAGAGGACTAATTGGTGGGAAGGAATGAAGAGAGACGTTGGAGAGTATGTTTCTAGGTGTTTGACATGTCAGCGAGTGAAGGTCGATCATCAGAGACCGTCAGGGTTACTTCAGCCTTTGTCTATCCCTCAGTGGAAGTGGGAGCACATTTCCATGGATTTTATTGATGGTTTGCCTAGATCACGGGGAGGCAATAAATCCATTTGGGTTGTCGTCGATCGATTGACTAAGTCAGCTCATTTTCTTCCTATTTCTATGAATAGGAATGCAGATAAGCTAGCAAAGAAGTATGTGAAGGAGATTGTCAGACTACATGGTGTTCCTGCTAGCATTGTTTCAGACAGAGATCCTATATTCACTTCCGAGTTTTGGGGTAGTTTTCAGACGGAGCGGGTAAACCAGATCCTAGAGGATATGGAACGTGCTTGTGCACTCAGCTTTGGTGGAGAATGGGAGGAACATCTACCTTACGTGGAGTTTGCTTACAATAACAGTTTTCAGGCGAGTATTGGTATGGCACCATATGAGGCACTGTATGGTAGACCATGTTGATCACCGGCTTATTGGGCGGAGGTTGGTGATACTGATATTCTTGGACCAGTGATGGTTCGCGAGACTACAGAGAAAGTAGATATCATTCGACAGAGATTGAAAACGGCTCAAAGCCGAATGAAGAGTTATGCAGATAATAGGAGGAAGCCACTCGAGTTTGCTGTAGGGCAGAAAGTGTTACTGAAGATATCCCCGATGCGTGGAGTTATGAGGTTTGGTAAGAAGGGCAAGCTGAGCCCCAGGTATGTGGGACTGTATGAGATCACTGACAGAGTTGGACCGTTGGCTTACAGGCTGGCATTGCCACCTGCCTTGAAGAAGATACATAATGTATTTCATGTCTCCATGTTGAGGAAGTGGAAAGGTGATGATAAGGATGAAGAGGATGATATTTATGCTCCAGAGCAGTTAGAAATTAATGAAGATGTTAACTACAGAGTGAGGCCAATTACTATCATTGATAGAGATGAGAAACGACTAAGGCGAAAGACATTGAAGCTGGTAAAGGTGCAGTGGAGTGATGTTCCGAGCGATGTCACATGGGAGCTGGAGGACAAGGTGCGAGCTAAGCACCCAGAATTGTTCGATTAATCTTTCTTCCAAATCTCGAGGCCGAGATTTCTTTTGAGGTGTGTATGAATGTAAACCCCCTCTTTTATTTTTATGCTAATTTTAATTTGGAATTAAGAGTAATTGCGTATAAGTCCCTGGACCAAGGGTTTAAGCATAATTACTATAAAGTAATGGACTATGGTTTAAATAACCCAAACTTGGAGAAAACATATCACGAACAGTTTGGTTTCCTCTTTGTTTGGAAACACGTCAACACGATCAAATATGGATTAAGCATGAACCGTTAGATCAGCCGACTAATTGCTCTATATAGAGATTGAAACAAGGGTTTGTTCGGATAGTTTTTTTTAAAAAAAAAGGTTTGCAGAGAGAGAAAGAGAGAGAGTGGCGGCGACCAGAATTGAGGAAGAAGAAGCAGTGCAAATAATAGTAGTTGCAGAGGTTGGGAGGAAGAAGAAAAAGAAGAAGAAGAAAGGACATACAGGAACTTTATAACAGTGAGTAGACTTAGTTTTATTGTGATTATATTTTTTTTGAAATATGATTGAGCACGTCGCTAAGAATAAGCATAGTACCAGATTGATTTCTCTTCTATTGATTGCTAACCATGGTAGATATATGTCATGTGTATTATGTCTGATCAGAAAAAAAAAAAAAACAATTGCTTGAGTTCCTGATTGGCCAACATGCTTAAAAGAAGTAGCATCTGTTAGATAGATTGACTTGAAAGTAAAACTAGATTAAGACTCTAAGTAGTTGCAGTGTAGTTGGTTTGACAGTACCAACGTACAGTATATGTTTTATGGTTGTCGATTGGCCGGGTTTTTCCTGTATTGATATAGTATGAACAGTTTATACAAGTTTATACATAAAGTCTAAAGAAATATTAGTATCTGGGGTAGCAACAAATTTCGGTGATATAAGTTATACAAGTGTACAGTAAACAGTTTTGCCGAGTTGCCGAGTTTTTATTTATTTATTA
Source organism: Aquilegia eximia (assembly GCA_023053565.1). NCBI lineage: Eukaryota > Viridiplantae > Streptophyta > Magnoliopsida > Ranunculales > Ranunculaceae > Aquilegia > Aquilegia eximia. The sequence goes on from JALIGU010000010.1 coordinate 9,003,794, forward strand.
TTTTTTTTTTCTTTAATTTGCACAGTACAGTATATTCCTATTTATCGGGATATATAAATTTATGTTGGAGGTATAGTAAGGAGATATTGGATAAAACTGAACATGGCATGGGAACCTCAGTTTATGTATAGCCGGCAGTTGCTGCGCAGCCAACCTTGTTTTCTGGTCCAATGGATAAACTTGTTAGTAGAGAAAGGTATATCTGAAATATTATATTGGGAAATGCTACTATTAAAATGGACTTGGAATTTAATCGTTTTAAAAAGGATTGTGTGATTGGTTGGTCAGTTTAGTTGTTTTGGTAGTCGCCCAAGCATTAGTACATTTGCCGCACCTGTGGAATTAGGATTAAGAAATTAGATATCACCCTAGATGGCTTAGCCTGCGGGTTGACACTTGGAATATATTTTTGTTGGGTATTTCCTAGACGGCTTAGCCTGCGGAACTGACCCTACAGACCTTCATAGCCTTCGGGGTTGGTCTGGGCGCCACATTAGAAAGCTCAAGGGAGCTAGTAGAGGCCATGAGTTAGGCATACGTCGAGGGCTAGCCAAAGCTTGCAGGTGAGCACCCACTTGGGTTTTGGTTTCCGCGTAGAGGGTCTTAACCATGGTCAAGGCACACTGGTGCAGTGTGGGTATGGCAAATGTGTGGAGTGCATCCTGTGGGAGGTGTAATAGTGATTGGGTATAGGTTGTGAAGTGTGTTTGGGTGAAATGATTGATTTGTAGTGATTGAGATATAGTGTCGAGATTTAAGATGCCGGGAATTATATATTATTGTACTAACACAGTTTTGCAGGAGGATAGGTCAATTAACATTTCTTGCAGGGCTCGACCTATCCTAATAGGAGGTGCAGCTCAGGTAATGTATTATTATAAGATATAATATTAATTTAGTAAACGAGATAAAAGTACAAAGACCGCGGAGTCTTTTTTGCTAATAATTCTTATGGTTGCACAACACCAATATTTATAACCCCTTTGGTTAATCCAATTGGTAACCCAATTCATAAATCACAACTTAGATTTCTAATAGATTAGAAACCCTTATTGAATCCTAATAGAATTCCACCACACTTGTTGCCAAATAAGGAAACTAATTACTAATAGGAATCCATTACATGTAAGCTCCACATGTCACTTTTCTACAATTCTCCACCTCAGCGAAGATTGTACAAACTGAGCCGACCATAATGAACCCATACGTACTTCTCCTGCACTACACAAGCATCATCTAATCTTTGCCCCCACACGCCGATAAGGGGCACTACCCCGAAAGGCCTCAACATTTGGAAAGATTGATCAAGTTAAGGCAATGCCTAAACTTGACCTCCGAAACCACCTTAGTGAACAACTCTCATAAAACTTTCTTCTCAAACTCTTTACTCAATTGTTTCTTCAAAGAAACAATACATGACTTGTTTTTTGCAGCTACAAGCATGTCATCCACATAGAGTAAGAGAAATATAACAGACCCATCTTGAAGCTTTATGAAAATAGACATATAGATCATATTTTATTCTAGAGTACCCTTGCTTCAACATAAATGTGTCAAACTTCTTATAACACTGTCGTGGTGTTTGCCTCAATCCATTTAAGGACTTCATCAGTTTGCACATATAGTCTTCTTTACCAACAACTTTATAATCATTGGGCTGTAAAATATATATGTCCTCCTCTAAATCTCCATGCAAGAAAGCAGTTTTGACATCTAGTTGTTCGAGCTCTAAATCAAACTGTGTCACGAAGGCTAACAAGACTCGGATGGAAGTGTGTTTAACAATAGGAGAGAAAACTTCATTATAATCCACACCTTCCGTTTGTGCATATCCCATAGCCACTAATTTTTCCTTGTAACGTACACCACTAGTTGTACCCTTGGAGTCTAGAATACCATCTTTCACTTTGAAAACCAACTTGCAACCAATCGACTTCTTACCCTTAGGCAACTTTACAAGTTTCCAAGTATTGTTCTTGTGAAGAGATTTCATCTCTTCATCCATCGCTGACTTCCATTCATGAGAATGAGAACTCCTCATTGCCCCCCTTAAAGGTAGAAAGTTCATCATCATAAAATATTAATAATGCAAAAGATGTAATATCCTCAAAACCAAATCGAACTGGTGTTTTTCTCAAACGTGGTTCACATTGAGATACTAAAGATGGCCACTCATGATGTTGCTCTAATTGTTGTTGTTGTAAAGTATCTTCAAGAGGAACCTCCTCTTCAATCTCATCATCTACACTCTTCGTGTCTGGATATGTGTCTGTAGTTATAACAATCACCTTTTTATTTATTGTAGATGAATATGGAACATTATGCTCCACCTACATGCTATCGTCATCATCATTGTCATTATCATCACCCTCATGTTGAGAGTCCCAACCTGTGAATTTTTTTTAATCAAGTATTGTTTTCTCATTAAAGGTCACATCACGACTGATCTGGAATTTATTCAACTCTGGGCACCATAAACGAAAACCCTTAATACCTTGTGGATATCCCAAGAAAATAGCTTTCCTGGCCTTGACTCCTAACTTATCTTCTCTGATATGAAAATAAGCAGGACAGCCAAACACCTTCAAATCTGATTAATCAGGAGGTGTACCAGACCAAACCTCCATAGGTGTCTTACAATCAATAGTTGTAGATGGTGATCAATTCACGAGATAGCACACCGTATTTACTTCTTCAGTCCACCATACCGTACACAAAACTGCATTGGATAATATGCATCGTGTTTTCTCTAGTAGTGTGCGATTCATACGCACAGCTACCCCATTCTGTTATGGTGTACCTTTCAATTGGTCTTCAGTGTATTCTCCACCATTGTCAGAACGTATCTTTTTCACAACACGGCCAGTCTATTTTTCAACCATAACTTTCCACTTCTTAAATAAATCGGTGACTTCGTTTTTGTGCTTCATGTGGTACAACCACACTCTCTGCGAGAAATCATCAATAAAGGTCACAAACCACCTTGCTCCTCCCTTAGAAACTATTGTAAAGGGACCCCATACATCTGAATGTATATATTCTAAAGTACTCTTAGTGCGGTGAACAGCGGTACCAAAACAAACTCTACATTGCTTGCCAAATACACAATGCTCACAAAAATCGAGAAGTTTTCTGGCCCCCATGCAAACCCTTTTTACCCAATATAGACTCGCTCATATGCCCTAGCCGCATATGCCATAACTGAGTAGAAGTTATTGTTTCTCATCAACCGCTTGAGAAATCATAGCCATAGCTCCACCTGAAACTATATCTCCAATAAGAAAATGTAAGTTTCCATGTCTTTTGCCCGTCAAATATAACCTGTCATCATAGTAAACCTTCAAGAAACCATTCTCACCGGTAAACTTGAAACCACTATCTTCAAGTACACTTAACGAAATCAAACCCTTTCTCAAATTAGGAACATGCCTGACTTCTGTCAAGGTTCTTACATTTCCATCATGCGCCTTGATCCGTACTGTACCAACACCAACTGTCTTGCTGGCATTCGAATTGCCCATAAGCACTTTACCACCATTTACTGCTCTGTAAGTTGTGAAAGACTCCCTATCTGGACACATATGATACGAAGCAGCTGAATCAAGACACCATCCTTCAGCTATAGCTATTTGACGTAACTGTTAACACCTCATCCTCATTGTCTCCAATAGACTTTACTACCTCATCACTACTTTGGGCAATGTTAGCAACTTCGGTGTTTGGATTAGATTTCTTCTTCTTCTCATTTTTAGCCCTAACCTTAAAACAATCTTTATTATAATGACCCATGTTATGACAATAATAACACTCCACATCCTCTTTTCAGAGATTTAGTGCGACTTTTAGAACTCGACGAAGCTCTATGTGATGATCTACCTTTAACATACATACCCTCAGCCTGAACTTCATCATCAGCTTCTTTTTTCTCTAATGGCTTTGGATTGAAACAACATCATCATAGACCAACTGCTTTGTGGTCTTTTTGTTTGCAATAAAATAATCAATTGTTGTTTCTCACAAAGATGGTAATGAACATAAGAAAATTATAGCTTTGTCTCCCTCATGTAGTATCACATCAATGTTTGCTAAGTCAGAACAGATCTTATTAAAATCATTAATATGATCAATCATAGACTTACCAGGTGTAAATCTTGTCGAATACAAACGCCTCTTTAGATAGAGTTCTGACGTCAAGTCCTTAATAAGATAGAGTTTCTCTAAGTTCTCCCATAACTTTTTTGTCGAGGTTTCACCGGTAAAATTGTGTATGATATCCATCGTCAAACATAACCTAATCGTACTGCAGGTATGTTGATCAAACTCTTCCCAATCTTCATTCGTCCAACCTGTTGGCAACTTTGTCGTTTCAGGTTTCCCCTTTAGAGGTTTGATCTGCTTCATACTAACAAGAATATCCTTCACATCCGTTTCCCACGATGTAAAGTTGTTCTTCCTATTGAATTTGATATTATCAAATTCATGCACCTTTGTGTACTTACTGCTGGATTTCAAAGAATTTGAATCAGCATCTTCTCTTCAATAATCAATACCACTCAAAAAAAAAAACAAGATTTGATTTTCATCAAAGTAAGAAAATCGGAATTGTCAACTTCAACGAAGTACTGAGAACAGAATACTTCGAACCAAAAAACGGATCGTTGTTTCAATATCTGAGCACAAAGTTATAGTCGTTTTACTATAGGGTATTGGATCTGAACAGATTCCTAAAACAAAACAAAACTGTTCCAAAATCTCGTCTTCAACCCAAAGAAAATAACCTTCGGCTCTTGATACCAATTTGTTATGATAAATATACAGGATCTTGATATTATTAATGAAGAAACAAACACAAAAAATGTAAACTAAAGCAGAAATACGAAAACACAATAATATACGTGGTTCCACAATGTGCCTACATCCACGGGACAAAGAGAGATAGCTTTATTGATAATTGAGAAATGAACTACACAATGACTAATGAAACCTTAGTTTAGGTTTCTCACAAATCTCCCTCACTCATACTTTCTTCTTTGCTCATAATTCTTATGGTTACACAACACCAATATTTATAACATCTTTGGTTAATCCAATTGGTAACCCAATTCCTAAATCAACAACAACTTAGATTTCTAATAGATTAGAAAGCCTTATTGAATCCTAATAAAATTCCACCACACTTGTTGCCAAATAAGGAAACTGATTCCTAATAGGAATCCATTACATGTAACCTCCACATGTCACTTTTCTACATGTCACTGTGGGCTACTATTATTAAACATATTCAATCCATTTGATTTACCATAGATATGCTCTGGGATTTAAAACTTAGGATTATCTCTGGGATTTAAAACTTAGGATTATATCAGTGTAATGTGATTTTGTATTACTGTACATGAAATGTCAATTTGTTGGTTTTTGTTTGACATTGAGTCTTTTTAATACTCATACTCTTAGATTTTATACTCAAACACTCTGATTGTAGTGTTAATTCTTGTTTACAAAATTCTTAAACAGTACAGTATATCTTGTGTATTCACTGCTAATAGCCTGCTATTATACTTGAATTACAATTACATAGATTTTGGAAACTTTGGAATAGGGCAGTATAAATAGTTTTAATTTTCTAAGATGTGGGGTAATATCATTTGTCCCCTTATGACTATCAGTATATTTATCTAGCAATATTGAAGATTTGATAAGGTACATAATTTGAGAAATTATTATATTAAAAGAAATACGGAACGGATTTGCTCTATAATCGAATGATGTTGTTTGCTTGATAGTTTAAATCTTCTTGTAGTCGCCCAAGCATTAGTACATTTCTGCATAGAGGTTTCAACCATGATCAAGGCACACTGTTGCGGTGTGGGTATGGCAAATGTGTGTAGTGCATCCTATGGATGTAACGATTGATTGGTAATGATTGAGATATAGTATTGAGACCTTGAGATGCCATGGGTTATATATTATTATACAATAATATTTTGTAGGAGGATAGGTCAATTAACATTTCTTGTAGGGCTCGACCTATCCTAATAGGAGGTCAGCTCAAGTAATGTATTATTATAATTTAAAGTTTATTTAATTATTAAACAAGTTATATATATATATATATATGCGGACCGCGGAGTCCTGTTATTTTATTGTTTTGGGGAATAAAATTCTCTACCCTTGTCTACACCAGCATTATTTGTTGACCCATGTTGTTTGTTTTACGTAGGTATGTATCTTTATGGAGCGTAGGTATGTATCTTTATGGAGCGTAGGCGGAGAAGAGCAACGAATTGAGCACGATAGAGAGCAACATCAGGAGACTCGTGTGGATCCAGTTGTTCGGGAAGGAGTTTGAGATCATAGGAGTTATCTTTCATAGTAGGTTTAGTCCTTTGATTCGTTTGTCATTTGATTACCCAAGTTTATTTCATTTATTGGATTATTGTTGATTGGGGAATACAGTACCTCAGTAGGAGTTGTTGAATTTTATTATTGGAGTTGTTTAATTCAGTATTTGGAGTTTTTGGATTATTTATGGAAATTTGTTGGAGTTCAAATTATTTGTATTGAAGAATTGCTTTTAATGATTACGGATTATTCACCTTGTCCAAATGTTTATTTAGATTACTGTCTTGATCCTTTTTTCCTTTCATTAGCACCTTGAGGGTAATTAAACTAATTCTCTTTTTTTGCCAATTTTTGGATATTAGGGTCGTGACATATCAAACAACCAAAACAAACTACGTTTCATCCAAAAGATCATAACATATATAAGCATGGGCTATTGACTCTCGCATTCCTAACCATTCTCATTGTTCCAATTAATATGAACACAAATAATGGACATGAAGAATCGGTGACACGACACTTGTGTATACACATTATACTCTTTACTGAACCTTATATATGTTTTTGAAATTTCAATTAAACCCATATATAAATGTCTCCAAACACAAGTAAAAATCTAAAACCAAAAGAAATAGAAATAGTAAAACAAAACGTCTACTCACTTGTATAAACATAAAAATTCAAATCTTTTTCTATCTTTCTTCTAGTTCTTTTTTTTCTTCTCCCAAATATGGTGTTGTAAAAAATATATATGAAAACCCTATGATTTTAATATAAATTATATGGAAAAGTTATTGGGCTTTATTCGAGGACCATAAATGAATTTGTTACTTAACCCAAATCCATCTACTTTTTTTTTTAATAATTAATATTTGATTATTCAACTTAAGAAAATTACTCTAAACCCTTAAAGGACATGTATGCAATATGTTATAATCAAACAAAATTTAAAGAATAAAAATTTATAAAAAAACAGGGTTTTACATGTCATCTATAGACTCATTATACTCCATAGTGAAAAGTTCATACTTATGCAAGTTGGCTAATTCTACTCTTTTTTACTTCAGAGGTACCTTCATAGATTACCTCAATTCTATCTTAAACTTCTTTGGCGGATTCACATGCCTACACCATATTAAATTCTTTTGTAGTTATACGACAATGAAGATTATTCAAGGCTTTGAAATTAAGTTGAATGAAGAGATAGTCTTTTTCGAAGTATTCACTCTCAATCTTAGGAACTTGGGTTTCACCAACTTTTTCACAGGCACAATGGGTTCATTCGAGATGAGTTTTTATACTTGGTAGTCTAAAGCTTGAAGATAAATTCCCATACGGGTTGTCCAATATATGTAGTTTGTGCCATTGAACAATGGCGGATGATTAGTCAATTGAGTCTCGCCCATAGTGGTTCCAATAAACAAATTAGCTATAGATGATCTTTAATTCTAAGACGATAAAGTCCAAAAAATAATTAGAGCCCTACGCTCTTATACCAATTGTTACCCAATAATGGCTAAAAGAGGGTGAATTAATATAAATACTAACAATGCCCAATTAAAAATTATTATTCAAAAATTCTTAACTTTAAGCTATTTATGGAATTCTAGATATGAAAAAATGAACACAAGTAAATACCTAGAGTTTAGAGAAGATTCAAACTCAAAGATGTGTTGACTAGCGTTCGGCGCTCCCACTTACGTTACCCCCTGTAAATGTAGTGTAAGTTTTATGCCGGAGAATTGGAGAAGATGATCGGAGAAAGGAAGGTTGTGAGTGATTGAGAGTGGCTGAACTATCTGAGCGTTGATAGTTGCCTACGTATCTGGAATGGGCGATCCAGAATCAAGCCAAACGTAGTTCCTTTTATAGGTGGCTTAGGTTGTGGATCAATAATGGCTCAACGTTCGGATCATAAAGTGTGCGGATATTCAGGGATTCAATGGGATAGATCCGTAACTGTCGTATGATTTAGAGTTTGAATGCGTCGAACTCGGTGTTCGGAGTGAGTTAGCCCCAAGTCGGATGTGCTCGGATACTTTTATGTTCAAGTCAGTATGATGTTCGTTCAACATGGGTGTAAGTAAGATATGAACTCGATTGAGGTCGGATGAAATAAGTGCTAAGTCGGTGTCTAGCATTCCGAGTTGGTAGTATTTTGGATTGGAATAGGAACGGATAAGGTATGCACTTATATCTAAGTCGGATGAAATAAGTGCAGAGTCGGTGTCTAGCATTCCGAGTTGGTAGTAGGTATATACATAGCCCCTTTTCATTCAGATTGATGGAAAAGAGTGTATACGAGTTGACTTCGATTTGGATGAAAACGAAAAGAAAGTTAGATTCAGCTGAACAAAAGGGCGTAATGTCTTGTTCAATTTTTGAAGATTCCTTGGAACGAAAGGTCCCGATGCCTTATTCAATTTTTCGAGATTCCTTGAACGAAGGGTCCTGCTGCCTTGTTCAATTTTTCGTGATTCGTTGAACAAAAGGTCCTGACGCCTTGTTCATTTTTTCAAGATTCGTTGAACGAAAGGTCCTGACGCCTTGTTCATTTTCTCGAGATTCCATTGAACGAAAGGGCGCAATGCCTTGTTCAATTTTTTGAGATTTCTTGAACGAAAGGTCCTGATGCCTTGTTCAATTTTTCGCGATTTGTTGAACGAAAGGTCCTGACGCCTTGTTCATTTTTTCGAGATTCGTTGAACGAAAGGTCCTGACGCCTTGTTCATTTTCTCGAGATTCCATTGAACGAAAGGGCGCAATGCCTTGTTCAATTTTTTGAGATTCCTTGAACGAAAGGTCCCGATGCCTTATTCAATTTTTTGAGATTCGTTGAACGAAAGGTCCTGACGCCTTGTTCATTTTTTTAAGATTCCATTTGATTTTGAACGAAATGGCGCAATGCCTTGTTCAATTTTTCGAGATTGAACGAAAGGTCCTGATGCCTTGTTCAATTTTTTAAGATTCGTTGAACGAAAGGTCCTGACGCCTTGTTCATTTTTTTAAGATTCCATTTGATTTTGAACGAAAGGGCGCAATGCCTTGTTCAATTTTTCGAGATTGAACGAAAGGTCCTGATGCCTTGTTCAATTTTTTAAGATTCCATTTGATTTGAACGAAAGGGCGCAATGCCTTGTTCAATTTTTCGAGATTCCTTGAACGAAGGGTCCTGATGCCTTGTTCGATTTTTCGAGATTCCATTTGATTTTGAACGAAAGGGCGTAATGCCTTGTTCAATTTTTGGAGAATTCCTAATCACATTTTTAGCTGTATCAAAAGTAACCAATTTAATGGATTATACTTAACTGAAATATTATGATAACACCGCAAATCGCTGACAAGATGTTGATACATCTAAAGTAATATTTCTAATAATGAAAATGTGCGTGAATTATTGTTGAAATTTCTGATAGCCCCTAGCTTATGTTAGTGTGGGTCTATAACAGTAGCTAGGAAAAATGAGTTTGTGATATAGTTACCAGACTTTGTTGTGGTCGGTTAATATATGAGTCTATGAGTAGCTGGTTATGTGTGCTCTCGAGTTTAACACCTGGCATGTGGCATGCATTTCGTCGTTGAAAAAGATTATCGAAAATACTGTGGCACATATATGTAAATTAGCTTGTTCGTGAGAGCATATCAAGAGTGAGGTCGATTCCAAGTGTAATCGACCTGCACACATAGAAGAGAGAAATAAAACGCTACACCCAAAAAAAGGAGTTAGTAGCGAAAATAGGCCTATCAGCCAATAACTGTAGATTAGACATAAGCAACATATGAAATTGATGACAACCCCAATAATAGTGTGATACAAACAACTAAAAGAGATCGTTTGTGTTAATACCCAAGAATTCTTAGGAGGGATTAACAAGTGCAATATGCGAATGATATCATATGACAAATAGATCGTTTAAGGTGAGCTGTAATGGACTAGATTTCTTTAGTGGCGGCCCATATTCATGTCGTTGATGGGGAGCTCGACGAAGTCCAATTGAACAATCACAGTAAGTGTAGTATAACTATATATTTATTTTATTTTATTTTATAATGAATATTAAGTATATGCATGATCATGAGCATAATCATGGTGTTATTCTTGCATGCATATGAAATCAAAGTAAGTGGGCCAGTGGGTGCCATAACTAATAACAAATGAGATCATAACATAAAATCGTTATTGGCATGTGTATGGCTGGAGTCCATAATGTCATAAATGTATGAGTGGACATATCATGTTGTTATACTAGCGAGCTCATGATCATTGATATGTTGTTATACTAGCGAGCTCATGATCATTGATACATGAATGAGGTATCAATCAACATAAATGAGAATTGAGTTATGATCATAATAAAAGGGTTTTTTTTTTTTTTTTTTTTTTTTGGTTCCCATGAGTTGAAGTGATGATAGAAAACAGAATCAGTAGAAAGATATTGTAACTGATCTGAGTATTAAAGCTAATTAGCATGTTATGGAAAGGTCATTAATATACCCCTAATGATTGTTACTGGTCATATATTAAATCACATGAAATTCATGGTATATACATATACGCATGAAGAGGCATGAACGATATTTGAGTTATGGTCAAAATTTGACCATTTGAAATAATACAAAGTTAATAGTTATGGTTGGTATAAACAAGGGTATAGCATATGTTATGAAAAACCCCATTAATGTAAGAATGGTAATTGAAAGGTGAAATTTAACTGACCATATACTTATGTATTGAGTCTAATGATAAGCAATGTTAATATGAAATTAATAACCTGAGAATTCAGTAAATTCCTTTGACATTTCCTATATCAGTTGGTAATAAAAAATGTATGGTCAAATATGAAAATAGAAATTCGTATATCTTATTTGCAATATAAATAGATATTCCCAACGGGATGACATTGAATTGTGGCAGGATGATATACAAAGTGTAAGAGATATCCATTAGAGAAAGTTTATGTTCATATTAATTTCGGTAGAGTGTATGAAAAATTCATAAGCAAGAAATTGATAAAATTTTGCTATAATGAAAAACAACTTATCTGTTTGTTGCCCCAAATATTGATTTGTTCAAACTATTCTGAGGTGATTCCATCCATGGCCTTTGTTTGGTTAATATTCGTTCACAGACAGTCGGCGCCAATGTAAATGTAGTGTAAGTTTTATGCCGGAGAATTGGAGAAGATGATCGGAGAAAGGAAGGTTGTGAGTGATTGAGAGTGGCTGACTATCTGAGCGTTGATAGCTGCCTACGTATCTGGAAGGGGCGATCCAGAATCAAGCCAAACGTAGTTCCTTTTATAGGTGGCTTAGGTTGTGGATCAATAATGGCTCAACGTTCGGATCATAAAGTGTGCGGATATTCAGGGATTCAATGGGATAGATCCGTAACTGTCGTATGATTTAGAGTTTGAATGCGTCGAACTCGGTGTTCGGAGTGAGTTAGCCCCAAGTCAGATGGGCTCGGATACTTTTATGTTCAAGTCAGTATGATGTTCGTTCAACATGGGTGTAAGTAAGATATGAACTCGATTGAGGTCGGATGAAATAAGTGCACAGTCGGTGTCTAGCATTCCGAGTTGGTAGTAGGTATATACACCCCCTCTATCACTTAGAGGAATCCACTATTAGATCTTCTTACGGGTGAAGATCAAGCCGGTTACAAGAAGAGAGACCATGCTATCTTCAAGAGCAAACATCCTTACTCTCCAACCAAGAACAAACATCATTGTTCTTGAACCAAAGGAAACACCTTTCCTTTTCAAGCAAGAAACCACTTACTTCATTACAAGAATCCACTTGTAAAAATTCAAACTTTAATACAATTGGGAGTGATTGAGAATACCCAACGATACAAATGAAAGGTAAACTTACTTTACGTATCTCAATCAAAGGAACACAAGCTTAAAGTAATCTTGATTCAACTAAGGAAAGCAAAACCTCTTCTCAAATGTAAATTGAAGAAAAAAGGGGTTTAGCTTTACTTTAGAAATTGAATTGTGGGAAGTGATGAAACTCTCTTGAATTTATCTTAGATGAGTAGAAAATATCTTTCTAGTTTCATATGTTCTACATGGGTTAGATCACTCTTTTTAGAAGAACATAAAGTGAGTGAGAGAGCTTCCAATGAATTTATTTTGACTTAAGTGGTCGACTACTTTTACTAACAGTTGACTACTTTGCCTTCAAGTAAAAATCGAGATTCTAGGTAATCGAGCAGTCTACTATTATAGCGAGTAATCAACCGTTATGTGCTTTACAAAGCAGTTCTTTTACTGAAATGTTACAACGGCAACAAAGCAACTCTCTTTCAAGGTCTTGTTGATTTATAAGCCAAATAAAATGATATTTTCATAGGAAAAATGAAGCAAGGAATTGGCTTAAGGAATGATATAATTGGGTCATCACTCAAACATGGGGGGTTTCCCCTAATGAATCAAGTGCTTTAATAACTTAATTCAAATGACGAGATCGATACTTACAAATATATACGTTCATGAGACACATGATCTCAAACTTTGGCTTAAAGTTTTGATTCTTGATATGAAGATGCATGCGCTTGAATTCTTTATTTGATGTGTGCTTGTTTTATAATTGAAACCTTATTGACTTCTCTTGACTTTTCTCATTTTGACTTTAGTCTTTGACTTTGCTTTGGTTTTCTAATTTTGACTTTAGTCCACTTGTTGAGAAGTCATTGCTTACGTGTATTTTAGTCTAGCCATTGAAATATGAGAAATGCTAGCAGGACCTCCTGGTCACTTTTAAAAATGACCGCCTTCATTAGAAAGTGCCACGAATGAAAGATGAAATCTGTTAAGGGAAGAACAGATTGAGCTTAAACTAAGAGGGAGAAAAAAAAAAGAATAATACAAGAAACCAGAAAAACACAATTCTCATCATATATGTCCAATCTCTTTGTTCTGAATTTGAGATTTTGAAATTACTGGGTGAAAGAAAGTTATAACAACCTCAAATTTAAATTTTAGTAACGTTTTCGCCATTGATTAGATACATAATTCTCATATGTCAATCAAATCAAACAACCCATCTTTGTTAATAATTGTTAAGATCAATTTTCTTCTTTTTTGGAATACTTGAGAACCCATTTATAAAGATCTGAATTTTAATAGATTGGAGTTTCAATAAGAACAATTCAATTTTTGAATAGAATACCCATGAATTAATAATAACAAAATTATGATCTTTTGGTATGAATAGTATAATTAAATTGAGATATATGAATTGAAAAAGAAGACGAGAGAAGAAGAGTGCAACGAAATCATTCTAATTCTTGTTTTTATTTATTTATTTTTATCTCTCTCTTATTGGGACTAACCGGCTCATTCCTTAGCCCATCGGTTCTTTCATACGTGGCAATTTTCAATGGAGGCGGTCCTCTTCAAAAGTGATCGGGCGGTCCTGCTAACATTTCTCTTGAAATATATATCTTGCAAAATAAACTTAGACAAGCAAGTGCATTAGATTGCACATTAATATTTGTTAATCATCAAAATTATGGTAATGACCTTGGTTATAAATCCTTGGTTCAACAATCTCTCACCCTTAAATCAAAATTTTTAGAAAAAACAAAAGTATAAAATTAGTTAAGTATCTTGTTCAAATCCCACTAGGGTTCATTGCACCTATACGTGGTAGTGTTTAATTTATCCCTAACACCAAAAAATACAAAAAAAGATTTGCACCTTTGTAATAGTAAATATTGCCTTGGCAATAGCCGTCGGCTCCTAAAACAATTACACTACTTATGATATAATGTACCATATTCAAGTAATTCAAAGTCTCAAAGATATTAGCAATATAGACTCCTACTTATTTTTCTTACTCAAATCAGCATCATGGAACTTTGGGCAAAAAGCTAAGAAACTTGGATAAACATAACAGATAAATTTAAAATAACAGGTAGTTCGGACTAAGACACTCTATTAGTATAAATTAAACAATCACCATGTCAGTGCTACGAGCAAAAGATCGATATCCAATTGTATTTGGATTTGACAGTCCCATACTCGAGGACATTGTCTCATCTCTGACCTCAATGGTTGAAACATTTCCTTGTCAATCATGAGCTTTGTGACATTACATTGTATCAGCTTGTATGATCTTAATATATTGCATAATTGCAAACATATTCCAAAGAGTACTACACACATTTCATAGTTAGAAAACAAAACTTACATAAGTATCAATCAAATTATCAGTGGAAGCATGAGGCAGAAAACGTAGATTGTAATCCTGTTGTGTTCTCTACTTGTCGTTGCATTGCACCTTAGGATATAGAACAAACTATGCAAGTATTCACTTAAGATTGTTTTTCGTCCTGCCAAGGCAATTAAAGGTAAAGACATTGATAAGAAACCAAATGCTTACAGGTACAGGATCCAAAGGGCTTACAAAACACAAGGCCCAAAAGGCTTACAGACAAGGCTCGAAGGCTACTGATGCTATCACCTAAGTGTCCACACCGCCACCTTGCAACTTAGCTTAGACGTGGTGAGGAATATTGTAGCAGTAAGCCAGAATAAGGAAGTTGGTGATGAATTAGAGGTCTAACAAAGATGCCACATTGACTTAATAGTTCACAATTGAAGAAAAAAAAAAGAGTATCATAAAATCTTAATTATTGTTCTGGCAAAAAATTAATTTCAATATCACCCACAATGACGTTAATAGGTATATATTAAGAGATGATCCATATAGGCCTTAACAGATTGCAGGTCTTAGGTAATAACATCAGTAGCCTTAACAAATGCTCCAATTCAATTCAATTTCAGTTTGTCATATCATATTGATTCATCCCAAAACATGGGTTTATATACAAGTTAGTTTCTTGTCTACCAAGACACTATTCTAAATACATAATATTCTAAATATATCCTAAATATATTATTTCCTATTTTGAACATATATACAGCTTTCTACACTCCCTCTCAAGTTGGTGCATAGATGTCAATCATGCCCAACTTGTCAACTGAGCTGTCAAAGAATTTTTAAGATACATTTTTGGTAAGAACATCAGCTAATTGCTCCTCTGAGTTTACAAAAGGAAAGCGAATAACCTTTCTGTCAAGATTTTCTTTAATAAAATGACGATCAACCTCCACATGCTTTGTTCGACCATGCTGAACTGGATTATGAGCAATATGAATGGTGGCTTGATTATCACAATGTAAATCCATATGTTTTTCAAGCTTGAAGCCCAATTCCTTCAAGATATTACGGATCCACAACCATTCGCATACTCCATGTCCCATACCTCGAAATTCAGCTTCTGCACTCGATCTGGTAACAACTTTCTGCTTGTTACTACCCCAAGTTACAAGATTCCTACCAACAAAAGTAAAGTATCCTAATGTAGAACGTCTATCAGTTTTATCACCAGCCCAATCTGGATCTGTGTGTCCAAACATTCACTTCATCATCTGTGTATCCAACAACTTCCAATACATCATTCTTTTCAAACAGTAAACCTTTGCCACGTGCCTTCTTCAAATACTTCAAGATACGAAAGACTGCATCCATATGTTCTTCAGTAGGAGAATCCATAAACTGAGTAACCACACTTACAGCATAAGCAATATCAAGTCTAGTATGAGAGAGATAAATTAACCTTCCTACAAGACGCTAATACCTTCTTTTATTAGTAGGAACTTGGTCAGGATGGATGGCGAGTCCATGATTCATCTCAATGGGTGTCTCCATCGGTTTGCAATCCAACATCCCTCTTTCAGCAAGCAAATCAAGGACATATTTTCTGTTAGAGTGAAATCCCCTTTTTAGACCTTGCAACTTCAATACCCAGAAAATACTTCAGTTCTCCTAGATCCTTCATTTCAAATTACTTCGACAAATACTCTGTAATTCATTTATTTCCTTTGGATCATCCCCTGTAACGATCATGTCATCAACATACACAATTAGAGCTGTAATCTTACCATCCTTATGTTTAATAAACAAGGTATGGTCAGAATTGCTCTATTTATACCTAAAAGCTCTCATGGACTTTGTAAATCTTCCAAACCAAGCTCTTGGAGACTGTTTCAGGTCATACAAAGACTTCTTCAGTTTACACACCTTCCCAACATCTTCGGGATGGTTCTTCACACCTGGAGGCATATCCATATATACTTTTAATTTCCTCCAAATTTCCATTCAGGAATGCAATCTTCACATCAAGCTGGTGCAAGGGCCAATCTTTATTTGCTGCAAGTGAAATTAAAATTCGGACAGTATTGATCTTTGCCACAGGTGTGAAAGTCTCCTCATAATCAATTCCATAATGTTGTGTATCCCTTGGCAACCAATCTTGCTTTATATCTATCAATAGTTTCATCTGCATTAAGCTTCACAGTAAACACCCAACGACATCCAATAATCTTCATTCCAATAGGCATATCAACTACCTCTCATGTTACATTCTTTTGAAGGGTTTCCCATTCTTCATTCTGCTTTCTTCAATTTTGGATCTTTCAAAACATCATGTACGATACTAGGAATAGATACAGTAGATAATTGATTTATAACAAGTGCATGTGATTCGGAAAGCCCTATCATTAGACATAAAGTTAGGTATAGGATATTTACATTGTCTTTAATATCTAGTTCATATTGTTTCTTAAGAACCTTACTAGCTCTTTAAGATTTTCAAGGTTCGAGACTTTCTAACCCAACAGAGTCATTAAAGGTTATAGGAGGTACCTGAGGTGGATCATTCTGACCGAGATCTTCAATTATTGATGTCGAAGGGGAAATGTCGTGTGCTATAGTTTCAAATACATCCTGATCATGTGCTTCTATCTGATCGCTAGGAACCAAATGGTTGATTGTATGCTCATGATTATATATTCTCCACTGCTACAGGATTAATTTATGTTACAGGAACTTCAAATCGTTCCTCCAAGTGTTCCAATTCTTCAAAGACATCAAAGTTGTCAATAGACCAAGGATTCCCTTCACTGCCACTCTCCCCTTGAAGAGAAGACTGGAAAATTCCCCCTAAGTAATACAGGTTTGATTCATGGAATGAGACATCAAGAGATATATGCATTTTGTCAGTAATTGGATCATAACACCTATACCCTTTCTGAAACTCTGCATAACCCACAAAAATACACTTCTTCGCACGAGGATCAAGTTTACTTCATTCTGGTTTTAGGATATGGACATAAGCTGTACATCCAAACACCCGAGGCTCCAAGTTAGGCATAGATGTGATGGACAAAAGTGTATGGAGCTTCTGATAAGGATTTTGGCACGCAATTACCCGTAAGGGAATACGATTGATAACATATACTGCTGATTTAACTACTTCACCCCAATAGGATCGAGGTACATTCATGCCAAACAAGGAAGCACGAACAACTTCCAACAACTGCATGTTCTTCCGTTCTGCTAAACCATTTTGTTGGGGGGTACCAGAATTTGAGGTTTGATGACGAATTCCAATGATCGGCAAAATTTAGACATGAAGCCATTCACAAATTCTCCACCATTATCAGACTGAAATAATCTGATAGATTGTTGATACTGCGTTGCCACCATTTTGTAAAAATCAGTAAACATCGCATATACATCACTTTTGTTTTTCAATAATGACACCCAAGTCATGTGAGTGCAATCATCAATAAAAGTCACATAATATCGAGCTCTAGAAAATGAAGAAACTTTTGCAGGACCCCAAACATCAGAGTGAATTTTCATAAAAGGAAGGGAGGGGTTCCAGGGACTCAGAAAATGTTTGACTCAATTTTGACTCAATCCTATTTAGGGTACTTATACGTATTGGACTAGCATGATTTTTTGTGGGAGAATGTTCTCATTATGTACAACATCTTCACCAAAATTTATCATAATCTGAATTTTCTAACCGTAGAAAAATTATATTACAAGTTAATGTATTGTGGAATGTTCATTTTTACCGTTGAATTTGATATTACATTTGATGGGTTTACATATATTCAAATGAGCTGATTTTTTATGTATAGTAGATCTTTATAGTAAGGAGATCATATATAGCAAAAATAATGGCAATCCAATATGTACAGGTACCCTAAATAGGATTGAGTCAAAATTGAGTCAAACATTTCCTAAGTCCCTATAACTAAGGAATAGTACATCTATGAATACTGGGTGAATATGAAATACGGTGGCTCTTGGCCAGTTCACAAATGCCACAATGAAATTCAGAAGCACTAACAACTGAAATAAAATGAGGTTGCAACTTCTTTAGATAACTAAACGATAGATGACCTAAACGCCGATGCCATAACCACACAACTTCTTTTGCATTATCGACCTTATTAACCTGATTAGCTTGCCCCAGAAAATTCATCTGTTTTTCTCTTGTTTCTGTCAAATCCAGATAGTACAGTTTCCCCATCCTACCACCATAACCGAGGATTTGTCGAGTCGGAATATCCTGAAAAATACAGAAATATGGATAAAACGTCACAATACATGCAAGTGCTAGAATAATTTGACAAACACACAATAGACTATAACCAAGAGACGGAACAACTAAGACAGATTCAAGAGTTAGGGTATCAGATAACAAAATAGAACCTTCTCCGCAAACTGAGTTAGAGTACCATCAGCCGTAGAAATAGTGTTTGGAGGTGAAGCTCTAAGACTTTCCACAAGGCTAAGGTTATTTGTCATATGGTCAGATGCACCTGAATCAATTATACATGTACTATTTGAAATAACCTTACCATTCATACTTGATTGCACTACATTACCTGAAGCATTGTCTGGATGTCCATTCACAACATTAGCAATGGTGGCCTTGCTTATATTTTTTTTGTGGCGTCCATGCGAAGTCCCACCAATCAGGATAACCAATCACTTCATAACATCTCTCCTTGTTATGACCCAGTTCTCCATAAACACTGCACCTTTTATTTGCATAAGGATTTGATTTACCTTTAGAATGGCGTGAAGGACCAGAAAAATCGGGAGGAGTAATTGTCTTGCTATGAATAGCCAAGACAGAGGATTCGGGTTATACAGAGCGCCCCATAGCCTGTTTCTCATATTGTACCCTGCAAATGTAAGCATAGCTTTGCTCTAAGGAAAATTTAGGTTCCTTGCGAACGATCTCTCCATGCACCTGATTATACTCCAAATCTAGTCCACTAAAAAATATATGAACACGCAATTTTTACATTGTTGACGTTTCATGGACTACAGTTGCAACATTGTTATTCTGGGATGTCACCCTTTGATCAATCTCCTGGAACATGGCCATCAATTCGTTGTAATATTTAGGAATAGGTTTCCCATTCTGCTTCGCTTCAAAGCACTTCTTATTCAATTCAAAGATTCGAGTTTCATCAGAGTCATCATAGAAGGTCTTCTCCACAGTCTCCCAAACGTCTTTTGCAATAGGAAGACGAATATATCGGTTCATATGAGAAGTCTCCATGGAATCAATAAGCAAACTTTTCACCTTTTCATTATTTGTTGCCCAATATTCATATTCTGAAGAATTCATATATGGTTCAACCTTTGCGCCAGTCAAACAACCAAATATTCCTCTTGCTCCAATACGCATCCGCATGAGAGGGTATAGTTGTACTTATCTAATGAAATAGTTTTTGGAAACACTAAGTTGTCTTTGGGGTGTAGTGGTGATGAATGACTTGTAAGGATGATTGATTTTCTGGCACAATTGAATTTTCGGTAGTCGAAGAATTGTTTTCAGGTCTAGCCATTGCAGGAAAAGAAAAAAAACCCAGATATAGTACGCCGGCTGGGTCTTAATACACTGCCTTGTAGAAGCCTGCAAAAATGACGATTTTTTCAGAAAATAGAATAGGTGAAAAACTAGTATGCATGAGATTTAGGTTTGGGAGAATGGTTTGATATTTGGGTTTGAGATTCAAGGAAGAATGGTTTGATTTCAATGGTTGTAGTACGCAGCGGATTCAAGATTCAGGATTAAATAAAAAAAAACACACAAAAAAACAAGTTCAAAGGATCGAACATGCTATTGATACCATGTTAAATAAAAGACTTCAAATCAATTCAGTTTGTCATATTGATTCATCCCAAAACGTGGGTTTATATACAAGTTAGTTTCTTGTCTACGAAGACACACTATTCTAAATACATAATATTCTAAATATATCCTAAATATATTGTTTCCTATTTAGAACACTACTCTAAATACATTACAACTTCAATTCAGTTGCCTACGTATCTGAGGTTGACCAAGTCCCAGAATCAAGCCTACGTAATTCATATTTATAGGTGAATTGGGATAATGAATAGCTCATTAATTGTCCAAGAGTGGGATCAATTAATGAAAGGATATTATGGATCTAAAAATATATTGTAACTGAAGATAATCAAAACGTATGTGATTTGAACAAGTTCGATGAAGGTCGAATAAAAAAGTGTTCATGTCGAGTGAGCTCGAGTAAAAATAGGCTCACGTCGAGTTAGGTCGAGTGACATTTGAAAAGAATGAGCGTCGAGTGAGCTCGAGTAAAAATAAGCTCACGTCGAGTTAGGTCGATATAATGATTGACGAACCTAAATATAATGGTACATACATAGCCCTTTTTCATTCGAATTGAAGTGGGCAATTTTGAAATGTGTAATACCACATGAGGTCACGTCGACTTTGGTGTGAAAGAAAACAATAGTTACGTGTTGAAATGGGCAATTGATTGCCTTGAAGTAGATGATTTCCTTGATTGAAAGAAAAGGCAAAGATTCCTTTGTGTGTTGCATTTAATGCAAAGAGGATTTCGAGAAGACATAATTATTTTAGTTATGGTAACTGTTTTGTAATGGGGTACGTGGCAGTTTGTTGTTTGAATTTTGATTTGAGAAAAAAAAAGGGAAACCGAAAGGTTTGTGGAGTTAGATTTGGTTGATGAAATCTGACCATAGATTTATGACTTGTTGAATGGTTGTGATTGAACTATTGGTTTATATAAAACCTAGGGTACAGTTTGAGAAAACCAAGGGTTTCTGTCTTCTTGGTTTTTTAAGGAATTCTTGCTCATTTGTGTGTTGCATTTAATGCAAAGAGGATTTCGAGAAGACATAATTATTTTAGTTATGGTAACTGTGTTGTAATGGGTAGGTGGCAGTTTTTTGTTTGAATTTTGATTTGAGAAAAAAAGGGAAACCGAAAGGTTTGTGCAGTTAGATTTGGTTGATGAAATCTGACTGTAGATTTATGACTTGTTGAATGGTTGTGATTGAACTATTGGTTTATATAAAACCTAGGGTGCGGTTTGGGAAAACCAAGGGTTTCTGTCTTCTTGGTTTTTTAAGGAATTCTTGCTCATTTGTAAAAGTACTTTCTGCAACTCTTTCTCTCTTTTTCTCTGCACTTCCATCTTTAGCTTTTGTTCTTCAAGCTTCTGTATTTGATCTTGAATATTCTCTCTTGCTTGTGTTGAATTGTAGTTCATTAGTTGCTTGATTGTTGTAATTACTTGTTTTGAAATTCGTTTACTGTTGTTGTTGTTCTTCATTTTTCGTCATTGTTGGACTTTGAAGCTTTTAATGTGTTCATCATAGTTATTTGTTTTGCTGCTCTCTTTGCTTTTCTTGTTTCTGATTTTGTTTTTTGGGGTTTGGGGATTCTGTTAAGGTGATTTTGATCTTTGATTTGAATTGGTTTGAAGAAATCTCGAAAATGAGTGATACTGAATCTGAAAGTATAAATGAGAATGAAGAGGAGGTTGAACTCGAAGAGGGAGTCGAGGTAAGTGTAAGCAATACTCGACGCAGAAGGGACGATGAAAAGATTAGTAGTAGTAGATCTCTTAAAATAGATGAAGGTAGAAGATCTTTCCCCAAGATTCAAGAGGAGTACAACATTAGAATTCCTGACCTCGAAATGTTAAGAGTTAGTGATAGGTTATTTGACTTGTGTGGGGACACAACGTCATGTTTGATATGTCTTGCTCAACTGAAAGGTGGAATGCGTCTTCCATTTAGTAAGTTCGTATGTGATATTCTAAATCATTACGACGTTGCCTCTATCATGATGCCCACTAGCTTATGGACTTTGATGTTAATTTTTGAGGAGCTGAATAGGTAGGCTATGATATTTGCAAGGCTGACGTCGTTGCTTACATTAGTTGTGTCACCGGTCGCAGTAGGGATTATGTTTGCTCGCTGAATAGAAAAAAAAATTGTGGTCAACCCGCCCACCTCGAATGATGGTTGGAAGAACTCACGTGTGTATAGAATTCGGGGTCAGTTTATACAGCCCAGTGCGGTTCTAGCTCGATATGCTATTTCGAGCATAGGTATATATATATATATGTATAGATCTTGAGCTTCCTTGTTGTGTGCTAAGTCGAATTGATTTTTGACTTGTTTGATGAATATTGCAGGTCAAACGAAAAGTACAACGAGCCTATCGACGGGCCCTAGCAATATCATTGAATTTGCTGAGAAATCTTGGGCTGGGAGGAGAGAGCTTTTGCCCCACTTAGCTCGTTTTTTCCGTGAGCCTCGGGTAAAATTTTGGAAAGAGACTCAGCTGGAAGCTGGGACTTCAAGTATCGTTCCACCTAAGAGAGGTAGAAAGAAAAAGTAGTTCGCAGTTGCCCTTCCCGTTGCTGAACTAGCAGTTGCCCGTCCTGGTGATTTACAAATTGAAGTCTTGGAAACTTTACCTATGGCACCGAAGAAATCTGTTGAGTTTCCTCTTACTGGTGACTCTGTTGCTTTGCCTAGCAAGATTCCCAATGCTCCTAATCTTAGTGATGTTTTTGAATCGCATTCTCTCGAGCCTCGGCCTCTTATAAGAAAGAGAAAAGCTGTTGCGAAGCCAGCGAATGCGACTGCTGCTTCTAAGGTTGATAAGCCCAACCAGGAGAAGGGAAATGAGAAATCTCGAGCCTCTGCCCTGAAATCTGGCAAGTCAAAGGCCGTTGACATTAGTGAAGATTTTGTTGTTGGTGAGGCTAACAGATTTGCTCTCGTCTTTCCTTGCCATGATACTTATATGAAGGCCGATGATTCGGCGTAGTATGACAAAAAGATGAGTCTTTCCCTAATGGAGAATTGCTTTCTATTTGAAGATGCCAAGAATATTCAGCCTCAGTCTCTTGAGGACGACTCGAGGGAGTTTGCCTCTTTTGCTTATAAGGTAATCTTGGTTTATTTGATTGTAGTTATGCGTAATTATGTACTTGGTTTTTTATGAGAAAGTATTAAGGTACTTTGTCTTTGTGATTTAGATGAACGTAATACACAATAAGTGGATTACTAAGCTCGAGAATGCACAAAAAAAGGCTGAAAATTTTTAAAAAGCCAATGCTAAAAACAACACCTTACGAGCTCAGGTGCAAGATTTGAAGGGCAAGCTTGCTAAGTCGAAGAAAGAAAATGTGCAACTTGGATATTGATGAGGATCAAAGTTGTTCTTTGATGTTGGAGGGTCGCCTTGCCGGGGTTACTGCGAGCTTGGAAGCTGATGCTGATAAGTCATTTCAGTGTATCTCGCAGTGGCGGAAAATTTCTTTTTCTTGGGAGGAGAGATGTTTGCGTCGTGAGGCTCACCTCGATACTCTCGTCGAGAATTATGTTGGCACAGCTGATAGGGAGGTAATAAAAATTTCTGCCCTTGAATGCTATGAACGCGAGGTGAGTAATGATCGAGGAGGGAAAGCTGGTGAGGGCACATCTACTCGTGTCGAGGTTAACAACGTTAGCCCCCCATCTCCCCTAGCTGAAGATGGCATCGATGAGACAATGGTTGACCCTCCTGAAGACCAATCTTGATCTGTTTTTATTTGGAAGTTGTAAAAACACAATTAGGGAATTCCAACCTCGGTTGGCCCTGCGTTTTTTATTTTTGTTTTCGCTTTGTGCTGTATTTGACATATTTTGTATGTGGATGAATGGTTTGGATTTTTATTTGAAAGTAATGAATGTTTGCCTTTTGTAAATTGTCTAAGGCTTACGCCGAGTTTAGACTTTTTCTGTAGGTCTAGGAATTTATGTATGATGATGAATGGGCATAAAGAAAAGTAATGTAATTTTATACTTATCTTTGTATACTTGGGTATACGAGTAATGGAGCCCACAAAAGATTTGAAGCATACTTGGATATATACATGGATTTTTGGATGGATGGTAGGTAACGCTTTAGGAATTTTGAGTTCCTGGGTCTAGGCACTTGTTCACCTTCTGAGTCGATGAGTATATATGCACCATTTCTGAGGTCATTCTTGACAATGTATGGACCTTCCCAATTAGGATTTAGTTTTCCATCTCCAGATTTCTTGGTGTTGGAGAAAACTTGTCTGAGGACGAGATCGCCTGTTTGGAATCTTTTTGATCTTACACTTTGGTTGTAGCTTCGTTTTAGGATTTGTTGATAACGAGCTGTTGTAATTGTAGTTTGATCTCTTTTTTCCTCAAGCATGTTTATTTCGTATGCCTATAAATCTTCATTTTCTACTGATTCGACGAGCTCTGACCTTCTTGTTAGGAAGTTTAGCTCGGTGGGAATGATAGCTTATGTGCCATAGCATAGTGCAAATGGTGACATTCCTGTAGAAGCGCGAGGTGTCGTTCTGTAAGCCCATGGGACTCGATCGAGCTCCTCTATCCATTTTTCCTTGTGTTCTTCAAGTTATTCATTATTGTCTTATTGGTGGTTTCAGCTTGACCATTGCTTTGAGCATAGCGAGTTGTGGAGAGTGTGTGGTTGATTCTCCAATCTAGAGAAAATAACTCTATTGTGTTACCAAAGAATTGTTGCCCGTTGTCAGTAACTAGAGTATGTGGTAATCCAAATCGAGTTATGATAAATTTCCATATGAAATTTTTTACATCTTGTTGTCTTATGCGTCGTAAGGTTATTGTTCGACCCATTTAGTGAAGTAGCCCGTTGCCACAAGTAGAAATCTCTTCTTGGTCTTATCCTTTAGGATGGGACCTACAATATCGAGGCCCCAAATTGCGAATTGCCAAGGTCTTGAGATCGTCTTAAGTTCTCGAGCCGGCTGGTGGATGAACGGTGAGAACCTTTGGCACTTGTCACAATGTTGTACAAACTTTTCTGAGTCTGATTGCATATAAGGCCAAAAGTAACCTTGTTTTCGTGTTTTTTGAGCTAGGGATCTAACCCCTGCATGATTTCCACATTCGCCGTGATGAATTTCAGCTAGAATTGTATGTGCTTGATTTGGTGGGAGGCATCGTAGATAAAGCCCCCTAGTTGACTTTCTGTATAGTCTATTTTCAAGCAAGATATAGCTTTTAACTTTTCTTTTGAGCTTGCGTAGGTCAAAGGCATCATCTGGATATATTCCTCTTAAGTAGTTGACCATCCAAGAGTTCTCAATCTGGGGAATATTTATGAAATCAGAAATCTCATTGACTTGGTGGATCTGAGTCTCATATGCTGGATCTACTATATGTTGATTTGAATTACTCGAGGCGATTCTGTGTCAATTTGCGAGGCTACCTATGCTAAATTGTTGGCATGACGATTATCATCTCTTGGGATGTGCTGTATTTCCCACTTGCTGAAATGAGTTAGCAATTTTTTGGTATGCTCTAAGTATAGCTTTAAAGTCTTTTCCCTTGTTTCGTAGTCGCCAAGAAGTTGGGTGACTAGTAATTGTGAGTCACTTAGAATCTGTAACTCTTTTATCTGTAATGTTTTGGCCATTTGTATACCGGTGATTAATGTTTGATATTCTGCATCATTGTTGGATGAGGTGAAGTTTAACCGAACTGACTTTTCTAAGATGGCCTCTTCTGATGAGATGAGTGTTGCACCCACACCTGAGCCATTAAAAGTTTTTGAGCCGTCGACATAGAGTTCCATATCGGGACTTTGATGAGCGGTTGTTCATTGATTTCACTATCTGGTAGTCACGTATTGTCATCAATGGCATAGTCGACCAGGAGGTCGGCCACTATTTGATTTTTACTGCTACTACGTGGTGTGAAGATGAGCTCATGATCTCCGAGTTCTGGAGCCAATTTTGCCATTCTGGTTGACTTGTTTTTATTTTCAAGCACTTGTCGGAGTGATGCATATGTGATAACTTGATCTTGTGTGATTGGAAGTAGGGTTTTAAGTTCCTTGATGCGAAAAGTAAGGCCAAACCTACTTTTTCTAGGCTTGAATATCGAGCTTCAAAGTGCAACAAGGTTTTACTGATGAAATATATTGGTCTCTCGATACCACCTTCATCTCGGAATAATACTCCACTGATTGCATGTTCTGAAGTTCCAAGGCAAAGCCCCAATACGTCATTTTCCTGAGGCACTGTGATGAAGGGGGGCGAGGTACAGTTTAAGTTTGTCGAATGCTTGTTGGCATTCTGGAGTCCAATTGTATGTTGATCCTTTCTTCAGAATTTGAAGTAAAAGGCGTTGTTTGTTTGATGCCCTCGTTATAAATCTGTTCAAGACGGCTAACATGCCGTTGAGCTTTTGAACTTGTTTGTTGGTTTTTGGGCTTGGCATTTCTATTATAGGCTTGATTTTTTCTGGGTTTGCCTCTATACCTCGTTGTGTAATGAGGTATCCAAAGAATTTTCCAAAGGCCACACCGAATAAACATTTTTCTAAATTGAGCTTCATGATGTATTCATAAAGTCTGAGAGTTTTTTCAAGTCGGATACGTAAGATGATTTTGGTTTGCTTTTTACAATCATAACGTCGACATAAACCTCTATTGTATTGCCAATCATATCTTCGAACATTTTTGTTGCAAATCGTTAAAATAAACAAACATTAAAAAATTGAATCACAATGAACATTAAAAAACCCCTCAACAAAATACAAAACCTTCGAAAAAATTTCACTATATTTTCATGTTTTTTTCAAAATTTGCAGTATGGTTTTATGTTTTTCAAAATGTCATCTGCAGAATATAAACTGATATGCGTGCCATTTACATAAAAATTTAAATATTTTGACTCGAGTAAACTAACAGTCAATGCAATCAACTCACAGAACAGGACATATCCTGATATTCGTGCCAAACCAAACTGTCTTAAAACCCAGATCCCAAATGACGAACACTTCATAAAAGGTTGAGGAAATCTTTCCTCTACAGACAAGTGTGGTCAGTAGGTTGAGAATCATCTTTCCTCAACCTTTTATGAAGTGTGGTAGCAGGCTGAAAATCTATCCTCTACTTCTCTTTACTCTAATTACCTTAAAACATTACCTTTTTTCTCTATCAATTAATAATCAAATTAACAGATATATAATAGCAAGGAACAAAAGCAATTTGAAAAGGGCCAAGTAAACAAGACGACAACAGTATACACCACAATTCAAACGAATTTATATCCTACATTACAAACGTTATTATAGACCAATGATTGTGTAAATAAAATTCCCCAGAATAGAGAAAAGCCTTAATCAGACTACACTATCAATCCATACACCACCAATCCAGCACATAACATATTTCTGAAGGAAAAAGTCATCTCCACAATGTTGTCTTCACTCCATGACACTTATCACCATTCCTATCATGTTAACCTGCCCCATCAATATAGATACATCGTAAAAAAGCATGATAGTTTTACTCACAACATAATGCATAGCAAAGAAAGTTCCACTGTAAAACACATTAACACAAGCTTAAAAAAGATTGATCATTTCATAGGCCCTGAAGGTGTTCAGAGAACCCTTTAAGCTTTGGGGCTTATTAAACAATCAATGGTAAGTAAAAGGCACAACGTAAATACAGACTATTCTCACTACTAAAATAAGCAATTGTAAAATAATACTAGCATTAACTTTAATAGAAGAACATTGACAGGTAAATAAAGTTCACATTTCCTTCAATTGGTTAATATCAAAAATTATAAATGTTTGTCAAACTGTGTAACCAGGTTTTGTACACGGGTCGGGGAAGCAAAATGTGACAGTCAGAATGAGGTTGAAGCAATAGGTGGTTCCAATCATGGTTCAACCAAAATTATAATAAGAGATGTACTACTCATTGAACAGCTTTTATAGTCACCTGATAACAATTTTCAATAACACCTCAACTATCATAACAGTCAAATGAAATTAGAATTTCAACCAGTAAAAAATTACACCTTTATAATGGTTTGACAATTTTTTGACTGAATGACAGAACATTTTATCGAGTTAAAACATAAGATAAGATGTAGTTTAACAGTTAAAGCAGGTTGAGGGAACAGCCATGCTTACTAAAGAACTTTCAGTATGACATACCTTATTCAAGTAAACTCTGGCAATAAAATCCACTTTCTCCTCTATTATACATTCATAATTTTTGAAATATAGATGGGTCAACCCTTTTCAGAAGTCAACAAGTGATTTTCTAAAAAATTTGACAACATCAAAGTCAATTATGTGATTAGCAGTCACCAACTGACTGCATAGTTTGATGTGAATTTGAACCCCAAAAAATTCAGTTTTTTGCAGAGGTCTTTTACCAATACATACAGTTAAACTATCCGAAATACTTGTATATAACTACCATACATTGCTCTCTGACTCCGTTATAAGTAATATGAACATTGAGAAAAGCTGGACATACAGCACAAAGAAAAAAAATTAAAATGGAAATATTCCAGACATTGCCCAACACTATGAGGTCCATTTTCCCAATTCTTTGAATAATGCATTATAGGCCTAAAAGTAGAAAGGAAGTTCAGTCTGGGTATAAAAGTTTAATATTTTCGACTCACATAACAAAAACAAATTGCGTATATATCTACCTTGACGTTGTGAATGCTCCTGTTGATGTACTTCACAGCATATGCACCATTTCACCAATAATTGTTAACCTGCTATCTTCTTGCAGTCTCTGCAAAAATCAGCATAACAAAACACTCTAGGAGATCAGTGGGATGAAACCCGAACTGTCAAGGTACTAAGAAAATCCTCAAATTTGTGATATTCAAAACACATGTTACGTTGTTGCGGTATTTTATACGGACAAGATATCAAATCTTACTTACCTCTAATAGTACTACTATCTCCGCACTTGTGTAGGTTTCTGCTCCCATGTTGACAACTTGCTCAATGTCAGCAATGGATATGAGACCCAAGCCATTTGTCCTCATATGCTGTCCAAGTGTGGCGCCAAATGCTTCTACCCTGCAGATCAAAGGAATGGAAGGAAACAATAAATAATACAATATAAGACTTATAATAACTGAATACAATAGCATCTGCAGTTAATCAAAGATTAATATACAATAATCTGAAACCCGAAAGGAGATATGTTGTCAGAAAAGAAAAAACCACAGATTAATATACAATAACTTTATCATGTGTGTGATTGTGTGTCGTTGGTTTAATTCTGTATCTTAGAAAACCCCAGTATCTTTTTATTCCAATTTTTTACTATATTGAATTTGACAAACTGAATCAGTCAATTCATGAGCAGTTGGTTAAAACAGAACTTCACCCAATCGTCAAAATAAACAATTCTGACTTCATGACTATTCAACCACTTAAACAAGTCCGAAAAATAAATATAGAGAACTGGCCAATCAATAGAGATAAGAGTTATTAGACATTATAAAAAGCATGATGGTTTTACTCGCAACATAATGCCTCCCAAAGAAAGTTTCACTAAAACACATTAACACACAAACTCAAAGAAAATTGATCATTAATCACCCTTTATCAATTCATATATTAACATAAGTTCAATGTAAAGAGGCCAAACCATGAATTGATAGCAGTTGCTGAAACCAAGCTGCCTACAAAAGCCCTTGCAGAATAGATAGTGAAAGCGAAAGGAAAACTATTCTTGTGAAGTATTTTTGCTGAGTTGGTTTGGTTGTCATATAGAACATACTCCAAACGAGAATTCAAGATAAGCTCCCTATTGTTTGACACACAAACTGCATCTAAAGATCCAATAAACCCATCTACCTGAACAACATACTCCTTGCTCCAAGATTCGACTATGCCATACTACTTCATCACCCAAATATGTAGTTTATGATTCTGACGGTGCAAACTCAAAGAGAGCAATCCTCCAAGTTCTTTAATTTCTACTTTCTTTAGGTGCACATATGAATTGCTTGGTGAATTAAGAGATGATATCGCTAATTTTGGATTTGGTTTTGATCCAAGTACCAATGAGTATAAGGTAATCAACATCTATTGTTCGTACCCGTTTGGAAATTATTCAACTTTTAAATCTTATGTCAACATCTATACTCTTGGTAAAAGGTCATGGAGAACTCTGCCAGGATGTATGCCATACTGCCTCCATGAACCATCAACTCCCGTACTTGTTAATGGAGCTATTCATTGGCTTGAAAACAAGCCTATTCCGTATCCCGGCTTGTTTTCAAGCCAATGAATAGCTCCATTAACAAGTACGGGAGTTGATGGTTCATGGAGGCAGTATGGCATACATCCTGGCAGAGTTCTCCATGACCTTTTACCAAGAGTATAGATGTTGACATAAGATTTAAAAGTTGAATAATTTCCAAACGGGTACGAACAATAGATGTTGATTACCTTATACTCATTGGTACTTGGATCAAAACCAAATCCAAAATTAGCAATACCATCTCTCAACTCACCAAACAATTCAGATGAAATACTCGGCGCATCAGGAACCAAAAAGACATCGTTAATAAGTGGATTCCACAAGTACAACTTAGAGTACTCTTCAGAAGTATACTTCCTCACGCATATCATTCCATCACAGATATTAATAATTTCGCACAAATTATCATGAGGAAATTTAAATCCAACTGCTGCATCGATAGCACGATAATCCGTAGCATAATAACAAATCAATTTTAATAGTTGACTATGCTGAATCAAAATACCGGGACTAGGTATTTGATTTTGATTACGACGAAGATGCGACGTAATGAACTTAACGTCAGTTGAGAGAAGGTGATAATACGCTGTACTAAGACACTTGAGTCTTAGCAAAGTCTGAACTGGTAACCGCAACAGTATGTCCACCTCCAACTCTTTTGGAAGTCCTCGCATCAAATACTCCTTCATGGCAGCCTTCATCACATCAATGTTCTTGCGAGGTGCAACTCCTTTGTCATAAAATTTTAGCATCTCCTCAACCTGCTCACGCAGTTTTTCACCAAAGTCTCTGGTGCTCACCTCTGAATTTCAGCAAAAATAAAAGAAAGTTGAATAGAGTCATCCAAAACATAGGAGTGCAAACCATCAAGTACAGAAGTAGTAATTATCAGCGCAATAACAAAGAAATACCTGAGAAACAATCAATACGTGAAGCAAGTGAACACTTGTTAGCCAGATACCGAGCCAATTGTCCTTTATTCTGTTCAGATGCTCGACCAATAAATGAAGAATGATAGATTAACCCATACTTTGGGATATTCCCCTGCGTTTCGAGTGCCCTGAACACCATTGTAGATAGAGAGTCCTATGTATGTTAATAAAGTTACCATAATTGTATAGGAAGAACATTCAACCCCAATATAAAGATTTTTTTTGTTTAAGTAACACAAAATTGAAAAGGGATTCCTAGTATTTTGTAGCTTTGTGATACTATTTCAGGCGTTGGTATTCAATTAAAAGACCTACCTCTACTATTCACCCTTCTCTATCATATACTCTTCACTAATTCAAAACTAAACAACCACTCATTTGCAGATGCCAGAAGATGAAGAACCAAAATACAAACATTGCAAACCATTTGATTTCAAAAAGAGAAACAGGAATGTTGATTTCGAAAAATGAAACAGGAATGTTGATTTCGAAAAGAGAAACAGGAATGTTGATTTCGAAAAAAACACCCATCAAAAATAAAAACAAAAATAGAATATCTAATCAATACCTGGAGAGTGCCTTCTCTGCACCAAGAATCTGAAGGGAGGAGGAGGAAAGCTTTGCTAAATTTGTGAGACTACCAGCATGCGCAATCAGACGAGCCCCAATAGTTTCACCAATAAGTGAAGCCAAATTTGGTGCAACATAATTCATCTTAGCTACTAAATATTCATTAAGCTTCTTCCTATCATCTGCAAGGTCTATAACATTCTGAGCAAATTGTTGGACAATGGTAAAATCAGCTTCAGAAAAATCCTGACCTGCTTAAAGACAAGAGAATGGAACATCCATCAAGAAAATTAAAAACGCCAAAACGATTTAGATCAATTCATTGCTAATAAAAACAAAGGTTCACAATCT
The DNA here is from genome assembly GCA_023053565.1 of Aquilegia eximia. Lineage (NCBI taxonomy): Eukaryota > Viridiplantae > Streptophyta > Magnoliopsida > Ranunculales > Ranunculaceae > Aquilegia > Aquilegia eximia. The sequence continues at coordinate 9,036,293 of JALIGU010000010.1, forward strand.
ATACCCACGGATACTTTGGCTGCATTTACAATCTCAATTGCTTTGCCTTCATCCCCAACTATATAAGTTAAACCTGGGATTTTATCTTCAGAGAACTCTGATTTCTTCTGCGCAAACATTAAAACATTGGCATAGAGATAGCTATCGTCCACAATATTCTTGAGTTCGGGGAAATGCCAGGAGAACCACTCCCTGCAGATGGTGAAAAGCAAAATGAGAGACGAATTTTTCCAGATGTACTAGAGAAACAAATAATTCAAGGAAGTCACCAGAAATTATGTTATATGTAACACAAGACATAATCAATGGTTTAGAATGAATTTAACTTTACACTGCTTCTAGGTTTAGTGCAGAATCCATATGTATTAAGACCTTAAAGATACTATTTTTATCGACTTTTTTGTAGTACTGACTGCAGAAATAATCAGACCATTGTTTCTCACATAACCAAGGATACAACATCAGAAAGAAGATATGCATAAAAGCATAAAAGTAAAGGACCACGCACTTGAGTCTCATGGAGAATGAGTTGATATCTTTATCAAGAGTATCAAGTGAGAAAACGGCTTGAACAAGCATATTATCATCTCTATTAATATCGAACTTCATTTTCGCACAACTGTAGCTATGCCCCAAACTGTGCTGGGCCATTACCAAATCAGAAGTCTGCACAGACATGAAAATAGAACTTTATAAAACTAGGAAGAAAAAAAAATGCAAATTGTCAATAAAAGAGATTAAAAGAAAAAGAAGAGAAACAAATACCTTAGTATATCTCTCAAAATGCAACCGCACACCCCGAAGAAGTAGACAAACCAATTCACTGCACTCGCAAGGAATATGGGTCACTTGGTTAATCTCTACGGCAAGCTTTGGGTCTGCTACTCCTAAACGGAGTTCGGGAAGGAATTGAAAATTTAACTCCAAAAATTTTCTAAGCTCCAGAGTCATTCGACCTGAAAGGATACATTATTGAAAGGGTAATATAGCAAAACATGGACATGATTCTCAACTCAAAACTCCTAGATACACCAGAACAGCATCATCCTTAGTACCCAAACTTCATTGACTGTATATAGATCTACCTATGACACCAATGCAGCATCATTGTCATGAAAACTAATAAAATCAGTGGAGTGAAATTTATTATCATTTAAAACATAACAAGAAACACTCAAATACCGAAAATATTATAAAGGTTGGGCTTGAATGCAATTCATGGGCTCCATTATAATCAGAATAAAAACACAGATAGAACTAAATACATGTGAAGTCTATATTTCATCTAATCAATAAAACCAACAAACAATCCATTTTGTTTTTCAATTATTCACAAAGAACGAAGAAACAAACATGCATGATGATTAAATAACATTATGAGTCCTACATACACCAACAAAACAGCATCATGCTAGTACAAAGACTTCATTGACTGGATACAGATCTACCTATTACATCCACGCATCATTGTAATTTTATACAACATGAAGTCCAGATTTTACAGAACAAAATGAACCTAAACATGTTAGTCCAATACTACCCACAACTTTATATTGGTTATCATTGTAATTTTATACAACATGAAGTCCTGATTTTACAGAACAAAATGAACCTAAACATGTTAGTCCAATACTACCCACAACTTTATATTGGTTGAGAATGAAAACAACTCATAGAAGAAAATGAACCTAAACATGTTAGTCCAATACTAACCACAACTTTATATTGGTTGAGATTGAAAATAACTCATGAGCTCTTTTATAATTAGAGGAAAAAAATAGGTCTAAATACTTAAGAAACCTATATTTCATCTATTCAATAAAACCAACATCAGAATGCTCCACTGATAAGTTTCAACACTAATGAAGTTATTCACAAAAAAATAAACTATAAAATATTTTGAAAAAAAAAAAAAAATAGGTCTAAACACTTAAGAAACCTATATTTCATCTATTCAATAAAACCAACAAAACCCCCAGTTATTCACAAAAAATAAACTACAAAACATTTTGAAAATAAAATAAAAGAACATTTTACCTTCTGAGATAGCATTTTGTAGTTTAGAAGCAACAAAAGCAGATGAAAAAGGTTCAAAAACATGAAGACTGACAAGTAACTGGAACTCATCAAAATCAACATGATTTTCCCGAAGTTTTTCAATGATGTTTCGCTGTGAACAAAATTACTAGAAGTTTTAAAGAGTGATAAGCCAGAAGCCGATTCAAATAGAAGTAATAAAAACATTTTTAGGGATTAAAGAGATGAAGAAGAAGAAGCTCAGATCAACTACAAAACAATCATGTTGTTAGGGTTTTCTTATTTCTCTCTCTCTTTCTGCGGCCTCTAGAATATATATCGAAAATTAGGGCGTCTGAATCGGAACTTCGGGTTGGTTTCAAAACCCAAAAAAGAATCCGAACCGATCCGAACCCACTTAAACCCAGTTCAGTAAAGATCTGGACCTTTAACAAGTCTTGAGCCCAAAATTATTAAATAATTAGTTTTAGAGTTAAATAAATCAGATTAAGAATTCATAAAACGATTTTATTGATGAAAAAAAAAACATAGATCAACTGATCAATTTAAATAAATCAAATCAGATTTAAGATTGGATAAAACATTCTTTTTTTTTTATATATCAAAAAACATAGATCAATGAATCAATTTAAATAAATCAGATTAAGATTTGATAAAACAATTTTTATTGATAAAAAGAATAGATCAATTGATCAATTTAAATAAATCAGATTACAATTTGATAATAGAATTTCATTAATAAAATCAGTTGATCAAATAAAAATAAATTAGAACACCTACCGAAGAACAAAATTATTGCTCAATTATCATCCTCCATGTCTCTTATCTTAAGAGATCTCGTATTTGAACCTAAACTATCAACCTCCATGTTTAAAACGAATTCCGATCTCAATTCTGATATCCTTTGTGATATCCTTTGTAGTAGCCAATTGAATGAATTCCACGCTAAACCAAACCAAAGAAAATAACCCAGATATCTTGTCTTGGTTATAGCCATGGATGGACGATGGAGGGAGGAGGTTCTCGCTTTCGTGCTTCGTTGTGAGTGTGTGGTGGGTGGAAGACGGGAAAAAATAAACTCTCTCTCTATCTATCTCTATATATATATATACCTGACAGACCAACCCGACTTTTTGCATTCAATGCAAACTAAACGGCTGGTCAAATCTAACCCTAATCACTAAACTTTGCAGACTATAGAGTACAACATTTCAAACACACAACACCAGCAGGCCCACAACCTAGCAAGTAGCCATGTACCACGTGGCCTTTTTACACAACCCATGTTTATATTGACTAGCTTTTGAGGTCCTAAATACTAGGCCCAATGACCCAGTGTCGGATCTGTGTGTTGTGGGGGAGGGCCTTAATCGGATTTATCGTGATGAATCCAGATTTATTATGATGAATCCGTTTGTTACGATTGGGTCTTTTATTCGACCAATTCGAAGAAAATTGTTTTCGCTATTTTTTTTTAATGTTCTAATGTTCTTTTTATGTTGAGTAATGGCATCGTTGTTAGTCTCGGTCAAATGTCCTGTTTCTGCATTGACATCATGTTATTCTCAGTCTAAGTGTTCTTTATTCACTAAACCTTGTTGATGTACCTGGTGGTAGGTACAAAAAACTTATGAATATCTCCAACTTGTTCTTGAGTTTGTTTATTCAATCTTTGTTTTTCTTCCTTTTCGAATGACCGATGTAAATGTAAGTAAAATATAGGTCGAAAAAGATGATCGGAGAATGGAGAGGGAGTTTTTAGTTTGGGAGTGGCTGAACTATCTGGAGAGATAGTTGCCTACGTATCTGAGGTTGACCAAGTCCCAGAATCAAGCCTACGTACTTCATATTTATAAGTGAATTGGGACAATGGATAGCTCATTAATTGACCAACGGTGGGATCAATTAATGAGCGGATATTTTGGATCTAAAAATATATTGTAACTGAAGATAATCAAACGAAAGAGTACAACGAGCCTATTGTGTTTCCTTGAGCCTCTTTGTTGTGTGCTAAGTCGAATTGATTTTTGACTTGTTGGATGAATATTGCAAGTCAAACGAAAGAGTACAACGAGCCTATCGATGGGCGGCTTCATCCTAGCAATATCATTGAATTTGCTGAGAAATCTTGGGCTGGGAAGAGAGAGCTTTTGCCCCACTTAGCTCGTTTTTTTTCGTGAGCCTTGGGTAAAATTTTTGAAAGAGACTCAGTTGGAAGCTGGGACTTCAAGTATCGTTCCACCTAAGAGAGGTAGAAAGAAAAAGTAGTTCGCAGTTGCCCTTCCCGTTGGTGAACTAGCAGTTGCCCGTCCTGGTGATTTACAAATTGAAGTCTTGGAAGCTTTACCTATGGCCCCGAAGAAATCTGTTGAGTTTCCTCTTACTGGTGACTCTGTTGCTTTGCCTAGCAAGATTTCTAATGCTGATTCGACGAGCTCTTTGAGTCTCTTTGATTTGAATTAGTTTGAAGAAATCTCGAAAATGAGTGATACTGAATCTGAAAGTATAAATGAGAATGAAGAGAAGGTTGAACTCGAGGAGGGAGTCGAGGTAAGTGTAAGCAATACCCGACGTAGAAGGGACGATGAAGAGATTAGTAGTAGTAGATCTCTTAACATAGATGAAGGTAGAAGATCTTTCCCCAAGATTCAAGAGGAGTACAACATTAGAATTCCTGACCTCGAAATGTTAAGAGTTAGTGATAGGTTATTTGACTTGTGTGGGGACACAATGTCATGTTTGATATGTCTTGCTCAACTGAAAGGTGGAATACGTCTTTCATTTAGTAAGTTTGTATGTGATATTCTAAATCATTACGACGTTGCCTCTATCATGATGCCCACTAGCTTATGGACTTCGATGTTAATTTTTGAGGAGCTGAATAGGTAGGCTATGATATTTGCAAGGCTGACGTCGTTGCTTACATTAGTTGTGTCACCGGTCGCAGTAGGGATTATGTTTGCTCGCTGAACAGAAAAAAAAGTTGTGGTCAACCCGCCCACCTCGAATGATGGTTGGAAGAACTCACCTGTGTATAGAATTTGGGGTCAGTTTATACAGCCCAGTGCGGTTCTAGCTCGATATGCTATTTCGAGCATAGGTATATATATATATATATCTTGAGCTTCCTTGTTGTGTGCTAAGTCGAATTGATTTTTGACTTGTTTGATGAATATTGCAGGTCAAACGAAAAAGTACAACGAGCCTATCGACGGGCCCTAGCAATATCATTGAATTTGCTGAGAAATCTTGGGCTGGGAGGAGAGAGCTTTTGCCCCACTTAGCTCGTTTTTTCCGTGAGCCTCGGGTAAAATTTTGGAAAGAGACTCAGCTGGAAGCTGGGACTTCAAGTATCGTTCCACCTAAGAGAGGTAGAAAGAAAAAGTAGTTCGCAGTTGCCCTTCCCATTGCTGAACTAGCAGTTGCCCGTCCCGGTGATTTACAAATTGAAGTCTTGGAAGCTTTACCTATGGCACCGAAGAAATCTGTTGAGTTTCCTCTTACTGGTGACTCTGTTGCTTTGCCTAGCAAGATTCCCAATGCTCTTAATCTTAGTGATGTTTTTGAATCGCATTCTCTCGAGCCTCGGCCTCTTATAAGAAAGAGAAAAGCTGTTGCGAAGCCAGCGAATGCGACTGCTGCTTCTAAGGTTGATAAGCCCAACCAGGAGAAGGGAAATGAGAAATCTCGAGCCTCTGCCTTGAAATCTGGCAAGTCAAAGGCCGTTGACATTAGTGAAGATTTTGTTGTTGGTGAGGCTAACAGATTTGCTCTCGTCTTTCCTTGCCATGATACTTATATGAAGGCTGATGATTCGGCGTGGGATGACAAAAAAGTTGAGTCTTTCCCTAATGGAGAATTGCTTTCTATTTGAAGATGCCAAGAATATTCAGCCTCAGTCTCTTGAGGACGACTCGAGGGAGTTTGCCTCTTGTGCTTATAAGGTAATCTTGGTTTATTTGATTGTAGTTATGCATAATTATGTACTTGGTTTTTTATGAGAAAGTATTAAGGTACTTTGTCTTTGTGATTTAGATGAACGTAATACACAATAAGTGGATCTGTGTATATTGACTAGCTTTTGAGGTCCTAAATACTAGGCCCAATGACCCGATGCCGGATCTGTGTGTTGTGGGTAGGGGTGGCAATCAGGTCGGGTCAGGTTCAGGTGGGGCAGTCGGGTTATCAGGTCTCAACCCTCAAACCTGAACCTGACCTGATGAAGGTTTTTTCTTGTAAAAGTGAAACCTGAACCTGACCTCTTAGGTTATCAGGTCAGGTTCGGGTCGACCTGAAAACCTGAAAATATTTTTTTTATTTTATTTTTTTAAAAGAATTTTTTTAAAGCAAATTTTATTGATAAAAATACATGAATACACGATGACTTAATATAACTAAAGTATACAACTAAAACTTATCAAACAAATAGAATGAATCATAAAAAAATCAAAATATTACATCATGAATTCTTCGTATATATGCTATCTATCATTAATAACATAAGTTATTAAAATCGATCCGTAAATAATAGGAGCAAGATATTACATATTATTTTCAATGGACTAAACAAGAAAATCACAATTATTAATGCTTCATTCCATTGGATTCTTCATGACAATCAACCAAGATTTTCTTTGCAATATTTTTGTAGTGAAACTAAAATCAAAATAAAAAAGAATTTGAAGTGGATTTTGCTCAAAACCAAGCCATGAAACACTAATTAATCAAAGTAGAACTTAACCCAAAATAAACATTTAACAGAAAATCAAATGGGTCTTACTTTAAACTAAACAAATTCAGTCGAGTAGAGAGATTCAACAAATAAAAATAAATCGGAAGTGAGTTTGTTGGTGTACGAAGTAGACAATAGACGAAGAAGAAGAACCAGAGGAGTGAAATTCGATCCACCACAATCAATTAATTCATTGATTAATTGAAATCCAAGAGAAAGAAAGAGCCGCAGAGTATATAGAAAGATAGAAGTGTAAAAACCAAAAAAAAAAAAAAGAACTTTTTTTTTTTTTTTTTAGGTTCGGGTCGACTTGACGGGTCTGCAAGGAAAACCTGAACCTGACCTGATATACAATCAGGCCAGGTTCAGGTCGACCTGATCAACCAAAAATCTTCAAATATCCAAACCCAAACCTGACCCAGATCAGGTCAGGTTCAGGTCGGGTTTCGGGTCGCCAGGTCTGATTGGCACCCTTAGTTGTGGGGGAGGGCCTTAATCGGATTTATTATGATGAATCCAGATTTATTATGATGAATCCGTTTTTTTACGATTGGGTCTTTTATTCGACCAATTCAAAGAAAATTGTTTTCGTTATTTTTCTTTAATGTTCTAATGTTCTTTTTATGTTGAGTAATGTCATCTTTGTTAGTCTCGGTCAAATGTCCTGCTTCTGCATTGACATCAGGTTATTCTCAGTCTAAGTGTTCTTTATTCACTAAACATTCATTATTGTTGATGTACCTGGTGGTAGGTACAAAAAACTTATGAATATCTCCAACTTGTTTTTGAGTTTGTTTATTCAATCTTTGTTTTTTCTTCCTTTTCGAATGACCGGTGTAAATGTAAGTAATATATAGGTCGGAGAAGATGATCGGAGAGTGGAGGAGAGGGAGTTTTTTAGTTTGGAATTGGCTGAACTATCTGGAGAGATAGTTGCCTACATATTTGAGGTTGACCAAGTCCCAGAATCAAGCCTACGTAGTTCATATTTATAGGTGAATTGGGACAATGGATAGCTCATTAATTGTCCAACGGTGGGATCAATTAATGAGCGAATATTTTAGATCTAAAAATATATTGTAATTGAAGAGAATCAAAACGTATGTGATTTGAACAAAGTCGATGAAGGTCGAATCAGAAAGTGTTCACGTCGAGTGAGCTCGAGTAAAAATAGACTCACGTCGAGTTAGGTCTGGTGATATTTGAAAATAATGAGCGTCGAGTGAGCTCGAGTAAAAATAGGCTCACGTCAAGTTAGGTCGATATAAGCATTAATTGACGAGCCTAAATATAACGGTATATACATACCCCTTTTCATTCGAATTGAAGTGGGCAATTTTGAAATGTGTAATACCACATGAGGTCACGTCGACTATGGTTTGAGTGAAAACAATAGTTAACGTGTTGAAATGGGCAATTGGTTGCCTTGAAGTAGATGATTTCCTTGATTGAAAGGAAAAACAAAAATTCCTTTGTGTGCTGCGTTTAATGCGAAAAGGATTTCGAGGAGACATAATGATTTTAGTTATGGTAACTCTGTCGTAATGGGGTACGTGGCAGTTTGTTGTTTGAATTTTGATTTGAGAAAAAAAAGGGAAACCAAAAGGTTTGTGCGGTGGTTGTTGAAATCTGACCGTAGATTTATGACTTGTTGAATGGTTGTGATCGAACAATTGGTTTATATAAAATCTAGGGTGCGGTTTGGGAAAACCAAGGGTTTCTATCTTCTTGGTTTTTTAAGGAATTCTTGCTCATTTGCAAAGGTACTTTCTGCAAATCTTTCTCTCTTTTTCTCTGCACTTCTTTCTTTAGCTTTTGTTCTTAAAGCTTCTTTATTTGATCTTGAATATTCGCTCTTGCTTGTGTTTAATTGTAGTTCTCCTTTTGTTAGTTGCTTGATTGTTGTAGTTACTTGTTTTGAAATCTGTTTACTGTTGTTGTTGTTCTTCATTTTTCGCCATTGTTGGAATTTGAAGCTTTTGTTGTGTTCATCATAGTTATTTGCTTTGCTGCTCTTTTTGTTTTTCTGGTTTTGTTTTTTGGGGTTTTGGGATTCTGTTAAGGTGATTTTGATATTTGATTTGAATTGGTTTGAAGAAATCTCGAAAATGAGTGATACTGAATCTGAAAGTATAAATGAGAATGAATAGGAGGTTGAACTCGAGGAGAGAGTTGAGGTAAGTGTAAGCAATACTCGACGTAGAAGGGACGATGCAGAGATTAGTAGTAGTAGATCTCTTAGCATAAATGAAGGTAGAAGATCTTTCCGAGATTCGAGAGGAGTACAACATTAGAATTCCTGACCGCGAAATGTATAGAGTTAGTGATAGGTTATTTGACTTGTGTAGGGACACAACGTCATGTTTGATATGTCTTGCTCAACTGAAAAGTGGAATGCGTCTTCCATTTAGTAAGTTCGTATGTGATATTCTAAATCATTACGACGTAGCCTCTATCATGATGCCCACTAGCTTCTGGACTTCAAAGTTAATTTTTGAGGAGGTGAATAGGTTACATGGCTATGATATTTGCAAGGCTGACGTCGTTGCTTACTTTAGTTGTGTCACTGGTCGCAGTAGGGATTATGTTTGCTCGCTGAATAGAAAAAGGAGTTGTGGTCCAGCGAAACTTTTTAACCCGCCCACCTCGAATGATGGTTGGAAGAACTTACCTGCGTATAGAATTCGGGGCCAGTTTGTACAGCCCAGTGCGTTTCTAGCTCGATATGTTATTCCGAGCATAGGTATACATAGATCTTGAGCTTCCTTGTTGTGTGCTAAGTCGAATTGATTTTTGACTTGTTTGATGAATATTGCAGGTCAAACAAAAGAGTACAACGAGCCTATCGACGGGCGGCTTCATCCTAGCAATATCATTGAATTTGCTGAGAAATCTTGGGCTGAGAAGAGAGAGCTTTTGCCCCACTTACCTCGTTTTTTCAGTGAGCCTCGGGTAAAATTTTCGAAAGAGACTCAACTGGAAGCTGGGACTTCAAGTATCGCTCCACCTAAGAGAGATAGAAAGAAAAAAGGAGCTCGCAGTTGCCCTTCCCGTTGCTGAACTAGCAGTTGCCCGTCCTGGTGATTAACCAATTGAAGTCTTGAAAGCTTTACCTATGGCACCGAAAAAATCTGTTGAGCTTCCTCTTACTAGTGACTCTGTTGCTTTGCCTAGCAAGATTCCCAATGCTCATAATCTTAGTGATGTTTTTGGGTCGCATTCTCTCGAGCCTCGGCCTCTTATAAGAAAGAGAAAAGTTGTTGCGAAGCCAGCGAATGTGACTACTGCTTCTAAGGTTGATAAGCCCAACCAGGAGAAGGGAAATGAGAAATCTCGAGCCTCTGCCCCGAAATCTGGCAAGTCAAAGGCCGTTGACATTAGTGAAGATTTTGCTGCTGGTGAGGCTTACAGATTTGCTCCTGTCTTTCCTTGCCATGATACTTATGTGAAGGCTGATGATTCGACGTGGGATGACAAAGAGATGAGTCTTTCCCTAATGGAGAATTGCTTTCTGTTTGAAGATGCCAAAAAGATTCAACTCAGTCTCTTGAGGATGACTCGAGGGAGTTTGCCTACTATGCTTATAAGGTAATCTGGGTTTATTTGATTGTAGTTATGCCTAATTATGTACTTGGTTTTTTGTGAGAAAGTATTAAGGTACTTTGTCTTTGTGATATAGATGAACGTAATTCACAATAAGTGGATTACGAAGCTCGAGAATGCTCGAAAAAAAGGCTAAAAATTTGCAAAAAACCAATGCTGAAAACAACACCTTACGAGCCCAGGTGCAAGATTTGAAGGGCAAACTTGCTGAGTCGAAAAAAGTAAATGTGCAATGGTAAGGATATTGATGAGGCTCAAAGTTGTTGTTTGATGTTGGAAGGTTGCCTTGCCGGGGTTACTGCGAGTTGGGAAGCTGATGCTGATAAGTCAATTCAGTGTATCTCGTAGTGGCGAAAAAAAATTTATGCTTGGGAGGAGAGATGTCTGCGTCGTGAGGCTCACCTCGCTACTCTCGTCGAGAATTATGATGGCACATCTGATAGGGAGGTAATTAAAGCTTCTGCCCTTGAACGCTATGAACGCGACGTGAGTAATGAGGGGGAGAAAGTTGTTGAGGACACATCTGCTCGTGCCGAGGTTAATAACGTTAGCACCCCCTCCCCACAGCTGAAGATGGCATCGATGAGACAATGGCTAACCCTCCTGAAGACCAATCTTGATCTGTTTTTATTTGGAAGTTGTAAAAACACTAGTGGGGAATTCGAACCTCGGTTGGCGCTGCGTTTTTTATTTTTGTTTTCGCTTTGGGCTGTATTTGACATATTTTGTATGTGGATGAATGGTTTGGATTATTATTTGAAAGTAATGAATGTTTGCCTTTTGTAAATTGTCTAAGGCTTACACCAAGTTTAGACTTTTTCTGTAGGTCTATGAATTTATGTATGATGGTGAGTGGGCATAAAGAAATAGGATAAGTACACCATCAATGATGAACATAATGGTTGAATTCCATCATTTTCAAGTTTAAGGACACTTATTGTTTCACCAAGTAGTTGAGTTTTATACTACATTTACATGAGCATGAGCATGACATTCATCTACATCTCTTATAGATTACATGTGCAAATAAAACTACACCTTGAGAAACTTGAGGAATAAGTGTGGAGACTTAACCCAGTGAGCTTTTGAGACCCGTCTTTTTCTTGGAGAGTTATTACGTACATCTAGAGTCAAAAGACTCAACCTCTCAGTTTTGTCTGTTTTTAGTCTCGTATTCATTTTTATAGTTAGGGTGATTTAGATTTTGGTCACCACTTTTTAGTATAAATTAGGTTTTGGAGCTGGTTTTTATCTTTATTAGGGTTTAGAGCTGAACCGACAATTGACCCAAGTAATTGTTTATAATGGCCAAAATACCCCTGATCAAAACTATATTAGGGTTAGTGATCACGTGCAGATCACGTGAGTTTCAGGGGTAAAATTAGGTATTTTGAAAATATTTTCGGTTCAACCGGGTTTTTTTAGTTGTTGGTTCGAAAATGAGCTCTAAACCCTAATAAAGATAAAAACCGGCTCCAAAACCTAATTTATACTAAAAAGTGGTGACCAAAACCTAAATCACCCAATACGTAACCTATGATGGGCATCGGGAAATATAGAAGCAATTGCATTCGAAATTGCCATGGATTGATCAGTAAAAATGGTACTCGGTTTTTTTCCTCCCATGACTTCTAAAAAATTCTCAAACATCCAAACGATTGCATCACTTGTTTCCCCTTCCAACAAACCACATCCAAAAATTGTGGTTTGTCCATGATTATTAACACCGGAGCACAAACTAGATTATAGTTGTTGGTACGAAAAGTGGTGTCAAAGCAAATAACATCCCCAAACAACTCATAATCACGCCTAGACAATGCATCGCAAAAGAAGATACCGCGTATCTCACTTTCTTCGTTAGTCAGAATGTTGTAATAGGGGTTTTCTTGTTTCTTTTGCTTAAAATATTCAAGGAGACATTGTGCATCACCTTTCTTGAGAATTTCAATCCGCCCCCTTTGTAATAAATTGTTGCAATCAGATTGACTGAAGTTGACGTGTTCAGCTCCACCAGCTTTTGCACAAAAGTAGTAATATATATCTGACGGTTGAAGTCCGGATAAATGCATTTTCTTCATAATTCCAGCTTGAGATTTTTTCACACCTCTATGAGATCTCAACAAATACGAACAAGTAGGAGGGACAAGCTCATGAGTGTGCTCAACTATGAATTTTGTCAACTCAAATTTCTCGTCCTTATTCAGCTTAATCTCAAATTTTACCAGACATCCAAATCGTCTTTCTTCTCTTCTCTTTCTTGGAGTGTTGACCTTTGTATAAGTACCTTCACATGAACAACATAACGTTTGAAGTACTATTTTCTCAGGATCGTGACGATGTTTATTTGTTCTCTTTATTTTTATGCTAAACCCAACTGTTCTTGCATAGGGGTGGGCAAAAAAACCGAAAAACCGAAAACCGAACCGAAAAAACCGAGTCAAAACCGGTCAAAACCGAGTTGACTAAAAACCGGTCAAGACCGGACCGAAACCGAACCGAACTATATAGCTATTGGTCCGGTCTCGGTTCTTGTTTTTATAGAACCGAGAGAACCGAACCAAACCGAAATAAATAAAAAAACATTTTTTTTATTAGTAAATTACTAAACTAGACATAGGAATTAGGAAACCTATGGTGGATCCATGGTTGGTTCATTGATTTTGGACCTTTTTCCTATTTAGTACTTGATTTGGTGTATGTCTTATTTTGTTTAAAGCCCAAAACTTAAGAAAAATCATCTAAATTGTAGTGGACTAGAGGCCCAATAAAAAAGCCCAGGACTGAGTTTCGAACCGAAACCGGACCGATTGTATTTGGTCCGGTTCGGTCCGGTTACATTCAAATAATTTCGGTCCATGGAATCGAAACCGAACCGATACTTTCAAGTCGGTTTGGTCCCGGTCCTATTACATTTTAGGACCGGACCGGACCGGACCGTGCCCACCCCTATTCTTGCATATTCATTGTAGTAATTATACGCATCTTTCAAGTTTTGATTCACCTTGAATTTCAGAAGTAGTATCCTTAACATTCTTATTATCAGATGCATCAACATCTATTGGATTTTTTTCTTGTGAATCTTCTGATAGAGTGCAACCCTTGATTTCCGCATCTTTTTTATGAACACAACTCTGGATTGTTAAACACTGTGTTAAAACTACATAAAAATCGATGCAAAACATATATATAATTTTGAATAATAACAAATTCTAAGAAAATTGTTTGAACAAAACAATGGAGTTTAGCGAAATTTAAAGAGAAGAGTTTAAGTTTACCTCCATTATATTGTTCTTTTTGTTCCTCGTTCACAAAGTTTTTGAACACAAAAGAAATAGGATGAGAAAGAATAAAAACCCTTGATTCAATGTGCAAACGGGGAAGAGGAAGATGAGGTTCAGAGAGAAACCCTTTTTATTTTTTTTGTTCGTGGGTTTTAACAATTTCTGTTTTTTAATTTTTATTTTTTCGTTTTCTGTTTCTTAATTTTCTTTTGTTTTATTTTTATTTTTAATTTCCTGATATTATAAAAGCTGATGTGGAAGTTTTTATGAGGTGGACCACCAATAATATAACGCTGTCTTGTGGACAGAAAAAAACTGTATGTCCACAAAATCGCACTCATCAGACACTATACACTCATAGTCGCCTGGCGAAAGCACACAAGGTGTAATGTGGCTGGCACCCAACATGCCAGACGGCCAGTTGGCGCCTGCAGAGAGGCAGGCAGGCTATAAATGCTGCAGGCCTGGGCCTGCCAGTCGCCCAAGCCTTCTTGGCTGAACGCTATTGACTATACTGTATATATATGAGTTCAATGCTGGAACCTGATACTGTGGATGACACTACAGATTACTCTGGGTGGATATTGCTATTATAAGCCATTGAAGGTTTTTGTTTAGGATAGGAACGGTGTACTGGTCGATGAGAATGTGTTGCTGCAGGATGATGCCTGCAGGATCAGCGACATTGGTGGTACTATTTTGCACTGTGAGTGTCTCTATGGTATGTTTCTTGTTGATTTTTTTTTTTCTTGGCGTTCACAAGAAGCTTTAAAATGATCAACACTGTGGTAGATCGAAAAAGGTGAGACTTTATACCAACAGTAGAAGACTCCGGCTTAGGGGGAACTTCCGAGACGGACTCTAACGCTTTGTGCCATGTACATGCTTTAGTTACTTGCATCTCCCTTCTGGGTCTTATTAGAGAATGGGTTATGGATCTGGAGAATTTGAACAATAAGACACTAAGACAGTCTCAACACACGAGAGGAATGGACAACCATCCATTGAAAAATAGATGAATTAGCTAATTGTAAATTGCCTGATGACAAAGGTTTCGGGGTAAATTTTCTTCCAATCTTTCGACAGAACTGTGGGCTCCACAAGACAACACTGAGCCTTTGTGTAAGAACATCAATGTTCATTCTCTCGCCAAAAGTTAATTCATTGGTGAAACATTTAGCAAACATTTACCATAGTTAATTATTTTGGTGTGCGACTGTTTAGGGATTTTATTATGTTTAGGGAGTTGATATTTTCAAGATTTTACTTGTAATTTGAGTCCAGTGTATATTCTAATGCTTGAATTTTATTTTTTTGCAAAAAAGCAAGCTGGGGTTGCGCAGACCCTTACCAGTTTGTATTCAAAAAATCTATTACACTCTAGTATACAAGAACCCCTGTGGCATCTTGGTTTACAAAGTTTACCAATTGCGCACAAAGGGGCCCATAAATACAGAAAGGCTATCCTCAGAGTTACATAACTTTGTCAAATAATCAGCACAACAGTTTGTCTCTTACAATGTGCTCAATTACCACCTGTTCTATGGTTGTCATAAGTCATAACCCTTCTGCTCTGTTGACCAAAGTCCCTGCTCACCATGCTGGTTGAACCACTCCTGTGATGCTCTCTAGTCTCTACCGCTTGCTTGGAGTCAGATCCAACACAAACTCTGGTGAATCCCAACTTCCCAGCTAGTTCCAACCTTGTAGTAATTGCTTCAATCTCAATAGTTGAGATAACCTGACCTTTAGTGCCGCAACAAAAAGGAAACAAAGGTCTTCCCATGTTGTCCCTAAATATGCCTCCAAATCCAGCCTTGTTCTCTGACATGGACCCATCATTATTCAAAGAGACCATGCCTTGTGCAGGGGGTTACCATCTATGAAAGTTTGGGACCTTATTACACAAATTCACTTGACCATGTAGTTGTTGTCATCATCTTCATAAGAAGTGCCACTAGGGGTTGCTCTGAGATTCGCTGCTTCCACTATTTTGTGTACAAGCTGGTCTTCCTCCTGTCTAGTTTGTTCAAATATTCTGCTATTCCTCTCCCTCCATAGCCAATACAAGGAGCACAAAAAACACTCTGCTGCACCTTTTTGTGGAGATCATTACCTTTAAGATTCTTACAGGTGCATCTCCACTCTTGCTGAGATATGTGCAGTCTTCTTTGAACACCACACCATTGAAGAATTTGTGTCCATACATACTTCGAGTGGATTAACTCGATTATACTGGGGTAGCCCTAACTAAGGAAAAGATAAGGATCCTGTTCAGATTATATAGAATTCCTTTGGTTTCATTCAGATAGGTAGGGGATAAGGCGGGAAAAAAAAAAATGGATCCTTTGAGTATTCCAAATCCCAACGTAAAAATTCGAGTAAGAGAGGTATATATATGTGGTATATATCCATCCATATTGAATTGTGGATACATCAATGATACAATCATTTTGATTGGACTAAATACAAATACAGGCATAAGGGCAGTTAAAAAACAAGTGTTTACAATCTTCTTGAACAGCTCCTCTGCTAGTGCTTGCTCTGTGGGCTGAGTTTCTGGCCATAATGTGCACTAATGGACTGGTGCATATGGGTGAGAGTCCACCTTGTGATGTTTTTATGTGTGGTACTTGTGTTGCACTGAGCAGTTTGAGTCTTTGCAGGTAGCCCATAGTCCCAGTTGCAGAGCACACAGTTTGTTTCCTGTAACAATCCCCACTGTATGAGTTTGTCCTGTGTCAACAAGGCTTCCTGTATGGCCAACAATGATATGAAGGCATGTCATGGCGTGGTCATTTTGTTCCAGTTGAGTCTTGTCCATTTGAGCTTTGGACTTCTTGCCCGGAGGGTAGCATATGCTGTTTTAATGGTGTAAAGCCCTCGTGGATGTGGCTGCCATATGATTATGTCATGATCCTCTTCAGTGTCCATTTCTGTACTTCTGATTGCCTCCCATAGATCCCTGGCAGTGTCATTCTGAGCTGGTGGTAGGTTTCAAGCATTGTCTCTTATTCTCATGCCTTCTCTTTCCTGTCGTGTGAACCTGTTTCTGAGAGGTCCACCTTCTAACCAAGGATCGTGCCAGAATTTGGTTCTTCACTCATTTGCAACATGCTTGACTTTTTAATGAAGTACGTTGTATCCATTAAAAAAATGTTTATTTAGTTAGTCCAATCTTTGCAGCAAGGCCTGCATTAGGATTTTCTTCTATTTAATATAACGATTAAGGTGTATCTTTGTGCTTGGTTGTACTTTCATTTTATTTCTGGAGTATCTCTCAGCAGTAAGCACTGTATTTCGAATCTAACAACGCAGTTACTTTGGTATCAGGGAGCAGCTATGGCTTATGTGGCAGATCTCCTGTTGGTTCCAGCACTTCTAAGAGCATTCCCAATGCAGGGTGGATTTATCCACCTCCACATAGGCGCCACGTATGCGCCACTAGGATAAATCTACCTTGTTGACTCAAGGTGAAACTCTACAAGGTGGAGAGTTCCCAAGGGAAGGTGGACTCTATGTTAATAAGAAGTGGATTTTTTAAAAAATCCGGACGGCATGTCACATGCCGTCCCAATTTTTTTGCAAAAAAATAGGGAGACGGCATGTGACCAAAAGTTTTAAAACACTACGTAAAACTTAAAAAAAAAAACGGACGGCATGTGACATGCCGTCCGATTGTAATTTAAATTAGGACGGCATGTGACATGTCGTCCGGTTTTACCACCCACAGGTGAATTTCAAGGTGGATTCTCCCACCTTGAAATCCACCTGTGGGATCCCACTTTTAAAAATCCACCTTCCCTTGGGACATTATTTTGAGTTTCAAGGTGGATTTATCCACCCCACCCCCAAAATCCACCTTGCATTGGGAATGCTAATAAAGACTGTTATTGATACCATGAATGCTGGCAAACAAACCTCAGAAGAATTCTTACAGGATCTAGTAGTTGTAACTGCTGCACTTGACTAATCAGTTACTGAGTGGTGGATAGCGGGATGTGTCTTCCTGAACTCGCAGGTATACTTACCAACATGTTTGTTTCATTTGACTATTGACCTATACTAGTTGTCGACCCGTGCTACGCACCGAGATTGGAGATTTTGCGAGAGAAATTTCCTACAAATTTTAAATTTATATAATATTAAATTTATCTGTACTAATTTTTTTTATTTATATATACATATAATAAATTATTATGTTTGATTATATTTGATTAATTTGTGTGTTGAGTGTATTTATTGTTTTGATTTTATTTTTATTGAAATGTTTGTGTTTATACTTTATTAGGAGAGTAGAAAAAGTGGGTAGAGATTTTTTGGGTTTAGTGGAAAATGTGGAAAAGCATAGAGAAATACAAAATTTAGTTATATAACCAATTAGTATAAATTTTCTTTTTCATTTTTATTTGTTTTATGGGAGAAAATTTGTGGGAGTTTGATGATCATATAGAATGCCACACAAAAAAGAGAGTGTGGGACCGTATGGGTCAAGCTATTATAATAGATATATAAATTGCATAAATATGCTGTCATTTACAGAATCAGATCTAGATAAAATGAGAGGTCACCAAGTGAAACCGAGCAACTGTCGACATCTCTTTCACCTGACGCCACATTATATGACGTGGGCTGATTAGGATTGTAAAACGTTTTTTGATAATTAATAAAAAACAAACTTATCTAAAAAAAAGTGAAACCGAGCAGCTGCTTCATTTCAAAAGTCATTGATTAACAACACAATATCAGTATGATTTTTCATTTTTCCCTTCGTGTTAAAGCACTTGCTCTGCCAAAAAATTTCATTTGGCAATGCTGATCAAGTTTATGATGTAATTTTTTATTTTTATTTTTTGAGTGATCACCATATATAAATATATTTTTTTTTTTTTAATAAAAATTCAAATTTTATTGATAAGCTCAACGAATTACACAAAAGTAGAGGACAAACGCGCTACAAACTGCGCGGCAAGTCCTTTCTGGATAGCAAAAACGATTTTCCTAAATACATATTCGTTCGAACCTGCAGTCATCAGGTTGCTATCCATTATCTTCTGCACTCCCCTAAGGAGCTCAACTGCTTCTGAGCCTAGCAGTCCAAATGTGTCAAATGCAAAGGGGATGAAACTATGTTGGTTAGCCCTACAAGCTCCGTCATGTTTCTCCACTTTTGTCGCTGCTGCATTGCTAGCTGCTAGCCCCACCTCAAAAATCCCAGCACTCAGCCCAACCATCGGAGACGCCCCTGTAACATCAACACACGCATGTTTACCTTTAGACCAGTTGTAGACCAGAATATCAGCAGGACGTAATGTTGATCTTCCTTCCTTAGGATCAACAAGAAAGTTAACAAGAGCCTCTTTCTTAACCTGTACGCCAGCCCGCTAGAACACATCACACAAGATATCTCTAACGTGGTCATGCCTGTACTTGAAGCCGGGGTAATGCTTACAATGGGCCGCATGGTCCCCGAAAGTATCAAGTCTACTCTTCTTGCACACTGGACAAAACTCACCATCTGAATATAGAGGGATCATCAATCGATAACGAAGAATGGCACGATATTCTACAGGCGTCATGCGTTATCCAAGCCCTTCCATCGGGATAGCAAGGAGAAAATCTTTGGCATGTTCTGACTGCACACATCCAATCACGGCTTTTTGTCTAGCTGACAACTCAAATTCCCTCTCAAGACCAGAACTAATCTTGTTGTAGTATGCTTCCGCCAAGACATGTTGGGGTCTGAAGAGGACGGTAGCAGTTGGAGCAAGATTACTGAGATCAAAATCAGGTATAGAAAGATGTAAACTAGCAATGGCAGTATCGAAAACATTACCCATAGGTGGAGTGTCACAACCTCGAAGAATGTGGTCCTGGAGATCCTTGGTTTGCGTACGTGAAGCTACGAAAGCAAACTTCATAACATCAGTAGCACAATAGATACCAAGTCCACCCATACGTAATGGGAGGGTTGCCATACGCCACTGTAGATCGCCAAAACCAGGTCCATCGGAAACCACAATATTTTGAAGGGCTGCACGAAGCTTGTGGTCAAACCATTCGGCTGTTTCCTGAACATAATCAGGGGGGCAAGTACGGAGAGCAAAGGTGAGTTTAGATAATCCCATACAAGAACGTAAAAGTGCCAACTCACACTGCGGATCCTTTAGTTGTGGTAATAAGTCCATAAGTTGAAGTGTCTTATCCATTTGTTGACGAACATTATCCACAATAAATGATGCATCAATACTTACAGCCCCTCCAAGCAACTTAACCCCTCGCTGAGGACATGATATACCAACCGGAAAGATATCTGGATAGGAGCAGTTAGGATCAACAGAAGGCCAGAACAACTCTGTCTTAGACACATTAACCACGAGCCCAAGAGATGGTCCTCTTTCCTGAATGATACGAATAGCTCTAGCCACATATTCTGTACTACCAATCAGAGTACCATCATCTAAGTACCATGCCTGCAACTCCAAGTGGCATTCTGACTGAATGCGGTGTATCAATGGATGCAAGACCAAAGCAAAGAGAAGAGGCCCCAAGGGGTCCCCCTGCTGTATCCCAGCTGCTGACTAAATATGAGTAGACCCTAGATACAATCGAGCAGGTTGACAATAGAGGTATTCGACCCATAGAGCAATAAATGGACAATGATTGCGTACCTCCCGTAGCATAGCAGACCGATCAACAAGGTTGAAGGCATTCTGAAAGTCCACAAGCAACATAGAAAGCGATGTGTCATCCTTGTTGGCATAAACCAACCGATTAACAGCATGCAAAATTGCCTCTGCTCCACCAGGCACACCAACCCCAAACTGAAAATCTTCTAAGTATGGGACAATA
Organism: Aquilegia eximia; assembly: GCA_023053565.1. Lineage (NCBI taxonomy): Eukaryota > Viridiplantae > Streptophyta > Magnoliopsida > Ranunculales > Ranunculaceae > Aquilegia > Aquilegia eximia. Next base: position 9,056,798 of record JALIGU010000010.1, read on the forward strand.
TCCTTAGAAACTCCTCTCATGGCAATCTTAGACACCAGGCGATGCCAAACCATACCCACAGCTATTGGGCGAATGTCGTTACCTAGCTTAAGAAGTGGGGTGAGCGGTGCACTAGCTATGAACTCTGCCAATACCCGTGGGCATCGACCTTGTAGCCATAAGTTCACAACCGGTGTCAAGGCCTTCATAAGATCTGTGGCTACAGCGGATGCAGCCCCACTCATAGCATCCAATAGGTGTTGGGCTCAGAGACCATCTCGCCCACAAGACATCCCTTTGGGGAAGGACCTGATGCATGATAATATCCCATCCCTCTCAACTGACAAAGGTGACTCAAGTAAAGGAATGTCGGGGACAGATGGTGGTGGATGCTTCGGGTGTTTATCCTCTAAAGCCCGCTGCATCTCTGGAGTGTTTGGAGCAACCCCTGATGATGCCAACACCTTCACGGCTGCTGCAAAGTGCCCGTCTGCAACCTTTTGCAAACACCGTCGTACATTCTTGCTTTGGGACTGTCGAGATGGTCATTCCAACGGAGGCTCTGTGTGTGTGACCCTCTCAATCAGACGAAATATACCCCCAGGCTCGTTCCAAATAGAGAGAGCCTGCAAAATCTGATTCTGCTGGAGATATTTCTGAGCACCAGAACGACGCTCTTGGCGATTCTGCGGATGGAACACTTGCAATGTGCAATAGGGAAGCAGGAGCAATCTAACCCATGGCCCTGTCAACATGGGGTCTGCAGTAACCTCATACAAGACTGACTTCAATGCACAGAAAAATGCTAATCGACAAGGACGTGGAATACTTTTCACTGTGCGAAAAGGTCTACAGAAAATACGATCAAGTGATATCTCATCTAAAGAAGGTGCAACAATAGAAATGTGAGTATCGATACCAGTGTCCCCTCCTGCTGTAGGTGCGGGTGGATTATCAACATGCACAAGCTGTGGTGGTTGTATACCTACAATTGCACACTCTAACTCACCGGTCTCCTTTCGCGCAGGTGGTTTGATGACTGCACCATCCGGATGTTTACATTTTATGGTCGATGCATGGATACCAAAACAATCACCACACATCCATTTGTTCATCCTCTTCAAAGTATTGTCAAACGACGAAAATAAACCTATATCAACTTTGATCGCATCTCTCAGCCTGTCGATGTCATTAACCCTCTTCAAGTGATGTTTCTTAACATGCGTTGGGATGTACGAAGATTTGTATCCATTTCCACACGGTCTATTGGTGCATCCATCAAAATTTCGAAATGGACAATGGATACTCTCCATCAAGCAGCCAATTTTTTTTTTTTTTTTTATTCTTTCGGGTAAATCCAATTTTTTTTTTTTTTTTTTTTTTTTTTTTTGTGGCTTGGCTGGCTTGAACTGCTGGTCTGGCTGCTGGTTCTGCTGGTCTGGCTACCGGTTTGGCTGGTCTGGCTGCTGGTTCAGCTGGTCTGGCTGACTGGCTTGAGCTGCTTTTTTTTTTTTTTTTTGCTTGGCTGGGCTTGGCTGACTGGCTTGAGCTGCTGATCTGACTCGGCTGGTGGCTTAAGTCGGCTCGACTTAGATTGGAGCTAAATTGCGATTCAGTGGGTTAATGGTGGCTTGGTCGGTGGGGAGTTGGAGAAGAAGGTTACTGGCGAGAAGGTTATTGGTGGTGGAGGTGAAGAGAGGGTTGTTGATGGTGATGGTAGAGATGAAAGGGGGAGGAGAGAGATGGTGGTTGTGTTGATGAAATAGAAGAAGAAGAAGAAGATTGAAGGAGATGTGGCGGTGGTGTGATCTGGTGGTGGCTGGTCGTGGAGGAGGGGCTGACTTCATCGGTGGTGGTGGCGGCTGGTCATGGAGGAGATGACCTCAATTAATCAAGTTGAGGACAAACGCGCTACAAACTGCGCGGGAAGTCCTTTCTGGATAGCGTACCCGATTCTCCTAAATACATATTCGTTCGAACCTGCAGTCATCACGTTGCTATCCATTATCTTCTGCACTCTCCTGAGGAGCTCAACTGCTTCTGAGCCTAGCAATCCAAATGTGTCAAATGCAAAGGGGATGAAACTATGTTGGTTAGCCCTACAAGCTCCGTCATGTTTCTCCACTTTTGCCGCTGCTGCATTGCTAGCTGCTAGCCCCACTTCAAAAATCCCAGCACTCAGCCCAACCATCGGAGACGCCCCTGTAACATCAACACACGCATGTTTACCTTCAGACCAGTTGTAGACCAGAATATCAGCAGGACGTAATGTCGATCTTCCTTCCTTAGGATCAGTAAGAAAGTTAACAGGAGCCTCCTTCTTAACCTGTACGCCAGCCCGCTAGAACACATCACACAAGATATCTCTAACGTGGTCATGCCTCTACTTGAAGCCGGGGTAATGCTTACAATGGGCCGCATGGTCCCCGAAAGCATCAAGTCTACTTTTCTTGCACATTAGACAAAGCTCACCATCTGAGAATATAGAGGGACCATCAATCGATAACGAAGAATGGCACGATATTCTACAGGCGTCATGCGTTGTCCAAGCCCTTCCATCGGGATGGCAAGGAGAAAATCTTTGGCATGTTCTGACTGCACACATCCAAAATGAATACAACATGATCAGCCTGCTACCGCAGCGTCAGGTTATGCTAATCTAGCTTTAAGCTAGCCCACATATGCTAATCTAGAGCACCCATAGCTAGAGGATAGAAATCTGTGACTACGCGCTTGTTGTTTCAGCAGCCCTTCTGACAAGCAGACCTAGAATCACTTCGTGCCACCATAGCATCAGTTCTTGGAAACAGAACTGCCCCCTCCCAGGCCAGCTAGCTAGCCAATACCATAAATGAGCTTTGATTTCAATGCATATTCTCTCCACCGAGACCATTTTGTTGCAGAAGATGAACTCATTTCTAATTTTCCACATCACCCAGATCACCGAGTATGGTAACAAAGCCCAAACTCTTTTCCCTATCTCTGTACCCCTACTTGTTGGCCATTGCCTGAGTACCTCTTCGACTGAATCTGAGCACAAAATCAGGGAATAAACTGTCCTCCTTGGGCTGGTAATGGTTGACCAGACTTCCAAGGCAAGTGGGCAGTGAAGAAACAGGTGCATGATATCTTCATTCAACAGATTGCATAATGAACAGAGAGGGTTGACCAAGGTGCCTCTATGGATGAGATGATCCTTTGTGAGCACTCTACCAAGCAGTACCTGCCAAAAGAAGAACTGAGATTTGGGTGCCATTGGTATCTTCCAAACCAATTTAGTAGGAAAAGGTTGTGCCAAGCCATTACGAGTACCCTCCTCATTCACCAGAATTTCATAAAGTGATCGAACAGTGATGCTACCCTGGGTATTCCCAAGCCATCTCCATGAGTCTTGGCCTTCTTCAAAAACAGTGTGTGCTAAGAGGGTTAACAACTCCTCCAATTGCTCTTGCTCCCACTCATAGAGTTGTCTTCTCAATTGGAAATTCCATGTAATCTCGGCCCCAATTCGCTGCCCAATGCTATTCACAGTACCTGACTTATTGTTGGTCACCATATATAAATATGTCTCATTGGATTTGTATTTTTCCAGTTTTGGATCTTTTGTTGACAACAAAAGGAGTTGAGTTGTAGGAAAGCCTTGTGTGGGAGCTCCCACTAATATTAGCTATATACAGTAAAGCCTCTATATAGTGATACTCTTGGGACCAAGAAAAATTATTACTATAAGGAGGTTATAACTTAATATAGTTGTACCTAGAAAAATTATTATATAAATTCAATAATTTATATGTGCAAACTATTTTCTTTAATTATAGCCGTAGGATTAAATAATATCTAGGCTCCAGATCTTATGTATAAATCTGTGTAAAAATCTTGTGTAAACCGAACCCCTCCGATAATATAGTTTCAAAATATAGTGTGCATTTACTAATTTAATGTTGTAAACGGTTAGAAATATGAAAAGTCACATTAAAAGTCTAAAATTTTATATTTGTTTTAATAATTTTCTCTCTATGTAATATATATTTTGTTAATACATACTTAATTATTATTATATAGAGGCAAATTTCTTTAGATGAGACCAAGAAAAATTATAACTTATTATAATATAAAAATTGTTCCTATTTATAACTGGCCCAAATTGGGACCGAATTTTTCTATGACTATGTAGAGGTTATTCCTATATAGAGTATTCCTATAGAGAGGTTTAACTGTATAAGATTTTTATCACGAGTTGTGGGATGGGTAAACCTGACAATACATGCAGAACTCTGTATAATTTTTATTGAGCAAAAGTAGTATTAGTTCATATGAATTAAAAAGATGAGAAAAATGAATGAGTATATGGAGATTTTGTTGATTATGCTGATAAAGATGCACTTAGTTTCTCTATCACATACCATTATGGCATTATCCCATAAAAACAACATGCCTGATAAGTATTTTGAAGAGTTGTCTGCATATTGAGATAGAATCTATTTGTGTCCTCTTTGCCGGCAGCAAAATGTATGTAGTCACGCCTGTTAGCGTGGATTGGCTTAAAAGCCCATACTAGATTGGCCTCATTGTGCTTGGTTCTGCTGAAAATGTATTCATTTGTTGTGCATGTCAATGAAGAATTAACATCTCAAGTTCTCAACTAAGCTGGTATCTAGGCATTAGTCTTGGAGATTCTGCTTGGTGTAGCAGGGTGTCTCTGAATTCTATTAACGTTTCTTACACTCTTACTGTACTTGCTCTGAATGATATCGAAAAATTGATGAACAAGCTTGTTTTTGTACAGATTTCTCAATTGTACCGACGTCCGGCCAAAATCTTGGAAGGGTCCAGTTCACCATTCATGTTAGTCCTACTCTGTAGTCAATTCCTGAACTTGGAACATTTGATCAAGGGAAAAAAGACGTCAGGGTAACTCGTGCAAACTAGCTAGTCAATTTTCAAATGTCACTGACTTGGACCTCCACTGAAGCCATTGAAAAGCTATCAATAGCACAGGGTCTTGGCCATTAACCAACTCACTGACAACTGCCATCACCCATGTGTAAAGACTTCTCTATACCCTGTAGCCATTATTATTATTATAGCATATGTTCTATTCTTACTGAATCAATGCTTGATCCATTCATGTCTAGAGAGTTCCTTGTTCAAGAAATGCATCAATTGTTTGCCTTTTCCTACCTCATCTCTGAGGCTTTTAACTACTTCATTCCCACACTATCCATCATAAAGTTGTACCTTGAATTCTCTTTACTCTTCCTATAATAATATTGATATTTAAGACTCTATTGTTCATAAATCTGAATGTTAGTATATAGACAGATATGCATATACAATTTTACACTAATCACTTCACCTTTTAGCCCCAATTGTGATTCATTGATTATACTCTGAATGGCCACTATAGCTTCAAATGATGAACAATCATTCTCCCATTCAATGAAATGGTAAACCAGATTTAAAGTTTATTTTATTTTTCCTAATCTTGTACAATTAGGAATAATGTGTGAGAAATAGATGAGACCCATATATATCTCTAAATGACAACTTTTAAGTTAAAATGATGAATATTAATCATTTTCACATCACATCCAGAGGTTAAAACTATATTACACATGATAAAAATGGGAGGTGATGGTATGACTCAATGAGATTTACTTTTAATATGATGATGATGATGATACACAATATGGGTATCTTATAATGAGTTAGATGAAATGTGACACTTGAACCTTCTTTTATTTCTATTATTTGAAATGTTATCATGGTTTTATATTTTGTGCACAAGAAGCTTGAGCTACACATAGTAAGAGAAAAGTGAAGTTGAAGAGTAAGGTAATGACTATCTCACTGATGGGGAGGCTGGTTTTGTTGTCTTCACCAACCACCATCAACCCTAGGATAAAACATACATCTAAACCAACTTTTACATACTAGAACAAAAACATCCAATTTTTTTTTTTTTTTTTTTGAATATTCCGCTTCGAGTCTAATAGGCTATTAATATATATATATTAGGGCAAATTAGACTTACCCCACAGATTTATCAATTTAATTAGACTTACCTCACATATTTGAACTTATTTAGAGTTACCCCACACATTTGTAACAGACGTTGGTCAACCGTTAGTTGACCCAATTAGTCTTATATTTAACTTGTGTTTTGACATAAACTACCTGAAATACCCCTAACTTATACATGTGACTTGTATTTTGATAAAGAAGATGCTAACCTGTTTGAGAGGTTGAGTTGCATCTCAACCTGTTTGGAACGTTGAGTAAAGAAGATGATAAACTGTTTGGGTGTTTTATTTTTTAATTGGTTTGAGATGTTGAGTTGCATCTCCACCTTTAGATTAAAAATTAGATGCAACTTAATCTAACCACTTCAAACTCAAGTTACCATATGTATAAGTTTAGGGGTATTACAACTTTACAAGTAGTTTATATCAAAATACAAGTCAAATAAGAGACTAACTAGGTCAACTGGCAGTTGACTAACATCTGTCACAAATGTGTGGGGTAACTCTAAATAAGTTTAAATTTGTGGGGTAAGTCTAATTAAATTGATAAATCTGTGGGGTGAGTCTAATTTGCCCTATATATTATTATTATTTTATATAAAAATAATTAATATATAGATATAATACCAAATTTTGTGAGGCAAAAATTTTATTAGGGTGTTTTAGATCAAATTTGGAGGAAAGGTAGGTGTCAAATGGCTAAACTTTTTGATATTCTTTTTGTTTACCGCCATTTGCTTTTGTGAGGCCTAGTGGCCTACATGGGTTTCATGTTCATTCTGATGATGATTGTATTCACAGCCGACCACACCGTCCTACGTGGATGACATGTCAACATCACAAAAACCGCCCATTCCAGCCTGGGCTTTAAACGGGCTAAGTTCAATAAATGCCCATTTAACTTACTATCTGGCCCAAAGGTCCAACCAAACCTATTGGCTAATGGCTATTTGTGTTCAAGTTTCATGTTGTTGACTAAGGGTCTGTTTGGTTGAGGACTAACTACTTCTCTACCCACCTATCAGTAACTTGTTCATCACTTCCATTGTTGTATCAGTTGATCACTTGATCTCCACAGTCACGCGCGGTACTATGTTTAAGTTTCTAGTGCCATGGGTCTTATGTTTGGTTCAATGGTTCACAATAAATAAATCCTATTCCTATTATGATAAAATAATAAAAATGCAGCTAGGACAGTAACAGCAGAAAAGGTAGCTAGTATGTATGTGTTGGAAGCTAAGCAACGTTTATGTGAAAGGGTCTACTGTGTCGATCTGTGACGTCAACCATGCACTAACTAAGGGGGGCAAAAGAGCTTTCATTTCTATCGACCCACGCGCATTCAATCAAGTAGGATTGGTCCTCTTCTCCTTTTATATATATACTCTTCATCTCTAACATTTTCATGAAGTTTCTTATAGTTTCTTCTCGTCGATCTTCTTCCTTAGCGTACCTTGCCTTCTTCTAGCTAATTCAACCATATCACCCTCATCTAGCTCTATTCTTTATTAACACAGCAATCCAATCTTTCTAAGGTATGGTAAGCTTTTGTGATGCATGTGTTTGATATTTATACATAATACACCATTCTATATATTCTTTGTCTTGGTTTTACAGACAATATTAGAAAATATATATGTTATCTGAGCTTGAATTTTAAAACTGGCTAAAGTTATATAGAATGGTTTTGTGTTTGTTTCAATTAATATATATATATATATATATAGCACTAAGTTGCTCTAGGAATTATATATAGCATGCCTAATATTTACAAAAAAACATCTCCAAGGCCCTGATTTTTGTTTTTTTTCTTTAGTTTATTCTTTCTTTTTTTCATAGTACAGAGTTACAGACATGCATCTCTAAAGGAAAACACATGGAATAAGGTTTAGATATGTTTGAAAGTAAACCAAGGATATGGCTAGCTGATTAATTCTCTACATTTTCCTGCCAACTTCAAGGAAATTCTCTCTCTCTCTCTCTCTCTCTCTCTCTCTCTCCAATGTTTGTTTCAAAGGTTCTTTAGCTACATATCCCTAGGCATCAAGCATGCATTGAGCATTGCTGCATTGATGATGATCTCAATTCTCAACTTAGTATGAATGTTTGATGGTTATTTTCCTTAAAACTTGACAGTCTTCCATGTATTTCAACTAAAGAAGTCAGAGATTGTAATATACGTACTAGACAAACAGACAATTGAGTCAGAATCCTTTTCTCTGTTTGACAAGAGAAAGAACAAGAATGAAGCTTTGGAGTTTGGACAATATAAGATTCAGTGTGTGTGTGTGTGTTGTAGTTGTTGTGGTTCTTCTTCTGCTATTCCCTTTCCATCTCTGGCAGGTTTGATTTAAACAGTAGTCTCTTTCTTGCTTATGAACCTTTTTTCCCCCTTTGAATGGACGCGTGCTATATTTTTCTCAAGTCACCCCACTCTGTCCATGTCTAAAATGACTTTTCTTGGTCCCTTTTTGAGTCTAAGGCTTGGATGGATGTTTTCTTCAACTTCTTGATTGCTTCTTTGTTTTAACTTTTGTTCAAATCCTTTAAAAGTATACAAATCTTTGGATTTACTTATGTAACATGAACATAAAAATTTTACCAAAAAGATTAAAATAAAAATCTTATCATATATATATATTACAAAAGTATAAAAAAATACAAAAGAAATATCTTTTTGCTCCTTAATATGAGAACTGGTAATGGCTCATCTAGCTAGTCATCATCTAGTATCTACTACCCATCTTGGAGGTTGTGGGTTCACTGCCCTATCTAATTTGGTTATTTGGGTTGTGGATTCAGTCCCTTGTATGTTTTAGCAGGTGATCATCTAAAGAGCAATGCCCTTTTAGTTGGATGGATCTTCTTTTTGAGGTTTTTTATCAAAACTGAAATGTTCTAAGATTATTATTTATGCGTGCTAAAAATTTGTGCCCCAAATATTTCTTAATAGCAAACCCAATTCTTCTAAATAGATTTCCATTAAAATCAACAATCATCCTATTGGCTATCTGTTATTTTTTTGCATTTTCTTGAGGAGCTCAACTGGTTCTGATACTAAAAACTCAAATCAGTTAAAAGCAAACAAGAGAAAACAATTTTATTTTCTTTCATTTTTTTCTATAGAAATATCGCAATTTAATAGTGATGATTTTTAACTTTATATTCAATTTTTTTGAGGTAGTCACATTGGACATACACATTTTTTTTAAAATACCATTTTCTTAAATTTGTTGGCACTTTGGTGAATATATCTAACATTTTAATTTTTAAGCAAGAGCTCTTGCTCTCACTATCACACCCATGTCACAGTTTTTAATATATATATCTTCTTCTTCTTCTGTTTTTTTTTTTAATTTGAAAACCTATAGTTATGTTCATTTAGAATAGATTATTGCATCATATCTAGCTTGGTGGTTTTCGGTACAAGTCTAGGGTAAGGGTTCGTGCCAAGGTGAATTAATTAGACTTCGTGGCCTGGCCACTGGCGGAAAAAAGTCTTCGTAGATTGGCTATTCTAATGCTGTGGAGGCGATGTGGATACTTAGGTGGCAGCATGATGCTCAGGATAAAACAATGCATATACATTGTGGCCTGAGTAACACTACCACATGGATCATGTTACAGCATACTTTCTGAAATTTCACTGAATACCACAACATAATCAATTTTCTTGCTAACCATTGAAATGTAATCACTAGACAACATGATTAGAAATTTAGAACAAACCCCAGACTTGTCTGTTTCTTTAGACCTGCAAAAAAAAAAAAGCTGAGAGCTTCTTCCAAGAAAATGAAACCCTAGGGTCTTCCCAAAACGCTATAACTTCACTTAGGATTTTATATAAACAATTCAACCAAAACACCACACATAGATCATTACAACAAGATCAGACTATCCTTTCTTTATAACACGCCCTTATTACCTTTTTAAAATAAATAGTTATTGTCGGTCATTTCAAATGAACTGATGATTGTCTTTTTGTAACACATGTCCTCTTTTCATTTGTTGAGTTTTTCTTAAAGAATCACTTTTTCTTGTTTGTGTGGGATTTTATTTTTCTTAGCTCTTTTTCCCTGTCTTTATCTTTGTTATGATTTATAGATGATGAACTAAAAGTGGTAGTTGTGGTGAATTTGATGCAGTTAGTACTGTTCTCGTGAAGACTCGAGGTGATGGAATCAATTGAACCATCAGTACCACCAGGCTTTAGGTTCCATCCTACAGATGAAGAACTAGTTGGATATTATCTAAAGAAGAAGATTGCTGCACAGAAGATTGATCTTGACGTTATTAGGGACATCGATCTTTATAGAATTGAACCGTGGGATCTTCAAGGTAAGCGCATGCATTTTATAAATATCAAATCATCTAATTATATATTAATATATATATAGGAACTCATAGATCGAGTTGTGTTTGTTATATGCATCATGTACTATATATAGATCGGTGTGGAATTGGGTATGAGGAGCAGAACGAGTACTACTTCTTCAGCCATAAAGATAAAAAGTATCCTACCGGAACAAGAACTAATAGAGCAACCATGGCTGGGTTTTGGAAGGCGACTGGTCGAGACAAAGCTGTTTATGAAAAAATGAGGCTAATAGGGATGAGGAAAACACTTGTTTTTTACAAGGGGAGAGCTCCTAATGGACAGAAAACTGATTGGATCATGCATGAGTATAGGCTTGAGTCTGATGAGAATGGTCCTCCGCAGGCAAGCACTTTTATCGATCTTATTAGTCATGTGAATTAGAATAGGTTCTTGCATATATAACATTTTTTTGTTTGTTTTTTTTTTTTCCAGAAGAAAATTGTCCCAAAAGAGATTTAATAATACAAGAGTTAACATCAGACAAGTAAACATGAAACCAAACATAGGTTCATATATATTGTTTTTATGATTAGAGACATTTTTTTATACTCCTCAATACTGTAGTAATTACCTATATATGAGTAAACATTTGAATGAGAAGAGGTTAAGAAGTTATCACTTTTGAAATATGAACCAAAACATCTTCTTAAGAACTCCAGTTTTATATCCTATACAAAATGTAGAAACGTATATTTGCTACTCAATCTCCTTATAAAAGAAAAAAAAAAGTAATTATCTGTTGTATATTCAAAATTTTGTTTTCTTTCTTTTCAAGGGAACAAATTTAATTTTACAATTCAGTTTTGTGACACAATCTTATTCCCCTACACGTCTGATCCAGCAGCTAGCAACTGAGTGATATAATGCCTTCTTGCAGCAAAGATGCATAAATTCCCAAATAATATTGTGTTCATTCTATCTAATGTCTTTATTATCATTTACAGGAAGAAGGATGGGTTGTATGTAGAGCATTCAAGAAAAGAACCAACAGCCAAACGAGAAACAATGAAAGTTGGGATTCGAGTTATTTCTATGATGAGCCAAGTAGTGTTAGCTCCATCATCGATCCTACCCAATATATTCCAAGGCTGCCGCGACAGAATTTCATTTGTAAGCAAGAACTTGAAGCTGATAATTTGAACTTCTTACACTCAGATAATTTTGTACAGCTTCCTCATCTAGAGAGCCCATCTCTACCGGTAATAAAGCGGCAAAGCTTATTGTCACTAGTTTCACAAAATATAGAAGATGAAGAACAGAATAGAGAGTGCAATAACATGGAGAAAGTAACAGATTGGAGGGCTCTAGACAAGTTTGTTGCTTCACAGTTGAGTCATGAAGATAGATATGATGGTGAAGGGGTCTCTACTTTCGTCGATAGTAGTAATAATAGCGCAGATATGGCTTTGATTTTACTGCAGAATAGTAGTAGTGAAGAAGATAACAAGTTCAGTGGCTTTTTGAATTCTAATTATGATTGTGATATTGGCATATGCATATTTGACAAATCATAAAGGGAGATGAGGATGTGATGCAATGGCCGGTGGTGTTATTACTATACATATATAATGTAAAACATAAGAATTGAAGGTGTATGACTATGAATGAAGAAGGCCCTTCCTCTGATTGGTATACACTGGGGTGGTGGTTTTGGGGCTACAAATCTCGATCTTCCTCAAGATCGCCAAAAATTTCCTATACAGGTTCTTAGTTCACTTTGAAATCATTAGATACACAATTTACACATACATATATAGGATTGTTATTCATTTGACAATGAATTGAGAAAGCCTCATGAATTATATGACACAAGGCTTTAGATGTTCGATGTGGTATGAAGGTTTTCAACATGCATGTTCTAGTGATTTGAGCCGTAGCTGCCAAGTTTGATGCATTTCAGGAAACAAATAAAGCTGCCGACTGGCTTGTTCAAGTCCCATCCAGCTTCACTCAAAATCCCTCCCACCCCCCCCAAAAAAAAACAAAAAAAAACAAATACATGTTTGAGTGCTTTCGATCATTTGCTAGAGTTTCAGGTACTCAGACAAGAGACAAATTTCAAGCCTATTGAGCTAACTCCAGAATTATAATTAAGCAAATGTTCTTCAATCATGTCATTGATCTTCTCAAGCTTTTCTTGTCATAAGCTTTCCTAGATTCTTTCTCCCCCACCCATCTTCATAGGGAACTCATGCATACTCGTGTTCTATCCCATTGCCCCACATCCATAAAGCTCGCGTTTAGATCCACAAACCCCTCTTTCTTATCATCGTTATCCTTGGCATGGTAAAAGGGCCGGTGTTACATCGTAGAAGTCCTTGGCACTAGTTCTACTTCAAGCTGATCCATACAGAAACAAGTTCATTCTCGCTATGTTCAATCCCCCACTAATCTGTGGTCGATCTCTTCCATTTCCATTTTTTTATTCTCCTTAAGGCGTAAACATTGAACATACTCAAGAAAAGAATGTAGGAAAAGAATGTAGGAACAGAATGGATGATGAAGTAGACAGCAGGCGTTTGTCACATGAGATAGGGAGCCGTATGGGCACTAAGAAATCTGCATGAACACAACCGAAAAGCAAACGAAGCTTATCCTGTATTCCACCCTACCCCAATACTTGAAAAGGCAGAGACATATCAACCTCCCTAAGTAGGTTTAATAATGTCTACCATATTTTTGACAATTTCCACTTGTCCACCATGTTCCTCTATTCCCATGCTTTTAGATGGAAGAAGTTGAATGAACAAAAACTTTTGCAAAGAACAACATGAGTAATTTGAACATGGAACTAGCTTGTTGCTTACTTGGTTTGGTTCGAGATCATGCATGCTAGGGCATAAAAGCATGTGTTTTCCTGTGTGTTTGCATTTTCTGAGTGGGGAGTGGGACCTATTTTTGTTTGGTCTAGCATGCAATATGGCATTGCGGCCTAAATAACATGCATGCTACATATATTTCCATATATTTCCAGTCTCCACTCTTTTCCTAAAACTAAATCATTTCTTCAATTACTTTACAAGCACATAGAATGGTCAGTCTTTGTAACTATACCACCATGCTCAATATACAAGATATAAGATACAGCAATTTGAGATTATTCATGTTCAACTAAGGGAGACCATAGGTGTTGTTTATTTTATTCAAAGATTAAAAGAATGCAACAAAGATTGGTAACAAAATCATGATCTCTGCAAATTTAGGAACATATGGGCCATAAATCAAGTGATCAACTGGATTTAAGTGGTCTACTTCATCCAGAAAACAAGGGCATGCTTATTAGCCAACTAAATTCTTTTTTAATGACATGTTCTTTCAAACTTTGTCAAATACTTAAAATTTAACCATTTTAAGGCCAAACAAAGGGTCCATCCAACGTTTTGAAAACATCAAGTAATTTGATATCTTGAGGATTGCTTTTGAATAGGTGTGGAATGAAGATCAAATATGTAGGGACATTTGGAAGCTAAATGTGTTGAAGATTTAGAAGTGAAAGGAGGGAAGGGAATGGTACCAGCAGTGAGCAAGCTGCAAGCATGTTGAGCAATGAGCAATATGGTTGACAAAAACAAAATTTTCCAGCTTTTAGTGGGAAGAGAATGATTCACCGTCATCATGGTAACCATTTTTGTTAACCTTTTCATGCAAGATAAGCTTAAAAAGGGTCTTAACTAATTTTTGCACTGCAATTCATCTCATGATAAGATTAAGATATGTAAACATTATGTTATTGATGGCTAACAAACATTGCACTTGATTGTAAATTTGTAATATTGGTAACATGGAGGGGGTGTTTCAAGTGGACAAAGTTAAAGCAAGTGAAAGCCAATGTGTGGGCTTGGGTGAACAAAGACAAGGATGGTAGAAGACTAAAAGAAAACAACGATTTCTGTGAACTGTTAAACAGGTGGGAGGAGCTGACGACAGACTAATTAAAGTCCTGCCATGGGAAGGTGATACAAATTACTAAGCAAATAAACTATGGAAATGTGAGTCCAAAATTTTTGACGATTTGGTTAAATATTGCATATTACGCCGAAGAAAAGGGTTGTGCTAGAGGCACACCTATTTTACTTTGGGCACACTCTCAAACAAAAAAAATAATGATATTTATGACAAAAAATTAAATACATCTTAGTTTTATTTCAAAAATATTGTTCATTTTTTACTTTTTTTATTTAGCAGGTCACTCATTATAAAAGGGGTGTGCCCATATTGATAACCACCACTAAACTATTAATTCACTATTAACATTTATTTTACTTCACTTTGTTCATTCAAAAAATGGTGTGCCATTTTACAACTACCGTTCTTATTCTCACTACTAAAATATTCTTTCACTCCACTTTGTTCATTAATTACTATCATTAATAAAAGTAATGTTGATGATGAAGTTGATAAAAAGCCAAAAAAATTGCATATTGCCAGCCCTTGATGCAATGATCGGTTTTAGGATGGGGAAATTTAAATGCTTCAAAATTTGTTAGATTTGAAGACAAAGAAATTATTTAGGACTACTTGCAGAGTGGTAAATTAAAAAGACCACTAGATTTATACGCACCATAAGAAGATTGGTCTGATCTAATAACAAAATACCCACAAAAAAAATCCTCCATCATCATTGTGGGTGTAAAAATTTGATCCACAAACTCGAGATTTATATTGATTGTTCGTAAGGTTACAATGAAAGCCTAGTATAGACTGAGATGAGATGAGGGTATACAATGAGACTGGACCTGACAAGATCAGGCTGCCTATGTATCCAAGGTGATGAACTTGGAATCAAGTCTCTGCTAGCTTCCACAAAGCAGTAATGGAGGTTGTTTAGTGAAAGACTCGTAGTTCAGGAGGTTGAGAACTCCTGCCTTTATAGTGGACCGGAGGAGACTGGCTCAAGCGCTCCTCCGGTTTCGACTCCATGAACTCGGGCAGTTCAAACTGTGAAGATTCTCCCGTAGAGATAGCACACATGATGCTTGGCGGTTATCCCTCGGTTTGAATCCCCCTTGACCATGACGACTGCCACGTGGCGTTCTCTGATAGGCTCTGGTTCAACTCGGGTCTTCCTTTATCTTCTCCAGTGGGCTAGAAAAATGGGTTTTGTTGGCGTAGAATCTTGCTGGACTTATCCAGTTAATTGGGACTTGGGTTTGACCAAGTCAGAAAACAAAGACTTGGGCTACTCAGACCGGAGGCCCAATCTGCATTGCATACTCCATTGCCAGGTCCTTTGGACTTCTATGATAAGCCTTTGGATGAGCCTTCGTCGTTGATGGACTTCAATGGGCCGGACCTGGCTTACTTGATTAAGGCGGGACTGGCTGATGTATGGGAGCCCACGGTTCAACTTCTTATACAGTAACCGGGCTCCACCTACTGATCGTGAACCATCCAATGGGTCAAGATCCACAGAGCGTATGTGGACTTCTTGAGACCGGGTTGGGCCCTACCCGATAGTCCAGATCTGGTTAGTTATCGTTCAGGTGCTCTCGGTTTAGCTTCTTATACAGCCACCGATGACACCTGTCCGGTATTTTACCTAGGGTACACACATCGCCCCCTCTTTGTCAAGTAGTAAAAATTTGCTTGGAAAAGATCTTCGAAATATCTTCTCCGACTGTTAGGATTCGGAGGATTCCTTCCCCAGTACGATTTCTTTGTGACGACGATTCCAAATCCCTTGAATCGAGGAATAGGGTTTGTGTCTCCTTCTTATAAATAACGGACCGGAGGCCTAGACGGATATTCACTTTCTTTCCTCCGGTCTTCGTTGATGTTGTGCTGATGTTGTGTCTGTTGAAGAATGGTCGACGATCGGGGCACCATCAAGTAGTACATTGTGGACATGCGAGAGAAGATGACTCTGGAGATTGCGGAGCGGGGACGCCATATAGAGTCAATGACGAACGCTTGTCTTGAGGACATTCGCCAAACGTTTTTGAGCTTGTTTGCCTTGAATGGTCAGCTTGCTGACAAGAGCCGGGGGCTTGAAGCCGCTACTCAGCGGATCCGGATTCTTCAGAACGAGCTAGTTACCGCATATACTCTGCTAGAAAAGCTGGGATATCACCCAGTTAAGGTAGAGAAGAACCCTTAACTTGTATTCCCCTGACTTTTTGCACTATGTAGAGAAGTAGTGCACTTGAGTAAAACAAATTAATGAAAGTTTTCTTTCTTGCATTTCACTTTCATCTTTTCCCAAGTGTTGAGTCATCAGCTTGTCAGCTTTTTAGGGACAAGGGTGTCCTCGTGAGTGACACAGATTCCTTGTAGAGCGTTTTCTGCTTAGAATGGCTTGCGACTTCTTCCTTTACAATTCAACATCCCTTCTTCCTGTTATTTCTTCTTCTTTAACAATATCGGATTTTAGACCGCCGTCCAGTGCAGTGAGTGACAACCGGTCAGAGATCATTAGGAAATTGTCTCGCCAGGTGGCTGACCTTAGACGAAGGATTGACGAGCTGCGTGAGCAACAACTTCTTCATGAAGATATGTATGACACCCATGGCGGGTATGAAGAAGACGATGAAATGCTACCAGGATAAGCTGGAAGAGAAGGTGGTTGAGCTGGCAGAGGCCAAGGAGCAAGTAGACTCTTTCGTCGCTTCATCCTGGAAGGCTTGCTATGCGGCTGCCAAGATTAAGTATAATTTTCCTGACTCGCCGGAGGGGTCTAGGCTGGATCCCCCGTCTCCCCCACTGATGTAACTTTTTCTGTTTCGGTCGCACTGTGTAGGGGATTTGGTGCACCCCGTATCGTGCTTTTTGTAATGAAAAAATATCCTCTTCCATTACTGTCTTGACCTCCGGTAGGTAATTCTGATGATTTCCTTCAAACATTCTCTGCCGCAATAAATGAAGAAATATGTGTTGGTCAACCAACCTTTGACTGTGGTGACGTGGACTTGGGGTCCACATATCGCTGATCTGGACCATGTGGGTCCATTATGTCTGTGTTGAGTGGAAGTCGGCTGACTGTATTAAGTGGGTCACAGCTGACTATATTAAGTGGGCCCCACTTCGTCTTCTTGGAATCTTTCTTTGTTGGCGAGAAGATGTACAGTTTCCAACTTCCAGTAGACGTTTGTGACTCTTCATTGTTCGAGCCATTAACCTTGGTGATTCAATGCTCTTGAATTAATTGAGAATTCCATTAATTGAACTTGAAAGGCTATTAGCCCGGTGGACCTTAATTTCCATTATAAAAGAAGACACTTAGAGAAATGAGGGATCATTTCCCTTCAACTATTTCTCTTTCTCTTCTTCTTCATTTCATCTTCAACTCCACCGTCGGAACCCTAGGTTCTGAATCGCCTTGAATTCCGATGAAATATCGTTTAATCTTCCTCCAAAAATGAGAAGGAAGATTGTATTGAGTTCTAGCAGTGACAAAGAACCTCAGACTTCCGTTCCTCGTCCTACCGCTGATGTAGGTGGACCAAGCGGAATTCTGGGTTCCGGCGATCCGAATTCACCTGCGGGTGATGGCGTTGAGGAGGTGGTTCCTCTGAGTGTTTTAGCTCCATCGACAGAGAGACCCAGGAGGAGGTGGCAGACCTCCTCCAATCTTCCTCGAAACCCTGAACTCGAACGGCTGGGTACAGCGGAGGTTCAGGAGCAGCTTGGTCAGAGGGGAGTCAGGTTTGGCTCCCACCCCTCAATTTCTGATGGCTACTCCGGCAATTTAATCGCGGTGAGTCGTTAACAGCTTTTTTACGGTATGCAACTCCCGCTGCCTCCTATTATTCTGCGTTTGCTGTCGTGGTGGGAAATCCCACCGGGTCAAATACATGTGTCCTTCTGGATCATTGTGCACAGGATCGGGTTGATTGCCCATCACTTTAGAATCCCCTTTGGCCCGGTCGAGATGTTCCTGCTGATGAAGCCAGTTGCTCGAGAGGCCAAGGAGCGCTGCTTTTAAGCCATTTCCTGGCGCACCACCCGAAGGTTGTCAGGGCTTCCCAACCACTATGGGAATTGGTTCAAACCGTGCTACCGGGTGTCGGGGTGGTCGTCCGACCGCAGCATCCAAGTGTCACGGGATTTCATAGGTAAGCAAGTGTTTGATTTCACTTTTATTTTTCCTTTGCCTTCATGCTTTCCATGTTTGCTGAGCTCCGACTCAAGAACAGTTTCGTGCCTTTACTTGTAGGGAAATGCCAGCTCCAAGGGTCACTACCGGCGGGTGTAGACTCCTCCGAAGGCAACATTGAGCGTTTCTTCAACCTACCAGCGGATCTGCGGGACTTGACGTTCCCAGACCAGATTGTGGTGCATCTCCGCTTCCGTGCCAGAGTTGCGGCCCTACCAGTTCCTCCGCAAGTCGTGAAGGTTGATTCTAGCTCCGGTGAGGGTACTGCCCCCACGGAAAATGCGGTTCCCAGTGCAAGGGAGGAGCCTCCGGTTGATAGTGAAGCTGCTGATCAATTAGGGAGGAGATGGATAACTAGCCTGACGAAGCTGTCCCAGTCAGGGGCAGTTCTCCTCCTGATGAGCCTATGCCGGATGCTCCACTGGAAGTCAACCCAGCTGCTGGGAATGTTCAGGTATCTGATGTTTGTTCTGCTTGTAATTCAAATCCTCCCTTTGGTCGCCGGAGGAGACCACATGTTTTTTATGGGTCCTCTGAATCCTCCGGTGACCTAAGCCTGATGTCGAGGGATAGTGGACTTCTGCTTCCACGTTGGTCCGGTGAATCAGCTATTGAAGGATTCTTTTCTACTCCGATGCAGGTACATGTTGAGGTGGATAACCTAGCCCAACCGAAAATGGTGGGATGTGTATCCAATGAGACTGTGGTTGTTACCGTTGTCGAAGGAGGTGAACCAGCTGTGGTTTCGTTGGGTCCACAAGAGGAAGTGGACACCCCCAGTGCCGTAGATGCTGGTGCTGAGGCCTCGGTGGAGGTAAGACTTTCCCAACCTCCTATTGTTGAAGTTGTTTCTGTCGAGACTCGTGCCCCGGTTGATCCAAAGGGTAAGGCTGTCATGGACGAGTCTGCCAGGGGCTCGAAGAGAGCTGCTTTTGCCTCCATTGCTGATCAAGGGGTGGTTGTTCGTCTGAGGAGGGAGGATCCCATTCTCCGGGTGCTCAGGGGACCGGTAGTGGGGACTACCAAGATTGGTAGTGGCTCCCATGTTCCTGTCGGAGATGTCTTAGCTGTTGAGGATGTCCGGACAGAGGTCAAGTTCATCGCCTGTCACTGCTGAGGATGATGCTCCAGTTTACGTGTGGGGTGATCAGGTTCCGTATACTGACCTGCCCACCGGCCCGACAGTGCAACTGGGCCCTGAATCGGGTGACTACTAACCCGAGGCTACTCCGGAATTTTCTTTACCAGTGTTCTCCATTCATCCTACATTTCCGAATGTGGAACCAATGAAGATTGGGAACTCCGACATCATGAATATCCACACCGCCTTCGATTATATCTTCCAGAACCTGCTCCCGGAGGATCAGGCGTACTACACTCGTCTCTCTCACGACTAGGCGATGAGGGTCGCGGCTCAGAACCTTATCGTGGTATGATTTTCTGACTTGACTATGCGTTTAGCTTTGTTGTTGTCTGTATGTTTGTTTTTTATCCTTGCTCTTCTTATCTGTCAGGTGCAAGCTGCCATGACCAGAGTCTTTGAGCTTAGTGTTAGACCCGGGTCTTCTGCCTTGGAAGACTTGGAACGTCTTCGAGCTGAGAACCATCAGCTTGAGAAGGACCTGACAGCAGCAAACAGCGACCGGTGGGATTTGGAGGAGGACAAGTGATTCATGGCTGCTGACTACCACAACCTGGATTTCACTCTGACCGTTGTCCTTCAAAGAGAGGAGGATGTGAAGGATTTTTTGGCGGAGCTGGAGGCCACCTGCGGGAGGTTGACCCGAGAGAAGTTGGAGCTGGACCGACGCCTTTCTCTCAAAGAGGCTGCCTATGATCGTGCCGATGAAGAACTTTGACTGGCGAAGGCTGCCTACAAGCAAGTGTTTGACCAGCTGGAGAAGGAGAAGGCGAATAAGGCTGGTGATGGATCCGGTCCTTCTTCCCAACCTTAGCGTAGTTACTTTTCTCTAGTAGGCTCCTGTCCCGGTTGCCGAGGGATTTCCACTTTTGTAACTCTTTATCTGAAAAGAAATAAAAATTTTGTTGTGCTAAAAGATTTGTCAGATATCTTTTCTTCATTTTCAGCATTTATTACAACTGTCTATCTCCCTCGCCCCCTTATTGTTTTAAGGAAGTTTCCTTGGGACGATAACAGTTCTTCTCGCTGACTTCATCGAGTCGGATGCTTGATTTCCATGGCAGTCCATGGTTTCTTTGCTCAAAAGGGGTTTAACCCTGTGTTTCAAGACTTACCCCGGAGTCAGACTAGCTTATCTAATGGCCCTGGTTTTTAAGAGTGGATAGCCTCGCTGTTAAACTTTACCAGAACCAGGCTCAGCGACCCAATCGAACTGGTACTAGAACTGGAAATTCGTCCAAGCATTTTAGGCCTAGCCCCCCTATAGAGGTTGGCACACGACTTGGCTGCAGAATTGGAAACTAGGTCAAAACGTTCTTGCTGAGTGGAGATTGGTACTCTGTCACCCATTGAACTAAGACCAGAAGCTAGGTCCAGGCATCTTAGGCCTAAAAGGAGCATAACTCTGCATTTAGGACTTGGTCAGGATCAGAAGCTAGGTCCGGGCATCCCATCTTGGATGGGGTTTTCAATCCCTATCATCCCTGATTTCCAAGACCGGAAACTAGGTCCGGGCACCCTGAACCTTAGTGGAGATGTGATCTCATACTAGGACTTTCGGCAGTAAAAGTACTCAAATTCTTGTGGAAAAGAATTTTTATTGAAATCGTCAAATGGAGTACATTACTTGTAAAATTTCTTGAGGTGGAAAGCGTTCCATGGTCTGGAAAAAAGATCACCAGTCTGAGTTCTGAGGAAGTATGAGCCCTTTGCAGCATGTCTGTCTATGATGTAGGTCCCTTCCCAGTTTTCTCCCGGGAGTTGCATCACCCAGTTGCCTTCTGCTTTATCCAACCGTTTCTTGAGTGTATCCAAGATGACCTGGTTGGATGCTTCTGCTTGCCCATTTCCCTGGGGGTACTATGGAGCTGAGAAGTTGTGTTTAATCCCCAAAGACTTGCAGAACAACCAAATATTGTCGCAGTCGAACTGTTTTCCATTGTCTGAGACCAACTCTTGGGGAATTCCAAACTTGCAAATTATGTCTTTCCATAGAAATTTTCTGACAACAGAGGCGCATACCTGTACCAGTGCTACGGCTTCGACCCATTTGGTGAAATAATCTGTAGCGACAAGAACCTGACTGAGTGTGGAGCTTTATAAAGCGGTCCCACAATATTTAAACCCCATTTGGTGGAAGGCCATGCACTTAAGATGGGGTGCAATTCATTTGCCGGGGCATGACCGACCGGGGAGGCATGCCTGGGTGAATTTCTTGGCGTCTGTCATCATGTGCAGCCACCAGTATCCTTGGATCATTTTCTTTTGTGCCAGATTTCTGCTCCCAGAATGGTTGCCGCAGGCCCCAACGTGGATTTCTTTCAGTATGATTAAGCCTTGTTCTTAAGTGAGACATCTGAACAAGACCCCAGAGCCATGGCTCTTCATGTATAGCCTGTGTGACTCCCGGTGTAAGATAACAGTGAACTTCAACGCATCTCTCCTAACTTTGGCTGATAGCTTTTGATCTTCAAGAAGTAGATGGTGGACGAGGAAGTTGATGTATGGCCTCCTCCAGTCGTGGACGTTGCTGGATTGTAATTCAGTGTAGATTCTGTCTACTTCAGAGTTCAGGTTATCTGGAATTTCTTCGATCGGTTCCTCCGATGGGAGATCCAGATCGATGTGAACATGTGAGAGTGGTGGATCTGAAGGGTCCGGTTCGTCCGACTCTGTCGAAGGTGGCATTGTTTCCAGCCGACCTTTGGTGAGGCAAGGATTCCAGTCATTGAGTTGTGATTATGGCGGGTTCGGTGTTTGAACCTGAGAAGATGGACTTTGCTCGCTCTGTGTGCTAGGCCTGGTGCTGGGCTGAGACGCCTCTTCATCTCTCTTCCTTTTCTGTCCTCTGGTAGTGACCATGAAGACTTCCTTCCAATGCATTTGTTCCAGAAGGTAGACCCTCGGTAATGACATGTCTGGATCTCTGGGCCTGATGCTCGTCTCTTTCTGATATTCGATTGACAGCTGCAAAGGCTCTGTAGTGCTGATGGAAGAAGAAAGGTATGTCAGGGCATCTGCATGTCTGACATCTATCCTTGGTCGTTGCTTGACTGTGATGAACTCAAACTTCCCTGCCATGGAGTAGACGACATCGAGATATTTTGCCATCCGGTCGTCTTTGGATTTGAATGACCCTGCGAACTGGTTCGTGGGAGTCTGCCTTGATCATGACTCTTCGTGCCCCCAGTTGGAGCGTTGTTTGAAAACCGTAGATTAAAGCCTCGTACTCGGCCTCGTTGTTGGATGCCAGGAACCCCAGTCTGACAGACTTTTCTGTTTTCTATCCGTCCGGGCTGATCAAGAGACAACCAATGTCGGATCCTGTACAATTACTGGACCCGTCAGTATAGATAATCCAGGCTTCGTTGTCTTCTTTAGCTTGTGACTCCTGCGTCCGGGGGGTATCGTTCACCCACAATGCATCTTTTTCTAACTCTGGGTTGACTGGAATGTCCTCGATGGGAAAGTCTGCCATCAAGGAAGCTACTGCATGTCCCTTTTTCGCGGCTCTGGGTTCATACTTAATGTGGTATGCACTCAGATAGCTGGACCATTCGATTAACCGATTAGATTTCTCATGTTTTCCAAGAGCCTTTTTGAGCGGATACTCGGTATAGACTTTGACTGCCCTCCCTTGGAAATGAGGCTTTAACCTCCTGGCTGCATGCGCCAGGGCTAAGGCGATTTTCTCGATCTTTGAATATCTCGCCTCAGCTCCCTGTAACACTTTGTTGATGAAGTATACTGGCTTCTCCTCCGGTTCTTCCACAAATATGACTGCACTGACTGCAATATCGGATGCGGCCAGGTAAATACCGACTAGTTGTCCGGTTTGAGGTGTTGTAAGAACCGGAGGATATCGAACGTCTGCTGCAGATCCCACAAATGATTATCTTTCTCCTTGGTTTTGACCACCATGTTGTCTATCTAGACTTCCATGGTCCGGCCTATGAGCTCGCTGAAGATAATGTTGACTAGCTTTTAGTACGTTGCTCCCGCGTTCTTCAGACCAAATGGCATCACCCGGTAGCAGTAAAGCCCCCGGTCAATGATGAATGCAGTATGATCCTGATCTTCTTCATGAAGTGGAATCTGGTTCTATCCAGAATAATCGTCCATGAAGGATAACCTCTGGTAACTAACAGTGGCGTCCACCATGTCTATGATCCTCGGGAATGGATACGGGTTGCACATGACATGCTTTATTATGATTAGTAAAATCGATGCAAACTCGAATCTTACTGTTCTTCTTTGGGATAGCCACTATGTTTGAGACCCAGGTGGGGTAGATGACCGGTTTGATGAAGTTAACTGACAGTAACCGATCGACTTCTTCATTTACCGCTAGCTTTCAATCTGATGTCATTCGCCTTGGTTTCTGCTTGACTGGTCTGTGCTAAGGATCATTGTACAGCCTATGACAGGCGACTAAAGGGTCAATTCCTGGCATTTCGCTGACGCTCCATGTGAAAACTTGATGATTCTGTCGGAGCAATGTAATCAAGAGACCTTTCTCAGCCCTTGGTAAACCGGAAGCAATATAAGTAGTTTTGTGAGACTCCAGTCCCACTATGACTTCTTCTAGCTCATCGATCGCTGGTGATACCCCAGTTTTCAAGTCTGGCTTCCCCTTGACAGACTTGCCGGGAGTTGGTTGTTATTTATGAGAATCCGTCAGGAAGATAGTGTTTCCCTTGTTTCCGAAATAGACTTTCCTTTGACTGCATCGAGGTGGCATTTGAAAGCCATTCCTTGATCTCTTTTAACCCTGCAGATTCCGTTGGGAGTAGGGAATTTGAGGCTCTGGTGGAAGGTGGATACGATCGCTTTCATCTAATGAATCCAGTCTTTTCCCAGAATAACGTTATAACAAGAGGGGGAATCGACCAACAGGAAGTCTACCCCGATGGAGTTGAATCCCACCGTGATTGGTAGTGGACCCGCCCGGAGAACTGAGTTGGCTCCCCGTTGAACCCATAGATAAGATAGGAGTCTCATCAGATTCAATGATACCCTTGGATAACTCCATAGCTTTGTAGGCACATGAGAACATGACACTGGAGGTGCTGCCGGCGTCGACCATGACTCGCCAGACCCGGTAGACGCCAATCCATGTTGTGATAACCAAGGCGTCATTGTGTGGATAATGCACGCCCCTCTCGTCTTCCTCAGTGAATGCCAGACCTCCGGGGACAATGGACTCAGTGTTTGTCCTTCGTTCAAGTTGAGCTACCCGACTTCATGGACATGTCTTATCCATCGGAGCTTCTCTCGAGCACAATTCTTCCTTTCCATTTTGGAAGAACCAGGTGCCTGAACATGGCAGACATACACGATATGATCTCCAGCCTTCACTTGTTCGACTGCTCCGGTCTGCACCATGTCAGGGATAAGGCCGGTGTCAATCAAGCGCTGCATTTCATACTTCAATCCTCTGCAGTTCTTCAGATCGTGACCATAATCATTGTGATGGTCACACTTCTTGGACTTATCTCTCCTGCCCTCCGGCTCTGCCGGGAGAGGGGCAGGTTTATTGAGCAGTCCTATGTTCTTGATTTTCTTAAACACTTCCTCGATCAGGAACCTCAGGGGTGTGAACTATGTCTCCTTGCGTTCGCCCCTGGTAGGTTTCTCTGACCGGCGGTCGGGCTGTCGAACTGTTGCCTTTGCCTTCCTGTCAGGGGCTTTTTGTTCCTTGCGATCCCTACCGGAGCTTTCTTCTTTTGTCCTTTGTGGCTTTTCGGAAGTCTGGCTTCCGACAAGTCTCTTTCTCCTAGCTTTCAGATCGTTATCTTCCTGAGCGTATCTTTTTGCTTTCTCGAACAAAGCTGAAACAGAGGATGGAGGTTTCCTTGCCAGCGACCGGTACAGTTCTTCATGGTTGTTGTCCAAGGCATATTTGAAAGCTTGAACTACAACGCTATCAGATGCGCCTTGTACTTATGACAATAGAGTTCGGAACCTTCTGGGAAAGTTCGAGTGTTTCGCTCCGGTCCATTTGCAGGGAGAATAAGACTTCAACTCCCTTCTTTGTCTTAACATTGAACCGGTACTTCTCCTCGAATAATTCTGCCAGCTGCACGAACGTATGGACGGATGCGGGTGGCAGGTGTTGATACCAAGTCTGTGCTTCACCTTTGAGTGAAACAGCGAACATCTTCGCGAGAAGCTTGTCATCATGATCCCAGATGGCCATGATGCTCTTGTAGTTCATGACATGCTGGACCGGGCAACCGCACGTCTCATCATACTGTTCGAAGGGTGGTTGTTTGAAGCTGGCCGGGACTGTGTGGTTCCTTTTCTCTTCTGCTAAAGGTGACGCAACCAACCTTAAGATAGTGAGCTTCTTGATTCGTTCGTCCCGGTTAGCCTTATTGGTAACAGTTAAATCAATCCTTTCTTGTAACTTAAGTTGATTCATCTGTTCCACGTTCAGCTTCTGTTGTCTCTGATGGGTGCGACATCTTTGGGGACTTCTTCCCTTTCGATCATTACGGGCGGGAGGAGTGTTTTGGTGCCTTCTTCGGCGTAGTCTCTCTGGTGGAGTAACTTTTTCTACTGACCTGCTACGGGTCACCCTGCGGCCCTGGCATGACCCAAGTGTTCTTGCACGTCCGCGGTGATGTTTCTGAGACAGACATTCTATCTCTCCCCGGTGCAAGTCTATCCCATACAGGGCGGGAATCACGGCTATGAGGGGTAAGACTCTGGTCACTTCCTGATCGTGACCTTATCTTCTTTTGGGGGAGATGGACTTGAAGACGGGGCTGAAAACATTTGATTATCTCCGGCCCTGGTTCTCTTCTTTCTTCTCAGCTCTGCATTCTATTTTGTCAGCCGCTTGATGACTGCAGTTGGAGATTCGATCGTTGGCCCTTTCCCCTTCTGTTGTTCAGTGAAGCCACCTCCCGCGGTTTGGGGAATGGTTCGCTGATCTCTTCTTGTAGCGGCTACTCTGGATGGTTCGGGATCTTATGATGTTGGTATCCTGACAGTCTGGTTAACTGTATTCGGATCACCTGGTTCGCTGCCCCACTAAGTTCTTTGCCTCCGGCTGTCCACTTTAAGAGTTTTGTGAGCCATGATTATGGCCCTCACTCCCAAGATCTGATTCTTAATTGACGGGTTCTTGTATACCAAGGACCGGGGTCAGAGGAGAAAGGTTCTCAGTCTGACTTTCAGTAGCTTGACTCATTCCATTGTTGGATCGAGTTGGACGTCTCTTCTTTCCAGCCATTGCTGCAGCTGTTCTCCAGTATGATTGGATCGAGATCTTTTCAAGGCTCTGGAACTGATGGGAGATTCAGCCCCACGGTGGGCGCCAAAGAGTGGGTGCAAAAATTTGACCCACAAACTCGAGATTCGTATTGATTGATCATAAGGTTACAATGAAAGCCTAAGACTGAGATGAGATGGGGGTATACAATGAGACTGGACCTGACAAGATCAGGCTGCCTACGTATCCAAGGTGATGAACTTGGAATCAAGTCTCTGCTTCCACAAAGCAGTAATGGAGGTTGCTTAGTGAAAGACTCGTAGTTCAGGAGGTTGAGAACTCCTGCCTTTATAGTGGACCGGAGGAGACTGGCTCAAGCGCTCCTCCGGTTTCAACTCCATGAACTCGGGCAGTTCAAACTGTGAAGATGCTCCCGTAGAGATAGCACACATGCTGCTTGGCGGTTATCCCTCGGTTTGAATCCCCCTTGACCAGGATGACTTCCACGTGGCATTCTCTAATAGGCTCTGGTTCAACTCGGGTCTTCCTTTATCTTCTCCAGCGGGCTAGAACAGTGGTTTCTATTGGCCTGGAATCTTGTTGGACTTATCCAGTTAGTTAGGACTTAGTTTTGACCAAGTCTGAAAGCAAAGACTTGGGCTAAACTCTTCAGACCGGAGGCCCAATCTACATTGCAAACTCCCTGGCCAGGTCCTTTGGACTTCCATGATAAGCCTTTGGATGAGCCTTCGTCGCTGATGGACTTCAGTTGGCCGGACCTGGTTTACTTGATGAAGGCAGGCATGGCTGATGTATGGGAGCCCACGGCTCAAGTTCTTATACAGTAACCGGGGCTCCACCTACTGATCGTGGACCATCCAGTGGATCAAGATCCACAGAGCGTATGTGGACTTCTTGAGACCGGGTTGGGCCCTACCCGATAATCTAGATCTGGCTGGCTTTCGTTCAGGTGCTCTCGGTTTAGCTTCTTATATAGCCACCGATGACACCTGTCGGGTATTATTTACCTAGGGTACAAACAATCATCAAAAGTAAACTCTAACTTTATAATTATAATTGTATTTTAAATTAAAACGAAGAAGAGATGATTCAGGTCTACACTATGACGCTGACCATTGTACTCAATGGTCAGTACTACGATGTTGACCACTACAGTTAATGGTCAGCATATGGGGTGTTGACATGTTTAAGTTGGGTGTGCCCCCTAAGACAAGACAATAGTATGGTGTTGCCCAATGTACTCAATGGTCAGCACTACGATGTTGACCACTACACTTAATAGTCAGCATATGTGTGACGATGTGTTCAATTGGCGTGTGCCCCTGTAAGACGACAATACGCTGCTACCCGCTGTATTTAATGGTCAGGACCATGATGCTACCCACTACACTAAATCGTCAGCATATGAGTGATGACATATTAATTGGGGTGTGCATCCCTAAGACAACAGTACAGTGCTGCCCGTTGTAGTCAATGGTCAGTACGATGATGCTGACTACTGCATTTAATCGTCAGCATATGTGTGTTGACATGTTTAATTGGGGTGTGTCTCTTAAGCCAGTAGTACGGTGCTACCCAATGTGGGTGCCCCCCCCCCCCCCCCCCCCTCTCCCAATGTAGGTTTCCCTTTAGACCGGGTTGGGCCCTACCCGATAATCTAGATCTGGCTGGCTGTCGTTCAGGTGCTCTCGGTTTAGCTTCTTATATAGCCACCGATGACACCTATCGGGTATTTTACCTAGGGTACACACAATCATCAAAGGTAAACTCTAACTTTATAATTATAATTGTATTTAAATTAAAACGAAGAAGAGATGATTCAGGTCTACACCATGACGCTGACCATTGTACTCAATGGTCAATACTACGATATTGACCACTACAGTTAATGGTCAACATATGGGGTGTTGACAAGTTTAAGTTGGGTTTGCCCCCTAAGACAAGACAACAGTATAGTGCTACCCAATGTACTCAATGGTCAGCACTACGATGTTGACCACTACACTTAATAGTCATATGTGTGATGATGTGTTCAATTGGCGTGTGCCGCTGTAAGACGGCAATACGCTGCTACCCGCTGTATTTAATGGTCAGCACCATGATGCTACCCACTACACTAAATCGTCAGCATATGGGTGATGACATATTAATTGGGGTGTGCATCCCTAAGACAACAGTACAGTGTTGCCCGTTGTAGGCAATGGTCAGCATGATGATGCTGACTACTGCACTTAATCGTCAGCATATGTGTATTGACATGTTTAATTGGGGTGTGTCCCTTAAGCCAGTAGTACGGTGCTACCCCATGTGGGTCCCCCCCCCCCCCCCCCCCCCCATCTTTTTGCATTTTTATCTCATATAAATATACAGTCTGGGTAATTTATTTGTAATTGCAGGAGGAAGTTCAAAGTGATTTCAATTCGGGTGATTTAGGTTTTGGCCACTGTAAGTTTATACTAATTAGGTTTTAGAGTTTTTTTCTTTGGTAATTAGGCTTTGATAATCAACCAGAAGAGTAACCAAACAATTTAAAATGGCTAAAATACCCTTATGAAAGTCACATGTGTTGCACATGATTGTTCTTCCCTTCAATTCTATCTTCTTCTTCTCATCTACCATAACACATTTACCATTGCACCACCATTCACCACTGTGGCGCCGCCCTCTCTCTTCCTCTTCATTTATCTAAATTTTTTACAGCCACAACCCACAACAAACAAATAGTATAATGGTACATTTACCAGGTGAAATATGGGAGAAATCTTGCAATTAGGTATCAAAAAATCTTAATTAAACTACAAATATTTAACTACTAACACTGTATGGTCTTCTTTAGCAACCTTTAATTATCCCTAAACTCTTTACCAGAACACTCAATCAACAAAAACACTTTTTTTTTCTCAAACACCTCTAACTCCAATTTTTATTTTTTATTTTTTTTAAAAAAACAAGCTTGCCATCAATGCGTAATTCATGGAATAATTAAAAAGTCAAATACATACACAGCAGAATTTGAGCTTCAATTGATTAAAATAGAATGAGAAATTGAAGTTGAGTTTCAATTAGGGTAACTAGGGTTTATTGGAGTTCTGATTTGGTAGAGTGAGATTGAAGAGGTGATCATGAAGAAGAAGAGCAAAGAGTTGGAGGAGAGTGAAGGAGGGATTGGTGTTAGTTGGCGCTGGTGGTAAGGAATTGTTTTTTTTTTTTTTGGTTGGGTCGAATTGTTTTCAAAAAATAATTTATCTTTTTTATCATGTGCATTGCACATGAATTTTTACAGGGGCAATTTCTGGCATTAAGAAAATAATTCCGGTTCAACCGGGTTTTTTCGGACTACGGTTCAAAATTGATAGCTAAAGCCTAATTTCCAAAGAAAAAAGCTCCAAAACCTAATTAGTATAAACTTACGGTGGCCAAAACCTAAATCACCATTTCAATTCAAATAGTTCCACATTTTTATTTCATTTTTTTTTTTTTTTTTTTTTAAGCATGGCACTATCCCAACAATAAATCGCTGACCAATATCCACTATAGTCAGTAAGTTTTTGCCAACTATATTAGATATGAAATAACTCAATTTTAATTTTAAAAGCGTAGCACTATACTGCCGCCCAAATCAAATCTTCCCAATAGTAAATCGCTGACAAATATCTATGTTAATCAACAAGTTATTGCCGATGTCTACCTTAGAAATGAAATAACTCAATTTTTATTTTGAAAGCGTAGCTATTGCCACATTACTAGTACATTATTGCAAACGTATTGGTGATTAACAAACAAGTGTATAAATGATGAGACAAAGACGGACAATACAACAAAATAAATTTTACAATTAAAAAAAAATATAAACTTCTCATTAAAATAATATGAGAATATTTTTATATAAAAATATCAGTTGTAAAGAAAATCATGTTCTCTATTGATCAAAACAGTTTTATTAAATATGAATTTTCTAAGTATCTAACTATTATTGTTGTTGTTGATTTGTTTAACACAAAATGGTCAGATAGAATGTCAATGAGAAATATCGAACGGATTCGATGAATTACTCCTAATGGTTCACATCATAATAATAGTTCTAGTTGATTGGAGTTACTTCGAAAACAAAAAGAAAGTCAAATGCATTTGGGTTATTCTCTCAATTCCAATAAAATGAAACAACCGGATCTAGTATTAAGGTGACTTCCAGCTCCATAAGGGAGGTAGCTTGCCCGTGAGGAATATCCCATTTATTCTATGCCCGTGGGAACAGAACTCCAGGCGCAAGGATTGACAGTCTTTTAACCTCCAGCTTCTAAAAATCAAGCAAGTATCTGAAGTTCCGATTCCGTCCCCGTTCCACTCGGCTAATTGAAATAATAACAGACGTCCAATATTTTTGTCTCCTTCCCCCCCAAAACAAACTGTACGTGGGAGTTTCCCTTCATACGGCTCGAATCATTCTCAGATGCCCCGAGAGGCATCCTTTCCTTGTTTGTTGGGTTGGCTGAATATTTTATGTATCGCGAACGACATACTTTAATCATTTATGACGATCCCTCCAAACATGCATGACTATTGCTTTCCAATTGGTTGTTTTTGGATTAATTGCTACTTCATCAATCTTATTGATTAGTCTACTCCTTGTATTTGCTTCTTCTGACGGTTGGTCAAGTAACAAAAATGTTGTATTTTTCGGTACATCATTAGAATCAGTTAAAAAAAAAGGAGGTAACCCAACTTGCTAACTCGCTTCCTCTCCAATGGAAAGTACGTCCGAGACCCATTTGGCAGAACAATTCAAAAGATAAAGAAGTATCGTTAATTTCTTCATGCTCGTTCCAAGCTCGAAGTACCATTTGTACAAATAAGAAAATTGGGGTTCCCAATGCTTTTCCACGCCCAACGAGATTTAATAATCTCTAAATATAAAATTATTAAAATTATAGCGATGTATTTGACAGAATCGATAAGGATTCTGTCAAATTATTAAAATTTATATCCCTAAATGCATCCTTTAAATAAGGCGTAATTGTTTCGAGTATCTGTAGATACGAAGTATTCCGGCGATCCACTCTAAGCGCTTCAATCGGTCAAGGGTCTGAGGTCTGAGGGAAACCCGTCCCGAAGACTAAAAACTAGGTTCTTCTCGATCCGGAGTTGCAAGGGTTGGTGTGGCCTTATCCATAGCCTCGATCCTTATCCCGAGGCAGAGCCCTGGCTTCGGTGACCTAGGAGGGATAAAATACTTTTCAAATTAAAGCTACCCCCGTCTTCTAACTCCGGTTTTCTCTAACCTGAACAATCAATTTATATCATTCAAACTGCACGCTTTATTTTTTATATATGTGTCCCCATTACCAATCCCAAGATTTCTCTGGTATTCTATATCAAAAAAAAATCCAATCCAATGGAGGCGAAAGATACAAGAGACGTATTGTATCAGACTACCTGTCTCCTTGTAGTTGCGTGTACTTTATATGTAAATCAGAGGTCGGGGTGTCGTTCCCTTGGCTTGTACTGATGAGAATTTGACTCCAAGAGATTTATTGCTTCTTCTCCGCCAATAAAGCCCAACCCCTTAACTCGTTCCAAAAAAATGGGATTACGCGTAATAAACTTTTGATATTCAGTAGCCCCTGTCAAAAAATAATCACAGAAATGAGTAAATGAGTGTTGATCATCAAAATTTGAATATTAATTCTTCGCAAAATTGTATATTATAAGTTACATGACTTATTGTTTAATTAAGATGCACTATTAAATGTAAATTAAACAGTTGTGTTATCCTATTTATTTTGTCTTGGGTTCTAGTATATCATTCCTTTCTTTACTGTATTGTAATAATATTTTGACTATCAATAAAATTTTAATTATCAAAAAAAAAAAAAAAAATCTCACGCACAACCATGTTGGAGAGTTTTTATTTTCCATCGGAGATTTTTTTTAGGAGGTGAAATGGTTTGTGTTTCAGAGAATTATTTTTTAAGAGATGTAGAGTTTTTGAGATGAATAATTTTTTCTTCTAAAATCAAAAAATAGGCGTGTGCCCAAAGTAAAAGACTAAACAATATTTTGCAACTTGTTTAGCAGGTTATTATGGGTGTGAAACTTATTTAGCAAGTTAAAATGGGTGTATTTAAGTTTTTATATGAGGAGTGTGCCAAAAGTAAAAAGGGTTGTGTCTTTAGCCTTAGCCAAAGAAAATTGTAGATCCATATGTTTTTGTTTAAAAGTAGGATTTTAAGAGATATTTTAGGATAATATCTTATTTAATTTTAATCTAATAAAGCAGGATTTTTAAGAATTTTTTCTAGCCAAACATGGGGAGACTAATACAAATTGCTAGGTAAATAACTATTGAGTGTGGAATTTAAACAATAGCAGTAAATAAGATGAACAAAACACAAGATCTCGAAAAAAACTATCTTCTTTACTGAATATTATGAAGATTACAAGAATCTCTGCCTCACAATACTCTCTAGACAAACTAAACCCTAGTTGTCTCAATATTTCTAAACACACTAAACCTTAGTGGTTTCTCTAAACAACTAAATAAGTCATTTCACTATGTTTTGGTTTATGCCAAAACATCAATCTAAACAAGCTAAGCACTAGCTTGTTTATGTAGCTTGAAACAAGTAAGCACTACATGTTTCTCTCTATATCTTTTGGCTTATGCCAAAACATATATTTATAGGCCTTGGACAACTTCTAGTTGGTCAAGGATTTCCTTTTTCCTGAAATTCCCTCCCTTATGGAACAAGAAAACCTATTTAAGGTTTTCTTTTCCTTGTCATACAAGGAAAAGAACTACTAAGTTCCTAAGTAGGATACACCTGTATCAGAGACTAAACACAAGAAAAGATAGATGGAAAAAAAAAATTGAAACGTTGAGATTTTTAAACACAACTATCAGAATTAAAGTATAATTTTGCTTCCTTCTGCTAAATCTACTTTAAATTCAAAGCCTTTAGCGGCATTTGAAAAAAAACAAAAAAAATTGTACAGGGCCCTTTGAAACTCAGAACGAAAACTGAATGGAGAATTAAACAATAGCAGTAAATAAGATGAACAAAACATAAGATCTTGAAGAAACTATCTTCTTTATTAAATATTATGAAGATTAGAAGAATCTCTGCCTCACAATACTCTCTAGACAAACTAAGCCCTAGCTGCCTCTCTTATGTTTTGGCATTGGCCAAAACACCTTTATATAGACCTTGGACGACTTCGAATCATACAAGAAAATCTATTTCCTATTCACCCGGAATAAGGAAATCTGTCTCTGGAACTTTCTAGAATCCCAAAGACCTGGACCCCAGCCAGGCGCAGCGCCCTAGACCCGCAGTGTCGTCGCTTTGCGACAATCAAGTCGTAGGGTAGCAAAATGTCTATCCTCAAGACACCAATCTTGGGCCACTAAGCTGCTAATAGGATACACCTGTATCAGAAGGTGACTGCAGCAAGGTTTTGCTGAAGAAAATGACGCGAAGGTAGCAGCAACTATGATGCATTCTAGGGTTTAAAACCCCTAAGTTGAGCCAAGATTGCTTCTACATGTTTTCATAATTATTGAGGATTTTTAAATTTATGTTTATTTGATGTTTTTAGGTATTTCATGTTATTTTTATTTTTTAGGTTATTTTAAATTCGAATTGCGGTTTCCATTTTTCGTTAGATTTGTTATAGATTTATGTTTCAATTCCTTGCTTTCCAAGTATTATTTTGCAATTTAAAGAGTTGTAGGCTTTTGGCCAAATGAGAGTTGATTGGTTAATACAATTGTGTGTTTTGAGAAGAGTCTTCTTGTTGTGTGAGTTCTTAGTCAAGAACATTGGTTATCGAATCCCGAAAATCGTCATAGTTCTTTAAATGTGGTTCAAAGTTTATATTTTTATGCATGAATGCATCAAATTAGTATCAAAGCAAGGTTTTGAGACTTCTAAGTTCTCAGAAATCCTGATTTGTTATTTTCATCGTTTCTCCAAATGTCGTCGTCGCCATTGCTTTCTTCAAATTCTTCTTCTGCTTTGTTTTGAGGTACTAAAGAAAAGAAAAAACAAATCGAGTAACTTGTTTAGTGTTCCTAGTTATTGTTCACATAATTACTATTCAGGAATTACTGTTCATAGGTACCATTCATCGCAGAAAACAAAATTTATTTTTTTGTTTTTTGTATTGTTCTTTGGTACTATATATTAGAGGAAAAAAATAGAGAGAATTGGTATAAAAATTGAATTTAAAATCATGTTTTTCGTTCAATGTGTACCATTGGAAGAAAGTTGTGTTCTTTTGTCATTGACCTTATACATAATGTTATTTTGATTTCAAGACTAGCGGTTGAGAAATTACAATTGGAAGTGGTTAAAACAATCACTTCGTTCAGTTTTCCATTGCAGACATTGTTGATCGGGTGTGACCAATAAGCAAGAGTACTATAATTTGTCAACAATGGCTCATTGTTCTGCTATGTGACCAACAAGCAAGAGATTACCTCCGTGTACATTTTAAAATCATATGCATGGTATTGTTGTTGGAGGATCACATTGGAAGCATGGAAAGTATTGAGTGTTTTTTCAAGCATATCTGCATCAATAACCCGGTCTCCACACAATTTCAGCTGTGTGGTGATGTTATACATTGCAGGGTCATATTCTGCAATAAACTTATAGTCTTGTGGACGCATGTGTTTCCGTGTATAACGGGTCTTTTGGTGGTCATACCGTGCTTTTAAGATTTTCCATAATTCTTGTGCGCAAAAGAGGGAGTTATCAATGTTGAGGGCAAAAAACTTGCATATGACAACATTGGCCATTATGTCTTTAATTACCAATTTATATAAAAAAATTAAGTAAATAAAAGAAAATCGTAAAAATAAACTAAAACAGTTTATTGTGTGTGATCAGTGGCTAACTGGTTATATCAACTAGATAAGAATGCATACACCTTCTAAAGCACTTATAAGCTTGCTTACACCTTCTAGAGCACTTGAAAGCCATGTAACACCTTCTAGAACACTTATAATCTTGCCAACACCTTCTAGAACATTTATAATCTTGCTAACACCTTCTAGAAAACTTATAGAGAACTTATGAGTTTGCACACACCTTCTAAAACAGTTATAATCTTGTTTATACCTTCTATAGCACTTGTAAGCTTGCTTATACCTTGTAGAGCACTTATAAGCTTAGTAGCCCATTCTAAAACACTTATAAACTTGATTACACCTTCTATAACACTTATAAGTTAGGTAGCACCTTCTTGATCACTTATAAGTTTGGTAAAACCTTCTAGCTTGCTTACACCTTCTAGAGAACTTATAAGCCTACTTAGAACTTCTAGAGAACTTATAAGCATGCATACACCTTCTAAAGCACTTATAAGGTTGCTTACACCTTCTAGAGCACTTACGCATTCTAGACCACTTATAAGCAATGTAACACCTTCTAGAACATTTATAATCTTGCTAACACCTTTTAAAGCACTTATAAGCTTGTACACACCTTCTAAAGTACTTATAAGCTTGTTTAAACCTTCTTGCTTACACTTATTAGAGCACTTATATGCTTGGTAACACCTTCGAGAACACTTATAAACTTGGTAACACCTTCTACAGAACTTATAAGCCTACTTAGAACATCTAGAGCACTTATAAACTTGCTACATTCTAAAACACTTATAAGCTTGCTTACATATTCTATAACACTTATAAGTTTGGTAACACGTTTTTTAGCATTTATAAGTTTGGTAGCACCTTCTAGATTGCTTATACCTTCTAAAGAGTTTATAAGCCTACTTAGAACTTCTAGAGCACTTATAAGCTTGCATACACCTTCAAAAGTACTTATAAGCTTGGTAACGCCTTCTAGAGCACTTTTAACCTTGGTAACACCTTCTAGAGAACCTATAAGTTTACCTAGAACTTCTAGAGCACTTATAAGCTCGCACACACCTTCTAAAACACTGATAAGCTTGCTTAAACCTTTTAGAGCACTTATAAGCTTGTATACACCCCCTAAAAAACTTATAAGTGCTTTAAAAGGTTTACTTATAAGCTTGCTAACTTTTTCTAGAGCACTTATAAGCTTACTTACACCTTCTAGAGCACTTATAAGCTTGTTTACAGATTTTAAAACACTTAGAAACTTGTTTACACCTTCTAGAGCGCTTATAAGCTTGGTAACACCTTCTAGAACACTTATAAGCTTAGTAACACTTTGTACTCTTGTAGCTTCTTACACGTTCTAGAAAACTTATAAGCATGCTTAGAAATTCTAGAGCACTTATAAGCTTGCACACACCTTCTAAAGAACTTATAAGCTTGTTTACACCTTCTAGAAGACTGATAAGCTTGCATACACCTTCAAAAGCACTTATAAGGTAGTTTACACCGTCTATAGCACTTAGAACCTTCGTAACACCTTCTAGAAAACTTATAAATTTGCTAACACTTTCTAGCTTGCTTACACCTTCTAGAGAACTTATAAACCTACTTAGAATTTCTAGAGCAATTATAAGTTTGGTAACACCTTCTAGCTTGTTTGCACCTTCTAGAGAACTTATAAGCCTACTTAGAACTTCTAGAACACTTATAAGCTTACACACACCTTCGAAAGCACTTATAAACTTGCTTACACCTTTTATAACACTTATAAGTTTGGTAACACCTTCTTAAGCACTTATAACCTTGGTAACACCTTTCAGCTTGCTTAGACCTTTTAGTTTGGTAACACCTTCTAGCACTTATAACTTTGGGTGATGATGGAAGCTTTGATGGCAATTAGGTTTTCTCTATGGAGTAAACGATGATTACAGATAAACACCACTACTCGACCACTTATTAATTACATTGTAATCTAGGTTTTTCAACCTATGGGGTTTCATGTAACTTTCCTCTTTTTGGCTTATCTATTCTAATATTATAAAGCTAAATAAAATTCAGGAGTTTTCCTGGGAATTGATTAGAATTTTGTAACACAAATTTGATTATAATACCCTCTTTTTTGGTAATTTATCATAATACCCTTTAAGTAATGGTTTTATCGTAATTCAAGCTATTATATTATTTGTGGACTGAATTTGTATTTACGAGCAAGAGGCCCAATAATTAAAAAGAAAATTAAATTAATAAACTATTATGAGAATTAATCATTTTTAACGATGAAATCCTATAAATAAATATTAAAAGAAACTACCTAAGTTTATTTTAAAAATAATTGTTCATAAAATTTAATATATTAGTCTAACTAAGTGAATGCACGTCTAACATACGTATCATATTTGGTTTCCTTGTTTTTTTTTGGTAAAAACAATGTTTGTTTTTTTTGGTTTTTTTTTAAGCTCAAAAGAATTACACAAAAGTGGAGGACAAGCGCGCTACAAATCTATCACATTCCACTTCAGCTGAATATTCATTCTAATAAAGATCTGGTTCCTATTCTTTCTTCTCTTTCATCCGTGGAGCTATCTCCATAATTGGAAACTACGATCAGATGGAAGCATTGGTTTTTACATTCAAGGATTAGTATCGACCTTGAGGTTGGAGAGATTTCGTTATCACCTATGGTTTCATCCCTTTTGCATTTGACACATTTGGATTGTTAGGTTTAAAAACAGTTGAGCTCCTCAGAAGAGTGCAATCACACGTGAAGACTGTTGGTTCAAACGAATATGTATTTAGGATAATCGGGTTTACTATTCAGAAAGAACTTGCAGTGCAGTTTGTAGCGCGTTTGTCCTCTACTTTTGTATAATTTCTTGAGTTTATTAATAAAATAATTTTTCAGAAAAAAAAAAATTAAAAACGGTATTTTCCCCTTTTTGGGCTGGTTTTGCACATTGGAAGAGTAGATTATGGTACTGTCAAACGCTTCCAAAATCCAAACATAAGGCCCATGTCGAACAGTACAGTTGCAGTGTGCAAAACCCAATCCACGATCCAAGTCACTGTTGTTGTTCTTAGTGGTTCTTCTCCAAACACTGAAATACCTACAATTTTGGATTTTGCTTTAAACGAATATTCTGAGTAGTAGTGATTTGGATTTGGATTTGGATTTGAATTTGAATTTAGATGGAAGGTGGTAGAATAGGTTACGCATGGGCGATTTCAGCTGGTCTTAATGCTGCTTTTGCTGCCATTGCTGCCAAATTCTTCTCTGATTCTCAGGTACATTCTTATGCATTTGTGTAATATTAATTTGTTAGCATGATCATCATCATCATGTAATATTGGAGCAAATTGCTCTTTCAATTTGAGTAATCTTTGATAAATATATATATATACAGTTGTTAAGCTGATCACTAAAGCTTTGATTAGAGTTGTAGGAAACAATGTCAGTCATATTGAGAAATTAGTGTTAAAAAAAAAAAAAAAATCACGGTCACGGCACAAAATTTCCCAATTCAACATGAACTTGTCCTAGCTAATGTCTTGAAACCGATGATCAAAGATTTAATACCATTGAAACCGATGATTAATTTTCCATCCCAAAGATATATAATATTTGTAGGAGGAGAAAAACGACAAGTGGGAAGTATTCTCTTCTTCAAGGTAGCACATAATACATCTGCTGACAATAATCACTTACTTCTGTTGGGCACAAGCGGAAGCATTTTATTAAAAAAGAGTATATACAACATAGATCTATGTAGTAAAATTATGCATGGAGATGCACAACCCATTGGGATTGTGCAGAGGTTCCAAAACTACTTGCTTACGAGAAAAAACAGAAACAACACTTGATGAACAATATTATTGTATTGATCACTTGAAGCTTGTTTCAAGACTCTTGACAACTTACATATTTATAACAAGCTAAAAAAACACTCTAGATGACTAGAGACTTCATTACTAACTTAGAACTTTTTAGAGATTAGAATGAAATTCCTTGACACTACCCTAAATTTGGGCTTTCATCTATCATCACCCTCATTAGCCTTCATCATTCTTTGACATGTATCGATCTTCTTGTAATTAACATAATCTTCAATGTCTCCATTATGCCCACATTGTTGTAACGTCTTAACCTCATTTTTTGATTTTCCATGAACTTCGATGGCTCCAAGATACATTAGTTTAAAAAGAAACTCTTCACTTAGGTGATTAGGTCTTTTCCCAATTTGCTTAGTGTATTTGAGGAAGCAACATCTTAAACACGATAAATATGGTGCGATGATAACATTGGGGCGATAAAAAAAACTTAAAACTCAGAATGGGAAAGTACTAGTGGGGGCCTTTGGCCTGGTCACAAGCACAACACTAAATTTCATATGACATATCTTGCTCTACAAGATTCATCTGTTTTGAAACTCAGAAAGATAATATTTCCGTTCCCTTTTGTTTTCCCTTTTGTCAATTAAACTATATACACCTGGTAACACATATAGTAATTTAACGTGTTTGGCTGATTTTAGACTGAGGCTTCGTTTTTCCATCTTGGTTTCTAAGTTTATTCCTAGAGATGATGATGTGCTGTATCTTGACACCAAAGCTACGGTCATAACTAATTTCATATCTTTCTTTTTCTTCAATTATTTTTTTTTCCTTCCATACATTAGGTTTAGGTTTGCAAGGATCAGATCCTCTTTCTAACGAGACTGCAAAATTTCAAGAAGCATAATATTCAAACAACTTACCCTCCAATTAATTTGATCTTGAAAATATTGACAAATTTGTGTCTTAGCATCATAATTAGGTTTCTTTTTTTTTTTATTGTATGTAGATGACTTCTCTTAGCTGTCACGTAATCTTTACATCTAACGCTTAACTGACCTTCCCCAGTTTGTGAAGTATGGTTTCATCATATTCTTCAATGTGATGATGTGGGGTTGTTACGTCAATAGCCTGAAGGCTCTCTCTTCTTTGCAAGCAACAGTGACAAATTTTGCTACAAACTTCCTATCTTCAGGCTTAGCAGGATTCTTCCTGTTCAATGAAGCAGTATCTACTAAGGTAAGTGAATTTCTGCCCTATGATGTGCGCATTTTGTTTTCAATAGACCTTTTTGTTTCCTTAACTCAAAGATGGTGGACTCTTTTTAATCACTTTCCCTATATATCTATGAGAATATTCAACTGTCACTCCTGATTGTGGTAGTTAAAGAGCAACTCAAGTGACATTTATTAACACTGGTAGAGGACTAGAACCCCATTTTCCTCAAAGTGGGGAAAGCATGATCACGTCAAACATCTCTTGTTTTTCTG
Organism: Aquilegia eximia; assembly: GCA_023053565.1. Lineage (NCBI taxonomy): Eukaryota > Viridiplantae > Streptophyta > Magnoliopsida > Ranunculales > Ranunculaceae > Aquilegia > Aquilegia eximia. Next base: position 9,097,838 of record JALIGU010000010.1, read on the forward strand.
CTCAATGAAACAGAAATTACGTTAAGTTGAAAGTAGTGTGATAAAGAAAGTCAAGTGTCAAACTACGAGCAGGCAGAAAGGGATGCTTCAGACAAGATTACATGGCTACCAAAGCACCATGAGATCATCAAAGATAAAGCCCCTTAACTTCTTTAAACGAGATACCCAATCCAAGGAAATTAACATTAAAAAACATTTCCTTAAATTCCAGTGCTTTGTCTTTAAGAATGTACCTCTTTTCTTCAAGCCAACAGTACTGATAGGATGGAATGCTGCCTTCCTGGACAGACAATTATTTCTGATTGGTGCATGACCAGCAGCTGAGCAGTTCTGCAATTCCCATTATGGAAACAGAACTGACACCTAAATGAAGCCAAACTAGCTAAATATCTCCTTTGCAAATTCAGAGTCTTGGGAGTCATTGATGATGACTATAATGGATGGATGTATTTAAGGTTCTAAATAATAGAGGTAGGGGTCTGCCAAAACCTTGTTTGTAATTTTGAACTCAAAAGACTTCTTCGTTCCCCCAATGTTTTGTTCCGTCCAACATCACCCTATGCTTACCCAGTTGATCCATTCAATTCAACTAGCTAAAATAAGAAATTTCTCCAAACTCCAAACTGCTCATATTAGGTTCATTTGATGATTTGAGAAGAAGAAATTATTTCCCTCTAAATGCATGTCCATCATACTAACAAACTGATTGAAGAGATCAAGTCGCTCAGCAGCCTCTTCTTCTCTTCATTTGAGACTGATGTTACAGATGTGTCGGCTTAAGTGCCACAGCTTATACCTAAAGCCAACTTTATTTTTAAGTGTTGAGTACATTGGTCTCTATCAGCCTTGTTTACTGGACCATACACATTTGTAAAATTCTCTCTCGTCCCATCATTATTCATAGAGAAACGTTTGGAGAATGTGTTCTAAAGAGTCTTCTTCACTCACTCATCACACATGATGCTTGGGACGAGAATAAGACTAGTTACCAACATATCGTGATCTCAGTCTGATCATTCTAAAAGAAAGAGAGCTTCCAATCCTACCACATCCTGAACACTGAATTGCATGAATAAGGTGAATCACCAGAGTTTTGAAGCAAATATTAGAGCTTTGGAAGAATGGTTTATTACATAGCACAAGATGGAAGAAACTTTAAGACGATATGTATACGACTTAACTTAATTACAAAGGGGTTAATACATCCGACATACAAGAGAGAATTTTGTAGGGGGTTTGCTGGACATACTTCAAACTTTACATCTTACTTTTGGATGGACTAGTCACATATCTTTGTTATAGAAGTGAATACCAACTTCATCGTATTATCTAGATACCCGATATTTCTAACACGGCGACATTGACCAGTCATTCTACACCGATCTGCTACCAATTAAAATCTATCATTTATTTTAGGGTTATTTAGCTCTTGGTCCCAGTAGAACATGCATAATGAGCCTTTAATCCAAAAATGATGCGTAATGAGTTTTTGGTCCCACTTCTGTTAGTTGACTGCTAGTCAACCAATTTGACCCGAGTCAACCCATCAATTTATCAATAATTCCAAACCTACTCTTTCATATGTTAATCACATGAAACTGGACATGTATTCAATGTGAGAAAAATTAAGATCCAAGTGTTGGATTAGTGAGAGAAATAAATGGGCATGGCATTTGAGAAGTCTATTGAAAATTAATTTGGTTGGATGTTTAGGGTGTAAGGTGTTTGCTTTTATTCCCTAGTGAAGTTGTTGATGAGAATGTGTGTGAAGAGAGAAAAATGAAAAAAAAAAATTTGTTGGGTTAGAAGAGTTGAGATTGAAGTATAGTAAGAGAGAAAAGTAGTTTGATATTGAGTTTAGATGGAAGAAGAAGAGGAAGAAGAAGAAGATGAAAACAACAGAGTGGAAACAGCATGTGCAAGGGTATTGTTGGTATTAAAGAAGATTAGGATGGTTAACTGCAGTCAAGTAACAGAAGTAAGACCAAAAGCTCATTACGCATCATTTTGGGAACAAAGGCTCATTATGCATGTTCTACTGGGACCAAAAGCTAAATAACCCCAGATTATTTTACAAATTTGGACTCTATATTGTTCCAATATACAAATTAATATTTTTAACTGCCCCTTTGGCTTCTAATTTTCACACAACTTCTAGAGTTTGATCTTTGATGAAAATGGCTTTACAAAAACACATGGTTCGACTTGTCACAAAAGATAACTATCAACAACTAGGAATTTACTTTAATGAAACATTCGTGTCTGTTGCTCGAATGGTGACTATTCATACAGTGGTAGATCAACCACTGTACGAATAGTAGATGTCGAACTCTTTCCTGAAGGTACCAGAGTCTGACACACTTGTGAGAAGGCTTCTAGTTTGTTATTTTCCTTAGATGATCATCACTTTGTTACCAGTACTGTTAATTTTTTTTTTTTGGATAAGTTGTAGTTTTATCGATATAGTAAACGATTACATCCTGCTCAGCCTGTACCAGAGGTACATTGTCAGGTAAGGAACAGAATACAAATTACAAAGACCAAGGGTGAAAAGCTCTGAAAACACTAACAAGAAAACACCAGCTTCCCTGCAAGGCCTTGTTGCCTTCAGCTATTGATGATATCACTCCAATTTGTGATCAGCTCCTCGAAAAAATGTCCTCCATTCCTCGCTGAACCTCCCAACCAAAACCAAATAATTCCTTTGATGTGGTTGCAAACTCTAGCGAGATCCAAAACTTTGTTCTCAAAGATTGCATAAGGCAGACAACTCCAAATTTTACTCCCCAATCCGTGGCCCTGTCTATGGGGCCAATTAGATAAAAGATCCAGTACTGTAGGGGAGTTAGCAAGTAGTTGTCCTGTGTTTAGAAAATCAGCAGTGAAGTATTCCCACAAGACTTTGGTTGTTGAACAATGAATCAGAAAATGCTCCGTTGTTTAAGGTTGTCGATGACATAGGATACAAACAGGATTCAGTTGCATACCTCTGCAGTTTAGATGTTGAAGTGTCTAGAGCCTATTGTGAAGCACAGTCCAAGTGAAAATTTTGATTTTGGGTGGTAACTTGACGGCCAAACGAGCTTGTGTGGGAAAGCAGGCAGGTTGTCCCAGCTGTGATGTGTTTCTGTTCCTGAAAGAAGCTTGCAAAAGAGGCAACGGAGAAGTGACCCTTTTTATCTAGAGACCGCCACCAAGTGTCCTCATCATTATGAATCACCTGATTTTCTAACATCTCTGACAGATCCTGTACTTGTGCAATTTCCCAGTTCCTTGGTTGTCTTCGCAGCTTTAAGTCCCTTACTATAGAACCCTCAACAACAGACCTGTGGTTGGAAACCTTTCCATGTCTACAAGTAGCAAATCTATGTACAGCTGGGAACTTGGAGGCAAGTGTGTAGGCACCACACCAGTTGTCGAACCAAAAGGAAATATTGTTTTCTCTGCGCGGTTTGCATTGGATGCACTTCTTGAAGCATTGAAATTGAACCATTATGCCCCTCCAAAGTCCGCAGCCGTGCGGAGTTGTAGGATTAGGAGGCCACCAACTTGACTCCCCCGACCATATTTTGCTACAATAATCCTCTTCCACAAAGAATCATTATCCATGCCGTAGCGCCATAACCATTTTCCCATTAAAGCTTGATTCATGCAATGGATGGGTCTAATGCCGAGACCGCCATTCTCTTTGATTAAACATAGCTTGTCCCAAGTGACTAAGTGCATTTTCCTCTTCTCACCTGAGGAACCCCAAAGGAAGTCTCTCATGAGAGCTTCAAGCTTCTTAACAATGCTCAAAGGTATGACGAACAAAGAAAGTTGGTAGACTGGGAGATTTGAAAGGGTGTTCTGATGAGCATAAGTCTGTTATGATTTTACTCGTGCCTTTCTTTATAAAGGTTCTTATCAAAGTTTATCAGGATTGCTTTCCCAAATATTTATTACCTTTCGATTTATAGTAAGTTTCAACAACTCAGAACATATAACTCTTCCACCCAAGATATGCAACCCTTAGGATATGGAACAGTATCTCCTCACGTCATATGTATTTCTTATTCAATTGATTTTCTTTAGTAGAGCTTTGTTGTTACAACAGATCATAAAATTGATTGATAGGTAGTCTGTTGTTGGCTATACATAAATAACGTGTCGACATGGTGCATTTCCAATTATGAGTACTCTGTTTTGCAGTGGTTTGCTGGTGCACTACTTATTGTCCTAGGGGTGCTTATACTAAGCAAGTCAAGTGTAGAGAAGAAAGAAAGTTCTGACTAAATTATATTGCAAGTCTCGTCACTCAGTCGTTGCGAGTTATGCATCTACTAGAGGCCCACTGATAGATTTTCAACAAGAGAGTACAACGGGTGAGAGGACTTGATGGCTTGTAAAAGCTTACAGAATGGGATCCTGAAGTTATGTGCCACTTGTATGTCAAACTTAATGCCAGTTCCTTTGTGTCTTGGCTGTTTAAGTCTTTCTGGCAAACTAGCAGTTTGTAGCTAGTATTCCTTTGCCGATACCAAGATTTCATTGGATGTAGTTTTATCAAAGAAGTGAAGACATGTGGTAAGGTCTAATGTATGTTTCATATACATTTTTATTTGTTTATTTATTTTCTTGTTCTAGAATAATCTATATATATTTGTACCAACTCAAGAACTACGACTCAAACCCTTGGCGCCCACAATCCTGACATGGTTTCTCAACTTAGAATAATGTCAAAAGTTAATTCGAGTAGTACTTTAGATCTGTTATTAGCTTTAATTAATATGAGAAGTTGGATTTTTCTAAATAAATGATTTTGAGAAAATCGCATATTCAAGAGGTTGAGAAGGAACTATCGATGCAGAGTGATGATGGTAGGATAAAATTTATGATAGATCTCAAACTGAGACTTTGCAAGTTCATAATAAAAACATACAAGATAGAAATCATATAGTTTAGAACGTCGTTCAAATCAAGTTCATGAAAACATGCAATTTAGATCTTACAATGAGACTTCTCAAGTATGTATCTCATTTTGGTAAAACCAAGTTGTTTGTGTTTGTATGACCAAGGTGTTTATTAGTTTATAGGATTGGAGATTCTGAGTTGTTAATGGTTAATATATTTGCAGAATGGACAAAAGAGGTAAACATTACAGAACGAGAAATGAGAGGGGGTTTTTTTAGTGGTGGATAAATTTTGGGAGTTTTATTATTGTCAGAAATGATTTCAATCAATATACATGTGTGATCGTCAATCAATATACATACATGTGTGATCATCCATACTACTTTATAAAGGCGCCTCATTCCGAGGCGCTGCGAAGCCTGATGTGTCATATTTGTTGCTCTCACATTTGTAACAAAGCAACGTGTTTACTTTCATAATTCCAAATTTACCCCTAATAGTATGAGTTATATACCATAATAAAAAGGTAATAAGGTAATTTTTTAAAAAAATAGGATCTAAAAACCGCAGAAAAAAAAAATTAGTTTTTATATAATGGTTTTTTTTATTTTTTTTTAATAATCAATAAAAAAAAAAGAACCGTGGTCCGTCGTTCCGCGGCCCCGGCCAAATGCGGTCGTTCGCGGTCCAGCACTTTTTTTTTTAATGGTTATAAACTCAAATAAACATTCAAACAAAAAAAATTATCTATTATTTTGTTGGGCATAAATAAGTCCATTATTTCTTTAATTATTAACTATTTTTTTGTTCGCACGCACACAGCGTGCACATTCACCTAGTCATACAAAGAAGCAGCACCATAGTCAGGAAAGTGAAACAGGATTCACACTCACAACACAAGTACAACACACACATATAAGAGACTGTCAGGTCTGCTAAATCGTGTGTTAGACTATTGGGGATGTTTGTTGTTGATTCATGGCATCAACACACTTAACTTCTGAATTTGTGTGAATTTGATTCTTGGGGATGTTGATTTCTGCCCAGTGCATGCCTATTGTTTAATTAATCAAACAATGTAACACCATAGTTTTAGAGTTTTAGTGATGTTGCCAAATCAATCCAGTACACCAACCAACCAAGGAAGAAAACAGAGGATTTGGTTTTATTAGAGCATCTCTAATGGGTCTCCCATATATTGCCTACACATAGGCAGATATGGCATACACGTAGGTGTCACCTACTTTCCCAACACTTTTTTTTGCACGTCTCCTATACCTATATCAGGGTAACCCTAACGCGAAAACTTTTTTTTTTCTAAATTTTTTCTTCGAACCAGCATGGAATTGTTTTCCCTTAGCTTTCTGTTCCACGCTGGTTCAACCAGCGTGGAGGTTTTGGGCCTTCGTACGGGTGGGCTTCGATGGCGGACTGCACGGGTGGGCTTCGATGGCGTGTCGTTGATTCCACGCTGGTTAAACTGGCGTGGAACAATAAAAATTTGTTGGAAATAGTTCCACGCTGGTTAGACCGGCGTGGAACAAAAAAAAAAAAACGTTCCACACCGGTTTGACCAGCGTGGAACCAAAAAAAACAAAAAAAAAAGTTCCACGCTGGTTCAACCAGCGTGGAACATTTTATTTTCGCTGTCTGCTATAATCCTATCTCTTGTTCGATTTTGGGTGAAGTTTTAGCAGACCGGCCCACCACGTCCTATGTGGATGACCGGCTGCTATAATTATAGGAGACGCGTTAAGGTCGATATTTTTTGAGAATTCCTAAATTATAGGTTTTAGGAGACCCATTAGAGATGCTCTTAGTGTGTTGTTACCAAACCAAACTTCAAGAGTAAAAAGTTTTAAGGAGGTAAACACAATTAACCAAATTACATATACCTCCCATATAAGTTGACTCGTCTTCCCGTCTAAAGTCCAAACTATACTCTCGCAGTTTCAGTTAAAAACCCATGAACCAACTGCTACCTTTTCTCTTTCTACAACAAATTGACTAAAATAACCCTAAAGTCCAATCTGTAACTCAAATACTCAATCAAGTCTTTATCACTCCAAACTACTATTACTTTGCTTGCTCTGCAATCTGCAATCTGCAATCTGCAATCTTTTCTAGACTAGTAGTACAGTACTGTTTCTTCTCTTTGAAAAAGTTTTAGATCTCTCTCTTTCTCTTTCTCTTTCTCTGTTTTAAAGAAACAGAGAAGAAGAAGAAGAGCTGGATACCTTACAAGAGAATAGTGTAAAGGCTCCGTCTGGAAACGGACAGATCCGTTACAGATCACCATCTTTATTAGAACTTGAATCACAATCACAATCTCAATCTTCTTCTTCTTCTTCAATGAAGAAAAAAGATTACTCTTCTTCTTCTTTTTCTTCTTTCTTTTCTGATAATAATAAGATCTATAAATACCGTGGAATTATTCTTATTGTTACAATTCCTCTTCTTCTAATTACTTTTGTTTTATTTCTTATGCCTCATTCTAATAATTCTCTTCTTTATTCTTCTTTATCGTCAACATCTTCTTCTGATAATGATGATAATGCTAATACTCTTCTTCGAAATCGACGTGCATTCCCTAATCAAAAAGGATCTAGTACTAGTAGTAGTAATAGTTATGCTGTTATTTTTGATGCTGGTAGTTCTGGTAGTAGAGTTCATGTTTATTGCTTTGATCACAAATTGAATTTAGTTCCAATTGGAAATGAACTCGAGCTTTTCATTCAGGTATATCTTTGTTTTCAGCCATTTTGAATACAATCGGTTCATTTCATCTATCTATCATTTCTAAATTGGAATTGTTTTAAATAATGGGTTATTCAGTCATAAATTCCAAATTTATGTTTGTTTCTGTAGAAAAAACCAGGTTTGAGTGCATTTGCTAGTGATCCCCAGCAGGCAGCCGAATCACTCAAGTCTCTTTTGGAAGAAGCTGAACGCATTGTTCCCAAGGATCTGCGTGGGAATACACCAGTTAGAGTTGGGGTAATTGGATTTTTTTTTTATCTTTTAATATTTCATTTGCTTTAAAGCAAGCCTCAAAAGCTATTTTTACTTCAATTATTACTTATTGGCACTCTAATGTTTATCAAGGCAACAGCAGGCTTGAGGCAATTGAAAGGCGATGCATCAGATAGAATTTTGCAGGCGGTAAGTAGATATTTCATATGTAATGTAATTGTGTGAGCTTTGAACAAGTTAGGGTTTGTGGTCATGGAGTCATGTCTTGACTCCACTAACAATAAAACCACTTAGTCAAGAATACGTTAAGATATTAATTTTTAATTTTGCAGGTTAGGAATTTTTTAAAAGAAAAAAGTTCTTTCAAATCAAAATCTGACTCAGTTACGGTATTAGATGGAACTCAAGAAGGAGCCTATCAATGGGTATGTTATGTGAAATCTCGTCTAAATTTCTCTCTTTGGATTTTATTATTCAAATTTTGGTTATTTTTGGATGCTCAATAATGCATATATGTACAAACTGTGATTGAATTCAAATTTTGATATTAGTTTTATAGGTTAACATTGTTTTATTTTCCTGGTCTAAACTTCCATTATGCTTGGATTGTTACAGACAAAATGATTTGTATTGTTTTATACAGTCCAAAAGAATCTCTGAGTCAATGCTCTCTTGATCTATTCTAGCAATCGACAGTGAGAATCCAGTTGCACTTTACATTGTCTGAAACTAGCTTCATGTGTTTAATTTTATCAAAAAACATCATGTTAGTGTTCTCTGGTTTTATTGCTTCACATACGTTTGTGAATCCTAGTTGTTTCCTTAGTTATTTTGTTTTATCAACCAAGATATTGTATCATATCACACTTTTTTTTTTTTTTTTGTAAGTGAAAACTTGTATCCAGTTGATCATTCTGAAGGCAGATTTGTTTTCATGAACATATGGATTTTCTCGAACATTCTTTGAAATATATCTAAACCATGAATGGTTTTGTTATAAATGTTAGTTTATTCATCGTTGTTTTGCAGGTCACAATAAACTATCTGTTAGGAAATTTAGGAAAAGAATACTCAAACACAGTTGGTGTTGTTGATCTTGGGGGTGGATCTGTTCAAATGGCATATGCTATCTCTGAAAAGGACGCTGAAAAAGCTCCTAAGATGTCAGATGGAGAGGATACATATGTGAAGGAGCTGTTTCTTATGGGAACTAAATATTACCTTTATGTTCACAGGTCTCCATTCTACTCCTTGGTGGTTTTGTTATGGTGTCTGCTTTCTAGGATTGAATAATTTATTTTGCAAGTAAATGGTATGACATTAAAAGTATTTTTAAGTGGTGTAAAGTTTATCTTTGAGAACCTTGATGTAAATTCTGTTATTGCAGTTACCTGCACTATGGCTTATTAGCTGCCCGAGCCGAGATTCTGAAAGGGGGTGATGATTCTGGCAGTCCATGCATCTTGAACGGTTATCATGGTATGTTGACTATCGCTCTTTCTGTGCCTCATGTTTCTTTGATACGTTGGATACCTCAATTTTGTTGGACTTCAATCTAAGATTTTCTTATGGTCTCCGATTAATATACTTTAAGTATGCAGAAACAATAGTGACACATTATGTCTAGTGTGATATTCATGCTTGGACACAAGAATTTGTTTCATGACTTTTATGACCAACGATGAATCGTAGATATTTTTAGTTTATTCATGCTTAAGAACACAAGAATTTGTATCAACTCATTTTAGTTTATTCATTCTGTTTCCAGATATTTTTTCTCACTTTAACTCGAACAGTCACACTTTAGGCTTTATTTGAAATATGGCAATACTCTTTTTTTCTTCTTGTCTCAAGGTTCTTACAAGTACGCGGGAGGGATATACGATGCATCAGCAGCTTCATCTGGTTCCAGCATAAATGAGTGCAGGAGAGCTGCTTCTAAGGCTCTCAAGGTGAATGAGTCAACATGTACTCATATGAAATGCACATTTGGTGGGGTATGGAATGGTGGTGGTGGGGATGGACAGAAAAACATATTTGTCGCTTCGTTTTTCTTTGACAGAGCTGTTGAGGTAATAAACATACAGGATAAAGATGCTTGAAAATGTTTCAAATGACACTTTGTTAATTAAGCATTAATCTCTTGGTTTCGAGGCCAAATTTTTTCTGAAAAGCTAACTGGCTGCTTTTCACAGGCTGGTTTTGTAAATTCTAATCTAGCAGTTGCCAAAGTTCGGCCTGTTGATTTTGAAGAAGCAGCAAAGCGTGCTTGTGAAACAAAACTTGAGGATGCCAAGTCTACGTATACTCATGTTGAAGAGGATAACCTGCCATATCTATGCATGGACCTTGTATATCAATATACACTACTTGTTGATGGGTTTGGTATGTTCTACGTACAATCACTTCCATTCCATTGATTTATCTGATGACTTCTTTCAGTCCAAACAATTGTCATTTTGTTTTGCTTTTAATAAATAGGTCTAGACCCTTGGCAAGAAGTAACGTTGGTTAAGAAAGTGAAGTATGGCAATGCTTTGGTTGAAGCTGCATGGCCGCTAGGTAGTGCCATTGAAGTTGCCTCATCGTCAACATAATTGGAATCTTTCATCTCATATTTGGTCGGGTACATAGGTATATTCCGAGCACTGGCAGTTGAGCATATAATTCTTGGCCAATGCTGCTCTGAAGCTTTGAAGTTTACATTTTTTTTTTCTACCTATAGCAAAATTTGATTGAGTTGGACCTCAGAAGTAGATCCGTATTTTTTTATTTTTGTCTAATTTTGATAATACAACGAAATAGTGTTGTTCATTTCCATTTGCAGTGTAATTGATAGAAAATACTAGTTTATACCCATTTATCATTTTTTTTTCCAGCATTCTTGGAGCAGAGGATATTGATCTAAGAGCTTATGAATTCATTTTATATTTGTACCATCCAGTACTTTCTGCGACGTTAAACTAGTCAAAGAAATGCAATCAACTAAGCATTTTTTTTCTTTTCTTTTCTTTCTAAAATGGAGTTTATCAGTTACTTTCTACATCTAATTCACAATCATGCCATACCATCACTGCCATTTGATGCAAAATTGCTACTGAGCTATCTTAAAGATCACAACTAGAATTATTGACACACGAAATAAGTTAAACATAAAAACCAGTTCAGTATCTTAATGGCTAAAAAGAGATTTCCTTATTTGAGCGGAACTTGTATCGTTTAAGATTCAGTCTGACTGCTCACACACAGAGAATATCCATGGATGATGGATGCCATCCACCAGTCATACGAAGAAATGTCTCTATGCTTGGTTTGTTGCTTCCCTTATTCACTTCGCATCCCTTCAATGCGTGTACTTCAATAGCAATGTATGTGTGACTGTAATGCAGTTTATTCGCGACATGTTATTTCTGCTGGGTCAAGACATGCGAGTGTCGCTTGGAAATGCTTTGCTGCTGTTGTTTATCTTGAGGGGTGGAGTTAGCTACAGTGAAATTTCATTCAACTTAGATGACTCCAATCAATTTATGACATGTGTCCCAATAAATAACAGATGGTTTTTTTTTCTCTTACATTTTTTTTCTGTTTAAATACAGCTGTATTTGTTTCTTAAAGTGGGACTCAAGTTATTTTTTATTAATAAATAATAAACAACTAAGCTGTTAAATAAATTGTGCGTGCCATGTGTTGTGCACAACAAAAACTTAAACACAACTAACCATGATTGAGATAATATATGAAATAAAACAAAACGACGAAATCAAACAAGCAACCACACAAGATATAAGATTTACGTGATTCAGCAATATGCCTACATCCACGGGGAGAAAGAATGATGTTTTTTTTATAAAGACAATTGTACAAGCCCTCACGAAGAAACCGAAGTATTCTTCCTCACAAAAGTTCTCAAACTCTCTAATGGCTTCTCACAATCTCTCTCACATGAAGATTAAGGTTTTCCTACTTCTAATTGGCTTTATCATAGCCTTACACGAAATGGGCTCAACTTGGGCTTTCTTTTCGTTCAAACCACAACATTGCGTCTGAACCAAATCTCAGTTTTTGCACAAATAAAAGATTTGAAACAAAACCATTCGAACCAAAAGGTTGTGTCCGAACCAAAATTCAGTTTCTGTGAAAGTGAATTTCTGGAACAAAACAGTTCGAACCAAATCTCATCAGATCCTTCAACACTGTAGAAATATGATAAAACCAACAATTTTCCACCTCGACGAAGATTCGACAAATTTAAGCCGACACCAAGATCAAACAAAAGAACCAATCTTCTACACATGTCCCAAAGGACCAAAACGGCTGCACTTCCTTATGGTTGCCTACGTACCCTTCTCCTAAGGGATCAAGCCATTGTAGTTCACTTCAAGACATACTATCAACTCGAAGGAAGGATGTGGGCCAATTCTAAGCAATAGAACTTAGTCCCATACACCACTTTAGTAACGACAATATTCCAAGCTTCTGTCGGAGACCAAGCAACCATATAATGTAATGTAGACAACCTGCTGATAGATCTCACTGCCAATGTAAACACATATCCAGGAGTAAACCAACGTCTATCTAAGTAACAATCATACTCAACATCCACATAACCAACACACCGCAGACTCAAAGTCCTTCCATGTTGAAATAACAAACTAACCTCCACACTACCTTGAATGTAGTGGAACATCCATTTCACAGCTTCCCAATGTCTCACACTAGGATCATGCATGTATCTACCTACAATGCCCACTGCTCGTGAAATATATGGTTTGAAGCACACCAACTCATCATACTCTGCAACTCCAAAACCACTAGGCTGAGACATATAGATCTCCTCATCTAGCTCACCATGTAAAACAACCGTTTCCACATCAAACAGAGCTAATACCAAATCAGATCGCACTACCAAGGCCATAAGGATGTAAACATTAACCTTCAAGTGCACATCTTTACTTGGAGATTCTTCTTTCTTTTTGGGTAATCTAATTGCAATTGGACTCTCATCAATAGGATCGCCATTTTCTGCATCTCCAACCGTCTCATCATCTGTCATGTCATCAAAATTTGAAATATCCAAAACCCTTACAAGAGTTTCTATATTAGATACAGAATCCACTGGAACTTGTGGTAATTTCCACCCACTGCAAAACCTCTTTGGTTTTGTTCTCCACCTGCTGAAAACTTTTAGGCTTCAACATAGAAACCTCCATAAGAGTTTTACCACTTATCACAATCAAAGCCAACCTGTTAATAAGATGACATGTCTCAACCCAAAACACTTTTCCTAATCCAGCCATAGACAACATGTGTTGTGCCACCCTATTCTGTTGCAGTGTCTTTCTCACAGTGAAGTGACGTTCATTACCCTCAGTCTGACATACTTGCAAAACCGGATCATCTTTGTACTCTATGTTATTATCTAAGCACAATACCATGATCTTTCTGTCAATTCTGGCCTCAACTAGCTTCTTCCACTTCAATATTTCTAGGACTTCATCCTTATGCTTCATGATGTACACCCACGTACGCCTAGAAAATTCATCAACTAAAGACACAAAATAAGGCTTACTTCTCCAAGCGTTGTACTTGGTAGATCTCCAGACATCCGTGTGAACATAATAAAGAATTTCACTCGTACAATGGATAGTTGTGCCAAACCTTGCTCTTGTCTGCTTGCCCAAATCACAATATTCATCGAACTCTAACTTGCAAACGATAACACCCATCAACAACCTTTGCTCCATCAATGTCTACAAAGATTTTTCACATTTATGCGTCAACCGCATATGCCACAATTTGGTATTCTTTCTAGCAAACTTCGTTGTAGCCTCTGACATGGCCACAACATATGTAACTGTACTACCCTGCAAGAAATACAAGTTACTTCGTCGAGTACCCTTTAGTAATACCATTGCGCCAACCATAACCTTTAGAACACCATTCGAAGCTACTACCTTGTAACCTTTGGCTTCTAAACTACCAAGTGAAATAAGGTTCTTTTTCAAATCAAGAACATATCTTACATTCCTCAGCTCTCTTACCTTTCCATCAAACATCTTCAATCGAATAGTACCTATCCCCAATACATGACAAGGTTGATCATTCCCCATCACTACTGCACCATTATCTAGCCTTTTAAAGCTAGTGTAGGTGCAAAAATTTGATCCACAAACTCGAGATATGTATTGATTAATCGAACAGTTACAATGAAAGCCTTGTACAGACTGAGATGGGATGGGGGTATACAATAAGACTGGACCTGGTGAGGATCAGGCTGCCTACGTATCCAAGAAGATGGACTTGGAATTAAGTCTCTGCTTCCACTAAGCTCTAATGGAGTTGCCCAGTGAAAGACCCATAGTTCAGGAGGTTAAGAACTCCTGCATTTATAGTAGACCGGAGAAGGATGGCTCAACCACTCCTCCACTTTTGACTCCATTAACTCAGGTAGTTCAAACCGTGAAGATGCTCCGGCATAGATAGCTTGCATGTTGTTGGGTGGTTATCCCTCGGTCTTGACCAGGACGACTGCCACGTGGCATCCTCTGATAGGCTCTAGTTCAACCTGGGTCTTCCTTTATCTTCTCCAGCGGGCTAGAACAGTGGGTTCTGTTAGCCTAGAATCTTGCTGGACTTATCCAGTTGGTTGGAACTTGGATTTGACCAAATTTGATAGCAAAGACTTGGGCTGGACTCCTCGGACCGGAGGCCCAATCTGTATTGCATACACCCTGGCCAGGTCCTCTGGGCTTCTATGATAAGCCTTTGGATGAGCCTCTGTCGCTGCTGGACTTACTGGGCCAGACCTGGCTTACTTGATTGAGGTGGGCCTGGTTGATGTATGGGAGCCCACGGTTCAACTTCTTATACAGTAACCGGGGCTCCACCCACTGATCGTGGACCACCCGGTGGGTCAAGATCCACAGAGCGTATGTGGACTTCTTGAGACCGGGTTGGGCCCTACCCGATAGTCCAGGTCTAGCTGGCTAATGCTTAGGTGCTCCCGGTTTACCTTCTTATACAGCCACTAGTGACACCTGTCGGGTTTTTTACCTAGTGTACACACAGCCCCCTCTTTGTCAAGTAGCAGAAAATTTGCTTGGGAAAAATCTTCGAAATATCTTCCCCGACTGTTGAGATTCGAAGGATTCCTTCCTTGATACGAGTCCTGGATGACGATTCCAAATCCCTTGGATCAAGGAATAGGATTTGTTTCTTCCTCCTATAAATAGCGAGCCGGATGCGTGGAAGGATGTCCACTTCCCTTCTTCCAGTCTTTATTGTTATTGCTGCTGCTTCTGACGAAGAATGGCTGACGACCGGAGCACCATCAAGAAGTATATTATAGATATGCGGGAGAAGATGACTCTGGAATCGAGGACCGAGAGCACCGTATGGAGTTAATGACAAATGCATGTCTGGAGGACATCCGTCAAGTGCGCTTGAGCTTGTTTGCCTTGAACGGACAGCTTGCTGATAAAAGCCGGAGGCTTGAAGCTGCCACTCAACGGATCCGGGTCCTTCAGAGTGAAGTGGCCACCGTATATGTTCTGTTGGAGAAGCTGGGGTATCATCCAGTCAAGGAAGAGAAGAATCTTTGACCTGTACCTCTCCGGCTTTCTGCACTATGTTGGGGAGTAGTGCCTCTGATTAAGACGAATTAATGAAATTTCTCTTTATTCTGCCTTTGTCTTTTTCCAAATGTCGAATCACCAACTCTTTATTCTTTTGTGGACAAAGGTGCCATTGAGAGTGGCACTAGTCCCTTGTAAAGCGTCACTTGTCTGGAGTGGCTCGTGACTCCGTTTCTTCTGAACGAAGAAGTTTCTCGACAACCCAGCTTCCTTTCTTCATGCAGCTTTAACAATGGAGGATTCTAGACCACCCTCTAGCGCGGTAAGTGACAATCGGTCCGAAATCATCCAGAAATTGTCTCGTCAGGTAGCTGACCTTAAGAGGAAGATTGACGAGCTTCAGGAAGGGTAACTCATTCACGAAGATATGTATGATACCCGAATGGTGGGTATGAAGGAGACCGTGAAATACTACCAGGACAAGCTAGAGGGGAAGGTGGCCGAGTTGTCAGAGGCAAAGGAGGGAGCAAATTTCGTTGTTGCGTCATCTTGGAAGGTTGGGTACGTGGCTGCCAAGATCAAGTATGACCTTCCCGACTCACCGGAGGGGTCTGGTCCGAATCCCCTGTCTCCCCCACTGATGTAATCTTGTTCCAGTCCCACTGTGTAGGGGATTTGGTACACCCCATATCATGTTGTCTTGTAATTAAATAAAATTTTCTTTTATCACTGTCTTGACCTCTGGAAGAGGAGTCCAGTTTTCTTCCCTTCGTGATGAGTTAAAGAAACATGTGTTGGTCAACCAACCTTTGACCGTGATGACATGGATCGGAAGTCCACATGTCCCTGACCTGGACCACGTGGACCCCACCTGCACATGCTGAGTGGATCTTGGCTGATTGTGTATGATGTGGGCCATGGATGATGTGGGTCCTTGATGACTGTGCAGTGTGGGGCCCAGCTTACTGTGTTAAGTGGGTCCCACTTTGTCTTCTCTGAATCTTCTTTGTTGGCGGGAAAATGTACAGCTTCAACTTCCAGTGAAAGTTAGTGACTCCTCGCTGATCGAGTCATTAACTTGATGATTTAATGATCTTGAATTAATGGAGAATCCATTTAAGAACCTGGAAAACTATTAGCCGGTGGACCTTGGGCTCCGCTTTATAAAAGGAAGGATTAGAGGAAAGAAGGGTATTCCCTCTCACTCACTCTCTCTCTCTTTCTTCCTCAGCTTCATTTTATTACTCTTTCGGAACCCTATGTTCAGAATCTCTTGAATTCCGGTTATAACTGTGCAATCTTTCTCCGAAAAAAAAAAGAGAACTCTGGTGTTGAGCTCTAGCAGTGACGAGGAACGTCAGAATTCGGTTCCTCGTCCTGCCACTGATATGGGCGGACCGAGTGAGATTCCGGCCACTGAACCGAATTCGCCTGCTAGCGTGGAGGAGCTGGTTCCTCTGAACGTTGTCGACCCTTCGACGGAAGACCTAGGAGGAGGTGGCAAGCTTCCTCCAACCTCCCCCGGAATCCCGAGCTCGAGCGAATGAGCGCGGCAGAGGTCCAGGAACAGCTTGGTTGGAGGGGTCAGATTTGGCTCCCATCCCTCCATTTCCGATGGTTGTTCCGCCAACTTGATCGTTGTGAGTCTCTATCAACTTTTGTATGGCATGCAACTCCCACTGTATTCTTCAATTTTACGGTTGTTATCGTGGTGGGGAATCCCACCGAGCCAAATGCATGTGTCCTTCTAGATAATTGTGCACCGGATTGGGCTGATTGCCCACCACTTCCAGATTCCCTTTGGCCCAGTTTAGATGTTCCTGCTGATGAAGTTGGTTGCTCGAGAGGCCAAGGAGCGCTGTTTCTACGCCATTTCTTGGCGTACTGCCCGGAAGCTGTCTGGGCTTCGCAATCACTACGCGAACTGGGTCGAGCCCTGCTACCAGGTGTCAGGGTGGTCGTCTGACCGCAGTATCTAGGTGTTGCGGGACTTCATAAGTAAGTGATAGAGGCTATTTTGTGTTAACCTCTATCAAAAGATTATATTTTTATTGATTTTCCTTCTTGTTCTTGTATAAATTGGTTATCAAAGTAGACAAGTAACAAACAAGGGTTGTACCCACCTCAGAAGGGGAGATCTTAGCTCAAACACAATAGAAAATAATTGTTAAGAAACACCAAGGGAATCAAAAATAAGAATTGAGATTGATTCTAACTTCCTACAAGCAATAATTAAATAAACCCTAAATAACTTATAAGAATATGGTAGAGATGAAAAGAAGATCTATGATGACAAAGCGGGTTGAATTGGTATCCACAAACTAAATCATGCAAACATAACATGTTGTTCCTTCATGTTCAATCTATAACAATTAGTTAGTCACCTCTCAGCTATTCCAATTAGTCATTAATACCTATAATAATCAAGTAGTCACCTATCAGCTATTCCACTCAATTAAAACGGGATTCTCTTATGCATGTTATTGAATATGTCTTATTAATCAAACCGTCACCTCTCACCTATTCAATTTAATTAACTTAACATATTGATTCATAACTAAATCATCACCTCTCAGCTATTTGACTTAATTACAAAAGGGTTCCAATAAAAGATATCAACTGCAGATATGTAGTAATCACCTCTCAGCTATTTCACTACACATCTTCAATCAATATAAATAAAACCATTAGAGCTAGGTCTCCCTAAACCCTAACAATAGTATTTTAACAACATGGATAACAATAACATGCAAATAATCATACTTACATCATACTGCAGATAAAAGTAAATAAGCATTAGGTATTTTGAATCACAATGAACATTAAAAACAAACATAGTGTTTTTGCATTGTCTAGAGTGCTTCAACCATCCCCCTAAGAAGATTTAGCTACTCATCCTTGATGATAACACCATGGAATAAATAATTAAATAACAAAACATCATAAAGAAAAGTGATTTGATTTGATTGATATGAATTGAGTTTGATACAAAAGAAAAAGAAGAAGATGAACTTGTCTCCTCAATCTTCCATTTATAAAAAACTACCTAACCCCTACCTACTACTTCTTTTATATAGAAAATACTTGCATGCAAAGACTTCCAAATTAGGTCAAATTCGTGGCTGCTGCTGTTGGTCTTCTAGAGGCATTAGGTCTTCAGCAAAACCTAATTTATTTTGGGCTTAACTTGTAGCTTGGACCAAGACCTTCAGTTTGATAGCTCATGGGCCCAAATCAGACTTCTGGATCACCTTAGAGCCTTTTTAAGATTGGACTTTAAATAAAGCCCTAAATAGAAATTCTGACTTGTGGGCTTTAATAGGACCCGGTTTGGGCTGAGATTCGGATCGCCCCACTTTGACATAAAGTCAAGTCAACAGGACTGACCGTGGGGTGCCCTCAGCAGATCTTTGTGTCCAAATATCAATTCCTCTCCCTTAGTGCAAATAACACATTTTTGTTGCTTTTCTTGACTTTTCGCGGGCTTTAGCACAATATTCGCATTTCGGCTTATGAAACCTACACAATAGACAAGAAAGCACTAATCATTAGATATAACACAATAATGTAAACTAAGTGCTAGACAAACAAGATGTTATTCGGGGGATAAATATACACTTTTGAGGACTTATCAGTAAGCACGTACCTGATCTTACTTTCATTCTTTTTGTCCTTATGCCTTGCATGCTTGTTGAGCTCCGGCTCAAGAACAGTTCCATGTTTTTTGTTTGCAGGGAAATGCCAGCTCCAAGTGTCTCTGCCGGCGGGCGTAAACTCTTCTGCGGCTGAGGGCAACATCGAGCGTTTCTTCAGCTTGCCCGCAGACTTGCGGGACTTGACACTCCCAGATCAGATCGTGATACATATCTGTTTCCCGGCCAGGCTCGCTGCCCTGCCGGTTCATCCGCAAGTCGTGGAGGTCGACTCTAGCTCCGGTGAGGGTGCTGCCCCCGCGGAGAGTGCATTCCCCAGCGCTGGGGAGGAACCTTCTGTTGAGAGTGAAGTCGTCGATCTGAGGGGGAGATAGATGATTGGCCCGACGAGGCTGTTCTAGTCGAGGGAAGATCTCCTCCTGACGAGCTCATGCCGGATGGCCCATCGGAAGTCATCCCAGTTGTCGGGGATGTTCAGGTATCTGACACTAGCTCTGTTTGTAATTCAAACCCTCCTTTGGGTCGCCGGAGGAGACCACATGTTTTTTATGGGTGCTCTGACTCCTCCGGTGAACCAAGCCTGATGTCGAGGGACAGTGGACTTCTGCTTCCCCGTGGGTCTAGTGAATCAGCTACTGAAGGATTTTTTCCTACCCCGGTGCAGGTACATGCTGAGGTGGACAACCTAGCCCAGTCGGAGATAGTGGGAGGTGTGTCCAAAGAGACTATGGTAACTGTGGTCTCGGGGGGTCCACCAGACGAAACGAACGCCCCCAGTGCTGAAGACGCTGGCGTTAAAGCCCTGGTGGAGGTAAGACTTTCCTAGCCTCGTACTGTTGAAGTTGTTTTTGTCCAGTTTCTGCCCCGGTTGATCCAAGGGGCAAGGTTGTTGTGGATAAGTCTGCTAGGGGCTCAAAGAGAGCTACTTCTGCCTCCCCTACTGACCAAGGGGTGGTTGTGCACTTGAGAATGGAGGATCCCATTCCTCGAGCGCTGAGGGGACCTATAACGGGGACTGTAGTGGCTCTCGCGTCCCTGTCGAAGATACCCTGGCTGTCGAAGACATCTGGACTGAGGTAGAGTTTACTGTGTCGGACAATACTGATGATGAAGCTCCGGTTTATGGGTGGGGTGATTAGGTTCCTTACACCGATCTTCCTACCGGACCAACTGTGCAGCTGGGCCCGGAACCGGGTGAGTACCAGCCCGAGGCTACCGCGGAGTTTTCCCTGCCGGCGTTCTCTATTCATCCTGCATTTCTGAGTGGGGAACCAATGTCGACTGGGGACTCCGGCATTATGAACATCCACACCGCCTTTGATTAGATCTTCCAGAATCTGCTCCGAGAAGACCAAACGTACTATAGTCGTCTCTCTCGCGATCAGGCAATGAGGGTAGCGGCTCAGAACCTTATTGCGGTATGGTTTTCTGCCTATAGTTTTGTTTAGCTTTGTTTGCATGTACATCCGTTTTTTACTTCTGCTCTTCTTTTCCGTCAGATGCAATCTGCCATAGCCCAGGTCTTTGAGCTGAGTGTCAGACCCCGACCTTCTATCTTGGAGGATCTGGAGCACCTTCGGGCTGAGAATTGTCAGCTCGAGAAGGACCTGACGGCGGCGAACAGCGATCGGTGGGCTCTGGAGGAGCACAAGCGGTTCATGGCAGCTGATTACCATAACCTGGACTTCACCCTGACCGCTGCTCTTCAGAGAGAGGAGGATCTCGAGGTTTCCCTGGCGGAGTTGGAGGCCACTTGTGGGAAGTTGACCAGGGAGAAGCTGGAGTTGGACCGGCGCCTCTCCCTCAAGGAAGCGGCGTATGTCCGTGCCACTGAAGAGCTTCGGCTGGCGAAGGCAGCCTATCAGCAGGTCCTCGATGAGCTGGAGAAGGAGAAGGCGAAGAAGGGCAGTGATGACTCTGGTTCTTCTTCTCAACCTTAGCTTGGTTAGGTTTTTGTAATAGGCTCATGTCCGGTTGCCAGGGGACTCCCACTTGTGTATTTTTTTTTCCTGAAAAAGAAATAAAAAATTTTGTTGTGCAAAAATATCTTGTTAGATATCTTTACTTTGATTCCAACATTTATTACAACTGTCAATCTCCCTCACCCCCTTATCGTTTTAAGGAATTTTCCTTGGGACGATAACAGTTCTTTTTCTCGCTGACTTTATGGCGATCAATGGTTTGATGCTCAATGGGGATTTGACCCTGACTCGCAAGATTTGACCCGGGAGCACACTAGCTTTCCAAACACCCCCGGTTTTTAAGAGTGGATAGCCTCGCTCTTAAAACTGGTTTCAAAGACCGGAAGCTAGGTCCGGGCGTCCTGGGCCTAAACGGAGCATAACTCCGCATTTAGAACTTAGACATGATCGGAAGCTAGGTCCGGGCATCCTGGATTGGATGGGGTTTTTGGTCCCTGTCATCCTTAATTTCCAAGACCTGGAGCTAGGTCTGGGGGCCTTGGGCCTAAAAGGAGCATAACTCTGCATTTAGGACTTGTTAGGATCGGAAACTAGGTCCGGGCATCCTGGGTTGGATGGGGTTTTGATCCCTGTCATCCTTAATTTCCAAGACCGGAAGCTAGGTTCGGGCGCCTTGGGCCTAAAAGGAGCATAACTCTGCATTTAGGACTTAGTCAGGATCGGAAGCTAGGTCCGGGCATCCTACGTTGGATGGGGTTTTTGATCCCTGTCATCCTTAATTTCCAAGACCGGAAGCTAGGTCCGGGCGCCTTGGGCCTAAAAGGAGCATAACTCTGCATTTAGGACTTAGCCAGGATCGGAAGCTAGGTTCGGGCATCCTAGGTTGGATGGGGTTTTTGATCTCTGTCATCCTTAATTTCCAAGACCGGAAGCTAGGTCCGAGCGCCTTGGGCCTAAAAGGAGCATAACTCTGCATTTAGGACTTAGCCAGGATCGGAAGCTAGGTCCGAGCATCCTGGGTTGGATGGGGTTTTTGATCCCTATCATCCTTAATTTCCAAGAACGGAAGCTAGGTCCGGGCGTCTTGGGCCTAAAAGGAGCATAATTCTGCATTTAGGACTTAGCCATGATCGGAAGCTAGGTCTGGGCATCCTGGACCTTAGTGGAGACATGATCTTGCACTAGGAGTTTCAACAATAAACAATACAAAGTACTTGAATTCTTGCGGGAAGAATCTTTATTGAAATCATCAAATGGAGTACATTACTTGTAGAATTTCTTGAGGTGGAAGACGTTCCATGGTCTGGAAAAGAGATCATCGGCTAGAGTTCTGAGGAAGTATGAGCCCTTTGCAGCATGTCTGTCTATGATGTAGGGTCCTTCCCAGTTTTCTCCGAGCTTGTCGGTTGTTGTATTTTCAGTCATAACTTTGACTTTTCTCATGACCCAGTCGCCTGGATTGAACTTCCTCTTTACGACTCTTTTGTCGTATCCTCTCTTGATAGTTTCCTGGTACCGAAGGAGGTGTTGTAGGTCTTGTTCTCTCTTATCACCAAGAACAACCTTTTCTCTTCCTAGGATCTCTTCAATCTCCCCAGTAAGGACTACATCAGTACGAGTTGTCGGAGCTAGTAGTTCTTTTGGCATTACCGTTTCTGCTTCAAAGTTAAGCTGAAAGGGTGTCATACCGGTGGACCTTCTTGGAGTGGTCCGGTATGCCCATAGGACCCCCGGGAGTTGTATTACCTAATTGCCTTTTGCTTTATCCAGTTGCTTCTTGAGCGTATCCAAGATGACCCGGTTGGATAGTTTTGTTTGCCCGTTTCTCTGAGGGTAGTACGGGGCCGAGAAGTTGTGTTTGATCCCCAAAGACTTGCAGAATAGCCAGATATTATCGCAGTCGAATTGTTTTCCGTTATCTGACACCAGCTCTTGGGGAATTCCAAACATGCAGATTATATCTTTCCACAAAAATCTTCTGACATCAGAGGCGCGTACTTGTACCAATGCTACGGCTTCAACCCATTTGGTGAAATAATCTGTAGCGACAAGTAGGAACCTGACTGAGTGTGGAGCTTTTGGGAGTGGTCCCACAGTATCTAGTCCCCACTTGGCAAAAGGCCATGCGCGGCCACCAGTATCATTGGTAGGCATGCTTCTGACAAGGGAGGCATGTCTGGGTGAACTTCTTGGCGTCTGTCATCATGCGGCCACCAGTATCGTTGGAACATTGTCTTCTGTGCCAGATTCTTGTTCTCAGAATGGTTGCCGCAGATCCCAGCATGGATTTCCTTTAGTATGATCTGGCCTTGTTCTGGAGTGAGACACCTGAACACTTTGCTAATGAAGTATACTGGCTTCTCCTCCGGCTCTTCCACGAATATGATCGTGCTGACTGCAATATCGGATGCGGCCAGGTAGATGCCGACTGGTTGCCCGGTTTGAGGTGCTTTAAGGACCGAAGGTTGAGTAAGATATGCCTTGATCTCGTCAAAGGCTTACTGACATGTAGGATTCCATTCCGCATTAGCTTTGATTGCATTGAAGAATGGCTTGCATCGGTCTGAGTACCGGGAAATGAATCTATTGAGAACGGCTAACCTCCCAGTTAGTCCTCTGAAATTCTTTCACTGTCTTTGCGGCGGGCATCTCCAGGCTGCCCGGATCTGATCTGGATTGGCTTCTATTCCCCGGTTGGTCATTAGGAAGCCAAAGAACTTGCCAGTAGAAAGACCAAATGGCATCACCCGGTAGCAGTAAAGCCCCCGGTCAGTGATGAATGCAGTATGTTCCTTATCTTCTTCGTGGAGTGGAATCTGGTTGTATCTAGAGTAGGTGTCCATGAAAGACAATCTTTGATATCCAGCGGTAGCGTCCGCCATGTCTGTGATTCTAGGGAGTGGATATGGGTGCACAGGACATGCTTTATTAAGATTAGTAAAACCGATGCAAACTCGAATCTTACCGTTCTTCTTTGGGATAACCACGATGTTGGAGACCCAGGTAGGGTAGATGACTGGTTTGATGAAGTTGACTGACAGCAGCCGATCGACTTCTTCGTTGACCGCCAGCTTTCGATCTGGCGCCATTCGCCTTGGTTTCTTCTTGACCGACTTGTGTTGAGGATCAATGTCCAGTCTATGACAGGCGACCACATGGTCAATTCCTGGCATCTCGCTGACACTCGATGCGAAAACGTGGTGATTCTGGCGGAGGAGTGTGATCATGAGTTCCTTCTCAGCCCTTGGTAGGCTGGAAGCGATGTAAGTGGTCTTGTGGGACTCTAGTCCCACTATAACTTCTTTCAGATCACCGACCGCTAGTGATATCCCGGTTTTCGCGTCTAGCTTCCCCTTGACAGACTTGCCGGGAGTTGGTTGCAATTGATGAGAGTCCGTTAGGAAGATAGTATTTCCCTTGGTCTTTGAGATAGACTTTCCTTTGACAGCATTGAGATGGTATTTGAACGCCATCTCTTGATCTCCTTTGACCCTGCAAATTCCGTTAGGAGTCGGGAATTTGAGCCTTTGGTGGAAGGTGGATATGATTGCTTTCGTCTGATGAATCCAGTCCCTCCCCAAGATGACGTTGTAGCAGGAGGGGGAGTCGACCAGCAAGAAGTCTATCCCGACGGTGTTGAATCCCACCGTGATTGGTAGGTGGACCCACGTGGAGGACTGTGTTGGCTTCCCGTTGAACCGATAGATAGGAGTCTCATCAGATTCGATAAGACCCCTAGACAGCTCCATAGTTTTGTAAGCGCATGAGAACATGACGCTGGAGGTACTACCGACATCGATCATGACTCACCGGACCCGGTAGACGCCAATCCATGCTGTGATAACAAGGGCGTCATTTTGTGGATAATGCATGCCCTTTTCGTCTTCTTCGGTGAATGTCAAACCCCCGGGGACAATGGACTCAGTATTCGTCCCTTCGTTGATGTTGAGCTGTCCAACTTCGTGGACATGTCCTATCTACCGGAGTTTTTCTCGAGTGCAATTCTTCCTCTCTATTTTGGAAGAACCGGGTGCCTGTATGTGGTAGACATATACAATACAATCTTCTGTGTTTACCTATTCGACTGCTTCGGTCTGCACCATGTTAGGGATGAGGCCGACATCGACCAAACGCTGCATTTCATACTTCAATGACCTGCAGTTTTTTAGCTCGTAACCGTAGTCATTGTGGTGATCACACTTCTTGGACTTATCCCTCCTGCCCTCCAGGTCTGCTGGGAGAGGGGCGGGTTTATTGAGCAACCCTCTGTTCTTGATCTTTTTGAATACTTCTTCGATCGGGAACCTCAGGGGTGTGAATTCACTCTTTACGTTCACCCCCGGTAGATTTCTCTGACCGGCGGTCGGGCTGCCGGACTGGTGTTTTTATTCCCCTTCCTGTCTTTGTTTCTGTCAGGGGTCTTTTCCTCTTTGTGATCCCTGCCGGAGCTTTCTTCCTTTGCATTCTGTGGCTGTTCGGGGGTTTGGCCTCCGGCAAGTCTCTTTCTCCTAGTTTTCAGGTCGTCCTCTTCCTGAGCATTCCTTTCTACTTTCTCGAGCAAAGCTGAAACAGAGGACGGGGGCTTCCTTACTAGAGACCGGTACAACTCTTCATGGTTGTTGTTTAAGGCATACTTGTAAACTTGAATAACGACGTTATCAGACGCGTCCTGTACTTCCGATAGTAAGGTTCGGAACCTTCGGGCAAAATTTCTGAGCATCTCGCTCCGGTCCATTTGTAGGAAAAACAAGACTTCATCTCCCTTCTTTGTCTTCACGTTCAATCGGTACTTATCCTCGAACAACTCAGCCAGTTGTACAAATGTGTGGACGGATGCGGGGGGCAGGTTGTGATACCACGTTTGTGCTTCACCTTTGAGTGAAGCAACAAACATTTTTGCGAGTAACTTGTCATCATGGTCCCAAATGGCCATGATGCTCTTGTAGTACATAACATGCTGAACCATACAGCCGTTTGTCTCGTCATACTGTTCGAAGAGCGGCTGCTTGAAGCTGGCCGGGACTATATGGTTTCTGATTTCTTCTGCCAGGGGTGACACAGCCAACCTTGAGATAGTAAGCTTCCTGATTCGTTCATCCCAGTTGGCCTTGTTGGAAACAACCAGATCAATCATCTCTTGCAGCTTGAGTTGATTTATTTGTTCCACGTTCAGCTCTGGTTGTATATGATGGGTATGAGCCCTTTGGGGACTCCTTCCTCTCTGATCATGGCGTGCTGGAGGAGTGTTTTGGTGCCTCCTCCGGCGTAGCCCCTCTGGTGGAGTGACTTATTCGACGGACCTATTACGGGTAACCCTGCGGCCATGATGTGGTCCGCGTGTTCTTGCACCTCCACGGCGATGTCTCTGAACTGGAGAGATAGACATCTTATCCTTCCCCGGTGCTAGGCTTTCCCAAACAGGGCGAGGATCACGACTATGTGAGGTTAGGCTCCGGTCACTTCCTGATCGTGGCCTTATCTCTTTCTGAGGAGATGGACTTGAAGGCTGGGCTGAAGTTGACTGGCTATCTCCGGCCCTGGTTCTTTTCTTTTTTCTCAGTTCTGCATTCTCCCTGGTTAGCCGCTTGATTATTGCAGTTGGGGATTCGATCGCTGGGCCTTTTCCCTTCTGCTGCTCGGTGTAACCTCCTCCTGTGGCTGGGGGAATGGTTCTCTGGTCTCTTCTTGATGCGGCTACTCTTGAAGGTTCAGGATCTTGCGATGCTGGTATCCTGATAATCTGGTTGACTGTATTCAGATTACCAGGATCGTTAGTGATTTGTACCACTAAGTTTTCTGTCTCCGGCTGTCCACTTTCAGAATGCTGTGAGCCATGGTCATGGCCCTCACTCCCGAGAACTGACTCTTGATTGACGGGTTCTGTTGCTTCAAGGACCAGAGACAGAGAAGAAAGGTTCTCAGTCTGACTTTCAGTAACTTGGTTCATTCCATTGTTGGAATGAGTCGGGCGTCTCTTACTTCCAACCATTGTTGCAGCGACTCTGGTATGACTGAATTGAGATTTTTTTAAGGCTCTGGAACTGATGGGAGATTCAGCCCCCACGGTGAACGCCAAAGAGTGTGGGTGCAAAAATTTGATCCATAAACTTGGGATATGTATTGATTAATCTCACAGTTACAATGAAACCCTTGTATAAACTGAGATGGGATGGGGTATACAATGAGACTGGACCTGATGAGGATCAGGCTACCTACGTATCCAAGAAGATGAACTTGGAATCAAGTATCTGCTTCTACTAAGCTCTAATGGAGTTGCCCAGTGAAAGACGCGTAGTTCAGGAGGTTAAGAACTCCAACATTTATAGTAGATCGGAGAAGGATGGCTCAACCACTCCTCCGGTTTTGACTCCATGAACTCAAGTAGTTCAAACTATGAAGATCCTCCCACAGAAATAGCTTGCATGTTGCTGGGCGGTTATCCCTCGGTTTGAATCCCCCTTGACCAGGACGACTGCCACGTGGCATCCTCTGATAGGCTCTGGTTCAACATGGGTCTTCCTTTATCTTCTCCAGCGGGCTAGAATAGTGGGTTCTGTTAGCCTGGAATCTTGCTGGACTTATCCAGTTGGTTGGAACTTGGATTTGACCAAGTTTGAAAGCAAAGACTTGGGATGGACTCCTAGGACCGGAGGCCCAATCTGCATTGCATACACCCTGGCCAGGTCCTTTGGGCTTCTATGATAAGCCTTTGGATGAGCCTCTGTCGCTGTTGGACTTACTGGGCCGGACCTGGCTTACTTGATTGAGGTGGGCCTGGTTAATGTATGGGAGCCCACGGTTCAACTTCTTATACAGTAACCGGGGCTCCACCCACTGATCGTGGACCACCCGGTGGGTCAAGATCCACAGAGCGTATGTGGACTTCTTGAGACTGGGTTGGGCCCTACCCGGTAGTCCAGGTCTGTATGGTTAATGCTTAGGTGCTCCCGATTTAGCTTCTTATACAACCACTGGTGACACCTGTCTGGTTTTTTACCTAGGGTACACACAGCTAGAAAACCATTCCCTTATGGGACACACATGATAAATACCAGCTGAATCTAATATCCACTCATTAGCACTAGTAGAGCAATGGATGGATGAAACAAATAAAGAGTAATCAGAACCATCATCTTCATCTCTATTATTATGTGCAATATTTACCTCTGAGTTATTCTTCTTGTCATTTGCCTTGGCTTGAAGAGAATCTTTCTTCCAATACCCTTTCTCATGACAAAAAGAATATTCATCTTTTGCTAGAAACCTCCTCTTTGGCTTTGAACGAAACTCACCCCTAGGGGTTTTATGTGAGCTGAGCAGCTCGAGCTCGGCTCGGGCTCGCTCATCTTGTAAAACGAGCCTAGTTTGAGCAGATTTTAGGTTTGTCTCGAGCTCGAGCCGAGCCCGAGTTTTATTCGAGCCGAGCCGAGTAGCTCGAATTTATACATTCACGCGTGGCTTCAGTTGCAGGATTTCAGTTCTTTGTTGATATTTTCCACCGCCTCGGATTAATAAAAATATATTTAATTTACACGTACAAGACAACCAGGTGTAAATAGATAAAGAGTCCTTTGTTGAATTTTTTTTTTTACTTGACTCCAGTTAAAATTTAACCTAACTGTAGTTAAGTTATTGAAAAGTCTATCTCTTTATATTAGAGAGTGAAGCATATCCAGACAGAAAAATAATTAAGTGTTCAAGAAATGTTGATGGTCGGAGAAGGAAACCGAGCAAATCCAACGGTTAGTATTCCATCATGGTCAGTTTACGATGATCCAAATTGATATGATATCAACATCACCACTATGATTTCCTGTTAGTGGTGTAGTTTCTTCTTCTGCTGTTGCTAATAATAATGATGTAATTAGTGATGGTGGTGGTGGTGGTGATTATTCTCCATTTTTATTAGCAGAATCATTAACTGCTTTACAACGTTATCTTCCATCAAATGAAGTTGATTCTGATACAGATATATTTGGTTATCGTGAATCTGATATACCAATTGATGCATATTCATGTGATGAGTGAGTTTAAAGTTCGCAGGTATGCAAGAGGTCGTTCACATGATTGGACAGAATGTCTGTATGCTCATCTAGGCGAAAAACAAGAACATTGAAACGAGCTCGAGCTCGAGCTTGATAAATAGCTCGCGAGCCGAGCTTGAACATAAAACAAGGCTTGATTCAGAAATTGGGCTCGGCTGGGCTCGACTCGTATTGAAACGAGCCGAGTATGAACATTCAAAGCTCGGATCGCTCGGCTCGAATAACACCCCTACTCACCCCTACTATCGTAGCTTCCCTTTGCCACTAAGACCTCTGGTGTTGATCATTTGGACTCTTCTTTGTCCTTCTTCATACACGCATGATTTAACAATGCTACAGAAATCTCACTATACACCAACTTGTCTTTACCATATGTAAGTGTGATAACCAAGTGTTCATATTCGTCAGGTAACGAATTGAGGAGACACAATGCCTTGCTTTCATCACTTACATCTGCTCCAAGATTCACCAAGTCGGCAATTACCTTGGTAAAATTATTAAGATGTTCCGCCATTGAAATACCTTTTCTCATATCTATTCGATAATACTTTCGAAGTAGATAGTTTTTATTGTGGATAGTCTTTGTCAAGTACTTCTCCTCTAATTTTCGCCAAATCTCCTTTGTAGAAGTATCATTCATCACAAGGTATTTAATATCTTGAGCCAAACACGATCTTATGATTCCACAAGCTCGTTTGTTCATCTTCTTCCGATCCTTCTCTTTCATACCTTCTGGCTTATCCTCCAGAACATCTTCTAGGTCTTGTTGACATAGAGCATCCATTACCTCACACCTCCACACACCGAAGTTATTGGTGCCGGTAAACTTCTCTACATCAATCTTTGCTTGATGGAAAATCAATGTTTTTATTTCCCCCTTCGAATCCTTCAAATTCGATTCTTATGACATTTTTCCACCAACTTTCATGCACTGAACAATCACCAAATGAAGGTAAACAAATCTAAAATTCACATCGAAATTTCAACAAACACCTTCTATGCAACCCACGAACAAAAGGTAGAATGTTGGACTTGAAACGCAATTAACTCACTGCGGAATTTCTTCAAACACCTTCAAGACGATCAAGATCTAACCAAAGCTCTGATGCCACTCATTGTGCGCAGCGAAAACTTAAACACAACTAACGATGCTTGAGATTATATATGAAATAAAATAAAATGACGAAATCAAACAAACAACCACACAAGACACAAAATTTACGTGGTTTAGCAATATGCCTACGTACACAGGGAGAAAGGATGATGTTTTTCTTATAGAGACAATTGTACAAGCCCTCACGAAGAAACCAAAGTATTCTTCCTCACAAAAGTTCTCAAACTCTTTAATGGTTTTTCACAATCTCTCTCACATGAAGATTAAGGTTTTCTTACTTCTAATTGGTTTTATCATAGCCTTACACGAAATGGGCCCAACTTGGGCTTTCTTTTCGTTCGAACCACAACATTGCGTCCGAACCAAATCTCAGTTTCTGCACAAATAAAATATCTGGAACAAAACCATTCGAACCAAAAGGTTGCGTCCGAACCAAAATTCAGTTTCTGCGAAAGTGAATTTCTGGAACAAAACCGTTCGAACCAAAAAGTTATGTTCGAACCAAATCTCGTCAGATTCTTCAACACTGTAGAAATATGATAAAAACCAACACCATGCACATGCATATTCACACAGTACAACATTTTTTTAAAAATATACAATATATATATATATATATTAATCATGGCCCGAAGGCTTACAAGGACAGGGCACAAAGGACTTACAAAGATAAAGCCCGAAGGCTACTGATGCTACCACCTAAGGGTTCACACTGCCACCTTGCAACTCGAGCAATTCTGTTATTCAAGGACTTGTTTTCGCTGAAAAACTACATGAGAAATTCCCTCACATAGTACAACATAATTAACATAAGTTGGAGGTGGAATGGATGAATTCTTTCTTGAATAAATTAAAATTTTATTAATATCCAAAAAAGTTTACAACCTGATGAGCATGCGGGGTAGATTTAATAGCCAACAACTGTTAGCTCAGTTGATAAAGGCACCCCTCCCCAAGTGGGAGGTTGTGGGTTCAATTTCTCTTGACTGTGGTTGGATGAATTTTACCCATGTAATTTTAACCATGCTGGATTAGCCTTTGTGCCTTGTTCGTGGTCGGCCTTAGGGCCTAGGATTCAAAGGAGATTGAGCAACAATATGAAGGTTGTCTTCAGCATGAGAGCTTCAACTCTGGCATGATCAAGACAACTGTTGGAGATGACAAACAGAGTTGAGTGTGTGATGGAGAGGGTAACCTAACTGCAGGTTTGATTTACCCAGACCTTGCGATGTAAGCTATGGTAGAAGAATAATCTCCCAATTTTTGATCAAGTACGCAAATGTGAACTATGTATTTAAAGTAAAGCCACCCCTCCCAAAACTGCAGGTTTAATTTGCCCAGACCTTGCGATGTAAGTTATGTTGAAGACTAATCTCCCATTTTCTGATTAAGTACAGAAATGTGAACTCTGTATTAAAGTAAAGCCACCCTCCCAAAACTGCAAGTTTAATTTACCCAGACCTTGCAATATAAGCTATGGTAGAAGACTAATCTCACAATTTCAAATCAAGTATGCAAATGTGAACTCTGTATTTTAAGTAAAGCCACCCTCCCAAAACTGCAGGTTTAATTTACCCAGACCTTGCGATGTAAGCTATGGTCGAAGGCTTATCTCCCAATTTCTGATCAAGTCTGTGAATGTGAACTTTGTATTTAAAGTAAAGCCACCTACCCCCCAAAAAAAAGTAATTTCATTTTGTTGCAAAATTTGTCCAATTTATGAGTGATTGGTTTGTAAACTTTGTCATTACGCATGAGCCATAGTGACCACATAGTTGCATAGGGGAGGACGATCCATAGTTGAGCCCCCAAGTTTGTAATCCTGAGTTGAGGCCAGCTTCTCAGGAATGTCTCTAGTGATATCGCTAGTAAATCATCAACATCAATTATATTGTCCGTTATCTCTATCCAAACACTCCTTGGGACTGCACAGTGCAAGAGAAGGTGTGCAGTAGACACAGAGTGACAGCTATATAGCACACATTCAGAAGATAGAATCATCCATCTTCTTGTATAGAATCATCCATCTTCTTGTGTAGTGCAAACTATAACTTGAGGTATATTTTAAATAATTCAATACCCCTAGTTATTGCTTTCCAGTGATTTTTCCTTGGATTACCAGTGTAACGACTTAGGACATTAACGACATGAGCCATATCTGGTGTAGTGCAATTTGTGACATACATTAACTGCCAATAACACGCGCATATTAAACTTGTGATATGATAGCTCCAGTATTCTTAATCAAATGAAGATTTAGATCTTCTAAAGTTTTGGTCCAGTAGAATGTTTCTTGAATTTTTTAAGAATCTTCTCAATGTAATGGGATTGTGATAATGCAATTTCATCTGATGTTCTAGTGATTTCAATCCCTAGTATTATATCAGCAACTCCCATATCTTTCATGTCAAACTTACTGTGTAACATAGTCTTAGTAGCATTAATAATATCAATATTGTTACCGAAAATCAGCATGTCATCTACATAGAGACATACAATAGCATATCTAGATTGAGTGGACTTAGTGTATACACATTTGTCAAACTCATTTACTTTAAATCCACTTGACAAGATTACATTGTCAAGTTTTTCATGTCATTGCTTCGAGCTTGCTTTAAACCATAAAAGAATTTTACAAGTCTACACACCTTCTTCTCCTGTCCAGGAGCAATAAAACCTTCAGGTTGTTGCATATAGATTTCTTCCTCCAGATCACCATTTAAAAAAGGTGGTTTTTACATCCATTTGATGTATTAATTTCAAAGTTGTGTATAGCAACAATAAAAAAAACGTTCGAATAGACGTTATTCTCGTTACTAGAGAATATGTGTCAAAGAAATTCAAGCCATGTTTTTGTTTGTAACCTTTGAGTGCTACAATTAACAATGTAGCAATAGCAAAGTGTGAGAAACACATTGAAACTAACCGACACAGTTTTTATCTCATTTGTCTTTGATATATGGGTTTTTAGCATAAAAAATGGGTGAGGTCGTCAAAAGGGTACATAAAATAATGGATATCAATAGTTGATTGTTGATTCAAATGAATATGTTTTTTCCATTAAAAAGGACTTGCAACCATTGTTCAAAATCTTATGAGATCTCACGAGATATCTCAGAAATTGGAGTATTTAGTGTGAGATATTTGTGAGATCTCAAACAGTATGATATCCATACCAATTTTTTTGATAACTTTGAGATCTCGCGAGAAATTGCCAGATCTCGTGAGAAATCATATGAGATATAATTATTCAAAAAAGAATTGATAAATTGTTTAATTTTTTTTTATTTTTGTTGAGAGTTAAATTAAAGGATTGCTAACAATCGTAAATATTAGTTTGTTCTAAATGAAAGTTTGAATTTGTAATTGTAAAATTCGTAGAATTCAACAAACTAAAAACTGGGGCTATTGCCCATAATCTTTTTAAATCAAGAAAAAATCTATAAAAAATTAAATTTAAAAATATTTATTAGATATAAATGTGTGTCGAAATTTATTTCAAAAACTTGTTCATCTCAACAAAGACACGCGAGATCTCAAACGAGATCTCAAGTTGTAAACTTGTCCAGATATATCGAGGAATTCGAGATTTTGAACTATCCTTGCAACTCAATTTATACTGACTAGAGCTAAAATCTGATTAATGTATTAAATAGGATCAAAGTCTAATTAATTATAATAAGAACTGTATTTTTTAGAAATTTTTTATTTTCTAAATTCAAATAAAAAAATAAAAATAAAAAAGGATATGATCGAAAAAGTCTCTCTCTCTCTCTCTTTGCAACTCTTCAGTCTCTCTCTCTCCTCTTCCCAGCTTGCGAGGTAACACACTCTCTCTCTCTCTCTCCCTGTTTGCAGTTAATTTGCTTATTATTATTCAGTTTTTTAGCTAATTTTCTTTCTTGGATGATGAAATTAGTTTAATTTGACTGAAATTTGTGCAAAATCCTATCTTAGAAAAAGGTTGATTTTTGATTGGGGTGTGTTTGTTTGGATCTAAATTGATGATCTGAGTAACTGATAAAAGGGAAAATCTTGTTACTCAAATTTGATAAGAATTGAGTTTATAGTTCAATTTTGAACTGATTTTGATTTGGAAATTTAATTTCAGATTCTTGATATCTTATTGAATAGATTATACTAGTAGTTATAGATTTTTTGTCGATGTTGGTACTTTTCATTTAGCTTCGGCAGAAAAGTAATTATAGTTTGAAATCTCAATTGTTTAATTGATTTATGATTTACATCATTGCCTGAATCAGGAACTATAGTTGGGAAGTAGCTTTTAGTGTCTAATATACTCTGAGTGATTGCCCTTATATATATTGACAGGAGAATATATAAATTATACAAAAGAATGAAGCAATATAGACGGAAATGTTTCCATCTATGGTAGAGAGGGTCGTGTGGTACAAAAAGTAGTATAAAAGCTAAAAGCCCTTCATTAGAGTGTTTTGTCCTACAGTATGAAAGCAGGATAACATGCTATAGTTCCTGACAATATTATAAAAGAAAGAATGGTTATCTCAGTTCAGTTTCATACCTGAGTGTCTTCTTCAATTTAAGTACCGCTTAATTCACTATTAGAAGCATTTGTCATGTGCACTAAATCCTTTTGGCTGTAAACCTTCCTTTTACTCAAGATTGAATGCTCTTTTTATTTTATAAAGATTTTTGAAGTGTCAATCTGCAGATTCACTTCCAATTTCCATTTGGCAATTTCACTAAGCACTTTGGTTGAGAGAGACACTTTTTTTTTTCTTAACCTGAAAAAGTTTACCAGTGTTAGGTGGAAGGAAATCCTATCTGCTTAAGACGAACAATCCCTTTATGCAGCTAAATTGAACTTAAAGCAGGTTGATGTTCATTAGTTTCTTTTGTTTTAAGCGTCCCAACTTTATGCATTTCTAGGAAGCACAAGTTCTACACCATGTAGGATACTGAAATACCGTGGACATGTTCATTAGTTTCTTTTGATCAGTCATGGCATAACCAAAAGCTTGCTTTGAAATCCTGTGAACCATTTTTCTATGTATAAAACCATAAGTTTGAAATAGAATGAAATCTATTAAATATTTAAATGAAAACTCAGTTGAGATTAAATTTATACCTAAAAACAGAAAATTGTGAGACTGCAATTATTACAAAGCTATGTAAATCTTGATGGTATTATTGAAACAAGTAAAATTTAGGTTGAACTTTGATTATTGTTCTTTGAAAGATTACTAGCTAAATTCAACATTTGAGTAGCTCCATTATAACAGTAACTGTTATTGTGAAGGAGAAAGACAAAACAAATTTCTGGACATCTCAGATTTCTCTTCCTTGACCAAACAGAAATTGATTATTGTCACCTTAACTTTTAGATCAAAGTAGGGAGATGAGAGAGAGAAGAAAGACATTTATGTTGAAGAAGTGGGAGAGAGGGATGGAGATAGATAGCAAGCACAGACAGAACCAATATCTTATTGGGTGATTTGGGTCCAAACTGGATTTAAGTGGACTTGGTATAGTAACTACATTAGTGCTAATTTTCTATGAGTGATTTTATTTCATTTTTCTCTGTGTAAGTTAGTGCTACTTTTCAAAATTATATTCTTCTATAAAATATAATATTCTTGGAACTATATGACAATTTGAGCAGCAATATTAGCCACTATTAGCACTAATTTACACAGAAAAAATTGTAAGTAGTTACAAATTGCTTTGGCGGTCCACTAGCGGTAAGAACGAGCGGTCAGTGCTCTAGCAGTTAAAGAAAGTGTAGAGCCTTTCTTGTTCAAGATATTATGCAGCATCTGCTATGCATAGCAAATAGGTTAAAGAATGTGCGCAGTTGAGATAGCACACTTGAACACGATTTCTTTCTAAATTATATTTGTTTTGTTTTCCCAGCTGATGCTCAATCCTATGAGCATTGATCTCATCCCTTTTGTGAAGGGTTAGTTGGGATATAATATGGAATCTGCAGAGTTCAGATCCTCTAATGACACCATTGGGATAAACATAATAGGTCTTTCCGGAAAAAAGTATGTAAAGGAACCCACTCAAAGAATTAACTCAAGTTAACAAAACAGCAGAACAATTAATGAAAATACAGCTGCTGCTGAGAATAGTTGATAGTAGTTGACCCCAAGGGTTTGCTTAAGCCTGAAGATGGTAGGCCATACACCCCATGTATTTGGATACCGAGGACTTGCACTAAAGTAAATCTGGGTGAGTTCGATCCAGGAAAAGGTAAAAGTCATATATGCACGTCACTGGAATTGTTCATTGACCTCCTCGATTCTGTATATAAGTAAGATATAGCGAGTGATGACAAACCTGAAATAAACATGACCTGTAGATCAGGATTTTGTTTTTGTTTGGGTATCCCCAAATCATATATAGGCTTTTTTGTAAACTGGAATCTTGACAAGATTCTATAGTGGGAATATGGTAATTGAAGTATGCCGTTGTTTAAATGTACTGCTGATAATTTGAGACTGACACCTTACCCAGATGATAAATGGTTTGCCAAGTTTTTTTTTCTTTTTGATTTGCCAAGTTTTGGTCTTTCCTAATAAGTTGTTTTACTTGTTCAGAGAAGGGACGGCTTTCTAGCTTTAGATGGAACTGGTTAAAGGTACAGACCAAATGATCCATTTATGCATTAAGTTGTTTGCTTCTTGAACAAGTTCCTTTAATAATCTCTGGCTGCGATCCCCCCCCCCCCCCCCCCCCCCCTCTCCCACTCCCTCCCTCTCCTTTCCCTTCTTCCTTTTTTTTCTCCCCCACTTCTCTTCTTGTGTCCTCTCCTCTTCTTTGTTTTCGGATACGAAATTAACCCACTTGTGCTATTCTGGTGCAGAATCCGCTAAAGTCAATGTCATGAAAGAGGCTAGAAGGTAGTCTACATAAAATTTGAAAGCACAGGTCATGGATGACAGCGGGCAACGTGAAAATGGGAGACACAAACCGGATCAGTACAAATCACTTCACAGTCAGGTAAATTCATTCCATATCCGGCAGAAGAATTCTACAAACTTTTTAATAACTCTTACCAATATAATTTCAAGGAAGAGAGAGATGATTTTCTAACCTGTATCTCTACATACTGGTTTTTGTAAGTGTACTTCCATATAATGGGATATTATTTTCTTAGAATCCAATATTTAAACTGTACACTATCTTTCTTCAGTTTCTCACATGAGCAACCATCTCAAAAGCTACCTTTCTCTACTCTATCCCCAAGTTTATGTGATAATTTAAAGTTTCCTAGTGTTAAGAAGTAAGAGGATGCCTAGCATCACTGCGGCAGTGACCATTAAAGGTCCCTGCCTCTTCAGGAATTGCCACGTGTGCCTGAGATAACTGGCGAAGAAATCAGCTGGTTGAGAACAATCACGAGAGTTTTATAAATATGTAAGCTGTCAAGAATCTTGTATAAGCTTCAAGACTATATTATTAGTCACCAAGGGCTCTTCCTGATTTCTTCGTAACCAATTAGTATTTACTATTTAGGAACTCTGCACAATCTCATTGGAGTGTGCATTTCCCTCCCTACTTCTTACTACCATATCTTATCGTATATTCTCCTCTTTATAAAATGCTTCCGCTCGTGCCGTAACAAAATTGTGTTACGACCATGCATAATTGATTGAAAGTTGAAAGTTTGAGATTATGCTGAATTTATCCCTTTTTATTTTGATATGGCCAAAAACATTAAAGCTGCTTTTTACTAGATTCACTCACATTTCTTTGATCACTTGTTTATTTTCAAAAACCAAACGTGTGGATTCATGACTAAAGAGATGGTTATAAACAGTGAATACATGTCTAGATATTTTTCAGACTCCAATCTTCATGACTCGATCAAATAACGGTGTTTATTTAGGTTGACTCTATTTCAATCAATGAATAATTGGGAAACGCAGCTCACAATTTTAACATGTGAAAGGCTTGTAGGTAAGTATTGATGATGATTAATGTTTAATCAAAGTCTATAAATGTAAATCGAAGCCAACGAAGGCATGTTCCAAGTAGATAACCATATGACTAAAAAAAACAGGCATGTTCTACGATTGATATATAAACCAAGATAGTTTTTACTTTCAGGCTCAGTTGAAGAGAGTTGAGAGAAAAGAGAGAGAAGGAGAGGAGAACGAGTCGTTCTATTTACTTTTTCCTTTTTTTTTCTCCTTCTCCTTCTTTCCATATCTCGTATTTTTAGTAAAATGGCTGATTCCTTAGCCATTATCTCATGTAAACGTGGCAGTTCTTGACAAGAATGGTCACTGCCGCACTTACGCTAGCATTTAATCTATGTTGGACGTTTGGAACAACTATTAGATTTTCATAAATGCTCCAGTTTTTCTTATTTTTGAATTCAATGTTAAGGAGGGGTTGAGACCATTATGTCAGTTGTCTTCCTGATTTTTTCACATATTAGGCATTTTGGCATTATGTCCACAATCCAGCTTTAAATACTTCATGCTCAGCATGTGCCAGAGCCTGATCGTAAAAAATGATTTAATCCATTACGACTTTTTTCTTTTTTTCTTTTTAATTGGCAAGCGGGGTTGAGGGGACCCTTACCCCTTTAAATTACTTGAGATATACATATGGGGGATTTAGAGATACCCCCCAAAATAATAGGAACTCTTTGAGATACCCCCCAGATTTAAAAATCATTAGAGATACCCCCCAGATTTTTATTTCAAGCCGGTCAACCGAGCCATTGACCTATGTTTTACCCATCTTTATATTCTTTAGACAAAAATACCCTTCTTTTATTTGAACCTTAATCCTAGTCATCTACTTGTATGCCATGTCAGCAAAACCTTTAACATAAACAAATTTTACTCACATCCAACACCCATACCCCATTAAATCATAACCGTCCATCTCATGTAATTCAAACCCATTGATCCTAACCACACCCATACCCCATTAATCCAAGAACTTTAATAGTGGTGGTGGAGAAATTAGTGGACTTAGTAGTGGTGGTGGAGAAATTGGTGGTTTTTGTAGTTGTGTTGGGTGATTTACGAGTACAAAAGAAGAGAAAAAAATTGTTTGTGTGAGAAAAAAAGGAGAAAGAAGATTTAGTAGTGGTGGTGGAGGTATTGGTGGTTGTGGGGTGATTTATGAGAATAAGAGAGAAGATTTTTTTGTGTGAGAAAAAGATTAGAGAGAATATTTAGTAGTGGGGGTGGAGAAATTGGTAGTTTATTAGTGGGGGTGGAGAAATTGGTAGTTTATTAGTGGTGGTGGTGGAGGAATTGGTGGTTGTGGTTGTATGGGGTGATTTATTAGTAGAAGAGGAGAGAGAAAATCTAGTAGTTTGGTGGAGGAATTGGTGGTTTTAATAGTGGTGGTGGAGGAATTGGTGGTTGTGGTGGTGGTGGTGGTGGTTGTGGTTGTATGGGGTGATTTATGAGTAGAAGAGGAGAGAGAAGATTTAGTAGTTTGGTGGAGGAATTGGTGGTTTTAATAGTGGTGGTGGAGGAATTGGTGGTTGAGAAGAAGGAAGAAGAGTTGGAGAAAAAAATATTGGTTTCTAACCATAGGATTAGATTTGAGGGTTTTATCTTATTGAATAGTTAGGATTAGATCTAAGTTTACATGATATGGCATACATGGTAATTGGGTTGGATGACTAGGATATAACTTCAATTGAGAAGGGTATTTTTGTTAATATAAAAGTTATATTGGTCAATGGCTTGGTTGACCGGCTTAAAATGAAAATCTGGGGGGTATCTCTAATGATTTTTAAATCTGGGGGGTATCTCAAAGAGTTCCTATTATTTTGGGGGGTATCTCTAAATCCCCCTATAAATATTGATATATTTACTAATTCGAAAAAGTCTTTCCACAAAACTATTTTTTTGTAGACATATTTTATTGCTACATAACTCTCTCCATCTGATGGTTTAGATTTAGTTGTAATAATTACTAGTATTTAACAGTTTTAAAAACATGGAAACTGGAAATACACATCTCTTCATCTCTTTTAAATTAGCATATCTCTTTAGATTTTATTTCATTTTTTGCGCCACTGGAAGTCATCTTATGACATAGAGTATGGACCATTGTATCAATTTTAATAGAATAAGGATTAAATACGGTAATCACAACCTCATCTTTTCGACACATCACGTCGGATATCCGGGATATAATCCGTTCTTTTGGAAAACCAATATTCGCCCCAAAACGGTTTTTTCACCTATGGTAACAAACTAACAACTAAGGAAAGACACTAACCTAACCAGAATATAAGCGATTTCCATATTAGCCAAAAGCCCAAAAGAGAACCTTATTGACTAAACTTAATAAAGACCAAAGGAAGCTGGAAGGCGATCTGATTTGGGTAGTAGGATTTTCAGAAAACACCGTTGGATTAAATCAATCTGATGGTTTAGATTTAGTTGTAATAATTACTAGTATTTAACAGTTTTAAAAATGTGGAAACTGGAAAGATATTGTCGAGATGGAGGAGAAAGAAGGTGGAAGGCGATCTGGTTTGGGTAGTAGGATTTCCAGAAAACACCGTTAGATTAAATCAATGTGATGGTTTAGATTTAGTTGTAATAATTACTAGTATTTAACAGTTTCAAAAACGTGGAAACTGGAAATACACATCTCTTCATCTCTTGTAAATTAGCATATGTCTTTAGATTTTATTTCATTTTTTGCGCCACTGGAAGTCATCTTATGACATAGAGTATGGACCATTGTATCAATTTTAATAGAATAAGGATTAAATACGGTGATCACAACCTCATCTTTTCGACACATCACGTCGGATATCCAGGATATAATCCGTTCTTTTGAAAAACCAATATTCGCCCCAAAACGGTTTTTTCACCTATGGTAACAAACTAACAAAGTAAGAAAAGACACTAACCTAACCAGAATATAAGCGATTTCCATATTAGCCAAAAGATAACCTTATTGACTAAACTTAAAAAAGACCAAAGGAAGTCAGTATCCTGTTACTAGAAGTTAATCAAAGCTATTGAGTACTAGTGACCACATTGTCGAAACCAAGTTGTAACGACCATCTCATTTCAGGTTGACATAATTCTGCAGGATCAACTAACTTTCACTTGGATACATCTAGGAAGTCGGGATGTTCTCTAGAATCTAAACTCTCCAATACCATTGTCTAAAAGTGGGGAAAGCAAAACCAATACTTAAGTTGAAATATCCAATACTATAAATCTTTTGATAAATTTTTTCTTTCTCTACTGTCTGATTCTTTCTCTTATTGCAATGTTAACCTATGATTAAAATACAAATACAGTATGGGTAGAGTTAATGAGCACATTTTTTATTTGGCCACTCAATTGCAGTTTTTACGTTATTGCTCATTTCTCGTCATCTTCTATGACTATTAGTACTAATATATATTGTTTGGTTATTTCAGTGGATGATTCCCCCACATTTGATGAAAGATCACCATGCCATGACAATGAAGTTCATGAGCATCTTAGCTGAGAGAGATGCTGCCATCCAAGAAAGGAACTTGGCTGTGTCTGAAAAAAAAGCTGCCTTGGTGGAACGAGATATGGCAATCATGCAACGAGAAGCAGCTATTGCTGAAAGAAATAATGCTTTGATGGAAAGAGACAATGCCATAGCAGCCCTTGAGTACCGGGACAGTGCCACTGTAAATGGTAGTACTGCATCCACATGCCCACCCGGATGTGGAATTCCGTGTGGGACAAAGCACATGCACCACCACCAGCATGTACATCATCCCTCTCATTTAAATGAAGCTCCTTATAATTCGAGGGACATTAATATTAGTGATGCATTTCCAATATCGGCTGCTGCTTCAGAGGCTGTAAAACCACGACGAGCTAAGCGAACAAAGGATGCCAAGGCCTTGCAATCGAAGAAGGCATTTAAACTATCAAAGAAGGGGAAGAGAGGCAACGATGACACAAACAGACAAGTCCCTTTTGCCAAGCCTCTTGAATGGAAGAGTGAACAATGTATGGGAGGCGGTGGGGAAGATATGAGTAAACAGCTGGCTGTGTCAAAACCTGATTGGATAGGTCAGGATTTGGGCTTAAACCAGGTTCCTTTTGATGATTCGGCCATGCCAGTGCCTGGTTGCTCATGCACTGGTGTCCTGCAACAGT
This sequence comes from Aquilegia eximia, assembly GCA_023053565.1. Classification (NCBI taxonomy): domain Eukaryota; kingdom Viridiplantae; phylum Streptophyta; class Magnoliopsida; order Ranunculales; family Ranunculaceae; genus Aquilegia; species Aquilegia eximia. The sequence goes on from JALIGU010000010.1 coordinate 9,140,143, forward strand.
GCTACAAGTGGGGGAAAGGTGGATGGCAGTCTGCTTGTTGCACAACAACCTTGTCAATGTATCCTCTACCAGTGATGCCTAACAAGCGACATGCACGCCTTGGTGGTCGGAAGATGAGTGGGAGTGCTTTTTCAAAATTGCTGAGCCGGCTTGCTTCAGAGGGACACGACCTATCTACCCCACTCGATCTCAAAGACCACTGGGCTAGACATGGGACAAATCGGTACATAACCATAAAATAGCTAGGGAGCCATAGTGGACAAAAATAACGCATGGCTGTGATGAAATGGTATGTAATCTTATGATGTTAGGTAGATGGAAAGAAGATAATTGAATCAGAATGTAGCTAGGATGGTGGATACTAGGAAATAACTCGGGATACTCAGCACCCATAGGTTTGTAAGGAGGTCCAAGAGATGGTCATACTTAAAAGTTTGGAAATTACCAAGTATCCACCTTAGAACAAAACTGATGAATAGAAATTTTGAATATAGCCATGTTGTACATCATATGTATGGTACAGTTCAGATAGATTAGTAATGCCAGTGCAGTTGATCTTGGTCTTGTTACTTGCATTTTGTTCTTACATTGTTATTATCAAACTTGGTTGCTTCTCAGCCTAGTACAAAATTCTGCTATGGAAACTTTTGCAGATTTTTTTATCTGTATTCTGATTTTCAACAGATTGGCACAAGTATATTCTGAGACAAAAAAATCTCAGAACTTTACCGAATCATAGGGCTGAAATCTTGGCATAGTTGCCAAAAATTGGTATTTTATATCTATGCTCGTATGTACTCATTTGGTTCTCTTCCTCAAGAAAACCCCAACGATCTGTGAAACTTTTTGTTGTAACTAAAGGTCTTGAAACAGTATCAATTAGGTTTGACTTATTAAAGATCTCATTGGCAATATATTTTTGACAGTTTCTAGATCTATCTGATTTTCAACTATAGTGCAAAGTGCATTGAATTATCAGATTGAGTCTTCTTTATTTCTTTCTTTATCCATGAATGGTGCATGGACTATGAAACAAAGAAAAAATTAATGTTGTGTTCCCACGTTTGGCTGATCTTCTTGTTAATCAAATTTTTTTAATTTCTTAATTAATTCAAAAGAATTACTCCATATTAGTCAATAATTAAGAAGACATTTATTTATGGCATCAAACACCATTTGGGCATTTGGCACAAAGTGTCCACATACTATGACTTAAACTATTGATTAAACTTCTAATTTTTTTCCGGGAGGATGATCTCAGGCCTCAGCATCACAAAAATTATCATATCAACATTTGCTTCATTTTTTATCAAGATCTTTGGAGGAATTTATCTAGATGTGATGACCATGTCGACAATCAAGATCATCCATGCAAAAAAAAAAAAAAAAACAAAAAAAACCTCTATAATATGTGGTGGTACAATTTGTTTACCACAAGTATTATTAGGTTCAAAAAAAAAGTCTAAATGCAAAATCGTTAAATCTCATTTTTCCAAAAGTTGAATATCTTCACAGTAATGCTAATCAAATGTGGAAAAAATAATTAATTAATTTACTGAAAATAGATAATTAAGAATCACAAAATCTTTTGGCACATTAAAAACATGGTGTTAATAGTGATTGGACATAAATGGAATTATTACAAAAGAAGAAAGTATATATGTCTAAATACAAAGAAGCTTCTAATCCAAGAGTCTGTGTACTGTAGATAATAAATTGCGGGAACATAGATTGAGGAGTGAAAAGCGGTGGAAATGAAATGTTGCTTAAATTAAAATCAAATTCACTTTAAATTCACGCGGAATTCATTTCATTACTTCATTTCACAAGAAAAGAAAAAAAAAAAAGTGAGAGAAAGAAAGAAGGCCTGCTAACTTCGAGCTTTCCGTCTCTACTGAGATACTTTCAAAGCTTTCTCTTACCCATTTGTAATTAGTTTAGTGTTATTCACTTTGTTACCTTTGATCTATATATATCTACATACATTGTTCTTGGTTTTCTTCAAATGGTGGATTTATAAGGTATGTATGTATGTTCATTTTTATCTTACTTTGAATCAACTTGTTTGTGTTTAATTATTATTTTATAATGAAGTTAAGAAATTTATAAGAAACCCAAGTTTATTTTTGTATAAGTTCTAATGTGTTGTTTATTTCTTAGGTGTTTATGTTTTGTGAAGAAGAAGAATTATATGATGGGTTTTTAGTAGAATTTTGATTGTGGAGAAAGTGTTTGTTTTGTTTGAAGAGTTTTGAGAGTGTTTTTTGTTGGTTAAGAGTTGTGAAAATGGAAGAAAGGGAAGATTCTAGTAGAAATGATATGTTACAAAGATTACAATCATCATTTGGAACTTCATCGTCGAAAGGTTTATCAATTAATCGATTTGATCTTCCTCATTTAAATACTTTGCAAAATCGTGGTCCTATCCCACAATTTTCACAGAATTTCAATGTGGATATTAATAATAATAATAAGAGGCTTGGTATACCCCCATCTTACCCACAAATTCCTCCTATATCACCATACTCGCAAATTCCAGTGTCCCGGTCCATGGTTCAACAGGCTGGGGTACAGTCTCAAGCTCAGAGTTTTAGTCCAGGTCCTTCGCATTCTAGATCATTATCGCAACCTGCATTCTTTAATTTGGATTCATTTCCTCCGTTGAGCCCTTTGCCCTATCGTGAGTTGCCCTCGCCTACAGTTTGTGACACAGTTTCTGCTGATGTCTCAATGGAAGATCAAAATGGAAGCTTACATACTCCAGCACCTATTTCTCCGTTTACTAGATGTAATACAATCCGGGGTAGTGATTGTCTCCCCCCTCGCAAGGCGCATAGGCGATCTAATAGTGATATCCCATTTGGATTCTCTGTTGCCGCTCAATCTTTGCCCCCACTAGTACCCCCTCGGTCATCATCTGCAAGAGAAAATTTAGCAACTAGTGATAAGCCAATACAACTAGTTAAAAGGGAGCCAGATTGGGAGAAAAATGGAGAAAACAATGCTGAAGGAATGGGTGAGAGAAAATTGGAAGGGGAAGTAACAGACGACTTTTTCTCTGCCTATATGAACTTGGATAATATGGATGCACTAAACTCATCGGCAACCGAAGAAAAGAACCTTCGTGAAAATCGCGAGGACTTAGACAGCAGGGCTAGTGGCACAAAGACCATTGGCACCGACAGCAGTGAGAATGAAGCAGAGAGCTCTGTGAATGAAAGTGGAAGTAGTTTGCAGCACGCAAAACTAAATAGTTTGACAGGGAAAAGGGAAGGCACCAAAAGGACTGCTGGAGGAGAAATTGTTCCTCCTAGCCGTCACTGCAGAAGTGTCTCCATGGATAGTTTTATGGGCAGGGTGCCTAATTTGGCAGATGAATCACCAAAGGTTCCACCCTCTCCTGGATCTCGATCAGGTCAACACTCACATAGCATGTCGATGGATGGTACCTCAACTTTCAGCTTAGATTTTGGGAATGGTGAGTTCAACGGAGCAGAATTGAAGAAGATTATGGCAAATGAGAAGTTAGCTGAGATTGCATTGACAGACCCTAAACGAGTCAAAAGGTGGTCTGATTGTTCAACTTCTATCAGCTTTTTGTTCTTGTATCTTTCTTTTGCATATTCTAATTACAACCTAAACATTTCAGGATATTAGCTAATCGCCAGTCAGCTGCACGCTCCAAAGAACGGAAGATGAGATATATCTCGGAATTGGAACACAAGGTGCAAACATTACAGACAGAAGCTACCACATTATCCGCACAACTGACGCTACTGCAGGTAATAAACCATATTCCTCAGCTCTTTCATCTGTCTCATTCTCTGAATTTGGTGGGTTAAATATAAGTCCTCCCATTTTTTCTCAGAGAGATTCTACTGGGCTTGCGAATCAAAACAATGAGTTAAAGTTCCGCCTTCAAGCTATGGAACAACAAGCGCATCTCAGGGATGGTATATTTCTTTCCTTGTTTAGCACATTGATTGTTAATACACCACAATCTACAAGTTTCTTATGCACAACCCACGTTTAAACATAGTAGAATCTTGGTTTTTTGGGGGCACTGCACTGTGTATACCAGAATGTTGACATTTTTGAAGTCCTAACATATGACACCAAACGTTTCAAATATTCAAATTCCAATCTTCGGATGATGCAACACCGCCATTCCGACTTTAACTCGAAATAGTCGAAATGCAATAAAAAAAAATTCTAAAAAGCTTGAAATTGATATAGACTTTGAATTATATTGATTGTAAGGGATTGAGATTTTGCAATTTCTTGAAATATTGTACCTTGAACTAATGAATTCTTTTTCTCTGAAATATTTGGAGCAGTTTCACGTGTTAAGGATGCATCTTCTATAGTTTCTTTTGGCTTTACTCTTGTCATCTCTGTTATATTACTTTCCTATGACATTTGTAACCTTGGTTAGTTTCTTTATTCATGTCAGAATGTGCTTCAATTGCAATAGGGGCTATTAGAGAAAAGGAATGCCCGTCAATAGTTGAAGCGTCTACGTTCTTGTTCCTTCAACAAAATAAAAAAAGGACTGAATTAATACAAAATCTAGAAAGTATGAATTTTGTAGTTTTGTTAACATAAGCTTTAGAGGCCAATTTTTATCTAGAGTTTGCTTAATAAATTGAATTCGTATTTAAAAGAAATCATCGAATTTTGTTTTTGAAGAGTTTCTATTTTATGATATTACAAATTATGATTAAAAGCTTGATTTTTGTGGTTTATAATGATGGCTATTGAGTGTTCTTAAACTGTTTTCGACCTTGAATCTTGGATTGCTGCTTGGCTAATCCAATACACATCAGCAGTATCTAATGGCCCATCTTTCTTCTTTTCTACAATAACCTGAGCAATCAGTTTTCTGATTTTACCTTCTGCAGTATTTTCACGCCACCTAGTAACAAGAACAATCATGTTTCAGAAACTTCCTTGTGTTAAACAAGGAGTTTCAGGATGTTCGTGTTGAACAATCATGTTTCAGAAACTTGTCACCAATAATCCAACCAGTAAAGGCCTTGTTCCATGAATATGGTCTAGTAATGATTTCTGCAGACCTTTAAAGTCACTAATAATAATAAACTTCTTTATATAGATTGAGAAAATGGTAGTCTTAAGATAAGTTATATTTCAAAATGCTGCTTATAACTTTCTTTTTGGAATGAAGCAAGTATGTACTGTGTGTTTGATTGGATTGATGTTAGAAGGGACAGTTGACTGGTTCACGATCTTTGTTGATTTGTAATAATTATGGGGGCTTAACTTTTCTAAAATGGCAGCTCTGAATGAGGCATTGACTGCGGAAGTCCAGCGACTTAAATTGGCTACTGCAGAGTTGGCTGGGGAAGTACAGAGTACCAGCTATGCGCAGCAACAATCTAAGAACACCCAGATGTTCCAGTTGCAACATCAACAGCTTGCCAAGCTTAACATCTATCAGATGAAGGAACAGCAGCAGCAGCAACAAACTTCGTCTCAAACCCAGGAACAGCAGCAGCAGCAGCCAACGCAACAGAACAACACATCAGTCACAAAACATGATCCAGACCAATAGGATTGTTGAGAAAGTTTGGTTAGTATCTATGAAGTTGCCTTGTTCATCCGGTAGTACCCTGTGTTCTTTGTTTGTGCATCTGCCTCCGTTGTTGAATTTCCTTGTTTTTGTCCAATTGGTTATTGGTTTTCGTCCTGGTTAAAGCACTCAGGTTAGGACAGCCTGAATCCACCTGATCTGTTATATTGTTAAAGTTCTATGAAGAGTGGATTTAGAGTTCGTCCGGTCTATACATCATTTAAACATATGGTTTTTCTTCTTTTTTTTTTGTTAGTACCAAAGTACAATGTTAAAGTCACATTTATCTTTTTGTTATAATAATAATTATTATTCTTTTATTATGAAGAATGCGTTTATGTTATGACTCTAAAGGGTGCCAATCTATCATTTCTGTAATTCTTTTATTTAGAACATCTGTCACCTCTATTGATGAAAATCAAATTTTTCAAGGGATTATGGTAAAGCCTGACATATCTTTCTTACAAAGTTTGCAGGAAAAAAGGGCGCCTAATATGAGGGGGTAGCCTTGTTTTTTGGTTCTTTTTCTTTCTCCCCATAGTAACCTATGGCACAAAGCAATCCTAAAGTATATTAGGTTAAAGTGCAAATGAGAGTCCACAGTATATGTATATGACAGAATGTGGACTCAGAAAACAAAAAACAGGAATGTTTCTGGTGAAATCCTGGTTGCAGTTCTGTGCCTGCAATCTAGGAGTATTTTTAGCTATTGTACTTGTGGAATATACAAGTAATAATCTGCACCAAATATTTTGCAGCTTTATAGGTAGGGTTATCTATTATGCACGAGACTATTGATTGCAAGTTTGCAACAGAAATGTGGATGGCTAATCTAGTTCAGTAATGTGTCTACTGTTGGGTGTGTGGACCAAAATAGTCCCATATCTGAGCTATAACAGATCTCTAAGGAGTTTATAATATATGGTCTGTCGAGGATTTTTGGGTAACGGATGTCTATAGGGGAAAAACCGAAAAACCCCACACCATGGATATGGCCAGCACGATCAGTACCGTATTGCTTTTTTCAGAAAAGCGTAAAAACTAAATAATATAGGCTTCGGAACTACAGTATTGAACTAAACCAGTCCACCACCTATTTTTACTGATGGTTTCTCATACTACATATGAAAAGATTAATAAATCCTGATTCATGATAACACCTAAGCACACCACAAAGAAAAAATTCACAAAAACTAAAATTTAATCAAGCCAAACAAAACCACCAACCCCATATGGAAGTTAAGCTCTAGAATTCTAGATACCATGATAAGCCAATGGCTAAATTGCAATATTGCCTGTCAAAAAAAATGAGAATTACAAAACATATCATATTGCCTACTACTGCTATATATTGCTTCAAACACACTTAGCAGCATAAAATCTCCGTAACGAAGTACTAATACAGTTGTTGGATCTACACCAACCACAGCCTGGGATCAACCAAGTGGATAATATGGGTTTCAACATGTGTCGAATATTTTTTTCTTTTTGATCAAGGTAAGAATATTTCATTCATCTCAACTGTTCGTCATACAAAGAGGGGTTTGTACAGAAGGAACCAGAAAAGAAACAAAAACCACACAGTACAGTGAAAAAAAATGCAGAGACAGGTCTGCAATATATGCCCAGCACGATCCTGCCTACCTAGCTGCTTCTGTTTGATCCCTGTCCCCCGTCATGTCCCCTGTCCTGAATCAGAGTGTCCCATCCTCCTAACAGGTCTGTAATCTTGTGATGTTGCTTCTTCTGAGCGCCCCGTTTAGTGATGTCCAGCCACGACCAACACCTGCATTTAACTGTTCTAACCACAGCCTGCACCTCGAAAGCTTCATCCCTGAAAATTACATTATTTCTAGCACACCACACTGTCCAGAGAACTGCGAACGGCAGTATTTCCCAGATCTGCGCTGCTAGCCCTTTAGAATTAAAGCTCGGCCAGTTCAGAGACAAGTTGGAGAAATTGCATAACAGCTGAGCATTTGGGAGATGAATTACAAGGGACTTCCAAACCAATCGAGTCTTGGGACAAGAGAAGAAAGATGGGATATAGACTCGGCATCCCCCTTGCATAAAGCACACATGTTTGGCATTATGAAGCCCCTTGAAATGAGATTGTCCAAGGTGAGGACTCTCTCCCAAGCAAGTGACCAAAGGAAGAACTTAACATTTGTAGGCACATTCGGAGCCCAAACACTTTTGTAGGAGAAGGAAGGAGGTAGAGAGGGGAAATCATCATTCTTCTTCAAGAGAACATCATACATTGACTTGACGGAGAACTTCCTTGATTTGGTACCCTTCCATTCCCAAAAGTCATCTTCATGCCCAAGGGTCTTATTACCAAGTAAGGTAACTAACTCAATCATTTCTTGGGCTTCCCCTTCCCGAAGGTGTCTTCTTGTAATTTGAGGTGCCCAAGTTCTTTCTTGGTAGTGATCCGCCACTGTGCCATTCTTCAAAGAAGCAAGGCTAAAGAGTCTAGGGAATCTAGAGGCCAAAGAAGACTACCAATCCATGTATCCCATTTCTCACCTTATGGTACACATTCTCAAGGAAAGGATCTTGGGATGCCAAAATACCCTTCCAAAGACTTCTACCATAACATGAGGCCACAATGTGAGGCTTGCCATTAGTATAATGACACATTTCCATAATGAATCCCTTTCAATCGCGTACCGCCACATCCATTTCGAAAGAAGCGCTTGATTCATAACTTTCACCCGAGGAATGCTCAACTTGTGTAGAATATTATTCTCCAGAAATTTAAATACTCTAAATGTAACAACAAGGATATGTGCTATATACAAGCTGGAAGTTGGAACTGTTATCAATTTAAGAAACAAAGACAGTATTCGCAATTAACATAACAGATATCCATGGAATAAGAAACAGCAGATTATGCACAAAGCTAAAGCCATGCATACAGATGAAAGTTAGAGCAGGTAAAGACTTCTGCAAGAGAAATTCAAAATTATGTGAAGGGAATAAGTAATCGTTTATAAATTCTGATAACAACTATAACAAATTCAGGACAAGAATGCAAGTCATGTCAGTGGGCAATACATCCTAACGACAAAGTTCTCATGCTCTCTCATCGTCTACCTATGCACCTAAAGAGGAGTCTTTAGTAACTCAAAGACTACAGTTTTTTTTTGTTTTTTTTTATTTTATTTTATTGGCAAGCCTGTTTTTTAACGAGATCAGTAACTCAAAGATGCATTGCCTGGGATTGAACACCAGACCTCTGGTATCATCGCCCAGAGGTATTACCAACTGGGCTCAGCTGGCATCTGCGAGTCTTTACAGTTATTCCAGGCCCTAGGTGTTTCTTCTGCTTTTGACACTTGATCCTTGGCGCCCTTTTCAGTCTTCATCCCCTGATTCCTCAAGTTCTTATCTTCAGCCTATCTGCAATGGGCACCCTCCTTCCTGAAGATTTCCTCTCGCATGATTACACCACTATTGTTACTGCCGTCTCTGCGGCAGCAGATTTTCCTTCTTTAGAGATTCCTTACCTTTAAAAAAGGCATGGTCTTTCTCATCTGTTGATGAAAACAGGTTCTTCACTTTATGAGAGTTCTGCTACTTCAATCGTTTGGCCACACAAATAATTTCACTTCCAAGTTCCACCAGACTATATTACTTCACTGCAGAGTGCAGACTCACTAATCACTAACAGCGAATTCTGGCGATCCTTAAGATATATAATATAGTTGTTAATGTCGGATTTTTATTTGAAAGTCGTATTCATTCATAATTAAGCAATTGAGATAGCATCATATGCACTAACAAAACAAAAATGCATTACGACAGCTAAATACAAGTAAAACAAATGGACAAAAGGCTATACTGTCCTCTACATTTGATTTAGTAGCTAACAGAGTAACAGTTATCAGAATAAGCGTAAACAATTATATCACCATTGATATCAAAAGATACCTAAATGTCTCCATCCTCAATGCTTTGTAACCATCCTTTCCTTCGTGTAAGTGGCATGCAGATAAAGGCCTCTCTCCAACCTTTTTCTTGAAGTAGTTTTAAGGCTCTCATATATGTACGGTCCTCCACATCTACCGCCATGGAATTCAGAATCTTCATGCACTCTGATATAGTATATTTATTTGTCATTGTTGTTCTAGCTTGCGAAACTTCAGCCATCTTCTTCAAGGCATCACAAAGTTCAGATCCTCCACTATCTCTACTCTCGTATCTAGTACTGTTAATCGGACTACGCGAACGACTTCTATTTTGGTCTTGCACATCAACCCTTGCTCCATCCTCTTTAGAAATCCTTCCACTTAATACTGTGTGAGAAGGCCTTGATGGTATATTCTCAGAGATACGTTCATTTAAACCATCCTCCGTAAATGGGAAACTTGTATTGTGGTCTGTTGTCACTTCGAGGTTGTTAACAGCTATGGTGCCTCCAAATATCAATTCAAGCTTTTCATACTCAGGGCAACCTTCATTGCGGAACCTCTTTGCTTTTGGATTTTTCTATTTAGAAGAAGTAATAAAGAATGTCTTAGAATGAGTAACCAACAAAGCAGAAAATATATAATTATATGCCTACATAGGTGTTTATTCAAAAAGGAAAATAAAAATTCACCTTCAAATAGTCATCCCACCATGAATGAGATGCAACAACAGTTTTCAAAACTGGATCCCATCTCGTCCCATTAGATTCTTCCACAAGTTTCTTAAATCCCTGAAACCTTCCTTTAAGCCCCTGTCATCTTGTTCTTGAATGCCTCACTATGTTTCAACCCCCACTTACAATAATATTGCTTCCTCATCTCCAACCATTCAGCTTTGGAAAATAATATGCACACACCTTTGTTACCTTTCGCAATAGCTTTATCTGCCATCAAGTTTATAAAGAATAACTCTTGCAGTTGCGACCAATTGGCTTGAGTTTCATTTGCCAATTCAAAGGGTGGCTGTGAATGCTGGTTTGAACTTGTCATCTATATGTATTTCAAAAGTTAGTGATTGCCTAAATACAAACAAAATAATCATTCTATCATACATAGTAAAAAAAAAAAAACAATATAATGATACTAAAATATTTAGCGAGGCAGCAAATTCCACTGCATTGTTTGTTCTCTAGCTAACTCATTGTCTTGTTTGTCCAATAGTGCAATAGTTCTCGTATATCAAAATGTCTCTAATACAAGTACTAATCAAATCGAGTAATAAAAAGGTTCTCATAGAACTTTTGGTTTTAAGAACAAGTCTGTCAAATCTGCACCATCCAAATTTAGTTCTCATCCTTAAGGTGGGGTTTTAATTTCCCACAAACAAAACTAATAAGTAATAATATAATTTCAAAATGATCAGCCAGGGTCCCCAATAATATAATTTCAAACTAAGAATGATATCTTCTTACCAAATCAGACGGGTTTTGTATATATTTCACATAATCAGAACACCCAAACAAACACAACCAAAATCATTGCATGATCAATTTATCAACAATAATTAATGAAAATTGTATATTTTTAATATGAAGTTATTTGTCAAAAAAAAAAAAACTACTTTAAAACCCTAATAAGCAATAATAACAGATTTCAAAGAAGACCCATATGGGCATATACAGTAGTAGTAATTAATTGAAAGATGACAGAGAGTTACCTTTAAGGTTAACGAGAAGATAGAAGATAGAAATTGGTGATGTTTAGTATTAGTGTTACTCTACACTGTCACAAATTTTCTTCTTTGATCGAATTACAGTATTAGTTTTTTTTCTCATTTTTAGCCTGGGAAGAGGAGGAGAACAGATTTCACTTTCTTGTTTTATTGAATAAAATAGTACTCCCTCCGTCCCAAATTAAGAGTCGGGTATTGTTTTTGGGATGTCCCAAAAATTGTGTCACATTTTCTATTTTAGGTAAATAATAATTAAGCTTAAAACCATTAGTTCCTAAATTACCCTTTACTTGAAAATTGAGTAAATTTAAAATTTGTTGAATTTTCTTGTATGCTTATCTAACTCATTAAATGCTTACTCAACTTTCTAGGAATTTTATTTTCAAAATCTTAAATTATTTTGCTTTATAATCATGTCTACCACCACTCCAAAACATACACATTAAAAAAACTTTCTCAACAACTCTTCACCATGGATGAAAGTAAAAAACTTGAAGAAGATTTAACAAAATGGTCGAAAAAACAAGTTTTGTACTGTGAGAAAGAGAGACTAATTTGGATATAGATGTGAGAGAGAATGTGGGAGGTTTTGTACTGTTATTGGACTCATGGAGGAGATATATGTAGAGATTGAAAAATAAATTAGAAATGGTGGGAAAGAAAGCAAATGCCAAAATTTTAAATGAAAAATAAAAATATGGTAGAAACTAAAACTAAGAAGTGGTGGGAAAGTGAACTAAAACAAAAAATAAGTGATGGGAAAATTAAATTAAATCTAAAAAGTGGTGGGAAAGTAAACTAAAACAAAGAATTAGTGGTGGGAAAATTAACCTAAAACTAAGAAGTGGTGGGAAAGTAAACTAAAACTAAAAAATTGTGAGAAAAAAAAATTCTAAGTTGTGAAAAATCATAAATAGTGGGAACAAAAACCAAAAAGTATTGAAAATTGTAATCTTCTTTGAATAAAGGTAAATATGAAAAATTAAGTTAGTTTAACCATAATAAATGATGTCCCCTTATTTTTTTTAGTTCCCAAAGTGGGACTCTTAATTTGGGACAGAGGGAGTATATTGTTTAACTTTAACAAATGTAGTCAAGATGGCTGAGTGGTCTAAGGCGCCAGACTCAAGTTCTGGTCTTCGTGAGAGGGCGTGGGTTTAAATCCCACTTCTGACATTAATAATTTTGTTTGTTGTGTTAAAAAAAAAAAAAAACTAAAACATTATTATTTTTTTGGGTAATTTCCAACTTTATGGTGTGTGTTTTTTTCAAAGAAACACACTTGAGGGTAATCTTCCCAAACAAGCACAAAATTTGTTTGACTTTTTTTTTTTTTTTTTGTCATTTAGCTTCTTTTCTTTCCTATTATACCCTTTAGTCTAGAATCATTACTTTTATAAGTTTTCAATAGATCTGACACTTTAGACAATGTGATGTGACAATTGAAAAAAAAACAGACAACTATTGGATCATAATGCTCAATCTTAGCCGTTAGATTAATTATTTGTTGTTATACTCTAGCTTTATTTCCCCATCCTCTACAGGTTGCATAATTTATTCCACGTGGCACTAATCTTTTGCTTATTAATTGGGCGGGACAATCGAGTGGGAACGACTGTCATCGATTAATTGGTAATTGGTTTTCAGTTTTAAACACCAAAAAACCAACCCTAAAATCCTAAATCCGTAACCACCCAAACACCATTTTTAATTTATTTCTTTGCATCTTCTTCTTCTTTAATTCTAGTTTGAAACACTCATGTTATTCTTCAATTTAAATTTATTTTGGTTCTAAACATCTATTCTCTCTTCAATTTCAGTATTAAAAACCCAAATCGATAAGTTTTAAACACTCATTCCCGTTGAAATCTTTCAATTTCTGTGAAATGGTGAAAGGAAAGGAAGAAAACAAAGATGGTGATGGAAGAAACTTTAGTATTATTGTTCGATGTTCACCATACAAGTTTTATGATCACTTTAAACATGCCACAAAAAATTCCAGCTAAGGAAATTGAAGGTTTCAAAATCACCTTTTTCTTATTTTTAAGGTATGGATGCTAACCAAATTCACATGGTTACTGGAGTGGTCACAGAGATTGTCAATTTGAGAGTTGGAAGGTTGAAATATTTAGTTGGGGCATTTGATTATGGGTTCTCTAAAATTGGGGCATTTACCTCTGAGTTTTGTTGTAAGGAAGCCAATGAGTATAGTACCTCCAGATCCAATCACCACCTAAGAAGAAAATAGGGTCTAGTTGGTTATTGTTTTTTCAGTTATGTTTTGTTTGAATTGGTTGTTTAAAGACATGTTTTGTAAAGGTTGTGAAGCTACTATCTTTATGTTGAAGACATGGTTGTGTATGAAGGTATTTAGTAATGTTATAATATATGTTATTTGTTTGTTCCTTATTAAACTTGTGTTTATACTAGCTGAGTACAAAAACTTGTTTAGCTGATAGTAAGCACAAATCTAGTGTAGACTCTTTCTTACCGATAGTGATTATTGTGCCATAGATGTAAGTAAATTTGCCTTTACGGTCTCTCGATGCCAAGCTCAGGAGTTCCAGGACCACATACTTCGGGGGTGTGATACTGCACACATGGATGATGCTTTTGATAGTGCAGTTATTGAGCTACAGCTTTTTCTCCCTGATTTCGACCTTAGTATTCTAGCCTCACGTGCTACCGCCCCCCTAATCCCCAACACACACTGACGAAAGCTCACTATAGGAAGATTACTACCGGTATTGGCAAGGAATTTGATTTGTCTGCTCGTCAGAGGGCTATGATAGAATGCTTACAGAGTAAACATGCCAAAGACTTCCTTATTGTTATTCTTGTAGAAGGGTTAGGACAACACATGATAGTAGTGAGTAACGTGCCATTCTTCAGTACCGTCTCATGGTCCTGTTGTTTAGATATGGGGATCTATGTCGTGTATGTAGGAAGAGTCAACTGGACGCCTTTGGGGACCATGTTGTACACTGTAAGTATTACCCTGATTTTAAATACAGATATGATCATATACGTGATATATTGTATGATGTGGTATGGCGAATAGGAATACATGTTAAGAAAGAGGCTCCGGTCAATTTTCTTACAGACCCATTAGAAGGCATATCAACACTACGCTCAGCTGATGATTTGATATACAATTGGTTAGAAGGGAAACATGCATGTGTTGACATCACAGGGGCATCTCCGATGGTGGGTTTTGGTAATGGAAATTTTGAAGTGGGTCCAGAAGCCATTCATGCAGCTACAACTAAGGTACAGAAACACGAGAAAACATGTGCAGCGAACCAACATTGTTTCATTCATTTCCCCTTTGATAATTTTGGGTTTCTAGCACCAAAAGTAGCTGAACTTCTCAGGAGGATACAAAGAGTGATGAATAACAATGTGATGACAATGGGTTCCAATGAATATGTATTTCATAGGATTGGCTTTGTTATTCAAAAAAGGCTTGCAACGCAGTTTGTAGCACGTTTATCCTCTAACTTTGTATAATTCCTCAAATTTTTATCAATAAAATTTGTTTTTATTTTTATTTTATTTTTTTAAAAAAATAAATATTATAAGCCTTAATGATTGGACCCCACAAACTTGAGATAACAAACTGACTATCACCTTCAAAGATAACATAACAATGTCAAAATCAAAGGTAAGAATGATGGTAAGTTCATGTGCAGCAGCTTTTAGGACATGTTGAGTTTGAATATTCTTAGTTCCACTAGTAAATACAAGAGTAAATACAAGACCCTCGTGATCTTTAGCCATATCTTTGTACATCAAAGGTCACTAGAAAGACTAGTAAAAGTAGTAGCTATATGAGATGTAACCATAGTGAGTTGTGTGGTATTGTGTGGATTGTTTGGATTCCAAGGTTTCCTCCAAATATTCCATTCCACATAAGTAGCAACTATAATAGCATAAAACATTCAAAGGTATACCATGAAATCTATGGTCTATAATTCCAACTGTAAAACAAAATGTGGAAAGTTAGGCTGGATTGTGAAGGACTATCAAAGGGCAAGTTATCATTTAGACTAGAGAAAAAGTCAAACCATTTATGACCATCTACCAGCTCATGAGACATTCTAATACACAAAAGGGAACTATAAAAAAAATTGAATGGACTCTAGGCACATAAAAAAAGAAATGGTGGTTGTCGTCTATAGTTGTTCCACATCTCAAATGCAAATGATCAATGTTAATGTAACGCCCCTGAAATCCAATCCTATGTGATCAATCCAAGATTGGACTCCAAAGTCATAATGTTTACCGTATGTCTTTCATGGACCGTAGGCTTACACTACTATCACGGGATAACAAACCATATAGCCAACATCCATGCAAGACATGATAATAAAAATAACTAATAACGAGAAAACAATAACAGAAGACTAACAAATAGAAAATTGCGAATAAATGAAATAAGAGTGAATCCAAGTACTGAAACTAAAAGATAAACTGAAATGAAATAAGTCTTGACACACATACTGCACTACTATCATCTCCTGAATAACTACTTGACTAAGAACAACGACCAACACCTAACTACCAATAATACCATCCCCATCGATCGCTCCGCTAGATAACTCACTTGCCGCCTGAATAGGGCTTGAAATGGATGTGGATTTCTCAAATTAACTGAATCCGAATATATGAGATTTGGATATGAAAATACATCCAAATTAAAATTCGGATTCGGATTTAGATTTATAATAAAAGACTTATTCAGATCCGGATTCGGATTTTAATTTGTTTTCTAAAGATTTTATATAGAAAATTGAGTTTTTGGATAAATTTCGGATTTGGATTAATTAGTTAAACCCGAATCGAATTCGGATCCGAATTTAGATTTACTTTATAATATTCGGATTTGGATTTATATACATCCGATCCGAATCCGACCCATTTCCAGCCCTACGCCTGAAAAAGAAAAAGGTTAGACATAAAGTCTAAGCAAGCTATATAACTTAGGTCTCGATCCTGACTCCAGGAATAGAATCAGCACACCCAAAGTTAATATAGAAGTAAAATATCAATAATATAATAATCATGTCATCAATATAATCATTTAATCATAAGCAAAGTAATCATGACTGAACATGTGTCACCAACACCACACCTTGCTGACCAATCAGCTATGTGTCCCTGACACTCACAGGTCTAAGGGATCAACATCCCATAACCATCTGGTACCCCGTACCCCTTGTCATCCATATGACCTTGTGCCCTTGGCACCCAAACTCTTCCATAGTGTATGGACATCATATTCAAAAATAATGTTACACAACCATCAACCAACACTCATCATCACAACATGTTCATTAATTAATGAATACAATTTCATTTTCAGTATAAATGTTAAATATTCACTTTAAGGTCTTGATCTGTAACATGTACAGTAAATTTAGGGTTCAATCAACTGGACCCCAGTCGAGTCGACTCCAGTTAACTCCAGTCTTAACTTAAAAAAAAAAATTCGATTGTAACATATATTACACACTAACATGATACCCTAACCATTCAAACACGAATTTCAGAACATATAAACATATAAACCTGAAATCGATATGTAAATCATCTCCAAATATATTTCCATATCATATATCATTGTTATTCACAACAAAAATTCATTATCATACATTTAATTGACTTAACATGTTTTAAAAGTAGAAATTACAACAATATCAATATTCTCAATTCAACAAGATAACATTTTTATGAATTAACTATCAACATACAACAATATCTATTATGGCAGGAGATTATATACATAATTATTAGCATGTTAATGCATAATTAACTTCATCTAAACCTACAATCAAAATGGAAACGAAAGTTAGATAACTTACCTCAATTCAAACAATGAAATTAACTCCGAACTTAAGATAATCCAATTTCAATCACATGGAATCCAATCAAGCAAACCAAAACAAACCCTAGATCATGATTAAGCTTCTTTTTCTTATTATGCCTCTTTTTTAAAGTTGAACAAGATGATTTTTGTGATAAAACCCTAACTAATATTATCATGCTTTATAAATACATTATGGGCCGATTTCCAAAATAACACAAGGAATAACCCGTCTAAACACAGCTGTCCAGTCGACTGGACTCTAGCTAACTGGACCTCAGTCAACTAAATATTGAAAACCTGCAACCTAGTAAATATAGCTAATACACAACAAGCATATCAAGTACATACACACTGCAACTACACACAATATCACATGTATGAAAATAACGGGTATTACAGTTGAGATGGTGATAAGCTAAGTTAGATGGAATTGGAAAGATTCCTGGTAATAATCTCCAGATAAATATAACAATGTTAGGAGGAAGCTACAAATCCCAAAAGATTTTATATGTTTTAGGTTGGATTTTAGTTGAAGAATTAGCTCCATGATTGATCATGTTCACCAAAGCCCAATAGGCACACATTTACACTAAATTTCCTTTTTTTTTTTGTGTAATAATGAAACAAGTTTGTCCTTCACACCTCTTCTATGATGAATTTTAAAGATAGAATTTGGACTACACTAGGAAAGTTGAATATAGCATCAAGGTTCCAATTACCTGAAAGAGAAATGGAGTCATAAAGCTTGTGGGGGTGGTTGTTACGTGGGGATACAATCAGGTTAAGAGGAGTTAGAACATTATTTATTGGAAATACTAGATCCTTGTAGAAAGGAAAATTTCTCAAAAAAACACCATATTTAGGTGCTTCTTCCCAAATAGCCACTCATGAGAGGTAATCTTCCCAAACAGCCACCTTACCCCACCACTTTATACTTTTCAGATTTTTTCTTACCTAAACTACCCTTTGTACTTATGACAAACCTTTTTGCTTTGATTTGACCAAGTACAAACTGATGTGACCCCTTCACAATAACCTATATAAAAATTACAACCATTGATTTTGCTAGAAATGAGAGATTAAATCACAACCGTTTATTATTCAAATGTATTTAGAAAACTACCCTTAACAGTTGTTTCCAACTAAATGACGTGTAAGGCTGAGATTAAACATGGATTTGTGCATACAACGAAAAGATGACACGTGTTTATAGCCGTTTGGAGGGTAATTTGGGCGGGAAATTTTTGAGAAGATAATCACTTCCAAACAAGAACCCTAACTTACCAAAAACCATTTTTCTTCTTCCAACCGCCTCCATTAACACAGTTACCATTTCTTGTTCAAATTCTACCCTTTCAATTATTTCCTTGTAGTTCTAGAACTCTAAATTCCTTAAAAATGGTTCTTGAATCCACTACCTCCAAAACCCTAGAAACAGTATCAGCTTCACAACACAACGAGATGTCTGTTAATGAGAAGTTAGAAGGAGCAATTGAAGAAAAAATTGAAGAGTAAGTAGAAGAAACTGAAGAGAAAGAAGCAGAATTTGGAAAGAAAGACGAAGAAGAAGAAGAAGAGAAAGATGTAGAAGAAGAACAACAAATTGCAGGCGAAGAACAGCAAACTGAAGTGGGAGAACAACAAATCGAAGTGGCAGAACAACAAATTGAAGTGGGAGAACAACAAATTGAAGGAGGAGAACAACGAATTGAAGAGGAACAACAACAAATTGAAGAAGAAGTAGACAAAATTGAAGAGCAAGATGATGAAATTCCAGAATCAAGTGGAGTAGAACAGATGAAAAAGAAATATGGCCGTAATTTCAGTGTAACGGTAAGATGCTCAATGAAGAAGGTAGGTGATCATTTTGGGAGTAAATTACCTCTGTTGGAGAAGGAAAATTTTAGTTCTTCATGCTTTAGGTATTTCTTAGATGTTCAAACAGATAAATTGCACATGATTACATCTGTTGTTACACAAATTGTGAAAGCTAGAGTTGGTAAATTGAAGTACAAGATTGGGGGAAAGGAAATGCAGTTCAAACCATTTGATGTGACTTTAAATTTAGGATTGAAAATTGGTCGTGTACCACATGAGTTCATTTTCATGGAATCAGAAGTTCCAAGTCCATTTAGGGAGAAATATTTTGGTAAGAGAAAAAACATTAAGGAAAAGAACATGAAAGATGCAATTGAAGTAGCACGAAATGATCATAATTCTGGTGATGATGTGCATCGTTTAAATCGTTTGTTGCTTCTGTTAACATGCCTACTACCAGATGCATCTAATACCATTAATGTCAGGTATGTCTAAAATTCACACATTTATCTTCAAATGTGGTTATATTATCTGCTAAATATGTTCATGTTATCTTCTAAAATTCACACAATGTTATCTGGCAACATTGTGATCTTTATTCTTATATGCTAAATAGTAATATTTAGGCTTCAGATTTGTGTCCTTGTTATCGGCTACACATCAGCATGTTATCCTCTAAACTTTAATCATGTATCCTCTAAATTTAGTATATGCACAAGGTTTAGGGTAAATATGTTATGTTATATAATGTTAACATGGTTTATGTATACTGTAATAGTCTTGTAACATATATGACCATTGATCTTAGGTATGTCGACCTTGCATCAAATCTTCAGAAATTTGATGAATTTCCTTGGGGAACTGTTGTGTTCAATCTGTTAGAAAATGTTCTAGAAACAGCAACAACAAATGAAGCAGCCCAAAAAATGAGTTACAATCTACCTGGGTGTGTGCTTGCATTTATTGTCTGGGTATACAGCCACATCCCATGTCTAGGTCCTAGAAGGGAAGCTGATGTACCATCATTCCCTAGGATGCTTGGTTGGAAGAATTTTCAAGAAAAACAACATGTAGAGAAACCATTGATAAGAAGCTTAACCCTCCTCGCGGAAAAGCAATCGAAGTTACTCCCCCTTTCCTTACTCTTCAAGAATCTGGTGAAGCACTTGTTGTTGAAGCAGAAAAGGTATGTATACTACTCTTTAATTAGGTTTTATATCCCATACATTATGCCTAGTCTATCTTGTAGATAGTAAATTCCTACATTACATATAACAATATATATGCATCCTCATATTATGTCTATCTTATCGGCTAAAATTACAATTATTATCCTCTAGACTCTGAAATATTATTTGTTAATATTAGCATGTATATAATGGTGTTGTAGTGGCAACAAGAACTTGACAAGCAAGAAAAGGATATAGGTGTGGGTTCACTGGAAGGAATTCTGAAGGGAGTGGTAAAAGACATTGAGGAAGGAGTTGTTTCTGGAGGATGAGCAAGATGAAGAAGATTATAGCTTTGATGATGACATTCCAGCTCCTAAGAATATTCCTGAAGAATATTTAGTGGAAATAGATGGTGCATCAGCTGGTGAGATGGGTAATGTTGAACACCATGAAGATGATATAGTTTTCACTGGTGATTTAGAAGAAGATGAAGAAGTGGATAAGCAAGCTATTGATGACTTTAACAACAGCCAGAAAAGATTGAGAAAAAAGAATCAAGGGAAGGAAGAGGGGAAAGAAGTTGATGCTCAGCTGATGATTACCATGGGCATGTCATTTCTAGACAGAACTATAACTCATAATGAGACAGATGTTTTGAACTATTACTGGTGGTTGGCGAAGGAGCCAAATTTTGAGCATAAAGTGATGAGGGTTTATGGATATGGACTGGAAGTCCATGTGAAACAGTTTTACAGCCTATGGAACACTAATTGGGTGCATGGAGATATCATTGAAGCCTATGTTAGCTTGATCATTCGTTGGTATGGAATGATGAGGAGGCATATCAACCCACATAATCAGTATGCTATTGTTCCAACAATATATTTTGCTGTAAGTATTTTTTTTTTTTTTTTTTAAAGTTCTTATACTTGAACCTTTAAGTAGACGATACAATTATGTTATTTAGAGTTTACACTATGAGTAATTTGGTGATACAAATATATTTGTTTGGTTGTGTCAGGGCATGGTTTATGGTGATGTTCAATATACATACAATAGGCGTATGAGGGATCCAACTTTTGCTGCACTATCACCAGCAAACAGAGTTAGGAGTGGTGCCTTCAAAATTAAGACAGGTGCCATAAACATTATGAGCCCTACTGGTCATATGGAGAACCAAGTTTTCCCTTACCATGCAAAGGCTATACTTATTCCTTTACAAGTAAGTATATTGACTTTGTACCCTCTAATATACTTTAACCACATCCTCTAACAACAAAGGTAATATCTGCTAAAACCTATGATATTTGGTAATAATGCAGGTTAATGATAACCACTGGGTACTCTTGAGTTTCAGCTTTAAGGAAAAGAAGGTGAGAATATATGACTCTTTGGGCTTGAAGAGACCATCAAGACAACAGATAGGGTTGGACAAAATATTGCCTTATGTGGTCTTTGTTGCTGACCGTAACATTCCAGATTTTGACTTGGAATTTGCATGGGAAAGGGAGTTTGTGAATTGCCCAGAACAAGATGATGGTCACAGCTGTGGTGTTTTTTTGCTTGGTTACATTGATTGTATAGTCAGGGGTAGGGAACTTGATTTCAAGAGAAGGTCTGCTCTTATGAGGAAACGTATTGCTATGGACATTGTTCAGTGTGGATTGAAGGCACCAAGTAATGGGGTATGAACAGTGTAAAGGTGACTAAACTTTTGTAAAACTAGATAAGTTTAATGTCCCGTCAATATTTACTTTCAGTTCAATGTATTTTGGTACTTTTGAGGGATGTTCTTAAATGGTCATAAAGAATATTAGTTGAATGGTGAAAAAATTAGTCAAATGCTTGGAATTCGCGTCTTGATCTTCCCACTTTATTAAATGTTACTAGTAAAAATCCATGGTGAGGTTACAACTCAAACAAACCATTCTTGAGAGCTTTTTTTTTCAAAACTATGGCTTCATTTTCTGTTTCTCTACTCAAGGATGCAGATGAATGCCTTCTGAAGCTTCTCAAAATATCAGACCCTTTCCTTGGAAGTTTCAGTGATTTAGAAGAAGATGATGATGACGAAGAAGAGGATGATGAAGGAGCAAGTGAAGAGAAGAAAGATGATGAAGGATCTGATTCCTTGAATACCTCAGATTATGTCCAGCCCAATCCTCTTGTTGAGTACCCTGATGACAGCGATGTGCCTTCTTCCCAAGAATGTGTTGCTGCAAAGGATAAAGACATCGCAGAGGAAGATGAGGTGGAGAGTAGCTATTCTGGTGAAAATGAAGACGAAGAAGAAGACGAAGAAGAAGAAGAAGATTACGATGATGATGAGTGAAAGTTTTCTTTTATGTTTGCTGAAGTGTTTTCTGTTTTTTTTTTATGTTGTTGAAGTGTTTTTTTTTCTTGTCTTGGATGGATGTACAAACCCTTTTCCTTTCCCTTCCCTTATGCAAATTATGAAAGTATTATTATATTACATATTCTGTTCGTCCAATATTTAGTATAAGTTAGAGGATACAGAATTACTATTTAGAGATACTAATTATCACCATTAGAGGATACTGATGTAATATCTGGAAGATAAAAAAAGAAACATAAAAAATAAAAGGCAACCTACAAAATGTGCCATATACAGGTAAACATAGAACAAAATGGTCAAAGTCTGGTACAACTTCCAAAACACTCCCAACACTTAATAGGAATCAGGTGGTCAAAAAATATTCAAAGTATGGTACACCTTGAGCTTCTTCTCTCCTGTAATGTTGGATGTACAAATCTTTTTCTTTAATACAAAAAGTTAGTATATATTAGATGGTAAAGTTTCACTAGTTAGAGGATATTAATCTTTCAACTAGCGGATACATATATAAGCATTCACAAAATGGCAACTTACAAAATGTGTCATATAAAAGGCAAACATAAAACAAAATGGTCAAAATTTGGTACACCTTCCAAAGGCATAACTTAGATAAAAAAACACCCAACACTTAATAGGAATCAGGTGGTCCATCAGGTAAAGGTTGGAAAAAATAGTCAAAGTCTGGTACAACTTCAATACATGTTGATTTGTTGTGTCTTGTACCCCTACACCTTGAGCATTTTCTCTCCTGTACTGGGATACCTTCAAGTTTGCCTCTCCTTCTCTTTTTCTTTGGACGTCCAGGCATAACACATGGTAGTGGTGGAAGAATCTTTCTGCCTACTCTATCCTTTGGCCATTCATCCTTTCCTCTTGTGGGTCTCCAATTTTCTTTGTAGGTCTCCATATATGTCTCCCTTCTGTAGTACACACCACAAAATGTGTATGGATCCATTTGACATTCTCTAATGACAGACATTGCGTGCTCACAAGGTATTCCCATAGTTTGCCACCATTTGCATGTACATTCTCTTGCATTCAAGTCCACCACACATGTCCTGCTCTCACCATAAACTGTCCAAATAGTTGGAGATGTCTTCTCACGAGTGAAGGTTCTACCTCTCCAAGCATTATGCAAAATTTGTTCGTGGCACCACTTAGTTACAGGTGTCTTGAATTTCTCACCATCAACACGATAATCTCTGTGATGCCTCATGATGTTGGCATGAATTCCTTCGACCAGATTTGTAGCAGGAAGCATTTTTTCTGGTATAATCATTCTATTCCACGACTCCACATGATTAGTGTAAATAATTCCATATCTGCTTAAAAAGAGGAGACACATATACCATTAACCGGTATGACAACTATAATTAGACGGTACAATGACTACTAGTAGAGGATATTGAAATGCATAGATACCGACCTGGGTTTCTCCTGAAACGCACTAGCCCACTTATTTAGTGGTCCAATTGCCATTAGGCTGTGGTATGCCTTTGGAGATATGGCCCATATTTGCAGCATCAAACCCCAGAACTCATTTTGATTGAGTGTCTTGGCAGCTTCTTTAAGCAACCACCTTACTTTTGCATTCCCATATTTAAGGGACATGTGTTGGGCACAATACATATGACAAGCCTTGGGCAAAATCTTTGGTACAGCTTGAATAATACTTTTGTGCCTATCTGAAAGAAGCACAAACTCGTGGTCAGTCCCAACCACATGGTCCCTAAGTTTTTCGAGAAACCATTCCCAATACTCATTGTTTTCTTTTTGCACAAGGGCAAAAGCAATAGGGAACACATGATTATTTCCTTCAATTCCAATTGCTGATAGTACAACTCCAGGATATCTCCCTTTCAGAAATGTTCCATCTATAATGATTACCGATCTTAATGTGTTTCTGTAAGCTCTCACAGTTATACCATATGACCAGAACATACATTGGAATTCATCACCAAGGCCTGTGATAATATCAGTCTGAGAATCTGGATCGACCAACTTAAGTTCATTACAGTATGTTTCAAGTTGTTGATATGACTCACTGAAGCTTCGCCTTAACTACAATTGGAGGATAAACATGACTAATTAGCCACTATAAACTGCATATTGAAAGGATACAATAAACGTATTCTAGGAACATAAATACTACAATTTAGAGGAGATGATAAAAGTAAGTAGCCGAGATATATGAATGAACTAGCGGATAAGATAGGAAGGTGCAATTTTAAATAGAACAATACCTTGGCCAATGCCTTTTCTTTAGCTCTCCAAGCAACTTTGTACGAAATATGGGTAAGATATTCCTCCTCAATTTGGCTTTTTAGTTGTTTGGATGTAAGATCTTCATTATCCCGTAATTTTCTCGTAATTTTAGATGCAACCCAATCACTATCAGCTTGACGATTTTTTGATCCCAGTCTGAACTTCCCACATGTGTGACGCTCAACAATGCATCTTATTTGCCAAGTACCATTCAAATTTGGTGTAGCACGAACATACCATGGGCAAGTTGGAACTTTACATTTCCAATACACCCTTTTCATCTCAGTTTTATACTTATTCAACTCAAACTCCTCATCGATTGCATAAGATTTCATGTCTCTCATAAAATCATCCCGACACAAATATATCTGCCCAATCTTAGGGAACAAGTACTTATTGTGTAAAGGTTCAGTGTGTGGAGCACAACCTCCATTGATCCGACAAAGATTTGCGTATATATTATGTAGTTCTTGTTTGATTTCATCATCTTCATCTCGATTGTTCTGAGATGGGTAATGCCTTTGACGTCGTACACTATCTTCATCCCGATTGTTCTGCTGCTGTGGAGCATTTGTCTGATTTTGAACATTGTCATGTTGTTGTGGATCATTTGTATGACTTGCGAAATTACCCTCCTCATGTTGAGCATTGTCATGGCTTGGAAAATGTTCTGGAACTTGTCCATGACTTGGTATATTGCTCTCATGTTGTGAAGCATTGTTGTCGCTAGATGCATGTCTATATCTATCCTCTAAGTTGCATCTAACATTGGCTAAACGTGTAGACGTACCTGCTATATCTAAGGGGTTTTCTTTTACACCACAAAACCTTGACAGGGGTGTAGGGCCTTCTTCCTGGCTATCTGAATGTTGTGAACCCAACATAGGCGCAGAATCATCATACATCTGATCTTCCAATTCATCCTCTGTGGTCCAAATGATTGGTGAATCATTCACATCCAGTAGAGATTCTGTATAAGTTGCATCGCTATCGTCGTCGACTATCGAACAATCTTTACCTTCATCTTGTGGTTGCTCTTCACCTGCCCATTGAGCTTGATCTTGTAGTTGTGTTTGTTGCAGTGCATTATATTCTTCAATTTCCTCGGAGAATCCTTTCCAAAATCCATCATTATACATCTCAGAAAGAATTGCCGCTGGAGCACGATCGTTAGCGGATGGATTGGAGGATATGTTATGAGAACTGTACCCAACTTTATTATCAGCTCCAATTTACACAACATTAGCCACCAATGGAGATTCACTTCTAGATGAAACTCTAGAAGGAGCAGGAGGGGGAGTTGTTATAACAGCTTGGGGATAAGTCCCAGGTGGGGTATCCAATACAAGAGGTTGTTGTTCATTCCCATACCCCTTTGAGAAGATAACATGGCTCTTTTGTGCTGATGCAGGGTCTAGGAGATATTGGGAAGAAATACAACCTTGCTTTACATGTGTGGAAAAATCTGAATAATCAGGTTGATTACCACAATCTGTTGGAGGGGTAGGTTCTGGGAAAAGGTTTTTTTTCAATCCAGTTTTTCCTTTACCTTTTTCTTCCTCAATTACTTTCTCCTTTCCTTTCACCTTTTTTCTGTGTTTTGGAGCTTGATTCCCCATTCATTGATTTCAAATCTCCTACTATCCAAACAGACATGACATATAAGTTCTTGGCAGCAACAATCCCCAACATCAATTGATCATAGTCATATTGAGCAGGGATGCTGCGTGGACTGTCATTGACGACAGCTTGAATTAAAAATTTGTGTCTTTGTGTATGAGTCATATCTTCAACCATCTCCATAAACTCTTCATATGGTGCCTTCAACTCCCAAACTGTTATTTTTGTGTCACCATTCTTGTATGATAACAATCCATCTGCATTAGACTCAACCTGACCACCATAGCGAAACACAACATTGATAGTGCTACCTGAAACCACAATTTCATGCAAACTATTAAAAAATATCGGCTAAAAGTAACTAACAAGTCGGTTAGTATACTTTTATTTAGCCTCTACTATAATATAAGGTATAGTTTACTTTTAAAACAGAGTGACATTGACCTCAGATGTGCACCAGTAAACTGATAATGAACCACAATCAAAATCACAGCACCATTTATGTTAGCTTGTCTCTAAATTATGAGGATGTGAGTTTGCTAAAGATGCAACTTTTATGAAGTTGAGATTTCATAAACACACAATCTTTATCAAAGATTCCATCTTTATGAAGGTTAGGGTTCATAAAGATGGTATCTTTATAAAGATTCTATCTTTTCATGAGATACCATCTTTAAATCGCCAACACCTTCACCACATTCTTGTCATAAAACAGAACAAAACGTATGTTAAAATGCTTACACAAATCAACAACACCTACTGCATTCAAAGCCAAACAACAACACCTACTTTATTGTCCAAACATTAAAATCTGCAAATTGAAGAACATTTAAAGCTTACTTACCTAATTTACTGTTCATCTGGACTTCATTTGCAATTAAAGCTTTCGATTTTGCCTTTTTCTTTGGTGGCATTTTGGGTGTGAAGAAGTACAATGTTTGTGTGTTTAAGGTTGGGGAGAAGAATAATGTAGAAGAAGGTGAAGAACAAAGGGAGAACAAACAATGTTAAGGTTCAGAGAAAAATCGAAAAAGTAGAAGAAGAGAAGAGATGAAGATGACATGGTGGTTGTATGTGCAGTACATTCATTAGAAAATCCAACGGTAGGGATCTATTGTTTTCAATCCAACGGCTAAGTTTGATTTAATGTCCTTGTCTAAAACTTAAATGCAATAAAGGAATCTTTTTTTTCAACCAAAAAGTTGATTTGATGGAGACAAGAGCAACAGTTGTACAGAAGGGTATAATTGTAAACAAAAAGTAGGAAAGTGGGGTAAGGTGGCTATTTGGGAAGATTAGCTCTCATTGGTGGCTATATGGGAAGAGACACCTAAATGTGGTGGTTTTTTGAAAAATTTCCCTCGTAGAAATCAACAAACTTCCCATCACCAACACTCCAAATGCCACCTCTCAGTATCACTTGTTTAGCTTACACCCTACCCCTGAAAATTGGAGAGGCCTAGTTTGGGGTCTTTAAAATAGATCCCAGTGTTAAGTATTTACCGTACTTTGCAATCATTACCTTACCCCATTAGTTTATTTTTCCTAGTCAATGCTTTCCACGACAATTTTGAAACCATAGCTAGATTCTTTTCGTGGAAACTTCTGATACTCATTCCACCCTCCAATTTATTTCTTGTTATTTTATTCCATTTGTACACATGCATGGTTTGCTAT
Organism: Aquilegia eximia; assembly: GCA_023053565.1. Classification (NCBI taxonomy): domain Eukaryota; kingdom Viridiplantae; phylum Streptophyta; class Magnoliopsida; order Ranunculales; family Ranunculaceae; genus Aquilegia; species Aquilegia eximia. Next base: position 9,168,156 of record JALIGU010000010.1, read on the forward strand.
CATCATTTCCTCTCCACCAAAAGTTCCTGCAAACTTTATCCAAATTATCACATATAGACTTAGGCACCACAAGGAAAAGAAGGTATAAACAAGAAATAACTAAGCCACAAATTCATCACCACAAGTCTGCTAGCAGACAACAAATTTGATTTCCAAGCACTCATTCTTTCTTTCATTTAATCCTCCAAATAAGAAAAGTTCTTTAATCTCAAAACTTCCTAAATATTTGTCTTTAGCAAAACTTCCTTCAGATTTTTTAACTCGTTCCAATGTTGCCCTACCAAAAATAATGGTATCATCAACATACAAAGCAAGATTGATGAGTGGGGCCCTTCTTAACCCTTTAAAACCAATAATTAGCTTGTCAGATTCTAGTTTTAGCCAATTTCCTTGATAGAGTTTCACTTACTATGATGAATAAACAAGACTGATTAGTGGGACCCTCGATGTCTTCAAGAAGTGGTTTGGGCTCAGAAAGTAGTTTGGTCGTACGCAACTTCTTGAAGAGTTCTTTGGTTGTGTATTTGAACTGCGAGAGTTCCTTTCAAGGCTGCCTCGAGGTCTCCTGTAACACCCATGAGTTGGTGTTAGTCCCACATTACCAAGAAAGTGGTTGTGTTGGTAGTATATAGAGCTTAACCATACTCTAACTAATGTCAAGGCCTTTTGGGGTGAAACACATGGGTGGGCCCTGATCCAAAACCCTCTACTGCTGGATATCCGCAGCGATTAAAGGGGGACAATATTGACATTAGCGAGCGGTATGGTGCTCGACGCACCGAGATGAGCGAGGACGAAATCCCGGGGCGTTACAGTTGGTATCAAAGCCGACGACGGGTCGCCTGTTGCATGTGGGAAAGTACGCTGGAAAGGCCCAAGGAGCGCCAGGTACTTGTCTCACTTGGCAGGGAACGTCGGAGATTTTGGGACTGTACTGAGTGTACTGTAGAGTCGTGTACTAAGTGTACTGCAGAGCCGAGGACGGCTCTATTTCTAAGGTGGTGAGATTGTAACACCCATGAGTTGGTGTTAGTCCCACATTACCAAGGAAGTGGTTGTGTTGGTAGTATATAGAGCTTAACCATACTCTAACTAATATCAAGGCCTTTTGGGGTGAACCACATGGGTGGGCCCTGATCCAAAACCCTCTACTGCTGGATATCCGCAGTGACTAAAGGGGGACAATATTAACATTAGCGAGCGGTATGGTGCTCGACGCACCTGGATGAGCGAGGGCGAAATCCCGGGGCGTTACATCTCCCGGTCGTTGTGGTTGTCACTCGGGGATGACTGATCAGTCTCTATCGCGGTCTGTCTTCCGCTCATGGTTGCGTTTTCAACTTTGCCTTTCATCCTTGCCCTCGTTTTTGTTTTCCTTCCCAGGTGCTTTGGATTGGGTTTTGTCTTTTCGTTTCTCCTGATTGGCCTTTTCCTAGGGTTCATGGTCCAGCCCCGCGTCTTCCCATAGGATAAACTCTTGGGCTATATCGAGCAACCCGGGTAGGGTTTGAAGCCGACTTCTTGCTTAAACGGAGTGGTAGATTTCGTCCATGACGAAGCCAACTTCTTACTTGAAGGCCTCGATTGCTACAACATTATTGAAGCCGACGACCTATGTTGTCAAGAGCGGTGTCGGGGCGGTGCTAAGGCGAGAAATTAGGTGGAATATTTGCAGTACCACGCCTCGCCTACTCTAATCACGCACCATTTTGCTTTTAACCTTTGGGCGCGCCCAAGCAGGTCACATTTCTTAAGGCGGAAGCTAAGAAGGCGGAAAAAATGTTCTGTTTCTGAGTATTTTAAAAATTGGAGAACCATCATTTATTAAAGCCCATTTTAGTCCGGCCCATAATCTTCAAAGCGTATTAAACAAGCTTTAATTTTTCTTCTTTCTTTAGCAAGCTACTCCACCTCTCCATCCACACAGAGGCACAGAGACACAGGTTAGTATTCACCTTCTACTCTTCTTCATTAGTTCTTTTGCAATCTCTCTCTCTCTCTTTCTCTCTCTCATTTTTTATTCTTCTTCTACTTTTATTATCTAGAGTAGAGTCAGACTCTAGATTTCTAGAAAAGTAGAAAGTAAAAACATGATTTTTTTTTTCGAAATCGAGTACGATAATCTAATAATACTGTAAAGCAGTTGATTTCTGAACTGTTTGAGTGTTTGTATAGTTGATTTTGTGTTTTTTGATCATTTTTCGTAAAAGTTTGTACTTTATTTTCAATTTGTAAGCATTAATATGTCTTCCAACTTCGACGGGAGCTAGTGATTGGGTTAAACCTTCGGCTGATTCGGGATGGGATTATGGAAAACCAATAAATGGAAACAATGAGCATGTGAAGTGTAATTTTTGTGAACTGATTAACACAGGGGGTATTGATAGAGGATAATTTCTTACTCTTTAATCAAAAGATAGATTTTGTATTGATTTTCCTTCTTGTGCCTGTAAATATTGATTATCAATGAATATTGATTATCAATGTAGACAAGTAACAAGCAAGGGTCGTACCTGTATTAACCATATTTGTGAGGTTGGTCAATACATTAATGAAAGATGATGATGTGTATGATATGAACAATAATAAAGTAGAGACGTGAACACCATTGTATACGTGGTTCGGCAATTATGCCTACATCCACGGAGAGGGAGAAAGAAGTTTATTATAGTAGTGGTGGTGATACAAAATGGGAGCTCGATTATGAGGAGAGCTCGAGAGAGATGAGACCTGAGAGGTGAGGTCTCATCATGAGAGATTAGGGAGGTCGTTGATATTGAGACCTCACTATGAGATAGTGGTGAGAGCATTAGACTATCCGACCATGTCTGGAATGAGTGATTTGCCTTCATATTTATAGGCTTACAATGTAACTCCATTCCTAGCATTTAATGAGGTAATGATGAGAGAATATCTTTGTAGTAAATGGCTTAAACTTTGTAACTTGTGTCATCAAGAGAGAGCCCATTAGATGTTGACACGTGGCACCATGATGGACGCTAGAGATGGTGCCACATGTATGTTGTATATAGTACCCCTACATAAGCCCCCTCTTTTTAGGTTGAACGGAGTTCGGGCTGAAAAGAAGTAACCGAACCGATCTAGCCCCCAAGATGAATGAAATATGGGGTTCTTTAACGGAGTTGATCCGCCCCAAATTTTGATGAGCTTGATCATTGAGATTTGCAGGACGTGATGAAGGTCCCTTGTGGTAATTGCAACTCGATCATGACTTTGTGTATAGCGAGCTAGTTAGTTCCAGGGAGACCTGGTAGCTCGTTCAGAAGGCATGTAGACGAGATGGACAGCTGCAAGCAGGTCGTACTGAAGTGGGTCTTCTTGTATGCATGGGTTGTTGGTCTCGGTCATGCTTTAAGGTGGTCGCCTTTTTGTGATCGAGTTCCATAGATCTGATAATGTTAGCATGTGAAACTTTATAAAATTCAATAAAAGACTTACATGGAATTGTACGTCTTCCTTATGACTTTTGTGTGTACTATCTTTGTCGCCTTGTGATTGGACATTCCGATAGATGTGGCACTTTGGAGTGCAAATGTAGCTCGTTTGAGAAAGAGCATTGGTTGACCAAGTGTTTTGAGAGTTATTTGGAACCTTTTGGTGCCCGATCTAGTGAATGGTCGCAGCGTGGAGACCTGTTTGACAATTCTCGGGTATGTAGCCTTTGTGGATCTGCATTGCGTTGAGAGTGAATGCGTTCGACCAGGCGTGTGGCTAGAGAATTGTGTTTGAGGTCGTCCCGCATACGAGTGACTCACTAGTCAATGAGGGTGGCCGTATTGTATATCAAACATTTCACTTGTAAAGAGTTCAGTGAAAGCAATGTGGCACATTTGTGCAAAAAATAGCTCATGGGGAGTGAGGTCGTGTTCATGTGACCTGCATATAGAGAGAGCTACAAAAAATATCATTAATAGCTAATTGTGCTAATAATAAGTTAATTTCATTAGATAAAGTGAGAATAGCCCCCTGTATGGCATAAATATTCTTGAGGTCGTTGAAAGACCTGTGATTTGAGGAGGTCGTTGATAGACCTGGTGAGGTCGCGATGAAGGACCTGGTATGAAGGACCTGGCATGAAGGACCTGGTATGAAGGACCTGGTGAGGTCGCGATGAAGGACCTGAGAGGTCGTTGGTAGACCTGTCGTGGTCACGATAAGATACCTGAACCTTGCTTCTGTCGAGTCCAGTAATTGTGTAAACAATTTGCTCCAAGCCCCCAACTGTGAGTTGCAATTCTATCTTTTCAAATTCAATGAATTTCTTGAAAATCACCATCTGAGAACCTTAGAACAATGGTGTTCGGTGGGGTTGGTGGGTGGAATTCGCTTGAGAAAATCCCATGTCCCTGTAGTCGGCGCCAAATGTATTGACCATTTTTGTGAAGTTGGTCAATACATTAATGAAAGATGATGATATGTATGATATGAACAATAATAAAGTAGAGACGTGAACACCATTGTATACGTGGTTCGGCAATTGTGCCTATATCCACGGAGAGGGAGAAAGAAGTTTATTATAGTAGTGGTGGTGATACAAAATGGGAGCTCGATTATGAGGAGAGCTCGAGAGAGATGAGACCTAAGAGGTGAGGTCTCATCATGAGAGATTAGGGAGGTCGTTGATATTGAGACCTCAGCATGAGATAGTGGTGAGAGCATTAGACTATCCGACCATGTCTGGAATGAGTGATTTGCCTTCATATTTATAGGCTTACAATGTAACTCCATTCCTAGCATTTAATGAGGTAATGATGAGAGAATATCTTTGTAGTAATTGACTTAAACTTGGTAACTTGTGTCATCAAGAGAGATCCCATTAGATGTTGACACGTGGCACCATGATGGACGGTAGAGATGGTGCCACATGTATGTTGTATATAGTACCCCTACAGTACCCACCGTAAAGGTGAAGTTCTTAGCTCAAACACAATAGAAAACAATGGTTAAAGAATACCAAGTGAATCAACAAAGAAGATGGAGATTGATTCTATTTCCTACATGCAATAAATAAATAAACTAATACTTAAACTAACTTAAGAAGATGGATAGTGATGTAGAGAAGATCTTATGATGAATAGGGGGAAGAGTTGGTATCCACAAACTAAACAATGCAAACATACATGTCATTCATTCATGTTCAATCTACAACAATCAATTAGTCACCTCCCAGCTATTCCATTTAATCATTAATGCCTATAATAATCAAGTAGTCACCCCTCAGCTACTCCATTCAATTAAAACGGGATTCGCTTATATATGCTATTGAATATGCCTCATTAATTAAACCGTCACCTCTTAGCTATTCAATTCAATTAATTCAACATATTGATTTGTATTCAAAAGTTGTCACCTCTCAATTATTCAACTTGGTTACAAATGGGGTCCAATTAAAGAGATTAACTATAGATATATGAAAGTCACCTCTTAGCTATTCCATCACATATCTCTAATTAATCTAATACAACCATTATAGCTAGGTCTCCCTATACTCTAACAATATTATTTAATCAACATGGATAACAATAACACATAAATAATCATGTTGACTTCTATCTAGAATTGAAATAAACAAGCATTAAAAAATTGAATCATAATGAATATAAAAGAATAAACATGGTGCTTTTTGCATTATCTAGAGTGTTTCAACCATTCCCCCTAAAGGGAACTTAGCTACTCATCCTTGATAATGACACCATGGAATAAGTAAATAAAGAACACAACATCATAATGGAAAAGAGAATGGATTATTATTGAGAATAAGAAGAAGAGTCAAGAATACAAGTTCAGGACTTTGAGTTCAAGAGAAAGATGAACTAAACTAAACCCAAGCTACTACTTCTCTTTATTGAATACAAGGCATACTACTTGCTCACGAAGTTAGGTCAAATTTGTGGATGTTGTTGTAGGCTTTCTAGAAAAAGCAAAACTTCGTCAAAACCTAATTCTCTTGGGTCTAAGTTGTAGCATGGACCAAGACCTTCAGATAGACAGTTCATGGGCCCAAATCAGACTTCTGGATCTTTATATAAAGTTTTTTTAAGATTGGGCTTCAATAAAGGCTTCAATAGATCTTTTGACTTATGAGTTTCATTATAACTTGGATTGAGCTGAGATTGACCACCTGATAAGTCCTCAAAAGCGTATATTTATCCCCCGAATAACACCTTGTTTGCATAGCATTTAACTTATATTATTGTGTTATATCTATTGATTAGTGTTTTCTTGTCATTTGTGTAGGTTTCATGAGCCGAAATGCGAATATTGTGTTAAAGCCCGCCAAAAGCCAAGAAAAGCCACCAAAAGGATGTTATTTGTACAAGGAAGGAGAATTAATACTTGCACGCACAGAGTTACTGAGGGCACCCTGTAGACTGGTCCTATGGACTTGACTTATGTCTAAGTTGTAGGGGTGGATTCGGTTCGGTTCGGTTCGGATATAGGGTAATTTTATGACCGAACCGAGATAGTCGGTTTTTCATAAATCCAAACCGAACCGAGATATGGTAGAAACCATAGGTGAAAAAATCGAAAATGTCGGGCGGATATTCACGAAATATTCCGATTTTTTTGAATTCGGAACGGTACGACATACGAATAATAAACGAAATATAAACCTCCCCATGTCGCTCGGATTTTCACGAATATTCGCGAAATATTCGGCAAAATACGAAATTTACGATATTTTCGATTCTGAAATTAACACATTTATTTTTAATTCCCACCAAACTAGAACTTTCGATGAGGTTATCAAAAAAGGGTCCAAATGCGGATCGTCAACGAAGATGGACCGATAAGGATGATGCACCGATGGATTGGATCGTCAACGAAAATGGACTTGATCTCGAACTGGATCAAGCACCTCGGATCCCAAACGCGGAAATTGCTGTGAGGCTTAATGTGAGGGTTGAAGACAATATTTTGCCCGAAGAACCACGACACACAATGTTTGACGTCCACGATTCTCTTGATGACCCCGTTGGGGACCATCCCAATATTCGTAGTGATGGTAGTGACTTGTTCAGAAGTAAATCAATTCCACGTTCACGTTCACCTTCCGATGATGATGATGATGGAGGCGGTGACCAAAACGTAGATGTTGGTCGACAAAAGGGGAAGATCAGAAGCCAGTGGTTCACTAAGAGAGCGCACCCCAGAAGCGATCCGTTTCACGGGGGAGTCTCAATTTCTTTTTGCCACCCAAGATGAAGACCATGCTGGATGGCAACAACCAAGAGAAGAAAAATGACCTCGACAGAAAAAACCGCATCATAAAACAGAAACAGAATCATCTAGGGTATCTTCCCAAGGTTCATGGAACATTCCTAACCAGTTTTCTTCTCAAGGTTCGTGGAACCTCCCTTATTCTTAAGGTAACATCCAACCTACGTATGTTTACCCTCATTTTTCTTATGGTAACATGGAAGCCTCCCAAAGATGATTCCAATGTACCATCCTACCAAACCCAACCAGATTCCAGTGGTTCGTGGTTTCCTAATATAGGGAGTTAGTTGGCCCCAATGATAAGTGGGTCGGACGTGCAGTCAGCCGATACATTAATGTTGGTTCAACAATACTCGGGATTTCCTATCTTTGAATCATTTGCTCCGTATTGTACGGATCAAGATGCATATGATATGCATATTGACCAATTCAGGTCGTACGAGCAAATAATGTCATGAGAATATTACTGTACTGAGTTCGTCCCCACACGTATGCGACTCGAAGCTCATCGGTTTGACTTGGGGCGTCTATCATTCTGGGGTTAGCATGTCTTTTATTTTGATTATTAAAGTAAAACTATGGGTTGAGTTGTTATGAGGTTGTTTGTGTTTAGTTTTTATATTAGAAACAAATAAAAGTTTCGTGAATATCCGCCCGATATTTACAATTTTTTCACCTATGAGTAAAACTATCTTGTGTAATAGTTCTGTCTTAACTTCCTTGTATGATTTGTCGCGTGTTTAATTTGCAATGAATGTTTTTCTTTTAATTATAAGTTTATACATTGAAACCAGAAGAAAAACATGATAATAGCAGAAAACCTCCCAATTTTTCGAATTTTTCGCGAATATTCGCGAAATATTTCGTGAGAACCATTTTTGCCAAACCTCCCATATCCGACATTGGGGTCCGAATATTCGCGGAATATTCCGATTTTTCCAAGGTCGGATATTCGGATATATTCGAAATTTTCACCTATGGTAGAAACCGAGTCAAAACTGAACCAAAATACTCGGTTCGGATCGGATCGGTTATTCGGTTTGGGCCTTGACTTTGGGCTTTATTAGAAATTATAAATAGATCCAAATACATGAGATTTTACACCCTGTTGGATATTCTCAATCAATAATAAACTCTCATCTTCTCATCATGTACAAACAATATTTAATAAACCATTACTTCCATGCACCACATCAGACATACCTATTACCTAAGGTAGTGAAGCACATGCATGTTAACTAATATAACTAGTTAAATAGTTAAACACTTGTCCACTACCAGATAACAAATGGCAGAACTTCAAAGATATTACAAAATAAGCACTTCCAATAGGCAAATGTTGCTATATAACAAAATAAATGTATCTGCCTAGCTTCCCATAAATAAACTAGTATTAGTAATGACAGTCATTGGTGACTTTTTCACAAAAACAATTAGCTCCATTACAGCAACATTCTTTTCACCTTCTTTTGGATCTTTTCTTCCTCTCACTTCAAAAACCTACCATATGTGCACAGAACAATTTAGTAATCTAGTGCAAACTGAGGTTCAATTAAGAAAAAGATAATTTTATTGAGCCTTCATTTACCTACTAAGAGTAACTCAATCTTCATCAAGACCAACTTCTGAAGCAGCTGCCTCAAAAATTTCTAATGAAAAGTAATCAAAAAAAAAATTGTAGTTAATTATAACAAATCTAATTGAAAAAATAAAATAAGTCTATCAAATAAATAAAATAACTATTACCGGCATCTAGTGCGTCAAGTTGTTCTATTTCTTCCATTGAAGCCTAAATATCAATTGGCTTTGTCCTTGTCTGTAGCCAATTTTGAGTGCATACAAGGGCTTCCACAGTGTTCGGACGTAGTGAAGTGCGAAAAGGGTCAAGTATTCGTCCTCCAGTACTAAAGACGGACTCCGAAGCAACTGAAGTCACAGGTATAGCTAACACATCTCGTGCTACAAGAGACAGAATTGGATACTTGGAGGTATTAACCTTCCACCAAAGCAAGATGTCAAAAATATTTTCTTTGTCTTCACTTTCTACTTCCCTTGGAAATGTTAAGTACCTATCAAGCTTAGACATAGTCTCCATTCCTTGTAAACCTTGTCTTCTCCATTGCCTAGCCTTATCTAGCCCCACATTATCACAAGACATTGGTTCACTTGCATTTTGTGATATTGATGCCATGTTTGAGTTGCGTTTATTCCCAACATACCAATCATACAAGCGTTGTAAAGTAGCTTTCACTTTTCCTTTGATTGTTGTGATCTTGAATTCATCATACAAATCGCACAAACTAAACTACAAATACTCCAACTTGTAACGAGGATCAAGAACCACCCCAACTAACAATATGAGATTAATTTTTTCAAGGTTCCAATACTTAGCAAACTTTTCAACCATCTTGAGACCCATAACACGTTGACTAGAGTTGCATATCTCTATCAACTTACCCTTGACTATCACAAGCTCATTAAACAAAAGATCTGATGTGACATAGTTAGACCCTGAAATTTTCTTTGTGGTATTGTAAAATGTTTCAAGATACTGGGCAAACATTCTAGCTAGTTTCCAATCAACATTTGTGGGAGGTCCACCCATGGAGTTGTTTGCATTCAATGTATTCACCACATTTTCAATCTCAGTTTCAAGCTCTTCCTCATTCCTTGGCTGATTTGATTTTTCGAAATGTTTTTTATACCCATCATCAAACTTTCTTAACCTCTCAAAGGCATTTTCAAACTTCTCTGCCGTATCTAACATCATATAGGTTGAGTTCCACCTAGTAGCCACGTCCAAACATACATTTTTCTCGCATTCAATCTTTTGTTCCTTCACACATTTTTTCCACTTCGCCCACCTAGAAGGGGATGACTTCACATATCTCACCGCTTCACGCACTTTCGGAATTGATGCATCAAATGTTTTCAATCCATCACGGACAACAAGATTCAATATATGAGCTGAACATCTAACATGCAAGAATTCATGGTCTAAAACTACATTTTTCCAATGCATTGTATTGTTCTTTAACCATTCAATTGCTACATTATTTGAACTTGCATTGTCACATGTAACAGTCAAAATACTTTCTATACCCAACTCTAGCAAGCATTTCTCCACCATCATCCCAATGGTCTCACCTTTATGATCATGAATTACACAAAAGTTAAGAATATTTTTATGTAATCTCCAATCACCATCAATATAGTGTGCTGTAAGACACATATAATTAATGTTTTGGAGGGAGGTCCATGTATCAGTAGTAATGCAGATTTTTTGACCTCTCAATCGAGCCTTCAAAGTCTTTTTCTCCTCCATGTACATAGAAATGCATGTTTTAGCAATGGTTTTGCGAAATGGGACTTTAAACCTTGGACATGTGATACGACAAAAGTTTAAAAAACCTTCACCTTATACAAATCTGAATGAGAGTTCATCCACAATTATCATTTGTGCAAGAGCATTTCTACAAGCTTCTTGGCTAAAAACAATAGGCACAAGCTCTTGCCCTCCACCTTCAATCGGTTTATAACTCAATGCTTGTTGCATAGCATCTGGTTTGATGTGGTGAAGATTTTTTTGCATATTTTATTCATGTGGGTTTTCATAGAAGAAGTACCATTTTGAACGGAATCACATGCAAACATTTGTTGACAATAGTTACAAGAAGATTGAAGGGGGTTTACTACCGGGAATTCTCTTAAAATGGTCCCACACTTGAGACTTCACATACCCCTTGCGAGTTCTTCTTTCCACACGTTTTGGTCGATTAATTTCTTCTATTAGTTCAGGTTCAAGTTGTTCATCCTCATCCTCATCCTCAATGTTGATAGCCTAAACTCCAAGGTTCACTTCATTCACCAAAATAGACATAACTCTGTAGATGGCAAAGAAATAATTGGTTAGATCTTTGGAACTTATTAACTTACATTAGCAATAAGATTCATAAATTAACATCTTTACAAAGATCTAGTCTTGCTCCATGCTACTGACTTATAATAAAAGTCATAACAGTTAAGAACTTAAAAATTGTCGGGATAGTAACCGAACTCGCAACACTCAAAATAAATTAACACAAGATTTAAGTTATATAGAAAACATTACACATGAATGAAAAATACTAATTCCATCAAACATTTTCGGTTAATAATCATAAATGAAAAATAATAATTTCATCACACTTTCTATTAATAATCATGAATGAAAAATACTAATTTCATCAAATACTTTTTATTAATAATAAACTAACAAATATGGCAGAATCTAAATAGAAACAGATCAATTGATCATCTTAATCAAACATGCAAAAATCCCAAAAGATGAAAAAATAATATAAAAATAGAGTGAGAGGTAAAGAGAAAAAAAAGAACACTCCATCAATTCACAAGATCAAAATTTTAAACTTCAAAAACGCATCAACAACCATTCTATTCCCCAAAATACATCATTTTTAAAACAAACACTAAAATAATTAAAAAGTTACATTTTTTAGTATAGAAAAGTAAGTAAAAAGCTCAACTTTTACCCGATCTAGTGGTTTGTTGCTAATGGAGAAATAATATGATCAAGTTGAGAAACTAACATCAAAATATTTGAGACCAGTAAGGTAAGATCTTGAGACGACAAGTGATGATGATAGTTGAATAATTCACTTTGTCAATTCCACACCAACAGATTGTTATTCAAAGTTTCAAGGCTAGGGTTTTCTATCCATGGTGAGAGTTGAGGCTTGGTGTGTACTTTAGGTTTAAGAAGATATGAGAAGTTAATTGATGGGAAATTGGTTATATAATGCATTTTTCGGTTGGGCTTTTTTATTAAAGGTAAAACATCAATATTGATTAGTAACTTGTTGTCCTATTACGGATCGGTTCGGGTATTCTTATAACCGAAGTTTTGAAACCGACACTGAACCGAAAAATTAGGTTTTTAGAATTTAGCAACTGAAAACCGAACCGAGATATTTAAAAATCGAAAAAATAGTCTAGTTCGGTCCGGTTCGAATCGGTTCTTCGGTTTTCCGGTTTTATGACCAGTCCTACTAAGTTGGGTGGTCCAAATCTCAGCCCAATTCGAGTTAGAATGAAGGCCACAAGTCAGAAATTCTATTAAAGCCCAATCTTAAAAAAACTCTACATGAAGATCCAAAAGTCGGATTCGGGTCCATGAGCTGTGTAACTGAAGGTCTTGGTCCAAGATACAACTAAAGCCCAAGAGAATTAGGTTTTGCTAAAGTCCTAATGCCTCTAGAAGACCAACAACAGCAGCCACGAATTTGATCTAACTTGGTAGACTTTGTATGCAAGTATTATGCTTTGTATTTACTATATAAGAGAAGTAGTAGCTAGGATTTAGGATAGTTCATGTTGAAGGTTTAAGTTTTCATAAGAAAAGTTGTATTGAACTCAATCTTCTTATTCTCAATATTAATCCAATCACTTTTCCTTTATGATGTTGTTTTATTTATTTACTTATTCCATGGTATCATTATCAAGGATGAGTAGCTAAATTCCATTAGGGGGTGGTTGAAGCATTCTAGATAATGCGAAAGCACTATGTTTGTTATTAATGTTCATTATGATAAAAAGTACTTAATGCTTGTTTACTTCTATTTCGCGACATGAAGTAAGTATGATTATTTGCATGTTATTGATATCTATGTTATTAAAATACTATTGTTAAAGTATAGGGAGACCTAGCTATAATAGTTGTATTTATATTAATTAGAGATATGTGATGGAATAGCTGAGAGGTGACTATCATATATCTAGAATCAATCTCTTTTATTGGAACCCTTTTGTAATTAGATTGATATTCGAGAGTTGACGATTTGATTATGAATTAATATGTTGATTTAATTAAATTGAATAGTTGAGAGGTGACGGTTTGATTAATGAAGCATATTCAATAACATGCATAAGAGAATCCCGTTTTAATTGAGTGGAATAGCTGAGAGGTGACTACTTGATTATTATAGGTATTGATGATTAATTGGAATAGCTGAAAGGTGACTAATTAATTGTTGTAGATTGAACATGAGAGGATGACATGTATGTTTGCATGATTTAGTTTGTGGATACCAACTCTTCCCCCTAAGTCATCATAAGATCTTCTTTACATCTCTATCCATCTTCTTAAGTAAGTTTAAGTATTAGTTTATTTATTTATTGCCTGTAGAAAGTAGAATCAATCTTTCTCCTATTTGTGATTCACTTGGTGTTCTTTAACCATTGTTTTCTATTGTGTTTGAGCTAAGATCTTCACCTTTGAGGTGGGTACGACCCTTGCTTGTTACTTGTCTACATTGATAACCAATATTTACAGGCACAAGAAGGAAATCAATATAAATCTATCTTTTGATTAGAAGGATAACAATTTACCCTCTATCACCACCCATCTTGGACATAAAGTCAAGTCCATAGGACCAGTCTGCAATTCTGCGGGTGCAAGTAGCAACTCTTCTTCCTTGTGCAAATAACATTTTTTTAATGGTTTTTCTTGGCTTTTGGCAGGCTTTAACATAATATTCACATTTTGGCTCATGAAACCTACACAAAGGACAAGAAAACACTAATCAATAGATATAACACAATAATATAAGCTAAGTGTTATGCAAACAAGGTGTTATTCGGGGGATAAATATACACTTTTGAGGACTTATCAGGTATTAACCGCCACAAACAGCATTTTGTCGGTTGGTTTTTTTATGTGAGGAAAGGTGAAAACGTTACGCATGATGTATTTGATTTGATTAAAAAGTACATGGAAACTAAAACAATACACAACTAGAGAAGAAGAAAACAAATGACAAAATCATTAAGAGTGTTCATATCTATAATAGTGATGATGATATAGATAAGGCTCCTGGGCAACAAAAGAAAATTCTAATCCTAATAAAAACAATGGGCCAATTGATACAAATTACTAGGTAAATATACTAATGAATGTGAAATTAAACAATAGCAGTAAATTAAATAAACAAAACACAAGATCTCGAAGAAAACTATCTTCTTTATTGAATATTATGAAGATTACAAGAATTTTTACCTCACAATACTCTCTATACAAGCTAATCCATAGTTGTCTCTCTTATTTCTAAACACATTAAACCTTAATGGTTTCTGTAAACAAGCTAAAATAAGATATGTTTGGTCTATGTTTTGGTTTATTCCAAAACATCAATCTAAACTAACTAGTAGTTGTTTATCTAAACAAGGTAAACACTAGCTTGTTTTTATCTCTTGAAACAAGTAGAGACTACATGTTTCTCTCTATATTTTTTGGTTTGTGCCAAAACATATATTTATAGGCTTGGACAACTTGTAGTTAGCTAAGGAAAAATATTTTTTTTCTTTCAATTTCTATTCCTTATGGAATAAGGAAACTTATTTTAAGGCTTTCATATCCTTGTCCTACAAGGAAAAGAACTGTTAAGTCCTCATAGGATACACCTGTATCACCAATCAACAACTTTTTTGCCCCCATGAGGATCTTAATTTCGTTTCTTGAGAACCTACTAGCATTTCAAACAATAAGGCGTTGCTGAATGTTCATGATTATATTGCAGATTTTTACTACGATAATGGGATATCTTTCAATGTAGCAAGGTCTGATAGCTACCACAAGATGTGCCATGTAATAGTGCAATATATTGATCCATCGAGTAAGTTGTCTACTTTGAACGATTAAAGTTCCTACTTAGCTAGTTAGCAACTTTTGTTCTTGGCAACAACAACATTAAAGGTTTCAAGTTTTCTGCGTTTCCGATAATGCTGTTGGCTTTCTTTTTCATGTCATGGTCTCTGTTGATGTGTGTAGGACTGTAGGATGTGTTTTCTTTCTTTTTTTGGCTTGTATTTTTGGAGGTCTATCTCTAGGGGTGTTAGACTTGTAAACTTGGTTTCGGTCTCAAATATAATTTCTACTTATATATATATAACTACTTTGTTTAATATATATATATATTTTTTTCTATGTTTCAAGCCTCCATTTTACAAAGATTTGAAAGTTAAGATCATGGATAGGAAAGTTGCAGAGACTAAAAAGTGGGTTGAGGAATTTAGAGTGTATTGGGAGACTTATGGGGTCACCATTATGACGGACTGGTGGACTAATAGGAGGCGTAGTGTAAAACCCGGTTTATATTATAAATTTGTGTTCGTTAAATTTTATTGGATTATGAAATATTGCATAGATGTCTTTAAGGGTTTAGAGTTAATTTTCTATTAAGTTGAAGGATGCTATATTAATTATTAAAGAAAAAAAATAGATGGAATTGGGTTGGGTAACAGATTCATTTATGGTCATAAAATAAAGCCCATTAACTTCTCCATATTATTTATATTAAAATCTTAGGGTTTTCATTCATGTTTTTTTATAACACCATATTTGGGAGAAGAAGAAGAAGAAGAATTGGAAGAAAGCTAGAAGAAGATTTAGATTTTTATGCTTATACAAGTGAGTAGACGTTTTTGTTTCTATTTCTGTTTTCTGTGATTTCAGATTTTTTACTCATCTTTGAAAAATCATAGAAAATTCGTTTGAAAAGATTTTTAATTTATTCCAAAAACCCTGAACATTAGATTGAAATGTCTTCATTCGATTAGTTAAGACCAATTTACGAAAGTTATTTTAATTTGGTGAAAAACGACTTGCAAGTATGACAACCGTTGCAGTTTTTGGTTTCTGTACCGTTTTAGTATCGCAAGGTTTTAATCCTTCTAGACTTAATAATATTTATTGAAAATTTTATGGTAGTTATAATACTCAATGTATAACACCATATATAAATTTCAGAATTTACTGTTGGGTAATTAATTCTAAATAATTTATTCAACGTAGTTATATTCAGATATCCAGTATAATTTTACTGCTACCTTTCTGTTTGCGTGGCTATCATAGAAAAATCATAGAAGACTCGTTACTCAACATATCTTGATGAATTTACTTGCTTTAGAAAATAGACATTATGAACTATAATTTTTATGTTTAGAAATACTTTAAATTATGAGGATAATATGGTGAAAAATGCTCAGGAAGTCTGACATAGATTGTTTTGGGATTTCTTTCTGAAATCTGGTAGGATGGAGTAAAACAATTGTTTAATTATTTTTTTATATGTCGAAACGATTCTATATTTTTATTACAAGTAATATTTTCATAGTAAAAGGTTGTATTAAAAATTTATGAGATTTGAGTAATTATTTTTAGATGTGTGAATTTTGAAAGATGAATGTTATTGTTTGGCAGATTTTATGTAAAGAGTTTCTTTTTAGCATATATGTTTTCTTTTGGGTTTGTCCTTTTGTTTGATTGTCAAGTTGAAATAGTCATGTACTAAAAGTATTCTTAATATTAAAGTGGATTAGTATATAATGGTATGTGACTTGATTAATTATGTTTAAAGTAACCTGGAAAGTTATATTGATGAACGCCTAGAAATGGCTCCATACCAATGGATGGTATATGAATAGAAACGAAATGAATACTGAACTTTGGATTTAATTATGGAATGATTTGGAATGGTTTGATACCATGGACGGTATATATTCAATTTGGGAAATAAGAACGGAATACGAAATGGACTTAGAATTTAATTGTTTGACAAGGGTTGTGTGATTGCTTGAGTAGTTTAGTTGTTTTGGTAGTCGCCCAAGCATTATTACATTTGCCGCACCTCTGGAATTAGGTTAAAGAAATTAATTATCACCCTAGACGACTTAGCCTGCGGGTTGACTCTTGGATTATATTTGGGTATTTCCTAGACGGCTTAGCCTGCGGAACTGACCCTTCAGACCTTCATAGCCTTCGGGGTTGGTCTGGGCGCCACATTAGAAAGCTCAAGGGAGCTATTAAAGATCATGAGTTAGGCATACGTCGAGGCTAGCCAAAGCTTGCAGGTGAGCACCCACTTGGGTTTTGGTTTCCGCGTAGAGGTTCTTAACCATGGTCAAGGCACACTGGTGCAGTGTGGGTATGGCAAATGTGTGGAGTGCATCCTGTGGGAGGTGTACTAGTGATTGGGCATAGGTTGTGATTCTTATGATTGTTAAACCCGAGCACCGGCTAGAGGCCAGGACGTGGTTTTGTGACTTTAGATTCGTTGTTTGGTAGTGTGCTAAGGTTTATGATATTGTAGTGTTTGGTGTTACTTAATGATATGGGTAAATTTTATATATTTTGATTATGAACCGGAGGTAACTATGATTATGTGGAAGAACGACGATGTTTTATTTATTACGGGTAATAATAGTCATAATTGGACTTGTCATTTTGGTAGATTACAAACTACGAAGAGTTGGAATGAATCATTATTAATGGGTTGAATGCACGGAATGTATTTTCGGGTTGATACAAAGTATTAGATAACACGTAACGTGTATGTGATTTGCTTTATCTTTATTATATTTGTGTATTATGTATTAACTTCATTTTGCAGGTGGATAGGTCAACTAATTTATTTTGTGCAGGTGGAAAGACCTATCCTTAAAGACAGTTGCTGCTTAGGTAATGTATCTGTATTATCGATCAATTAACATCGTAAATAGATAAATTAAAATTGAATAATAGAATTAAACATGTGATTATATAATGGATAAAGAGTTTAAATATAGTGGAATTGGTATGGTTTTGGCGCATGCTTATTGTTTTAGCATGGGAGAATTGTTCTTGAAGGTTAATTATGTTGTTAATCATATGTTGGAACTTTATATTTATTATGTTATTTTGTGGGAATAGATTTCCCCGTTGTTTACTCATACCGGCTTTTATGCTGACCCATGTTGCTTTGTTTTGCACGTGGGTGTGTTCCATTTGGAATTTCATTTGGAATGCAGGCAGGAGAGGTTAGAGCTATGGAGCTGTGACAGACCGCTTGTTGGGACCAGTAGAGATCTTTAGATGTTTCAGTCATGTATTTTTTTTGAAAGTGGTATTCATGTATTTTGTTGGCGTAAGTTGTGTTGTATAATAGGATGGAATCAGGAGTACTTTTATCGTTTGGATTTGTCTTCGCTGTATTTTATTTAAGATTTTTGTTGGACCTGGTTTTTGAGTTAAAAATTGTTGCGGCCTGGGTTTATTTTATATTTTTTTTAAATTCGGGTCGTCACACGTAGAACCCTTATCAATTTTTTATTTTTTTATAAATTGTCCTAAAGGGACAATGTATTGGACAAGTATTGATGGATCAGATCATATCCATGATGCACAACTAATATTTGATATGTTGAAATAAGTGATTAATGAAGTTGGAGAAAAAAAAAATGTGATTGAAGTAAGTGTTATTCTATAAGGATTTATTTATTTGTTCTTTTATTTAATGTTGAAAATCATTTATGAATCTGTAGGTTTGCACGGACAATGCGTCTAATTGTAAATTTACGGGGAAATGGTTAATTGATGAGTACAAATGTTTTTGGACTCCATGTGCAACACATTGTGTGAACCTTACGTTGAGTGATATTGGTAATTTATCTAAGGTGAAAGATATTGTGGATGAGGTTAAGTTCATCTCTATTTTTATTTACAATCACACTCATGTGTTGCATTTGTGAGGAAGAAGACAAATGGAAAAGATATAGTTAGGCTTTCGGTTACACGCTTTGCCACTTCATTTCTTTCTTTGCAAAACATGTTTGAGAAAAGAGAAAATCTGAGGGTATATGATAAATTCACCGGATTGGAGGAAATTAATCAGTTTCGAGTTTTTCGTTGAAAACTTATGAAACCACCACATAAAAACCATCGTTTCAGATTCTATCAGTTCGGTTTTCAAAACATCCATTTTTTTTAAAAAACAATTTTAGAACCCAAAACTAGCTATAATTGGTTTCAGTTAGACATGTGAAATGGGCCGGGCTAGGGCTAGCCCGACCCTTAAACACTTAAGCCCTATAGTCTTAAGGGTCGGATCAACCCTATCTTTATTATTCATGAGGGCCGGGTTGACATCAAAATACTGAAGCCCTTACCCTACCCTTAGGTGCTGTTTGTTTTTCATTAAGTTGGTCTGAATGACTGAACTTAACGATGGACCCGACGTATTCAGTCTTCAGACTGTTTGTTTTTTGCAAATGGTTCAGTGCTTAATCTATAGATTAAGTGATACGGTGATTAAGTGGTTCAGACAAAAAATCGGGCAGAATGAGAGTCTGAATGACTTAATCGAGGGAAAAGACCAAATAACCTCCAAAACCTCTTATTTCTCCTCACTCGTCTGCTCCATTCTTTCTCCTCTATGGCGGCTGGTTGTCAGTTTCTCTCCCGTTTCTACTCAGTCAGGTCTCTCTCTCTCTCTCTCTCTCTCTCTCTCCCGTTTCTACTCAGTCACACACACACACAGTTTGAATGATTGATTTGATGTTATATATTTTCCCTTTTGCTGGATTTGGGGCTAAAACCATTGCTTTCAAGAGATTAGTTGTTGAAGACAACCTATTTGGATTAAAGGTGAGAAATAGAAATTTCCTTTTTGTTTTGTAGTTCCTCTTTTCTCGATCTATCTGTCATCGAAATTCATAATTTCTTCTTTGGGTTTTCTGTACGTTTTCATTCCAATAGGACAAAGTTGAATTTTTTTTATCTGGATATTGTATTTGTAGTGTTTATGCCATTTATTTGTTGTATGTGGTGTTTATTTGCTTACACAATATTAGGCAAAATTTGGGACAAAGTGGTTTGTGGTAGTTGAACAAACCCAAAATTGATTTGTGGTGTTTATTTGCTACACATATATTGGTCCGGGGAATATGATAAAAATGTGGAAATGCCATAAGTTAATACTTTACTGCTTTAGGTGTGAACGACATTTCCTGAAGGTTTCCTTCATGCTGGAAGAGGTATGAAAATCATAGATTTAAAGACCTCACCAATGATACCATTGTTCATTGTTGACCTTTAGAAGCAAGCAAGGCAGTATTTGGTTGAGAGATTGAGGCACTTAATGAGTTGAGAAGCCCAGCCCAGCGCAGCCGAATGGTCCCGATCTCAATATGTGCAAAAAAAGAACCCACACGCCCACCCGATCCAAATACACTTATTTGAAATGTTTTAACTTTTAATTTGGGCGGTTAAAGCAACCCTATCTAATTAACCGCCTCGTCACTTCAGATCGGCGATTGGCTTAATTGCTTCACTTCAACTCTAACCGTTTCTGTTTCTTCTTCAGAGAAGAAAAAGAAGAAAGAAGTAGAGCGAAACCCTAAACATGGTGGCGAAGAAGCGATGGAAATCACTCACAATTGTTCGATCGTTCATCTTCTCATTGTTGTTCATTCTCTCTCTTCTTCATAATCTCGAGTTCGTACTCGGACTTCAAATTCTCTCTAAATCAAAACTTGAAAAATGCGAAAAGGTTTCTGAAACTGATACATTGAATTGCACTAAGAAAATCGTTCTTAACATGGCAGTTCCAAGCGGATCGGTATTCTTCCTCTTCTTCTTCTTTTTCTTGTTTTGTTGTGTAATTTGTTTTCTTATCTTTTTAAATTGAAGTTTATTTTTTGTGTAGAGTGGTGGAGAGGCTTCAATTGTAGCAGAAATAGTTGAAGTAGAGGAGAATTCAACAAGTCAGAAGATGCAAACTGTGCGAATTCCGCCAATTGTGACTGTTAATAAATCTGCTGCTTATGCTGTTTATGAGATCACTTACATACGAGTAAGATGAAATGAATGTGTGCTTTTTTTATTGATTAGAGAAAGGATTTTATGTTTTGAGATTTTTTTCAATTTTGTTTATTGAAGGATGTTCCATTTAAACCTGTTGAGTATTATGTTCAAACACGCAAATGTGAGCCTGATGCTGGTGCAAAAGTGGTTCAATTTTGTGAAAGGTGAGTCTATAATACTATGTGTTATTTAATATATGTTGTACTGTGGTGCATGGCAGATTTGTTTATGGCTTTCCCCCAGTGGCCTTTAGTGTGTGAGCACTTAGTAGTAGCTATTAAGTATGTAAGAGCTAACACTAAACATATGTGAAGATTAAAATATTTAGGGATGAAGTTGATGCTTGACAAGAGTGTTCACCATTTTTAAGGTCCAATAGCATTACACTGTGCAAGAACTGAAACCGTTGGAGGCAAAACCAAAAAGAATATTTTTTTCAAACAAGTAGGATCTGTAATCACAACTTGCACCTTCGAGTCTGGTTGTGTAAAATGCTACACTTAAGGCACAAAAACACTTAATGGTTCATTGTTTGTGTCTAGTTTAGAAACCTAGACTTTTCTGTGGATGGGTTGCTTCACATAGGTGAGCTGAAGAGCCCTTTGACTACTTAGAATAAGCACCCCCCCCCCCCCCCCCCCCACCCCCAGTTGTCCCTGCATGTATATGGTTTTGAATGTCTGTTTTGATCAATGTTTGTAAGGTTGCGAGATGAAAATGGCCACATCATCGAGCATACTGAGGTAAGATGTTAACTCTGTCTCATCATACTTTTTTTTTCATTGGTTTTGTATACGAGGTAACTGTACATGATTACAAATCTTGCTTTAATTCATTTCCCCACCTTATTCTTATATAAAATTCTTACTCATGTTTTCACATATTTTTATGTGCCTAGCCAACTTGTTGCCCTTGTGGGACGAACCGCCGTGTGCCATCTTCATGTGGAAACATTTGTAGGTGATTTCTTTTGTTTTAACATCTTTATATTTCTAGCTGTTAAAACTGTGTTAATGGATCCTTTTTTCTTTGTGCATAGTTGATAAAATGTTGAAAGGGAAGGCCAACACTGCACATTGTCTTCGATTTCCAGGTGATTGGTATGGCTTTAGGTTATGTTACTCTATTCTACTTTGTCAGAAGTGTTTTTATGTTTGTGTAATTGTATATGTTAGGCCGCTTCTTTAGGTCATTGGTCATGCCTTTGCCACACCTTGTAACCCCTAGACACCTCTACTTACGACCTATCCGTTGCTTGCAAGCATTAAGTTTAACTCTTTTTTAGATCTGTATGTATAATTAAATCTAACTCTGTTTATTCAAAATCTTACTTGACATGAGTCGATGAATTCTATCATGGAGCTTAAATATAAACTTGTTTGATTTTTATGGTATCTCTATGCCTCTCTGCATTTAATACACAACTTCGTAATGTTAGAAAGTCTTGATCATGGGGATCCTTTTATCCTTGTAAAAATTTGATAGTGCATATAAGCTTTTGCTCTGGTTCTTGTGTTTCCAACTCTTATTCTTGGATATTCTTCTTATATTAATCTTTTCCTTCATTTTTTTCTGGGACAGGTTTCACGTTTTTGGTATTGGACAACGATCACTAGGATTTACTGTCCGAATTGAAGTTAAGAAAGGGTCAAAAATATCAGTATGTTAAAAATTTTATACTTGATTTTTACTTCTATTTACACATATATTCGATTTGCTTCATTACATTTGAGCATAAGGGGACAAATCATTTTGTTTCCAATCGTCCAAGATATTTGTATCGGAGTCTTAAACTTCGAATTGTCTGCTGTCAAACGATCATCACCCTTGGACTTTGCTGATTTTTGTTGCTAAGTGACAAACCTTGTTAGAATAATGGTAGTTAATGTTTTTAATGTTATGTATTGGCCTTCTTGTACAATATCCTTAGTAAACTTCAACGTTATGTAGACATTAGTAATTTTTTAGTAGGATCCTGCACTGAAGATAACCTACAAGGATGATGTTGCATTACAAGGTGATCCTGCACTGAAGACATTAGTAGTTTTTTCATAGGTGATCCTGCATTTGTACTAATTATGCATGCAGTTAAAGCTAAGAAAACATTGTTGTTGATAAGAGCTCATAATTTGTTTAATTCTTCAATGTATTGCTCAAAAGTGATTTAAACTTCAATGTCATAATATTGCAATGTAGATAAATCATTTTGGAATTAAAAAGACCTGGAGATGATCCATCATATTGGCTGTATGCTGTTTACTTGAACCATAGTTAGTAGTCTTTTCGTTGCAACGAGAAAGAGGCACTTGAAAACTTTTCTTTAATCGTTAACAAATGTTATACCTTTTCCTCGGGGGCTTTAGCTATCATAGAGACATAGACTTGAGCTTTTGATGTCAAAGAAATGGTTAGTGCTGATTCACTGCCTGTTCTTTAAAGCTTGTTGTAATAATTTGGTCAGATCTAGACTGGTCCATGTCTTTTTAAGTTACACATAGGAGTTTCTCTACAAGGTTTCGTTCAAATTTTCTACTAATACAGCCATGGCGTTCGGCGGATGCCTTTTAACTAACAGGAGGTGGTCGTCGGTCCGGAAAATAGAACAGCATCATCTGGGGACAATTTCTTAAGAGTTAATCTTGTTGGTGATTTTGTTGGCTATACAAGTACTCCATCACTTGAGGACTTTTATCTTGTAATTCCTAGGCAGGTATGTTTGAACCGTAGTGTCTTTATTTTATACAACTTGTTGGCTATTAAATTTTGTGCTACTCTATTATGTTCTTTACTTTTTCCATATTAACATTTTCCTTCATTTCTGTATGAATAAGAAGAGAAAACCCTTTCTGTTGTACGTATGATTCCATCTTGTATGCTTGATATATTATAACTTAGATTTTATATTTGAAGGGTGGTCCTGGACAGCCCCAAAACCTTGGAAATAATATTTCTATGTGGATGTTGCTGGAGAGAGTGCGATTTACATTAGATGGTCTTGAATGCAACAAGATTGGTGTCAGTTATGAGGCTTACAATGGACAACCTAACTTCTGCTCTGCACCATTATGGAGTTGCTTGCATAATCAATTATGGAACTTTTGGGAGGTTAGACTTCTTATATGAATCCGCTTCTGTTTGTACTTTGTACACATACTTGCTCCATTGCTTGGTCTGGTTGATTATGTGATTTTGAATTTTCTTGAAAAAAACTACTAAGATAATGTTATAATTAGTGTGAGTTAGAGAGGGGAAACATATCTATGAGTTAAATTGTTGAAGGAGCATTAGTTGAATCATTTTTTTTCCCTTATTGATCGGTAAACCAAGCAATAATCGTGTTTTGACTCGTTATGATGATTCGTTATGATGGCTAGAGAGTGTTTTGACTCGAATGTATAATAATCAATTGTGTGCTTCGGTGCTACCATACTTAATAAGTTAATATGTTTCATCCAGGCTGATCAGAACAGAATTCAAAGGAATCAATTACCCCTGTATGGAGTGGAAGGAAGATTTGAAAGGATAAACCAGCATCCAGTAACGATCTATTAAATATTTTTCTGTTACTATGTCATTTTAAAGCTTTTCTCTAACATCTCTCCATTATGTGCAGAATGCAGGGACTCATTCTTTCTCTATTGGGATCACTGAAGTTCTCAATTCAAATCTTTTGTTGGAACTAAGTGCTGATGATATAGAATATGTCTACCAAAGGTTCATTATATGCCTCTTAATTTATTATAATTGTAGTCCAGGGTGAGGCTACCATTTCATATTTGAATGTCAGCACACTTCATTAACAAACTTATTAGAAAAATGTTTTACTTTTTCACCTAGTGTCACATTTAAACATAGAAAAGATAAATAGTTGAACATGTCTAGTACCTTGTGTTGATAAAATAAATTAAGAGAAAAAGGTTTAAGATTCATGTCCATTTAGGATCCTTGGGAAGTTAGAAAATACTGTCATTTTTTTATTCAAAATTGAATCTTCTGTTTTCAGGAGTCCTGGAAAAATACTAAGTGTTACAATTCCAACATTTGAAGCTCTCACTCAATTTGGAACTGCTGCAATCACAACTAAGAATATTGGTAAACTGGAAGCATCATACAGCTTGACGGTATTCTCAATTTTCACATAATATTCTAGGTTAGACAAGCACTTCGATATTCAGTAGTGTTGAGCATGTTATTTAGGTTTGAGATGATTATAGTTTTAAATATTCATAGTGGAATGTTGTTCATGTAGATAAGTCATAAGTTTGCTAGGAATCTGATTCCTTTCTATTGCATGGAACACATTTTTTGATTGGTTAAAGTTAAGAATAATATTGAGAACGAACTATGTGACTTTTATATGAATTTTCTGTATTATGCTTGACTATGCATTGTTTTATAAAAGTACTATTGTACATAATATTTGAATGTCTGGAATATTTTGTAAACAACCAAAACTTCTGATTTATAAGCATGATTGTGAAAAATATTGGGGGCAATGATAAACAGATCCTACATGTACCCTTTATATTCAGAAAGTTGTTGGTTCACTGTCTTTTGCTAACTTTGGTACCTTATTGAATAATGTATAACCTTGTGATTTCACTATAAAGAGCTCTGCTCTACTATAGATTTGTTACAGGGGAAAAAATCAAGTCTAGTTAAGGTTTAAAGGTTGTATTTTTGCATTATCTGCACGTTTCGGTCCGGCCTACTCATGTATGAGGGTGCTTTTATTCTTTGTAAAGTAGAACCTTTGGCTCCTCTGTGTATAATCTTCACCTAATAAGATAATATTCTTGCACACATTTTGAACTACAGTTATCTTATGCATTAAAAGATGCATCCTAGTATTTTTTTTTTTTAACATCAATAGTCCACGATAATTTCCTAAATTTTTCACATTTGAATTTTTGTAGTTTGATTGCGCAAGAGGTGTTACCCTCATGGAGGTACCCATTTCTTGCACCAATCTGTAACGCATATGTATTTGATCCTCATTATTATGATCAAGGATATTTAAAGAATAAATTTTACGAATTTCTGGTCTCAGGAACAATTTTTTATAATGAAACCAGAAGAAGTAGCCATTCGCTCATTTAAACTGTATCTCACAACAGATCAAGCTGCAAAGTATGAATGTGCGGGTGAGGGAAAAATTATGAAAATTTATTGGTTAACAGCATGGTATCGTTGGTAGAATAGCATTACGCTCCATTGTTGAAATGCTTGTGCTTGAATGCAGCTATACTGAAGGACTCTGATTTTAATGAAGTTGATAGAGCAGAGTGCCAATTTACCACCACAGCTACAATACTGGAGAATGGGTCTCAGGTTTGGAAATAGCTTAAGACTATAATTTAACGTTCTGTCATCATTCATTCCCCATCTCCTGGGCATACATCTTATATAGGACATGTTTGAACAAAATATATGACACTTCCATACTAACAAGGAAAATCACTGTATATATTTTTCTGAAAACATCTGGATTTGACTATTGTAACTGTAATGCTTGCCGTTGTAAATGTATTTTTGAAGAAGAACTCAGGAAAGTCATAAATACCTGTAGACTGTAGTAGATACAATTAGTATCTGTTTTTAACTCTTCTTACATTTGTTTTATTTCAAGCTTATTCAGTTGTGGGTAAAAGCATAAGTTAGTAACCTATTTTCAAGCAGTAATTTATAATAAAATATTATTTTATGAGTATTTGCATGTTCTGTGTTTTACTTATTAATTTATGGTAATTATCCTTAAAAATATTGAAAAGAGTTCCAGTGTTTTCAGAAAGTTTTCTGACCTGGAAGGAAACTATTTATTGACCCTACTCCATCTAGGTTTAGTGGAATAACCGTATAACATAAAATGAATCCAGAGACCTTGCTTTTAGATAAATACTCCACTTGTTTAATGTGAGATGTTCATGATAGTTTGATTTTAAATTTTTCTTCTTTTTCTATTCCTTTTTTTTTCTCTATTATATTCCTTTTGATCCTGGCAGAAAACTGGTTTGTTAGTGACAAGTGTTTTTGCATACTTTTGTTTGTCCTTTATAAATGTTGAGTTTTTTGGTTAATCACATTGAACATTCACTTGGAACCATTGCAAAATTTGCAGATTACACCTTTTGAACCACCAAAGAGCGACATAAATGGTTTTTTTGGACCTATTCAAAGCTTATGGAAAAATCTAGGAGATAGTTTTATAGATTTCTTTACCGGAAGAATATGCAGGTATGTGTTTTAAATGAGTCAACAAATGCAGTTTTTGGCATTTTCATTTGATTTATCAGCATATTAAGACTCTACATTCGATTATACTAAGACCCTGCTTGGCACCCTATAAAGATATCATTCTGCAAAAATAGAGAACATCGTGTGGCAATGTTTGCAATAAATATATACATGTAGAGCTGTAGGTGCAAAAGCACCAGTCTTCACAAGTTGCTTTTTGCTGCAAAATAATGATGAAATCTGTCTCTTTCGTGCTCTGCTTTTATTGAATTATTACACTCTCAGAACACCAACATCGATTTAGTATTGCAATTTTTTTTCAGTATGAAATCTGTGATGCACGGATTTTATTGCTATCTTAGTATCATCCTTTATAATGAGATTAGAGATTGATTTTTTGTTGCATGTGATGTACTATGAATCTGAGTTGGCTTGCTGAGTGTCATGCGTCTTTTGAGTGAATTGTATCAAGTAAATCATCCTAATTTTAAGTTGAGATCCTTTTCTCTTTTCTAACTGCCTCTCTGCATATGGGCTTGTACTCTGTCATCTTGCTTATAATCACGTGATTATGAGCAGAAGTAAATGCTCAGGTTTCTTTGACTTCCGTTGCCACATTCAGTATATATGTTTGAGTTGGATGGTGCTGTTTGGTTTACTTTTGGCGATTTTTCCAACAGGTAATTTTTTTTTTTAGTTCGTCAGTCACTGATAGTTGTTGTACTAACAAGGACAAATGAGTAATTGGTTGCATTTGGAGTTGCAGTGGTTGTTCTTCTGTGGCTTTTACATCAAAAGGGAATATTTGATCCTCTTTATGAATGGTGGGAGGATCATGTGGAGTTAGGGAAGCAAAGACCTGTAGATCCAAGGCATGGAACAGATGGTGGCCTCTCCTACTCCTATCCCCATAAACATGGTAGGCTGGAAGGGAGGCACTATAAGGTTCACAACAAGCAAAGAAGTAGTCACCATGCTCATCATAGGCTGAATAGACATGGCCATCTTGAACAGGGTACTGAATATTATCACCATACGCATGATGATCATCTCCACCATGTTCATAGAGACAGACACAAACATACACGTCGTAAGAACTTGGGTATCATGCTGCATGATTACTCAGAGAAGGGAGTTTTACCCTCTTTTAAGGAAAGAAAAGACAGTCCAATGGATGAATATTTTGAGCGTCGTAGACCGAAAAAAGAAAAAGGACATGTCTAGCGAAGCCACAGATAAACCACATAGAAGAATTGTAGAGTCATGTGCCACAGGGGCCATATATATTAATTTGTAACCCGAATATAGTTAAATTGGTCACATTGGAAAATATTAATGCAATGTTGCTTGTAAACTTTGACATGGTGACACCTTTGGAAGTTTCAATTTTTTCTTTCCTTTCTCTTTTGTTTTGTTTTGTTTTTTTTTTTTTCTATTTCCATCCTTTCATTCATTTGCATTTCTATAAGTTGTCTGGGCAGGATTCGCACGAATGGGAACAAAAATTTACAAAAAATTGTAAGAAACCCAAGTGGGAATTCACTTTAGCTGGATAATGGCTTGAGAAGAAAATGATAATAGTTCCCTCCCTTGATCTACACTGTGCGAAGGTATTGTATACATTTTTTTTCAAGCATTCTTGTATTGGAAACTCTTGGTATAGTGTATCTATTCACACATGAAACTTGTATATCCATCTTTCTGTTTTGCTGAAGGTGTATATCCTGTGCCATACTTCTATTTATTCTTCTTGGAAACCCGAATGTGAAAACCATCTGGAAACGACAAACCAGGAGTACGAACAATATTCCCTCCCTTTACTGCTGTCCACCTGTTAAATTTAAATGCAATAAGGATAAATCTTTCTCTTTTCGTTTATCCATTTACTGAATTTATATCTATGTGTAGTAGCCACTATCACATCTTTCTGTTATAGATTTGTGTACCTGTACTGTGTAACCAAGCAATGCAGAAAGACGGCCATCTGCACCTTAGTGAATTCTGTTCCAACGCAGAATCTCATTCCACCCCCAAAAGCCATAAAATGCTTGGAAGCACCATTTGATTCCATTCCCTGTGTAAACATTGATTGTATTGAAATGACAACTCACTAGACAAGTGCAAAGTGAATGCAGTCATGTAGGTTAACCATTTCCTTTAATTGGCAATGTATTGCATGCTATGGAACAAAGGTAAAAAGTTGAGTTCAGTGACCAACCTTCCATCTCCCGGGATTGAACTCAAGGGGATTTTCGTATTTGGCAGGATTTAAGTGTACAGCTGGAGGACAGACCATAATTGCCCAACCTGCTGGAATTGTATAACCTGCATTATTCATGATAGATGTTAGTTTTGTTTATTTTTGGATGAATGGTATCATATTGTTCGAAACTGATTCAAAATTAGTGTACCCTTTATTTCTATATCTCGCATTGCCTTTCTGAAAATCCCTGGGACAATATTTGCTAGCCTGACTACTTCATTGATAACCTGCAGTTTCAGTGAAGTTGTGACTTAGTTAACGAAGAAAACCTCTGAAGGGAATTCAAGGTACACGTAGGTGTAACAAACATCAGGTTAGATTGCTCTACACACCTGAGCGGTATATGTCATTGATTTATATTCTTTCCATGTGAGTTTTGCATCCTCATTTTCCCTGTTTCTGACAATTGTCTCGTGCTCTTCCTGATAAGTAATAAGTGATAAGACCATGTCATTTCGGCAACAAGTAAACAAACAGAAAAGGTGTAAGCTCAGGGATTGGAATAGACTGAGTACTCTAAATCTGGTTCACACACCGTTAGTTCCTTCAGCACGTGAGGGTGGTCTGTAAGAATTTTAATTAGCGAGTTGAACACAATGTGTCGGCAGTCGACACTGGCCTGTCTGGCCACCATGTGTAGTTGTGCACCAAAATAGTCACAACAAATATGGGTAACAACTCTCCAACTCATGTACACTAGACGTGTGGATGAGACGTAAATCCAGTTCACAGTACTCAACATCAGTTTTCTTTTGGTTAGTTGGTCTGGCCCCAATATTTCCCTCACCTACGTACCTATCAATTACAGATTCTGGTTAAATTATTTATCCCTTACATAGGAAGAGTTTTATACTGTATGGTGTTTGCTACTTTGCTTGCTTTGGTCTTTTATTGCCTGGTCCTTGTTATTGATAGAGTCACATTAGTGTTTGGCATTAACTTCAGGAGTTCAGGTATAGGTAAGGAGATTGGTGGTGCTTTGACATGGTGCTCGTTACGCAATACTTTGACACAATGAAGTAGATTGGTACTGCCTCTAAATATTTTGCTGTATTCACCAATCATGGACCTGGTGTTGTTCGTGATGTTGCCACCCAGATCATAGTGCTTCTCATTTTATCTAGGTTCTAGTTATTATATGTTTGATCTATACAAAGTTTGTGTTGATCTCTATATATGCAAGTTCCTTTTAGTGCAGACATCATCATGTACATTTTTATTTCATAGATAAGTTATTGTATTCTCTCCCTAAAGAAGAATACTTCAACGACTAGCTATTAAATCTCGCGGTAAATCAAATTCAAGTATTTCATTATCACCAAAGATAGACAAGGCCTCTTCTTCTTCTTCTTTATCTAACATGCTTACATACAACATCTGAAACAACTTCACACCAAGTTGATTAGAAATAGGAGCCCCAACACTGACATAAGCATTCGCTATTAGTTCTATTGCTTTCAATGTTATTTGTTTGATTTTATGCCTCATTTTATATTGAATTGCTAATTAGACTTTAGAGTGAAGAATATAAAGTTTACTTGTAATTGAACAATGGGTCTAGATACTCAAATGTCCTTCAAATTTTGAAGAGATTTTCCATCAATTCAATAAGCAATACCAATGTATGTCTACTCATGTGTGTGATTGATGAAAAATATTAGTGATATAACTATGTTTGCGGAAATAATGCCCTTTTAAATAGTTAATCTAGAGATAAAGGCTTATGCTAGTAACTTATACTGATAAGATGATTCATCATACTTGATACATCATCAGGGTGAAAGTGATTATCTCCAGGGCCAACAGCTGGTATTCTTCAGGTATGTCAGCTATCGTCAATAATATTTTGCCCGGATAGCTAGAACATATTTCAGAGTAAAAAAACATTGAAACTTGTAGAAATTTTTTGTTTGAACTGGATAATATATTTGCGTGTCTTCACAAAACTCTAGGGTGGCAACCGACAAAGTGCATTGGTGTTGTGCACAATTATATAGAAGGCGCATTGAACTGTTTGTTCAATTCATGAAATTTTCCTCAGACTTTCTTTGCTATCTGGTTTTGAATATGTTCCAACCATACTTACTCCTGTCACAAAATACTGCAGTAGACACACGCAATGGTTGTTCCCAGCTTTGTAGAGAAAAAAATCAACATACCACCTGTGTTGATTGGACATTCATTTGGTGGACTAATTGTTCAGTCTTACATCTCGGATATAAGGAACACAAGTTTTTTCAGGTGATTTTTGTTTTTGGTTATGGAAGATTCATGTTTGTTTTTATTATTACTAATTAGTTTAAAACAAAACTCTTATTGTTGCAGCTAGAACGTAATGAATAAGAGAAGAGAAACTGGACCGATCACACCCTGCCACATTTAGGAAGCATATAGAAGACTCAAACTCGAAGGAAAAATCCAAAGAAATCACTCCAAGGCTTTTCCAATGGATAGAGGATAGATCCAGTCAAGTGATGATGTAGTTTTGATTATTGAATTATGTGCGTTAAATTGTTTGACAGATTTGCCATATATTGTCATCTTATTTTGTGTGTCTCATCACAATAGCTCATGTAATTGTTTCAATATTCTCATTTGTATATAGCGTCTTTGACCCTCCTTGAATGAAATTGTTGTCATATAAACTGCTGGGAGTTTGTAGGTTGTTGTTGATATGGCTGTGACACAACCTGTTGTGGAGGCTGCCTTCCTTGCATCTGCTTCTATGTGTTGGAAAGAATATTTGACAGAGCACCTTGTCCCACTGAGTTCTGTTATATACCAGAAATATTTTGCAGGTGGAACTCTAGCCAATAGCATTTGACATGTTGGATGGAATAAGACCAGTTGCAGATGGAAATGCAGATTGCAAACCACTAGAGCTTTGAATTCCTCCTGATGTGGTGATATTTTGAATGTTCTAGACTTTTGGGACAAAAGTTGCTGACGTGTTTGAGAGAGAGATTTTGCTTAACAAAATTTCATTTAAGTGTAATTTAAATTTTAAACAACTCTCTACAATAAAAAGGATAAAATAGACATTTAGTAGTCATTAAGCACTTCATGCAACAAACATTATTAGTGGTCCAGCACTTAATTAAGTGTTGTATTCAGCATTTGTATTAAGTTCAATTAAGTGTACAAGTGATTAAGCAGCGTATTCAACCATTTAGAGCTTAACTTAAGAAAAAACAAACAGCACCTTACCCTTTTCTAAAGGGTTGAGGGTCGGGTTCATAGGTCGGGCCCTAAGGCTTGACAATTTTCAACGGTGTATTTCACTAAATATAAATGAATTTACAATGTAATTCCAATAATAAAAAACAAATTTAACCAAATTTAGAATATATTAAATCTTCAGAAATTGCCTGTAGGTAACTACATGTACATTCTCAAAATAGATGTCTACTATTATTACATAAACAAGATCATCACATCTACATAAACAAGATCAACATTACATTATCACTACACCAGAACTTAAGTTTTGTAACAACATTTTGCCGTTAGTATAATTTTTAGTAACGGTAACAATGCGTTAGCATATCGGTGTTCGTATTTACTAACGGGTGTTTTTGTAACGGTATATTGTTGTTAGTATGCCCATTTTACTAACATCATTTTGTTGTTATTAGTTTCTTACCGTATTTAGGCGTTAGTAGATTTTGTTACTATATTCTAACAGTAACACGTTACTAACGGTAATATGTCGCTACGAATCTGGAATGTCTTTTCAAAAAAAAAAAAAAAAAAAATGGCTGCAAATGCAACCCAACATCACCACTGACATTTCTGTACAAGTAATCAAAACTTAATAGGTTTGCCATAAAAATACAAAACTTACAAAACCTACTAAGAATTGCAATTAATATTTTAATAATTTAGAGAACACAATATCATTACATGGACATATTACACTTGCTATATAAACAAAAAATGATGACATATTAAATCCTGATTCATAATCAAATTGATGACATATGAATGTAGCGATTCATTTCTTATAACTTGTACACAACATAGAAGTATAAAACCAACAGAAACAAACCAGTTGGACCATCCAGAAACATACCGTGGCAAAAAACCAAACTGCATATATTAACTTGACCATAAGATGAGAAAAGCATTAGATTCTTCCATCTCTTCAAAATACATATGGTATCCTGAATACATGAAATAAAACTAATTAGAATGAAAGGAAGAGACACCAAAAATCTTTTTAAACTCATTTACAACATTAAATTGCTTCAAATTGCTAAAATACTATCTGTAAGGCTCGACAATTAAAACATAATAGAATATAAACAATATTCATTGAATTGCCAATAAGGACAAGAACACTATGATGACCGCATATGTCCAAGACAAGCACATGCACAGATATAAAGAAAAAAGGTCCACATAAGTCTAACCTTATTAACAATCCAGAGCAAAACCGAGCACATGCTTAGATGAACTAAAAAAGAGATGTAGCACAGTGATAACAAGAGTTAAGTCTCAAAGTATGAATGACACTTAACTCTATTATTAGATTGCTCTAGCGGCTTCAAATATCTCAGCTTTGCGTTTGCAAACAACTCTCAAGATAGTTAACGAAGGATTTTTCGTCTGTGGCCGTATTCTGGTTTGCCTCAAATATTACCTGCATTCAAGTTAATAAGAGTGCTTAGTTAAACCTTTTAATAGCAGTGATACTCATTATACATGTCAATTTATTTAATATAGGATTCCAAAAATTCAAAAATATACTTTGACTAATACATGGGATCAGAAGGCATTGGGTCTAAGTTGAGCGCGTTGTTGCTTTAGTTAAGCTAGTAACCAGCTTGCTAACTTTGTGTCTTTTAGGGATAAAAGTCACATAAACCATACTGCATCAGCCACAAATGCAAAGTTATTAATGACAAGGCCCTCATAATCTCACATGGCATTCTCTTTTCTGTTGACAATGAATCATGCTTATCAATTGCTACAAGTCAAAAACAAATTAACACACAACCTACATCAAATGTTTAAATATGGTAACATTATTAAATGGATGGGCAAAAGCACAAGTAATCAAGTATTGACCCGAATAACCCATACGCTTATCATTGATTAAAAACAACAAATCAAATGTAGTAGAACCTGCATAATAAATGTTCATAAGTGCCTAGTAAGCAAGGTGAGTCATTTAATTCTTACCTTTCTACCAAACAGCTGTGTCTTTCCTAAACCTCATTTCATAGAACATTGGGATGTCTGTGTGTCCATCAGTACCTGGTCAGCAAGACAGGTCATTTAAAATTTAGAACCTTTCTACCAAATGGTTGTCTATCTTATACTTCATTTCATTTCATAATATCACACGTACCTGGTGAGCAAGACAAGCCCTGATTCAATACATTACATAAAGTGAGAATCGTCTACATCAACTATCGTAATTTTACAGATCTTTCACCTGCAATGAAATATTCAATAAATTACACCTGAATTAAGAACCTTTAACAATTGATGCAAACATTATATTTCTGACCGACCAGGAGTGCTCAACTGCAGAAGATAAATAGGTTTATTGAACATATTTTAGTACATCTAAACAAGTGTTCTAAGTGACACATAACAAAAAAACAAAAGGAATCCAATGGACACTAAAGTTGTTGAACTGCTGGAAACCCTTGGCATTTTTCCATACTACAACAACTCTCTGAATAGAATGCACAAGCTATTAAAATGCATCTTTTTTTTTCAAATGTACAAAGGTGATTGAATTATGGCAGGTTCTATTTGGAAGTACCACCCAGATTTGGGACCTGGTCCGGGGGCAAATAAGGTGGAAACTTTTCTTGCAGGTTGGCCATAACTGGGAAGTGATGAACTAAGTAATGCTATTGGGGCAATGGCACCTTATGCTATCCTATGGATGATATGGACTATACGGAATGAGTGAATATTCAGCAATTGCAAGTTTCGACAGCAGAGAAGCCGCAAGAAGAATTAGAGCAACAGTTTGGGGATGGCTCGAAGTGGACAAGGTGAAACTGCAGCACAAAACATGCCACAGTTTCAGGGAAATAGGCCAGGGGTGGGAACATCTATTCTCTGGTGCAGGACAACACTGGCAGACACAGTAACTACTCTTGGACTGTAAAGTTTTAGGCAACCATGTTTTAAGTCTGGTTGGTATGTGCTTTTGTATTGTAGGTTCTCTTCTGTGTAACCTGACGGGGATTCACCTATTGATCAGGGTTGTAAAGTTTGAATGTTACTCAATAAAATTCTATTTCATACCAAAAAAAAAAAAAAAAATCCTTGATAAAGCTATGCTTAAGGACACCTTGATTACTCCAATTAGATCCATCACAGTAATGATGGCATACAAAGACTTACAGTTGCTTCAATTGTTATATACTATCACATTACAAAATCAATTGGCTTAATAAAAACGACCACAATTAACAAACTAAGGAATTATGGTTTCATCTACGACTTGCAAAAATGTAAGCATAACTTCCAAAATTTTAAGTTGCTTTAATTCTAAAGTAGGAAAAGAAATTGAAGAAAATTCCAAATTATCAAAGATAGAAAACATTACCTGAAAAGTACACCAAAAAACACTATCTACTATCTAGCACAAAGAAGAAAACCCTACTTGATTTTAAATCGGAATCAATTGAACAACCAAATCCAATTATGAACTATTTTATACGAAGAGCGCAAGAGCAAGGGGGGAAGAACAAAAAGCATTCAAGAGAAATAAAATACAAACAATTTGAGAGATGGTGAAAGCGTTGATAGGAGAAGAAAGCTCATTCTCGGTTGGAGTCTTGGAGAAGGAGAAGACAGAGCTGAGGGTTGGGAGGCCTTGTTTTCCATGACGTGATTAAATTTGATCTGGTGAATATAATCAGTAACACATACAGACTGTTACTATGATTTTTCTTTACCATTAGAAAATAATTCAGAATATTATTTATTTAAGACTAACGGATTTTAGGCTATACTAATGGTATTACGACGTTGCAAGCTTTCTAACGGTTAAATGTCGTTAGAAATTTGAAAAAGCCTACGTTAGAAAAATGTAGTTTTGGTGTAGTGTATACTGCTCATATATGTAATTACAATTAAAAAAAAAAAAAAAAAAAGTATATCATCATTTGAAAGCACTAGATTTTTGGATACTTTATAATCTTTTACTAGCTTTTGAGCCCGTCTGTTGGACGGGAAGCTTGAAAGAATATTTTGATAGTGTAATAGTCATGATGTTTGAAATTTTTTGTTTAAGTTTCGAATAAAAACTGATTTTGTGTTAGTAAGAAAGACTAATAATCAGCTACATATCACTTATACATTTCGAACGACATATCACTTGGGTATTGTCTGATCTGCATTGCAAAATTGACACTACACAAAGCATATGAGATCTATAATCTCTGTAAGCACATTTAAAATTCAGCCATTATAGATAGTACAATATAATATTAGTAGAATAATAAGCATGTCATAATAGTCATAAAAAAAACAGTATACAATATAATATTAATAAAATAAGTATCAGTCTTTCATTGTTTCCACACGATCTTTAAAGTCGAGGTCTTGCTCATCCGCTACCAGCATCACAGTTTCCTGTGGCTTCTTTTACCCTTAGCAAGGCTAGAAGTCCACACCTACATCATCCACTTCTTCTAAATGGACTTCATTTATTGATGGGGAGGTTCCCTATAATAGATTTACAAAATGTATTGTTAGTATGAGCGCACCGACACATTACATGCACTTGAGATTTTGACTAATACCCTTTGAGTGAACTAAAGATAATATATATAATAGAACTTGGATATTTACCATATTGTGAACATCTTGGACAACATTGCTCTGACTTGAACATGCATAATCTGTTGTGTCTTCTACAACCCTTTTCATTTTCTGGTCGACAATGTTTTCTGCAACCGTTTTCATTTTGTCGTCAACCTACATATATAATTAACTAACTGTCAGGGTATTTGATCAAGAACATATGTAAATAATGCATCTAACATATAGAGATGTACCCCAATCTGTTTTGGGAAATGCTTGGACTCTATTTCTTCATCTACGGTTAAGACTTTCGATGTTGTAAATGAGGGAACCTCACTATCATCACGCCTATTGAAGTCACTGATTTTTATTTCAAAAATAAATTCCAAACCAACCAGCTTCTCCAATATATCCTTCACAGCTTCCGCACCATTGTCCTATAAAATTTTCGTATTAGATTCTATAGTGAACCACATTCATTTTATAAGAAAATGGAAAGAACATTTTATACCATTGTATTTAAGTCCACCCCTTTCTGTAACTGGCCGCTTCAACAAACGTTCAACCTCTCTATCAAATATAGATATCAAGGATGAATATGTGTGATCTCGAACCCGAACAATTATTTTGTACCTATTAGAAAAAATAATTTTTTTTTTATATTTTAAAAAAGGCTTCATTAGCTTCATTAATCTTACTTGTGTGTACTGAGAATAAAAAAAACAATACCTTGCAACTGGATAATCGATAAAGTCCATACAGTTGTTACACCAATGCTTGGTACCTCTCTGAACAACTTTCTTACGACAATCATTGCTAGTGCAAGAGAAATAAAAAGGCTCGAAATCATATATAATCTCAGAAATGGTAGCCCTGAAAGTAATCTTTTCTCCCTGCAGCATTTGTAAGTTGCATTTAAATGAGAACCATATTTAGTAATCCCTTAGCATAAGTTTTATTAATTTTTATTTCTATTTTTTTTTTTGAAAAACACAATAGCAAACTCACAATGGATGCATATGGTACTGTTTGCACAATCTCAACCAATGTTTTTCTATTGTGGACCATCCTTTCCTCTAGAGTGATGGCTGTTGACGATGCATCGATCAGTTGGACTGTGTTTTCTTCATTACTGCAAAGTTATATAAATTAATCGATATAAACTTCTCATATTTAAGCCATATTAAAAGTCACATGTAAAACTTTGATGGAAACATATTTTGAACCTGTCCATGCGCAAAGAAGCAACTTCAGAAATATCAAGATTAACATATAGCTTTGTAGCAGTAGTTGATGAGACTGAATATTCCCCTAGGACAAAAGAAAGTGAAATAACCAAGATTTAATGGGGTTTGATTGATGCACATGCAGTGTTAAATAAATTCCACAAACTGCTTACCTTCTCTTCCAGAAGAACCATATCAATTCGCAAGGTGTCTTCCTGACTCTCAAAATAACATTCCATTTTTTTGAAATACGGACTTTAACCTTCCATCGCTCCGAACTATCATTGACTTCAGATAGATAGTGATAGTCGGTGCAAGCCATTTTCTATTGACACTTGTCTGCAATAACAGAATTTTATCAAAACAGTTTATCAACATCAAGGCATTGAAATTTGAAATAGAAATTTGTATGATGGAGATTAGCATTACTGTAATTTTTAGATAACAACATCTAGTTTTCAAAAATTAAAAATACCAAAAATGAGTTCCCAAACTCTGAATAAGGATGATTTAAAATCAAAATAGAAAAACAATCATGCCAATTGAAACAGATTCATTTAGGTAAAAACAAAATTTAGAAAACAGATGCAAGCATGTGATTTGTAATGAATACAAAATTATTCAATCTTCTCTTAGTATAAACCGAACCAAAACTATAAGTAATTCAAAATGTAGTGAATGTGAATCATGCCAATAAAGAAACCAAGAATTAGAAAGGCAACCACGGATTTGTACTGAATAGAAAATAATTGATGTAATATTTTGTTAGTATAAATAGCAATAAATTAGAATGAACCCAAATTGTAGTGAATCAAGCCAAAAAGGAAACTTCTCTATGTATAAATCAATCAATGATTGATGTCAAAATTAGAATGAACCCAAATTGCAGTGAATCAAGCCAGTAAGGAAACATCTCTATGTATAAATCAATCAATGATTGCTGTAATTTTAGAACATAAAAAGGAAGAATATGTACTCCATATATATCTACTAAAAATTCACACACACAAAAAGAGAAAAATAGAAACAATTGAGAATCTAACCTTCCCAAAATTATTTGTTTCTTGTTTAGCAGCAGAGGCACATGCGTTGAAGAGGAGAAGTAGAAAAGGAAAGTGACGAATTTCATTGTTGTTAATTCCTTTTATAATTCACAAAATAGCGACGAATCGTTGTGTCTTTTTGTTAAAACATGCCTGGTAAGTGGTAACACATGCCGGTTAGTGAAGATTTGCTCGGATAGTTGCGAAGTAGAGAAAAACCCGACGTTTGGATACACTTAACCAAACGATGAAACGATTGGTAAAGTAGAGAAAGAGATTTAGTAATTTTACAAAGTTATAGGGTTAAATTTGTAAATCTACTCTAATTTTGCTGACGTGGTTAGGGGATTCTGTGCTATCTTTTGAGAATTTTTTGCCCCTGGGGGCTGTGCTTTATTATAAAAGGAGAATTTTCTCTATCCTTAATAATATCCTTAGGGTTTCATTAAAATTTGGTGTGAACTAAGGGTAGTAATGAATTTAACTATAAAATATGAAAGAGCTTGATCATGGCTTAATAAGGTCATATAGGGGTCGGGCTTAGGGTCTGGTTACACATTTTAAATATAGGCCCTAGCCCTACCCTTATATACATTATATACATTAGGGTCGACCTGACCTTTAAAATTGGGAGTGCTTAACTTGGAGGGTTTTTTCATCGAAAAGGCCGAGCCGAATAGGGTCGGGCCAAGGGCCTAAGGGCCGTTTTAACAGGCCTAGTTTCAGCTTCGGTTAATCGGCTAACCATTGACACCCCTAGTGGTGTGGGAAACATGGGGGGGGGGGGGGGGGGGGGTCAGAAATGACGTGATTTTTAGGCAAGATAATCTGGATATTGGGAAACTTGTGATGAAGGGGATGATCTGGGACTGGCTCAAGATGTCAAATATGGGTGTGTAACTGAAGAAACATCACAACTTTTACAGATCTGGTGCTACGGTACGGTGGAATTCACTAGTTGTAGACAACTTGTGACATTGTTAGCCGATTATTAATAATAATAATAATAATAATAATAAGGAAATCATACTGACACCCGTTCTTGATTAAGAACTATCCCAAATCTTATAAGCAACCCTTAAAAAATTGTGAGCACCTTAACACACTTAAGTGATAAGAGCAAGCTTTTTTTTTTTTTTTTTGTAATAAAATACTAGCTTCTATTTATATCAACCATATCTAGGATAAACACTAGATCGATATGTTATCCAAGTACAACAAATGCCCCATCTCAGCGCCAAGATGCAAAAACCAACTATTAGTACATGGCCCATATATTGCCCTTTTAGCTAACAAATCTGCAGGTTGATTACCCTGCCCCTTAGAACACGTTGAAAGTTTACATCACACCATTTACACAAGTATATTTACAATCTTCCATTATATTATCAAAATACCATGTTGTTGAGTACTTTCCTTGCATAACCTTTACCACAAAAGATGAGTTAAATTCAGTCTGAACTTAGTTAGTTACAAGTCCCTAATCAAAGTCAATATATTCGCGAGTGTCCACCATTCGGCCATTGCATTTGTACATTGCCCAACCTGGTTTGAAAGTTCTGAGCATTAGGAAACAAACTTTGCTGACGATAATTTGCTAAGACATGATATAACCGATCATGGATATTTTCAGCTTCAATTCTTCGATTGTTCCATGTAAAATTTGTCCCATATCCTTCAATTTCTTTGAAATCGCATTCATTCACAACCTCATTCAGCTTAGATAATTGAAACGAAGATGGGGTAGAACCACCTTGTTTATCATCAGAGAAAACTAGGGTATTAAAATCTTCCACTCTTCTTCTCTCTCCTCTTCCATCTTCCTCAACAAGCCCAACTACCAATCTTAGTTGAAATTAAATAAATATTCCTGAACTTTAATTGAATTATAAGCATAATATATGCACACATTCTTGAATAAAATTTGTTTTATGGTTTCTTGACATTAATGGTATATCACAGGGGAAATTCATATCAGCATAACAATTGTCAGTGATTTTCAATCAATATCAAACTGGTTTTCTTGACATTAATGGTTACACACTTCATTGAGATTCAATCATCAGCCATGAAAATGATTTCATTCCTTAATCTATTATACTCTATTAAAACGGAAAATAACCCTAAGAAAATATCTCTTCAATTAGGCTATCAATTAGATTGAAAAATGATAGCTTAATTGAAGAGAATTTTGATTAAGTTTAGATATATTTGTAATTACGCAAAAGTGGACCACCATCGCAGATATAATCAAGCCCAATTAAACCAAATCATGGGCATAATTAAGCCCAATAAAAAAAATTAAAAATATACTGAATCCCAAGTATAATCAAGTCCAACTCGTACTCTATTAAAGAAGAAAATACCCTAAGAAAATATCTCTTCAATTAGGCTATCAATTAGATTGAAATTGATAGTCTAATGGAAGAGAATTTTGATTAAGTTTGGATATATTTGTAATTACGCAAAAGTGGACCACCATCACAGATATAATCAAGCCCAATTAAACCAAATCATGGGCATAATTAAGCCCAATAAAAAAAAATTAAAAGTATACCGAATCCCAAGTATAATCAAGTCCAACTCGTACTCTATTAAAGAAGAAAATACCCTAAGAAAATATCTCTTCAATTAGGCTATCAATTAGATGAAATTGATAGTCTAATGGAAGAGAATTTTGATTAAGTTTGGATATATTTGTAATTACGCAAAAGTGGACCACCATCACAGATATAATCAAGCCTAATTAAACCAAATCATGGGCATAATTAAGCCCAATAAAAAAAATTAAAAGTATACCCAATCCCAAGTATAATCAAGTCCAGCCCATACCCAATTGGACTAAATCATGGGCATAATTAAGCCCAGTAAAAAAAAATTAAAAGTATACCTAATCCCAAGTAGAATATAATACTATAAAACCTCAATAAATTAATAGCCTTGGGACAAGAAAAAATTATAAATTAAACGAGATATTAATTCATCGATTAATTAATAAACTATTAATTTACATAAGTAACAGCATATTTTCATGTATATCTTTTTTTTGGGGGGGGGGGAGGGGGCTAACATAATGAAGTTGGACAATCGTTTTATTCTAGAACCCGTTCCACGAAGAGAAGCACTAAAATCGATAATGATATTGGAATAATTTCTTCTTGCAATACAAAATACAACACCAGATCAACTTATCACACTACAAAAATTCAGAGACGAGGTTCAAACCAAAATCAATTTGGAGAAAAAAACAAATAACAATTGACTTTTATTATAAAAAAATATAAAATATATTTATATATTTAAAAAAATAATTTATATATTAGTTGGGCCTTCAAGGATTTTTCTAAAATGTATTATCTAATAAATTTAGCGAAATATTAATTTATCAACCTATGCCCAAGTTGGGACCAGCCAAAAATATTATTTAAAGGAGATAATTAATTTATCGAGTATTATCTTATCGAGATTTTACTGTATCTCTTCAATTAGGCTGAAATTGATAACCTAATTGAAGAGAAATTCATTCAATTTTGAGTATTTTTGTAACTACACAAAATAAATAAAAATGGGTCAATATGTAATTTCACATATTAAATACAACAACCTTCATAAGTAACCCTAAGTCGAATTCTTTATAAGCAGTAAACCACATTATCACCACCAAATCTAATACCAGTAATTGACTACCATTGATAAAATGCCCTAACTCGAATTTTTTTCAATTTAACAATTTTAACTTCAATAAGTTTACCAGTAATCTTTTTTGAATAAGTAGCTAAATAATTATCTAGTAGAAGTAGTGATTTACATTGAAATCACCAGATGATTTACTACGTTTGTACAACTTTTGCATCTATTATACTCTATTAAAGCTGAAAATACCCTTAAAAAAATATCTCTTCAATTAGATTGAAATCAACAGCTAATTGTTGATATACGTTTCCACATGTAAATTGAAAGGGGTAGGGGTCCCCTCAACCCCGCTTGCCAATTAAAAAAAAAATAAAAATTAATAGCCTAATTGAAGAGAATTTTGATTGAGTTTGGGTATATTTGTAATTACGCAAAAGTGGACCACCATCACAGATATAATCACGCACAATAAAAAAATTTAAAAGTATACCCAATCCCAAGTATAATCAAGTCCAGCCCGTACGCAGTTGGACCAAATCACAAGCATAATTAAATCCAGTAAAAAAAATTAAAAGTATACTCAATCCCAAGTATAATAAAGTCCAGCCCGTACAAAACATACAGTAAAACCTCGATAAATTAATAGGCTTGGAACTAGAGAAAATTATTAATTAAATAAGATATCAATTCATCTATTAATTTACATAATTAACAGTATATTTTTATGTATATCTTTCCTTTTTTAAGGGGGGGCCTAACATGATGAAACTGGACAATCGTTTTATTCTAAAACCCGTTCCACGAAAAGAAGCACTAAAATCGATAATGATATTGGAATAATTTCTTCTTGTAATACAAAATATAACACCAGATCAATTTATCACACTACAAAAATTCAGAGACGGGGTTCAAACCAAAATTAATTTTGAGAAAAAACAAGCAACAATTGACTTTAATTATAAAAAAATATCAAATATATTTGTATATCGAAAAAATATTAATTTATATATTAGTTGGGTGTTCAAGGATTTTTCTAAAATGTATTTTCTAATAAATTTAGCGAAATATTAATCTATTAACATATACCCAAGTTGGGACCAGCCAAAAATATTATTTAAAGGAGATAATT
Organism: Aquilegia eximia; assembly: GCA_023053565.1. Taxonomy (NCBI): domain Eukaryota; kingdom Viridiplantae; phylum Streptophyta; class Magnoliopsida; order Ranunculales; family Ranunculaceae; genus Aquilegia; species Aquilegia eximia. The sequence continues at coordinate 9,212,377 of JALIGU010000010.1, forward strand.
AATTTATCGGGTATTATCTTATCGAGGTTTTACTGTATCTCTTCAATTAGGCTGAAATTGATAACTTAATCGAAGAGAAATTCAAAACTCACCAAGATTTACATTGAAATCACCAGATGATTTATTATGTTTATACAACTTCTCCATCTTCCTCTTCACTCAAACTCTATGTCTGCTTATATGCTTATATTGTATATTTGATGTTTGTTGAAGATCTCTCGACGACACAGAAATCAAAACTCACCAGTATTCTAAGTCAAATGGGCAGCTATGCAAGTTTATTAATAAGATCATTAATAATATTAATATGATATTATTGTGGACACACGTCAAACATGTTTGTGATGGTCATTTTCAAGTACATTCTCAATTTGACAAAAAGTATATTTTGCAGGAATATGGAGAACCAGTAATCTATTTCTTTTCCTTGCACTTAGTAGGTATTGACAAAAAGTAAATGAAAATAGAAAATAAACTCCAATAAAGATGATGATATAATCTTCAATACATTTCAATGGTGGGGATACGAAAATAGACCCAAGTAGCAGTAAGACTTATTTACAGCAATTTCATGAAATTTGAGTTTCCCTTAATTTATGATCTAATGTACGTAAATGTGTTGCAGATGAGACTATATCAAAAAATGTCGCAAGATTCACACAGACATGGATTGTATGGTTGCCTTCCGGAAATGCTTAACTACATAGGCGTAACGGAATCTCTCTGTCACATTACAAGTAAGTCATCTTTATCATCATAATAGTTTGTTAAATATTTCGAATTTTCATGATGTTAATTGTTACAAGCCAATTACGAGACGCTCGACTGCTAATGGACTACTGTGAAAAGATTGTTTCCCGAAGTAATGAAGCCTCAACAACCGAGCCAGACTAAATTCTAATTGAGACTTTGAGAATTGAGAGGACTGCAAAATCCCATTCTCCTGGATATCTTCAAATGTTTTGGGTTTAATTTCCATGTATATATAATAATCATTTAATTTCAATACTCAAAGATTTATAATAATTCTAAATGAAATCATACCAGATCATAGACTTTTGAAACGGGCTAAACAAAATATTACAAGTTACAAACCCCCCCCCCAAAAAAAAAAAAAACTCTAAAACACGGGCCGTGTAACTAAACCATATCAACATTTTTTTGTTTGGAGTTAGGGTGGATCTTAACACCTAGATGAATTTTTTTTTTTTAGGAGTGCTCTAGGAGCCACTTCACAAAACAAAAATATATAGGGAAGTATTTGACATTTGAGATTGTTATGAAAAAGTGCAAGTAATTTTGAATTCTTGGTAATCACAATCTTTTTTTCTAGTTAAACCTACTTTAGTTATTACTCCAGTTGTTTATTTATTTTAGTGGTTGAAGGAAGCTTGTTGGACGTTGGTAGGTTGATAAAGCAGAAAAGAATTGAAATATAAAATTAATGAAGAAAACAAAGGACATAACTTAAAAAATTAAAAGTAATCCCGAATCCCACATTTCTTGCTGAAGTGAGGAGGGTTTCTTTCTTTCTTTCTTTCTAAAAACTATTTAACTCTCCATCTCAGATCTCTCTCTTCTAGGTCTTTAAACCCTAAACCCCCTTCTTCCCAATTTCTTCTTAGCCGTTAAATTCCACCATTTCCCGCCATTTCTCTTTCTCTGTGTGTTCATTTGATCCAATTAGAAAGAAATGTCTGTTGTTGAAATTGAACCAAAGGTGGGAGAAGAGAAGAAGAAGAATGTAGAAGAAGAAGAGAAGGGTGGGGAGTTGCTTTTCTGTGGAGCAACAGCTTGGGACATGATTGGTCGAAAGGTTCCTGCTGAATCTAATTTGATTTCGCCTACTCGATTGCGTCCCCTTGTTGGTGTTAATATACGCTTTGTTGCTGCTGGTTGCAGTAAGTTAAACTATGCTTGTTTTAATACACATTTATGTAAATTTCATAGCATCTGTTTAGTAGAATATTTATGGATGGGTGGATTGCTTGAATGAATGTATAGCATCTGCTCATTGTGTTGCATTGGACGTTGAAGGCCGCTGCTATACGTGGGGACGCAATAAGGTACTCATTTTGTGTTTTGATAAATAACAACTTGTTCATAATTTATAAAATACCTTTTCTTTAATGAAACTTTTTCTTTATTTATTTACTATGTTTCTAAACAAGATTTATGGGTTTGTAGAATGGACAATTGGGACATGGAGATATGATTCAACGTGATAGGCCAACGGTTGTGTCTGGGCTATCAAAGTAATTCACAACAGTTCATTTACTTGATTTTCCTACATTCTAACCGTATAAAATAAACCTTATATGTTTAATGTTCTTCAATTATAGTTTCAATATATTGCAATTAAAGTTTGAGACAAACCAGTAATGCTTGTAGTGTTTAGGGTTTTTTTTCTTCGAAAATTCATGATTTTATTGATGCCCAAATAACATGTGCAAAAGTGGAGGACAAACACGCTACAAATTGCGCCATAAGTGCTTTTCTCAGAGACTTCATTCGGTTTTCATATTGTTCATAAAGCATGACAATCCTAAGCAATACTGATTATTATGATGCTTACTTTTCTTTTCTTTTCTTTATTTCTTTTTTGCAAGAAGTGGGGTTAGGAAGACCTGATATAAATCAAATCTGAGTTACTTTTTCTTATATACTTTGCCAGTTGCATCCTCACACAAAATTACATATTCTTTTTTTAGAGAGGTAAACGAGCATAATATATTCATATCAAAAAGTTAATTACAAACAAAGCCAAGGGATGAGATATCCCTGGTCAAGGAAACAAAAGCAAAGTAAGGTAGAACAAAAAAGAAAAAACACACTAGATGTTACAATAAAACTCTACATCAAGGGTCACTTAGAACAAAATTACATGTTAGTCTCTGAAGACTGGGTTACCAAAAGGTGGTACAACTATCTGAGTAGATCCTCACACAAAATTACATGCAAGTCTCTAGAGACTGGGTTACAAAGGTACTACAACTATCTGAGTTGGATCCTAACTTCGCAATCCAGTCAGCTGCGCAATTAGTCTCTCTAACCAGTGAAGTGTGTAATAGATCTAACCAGTGACTTTTTCTCCATGTGGGCACACTAAGACCTGTAATGCAATCCACTGCCTCCTTAGAATCAGTCCTACCTGCACCTTCCTCATGTTTAGTGAACAAGCTAGTAGAAGACCAGTTTCAATAGCCTCTAGTTCAATGTAGGTCCAACAGATTTTTTGCTAAATATGTAAAAGGATCACCATTAACATTTCTGAAAATTCCAGCATAAGATCCTTCATTTCCAACCAAGCTACCGTCTGTGTTTAGCATAGAGTGGTCCTCCGTAGGGGCTTCTATTTGCAAGTAACTAGAGTTGGTCTCCAGTAATACTGGCAAGTATTTTGGCAATCAGTTGTCTGGTAAAAGCATCGTCAGACACTGAAACTTTCTGCTCTTCAAACCTCAGCACCACTTCTTAAATTATTCTTCTAAATACTTGCTGCTGATTAAGAGGTTTGTTAGGGTCCACTTTAGCAGTAGCAGCTGCACTGTAGGCCTGGTTGTTACATATAAGCGGTACTCTATTCATTTGGGCCAACATCAGGGCTATAGTGCTTGAAGAAATAGGGGTTCCAGTGTCAACAAGTCTGCCCCTAAGATGAGCTTCAGTGCATAACACACAAACTGACACTCTACAGGTACCCTGTTTAAATAGTATATCTTGTGTGCTTAGCCTCCCCATCATTACCAGCCATGTGTCCTGGGGTGTAGTCTCCATTGCATAATAGTTTGCTCCAAATTTTCTTCTCAACTATTTCTCTGAGAACAACATAAGCAGTCTTTGTAGTGAAACATCCTCTAGGGTGTAGCATCCCTACTAGGGTGTCTTTCTTATCCCCATTGCATATCTTAATTCTTAACAATAGTTACCTTCCCACTAGTTCACTACCTGAGCAATCTGAGACTTTGAGTGTGGTGATGGGCACCATTGGTGATTTATTATCGCTTGCTTCACAATAGCTCCTACTCTCAAATCTTCTTGATGTGGCTGCTCGCCCTTGGTAACACTTCGTCCATCCGTGGTTCGTGTCAGAATATTGTTACCATCAGCAGAGTGACTTAGTGAGAGGAATAACGCATACTCCTAAGTCCTAATGCCGAAAACTCCCCTTCAAATCCAGCTACAATCCTTAGGGACGTCCATAGACCACAAAACCTGTTTTTGATTAAGTTTTTGTGGACTCACTCAGCCTAAATAGATCCTTTCTTAGCAGCAATACAGAAGACATGTTTGTCAACTCCTGTAATGTTCCGTGTTCTGATGTTTGTCACACCCAGCCCACCTTCTTTCCTCGGCCTACAAACTTTCTTTGAAGCAATTTTGTTGCACTTTCCTTTTGAATCAGCTCGTTCCCATAAAAGCCTGCTATTAGTACTATTGATGGTTCTTACAACGGCTTTGGGAAGAATGAAAACACGGTTCCAGTAAAGGTGCTTGTTTGATAAGACCGAGTTGAACTCTTCCTGCATAAGTGAGATATCGAGCTGCCCAAGAGTGAACTTTAGAATTAATACAATCAACGAGGGGTTGCAATCAGACAATTGAGTTGCAAGGAGAGGCAGTCCCAAATACGTAATTGAGGGCTTTACAACTGTCATCCCAAGGATACCAGCAACTTCCAATCTATCACCACCAAAGAGAAGCTTTTGGCAGGTTTGGTACTGAGGCAGGGTTGGCACTGTGATCAGTGAAGCTATGGAACATTTCAAAAACATTTTGCCAAAAAAAAAATAAAAATCAAAAGCATCTTTCATCTTTAATGGCAAGAGCTGACTGAGGATCTGCAGAGCTGAACATTAGTAAATCGTCAGCAAAACATAAGTGGGTAATGAGAGGGTCCTTAGTCCTTACACTTGGGGAATAGTGCAAAGGATCCCTCCTCATACTTACTCAATAATAAACAACCCATAATCTTCACAACCATCACAAAACGTAGAGGAGAGTGGGGGTCTCCTTGCCTGAGACCTTTCTTCCCCTTAAAGAACCCTTTAGGTGATCCATTGATGATGAAGTAATGGAATGAACTGATGCACAAGTGTATGTATCTAGGAAGTCTTAGAATAGAAAGCATCTTCTTAAGAACTTCCCATCTCACCATGTCGTAGGCTTTCCTGATATCAATTTTGATGGTACAATGCTTTGAGTTCCCCTTCCTTTCATACTTAATCAGTAGTTCATCTGTTCATGTGAGATCATAACATTATATGTGATAATTTTTTCTTTTACAAAAGCAGATTGGTCAGGCTTAATCAAAGAAGGTAACAAGTGTGTAATTCTACTAATCAAAATCTTAGAAATACATTTATAAATAACATTACAACATGAAATAGGGAGATAGTCGCCAATAGAGGTAGGTTAATTTACCTTTTCCACCAAGCTTATGAATGTAGAGTTGATCCCTCTCAGCATTTCCCTGCTCTGAAAAAGTTGAGGACAGCTTTTATAACATCGTCACCAACAATATCCCAGGATGCTTTGAAAAAATGGGAGGAGTAACCATCTAACTACCATGGGTTGGTATTGGAGAATTTGAATATTTATACAAATATATGGAGATGTAATAGAAATTATGTTAAAGCTGAATTTCTATAAACTTATTGTCCCATGGAGATTACCTTCATAAATAATCAACTCGTTCCTTTGTTTACAACCAGATCAGAATGTGCTTAAGTTTATTATGAACATATGAAAGCATTTCTTCAAGTTAATACAATCAAGTGATGATAATAACATGTATTTGTTCTTTTTTTTATAATATGAATAATAACTTTAGTATTAAATCCTTTTGTTGGTTGTAGATACAAAATTATTAAAGCTGGATCTGGGAGGAGCCACACAGTGGTGGTAACTGACGACGGAAATGCATTTTCATTTGGCTGGAATAAGCATGGACAACTTGGTTCAGGTTCACTGAAGAATGGTAAGTTCTTCCAAGTTGTGCATTGGTTCCAAATTTTTGTGTGAGTTTGTATGTGTGTGAGTAGGGGAGGACTGGTGGTTGGGCTTCTTTGGATAAACCATATTTGTAGACATGCAGTAAAAGATGTTGTACGGCTGTTCCTATCTTTGAGTATGAGGAGGTTATCACTTCGATTAACATTTTTCGATGTTGATCTCATGCAATGTACCATGTTTTAACCAATGTTTTACATCACTCACCATTACATTTTTACCTAAGTTTGTGATAACATGGGTGTTCTATGGGGTTTTAATAGATAAAAAGTGGATAAGGCTAGGTGGCAGACACTTAGGATCAAGATGTTGCCTGCAGACCTGCAAATCAAGGTGTGATTGACTGATATCTGAGCATAAGTGATGGTGCTTTTGTTTCTTGAGCAACTTATTCTTTGATTCCAACTAGATTTTGGGAAGCTGGTCTGAAAAGCCCATACAGATATACATATCATCAATGCAGTCAAGTCTGCTGTTTGGAACTGGACTTTTTATGATGCTGTTGACTTATGATGGATGTTCTGATCACCTTGATTTCACATTATTAACTGTGTTACCAAGCCGAAATAATGATTTATGGAAATTTTATTATGATTAATTGCTACCATACTATCAAAGTCATTTGGAGTAGCAAATAGTTTCTTGGGTGGCAGGCAGATCTTAGAAAGTGTTTTGGTCGCTAATGAGCTCATTGACACCAGATTGGATTCTTTGGATCTCGGTTTACATTGCAAGATTGATTCTTCAATGGCATATGCCCATGTTGACTGGTCTTCTTACTCTACTTGCTAGAATGTATGTGTTTCAGTGAAAGATGGATTACTTGGATAGTTATAGATCACCTTATTCTATACTCTTGGAAGGCTCACCGTGTGGGTTCTTCTGTAATGGTTTTGGTCTCTGACAGGGCGAGGTGATATCCCTGTTTCTTTTTCTTGTTGAACAAAAAGACAGCAGATTTGAATTTGGTCAAAGCTTTAGATAAAGTCGTGATGGACAAAAGATTCAAATGCTACAGTTTGCTGACAATACAATTTCTGGGCTGGGGTTTCTAGCTGATTAATTGCCTCCAAATGTGGGTGCCTTGTGTTGCTTTAAAGTATACTGTCACATTTAATGGTGTATCACCTCTCCCTCTTCCCAGTGCCTATGGGTCTAAGGCTACTGAGCAGTTACCAAGGAGTTTTTGATGGGAATCTACCCATGCCTGCAAAAAAAAAAAAAAAAAAAAAACCCACCTAGCCAGATGGGATATAGTGTATAAGACTATTAGCTGAAACATTTAGGAGACCTTAATGTGGAGAAAGTTAAAGGAATGAACAAAGCTTTACTAGGATAATGAATCTGGACTCTGGAGGTATGGAGATTAAAACAATGGGCCTTGAAAGAATAATAGTATTTCAGAAAAAATTGTCACAGTGCAAGGATGGAAAATAAAACTAGCGCACAAATCACATGGCCGTTCCCTATAAGGGGAGTCCAGGCAGCTCAAGAGGATGCTAGAAAGGTCTGACCTTTATTATTGGTAAATGAGTTCTATTCTGGGTTGACGAGTAGTTAAGGGATTCTCCTTCAAAAGACAAGTTTTCCTAGTCTTTACAATATGTCAAGGCATAAAAGAGGCATTGTGGATGATGACTGGGAAGGGAGGGGGTGGGGGGATGGGGGATGACATTATTGAGCTATCTGTGATATTGCTAGCTACAATTGGATCTTGCTGATGAAGAGGATTGGCTAGGTTGGTGATGGGACAAGACCCAGATTTTCACAGGTAAATCACTTTATGAGGAACTATCAAGTTCTTATCAGGTACCCCAGAATCCTTATGCTGCATTTGTTCCTAGGATATGGAAATTGAAAATACCCCAGAAAAGGTATTTCTATGGTATGGCTTGGAGTCGATTGCAGACACCTGACTTCTTAAAAGCAAAAAATATTATAGCACAAGAGTGTGGAGTTTGTGAGCTGAACCTGAATCCATTACCCATCAACTGGATAAACAAGTTTGGGATCAGCTAACTCGGATCAAAGGACAAGAAATGAGTTCTCTCTTACAATCAGGTGCTGTTGGAGGGTTCTACAGAACTGGTCTAAGGATGTTGGTGATAAGTTTTGGCAACTTAATGTTGCAGCTCATTCCAGCTGGTGTCTTTTGGATTCTTTAGCGGTCAAGGGATGAAGCAGTTTTGAAGATGAGGATCGAACAGTGCTGGATATGAACGGTTAAGGCTACTGTCTGGTACTGGTCTTTTGGAAGGGACGAAAGAAATGGCTATTGTTTCGAGGCGCTGATGGTTCACTGAAAAATGCTCTTTGGCTTTTATGCTGTTTAAGAGTCCTAGCTCACGGTATACATTTTTGTATGCTTTTAGTTTATGTCCTTCCTAGTGTTGGTGAGGCTCTCTCTCGCCTTTACTATTTGGCTGTCTATTTAACCACAAAAAAAATGTTGTTTCTTGTGGTTCATTAATATATTGATCTTGTATGTAGTCTTAAAAGGGTGATTCTGTATTGTTGAATTAAGATCATAAAACAGGGAATGGTTTCCTCATCAATGTTTCCACTTATTGTGCTTTGTGTTTGGGACATTTTTCTACTTTGAGAACAGGTTGTCCTTAGAATCCAAGGACTTAGGGCAGCCTCACTCCTTTTTTATTGAATTGGTTTTTGCTTGTGGACTAATACCGTTGAGCCTGATATACCACATGCTGGCACTAAGGACATAGGTGTCTTTTGACATCGTTTTCAGTATGATGTTTGCTGATGTGTTGGTTTGTGATGTAGGACATCCTACCTACACCAATTGGCTTCCTATTTGGGTTAATGTTTATTTAGAAGTCATTATAAGTTTAGGATTTCTATTTTAGAGTCTAGAAGTTCTAGAATAGTTGGTTTACTATTAAGTTGATATTAGTAATACAATTCAAAGTAGGATTTGTATTTTGATTTATTTGTTTAGGAAGTCCTAGTGCTAGTTGGTCTAAGTCTTTAGTCTATATAAAGAGTCATGCTTTGTAGAACAATTATTCAACCAATTCAATTATTCAATCAATACAATTAAGATTTGTCTCTACAATTTATTTTTCTTTAGTTTTGTTTTAGTTCTTCCTTGTTTCAAGGCAATCCTCCCCTTGGGTTATTCAAGGTTTGATTTTTAATCGCTTCCGCTACGTCAATTGGTATCAAGAGCTTCATTTCGATCCTACAATGGTTAATGACGGAGATTCTTCACCCCGCTCCCAAGTCGGTAATCTTGAAGATTATATGACGAAGGTTGAATTCAATTCGGCTATTGATCGTCTCACCGCTTTAATCGACAATCTTACTCTTCGATTTGATAAGTTGGAAGGTAAGCAACCTATTGTTCATGCTCCTATCCTCCCACCCTCTTTCATGCCCACTCTATCTCAACCACCACCACACCCATTCCCATCACCACAATTTTCCACCACCACCACAACTTTACAACAAGTTTCCTATATTGGTTTCTCATCTCTCCCTATTAATGTCAACCCTCAACCATTACAAAACCTAACCTTACACCCCCAATACTACAACTACCAATACTCACAACGTTGTAATACCTCTCAACCATTTCACCTTTCTATTACTCCACAATTTGTCACAACCTATACCACCATTACTTCTCCCTCACAATGTCAAAGTCAAACCCTACTTTCAACCACACCACCAACAAATCATGTTTGTCTTAAAGAAGAAAAATGTTATAATAGAGAGCTACCAAGTTTTAATGGAGAGCCACCGAGTTTTAAGGAAGATTCTTCCAATATCGTGGCCAAAATTGATGAAGCAAAACCAATTTTTACTGAAGACAAATATCATAAAGTTGAAATCGCTGCGAAAGATTCATTACCTCTAGATGTTCAACATTATGATTTTATTGGAATTGATCATATACTATCACAAAAAGTTCTTTTTGTTCTCCAAGTCTAAGGTTTTGAATCAAAAGACGGAACTACAACTTTCATTAATATGAGGCAAGTTTACAAGAGTCTGTGTTATTCAAAGTATTTTTTCTTATGGAGCGGACGATATCAATACAACATAAATTCGAGGACGAATTCTTTTGACGAATGGGGGACTGATGTAGGACATCCTACCTACACCAATTGGTTTCCTATTTGGGTTAATGTTTATTTAGAAGTCATTATAAGTTTAGGATTTCTATTTTAGAGTCTAGAAGTTCTAGAATAGTTGGTTTACTATTAAGTTGATATTAGTAATACAATTCAAAGTAGGATTTGTATTTTGATTTATTTGTTTAGGAAGTCCTAGTGCTAGTTGGTCTAAGTCTTTAGTCTATATAAAGAGTCATGCTTTGTAGAACAATTATTCAACCAATTCAATTATTCAATCAATACAATTAAGATTTGTCTCTACAATTTATTTTTCTTTAGTTTTGTTTTAGTTCTTCCTTGTTTCAAGGCAATCCTCCCCTTGGGTTATTCAAGGTTTGATTTTTAATCGCTTCCACTACGTCAGTTTGTGGCTTGCTTTCCATAGTTCATTGGTATCCTCATTCCTCACTATAACTCTTTGCTCTATATCAAGAATGTTTGCTAAATATTACCATGTATGAATAGAAGCTAGTAGAAACACATTTGTTCAGTGTTGTGAAGAATCCGTAAAAATTTGGTTATGAAAGTTATGAATAATCTGGATTACAATTTCATTATAAGTTTATTAATAACCAAGATAACAGAAAAAGGAAATATTTGTAATGTGGAAAATCATCTTAAGCTCTGGTAGTTAATAGGCAATATCTATGCCCTAACCTAACTAATGTATCTCATTCCCGTATGTAAAGCCAAATGAAATGTTTATTGTATTGCCTTCTAACATCCACAACAAAAATGCGAAGTTTGTTTCCTGCATCTGTGCTATGCTTGAAATTATACCCGTTCTTTGATTTTCTCAATGTATATTGTGTCACTTATATCCTTCCTGTATTAAAGTATTAGTTTTAACTGTAGAATCTGAACAATCTCCGGTTCGTTGTTCGGTTTCTGAAGTCACAAATGCTGTTTGTGGGGGTGAATTTACCGTGTGGCTGTCTTCTATTGAAGGATCCTCCATCTTGTACGGTTTGTAGATTCTCTATTATATTCTTATTGTGTTCATGAACTATTCAACCCACCAAATATAACTCTACTAGTGAACTAACAACTTTATTATAAATTTGAAATTTCTGAGTTTTCTTGATGAGTTGCTGACTGCATACTGTTTACTGGTTTTTAGAACTGCAGGACTCCCACAGTATGGACAACTTGGACATGGGACAGACAATGAGGTATGTCTAAGAAGGTTAAATCAGGTAACTCAAAGTCCCCTTTATTTCACAAAAATTGATGGTAGCTGTATTTTTTATTGCAGTACAATACCAAAGATAGCTCGGTGAGGCTTGCTTATGAGGCTCAGCCACGTCCAAAAGCAATAGCTTTTTTTGCGGAGAAAACTATTGTCAAAGTTGCATGTGGAGCAAATCATACAGGTTATCATAGCCTCCCTCCCTTGTGGTTTATCTGTGTGTGTGAATCCCTCAATATGGACGACTTCTACAGTTCTACTTAAACTTAATATGCTTTCTACTGTAACCTGATTCTTGTTTTGCATTTCAGTTGCTGTAGATTCAAAAGGTTTTGTCTACACGTATGTGCCAATTATACCTTGATTCGATTTTTTTTTTAATGATTTTGTTAGTTTTTATTTACTATATATACCTGATTATCTGCCTTCGTCTTTTGTAACGTATACTTAGGTGGGGATATGGTGGCTATGGAAGGTATGTAAGCAATGCAGATTTAATGATTTATACACGTCTATATCTGCGCATGTGATGTCTGAACCATTCCTGCTAGATCATGTGTATTGCAAATGGATTCCTTGCCAGGTTTGCTGTGTTATTTACGTATCTGTTTGAGATGTGAATTACAGGCTGGGACATAGAGAGCAGAAGGATGAATGGTCACCTCGACTTGTTGAAGTCTTTCAAAGGCATAATGTGTTACCTCCCGATGCTGTGATATCAGCTGGTTCTGTTAATTCTGCCTGCACAGCTGGTATGGTAATGTTTAATTAAGTGCTTAAATTGCTTAACCTTGATTTGTAACAAGCTCGAGCTTGATTCAAGCCGATTTAAGCCTTTTATAAGCTGGGCTCTGATTATCAAATTTTTTTTTGACAACCAAGGTTGAGGGGACCCCTACCCCTTTAAATTAGGTGAGGAAATTTTTTTATCAAAGTATCAAACAATCAGCTGCTGACATGTTTCAAAACCCACAACCTCTCCACCTTGTGAGAGGGATGCAACCGTTGAGCCACAGGCTCATGTGCCTGATTATCAATTGTTAGTAAAAACTAAAAACAAATGAAAAAGTAATTATGATAACCTTGAGTTCCAACCTTAGTTTGCCATACCAATTGGAAGGACTTATATCACTGTGCAATACCACGTTACCAACCATTGTCCATAGACTCACATGATTGCCACGGGTATTTTAGCTTGAGATGATCCAATACACAAAAATTACAATGGGTTCAATATAAAAATACCGACTAAGACATAATTGAATAATACTTTATTTTATTGAGTAAATGATACCAAGTCTGAACCCTAATGAATAACCGGTAGCATATCCAGTGACCTAGATTATTAATCTGTTTGGCATAAATAAACTAATAACAAGTCTCAGCCCAGTATAGGCAACAAACTAACAAAAGATATAAATATCTAGTCTTTTTCTAGGACTCTAGGAGCAACTATAATGAACTGACCCTCTAGATATCGTTATCACTTAGTGACATTGTGATACTCATCTTGTTCATTACATGTTTAAATTAAAGAAGGGGGTCTCCGCCATGTCTCCAATACTTGAATGCTCTTCAAGAAGCTTCAAGTGTTCAGTGGCACATTATATTCTTGACATCAGAGGACCCTTGTTCTCATGGTGCAAGAGATAGGAGGACCTCAAGACCATTCCATTTGCTTTCTCTTGGGATACAGTGATTGTAGGGATTCAGCCTCAGTTTTGTAATATATCTTGTTGTAGGGAGTGAGTTGTATTTTATTGTTTTGGACATCTTGTCCCCTTGTACTCTTGTATGTTTTTTCTTGCTCTATAATTATATTGATCATTTACCTCTCTCAAAAAGAAAGTGTTCGGTGCAAACAAGTCATGAAAATACAATAATACCATGTAATGTAATCAATAAACGCATAAGCACAACAATAATTGATACAGGCATAGCCTGTTTTTCAAAACAAGGTTTCCATTATGTGTTCTAGCTTGCAACTTTTGTTTTTATATGGCTTTCATTATGTGTTAAAACATTCATTCCACATAAAATGGAATTGGGTTCTATTACTTTTTATTTTTGTGGTACCCAACATTCAAAAGAAAAGATAGTAGCGATTGGATGGGGAATGGTTAGAGAATGTGACATTGTTTCGAAGAATTTTTTTTTTTTTTTTCTTCTTAGAGAAGAAAATCTTCTGTGTCACAGCTGTAAGATTCTTCAGAAATTATTAAGGGTAGTTGTGTGATTATGGAATTTGGCCCTTGGCAATATGAGCTGCCAATTAAAATCAGAATTATGTGTAAACCTTAATTTAACAGGATTTGATTTTTAGCAATGTACCAAACTACCAACATGTTTTTCAAGCAATACAAACAGAGAATGAGTAGCTCTGAATATAAAATCGACATGCATGGATTTGAGAGCTTAAAATAGGGTAGAAAGCACACAACTAATTCCCACATCCGTTACCTAATATTTTGGTAAGTAACTGATAGCTGGTAGTTGTTTTTGGTACGATGAGGTTCTCTCTCAACCTTCCTCTCTTTTTTAGCTGTTGTAAATTTCTCTAAGATTTTGACAATTGTAACTGGTAGCTGGTAGTTTGTATTGATTTTCTTATGTTTTCTTTACTCCAGGTGGAGGTCAGTTGTATATGTGGGGCAAATTAAAGAATACTGGTGATGACTGGATGTATCCCAAGCCCCTTATGGATTTAAGGTTGTGTATTTGTTTTTTCACATCAACTGTCCTTGAAGAAAGTAGTATCACATGCCTTTTACACATTTTGAAAACTTCCACTGATTTGGCTTGAATGTTCAAGTTAGAAGTTTTATGATTTTGTTGGTTTTGATGAAGTTCAGTGAATTATAAGAACACAAGAAATTCAAAGAGGAGAAAAAACAACGTAGTAGTCCTCATGGATTACCCTTAATTGTTTAAATATGTTAAGTATAAAAACTCCACAACGTTCCCTTAATTGGTTATGCCATATGAAGATATGATCTCTCTTATACTAAAATGATGAAATATAAATAAAGATATTAACACATTCACCTTCCCTTGGAGCTTATAGATCAGATATGCCCAATTTGAATCTGTAGGAGAATTAGATCCCGGCCCAAAGACTTTGAAAAATTACAGAGAGCGGATTCTCGATTTGACATATGGTGTTATAATTTCAGTTCATCATCAGGTCTCAAATACAGTGAGAACCAACCTCGATATGCCTCCTGATAATAAAAACCCAACATGGCACACACTCATCTCTTTTACAAAAAATGTGAACACCTATTTTTTTTGGAGTTATACTACCTTCAACATGGATCACATCACTAAGAAGCAATCAATTCCAATATCTCTAAGACTAACCATGTCCAAAGAGGATATGAATTTTTTAACTTTATAGGCTGTTTGATTTTCCTTTAATGGGAAAACTATATTCAGGTTTCAAAGTGTTAGAGCTGGACGTTTTGTGTTAAGATCGTTGTTGAGGAGCCCAAACTCACAAAATAGCAACCCCTAGTGTATCCATTATGGTCTTAATTCCATATGTTGTGTTGTCAAAACAAGTTTCCAGAAAGTGTTGTCATTGGATCCCAACCCTACATGCACAAATCACGTCGACATGTATCTCCTATTGTGCTTTGTAGGTGTCATGTCTGTGTCAATGGTTTAGTTAATTTCTGGTTGATACTTACTACTTAATTCTCTATATATTTAAAGTTAAAGGTTGCCAATTTTTCATCCCTACGATTTAGCCATTTTTTGTATGCATCTAAGTGATTATTAGGTACGTGTGTCGATGTCTGGCATGGTACAAAGTGTCTGAGACATCTTAAATCATGTGATGGATCTTCGTTTTGGACGGAGATGAATATTTTTTGGAGGTTTCAATTATATGCCCGGCATGTGTTTTATGTTTCCATGTATCCGATAGGGATCTTCTTTAAAATATACGGTGTCCATATTGTATAGTTTTTTTTTTTTATTTTCTAATATGACCAACCTTATTTTCCTGCTTATTTGCAGTGGATGGAATTTACGGTGCATGGATTCAGGTTCAATGCACCATTTTGTTGGTGCTGATGACTCATGTATAAGCTGGGGGGTTTCACAGAATGGAGCACTGGGGCATGGCCCGATTGGACCAAAGTATGTTGTTTATCTTATATGTTTACTTAGGATCTGTAGGCATGTTTGATTAGAACAGAAGCATGATACTTCACATTTCTCTCTATTTATACATGATTATTTTGGTAAACTTATATGGATTCTTTTATCTACAGATCATCTGCGAATCCCAAAAAAGTTGAAATCCTTGACCACATGCATATCATGAGGTATAATTTTGCAGTATTTTCTCTTTTAGTAATGGTTATGTAACTTACATTTGACTGTTGAAATTTCCAATTGTAGTGTTGCCTGTGGCGTAAGTCATTCAATGGTTGTTGTTGATAGAACAAATGTTGTTGAGCGACTAGACCAGGTACTATCTATGTACATTTTGCACATTCAAATTGATCTCCATCATATCATTACTTTAAATTCAAGGCTTTTGCCATTTCTAAGCCATTTATTGTACAGTATAATAAAACAAGATGTGGTGTGCTTGGATGTTATAATAATAGTTTCCCACAACCACCGTTTTGAACCAAGTTACTAGTGAATATTGTTGTGAAAATGGAGTTAGAACCATAGTTACCTGGAGAGTTGCTTCAGTATGTGATACAGGTCCGGTGCAGGGTATGAGACTTTTGACATGCGGATATGGTGAGATAGGCATAGTTGACACATTGGTTTTGGTTACGGGTTGCTTTAGTATTTTTTTTTTTTTTTTTATCGATAAAAGGTATTCCATTAAAAATGAAAGATTAAATCCCTCCCATCATGCAATCTGGGTTTAGCAAGTTGCTAATCACCACATACACGCTTAGAGAGCAACATGAAAAAACTCCATTATAAGAGACAACTCCTTACACACCATAGACCCCCTACTCCTTTACAATTTCATCCCATCTACAAATAGTTTTTCTCAGTTTTAATATTATAAATAGTTACTTCTGAATTTCAAAAATATTGTTTTGGGTTGGAAAAAAGCAAATGAAACATGGGATACAGAAAAAAAGTTTTAAGCAACTTTACTTCACCCAAGAAAGGTGTCTAGCCCAAGAGGGTCAATGGTTGCGCTCGGTGCTTTAGTCCCACTACTCAGGGAGTTGATATATTAAAACTTTATAATGCTCACACTTCATATTTAGGTGCTTTAGTCCCGCTTCTCAGGGAGAATTCCTCCAAGCAATTAGCGGGTGTAGCCTTTGGAGTTAATTACTCACACAGTCACACTTCATATCTAGTGTTTAAGTGGGAACAATCAACATGCTTTGGCATTTTTTAAAGGAAATTTTGTCTTCTTTCTTATGAAAGTTCCAAAAATGGGGAAATGAGAGTAAATATGAACTTATGAAGAAACTGATATTGCCTATGTACAATGAATTGAATTCCTTGTTATGCTTCTCATATCGCTTTTACTTTTCTTCTTCAGCATAATTATCAATTCGTCATCATCATCATCTGTGCTTGCTTGTCATTTTTCTACAATCCAAATGCCAATGATGAACCCAATAAAAATTATGTGTGTGTGTGTTTTGATAAGTTGGTCTTTTATTGCTGATAAAAAACCCGATACAACTACAGGGTCAGGGAGTAGATCACCCTGACCCTTTGTACAAAGAACATTACAATATGCATCCCAGCTGGTAATAAGATACTGAAATCTGTAATCAGCTCTGTCATTTAGATCTGCGGTTCAAAACCAAAGAGTTCCTTTCACTAAAGTGAGTAGGGAGTCCGTAGTTACTGCTTTTCGTTTGAATATCAGGGAGTTCCTTGCTTTCCATAGAGTCCAGAGGACTGCAAAGGGCAGTAAGTTCCATAGCATGGCACCCAGGGTTTTAGCTTTGCAAAGGGGGGGGGGGGGGGGGGGGGGGTGCATAAGTCCTGGGCTTTCTGACATTGAAGCAGGAGGTGATCAATAGTTTCATGCATGGAGTTCCATAAAGAGCAGGTAGCATTGATATCCATCCCAAAACGCCTTAGTTTTTCCGCAGTTTGCAAACTCTGCCATGCTATACACCCCTTTTACAACATCCTGCATAGTTTAGGAGTTCTATCAGTAGGTCCAACTGTTAGCTGCTAATAAAGATACTGCACAGTGAAATTAGAAGTCTTGCTCCAGCTCCGTGTCATTGTATCATTTTCATTAGCATCCAAAGATGGTATATATGGTTCCAACTTCCGACAGTTGTATGATGCTGCTAGCTCCCTCCATCTCCCATTCCCTCAAACCCCTTTTGAGGTTTAGGTTCCAGCCTCCTTGGTCTTGCATGCTATTCCAGTGATTAGCCACGTGTGTGAAACTTGCATTGTTGAGATGGAAGACCATTAGGGTCTAACTAGTCGGTTGTCCTTTATATTAGTGTAGAAAGAGTTGAATTCCTAACAAGTTTATCATATTCTCTATTCTACTTTTCTTCTTCATCGTCATCATCCTTTCTTGCAATACAGCCCAGATTATATTGTTGAAACCATAGTTAAAAATATCAGGGATATCCGTGGATATCCCACGAATTATGCCGTTTTTTGTTTTTTCGGAAATCGGATCGGAATATGGACCGGATATTACCGGAAATGTAAAACTCACCACTCCGACCCGAAATATAGATATTTCGAGGATATCCGGCAAAAACAACGGAATTCACGAATCTGGATGCGAAATCACACCTTCAAGATTTGCAGAAGATCTTCTTCCCATTCTAACTTAGACTACTTGAACTTCTTTCTAAACTTTGAAACACAACATTTACAGATTGAATTCATTCTTGGACTATCCATTGATACTCCTAAAGCATTTGAAGAAGAACCACCTCTATGCTAATACCTTGTTATTGTTGTTGTTGCTTGTTTTTGTGTCTGAATCAGGTAGTTTAGAAACTAATCAAACTTTTGGGAGAGTATGATGATTTTGTTTAATTCAAATGGGATTTGGATATGAATCTAATGAAACACAAGAAAGATCTCTGATAAAATCAATTTCAGATGAAATTAAAACTAGAGAACTGTTTTTTTAGTAATGGAAGAGCTAAAGAGTGATCAGATTTGGGAAATCTGTTTATTAAAGAAGCTGGATTTATAGTTTACCACTATATGATAATGATGAAGAAGATGAAGGTATTTTGGAAGATGACGAGGAAGAAGATGAGTTTTGCTGTCTTCGAAGTTCAAAGATGAAAAACTAATCAAAAACGTAATTGTATTTACCTCCCCGATCCATCGAAATATGTCGGATATTCACGGAATTTCGTGATAAATCATGAATTCTCTAACTTCCAAATCTCCCCATTCCCACATAAGCCATCGACATTTCGCGGTATATTCTGGTTTTTATCAAATCGGATATTCGGGTTTATTCGACATTTTAATCTATGGTTGAAACCAATAAAAAGTAAAGGCGCACTCACACACACACACACACATATATATACAACCCTAATACATCGAGATCGGATCCATGAGTCAAAATTCAAATTTGCACTACTGAGAATCAGATTCGATGAAGTAATAGAGCGATCAAGAGAGATGCGCACAGCTCAGTGTTTTTACTGTTCACCACACTGCTCACACCTCACAGCACTGTTTACAACAATGTTAATGTATGCATTTGTTTCTCCTGGAAAGATAATCAAAGAAAATGGCATTTGTTCCTTCTGGAAAGAAAATGGAAGAAAATAAGAAGGGAGACGGATTAGATCTGCTGTGATACCATGTTGTTGGAAATACTAAAAGGGGAGAAATATAAAACAAAATTATGATTCTTAAGTTAAAAGGAGGGATTCCACTGCCTTATATAGTGAAGTAATATTTACACACCCCATTTAATAAGCTAATGCTGAAGATGGTATTTGAATTTGTCAATGAAATCGGAAGTCTTGATGGACTTAAGGGCACACTAAATGTACATATTACGCATGAATATGCCATATACTTTCCTATTGTGAAGATATGGGGCATTCTTGCATTACAATGCAAAATTGTGTTGTTTCGCTCTGACTTTGGGCTGAATGGAAAATTTTGCACGCCTAATTCTAAACCATGTTTTCTTCAACCAGTGTGACAAACATTGTAAATGACTGGTGATTCACAGACTTCTGGTATATTTAGGTGTTGTCTGTTTTTCTTGCCCCTATTATGTAAGGTGTTGTCAGGTCACTTGAGACTGAAGTTCATCATCCTATTCTTGTACGATCAGCACTATATGGAAGCTTGTATCTTAACTTTTATTCAAAAAATACAAAAACAAAATAAATACTGAGTGAGTTAATTCCCTTGTTAAACAACAAATAAGCCAAGTCAAGAAATTTTTCTTCATTTTTATGGAATGATTATGTATAATTTGTTTCAAAAAAAGATTTATTGCCTCCTCGTGTACAAAACTGGTTTTGTTTATTACTTTATTCTGATTTGAAGCTGAAATGTGTAATGTATTACAAAACTAAAGGCAGTGATGTTGAAAGAAAAAGCTGTTCTCTTTCGGCTGATATATTTATTAAGATTTGCTTCCTTTCATCCTTTGTACTACTTAAAATCCTCATATTATTGTACAGAAGTACAAAACATTATAATTTCATCTATTTATTTTGCTCCATGTCTTGGCAGCTTGATGTTTATGATGGAAAGGCTCCCGGCGAAGGTATGTTTACTTTACAAAATGATTACAACTCTGCTTTTCTTCTTGTTTAGGCAGCTTGCTTAGGAGATAAAACTATTACTTGCACTATAACTATGGATTCACTGATGTATATACCATGAGTCCATGTCCAGATAGACTTGTATGATTATAGTTTGACGACTTGTTCAGTTTGATGCTAAACCTTCGCTTTCTTACCCTGTGCATGGTAACATCTTTTGTTATGAGTATCTGATTTTAAAGAGGTTTTAATTTATATTGTTGCCAATATCGGTTCTTTCAAAATTTATGCATAATAAAATGATAATTTTTAGCTCTAATAAACGAGGGCCCACCACACTTTAGTAATAAAATAGCTCTTAAGGGTAGAAGTGTCTCAATGAAGTGAGTACAAATGCTCTTTTGGGATTATATAAATGGTTTTCACATCCAAAAAGCAATCTACATGGGTGCCATGTTTGTTTTACAAGGCCAGCCAACCCAAAATGTACATTTCAACGCAGAGGACAGAAACCTTGAATTTGTTGGCATGAGCCACTAGTTCTTCCAACACGCGCCGATTGAATCACCACCCTATTCAAAAGAATTTCAAAATTTCCACTGGCCATTGTACATATTTTGGGTATTTAGGCTATGATCAGCTGAGCACTCTAATAATGCCCTAATTAGGGTGTGGTACAGTATCATGTGTTTATTAGGATTTGGTTCTTGTTTTGTATTAGGATGTGTATTTTGATCTATATGTGAGGTGTATGTTGGCAGGTCATGATGACCAAACCCCAAAAGTACAGATCTCCAGGCAAACAAGTGACAAAAATCTATTAAACAAGTTATTTTGTACCAACCATTTGGGGGCCAAAACCTAAAATACCCGTAATTGTTTTAAAAAACGAATCATGAATTTTTCTAGAAGATATACATTATGGCTGTGCGTGGTTCACAGGAAACTAGAGGAAAGGGGACGAATTGAGCTTGTGGTTGCAAAATAAAAAATTACAATGTAAAGAGGCACGGAGCAAGTAAGACAAACTGTAAAAGACAATGGAGAGATGAAATCTTCATATAAAAAAGAGTGAAATGGAAACAAATATCCTTTCTTTGAAAAGAAAGAAACCCTTTTGACTTAGGTTCCTATATTTGTGATAATCTGAAATCTGGTTTCCCAATCTTTCTCTCCCCTCTTCCACCTTGTTCTGTAATTTACATTCACTTTAGAAAATTCTCCACTTTCTGCTGTTTCGGGTGGACCAAACACACCCAATATATTAAAACACTGAATATGTGTAATTTTAGGAAATGCCAAAAAAATATTAAAAACGCTTTTTTTTTTTTTTTTTGTGGTTGGCAAGCGAGGTTGAGGGGACCCCTACCCCTTTTAAATTACGTGTCGAAACTTATATCAACAATCAGCTGTTGACGTGTTTCGAACCCACAACCTCTCCACTTTGTGAGAGGGGTGCTACCATTGAGCCACAGGCTCATTCACAAATATTGAAAACGGTGGTCATTAAATATCATTAAAACCTCTATAAGTTACTTACAAAACAACAAATCAAGCAATGTCATTCAGCGCCATGTCACTGTCACATGGTGAAGATTTTGACGAGTAATACATGTTGCTGACATCCTTAACCTTGTATAGATAGGGCTTGTTGAAGTTCCTATTCCTTCAAATTTTACAAAAAAATTGTTTTACCGTGCACATTGATGCTTTGAATTATCTGCATGTGTTCCTAAGGCATGTATACCACAACAAGGCCATTATAGCGGGTCCTACTTTTATGCACTAAATTACGTTAATGTGGACTAATCTTTTGCAAAATCTCAGCCGAATTTAGTTTCGTAGCTCTTGAAAAGAAAATGTAAAAGTACGTTATGTCCTACATCATTCCTGGAATTTTCTAAAAGCTAATTTTTGTCAGGATGATTTCTTAGATGATAAGATCATCTTGCCCCAGTCACTCTTTAAGATGGATCTATAATTTATTTCACATGCAGGGAGTGATGTACCTGAGAGCAAAAGTCCCAATGCGAAAACTACTAAACAGCCAGCTGCTAAAGCTTCCCCAAATACAAATAAGAGGAAGAAGTCGAAGGATGTATCAGAATCCGAAGATGAAGAAAATGGCAGTGAGGACAGTAGCAATGATGACACTGATGGTAATAATGATGATGATGATGAAATTGAAGAAAAAGGGCGACGGGGTCGTAAGGCTTCTGGCGCTGGCCGGGGTAAAGGTGCCAAGAATTCTACAGCAGAGAAGAAAGGCACTGGTCGTGGGCGAGGAAGGCCCCCAGCTGCTGAGAAGAAAAGCTCTCAGCCTGGTGGAGGTAGTGTAAAATCAGGAAAGAGGGGCAGACCTCGTAAGTCATAATAAGTTCATCTTCTGTACCATTCAAAATTTTGTAACATTGATAATAGACAACTGTACCATATTTTCCATTGTTTGCTACATGGGGTTAACATTCTTCAAGCCATATAATTTTACCTGCTTAGGAGAAGCCAATTATTTTCTCAAGCTAACTACTTTTTGGATAATATGACCATGGTTGTAAGAGGATTGACTGATATTCAATGGAAATTAATTTGGACTAACTTCACTTGTTTTATTACATGCTATTATTTGCTGTATTTTTTTTTTATCCATCACAAACATTTGTAGTAATTCATACGAAGAGCTGAACTGTGGAGGCAACCACAGGTGGATGATTTGGTTACTCTGAATTTGGTATTTGGATGTTAAATTGTTTAACCATGCTGCTTGATGTCTTGCTAGAAAGTAGAAACCTAAACAATTCATACAATATTACAAAGTGACATATTGTTCTATAAATGGCAAGAAAAGCATTTGATGTGTTGTGTTAGTCTCTTTGGGCTCTGAGTTTGGGATATGAGAAAAAACAAAGTGTTACTAATTGTTGAGTATGTAAGGAAGTGTTACTAAAGCAATTTGGTTTCTGAAATCAGTTACAAGACATCATGAAAGTGGTGACCTTTGTTACTCTATAAGAAAAAGTCTCTATTATTATGCTCCCTCTCTCATGTGAGGTATGCAGTTAAAAAACATGTATTTTGCCCAATCAATAATATTGTTTCCTTGGAAGCAAAACTCTTCAGTAACAATCATGAAGAAGGTGGAGCAAATCCAAATGAATGTCTGGTTTTTACTTTTATCACCATAGTGGGATGGAATACTTTTTCTTTTTGCTTTTATTTCTTTCTAGAACTTTCTTCATGATTTAGATATCATCAAAGGCAAGTGGATACATAACTAGTACACATTGACAAATCAAATCATGAAAAAGTATTTGATGTTATAATTTCTAAGTAGAATATTAAAATTTTGGTTTATCTACTTTTACAGTTCTGCTAACATGCTTGTTCTAAGGCATTCCATGCACAAAGAGCCAGAGGTCTCTCTATTTGTCCTCTATTCATCTTCATTTGTAATTATATACAGTTCAAGTTGTTGCTATCAACTGTATAACTTTCATAGTAAATGGAACGTTGCTAATCAATCATTATATAAGCTAATATATACTTAAACAGTAGGATAAGGGATAAAGTTTTGTTGGGAGTTGTTGATGATGTCTGCTGCAATTAGCAAGATAAACACTACTTGATGATGATATTATACCTCCTAAATCATTTACATTTGACAAATTATTACGTAATCTAGGGGATTAATCTTTGCCATATGTCGTAAGTTGTGTAAGCAATCTTTAATTGAACAATACACTTATTAGTTCATAAGTCTTAAGTATGGCAATTAATGTGTCATGTTCAAACATATTGTTAAACAAATAAACTTTCCCATACTTAGAAGTTAGAAGGATGTTTAAATTGGTGAATAGAGTTAAAAGATGTGTTAGTTAGAACCTCACAAAAAAAAAAAAAAGTTGGTGGGTGAAGGAACTCCTTGTTGGTTGTTTGATTCCTATAAAGCACTGTATGAGTGTATATAATTTGGTGGTAATGTTGATTGAATAACAAACATAATTAAAAGCAATATACAGTAATTTTTTATGAAAATTCTAAACTTTGTTTCTTTGGTAAATTTTTTGAGAGTTCATATCTATAGAAAACAATAAAAGAAAATAAAACATTAATTATTTCTCATCTCTAGCTCCTGCAAGTTGCAACTCAGATATGGGTGTAGTGTAGGGTAACACAGATAATCATATGTCCAAAAAGTCTTGAAAAGTTAGATGGGCATTGAAAGAGAGAAGAGAAAAATATTCTAATTTTTTTTTTTTTTAATTCTAAAGAAAACCTATATGTGACTACTCACTACTTAAAACTATATGTGGAGACCTCAGAAATGTATCTTTCTTGCACATGTGAGCAATTTTGGGAGACCATAACATTGAGATACTCACATTGCATTGGATACCAATTTATGTCCAAAAACTTAAGCAACTTACTACTCTTTTTAAATTTGCTTTAATGGGACCACAACCACACCAAGATGCCTATTTTGTTCTTGTGTTTTGACACATGAGAATGGATAATGGATAATGGATATGCAACTATACAATAAGCAAATTATTCACTCATTTTGAGAAGGCATTTTTATGGTTTGGCTCACTTGTTATATTAATTAACCAAGTTTTCAAATGTTTTCCAATTATTTGTCATAAGTAGAATGGATACAAACATATAATTCCAATGCTTGGAATGCTCATGGAGATGCAATGAATATGGCGCACTATGTGTGAGCACATGGTAAGGATTTAACAAAAAAAAAAAACAGCTTTCAGTTGTAGATGTGGTGGTTATATACTTATATTCTGCAAACTTTGACGGTGTCCCTAATATCCTTGACAGCCAGTCTGCCTACACCATTGTCTTCTTTATTAATGCCAACATATGACTTAGGAACAAGGTAAAATGGTTATTTTATACAATGTATTTTGTCCAAATTCTCACTTAATACAATGTAAATTTTTTTTATCCTAATTATGCATGTCATTTTCAAAAATTCCACGTTATACAATCTGTTATATTTTATGCTAACGACTGCTGATCTCTCATTTTTTTTTCTACGTGTCCCTAATACATTTTTTTAATTAACTCAATTTTCCAACATAGCAAAAACAAATATGTGAGTAGCACGTGCTTTTATAAATCAACCTGTTTAAAAGCAAAATCTCCAATTGAAGTTCAAAATCCCTAATTTCTATCTTCTTCTTCTATACTATCTGTAATGTCTTCCTCTTCTTCCAGTAGTATCAACTCCCATCGTTCTTTCAAATGTAGACGTCATTCTCCAATTAAGATTGCTTGGACGTCTGATAATGTTACAAGAAAGTTTATTGGGCGTGGTTTGTTCTTTAATGGTGAATCAAAGTATAATTTCTTCACTTGGATTGAAGCATACATGAAACCCGAGTTTCGACATTAGTAATTATACTACCAGCATGAAGATTTGAAGACTATTATAATACTTTAATTATAAAAATCTAAATTTTAATCATCAAAATCATACTTTAATCACACTTGGTATACCATTATCACACTTTAATCACAAAAACCTAAATTTTATTTGTACAAACAGGTTTATTCACTTTAATCACAAATCCCTAAATTTGTAACATTAAACAAATGCCTAAACACACGTGCTACTCACATGTTTGTTTTTGTTGTGTTGAAAAATTGAGTCAATTAAAAAAAATATTGGAGACACGTAGGAAAAAGATTTGACAGATCAGCAGCCGTTAGTATGAAACATAACAGATTGTATAACATGGGATTTTTGAAAAGTACATGCATAACTAGGACAAAAAAATTTACATTGTATTAAGTGGGAATTTGGACAAAGTACATTGTATAAAATAACCATTTTACGTAGGAACAACCAAAACAATGAGATTGCTATGGGTTTATGTTACCATTTCACTGGGGAAAATGAATACTAAGAGAAATTCTAACAAAAGTCCAAATTACATTGTTGTTTTCTATGTGAAATTTAGGTGTTTTTTGTAGTTTCAGGAATACAACGTTCGAACCAAAGTTTGGGACATTCGAACGTACTACAAGTTTCTACATACTGGGCCCAATTTTGTGCAAACCCTAGTTTGTGTTTGATTTTGTATATAAAGCCAATAATGTATAAAATACAATTAAGGTTTTGGGAGCCACATTAGCAATAGTCTAAGGGAGTTTTGAGAGATTCAAAACTTAGAGATTTAAGGCACGAAGGTTTGGAAAATCTTGGGAGCAATATTTGTTGGGGGATTTCTAGGTGTTGTGTTTTTCTTGTAAATAGTGTGTGTGAGTTGTTTGAGATCTCATCTTGTAATCCTTTTGGTGGAAGATAATAAAATTCTTTGTTTTACTTGTGGTAGATTATTTCCTGTGAGGGTTTCACCACGTATATCTTGTGTATTGATTTCGTTTTTTTGTATTATCATTACTTGTTTCTTGCGTTATTCCGCACTTTGGGTTTATTGAATTATTATCAATTTGGTTATTAGCACTGGTTAATTTTAATTTATTCATATATGGTCACCATTCAAGTTTTAAGTTATTCCATCCGTCCCAAATTATAAGTACATTATTGAAAATCCAATTTATTAAGAGAACATCATTTATTGCTTTGTCTACTAATTCTATTTTTAAATTCATCCTAATTTATAGAATTAATTACTCTAATTATCTTCATTAGAATAATTACTCTAATTCCAAAGCAAGGGTAATATAGGTAAAAAAGCAAATTAACTTAATTAATATATGTTCAAATATGCAAAGTGACATATATTTTGGGACAAAAAAAAAAGAATAATCTAAGTTATAAGACACAAAGGGTACATAAGTTGGGGAGACAGTTTTGACGAAAAGACAATTTTGAGAGATATTTTGGACCGTCTGATTTTAAATCTGATATAGATGGACGTCAAAGATTAGATTTTTGACTTAAGTGGATGGTCCATGTAGTTTTAATCGGCTTGGACGTCAAAGTGACATATATTTTGGGACAAAAAAAAAAAGAATAATATACTTATAATTTGGGATGGATGGAGTATTAATTATACTTGTAAGTTGTAAGTCGATCAGTAAAAAGTAAAAATAAAAACTATAATTAGTTAATATATATCTACAAAGATTAAAATTATAATAAAAGTGGTTACCATTGTAAGGATCTGTATATCTACATAAAAAATAAAATTATAATCTTAATTTGTAGTTATTCATACTTCATAGCTCGACCAGTGAGAGTGGGGAATTTTAATGTATTTTAACCTTCTTTGATTATAACTTGTATTTTGTTTATGTATGAAGACAAGTATTTAATGTATACCACTTCTTTGATGGTAATTAATAAATGTAACCGACCGATTGTAGAGAGGTTTTTAGGATATGATAGAAAGAGTCTTTAAGCAAAAAAATAAATTTGTCTTTGAGCAAATGCTTGGTATACCATTTTTTGTAGGAAAATTAAATTTAAAATTATAATGAGAACATATATAGATAAAAATAAAATTAACCTGTGCATTTTGAATAAAATTCAGGGGTAAGTCTCGGTCGATCAAAATTGAGTCTTACAATTTTATAACATAAATCTGACTAAAATACCTTTTTAGTTATGGTTTTATTGTAATTTAACATAATACCATTTAAATAATGGTTTTATCGTAATTTAACATATTATTATTTATAGGTTCGATTTTTATTTATGGGCAAGAGGCCCAATAATTAAAAAGATAATCAAACTAAAAAAAATATTATGACTGAAATTAAGGAGTGTAATTCGACCGATTGTAAAGAGGTTTTTAGGTTAGGATAAAAAAAAACCTGTCTTCAAGCAAACGTGACATAGGTTTGCTTGGTATGCCATTTTATTAGGAAATAATAACTTTAAAATTATAATGAAAACATATACATGTAAAAATAAAATTAACCCGTGTGTACACACGGACGACTAATATATCCACATGTTTTGTCATTGAGGTTGGAGTCAAATGGGGAACAAAGATGTGGAATCTTAGACTGGTTATAGTTTATAGGAAAATGGTCCTTGTTTGCATAGAGTATGGTATTTCCCCGTTGACAACCAGTACAACACTATTGATGACCTCTTTACTCTGGATCAGGGTCTTGTTTTTGATCGATGCAAAGGAGGATGTTGCTTAGAGCAGTCTCTACTTGAGAATTATTAACCCATTCTTACATGGCCATACAAGTGTCTACAATTATACTAGAAGAATAAAAATAAGTGGGTTGTACAAGTCATTCTTGTATGCATAATAAGTGAAAGTGAAAAGTTACCAAAAAAAAAAAAAATAAAATAAAGTGAAAGTGAAAAGCATGAATTAATTTTATTTTCATTTATATATGTTCTCATTATAATTTTAAATTTACTTTTTTCTTAAGAAAATGGTATACCAAGCAAACCTACGTCACTTTTACTTGAAGACAAATGTTTTTTCTTTCTATCCTAACCCAAAAATCTCTACAATCGGTCGGATTACACTTATTAATTACAATTATAATTAATACGAGTATTTTTATAATATATACATTTATAAAGGCAATTTCATGATTACACTTAATTACCATGAAGTAACACTATGTTTCTAAGATATTTCTTAATTAAAAATTGTTAGATCTCATATTTTTATTTTTATTTTTGTAATGAATTGTCATAATATTTGTTAATTTGATTATTTTTTAATTATTGGGCCTTTTCACTCTTGCCCATAAATAAAAATGGAACCCATATATTATAATATGTTAAATTACGACAAAACCATTACTTAAAAGGGTATTATGTTAAATTACGATAAAACCATGACTAAAAGGATATTTTTGTTACAAAATTGTAAAGCTCAATAAAAATTGACTGAGACTTATCCCTAAATTTTATTCAAAATCTACATGTTAATTATTATTATTCGAACGACGTTAGGAAGTCCTTTTAGAGTCGGGTGGAACTCAAACTAGTGTCTGTCCTCTTTTTTCCCTTTTAAATTTTTGTCTGTCCGTCTTTTTTTTTTTTTTTTGAAATCTCTCTTCTTTTCTCTCTTTTCTCTTCCTCTCTCTTCCCCTCACGTCGGTATCCACCGCATCACGGTTCTATATTATTATATGAGTTGTTATTATATTTTTTATAAATTCAATACTCCACATCACAGGAATACATGATATAAAGTAAATTCTCAATTATTATTATTATTATTTTAAACTAAATTCTCATTAATCTAATAAGAAAATAAAACAAAAGAAAATATTGAAATTATTTAAATCTATAATTAGTTTATTTTTTAAACTGAGCTGACACTATCTGACAGCTTTACATAATTGTTTTCTCCTGGCTTTCTCAGCTGAAAATGGAGCAAAGAAAACGGAACCAAATAAAATGGCGGAATCCAATGCAAGGATTAGCTATATTTTAGGA
Organism: Aquilegia eximia; assembly: GCA_023053565.1. Lineage (NCBI taxonomy): Eukaryota > Viridiplantae > Streptophyta > Magnoliopsida > Ranunculales > Ranunculaceae > Aquilegia > Aquilegia eximia. The sequence continues at coordinate 9,241,849 of JALIGU010000010.1, forward strand.
ATCTGGTTTTAGGTCCGTAGTAGTGTAGTGTTATACTGTTATTATTTTGTTTGTTCAGTTTCACTTGAAAAAAGAAGAGAAGAAGAAGCTCTTCTTTCTAGCTTCAGAAAGTGAAGAATGTCAAGATCGAAGAAAAGTTCTTCTTGTTTTAAGATCATAACATGCAGTGGCGGCGGAGGAGACTCAATCAACAATGATGATCCTGAACAAACAACAGAGGTAATCATCCTTTATCTTTATCTAGGGTTTAGTTATTTTTAATAATAAAACTCTGATTGATTGATTCATTCATCTCATAAGTCATAATGTATGTATTTATTTTGAAAATTTTATTTGTTAATTCTATATTATTAGATTAGACATTCACTTCATTCTGTTTCTCCAAATTACATAGAATATTATTAGTTTATGATTTTATCAACTTGATCTGGGGAGGGCTTTTAATTTCAGTTATTATATATATCAAGTGTGGAATGCAATTTTGTGATCTGAATTCAGATTTTTCTTTTCTGTTTTGGAATGTATTTTCTTTGAGAATTTTAAAATTCTCTCCAATTTCTCTTAATTGACTGAATGCATTCAAGTTTGGAAACCACATTTATAGATCCCATTTGAAATTTCTTAAAATGGTCAACTTTTAGTACAATTTGTAGACGGATACATAAATTGGCAGTAAAGTTGTTTTTATCCACTTTCTTTATTGGTGCAATTAGATACTTGTTTTGGTTAGACTTGGATATATTTTGTAATTAGATAATATAGCAGATTTTAAGGCATACAACAAGTGTCATAAGAAAGTGATCTTATGGTAGTAATCTTCATGCGTCTGTCTATTTATCTGGTCTTTTCGGATAATGGAAGCAAGGGATATAAGAAAGGTGGAGAATTTTTTTATATGGAACTAATCTTCTGAAGTTTTTTTTCTTATTGAATATCTCTTAGGGAAAAGGCTCCACAGACAAACGTGGATGGAGTTTTAGGAAGCGATCTACGAGGCATCGAGTGCTAAGCAACACTGTGATCTCAGAAACCGCACCTTCCATTAATAAGGAGAGCCCAGAATCACCCAGTATTAACTTTCATGCACAAAATGACCCTATTGTTCCTGAAAAAATCTCGGTTTCACAATGGATGGACGAAATACCCACATTATCAAAATCGGTGAACTCAAAAGTAGCCAATCAGTTGAGTCCCAAACAAAGCGAGGGTACGATCGACCCCTTAATATCCACAGAGACTGCCGAAAAGATTGATTACATTGCTACTACAGAGGATACAACTAAGATTAGTTACAACCTGGATGAAGCTTCGTCCATTGTCATCCAGGCTGTCATTCGAGGATACTTGGTACCTTCTTATCCTTGTAGTACTGGTTTTTAACATTAAATTTTGGCTTTACATCGATTGAGTAGAGGAACAAGAATCTTCAGCATATCCATACTTGTGAATAACATTTTTTATGTCAATTAGTAATAAATAATATCTCCTGCATCTGATAGTCGTTCTTTTCTTTCTTATTGACATCTTCAGGCTCAGAGGGCATTGTTAAAGCTAAAAAATATAGTGAAGCTGCAAGCTGCTTTCCGTGGACATCTGGAAAGAAGGCAAGCAGTAGGGACGTTGCGATGTGTTCAGGCCATTGTCAAGATGCAGGCCCTTGTTCGTTCCCGTCGTGCTCGCATTTCATTGCAGGGGTCAGCAACTGAGGTAAAGGTTGGCGAGAAGCAACAGAAAAGTAGCCAGGGTCCGCTTGCCTTGGTAATGTTCATCAGTTCACTCTCTTTTCTCTTTCTCGTAATTTGATTAAAACCTTTCTTTGATCCTTTTTTTTATTAGTTTATTCCTTCTTCTTTTTTCAGTAAACAAATGTTTGTAGGAAAATGGTGTGCTTTTCACACTTTAGTACTTTACTATCCTATCTCACCCTGAAGTCATCAAACAGAAGCCAACAATTGTTGCAACTTGCAAGAGCAATCTGCTCAAGTAGTTGCCATTTGTGGTATGAGTTTGCACGTTTATTACACATGCTATTTTATTCACTGAATCTGAACGAAACACACTACCAGAACCATTACTATCTTTATCTATCGTGTTTAGTTTTAATATATATGACGACGCCCAAATTTTTTTTAGGCTATAGTTTGGGCTTCATCGATATCATATTTAAGTTGACAAGTTACTGGTTCAATTATACTAGTAATGAACCTTCAACCGGATTATCCAGTTTGTATATTTTTCTTAGTTCACGTCTGTTTTGGTTGGGGAGGGGGGGGGGGGGGGGGGGGGGTGCATGTCAGCATGTGTGTGTGCGCTCTAACAAGAAAAAGTGGAATTTTCTTTTTAGGCTGTACACTACTGCATGCACTAGTTTTGTGTACAAATGCACTTCTTGGGAATACATTTGTAAGTTGTAACATGATTCACCCTAAATGCCGAATTTGATGAATGCTAATTTGGTCGAAGTCAAAAATAGACTTTCACATGTGTCTGATTGGGGGTGTATGTCTGCGCACTAGAAAAGTGTCAAAATGGAAATTTGAATGCTTGATGCCAAAAATGCAACCATTTGAGTTGATACGCTAGGATCATAATATTAAAACAATTGAAATCTTACTCTTAGAGTTGAAAGAAAATGCGAAAATATCAAAGAGGAACGGCCCGCAAGCTGAGCTATAGCAAAGTGCCGGCTTCCTCATTATATATGTAATAATGTAAACCTAACCTGTTCAATAGTAGAAAGTCTTCTTTAAAGTACTCAAATATTCTTTTAATAAATACCTCAATTACATTACTTAACTACGATTTTTAGTTGTTCTTGGTCCATTGTTTCTAACACATCATGTGAAGCATCACTTTCCAAAATAGCCTTCCTGGAGGTGAGAAATGGCACGAGTTTCTCAATTTGTAAATGGCACAAGTTCAGCTTAACTGTGTTGCACAAACACCATTCAGCAACTGAAACTAATTGGGTAGAAGTTCCATATCTGCTTCGTAAAAACAAAAGCACAAAATAAAATCTTAATCAAATCCTACATTCCTACAAAACACACATCATCCATTCGGAATTTCAATTGTGCAAATAATGTCTGTGGTCGAAACTTTTTATCACAGGAAGGTATTTGTTGTTTCAAATGCTCTCATAATGTTTTTTAGATTTTCTAGAATTAAGAACATTATTGTGGTGAAAGTTGAGTACTAAGCTCATCCCAACCTTGTGGTCCTCCTCCTTGCGGTGCCGAGAGGAGAGACGAGTTGAATTAAGTAATTAACTTGATCAGACCCTGCAACTCCCTAACAAAGTCAAATGTCTAGTTCCCTTGCTCATTGTGATGTAGTCTCTCCACAAGCCCAGATTGTTTGCTTATATTGCGTCTAGATCATATAATATCAGCTTACACCTTACACTTCTGCACCAAATACTCACCTGAATTCATTCTCTATTACCTTCCAAATGTATAATACATATTTGCAAGCCTTACGCGACGAGATTAAATAATGTTTCTTAACTCCTGTGATGAACCCTGTCTTAACACATTCATTGTTGTCAAAAATAGTGGAAGGCTTTTTAGCATACTCTTAACACTTCTAATAAATGTTTGCTTGCATAAGTTCTTAAATTCTTAAAAGACAGTGATACTTATATGTGTTTTTCTTTATTCTTATTTTTTTTCCCATTGTCTGTACCTCTTGTGATAGGAAGAAGAAAAGTGCGGACGAAAACCAAACATAAGACACTCTTCCACTGAGAAGTTGCTTACCAATGGTTTTGCTCGTCAGGTATGGTCTCATATTAATCCTTGGATTCTAATGAAAGAAAATATGTATCTCTTCTTCATTGCTTCTTACTATAACTTTTTCTTCCGATAATTGGTTATAAGCTCCTGGAATCAGCACCAAAGAAAAAGCGAATTCCAATCAAATGTGATCCTTCGAAATCAGATTCTGCATGGAAATGGTTGGAGAGATGGGTGTCTGTATCATCTCCAGACTCTGGGCAGACACAAAACCCAGAGAGCTGTCCAGGGCATCGAGAGGGAGAAAACGTTGGTAGTCTCTATGAAGTTGAAACTCAAATTCCATCTGAAGTCGCATGTGATTCAGTGGATTTGAATCAGAATGTCATGAAAGCATCATCATCACTGCAGTATGAAGATCACTTGATCACGTACGACGCTGATAACTTTAAGTTTCAGGCATGCTGTCCATCCTCTTCTTTGGCAACAGATGTTATACACACTTCTCAACTTAATAACGGGGATTTGAAAAAAGTACAAAATACATCTTCAACCGCTGGTTCAGGTCCAGTCGAGATGCAATCAGAGGCAATGACTCAGACATTGCCTGTTTCTAAACCTAGTAAGTCTGAAGCAGGTTGTGAGCAGCCGAGACGCTCCATGAAAAGAATGGCCTCTGAACAACCAGAAACTGAGGGCAAGAAGTTTATTTATGGATCAAGAAAAGTATGCAACCCTGCCTTTGCTGCTGTCCAGTCGAAATTTGAAGAACTGACATCAGCCACTTCAGGTAGGTCTAACAATTCTTCTCAAATTGTTGGAGGAGAAACAAAATTAGACAGTGTTTCATCTACAGCTGATTCTATGACAAGTGCAATGGAGCCAAGTCCGACGGAAAATCTGATTTCTCGCGAGCCACGACTCCATGTTGGGGGTTCAGATTGTGGCACTGAGCTCTCAATCTCTTCTACACTCGATTCACCAGATAGATCAGAAGTTGGAGGGGTTGAGTTGGAGCACAAAATAGAAACCGTGGAGAAATCTAGTTATGAACCACACCAAACAACTAATAATGGTACTTTACTTCAACACATAGATGTTGAAGCTTCAGTGACCGATTCATCTTGCACCTTGTCTCAGAAAGAAAAACTTGAGGAGATCAATGGCGAATCAGTTGAAACAGCTGCACCTGTAACTTGTCAACCATTAGACCCACATCCAGAGAGAGGAGTATCGGATATGCAAATTCAAATGGAAACACCAGCAAATCAACAAGCATATAGTTCTTCACCAGAGGGATCTCCTAGGAGTCACATAACTGTCCAGGAATCATTTGGGACTCCTTCAAGTCAGGTTTCTGTGAAGGCTAAAAGGAATAAAGTGGATAAAAAAGGGTCCAGCGAAAGCAGAAAGTCACTATCAGCAGGCAAGAGGTCCCCATCATATGTAAATAATGACTCTGGTGCAAGAAGTAGTACAGAGCAACTACCGAGGGACTTGAAAAATGGGAAGAGAAGGAACTCATTTGGATCAACAAGACCTGATCATGTCGATCAGGATCCAAGAGAAACTAGTAGTAGTTCCCTTCCCAGTTATATGCAAGCCACAGAGTCTGCTAGAGCCAAAGCCCTTGCAAACAGCTCTCCAAGGTCAAGTCCAGATGTGCAAGACAAAGATCTTTATGTTAAGAAGCGACATTCCCTTCCTGGTTCAAATGGCAAGCAGGTGTCTCCTCGTATACAGCAATCAATGTCCCAAGCACAACAGGGTGCAAAAGGAAGTGGGACACTTTCTCAAGGTAACAACTTCCACTTGTTTTTTGGGATGTAACCAAGAAAATTGATTAGTATTATCAGTATACATGCTTAAAGTATCTCAAATCAGTTAGCCACCATTTTTTTCTGTATGAACAGAACTTGCCATGGTGCAATATTTGCTTAGTAAATTTATTTTAATTTTAGCATGAATTGTTGGAGTGGAAAATATTTCTTTAACGAGTTTGCGAAAACAACAAATACTATTACACCACATATACAATCTAACTTTCGAAAAACTATGTACTAGAGGTCCTAGGTACTCGTATATAGTTGTTTTATTACGTGTGCCCTGGAGTACTTTCAGGTTCAGATTTGTGTTAGTAATTGACCATCCTTCTTCCTTCACATACATTTTGGTTTGTTTTAACCCACTTTTTCAATGCCAGTTCCTTGTTTACTGTTGTTAAAAGAAAGGAGGAATAATTGGGTCATCGGCAATTCTAGGGTCTGACCATGTTGAACTTACTCTTTCCCAAGACAAAAATATTATTAATAATGTTACAAGCATTTGCTTGATGCAAAGCCTTCTCATTGTCTTCTTTTGGCTGTCCAATAATGTCCAGTAGATCCACTTGCTAAAAATTGCAATAGAAAAGTTTTTTTTTTTTTTTTTGATTGGCAAGCCTGTTTTAATGAGATCAGTAACTCAAAGATGCACTGCCTGGGATCGAACCCCAGACCTCAAAGGTATTACCAACTGGGCTCAGCTGGCTGCGCAATACAAGAGTTAATAACAAAGATTCGTAATATTGGGCTGTCTGGATGAATCACTTGCTAAAAATTGCTACATTTAGTGACTTTGGATCCCATATCATGCATGTGGTTTGTGTGTTTAGCTGCTTACTGTTTACCTCGATACATACCATTTTGCTTATATTTTTTTCACTGCCCTCTTTATTTGTCAAACTTTAAGAGTAGCTGTTTTCATTATGATACTAAAAGCTAATCAGTAGGTCTGCAATTTTCACTTACACCGTTCTTGGGTCTGTAAATTCAGAAAGAAAATGGCAAAGATGATATGAGTTTTGACGTGGTTGCGCTCGGATGTGATGTTAATAATACTTCCAGACCTCACAAGCATCTGGAGTCGAGGCTAATGGTAGCTTCATTACAGGAGGGTAAGTTTGAATATGAATGCTAGAACTTTGTGTACATCTGAAATTTGGCAGGTTTGCTCGTGTCTACTTTACTTGAAGTTGTTTGTAATATTATTTGATGTGGCTTCTGATGAGATGATACCTATGACTATAGAGGTACCCAGTTTTTCTGTGGTTGTAATAATATGAAACCATTTCATGTAGTTTGGATATTTGGTTTGTTTCTTTAAAATTTATACTCTGCGGTTTTTTTGGGGGTAAGGTAGTGTCCATTCTTTCTCTTATATATGCTATATATTCTGTATTTCTTGTTCTCAAGTTTACAAGATCATGGGGATTAGGATCTAGATTACATTCCATCCAGAACATACTCATGAAGTCATGAAATTGGTTTAACCACGACAATTGAAGAGAGCTGAAGAGGAAGGTATCCGTGGAAAAGCCTGTTTGTATAATAATGTGATGGACACAAACTGTTAAATATCTTAGTCAAATAGTAGCATTAGTAGTTTATGGATTTTTTTAGGGTCTGTTTGGTTCGACCGGTAAATCAGTTTACTGGAGAAAATAAAAGACACGGGATGGAATTAATGAAGATCAGAGAACAAAGAAGAAGAAGAGAAGTCAGGGAGAACAGACTTCTTACTATAGTCGTGAAAATTTACCGGGAAAAAAATCCCACCTTAATCAAACAGACCCTTACTATATGAGAGGCTCTTAAGATAATCTGCTGGGCTAGTGTGAACCTCTTACGTTATGAGAGGCTCTCACACATTTATACTTGAAATTCATGTTGAACTGGCCAAATAAATATTGATCCCTTTTCATTGATACAACACGCCTCTGACACTTTTTCTGAGTCCCATATCTGCTAGCCCCAATGGGGAAACCCAATTCATTAGGCTTTTCGATACAATCAAATACATTGCCACAAGGGTGCTATATTCTAAGAGCCCAAATTATGTGATTGAAATTCCTCCTCTAGTTGTAGTTGCTGCCTTGTAGCCTTGTAGGTCGTGTTCGGCTTTGAATTTGGGGCATCCTTTAAAAAGGTTATTATTCACTTTTGAAAGGAAACTTTCAGGGGCATCCTTAAAATAAAGGAAACTTTCTGAACAAACTTACTAAGAAACTCATCCTCCACAACCCCTTCTTGAAGATTGTTGTCCTTAACTTCTGACTTTTTGTATTTTGTGTTTGTAAATTGCTAACTTTGTTACTGAACAGGCAAGTTTTTCAACTGTATATTTTCCATTGTCCACCAACATATAGTTAACTAGAAATCCAATTATAATCTCTACGTACACTTGGTTTAATCATTATCGAGATCTGAACCCAAAGAGCTATTCCTTGTCATATGCTCCATCTCCTCCCCTTCTTCCTCTCTCACTACCTAATGTGCAGATATGGGCAACTTTATTTGACTTATCAAGGACGATATGTTTTTGTACAGAGGTATGACTGTATAAGATCCTTTCCCTCGCCTCATAGCCTCATAGATACTCGCAGCTACATTTTTGTAGAGAAACAATAAGGGTCAAAAATAAATGATTTTGAAACAAATGTTTCTGGTGCTCAATTCTACAAGCTAGCTAGGACATATGCAAAGATGTGATAATACATTCAGATGGCAATTTGCTTCACTATAGTTTGATCCTTGAGGCTCTTACATTTACATATCTCCTTATTAAAATCCATCCATCAAGCAAGACTGCAAGAGTGCTTTACCACTCCCACCCGTGGACCATTTCTAGACACTTGTTCACTATGCGGCATTTCTATCTGGAAACCTTGTTATTCAGGCTAAAGAAAGTCCTCAATTCTTCTTAATGTTAGATATGCAAAAAATTTCCTTCTCGTAAAGAATATATGGCAAGGCATCATATCTCACAAGATTAGCATATTTGCAAGCCAAGCTGACAGTAATACAAGACTGCTACTATACTACTAGACGATTGCTATGACAAAACTTGGAGTCAAACAACTCAATTCAAGAGCCCTGAAAATGGACACAACCTTAGGTGCTGTTTGTTTTTACCTCTTATAAGAGCATTCCCAATGCAAGGTGGATTTTGGAGGTGGGGTGGATAAATCCACCTTGTAGCCTAAAAGAATGTCCCAAGGGGAGGTGGATTTTGGGGGTGGGCTGCCCACAGGTGGTAGAATCGGACGGCATGTTACATGCCGTCTGTTTTTTTTTTTTTAAGTTTACGTAGTGTTTTAAAAGTTTTGGACTCTCGGACGGCATGTCACATGCAGTCTCCCTATTTTTTTTGAAAAAAAAAATGGGACGGCATGTCACATGCCGTCCGGTTTTTCTAAAAATCCACTTTCTCTCTACAAGAGTCCACTTTCCCTTGGGAACTCTCCACCTTGTAGAGTTTCACCTTGAATCAACAAGGTGGATTTTGCTTAGGTGGGCCTACGTGGCGCCTACGTGGAGGTGGATTTATCCACCCTGCATTGGGAATGCTCTAAGAGGTTGGATTTACTAGAGCCTCTATTAAGAGGTGGACCACTAAAATAAGGTGTTTGTTTTTTGCCTCTTATAAGAGGTTACTAGAGGTTTGCCTCTTATAAGAGACTGATTTTTGGTAGTGGCAATGACCTTGCTATTAGCCTCTTATAAGAGGTAGACATTTTCAAAATACCTATCTTACCCATTATCTTTATAACTTTTTTCTACCCCTAGTCCTTAAATATAAAATACCTTAAATCTTTTTTTAATTTTTTTTTTCACATATTTTTCTATCTCTCTTGTATTTATGGAATTTTCTTTTTCTTAAGCTAAAAAATTAAATTTTTTTTTAAATTTTTTTATATTTAGAAAATTAAAATTTTTAAAAAAAAAAAAAAATATAATTGTAAAGTTTATCTCTTATAAGAGGTTTTAAAAACAAACACCTTACATCTTATAAACTCTTGCAAGAGGCAAAAACAAACAATTTTCATGTACCTCTTATAAGAGACAACCTCTTACAAGACATACCTCTTAAAAGAGGCAACCTCTTACAAGAGGGACCTAAAAAAAACAAACAACCCCTTAGTCCTGAGGTGTAGTTAATTAAACCATCAGTGACTTGAGTGGTAAATTAGTAAATTGGGGTTTGCTTTTGGACATTATATATATATAATAAATAACTTCCACAGATAACCATTAGATCTCCGAAACACACAACTGATTTTACACTCATAGCTCACTCTTCTAGAGTTCTTACTCTAACTTCTTAGCTCTCACTCACTCTCTTTGCTGGTTTTTTTGAACTACAAAATAACTACATCATCATTGTTGGGTTTTATGTGCAATATGGGCCTGTTTGGGCCCAAATTCGTGGTCTATTGTAAGGCTATACTATAAAACCAAATAGAAGTGATACAAAACCTTAATTTTTCTAAGCGAGAGATTGTGAGAAGCCATTAGAGAGTTTGAGAGAACTTTGTGAGGAAGAAGACTTCGGTTTCTTCGTGAGGGCTTGTACAATTGTCTAGATAAGAAAAGCATCATCCTTTCTCCCCGTGGACGTAGGCATATTGCCGAACCACGTATATCTTGTGTCTTGTGTGTGGTTACTTGTTTATTTTGTCTTTTTCGTTTTACTTTCATACATTAGTTCAATCATCATATTTGTGCATTAGTTTCCACTGCGCACAACAAGTGGTATCAGAGCCGAAGGTTAGTTCCTTGGGTTAAAGAGGGATTGTAGAACATTGGTTAAAGGGTTTTGAGGAATCTGTCCAGATTCGATACTCTGTGGTAAAACGGCCATAACTCTGCTCGGATATCGAAACGTTGATCCGTTTTTTGGATTGGAAAGAAGAGTCTTCAGGCTTTCCAACGGTGTATGGTACGTTTTCTGTTTCAAAGTATTCTGTTCCCAGTAATTCTTTGAAGTTGACGGTTTTGTTTTCTCAATTTCGGTAAAAATCCAATCTTGGATTTTTCTTGTGAGCTTTGGTTAGAACTTGAGCGTCTAGAAGGTGTTTGTTGAAATTCCGGTGTGAATTTCAGATTCGTTTGGTGATTGTTTAGTGCTTGAAAGTTGGTGAAAAGGTGTCAAAAAAAGGGAGTTCGAAAAGTTCGAAGGGGGAAACCAAGTCAGTGGTTTACCATCAAGCAAAAATTGATGTAGAGAAGTTTACTGGCATCAATAACTTCGGTATGTGGAGGTGTGAGGTAATTGATGCTCTATGTCAACAAGACCTAGAAGATGTTCTGGAGGATAAGCCAGAAGATGTGGAAGAGAAGGATTGAAAAAAGATGAACAAACGAGCTTGTGGAATCATAAGGTCGTGTTTGGCACAAGACATTAAATATCTTGTGATGAATGATGCGTCTGCAAAGGAGATGTGGCGAAAATTGGAGGAGAAGTACATGACAAAGACTATCCACAATAAAAACTATCTACTTCGAAAGTTCTATCGAATAGATATGAGAAGAGGTATTTCCATGGCGGAGCATCTTAATGATTTTACCAAGCTAATTGCAGACTTGGCGAATCTAGGAGCAGATGTGAGTGATGAAAGCAAGGCAGTGTGTCTCTTAAATTCGTTACCGGACGAATATGAACACTTGGCTATCACACTCACATATGGGAAAGAAAAATTGGTGTATGGTGAGATTTCTGCAGCATTGTTAACTCATGCGTGTATGAAGAAGGACAAGGAAGAGTCCAAGGGCTCTACACCTGAGGTCTTGGTGACAAGAGGAAGGTCTAGTGACAAGAAAGACCAAGGTGGTAGAGGGAAATCTCGGTCAAAGTCGAGAGGTCGATTTCTAGCAAAGGATGAATGCTCCTTTTGTCATGAGAAAGGGCATTGGAAGAAAGATTGCCCTAAAGCGAAGGCAAAGGACAAGAAGAAAGACTCTGAGGTAAATGTTGCATGTGATACTAAAGATGATGATGTAGATTCTGATTATTCTTTATCCGTTTCATCAATGGTTTGTTACACTAGTGGTAATGAATGGATCTTAGATTGTGCTGCTTCTTATCATATATGTCCTATAAGGGAATGGTTTTCTGATTTTAAGAAGCAGGAGAGTGGTGTAGTGGTGATGGGGAATGATCAACCCTGTCACATAATGGGTATAGGTACCATTCGTCTGAAGATGTTTGATGGAATTATAAGGAAGCTGAAGAATGTTAGGTATGTTCCTGACATGAAGAAGAATCTTATCTCAGTTGGTACTTTAGAAGCCAATGGTTACAAGGTGGTACTTGAACATGGCGTTCTAAAGGTTGTGGCTGGTGCAATAGTTGTACTCAAGGGTGTTCGACAAAGGAACTTGTACTTCCTTCAAGGTAGCACAGTTACTGGGGATGTGGCCGTGTCTGAGGCTACATCAAAGATTGCTAGAGAGACTACGCGGCTGTGGCATATGTGGTTGGCGCATACCGGTGAAAAATCCTTGCAAAGATTGATAAAGCAAGGGTTGTTAAAGGGTGCTATCGCCTGTAAAACAAAATTCTGTGAGCATTATATTCTGGGCAAGGAGACAAGAGTAAAGTTTGGCACGGCTATCCATAATACTAGTGGAGCTCTTGATTATGTTCACACGGATGTCTAGGGTCTACCAAGAATGCATCTTGGGGAGGTAAGCATTATTTTGTGTCTTTTGTTGATGATTTTTCTAGGCGTGTGTGGGTGTACACCATGAAGAGCAAGGATGAAGTCTTAAAATTTTTCATAAAGTGGAAGAGGTTAGTTGAGACCCGAATTGGCAGAAAGATCAAGGTACTTCGCTCAGATAATGGAGGAGAGTACAAAAATGATCCATTCTTGGAAGTATGTCAGGATGAGGGTATTGAACGCCATTTCACTGTAAGAGAGACACCACAGCAAAATGGGGTGGCAGAACGGATGAATCAAACTTTACTGGAGAGAGTTCGGTGTATGTTGTCTAATGCTGGGTTAGGCAAAGTGTTTTGGGCTGAGGCTATTGTGTATGCCTGTCACCTTATTAACAGGTTGCCTTCAACTGCGATTGATGGCAAAACTCCTATGGAGGTTTGGTCTGGTAAGCCTGCTTCAGACTATTGTTTTCTTCATATGTTTGGGTGTCCAGCTTACTATCATGTCCGAGAGAGTAAGTTGGATCCTCGTGCAAAAAAGTCTTTATTTATGGGTCTACAGAGTGGAGTAAAAGGTTATAAGCTATGGGATCCAGAATTGAAGAAAATTATTCTAAGCAGAGATGTGACATTCGATGAGGCTTCTATGTTGAAGCCTAAGAGCTCTCAGCAGGTGGAGAGCAAGGCCAAAGAGGTTTCGCAGTGGGTGGAGACTGAAATATCTCCACGTGTTCCAGGTGGTTCTGTATCTTTGGAAACGTCTACTGTAAGGGTTCCAAGTATTGAGGTTCCTAGTGTTACAGATTCTGATGACATGACAGATAATGAGGTTGATGATGAGACGGTTGATGATATAGTACATGTTGACTCTAATGATGAGGGTCCAATTGCATCTAGATTATCCAAGAGAAATGCCGGTGTTCCTAAACGGCTTACTGATGATATGGTAGTTTATGCACTTTCGGTTGTTGATGAGGGTATTCCAGAGACTTTTCGTGAAGCACTACAGAGTTGTGATTATGAAAGGTGGATGAAGGCCATGGATGAGGAGATGAAATCTCTTCATAAGAATGAAACTTGGGAACTCATGGAGTTACCTAAGGGAAAGAAAGCAATCGGGTGCAAATGGGTTTACACTAAGAAAGATGGGTCTCCTGGTGAAAATGTACGCTTCAAAGCAAGATTGGTGGCAAAAGGTTATGCTCAGAAGGAGGGAATTGATTATAATGAAATCTTTTCTCCGGTGGTGAAACATTCCTCCATTCGCATCCTATTGGCCTTGGTAGCAGAGTTTGATTTGGAGTTAGCTCAACTTGATGTGAAAACTGCTTTTCTACATGGTGAGCTAGATGAGGAGATCTATATGACTCAGCCGAGTGGGTATAAAGATGCGGGTAATGACAAGCTGGTGTGTAAATTGAAGAAATCGCTGTATGGGTTGAAGCAATCTCCAAGGCAATGGTACAAGCGGTTTACTCGGTTTATGCTAGGGCAAGGGTACACAAGAAGTCCATATGATCCCTGTGTCTATTTTCGCAAGGTATGTGATGGTTCTTTTATCTATTTGCTTTTATATGTTGATGATATGCTCATAGCCTCTAAAAGCAATGTGGAGATAGACAAGTTGAAAAAGACTATGTCTATGGAGTTTGAGATGAAAGATCTTGGTGAAGCGAGAAAGATACTTGGCATGGAAATTCAGAGGGAACGAGACAATGGAAGATTGTGGTTATCTCAAAAGGCCTATCTACAGAAGGTGCTACAGAGATTTAGCCAATATGAGATTGGTACAGCTGTGAGTATACCTCTCTCAAAAGATTTTAACTTGAATACTTCCATGTCTCCTAATTCTGATAGGGAACGTGCTTACATGACACGTTATCCATATGCAAGTGCGGTTGGTAGCTTGATGTATGCAATGGTATGTACAAGGCCCGACATTGGGCATGCAGTTGGCACTGTAAGTAGGTACATGCATAATCCTGGTGAGAAACATTGGGAAGCTGTGAAATGGATCTTACGCTACATTCAAGGTAGTGTGGAGGTTGGTTTACTATTCCAGAAGGGAAGGGATTTGAATCAGTTTTGTGTTGGTTATGTGGATGCTGATTATGATGGTCAAATAGAGAGACGTCGGTCTACTACTGGATATGTTTTTACATTGGCAGGTGGTCCTATTAGTTGGCGGTCTACATTACAATCTCTTGTTGCTTTGTCTTCGACAGAAGCAAAATATATGGCTGTGACTGAAGCCTTTAAAGAAGCCATTTGGTTACGAGGTATGTTGAAAAACTTGGGTATTGTGCAAGAGCAGCTTATGGTTCATTGTGACAATCAAAGTACCATAAATCTGGCAAAGAACTCAGTTTATCATGCTCGTACAAAGCACATTGATGTGCGACATCACTTTGTCAGAGACATTATTGAAGAGGGTGAGATTTTATTGAAGAAGATTCATACTAGCAATAATCCGGCTGACATGTTGACTAAAGTGGTTTCAGGGACTAAGTTCTATCATTGCTTAGATTTGGTCCATGTTCTTCCTTTGAGTGGATAGTATATTTTGGAGTGAACTACGATGGCTTGATCCCTTAGAAGAAGGGTACGTAGGCAACCATGAAGTGGTGCAGCCGAGGTGGTCTTTCGGGACATGTGTGGGAGTTTGTGACTTGTGTTTGTCGGCTTAGATTTATTGAATCTTCGCCGAGGTAGAGAATTGTTGGGTTTTATGTGCAATATGGGCCTGTTTGGGCCCAAATTCGTGGTCTATTGTAAGGCTATACTATAAAGCCAAATAGAAGTGATACAAAACCTTAATTTTTCTAAGTGAGAGATTGTGAGAAGCCATTAGAGAGTTTGAGAGAACTTTGTGAGGAAGAAGACTTCGGTTTCTTCGTGAGGGCTTGTACAATTGTCTAGATAAGAAAAGCATCATCCTTTCTCCCCGTGGACGTAGGCATATTGCCGAACCACGTATATCTTGTGTCTTGTGTGTGGTTGCTTGTTTATTTTGTCTTTTTCGTTTTACTCTCATACATTAGTTCAATCATCATATTTGTGCATTAGTTTCCGCTGCGCACAACAATCATCATCATCAAAATGAACGACACCGCTAAACTTAACAAGCTGAATGGACTTTTCTCTGCTCTTGTAGACATGTACAAAGAGCTAACTGATTCTCAAGTTGAAGAGAGGAAATATGTCAAAGAAAAATTTGCAGAATACCAGGAATTCTATAATATCGATGTTCGAGAATTACAGGATGAAATTGATGATGTAAGTATTAATGAAAACAACACACTTTTTTTTTTTTTTTTTTTAATTTAGGGTTTTAATTAATTAATTTGTTTATTTTTTAGTTAAAATCAAAGCTTGTTATTGCGGATCTTGATCTTAAACGTGAAAAAAACAAATCGGCACTGCTCATGTCAATTAAAGAAAGCCGACATGGCCGTGATAAGTTTAGGCTAGGTAAGATTGGCAACTCTTTACAGATAGTTCCAACATCTATGATATATGTTCAATGGACACCACCTATGCAGGGGTGGTTCATGCTCAATACAGATGGATCTCTCAATGAAGAGAAGGCAGGGTATGGAGGAGTCATTAGAGATGCCAAGGGAGACGTAAAGCTAGCATACTGCAGCTGTGATACCAGCTACTCTGTCCTATACTTGGAGATGAGAGCAATAGCCAGGGGACTGGAACTGGCACTGAAGGATGGATATTTGAAGTTAAACATCAAGTCAGACTCCTTGCAGTCAGTGAATATCATTAAAGGAAACGCACCACCAACTTGGAGGGTTAAGGAGTTGGCAGAGGAGATTAAGGAATCAATTGCATTAATGCAAGAAGTCACAATGGAGCATACATTTAAACAGGCTAATCAAGTGGCTGATCACCTGGCTAACATGGGAGCCCAAATGGAGGATTCAATTGTTTTTTGTAACCCACTTAGTGTGGACATGATGCACCTTGCCTGTAAGGATGCATCTGGGTTTTTGTATTCTAGAATTCAATGAATAAACTCTGGTAGGGGTCTGCCTAACCCCAGCTTGCATTTTGAAAAAAAAAAAAAAAAAAGATTGGCAACTCTTTACTCTTATATTATGTTAATGTTTCTTCCATATATGTCTACGGAATTCTGTACTTTATATTCTTGTGTTCATTGTTGATTCACTTATTTTTGTTAATTACAAGTTGTTTAACACTAGATACAAACTTTGGGTTTTAAGGATATATTATATTCAGTATGTTTTGATAGTGTAAGCTTGTTTTTTTTTTACGTCATATTATAGTTTAATTTCTTTAGAAAATATCAAAACTGGAAAGAGCAAGATGATACTTTGTTTATTAATTCCGGATTCTGCCATTATGACTTTTCATTTTGATTTTCTATCCTTGCTTACTGAATTCAAGATGTCAAGATGTCGTCCTTCACATGACTTTAGTTTAATTAATCCTTGAAACTCAAATGAAGCATGTTAGCTATTACAATATTGTGAAATTCATTTAAGGGACGTAATTATTTTTAATTGTATGTTATACATATCATCTGTACAGATAAACATAGAATTAATATGTGTGCATTTCATACTAATTGGATAAATGTGTTTGCTTCTTTTCTAAGCAGGATTTGTAGAATCAACCATAAAGGCCTTACTAGATTTCATTAAGCACAGCTGTGGTGAAAAGGTATGTTGTTTTCTTTTTTCTTATATATGGAAGAGTACCTCTAATATTATTTTTCATATTCTTATTATTGTTACTTGTATGTGATAATGAATTCTCGAACTATAGGAAAAGTCCGAGGTGTTTAGGCTGTTGTCAGATGTGGGTTCTACTTATACATAAAATATGGAAAGTGAGGACACCAGCTTTCAAAGGAGTAAATGTATGGAAGTAGAAGATGCAGATGAAAAGGTAGACTAACTTAAACCTAGCATGAAGCAGTTGCTATCATTAAACACAGAAAAAGATGAAACAATTCTGAAACTAGAAGATGACATTGGCTCCAAGCGTGTCGAAGTAGAACAGGCAAACGAGAAGCTAGAGAACCTTCAGACAAGCATGGAGGAGTTGCAATCAACAATGAGGGAAAAAGATGAATTAATTGTGATATTGCAAGGCCAAGCAGAAAAGCTAGACCCAATTCTACCTGACATGGAAGAGTGGATATTATTACACAAAGAAAAGGTGGATATTATTTCTTCATTGACACGTTTTTTTATGACGATTCTGTATCCCTTAGATCAAGGACTAGGGCTCTTTTCCTCCTCTATAAATAGCAAACCGGAGGTGTAGGAGGATATCCACTTCTCTTTCCCTGGTTTTTGTTGTTGTTGAAGCTTCTGCTGAAGAATAACTGACGACCGGAGTACCATCCAGAAGTATACTGTGGATATGCGGGAGAAAATGACTCTAGAGATCAAAGACCGGGATCGCCGTATAGAGTTGATGACAAACGCATCTTTGGAAGACTTCCGTCAGGTGCATTTGAGCTTGTTTGCCTTGAACGGCCAGTTTGCTGACAAAAACCGGAGACTCGAGGCTGCTACCCAACGGATCCGGGTTCTTGATAGCGAATTGGCCACCGCATATGTATTGTTGGAGAAGCTGGGGTATCATCCGGTCAAGGAAGAGAAGAACCCTTGATCGGTACCTTCCCAGCTTCTCGCACTATGTAGGGGACTTGTGCCCCTAGTTCAGACAAATTAATGAATTTATTTGTTTACTCTTTCTTTGTCTCCTCCTCTGAGTCACCAACTTTGTCAGTCTTCTAAGGACAAGGGCGCCTTTGTGAATGGCACCAGCTCCTTGCAAGATGTTTGTTTAGAATCACTCGTGACTTTTTTTCTTCTTGAACGAAGGAGTCCCTTTGATACCATGGCTTTCTTCTTGCTTTCTCAACAATGGCAGATTCTAGGTCTCCCTCTAGTACATTGAGCGACAACCGATCTGGGAGAGTTCGAAAATTGTCGCGTCAGGTGGATGACCTCAAGAGGAAGATCGGCGAACTTCGTGAGTAGCTTCTTCATGAAGATATGAATGATACCCGGATGGCGGGTATAAAGGAAACTGTAGAAATACTACCGGGAAAAGCTGGAGGACAAGGTGGCCGAGCTGTCAGTCGCCAAGGAGCGAGCAGATTTTGCTGTGGCTAGGTCTTGGAAGGCTGGGTATGCCGCTGCGAAAGCTAAGGCCTTCCTGACTCGCCTGGGGCGTCCAGTCTGAATCCTCCGTCTCCCTCTCTAATATAGTTCAGTTTCGGTCGCACTATATAGGGGACTTGGTGCACCCCGTATAATGCATTTCGTAATAAAATCATATCTTCTTTTATCACTGTCTCGAGTTCCGGTAGATAGGCTTGGTAGGTTTCCCCATTATGATGAATGTAGGAGCACATACCGGTCAATCTTTTTTTGACCGTGATGACATGGACAGGAGGTCCACATATCGCTGACCTAGACCATGTGGACCCCACCTGTACATGTTGAGTAAATCTTGGCTAAGTGCATGATGTGGGCCCTAATTGACTGTGTTAAGTGGGCCTTATTTTGTCTTATCTAAATTTTTCTTTGTTGGCGGGAAGATGTACAGCTTCAACTTCCAGTGAAAGCTTGTGACCCTTCGTTGATCGAGTCATTAGCCGGTGGATTCCCCTGCGGCTGATCTTAATGGAGAGTCTATTAAAGGGACTTGGAATTTCATTAGCCGGTAGACCATGGGCTCTTCCTTATAAAAGGAAGGCTTGAAACCTTTATTCTCTTTCTCTTTCTTCTTCTTCATTTCTATACCGCTCTCTACCGGAACCCTAGGTTCTGAAACTCCAAATTCCGGTGATAACTGAGCGATTTCCTTTAGCAAAATGAAGAGAACTCTCGTGCTGAGCTCTAGGAGTGATGAAGAGCCCCAGAATTCAGCTCCCCGTCCCTCTGCTGATGAGGGCGGACCGAGCGGTATTTCGACGACTGGGCCTCCTTCACCTGCTGGTGTGGCGGAGGTGGCTCTTCTAGATTCTTCCAAGCCTCCGATAGAAAGGCCCAGGAGGAGGTGGCAAGCTTCTTCAATCCTCCCCCGGAATCCTAAACTCGAGCGGATGAGCGCTACGGAGGTTCAGGAGCAGCTTGACTGGAGGGGGGGGGGGGGGGGGTTCGTTTTGGCTGCCATCCCTCCATTTTGGATGGTTGCTTCGGCAACCTGATCGCGGTAAGTCTTTACCAGACATGAATTTCTTTAAGTATGATCAGACCTTGTTCTGGAGCAAGGCACCTGAACAAGACCCCGGAGCCATGGCTCTTCATGTAAATGATGGATGAGGAAGTTGATGTATGGCCTCCTCCAGTCTTGACCGTTGCTGGACTGCAACTCGGCGTCAATTCTGTCTACTTCAGAGTTCAGGTTGTCTGGAATGTCTTCAATTGGTTTCTCCTGTGGGAGTTCCAAATCGATGTGAACATGCAAAAGCGGTGGTTCTGACGGGTCCGGTTCATCCGGCTCCGTCGAAGGTGGCATCCCTTCTACCCAGCCTATGTTGAGGCAAGGATTCCAGTCTCCAAGTTGTGATTCTGGTGGGTCTTGTGTCTGACCCTGAGATGGAGGATTTGGCTCGCTCTGTGTGCTCGACCCGGTGCCGGGCTGTGAAACTTTTTCATCTTTTCCTTTTCTGCCCTTTGGTGGTCACCATGAGAACTTCCTTCCAATGTCTGCATTCGAGGAGGTAGACCTCCGGTAGCGGCATGTCTGGATCTTTGGGTCCGATACTCGGCTCTATCTGGTATCCGACAAATACGCCAGGGCGTCTGCATGCCTGACATCTATCCTTTGTCGTTGCTCGACCGTGATGAATTCAAACTTCCCTGCCATGGAGTGGACGACATCAAGATATTTTACCATCCGGTCGTCCTTGGCTTGGAAGGATCCGACAAAGTGGTTCGCCACTAGTTTTGAATCTGTCTTGACAATGACTCTCGCGCCCCCAGTTGGAGTGTTGTCTGGAGACCATATATCAGAGCTTCGTACTCAGCTTCGTTGTTTGAAGCTGAGAATCCCAGTCTGACAGACTTTCTGTCTTCTGTCCATCTGTGCTGATCAGGAGAAAACCTATGTCAGATCCTGTACAGTTACTGGACCCGTCAGTATAGATTGTCCATGCTTCGCTGAGACTCCTGTGACCGGGGGGCATCGTTCGCCCCCAGTGTATTTTCTTCCAAATCTGGGTTGATCGGGATATCCTTGATGGGAAAGTCTGCCATCAAGGAGGCTATTGCGTGCCCTTTTCCGCGGTCCTGGGTTCATACCGGATGTGGTATGCACTGACGTAGCTGGACCATTCGATCAGTCGATTGGATTCTTCTTGCTTTCCAAGAGCTTTTCTGAATGGCAACTCTGTGTAGACTTTGACTGCCCGACCTTGGAAATATAGCTTTAGCCTCTTGGCTGCATGTACCAGGGCTAAGGCAATCCTTTCGATTTTTGAGTATCGTGTCTCAGCTCCCTGTAACACTTTGCAGATAAAGTATACTGGCTTTGCCTCCGGCTCTTCCACAAATAGGACTACTCTAACTGCTATATCAGATGCAACCAGATAGATGCCGACTGGTTGTCCGATTTGTGGTGCTGTAAGGACCGGAGGTTGAGTGAGATATGCCTTGATTTCGTCGAGAGCTTGTTGAGAAGTAGGATTCCATTCCGCATTAGCTTTGATTGCATTGAAGAATGGGTTGCATCAGTCTGAGTATCAAAAGATGAACTTGTTGAGAGCGGCTAACCTCTCGGTTAGCCTCTGGAATTCTTTCACTGTCTTCGGGGCGGGCATCTCCAAGACTGTCCGGATCTGATCTGGATTGGCTTTTATACCTCGGTTGGTCATAAGGAAGCCAATGAATTTGCCAGAAGAAAGACCAAAAGAACATTTGGCTGGGTTCACCTTCATGTTGTACCTTGTCAGGATATCGAATGTCTGCTGCAGATCTCGCAAATGATTGTCTTTCTCCTTGTTTTTTTACCACCATGTCGTCTATGTAGACTTCCATGGTTCGGCCTATGAGCTTCCTGAAGATGGTGTTGACGAGCTTCTGGTATGTTGCTCAGGTGTTCTTCAGACCAAAGGCATCACCCGGTAGCAGTAAAGCCCCCGGTCGGTGATAAATGCGGTATGCTCCTGATCTTCTTCGTGAAGTGGGATCTGGTTGTATCCTGAGTAGGCGTCCATGAAGGAGAATCTTTGATACCCGGTGGTGGCGTCCACCATGTCTGTGATCCTGGGGGGTGGATATGGGTGCACATGACATGCTTTATTAAGGTTAGTAAAATCGATGCAAACTCGAATCTTACCATTCTTTTTTGGGACAACCACAATGTTGGAAACCCAGGTAGGGTAGATGACTGGTTTGATGAAGTTGACTGATAGTAGTCGATCGACTTCTTCATTGACCGCCAACTTTCGATCTGGCGCCATTCGCCTTGGTTTCTGCTTGACTGGCTTGTACTGAGGATCAATATCCAACTTATGACAGACGACTTTATGGTCAATTCCTGGCATCGCACGACACTCCATGCAAAGACGTTGTGATTCTGCCGGAGCAGAGTGATCATGAGATCCCTCTCAGCCTTTGGTAAGTTGTCTTGTGGGACTCCAATCCCACTATAACTTCTTCCAGCTCGTCGACCGCTGGTGATATCTCGGTCTTTGTGTCTGGCTTCCCCTTGACAGACTTGCCAGGAGCTGGTTGCTATTGATGAGAGTCCGTCAAGAAGAAAGTGTTCCCCCTAGTTTCGGAAATGGACTTCGCCTTGACAGCATCGAGATGGCATTTGAATGCAATCCCTTGGTCTCCCTTGACCCTGCAAATTCCGTTGAGGCTTTAGTGGAAGGTGGACACTATGGCTTTCATCTGATGAATCCAGCCTCTTCATAAAATAATGTTGTAGCAGCAGGGGGAGTCGACCAACAAGAAGTCTATCCCGACGGTGTTGAATCCTACCGTGATTGGCAGGTGGACCCGCCCGGAGGACTGTGTTGGCTCCTTGTTGAACCCATAGATATGAATCTCATCAGATTCGATAAGACCCTTTGATAGCTCCATAGCCTTGTAGATGCATGAGAACATGACACTGGAGGTGCTACAGGCGTCGACCATCACTCGCCGGACTCGGTGGACACCAATCTATGCTGTGATGAACATGGCGTCATTGTGTGGATAATGAACGCCCCTTTCGTCTTCCTCGGTGAATGTCAGACCTCCGGGGACATATGTCCTTGTTTCTGTCAGGGGTTTTTTCCTCTTTGCGATCCCTGCCAGATCTTTCTACCTTTGCCTTCTGCGGGTTATCGAAGGTTTGCCCTCCGACAAGTCTCTTTCTTCTGGCTTTTAGGTCGTCTTCTTCCTGAGCGTACCTTTCTACCTTCTCGAGCAAGGCTGAGACAGAGAACCGAGGCTTCCTTGCCAGTGACCGGTATAATTCTTCATGGTTGCAGTTCAAGGCATATTTGAAGGCTTGAATAACGACGCTATCAGATGCGTCCTGTACTTCTGACAGTAAGGTTCGGAACCTTCGGGGATATTCCTGAGTGTTTCGCTCCGGTCCATTTGCAGGGAGAATAAGACTTTAGCTCCCTTTTTAGTCTTCACGTTGAACCGGTACTTTTCTTCGAACAACTCAGCCAATTGTACGAACGTGTGGATGGATGCGGGTGGCAGATTGTGATACCATGTTTGTGCTTCGCCTTTGAGTGAAGCATCAAACATTTTTGCAAGTAACTTGTCATCATGGTCCCAGATGGCCATGATGCTTAAGTAGTTCATAACATGCTGAACCGGACAACCGCTCGTCTCGTCATACTATTTGAAGGGCGACTACTTGAAGTTGGCCGAGACTATATGACTCCTGACTTCTTTTGCCAATCGTGACACGGCTAACCTTGAGAGAGTAAGCTTCCTGATTCGTTCATCCCGGTTGGCTTTGTTGGAAATAGCCAGGTCGATCATCTCTTGTAGCTTGAGTTGATTCATTTGTTCCACATTCAGCTCCGGTTGTCTCTGATGGGCGGGGGCCTTTGAGGACTTCTTCCTCTCTGACCATGGCATGCCGGGGGAGTGCTTTGGTGCCTCGTCCGGCGGTGTCCCTCTGGTGGAGTAACTTCTTCGACGGACCTACTACGGGTAATCCTGCGGCCATGAAGTGGCCCGAGTGTTCTTGCACGTCCGCGAAGATGTCTCTGAACTGGAGAGATAGACATTATATCGCTCCCCGGTGCTAGCCTGTCCCAGACAGGGCAGGGATCATGGCTACGGGGGGTAAGGCTCAGGTCGCTTCCTGACCGTGGCCTTATCTTCTTCTGAGGAGATGGACTTGAAGACATGGCTAAAGATGACTGGCTATCTTCGTCCCTGGTTTTCTTCTTTCTTCTCAGTTCTGCATTTTCTCTAGGCAGCCGCTTGATGATTGCAGTCGGGGACTCGACCGTTGGGCCCTTCCCCTTTTGCTGCTCGGTATAACCTCCTCCCGTTGCCAGAGGAGAGGTTTTCTGGTCTCTTCTGGCAGTGGACTCTGGATGGTTCTAGATCTTGTGATGCTGGTATCCTGACGGTCTGGTTGACTATATTAGGATTACCAGGATTATTAGTGATTTGCACCACTAAGTTTTCTGCCTCCGACTGTCCACTTTCAGAGTGTTGCGAGACCTGGACGTGGACATCACTCCCGAGAACTGATTCTTGATTCACGGGCTTCACTGTTTCAAGAACCGAAGACATTGTTAGAACGAGTTGGACGTCTCTTACTTCTAGCCATTGCTGCAGCAACTCCGGTATGACTGGATTGAGATTCCTTGCAAGGCATTGGAACTAATGGGACATTCGACCCTACGGTGGGCGCCAAAGAGTGGGTGCAAAACTTTGATCCACAAACTCAAGATATGTATAGATTGATCGAACAGTTACAATGAAAGCCTTGTATAGACAGATATAAGATGGGGGGGGGGGGGTATACAACAAGGCTGGACCTGATCGGGATCCTACGTATCCAAGAAGATGAACTTGAAATCAAGTCTCTGCTTCCGCTAAGCTCTAATGGAGTTGCTTAGTGGAAGGCTGGTAGTTCAGAAGGTTTAGAATTCTTGTATTTGTAGTGGGCCGGAGGAGGCTGGTTCAACCACCCCTCCGGTTTTGACTCCATGAACTTATGTAGTTCAACTGTGAAGATGCTTTCCGTGGAGATAGCTTGCATGCTGCCGAGCGGTTATCTTCTTGGTTTGAATTCTCTTTGACCATGATGACTGCCACGTGGCATCCTCTGATAGGTCCTGGTTCAACCTGGGTCTTCCTTTATCTTCTCCAGCGGGCTAGAACCATGGGTTCTGTTAGCCTGGAATTTCGTTGGACTTATCCAGTTGGTTGGGACTTGGATTGACCAAGCCTGAAAGCAAAGACCTGGGCTTGACTCCTCTGACCGGATGCCCAATCTTCATTGCATACACCCTAGCCAGGTCCTCTGGACTTCTGTATTAAGCCTTCGGGTGAGCCTCTGTCGCTGCTGGACTTTACTGTGCCGGACCTGGCCTACTTGACTGAGGTGAGCCTGGTCGATGTATGGGAGCCCACGGTTCAACTTCTTATACAGTAACTGGGGCTCCACCCATTGGTCGTGGACTATCCAGTGGGTCAAGGTCCACAAAGCGTATGTGGAATCCTTGAGACCGGGTTGGGCACTACCTGATAGCCCAGTCCTGACTAGCTAATGCTTAGGTGCTCCCGGTTTAGCTTCTTATACAGCCATCGGTGACACCTGTCGGGTTTTTTACCTAGGGTACACACACATATCTAGGCTAAGTACAATTACTGGTTGAATTGGGATGTTAATAGGCTTAGCATTGTACATATGAATTTTTTTCTAAGATTTTCTTAATGCAAGTCTCTTGAGACAAACCAAGAAATCGTCTAGATCGATATCTTATGATCTTAATTCCAAGCACATAGTTGGCTTCACCCATATCCTTCATTTAGAACGAAAGAAATAATTGCTCTTTAGTGGTGAATTTCATCAACAGACAATGAGTTGATAACTATGCTTTTCTTGGATTTCATAACGTACACACAATGGCTTTATTCTATTATCTCAAAATCCATTGTTGTAATTGCTTCATGAATATTAACGTACCATTGCCTAGACGATTGTATAAGACCATAAATAGAACTATTCAACCGACAAACTTTGCACTATTGTCCTTTGGTCACAAAACCTTGTTTAAACATAAATATCTCTTTGCTAATTTTCCACTGTGAAAAGCAGTTTTCACATCCAATTGGAAAAAACTCCAAATCACATTGTAAGACAATAATTAAGATAAGGTAAACCGAGGCTAGTCTCACAACTAGGGAGAATGTCTTGTTAAAGTCTATACCTTCTTTTTGGGTATAACCTTTTGCCAACTATCTTGCTTTGAACCTATCCATTGATCCGTCCGCATTACGTTTTGACTTTGAAAACCCATTTGCTTTCAATAACCTTACACACAGGTGGGAGATCAACTAATTCCTAGACTTGATTTTTGGTCATAGAACTTATCTCATCATTTATAACATCCATCCATTCTCCTGAATTCATTGAAGTTAGCGCGATTTCCAGAAGAAGGCGACTCATCAGAATCTAGATCAAAATCTAATTGAGCACACATAAAAGATTCTCCTTCAATGTCAAAACGACGGAGGGGAATAATCTCACGTTGGCTTCTACGTAGTTGTGGTTGAGGGTATGATATTTGAGATAATTTGCTCCCACTAGGCAGCACATCACTTCTGTTTGAAAGAAAATTACTCTGTTGCGATATCAGGTTGAGTACTTGTTTGTCCACCTTCGTAAAAAGAAGTAGATGTTCCTTCACTTTCTTGCAACTGATTTTAAGATTCCCTTCTACTTCACTGATTTTAGGAAACATAAGCTTTATAAAGTCGACATTGTGGGATTCAATCTTTGTTACATGTTCATTTGTTGTTCACCATACATTACATAGCCTTTTGAGTGAACTGAATACCCTACAAATGTTTGATTGCTAGCTATTGGGCCAAGTTTTTGGAAAACACGTACAACCCCATGGGCGTAAATGATCTAAATCTTGTTTTGCGTCAGACTCATAAGGTGTGCTTGGAACTGTTTACGAAGGAACTCGGTTAAGTATATGGGTTTTAGACTGGGACACCTAAATAATCCGTATTTAGATTTTTGGGGCATTTTATATCGATATTTCAATTTTGGGGTACCTTCCGTAAGTTGACTGTTATAACTAACTGTTGCCTCAAGTTAAAGAAGTCATATTTCGTAAATACCTATAAAATGTGGGTTCTTTGACTTGAGTTATTTGAGATCTTTGGGTTCTTTGACTTGAGTTCTTTGAGGGTATTATAAGTATTTAATGTAAGTTCTTTGACTTGAGTCAACAGTTAGTCATAACAGTCAATTGACGGAAGGTGCCCCAAAATCTAAATATAGATTAAAAGTGTCCCAAAATCTAAATACAAATTATTTAAGTGTACCAAAGCCTAAAATCCCTTAACTATATAAGGAGTAGACATAAGTGCATCCCCCAAAACGAAATTGAGAGGTTAGCTTACGCCATCATAGATCTAATGATAAGTATCAAAATGTGAGTTTTGCACCCCCAATTAACATAGTGTTAGTACCTTTTTTATGGTGAATTATGCTTGGAAATGGGTATTTTTGTGTATTTTGTAGAAAAAGAGCTCAAGTCAAGAAACAATGAAAAAAATCGGTAAAATTGATAAAAAATACAACGTGCTATATCATTTTTTCTAATTAATACAATGTACAAAAAAACTGACCAAACAATGCTTGTACTTTTGTTTTGTTTCTACGTTATACAATCTGTTAAAATGAAGCTAACACACTACTTATCTGTACAACATTTTTTCTGACGTGGTTTTATCTAATTAAGTTAATTTGCTGAGGTGTAAAAAAATAACAAAAGTTTTAGTAATCTACGTGTTATCAGATCTTATTTCCACATGTTTCGATCTTAGCCGTCCACAAATAATCACGTACATAGTAATCAAATCGTTCTAGATAAACCTATCTTCCCCAAACCCAAATTTCAAAACATGGGCATGAACTTGTTTTCCTTCTTCAATTGCATTACCAACACAACAAGCTTTAACAACTAAAGGAAACGTAAAGCTATTCGGTTCAACTAGTTCTTCCAACATACGAAAGTAAAACAGAATGCAATTACCTATCAAACAAGCTTGCAAATAACCTTTAATCATAGTATTATAAATAAAAGTATCTGGTTGAGGAATTCTATCAAACACTTGTAAAGTATAGTTTAAATCTCCAAGTTCAGAAACAGCACAGAACATAATGACTCTACCCATAACATCATTATCAGAAGAAAGACCAAGTTTAATGAATTTAGAATGAAATTGCTTCAACTCAACCATGGTTGAACATGATTCAATGTTCTGAATGATGGGTTGGTGGCTTTTGAGGGTTTAAGGAAGGTGAAGTAGATTGAAGAAGATTTCATCATTTTTCTTTCTTTTGTTTTACATTAATGGCAATAAAGATTTCATCTTTGATAGTTTCTAAGCAAATTCCAAAATGGGTAACTTTCATTTCAACAATTTTCTTCAATTTCATGTGCTACCCATATCTCAAATTCTTCAGAAACTGATCAAAACTCACTCAATAGTAGTGATTTTGAAGTAAAGATTCGATTTTTGAAGAATAGGTTAAATACAGAAAGCTTAATTCAAGTTTTAGATTATACTAAAGATCTTAATTCATCAAATTAACGTAATTAGATAACACGTGGATTACTAAAACTTTTGTTATTTTTTTACACCTCAGCAAATTAACTTAATTAGATAAAACCACGTCAGAAAATATTGTACAGATAAGTAGTCTGTTAGCTCATTTTAACAGATTGTATAACGTAGAAACAAAACGAAAGTACAAACATTGTTTGGTCAGTTTTTTTGTATATTTTATTAATGGGAAAAAGTGGTAAAGTACGTTGTATTTTTTATCAATTTTACCAAAAAAATCTACAAAAGACACATTTTGGGAATTTTTACGGAAGAATCGGAAATACCGTGGGGTGATTACATGTCAAAGTGTGATTTTTAAGGATATGAAGAGTTCCATAGCATATATTATAGTGTATGGAGGAGTACTTGATCATCTTGGAGCAATTGGAGTCCTTTGGGCTTGGTCAAAGGCCAAATACCACTTAGTTAACTCGGGTAAATTGAGTTTGACTAGAAAGCAATTTAGTTTGACCGGGCCATATCTCCTAATTCAAGAGGCCAATTTGGGCCCATTTTACATAAAAAAATCTAAGTAAAGGTATGGGTGGACACGATTTGGTTCGGTTCATGTTTGCTACTAAATTGGAACTGAACTGTGTATATAATTTCAGTTCGGTTCGGTTTGATGAACTGGGAAATACATGTGAAAACTGGACTGGACTGCACCGATTTAATTCAATTTGGTTCGGTTTTGGTTTTAGGCTTGTATATGGGCTTGTATTTTGGGCCTGAACAACCCAACAAATACAATGAAAAAAATCCAGCAAATCCCTTTGATCTAACTATTCTTAGTTCTAAGAGCATTCCCAATGCAGGGTGGAATTATCCACCTCCACATAGGTGCCACATATGCACCACTAGGATAAATCCACCTTGCTGACTCAAAGTGAAACTCTAGAAAATGGAGAGTTCCCAAGGGAAGGTGGACTCTTTGTTATAGGAAGTGGATTTTTTTAAAAATCCGGATGGCTTGTCACATGCCGTCCTATTTTTTTTTTTTTTTTTGGCAATAAAATAGGGAGACGGCATGTCACATGCCGTCCTAGAGACCAAAAGTTTTAAAACACTTCGTAAAACTTTGAAAACAATGGGACGGCATGTGACATGCCGTCCGTTTCTTATCCACAAGGTGGATTTCAAAGTGGATTCTCCCACCTTGAAATCCATCCGTGGGTTCCCACTTTTTAAAATCCACCTTCCCTTAGGATAATATTTGTAAGAAAAAGGTGGATTTATCCACCCCACCTCCTAAATACACCTTGCATTGCATTGGGAATGCTTTAAGAGAAGGAAATCAACAACTTTAAAAAAATTAAATTAATAAGATGAAAAAGTAATTGAACAAAATATTCAAAAGTGAGATACTCGACATACTCTATGTTAATCTCTTACTTCTTGATTCAAATTAAACCAGTTATCAGAGATTTCCAACTTCTCAATCTCCATTCGTTTATCCAACATCTTCTTCCCCCAGTTCCTTCACTTCTTTGATTCAAAATTAAACGACTTATCACAGTTTCAACTTCTAATCTTTCTCAAGTTTCTTAATTCCATGTGTGTGCGTGCGTGCATGTGTGTGTGTGAGAGAGAGAGAGAGAGAGAGAAAAGATTGGAAGTTTTAATCTAAACTAGGTACAGCCTACATGTGTTGGAATTTCCACATATAAAGCCCAACCCATAATGTGGTCCATGTACCTTTAACCTTGGTTTAATATAGAAATAAGCTAATTAGTAATAGGTTATTTGGAAGTCATATCTACCGTAGATCTTAACTATGATGGACGGTCTAGATCTAATGGGCTTAGGTTTGTAGACTTAGGTCCTCTTTCCACCTCTATAAATTGGTGTATGATCTCCATCCTCAAACACTTACTATTATAACACATATTAGGGTTTAAGAGGCAAGGAGAGTGAAACTTAGATCTTGTGCAGCTTTTCGGATCATCAATGCTATAGACAAGGTATGTATATTTGTTAGTGATTAATTACGTGATTCATGATCCTTATTGTTTATTGATAATATTAATTATGCTTATATGTGGTATCAGTCGCCAATATGAATCATGTTATTAGTTCTATCATCCTCGTTTAATTTAATACTGTTTATTATGATTCCGCATTAAAGAAAACAGTAATTCTTATTTTTATGGTTGATGATTTGTATGATTAAGATGATATTCCTTGTGATTAAATACGGTAGTATTTCTTTCCGTTATAAATTACATCAAGATTAGCGTTAGTATGCTTTTGGACTCATAAATTTTTGACTGTACGTGATCACTAATTAATTGATATGGGACCTTTGGGTATTATGAACACTTATGAATTTTTGGTTAATGGTTGGCAGTAATATATATGGTGTTATGGTGCATGAATTCTCGATGCATGATTAGTTGGATAATAAGAACATAACAACCTCAACAAAGTTTTGTTTAATGCAATATATGGTTTTAGCTGCTTCTTCTAGAATTAATTAATGATTATTATGATTACTGTTGAAGCTAGCAGGATTACTGTCATTAATTATAACATCATGTTTCGTCCCGTAGTGACTTTGTTAATCTTGTTGGGTTATGGTTTTGGTGTGTACTGCAATATAAGTCCAATTGTGGGCTTTATTGCTAGCCTAATATAATGCTTTGTAGTCCCAAAATTGATTGATATTAGCATGTCTGGTAGTATCCCTTCTTGTAAGGAAAACCTTTGGTTTTCCTTTCTCATTATATGGTCATCATTAGGAAATCAGTTTTCTTATTAATTATATGCTAATCAATAATCAAAATGGTTACAATCTAGAGCTTTAATTTCCTTATTATTAACCTTGATGGATGGTCAAGATTAAATCTTAAAGATCTGGAAATTTGGTCCTCTTTCTACCTATAAGTAACAACTTTTGTCCATCACAAATGGTTGTTCAAATCATGATAATGAAAACACATAACTTAAGCTTATAGGCAAAGAAAGAGAAACTATTTTTCCTCCATTGAAGCTTTTTCAAGAAACAACTACAGTAGTTCCAGACATACAATCAGATTACTTTCTTCATCATGATGTCTGGAGGTATGTTTAACTGACCGAGTTCATTACATATGTGATAGTCATGTATTTCAAAGATCTTAGGGATCATGTTATGTATAAAATATCTAACATGTGGTATCAGAGCTTAGTTTAGAATACATGATTATGCATTAATAGGATTTATATAAATTGAAACAAATTAGCATGTATAGATCCATTACTGACTCTGTTTTGCAGCAAATCTTGATCCAATTGTTATGGCCTGAATGTATGTTTATTAAAATTCCGCAATTTTATTTTGGGCACGACTGTTTGATCGTGATTTTGTAAGTATTTTATCATTATGTAAAATTATGGAGATAGAAATGTTGTTTGATCGTGATTTTGTAAGTATTTTATCATTATGTACAGTTATGGAGAAAGAAATCTTAAGACTCAAAGCAATCGAATACGAAGGAAGATGATCGAAAAGGGATGAAAATAGGCCATACAGTTGGATCATATATTCATCATTATCCTTCATATGATGATTATCATAATTATATTACTGTTCATGTTATTATGATTATTACTGTTCATATTATTATGATTACTACTGTTCATATTGTTATGATTATTAAGAAATCATCAACTGTTCATATCCTTTATAATTGTTGGGAATGCTTTATGATCATCAACTGTTCATATTCTTTTTCATATATTACGATAGAATGCAGTATAGTTGTTTTCATTATCTAGAAATCACATAATATATATGGACCATTGCATGCTTATGGTTAGACCTCAAAACAGTGGGTTTACCATATTGACTTGGGCCATTTTATACATACCATTTATGTGAATAATACATATTGGTCAAATGCATGAATCAATTTTCGTCCACAGACGGATAGCATTTGAGCAATAATCAAGGAAATTGTTCAACATATATGTTATTATGATATTTGAATATAGTGACCTAAGATGGTATATACTGTATCATGTTTATAATTTTAGGTGACTACCCACAGGAGAGCCTAAAATTATGTTGTTTATATTCTAAATTATTGCATGTGTTATTTTATGCCTAAATCCTTGTACCTCTATTTGCAGTTAACATACCCTCAACCCTTAATTCGTATGCTACGTCTATCATGAAACTCAATGGAACCAACTACTCAGAATGGAAAGAACAAGTTGAGTTTTCCTTGGGAGTACTTGAATTAGACATGGCTATCCTTAAAGAGAAGCCAGTACTTACTGACAAAAGTACCCCTGAGGAGAACAAACTCCATATTGATTGGGATAGATCCAATAGACTAAGCATGATGTTTATGCGAATGGTGATTGATACCAACATCAAAACCTCCCTACCCAAAACTGAGAGTGCAAAAGAATATTTGCAAGCCATCGAAGATCGGTTCAAGACTGCAGATAAATCCCTTGTTGGGAAACTTATGGCAGATCTTGTAACCATGAAGTTTGATGGTTCTTGCACAATGAGTGCTCATGTCATTGAAATGATTAACCTTGCTGCCAAACTTAAGAATTTGGGATTGATTATGGATGATGCCTTTCTCGTCCAATTTATCCTGACTAGCTTACCTCCCCAGTATAAACCATTCAAAATTCATTACAACACTATTACGGAAAAGTGGAGTTTGAATGAATTGACTAACAAACTGGTTCAAGAGGAGTCTAGGCAAGGCTCGCAAGGCATTAAAGTTGCTCATTTCACTCAAGGAGCTGGAAATCAAACTGGGAAAACGAATAACTCAACCCATAAAAGAGCACCACCCAAATCTGATGAGGCTAATCGATCATCCAAGAAGAAAAAGAAGGATGATGCTTGCAAGTTCTGCAAGAAACCTGGACATTACCAGGCAGATTGTGCTAAGCGTAAATCATGGTTCGAAAAGAAAGGTAACCCCATGGGTTTCGTAAGTCATTTCGAATCAAATCTTACTAATGTACCTTCTTCTACTTGGTGGATTGATACTGCTGCTAACGTTCATGTTTCGAATTCTATGCAGGGATTCATTACGATCCAAACCACAAACCCAAGTGAGAATTTCATTTTCATGGGGAATAAAGACAAAGCTCCAGTTGAAGCTGTTGGAACTTTTCGTCTTATTTTAGATAGCGGTTACCAGTTAGACTTATGTCAAACTCTTTATGTTCCGTCTATTTCCCGTAATTTGATTTCTGTAAGCGCACTTGATAAGTTTGGATATTCATTTGAAGTAGGAAATGGCAATTTCAGTTTGTTTGAAAATTCTAACCTTATTGGTTCTGGAATTTTAATTGATGGACTTTATAAACTTCATCTCAAACATCAAGATGTTGAAATCCATCTCACCTTGCATGATAAGGAAACAAAAAGAAAGTCATCCAAAAATGACTCTTACTTCTTGTGGCATAAAAAACTAGGTCATATATCTAGTGAAAGGATCAAGCGATTAGTAAAAGATGGTGTCCTCCCGGACCTAGACTTTACTAACATTCAAGCATGTGTTGATTGTATTAAAGGGAAAACAACGAAAAACACAAAGAAAGGAGCCACAAGAAGTACCCAGCTTCTTGAAATAATACATACAGACATTTGTGGACCTTTTGATGTTACAACTTTTGGAGGAGAGAAATATTTCATCACTTTTATCGATGATTATTCACGTTATTGCTATCTTTATCTATTGCATGACAAATCTCAGTCTGTGGATGCTGTACAAGTATTCATTACTGAAGTCGAAAGGCAACTAGAAAGAAAAGTGAAAATCATTAGGTCAGATAGAGGTGGTGAATTCTATGGAAGGTATGATGAAACAGGACAACATCCTGGACCTTTTGCTAGACTTCTCCAAAAACTTGGAATTGTTGCCCAATACACAACGCCTGGATCTCCATGGCAGAACGGTGTAGCTGAAAGGCGAAATCGTACATATATGGAAATGGTTAGATCCATGATGAGTCATGCCAATTTACCTATATCCTTGTGGATGGATGCATTACGGACAGCTGTTTATATCTTAAATAGAGTTCCAAGTAAGGCCGTTCCAAAGACCCCTTTTGAACTTTGGAAAGGATGGAAACCTAGCTTAAGACATCTCCAAATTTGGGGTTGTCCAGCTGAAGCTAGACTATACAATCCACATGAAAAGAAATTGGATTTTAAGACGATTAGTGGTTACTTTATTGGTTACCCAGAAAAATCCAAAGGATATAGGTTTTATTGTCCTAACCATAGTATGAGAATTGTTGAAACCGGTAATGCCAGATTCTATGAGAATGGTGAATTCAGTGGGAGTACAAAACAACAAGAAGTGGTCATTCATGAAATAAGGGTACCCATCCTCTTACCCTCTATTCCGAAAGATATTGGGAATCATCCCATTGTTGAACCCGTTCACAATGAGGAAAACCCAATAAATGATCAAGAACTCCATAATGAGATTATCACCAATCAGAATGTTAATGAAGCACCACAGGAACCAGCCTTAAGAAGATCTCACAGACAAAGGAGATCAGCTATTCCTGATGATTATATGCTTTACCTAATAGAATCTGAAGGGACTAAGGACCCGATTTCTTATTCACAAGCCATTAAGGACGTTAATTCTACTAAATGGATTGATGCCATGAGAGATGAATTGAAATCTATGGATAATAATAAAGTATGGGAAGTCGTTCAATTGCCTCCAGGGCACAAAGCAGTCGGTTGTAAGTGGGTCTTCAAGACCAAACATGACTGTAATGGTAAAATTGAACGATATAAAGCCAGACTTGTTTTCAAAGGTTTTAATCAGAAAGAAGGCATTGACTATAATGAAACTTTTGCTCCTGTTTCCAGGAAAGATTCTCTTAGAATTATCATGGCATTAGTAGCTCATTATGATCTCGAGTTACATCAAATGGATGTGAAAACCGCCTTTCTAAATGGAGACTTAGAAGAAGAAGTCTATATGCGTCAACCTGAAGGCTTCATAATTGAAGGACAGGAAGACATGGTCTGCAAACTTAAGAAATCAATCTATGGACTGAAACAAGCTTCCAGACAATGGTATCTAAAATTTCATGAAATCATTACTGCCTTTGATTTCAAAGAAAACATAGTTGACCCTTGTATATATCTCAAGTTCAGTGGGAGCAAGTTCATAATATTGGTTCTGTATGTTGATGACATATTATTAGCTAGCAGTGATCTTGGTTTATTACATGAAACTAAAGATTATCTCTCAACCAACTTTGAAATGAAAGATATGGGTGAGGCTTCCTATGTGATAGGAATAGAAATATTCCGTGATAGATCACAAGGACTTCTAGGATTGTCTCAGAAAGCATATATTGACAAAGTTCTTGAGAGATTTGGCATGACGAATTGTTCCTCTAGTCCTGTCCCACTGCAAAAAGGAGACAAACTTGTTCTTGAGCAGTGCCCAAAGACTCCTATGGAACGAGAAGAAATGTCCAAATATCCTTATGCATCTCTTGTGGGGAGTTTGATGTATTCCCAGGTCTGTACTAGGCCTGATATCAGTCATGCTGTTGGTATGCTGGGTAGATTTCAAAGTAACCCAGGAATCGCTCATTGGAAAGCTGCAAAGAAAGTACTGAGATACCTAAAGGGAACAAGGAATTACATGCTCACATACAGAAAATCAAGTCACCCACAGGTGACTGGTTATTCAGACTCAGATCTTGCTGGATGTCCTGACACAAGGATTTGCACTCTTGGCTATGTGTATCTCTTATGTGGAGGTGCAATATCATGGAGAAGCCAGAAATCTGAGTTGCTTTTCGGATCCACCATGATGGCTGAATACGTGGCATGTTATGAGGCTTCAATTCAGGGAACATGGCTGCGTAATTTTGTCTCACAGTTTGGCGCTTTAAGTTTTATTTCTAAGCCATTAACTGTATACTGCGACAATGAAGCTGCAACCTTTTTCTCCAAGCATGATAGGATAACCAAGGGTTCAAAACACATGGACCTAAAATACCTATTACTGAAGCAAGATGTTAAACTAAAGAAAATTGTTGTTGAGTCGATAAGTACAGATTTACAAGTGGCAGACATATTCACGAAAGGACTACCTCCAAAGACTTTTCAGAGACATACTGAAAGCATGGGTCTTGCAGACAGTTCCTAATTATTTTAATTTTATGTCATTTAATTTTGTACTTACGTACGACAATTATTGAGCTCTTAATACTTTTCACATCTGCTATTTCTGTTTTCTAATGTGTACACATTTATATTTAGATGAATGACAACAGAAAAGTCTTTACTGCAAGACATTATGTGACCATTAAGTTAATCTCATTTACGGCCTAGTTATGAAAGTTGTCAATGTCGTAGTACATGGAAGTAAGCATGTTGCAAAATAATGTGTACACGCCATGACTCCCATTGACCACTAGATTAGCCAAGGCACTTATGATAACCGACTAAAGAAGTGTTTAGCATATCATGCGCGCCTTATGATCTTAATACGAAAACACTAATGGATCTTCCTATCGACCAAGTGGGAGACTGTAAGGAAAACCTTTGGTTTTCCTTTCTCATTATATGGTCATCATTAGGAAATCAGTTTTCTTATTAATTATATGCTAATCAATAATCAAAATGGTTACAATCTAGAGCTTTAATTTCCTTATTATTGACCTTGATGGATGGTCAAGATTAAATCTTAAAGATCTGGAAATTTGGTCCTCTTTCTACCTATAAGTAACAACTTTTGTCCATCACAAATGGTTGTTCAAATCATGATAATAAAAACACATAACTTAAGCTTATAGGCAAAGAAAGAGAAACTATTTTTCCTCCATTGAAGCTTTTTCAAGAAACAACTACAGTAGTTCCAGACATACAATCAGATTACTTTCTTCATCATGATGTCTGGAGGTATGTTTAACTGACCGAGTTCATTACATATGTGATAGTCATGTATTTCAAAGATCTTAGGGATCATGTTATGTATAAAATATCTAACACTTCTAAGTAACGTATAATCCTTATTAATCTGGACTTTCTTTACTAGCTGAAGTTTAATGTTAATCCGTAGAATGTTAAATTCTTATGTAACCCGGTTCCAAAGACCCCATTCATTCTTACTGGCTAAAGTTTAATGTTTTTTTTTTTTTTTTTTTTTTTTGGGTAATTTTCCTACTTCGATTATTGCCGTAGCACACATCTTTCCAAAGGAGATGATAATCTGGTATATCATTCTTTGGGTTTTGGGCCTTACTGTTACAACCCATATTAAGTATTTTTGGTCCTATAGTATACTATTACTTTGGGTTTTTGTGCCTCACTTAGTGACAAGAACCCAACCAATTGTATTATGATGATGTATTTTACTGATTAAATATTGTGCAAAATTATAATGGTAATATTTATAACAAGAAACGCATTGGTATTCACAGTAGTGGTTCCAACTAAAGTGTTATCAAAATTGTTTTTTTCTTATTCAATATTCATATTAAGTTTTATTGGTATTCACCACAGTGAATCCAAGTATGTTTATGAATATTATTCTCATGAATATACCATCAAGTAAAATTGAATCAATTATAGTTTAGACGTGAAGATTGTCCATTAATGTTTTGGTACTTTGGTATTTTCTATCAATTACTGTTTGCACAAGATTTTCTAATTAATGTTTGCACAAGCCTTACAGTCACAACCCATAGTTAATGTGTTTGGGTCTTACAGTTAGACATTTTGTGCTAGTTTATATTGTGATGTATTTTACTTTCATGCCTCTGTCATATATTAGTCACATATGTACAGTAGGTTAATGTTAGTTGCTTCCATGTCTAATTCAGACTTGTATGCCTTATGATAATTCTTGGTTTTCACCCATATTATGCATGTGCCCTAGTTGAATTTATTAAATTGTGCACTTCTTATGATTAAGATGCATTATGATATTTTGATCTTGTAGCATTTATTCAGCTGCATGTTTATTCCCTTAAGATTCATGTCATCATGATTTGGTTTTCACCACAGTGAACTAAATATTGTGTTGAATGTTATACTAAGTACCTTATTGCTTATTTATTCACTTGCATTATTGAGCTACCCACAGGTAGATCAGGCATATGTTAGATTGAATAAAATTAAGGGGTTGCACGTATTTGTGATTAAATGAGTGTACGATATCCACAGATACCATGCTTATTTTGATCATGTGACATGTCACCCATTTATAGTATTACTAAAAATCTTAGTCATATTGTTTAATTAATGTGTTGACTAATGTTGTGAGCATGTTTATTTTTCTCGTTCTATTATTCTTGTATTTCGTATATTTTGTATGTTTTATCCTTAATAAAACTAATGAACTAGAATGAATAAGTCTAGTTGATTTTAGTGGGAGTTCTAGATCTTGGCATGTATTTCCTTATTGTTGAATCTACTGTTATTTTATAAAAGCAGTAAAAAGGAGAAAATTATGCATTATGCATGAACTAGATTGAACATGCAAATTAAACTCAATATTTATGTGAATAATTGTTGATGAATAATATTAAGAATCATTTTCGCACTGCTAGCTGAAAAGTTAATTGTTGAACTGATTACTATTCATAGTACTCATAGTATGCATGATTGTATCCTTGAGTTTCCCAATTTAGTTGTTAAATTAAAGAATTTAGACATGTTAGTGGATGATTACTTTGTCCTTCAATTTGTTCTAAATTTCTTGCCTACATAGTATGTTCAGTTTCACTATTACACTATTAAAGATAAGTGGAATGTGAATTAAATGGCGAGACTACTAGTTCAAGTATAGGCAAGGCTTAAACAACATTATAATCATGTCACTCAAGTTTAATTCATGTTTCAAGAAGTTGAATGAACAATTCTCTAATTGTGTTTGGATATACACTATATGTGTGCCAATGCCATTTATGTGAATATGGCGTTTGTTTGATATAAAAGATAAGCTTTTGGTTTTAGTATGGTTCAATCAAACTTAATTGGTATTCCTAACCCTTAGTGAATTGATTATGATTAATGTTTATCTTTATTATGGCATAAAAGACTGGATTATACATCTAGATGAAAAGTAGACTAGTAAAAGAAGGGGTTTTCCCGAACCTTAACTTTACTAATTTTGGTGTGTGTTGTGTGTGTGGAATGCATTAAGTCAAGCAAACCAAGCACACTAAGAAGAGCCATAGGAAGTACGCTTCTTGAAATAATTCAAATAGACATATGTGGACTTTTGATGTTCCATCTTTTGGTGGAGAAAAATATTTCATTACATTTATTGATGATTTTTTCCCGTTATTGTATCTATCTATAGCATAATAAGTCTCATATGTAAATGTTATTGAAATTTACATAACTGAAGTTAAGAGACAATTAAATAGAAAGGTGGAAACTATACATTTTGATAGAGGTAGTGAATTTCTTGGAAAGTATGATCTATGACACGGGACAACATCCCGGTTGCCAAACTTCTAGAACGGTTAGGAATTTGTGCCTAATACACAATGTCTGGTTTTCCATGACAGAATGGTGTAGCTCAAAGGCATAATCAAACCCTTATGAATATGGTTTGAAGTATGATGTGTAATTCTAATTTACCCATATCATTGTGGATGTATACTTTATAAACCGAAGTGTATATATTGAATTGGGTTCCAATTAAGGCAGTTACAAAAACACCTTTTGAAATGTGGAAAAGATGGAAACCTAGTTTAAGACATTTACACATTTAGGGTTTATCTAGAAAAGTCTAAAGGGTATAGATTTTACTATCCTAACCATACCACTAGAATTATTGAAACTGGAAATTATTGATTCATTATGAATGACAAAATAAGTGGGAGTGATCATATCAAAGAGGTAATCATTAAAGAAATTATGGTACCAATTTTGTTACCTCAATTTTGTAATGATATTATTGTTACTTCTGTTGTTCGTCATGTTGTTGCACCGCTTAACAACAATAAACAACAAGTTGATCCTCAACCACTTAATGAAATTAATGTCATTGAACTAAATGTAAACACACACAAGAAGTAGCATTAAAAAGATCTTAAAGATCACGACCAGCTACTTTGGATGACCACGTGTTGTATTTACAAGAATTTGAATTTAATGATCTAGTTACATTTTCACAAGCCATTACTTATAGTAATTCTGATAAAAAGATTCATGCCATGAATGAAGAGATAAATTAAGTGTGGATTTTAACTAAGTCTGGGGTTAGTAGAATTGACTCAAAAGGTTCTATTGAATGCCATAAAGCAAAACTTGTATCCAAACAGTTTACTCAATATTGTGGCATTACTTTCTCGTGCGTGAAACTTTCACTTATGTGTTAAAGAAGAATTATCTTAAAATCATTATGGCATTGGTGACTCATTTCGATTTAGAGTTACACCAAATAAATGTGAAAATGATATTTTGAATGAAAGTTTGGATAAAGTCTACATGGTTTAATTAGCCACACAACTTCATAAAGGAAGACCAAGAACACATAATCTATTTGTTAAAGAAGTCAATATACAGACTTAAAAACAAGCTTCTCGAAAATGGTACCTAATGATTAATAGTATCAAACGTTTGGGTTTAATGTACATACCCAAAGTTCAGTGGGAGTAAGTTTATTACTTTGATTATGTATGTTGATGATTTATTGTTTCGCAGCAGTGATTTTCATTTATGTAAATATTTTTTCTGTCTAAACACTTTGCAATGAAAGTTATGGTGATGCGTCATATGTGATAGAAATAAAAATATTTCGGGATTGATCACAATAATTGTTGGAACGTCTCAGAAAGATTTCATTAATAAAGTTTTGGATAGATTTAATGTGTTAAGGCATAATTGTAATGATGCTCCAATTCAGAGGGGGAATATTTGAATTAAATCAAGATCCTATGAATGAATTGGAACAAGAACGAATGAAAGAGAAACCGTATGCTCATATTTAAAGAGATTTAATCACCTTGAGGTGATTGGTTTTACAAATTCGGAATTTAATGGGTGTGTGGATAGTCGATAAAACATTATTGTTTCACCCACAATAGAAGTCGAATTTGTAGCATGTTGTAAAGCTACATGCAATGTTGTATAGTTGCAAAACTTTATATCATAACTTAGAGTTATTGATTTCTAAGTCGTTTGAATTTTATTGTAATAATGTTGCAACTATATGCCTTTGTAAGAATGATAGGTATTCTAATGTTTAGCACATGATATAAAATACCTATTGATTATGGCTTAAGTTTAGAACAAGTGAGTGTCAATGGAACACATTAGTACACGTGTTAGTAAATCCACTAACTTAAGATCTAGAAATAATGATATTCTAGCATCATGTTAACAAGTTGGGTTTTGAATGTAACCCATAACTTAATGATTTGTGGATTACTTAGTGCTTATTATTTGACATTATTTTGAGCTCATTATTATTGATTAAGTTCTGAATTTTCTGTTTTTCATTGTTTATGTACATGTATGTGAATGGATAATTGTTGACAGAAATAGTCTTTTACGAAGATATTACTGGACCATTATTGTTACTTCCACTTATAGACCTAGTTAATTAAATTGCTGATATCGTAGTACATGGAAGGAACCATGTCATTTACGCGATGTGGAACCGCCATGACTCATATTAGTGGTTTAATTAATGACGGTATTATGATAACCATTTCAAAAACTAATTTAGCTCTTATTGCGCGCCTTATGTATTCTACATTAAACCGAATGTGAGATTTTACTATGGACCAAGTGGGAGACTGTTGGAATTTCCACATATAAAGCCCAACCCATAATGTGGTCCATGTACCTTTAACCTTGGTTTAATATAGAAATAAGCTAATTAGTAATAGGTTATTTGGAAGTCATATCTACCGTAGATCTTAACTATGATGGACCGTCTAGATCTAATGGGCTTAGGTTTGTAGATTTAGGTCCTCTCTCCACCTCTATAAATTGGTGTATGATCTCCATCCTCAAACACTTACTATTACAACACATATTAGGGTTTAAGAGGCAAGGAGAGTGAAACTTAGATCTTGTGCAGCTTTTCGGATCATCAATGCTATAGACAAGGTATGTATATTTGTTAGTGATTAATTACGTGATTCATGATCCTTATTGTTTATTGATAATATTAATTATGCTTATAACATGGACCAATCAACCTGAAGCACTATTAAAAATTATGCAGAGAAAAAAGAAACTAGACTGAACTGTATATACTCGGTTCAATTCTGTTTCAGTTTGGTTTTTCCCGGTTCTTAGTCAACACTATTTTGACCAATTTTTTACGTTCGGTTTTTTGGTTTGCCATTTTTTTGCCCACCCCTAAGTAAAGGACGTGATCGATCCAATGAAGGTGGTCCTAAGGTCCAATTCACTATCTAAATTCTGCAATACTCCAGGATATTTTAGAAGTCAAAATTATGGTTAGAATCTTGATGGAAGGCAAGCTCATGATTTGAGTCACAAAAAGGAAGCTTCTTGAAGATAAGGATCAAAGAGTTTCTACACCACTTAATGTGTCCAAATTCTATCTAGATTCAAGAAACCTAAACCCGAAACCCTAATCCAAAGTGTGAATCCTAAATTCTTGTATTTTCACTTATAAATAGGGGTCTCCACCTCTCATTCTCTACTCATTTTTTTTTGGAGAGAAGTGAGCATAAAATTTCTTCATTAATGAATATTTCTTTTCTTCAATTATTCTTTTTTAGTTCTAGCATCCTAGGCTAGTCTCCTCTTCAAGAGAGGAGATGAAGCATTTTTACTTTATTGTTTTATGATTATAATGAATGCCCAACACCATGTGGTTCGAGCATGCGTAGGTAGAAATAATTATTCTTTGATCAAATCTTATTACCTCCCATGTCTTTCTTCTTAGGTTTGTATTTCTTTAGAGATATGATGAACATTAGGTGACCACTTCAATGGGGTACCTTTTGCTTCATCCGATTCTCACATATGTTTGATAAAAAGGATTATAATATGTTAGATTTATGCTAGGAGCAAGTAATACATGCTTTGTTGATCATATTATCCTGTTAGGGTTTTGATTTCAATCATCTCTTTAACGGTTTACTTGTTTAATTACTACAACTAAGTTGATAATAGGCCAACAATTATGATAAAAATGACCTTGAAACCCATCAGGGCCTGGTGAGCTGTTTGCATTCATTAAAAATGTTGCACCTTCAATTTCTGCAAATTCAGGAATCTTGGTGAGCATAATATTATCCTCAACTATGATCACACAAGGAATAACTTGCATCAAGTCAGCATCTTCCTGTGAGTCTCTAGCTTGGAACTTGTTCTCAAAGAAGTCAAGAACATGTGTTTTAATGGCCTCCTGGTTAGTGATACTCTTGAAACCGGCACGAAGTGGTTTGACATCAATTTTGTGACAAAGTGTCTTTGGTTATCTCGCCTTGAGTTCATTGTTAGGAAAATCAAGATGTACGCATGGTCGTCTCGTGTCCTTCGTGTCACTTGATTCTGTCTAGGAAAAGTTATTGGGTACTGGACGTACGTACCTAGTTAGGACGTACGTACGTCCACTGAGGCAGCAAACATCTTTTGGTCAGGACGTACGTACGCAGTTAGGACGTTCGTACGTCCAAGCAGGCAGCAAACTTTTACCGTGTGGGGACGTACGAACGTTGATTCGACGTACGTACGTCCAATATGGATTTTCAGTATTTCGGCCCATTTTCCTTGGTTTCCAACCCTAAGTATAAATAGGGTTTCTCTTCCAAAGAACAAGTCAGTTCTTTGGCCGTCCATTCTTCTTCTAGTTCATGTGTTTTGGTTTAGGTTTTGGTATTGAAAGTGTTTGTGGCTATTGAACTCAATTCCCTTTCTTCCCCCTTCTCTCAATTCATAACTTTGTGATCTTCAAGA
Organism: Aquilegia eximia; assembly: GCA_023053565.1. Taxonomy (NCBI): domain Eukaryota; kingdom Viridiplantae; phylum Streptophyta; class Magnoliopsida; order Ranunculales; family Ranunculaceae; genus Aquilegia; species Aquilegia eximia. Next base: position 9,285,789 of record JALIGU010000010.1, read on the forward strand.
GTTATTGTGAATTCGGCTTCGAGTCTTCTTGTGTGTTCATCAAGAAGTCGAGTGTCTTGTGCGTACATCAAGGTGCTCTGGTGAAGTCAAGGTGTTAGAGATAACCAGGAGTATCAACTCGCAGTGAGTGCAGGTAGTTGATAGGTTTGTACATCTCTTTTCATCTAGTGGATTATTTTGTTGTCGCGAGGACAACCGTGGACGTTTCCCTGTTTGGGTTTTACCACGTTAAAAATCTCTGTGTGTTATTTACTTTCTGCGTATTGTTTGATTGCTTGTTTGAATTTACAATTGTTATACTAGCACTATTTGTAGTTTCTCAATTGGTATCAGTCGCTGGGGGCTGGTTAAGGAGCGTAAAGGCTCACGCTAACAATCAATAGTGCTTTATGGAACCTCACAAGTTTGCTACTTCAAGTCTTCCTCCACAATTCAGTGGAAAAGACTTTGGTCATTGGAAAGTACGGATGCGAGCTTATCTCCAAGCCTTAGGAGAAGAAGTCTGGCTTTCTGTTGTTACAGGATGGAAAGAACCCCTGACCACTACAGGTACTGGTGATACTGCCGTTACATCACTGACGCCACGTGAAAAGTGGACATCTGAACAGAAGTTGTTGGCGAATTATAACAATAAGGCACTCAATGCTATTTTCATGGCATTAAATGCCAGTGAGTTTTGTCGTGTGCAAGGCTGTGAAGAGGCTAAAGATGCATGGAATAGGCTTATCTGTACACATGAAGGTGACGAAACTGTCAAAGAAAGCAAGCTGGAACTGTTAACATCTCAGTTTGAAAATCTACGGATGGATAATTCTGAGACTTTTGATGATTTCTTTATTCGTCTCCAAGACATCATAAACTGCAGTGCGGCTATTGGTCATGTATATACTGACACACAAGTGGTACGTAAGATATTGCGTGCTTTGCCTCCTCGGTTTCGTTCTCGTAAGGATGCCATTACTGAGAGTAATGTGATTAAGAACATGTCCATTGAGACTCTTGCGGGGAAACTAAGGACATGTGAGATGGAACAGGCCATGGAAGAACCTTTGAAGAACAAGTCTGTGGCATTCAGAGCTACATCGTTTAAAGAAACTTTCACAGGACCTTCTGATGATGAAGAACAGGATATGGATGATAACTATGCGTTTTTGTCACGTAGCTTTCAGAAGATTTTGAAATATCAACAGAATCGAGTCCCTCGAAAGCGGTTTCCTAACTCCTCAAATGCTCCTAGGAGTCGTGGTTTTGAGCGATTCTCTGTGGATGGAAGAAGAGCTCGTGTTGATCGTAAAGATGTCCAATGTTACAAGTGTCGGGAATATGGACACTTTGCTAATGAATGTGACAAGAAGGTGGATCGCAAACCTGGTGATAATTCCAAAGCAAACCTCACAGTGACGTGGGATGATTCAGATGAAGATGAGGATGGCAGTTCCTCAAATGTTGTCTCCAACTATGTGGTCTTCAGTGCATCCCTGGATGAGCATCCAGGAGGTATTGTATCCTCTACTGATGATACTAATGTTTCTGATTCTGGTGTTCATGCTACTACTAGTGAATTATGTGATATGTATAAGTTTTCCATGCAACAAGTAAAGTTGCTTGAAAAAACTAACACTGTCTTACAGGAACAGGTAGATAGTCTTGGGCAGGATATTTGTAATCTTGCAGGTAACTCCAATATGTTGAAGGAAGAATTTGTGAAGGAAAAGGAGGATTTCCAAGTGCGTATTGCCACTCTTGAAAAGCTGAATAATGAACTGGAGACGCGATATCGATCCCTTGTATTGGAACATGAAAAAGTAAAAGCTGAGTTGTTTGCGGCTAACAAACAACTGGTTGTGTTTGGTAAAGCTAGTGATAATCTAAACTCTCTGCTGGGAATTGGTAAATCCCATTCAGATAAATCTGGCTTGGGTTATGACACATCTGTTCCTATTTCTACTGTTCGTACCTCCTGTACTACTTTTGTCAAACCAACAGGTGTCGCTTCTCCTGCTCCTGTGCAGGTGTCTACTGTGGTTTCCCCACCCAAGGTCACTCGAGTAAAGCATGTCCCGAAAAAGAATTTTAGACACAAAGGCTTTAAATGTCTAACATGTGGTCGCATGGGTCACACTTCTGCTTTTTGTTGGAATAATTTGTATCCTGCTCATCATCCCTCTTTTGCAGGTAATTCATATTGGAACAAGTCTTCTACTTTCTCCATGCAGGCTCCATACATGTGGAATGGTTATGCTCCGTGGGGTTTACCCAGAACTTCTCCTTATGGAAATCGTCCTCAAACAACACCCATGCCTACTCCACCACCACATTTCTGGGATAGGAGTATGGATGCATCCAGGAAAATGGTATCTCACATGGCTCGTTTGGTTGAACCAATGTCTTCATCATGGTATCTTGACAGCGGTTGTTCGCGTCATATGACAGGTGATAAGACTCTAATTGACAATTTGACTCTTGGGTATGGAGGTAAGGTTAGTTTTGGAAATGGTAAAATGCTTTCGGTTGAAGGTAAAGGTAACTTTTCTGAGGTTGGATCGCTCAATAGTCATGAGCTTCTTTTTGTTAAGGGTCTTAAGTCCAATCTATTGAGTATTAGTCAGTTATGTGATGCTAAGTGTAAGGTTGTGTTTGAGGATAATAAGTGTGACGTTTTTGATTCAAATCATGTCTTGATGTTAACTGGTAGTCGCTCACTTGATAACTGTTTTATTGTCACTACACCCCTTCTGCATCTATCTACCTAATTGTGTCAGTTGGAACTGTGTGTGTTTAGGATGTTTAAGTTTGGTTATTCGTTTGTTTCGTTTATATTGTTGTTGGTATTGAGGACATACTACTTTCTTTATTGTGTGGATTCCATCTTACAGATATTACTAGTTTGGCATCTTCAACTGTGTTTTTCTGTCATGCATAGTTGTAGGGTTCCATCATACTCTCTTCGTCTTGGTAGTTCTTACATGATGCATTTACATGTAGATGGATTGTCATTTGAATATCTGTATATCTCCAGTCTTATATGATCTTTCTTCATGATCATCGTCTTCGTTTATATTTATATATCTCTTGTAAGTGGTCAATGACTCACAAAATCCCCAGCCATTTGAATGTCTTGAGAGCATACTCATTTGGCTAAGAACCCGTTGGGGCTGTGAGGGTCATGCTCTGACGGATGCACTCAGGAGATGTTAGTTCTTGTGTTGCACGTTACCATGGTATTGCACTTCTTGAGTTTGTTTTGCCGAAAAGATGTAGGCTACACCCTACCCTCGTGTTTTGGTACAAGATGGAGATGTTAAATACTCCCACACGGGAATGGCATTTGTCTCTTATTGGTTTATCAAAAAAAAAAAAAAAAAAAAGGGGGGTTTCTTTGCTTCTGTAGTGATCTAGTTCATTGTCACATTGGTCTAGTTGCAAGTGACTTCAATGATCATGTCTCTAGTTTGTTTCCAGAGGTTGGTATTGGTATATTCGTTTCTTCTACATGCTTGCATCATTCTAGTAAGTACCATGCCTTGGTGTATGATGTAGTTCTTCAATCTTGCATTTACTTGTGGTTGAGGGTTGTTTAAATTGTAGTCCTCTGTAATTGGAATCCTTACAATAAGTAGAAATGTTTCTTTGTGATGTCTCTCAATTTTTGTTTTGGGTCGTTATTCGGTTTGGTTGTCTGTTTTAGGATGGTTCTTCATTATAAAAAAAAAAAAAATAAAAATCGTACGTACGCTTTCATGACGTTCGTACGTTTAGGTGGGCAGATCTTTTTGTTTTTGCAACGTACGAATGTTCCTAGGACGTACGACCGTGTTCTCTGTCAGATGTTTGGTTTTTTGGGTCCCGACGTTCGAACGTCTTTAGAACGTACGAACGTTCCTGTTACAGTTCGGCCCATTTGCTGTTTAAAACCAAATTTGTTTTAAACACAAAGCCATTTGCTGTTACATCAATCGTGTTTCCCTCCTTTTGGGCACATTTCAGCAGTTAGCATATTGGTTTCCTTGCTCGTCTTAGAAGACTTTCCTCTATTTTTTTTTTTTTTTTCTTTTCTTGTTTTGCTTCTGTTCTCCTTCTCTTGTCGCTGTTTTGGTCAAGTGGTTTGGTCCGAAAACTTGTTGGTCATCCTCAATCACTATCCTTTGTAAGTTTTTCTCTTGTTCCTTCTTTCTTCTCTATTGTCATGTTCTTGTTGTTTATTCGGCCTTGATTTGAAGCTTTGTTAGCTCATTGCTTTATAGTTTTGGTTCTTATTTGGTGTATGCTTCATAATGTCTTCATGGAACTTGGTGGTTCAATACTCGAAATCACCTTATTCTTAGTTGTGGACGACCTTGGGGGGTGTTTCTTTCTTCTCTCTTGTTTTGCCGTGTGTTTGGGTGCTTGCCCTTCCTACATTGTTGTCGATAGCATGTGTCTTGTTTCTGCACATCAAGTGTTTGATTAAATGCCTCAATGAACCTTCTTTTGGTTTTTCTGTCGATTCTCTTACATTTTTGGTTGTTTACTGTTGTGCTTGTGTAGACAATGGCTTCTAAGCGCGCACGCACCACTTCTATCACCACGGCATCTGCGTCTAAGGGTGCATCATCTTCTCGCGCTCCACGGGGTAGAAGTTCCACTCCGGGCTTGTCGTCTCATTCTCCATCCCTTGGCGCTCGCCCTCGGGCTAAGGCCATTGTTTCCGAGCGTTTCTTCGATTTGGGAGACATTGCTGCCACCCCTCTAGGGGCTTCTCAACTTGGCAACATAGCCACTTTCTTTGAGACTAGAAATTGGTTAAGGGTGGCTCAACCAATCACAAAATACTCGGTTGAGCATACGATAGCCTTCTATGAGACGAAGACACCCTCGCAGAATCGCTCGAGTTTTTCGGTCTTAATTGAAGGTCGGAGATACACTATTTCTCCAAAGGTGGTACGTGAGGCGTTGGGTATTGACGATGATTTTCTTCCTGAAGGTGCTGTTCCTGTCAGATGGCCCGTTCCGGATGCGATTCAGATTGACTTTGTCAATCAAGTTCAGCAGATGTTTATTGATGGGGTCACGGAACGATATCATGCAAAGTTTTACATCGCCATCCTCTTACACATGGTTGCTCATTCAAACATCTACCCCACCAGGGGCAACTAGATCATCATGACTGATGACATGGTCAAGTTGGTGGTTTGTATGTCGGTGCACCATCTTCATTTGTCTGAGGTCATCTTCACACGAATGCTTCAGATTGATGCAGCTAAGGGTACTCTTCCTTTTCCTAGCTTTATTATGACAATCCTTAAGTATTTAGGATTTCAGGGAAGATACACGGAGGTGAGCCCTCCGAGGTTCGTTGGCCATGACTGGGTCAACGCCATCAAGAAAGGCTGCCATTCTAGGAAGGCTGCTTTTGAGTCGGTGGGTGCGCGTCTGACGCATCACCTCATCTGGGGAGGCCGGGCTCTTGATCGTCATGATGATTTTGATCGGGCATTGACCCCTGGCCGTCCTCCGTTGGCCTCAGTTAGAAGCAACCGGGCAGTTGCTGCAGTTGAAGCCCGGGTTTCCTCTCTTCGGCATCATCAAGATCATACGGACGCTCGTTTGGATCGTTTTGGTGTCATTCTTGCTCAACATGATGCGATGCTCCGTGATCTACATAGGATGAATATCGCTCAGATGCGTCATCTCCAGATCGAATTCACTCCCGTCGAGTTGTCTCCTTTCCCAGATGAGGTGCCTTCTGTAGTGAGTGATATTGATGGCGCTGACTCTGATAGCGAGAGTGCGGACGAGGGTGATGGTGAACACAGTGATGGTGACTCGGACTCCGAGTAGTTCGTGTTCTGGTTTACTCTCCACATTTTTGTACTTAACATTGCTCTTTTACTATATCGGTTTGTTTTTTTTTGGATATTGAGCATGTTATTGGATATTGCTATTTTAATATTAGTTCTAGTTCTTTTCTGTTTTGCAGTAAATTTCTGCTAATTAGGATATGGACCTCTTTTATTGGGCCCATGTTAGGTTTACTCTTATTTTTCTTATATATAGGGGAGTCTTCTCTTCTTTTACTCCTATTGTGTCTTCTTACCTTCTGCTAGTTCTCTCTTTGTTCTTCAGAATTTCCAATGGCAGAATATGAACTTCATGGTGTATTTGTTCCGGGTGTTGGGTATGTGTCGTTTATGGTGATGGAATACAAAAATAATGCTAAGGTTTGTCGTTTATGTCGCGTTCCCCATGGGTATGACTATATTCATCGACCTTTTCTTAATCCTTGTTTGGTTCATGTAAATCATTGGGAGAGATTACCGGGACATCTTCAAAATCACATCTTGGAGTTGGTTGGTTATCCGAAGGTTCCAGGATTTGCTGCTCCACTTACCGACTGTGGCTTGGACAGCAGAATTGAGGAGTTGTTTTGTAAGAGTGAATGGCTGGAGGATTATGATGATCATGTGATAGCTCGGTGGAATAGACCTTCGGCTCGTGCGGAAGCTTACTTTTCCAAGCTTCCTCTAGGTCATTGGGAACGGGTTTTTCGAATTCGTTAACTTCAGCCTTGTGTTTTTGTCGTTTTGTCTTTTATGCTTATGGATTCCTATGTTTGGTTATTAGTTGATTTCATGAACTTTTAACAGTTGGGTTAGGTTTATCTTTTTATCTGTTTTGTCTTCATTGTTTGGTATTGATTCCTTTTTCTTGGTTATTTGTTTATTGTTGTTATTTTATCGTTTCTTTTGTTGGTTGGTTATTTTGTTCACTTGTTGTGACAAAAAGGGGGAGATTTATGACTCTAATTACTAACAATCGTCTTCTTGTTGTTAGGTTATTTTTGGGTCATGTTTCAGGTATGCTACACGTATGGGGGAGTGAACGTGTTGATGATTTTAGACATTATATAGTTATGGGGGAGCTCGAGTGTCAAAAATATTTTGGAGCTCATGAAGTATGGGGGAGTTGCTCGAAGGAACTTCTGTTGAATCCTTGATTGCTTCGGAAATTCCTAGTTGCTTCCGTTCGGTCTCTGATGGTTAAAGCATCTTGCTAAAGCTGGATAACAAGAATTAGTGACTTGTTATGTGTTTCTATCTTGAGTGATTTTGTAGGCATGTTTTATAAATGCCATGGTTTGGGCTTGTAAACACGTTTTATAAGTGCTATTAGAGTCATAGGTTTTTGTCACAAAATCAATGTCAAAGGGGGAGATTGAAACCGGCACGAAGTGGTTTGACATCAATTTTGTGACAAAGTGTCTTTGGTTATCTCGCCTTGAGTTCATTGTTAGGAAAATCAAGATGTACGCATGGTCGTCTCGTGTCCTTCGTGTCTCTTGATTCTGTCGAGGAAAAGTTATTGGGTACTGGACGTACGTACCTAGTTAGGACGTACGTACGTCCACTGAGGCAGCAAACATCTTTTGGTCAGGACGTACGTACGCAGTTAGGACGTTCGTACGTCCAAGCAGGCAGCAAACTTTTACCGTGTGGGGACGTACGAACGTTGATTCGACGTACGTACGTCCAATATGGATTTTCAGTATTTCGGCCCATTTTCCTTGGTTTCCAACCCTAAGTATAAATAGGGTTTCTCTTCCAAAGAACAAGTCAGTTCTTTGGCCGTCCATTCTTCTTCTAGTTCATGTGTTTTGGTTTAGGTTTTGGTATTGAAAGTGTTTGTGGCTATTGAACTCAATTCCCTTTCTTCCCCCTTCTCTCAATTCATAACTTTGTGATCTTCAAGAGTTATTGTGAATTCGGCTTCGAGTCTTCTTGTGTGTTCATCAAGAAGTCGAGTGTCTTGTGCGTACATCAAGGTGCTCTGGTGAAGTCAAGGTGTTAGAGATAACCAGGAGTATCAACTCGCAGTGAGTGCAGGTAGTTGATAGGTTTGTACATCTCTTTTCATCTAGTGGATTATTTTGTTGTCGCGAGGACAACCGTGGACGTTTCCCTGTTTGGGTTTTACCACGTTAAAAATCTCTGTGTGTTATTTACTTTCTGCGTATTGTTTGATTGCTTGTTTGAATTTACAATTGTTATACTAGCACTATTTGTAGTTTCTCAACTCTCTCCATGCTTATCTTCTAATTCTGTGATTAAGACATTTTCCTGTCTAAACTTGTACATAGAGTGGAAGAAAGTAGTATTTCTATCTCCATCATCCTCCATTTCCGTTCTAGTTTTCTGCCTCCAAAAGGATGTTCTTTGTTGCATGGCTAGTTCCAAAGCATGTTGTTTCTCCATCACCTCTTCAAAAAAAAAAAAAAAAAACACGATCCACCTGTTAATCTGCAATCAACTGTGCATGGTCAAGGTGACTCTGTGCCCTCTTGATATTTGCATCAACATTCCCATAAACCTCCCTTTTCCACTTCTTTAGATCAGTTTTCAGATTATGCAACTTTTTGATTACTCTGAAAATATGAGCACCATTAACATAAACATTCCAACTCTTCTTAACCATATCCTTAAACTCGGGATGTTCAAGCCAACATTTGTTAAATCAGAAAGGAATATTGGTTGGTTTAGATATCATAGAAGCATTTTCACACATAGGAGAGTGGTTACTACCCAATCTACTAAAGACCTTGTATTTCCAGCTAAAGAATTTACCATTCCAAGCTAAGTTGGAAAAGGCTTTATCAATTCTGCTTATTATTCTTCTCTGAATCTTCTGATTATTATACTAGGTGAAACTGTTGCCCTCAAATGGACACTCCATTAGAGAACAAACAATCAAAATATAGTAAAAGTCTTCAATGCCCCCCTAGCCATTGGTCTTCCACCTTTCTTCTTTTCATTTCTCAAGATGACAATAAAATCACCAATAACAAGCCAAGGTAGCAATGAATTGGTGATTTGAAGTTCCTCCCACAGATTTTTTAAGACAGTAGCAAAGCAACATGCACACAAATAATAACACAACCATTCGCCAACACAAATTTTTGTTGATGTGATGAATGAAGAACTGTAGCGACGACCCCCCCTTCTTTGTAAGGATCCAAAGATTACCAACTCTGGTATCATACTTATTGTGAATGATATTGTGCTCAAAGCAGTTAATAAACAATGTTAGGTCTAATATTAGGTTCCACAATGCATATTAAATCAGGAGAATGAGTACCTTTGACCTCTCATTCTATCAACAATTTCATTTTTCTTAACATCTGAAGACTATCATTGATAAAAAGAGGGGGGGGGGGGGGGGGGGGGGGGGGGTATTTCCTTTATACCTGCCCACTTCAACCAGAGTTTGAGCTTGTGTAGTGACCACTTCATCAGGTTCATAAACAATTTCCTGTTGGACATACACTTCAGAAGCCAAAGCTTCAAAATTATTTGTAGTGGGTATAATTGGAGTTGGTCTAATCAGAAGATGAGTAGGCTAAATGTCTTTAATCATATTTTCTTCAATAACAATACCAACAGGGATTATTAACTTCTTGAGCTACCCCAACCTTGTGTGACTGAGTTGCTTCTTGTGGATTACCAACTTGACTATTCTGGGGCTCATTTTAATCATGTGCCTCCACTTGCTTCTCACCTAAATTTCTTTTGTAAATTCTATTATTGTTTCTCTTGTGAGGTTTTCTAAGTTGTTCAGTTGTTTCTTTCCTCTCCTCCATTTGTCGTACCTTTTGTAGATATTTACACTCAAACATTGCATGTCCAATTGTTTGCATAACACTTAGCTTATATTGATTAGTATTTTTTTGTCATTTATGTAGGTTTCATCAGCCATAAGTCAAATATTGTGCTAAAGCCTGCCAAAAGCTAAGAAAAGCCGTTAAAAGAGTGTTATTTGCACAAAGGAAAAAAAATTACTATTTGCACCCGTGCATTATTGAGGACACCCCTTGGATCGGTCCTATGGACTTGACTTTATGTCCAAGATGGGTGGTCCAAATCCCAGTTCAATCCAAGTTGTATTGAAGGCCACATGTCAAAAGATTTGCCTCAAGCTTGATTGATTGATGATTAATTGATAAGAATGATGATAATGATCTTGAAAAAAATATATAATGATCTTGAACTTGAAGCTTCAATAGGTATTCTTGAAGAACTTGAAAAGGAAACTTGAAGAACTTGAAAAACAAACTTGAAGATGTAGAACCAAGAACTTGATGAACTAGAAGAAATAGAAGCAAAAACTATAAAGAAAACTAAGGAAGAAGACTAATTAAGAAGACTAGAACTTTTTAATGGTAGGAGATTTCACCAAGCTCACCATGAAAAATAATGAGAATTGGAACTCTATTTATAGTGAATGCTTAATGGGATTCTAGGCCTGAGATTACACCTCCTTAATGTATGGTGTAGATTTGCACGTCCTTAATTATTAATTAATGGTGTAGATTTGGCTTGCAGAATATTCTTATGAGATTAGGGCTTCATCAGCGTTTTAAAACTAAATCATAACACTTGGATATGATCTTTTCTGATCAAGAAATATGTTTCTATAGGAATTTTCGTCCAAACTATGGAGACTAGGGTTGGACACACCTCCCTAGGTGGGCTTAAGTTGTAAAATTGAGAAAATGACCCAAAACATGTATTTTTGACATATAAAATAACCCAAAGCTCCAAAAAAACCCAAGATTTTGGCTAGGGTACTTAAAATATATTTTAAAACAAAGAACAAGTTAGAAAAAATCGTGCTCAAAGGTGGGCCCGTTTTTTGGTAAAATTACGGTCCGAAAACCAAAAATATGATATGGTAGTCAAAATTTCACATTTTTCTTGTAGATCCAGAATATGAGACTTAAATATTTAAATGTTTCTTGAAAAAACTGAAATTTGGCTAAAAAGTGGGTTAAGGGCATTTTGGTCATCTGTCGGGTAATCTCAAATTTTAGCAGGATCTCAGCCTTAAATATCTTTGATGAGAGGAGCCTACTAAAACATCATTTCATATATGAAATCAAGAAATGAAAGTCAAATTGTCATTATATGATCATGATTAATGAAAGGCAAATTTGTGAATGAATCATGTCGGGGCTGAAAAAGCCTTAGGGGCAGTATCTGGAGCAACAACAGATCTTCTTTTGTAGCAAGAAGGTGCAGATGAAGTGCCTAGAAGAAGAAGATTCGATTCTAAGGAGGCGTAGGTTTCACATCGATGTGCTCGAGAAGTTTTTGTAATTGTCAATATAATTACATGGTGTGACTATATCCGAATCAGTTTTTCACCTTTCATGAACCATTCTAAATTTTTATATCGTGCCTAACTTTGCTTCCTTCTGAATCTGAAGTAAATACAGATTCAGTAGTAATTTCAAACCGGACACGGTCTTCTAACTTAGAAAGAAAGAGTATAGCTAACCACTTTCAAATTATCAATCAAGTAAAGTAACATACCCTCTTTGACTACCTTTTCTGCCAAACATTGGGAACTAACAGGGAAGGAGTTAGGAACAGATTCGAGAAAAGGCTTACGGTGGATACCCAATTATCTATTTTTATTTTTATTTTTTATTAAAGGCTCTCTCTTTTCTGGGAATCCTTTTTAATCTCGATTCAAAAGCAACTACATCAAGAAGATATAAACTGAGTGCCATTTGATGAGTCACTGAGAACAAGGGCCTCATTGGAGAACTTGTTGTAGTCTCAGGTATTAAGATTAGTTTAATGGGCGGAGCTCTCCATCATTTTGCAGCCATTTCATAACTTTTCTATCTCGCTTTCGAACGGCTGATTTAACAAAAATGATTACCCATGGAATGACTATTTATAATGAGTTAAACCTTTCTGTCTGGCAACTTACCTCTGATAGAGTATGCAACACCAAGACCACGAGCAGTCGCTGAAGTTTCTCGATGGACAAGAATGTAGAAGGCCGATTCCTTCGTTCCTCTAACTTATTAAATAAATAGTTAGGATTCTCTTTCGGCCTTCTTACTACTTCCCCATCTAGGATTCGACTTATGAATGTGAATGCGTTGGACTAAACCTCTATTCGATTCCATCTGCCACTGATTCCCACATACTGTTTTTTATCTGTGAATCCATTGAAAATTATCTAAATGGGGTGCCTACAATAGTTCCTTGTTATAAGCATAATTAATATTATCAATAAACAATAAGGATCATGAATCACGTAATTAATCACTAACAAATACACATACCTTGTCTATAGCATTGATGATCCGAAAAACTGCACAAGATCTAGGTTTCACTCTCTTTGCCTCTTAAACCCTAATATGTGTTGTAATAGTAAGTGTATGAGGATGGAGATCATACACCAATTTATAGAGGTGGAGAGAGGACCTAAATCTACAAACCTAAGCCCATTAGATCTAGACCGTCCATCATAGTTAAGATCTACGGTAGATATGACTTCCACATAACCTATTACTAATTAGCTTATTTCTATATTAAACCAAGGTTAAATGTACATGGACCACATTATGGGTTGGGCTTTATATGTGGAAATTCCAACAGTCTCCCACTTGGTCCATAGTAAAATCTCACATACGGTTTAATGTAGAATACATAAGGCGCGCAATAAGAGCTAAATTAGTTTCCGAAATGGTTATCATAATACCGTCATTAATTAAACCACTAATATGAGTCATGGCGGTTCCACATCGCGTAAATGACATGGTTCCTTCCATGTACTACGATACCAACAATTTAATTAACTAGGTCTATAAGTGGAAGTAACAATAATGGTCCAGTAATGTCTTCGTAAAAGACTATTTCTGTCAACAATTATCCATTCACATACATGTACATAAACAATGGAAAACAGAAAATTCAGAACTTAATCAATAATAATGAGCACAAAATAATGTCAAATAATAAGCACTAAGTAATCCACAAATCATTAAGTTATGGGTTACATTCAAAACCCAACTTGTTAACATGATGCTAGAATATCATTATTTCTAGCTCTTAAGTTAGTGGATTTACTAACACGTGTACTAATGTGTTCCATTGACACTCACTTGTTCTAAACTTAAGCCATAATCAATAGGTATTTTATATCATGTGCTAAACATTAGAATACCTATCATTCTTACAAAGGCATATATTTGCAACATTATTACAATAAAATTCAAACGACTTAGAAATCAATAACTCTAAGTTATGATATAAAGTTTTGCAACTATACAACATTGCATGTAGCTTTACAACATGCTACAAATTCGACTTCTATGGTGGGTGAAACAATAATGTTTTATCGACTATTCCCCCTCTGAATTGGAGCATCATTACAATTATGCCTTAACACATTAAATCTATCCAAAACTTTATTAATAAAATCTTTCTGAGACGTTCCAACAATTATTGTGATCAATCTCGAAATATTTTTATTTCTATCACATATGACGCATCACCATAACTTTCATTGCAAAGTGTTTAGACAGAAAAATGTTTACATAAATAAAAATCACTGCTGCGAAACAATAAATCATCAACATACATAATCAAAATAATAAACTTACTCCCACTGAACTTTGGGTATGTACATTAAACCCAAACGTTTGATACTATTAATCATTAGGTACCATTTTCGGGAAGCTTGTTTTAAGTCTGTATATTGACTTCTTTAACAAATAGATTATGTGTTCTTGGTTTTCCTTTATGAAGTTGTGTGGCTAATTAAACCATGTAGACTTTATCCAAACTTTCATTCAAAATATCATTTTCACATTTATTTGGTGTAACTCTAAATCGAAATGAGTCACCAATGCCATAATGATTCTAAGATAATTCTTCTTTAACACATAAGTGAAAGTTTCACGCACGAGAAAGTAATGCCACCATATTGAGTAAACTGTTTGGATACAAGTCTTGCTTTATGGCATTCAATAGAACCTTTTGAATCAATTCTACTAACCCCAGACTTAGTTAAAATCCACACTTAATTTATCTCTTCATTCATGGCATGAATCTTTTTATCAGAATTACTATAAGTAATGGCTTGTGAAAATGTAACTGGATCATTAAATTCAAATTCTTGTAAATACAACACGTGGTCATCCAAATAGCTGGTCGTGATCTTTAAGATCTTTTTAATGCTACTTCTTGTGTGTGTTTACATTCAGTTCAATGACATTAATTTCATTAAGTGGTTGAGGATCAACTTGTTGTTTATTGTTGTTAAGCGGTGCAACAACATGACGAACACCAGAAGTAACAATAATATCATTACAAAATTGAGGTAACATAATTGGTACCATAATTTCTTTAATGATTACCTCTTTGATATGATCACTCCCACTTATTTTGTCATTCATAATGAATCAATAATTTCCAGTTTCAATAATTCTAGTGGTATGGTTAGGATAGTAAAATCTATACCCTTTAGACTTTTTTAGATAAACCCTAAATGTGTAAATGTCTTAAACTAGGTTTCCATCTTTTCCACATTTCAAAAGGTGTTTTTGTAACTGCCTTAATAGGAACCCAATTCAATACATACACTTCGGTTTATAAAGTATACATCCACAATGATATGGGTAAATTAGAATTACACATCATACTTCAAACCATATTCATAAGGGTTTGATTATGCCTTTGAGCTACACCATTCTGTCATGGAAAACCAGACATTGTGTATTAGGCACAAATTCCTAACCGTTCTGTAAATTTCAATAACATTTACATATGAGACTTATTATGCAATAGATATATACAATAACGAGAAAAAAAATCATCAATAAAGGTAATGAAATACTTTTCTCCACCAAAATGTGGAACATCAAAAGTACACATATGTCTGTTTGAAATTTTTCAAGAAGCTTTGTACTTCTTATGGCTCTTCTTTGTGTGTTTGGTTTACTTAACTTAATGCAATCCACATACACCAAAATTAGTAAAGTCAAGGTTTGGGAAAACCCCTTCCTTTACTAGTCTACTTTTCATCTAGATGTATGATCCAGTCTTTTATGCCACAAGAAAGATAAATATTAATCATAATCAATTCACTAAGTATTAGCAAATTCAATGCCAATTGAGTTTGATCGAAAGATACTAAAACCAAAAGCTTATCTTTTATATCAAACAAACGTCATATTCACATAAATGGCATTGGTACACACATAGTGTATATCCAAACACAATTAGAGAATTATTCATTCAACTTCTTGAAACATGAATTAAACTTTAGTGACCTGATTATAAGGTTGCTTAAGCCTTGCCTATACTTGAACTAGTAGTCTCACCATTTAACTCACATTCCACTTCTCTTTAATAGTGTAATAGTGAAACTGAACATACTATGTAGGCAAGAAATTTAGAACAAATTGGAGGACAAAGTAATCATCCACTAACATGTCTAAATTCTTTAATTTAACAACTAAATTGAAAAACTCAAGGACACAGTCATGCATACTATGAGTACTATCAATAGTAATCAGTTCAACAATTAACTTTTCAGCTAGCAGTGTGAAAATGATTCTTAATATTATTCATCAACAATTATTCACATAAACATTGAGTTTAATTTGCATGTTCAATCTAGTTCATGCATAATGCATAATTTTCTCCTTTTTACTGCTTTTATAAAATAACAGTAGATTCAACAATAAGGAAATATATGCCAAGATCTAGAACTCCCACTAAAATCAACTAGACTTATTCATTCTAGTTCATTAGTTTTATTAAGGATAAAACATATAAAATATACGAAATACAAGAATAATAGAACGAGAAAAATAAACATGCTCACAACATTAGTCAACACATTAATTAAACAATATGACTAAGATTTTTAGTAATACTATAAATGGGTGACATATCACGTGATCAAAATAAGCATGGTATCTGTGGATATCGTACACTCATTTAATCACAAATACGTGCAACCCCTTAATTTTATTCAATCTAACATATGCCTGATCTACCTATGGGTAGCTCAATAATGCAAGTGAATAAATAAGCAATAAGGTACTTAGTCGAACATTCAACACAATATTTAGTTCACTGTGGTGAAAACCAAATCATAATATGAATGTTCAAGAATATTCATTAAACATATTGGAATCACTGTGGTGGATACCAATAAAAAAAAAAACTTGATATGAATATAAAACGAAAACCAATGTTCATAATATGAGTTGGTTCACTGTGGTGATACCAAATCATGATGACATGAACCTTAAGGGAATAAACATGCAGCTGAATAAATGCTACAAGATCAAAATATCATAATGCATCTTAATCATAAGAAGTGCACAATTTAATAAATTCAACTAGGGCACATGCATAATATGGGTGAAATCAAGAATTATCATAAGGCATACAAGTCTGAATTAGACATGGAAGCAACTAACATTAACCTATTGTACATATGTGACTAATATATGAGAGAGGCATGAAAGTAAAATACATCACAATATAAACTAGCACAAAATGTCTAACATTAAGATCCAAACACATTAATTATAGACTGTAACTATTATACCCAAAGATGATCCCGTTATCATTATGAAAATCGTGTGCAAACAGTAATTGAAAATACTAAACTACCAAAACACTAATGGATAAAGCGTTAAGTCCAAAACAAAAATTGGTTCAGTTTGACTTTATGGTATATTCATAAAAATCAATATTCATAAACATACTTGGTTTCACTGTGGTGAATACCAATAAAAATCTTAACACAAATATTGAATAAGAAAAAAAAAACAATTTTGATAACTCTTTAGTTGGAACCATTGTGGTGAATACCAACGCGTTTCTTGTTATAAATATTACCATTATAATTTTGCACAATGTTTAATCAGTAAAATACATCATTATAATACAATTGGTTGGGTTCTTGTCACTAAGGGAGGCACAAAACCCCAAGTAATAGTATATTATAGGACCAAAAATACTTAATATGGGTTGAAACAGTAAGGCCCAAAACCCAAAGAATGATATACCAGATTATTATCTCCTTTGGAAAGATGTGTACTACAACAGTAATCGAAGTAGGAAAATTACCCAAAAAAAAATTAATGGACTATGTATGCCCAAACAAACCAGATTTATAGACGAATGAATGGGTCTGTAGAACCGGGTTAAAAAGTGTTCATGGATGAACAGTACGTGTGAACAGTAAACTGTGGTCACTAAATTTGCAAAACGGGATACTGTGAACAGTAACGCGATGAACAGTACTCGATTGAATGCCAACTATTAATGATGATGAAGTCAAAAAGTGTTTTATATCCTAATACCCATAGGTCCCATAAACAATAAAAAAAAAAAATACTGTTTCTTGAGTGCGGAATTATAATACAGTATTATATTGAACGGTGATGTTAGAATTAAAAATATGATTCATACGAGGCGACTGATACCACATATAAGCATAATTAATATTATCAATAAACAATAAGGATCATGAATCATGCATGTATTAACCTATTTCTAGATTAATGCACTATTAGGTCAGGTCGTTGGGAGACTTGACCAAATGAGGATGTTTGAGATCGGGGTGGCTGCACCTCGTTGAGATCGAGATTGCCTACGTACTCTAGCTCGGGGGAATTGAACTTAGAGATCAAGCGATCGTAGTTCTGTTCTTATAGAAGGTAGAAAGGCGTGGATCGTGGATCTTGCAGATTCTCCGCCATCATAATGAGGATTGATTGTGTAACGCGCGTGGATCATCCCTGTGAATTAATTATGTAACTGACGAGAATATTCTGTGCATTGAATGAGAGCACGTGTGTATAAGCAGGCCGCTGCTCGTTATGAGGTCGAGCTGTTGTGGACGAGCTACTAGCAGGTAGAGAGCGTGGCGACCTGGTGGATGAGTGACTGTGCCACGTGGCTGCTTTTGATTGGTTGGAGTATGTAGTACCCCTACATAAGCCCCCTCTTTTCAGGTCGGCTGTAAGAGTCGGGCTGAAAAGACTAAGAGCTTTAATCAATGCTGATTTGTAGTTTGCTTTTTGAATTTGGGCACGTGGCAGTCATGCAGCGTTGCCTGTGGTAATCATGGCGTTCTTACGGGGAAGTGGAAGATTTTTCCTCGAGCAGTTAGTTGCGCAGTTATGGCAACTGGCGCACGTCTTGCCTGATATAGTCGTTGCGTGACACGTGGGCTGATCCGACGGTGGATGTGAATCTTTTATGAAGTGGAAAATAACTACAATGGAAGTGGATCGTCTATTCGATCTCAGCCGTTCACCTTTTTCGAACTGATGGCTGGGATTGCACGAGCTGCAGTATTTAAACTGTAGCTTTGCTGAGAAGGGTTTACCTATCTCGCTTTCATTTGAATTGCTGCCGCTTTTACTCTTGCGACCTGAAGAACTTTGAGAGCTCGTGAGGTTAGTTTTCTTTTCCTTCTTTTCTTTCTTCTGTTTTCATTTCTGTTGTTTGAGAAAATGTCTGACTTGAGTGACTCTCAAAATGATAACTTGAGTGGTGGTGGTGGTGAGGAGTATAAGTCTGAAAGGACTCATTCTGAAGCCGTGTCTCCCATTCATGGTGCTGACTCTGATAGCCCCCAGAGTAGCGGCCCTCATGGGGAGGATTCGTCTGATGAAGAGATGATGGAAGGAGACGACGGTTCAATGTGTAGAGTAGTGAACCTTAAGTATGTAAATAGGCATTATGCGTTTAGGAAAAAGTATGAGCTTGACTCGATTGAGCATTTGGAGATTAGATTTTTAGGAGATCGTTTACTTTCTGCTGAGTATCGACCCAAAAATCCTTTCTCTACTGTATTCACATTGAGCCAATTCCGAGCTGGGCTGAGGTTGCCATTGTCCAGCTTGGTGGTCGATCTGTTGAATGCTATTGGTCGAGCCCCCTGCCAGATGAATGGCAATTTCTGGAGAAATATGAGGGTCATTGACGACCTGAATAGGTTGCATAGGGGGCGCATCACTGTGAAAGATGTGTTGGACCATTTTTCTTTCAAACGCTCTTCAAAGGCAGATATTTCCGGCTATAACATGCAAGTTAGGCCAGAACGTTTGCCTTTGATCTATCCTGTAAGTAGTGAGCCATGGTGGAAAGATCCCATGCTGATTACTGGGTCGATCATTGAGGGGAGTATCCAGTTGCGTCATGTGACTAGGAATGATACTCGTAAGTTTCTGGTCGTTAGTCTTAGGATAGTAGATGGTTTCCCTTTTCCTGGACTTGATTATGTTGTGTGTTTTTGCAGCGATCAGGGACGATCACCTTGTGAGGAAGAACGATCTGCATTCCGTTTTGAACAGTTTTGGTTGCTTGGCAGACAAACGTAAGATAAATTTGTTACCCCACCTGAAGGAGCATTTTCTTCCCAAAGGTGGTCCAAAAACTGTTGAAGACGAGCTTCGAAGGAGGAAGGCGTTGAGGAAGGCCCATATGTCGTCTGTTCATAGATCTGAGACGGCACGATCTGGTGGTAGCTCGCGTCCTGTGGAGAAGGAGCGAGCTAGTGGTAGCTCTCGGCCTGTTGAGAGAGAGCGATTTGGTGGCGCTGCCCGGAGGTCGGAGGCAGTGGCGAGCCCCCTAGTCGTGTCTCCCCCGCCCGTACTTCCAAAACTGCCTACCTTTTCTGGGCAGAAGAAGAGGTCTCATTCAGGTAACCTGAAGCTCTTTGAGAGGCCCATTGTGCCGAAACCTGCTGTTGCCCCGTCTTTTAGGGCTCCTGAGATGTCTGATGTGTCCAGGAAGACTGTTGTTCGGCCTTTGGTGAAAGGCAAAGGTGTGTCATCTGAGTTTCGTCCTGGGCCGTTCGACTATTTGGATGGCCGTGGTGAGAGGCATGTCGTATATGATAACGACAGTGCCATTGATGACCCCTGCGTCGCCCGGGCTGTGAATGAGGGCATCGTTCTGGAGGCTGATGCTTGAGCAGTGAAGTCTCAGTCTCTATTGGTCACCTGCTCAAAGTTGAATTCGGCGCTGTCTTTGGTAAGTATTGCCATAAGTATTATTTTATTTATTTCTGCTTAGTCGTTGTTGCCTAATTTTGCTTGCACTTGCAGGTTAACGCGAGCTTCCAGGAAATTCTTCTGGTCGCTGAAGTTGGTGCCCAAGCTGAGGCTGAGCTGAAGGAGATGAACGAGAAGCTTGAGCAGGCGAAGAACGTTGCTCTTGTTGCGGAGTGCAAGGTGAGGGACAGGGATGCTCAGGTCGCAGCTTTGAAGGAGACGGTGGAGCAGTTGAAGGAGACGGTGGGGCAATTGAAGGAGAATCTGGCTGCTGCTACGGCTTCTGCTGAATACTGGCAGAATGTAAGCCAGGAGAATGGTGCGGCGTGGCAGGCCTACTGTGAGCAACTGCAGAAAGCTATGATGGGGTCGCCCGAAGGAGAGGAGACGCGAGGTGGTGCTGAAGAAACTTTGGCGCCAGCTCAGGACGCCTCGATGGGCCCTAGTGACCAGGTCGCCAGTGGCTGTATGGAGGTTGATGGTTCCAGCGACCAGCCTACGCAGCAGTGAACTAGCCTTGATTCCCACTTTCTTGTATTGGGTAACCTTGTGCAAAGTTTGCTTCTTGCACTCCTTGTTCTTGCAGTATGTCTTCTTTGGTTTTCCTCAAAGCAGTCTTGTGAGCTTGAGAAACACTTGTTTTTGTTTGGAGTTGTATTGAACAGCATTAATTCTGATGAGCTTAAGCCGTTCTGATCAGCTAGTTTCCAGGGAGTCCTGGTAGCTCGTTCAGAAGGCAGGTAGACGAGATGAATGGCTGCAAGCAGGACGGACTGAAACAGTTCCTCTTGCATGCCTTAGTGTATTTTTGTTTTTGCCTGTAATTGTTAGAAATCTCATCAAGTAAAAAATGATATTCAACGATTTACTTTTCATTGTCATTCTTGTTATGTTGTCTGCTTGTATGAGTTTTGCAAACAAGTAGTAATCATAGTGTTGGACCTGCTAGTGGGTGAGGTCGTGTGCATGGTTGCTTGATTGTACAGAGGTCGTGGGAATGATATGACCAATGCACCAAGTTAAGTTGCAGATGTTTGAACTGAACAAATTAAAATCATCAAAGGGACTAGAGTTTTGATAATTTGTAGGTCGAGGGAGTAGACCTTTAGGAGCCATTCATGTTTGAGCTGAGATGAAGGCAACAATGTGTTTGTATATTGAAATGTAATGAATGGATCCTTACATTTCATTGATAAAACTTTTTCAAGTGATAAGCATTCCATGGGTTCTTAACGATCTCTCCTTCTGGTGTTTGAAGACGATAAGAACCGTTGCTTTGAACCTTGGTGATAATGTAAGGTCCTTCCCAGTTGGCATTGAGCTTGCCAATCATATCTTTCCTCTTGTTGTGAAACATTTTTCTCAGAACTAGTTCTCCTGGTTGAAAAGATCTAGGTCGCACGCCTTTGTTATAAGCTCGCTTTAGTCTTTGTTGATATTGCTCAAGCTTTATAACGGCGTGGTTTCGTCGTTCTTCGAGGAGATCGATTCCGAACGACCAGACCTGATTGTTAAGCTCTGTGTCGACCAGAAGAGATTTGGTCGTTCCAAATGTTAGCTCGGTGGGAATAACGGCCTCAACTCCATAGCAGAGACTGAATGGTGACATCCCTGTGGAAGTACGATGAGTTGTTCTATAAGCCCATAGGATGTTCTCTAACTGCTGTGGCCATTGATCATGCTGATCTTCGAGCTTCTTCTTCAGGTTGTTTAGAATCTCTCGATTTGCAGCTTCGACCTGGCCGTTGGCTTGTGGATATCTAGGCGTTGACCTTGAATGCTCGATTTTCCATAGGTTGTAGAAAGCCTTGATGTTTTTGCCAACGAACTGAGTGCCATTGTCTGTGACTATTCTTTTTGGTAGGCCAAACCTTGTGATGATATTTTCCCACATGAATCTCTGCACATCTGCTTGGGTGACGTTGGTTAGTGCAACAGCTTCCACCCATTTAGTGAAATAGTCGATGGCCACTAGAACGAATCTCTTTTCTGACTTCTTCTCTTTGATTAGGGGGCCCATGATGTCAAGCCCCCACATGTGGAATGGCCATGGTGTAGTGATGTTAATGAGATCATTGGGATGCTGATGTTGCTTATCAGCGAATCTTTGGCATTCAATACACTTCAGAACGGATTTCTTAGCATCTTCCTTCATTCTTGGCCAGAAGTACCCTTGGGAGATTGCTTTATGGGCTAAGGTTCGCCCTCCGGAGTGGTTTCCGCATTCCCCTTCATAGATTTCTTGAAATATCATTTGGCCCTGTTTGGGGATTAGGCACCGTAATAACAAACCAGTTGCAGACTTTCTGAAAAGTTTACCCTCATGGAGTTTGTACATTGTGACCTTATGTAACAGCTGACTGGCTTCCTTTTTGTTGGATGGTAGGACACCAGTTTGAAGGTAAGTAACGAAAGGTTCCATCCAAGTTCCTTGGATGTCTGCTGGAGTTGTCTCTAGTAGATCAGAGATTTGATGAACATCTTCTTCCTTGACTAGATAAGCGGGCTGTGTGCTGATTGCTATAGTGAGAGCCCGCGGTCTGTCTGACTCGATCTTAGATGCCAAGAATGCCAATGAATCAGCATACCTGTTGTCATCTCTTGGTATGTGGTCGATTGTGAAATAACTGAGCTTGCTGATAAGCTCTTTTGCTTTGCTGGCATATCTGATTAGGTTGACCCCATTTATCTGGTAATTACTGGTAATCTGATTGACTACCAGTTGTGAATCACTTTACACCTTCAGGCGAACTGCTTGTAGGTCGATGGCCATCTGTAAACCCTGGATGAGTGCTTCGTATTCGGCCTCGTTGTTGGAGGTCGCGAAATCGAGACGAGTTGCTCTCTCGAGCTGTGAACCCTCAGGGGAAATTAATACAGCACCATGCCACTTCCGTTGGAGTTGTGGGAACCATCCACATACAGCTGCCATGTGTCAGGAGGGCTGTATTGGATTTGCCTTGTTTCAGGTTCTGGTTCCCAATTGGTATCCTCTGTTGGATAGTCTACCAAGAAATCTGCAACGACCTGGCCCTTAACGGCCTGCCGTGAAAAGAACTCAAAAGTGTAATCACCCAACTCGGCTGCCCATCGAGCCATACGACCTGTTTTGTTCTTCTTTTCAAGTATATGGCGTAGTGGCTGGTCGGTGATTACTTTTACAGTGTGCGCTTGGAAATAAGGTTTGAATTTGCATGCAGCGTAAAGTAAGGCTAATGCTAACTTCTCCAGAGGTGTGTACCTTATTTCGGCCTGCTGTAAGACTTTGCTTGTGAAATAGATAGGTCGCTCGACCTGGTTTTTTTCTTTAAAAAGTACTGCACTGATTGCAAAATCTGATGTTGCGAGGTAAACTCCAAGCACATCTCCATCGTTGGGCCTTGTGAGAACTGGTGGAGTAGACAAATATGCCTTGAGATCATTGAAGGCTTTCTCGCATTCTTCTGTCCACTCATATGTAGCCCCCTTCTTTAGGATATGAAGCATTGGTCTGCATTTATCTGATGCTCTGGAGATGAATCTGTTCAGAGCTGACACCATGTCGTTGAGTTTCTGGATTTGTTTCTTTGTTTTTGGGCTTGGCATGTCGATCAGGGCTCTGATCTGGTCAGGATTTGCTTCAATGCCCCGTCTGGTGACTAGGTAGCCGAGGAATTTTCCTGATGCAACTCCGAATAGACACTTTTCTGGATTAAGACGCATTCTGTATTGCCTTAATCTTTGGAATGCCTGGTCGAGATTGTACAAATGATCTTGTTCTTTGTCGCTCTTTACTAGCATGTCGTCAATGTAGACTTCCATTGTTCGACCTAGGAGGTCGTCGAACATTCTGGTGACCAGTCTTTGATAGGTCGCTCCTGCATTCCTTAACCCAAATGGCATAACCTTGTAACAGAAAATACCTTGCTCTGTTGTGAAAGAGGTCTTCTCTTGGTCAGGTTCGT
Source organism: Aquilegia eximia (assembly GCA_023053565.1). NCBI lineage: Eukaryota > Viridiplantae > Streptophyta > Magnoliopsida > Ranunculales > Ranunculaceae > Aquilegia > Aquilegia eximia. The sequence goes on from JALIGU010000010.1 coordinate 9,309,594, forward strand.
ACATTGGGATCTGGTTATACCCTGAGTATGCGTCCATGAATGACAGTAGCTCAAAACCGCATGTCTGATCGACTAGCCTATCGATTCGTGGCAGTGGGAATGAATCTTTAGGACAAGCTTTGTTCAAACTTGTGAAGTCGATGCAGACTCTTGTTTTTCCATTCTTCTTTAAGACTGGTACGATGTTGGCTAGCCAGTCTGGAGTATCGACCTCTTTGATGAAGCCGACCTGTTTAAGCCTATTGATCTCTTCATTGACGGCTTCGTGAAATTTGGGAGCAAGCCTTCTTGGTTTTTGCTTTACAGGTCGATAATTGGGATTGACCCGTAATTTATGGCATGCAATTGATGGATCTATTCCGGGCATATCGATATACGACCAAGCAAAAACATCTTTATTAGTTGAAAGGAAATTTACAAAGTTTTTGAACTTATCTTCTTCCAACTCAGCACCTACATAGACATATCTTGGGTCCTCATCTGACCCAATATTCACTCGCACACCTGGATCAGTACTTCCGAGATTAAGCTTGGGGGAGCTCGCTTGCTCCTTCTGTAGTTGTTATTTCGCAGGTTTGGTCTTTTCTTTGGACGGGCTCTTTGACTTGTTGTTGCCCTCCTGAGCCTCTGTTGTGATCGGGCTCTTTCCTTTGTTGTCAGCATCCTTGCTTCCAGAGGTGGATGGCTTTGAAGGTGGCACAGCTGCAATAATGCCGTGGCATTCCTGTGCGATGTTCTGGTTTCCACGAAGTTTCATTATCCCATGGGGACCAGGATAGCGGAATACTTGGTGGCATGTTGATGGCACACCTCTCATAGCGTGAATCCACTTTCGACCCAGAATCGCATTGTACTTACTTGCGATGTTTAAAATGCTGAACTTTGCCGTGATAACGACCTTTTCTTCTTTCCTGCCCACAGTGACGGGCAACAAAATTTCTCCCTTAGGATCTTCTCTGGAACTGTTGAAGCCTAAGATTGGGGTGAAATCTGGGATGAGAACTGAATCGGGCAATCTCATGTCTTTGAAGGTCCTGTACATGAGAATGTTGCATGATGCCCCAGGGTCAATGAATACCCTCTTGATGGTGTAGTCCGCTATTCTGAGTTCAACGACTAGGGCGTCGTTGTGTGGAGTAACGACCTTGTTGAGATCGTCCAAGGTGAAAGTGATGTCGGACTCTTGGCGGGCAGGGATGTTAGAGCGAGCTGCTCGTCCAGTAATTGAGTAGACATGATGAAGATGTTCTACTCGTCTCTTTTTCTCTCTTGAAGTCGGGGTGTAGTTGGATTCATCAATCATGTAGACCACATGACTGTCCGACTCGCTGTCGCTGTCAACTTTGTTTGCGACCTTCTTGTTGATGTGATCGCGTAGGTCGCCTGTTGGACCTAAGCGTTGAGAGAGGCTACGCCCTCTGCTGCGTACTGGACTGATTGAGGCCGTTCTGGCCTTGCTGTGATGACGCTTTGGGGAGCGGGGAGGGGTTCTGGATCCCTTCCTCGCCCTCTTGCCTGTAGAATCCTCTTGTCTGCCGAGGATCCAATTGTTGAGCCTTTTCTCGTCGGCCCAAGTCTGAAGTGCGCGTTTCAGGACGCGACAGTCATCGGTCTGATGACACCGTACCTTGTGGACTTTGCAGTACGGCCGACCAGATGTATCCTCTAGCTGTGTGAAGGAAGGAATCTTGCACCAATGGTTGTGCTTGATTCTTTCGTAAATATAACCGGCTGGTCGTGTGAACCGGTGATATTCTCGCTGCTCAATAGGCAACGACTTAGCTTTGAACCTCTTTCCATCCGATCGAGGTCGCTTGGTTGAGCCAGACTCGATGTTGCTGACTACATGGTTCTTTTCCCTCCCAGTGAGGGCTTCTTCGAGCTTTATATAACGGTCTACCTTCAGGTAGAGCTCGTCCAGTGATGAAGGTCTCTTCATTGCTAGAGACTTGTGGAGGTCGGACCCCTGGATCAGACCGTGAGAGAAAGCAATAGTTGCAAAGGCCTCATGCTCCTTTGCAAAATCTTGAATGTAATGCAATTCAGATTTAAAACGAGCAAAGAATGTGCTCAGAGACTCACCATCTTGCTCCTTGACTTTGAAGATGGAATCTATAATGACAGGGCGCTTCTTGTTGTGGATATAGAAGATGACGAATTGTTTCTCGAGCTCTGCAAAGGAGCTGATGGATCCTGATTTCAAACGGTGAAACCAGTCGAGAGCAGGTCCAGTGAGGCTGGACTGGAACAGCAAACATAGAAGATGATCTTCTTTGATGAGAGGAAGGGATTTCCGAAATCCCTTGATGTGATCGGTTGGATCTCCGACTCCGGCATACTGGTCAAACTTGGGTGCATTCAGCTTGCTCGGTAGATCATGCTCAAGGATCTCCTTGGAGAAAGGAGACTCCTGGAACTGCTGGAGGGACTGTACGGCAAGTTGCTCCGCAGTGTGGCTTTTAGAATGGTGAAGGAGAGCCTGGGAGGCTTTGAACTCCGCCAGTTGTTGATTGAGTTGCTCGTACTTCTGATTGGAATCATCAGCAGGAATGACTCCATGTCCGCTATTTTCACCTTGTTGAGGGTTGGATTGTGCGGCTTTCAGACGTGCATTTTCTTCCTGCAAAAGAGTGATTTGTGCATGCAGATCATTGATAGTTAACTCTGGGGTAGTCATTTCGAATGAGTGATTTTAATTTTGGGTGGGAGGGTTTGGGTTTTCGATTATATCGAATTCCTTGCAGTCGGCGCCAAATGTATTAACCTATTTCTAGATTAATGCACTACTAGGTCAGGTCGTTGGGAGACATGACCAAATGGGGATGTTTGAGATCGGGGTGGCTGCACCTCGTTGAGATCGAGATTGCCTACGTACTCTAGCTCGGGGGAATTGAACTTAGAGATCAAGCCATCATAGTTCTGTTCTTATAGAAGGTAGAAAGGCGTGGATCGTGGATCTTGCAGATTCTCCGCCATCATAATGAGGATTGATTGTGTAACGCGCGTGGATCATCCCTGTGAATTAATTATGTAACTGACGAGAATATTCTGTGCATTGAATGAGAGCACGTGTGTATAAGCAGGCCGCTGCTCGTTATGAGGTCGAGCTGTTGTGGACGAGCTACTAGCAGGTAGAGAGCGTGGCGACCTGGTGGATGAGTGACTGTGCCACGTGGCTGCTTTTGATTGGTTGGAGTATGTAGTACCCCTACAAATCACATAATTAATCACTAACAAATACACATACCTTGTCTATAGCATTGATGATCCGAAAAGCTGCACAAGATCTAGGTTTCACTCTCCTTGCCTCTTAAACCCTAATATGTGTTGTAATAGTAAGTGTATGAGGATGGAGATCATACACCAATTTATAAAGGTGGAGAGAGGACCTAAATCTACAAACCTAAGCACATTAGATCTAGACCGTCCATCATAGTTAAGATCTACGGTAGATATGACTTCCACATAACCTATTACTAATTAGCTTATTTCTATATTAAACCAAGGTTAAAGGTACATGGACCACATTATGGGTTGGGCTTTATATGTGGAAATTCCAACACCTTGAACTGATTTGATAAGTATTCACGTCCCTGATCAGTTCTAAGAACCTTAATGTTCCTTTCTTCTTTATTCTCAACCTCTGAAACAAATCTTTTGAAACAATCCAATGTTTTAGTTTGTGGGAGATTAAATAGACATAACCAAACTGTGAATAATCATCTATAAATGTAATAAAATATGAAGTGCCACTACGCGCTTTTACATTTATTGGTCCGCATATATTAGAATGAATTAGATCTAATGTATGAGATGCTCTAAGAGATTTACCAAAAGGTTTCCTAGATGCCTTACATGTAAGACAAGACTAACATATGGGCAAGCTTGTATTAGTTAGAGATCCGCGCTCTTACATTCATTGGTCCGCATATATCAAAATGATTTAGATCTAATGTATGAGATGTTCTAGGGGCTTTAGCAAAAGGTTTCCCAGAGGCCTTGCATGTAAGACAAGACTAACATATGGGCAAGCTTGTATTAGGTAGAGATCCCAAAAACTTTCTCCAACTATATTCCAAAGTCCAAAATGCCTAAAATTGAGTCGTTAAAGAAACTAGTAGATGCAAGACAAGACATTAAAGAAACTACCATTAAATATAAATGAAAACCTAGTCCTAGAAACGAAATAATTGAAACGAGATTACATTTAACACCAGATGCATAAAACACTTCTTTTAGAAGTAATATGTGTCCACATCGCAACAAAAGTTGGTATGTTCCAACTCTATGTACATCCTCCTTACACCCATTGCCCATAGCGACATACAATGTGCTAGTAGGTATCCTTTGGAAATCTATGAATCCTCTCGAGTCTATATTCCAACCATGGAGAGAGTGAGCTAAGAAAATATTAGAGTACAAGAAAATACAGTATGGGGAGTTGGTTGTACATTCTTCGGCTCAGTGGAATCACGAGCGAAATGGCTGATAGATGGTAATTGCTTACTACCTAATCAAAAGATTGTATTTTTATTGAACTTCCTTCTTGTGCATGTATATATTTGATTATCAAATGAGACAAGTAACAACCAAGGGTCGCACCCACCTTAAAAGTGAAGATCTTAGCTCAAACACAATAGAAAACAATTGTTAAGAAACACCAAGGAATCAATAAACAAGATAGAGATTGATTCTACTTCCTACATGCAATATTAAATAAACTATAATTAAACTAACTTAAGAAGATGGTAGAGATGAAAAAAGATCTTATGATGACATAAGGGGAAGAGTTGGTATCCACAAACTAAATTATGCAAACATAACATGTTATTCTTTTATGCTCAATCTATAACAATTAATTAGTCACCTCTCAACTATTCCAATCAATCATTAATACCTATAATAATCAAGTAGTCACCTCTCAGCTATTCCACTCAATTAAAATGAGATTCTCTTATGCATGTTATTGAATATATCTTATTAATCAAACTGCCACCTCTCAGCTATTCAATCTAATTAATTAAACATATTAATTCATAAATAAACTGTCACATCTCGGATATCAATTTAATTACAAAAGGGTTCCAATAAAAGATATAAACTGCAGATATGTAATAGTCACCTCTCAGCTATTCCATCACACACCTTCAATTAATATAAATGCAACCATTAAAGCTAGGTCTCCTTATACCCTAACAATAGTATTTTAACAACATTGATAACAATAACATGCAAATAATCATACTTACCTCATATCGCGAATTAGAAGTAAATAAGCATTAAGAACTTTGAATCATAATGAACATTAAGAACAAACATGGTTCTTTTACATCATCTAGAGTGCTTCTACCATCCCCTTAAGGAGACTCAGCTACTCATCATTGATGATGACACCATAGAATAAATAATTAAATAACAAAACATCATAAAAAAAAGGAATTGATTGATATTGATATGAATTGAGTTTAATACAAAAGAAGAAGAAGATGAACTTTTCTCTCTCAAGTATTCACTATCCTAAGACATGACCTCGGTGAACTCCCTAAACCCTAGCTACTACTTCTCTTATATAGTAAATACAAAGCATAATACTTGCATGCAAAGACTTCCAAATTACACTACACCAAAACAATAGTTCCCTAACGGCAAAATGCCGTTAGTATAATTTTTACTAACATGTCTGTACCGTGAGTGTTTAGGCGTTAATATTTACTAACACTACGTGTTGTAAGGGTTCACTGCCATTAGTATATTTTAACTGGTAACAGCATATTGGTGTGACAAATTACTAACGGCAACGAGATGTTAGTAATAGAGTCATTACAAGATCTAAATACTAACAAAAAATTTATAAATGGTAACACCATTCCAGAATTGCTTAGGTGAACATTTTCGCGCATATTGACAGATTTTCATAACTTTACTGTTTTTAACCTCATGAATCGATCTTAATGTCCATCTAGGGATATGCGCGAACATTCACCAAGCAACTTACATGTCTTTGTCATACCATAATTGGTTCTACAGAAGATAATAGCTATGTTCCTCCTAAAGGAGGTAGACTTCTTAACAGTGAATACTTCTTAACAGTGAATATCATGCCTTTTGGATGCTTGAAGAGCTGATTGTAGTTAAGAATCACCATTATGAGTCTTTGCTGACATTGGGTGAAATCAACACAAACAGAAAAGAGTTCATTACCAGCATGGAGACTAAGAGATATGTGAACTATGTTGTTGCTATGCCAATCTTAGTTACTAGTCCAAAGTTAAAGTGCTTGTGGAATTGTGTTCTCTTTTCTAATAACAAACAATTGAAATGAGAAACTTTACTTTAGGTTTTGCTAAGATTTCATGATGTGAAGTAACAGATCTGTTATACACTTAATTGAAAACATTAGTTCAAAACCTGCCACTGACAGTACATGTTGAGGTTTGATGTTGTTACAAAGGAAGATTCTGCTTACAAAACAATTAAGAGATAGAGGCAAAGACATTTTGATTCTGGCATAGCATACTGTTTGTGCAGTCAACTTCCAGAGTGCAGACTTAATACTTAGATGAGTGGGCTGTCTTTGACCTCTAGCTAGTTTACTTTGCAGGGTAGTGAGGGTAGACTAGGTAGTGAGCAATATGGAAATGAGATAAGAAAAGGTGTTTTCAGTTTCCAGGGACCTTTCTCAGAGATGAACACTACTCTTAAAACATAAAACTTATCGTTGATGTGGACTGAAACAGGACAAGTGGACAGGATGGATCTCGTCATTTTGACAGGTGACAGGTTAAATGTGGACTGCGATAATCATTACTGGTGCAACTAAGGCAGAGATTGAATTGTTTTATATTTGCTCTACGTCTTCTTTCTTTCTTTCCCTCACTATCATGTTCGACCAGTTCCGCTCTTTTGGATGTGATTATAAATTTATAATATGAAATTTATCCAACAAAGTTTTGGAGGAAAAAAAGAAAGAAATAAGAGAAAAGAAAAGAGGCCACCTAGCTATTGAGAGAGCCTTGTATCAATCTATTTTATGGTCTTTAAGTTTAGCCCTGCAAACAAGACTCGATGTGCTCATGGTTGCTGTAACTAAACAATTAAGTAATAACACACTTTTGTAACTTTGTGCGACTTAATGGCAGGAGCAAATCTTCTCTTAATATAATGCCCACTGAAAGAGCAATCGAACAGACATCTAACAGCTTAGACAAAAGTGCATCAAAGGAAAACTTAGATAAACACGAAACACACAAGACACACCACGCAAATCGAAACTGGTGATGCATTATAGTCAATATATTTCTTCCATACATTAGAAATCAACAATTTAGACACTAAAGTTCATTGCGTTACCTATATGATATCTCCCATCAAGAAGACTATCAAATAAGTGAACAAAGCTCTCAACATCTGCTATATGATCAAATCTAACCTTTTCTGGATTCAAATCAGCAAACTTTATATATCCACCATTTCAAAGAGACATAATAAATCCAACAATTGTGATGGACAGTGTTGTCTTACGTTTTGAAGCGTTTCAACTATATAGTTTAAATCACCATTACAAAGATCTATCATGAATAAATCATGTAACTAATGAGTTCAACAACAACCGATCTAAACTGATCCAAATTGAAATGCATATTCCCATCCTCATTCAGATTAAATCTAAGAATTCGAATTAAAATCATCAATTGTTATTATTATTATTATTATAAAAGGAGAAATGTATGAAATGATTAGCATCAAAAGGAATCAGATCTCCTTAAGATGATACAATTCATACCATCTCAACACAAAGGAATGACAAAAACAATGATGATAACAACAACATAAAAAAAAGACTACCAAACTTCCCAAAAGCATTCTAAAAGATAGAAATGAAACTTTAAATTATATGCGAAAGTACCATATCTCTTTCAGCATTCTTTAAGGCTGCTGCTGCGCATCCATATATCCAGCATCAACAAGAACCTTCTCTCTTTTAGCCAATTCCACATCTTCATCCACCATCATCTTCACCAATTGTTCGAACCCAACTTTTGGCTTCCACCCAAGTACCTTTCTGGCCTTACTGGAATCCCCTTTCAGATTATCAACCTCAGCAGGCCTAAAATACCTAGGATCAATTTCAACATGATCTTTCCATTTCAATCCAACATACCCAAAAGCCACTTCCAAAAACTCCTCAACAGAATGTGATTCCTCAGTGGCAACAACATAATCATCAGGCTTATCTTGTTGTAACATCAACCACATTGCTTCAACATAATCACCAGCAAAACCCCAATCTCTAGAAGCAGTCAAATTACCCAAAAACAACTTATTCTGTAATCCAACCTTAATCCTTCCAACAGCTCTAGTAATTTTCCTAGTAACAAAATTCTCACCACGACGAGGAGATTCATGATTAAATAAAATCCCATTACAAGCATATAATCCATAAGCTTCTCTATAATTAACAGTATACCAATGTGCAGCACATTTAGAAACAGCATATGGAGATCTTGGATGAAAAGGAGTTAATTCAGATTGTGGTGGTGGTGTTGATCCAAACATTTCAGATGAACCTGCTTGATAATACTTAACATGAGTTCTACCTGTTGTTGTAATATGAGATCTCACAGCTTCTAAAAGACGAAGAGCACCAGTAGCAACAACATCAGCAGTATAATCAGGAATCTCAAATGAAACAGCAACATGAGATTGAGCAGCAAGATTGTAAACTTCATCTGGATTTAATGTATCAAGCCAACGACGTAATGAAGATGCATCACTTAAATCAGCATAGTGTAGTTTCATTCTTGCTTTTGATTTGTTATGTGGATCTATATAGATATGATTGATTCGTTGAGTATTGAAATTTGATGACCTTCTGATTAAACCATGAACTTCATAACCTTTGTTAAGAAGAAATTCTGTTAAATATGAACCATCTTGACCAGTTATACCTGTGATTAATGCTATTTTGTGATTGATTTGTTCACCACCACCACCACCACCATTGGAATCAGATCCAGATTTAGCCATTTGAAAATGAAATGATGAACAACAACAGAGAACTGAGAAGAAGAGAAGAAGAGAAGAAGTGAATGCAATGCTTTGGTTTTCCTCAATACGGCTCAACTGGTAAATTTATAGTTGTGGGGTCATGTTTTTTTTTTACCTTTAGATCTGAGATTTTAGAGATTTTCATTAGTAAATTGTAGCCGTTCACGTGGGACATAACGTAGGTTTATGAAAGTATGATCCATGGGCCTGGTGCAGTTTCAATTTTCAATTTTCAACTTTCAATTGATTGTCGGTGAATCAAAATTTCACGAGATATTATTATTTAATCAAAGTCCTACATACAGTAAATGACGGAATAAAAGATGGAGTGAGTCCTTGAAACAGAAGCAAAGGTGAAAGGTTCATTTTTATACGATGATGATGCTTCCTCCGCAGTCCGGCATGGCACCAAGTTGAAGTTAAAAATGGGCAATGGGCAATGGGCACTTGCATTCATTTAGGATCCATGGCTTGAATAGTTGCATATTTATTTGACACTAAGAAATGAGCTACCCTGTTCCCAAAAATTGGCACATGTATTAATTCAGGATCTATGGCTTTGAGTAGTGGTATATTTCACACCAAGACTTAGCTACACTATTCTCTTTACAATAACTCTATTGTACACATGGTTCTCCAAATTTATAAAAACGGATAATTTTTCAAGGTATATGGTGTTTCTTCCCAAGTACACTTAAAACGGAAATCTTCTCAAACAAACAAACACAGAAGTTGTTCTGACGTACATTCATTCAAGATATCCATGGTTTGAAGAGGTTTCATCATAAAAAAAATCTCTTTAATTATAATTTTTTCTATTCCTAATTTGTAGAAGAAGAATTTAGGAAAAATAACCAAAAAGCAGTGAATGTTGCTTTGGTGAAGTCTATTAAAGTAGTTACTAACCTGAAGGCATACTTGGTTGTAAGATTTTCTCTCAAGTCAGACATGAAACAACATGAGCTCTTCTTGGAATATTCATCATGAAAAGTGTTAGGGCATCTCCAATAGTTAGGTTATAATAACAACTTCAACTCAGCTTTTACAAGCTCATACCGTACACTAATAGTGGCTATTTTGGTAACCTGCACTCAAGAGATATTTATAAGTCCTTGTGTTTGTAATAGTTTGTCAGTACAACAAGTAACAAGCAAGGATCGTACCCGCCTCGAAGGGGGAATTATTAACTCAAACACAATAAAAAACAATAACTAAAGAACATCAAATGAATCAACTAGAAAGATGAGATTGATTCTACTTCCTACAAACAATAAAATAAAGTAAACTAGTACTTAAACTAATATTAAAAGATGGAAAGAGATGAAAAGAAAGTCTAATGATGATTAAAAGGAAGGATTGGTATCCACAAACTAAACAATGCAAGACACACATGATGTTCATTCATATTCAATAAATAGTAATTTCTTAGTCATCTCTCAGCTATTCCAAGTAATTACTAATGCACGTAATAATCAAATAGTCACCTCTTAGCTATTTCATTCAATTAAAATAAGATTCTTTATATGTATTCATTGAATATACCTCATTAATTAAATCGTCACCTCTCAGCTATTCAATTCAATTAACTCGATATATTGATTTGTAAATAAATCGTCACCTCTCAGATATTCAACTTGATTACAAAAGGGTTCTAATAAAAGATATTAATTATAGATGTACAAAGATATTAATTATAGATGTACAAAAGTCACCTCTCAGCTATTCTTTCATATATCTCCAATTAATCTAACACTATTATTATTGATAGGTCTCCCTAATACTCTAACAATAGTATTTAATAACATGGATGCAACAAATACATAAAAGATAATGTTTACTTCTACTTATAATTGAATAAACAATCATTAAACAATTGAATCATAATAAATATAAAAGAACAATCATGATGTTTTTTGCATTATTTAGAGTGTTTAAACCATTCCCCCTAAAGGGAACTTAGCTACTCATCCTTGATAATGACACCATAGAAGAAATAGTAAAGAACATAACATCATTAATGGAAAAGAGAAGAGATTGTTATTATGATGGAAGATACTACAATAGAGATTGACTTCAAGAAGAAGAGAGGTTCAATAAGTTGAAGTTATAAACCCTAGATACTACTTCTCTTTATGTAGAAATTATAATATATGTCTTCATGAGATCAGAAACTACTTTGCTTGCAAGCAAAGTCAAGATCTTAAAATAAGTTAAAATTTATGGTGGGTACTTTAGAGCTTGTAAAAGAAGCAAGACTAGTACTAATTATTTTGGTCTTAACTCTTAAGTTGTAGCTTGGATTAATACCTTCAGATAGACAACTTACGGGCTTAAATCGGAGTTCTGGATCATCCTGTAAAGCCTTTTTAAGATTGGATTTCAAGTAACGGACTTCAGTGGATTATTTGACCTGTAGGCTTCAATATAACTTGGATTGAGCTAGGATTTTGACCACCCATCTTGGACATAAAGTCAAGTCCACATGACTGGTCCAAGAGGTGTCCTCAGTAATGTACAGGTGCAAATAATAATTTCTCTTCTTTGTACAAATAATACTCTTTTAACAGATTTTCTTGGTTTTTGACCGGCTTTAGCACAATATTTGACTTTTGGCTCATGAAACCTATACAAATAACAAGAAAACACTAATCAATAGATATTACACAATAATATAAGCTAAGTGTTATGCAAATACGGTGTTATTCGGGCCTGAGGGATAAAAATACACTTTTGAGGACTGATCAAATACCCCCAAATAACACTTTGCTTGTTCTCAAACAAAGGTGAGAAAACAATAAATAATTATTCAAAAGAGAACTAGAACTAAGGTGATTGCATGAACCATATGCATCAAGGCTTTAAACCGCAAGGGCTTCCTAGGTAGAGGAGTTATAGTCTCCTGACGGGGTTTTTAGATAAAATACCCATAAACTTACTACAACAACTAATTCAAAGGATAGAATGTTCTCCCATTTTGTCTCAGAAATGGATGTCATCCAAACAGTATATCAAAGATAAGGATAAGTATTGCAAAACCGTTCATATGAAGTAACTTACTATCAATGCATGAAAGTAAGCATAACAGTTTCACATGTATTCGAGACAGACGTGTGTACAAACAACCACAAATCTTAAGTCACATTTGGAAAGGTCGCTTTGACTTCTGCCTGACCAAACATACATTCAGAAATAAAAATCACTCAGAGATGGTGTTTATCATTTTACCTCTATGTGAGGAAGGAAGATGGACAAACATCTCACATATATCAATTAAGAACGGACTTGTATAATGGAATGAACTTAGTCTCAAAGAATGGAAATGTTAGCCTTGCTTGAGATGTCGGATTTTTCACCTTATCACCTTCTCACTTACTCGCCACATCCTTTCATATCTGCTTAGATATACAAATAACAGTAATAGGTTGTAATGGGGCTTAGGATAGTGCTACAAATGGAAAAAGGCTTTTGTGGAATATTGTTGGAACATTTGGGCCTTCAATACTTGTGATTTAGTAACATCAACACTTGGAGGTAGAAATTTTGAAATTTTCTCATTCTTGAGTAGAAGTTGATAGTTGGATAATTGCTACCCTTCTAATCAAAAGATAGATTTATATTGATTTTCCTTCTTGTGGGTGTAAATATTGGTTGTCAATGTAGACAAGTAACAAGCAAGGGTCGTACCCACCTTAAAAAGGGAATTCTTAGCTCAAACACAATAGAAAACAATGGTTGAAAAACACCAAGTGAATCAACAAATAAGAAGAAGATTGATTCTACTTCCTATAAGCAATAAATAAATAAATAAATATGTAAACTAAATTAAGAAGATGGATAGAGATGAAGAGAAGATCTTATGATGAATAGGGAGAAGAGTTGGTATCCACAAACTAACCAATGCAAACATACATGTCATTTATTCATGTTCAATCTATAACAATTAATTAGTCACCTCTCAGCTATTCCAATTAATCATTAATGCCTTTAATAATCAAGATGTGCGCCATATTCTTGATCTTCGTCTCAATTTGATTTCTACACTCAAATTGCATGAAGAAGGTTATGAAAGTTACTTTGGTAAGGGTGTCTGGAAGCTTACCAAAGGTTCACTTATCGTCGCAAGAGGGAAAGCATGTGGTACTCTTTATAAGACTCAAATGGAGGTGTGTAATGGTGGTAGCTTGAACACTATGCAAGATAATTCTTCTCCAAATTTGTGGCATAGGCGGCTTGCTCATATGAGCGAGAAAGGATTGCATTTTTTAACGAAGAAACAACTCATTCCTTATAACAAAGGTATTGCCCTTAATCCTTGTGAACATTGTTTGTTCGGTAAACATCATAGAGTTGCATTTTGTAAATCGTCAGAACGAAAATTTGGTTTATTAGATCTTGTTTATTGATAATTGGATAATTGCTACTGATAAGTCCTTAAAAGTGTATATTTGTCCCCTGAATAACATCTTGTTTGTCTAGCAGTTACCTTATATTATTGTGTTATATCTATTGATTAGTACTTTCTTGTCTATTGTGTAGGTTTCATGAGGCGAAATGCGAATGTTGTGTTAAAGCCCGCCAAAAGTCAAGAAAAGCAAACAAAAATGTGTTATTTGCACAAAAGAAGGAGAATTGATATTTGCACCCACATATTTGCTGAGGACACCCCACGGTCAGACCAGTTGACTTGACTTTATGTCAAAGTGGGGCGGTCCGAATCTCAGCCCAAATCGGGTCCTATTGGAGCCCACAAGTCAGAATTTCTATTTAGGGCTTTATTTAAAGTCCAAACTTAAAAAGGCTCTACAAGAAGATCCAGAAGTCTGATTTGGGCCCATGAGCTATCAAACTGAAGGTATTGGTCCAAGCTACAAATTAAGCCCAAGAGAATTAGATTTTACTGAAGACCTAATGCCTCTAGAAGAACAACAGCAGAAACCACGAATTTGACCTAATTTGGAAGTCTTTGCATGCAAGTATTCTACCTTGTATTTTTCTATATAAGAGAAGTAGTAGCTAAAGTTTAAGGTTTAGGTAGTTTTTTTATGGAGAGAGAAAAGTGAATATTTGTGAGAGAAAGTTCATCTTCTTCTTCTTTGTATCAACTCAATTCAAATCAATATCAATCCATTAATTTTCCACTATGATGTCTTGTGATTTATTTATTTATTCCATCGTGTCATCATCAAGGATGAGTAGCTAAATCTCCTTAGGGGAATGGTTGAAGCACTAGATAATGCGAAATCACCATATTTATTCTTAATGTTCATTGTGATTCAAAGTACTTAATGCTTATTTACTTCTATCTGCAGTAGGAGGTAAGTATGATTATTTGCATGTTATTGTTATCTATGTTATTAAAATACTATTGTTCGAGTTGAAGAAGACCTAGCTTTAATGGTTTTATTTATATTGATTAAATATGTGTAGTGAAATAGCTGAGAGGTGATTATTACATATCTGCAGTTGATATATTTTATTGGAACCATTTTGTAATTAAGTCAAATAGCTGAGAGGTGATGATTTAGTTATGAATTAATATGTTGAGTTAATTAAATTGAATAGATGAGAGGTGACGGTTTGATTAATAAGACATATTCAATAGCAAGCATAAGAGAATCCCGTTTTAATTGAGTGGAATAGCTGAGAGGTGACTACTTGATTATTATAGGTATTAATGATTAATTGAAATAGCTGTTGTAGGGGTACTACATACTCCAGCCAATCAAAAGCAGCCACGTGGCATAGTAATTACTCCATTAGGTCGCTACGATCTCGACCTACTCACAGCTCGACCACAACAACTCGACCACATAATCAACAGCGGTCTGCTAATACGCACGTGCCCTAATTCGGCGCCCAAGATACTCTCTCCAGCTGTTGCACAATTACTACAACCGTTACACAATCGCTGGAGAACATCATATCATCATAAATATGACGGAAAATCTGCAAGGTCCCATGATCTTCGCCTCTTCACCTTCTATATAAACAGAACTACGATGGCTTGATCTCTAAGTTCAATCCCCTGGAATTAGAGTACGTAGGCAATCTCAATCTCAACGAGGTGCAGCCACCCCGATCTAAACTTTCCCCATTTGGTTAAGTCCGCTAGCGACCTGACCTAGTGAATGCATTGATCTAGAAATAGGTCAATACATTTGGCGCCGACTGAGGGGAATTCGATCATATCGAAAAACCCAAACCCTCCCACCCAACTCAAAATCATCTATTCAAATGGCTACCCAAGAATTGACCATCCAAGATCTGCAAGACCAAATCAATCGTCTACAGGCAGAAAATGCACAGTTAAAGGCTGCACAAACTACCAACCTAACACCAGTAGCAAATGGTGGACGTGGAGTCGTTGATGTTGACGACTCCAATCGAAAGTATGAAGAGCTCAGCCAACAACTAGCAGAGTTTAAAGCCTCTCAGGCCATCATACAACTTCGCAAAGGCCATACCGCAGAACAACTTGCTGTCCAGTCCCTTCAGCAATTTCAGGAGTCTCCCTTCTCCAAGGAGATCCTCGACCATGAATTGCCTAACAAGCTCAACACCCCCAAATTCGACCAATATGCAGGAGTTGGAGATCCAACTGACCACATCAAAGGATTTCGTAAATCCCTTCCTCTTATCAAAGAGGATCACTTACTATGTTTACTGTTCCAGTCCAGCCTCACCGGACCTGCTCTCGATTGGTTTCACCGTTTGAAGCCAGGATCCATCAGCTCGTTTGCAGATCTCGAACGACAGTTCGTTATCTTCTATATCCACAACAAGAAGCGTCCTGTCACCATCGATTCCATCTTCAAAGTCAAGCAGCGGGATTGCGAATCATTGAGCAATTTCTTCGCTCGGTTCAAATCTGAACTTCATTCCATCCAAGATTTTGCAAAGGAGCATGAAACCTTTGCAACAATCGCATTCTCTCACGGTCTGATCCAGGGATCCGACCTACACAAATCTCTAGCTATGAAGCGACCTTCATCTCTGGACGAGCTATACCTTAAGGTAGATCGTTACATCAAGCTCGAAGAAGCCCTAACTGGTAGGCAAAAGAATCATGTCATCAGCAACGTGGAATCTAGCTCCACCAAGCGACCTCGATCAGACAACAAGAGGTTCAAAGCAAAGTCGTTGCCTACTGAGCAACGAGATTATCACTGGTTCACACGACCAGCCGGTTATATCTATGAGCGAATCAAGCACAACCATTGGTGCAAGATTCCTACCTTCACACAGTTGGAGGACACATCTGGTCGACCGTACTGCAAAGTTCACAAGGTACGGTGTCATCAAACTGATGACTGTCGCGTTTTGAAACGTGCTCTTCAGACTTGGGCAGATGAAAAAAGGCTCAACAATTGGATCCTCGGAAGGCAAGAGGATACCATAGGCAAACGAGCCAAGAAAGGTTCCACAACGCCTCCGCATTCACCGAGGCGACATAACAGCAAGGCCAGAACGGCCTCCATAAGTCCAGTCCGCAGCAGAGGGCGTAGCCTCTCCCAGCGTTTGGGTCCAACAGGCGACCTACGTGACCAACTTAACAAGAAGGTTGCGAACAAGATCGATAGTGACAGCGAGTCAGAGAGTCATGTAGTTTACATGATTTATGAATCCGACTCCACCCCGTGTCAAGAGACAAGAAGAAACGGGTAGAACATCTTCATCATGTCTACTCCATTACTGGCCGAGCAGCTCGCTTCAACATCCCGGCTCGCCAAAAATCTGACATCACCTTCACAGAGGACGATCTCAACAAGGTCGTCACCCCTCACAACGACACCCTTGTCGTTGAGTTGCGAATAGCTGATTACATCATCAAGAGGGTACTCATCGACCCTGGTGCATCCTGCAACATACTCATGTACAGAACCTTCAAAGACATGAGGTTGCCTGATTCAGTTCTCATCCCCGATTTCACACCCATCCTAGGCTTCAACAGTTCAAGGGAAGATCCTAAGGGTGAAATTCTGTTGCCCGTCACTATTGGCTGAAAGGAAGACAAGGTCGTTGTGACTGCCAAGTTCAGCATCCTCAACATCGGAAGTAAGTATAATGCGATTCTTGGTGGAAAATGGATCCATGCCATGAGAGGTGTTCTATCAACATATCATCAAGTTTTCCGCTATCTTGGATCTCATGGAATAATGGAGCTTCGAGGCAACCAGAACGCTGCACAAGAATGTCATGGAATTCTTGAAGTTGTGGCGCCTGCAAAGCCATCCACCTTTGGAACCAAGGATGCTGAGATCAAAGGAAAGAGCCCGATGTCATCAGAAGCTCGAGAGGGCGACAACAAATCAAAGAGCCCATCCAAAGAAATGACCGAGCCCGCTAAATAGCAACTACAGAAGGAGCAAACGAGCTCCCCCCAGCTTAATCTCGGAAGCACTGATCCAGGAGTACGTGTGAACTTAGGATCAGAAGATGAGCCGAGATATGTCTATGTAGGTGCAGAATTAGAGGGAGATAAGTACAACAACTTTGTAAATTTTCTTTCTTCTAATAAAGATGTTTTTATTTGGTCGTATATTGATATGCCTGGAATAGACCCATCAATTGCATGTCATAAACTACGCGTCAATCCAAATTATCGTCCTGTTAAGCAAAACCCAAGAAGGCTCGCTCCTAAGTTTCACCAAGCGGTAAATGAAGAGATCAACAGACTCAAACAGGTCGGGTTCATCAAGGAAGTCGACACGCCAGATTGGTTAGCCAACATTGTGCCAGTCTTAAAGAAAAACGGAAATACAAGAGTCTGCATTGACTTCACAAGCTTGAACAAAGCTTATCCTAAAGATTCATTCCCACTGCCACGAATCGATAGGTTAGTCGATCAGACATGTGGGTTCGAGCTATTGTCATTCATGGACGCATACTCAGGCTACAACCAGATTCTAATGTACGAGCCCGACCAAGAGAAGACCTCTTTCACAACAGAGCAAGGCATTTTTTGCTACAAGGTTATGCCATTTGGCTTAAGGAATGCAGGAACGACCTACCAACGACTGGTTACTAGAATGTTCGACGATCTGCTAGGTCGAACAATGGAGGTCTACATCGACGATATGCTAGTCAAGAGCAGCCAGGAGCAAGATCATTTATCCAATCTCGACCAGGCATTCCAAAGGTTAAGACAATATAGAATGCGTCTTAACCCAGAGAAGTGTCTGTTTGGAGTTGCATCAGGAAAATTTCTCGGCTATCTAGTTACAAGACGAGGTATTGAAGCAAATCCCGACCAGATCAGAGCCCTGATTGACATGCCCAGCCCAAAAACAAAGAAGCAGATCCAAAAACTCAACGGCATGGTATCAACTCTCAATAGATTCATTTCTAGAGCATCAGATAAGTGTCGACCAATGCTTCATATTCTCAAAAAGGGGGCTTCATATCAATGGACAGAAGAATGTGAGAAGGCCTTCACTGACCTCAAGGCATATTTATCTACTCCACCAGTTCTCACAAAGCCTAATGATGGAGACATACTCGGCGTCTACCTCGCAACGTCAGATTTTGCGATCAGCGCAGTGCTTTTCAAGGAGGAAAATCAGGTCGAACGCCCAATTTACTTCACAAGCAAAGTATTGCAGCAGGCCGAAATAAGGTACACACCTCTAGAGAAATTAGCATTAGCTCTCCTCTACGCTGCATGCAAATTCAGACCTTATTTCCAAGCCCACACTGTCAAAGTAATCACCGACCAGCCGTTACGCCATATATTAGAAAAGAAGAACAAAACAGGTCGTATGGCTCGATGGGCAGCCGAACTGGGTGATTATACATTTGAGTTCGTCTCACGGCAGGCCGTCAAAGGCCAGGTTGTCGCAGATTTCTTAGCAGACTATCCAGCAGAGGATATCAATTGGGAACCAAAACCAGAAACAAAGAAAGTCCAGGACAGTCCTCCCGACACTTGGCAACTATATGTTGACGGTTCCCACAACTCCAACGGAAGTGGCATAGGTGCTGTGCTCATTTCTCCTGAGGGTTCACAGCTCGAGAGAGCAACTCGTCTCGACTTCTCGACCTCCAACAACGAGGCCGAATACGAAGCTCTAATCCAAGGCATACAAATGGCTATCGACCTACAGGCAGTCCGCTACAAGGTATACAGTGATTCTCAATTGGTAGTCAATCAGATTACCAATAATTACCAGATCAATGGTGTGAACTTAATCAGATATGCTAGCAAAGCAAGGGAACTCATCAACAAGCTCAGTTATTTCACAATCGATCACATCCCTAGAGATGACAACAGAGATGCTGATTCATTGGCATTCTTAGCATCTAAGATCGAGTCAGATCGACCGCGGGCCCTCACTATAGCAATCAGTACGCAGCCCGCATATCTATTGAAAGAAGAAAACGTTCACCAAATCTGTGATCTACTAGCCACAACACCAGCAGACATCCAAGGGACTTGGATGGAACCTTTCATCACTTACCTTCAAACTGGTGTGTTACCATCCAACAAAAAGGAAGCCAGTCAACTATTACATAAAGTCACTATGTATAAACTTCACGAGGGTAACCTATTCAGAAAATCTGCAACCGGTCTGTTGTTACGGTGCTTGATTCCCAAGCATGGGCAAATCATCTTCCAAGAAATCCACGAAAGAGAATGCGGAAACCACTTCGGAGGTCAAACATTAGCTCATAAAGCGATCTCCCAAGGATATTTCTGTCCAAGAATGAAAGAAGATGTCAAGAAATTTGTGTTGAAGTGTAAAGAATGCCAGCGTTTTGCTGATAACCAACATCAGCATCCAAACGATCTCATCAACATCACTGCGCCATGGCCATTTCATATGTGGGGGCTCGATATATTGGGGCCTTTAATCAAAGAAAAGAAATCTGAAAAGAAGTTTGTTCTAGTCGCCATTGACTACTTCACAAAATGGGTAGAAGCCGTTGCACTCGCCAACATCACTCAAGCCGATGTTCAAAGATTCATGTGGGAAAACATAATCACACGATTTGGTCTACCAAAACGGATAGTCACAGATAATGGCACTCAGTTCGTTGGAAAAAACATCAAGGCTTTCTACGAGCTATGGAAAATTGATCATTCTAGGTCAACACCTAGATATCCACAGTCCAACGGCCAAGTCGAAGCTGCAAATCGACAGATCCTGAACAACTTAAAGAAAAAGCTTGAGGATCAACACGATCAATGGCCACAACAGCTAGAAAACATCCTGTGGGCTTACAAAACAACTCCTCGTACATCCACAGGGATGTCATCATTCAGCCTTTGCTATGGTGTTGAGGCCGTCATTCCCACCGAGTTAACATTTGGCACGACCAAATCCCTTCTGGTGGACACAAAACTTAACAATCAGGTCTGGTCGTTTGGAATAGATCTCCTCGAAGAGCGACGAAACCACGCCGTTATAAAACTCGAGCAATATCAGCAATGACTCAAGCGAGCTTATGACAAAGGCGTATGTCCTAGAACTTTTCAACCGGGAGAACTAGTTCTAAGGAAAATGTTCCACAATAAAAGGAAGGATACTATTGGCAAACTCAATGCCAATTGGGAAGGCCCTTACATTATCACCAAGGTTCAAAGTAACGGTTCTTATCGTCTTCAAACACCAGAAGGGGAGATCGTTAAGAACCCATGGAATGCTTATCACTTGAAGAAGAACTCATTTCTGCCTTCATCTCAGCTCAAACATGAATGGCTCTTAAAGGTCTAATCCATCGACCTATAAATTATCAAAACTCTAGTCCCTTTGATAATTTTAATTTTGTTAAGTTCAAACATTTACAACTTAACTTGGTGCATTGGTCATATCATTCCCACGACCCATGAACAACCCAGCAAGCATGCATACGACCTCATCCAACAGCAGGTCCAACACTATGATTATTACTTATTGTTTGCAAAACCCATACAAGCAGACAACGTAACGAGAATGAGAACGCAAGGTAAATAAGTGAAATTTCTTTTTACTTCATGAAATTCTAACCATTACAGGTAAAACGATCTACAAAAACTCAGGCATACAAGAAGAACTATTTCAGTCCGTCCTGCTTGCAGCCATTCATCTCGTCTACCTGCCTTCTGAACGAGCTACCAGGACTCCCTGGAAACTAGCTGATCAGAATGACTTATCTACAACCTCATCAAATACATAATCAAATACTGCTGTTCATTACAACTTCAAATAAAACAAATTAGTGTTCACTCGACCTCACAACATTGGCGCTCGAATGCTTACAAATTCAGAAGGCTGCTTTGAGGAATGAGTACAAAAACAAGAAGCTTTCGCACCATCAGGAGACACCTCACCAAACACCAGGCATCATTAAAGACAGAAAGGGAGAAGAAGAAGGAGATGTACTTTCCCATGACCAGGCAACCATCAAAATGCAAGCAAGAAGACCTGGTGGGAATCCAGGACGCCTTACTAAACATCAGGCCTCCCCAAAGACCGAGACGAGCTCACTGCTGCATAGGCTGATCGCTAGGTTCATCCTCCTCCATCCGGCCACTTGCGACCTCAACATTAGGGCCCGTCAAGGTGTCCTGAGCTGGTACTGAAGATTCTTTAGCACCACCTCGCGTCTCCTCTCCTTCGGGCGACCCCACTAAAGCTTTCTCCAGATTGTCGCAGTAGGCCTTCCAAGCTACGCCATTCTCTTAGCATGTGCACTCCCAGTGGTCAGCAGACGACCTAGCACCAATAAGATCTTCCCTTACATGCTCCAACATCTCCTTCAACACCATGACCTCCGCCTCTTTGTCCCTGAACTTGCTCTCGGCAACAACAACAACATTCTTCGCCTGCTCGAGTTTCTCGTTGAGATGCTTCAAGTCAATCTCAGCTCGAGCTCCAACCTCAGCGACCAGACGAACCTCCTGGAAGCTGGCGCTAAGCTACAAGTACAAACAAGCGTTTAGACAACAATAACTCAGTACAGACAAAGAAAAAGGAAGTAACAACCCCACTCACCAAAGACATTGCTGCGTTTATCTTTGAGCAAGTCACCAGCAAAGTCTGAGACTTCACTGCTCAAGCATCAGCATCCAAGACAATGCCCTCATTTACAGCTCGGGCAACGCAGGGATCGTCAATTGCACTGTCGTTCTCATACACGACATGCTTTTCACCACGACCATCCAAATAATCGAACGGCCCAGGGCGAAATTCAGACAATACCCCCTTGCCTTTCTGTAAAGACCGAGCAACAGTCTTCCTGGACAACAGGGAAGGTTCAGGAGATTTGACAGACTTCGGAGGAGGAGAGACAGGCAGAGTTGGGCGCTTCATCAGCCTCAGGTTTCCAGGGAACGACCTCTTCTTTCCAACCCCAACAGGTAGTTTGGGGAGTGAGGCCGGAGGAGATACGACTCGGGGGCTCGCCACCATCTCCCCCTGACACGAGCTAGCACCAGATCGTTCCTTCTCCGACCTACGGGAGCCACCACTAGTTCGCTCCTTCTCATCATGCCGCGAGCTGCCACTAGCTCGCTCCTTCTCCCCAGGACGTGAGCTGCCTCCAGATTGTCCCACCTCAGCTTTATGTACAGACGACATAAAGGCCTTCTTCAGCAACTTCCTCCTCTCTAGTTCTTCTTCAACTGTTTTTGGGCCACTCTTGGGAATAAAATGCTGCCTCAGGTGAGGTAGGAACTGTATCTTCCGATTATCAGCCCACAAACCAAAACTATTCAGAGCAGACTGCAGGTCGTTCTTCCTCACCAAGTGGTCGTCCCTGATCGCTGCAAATAAAATATAAAGTCAGCAAGTCCGAAAACAAGAAAATCGTCTACCATCCTAAGACCAACAACCAGAAACTTACAAGTATCATTCCTAGTCACATGACGCAACTGGACACTCCCTTTAGTGATCGATCCAGTAATCAGCAAGGGATCTTTCCACCATGGCTCACTACTAACCGGATAGATCAAAGGCAAACGTTCTGGCCTAACTTGCATATTATAGCCCGCAAACTCGGCCTTCGAAGAACGTTTGAAACTAAAGTGGTCCAATACATCATTTACAGTGATGTTCCACTTATGCAACTTATTGAGGTCATCAATTACCCTCATATTTCTCCAGAAATTACCATTCATCTGGCAAGGAGCTCGACCGATAGCATTCAACAGGTTGACCACCAAACAAGATAAAGGCAACCTCAACCCAGCTCAGAATTGCATCAGGGTAAACACAGTGGAGAAAGGGTTCTTAGGTCGATACTCAGCAGAAAGTAAACGATCTCCTAAAAACCTAATCTCCAAATGTTCAATCGAACTAAGCCCATACTGCTTCCTAAATGCAATATGCCTATGGACATACTTCGGATTCACTACTCTACAGAAGGAACCTTCGTCTCCTTCCACCATTTCATCATCAGAGGTGTCCTCCCCATGAGAACCACTACTCTGGGGGCTTTCAGGATCTACATCTCCTTCACCCCGACTGGGAGACGCAGTCTCAGAATGAGTCCTTTCAGACTCATACTCCTCACCACCATCACCACTCAAGTTCTTGTTTTGAGAGTCACTTGCCTCAGACATCTCTCTCAAGCCGCAGAAAACAAAACCAAGGACGCAAAAAGAAGAAAAATTCAAGAAACAAAGAAACAGAAGCAACTAACCTCACGAGCTCTCAAAAATCTTCAGATCGCAAGAGAAAGCGGCAACAATTCAATAAAGAAAACGAGATAGGTAAACCCTTCTCAAGCAAGCCACAGTTTAAATACTGTAGCACATGTAATCCCAGCCATCGGTTCAAAACAGATAAACGACCGAGATCGAGGAAGGGAACCACGTTCCTTGCAGTTATTTTCCATTCACTAAATGATTCACATCCACTGTCGGATCAACCCACATGCCACGCAAAGACCTAATCAAGCAAGACGTGCGCCAGTTGCCATAACTACACGACTAACTACTCGAGGAAACTCCTCCACTTCCCCGTAAGAGCGCCATGATTAGTACAGACAAGCCTGAATGACTGCCACGTCCGCAAATTCAAAAAGCAAACTTCAAATCAACATCGATCAGAGTTCTTAGTCTTTTCAGCCCGACTTCTACAGCCGACCTAAAAGAAGGGGGCTTATGTAGGGGTACTACATACTCCAGCCAATCAAAAGCAGCCACGTGGCATAGTCATTAAATTACTCCATTAGGTCGCTACGATCTCGACCTACTCGCAGCTCGACCACAACAACTCGACCACATAATCAACAGCGGTCTGCTAATACGCACGTGCCCTAATTCGGCGCCCAAGATACTCTCTCCAGATGTTGCACAATTACTACAACTGTTACACAATCGCTGGAGAACATCATATCATCATAAATATGACGGAGAATCTGCAAGGTCCCATGATCTTCGCCTCTTCACCTTCTATATAAACAGAACTACGATGGCTTGATCTCTAAGTTCAATCCCCTGGAATTAGAGTACGTAGGCAATCTCAATCTCAACGAGGTGCAGCCACCCCGATCTAAACTCTCCCCATTTGGTTAAGTCCGTTAGCGACCTGACCTAGTGAATGCATTGATCTAGAAATAGGTCAATACAACTGTGAGGTGACTAATTTATTGTTATTGATTGAACATCATAAATCTTCTTTTCATCTCTACCATATCCTTAAGTTAGTTTATTTAATTATTGCCTGTAGGAAGTAGAATCAATCTCAAATCTTGTTTATTGATTCCCTTAGTGTTTCTTAATAATTGTTTTCTATTGTTTTTGAGCTAATATCTCCCCCTCTGAGGTGGGTACGACCCTTGCTTGTTACTTGTCTACTTTGATAACCGATTTATACATGCATAAGAAGGAAAATCTATAAGAATATAATCTTTTGATAGGTGGTGTTAAAATACTATCAATCAAAATGGCGTCGTTGCTGCTCTAAGGAACGAAGTTCATTCAAACACAAGCGAGAATAGTAGTTTTGGGACATCATCCCATTTCTATCACTCCCACCATTCTATTTTTATTTATTTTATTTATTGTTTTTAAGTGTCTTGTTACTTAGTCCTTTTATTGATCTTGCAACGAAGACGGATTGAAAAAAGCTCGAAGAACGGAGTCAAAATAAACTTTTTAGAAAAATCACACATTCAGGATTTTTCCTGAAAAGTTACTGGTTCCAGTTGGACCCAATCTCGAGTCCAGTTCTAATTGGCCGACAGCAATCTCGAGTCGAGTTCTCGCCAGGAATTTGTCTCGTTTTGCGCAATTTTTCCAAGACGTTCCAGAGCAGTTTTTGAAGAAATGTTTTTTTCCTGTTGAGTGATTGTGAGGTGAACTAAGCAGTTTAATTTTTTTCAGCATTTCTAAAGACTTGTAAGATATTTAATAATTCAATCCACGAAGGGGGTGGCGGTTGTAATATTTTCTTAAAGTAGGTGTTGTTAGGATTTATTTGTTGTGTGCTCGCGGCGGATAGTAGAGCAAGGTTGGGGAACTAGCCTTGAGTCTACTAAGGAACGACTCTTAAGGACGATTGAAAGCCAAGGAGTGGTTTCCCCTTAATCGACTTCAACTCGTCTTCTCCCCACTTTTGTGCGCTTGTTTGGCACTTTTTAGTTTTAGCACAAAGTGGGAGGTAAGTATTCTCCTAACCCTCCTCGAATCCCCTGCAGGAGGAGTTTCTGTATTGATTAGCATGACCTTGATTGTTGCTTGATTTTCAATTCTGTTTTTACTTGTTAAACCGGGACTGCAAGGCGGACCTAGCCTAAAAGTGAAACCTAATATCAATTGATTGCAATATCCTAAGCTTTAAAATTAAACCAACTAAAGCCATGCTATCACGATGTTCATTTGAGACGTTGAGCAGATATTTCAACTAGTACTGCGTGAACCATTCTTTGATTGGAGCACAAGCTAGGAATTGGGTCTGGAACCCCTACAGATTACAGATTACGTCTGTAGAATCACTGTGGTTATTTAATTAAGGAACGTTGCTTACGCACGGAAAACCTCCCACACTGGTTATTCACTGCTTGACTCTCGAAATATAGGGAGAATTCACAAGGGAAGCTTGGAAAGAACTCATTGACTTGGGCGAACACAAAATTGAGTCAGTTTTTGAGCCCATTGTTAGATGCTTTTGAATGGTTAGGACTTCTGTGGCATATGTAATGTGCATGTTGCATACATCTTAGATCAGGTAAAATCTTCTCTATACCTATTCCAATCTACACAAAGAGCACAATCAGGGACCTCACTCCTTCTCTTAAGGAAGAGTTTAACGACTCAACCTCCATACCTTCTGAGGAAGAGTTCAACGATTCAACCTCACTTACTGAAGTAACTTCTGCACCTATGGCTCCAGAAGCTACCCTTCTGGATTACTTTTCACCTTTGGCCACTGGGCCACCTACCTGCATAGTCTTGCCCGAGACAACTGCAAATACCTATGGCATTCGCCCACAGATTGTGGGCATGTTGCCTAAGTTCCATGGACTCCAACGGGAAGATCCATATCAGAACCTCAATAAGTTTCTGACCGTTCTCAATACTTGTAAGGATAAACATGTATCTGAGGAGGAAGTTAGCTTGAGATTGTTCCCCTTTTCCGTTGAGGATAGAACATCTCACTGGTTACATGGCCTTCCTTCAAATTCTATTGCCACATGGGTTCAACTTAGTAAAACGTTCTTGACCAAATTCTTTCCTATTACCAAAACTAATGACATTGTTGATGCCATAAGAAATTTCCGGCAGAAAAAAGGCGAGTTATTCTTTGATGCATGGGAGAGGTATCAAGACCTATTTCTTCAGTGTCCACACCATAGAGTTGATGACACAGAAAATGTTAGGATCATATATATATAGAGGCCTTAATCATACAACTACAAAGATGGTTGAAAGCATGAACGGTGGAGAATTTCTTGATTATTCCACCGCCAAGGCTCTGGCATTCCTTGAAAAAATTGCTAATAATAGCCAGCAATGGGACTTACCTGGACATACCCCGAGAAACACTACCCCAGACTCATTTGATAAACCTAGAGGTATATATGAAGTCAAAACTGACTCTGAACTTAAAACTTTACTTCATAGTTAGTAAAAAATGGTAGAAGCACTTGAGGTGTCCTTAAAGCCCACATCACCTGTTATGAGTACCTCCACTCTCCAATGTACTGCTTGTCATGACCAGACCCATACTGTCGAGTTTTGCCCTCTCCTTTATAATTCACCAGAAACTGAGGAAGCCCGTGCGTTCAACTACGCTGGGCAAACCAACTTTACTAAGGGCAATGCCACATACCCATACATGGACCGCTCCAATCTTTCTTATTCAAATAATCATTATGCGGCTCCACCTGGTTTTAATAACTCTTATGGGCAACGTAGCACTGCCACGTATGTTGGTAATAATGAAAATCAGAGCAGGGTGTCGGTCCCTCCTTATTCGAACAATGCTCATCACATGAGTAGTTTCAGGGAACAAGTGTCGACCAATCAATCTGCCCCTCCTAAGACCTCCCTTGAGGATTTGCTTGCCCGTTTCATTCAACAGATACAAGCGTCCATTCAATCAAATGCCCAAGCCATCCAGAGGATTGAACAGAAACTTGATGAGAAGGACAAAATTTTCGGGACAAGCTATCCTGAATCTCAAGGGAAAAAAAGTTGCCTTGGTGATGGACACTCCGTCTACATCTGCCCGCTTGCTGAAAGTAAATCGGTTTCCACACTTAGGTCTGGCAAACAGGTTGATAATCAAATTAATTATAAACCAAGTCCTAACATTGTGACCCCGGTTACCACTACACCTATTACCCCACCTAAAAGTCCGGCTAATGAGGCAACCACCTCTAAGCCAAGGATACATGCCCGTAAGATGGTGGACTCTCCACTACGTTATGACCCACCCGTGCCTTATCCCCAGAGACTCACTAGGTCCCTACAAGAAGTACAAGTAGAGGAGGTACTTGATGTGTTCAAACATATAAATATTAACATATCTTTCCTCACGGCTATTAAAAAGATACTTTCCTATGCTAAGGTTTTGAAAGACTTGTGCATCGCAAAGAGAAAAACAAATGTTCCCCAAAGTGCGTTTGTTGCGGAAGAATTCTCTGCACTTGTCCAACATAACGGTGTGGTAATAAAGACCCTAGAAAACTGACCATACCGTGCAAGCTTGGTGATAAGTTCATGGGTAGAGCTTTGTTAGACCTGGGAGCGAGTGTTAATCTCTTGCCTTACTCCTTGTACCTCAGCCTGGGTCTAACATACATGAAACCCACGAACATGTCTTTACAACTGGCCGACAGATCATTGAAAGTACCTAGAGGAATAGTTGAGAATCTATTAGTCAAAGTGTCCGACTTTTACTATCCTGTTGATTTTGTGGTGGTTGATATTGAACCTACTGCCGATGACTCGGTTCCCATCATCCTTGGCCGACTGTTTTTGGCCACCTCTAATGCTCTCATAAACAACCAGAATGGTTCCATCGTTCTCACTTTTGGATGTATGACTGTTGAAGTAAATATCTTTAATCTTGGCCAATAACCCCCTGATCTTTTTTTATCTAAAGATGTGTGCCATCTCAATTCTCTACCCTATGAGATGGTTCCTAATTGTTACCCTAAAGATCCAGTTGTTAATTGCCTTACCATGCATAATGTTGACTTCAACATCGACCAATCTATTGCCCAAACCAAAGCTCATCTTGATTCTGTGCCTATCTTTGACCCCAAAGACCCTGAGGCCCTTGATTCGGTTTGTTACATTGATTCTGGGTTCCAAGTCGAGACCATACCTCCATCTCCTGATCCTCTTCCCCCCGAGCTGAAATGTGCCCAATTAGATTCAGATGGTAGTCATCCTGTTATGATCTCTTCATCTCTTACTACCGAACAGAAAAATTAGCTTTATTTTCAAATTGGTGACAAAGTTTTGCTTTATAATCCTCGTTTGCATTCTGGCAAACTTATGTCTCGTTGGTCAGGCCCCTTTGTTGTGTCTACAGTAACTACTTATGGTGCTATTACATGTGTTAATCCTGTAGACGGTTCTGAATTTAAAGTCAATGGTCAATGTCTTAAGCATTTTCATGAGTTAAAGCCTCCCGAAACTCTCTTAGAGGATCCTACCTATTTAGATTGACCTTTGACCTGCTGGTATCCGAACCCTCTCTTTCTCTTTTGAGAGGTGTGGTTGAAAGTGCCGGGACCGTTAGTCCACAAACTATTACTGGCTGAGTATAATTGATCCAGTGCACGTTTTTCTCTTGAGCGTCATCACCAAACAGACCTATTTCCTGCTCTGTTTGGGGATGGGGAAGTCATTTCCCATCTTCTTTTAAGTCTCGAGTATCTGACTTTAAAAGACTCTTGGTTGTATCTTAGACGTCATTATCTCGCGCATTCCATTCTAGCATTTTATCTCTCATGTATCTTTGTTTAGAGTAGCGTTTATCTAGGGAGTGAGTCATGTTTGTCATCCTGTCTGGCAGAAGACGTTAAACTTAGCGCTCCTGGGAGGTAGCCCTGTGTATCTTGTAAGCCCGTTCGTGCTTTATAGCTTCTTAATTGTTACCGGTTTAGTTGCATTTTGGCTGTTAAACCGCTCATTCTACCATTTGTGCCCAGTTCTGTTTGGGGGTGGGCGCGGTCGGCCCACCCACTCTCTCTTTGTTGTTTGGCTGGTTGATAATTATTGCGGTTACAAAATGTATTATTTTAAGATATGATTTCCCTTTATGTTGACTCAGTCCTTTATTTCAGCATATTTTATTTTCAGTTGTGTCGTAGTATGGAATTCCTTGTAATCTCTATATACGTAGAGATAATTTTGTTTGGCAGGAATTTATAAAGCGGTTGGAATTTTTAGTACATTCATGGTAATATCTTTTTTTCTCTCTTTCCTTTGCTTAGTATGAGCCTTGAGGACTAGGCAATCTCTTTGTTTGGGGGTGGGACAGTATTACAACCTTTTTACAAAAGATTTTCAAACTTCTTTTTCCATACTTGTGTGAAAATTCAAAAATTTTGAAAAACCAAAAAAATCTTTGTTGCAAATACTTTTTCCAAAAAGTTAGGATAAGTACACCATCAATGATAAATATAATGGTCGAATTTTATCTTTTTCAAGTTTAAGGACATTTATTACTTCACCAAGTAGTTGAGTCTTATACTACATTTGCATGAGCATAAGCATGGCATTCACTTGCATTTATTATAGATTACATGTGTAAATACAATTATACCTTGAGAAACTTGAGGAATAAGTGTCGAGACTTAACCCACTGAGCTTTTGAGACCCATCCTTTTCTTGGAGAGTTATTATGTACATCTGGAGTCAAAAGACTCAACCTCTCAGTTTTGTCTGTTTTTAGTCTCATATTCATTTTTAAAGTTAGCCTTGAGATGACATCAAGTGGGTGTAATATAAATTTGGGTCTTGTAGCTTATTCAAGATATGATCACTATATCAGTAGTTAGAAATGATACGAAGACATTTAGATAAACCCTGTTTACCTTAGCCTACCCTGATGATACATTATCCCTTAGTGAGATGAACCAAATATTGAAAACCAAAAAGTTTGAAGAAATTTCAGAAAAAAGCTAGAATCTTCCAAAACCATTTCATTCTTTGAGACTAAGTTCATTCTATAACACCAGTCTGTTCTTATTGATATATGTGAGATGATTGTCCATCTTCTTTCCTCACATAGAGATAAAATGATAAATACCATCTCTGAGTGACTTTTATTTCTGAGTGTATGTCTGTGAGGCAGAAGTTAAAGCGTCATTTCCAATGGTGACTTAAGACCCGTGGTAGTATGGGTACATGTCTGTCTTCGATACATTTGAGACCGCTATGCTAGGTTTATATTTCATATCTTATTCATGCATTTGTAATATGTTATCTTATATGAACGGTTTTGTAATACTTATCCTTATCTTTGATATAACCATTTTTGAGGCAAATGGTGAAAAATCCTGTTCATTGGAGTAGTCATTGTAGTAAGTTTATGGGTCTCTTCTCTGTAAAACCCTTAGGAGACTATAACTCCTCCACCTGGAAAATCCTTGTGGTTGAAAGCCTTGATGCATATGGTTAATGCAATCACCTTAGTTTTACTTCTCTTTTGAGTCCTTAATTCTTTTCTTCTCACCTTTGCTTGAGGATAAGCAAAGTGCTGTTTGGGGGTATTTGATAAGTCCTCAAAAGTGTATATTTATTCCCCGAATAACACCTTGTTTGTCTAGCACTTTGCATATATTATTGTGTTATATCTATTGATTAGTGCTTTCTTGTCTATTATGTAGGTTTTATGAGCCGAAATGCGAATATTGTGTTAAAGCCCGCAAAAAGTCAAGAAAAACAAACAAAAATGTGTTATTTACACAAGGAATGAAGAATTGATATTTGCACCCACAGATTTACTGAGGGCACCCCACGGTCAGACCAGTTGGCTTGACTTTATGTCAAAGTGGGGCGGTCCGAATCTCTGCCCAAACCGGGTCCTATTGGAGTTTTATTTAAAGTCCAAAATTAAAAATGCTCTACAAGGAGATCCAGAAGTCTGATTTGGGCCCATGAGCTATCAAACTGAAGGTCTTGGTCCAGGGTACAACTTAAGCCTAAAATAATTAGGTTTTGCTGAAGACCTAATGCCTATATAAGACCAACAGCTGCAGCCACGAATTTGACCTATTTTGGAAGTCTTTGCATGCAAGTATTCTACCTTGTATTTTCTATATAAGAGAAGTAGTAGCTAAGGTTTAAGGTTTAAGTAGTTTTTTTTTTATGGAGAGAGGAAAGTGAATATTTGTGAGAGAAAGTTCATCTTCTTCTTCTTTGTATCAACTCAATTCAAATCAATATCAATCCATTAATTTTCCATTATGATGTCTTATGATTTATTTATTTATTCGATGGTGTCATCATCAAGGATGAGTAGCTAAATCTCCTTAGGGGGATGGTTGAAGCATTCTAGATAATGCGAAAGCACCATGTTTGTTCTTAATGTTCATTGTGATTCAAAGTACTTAATGGTTATTTACTTCTATTTGCAGTAGAAGGTAAGTATGATTATTTGCATGTTATTGTTATCCATGTTATTAAAATACTATTGTTAAGGTTTAGGGAGACCTAATTTTAATGGTTTTATTTATATTGATTAAATATGTGTAGTGAAATAGTGAAGAGGTGATTATTACATATCTGCAGTTGATATCTTTTATTGGAACCATTTTCTAATTAAGTTAAATAGCTGAGAGATGATGATTTAGTTATGAATTAATATGTTGAGTTAATTAAAATGAATAGCTGAGAGGTGACGGTTTGATTAATAAGACATATTCAATAGCATGCATAAGAGAATCCCGTTTTAATTGAGTGGAATAACTGAGAGGTGACTACTTGATTATTATAGGTATTAATGATTAATTGGAATAGCTGAGAGGTGACTAATTAATTTTTATAGATTGAACATGAAAGAACAACATGTTATGTTTGCATGATTTAATTTGTGGATACCAATTCTTCCCCCTTTGTCATCATAAATCTTCTTTTCATCTCTACCATATTCTTAAGTTAGTTTATTTAATTATTGCCTGTAGGAACTAGAATCAATCTTCCCTTGGTGTTTCTTAACAATTGTTTTTAATTGTGTTTGAGCTAAGATCTCTCCCTCTGAGGTGGGTACGACCCTTGCTTGTTACTTGTCTACTTTGATAACCAATTTATACAGGCACAAAAAGGAAAATCTATAAAAATATAATCTTTTGATAGGTGGTGTTAAAATACCATCAATCAGCTACCCTTCTAATCAAAAGAATGATTTGTATTGATTTTCCTTCTTGTGCCTGTAAATATTGATTATCAATGTAGACAAGTAAAAAACAAGGGTCGTACCCACATCGAAGGGGGAATTCTTTGCTAAAAAACAGTAGAAAAAAATAGTTAAAGAACACCATATGAATAAAAAATAAGATGGAAATTGATTCTATTTCCTACAGACAATAAATAAATAAACTAATACTTAAACTAAATTAAGAAGATGGATAGAGTTGTAAAGATGATCTTATGATGAATAGGGGGGAGAGTTGGTATCCACAAACTAAACAATGCAAACATACATCCCATTCATTCATGTTAAATCTATTACAATTAATTAATCATCTCTCAGCTATTTAAATTAATCATTAATGCCTTTAATAATAAGGTAGTCACCTCTCAGCTATTCAATTTAATTAACTCAACATATTATTCATAACTAAATCATCACCTCTCAGCTATTTGACTTAATTACAAAAGGGTTCTAATAAAGATGATTGATTCTAGATATATGATAGTCACCTCTCTGCTATTCCATCACATATCTCTAATCAATCTAATACAACCATTATAGTTAGGTCTCCCTATACTCTAAGAATAGTATTTTAGATACATGGATATCAATAACATATAAATAATCATGCTTACTTCATGTCGCGAAATAGAAATAAACAAACATTAAGTACTTTGAATCACAATGAACATTAAGAACAAACATGGTGCTTTTGCATTATCTAGAGTGCTTCAACCATTCCCCCTAAAAGGAATTTAGCTACCCATCCTTGATAATTACACCATGGAATAAGCAAATAAATAACACAACATCATAATGGAAAAGAGAATGGATTAAAATTGAGAATAAGAAGATTGAGTTCAATACAAGAGAAAGAACAATTATTATGAACTAGCCTAAACCCTAGCTACCACGTCTTTTTATATAGAGAATACAAAGCATACTACTTGCCCACAAACTATACCAAGTTAGGTCAAATTCGTGGCTGTTGATGTAGGCCTTCTAGAAGCAGCAATGCTTCATCAAAACCATTCTCTTAGTCCTAATTTGTAACTTGGACCAAGACCTTCAGATAGACAGCTCATGGGCCCAAATTAGATTTTTGGATCTTCATATAGAGCCTTTTTAAGATTGGGCTTGAATAAAAACTTCAATAGATTTTCTGACTTGTGGGCTTCATTATAACTTGAATTGGGCTGGGATTGGGACCATCCATCTTGAACATAAAGTCAAGTCCATAGGACCAGTCCGCGGGGGTGCCCTCAGCAACTCTGCACATGGAAGTATCAATTCTTCTCCCTTGTGCAAATAACATCCTTTTAGTGGCTTTTCTTGGCTTTTGGCGGGCTTTAACACAATATTCATATTTTGGCTCATGAAACCTACAAAAATGACAAGAAAACACTAATCAATAGATATAACACAATAATATAAGCTAAGTGTTATGCAAACAAGGTGTTATTCGGAGGATAAATATACACTTTTGAGGAGTTATCAGAAGTATTTTTCTTATTATTTTGAAAAAATTTCAACGAAGCTCTCGCCAATTTTTTGGAATCTTCATTTTCTTTATTATTTTGGAAGATTCTAGTTTTTCAATAATTCTTCACTTTTTGATTTTCAACATTTTCACTAGTTTGGAGATTTTTTTGTATTTCTCTTTTTATTTCTTTGTAACCACAAAAACAATCATCCTCATGTCCCAAAACAGTAGGTAAAAGTGTAGAAAAATATACACCGATATATTACTGTTCTAAAATAAATAAAAAATGAATAGATGATGCAAACCAGAATAAATTGATGAAGGACAAGATTTAGATCGAGTCGAGATAAAATCTCTCTCCTTAAGACATTATTCGCCCAGTACATGTGCCGAACGGTTTATCAATGGCAGACTGTCTCCCAGGATACAACGATCTATCTTTCTTAGCGTAGCAGCATTTCAAACGCATAGAAGACGACGAACCAATTCTTTGTTATACTCTCCCATGACAAGACACAGACGCTAGAAGATGAAAAAACAATTCATTGAAAAGTGATTTGGATACAAACACAAGACACACTTGTATAGTAGAAAGACACCTTTTCGAAAAGGCACATGTCTATTCAATTTATATTTGAATAGACACTATGACCTAATACAATGTACACATCTGTTGGGAACAGACACATCCATTGGGAATGAGTGTCTACAAAGTATGTGTCTATTGAGAAAAGAGACACCTATTGGGATGGGTTGGGCCAAATACAATGTATGTGAATAGATACCCATTCATCTATTATAACACAAGTTAGCCATGAACAGTGGTTAACTTGGGACTTCAATTTCTCATTCATTGAAAAGTGATTTGGATACAAACACAAGACACACTTATATAGTAGAAAGACACCTTTTCGAAAAGGCACATGTCTATTCAATGTATATTTGAATAGACACTATGACCTAATACAATGTACACATCTGTTGGGAACAGACACACCCATTGGGAATGAGTGTCTACAAAGTATATGTCTATTGAGAAAAGACACACCCATTGGGATGGGTTGGGCCAAATACAATGTATGTGAATAGATACCCATTCATCTACTATAACACAAGTTACCCATGGCCAGTGGTTAACTTGGGACTTCAATTTCTCATTCATATACAAATGTTTTGATCACTCAAAAACATTTCCAACAATCCCCCATATGAATGGAAATTACCGACTCATAAAACAATCGAGAAAAACAGATGAAACTTGAGAGAGTACAAACGGAAAGTAGCTGCTTCGGTATAGGTAGCAATTTTTCAGCCTTGAACCTACCCTAGTGAATAATCATCAGATTTAATAACTAATCGGTGAATATGATGTCTTGAACCGCTCAACCGTTTGTGTAAACTAAGACAATGGCTAAAACACAGTTTCCCTTCCTCAAAGAACTTGGGTTCTATGGTTGTGATCATTTTGGCCTTGAACTTCCTGGTATTCATGAGTGCTCTTAGAGAAATGCAACCTTCAACATTCTCATAGAAAACGACCCCTTTTTCTCACTCATAAGGTGATTGCCCATGAAAAGTATCCTGTTATACCCGACTTGTGTTACCAAGCTATGGGAATCATTAAAAGTATAACTTATCTTGTTCCATCAATACATGCAGCACTGTTCTCATCATCCTAGGAAAGGGTAAGAGATATGTAATCTCTCAGTGCTTTCGTCGAGTAAAACGAGATACGGTTGTCCTTTTGAACCTAGATCTTGGGATCTCCAGTCAGCTAGATTGGGTTGCCATCAAGCCTACTCTTTCGTCATAGGTTGTAAACCCATTCCTCTCGATGATTCAACTTACTCTCGTGACTAACCTTTAGTAGTTGGATCCGCTAGGTCGTCAATCAAAATAATTTACTCTATAGAGATTTTCCATTAGAGAGCAGTTGTTTAACGGTTGTGTGTCTCTTATAATTTATTGAGACTTACCGTTATTCATACAACTCGGTGCCCAACGCATATGAAATTATGTATTGCAATGTATGCAAGTAACTGGCACTAGTTGTTTCCCCATGAAAATATCCACTAAAATGTTTTTGAAGCAATTGTGCTTATTTATGTGTTTTATCTAAAACCATAAATTCAGATTCCATACATAATGGATATAACAATGCACTTTTGCTTAGAGGATTTTCAAGATAACGTTGCACTACCAAAGGTAAAACCACAACCACTCATGGCTTTTGAGGTTTTGGTAATCAATATCCAAATTGCATCACTGTATCCTTCATGTACAGGTGAACATATTTGTAGTGTAAGCCATAACTGAAGGTATAATTCAGATAATTTAATACCTTAGTTATTACTTTCCAGTAACGTATTTCTGGAATGCTCATGTAACGACTTAGGACACTCACAACATGTATCATATGTCTTGTCTCTTGCAATTTGTGATGTACATCTAATTGTGAGTTACACAAGCATATTTAACTGTGATATGCTATCTCCATCCATCTTAGTTAAATGAAGATTGGGATTATCTGATATTTTATCAATTCCAGTAGAACATGTCTTGAACTTGTCAAGAACCTTCTCAATGTAATTGAGACATCGTAATTCCATATGATGTTCTAAGAATTTAATTCCTAGTATTACATGAGGAACTCCCAAGTCTTTCATATCAAACTTAGTGTTAAACGTATTCTTTGTAGCTTTAATGATATCATTATGACTACCAAAAGTGAACATGTCATCTACATAGAGACAGATGATAGTATATCTAAATTTGTGACTATAATGTAAGCACATTTGTCACTCTCATTGATTTAAATAAAAAATGATAACGACATATCATTATCAAACTTTTTATGCTATTGCTTCAGAGTTTGTTTTAAAACCATGTGATGTTTGTACATATCTACAAACCTTCCTTTCCTGTCCAGGAACAATAAAGCCTTTATTGTTGAACCATATAGGTTTCTTCCTCTATGTCACCATTTCAGAAGGCATTTGTACATCCATTTGATGTATTTCCAAGGTTGTGTAGAATAACGACTGCAAGTAGCATTCTGAAAGAGGTTATTCTCGTGATTGGAGAATATATGTCAAAACAAATCCAAGCCTCTGTTTTGCTTGTAACCTTCGACTACAAATCTAGCCTTGTTGTGAACCATTAGGTTCCATCTTCGTTTTAAAGAATCTCTTGCTAACTAAAGCTTTAGCTTCATGTGGCATGGGAAATCAACTAACCCTCATTTGTAGTGTTTGTGATGAAGTCACTTTTACTATTAAGTGTTTCTATAGCATATAATTTCACTTGAGAAATTAATTTAGACTGCTTGTTGGGACTTAGGCCAAAGAATTTAGAATATAATTCTTCATCCATACTCCCTTATAACTGCTTTAAGATTTATAGAAATGAAAATCAATAGTCTTTACAGAAATACGATTGTATAAAGAAATCGTTAGTCTGTTCAGAAATATGATCATCTTCAATCCTTAGCCCTACAACATTTTGAATCTCATTTATTCAAATGTACATTTGTGATTAGCATAGCCACATTGAATGGTTACAATTGTTAACCATTTCGAGACTTTCAGTCACCCCCACATGTCTAAGTAAACAAGAATATTTTCTTTATAATACTTAGATAGTGCCTCTACAACTCTACAAGAACATAAACTTTACACTTACACTAAAGCTTGTTAGACAAATACGCAAAATTATAATTGCATAAAACCAAAACTTTGAGTACAAATATTCATCAATTCATTGTTACCCAAATAGTTAATTTATGCATACATAAATACTAGATGTGGCTCCCACAGTCTGGTTACACATTTACAAGTTTCATGTCAATATCCAAAAAATATTTTTGTCTATTTAGACAAATTTCAAGTCTACAAATGCAACTGAGCGAAATACCCCCACATTTGAGACGTTTTGCATGAATACAAAGAACTTTGCCAATCATATATTTGCAAATTATTTTCATTTGGAATTTATACAACCAAAATGCATATAGATGTGCATCTCACACACAGATAAGATTAGGGCCATA
The DNA here is from genome assembly GCA_023053565.1 of Aquilegia eximia. Classification (NCBI taxonomy): domain Eukaryota; kingdom Viridiplantae; phylum Streptophyta; class Magnoliopsida; order Ranunculales; family Ranunculaceae; genus Aquilegia; species Aquilegia eximia. Next base: position 9,347,974 of record JALIGU010000010.1, read on the forward strand.
AAATTACATCCAAATGTAATATAATGCACATTATTCTTTGTAAATGCACGAATAATAAATATCCATCCATTTCCACCAAGACGTCTCTATGAATGAACATTTATCAAAGAAAATGTACATACATTAAGTATGACAGGAGTCATAAAGATCCCCCACATTTTTCAAATACATTTTGAAAATGTCACTACCCAATAATAATCTAGAGTAAATTATAGAAATATATGACACCATATAGGCAATTCACCATAGGCCAAATAAAAGTTTGCACACTTTGAATCAATTGCACCTTTGGACACCAAATATGTTTACACAAGCAATTTAATGGTTATTTCATTCTAAGAAAAATTAATTTCTCAAAGATTTTACAAGTAACAATTACTTGTAACGTTGTACATAAGACCACCACCATGAGGTTTTGTCTTTCATGCGTGTTCATGCCATTTGTACAACTATGTGCAATATCATTTAAACCCAATGAAACATTTTTACTTATGTTTCTTTCGACTCCAATTCACATGGCATTAATGAAATATAATTCATTTGTCTGTGATGAGAATGACGTCAAATTAGACAACCGATTCATCTTCCAACTTAGTTGGTGCTTTGGTTTGATCAATCAACCATCAACGTGATTTCTATGTCTAGATGCATCCAAAGATGACCCATTGACATCATTCAAATCAAATCAAAATTTACAAATAATTGTAGTAGTTAAGTTATTGAGATGTCGAACAAGCTGATTGATCTACTGGACACATCAGTAGAATAATCCCATTTTCGAAAAACTTGAGTAACCAAAATTTTGATGAACTCAAAATTCGAAAATCTGTCACTGATGAACTGTAACGCCTTAAGATTGTAGGAAAATATACACTGATATATTACTGTTCTAAAATAAATAAAAAGGAAATAGATGATGCAAACCAGAATAAATGGATGAAGGACAAGATTTAAATCGAGTCGAGATAAAATCTCTCTCCTTAAGACATTATTCACCCCGTACATCTGCCGAACGGTTTATCAATGGCAGACTGTCTCCTAGGATACAACAATCTATCCTTCTTAGCGTAGCAGCACTTCAAACGCATAGAAGATGGCGAACTAATTATTTGTTATACTCTCTCATCACAAGACACAGACACTAGAAGATGAAAAAACAATTCATTGGAAAGTGAGTTGGATACAAACATAAGACACACTTATATAGTAGAAAGACACCTTTTTGAAAAAGCACATGTCTATTCAATATATATTTGAATAGACACTATGACCCAATACAATGTACACATCTGTTGGGAACAAACACACCCATTGGGAATGAGTGTGTACAAAGTATGTGTCTGTTGAGAAAAGACACACCCATTGGGATGGGTTGGGCCAAATACAATGTATGTGAATACATACCCATTCATCTACTATAACACAAGTTAGCCATGGCCAGTGGTTAACTTGGGACTTCAATTTCTCATTCATATACAAATGTTTTGACCACTCAAAAACATTTCCAACAAAAATGACCTAAACAATCTAAGGTTAATTACTCCCACAATGGAGTTGGGTAAGGATGATGGGCTAAAGAAAAAGGACAAGTAACATAAAAGGCTCAGAATGGTCAACCAAAAGATAATGTATTATGAGGGTAGGCCTTAAATAAGTTTTAACTAAATGTCTTTGTATCATTTCTAACTTCTGATATGGTGATCACGTCTTGAAATAAGCTACAAGACCCAAGTTTATATTACACCTACTTGATGTCATCTAAAGGCTAACTGGAAAATTGATATGAGACTAAAAACAATCAAAACTGAGAGATTAAGTCTTTTGACTCCATATGTACGTAATAACTCTCCAAGAAAAGGACGGGGCTCAAAAGTTTACTGGGTTAAGTCTCAACACTTATTCCTCCAATTTTCTAAGGTGTAATGGCATGTGCACACGTATCTGCCATAAATGCAAGTGAAATGTCATGCTTATGCTAATGCAAATGCAGTATGAGATTCAACTACTACGTGAAGCAATTAATGTCCTTATCTTGAAAAATATGGATTTAAACCATTATATTCATAATTGATGGTGTACTTATCCTAAACTTTTGGGAAAGTCTTTGTAACAAAGATTTTTTAGAATTTTTCAAATTTTTACATAACTATGAAAAATGATGTTTGAAAATCTTTTGCAAAAAATGTTGTAATATTTCCCCACCCCCAAACAAAAAGATTGCCTTGTCCTCGAGGCTCATACCAAGGGAAAGAAAGAGAGATCGGAAAGATATTACCATGAATCTACTAAAAATTCAAACCGCTTTTATAAATTCCTGCCAAACAAAACTATCACAAAATGCATAGGGATTACAAGGAATTTCATACTAAGACACAACTGAAATAAAAGATGCTAAAAATAAAAACTAACTCAACATGAAGGGAAATCCTATCCTAATGTCTCAAGGCAAGGCAACTTGTTTAAATAACTGGGAGAAAGCCATCCTTTCAATCACGCCATGCAAACACTTCATTTTTCACCTCAGTCTCAACTCTACCGGTGATCCCCTGAACAAATTCATCATTTGTCTAGAAACCAGGGAATGTCTCATAAAAGGTATCAACCACCCAAGTGAATTGGATGCTTCTCCTAAAGAAGCCGATAAGTTGGATCCATAGATAGTAGTCGGGTCCAATCAATATATTTGGCCCGCCACTCAGGAAAGCTATATAGAATAATCTTACAAATAGCTGCAGGATAAAACAACTTTTTCTTTCTTGTGATGAACACATTACGGATACCATTTAGAAGCATAGTAGAGATGTCAAGTGCATATTGTAACCCTGGACCGTACCAAACACCGCATGCATAGAAGACTCATCCCCATATATTCCAACTTCTCATAGACTAACAAAATTTCCATAACCAATAAAGCAGCAGTAGCAACATTAGCAGGAAGAGATACAGTAGGCGTAACAGTCAGGAGTTGGCAGGGTAAAGAGGAAAGGTGCAAGGCCCAAAGAGATCCAAATAATTCTCTATCACATCAACATCATTATTATGATCATACAACAAAAAGGGTATGGCATCAGGGAAAACATAAGGGTTGCCAAAGACTAAAGAGATGGTAACAACATTAAAAGTAACCAAAATCGCATTCATGTAAACCTGTAAACCATCAAAGCGAAGGGTAACACCAAAGGGTAACATGAGGTAGAAGTCTCTTACCATAGAAAGTGAATACTCAATATTAGAATCATAAAGAACAATTCCCTAAGCCTTATCATGAATTGCATCCCCAAACGAAGCTCCATCTGGAACATTCATAATACCATAAACATCCATTTAGTTGCCAATATAGAGTCAGTCTGGATTTGTATGTTGTTGAGGCCAAGTTCCTTGCAGAGCGTGATGCCATCAAAAATGGCCCTGGATTCTGCAGAGTTATTTGTGCCATTTTCATAGAAGGAGAAAACGTTGGCTACACATAGACCATCTTAGTTTCTTAAGTAACACCCTCACTTGGTTCTTTTTACTGCAGCTCCATCTGTGCTAAGGGCAAATAAGGGGTCTGGGGATCTAGCCAGTACACAAGTATTGGTGGTTGGAGAGGGGGGGGGGGGGGTTTGGTGTGGAAGACCAAGTTGAATGGCCATGTTGTTGAAGCAATGGCTAGAGTGGGTTGTAGGCTTGAAAAAGGTGCAGAGTTTTAGGACCCAATATCTGCATTTTAGGAGAAGAAAGTTATGTTGGTTGTGATGTGTGTGTGTGTGTGTTGGGGGGGGGGGGGGGGGGGTATAGCTAACATCATACCTTCTCTTGCATCTCTCTTTCCAGATCTCCCAAACAATGATGAAAGGTATGAGAGTATGGGTGAAGTATTCCATCGAGCCTTTTTTTCGTCTAGCTAGCCAAGTGGACCAGACAGAGTGAGTTGTTCTAACTCTAGGTCAGTAAATGTTGTCTATTGCCATAAAATGGCCGCAAATATATTGGGCTAAGTCACTGTAGAAAAGAAAATGGTTGAGGCTTTCAATAGAGGGGTTTAAGCAGGAAGAACATCTTGAAACCAAGGGAATTTGGCACTCCATGATTGCAGAGTCCACATGGAGGGCTTATGTAGCACCTTCCAATAGAAGAAGAAGATCTTAGTTGGTAGGATAGGGTCCTAGATTCTTTTAAAGATAGAGGTGTGAGTTGAGGATTCAGTGATGTTGATGTAAGACTTAATGGTAAAGGTTCCACTAGGGGTGGTGGGGCCAGATCCTAGTGTCTTGGTCTACAGTTTGGTGGAAAAGATTATAGGCTTCCATAAAATCAAATTGGTTTTCTTGAGATAGGTAGGGGAGGTGGAAGTTGATAAGAGGAGCTTCATGAAGAGTGATTGTTTCCTGTTGTGGGATAAGGGTTGGTGATAGGCAGCCAATGCCCAGCCAGTTTTCATGGCCAAGACTGAAGTTCCCAGGGCCAAAGTCCCAAGATGATAGATTTATAGTTTCTTCAATGCAAGCCCAACTCTCCCTCCAGGTTTTAGAGGCTGTGAGGATGAGAGACATGGTTTTGGGGAGGATGAAGTGAGGATGGTCCAGGTCAGATTCATTATAAAGGCCTTGACAACAATGGTTAGGGGGTCTAATGCCCAGCCTTCCCTATGAGACAGGTTTGGAAATTGTTGACCAGACTACCCTTTTTTTTTTCTTTCCAGACTCCCCCATAGAAAGGTAGACAAAGAGGATTCAATAGATTTAGTTACCATTTTTGGGACAGAAAAGATACACTGGCATGGAGTTTAGCACTGGCTGAGAAAAGATACACTGGCATGGAATTTAGCACATGGTTTAGAAGGACCAGCTTGCCACCTTGGGTAAGTATTCTTCTCTTCCAACCCTCCATTTTTTTCCTGATCTTGTTGAGGAAGCCTTCAAAGTAAATGGCCTTGGATTTCCTGAAGAACAACCCACGAATGTTGTAGCAAATGAATTGTTTAAGGGACGCCATATGCGTGGATGACCTATTGGGTCAAAAGATGCAAACCCCCAGAAGGGAAAATTCAAACTAATCAACCGGTAAATAGCGCTCTTGAAGAGGCTATAAGGCAATAAGAAAACACAATCTCTCTAAACAAATAGTTCCTGAAGAGAAATGTGTCCCTAAAGTGACACAAACCACTAAAATGGTTGTCCCTAAAGTGGTCGTCCTTGAAGTGACACAAGCCTAGAAGTGGCCGTCCCTGAAGTGACACAAACCCCCCTGAAATGGTCGTGAGCCTATGTCCAGGACAACTGACCGCACAATGCAACAAACGCCCATCTTGCGCGAACTCTTACCGACCGACGAGGACATAAGTAAACCTCATGTCAAAGTTGCAAGTGACCAAGACATTCTGACTAACTTCACCCTTTCAGTTTCGGTATCGTGACTGACTGGTCACAGGTGAACTTCTATTCTAAAATGTGTCCCATCGACGACACCCACATCATCCTAAATACCCCCCTGTATTAACGTAAGGCGGTGTCCCATAATGACAAAAAATATAATTCAATTGTGGACATTGGAATTCAATAACCAATGTTAAAACACTATTGGTGTCAGTGATGACGCCCCGGAGCATCAACAATTGGCGAATTGTTGTCGGTGACATTATTCACAGTTTCCCCTATAAAATTTCCAAAAGGGTTGTGTGTACCCTGATAAGTCCTCAAAAGTGTATATTTATCCCCCAAATAACACTTTGTTTGTCTAGCACTTAGCTTATATTATTGTGTTATATCCATTGATTAGTGATTTCTTGTCTATTGTGTAGGTTTTATGAGCCGAAATGCGAATATTGTGTTAAAGCCCGCAAAAAGTCAAGAAACGCAAGCAAAAAAGTGTTATTTGCACAAGAGAAAGAGAATTGATATTTGTACCCACAGATCTACTGAGGGCACCCCACGGTCAGACCAGTTGACTTGACTTTATATCAAAGTGGGGCGCTCCGAATCTCAGCCCAAACTGGGTCCTATTGGAGCCCACAAGTCAGAATTTCTATTTAAGGCTTTATTTAAAGTCCAAACTTAAAAATGCTCTACAAGGAGATCCACAAGTTTGATTTAGGCCCATGAGCTATCAAACTGAAGGTCTTGGTCCAAGCTACAACTTAAGCCTAAGATAATTAGGTTTTGCTAAAGACCTAATGCCTCTATAAGACCAACAGAAGCAGCCACGAATTTTACCTAATTTGGAAGTCTTTGCATGCAAGTATTCAACTTTGTATTTTCTATATAAGAGTAGCTTTTTATGAATTGAAGATTGAAGAGACAAGTTCATCTTTTTCTTCTTCTTTTGTATCAAACTCAATATTCAATATCAATTCTATTATCTTTTCTATTATGATGTTTTGTTATTTATTTAGTTATTCCATGGTGTCATCATCAATGACGAGTAGCTAAATCTCCTTAGGGGGATGGTTGAAGCACTCTAGATGATGCAAAAGCATTATTTTGTTCTTATTGTTCATTTTGATTCAATGTTCTTAATGTTTATTTACTTCTAATTCACGATATGAGGTAAGTATCCAGAACTAATGACATAGTTGATGCCATAAGAAGTTTCCGGCAGAAAGAGGGCGAGGTATTCTTTGATGCATGGGAGAGGTTTCAAGACCTATTTCTTCGGTGTCCATACCACAAAGTCGATGACATTGAAAAAGTTAGGATTCTATATAGAGGCCTTAATACTATGACTAGAAACACGGTTGAAAGCATGAGCGGTAGAGACTTCTTTGATTATTCCACCACCAAGGCTCTGGCTTTCCTTGAAAAGATTGCCACTAATAGCCAGCAATGGGACATAACAGGACATACCACGAGAAACACTACCCCAGACTCATTTTATAAACCTAGAGGTATATATGAAGTCAAACCTGACTCTGAGCTTAAAACTTTACTTCATGGTTTAGTAAAAAAGGTAGAAGCATTTGAGGTGTCCTTTAAGCCCACATCACCTGTTATGAATGCCTCCACTCTCCAATGTGATGCTTGTCATGGCCAGACCCATACTACCAAATTTTGCCCTCTCCTTTATAATTCACCAGAAACTGGGGAAGCCTGTGCGTTTAACTACGCCGAGAGAACAACCTTTACTGAGGGCAATGCCATGTACCCATACATGGACCGCTCCAATCTGTCTTATTCTAATAATCATCATGCGGCTCCACCTGGTTTTAATAACTCTTATGGGCAACGTAGCAATGCCATGTATATTTGGAACACTGATAATCGGAACAGGGCACCGGCCCCCCCTTTACTCGAACAATGCGCATCACATGAGTGGTTCCAGGGACCATGTGCCAACCAATCAATCTACCCCTCCTAAGACCTCCCTTGAGGCTGTGGTTGCACATTTCATTCAACAGACCCAAGCGTCCATTGAGTCAAATGCCCAAGCCATCCAGAGGATTGAACAAAAACTTGATGAAAAGGGTAGATTTCTGGGACACTCCATCCCGAATCCCAAAGGCAAGGAAGTTGCCTTGGTGACGGATACTGCAAATCCGTCTGTACCGCTTGCTGAAGTTAAATCGGTTTCCACCCTCAGGTCAGGAAAACAGGTTGACAATCAAATTAATTATACACTGAGTCCCAACATTGTGACCCTGGTTTCCTCTGCACTTGTTACCCCACCTAAAGCTCCGCCTAATGAGGCGACCACCTCTAAGCCGAAGAAGACTACCTGTGAGATTGTGGATCCTCCACGAACTTACAACCCACCCGTACATTACCCCAAGAGACTCACATAGTCTCTAAAGGAAGTCCAAGCAGAGAAAGTACTTGATATGTTCACATATAAATATTAATATACCCTTCCTCACGGCTATTAGACAAATACCTTCCTATATAAGGTTTAGAAAGACTTGTGCACCGCCAACAGAAAAATAAATGTGCCTAAAAACGCATTTGTGGCGGAGGAATTCTCTGCACTTGTCCAACATAACGACGTGATAAAATATAAGGACCCTGGAAAACCGACCATACCCTGTAAGCTTGGTTACAAGTTCATATGTAAAGCTTTGCTAGACGCGAATGTTAACCTTTTGCCTTACTCCTTGTACCTCAGCCTAAGTCTAACAAACATGAAACCCACGAAAATGTCATTACAACTGGCCGACAGATCATTGAAAATACCTAGAGGAGTAGTTGAAGATCTATTTGTTAAAGTGTCTGACTTTTACTACCCCGTTGACTTTGTGGTGTTGGATACTGAACCTACTATCGATGACTCGGTACCCATCATCCTTGGCCGTCCATTTTTTACCACCTCTAATGCTCTCATAAACTGCCGGAACGGTTCCATGGTTCTCACTTTTGGCTCTATGACTGTTGAAGTAAATATATTTAACCTTGGCCAACAACCCCCTGATCTATCCTTATCTAAAGATGTGTGCCTTCTAGACTCATTACCTTATGAGATGGTGCATAGTTATTATCCTGGAGATCTGGTTGTTCACTATCTTGCCATGCATAATGTAGACTTTGACATTGACCAATCTATTGCCCAAACCAATGCTCTTCTTAATACTGTGCCTATCTTTGAACCTATAGACCCTGAGGCCCTTGATTCGGTTTGTAGCATAGATTCTGAGGCCCAAGTTGAGACCATCACTCCACCTCCTGTTACTCTGAGTCCTCTTCCTCCTGAGCTGAAATATGCCCATCTTGATTCAGACGGTAGTCATCCTGTTATTATTTCTTCATCTCTTACTACCGAATAGGATAGTCAGTTGTTAGAAGTTGTCTTAGAGCATCGTTCTGCTATTGTCTGGTCTATCCACGACATTAAAGGCATTAGCCCTTCTGTATGTTCTCATCGTATTCATCTTGAGGATGATGCTTAAACTTCTCGTGAACCTCAGAGACGTCTTAACCCTACGATGAAAGAAGTTGTTCGAGATGAGATTTTTAAACTGCTGGATACAGGTGTGATTTATCCTATTTCGGATAGTCCCTGGGTTAATTCTATTCATGTGGTTCCTAAGAAGGTCGACATGATTGTAGTTACCAATGAAAAGAACGAACAGGTCACCACTAGAGTTCCAACCAAGTGGCGTGTTTGTATCGACTATAGAAAGCTTAATACAGTCAACCGGAAAGACCACTCTCCTCTTCCTTTCATAGACCAGATGCTGGAATGCCTGGCTGGTCATTCCTTTTATTGTTTCTTAGATGGTTACTCTGGTTATAACCAAATTCCTATCGCCCTTGAAGATCAAGAGAATACAACATTTACTTGTCCATTCGGCACTTTCGCCTATGCCCATATGCCTTTTGGTCTGTGTAATGCACCTGCTACTTTCCAGAGGTGTATGTTAGACATCTTTAATGATATGGTAGAACGATTTGTGGAGGTTTTTATGGATGACTTCTCCATATATGGTTCATCTTTTGAAGAGTGTCTTAGTCATCTTTCCTTGGTCTTTAAGCGATACATTGAGAAGAATTTAGTACTTAACTGGGAAAAGTGCCATTTTATGGTAAGGAAGGGGATAGTTCTTGGTCATGTAGTCTCTCCTGAGGGTATCCAGGTTGATAAAGCTAAAGTAGATCTTGTTTTAACCAATTTGTTGCTTAAGGATGCACCTTTTGATTTCACAAAAGAAGGGACCAAAAATGTAGTAGCCGACCACTTGACTAGACTCGACCGTCCTAAGGATTCTAGTGTCATTTCTGAGAACTTTCCTGATGAGCTTCTTTTTGCAATATCGAATGCTCCATGGTTCGCAGATATAGTTAATTACTTGGCTAGCAACAAGTTTCCAAGTAATTGGAACAATCAAGATAGATCCAAATTCCTTGCTAATGCCAAGCATTATTTCTGGGATGACACTTATCATTTTGTGTACTGTCCTGACCATATCATTCGTCGTTGTATTCCCGACTAGGAGCAACAAGAGGTCCTTAAGTTCTGCCATGAGCATGCTTGTGATGGACATTTTAATGCAAAGAAGACAGCTGCTAAAGTATTGTAGTGTGGTTTTTATTGGCCAACTCTTTCTAAGGACGCTCACATGCATTGTACTGTCTGCACTCGTTGTCAACAACTAGGGAAAATCACTAGGCGACACATGATGCCCTTACAACTAATTTTTCCTGTCGAAGTGTTTGATGTATGGGGTATCGATTTCATGGGTCTTTTCCCTGGTTGTCATGGTTTTTTGTACATTTTGGTCGCAGGACTATGTTTCTAAATGGATCGAGGCCATTCCCACAAGGCATAACGACCAAGAAACTGTAGTAAATTTTATCAAAGAGTACATATTTGCCCGATTTGGCGTTCCCCGTGCGATCATTAGTAATGGGGGGAGCCATTTCTGCAATAAAGTTTTTCAAAAACTTGTCCAAAAGTACGGAGTTACTCACAAAGTGGCCCTTGCGTACCCTCTGGAAACCAATGGCCAAGCTGAGGTTTCCAATAGAGAGATTAAAAATATTTTGCAAAAAACAATTGACCCTGAAAAGGTTAATTGGTCTCGTAGAGTCAGTGATGCATTATGGGCCTATCGTACTGGTTTCAAAACTCCCATAGGCATGTTTCCCTTTCGTCTTGTATTTGGAAAACCCTATCACCTACCTGTAGAGCTTGAGGATCGAGCCTTCTGGGCAATGACAAAGCTCAACTTTAATCTCGACCAGGCAGGTAAGAGGACAAAACTCCAGCTTTCTAAGTTTGAGGAACTTCGGAATGAGGCTTATGATCTTTTCAAGTCCTACAAAGCTAATATGAAAAAACTACATGATCGTCAGATCTTACGTAGAGATTTTCAAATTGGAGACAAAGTTTTACTGTATAACTCTAGGTTGCATCTATTTTCTGGTAAATTACAGTCTCGTTGGTCGGGTCCCTTTGTTGTGTCTGCAGTAACTCCTTATGGTGTTATTACTTGTTTAAACCCTCCAGACAATTCTTAATTTCAAGTCAATGGTCAACGTCTTAAGCATTTTCATGAATTAAGGTCCCCTGAAGTTGAAGAAACTCTCTTAGAGGACCCTACCTATTTAGACTGACCTTTGACCTGATGGTATCCGGACCCTCTCTTACTCTATTCCGTTGTCTAGCTCTTTTTTAGAGGTGTGTTTGAAAGTGCCGGGGCCATAGTCCACAAACTCTTACTGGCTGAGTATAATTGATCCAGTGCACGCTTTTCTCTTGAGCGTTATCACCAAACAGACCTGTTTTCTGCTCTGTTTAGGGGTGGGGAAGTATTTCCCATCTTCATTTAAGTTTCGAGTATGTGACTTTAAAAGACTCTTTGTTGTATATAAGACATCAGGATTTCTCGTATTCCACTCTAGCGTTTTATCTCTTCTGTATCTTTGTTTAGAGCAACGTTTATATAGGGAGTGAGTCCTGGTTGTCCACCTGTCTGGCTGAAGACGTTACACTGCAGCCTTGTGTATCTTCTAAGCCCGATCGTGCTTTAGTGCTTCTTGTTAGTTGTCGGGTTTAGTGTCTCTTTGGCTAATAAAGTATCTCTTTCAGATCTGTGTGTTGGTTCTGTTTGGAGGTGGGTGTGGCCCACCACTCTCTTTTGCGGTTTGATAATTATTACAGTTAAAAATTTGAATTTATTTCAATTTTTAGAATTTTAATAATTATTGCTTGATTTTCGGAACTTATTTGACATCTTAATGGTGCATATATTCGCGTAAATATATTTATACATTATCACGGAGTTTTCAAAATAAAATTTGAATTATTTCGTGCCTTTACGCATCCCGGGGGTAAAACCGTAATTTCTACTAATTTTAGTAGTGGGGGATGCGTTTTGGGGTAGTTACTTCTCTATTTATACTCATGGAGTAATAGAGAAGTCACGGTGAAACCTATTTTCCTTCAGTTAACGTGGGTCAAACCGAGTCAACAGAGTCAGTCATCCCTTCCAGAACTCGAGTCGAGTTCCTTAGAGTGCATTTTAATCTCGACTCGAGAATCGAGGCAGATCTCGTCTCTCTTCTCCGATCTCCCTCGTCCGTGGTCCAAATTTGATAATTTTTGCGGGGTTTTGTTCCTCTCTTTCTCCTCTTCAATTCTACACCAAAATCCCCGAAAACCATGCCTCCTAAACAAAGACCAAGAGTGATAGTTCGTGAGCGCGATTATTCTCGTCTCTTCGACGATAATCGCTTGGGGAGTGGGTTTGTAGAGAGGATTCACGCCCGAGGATGGGATGTACTCCTTGGCTCTGATTACGAGCCATTTGATCCTCAAATGGTTCGTCGATTTTACGAGTCAATGGAGTTGGTAAACGACGGCATTTTCATCAACTGGGATCCGGCCCATCGCTACTTGCTCACGTCGGAGACTGTCTCCTTAGTCACGGCGCTCGAGCTTGACGAGGCTCCTCTTCAGCAGGAGGCTGTGCTGGTGACCCCGGACATCATCGAGGTTGTTGTCGTCGATGACCGGGCGGTTCACCAGTATAGCAGTCATATTTCTATTGGTTGGCTCCGAGTCAACCAGGGCTTGGTGGCTCACTGGGTGACCACCAACGTCCTTGGGACGACAAGGATGAGTGAACTATTCTCGGATGGAATCCATATCCAGTGGCTTCTTCAGGAGGACCTCCATGGCTACTACATGGTCCGCCGTCTTTTTGCTACCATCACCGGCGCTCGAGCTACTTCTGCGCCCCTTCCAAGCTTGGTGATGAGTATCATGTGCTACTGGGAGGCGCCTCTTCTTCCTGCACTATCTATGGAGTCGGTCATCTGGCTCGCGGTCTCCAACCCTGGACTGTCAGCTTGTAGATAGTTATTGTGGGACCCTCAGGAAGAGGTGCCCATTCAGTACAGGCTCGGCGACCAGCAAGCGTTTCGTTAGCTCCATACCAACGAGGAGCGGTTCCAGCTTCTCTAGAGGGGTATGGACGAGATTTTGGATGCCGTCAAGGACGTCCAGCGTCGTTTGGACGAAGGCCAAGGGCAACCTCGTCGACGATGGGGATGAGATGTCTGTTTATTAGCTATTGTATTTTTTTATGTATTTTGTTTCATTTTTATTTTAGTTTTTGCACTCTTGTATTAAAATTTCAATCATTGTACTTTATTTCCAAATATTAATGAAAATGGTTGAATTTTTAAAATTTTGCAAACTTTTGTCCTTTTCTGAAACTATTTAGCCATTCTTGGGCTTCATTACAAAAATCTGGACTTGTGGATGTATTTTGAAAATTTTCCGGTCCTAGGGACCTAAGTCCAAATATTTTAAAAGAAAATAGATTAGGGTTTGATTTTTGGAAACCCTAAGGTTTTAGGCTATCTTTGAAGTCCTGTTAGGGCTCAAACTCTTTATATTTGGCCTATATATACCAAACCAAGGTAAGGAGACCGTCACTCAAAATCAGAAAACTTTTATTTTTCTGGAACTTGCTCAATCTCGAGTCGAGTTTCTTATAGGCTTAACCAAACTCGACTCGAGTTCGGACCTGGCAGCAGTTTTTCTGACTTATTTTTTGCGGTTTTTCTCCGATTTTCGCTCTGGTTTTTTGGTGTTTTCTCTTTTCTTTTGCAATGGCTAATGTTCAGAATGAGGTTGTGGATGCCCGATGGCTTGAATATCATCCCCGAGATGGATTTTTCGGGAATTATGGACAGTCCTTATGGAGCTTCTTTTCGGGATGGGATTTTTGACAAAGGTTGAGAAGGTTTTCTTTATGATCCTACTGCTGTGTATTCCCCTTCTATGGTAAAAGACTTTTACCTTATGCTACCCTTTGCCGACCCTCTTCTCTTTGATGGTTTCCAAGTTCACATGCATGGTTCTCCAGTGGTTTTTAATGCTATTGTCGTCTCTATTGCCATGGGTAATCCTTTTGTCTTTCAACCGGTCGTGCCCTATGACAATTATGTTTGTGATAACCAGGTAGACATCATAGACAATTACCTTAATCACTTTGGCCCTTGTACCTTCACCTTCCACCCCGAAGGATACCCTAGTATTGCACCTACCACTTGCCTTCCTGCTAATGTAGGTACTGCTGCTTTATGGGTTTTGCGTAATTTGTTGGGTGTTGAGAAGATGGATTATGTCAATGATAGTACTATGCATGCCGTCGTTGGTATTGTTACAAATTTTTATGCTCTTGACTTATCCACTTGGATTTTAGAAGGTATGGGTTTATGCTTGTTTTCACTACTGCTATCTGTAAGATTATTCTTGAAAGCTATCCTGAGTGGAGGAACAGGTACAATGATTGGAGTCACCTTATTCCTATGGATCCAACTCATCGTTTTATCAGGAGCAGTCGCCTATTCACTTGGGTGCCTAACACTGAATATGTAGAGTTTCCTGTTTTGCATAGAAACAATAATTTTATTAATGAGGGTGAGGGTCCTCGGCATGAGATTAGGGAGGTATTAGTTCATTGGCGTGATAGTTTAGATGGTTTTCCTATGGAAGAAGTTTGAAACCAAGAGTGTAAAGTAAGATTTCCCTTTCTGTTGAGTCAGTCCTTTATTTTAGTATATTTTATTTCAGTTGTGTCGTAGTATGGAATTCCTTGTAATCTCTATCTATGTGGAGATAATTTTATTTGGCAGGAATTTATAAAGCGGTTTGAATATTTAGTACATTCATGGTAATATCTTTCTTTCTCTCTTTCCTATGTTTAGTATAAGCCTTGAGGACAAGGCAATCTTCTTGTATGGGGGTGGGGAAGTATTACAATCCTTTTTCAATATGATTTTCAAATTTCTTTATCCACACTTAGTAAAAATTCAATTTTTTTGAAAAATTAACAAAAGTCTTTGTTACAAAGACTTTTTCAAAAAGTTAGGATAAGTACACCATCAATGATGAATATAATGGTCGAAATCTCTCTTTTTCAAGTTTAAGGACATTTATTGCTTCACCAATTAGTTGAGTCTTATACTACATTTGCATGAGCATAAGCATGGCATTCACTTGCATTTATTACAGATTATATGAGCAAATACAAGTGCACTTGGAGAAACTTGATGAATAAGTATGGAGACTTAACCCAGTGAGCTTTTGAGACCCGTCCTTTTCTTGGAGAGTTATTACGTACATCTGGAGTCAAAAGACTTAACCTCTCAGTTTTGTCTGTTTTTAGTCTCATATTCATTTTTATAGTTAGCCTTGAGATGACATTAAGTGGGTGTAATATAAACTTGGGTCTTGTAGCTTATTCAAGATGTGATCATCATATAAGTACTTAGAAATGATACAAAGACATTTAGTTAAACCTTGTTTACCTTAGCCTACCCTGATGATACTGTATCCATTAAGTTGACCATTCTGAGCCTTTCTTGTTACTTAGCCTTTTTCTTGAGCCCATTATCCTTACCTAACTCCATTGTGGGAGTTAATACCCTTAGAATGTTTAGGTCCTTTTACCCATTGTTTTTGGAACATGAGGATGATTGTTTATGTGGTTACAAGAAGAAAGGAGAAATACAAAGAAATTTCCAAACTAGTGAGATGAATCAACTATTGAAAATCAAAAAGTTTGAAGAAATTCCAGAAAAAAAAAAGGAATCTTCCCAAACCATTTCTAATCCAAAAAAAAAGAAAGATTCCAAAAATATTGGCTAGAGCTTCATTGAAATTTTTCCAAAGAAGATGAGAAACACTTCTTCCCAAAAGAAAATTTCCAAAAGAATTCTCCATGTGCTGTTATTACAAATCACAAGTATTGGAGGCCCGAATGTTCCAAAAATATTTAACAAAAGCATTTTCCATTTCTAGCCCTGTCATAAGCCAAGTTACAACCCATTGCTGTCTTTTGTAGATCTAAGCTGACATGGTAGGATGTGGCGAGTAAGTGAGAAGGTGCTAAGGTGAAAAACCCGATATCTCAAACAAGGCTATTGTTTCCATTCTTTGAGACTAAGTTCATTCCATTACACCAGTCCGTTCTTATTGATATATGTGAGATGATTGTCCATCTTCCTTCCTCACATAGAGGTAAAATAATAAACACCATCTCTGAGCGACTTTATTTCTGAGTGTATGACTGTGAGGCAAAAGTCAAAGCGACCTTTCCAATGGTAACGTAAGACCCGTGGTAGCATGGGTACATGCCTGTCTTCGATACATTTGAGACCGTTATGCTTGGTTTATATTTCATATCTTATTCATGCATTTGTAATATGCTATCTCATATGAACGGTTTTGCAATACTTATCTTTATCTTTGATAAAACCATTTCTGAGGTAAATGGTAGAAATTCCTAATCTTTGGATTAGTTATTGTAGTAAGTTTGTAGGTATCTTCTCTGTAAAACCCTCAGGAGACTATAACTCCTCCACTTGAGAAATCTTTGTGGTTGAAAGCCTTGATGTATATGGTTAATGCAATCACCTTAGTTTAACTTCTCTTTTGAGTCCTTAATTCTTTTCTTCTCACATTTGCTTGAGGACAAGCAAAGTGTTGTTTGGGGGTATTTGATAAATCCTCAAAAGTGTATATTTATCCTCCAAATAACACCTTGTTTGTCTAGCACTTAGCTTATATTAATTGTGCTATATACATTGATTAGTGCTTTCTTGTCTATTGTGTAGGTTTTATGAGCCGAAATACGAATATTGTGTTAAAGCTCGCCAAAAGTCAAGAAAAACAAGCAAAAATGTGTTATTTATACAGGAGAAGGAGAATTGATATTTGCACCCACATATTTGCTGAGGGCACCCCACGGTCAGACCAGTTGACTTGACTTTATGTCAAAGTGGGGCAGTCCGAATCTCAATCCAAATCGGGTCCTATAGCCCACAAGTCAGAATTTCTATTTAGGGTTTTATTTAAAGTCCAAACTTAAAAAGGCTCTACAAGAAGATCCAGAAGTCTGATTTGGGCCAATGAGCTATCAAACTGAAGGTCTTGGTCCAAGCTACAACCTAAGCCCAAGAGAATTAGATTTTACTGAAGACATAATGCCTCTAGAAGACCAACAGACAAAGCCACGAATTTGACCTAATTTGGAAGTCTTTGCATGCAAGTATTCTACTTTGTATTTTCTATATAAAAGAAGTAGTAGCTAAGGTTTAGGTAGTTTTTTATGAATTGAAGATTGAAGAGACAACTTCATTTTCTTCTTCTTCTTTGGTATCAAACTCAATATTCAATATTAATTCTATTATCTTTTCCATTATGATGTTTTGTTATTTATTTATTTATTCCGTGGTGTCATCATCATCAAGGATGAGTAGATAAATGTCCTTAGGGGGATGGTTGAAGCACTCTAGATGATGCAAAATCACCATGTTGTTCTTATTGTTCATTGTGATTCAAAGTTCTTAATGCTTATTTACTTCTAATTCGCGATATGAGGTAAGTATGATTATTTGCATGTTATTGTTATCTATGTTATTAAAATACTATTGTTAGGGTTTAAGAAGACCTAGCTTTAATGGTTTTATTTATATTGATTAAAGATGTGTAGTAAAATAGCTGAGAGGTGATTATTACATATCTGCAGTTGATATCTTTTATTGGAACCCTTTTGTAATTAAGTCAAATAGCTGAGAGGTGATGATTTAGTTATGAATCAATATGTTGAGTTAATTAAATTGAATAGCTGAGAGGTGACGGTTTGATTAATAAGACATATTCAATAGCATGCATAAGAGAATCCTGTTTTAATTGAGTGGAATAGCTGAAAGGTGACTACTTGATTATTATAGGTATTAATGATTAATTGGAATAGCTTAGAGGTGACTAATTAATTGTTGTAGATTGAACATGAAGGAATAACATATTATGTTTGCATGATTTAGTTTGTGGATACCAATTCTTCCCTCTTTGTCATCATTAATCTTCTTTTCATCTCTACCATCTTCTTATAACTTAGGGTTTATTTAATTATTGTCTGTAGGAAGTTAGAATCAATCTCAATTCTTATTATTGATTCCCTTGGTGTTTCTTAACAATTGTTTTCTATTGTGTTTGAGCTAAGATCTCCCCCTCTGAGGTGGGTACGACTCTTGCTTGTTACTTGTCTACTTTAATATCCAATTTATACAGGCACAAGAAGGAAAATCTATAAAAATATAATCTTTTGATTAGAGGACACACTTTTCACTGCACTAAAAAACATAATTTGGCACGATTTTAAACCGATCTAAAAAAAGTCATAACCGTGCCAATTTTTAACTTTGACCTGCAAGCAAAGATTTAATAAAACAACACGTGGCACATGTTTGGCATAGTTTGAAACCGTGCCAAATCTAAAAAAAAATTTAAAAAAATTATAATTAATTTTATTTCGCTGTTCAATTTACATTATTGCCATTAAACCTGCATCATGTGTTTACAGAATATATCCATCAATCTGTTCAAAAATCTTTAAGTACATAACAAAATTTACAAGGACTCCATGTATCAATCCATCAAATGAATGGCTCTTTTAGAAGGATCTTTAGTCTCATTAATTTTTTTTTAACACCTGCATCCATGAGATTAAATAATTAATTCCAATACAAACGAATTTAAAAATATAAACGTGGAATATAAATATGAATGGCTAATTGAAGTACAGTTCCTAATTTTCCAAACTATTATATTAATCATGAACCCTTTATCAAAAAATAAACATGAACCTAAATATACACTTTTTTTTTGGTAACCAATATGTATTATTTCAGTTGTATGCACCAGTAATTCTATGAAAGATAGTTTGTTAAGTATAATATATTCTGAACCAAAATATTGCCTTGGACATAATATAATGGAAGTTAGAGCAGAAGAGAAATATTGATCTTCAATTGTTTCAAGTGTCTTATTCTCATAACTTAGTTTTCTTTATATAGGAGATACATCATTAATGGGATAACTCAAAGGTCATGACTTATACCAACCCAAAAGCTTTTACACTTTCATTACATGCTTTGATCATGTGGTCATCCAATGTATCACAACACTCCCCCTTGATGACCACAAGTACTAAGAGAATTGTCTCGTTAAAACTTTCCTAGAAAAACTCGATGGGACAAAAACCTAAGTAAGAAAAAATAGTACATAATTCTCATAGTCTTCAAATTTTTGTTGCCTCACTAAAACCTTGTAGGAAAAACCCAAGTGGGACAAAATCTTGCCAAGGAAAAAGAGTACAACTTCCACAATAATCTGGTCTTCATATGATAAAGATGTTCCTCTTGATGTCGACTGGACTAAATTGAGTTCTCGCATTCCCATTATAATGTTGGCACCCACACACACAAACGTCTTATATTATCACTCCCCCTTGGGTGACATACATTAAACGACAGTTGCCTCATTAAAACCTTGCTATGAAAAAACCAATAGAAAAAATCAAAGCGAAGGAAAAAGAGTACAACGTTCTTCAGGATCATTGAATTGGAATATGATGTGCATTACAATGTTGCCTCATTAAAACCTAAACTAAGAAAACCCAATGGGACTAAACCTAGAAAAGGAAAAAGAGTACAACGGATAATCCTGGGTTGCATACTTCGAGATGCTCCCCTTGAATCGCATACTTCAGGATGCTCCCCATAATTAGTTAGTGTTATTCCCATGATAATTAATAACAACCCGACCTTCATGCGGTTGATGATGAACTTTTTCTTTATTAGCCATGGACACAAAATTTGAATAACTTGTGTTGGCAATGTAATGAGAATGTTTAGCTTCATAAACTTCATCTATATTAATCATCTTGGTTGTTGCATTATGCATTTTCTTCACTTCAATCTCTTTATTCTTCTGAACTTTGTGAGTAAAGAAGTACTGTGAGTTCTGTCATCTTTGATAGAATCTTCTGGAATCAAAACAATGAAAGTTGCATTGTTGTCATTGAGAATGCTTGGAACATTTGTGATAGAATTCATACAACTTAGACCATAGCTTGATTTCTTTCAATTTCTCCTTAAATCTACCTAGGTGATGGTCCCTATATTGTAAAGATTGAGCATTGAGGAAGAGCTATGGAGTATAGTACTTATATAGTCTTCCATCAAGACCTTTGAGTTGTTCATACTAAAGAACACTACTAAAAATACTACTTAAACTATTATAACTTACATTGTAATGTGGAAAGCCAAAGGATTATATCAATTTAATTTAGACTTAAACAAATGGTTATTGGGCCACAATTCTAACACTACAAATATCTTGAATACTAATTAGTCAAACCAATTTATGACTAGCTTCGTAAAGCAAAACTTATAAAGTGGTTAGAAAACAATAGCTACTAAATATTAGTAGAATGCTATAAAGATACCCATAATACCACTAAGAAATATAACATGTTTGATATCAAATCTTACAAAACCAATGCAAATAAACTGAATTTGCATAAAGCCAAAAAATTTCCTGATTCATTTTTAAAGCCCTTTAAACCTTTCAATATAATGAAGATTGGTAAACCAATATACTATTTGATTCTTCTCGATTTACTAGTCGGGGTAAAGTCTTATTTTCCAAAGGTATTTTATTTCAGATCCCTTTTGAAATATTTAACAGTTTAACTCTTCAGGAGTCCCACAAAAAAAAGTATCACCATTATTAATCCATTGGAATATTTCATTGCTCTCATTTCGTTTCCTTACGAATTCCCATTTGTAATCTTTAGGTTTTACACCATTTTTGGGTTTGTACTATAGTTCCAAATACGCCATATTTATTGAGATACTTAATTATGCTCTCGTAGCATTTTCTCTTTTATTGGCCAAATATCATTTGTTTGTCGACATTTTCATTTATACACCGTGGTTATGTATCATTTCTATCCCATTGCCCTTGATATTTGAGTAGCTACTATATAACCAAATATGTCATCGATGACTAATTCCTTTATCTCCCATATCGTTCATAGTTTTGAGATCTCAATTTTATTAGGTATATCTTTGCCCACCATAGACATTCACAGTCTCACCATGGACTTGTGTAATTACAACAATGTCTTCTAGAGTTGTAGAGAGAATGGGTGTCCGCATGACCTCTTCTTGAGTGAAATGACTAACCACTCTTCAGGAATAAGGGCAAGATTTTCTTTTATTGTCCATTTTTGGGGAGTTGAAACTTTGGAACTTATAAGTTTATAATCTTCAGGCGTCCTTATAGACAAAATATCATATCTTCGTGTTTGTATTTTAAAACTTCAAGTTATAAAAATATTGGTATATTAAATTCGAATTATTTAAATTTTAGAACTTCTTGTTCACTAAATCATTTGAACTAATGTATAAGGTCATAAAAATATAGTGATACCAATAATCACCTTAGGTCCTCGTATCACATATATTATTATCTTAATAAAAGACAATCAAAAATTAATTAGGCATTCATCCTAATACGTACCATTAGAACAAATACAATAATTACTATCACATTGCAACATATAATCTGATTATATAATATATAACGATACGAACGAGAAATAGTAATGCATATGACCTATAATCTGATGGTATCGCCATAACTTCGTACTTGTTAAAAAAAAAAAATTGTTTTTTCAATTCATGTATATCATTCATAGTTGGGTGGAGGTGTATTCTGCACACCTTTCCCTATGTCTTGGTTTGGCTTAGTTTTTTTTTTCTTTGTGATGGTATGGTGCAGTTTTATGCCAGGTATAATTATTTGACCATGATGATCATTATAAGAATTTTGACAACAACCATACATCACGACCACGACCACTAGCATTTCGGCCTATGTGATGGTGTGGTGGAGTTCTATGCCAAATATAATTATTATGACCATCATGATCATTATAAGAATTTTTTTTTACAACAACCACGGCCTCGTCCTCGACCATTAAAGGAGGATGCATTCACTTCAGGGATGGGTATAGTACCAGTTGGACGAGATTCATGATTCTGCAAAATAAGCTCATTATTTTCTTCGGCAACAAGAAGACAAGAAATTAAGGAAGAATATTTGGTGAATCGACATTCTCTATATATACACTCTTCATGGAATGGCAAATATCAAGTGGTTGTTATACAATATGGGACAAAATTCAAAAGTACGTATACAAGTCGAATTTAACCAAAGTAAAGTTAGAACTGTGGGTTTTAACCAATACGTTCAAACTTAAAATCATAATCAAAGATATGAGACTTCAAGCTCATGGTCAAGTACTCAAGTAAGAACTTCATGTTCTTGGTCGAAATCAAATATTCAGAGACTTCAGGTTCGTTAAGAAATTTATGGTTCTACCAAGAATCTAGACTTACAAATATTTGTCCACATATTATTTAATATTCTTCTTGCCAAACGTATATCGAAGTGTAAGAACAAGATACAACTCAAAACTTACCAACATACATGTGTTTAAACACAAGTATAACAATATGGAGAGAGAAATACTAATTCCAGCCAAGTAATCTGAAACTTTAAGTTATGTTTCGTTGGGTTCATATGTGTTGTTTACAGATAAAACTTTCGGTTCCAATTTTTTGGGTAAGAACTTCAGGGCCATAACTTTTGGATAGAAAAACTATAGGTGCAAGACAATATGTCTAGAATTTTAAATCCAATTATAACTACAGATTATGAATCAAAATATAGATCTTCATGTTCAACATCAAATGGTAGAACCGCGGGTTCATAACCAAATGGGTATTTTAAGTTCCAAATATTATTGAAATTAACTAATTACATGAAACACAAAATAAAACTTTTATTCCTAAAAGCAAAACTTCAAGTTTCAAATACATGGAACTTCGGGTCCTCAAAAAAAAAAAAAAAATTAGATCTTCAGGTCTAGAATGGTATCACAAATTTTCTAGATATATATATATATATATATATATATATATATATATATATATATATATATATATATATATATATATTTTGGAGTTGATAGTGGAGCAAGGTTTATAAGAGAGAAAAGAAAAACCCGTTTTTATCTAATGAATGGAATCATTGGCCAATAATCGGAGTTATCGGTCTTTGTTAAAAAAGTACAAGTTTTGAAAAATTGTGAAATTTTCGATTCGAATTTGAGATTTAGAAATTCGACTTCTAAATTAAAGTCTAGATATTCATATCCGAATATTAATCTATAGAAATCCGGCTTCTAAAATCACTTAGGAATCTTAAAACTTATGGTCTTGATTCATAATGAACTTCGCGGTTCAGTAAATTTTTGGAACTTCAAGTCCATGGTTAGAATTTTGGGTTCTAAACTTTGATAAAAAAAAAATTGAACTTCAAATCCTGTTTTGATTTGTGTATGGTGAACTTCGGGTTTAGATTAAAAACATATATATATATATATATATATATATATACGGAGGGGCTCAAGTACGGTCTGTCCGCATGCGGACTGAGGGCATTTATTGGAAAATTTTAGAAAACATAAAAGATTTTAGTTTCACCATCGCTAATGTGGTTCTCCTGTCGGGTCAACTATAACCCATTTTTTATCCGGGTGGATATTAGTTCTTTCTCTGATTCTCTCTTCATGTTCTTCTCTTTGTTTTTCTTCATCTTATACACTTGTGTTTCTCTCTCTCTTGTCTGGTTTAAAAAACAATATTACACCAAACTCTAATTTTTTGGACAATCAGAGATATAAAATTTGTTATCAAACAAAATTTGATTATTAATCTTATTCGTCCAAAATGCTATCAAACAAAATTCAGGAATGGTGAAGAACCCAAATTTTTTCATCTTTGTTGCTTTCTCTCTCATTTAGTTAAATATATCAGAACTCCCAATCATAAACAAACACCCATAAACTTCCCATAAATTCTTCTTCTTTCCCATAATCTTTGCTTCAAGAAACAAACACAGTTTGCATAAACCATTAACACTTCAATTCCACAATCCTATAATTAATTAAATCTCAACCAATACTTTGGTCAGTTGTTCATTGAAATCTTAAGTTTGAACTTGTATGATTGAACTAAATGAGTAATATCTATTCTCTGATATGCGATTTGGATACAACGAACACGAGAAAGAGAGAAGGAAGACGATGATAACAATATATACCGGGTCCGAACTAGGTTTAAATGGACCCGGTAGGAATAACCACTTTAGCGCTAATGTCTAATGAAAATTGAAAACACTACACTGTTTCATCTTTTACCCTCAGTCCGTATGCGGACAGTCCGCACCAGAGCCCCTCTCTCTCTCTCTCTCTATATATATATATATATGGTAAAACTACCATATTAAATGGGCCCCTTATATGGCTTAAATGTAAACATGATAATTGTTTACATATAGCATTACTCTATTGTTTACATATAGGATTACTCTATCGGCCCCTTTACATATGTATTCCTATTCAGATTCCGAACAGGTTCGACATGTTATTCACCCTCTGCATATATATATATCCTTAAAACCCTACCGTGGTAAGGAAGAAAATCAATTGTTAAAGACATTTTGATATAACACATGTTATATAAAAAAAAATGATATGACCAATCATCAAATTGTATGGTAACAACATACTAGTAACATTTAATACATGTTCTTCATGTTAACAACAATCAAATAATTAAATAAAAATCACTTATGTAAACATTATCTAATCTTACATTTGATGAGCAAGTGTTACAGTAGATTCCATACTTTCATATGATCATGACATTATCTCACTTAAGAAGATATAATAAAAATAATAAAGAATTCATTTACCTTTTCATCATAACATGATAACCTCATCAATTGTGTAATATTATACTAAAATCTTTGATTAATTTTCTAATCATAGTAAGTTCCATTGTAGTAACAATAATAGGAAGAACCAAAAACATATAATTCATTTATTTGATTCAAATTTGATCTGAACACATGTTACTAGAAATTTGATATAGATATATACTTACCTTGTACATAAACAAGTAGTGATGATTAACCATGTAATCATTTATATACTTACCAACACGGTTTTATACCTTCAAGATTGAGTAGAGCAGTGCTGATAACGTGTTAAGTATAATATATTCTGAACCAAAACATTGCCTTAGACATAATATAGTGGAAGTTAGAGAAGAAGAGAAATATTGATTTTCAATTATTTCAAGTGTCTTATTCTCATAACTTGGTTCTTTTTATATAGGAGATACATCATTAATGGGATAACTCAAAGGTCATGAGTTACACTAACCCAAAAGCCTTTACACTTTCATTACATACTTTGATCATGTGGTCATCCAATGTATCACAACAGTGGACCATTTAATTAACTACTAAAATTGCATGTCATGGGTAAAAGTGTTCTTGTACATAGATAATATTATTAAAATATTTTTTTTCTTAAAAGCAAATATTACTACTTAGTATTATTTTTGCAAAAGCTGAGTGGGGCATGTGCCCCCACCGAGCTCTTCTTAAATCCGCCACTGAATGAGTGACATTATTTTGACCGGGAAATTTTGAGTTGACTAGGAAAATAAAAAATGTTACTGTCGGATGAATTTTTTTTATCAAATAGAAAAAAAATAAAATAGAAAAATACCCAATTTTCATTTATTTTAGGGATGAGTTTTCTTATCAAACAGACCCTAAGATATTTTATTACTCCACTTTTGAAATTTCAAGCATTTCATAAGTTTTTTTTCCGATAAATAATTCAACCTTACATTAAATCAAACAAATAGGTTCTAAAGAAGAATTACAAATATTTGGTGGTGTCATACTACTATAACATAAGTTTTTTGCTCATTTAGCAATATCATGAGCATCACAATTATTTTTCCTAGAGCACCAAACAAAATTACAAGAATTAAAAGACTCTAACTGACTCAAAACATTCAAAATAAAGACTATTGCAGCCCAGCAGACTTTGTCCCCATCTTTGACATTAATCGCCTCAACAATAGTTTTGCAATCTCCTTTAACAATAACCTCCTTGACTTGGTATTTTGTAGCTAACAACACACTCTGCAGCAATAACCTCTACAACCTCAGGATCTTTTTCTTTGACAATTCGGTATCCACAAGTGATACAGGTGTATCCTACTTGGGAATTTAGCAGTGCTTTTCCTTGTAGGACAAAGAAAAGAAAACCTTAAATAAGGTTTCCTTGTTCCATAAAGGATAAAATTTCAGGAAAAGGAAAATCCTTGGCCTATAAATGTATGTGTGTGTACCCTAGGTAAAAAACCTGACAGGTGTCATCGGTGGTTGTATAAGAAGCTAAACCGGGAGCACCTGAGCATTAGCCAGCCGGGCGTGGGCTATCAGGTAGGGTCCAACCCGGTCTCAGGGAGTCCACATACGCTCTGTGGATCTTGACCCACTGGATCGATGGGTGGAGCCCCGGTTACTGTATAAGAAGTTGAACCGTAGGCTCCCATACATCAGCCAGGCCCACCTCAGTCAAGTAGCCCAGGTCCGGCATAATAAAGTCCAGCAGCGACAAAAGCTCATCCAAAAGCTTATCATAGAAGCCCAGAGGACCTGGCCAGGCTGTATGCAATATCGATTGGGCCTCCGGTCAGAGGAGTCAAGCCCAAGTCTTTGCTTCTGGACTTGGTCAAATCCAAGTCCCAACCAACTGGATAAGTCCAGCAAGATTTCAAGCTAACAGAACCCATTGTTCTAGCCTGCTGGAGAAGATAAATGAAGACCCAGGTTGAACTAGAGCCTATCAGAGGATGTCACATCGCAGTCATCCTGTTCAAAGGGAATTCAAACCAAATGGATAACCACTCAGCAGCATGCAAGCTATCTCTACGGAAAACATCTTCACAGTTGAACTACCTGAGTTCATGGAGTCAAAACCGGAGGGGTGGTTGAGCCAGCCTCCTCCGGTCTACTACAAATATAGGAATTCTTAACCTCCTGAACTACGAGTCTTTCACTTAGCAACTCCATTAGAGCTTAGTGGAAGCAGAGACTTGATTCCAAGTTCATCTTCTTGGATACGTAGGCAGCCTGATCCTTATCAGGTCCAGTCTCATTGTATACCCCCATCCCATCTCAGTCTATACAAGGTTTTCATTGTAACTGTTCAATTAATCAATACATATCTCGAGTTTGTGGATCAAATTTTTGCACCCACACTCTTTGGCGCCCACCGTGGGGGTGAATCTCCCATCAGTTTCAGAGCCTTGTAAAGAATCTCAATCCAGTCATACCGGAGTAGCTGCAGCAATGGCTGGAAGCAAAAGATGCCTCACTTGTCCCAACAATGGAATGAGCCAAGTTACTGAAAGTCAGACCGATAACCTTTCTCCCCTGTCTCCGGTCCATGAAGCGACAGAGCCCGTGAATCAAAAATCAGTTCTTGGGAGTGAGGGTCATGATCAGGGCTTGCAACATTCTGAAAGTGGACAACCGGAGGCAAAGAACTTAGTGGTACAAATCACTAACGATCTTGGTAATCCAAATGCAGTCAACCGGACCGTTAGGATACCAGCATCACAATATCCTGAACCATCCAGAGCAGCCGCTGCAAGAAGAGACCAGAGAACATCTCCCCTGGCCACGGGAGGAGGTTATATCGAGCAGCAGAAGGGGAAAGCCCAGCGGTCGAGTCCCCGACTGCAATCATCAAACGACTAACCAGCGAAAATGTAGAACTGAGAAGAAAGAAGATAAAGGGCCAAAGATAGCCAGTCATCTTCAGCCCCATCCTCAAGTCCATATCCTCAGAAGAAGATAAGGCCACGATAAAAAAAGGACCGGAGCCTTACCCCCCAAAGCAATGATCCCCGCCCTGTTTGGGACAGGCTGGCGCCGGGGAGGGATAGGATGTCTATCTTTCCAATTCAGAAACATCACCGCGGACGTGCAAGAACACCCAGACCACGTCATGGCCGCAGGGTTACCCGTAGCACGTCCGTCGAGAAGTCATTCCACCAGAAGGACAACGCCAGAGGAGGCACCAGAGCACTCCCACGACACGCCACAATCAGAGAAGAAGGAGCCCTCAAAGGGCCCACCTCCATCATAGACAACCGGAGCTGAATGTGGAACAGATGAATCAACTCAAGCTGCAAGAAATGATCGAATTGGTTGTTTCCAACAAAGCTAACCGGGATGAACGTATCAGAAAGCTTACTCTCTCAAGATTAGCTGTGTCACCTTTGGCAGAAGAAGTTAGGAATCATATAGTCCCGGCCAGCTTCAAGTAGCCGCCCTTCGAACAGTATGGCGAGACGAGCGGTTGTCCAATTCAGCATGTTAAAAACTAAAAGAGCACCATGGCCATTTGGGACCATGATGACAAGTTACTTGCAAAAATGTATGCTGCTTCACTCAAAGGCGAAGCACAAACGTGGTGTCACAATCTGCCACCCGCATCCATCCACACATTCGCTTCAATGTGAAGACTAAGAAGGGAGTTGAAATCTTGTTCTCCCTACAGATGGACCGGAGCGAAACACTCAGGAATTTCGCCCGAAGGTTCCGAACCTTATTATCAGAGGTACAGAACGCATCTGATAGCATCGTCATTCAAGCTTTCAAGTATGCCTTGAACAACAACCATGAAGAATTGTACCGATCGCTGACCAGAAAGCCTCCATCCTCTGTTCCGGCTTTGCTCGAGAAAGTAGAAAGGTATGCTCAGGAAGAGGACGACCTGAAAGTTAGGAGAAAGAGACTTGCCGGAGGTCAAACCTCCGAGAAGCCACAGAAGGCAAAGGAGGAAACCTCCGGCAGAAATCGCAAAGAGGAAAAAGCCTCTAATAGAAACAAAGACAGGAAGGGGAAAACACCAGTCCGGCAGCCCGACCGCTGGTCAGAGAAGTCTACCGGGGACGAACGCAAAGAAAGGGAATTCTAATAGAGGGCAAAGGTGTTAACCTCTAATCAAAAGATTATATTTTTATTTCAAGTTCCTTCTTGTGCTTGTATAAATTGGTTATCAAATAGAGAAGTAACAAGCAAGGGTCGTACCCACCTCAAAGGTGAAGATCTTAGCTCAAACACAATAGAAAACAATGGTTAAGAAACACCAAGGAATCAACAAATAAGATAGAGATTTATTCTACTTCCTACAGACAATAATAAAATAAAATAACTTAAGAAGATGGTAGAGATGAAAAAAAAATCGTATGATGACATATGGGAAGAGTTGGTATCCACAAACAAAATCATGCAAATATATCATGTTATTCTTTCATGTTCAATCTATGACAATTAATTAGCCACTTCTTAGCTATTCCAATTAATCATCAATACCTATAATAATCAAGTAGTCACCTCTCAGCTATTCCACTCAATTAAAATGGGATTCTCTTATGCATGCTATTGAATATGTCTTATTAATCAAACTGTCACCTCTCAGCTATTCAATTTAATTAACTCAACATATTACTTCATAGCTAAACTATCACCTCTCAGCTATTTGATTTAATTACAAAAGGATTCCAATAAAAGATACTAACTGTATATATGTAATAATCACCTCTCAGCAATTTCACTACACATCTTCAATCAATATAAACACAACCATTAAAGTTAGGTCTCCCAAAACCCTGACAATAGTATTTTAACAACATGGATAACAATAACATGCAAATAATTATATTTACCTCATACTGCAGATAGAAATAAATAACCATTAAATACTTTGAATCACAATGAATGGTTAGGACTTCTGTGGCATATGTAATGCGCATGTTGCATGCATCTTAGATCAGGTAAAATCTCGTCCAAACCTATAATCTACAAAAAAAACACAATCACGGACCTCTCTACTCCTCTTGAGGAAGAGTTTCATAACTCAACCTCCTTACCTTCTGAAGAAGAGTTCAACGACTCAACTTCACTTTCTGAAGTACATCCTGCACCTATGGCTCAAGAAGCTAACCTTCAGGATTACTTTTCTCCTTTGGTCACTAGGCCACCTACTTGCATTGTCTTACCTGAGACACATGCAGATAGCTATGGCATTCGCCCACAGATTGTGGGCATGTTGCCTAAGTTCCATGGACTTCCACAGGAAGATCCATATCAACACCTCAATAAGTTTCTGATTGTTCTCCATACTTTTAGGGAGAAGCATTTATCTGAGGAGGAAGTTAGCTTGAGATTATTCCCCTTTTCTCTTGAGGATAAAGCATATCATTGGTTACATAACCTTTTTCCCAATTCTATTGCCACTTGGGCACAACTAAGTAAGAAGTTCTTGACCAAATTCTTTCCTATCACTAAAACTAATGACATAGTTGATGCCATAAGAAGTTTTAAGCAAAAAGAGAGTGAGGTATTCTTTGATGCATGGGAAAGGTTTCACGACCTACTTCTTCAATGTCCACACCACAAAGTCGATAACACTGAAAAAGTTAGGATTCTGTATAGGAGCCTTAATACTCAAACTAGAGGCACAGTTGATAACATGAGTGGTGGAGATTTCCTTGATTTCTCCAACCTAAGGCTATTGCATTCCTTGAAAAACTAGCTAATAATAGCCAAAATTGGGACTTACCTGGACCAACCCTGAGAAACACTACCCCGGACTCATATGATAAACCTGGAAGCACATATGAGGTCGAACCCGACCTTGAGCATAAAACTTTACTTCAAGGTTTAGTAAAAAAGGTAGAAGCAGTTGAGGTGTCCTTAAAGCCCACATCACCTTTTATGAGTGCCTCCACTCTCCAATGTGATGCATGTCATGACCAGACCTATACTGCCGATGTGTGCCCTCTTCTTTATAATTCACCAGAAACTGAGGAAGCCTGTGCGTTCAGCTACGTCGGGCAAACCAACTTTACTAAGGGCAATGACACGTACCCATACATGGACCGCTCCAATCTTTCTTATTCAAATAATCATTATGCGGTTCCATCTAGTTTTAATAACTTTTATGGGCAATGTAGTAATGCCACGTATGTTGGTAATAATGAAAATCAGAACAGGGTAACGGTCCCCCCTCATTCGAACAATGCTCATCACATGAGTAGTTCCAGGGACCAGGTGTTGACCAATCAATCTGCCCCTCCTAAGACCTCCCTTGAGGATGTGCTTACACGTTTCATTCAACAGACGCAAGCGTCCATTGAATCAAATACCCAAGCCATCCAGAAGATTGAACAAAAACTTGATGAAAAGGGTAGATTTCCGGGACAGACCATCCCGAACCCCAAGGGCAAAGAAATTGCCTTGGTGACGAAAACTCCGTATACATCTGCACCACTTGCTGAAGTTAACTCGGTCTCCACCCTTAGGATAGGTAAACAGGTTGATAATCAAATTAGTTATACACCGAGTCCCAACATTGTGACCTCGGTTACCTCTGGACCTGTTGCCCCATCTAAACCTTCGGCTAATGAGGCGACCATCTCTAAGCTGTAGAAGACTGTCCGTGAGATTGTGGACCCTCCACGAACTTACAACCCGCCTGTACCTTACCCACAGAGACTCACAAGGTCTCTCCAGGAAATACAAAATGAGGAGGTACTTGATGTGTTTAAACATATAAATATTAATATACCTTTCCTCAAAGCTATTAAGAAGATACCTTCCTATGCTAAGGTTTTGAAAGACTTGTGCACCGCCAAAGAGAAAAACAAATGTGCCTAAAAACGCGTTTGTGGAGGAAGAATTCTCTGCACTTGTCCAACATAACGGCATGGTAAAATATAAGGACCCTGGAAAACCGACCATACGCTACAAGCTTGGTGATAAGTTGATGGGTAGAGCTTTGTTAGACTTAGGAGCGAGTGTTAATCTCTTGCCTTATTCCTTGTACCTCAGCCTAGGTCTAACATACATGGAAACCATGACCATGTCTTTACAACTGGCCGACAGATCATTGAAAGTACCTAGAGGAATAGTTGAGAATCTATTAGTTAAAGTGTCTGACTTTTACTATCCTGTTGATTTTGTGGTGTTGGATACTGAACCTACTACCTATGATTCGGTACCCATCATCCTTGGCCGACCATTTTTGGCCACCTCTAATGCTCTCATAAACTGCCGGAATGGTTCTATGGTTCTCACTTTTGGATCTATGACTGTTGAAGTAAATATCTTTAATCTTGGCCAACGACCCCCTGATCTTTCTTTATCTAAAGATGTGTGCCTTCTCGATTCTCTACCTTATGAGATGGTACCTAGTTGTTACCCTAAAGATCCGGTTGTTAATTGCCCTACCATGCATAATGTTGACTTTAACATCGACCAATCTATTGTCCAAACCAAGACTCTTCTTAATTTTGTGCCTATCTTTGTCCCCAAAGACCCTGAGGCCCTTGATTCGGTTTGTTGCATTGATTCTGAGTTCGAAGTCGAGACCATCCCTCCATCTCCTGATCCTCTTCCTCCCGAGCTGAAATGTGCCCAATTAGATTCGAACGGTAGTCATCCTATTATCATCTCTTCATCGCTTACTACCGAACAGAAAAATCAGCTTTATTTTCAAATTGGCGACAAAGTTTTTCTTTATAATCCTCGTTTGTATTTATTTTCTGGCAAACTTATGTCCCGTTGGTCAGGTCCCTTTGATGTGTCTGCAGTAAATCCTTATAATGTTATTACATGTGTTAATCTTGCAGACGGTTCTGAATTTTATGTCAATGGTCAATGTCTTAGGCATTTTCATGAGTTAAGGCCTCCGAAAACTATCTTAGAGGATCCTACCTATTTAGCTTGACCTTTGACCTGCTGGTATCCGGACCCTCTCTTTTTCTGTTGAGAGGTGTGGTTGAATGTGCCAGGACCGTTAGTCCACAAACTCTTACTGGCTGAGTATAATTGATCCAGTGCACGTTTTCTTATGCGTCACCACCAAACAGACCTGTTTCCCGCTCTGTTTGGGGGTGGGGAAGTCATTTCCCATCTTCTATTAAGTCTCGAGTATCTGACTTTAAAAGACTCTTTGTTGTATCTTAGACATCAGGATCTCGCACATTCCACTCTAGCGTTTTATCTCACCTGTATCTTTGTTTAGAGTAGCGTTTATCTAGGGAGTGAGTCTTGTTTGTCCTCATGTCTGGCTGAAGACGTTAAACTTAGCGCTCCTAGGAGGCAGCACTGTGTATCTTCTAAACCCAATCGTGCTCAATTGCTTATCTTTTTATTGCCGAGTTTAGCTGCATTTTGGCTGTTAAACCGCCTGTTCTACCATCTGTGCTCAATTCTGTTTGGGGGTGGGCGCGGCCGGCCCACCCACTCTCTCATTGTCGTTTGACTGGTTGATAATTATTGCGGTTACAAAATGCATTCTTTTTCTGTTGAGTCAGTCATTTATTTCAGTTGTGTCATAGTATGGAATTCTTTGTAATCTCTATATGGAGATAATTTTGTTTGACAGGAATCTATAAAGCGGTTTGAATTTTTAGCACACTCATGGTAATATATTTCTCTCTCTCTTTCCTATGCTTAGTATGAGCCTTGAGGATAAGGCAATCTCTTTGTTTGGGGGTGGGGAAATATTTCAATCCTTTTTGCAAAAGATTTTCAAACTTCTTTATCCATACTTGTGTAAAAATTCAAAAAATTTGAGAAAAATTAACAAAAATCTTTCTTACAAAGACTTTTTCAAAAATAGGATAAGTATACCATCAATGATGAACATAATGGTTGAATTCTTTCCTTTTCAAGTTTAAGGACATTTATTGCTTCACCAAGTAGTTTGTAAACCCCCCTATTTTAATTTTAATGGAAATTGTATTTAAGTGTAATTTGAGATTAAGAATAATTGGGTACAAGTCCCTGGACTAAGGGTTTAAGCATAATTACTATAAAGTAGTGGACTATGGTTTAAATAACCCAAACTTGGAGAAAACATATCACGAACAGTTTGGTTTCCTCTTTGTTCGGAAACACGTCAACACGATCAAAGTCGGATTAAGCATGAACCGTTAGATCAGCCGACTAATTTCTCTATTTAGAGATTGAAACAAGGGTTTTGTTCGCATAGTTTTTTTTAAAAAAAAAAAAGAAGAGAAAGATTTGCGATAAAAAGAAAAGAGGGAGAGTGGGCGGCGCTGCGACCAGAGTGATCAAAGTTGAACGAGAAGAAGTACAGTGGCTGGAATTCTGAGTTTTGAAGAGTGAAGAAGAAGAATATTTGTGGTGTCGGGGTTTTTTTCTACGAGTTGCAGACCAGGCACTAGTGAAGAGAAAGGAGAAGTTGCAGACTGAGAGAGGAAGAGGACGAACAACAGTAGTATTAACAGGTGAGTGGACTCTATGTTTCTTTTAAAAAAAAAATTATATCTGTTTGATTGAATCAGAGAACTAAGGACTTATATATATACATATCTATGATAAAACAAATTGTCTGGTATTGATTCTATAGAGTTGGATATATACAACTTCTTCTTAAAATGTTGTGGATCAGAGAATATATATACATGTTTTTTTGGTTGAGGAAATTGAAACATGAATTTAAGTTAGGTTGGATTTATGGTGTCAGCTTAGTTGTTATGCACTTGTGTGATTAAAATTTAGGTTACAGATGGTAAGATAATGATAAGATACTGTACACAGTATTCACTCTTCACTAATTGTGACGATTTATGACTTTTCCTTAGTGTCAATACTCTTGGTTTGATTTTATCTCTGACATATGAAATTATAATGAGATTTGGGTTGTAGTGGTTATATAGTTTTATTAGTATTGTGCACACTAGTTATCGTGGTATCGATCTCAAGATTAAATGTATACAGTAGAATATTTATGCATAGATGGATTTGTCACGACGCGTGTATAAATTTCGAGTATATGGCTATGCATGTTAAGGAATTTAATAACGACAGAGAAAAGGTTTATAAAAAAAAAGATTATTTCTGAACCTTGGGATATAGTTGATAAATGCCTTAAAATGGACAATACCATGGACGGTGTTTAATAAATTTGGATAATGGAAATAAAATACGAAAATGGACTTGGAATGTAAAGTTGACGTCTCTAACTGTTTTGGCGAGTGTTGCATGTTAGTTTGAATTGTTGTAGTCGCCCAAGCATTAGTACATTTGCCACACCTATGGAATTAGGATAAGGAAAATAAATATCACCCTAGACGGCTTAGCCTGCGGGTTGACACTTGGAATATATTTTTGTTGGGTATTTCCTAGACGGCTTAGCCTGCGGAACTGACCCTACAGACCTTCATAGCCTTCGGGGTTGGTCTGGGCGCCACTTTAGAAAGCTCAAGGGAGCTAGTAGAGGCCAGGAGTTAGGCATACGTCGAGGCTAGCCAAAGCTTGCAGGTGAGCACCCACTTGGGTTTTGGTTTCCGCGTAGAGGGTCTTAACCATGGTCAAGGCACACTGGTGCAGTGTGGGTATGGCAAATGTGTGGAGTGCATCCTGTGGGAGGTGTACTAGTGATTGGGTATAGGTGGTGTAGTGTTGTTTGGGTGTGATGATTGATTTGTAGTGATTGAGATATCGTGTCGAGACCTGAGATGCCATGAAGTATATATTATTGTACTAACACAGTTTTGCAGGAGGATAGGTCAATTAACACTTCTTGCAGGGCTCGACCTATCCTAATAGGAGGTGCGGCTCAGGTAATGTATTATTATAATATATAATATTTATTTAGTAAACGAGATAAATGTATAAAGACCGCGGAGTCTGTTATATTATTGTTTTTGGGGAATGGAGTTCCCTACCCTTGTCCACTCATACCAGCATAATTTGCTGACCCATGTTGCTTGTTTTGCACGTGGGTACGTATCCTTATGGAGCATAGGCGGAGTAGAGCAGCAAGTTGAGTACGATCGGGAGCAACACCAGGAGGCTCGAGTAGATCCAGTTGTTCGGGAAGGAGTTTGAGATCGTAGAAGTTATAGTTCATAGTAGGTTTAGTTCTTTGATTTGTTGGTCAATGGATTATTCTAGTTTATTTCAATAATTGGATTATTGTTGATTGGGGCATATAGTACCTCAGTTGGAGTTGTGTAATTCAGTATTTGGAGTTTTCAGATTATTTATGGAAACTTATTGGAGTTCAATTTTTCTATGGAAGTATTTGTCTTCAATGGTTATGGATTTTACCTTGTGCAAAATGTTTATTTAGATTATTACTGTCCCGATCCTTTGTCCTTTTATTGGTTTATCGAGGGTAATTTTGTAAATTCTCTCTTTTTGCCAATTTTTGGATATTAGGGTCGTGACAGTTTTCTTGGTATCAGAGCGCTTGGTTAACTTAGGCCGAGAAGGTCTAGGTGATCCTCGGAATGTGGAATGGGTGATAAGTTTGAAAGAGTTCGGTGGTTATCTAATAATAATTTAATCTTTTGAATGAAGGTCATGGCGGGAAGAGGACGTGGTCAAGTCTATCAGTTGACTCAAGACCAGATGAATCAGCTGTTGCTAGCAGTTGCAGGCAACAATGGGGGTAATGGTGACCCATTTGCCAAGAGGAACAAAGATTTCCTCAATCTGGGTGGTATCAAATTCGATGGTAAGGGAGACGGGAAAGCTGCAGTGTTATGGCTCTGTCAGACAGAAGCCGTGTTTGCAAAGATGGTATTGACTGAAGTTCAGAAGCAGGAGCTCGCTTCCCAATAATTGGAGGGTGGAGCATTACTTTGGTGGGACGCTTTGAAGGTCGGGCTTGACCTCACCACTCTGACTTGGGAGGAGTTCAGGAATACTTTTGAGGGGAGATATCTTTCGAGTGCTTACCGAGACCGATTAGTGGATGAATTTCTGAATCTGAGGCAGGGTACTATGACTGTAGCGGAATATACGAATCGATTTAATGAGTTATCTATGTTTGCTCCGCATATGGTGGATACAGTCGAGAAGAGAAATCATCGTTTTATTAAGGGCCTAGGGCACTATGTGTCGAAGCAACTGATTCCATTTGAGCACGAGCCATTTGATAGAGTCCTGAACCTCGCAATGAAGTATGAGGAGAAGGAACAGGAGTTTAGAACTGAGAAGAGCAAAAAGACAGGTGATAACTTCAGAGACAGGAACAGACACAAGCCTTATGATCCTAACTTCAGGGGTCGACGTTATGACAACAACCCAGGGAGGAACCAGGGTTACAACAGGCCACCGGGAGATAACCAGGGTTTCAGACACTATGGTGGGTATGGGCGTGGTGACAACCGAGTTAGAGCAGGAGCACCACCACCACCACCAGCATCAGGGCAACATGCCCCAGGTTTGCCTTATAGGCCAGCCCCTTTACAGTTACCAGCGCCAGGAGTAACTGTTGGAACTGTGGAGGACCAGGACATCGTTCTGCTGAGTGTCGTCGACCAGTGAACAACAACCAGGGAAGGCCAGCATATCAGCCGAACCGAGGGAGAGCCTTTGCTGTTTTGCCCGCATTTCAGGGATTGGAAGGTACTTTTGATTGTTCTAAATTTAAATTCCGAGTGTTATTTGATTCTGGTGCATCGCATTCATATATTGCTAAGCAATTAGTAGACAAGTATCAGATTGCGCCTACACCTTTACCTCAACCTTTATATCTTCGGACACCTATGGGAAGGTCGACTTGTTTGTTTTACCAGTGTAAGAACTTTGTTCTGACATTCATGGGTAGACAGTTTGTTATCGATCTAGTTGTTTTGGATTTTGAGGGCTATCAGTTTATTTTGGGTTTTGATTGGTTGAGTCGCTATCATGTTATTTTGGATTGTGCTGGAAGGAGAGTTATAGTGGATACACCAGGTTTACCCACATTGGTACACAGTTGTGTTAGTAGGGATGATTCGATTATGTCCAGTTTTTTTATGTCTCTGGCTGCCCAGTCGATCAATATTAGTGATGTGGCGATAGTTAAGGATTATCTAGATGTGTTTGAGGAGATTCCGGGTTTACCACCTAAGAGAGAGGTGGAGTTCCGTATTGATTTGTTGCCAGGAACGGCACCTATTTCTAAGACTGCTTACAGGATGGCGCCTAAGCAGTTGGAAGAGATGAAGACCCAGTTGGAGGAGTTGCTTAAGAAAGGGTATGTGATATTTGATGTTTTATTTGATTTAGTTTATTCTTTTGGTGTATATGTGTGAGCCTTTTGAGGTGTGTATGAACCACAGGTTCATACGTCCAAGCAATTCTCCATGGGGAGCTCCAGCTATCTTTGTCTCTAAGAAGGATGGAACTTTAAGGATGTGCATTGATTACCGTGAGTTGAATAAGGTGACGGTCAAGAACAAATATCCACTGCCGAGAATAGATGATTTGCTTGATCAGTTGAAAGGAGCAGCCGTGTTTTCTCAGTTTGATTTGAGGACGGGTTACCATCAGATGGGTGTAGAGGAGAAGACTATACCACTGACTGCTTTCAGAACTCGATATGGATTGTATGAGTTTCCAGTAATGCCTTTTGGGTTAACTAATGCTCCAGCATTTTTCATGGATTTGATGAACCGGATTTTTAGGCCTTATCTTGATAAGTTTGTGATTGTATTCATTGATGATATTTTGGTGTATTCTAAGGATGCTCAGGAGCATGCGAAACATTTGAAAATAGTGTTGCAGATATTGAGAGATCACAAACTATATGCTAAGTTTAGCAAATGTCATTTCTGGAAGAATGAGGTGCATTTCTTAGGTCACGTGATATCCAGAGAGGGTATTGCCGTTGACCCTGAGAAGGTTACTGCAGTTAGGGATTGGAAACAACCAACCAACCCTACAGAGATTCGAAGCTTTTTAGGATTAGCTGGATATTACCGTCGTTTCATTGAGAAGTTCTCGCTCATAGCTGAGCCATTGACCAGACTTACAAGGAAGAATGTGAAGTTCTTGTGGACTGACGACTGCGAGAGAGCTTTTCAGGAACTTAAGCAGAGGTTGACTTCAGCGCCAGTGTTAGTTATACCGGTTAGAGGTGGCAAGCTTGTGGTATTCACAGATGCTAGTGGTACAGGACTTGGTTGTGTTTTGATGCAGGATGGGAGAGTGGTCTCTTATGCTTCTAGACAGTTGAAGCAACATGAGCGAAAATATCCAGTGCACGATTTAGAATTGGCAGCTGTGGTGTTTGCTTTGAAGATTTGGCGTCACTATTTATATGGAGAGAAGTTTGATCTTTACACCGACCACAAGAGTCTGAAATACTTGTTCTCTCAGAAGGACTTGAACATGAGGCAACAGAGATGGATGGAGTTCATTAGCAGTTATGATTTTCAGATTCAGTATCAGCCTGGGAAGGGTAATGTAGTTGCAGATGCTTTGAGTAGGAAACATGCCACCGTTGCTATGATGATGATGGAGGAGTGGAAATCTTTGGAGACTATAGCGTCTCATGATGTGTACTTACAGCAGGGAAGTGAACAGGTCACCATTTGTTCTATGGAGGTGAAACCTATGATGATTAGCTTGATTGTGTCCAAGCAGCATGAGGACCCTTTCTTGCTCCGAAAGCTTGGGCAGTTAGTTGTGGATGTGTTAGATGATTGTCCCACAGAATGGTCAGTTGGTGTTGATGGAGGTTTGAGGTATAGAGATCGATTGTGTGTTCCTGATAAGGATAGTTTGAGGAAGAATGTTATGGATGAGGCACATCGTTCTCGTTTCACTATTCACCCTGGTGGAACGAAGATGTACAAAGACCTGAAGAGGACTTATTGGTGGGAAGGAATGAAGAGAGACGTTGGAGAGTATGTTTCTAGATGCTTGACATGTCAGCGAGTAAAGGTCGATCATCAGAAACCGTCAGGGTTACTCCAACCTTTGTCTATCCCTCAATGGAAGTGGGAGCACATTTCCATGGATTTTATTGATGGTTTGCCTAGATCACGGGGAGGCAATGAATCCATTTGGGTTGTCGTCGATCGATTGACTAAGTCAGCTCATTTTCTTCCTATTTCTATGAATAGGAATGCAAATAAGCTAGCAAAGAAGTATGTGAAGGAGATTGTCAGACTACATGGTGTTCCGGCTAGCATTGTTTCAGACAGAGATCCTATATTCACTTCCGAGTTCTGGGGTAGTTTTCAGCGTGTCATGGGTACGAAGCTTAATTTGAGTACTGCTTATCATCCCCAGACAGATGGACAGACTGAGCGGGTAAATCAGATCCTAGAGGATATGTTACGTGCTTGTGCACTCAGCTTTGGTGGAGAATGGGAGGAACATCTACCTTACGAGGAGTTTGCTTACAATAACAGTTTTTAGGCGAGTATTGGTATGGCACCATATGAGGCACTGTATGGTAGGCCATGTAGATCATCGGCTTGTTGGGCGGAGGTTGGTGATACTGCAATTCTTGGACCAATGATGGTTCGCGAGACTACAGAGAAAGTAGATATCATTCGATAGAGATTGAAACGGCTCAAAGCCGAATGAAGAGTTATGCAGATAATAGGAGGAAGCCACTCGAGTTTGCTGTAGGGCAGAAAGTGTTACTGAAGATATCCCCGATGCATGGAGTTATGAGGTTTGGTAAGAAGGGCAAGCTGAGCCCCAGGTATATGGGACCGTATGAGATCACTGACAGAGTTGGACCGTTGGCTTACAGGCTGGCATTGCCACCTGCCTTGGAGAAGATACACAATGTATTTCATGTCTCCATGTTGAGGAAGTGGAAAGGTGATGATAAGGATGAAGAGGATGAAGGAGTAGACTACGCCCAGTTAGATATTTATGATCCAAAGCAGTTAGAAATTAATGAAGATGTTACCTACAGAGTGAGGCCAATTACTATCATTGATAGAGATGAGAAACGACTAAGGCGAAAGACATTGAAACTGGTAAAAGTGCAGTGGAGTGATGATCCGAGGGATATCACCTGGGAGCTGGAGGACAAGGTGCGAGCTAAGCACCCGGAGTTGTTCGATTGATCTTTCTTTCAAATCTCGAGGCCGAGATTTCTTTTGAGATGTGTATGAATGTAAACCCTCCTATTTTAATTTTAATGGAAATTGTATTTAAGTGTAATTTGAGATTAAGAATAATTGGGTGCAAGTCCCTGGACCAAGGGTTTAAGCATAATTACTATAAAGTAGTGGACTATGGTTTAAATAACCCAAACTTGGAGAAAACATATCACGAACAGTTTGGTTTCCTCTTTGTTCGGAAACACGTCAACACGATCAAAGTCGGATTAAGCATGAACCGTTAGATCAGCCGACTAATTTCTCTATTTAGAGATTGAAACAAGGGTTTTGTTCGCATAGTTTTCTTTTAAAAAAAAAAAAAGAAGAGAAAGATTTGCGATAAAAAAAAAAGAGGGAGAGTGGGCGGCGCTGCGACCAGAGTGATCAAAGTTGAACGAGAAGAAGTACAGTGGCTGGAATTCTGAGTTTAGAAGAGTGAAGAAGAAGAATATTTGTGGTGTCGGGGTTTTTTTCTGCGAGTTGCAGACCAGGCACTAGTGAAGAGAAAGGAGAAGTTGCAGACTGGGAGAGGAAGAGGACGAACAACAGTAGTATTAACAGGTGAGTGGAATCTATGTTTCTTTAAAAAAAAAAAATTATATCTGTTTGATTGAATCAGAGAACTAAGGACTTATATATATACATATCTATGATAAAACAAATTGTCTGGTATTGATTCTATAGAGTTGGATATATACAACTTCTTCTTAAAATGTTGTGGATCAGAGAATATATATATACATGTTTTTTTGGTTGAGGAAATTGAAACGTGAATTTAAGTTAGGTTGGATTTATGGTGTCAGCTTAGTTGTTATGCACTTGTGTGATTAAAATTTAGGTTACAGATAGTAAGATAATGATAAGATACTGTACACAGTATTCACTCTTCACTAATTGTGACGATTTATGACTTTTCCTTAGTGTCAATACTCTTGGTTTGATTTTATCTCTGACATATGAAATTATAATGAGATTTGGGTTGTAGTGGTTATATAGTTTTATTAGTATTGTACACACTAGTTATCGTAGTATCGATCTCAAGATTAAATGTATACAGTAGAATATTTATGCATAGATGGATTTGTCACGACGCGTGTATAAATTTCGAGTATATGGCTATGCATGTTAAGGAATTTAATGACGATAGATGAAAAAAGGTTTATAAAAAAAAAGATTATTTCTGAACCTTGGGATATAGTTGATAAATGCCTTAAAATGGACAATACCATGGACGGTGTTTGATAAATTTGGATAATGGAAATAAAATACGAAAATGGACTTGGAATGTAAAGTTGACGTGTCTAACTGTTTTGGCGAGTGTTGCATGTTAGTTTGAATTGTTGTAGTCGCCCAAGCATTAGTACATTTGCCACACCTATGGAATTAGGATTAAGGAAAATAGATATCACCCTAGACGGCTTAGCCTGCGGGTTGACCCTTGGAATATATTTTTGTTGGGTATTTCCTAGACGGCTTAGCCTGCGGAACTGACCCTACAGACCTTCATAGCCTTCGGGGTTGGTCTGGGCGCCACTTTAGAAAGCTCAAGGGAGCTAGTAGAGGCCAGGAGTTAGGCATACGTCGAGGCTAGCCAAAGCTTGCAGGTGAGCACCCACTTGGGTTTTGATTTTCGCGTAGAGGGTCTTAACCATGGTCAAGGCACACTGGTGCAGTGTGGGTATGGCAAATGTGTGGAGTGCATCCTGTGGGAGG
This sequence comes from Aquilegia eximia, assembly GCA_023053565.1. Classification (NCBI taxonomy): domain Eukaryota; kingdom Viridiplantae; phylum Streptophyta; class Magnoliopsida; order Ranunculales; family Ranunculaceae; genus Aquilegia; species Aquilegia eximia. The sequence continues at coordinate 9,390,345 of JALIGU010000010.1, forward strand.
TGTACTAGTGATTGGGTATAGGTGGTGTAGTGTTGTTTGGGTGTAATGATTGATTTGTAGTGATTGAGATATCGTGTCGAGACCTGAGATGCCATGAAGTATATATTATTGTACTAACACAGTTTTGCAGGAGGATAGGTCAATTAACACTTCTTGCAGGGCTCGACCTATCCTAATAGGAGGTGCAGCTCAGGTAATGTATTATTATAATATATAATATTTATTTAGTAAACGAGATAAATGTATAAAGACCGCGGAATCTGTTATATTATTGTTTTTGGGGAATGGAGTTCCCTACCCTTGTCCACTCATACCAGCATAATTTGCTGACCCATGTTGCTTGTTTTGCACGTGGGTACGTATCCTTATGGAGCGTAGGCGGAGTAGAGTAGCAAGTTGAGTACGATCGGGAGCAACACAGGAGGCTCGAGTAGATCCAGTTGTTCGGGAAGGAGTTTGAGATCGTAGAAGTTATAGTTCATAGTAGGTTTAGTTCTTTGATTTGTTGGTCAATGGATTATTCTAGTTTATTTCAATAATTGGATTATTGTTGATTGGGGCATATAATACCTCAGTTGGAGTTGTGTAATTCAGTATTTGGAGTTTTCAGATTATTTATGGAAACTAATTGGAGTTCAATTTTTCTATGGAAGTATTTGTCTTCAATGGTTATGGATTTTACCTTGTGCAAAATGTTTATTTAGATTATTACTGTCCCGATCCTTTGTCCTTTTATTGGTTTATCGAGGGTAATTTTGTAAATTCTCTCGTTTTGCCAATTTTTGGATATTAGGGTCGTGACATAGTTGAGTCTTATACTACATTTACATGAGCATAAGCATGGCATTCATCTGCATTTATTATAGATTATATGTGCAAATACAACTACACCTTGAGAAACTTGAGGAATAAGTGTAGAGACGTAACCTAGTGAGCTTTTAAGCCCCGTCCCTTTCTTGGAGAGTTTATATGTACATCTGGAGTCAAAATACTCAACCTCTCAGTTTTGTCTGTTTTTAGTCTCATATTCATTTTTCTAGTTAGCCTTGAGATGACATCAAGTGGGTGTAATATAAACTTGGGTCTTGTAGATTATTTAAGATGTGATCACCATATTAGTACTTAGAGATGATACAAAAACCTTTATATAAACCTTGTTTACCTTAGCCTACCTTGACGATATTCATTCCCTTAGGGTAACCATTCTGAGCCTTTCCTTGTTACTTAGCCTTTTTCTTGAGCCCATTATCCTTACCCAACTCTATTGTAGGAGTAAATACCCTTAGAATGTTTTAGGCCATTTTACCCATATTTTTGGAACATGAGGATGATTGTTTATGTGATTACAAGAATAAATGAGAAAAAAAGTTTGAAGAAATTCCAGAAAAAAAGACAGAATCTTCCAAACCATTCCAAATCCAAAAGTAAGGAAGATTCCCAAATAGGCTAGAGCTTTATTGAAATTTTCCCAAAAGAAGAAATCCTTCTTCCAAAAGAAAAAATCCAAAAATTTCTCCATGTGTTGTTATTACAAATCACAAGTATTGAAGGCCTGAATGTTCCAAAAATGTTTCACAAAAGTCTGTGCCATTTCTAGCCTTGTCCTAAGCCAAGTTACAACCCGTTATTGTCTTTCGTTGATCTAAGATGATATGGTAGGATGTGGCGAGTAAGTGAGAAGGTGCTAAGGTGAAAAACCCGACATCTCAAGCAAGGCTAACTTTTCCATTCTTTGAGACTAAGTTCATTCCATTACACCAGTCCGTTCTTATTGATATATGTGAGATGATTGTCCATCTTCTTTCCTCACATAGAGGTAAAATGATAAACACCATCTCTGAGTGATTTTATTTCTGAGTGTATGACTGTGAGGCAGAAGTCAAAGCGACCTTTCCAAAGGTAACTTAAGACCCGTGGTAGTATGGGTACATGCCTGTACTCGATGCATTTGAGACCGTTATGCTTGGTTTATATTTCATATCCTATTCATGCATTGGTAGTATATTATCTCATATGAACTGTTTTGCAATACTTATTCTTATTCTTGATATGACCAATTCTGAGGTTAATGGTAGAAAATTCTATCCTCGAATTAGTCATTGTAGTAAGTTTGTGGATACCTTCTCTGGAAAACCCTCAGAAGACTATAACTCCTCCACCTGGGAAACCCTTGTGGTTGAAAGCCTTGATGCATATGGTTAATGCAATCACCTTAGTTATACTTCTCTTTTGAGTTCCTTATTCTTTTTTCTCATCTTTGCTTGAGGACAAGCAAAGTGCCGTTTGGGGGTATTTGATCGGACCTCAAAAGTGTATATTTATCCCCCGAATAACACCTTGTTTGTCTAGCACTTAGCTTATATTATTGTATTATATCTATTGATTAGTGCTTTCTTGTCTTTATGTAGGTTTTATGAGCCGAAATGCGAATATTGTGTAAAATCCCACAAAAAGTCGAGAAAAGCAAGCAAAAATGTGTTATTGGCACAAGGGAAGAAGAATAGATATTTGCACCCGCAAAATCTGCTAAGGGCACCCCGCAGTCAACTCTAGTCAACCTCGTGACTTGACTTTTTTGTCAATTTTGACTTTGGTTGACTTTTTGGTCAACTGTTGACTTCAGTTGACTACTGCTGACTTCTGTTGACTTTCGGTCAACTGTTGGACCTTGCTGACTTTGGTCAACTCTGTTACTTTCGTTGACCTGAATTTCTATTTTGGGTCTTAATCTTAAAAAGGCTCCACAAGAAGATCCAGAAGTCCGATTGGGGCCCATGAGCTATCAAACTGAAGGTCTTGACCCAAGCTACAAGTCAAGCCCAAGAGAATTAGGTTTCGCTGATTACCTAATCCCTCTAGGAGACCAACAGCAGCAGCCACGAATTTCACCAAGTTTGGAAGTCTTTGCATGCAAGTATTCTACTTTGTAATATCTATATAAGAGAAGTTGTAACTAGGGTTTATTATCTTTTAGCCAAGCTAATCTTTTAGCCTCGACTTTAAGATCCATTGAAGAAGAGTTGATTTTCTTCTTCATTGTATTCAATTCAATATCAATCCATTATTTTCCATTTTGATGTTTTATGATTTATTTATTCGTTCCTTGAAGATGAGTAGCTAATTCTTCATGGGGGATGGTGGAAGCTTTCTAGGTGATGTAAAAGTATCATGTTTGTTTATCTTGTCCATTGTGATTCGAAGTTCTTAATGCTTATTTGTTTCTATCTGCAGTATGAGGTAAGTATGATTATTTGTATGCTATTGTTATGCATAATGTTAAAATATTATTGTTAGGGTTTAGGTAGACCTAGCTTTTAATGGTAGTATTTATATTTATTGTAGATGTGTAGTGAAATAGCTAAGAGGTGATTATTACATGTTTATAATATATATCTTTTATTGGAACCCTTTTGTGATTAAATCAAATAGCTGAGAGGTGATGATTTAGTTATGAATAATATATTGAGTTAATTAGATTCAATAGCTGAGAGGTGAGGATTTAATTAATGAAACATATTCAATAGCATGCATAAGACAATCCCGTTTTAATTAGGTAGAATAGCTGAGAGGTGACTACTTAATTATTATAGGTATTAATAACTAGTTGGAATAGCTGAGAGGTGACTAATTAGTTATTATAGATTGAACATGGGGAACAACATGTTATGATTGCATGATCTAGTTTGTGGATACCAATTATTCCCCCTATGTCATCATATATCTTCTTTTCATATCTTCCATATTCTTAAGTTAGGATTTATTATTTATTATTGTCTGTAGGAAGTAGAATCAATCTTCAATCTTATTTTTGATTCCCTTGGTGTTTCTTAACCATTGTTTTCTATTGTGTTTGAGCTAAGATCTCTCCCTCTGAGGTGGGTACGACCCATGCTTGTTACTTGTCTACTTTGATCTTCAATTTATACAGGCACAAGAAGGAACTTCAACTTAAAAATATAATCTTTTGATTAGAGAGGATTTTTTTCCTCTCTATCAACGAACACTGAGTCCATTGTCCCCGGAGGTTTGAAATTCACAGAGGAAGACGAGAGGGGAGAGCATTATCCACACAATGACGCCCTAGTCATCACAGCATGGATTGGCGTCTACCGGGTCCGGTGAGTCATGACACCGGTAGCACCTCCAGTTTCATGTTCTCATGTGCTTAAAAGGCTATGGACCTATCTAAGGGTCTCATCGAATCTGATGAGATTCCTATCTATGGGTTAGACGGGAAGCCAGCACAGTCCTCCGGGCGGGTCCACCTGCCAATCATGGTAGGGTTCAACACCGTCGGGATAGACTTCTTGTTGGTGGACTCCCCCTCCTGCTACAACGTCATCATGGGAAGGGACTGGATTCATCAGATGAAGGCCATAGTGTCCACCTTCCACCAAAGCTTCAAATTCCCAACTCCCAACGGAATTTGCAGAGTCAAGGGAGACCAAGGGACGGCATTCAAGTGCCATCTCGATGCTGTCAAGGGCAAGTCCATTTCCCAAACTAAGGGGAATACTATCCTCTTGGCAGACTCTCATCAATAGCAACCAGCTCCCGGCAAGCCTGTCAAGGGGAAGCTAACACAAAGACCGGGATATCACCAGCGGTCGACGAGCTGGAAGAAGTTATAGTGGGATTTGAGTCCCACAAGACAACTTACATCTCCTCCAGCCTATAAAGGCCTAAGAAGGATCTCATGATCACTCTGCTCTGGCAGAATCACCATGTCTTTGCATGGAGTGTCAGCGAGATGCCAGGAATTAACCCTTTGGTCGCCTGTCATAAACTAGACATTGATCCTTACAAGCTGGTCAAGAAGAAACCAAGGCTAATGGCGCCAGATCGAAAGCTGGCGATCAATGAAGAAGTCGAACGACTACTTTCAGTCAACTTCATCAAACCAGTCATCTACCCTACCTGGGTTTCCAACATCGTGGCTATCCCAAAGAAGAACAGTAAGATCCGAGTTTGCATCGATTTTACTAATCTTAATAAAGCATGTCCTGTGCACCCATATCCACTCCCCAGGATCACAGACATGGTGGACGCCACCGCTAGCTATCAAAGATTGTCCTTCATGGACGCCTACTCTGGATACAACCAAATCTACTTCACGAAGAAGATCAGGAACATACCACATTCATCACCGACCGGGGGCTCTACTGCTACCGGGTGCTACCATTTGTTCTGAAGAATGTCGGAGCAACATACCAGAAGCTGGTCAACACCATCTTCAACAAGCTCATAGGCCGGACCATGGAAGTCTACATAGATGACATGGTGGTCAAAACTAAAGAGAAAGACAATCATTTGCGAGATCTACAACAGACATTCGATATCCTGACAAGGTACAACATGAAGCTTAATCCAGGCAAATGTTCTTTTGGTCTTCCTCCGGCAAGTTCCTTGGCTTCCCTATGACCAACCGGGGCATAGAAGCCAAGCCAATCCAGATAAATCCGGGCAGTCTTGGAAATGCCCGCCCCGAAGATAGTAAAAGAATTCCATAGGCTAACCGGGAAGTTAGCCACTCTCAATAGATTCATCTCCCAGTACTCAGGCCGATGCAAGCCATTCTTCAACGCAATCAACGCTAATGCGGAATGGAATCCTACTTGTCAGCAAGGCTTCGATAAAATCAAGCCATATCTCACTCAAACTTCGGCCCTTACAGCACCACAAACCAGGCAGCCAGTCGCCATCTATCTAGCCGCGTCTGACATAGCAGTTAGTGCGGTTATATTTGTGGAAGAACCGGAGTAGAAGCCAGTTTACTTCATCAGTAAAGTGTTGCAGAGAGCTGAGACAAGGTATTCAAAAATCGAAAATATCGCCTTAGCCCTGGTACATGCAGCCAGGAGGCTAAAACCATATTTTCAAGGGAGGGCAGTTAAAGTCTACACAGAGTTCCCGCTCAGAAAAGCTCTTGGAAAGCAGGATGAATCTAATCGACTGATCGAATGGTCCAGCTACCTCAGTGCATACCACATCGGTATGAACCCAGAACGGCGGAAAAAGGACACGCAATAGCCTCCTTGATGGTAGACTTTCCCATTGAGGATATCCCGGTCAACACAGATTTAGAAGATGATGCACTGGAGCGAACGATGCCCCCTGGTCACAGGAGTCTCCGGCCAAAGAAGACATCGAAGCATGGATAATCTACACAGACGGGTCCAGTAACTGTACAGGATCCGGCATTGGTGGTCTCCTAATCAGCCTAGATGGACAGAAGACAGAAAAATCTGTCAGACTGGGATTTCCAGCTTCAAACAACGAAGCTGAGTACGAAGCTCTGATATATGGTCTCCAGACAGCACTCCAACTAGGGGCGCGGAGAGTCATGGTCAAGACAGATTCAAACCTAGTAGCGAACCAGTTCGCCAGATCCTTCCAAGCCAAGGACAACCGGATGGCAAAGTATCTCGATGTTGTCCACTCCATGGCAGGGAAGTTCGAATTCATCATGGTCGAGCATCGACCAAGTATAGACGTCAGCCACGCAGACGCCCTGGCGTATCTTTCTTCTTCTATCAGCACTACAGAGCCCCGACAGGTATCAATCAGATACCAGAAAGAGCCGAGTATCGGGCCCAAAGATCTAGACATGCCGCTACCGGAGGTCTATCTCTTGGAGTACAGACATTGGAATGAAGTTCTAATGGTGACCACCAGAGGACAGAAAAGAAAAAGAGATGAAGAAGCTTCACAGACCGACAACGAGTCCAGCACACAGGACGAGCCGGATCATCCATCTCAGGGTCAGACGCATGACCCACCAGAATCACAACTTGAAGATTGGAATCCTCGCCACACCAGAGGCCAGATAGAAGCGATGCCACTTTCAACGGAGCCGGATGAACCAGACCCGTCAGAACCACCGTTCTCGCATGTCCACATCGAATTGGAGCTCCCACAGAGGAACCAATTGAGGACATTCCAGACATCCTGAATTCTGAAGTAGACAGAATTGACTCCGAGTTGCAGTCCAACAACGGTCAAAACTGGAAATTTTTCTCAATAAATGATTAGCTACAAAAGGATTTTTATTTTTTTTTGTGAACGTGTCACGGCTAATTACTCCTATCTTTTTTTTTTTTTTTTGTAAAGATGAGGAAACGTATTCTATTTTTAATATTTTCTTATTTACTACGACGACGAAGAATAAAACTATCGCTATATTTATTCCTTTTTCTACTTCTTCTTCCAAGCGCAGGATAACCCCAAGGGGTTGTGGGTTTTTTTCTACCTATGGGTGGAAAGCCATACATCAACTTCCTTATCCACTTTGCTTCCCGAAGATCCAAAGCTGTCAGCCAAAATCAAGAGGGATGCATGAAAATTCACTGTCATACCACACCGGGAGTCACACAGGCCGTACATGAAGAGCCACGGCTCTGCGGTCTTGTTCTGGTTCCTCACTCCTGAAAATGCCTGATCATACTAAAGGAAATCCATGCTGGGATCTGCGGCAACCACTCCAGTAGCAGAAATCTAGCACAGAAGACAATGATCCAAGGATACTGGTGGCCACACATGATGACGGACTCCAAGAAATTCACACAGGCATGCCTTCCCTGTCAGAAGCATGCCCCGACAAATGAATTATATCGCATTCTGAGTGCATGAGCCTTCGCCAAGTGGGGATTAGATATTGTGGGACCGTTCCCGAAAGCTCCACACTCAGTCAGATTCCTATTGGTCGCTACAGATTATTTCACCAAATGGGTCGAAACAGTAGCGTAGGTACAGGTATGTACCTCCGACGTCAGAAGATTTTTGTGGAAAGATATAATCTGCAAATTTGAAATTCCCCAAGATTTAGTGTCAGATAATGGAAAGCAGTTTGACTGCGATAATATCTGGTTGTTCTGTAAGTCCTTGGGGATCAACCACAACTTCTCAGCCCCATACTACCCTCAAGGGAATGGGCAAGCAGAAGCGTCCAACCGGGTCATCTTGGATACACTCAAGAAACGACTGTATAAAGCAAAAGGCAACTAGGTAATACAACTTACATTTGGGCATACCGGACCACCCCAAGGAGGTCCACCGGTATGACACCCTTTCAACTTACATTTGGAGCAGAAGCGGTAATGCCAACAGAACTGCTAGCTCTGACAACCCGGACAGATGCGGTCCTTACCGGGGAGAACGAAGGGATTCTGGCAGGAGAAAAAGTTGTTCTTGATGACAAGAGAGAACAAGCCCTACAGTAACTCCTCCGGTAATAGGAAACTATCAAAAGGGGATATGACAAACGAGTCGTAAAGAGGAAGTTCAATCCGGACGATTGGGTCATGAGGAAAGTCAAACCATGGATCCCCATGAAGTCACCGATCAAAACATGCAATACAGGGACGAATCCCCTTTCAGCATCAAACCATGGATCCCCATGAAGTCACCGAGAAAAAAAATTGTTATCGTCCCAAGGAAAACTCCTGAGAACGATAAGGGGGCGAGAGAGTAGACAGTTGTAATAAATGCTTTAAACAAGGTAAAGATATCTAACAAGGTATTTTTTGCACAACAAAGTTTTATTTCTTTTTCAGAAAAAAGATGAACAAGAGGAAATCCCCGGCAACCGGGACAAATACATTTCTACAAAAGTATAACGGAGCTAAGGCTGCGAAGAAGCACCGGGGCCATCACCGCCCTTCTTCGCCTTCTCCTTCTCCAGCTGGTCGAGGACCTGCTGGTAGGCAGCCTTCGCCAGCCGGAGCTCTTCAGCGGCCCAGTCATACGTCGCCTTCTTAAGGGAGAGACGCCGGTCCAGCTCCAACTTCTCTCAGGTCAGCTTCCCGCAGGTGGCCTCCAGCTCCGCCAAGGAAGTCTTGGTATCCTCCTCACTCTGAAGAGCAGCAGTCAGGGTGAAGTCCAAGTTGTGGTAATCCGTCGCCATGAACCGCTTGTCCTCCTCCAAAGACCACCGGTCACTGTTGGCCGCAACCAGGTCTTTCTCGAGCTGACGATTCTCAGCTCGCAAGCGATCCAGATCCTCCAAGGCAGAAGGCGGGGGTCTGACACTCAGCTCAAAGACCCGAGCCATAGTAGCTTTCGTCTGATAGACAAGGAAAACAGAAGTCAGAAATGAGCATACAGGTAACGACAAGTCTAAAGCCAGAATTCAAGCTAGGGAACCTTACCGCGATCAGGTTCTGGGCCGCCACCCTAATCGGCCGGTCGCGAGAAAGGCGGCTGTAATACGCCTGGTCCTCCGGAGCAAGTTCTGGAAGATGTAGTCAAAGGCAGTATGGATGTTCATGATGTCGGAGTCCCCAATCGACATCGGTTCCCCATTCAAAAATGCATGATGAATGGTGAACGCCGGCAGAGGAAATTCCAGGGTAGCCTCGGGCTGGTACTCACCCGGTTCGGGGCCCAGTTGCACAGTTGGGCCAGTGGGCAGGTCAGTATACGAGACCTAGTCACCCCACCCATAAACTGGGGCTTCATCATCAGCAGTGCCTGACACGGTAAACTCCACATCAGTCTGGACGTCGTCGACAGCCAGAGCATCCTCAACAAGGACCCGAGAGCCACTACCAATCCGGGTAGTCCGCGTCATCGGTCCCCTCAGCGCCCGAGGGATGGCATCCTCCCTTCTCAGGCGCACAGCCTCCCCCTGGTCAGCAGGGGAGGCAGAAGCAGCTCTCTTCGAGCCCCAGGCAGACTCATCTACTACAGCCTTGCCCCTCGGATCAACCGGGGCAGGAGACTGTACAGAAACAACTTCAACAGTAGAAGGATGGGAAGGTCTTACCTCCACCGGAGCTTCAACTCCAACGTCTCCAGCACTGGGGGCGTCCACTACTTCCAGTGGAACCCCCAAGATTACAGCCGGCTTGCCTCCCTCAGTAACAGAAGCGACCACCGTCTCCTCGGACACACCTCCCACCATCTCCGGCTGGGCCAAGTTGTCCACCTCAGCATGTACCTGCACCAGGGTAGGAAAGAATCCCTCAGTAGTTGATTCGCCAGACCCACAGGAAAGCAGTAGTCCGCTATCTCTCGACATCAGGCTTGGATCACTGGAGGAGTCAGATGAGCCATAAAAAATATGTGGCCTCCTCCGGCGACCCAAGGGAGGGTTTGAATGACAAACGGAGCTAGCATCACTGACCTGGATATCCCCGACAATTGGGATGACTTCCGGCAGGACGTCCGGCATTGGCTCATCAGGAGGAGATCTTCCACCGACTGGAAGAGCCTCATCGGGCCAGTCGTCCATCTCCCCCCGTAGATCAGCAACCTCACTCTCAACCAGAGGCTCCTCCTCAACACTGGGGACTGTGCTCTCTACAGTGGCAGCACCCTCACTAGAGCTAGATTCCACTTCCACGACTTGTGGAGGGGTCGGCAGGGCTGCAAGCCTGGCCGGGAAGTGGATGTGCATCACAATCTGGTCAGGAAGTGTCAGGTCTCGCGGGTCTGCGGGCAGACTAAAAAAATGCTCAATGTTTCTTTCAGCGGCAGAGGAATCCACCCCCGCTGGCAGAGACACCTGAAGCTGACGTTTCCCTGCAAGCATAAGCATGGAACTGTTCCTGAGCCGGAGCTCAACAAGCACGCAAAACATAAGGGCAAAAATGAAAGAAAGCTCAGGTGCATGCTTAGCTATGAAGTCCCGCGACACCTGTATGTTGCGATCAGATTACCACCCTGACACCCGGTAGCAAGGTTCGAACCAATTCCCATAGTGATTGGGAAGCCCAGACAGCCTCCGAGCAGTACACCAAGAAATGGCCTCCCGGGCGACCGGCTTCATGAGCATGAACATCTAGACCGGGCCAAAGGGAATCTCAAAGTGGAGGGCGATCAGCCCGATCTGACGCATAATTATCCAGAAGGACACATGCATCTGACCCGGCGGGATCCCCCACCACGACAAGAGTCTCAGAATAGAAGAATGCAGCGGGAGCTGCATGCCATACATGAGCTGGTAAAGACTTACCGCTATAAGGTTGTCGAAGCAACCATCAGAAATTGAGGGTTGGGAACCAACCGCACCCCTCTCCAGCCAAGTTGCTCCTGAACTTCCGCCGCGTTCATCCGCTCAAGTTCAGGATTTCGGGGAAGGTTGGAGGAAGTTTGCCACCTCCTCCTTGGCCTCTCAACTGGAGGCTCAGCAATATTTAGAGGTGGCACCTCCGCCACACCAGCAGGCGAAGGAGGACTAGTCGTCGGAATGCCACTACTGGAGCTCTGAACTAAGGTTCTCCTCATTGTCTTCTCTAAAGACGCCGGAATTTTAGAGTATTCAGAACCTAGGGTTATGGCAGAACGAAATGGAAATGAAGAAGAAGGAAGAGAAAGAGAGTGAAGGGAATACCCTTCTCTCTTTCGAGCCTTCCTTTTTACAAGGGAGAACCCAGGGTCCACCGGCTGATGGTATTCTGAGTACCTTAATGGACTCTCCATTAAGATCATTAAACCAACTGGTTTAAATGACTCGATCAGCGAAGAGTCACAAAGTTTCACTGGAAGTTGAAGTTGTACATCTTCCCGCCAACGAAGGAATATTTTTGAGAAGACAAAGTGGGGCCCACACCCCCACAGTCATCTGGGACCCACGTTAGTTGGGGCCCATATCATGCACTTAGCCAAGATCCGCTCAACATATATATGTGGGGTCCACATTGTCCAGGTCAGCGACATGTGGACCTCCGGTCTATGTCATCACGGTCAAGGGAGATTGACCGGCATGTGTTCCTGCACTCATCATGATGAGAAAGTAATCGGACCTATCTACAGGAGCTCAAGACAGTGATAAAAAGGGAATTAATTATTACAAAGTGCATTATACAGGATGCACCAAATCCCCTACATAGTGCGACCGGAGCTAAATTACATTAGAGGGGGAGACGGAGGATCCAAGCCAGACCCCTCAGGCGAGTCAGGGAGATGGTACTTAGCCTTGGTTTCAGCGTACCCTTCCTTCCATGAGGAGATCGCGACAACATCAATCTTGCCCCCCATCCGGGCGATTTCAGCAGAAGCAGATTTCAGCCTCTCCTTAAGGCACCGAATCTCCTCATCTTTCTCTTGTATTCGGCCCTCATGGCATTGGTTCTCTACAAGCTCGACCACTTGCACCTTCAAGCTGTTCACACGACTAAGGAGATGCGCTCGGTACTGTTCCCGATTGTCACCAATGGAGCTAGAATCAGAATCCCTAGTCGCCATTAATATGAGCATGGGAAGAAGAAAGGGAGAGGTATAACTCAGCAAGAGTGAACATCTCTCTATTTAACCCCGCAAAGGTTAAAAAGGTCGGGCCACAGCCCAATTGCTTCCCGAGAAGCAACGGTCTCCCATGGACCAACAGTCAACCTGCCAAAATCAAGATAAGACAAGACAAACAGAGGCACTGTTCTTGGGAAAAGGAATTTCTATTGATGAACAAAAGTCAAAGAAATAGGGCACCGCTCCTCAACAACGGTGCGACATTAACTAGTCTGACAAAACATTCCGCGAGGCGGTAGGAGGGGAAGTGGCGACCTGGTCCCAACCAGCACCCCCGGCCGCAGCATTGCCAAGTATCCAGACCTTCTCTTTCAAGCTCTGAATCTGATCTTTGGCTTGTTTAAGCGAATCTTCAGAAAGACGGAGATCTCGACGCAGGGATGCAATATTGTCATCTCGCTTTTTGAGAAAGAGCTTCATGTCATGTTCCAACCGGACGACCTTCTCCAGGTTCTTTTCTTGGGCATGCACATGATTGAACACATGTTCCACCTTGAGGTTGAATGCACGGTGAGCTAAGTCAGCAGTCCGGTCGTCAGCCATTCTTCAGCAGAAGCTTCAACAACAGCAACAGCAACAGAAACCGGGGAAAGAGAAGTGGATATCCTTTTACACCTCCGGTTTGCTATTTACAGAGGAAGAAAGAAACCCTAGTCCTTGATCCAAGGGATTCAGAATCGTCATCAAGAAGCGTATCAAGGAAGGAATCCTCTGAATCTCAACAGCCGGAAGATATTTCGAAGATCTTTCCCAAACAGATTTTCTACTTGACAAAGAGGGGGCGATGTGCGTACCCTAGGTAAAAAACCCGACAGGTGTCACCGATGGCTGTATAAGAAGCTAAACCGGGAGCACCTGAGTATTAACCAGCCAAGCCTGGGCTATCGGGTAGGGCCTAACCCGATCTCAAGGAGTCCACATACGCTCTGTGGACCTTGACCCACCGGATAGTCCACGATCAATGCGTGGAGCCCCGGTTACTGTATAAGAAGTTGAACCGTGGGCTCCCATACATCGACCAAGCCCACCTCGGTCAAGTAGGCAAGGTCCGGCCCAGTAAAATCCAGCAGCGACAGGGGCTCATCCAAAAGCTTAGCATAGAAGCCCAGAGGACCTGGCCAGGGTGTATGCAATGAAGATTGGGCCTCCGGTCAGATGAGTCGATCCCAAGTCTTTGCTTTCAGGCTTGGTCAATCCAAGTCCCAACCAACTGGATAAGTCCAGCAAGATTTCCGGCTAACGAAACCCACGGTTCTAGCCCGCTGGAGAAGATAAAGGAAGACCCAGGTTAAACCAGGACCTATCAGAGGATGCCATGTGGTAGTCATCCTGGTCAAAGGGAATTCAAACCAAGGAGATAACCGCTCGGCAACATGCAACCTATCTCCACTAAAGCATCTTCACAGTTGAACTACCTGAGTTCATGGAGTCAAAACCGGAGGGATGGTTGAGCCAGCCTCCTCCGCCCTACTACAAATACAGGAGTTCTAAACCTCCTGAACTACAAGTCTTCCACTGAGCAACTCCATTAGAGGTTAGCGAAAGCAGAGACTTGATTCCAAGTTCATTTTCTTGGATACGTAGGTAGCCTGATCCGGATCAGGTCCAGTCTCATTGTATACCCCCCATCTTACCTCTCTCTATACAAGGCTTTTGTTGTAACTGTTCGATTAATCTATACGTATCTCAAATTTGTGGATCAAAGTTTTGCACCCACAATATGTTTTGGCATAAACCAAAATATAAAGAAAGAGAAACATGTAGTCTTTACTTATTTCAAGAAAAACCACTAAGGTTTAGTGGTTTAGTGATGTTTTAAAATAACCCAAAACATAGACCAAACATATCTTATTTTAGCTTGTTTAGAGAAACAACTTATTTAGTTGTTTAGAGAAACCACTAACGTTTAGTGTGTTTAGAAAAGAGGTAGCTAGGGCTTAGCTTGTCTAGAGAGTATTGTGAGGCAAAGATTATTGTAATCTTCATAATATTCAATAAAGAAGATAGTTTCTTAGAAATCTTGTGTTTTATTTATCTTATTTATTGCTATTGTTTAATTCCACATTCAATAGTTTATTTGCCTAGTAATTTGTATCAACAAGCTATCACCTTACTATCTGAATCTCTAAGTAAAGTACCCACTGCAGCAATTCATGTATTCCTGTTAATACCACCATCAAAGCTAATCTTATAAACACCAACAGGAGGGGTGATCCATTGTTCCATATTTTGTATGCTATGATCAACAATAAGTACAGGTTCACATTCCACAGATTTCAGATATCCTTTCTTCCAAAGGTCCCAATTATAAGCAGTTTTATTTAGGATAATATCATATGAACATTGTACTTTTTCAAAAATACAATTATTTCTATGCAACCATATTTGATATACCATATGAATAGCATAAGAATAGTGTCCTGAGTTATTTTTAATATCCTCATCATGCCAACACATTAGTTGTTTAACCCATCTCTCTATATCCCAATCAAACCTGCAATTAAGATTCATAGCAATAGGACTCATAAATCATAACTTTTTAATCACACCAACAGCAATTATGATTTCCTTTAAATCCCTTTGTTCTAAATACAGAACCAGTAGGTAAGCATCCTATAAATATCTTCCACATAAACAAAGCTAAGAAATCAGGTAATTGTAATTTCCAAATGTTTTTTATAACCTTTGAGTTCAAACCTCTACTAGTTCAAACATCCAAACCCACATTTTCTAAGTGATAGGCATTTTTAACACTAAATTTTCCTTTTCTGTCCCAATGCCATATAACTTCATCAATGTTATGTCTCCTAATGTTTGTGTCAGTAATGCAACTCAATAAAAGACGGGGAAAAATATTTTGTATCATTTCTAAATTCCAGATAAAAGAATTTGAATGAATAAGTTGGTGTATAGAAAGAACACACATCCCTTCAGGGATTTCCATAAGGTTACATAATAACACAGGATTACCTTGCCAGATAATCCACGGCTCTATCCAAACATTTACCTGAACTCCATTGCCAACTCTCCAAAGACACCCTTTCCTTACGAGATCCACACATTTTCTAAGACCTTGCCAAAAGTTAGACACCTCGCCACTGAATTTAGTTAAATCCTTCCACTCAAAATTATATTTTGGGTATAACCTTCTAAAAACTGAAGACCAAAAAGAATCTGGTTTTTTAATAAGCTTCCACCTATGCTATACTAATAAAGCTTTGTTCATGTTACAGGTTTTCCTCAACCCAAGGCCTCAATTCTCCTTAGCCTTACATAAGGAACTCCAGGATTTAAGATGTACAACCTTAGACTCAGTAGTGCCTCTCCACCAAAAATCCCTCCTAATCCTATCCAATCTATCATAAACCGATTATGGAAGTTTATAAGTTGACATGGCATAAATAGGAACCGATTCAGCAACAGACTTGATCAAAGTCAATCTATCGACTTGGGATAGAATTTTTGCTTTCCAACCCGCAACTTTACTTTGTACTCTATCAATCAAAAACTGGAAGTCATCTCCTTTCTTCCTACTTAATAAGACAGGAACACCCAAATATTTTTCTTTTTCACAAATTTTTTTAACTCCCCACATCTCCCTAATCCGTTGTTGGGTTCTCACACTCACATTACTAGTAAAGAAAGCTCTAGATTTCTCATAATTAACTGCTTGACCTGAAACTTCATAGTAACTTTCAAGAGTTTGCAATAAACTCTCCGTCTCTTGAGTATCAGCTTTACAAAAAAGAATTAAATCATTAGCATATAATAAATGTGAAATACTAGGAACACCTCTTTTCAGTTTAAGGCCATGAATGATTCCCTCACTCTTTTTTTTTTAACACCATTCTGGAAAAAGCTTCAGAAACTAAGATAAAAAGATAAGGTGATAAAGGATCACCTTGCCTAATACCTCTACTAGACTCAAAATTTCCAAAGGGAGAACCATTAATAAGAACTTGAAAAGAAATAGTCGAAAGACATTGATGAATCAGTTGAACCCAGTTCTCACTAAAACCTAACCAAGTAAAGATATTTCGCAAAAAAGACCACTCCACTCTATCATAAGTCTTAGCCATATCCATCTTAATAGCTACCCAACCCTCTGTTTAGCATTTCATAAGATGATCGGGAAGCATTTCATAATCATATTAATTTTAGAGTTGTATCGATTTATATCCTAACTATAACTCGAAGTTTCTCTTTTGGTCGAGAGACCACCTTTCCATACTGCTTTTGGTAAATAAGTTCCATACTACTTTGGGTAAATAAATAGGGAGAAAAAAGTTAAAGTGATATGAAATCATAAACAAAAGAGATATAAATGTTAGGTTTTTTTTTTTTTTTTTTTGCTAGAACCCCGAAAACTAGATTATGAGTTTGTAACCAGAAGAAGAGTGAAGAAGGTATTTTGTGTGGAAAGGAACTAAATTTGGTTGGAAGGAGAAGAAAGGTTTCAATAACGGTATGTAGTAATCTATATATGTTCTTCCTTTTCATTCAACTAATGCATAAATCCAAAAACAATTTTTTTTTTTTTTTAATGATTCATGGTTTGATATATATATTCTTTCCTTTTTCTTCTTGTAATAGTGTCTCTGCATTGTGTGCTTTGGGTCCAAATCCAATTATACAATAGTTTCTTTTTTCTTCAGGTTAGAAACAACGGAGATAGGTATCATGCAGGCGTATAGCAATAAAAACGTATCTCAAAGTTGTTTAAACGGTGATGTGTATGTGCTGTAAAAGTTTGTATAATATTTTAGCGTGTACCGAATCAAGAAATCCAAACGACGGACGGACTACAGATAATTAATATAAATAATAATAAAAAAAATCTGATATTGAAAAAGAACCAGAGCCGCTGCTATCTTTCTTCTTTTGCTTCTTCTTTTTCTTTTTCTCTCTCTTCCGTCATCGCTAGGGTTTCAATTCAATTTTTTTTTTTTTTTTTTTCTTCATAAAATTAGGGTTTTCTTGAATCAATCTAAGAAAGAAGAAGAAGTAATAGTTTTTAAATTAGGGTTTCCTTTGGTAATCGATCGATCATCAAATATATAATCAAGAACATAGAGAGAGAGAGAGAGAGAGATTGGTAGATAAGATATATCTAAAGATAGATAGATAGATAGATAGATAGATAGATAGATAGATAGATAGATAAAGAAAGAGATTGATTTGAATTATGGTGAGATCGCAGAAATCAAAAAGAGTTTCATGGCCTTCAGATGTTAATCTTTGTCAGGTATATTTATCATATCATTAACATCACCATATCTACCAAACAATTTACTTTTTTATTTTTTTCTGCAGTTTTTCGCATTTTTTAATTGGTAATTGCTACACTTTTGCATTCGATTTGATAAAAAAATTAATTTGATTATTGAATAAATTCTTGATTTTTGAATATTACATCTACACTGATTGGTCTAAGATTAAACTTAACGCCCAAAATTTTGGATTAGGGTTAATGTTCATTCAACCAATAACCGGTTTGTAATAGGTTCATATGAAGAGTTTTCATAATGTTCTTCTTTGTTATGTCAAAATTTGGAAGACAAAAACAAAAAGAATGCCAATACTAATATAAATTTGAGAGCCTGTTAAAATGTCTGAAGTTCCTCTATATCAAATAAGTTCATGCACAAAATATCAAATTAACTAATATCAATAGCAACTAAAGCACAGGGAAGTTGGGAAGAAATGTGCATCTTTATCCATCTAATTCTCAGTAAAGCAGTGAACTTCAATATACAACATAGCATACTAGTTAAGCTAGAAATGTAAAAGATTTGAACAGACGGAGAACAAGGAAATGAATAGCTTGCTAGAGCACTGTGATACTTGACCAAGAATTCCAATTAAGGAAATAGCTCATTCAAAACCAAGTGGTATGAATGAGTTTTTGACTAGAAGCTGACAGACCAGTAATTATAGGAGGTCTCCAAGGTTAGCTTTTACCATCAGACTGGAATATACAGTAGAGATCCCCAGTGCTGTCAAATTATATAAGATTCAGCGAGGTTTCATGAAAATATGCCTAAATTTATAAAGAATGCAGGATAACTACAATGTCTGTAAAGAACAATGAACATGATCTTTACAACATTTATACAAAGAACGAAAAGGAGGACTCTATTTCTTGGACCTGTTTTTGTATTCACAGAATTCGATACTTGTGACAGATTTATAATTACAACAACCTGACAAGTTAAATTATGCAGCTTAGACCATTGTGGAAATATAAATTTCAGTCAATTTCAGAACTTACATTAATCAATATTTCTTAGCGAAGAGTGCCCAGTTACAAGCATATTACTTGACTAGAATTAACCTTTTTATTCTAGTAATTGAATTAACAACATAATTATTCCGTGTAACTGAAAATGATGGAACATACTGTTGCTTGATGTCAACGTGCTTCAAATCAACGGACATAGCTCCTCTCGTTTTATAGTATATGTGTCTGAGTAAGATCATGATCTAGTCATGTTGTACACTAACTAACATACATAATAACCATACATAGAATGATCTTAAAATAAATGGAACAACTGCAATCATGAACTGCTGGACTAGGTAACTGTGAATGTTAACGAGCTGCACACCTAAATGAAGTGTGTCCACTTAAATATAAATTGAAAGTGTGGGGCTAGTCGTAATTTTTGCCTGTACCTGTGTGCATACTTGATGTGTTTATATAATTTCTGATCTGTATATATTTCAGAAAATTGGATACTGCCTAGGGGCAAATAGCCCTTAAGGCCTTAAATCATATTTCTATGGCTAGTTTTTTGGATATAAATTAAAGCATGTTGAGCACCTTCTGTTTTGTGTTTTTTGTGAATTATTTGGTAATTACATGCCATGATAAAATATAAACTGCATATGAATATCAATGGTAAAGATATTTAATATAACTTGCTCATGTCATAAACTGCGAGTTTTGAGCTAGTGAAAGAGTCCTATTATGCCCGTGTCAGTTTCCGAAAAAAAAAAAACATAGCTTGTCATGTAAAAAGGTTAAAAAACTCATCTTTACGAAAGGTGCAATGACTTGTATTGTAGTCATCAACTCACACTGGCCAATTTTTTTGGAGTTACTAATTTACACAGTTTGTCAGATATTGGTCTGGCCAATTTTCTTGGAATTACTAATTACACAGTTTGTCAGATATTGGTCTAATTGTGAGAGGGTTAAAAAATTATAAGCAAACTTAAATTGAAAGCTATGGAAGTACTAAATTACACAGTTTGTCAGATATTGGTCAAATTGTGAGAGAATTAAAAAAATTATGAACAATCTTATAAATTGAAAGCTATGGAAGTAAATTGTTGTGTTATATGTTTTTTAACATATCATCATCACTGCTGTAAAGTTTGAATTTCTCATCTGATTTTTATTATGTGATAGCAGAAGCAAACTCTTAGGTGTAGTTTTGTCATCTGCCATAATCCTCTACAAATAAGCCCTTGTTCAATCATAATAAATAATCTCATGGGACCTTGAAATCGAGTACACAAGAAAAGCATTATCAAGTAAAGGAAGGATGGTGAATGAAAAGAAATAATAGGTGTAGTTCCGTCATCTGCCGTAATGCTCTAAAGCTATGCCTTTGCTTAAACGTAATAATTAACCTCATGGGACCTTGAAATTGAATACTAAAGACAAGCCTTTCAAGTAAAGGAAAGATGGTGAAGAAAAAAAAACGTAAAAAATTCTGGGCTTGGAGTAATCGTCAGATTCTCCGAATCCTCGTAGAAGAATGGGAGGTGTTGTTGTGGGTTTAGGAATAATTGTTTAAGAGTGTAAACACATACCATTGTCAGTATTACAAATTTCAAGACTGAAAAATTTGTTCACAGATTATACTTTATAGAACTCTGAATCTGAGTTTCAAATAAACTTGAAACCCTAATGCCACTGCACACGATTGACATCTATTTTTTTTTTTTTAATGAAAACATAACAAACGAAAGAAAAGAGGAGGGAGAGGAAGGAAAATTGATATATTGTTTGGTTCTGGAGTAACCATCATATTTTCAGTCCTTGATAGGAGGATGAGAGGAATCATTAGTTTTGCGTCATCAGCAGTGTGGGTGGTTAAAATTTGGGGATCGGATATTCTGGAGGCGAAGAAGGATGGAGACAATAAACAAGAATTTGGAGATTGAAATTTTATGGTTGATTGGATTTGATTAGAGAGCAAGTTAAGAAAAGACTTGATACTTTTTATGAGTTCCTAGGATAACATATTTTTGTGGGATGACTGCAGTTCAGCAGTGGTTTACTGATTGAGTATCCCTGAGAGTGTACTGATAGTTATACAAGACTTTTGTTGGACTTTTTCAGAAAATAATAATATGACAGAAGTTTTTTTGAGTCAGCGTTACGTGTATCTGAACTCATAAATATACATGCTTCTGAGCATTTGTTGGCATGTTTTTTTTCTTGTGCATCCATTTTATGACCTATAACCTATTTTTCCGTACTTTTGATGATTTATTGTACATTATATAGTGAAGCTGTGGTGTAACTGAGTTCAATTTAGGAGGCAAAATAAGAACAATGTACGGCCCTGAGTGAATGATTATGAGTTACAAAAAAAAATTTAACATTGATGGAATCAACTTCTCCCTCTAGAAAGAAGTTAAAATTCATGAAGATGACAGTCCTTTACAAACTTCTTATTGTAGGTTGTGTGGTGGCATAATGTTTGAATGCGCAAAAGTAAAGGATTTAAGAGACATTAATGTATGTGTGGGAGAGAGTGTCGTAATACTTCTGGTATAGAGGTAAAATGTAATGTTTTAGCTTCATAAACTTCAAAATGTCATGGTATTCGATTTTTGAACAAATTAAGATTCCTGTGAATCTCAAGAGAAGACATTCAATTGATTCCAGTAATAAATATCTCAACAAAGAATTATAATGATTATTTGTGTCTAAGACAAGTGCGACATAAAGTGTGCTAAATGCATCCCATTGTGTTTAGGCATTCGGTGACTGAGGCACAAGGAGTTCGAAAAGCCTGCATATATGTGTTCTAAAATCCTTACATACATGGTGGAGGCATGAGTGCATCAATTGTGTGCATTGTGTGGAATGTGGAAACTTGTGTCAATAGGTAAACATGATGGAGACCTGTGTATGCATTGACCACCCGTGTTCAGGTGTATGTACATTATACAAGGTTTTAAAGCAGATGTAGTATTACATGATATACTGTTATATTTGGTCCATCTTTACTGTATTTCCAAAATTTTCTTAGTTAAACCTTTTTTTGCATTTGTGCGGACATCTGAAGGAATACAATAGTCATTTTGTGTGTTTGCTTTCTTGTTCTGACTTTACTTAGGCAAACTGAATGATGCACTATTACTTGTAATATACTTAATATAATAGCGAAAATATCTTATGGATGCTGTCCTGGCTTCATTTTTATTTTAAAATGGGTTTGTTTGTCACACAATACACATGTCTGTATAGTGTTATCTGGTTTCCATCATAGTATCAAACATCAAGTTTCTGTTTGCTTAGAGTAATTGATTCTTGTTAAGATTGTTGTTGTTCTGATTAACATTTTTTGCTGAATCAAAATTAACTTGTATGTATTTTAGTGTTGATACTGTATTTGGATTTATTAAAGTTGTTTGTTTCCTAATGTAGAATCACTATGTAAATGAAGTGCAGGTGAAAGGGATCAGTTTTAATTTAAGTGACTTTTGATATAAGTAATTCATATCATCATCACCAATATGAATCGTGTGACCTTGCAGTTACTTGTATGCTTACATGAACGATCATGATTTCCGTTAGACGCAATTTGTTATTGAACTCAGGATGCTTTAAAAAAAATTCTGACTTGGATAGAAACGACAGCTAGTTATGAGTCAAAATACACAATTCCTGACTAACAATCTGCCGATAATATTAATTTATGTATATTGTTCTGCAAATGTGTGTACAGTTTTATGTAGCATATTTTTCCTATTGGCATGGAAACTAGGATTATACATTCTATGATATTACTTCTTCAAACCAGCAATATTGCATAGTTATGATTAGGATTAACGCTAATACTGCAAATTCATGCCTTTTTTAGTAAAGTTTATTAATCAAAACTTCGATGTATCAGAATATGTGGTTTGCTTTGTGTTAATAATTTGAATAGCTACTTGATGATTACTAAGTGAGTATAAGATAGAATATGGACTTCGCTCTGTTGATGTTTATACAATTATACTGTTATATCGATTCGCAAACTTATAAAAGAAACAAAGTAGGTTGAGAAAGTTATTGAAGAACCACTTGCAGACATATCAATAGGTTATTCTTACTATAACATCACGAATAGTTGCAACTCATCACATGGGCATAAATTGGAGTTTCAAAGCGTATTACTGGGATTATGATTCAGAAGATTAGTGACTTGCTTGTTTTATAATGTCATTCTCTCTCTTATAAATGTAGTGTTTTTTTAGCTTGGTCTCTCCATAATTTATCAGATGCATCATTTTTTAATGTTGGCCTATTAGAGTAATTATGATAACATGTGAGTGATCTGATGCCTTTTTTTATAACAGATTAGACTCTTTCTATCTGAGGATTCGCCATCACAAGTTGGACTTGGAGCTCAAGAAAACCTCCAAATAAAGGCTTCATGGCTATTGCATTCAGCTGGAGCCGGCTTCGAGGATCAACTGCCGCCTGGATTTGAAGCAGCTCAATCTGGTGATCAATTGAAGAAAGAACTGTCTCAGATCCCACTCGTGAAATGGCAATGCCCTCTCAGAGTAAGTTACTGTTCAGGCATTTTCTCGTATATTATTAGTGACTGTGTTTAGTTGGATTCGGATATAGCTTTTGGCTCATGTTTTTACTAATTTTAATTAGAGCCCCTTGCGCTATAATCAGAAATGATTTTTTTCCCTCTTTTTGATGGTTGTGTATCATGTACATAGTTTGGACTAAATCCACATTGGCGAGTCGTTTCTGGCGAAGAAAGCAAAGAAGCAGAGGTTCAAAAGCAGCGAGAAATGAGAGTGTTGGAAGCTTATTATCCCCGCCCTTCTGCCATACCTCCATGGTTAGTTTTTGCTCTTTGCAAATATTCTTCATTGGATTTCATGAATTAATTTTTGTTAGGCTGATACTATCTATTTACTTTGTGCAGCCCTTCTGTTTCATCAGAACTGGAAGACTCACATTATGAAGATCATCACATTCCTATAATTCCCATCACTCCCATCGAAGATGAAGATGTGACTTATTCATCATCAGAATCAATGACGGTTTCTAACAATCCTGTAAGCTCACAGCTGCAGGCATTACCTCAAAACTTGGCTCAAGGAATTTCTCAGAAACCTCAAAGCGATGTACTCACTGCTCCGAAATCTGTTAGTGGTAATGAAAAGTCTGCTATTGGGGTTGTACCTGGTGTAGAACCAGATGTAGTTGCGGCTGCCTCTGCTGCCTTTACTGCAATAATGAGAAGCAATGAGCAAGGTAGCTTGATCGATCATGAGTTGCTCATTAAAATCCTCAGCAATCCCAAATTAATTGAAAAATTGGTTACAGATCATGGAACTGGTGCACAGACTGTACCAATGCCAAGTTCGCTGTTAATGAACATGTCAGTCTCACAGCCAGGACCGCCACCTGCCTATATCAGTAGGGTAGAACCTAATACACCCATGTCAGTACCATCTACATCTGGACTGTTTCACCCTGTCACCAATGGCGGGACACCTACGCTGCATCCGTCACCTCCCCCTGGAGCTGTTCAAATTACTACCCCTGCTGTCAACCCCCCTCCGGTGAAGGATATGAACTATTATAAAAGTTTGATACAGCAACATGGAGGAGAAAAACAAGAAGCTCAGGAACATACAATTCCGCAATATGTCAACCACCATCACTTAGGAACTAAAACAGAACCATTACAGAGTTCCAAATTATTGAGGGAACTGAAAACCAAAAACAAGAGGCAATGCATCTACTTCAATAGTTCAAGGGGATGCAAGAATGGAGCCAAGTGTGCGTTCCAGCATGACATGTCGGTTCAACAGCGAAATGGTAGCATGCCTGAAGCACACAGTTCAAAGAGAATGAAATTAGATAGGGAAATAGCAGGAAGAACATGACAGAACATTAGAAGAATTTAAATGTATTAGTTGCAAGCAAAATTTGTTAATGGAAATTGGAAAGCAGTCCGGTTTTATATCCGTGCAGTGATTCCATGTCTTGTTATTTATTTTCTGAATTTTGTTGGTTGTCGTTTTCGTAGAGCTTTGCTTTCCTTGTGATGAAATGTTCTGAGATCAAGAGACTTGACAGAAGACACAGAGGTTCAGTCAGTGTATACATATAAAAGCCTTTTATGTAGTTGAATTGATATTTATAAATCTCAGATCTCAGCGTATTTGATTCATTAGTATTTTGTGGAAGCTGCTGCATAATGGCTTTATAATACTGAAAGAGTGAAAGCCATTATTATTTTGCGGAAGGTCTTTTGTTAGGCATGGAATTGTTGCTCATACTTTCTTGTCCAATTCATGTTAGGCTCATTACCAATTTTGGCAACTTACTGGTGTTGAGAGTTCAACACTTCAACTGAGGATGGAGTATAAGAGCATCTCTGATGGTCTTTTAAATTTGTATGTGAGAAAAAATCTCAAAAACCAACAAAAAATCATCTTCAATGATCTTTTAAATTTAATGAAATCTTAGCATTTTATTAAACTTCTTTTTACATTTGAGAGATCCAGGGAGAGTTTTTTGACTAATTTTGCGAAACTATTAATATCGCGCGATACTGATAATAAATGTACGCCAACTTGGTATGAATTCCGTCCATTTTCTGGCCAACCTTCTTCACTTCTGATACTTCACTTTATTTTTCACTCTTCCTCCATTTTATTTTGCGTTTTCCTCTTGTTCTTGACTATGTCTCAATCTAATCTATGAAAGCCAAAAAGAAAAAGGAAAAAATGACCGAAGTCATAATTAGAGTGTATTCGAAGATTTGACATTATGTAAAGCTTGGTTGGTAATTGGGGAAGATGAATATGTTGGAACCGACCACAGCATTGTAGTCATTTGGAATAGAGTTTATGAATTTTTTGTAAATGATTTTGGAAACGCAACGGACCATAATGGGAAAAAAACAAAACTCCAAACTTATTGAGGAATACTTCAACCAATGTTGATCAAGTGGGGTGTTATTCTTACTCAACTCGGAAGCAATAGGCCAAACAGAATGACTGATCAAAATGTGGTAAGTATTTTGTTTATTTATCCATTTAAATATTTGCAAATTAGAGTACTTATATTATTTGCAAATTAGAGTAATTATTTCATTTTTATTTTTGTAGCATGTTGATGTATGTAGCAATTTCTTAAGAATATTTAAGAATTAATGGAAATGGAACAGTTGATATCTTCTTCTTAAAGATACAACCAACTTTAAAGAAGCTCACAACAAAAAAAAGATATTACTCCAAGATCAACTCGACACAAAAAACGTTCAAGTGATGGAGAACCCAAGGCACCTGGTTTAACGTCCACTCCTTCTATGAATGATGGTGTTGTCGTAGAGATACCAGTAGGGAAGAAAAAGTTGAAAAAAAGTTGAAAGAGAGAAGAAGAAAAGAAAATCAAGATGTCAAAAGTGACTTATCATCATCCAGTGAAGCAATCAACAAACAAGCTTCTCAATTGGAAATAAGAGCTAGTAAAATGGATGATATTGAGTTCAAAAAATTGGGAAAAAATGTGAGATTGAGTTGCAAAACATACAAATGAAGCGTGATTTCTTCAATGTGCAAAAGATAATAGGCTACTTTCAACTTCACTTGATC
Source organism: Aquilegia eximia (assembly GCA_023053565.1). Classification (NCBI taxonomy): domain Eukaryota; kingdom Viridiplantae; phylum Streptophyta; class Magnoliopsida; order Ranunculales; family Ranunculaceae; genus Aquilegia; species Aquilegia eximia. The sequence continues at coordinate 9,416,454 of JALIGU010000010.1, forward strand.
CAATCCCTGCGAAATTTCGTGAGGTGCAGTGGCGGATCCAGTAATTCAAGTTGGGGTGGGCTTGGATGAAAATTCTCTGGGCTTGGGTGTAACTTACATAGGAGTGGGTTGGGTCTTGTAGGTTGGGTAGTATAAGTACTAAAGATTTTTTTGCAAAAATACCCTGGGCTTGAGCCCAGGGAAGCCCTTTCTTAAATCCGCCTCTGGACTGAGGTGTATGGGACTATAGGGCACGACAAGAAGTAGTAGCAGCAAAGTGGAAAGATGAAGCTCAAGGTCTAGCAAGCTATAGGGTGCTGCATGGAAGCTATGGGGTGCCACAACCACAGTATGGGGTGCCGCAAGGAAGCTATGGGGTGCCTCAACCAAGCTATGGGATGCCTCAACCACAGTATTGGGTGCCACAAGGAAGATATGAGGTGCCTCAACCACAATATGGGATGCCTCAACCAAACTTTTGTGATTCCAGCACCACAACCCGATGTAGTTCCACATCCAAGCTTTGAGAGGCTTGCTACCACTCCAGGAAGCTGGTTCAAATGTTGGTGATAGGCACAGCTGATCTAGTGCCAACAATGAAGAGTAGAAAAATAATTTTTAATTATTGTATTTAAATTTTTGTGTTTAAGTAATGCAGTATTTGAATCTTCGTTATTTTAATTAATGTTACTTATCGTGATATAAATTTTTAAGTAATCTACAAACTATTAAATACAAGTAGTTAAATATTCTTTAATTAAATCAAGCAACAAAAAAAAATAAACAACTACATTTAGAGAAAATCTAAACCAATTACTGAATCTAAATGAAGTTGTAAATCAACTTAATCAACTTGTGAATCAACTTAATCAACATGTGAATCACTTCTTAATGTAGAGATAAAAACTTTGAGAATACACCAAAAATCTTCCCAATCAAACCAAATTCCATGACTATTTTTAAAAATAGTCAAGGCTTCTGAAATACGATCATCATCTTATTTTAATTAATGTTACTTATCGTAATATAAATTTGTAAGTAATCTACAAACTATTAAATACAAGTAGTCAAATATTCTTTAATTAATCGAGCAACAATAACAAACCAACTACATTTAGAGAAAATCTAAACCAACTCCTGAATCTAAATCAAGTTGTAAATCAACTTAATCAACTTGTGAACCAACTTGTGAATCACTTCTTAATGTAGAGATAAAATCTTTGAAAATACACCAACAATCTTCCCAATCAAACCAAATTCCATGACTATTTTTAAAAATAGTTAAAGCTTCTGAAATACGATCATCTTCTGTCTTGAGAACTTTGTAACGTTCAAGATTGATAAACCATTATATCCTAAAAATTGATGATATTGGTTTTGTTGATATCAAACCGTGTACGAATTGCTTTCATAGATCGTTTACTCAAACGAACTTCCAATTCACCCACTTTTGATGGACTCCAAAATATTGTTTGTGTTTCATATATTTGTCTTTGTGTTTGCTTCCAAGCATTACATATATATTCCAAGATAAAGATGGACTATTTGTACTTTCTTGCCAGTTTGAAACATGAACTTAATTAAAAAAATATTAACTTAATTAAAGAAAATATTAACTCAATTAAAAAGTGCATCAACTGAATAAAAAATACATTAACTTAATCAAAATTACAACTTACTAAAAGAATTAAGAAAATACTAATTATCATCTTCGTCTACAAGATCTCCACTTCTATTCCATAAGTGTTGGATGAGATCATTCTTCAAATTACAATGAGTGTTTGTAGATTGCAACAACTCCATTCAAGTGTTAAGACGCGCTATTATAGCTATTATATTACCCCTTATCTGAACATCATGATCAGTAAGCTCATAGTCAGGAATGTATTGTCGAATGTTATCTCCACGCTCATTATCTATAATCACGTTGTGTAACAATACAAGCTCTCATAACATTTCCCATTATTGCCTCCTTCCAAAATAGACAAGGTTTTGCAAGAACATGTCATCGAGCCTTTAAAACTCCAAATGCTCGTTTTATATCCTTACACGATGATCCTTGTTTCGTGATAGAATACTTCTCTTTTGCCTCATTAGGATTTTTTTTAGATTTAATAAAAGTAGCCCACGTTGGATATATCCCATCAGACAAATAATAACCCATATTGTAAAGGTTACCATTTACCTCAAAATTGACATTCGGCATGTGTCCGTTGATTAATCGTTGAATTTAGGAGAACAATCCAACACGTTCGACATGTGTCCATTGATTAATTGTTGTGGGACCCTGACATGCTAAAAAAATATCCAAAGATATCTTGTTGCTACAACGTCTACAACAAGTGTCGGTTCTTTGTGATGAACATATGGGCTCCACGCCAACTAGATGGACAATTCTTCCATACCCAATGAGTGCAGTTTATACTAACAAGACACCCAGGTAATCCACACACAAATGATTCTTCAAGAATGAGCTCAAGATCAACTTTATTAGGGGAACACAAGTACTTGTATCCAAAAAAATCAAACACAGTTTCACAAAAACTCTGCAAAGCATCAATAGTTGTAGACTTTCCTAACTTACAACAATCATCTTGAGAATCTGTAACACCCAGCAAAATAATAATAATAATTATTCATAATATATTGATATGATTGGGATGTTTGATTTTTAATGTGTAATTTTGTAATTGTATGTAAAGAATAATTGGGGATATGTGATTGTTTGTTGATCGATATGCATGATGGAGAAAACATGATCACCAGATCATTTGTAATTTGCTGACTCTTCACTTTAGTAAACAGATGGCAAATTAAGAAACAAAATTTGCTCTACAGAGGACACGAAGACAAAAGAAAGGTGGTGAAGGAGAAGAGATATCTTCATTCTTGGAAGATAAGAGGGGGGGGGGGGGGGGGGGGTGGATCGTCTCGTTGGGGGTTATGAGATTCAGACTAAGTTAATAATTGAATTAGCTATATGATGGCTGATTTTCTCTCATTCAATTTGGACCTTGGGATTCCTATGAGCTAATGGCGTGGAAATCTAGTATAACCACAAGTTATCGTGCGACCTTGCCGAGTTACTGTTGGGTAATATGCTAGTAATAGGCTACTGCTCATGTATAAAACTAAGTAAAAACAGAATAAAATAAAGTATGCAAACCAGAAAGGAAAGTAAGGACTGTATGAATTGATCGAGTCGAGAAATATCTCTGTCCTTAAGACATAATTTGCCCCAACAGGTGTTGTATGGGTTTTATGCAAACTGTCTCCCAAGATACAACGATCACTACCTTCGTCATGTAGCAGCACTTCAAACAAAATGAAGACGGCGAACCAGTTCAGTGATGTAACTCTCTCAAGGACATAGACACAATGAATGAAAAAAAATGAGTATGAGGTTTTTGGAATGAATGAATGATGCAGACACTGACCACTTATTTATAGCAAGGAAAAATTCAGTGAACAGACACTTGGGTCGAACTAGTTCATTGAACAGACACACCTAATCAATGAAAGGACACACCTATTTGGGTCGAAAAGACACTGGGCTTGAAACAGTTTCATCAAGGGACACAGCTATTGGGCTCGAAATAGTTTCATGAAAGGTCACACTTATTGGGCCGAACCAGTAGCAAACCGGTTGGGAATGGGTGTACATCTATTGGGATTTAAGTTCAATAAACCTTTCAACAAAAAGATTATGTTGGATCACCAAGACCGAGCCTAGCCGAGCCCGGGTCGGGTCGGGTCGGACGGACGACGCACGTGTGTTTTTCAAGTACAAGCCCATGTAAGGTTCCGCGCAACGTGCGAAAACATTGTAACCCCAAGGGCCACGCCCTTATTGTACAAGAGTAGTTTATTAAGAGCAAACCTTATCTACATGGGTCAAATGTGGGACTATCACATTTTTCTTGCTTTGTCTCAAGTTGTACCACTTACATAGACAACTTGGGACGTCAATTTCTCATTCAATATGAAACCGTTTTGGACGTATGGATACTGTACTCGGAATGAGGATTCCATAGATACCAAGGTCTCGCTCAACGGAGCTCTAGAACATGATGAAATGTTCTGCCAAAGACCTTGTCAGATTTCTGTCAGATTTCTGACAGAATCTGCTGAACAGTTTTCAACAGTTACTTATAGTTGTGTGAGCTATCTAGTTTTCTCTATCCGAAATTTATTCATATGAATCGACACAAATGGTAATAAGGTATGGATTCTACATATCTCGGTTTACTTGGCAATGATTCAAGCTAGTTAAGTATAATCTCTCGATTATTTGATTTTCCATCGTAGAGTTTGCATATAAAAAACAAATATATATATTGAAGGAACTGTTTAGTTGATACAATACTTGTTGGATGTTTATGCTTATGTATAGTTCAAGTGTTAGACAATTACCAATCACATATCGCCCACTTTTTGCATAAATGAATGGACATTGAAAATTTATTGTTTATGGTATTACTATAAATTACATTCTGAGCAAATATCTTACGTTGGGCGTTGGAGTGTCTTTTACAGGGACGAACATGTTTCCCCTTGTAAATGAGGCTATTACACATCAATCCTTTGCTTGGAGAAATATTTCTTTTGATGGAAGCCCCGAGTTGGACATTTTGCGTTGTAGTCGTATTGAGATTTAATCGGTTATCTTCTTGTATAATTATTGTATATATGATTGATTAACAGTAAATCTTGGGAAATGATGATATCTGATTTGTTTTCGCATTCTCGTTTAATTGCTTCGAAATCATTTCAATAATTATAGTTGTGTCGCTTGTTAAATTGTGATATTTTTGTTTATAATTAATTGCATCCCTCAGAATGGATTTTAGGATTTTTGGGGTGTGACAGAATCTGCAATGGTACCATAACTTATCATACGAAGTGCAGTTGTCATCTTCAACTTTAGAGGTATACTAGGCTTTCCTGCTCCATCAACCATGTGATCCCATCTACGATTACGCTGACGAAGACCTTCTAAAATTCGTACAAACAATCTTCTGCTCATTTGAAATGTACGATGAAAGTCATCGTCCGAATGGATAAAATTTGGGGCAAAGTATCTCGCTCCAGTTGCCAAACCAAGGTCTTTGAGTCGTCATTTGTTTATTCTACCAAACTGAGAACCTCTATGTAGACCTTTGTAACCCAAGCAACGGAGGTTGTGATGCACATTTTGATTATGAACTCGAACACACGGTATCACTGCGGCAGTTAATTCTTCTACTTCTTCTTCGGAACGATCCATACCTGATGATGACGAAGAACTTGAAGTTTGAAGAATCATATTTACTTTTGCTTCATAAGCATCTATTGGATCTAATTCTATAGAGTTTTAAGTGGAAGGAGTAGAAGAACAAGAAAAGAATTGCTAGAGAATTTGCTAGAGAATATATGTATTATGGTGAGAAGGGTCGTAATTATAGTGTAATTCAAAATTTTGACTGTTGGAGTGCCATCTGGCGCGTAATTACCAATATTGTGCGTAGTTATCAATATCGCACATAATTACAAATATCACGCACGTTTAACAGTGTTGCGGACATTTAATAGTTCTACGCAATTGATGAATTTTTAAGAGACCATTGGTGATGGCAAAAAGGGGTCTCTTACATTTGTAAAAGCATCCTACTTGGCATCTTAAATTTAAGAGACCATCAAAGATGCTCTAAGAAGTGAGGGTCAGTGAAACAAAAATTAAAAATATTTTTAAATTTCCATCTAAAACAAAAATGAAAATGTGAAACAAAGGGATGATTCCTCCCTCATACTAGATTTCAAAGTTTGGATACCAGGAAAAAAAACTATAAAGAGATATGACTCTAAATATAGGATGATCTATAAACTTTAAAATGGACAATCTATAAACCCTAAACAACAATGTTGTGGAATTGGTATCCATGAAACTCTAGACGGACAATCTATAAACCTTAATCGGACAATGTAGGTTTATAGATTATTATCGTTTAGGGTTTATAGATGGTCCGTTTAGTGATTCATCGGCCACAGCTAGGAGAAAAGGAGCTCCCATAGAAATAGAAAGCCCAAGGAAGATAACTTTGAGCAGGAATCAAAACAAACAAAGAGTCCAATATTTGGGTCCAAAATAAAGTCCAAAACAGAGTTCACTAAAGAGTAAAGAAGAGGAAAGTGTGAAGACGAGAAGTTGAGAAAGAAAACTTTTTTTGTTCAAATCAAAGCTATTGGTGGTGGATTCAATTCAAGCTCGGGTAATCTCTCGTTCATCCCCATTTTTTGGTTTTGAATTAAATATTGATTAGGAATTGGGTTATGTGTATATGTTTAATTTTAATCAAGAAAATAATGCAAAAAATTGAACATTTTTCATGAATTGTTTCTGTTGGGGTTTGTTTTTTAAGTTTGTTGTTGTTTGTATTATCATTGGTTGATTTAGCTTAATGATGAAATATATATTGCGCAGTTTTTCTAGTCTGTAACCAAAATTTGAATCACAAACAATTCATTGGTTAGCTAGGACATTCTTATCTGTTGGCATTTGAAAATCTTAAACTTAACTAACAATCTAAAGGACAGACCGCATGTTTTTATCAAATGTAAGTATATTCCATACATAGAGCTTCTTTGATTTTGTGTGGTAATATTTCTGAAAACTGGGAGCGAGAATTGAAATTGGGTATCTTGTCAGGGAATTGATAAAACCAGTTTTGAGAGCCATTTTCTTAGTAATCTCTCCTTTTCTACCTACATGCATATGTTCTAGAAGTGGCATTCAACAACAAAATTACATCCACTTGTTACTATAACAACCCAGACTGCCTTTGTGCGTTAGGGTTTTGGTTTTGGCCTTTGGGTTTTCACGGTTGGCAGAGATAAAAGTTTGCTAACCAATCAAAAGAGATATACAAGATAGGATGGCTTAGAGCATAATTATAATTTTCTTTTGAATAAATTTTAACTTTTATTGATTGATGAAAGTAGGAGAGGACCATATAACAGAGAATGAAGGATTATTTCACTCTACAAGTACACAGACAAAAAAAAAAAAAGAAAACGAAAAAAACGTGGACTCGCCCAATACAAGAGTGTCCATGAACCTCTTAGGTATTCAACTGTTGATCCCATTGAAAACCACTAAACCAGGTATTGAAAAGTGCAGTTCTTCCTCTCCTGTAAGTCAGGTATATGCCTATCCTGTCACAAGGAGTGCCTCTGACTTGCATGCGAGTTAGTATAAGGTATGAGTCTTGTCTTTAAACACCATAATGGATTATGGATGTGATCATTTATCTAGTTCAAGTGTTCAACTGCTTAGTGGACCAAATAGTGATCTTTTCAGAGTGATTAGTTGACTAGTGGGCCAAGCAGTGATCTTAATAGAGTGATTAGTTGACTAAACATTCATCTTCTCAGAGTGATTAGTTAACTAATCATTCATATTGTCAGAGTGATTACTTGATTCATTCATCTTGTTCGGGTGATTAGTTTGCTAATCATTCGGAAAATTTAAACTACACAGGTCATTTGTTAATATAATTACTTGGATGTTGTTTTAAGTGTGCATTTGTTTATTAACTAATCCAATTCAGTGGAATTCAGTTCTTTAGCAAACTTTCATGATTTTTGCACTAGTTACTATTCCATTCTCCACTTCTAGCAGTCATCTTTACCGATTGATTTGTAGCATACAGTCTGGTGGAGCTTTATCCTATGTTTTTTTTTCTTTTGATGGTGGTTTTGATGGAAAGGAAGAAATTCTTTTAGTCTTTACCATGATTTTTCCTCAATTTGATGTCGAAAATAAAAATTTTGTTGTCGATATTTGAATTGGTCTAGGGTTTGGAAGAGTCAAGTGGGTGCAAAGAATAAAAAAGAAGTGTTTTCTGTTTTGCAATCCGTAGTTTTTATTTTTTACAGTAAAACAATGGGTTTTATTGATGGATGTGGTTGAGGAGATCACACCAACTCCCAACAAGCAAGAACATCAGTTAAGTGAATTCTAGAGACTTCCCTGTAGTTTCCTCCACGAGAGTCCACCCTCTTAAAGCTTCGAAAATTCGAACACAGCACCTTGAATACATCTCCAGAGGTGAAAAAGGATTCCAACGAATTCAATAATTCGTATTTTTGTTCTGCGACTTTGAGTTTTGAATAGGGGGTAATATGTCTTTTGACTAGTAAGACTGTAAGAGTGGGTTCGACGAACTCTATGGAGGCCTATAGGCTAGAAAGTAAAATTTGAAGTTGATATTCCTTAAAAATTATCATATCTGCCAACCTGGACCTCTACTCTGTCTGTAATAAACTAAATATCGAAGTTTGACGTGGAACACTTGGTCAAACACCTAAGGGTAGCAGACCAAACCCAAACTTGCAAAAACCTTAACATGCCACCTAGGGTATAGCTACCATCTTACGCTTGGAAAACCCAGAAATGCATCCATATTTGGTTGGCTTTGGTATTAAGTTACCAAGTTTAACATTTTATGTAAAAATCCAACTTCGTCACTGGTCATTCTTTCAAGTGTCTAAGGTCGGACTGATAAAATCCAGACTTGCAAAAAGCCAATGCATGTATGGACCCTGTGAAGTGATCCATTTTTTAGTTTTTTGTTGTTGTTGTAATACTAGAATCCCAACAAGCTTGGTCCGGCATGTAGCCACTGCCGCATCCAGCTGTCACCTGTCAAACACAACTTGTTTAGTTGTTCGGATACAGTTCCAATTGGTCCATTAAACTAAAGCCTGAAATAGTCAGTATGCCAGGTAAAAGATTACGTTATACAGCGTCAGGATCAATGGACTAGTTAAACACTAGAAGATATTCTTGCGAAATCCCTCCGAGTGGTGGCGGAGACTGTAAATCACTGAGATTTGTTACTATATATAATTATATTGTGTGATATTATTATATACAGTTGTTGCCTTGTATAGGCTTGTACAGATCTATATATTGACCTCATAAGAGACGAATATATTATTAAGTAATCTAAACCTAAATCTTACATGGTTTATATCCTATCTCGTTTGATTCCATTACTCCCAAAGCTCTTACTGCTGTTTCGTTTCAGTTATGGCATAATCGACTTGGTCATCCAAGTGCCAATGTTATTTCTTATTTAGGAAGCAATAACTTGTTAAGTTCGAATTTTCATCTCAAACAAGATTTTTGTAAGGGTTGTGCTTTGGGTAAATCCACACACCTTTCTTTCTCTAGTAATAATGAAATAAAAACCCAATTTCCATTCTTTCTTGTGCATTCTGATGTGTAGATGTTGCCTGTCTCCTCTGTTTTTGGCTTTCGCTATTATGTTTTGTTTACAGATGATTTCACACGATATTCTTGGATTTATCCTATGCGTCACAAAAATGAAGTTTTCACTCATTTTGAAACCTTTGTTAATAGTGTTAGGAATCTATTTAACTGCACTATTAAATATTTTCAAAGTGATGGAGGTGGTGAATATGTTAACCACTCCTTTGCAGATTTTTGTCGTCGTTTGGGTATTCATCATAGACTCTCGTGTCCTTATACACCAGAACAGAACGGGCTTGCAGAACGTAAGCACCGCCACATAGCTGACATGGCTCGCACACTTTAGCTGCCTCTCAAGTCCCTCTCAACCTATAGGTTGAAGCGGTTTCCACTGCAGTTTACCTCATTAACCGCCTTCCCACTCCTCGTCTTAAGTGGGCCTCCCCATTCACACGTTTGTTTGGTCGAACTCCTACCTATACTACGCTTCGTACCTTTGGTTGTGCGTGCTACCCGCACTTAGGGGATTATATCACTAACAAAATGTTGCCAAGATCTGTTGAATGTGTTTTTCTAGGAGTGCACAACATAAGGGGTACATGTGCCTTCATATTGAAACAACCAGAATATATGTTTCTCGTCATGTCAGATTTGATGAGTTGACATTCCCATTTGCCAAGCGAATTCAGGCTCCTTCACTCACTACCTCTGAGTATGTTACATTGGATTTTGTTCCTGTTGTGACACCGTCTATTTCTGATTTTGAGAAGGCGAATTCTAGTGATGTTGCACCATCTATTCCATCAGGTCATACTGATCGTTTCTATGGGCGTACTTACCAGCGCTCACGTGCTCCTCATGTTGCTCCACATGTTGCTCCACATGGACATGATTCATCTACAGAGAACGTTATTTCCTCGGGTAATCCAATCAACTCCATCAATTCTAGCACTACCACTTAGCCCACTCCTTCGGTGAATACAGATGGTTCTACTCATTCAGTTGCTTCAGATGGTCCATCTTCACTTGTAGACACTTCAGAAAATATCCCTTCTTCCTCAGTTCCCAATGTCTTGCCATCACCTCCGAAGTCGTCTGGCACTCACTCTTATGGTACTCGATCCAAGGATGGTACTTTGCGTTCTATAGAACGCACAGATGGAACAATTCGTTATCCTCTCCCTAAAGCACTTGCAGCCCAACTATCTGCTATTCCAGATGAGCCTACATGCTACTCTCAGGTTGTTAAGTCCCCTGAATGGCGTGCTGCCATGACTGACGAGTTTAATGCCTTGCTTAAAAATCAAACATGGGATCTAGTACCTCCTTCTACCGCACAAAACATGGTTGGTTGTAAATGGGTGTTCAAGATGAAACGCAAATCAAATGGTTCTATTGAGCGATACAAGGCTCGTTTGGTAGCCAAGGGTTTTCATCAACAACCGGGGCTTGACTATGATGAGACTTTCAGCCCTGTTGTTAAACCTGCAACCATACGTACTGTTCTTAGTCTTGCTACATCTTTTTGTTGGCCCCTTCGACAACTTGATGTGAAAAGTGCCTTCCTCCAAGGCCATCTCTCACAGACTGTATTCATGACTCAACCACCAGGTTTTATTGACCCACAATATCCACATCATGTATGCCGACTTCGTAAAGCTATCTATGGTCTTAAGCAGGCTCCACGAGCATGGTTTACGCGATTTGGTAGTTTCTTGGTTCAGTTTGGATTCTCTCAAAGTCGTGCTGATGACTCCATGTTTACGTACAGGACTGGCACCCAGCTCATGATCCTTCTAGTGTATGTTGACGATATTGTGTTAACTGGTAACACACCTTCTCTCATTTCAACATTCATCTCTATCCTTGCTAAGGAGTTTGAAATCAGAGATCTTGGTTTACTTCACTATTTTCTTGGTATTGAGGTGTCTTCTCTACGTTCGGGTCTTCATCTATCTCAAGCTAAGTATGCTCTAGCAGAGGTGAAAAAATCGAATTTGCCGCCCGGATATTCACGAAATATTCCGTTTTTTGGCTATTCGGATCGGTACGACATATAAACGAAATTTAAAACACCCCATGCCGTTCGGAATTTATCGGATATTCGCGAAATATTCGGCAGAAACCTAAATTTACGAAATTTACGACATTTTCGATTACGAAATTAACACATTTATTTTTAATTCCCCCTGAACTAGAATTTTCGATGAGATTATCAAAAAAAGGTGCAAAAGGCACTAGATGTTTGGAAACTTTCGCGACGAACTTCATGGCCCTCTCAATTGATATAATATAAAGAAAGTTAAATTTCATCGATCATTTTCCCGCTCAATTGAAAGTAACAATTAATGCTTCTAAGGTTATTGCAAGTTAAAATGTAGGAAGGAATGCATGTGTCATAAGATTATTGAATGAGTTCTGTATTTTCTATAACTATCCTCATTGTAGAGCAATATATCAGAAAGAAACGAAAAAAAAAAGCACGCCCATGCCAAAGTGAAGTCCTCTCTCACTTTTATGAAGTTTTCATTCACTTGTTGTCTGTTTGTATCTAAGGTTTGTTTTTGTCTGGTAAATAATTGGTATCGAATTGGTTTTTCATACATAATTGGTTTGCTTTTGTGTAGGACCAGTGGACCTTGCAAGTTACCTTTTTGTCTCCCCACATTAATAATTCTTCTGAACAATAATTGGTCTTTGCATACACATTCTTGTTTTTCATCTATAAATGTTGTGATTCACTAAGAGAGCGCACCTCAGAAGCGATTCATTTTACGGGGGAGTCTCAATTTCTTTTTGCCACCAAGATGAAGACCATGCTGCATGGCAACAACCAAGAGAAGGAAAACGACCTCGACAGAAAAGACCGCATCCTAGAACGGAAACAAAATCATCTAGGGTATCTTCCCAAGGTTCATGGAACATTCTTGACCAGTTTTCTTCCCAAGGTTCGTGGAACATCCCTTATTCTCAAAGCAACATCCAACCTACCTATGTTTACCCTCATTTTTCTTATAGTAACATGGGAACCTCCCAAAGTGATGATTCCAGTGTACCATCCTACCAAACCCAACCAGATTTCAGTGGTTCTTGGTTTCCTAATATAGGGAGTTGGTTGGCCCCAATGACAAGTGGGTCGGACGTGCAGTCAGCCGATACATTAATGCCGGTTCAACAATACTCGAGATTTCCTATCTTTGAATCATTTGCTCCGTATTGTATGGATCAAGATGCATATGATATGCATATTGACCAATTCAGGTCGTACGAGCAAACAATGTCATGGGAATATTACTGTACTAAGTTCATCCCCACACGTATGCGACTCGAAGCTCATCGGTTTGACATGGGGCGTCTATCATTCTGGGGTTAACATGTCTTTTACTTTGATTATTAAAATAAAACTATGGGTTGAGTTGTAATGAGGTTGTTTGTGTTTAGTTCTTGTATTAGAAACATAAAAAAGTTTTATGAATATCCCCCCGATATTTACGATTTTTTCACTTATGAGTAAAACTATCTTGTGTAATAGTTCCGCCTTAGCTTCCTTGTATGATTTGCCGTGTGTTTAATTTGTAATGTATGTTTTTCTTTTAATTATAAGTTTATATATTGAAATGAGAAGAAAAACACGAAAATGCAGAAAACCTCCCAATTTTCCGAATTTTTCGCGAATATTCGCGAATATCCGCGAAATATTCCGAAAAATTGGAATTTACCAAAACTCCCATATCCGACATGGGAGGTCGGATATTCGCGGAATATATCGTTTTTTGGGAGGTCGGATATCCGCGTTTAAACGACATTTTCACCTATGTGCTCTAGACCTTCTTAACCGTGGCAATATGACCCACTGCAGACCATGTAGCACTCCGCTGAGTGCTAAGTCCCAGCTTTCAGCTTCTGATGGTACCCCCTCCCTGATCCTTCTGAATATCGTCAGCTAGTCGGTTCTTTGCAATACTTGACGCTTACTCGGCAGGACATCTCTTATGCAGTATATCATGTTGCTCAGTTTATGAGTGCTCCTCGCTCTGATCATCTTATTGCAGTTAAGCGTATATTGCGATATATCAAAGGAACCTTAGATTTTGGATTGCTATTTCGCCCATCCCGAGGTCCCTTATCACTCTATGCCTATTTAGATGCAGATTGGGCTGGTTACCCTGACACTAGACGTTCTACCACAGGCTTTTGTGTGTTCTTGGGTCCTAATCTTATTTCTTGGATAGCTAAGAAACAACCGACTGTTTCTCGTTCAAGCGCTGAGTCAGAGTATCGTGCCCTTGCTCATGTGTGTGCTGATACTATTTGGGTTTCTCATCTACTTTCAGACCTCCAAGTGCCCATCTCGAAGCCTATCACTCTATATTGTGATAATCTTAGCACCTACATACATGGCATCGAATCCTGTTTTTCATACACGCACCAAGCACATAGAGTTGGACTATCACTTTGTTCGGGAACGTGTAGCTTCTGGCACTCACCGAGTTCAGTTTCTTCCTTCTATTGATCAGACTGTTGATCTTTTCACCAAGGGTCTCCACAAACATCGATTTCAGCTATTGCGCTCCAAACTTGTTCTTCAAAGACCGCCAAGTTTGCGGGGGAGTGTAAATCACTGAGATTTGTTACTATATATAATTATATTGTGTGATATTATTGTATACAGTTGTTGCCTTGTATAGGCTTGTACAGATCGATATATTGACCTCATAAGAGAAGAATATATTATTAAGTTCTCTAAACCTAAATCTTACAGAGACATAACAATAAGTTCAACATTGAAAGCATTGTGCATAGGGGTAACTGTAAATGACAATATGATTGTACCAAAGATTATATATGCACCTTCTGGGTAAAGCGTTGACGGAAAACCTAGTGAGTGATGTTAGAGGATCTCTAAGATTTCCTCACCTCTTCTCTCACATTTAAGAAGAAATCTCCACCTCATTCAGGACTACGTTATATTGTAGCAAGGCCTGCCAATAGCATAGGCATAATGGAAAGAAGACTCTTAGTACTGGTTCATCCCCAGTAGTGCAGCTTCCATTGCTTTTCTTCTTGCGATAATAAGACTTGACCTAGCGAGCCAAAACATGGCTCCACCCAACCCTATTTTCCTCCATCTTCGAGGTAACATAGGCCGTTCAACACATCACAATTGTCGAGATGAGCCAGTGTAAGAGTTTAACTGATTTGATATTTTTTATAGCAAGTTCATCATCAATGAGTTTAACTGATTCAACATTTTATTAGATATCAAGATTTTCAAGTTGGGCAAGTTTACAGTTTATATTGTAACTTGGGAATTGTTGTATGTAGATTTATTAAAATTGGTTGTTTATTTGTTTATCTTAGCTTTAACATTTGTTTTCATTTTGTTTGGAGTCCGGTTTGAGTTTGATTGGCTTTTACCTTTGTTGTAATATGGTTTGGGTTTTAGAAAACATGTTTGAATTTGGGTTCAGGATTAGCTACCCTCTCTTGTTCAAGTTTGACGCCAATTGTAAAAAATCGGGTGGGGTTATCTGGAATAACCTCGGGTTTGGGTGAATGAAATACCTGCGTTGGCTCGAGTTTGAACTCAGATGAAACTCTCAAGATTAGGGTTCAAGTTTGGGTAGATCAAGCCCGCCTTGAACCCAACCTTCCTTAAAATGAATTGTGCATTACTGAAGAGTACTTTAGTAAAGCATATTTATAAAGCGATTGGGTGAGTACAACAACTTTTAAGGGGTGTAACACTCCACTCCCAAACCCTTACACTATCATTTCACTTGGCTAAGAGTAGTAATAGCTATGCCAAAGGATTATGGCGGTCCAATCTTTTTACGGATTCAATCCAACGCAACACTGATGATACAAGCATAATTAATCAAGGGTGTGCATGCCTAACTATTATTCTCAAATCCATTTTGGAAAATTTTCTATTTCACTTTTTGTTGGGGGTGAACAAATCGTGATCATTGTAGAAAACAACACAAAATGTTACAAACATTGAGTTTTCAGTCAGTTACTGACATTTCTGTTTTCAGCTCTAGGAACACACAAAAAGGAGCAAAAGTGCGACAATGTTGAAGTTCTTGTCAAAGGTGAAGATTGAGTTTAATGCACTAGACCCACGCACTGCTGTGTGCATGGAGTTTCTTGCCCATTGTAATGCAAGGAAAGCAAAAGAGTCAAACCCCACGTGTCAGCTGCAGGTTAAGCGAAGGACAGATGATCATCCCCCAGAGATCAAAGTCACATTTGTCAATGGAGCCGAAGAAGTGTTCGATGCCACCACTATATCTGCTAAAAATATAAGGCAGATGATTCTGGAGAAGGGGGAGCACATAGAGACTGAACAAATGTTCCGTGACAATAATGAAACTTGGCCTGTCATAATCCCTCAAGAGGAGCTGTACCAGAGTTTTCCTTTAACCAAGGTGCTTTCTCCTTTCTTTCTATTAACCAAATAGTTCAGCAACTCATTTTTACGAACAACTGATGCACACTTAGGGGTCTTCTCTTGTATTTACCATTGCATGCTAGTTATTGTCAATCCATTTTGTTGAATGGCTGGTGGATTCTTTCAACTTTGTTCAACATTTCTGCAAGTTGGTTCGAGTCTTTAAAAGTTACAAAAGGCTGATATTGGTCGCACCCACCAAATTAGTCCCCATAACCCAACCTCCAAAATAAACTAACAATAAAAAGACAAATTCATGTGTTATACCTATATTGCTCTTATTTTATTTTATTCCAAAATAAACCAAAAATGAAGTAGGTCTAGTGAAAAGGTCCCATCAAATGAAGTTGCCATTAATATACTATGTCTTTTGTAGCAATGACATCGTGTTTGAAAATTATTCCCTTTTTTGGCTGTGGCACTTAAACAAATTTTAAACATCATACCACTAGTCATTACATTTAGTCTCCAAGATTTTACACAAGCCTCGTGTCAACTTCACTGTCATATAAATAGCTCTTCTTATACAACTTTGAAGTGGGATAGGTTCTGCATTCCCTCAGAAGTGGGGTGTGGTGGATGTGCGGTGTATTGAAAAAGTAATTGAGGCATCTTTTTTTTTTTTTTTTGATAAGCAAAATCTTATTAAAATTGGAAAAGAATTACAGCCTAAGACATAAGACATGCCAGAGGTGTGTGACACCGATCTGGGAGCTGTCCCAGCAGTCCATTACAGAGAAAAGAAAACTCAATCTTAAGAAGTTAGCTGTACGCGCCAGTGGATATGACACTTAGGCGATGCAGAAGAAATTCCATTGAAGCAGGTCATCCTTGGCAGGTAATTGAGTGTATCAATAAAGGCTTCTATTAGGATTAGGGTAATTGAGTGTTCAACAATGTGATTCTGTGTGTGAGAGTGTGTCAGGATTTTTTTTATGTGACCCATTTTCTTTTAGTCTAGGGTTTTAATCCCAATATTTGATGGAATGGGAGTGTGTTTCTTGTTTAATTGCTTCAGCTTTACATCATTGGTATCAAAGAGTGAGGCTTTTAGACTTTCAAGTTCTCAAAAATTCTACATTTCTGACTAAAAGTTCTGTTTTTTTTAAGCAAACTCCTCAAAAAGTGGAAGCGATTAAACAAGAAACACAATAATTCATTCAAAGATTGGGATTAAAACCGTAGATTCAAAGAAAAGTGATCATGTAAAAAACCCTAACACGCTCCAATGAATTCATCTGAAAATATCTAAACCGTTTTGGAGATCTATTGAAAATATACGTTTGGAACATTTTTGTACAATTGCAAGGGAAAACAAGAATGACGAGCTAACACAAAGCAGTTATGGACAGATATCAAACACACTTTGCATTTTGTTTTTGGTGAGTTTAGCCTTACTCCTGTAGAATTTTCCATGCTATTGGCTTAACATTGGGGCTACAGAATTAGAGGCAAAGATCATGAGGAAGAATTTAGCTGATATGACACCATTTAACAAAGCATATTGGTTAAATTAGAAACAGGTCTTGGTTGCCAATTTAGAGGCTGAGAGCAGCAAGTAAGTAGAGGCAGAAGCAATGTCCGTAAACTGTTTTCACCGAACAAGCAATGCCGGTAAACTGTTTGCACTGAACAACTACAGTGACTATAATGGCACACTTATCAGCAAATAACTGAAGATTGATCACTTGCTGTTCGATAAACTGTTAGAATTATACAGTGGTGGGTGTAAAGCACATCCATATAAGCATATGTTGATTCAGATTGCAAGGTTCATATACTGCTAAACCCATGTTTACTAGCCTCATACTTTCAGCTGATCCTGCTGAAAAGTGTCCACTTCACTGCCCTTTACACAACTAATTAAGGTTTTTGATACATACCCTGATCTCATTGTCACTATCAAGGGGTGTTCAAACTTCTGTTAAAAAGTTGTTGCTGTAAATTTTCTGATAGTTTGTCGGCAGTAAGTTATATTTTTCAAAGAAGTAGCAGTGGAGAGCTGCATTTTAAACATCAATTAATTAATTTTTACATTTGTGCAGATAGTACATTATGGATGCAGTAGTAAACTATGGATTTCATGGGGATAACTTGATGTATATGTTGTTGTTTTAGTGTTTTCTTGACTTAGGTTTGAGAATCTGTTGTATATGTTGTTGTTTTCTAAAAGATTACCATGAAATGTCCCCCAAATTATCTAGGGTAAGGTTTGATTCAATTTCAGCCTTGTTAAAAAAGTGCATGCACAAACTTTCCACACTAACAGTTCATTGCAATACTGTATTATTGCCCCACTTTGTTCGGTACATATTTCATATTTTCATTGTAACCCTGGATTATTTATTGCTTGATGGCAAGAGAAAATTCAGTAGGCCTAAGTTTTTAACCATTGTGGATGCCACAATCGCCTTTAACGATGATCCTTAAAGTAAGCTAATGTGGCATGTTAGAGGGAGCTTTAAATCATTCATTTTGTTTATTTAGCAACTCAGGTGTTTTACTAATCTATCGGTAGTGATATCTGAAATGTACTGGCAAAATGGTCCGGAAATGTAAGCAAATTGGTTAAACTTAATTCTATCATTGATAATTTTCTATCATCAGTTCCTGTTGGAATCAATTGTATCAGATTTGCTTCTACATTCAATACTGTGTACATGTTCAATTATAGATTAATAATTTTCTATCACTTACTAGTTCAAGTCATCAATGGTCTCTCATTTTTCAGGCAAAGAAGACAGAAGAGAGAAAGCAGTGACTCTGACCTGCTGTGCATGTTGGCCTGAAGTTCATTAATGGTAGACAAAAAGCAGATCAATGCAGATATAATTTAGGCAAGAGTTTGCATATGAATGGAGTCGTACCTTATGTTGGGATTTGAGTTTGGATTGAGTAACGTAAACATGGATGGAAGTATTAACATTAATGCTTTGAACTTGACATATCATTTTTCTGGCTAGTCATTGGGTTAGTATAATATATTCAGTTTGCTTCAGTTATCAAAAGCTATTTTTCTGGAAATTGTCCTTCACAAAATCCCAGCTTATTTGGTACAAGCTGAACCAGGTCCTCATCTCTCTGGTATATTTATTACTTAGCCTTGAGTTTGTTGTTGAAATGCTGAAGTATGTTCTTTGAAGTGTCGTCTTGCTACTGCATCATGGTACAGTGAACCTATCTGAATGCACACCTTTGGGACCAAGAATTTTTTTTGTTTATGCAATGTGAAACTTTTTTGTAA
The DNA here is from genome assembly GCA_023053565.1 of Aquilegia eximia. Classification (NCBI taxonomy): domain Eukaryota; kingdom Viridiplantae; phylum Streptophyta; class Magnoliopsida; order Ranunculales; family Ranunculaceae; genus Aquilegia; species Aquilegia eximia. The sequence continues at coordinate 9,435,384 of JALIGU010000010.1, forward strand.
GTGATTATGACCAATATATTGTGTGCAGTTAAGCAGGTTGTGGTGTTTAGGGGTTTCACTATACCATTACTATTTTTCATTTACTTCTGTTCCCACAAGTACCTTCTTGATTCATTAAAGATTCAACTTCAGCTTCTTGTTCTGTCGCCTCTTTCATGCAGTAACTCACTGGCAATGTTGACTCCTTTGTGTAAGGAACCCAATGTTCTTGTTCCAGGATTTGAGTTCCTTTTCAGGGATTTAAGAGTGACCACAAAGAGTGGGCTATGTACAACATCTAGGGTGGGTTACTGGGTTTAAGAGCACACATTAATTGGTTTATGAAGCGATTTTCTTACATGATAATGGATGTCCTAATATGCTATTAAAGTTCCTTTCCCATTTCATCAAACTCCATTGGACCAACAAAGTTACAAAACCAAGGGTGGCAAACATTTTTTTTTCTTTTCGGATAGGGCAATATTGCTAATTAAGCAGGGGTTGCAGTATTACCAATTTCCCCTAGCTGTAATCCCAAGTATATACACAAGGTAACAATTAAGTTTTTGTGTTTCACATTTGGCTTGGACCATGAGTTTAGAATTAGCCAAATGAACAAATACTGGGATTCACACAAGACCCTGTTACACAAAATAAAGAGAACAAAGGTACATAAGAATTTTCTGGTTTTCTCTCAGAATGATAGACATTGAAACACAAAATATACATGTGGAGCTCCTAGGAGGGGTACATTTACAACAAAACTGAAAATAAAGCTTTTTACAGATTTGGCATTTGATTCCATGTTGTCAAAGAGTTCTTAGTTAAACCTTCATTTGCAAGCTTATCAGCCATAGAATTGCCTTCCCTGTGAACATGGGTGATACGTCCTAATATCAACCTGGAAATAATGGACTCTATCTCAATGAACTGTAGTGTAAACCCCCAAGGGATATCACTATCCTTCCTCAACCACTTGATGACGAGCTGAGAATCCCCTTCAATCCACACTGGGCTGGAAGGAAGAGTGGAGAGTATTTTTAATCCATTATACAGAGCAATTAACTCTGAATCAACTGCTTCTACTTCTCCAGCTGGTCCAGCATAAGCCTTGATGACAGATCCATCACTAACTGAAACTGTACCACCAAAACCTGCAATTCTTCTTCTAGTGCTTCCCAGACAAACCTCTTTGCTAGTTCCACCAAAGTTGAGCTTGAACCATCCAGAGGAAGGTAGAAGCCACGAATCTGATGGTCTAGCAACATTATTAATCTGCAGAAAAGAAAGTTAAAAATTACATGAACTCTACTGCAAAAGATAAAAGGATATTAAAGAATATTGAGGTAATTAGCGATACCCCCCCGGAATCCAAGGCAACATAGCGACACCCCCCAATTCCAAAAAGATTTGTGTCACCCCCCAAAATTATTTTCCGGTGAAAAATAGACTTGAACTGCCATAAATACCCTTATGCCACATCAGCAGTGGTTTAGGTCAAATTCAAAGTCTGATGTGACATAAGGGTATTTATGGCAGTTCAAGTCTATTTTTCACCGGAAAGTAATTTTGGGGGGTGACCTTGAATTCCGGGGGGGTATCACTAACTAGCTCAAGAATATTTGAGTTCCACTAGCAACAAGCCCATTACTCTGAAGCGGAACTTAAGTATATGGAAGCCTTACACTGTTACATGTCACATGCTAAGGGCCAAAACTACTCAGCAAATCTAAAACGTAAGAAAACTTTACTTGCATTAAATGCTAAATGTAAGAATACACTTTTAAGCGCTTAACTCCCTGCCATTGTCCACGGTTAGACATACACTTTTTCTTTTGAACAAACCAGCCTACTTGATGTAGAACAAGACGGGCCTACTTAGAGAAAGAAGATAGAAAAAGGACTAGTTTTGATTTTCAGTTTTTCTATAATGGGCAGCACAAACGAAGTATTATTATTCAAGTCGCAGTTTGCAACTGATTTTCTCTTTTGAGAGAAGGTAGTTCTAAATCGTTGTGTTAGTTATTTTGGAAATATCTTCAAGTATTACCCTTCAAAATATTTGTAAATTGATTTAGGCTTACTGAATGCTTATTGGTTTAGGAATGTTTGTTATCATATAGTACAAGTATCGGGCTATTTCAAACTTTTCCAAGTTTTTTTTTCTTGCTAATGTTGCCTATATTATAGTGCAAAACTGCAAACCAATTATAGGAAGACCCAAAAGTGCCTTTATAGAAGACAGACAACCCCAAAGTCAAGTGACTAACAATTAATCAAATCACCCTTTGTCATCCAGAACCAAGGACGGTACACCTATTAAACAACATCAATAAAACGAGCTCTGAATAAAACTTATCCTCATTTGACAATAGATAATTGCCATTTTGATCGACAGATTGGTAGGTGTTTCTTCGTTCTTGTATATCATATATACAAATACATTAAATGCTTTGTAGAATCAACAAACCCAGAGATTCAAAAACTAGTTAATCTACTTTCCATATTATTATAGAGAATGAAGTAATATTTACTTCCATTACAAAGTAATATATAGAAGCCATACATTATGACATAAGCTCACCTGATTAAGGTCTGAATGGCTCATTTGAGAACAGGAGAGGTTTGAAGGACCAACAGTCACATCCTGACAGTTGAAAATTTGCAATATTAAGCATACAATAAAACCAAATAAAATAAGCTTCTTCCAACATATATATGAACCTTACCGCATGCCCACCTGATTAAGATCAAAAATATTTTGTTCAGGATCCTGGATGCATGGAAGGGCTGCAAATGGTTCCTGTAGATGATGCAAAATCACTTCCTGTAAATTATCTTCACTAATACACATCAAAGGAATACAAGGGTTGTTTAAAATAGCTAACCCCAAAAGCAGCATTTTCGGATGAGTGATACTGGTCATTCAAATCACCAGTTAAACCAGGAGGGCATGTGTATACGCATATGTTTGGACACATGTTCCTACAATACCAGTTTTGTTTTGAGTACGTCAAGTGAAATCACAAGTCAGTCATAAATATATAACAAGAACACTGTGATTTACTTACAATAGTCTATGACTTTGAGTCTCTTGAACACCTACTCCTCCAACATGGCAAGGATCCTTGGGTTCTGAGAAGCAAACAAAATAACAATTAGAATACCCTGAAGTTTAATGGGTACTAAAACAAATGATCTCTATCAACCTTGCTCGTTAAGAAACTCAAGATGTAATGTACTGATCAGCTGGAGAAAAACTACGACAAGTACTGATACAAGGAGGGGGTATTTCAATTTCATGAAGACATTTCATGTACTTAGACCTGATAAGGACATGCCCGTGAAATGGAAAGGGAGGATTTAAATATTAGGAGGAGGAAGGTTTGGAAAGTCTTGTTCCATGTGCTCTATTAGGAGGTCTAGTTGGAGAGGAACCGTATAATATGTGAAGACAAATCATGTACAAGGACCAAGTGGTGACATCGATTGCAGGTATTGTTTGGAATTGGACCATTTCCTTATGTGTATGAAGATAATTACACTTGGTTTTTTACTTTACCAGGGACCCCGGGCGGGGGGAATCATATGCAACAATCACAAAACATTATATTTTGTAAGCTGGGTTACAGAGTAATACCCTCTATCACATCCACTTCTAATATTTTCTCTTGTCGACTAAAAAATGTTTGAAACTGATCTCACAAACAAGGGAAAATTATGATAGACATTCTTTTTACTCTCAACAGACAGCCAATGCGGTCAACGACTGAAATGGGAATAAAATCTAATCAAGACATTATCTGGGACAAAGGTCTAACAACCATTTATCAAGATGACCAAAACCTAAATGCCCATGTAATGATGCATATATTGTGAAGAATAGGAGGTGTATATATAAACATACCTGGAACCTCTCTCCTAGAAACAGAGGGCATCAGATTATCACTTGTATCAGGTGCTGTTCTTGCTTTCTTACTGCTTTGACTATCTCCCAGTGATTGGGTAATTCGTTTGGGTGGCCGGCCTCTTGCTCGTACATGTGGAGGGTCATAGAACCCAACTTGGCTAGCCGTGGATAGCATATGATTGTCCTCACTTAATATTTGTTCGTAATGTGAAGTATTTTCAATAACTTCAACTGGAGCACGTGAAATTCTAATGCCACTGATATCATTCTGACAGATACTGGTTTGAGCGTCTTCCCCATCATCCTTTTCTATTTCTCTTAATTTGGCTATTATTTTAGACTTAGCAATTTGATATGCCTTCAAAGATATTGCACCCTTAGCAGAAATATTCAGAGCTAGATGGCAAAGCTCTCTGTAGTGGAATGGTACGGAGTCCTGGTAGTCAGTTTGCTTTTGCTTGTTGCTATCACCCAGAACAACCCCCCATTTAGCTCTTTTTGTCCACCTTTTTTTCAAGTAAGCTTCTGGAACCAACATGACATTTGTTGTTGTGAAGACTTTTAAAATATGCCTACAAAGGATCCCCATGAACTCAAAATATAGACAACTACAGGACACACAAATTTCACTGGCATGCGATGAAAAATTGACAGTAGAACTGTTGTTTTGTCCCCACCTTGAAACCAAAAATGTCCTATTTGTGTCTAAGGTGTCTGTCTCTACTGCATTGTGGCTAAAACTATCACAAAATTCCTTATGAAACTCTTTGAACAATGCTCTGCTGTAACTGTCAGCTGCTTGTTTTTCCATTGGGAGGTCGGTCTTCAGAACATGCCTGGTTTGATGTGACTTTAAGTCTTCATAAGTTTCCTTTTCTCGACTATCAATTAGTGCCTTTTCATATTGGTTGAGAAAGTCAACAAATGGAAGTGCTCTATTCAAGTAGTCATCAAAAAGAGAATGGATAATTTCGCTTCGTTGAGACGTCATCATGTCTGCCTGGAACGTATGCTTTGAGTACAATGGGACCCACTTGTGTCGTTTATTATAGATGTTATCAAGCCATTCGTTATTACAAAGTTCATATTGACCAAGTAAAGATGCCCACTTTGTTTCAAACTCATCAGGCGTGCCAGACTCATAGACACATCTCTTAAAATCTGTTCCAAAATCAACCTCACTATAGTACAAATGACTCAAGTGTTTAGCCGTACTCTGAAAGATATAACGTAAAGATAAGCAGTGGTGGGTTCCTGGCAACACTCGGTCAATTGCTTTTACCATTTCTTCATCTTGATCAGTTATAATTCTGACTGGACGATTCCCACGCATTGCCTTCAAGAATGTCTCTAGTAACCAAGTATAAGACTCCTCACACTCATATAAAACTATTGCACAACCAAAGAAGACTGTCTGTAAATGATGATTCACTCCTACAATTGGAGCAAATGGCCGTCCATAGTGGGATGTCCCATAGCTGGTCTCAAAATTGATTACATCCCCAAAGTAACCAAAGTCCAACCTTGACTGTGCATCGGCCCAAAAACAGTTTAGCATTTGATCATCATCATCGACTTGTACAGCATAGAAGAATGACGGGTTTTCAGTTTTCATCTGCCTAAAGTAGTTGAAGAGAACCTGCAGGTCACCTTTCTCAAGTTTTTTCTTCCTTTTCTTGCTAAAGCGGTTTCTGAAACGTGGTTTCCCAGACATAACCTTTTCACACCCAGAAGCTTCTCTTAATAGCGAGGGTATAAGCTTTTTCTTTGTTGCACCCTCTTCAGTGAGTATATCATCTACTTGTCCCTGAGTCGAGTGTGTTTGTTTCTCAGACCTTAGCAAATTCAAATCCCCCAAACGGTCAAATTCATGGTTATGTTCTTCAATAAATTTTTGAACAAGCCATTTACCATCAGAGTTTCTCTTCACTTCCATCTTTGCGTTGCAACCCACTCTTGTAACTGGAAGAATACGAGGCCTTACCTTCACAACACCACAACCTCTCACTTGTTTACTCTCATTGTTATCATTCTCATTGTTTGTCCGACGATAACCTTCCCTTGAACAACAAAAACGGCGAAACAGAAGTGAACCATCAATATTAGATTTACGAGTTTTGTCTTTTCTAACAATGAAGCCCAATACCCTCGCATATGCATTGTAAAACAGAAATGCCTTATGATGGGATTCAAATTCCATCCCAACAGATGGTACGACACAATTCAGCTCAATATAAGAATGTAGTTCATCTGCAGAAGGGAGCTCCCCACCATCATTATTAGTGTTTTGTCCATGTGTTATATGTCTACCTCTATGAGACCTCAACAAATGAGTTTCCCCAAGACTAACACATTCATGATTGTGTTCTTCCACAAACTTCTGAACAATCCATTTTCCATTTGAACCCCTTTTAACATCTAACTTAGCATTGCAACCTACTCTCATCTTTTGCAAAACTTCAGCCCGTTTTTTCATTTCTATTTTAGCTCTACGACTTAATCTTGGAACAGGCGGAATTCTTAACTCAACCTTGACAGCAACACCATCTCTAATTTGAACAAAGCCTTGATTAACATTGTCGCGATTATTTCTTGGATAACCTTCTTTTGAACAACAAAATCTTCTAAATAAATAAGACCCATCAACATTTGATTTACGAGTTTTATCTTTTCTTACACTAAACCCAACAATTGCAGCATATTCATTATAAAATAAAAATGCTTCATGTAATGAATCAAATTCCATTTCCACATATGGTTTAGTAGTAGTAGTAGTAGTAGTTGAACTGAAATCATTAAAATTTTGTCGTGTTTGGGAATGACTTACAGGTTTATCTCTAGATTCAACACCAACTGCTTCAAATAACTCAGAAGAATCAGTAACCAAGGAATCAAACTGACTAGTAGTACTTTCCATTTCCATCAATTTTTCTCACTCAACTCAAATAAATACTAGAAATTAGTACCCAAAAATAAAATAAAATATTGGGTTTGTTTATCATCAATTTCTATGATAATTGAATTCCAAGTAAAGATTTCAGAAATTTTAGTGAAGGGTTTGTTTAAAAGACATCGAAGAAGAAATACAAGTTAGAACAAATCTATCACTCGCTCACTTGACTTTTGTTTGCTTTGGAAACATTTACAGAGTTGCACAAATGCAGCCCCTTTCGCTAGACTTCACTTGGACTTTAGTTATGGTTACATCACATGTAAAAAACTTGCAGGTGTGGCCAAGGAACCACAGTAGCAGGTATAGGCTGTTATCATGCTGCTGCTGGCCTGCAGATCAATGGGTTGGATATGGGATAGTTTCAGAGTGCAGGTGTCTCATTTCTCAAGCTACTGCAGATCAGTATGCTTTGTTGAGTGAGTCTCTGCATATAATTCTCAAGGGTTGTCATTCAGACATTCAGGTCTTGTTCAAGATTTGTAATGGGTTTGCAATGTTTGTACGAGTCGGTCTTGGGACCAGCAGCCTCTTACCTGACAGTACATTATGATCAGGATTAATTATATATAAGTACGTAATAATATTGGATTATGCAGATATACTCGGAAAGTAATGCCTTAGATTTATGTGTACTAATATAGTAATATAGAACCGTGGAACGGGAAGGCGGAGAAGAGGAACGAGGCAAGGAGAGGACACAGAAAAGAGAAAATGTAGAAGAGGGGACTGCATCCCCCCTATCCGACACATAATGGACCTCCTACGTCTGTCGATTATAGCCCAATGCCGAATGGGATAAGGCATATCATTGTGCAATCTTATTAAGATGTTAACTATTGTAATAGCAGTTCATTTAGTGGATGGACTGCTTTTGTAGATGATGCTTTCTTTACCGCGAACTAGTCAGAATGATGGTTGGTTAACTAATGTGGGTTACTCATGATTATTCTAGATCAAAATGCAGAATGTTAATGCAGCCCCAATCAGTTGGTTTTTTTTTTTTTTTTTTTTTCCTTCTAGTTGTTGAGCTACATCCCCAGCCCCAATCAGTTGGTTGAATGATCACTTATGTTGCCTAACTAGACAACATCAAATATAATCAAAGCAGATAGCTCAAATGTCTATTTACTTTGATGGATGATTATGATCCTAACCATATTCAACCAATGACCCTATCTAAAATAGAATTAGTATATATATTAATTACAAGACTAGTAATGCTTTCACCACATCATATATTCTTCCCAAAGATATAGAGAGTGACAAGTAAACACATCATGAGTCAGGGAAGAACAGGGGTTCGTGATATCTCCAAATGCATGATCAAGCCGCGGCATATTTCAGAGGAATCACAGAAACCCTGCTATTTAACACCATGGGATCTTCCAATACTTTCTTTAGACTATATTCAAAATGGTCTTCTTTTCCACAAACCAGAACACATTTCTATAAAAACTATTCTGGAGCAGCTCAAAGACTCTCTTTCCACCACTCTTAGTCACTTCTTCCCCCTCTCAGGCCGGCTTGTAACGATAAAGAACTTGGACCTAGTTCTACCTCATTCTTATTGTGTTGTTTTGGACTGCAAAGATGGCACAGGAGTTCTATTTGTACATGCTGTTGCAGATGCCAAGATAACTGATATATTGTCGTCTATCGATGTACCAACCCTTGTTGAATCGTTATTTACTCTAGATCGACCCATCAGTCATGATGGTCACACTCAACCCTTACTCGCTATTAAAATCACAGAGCTTATTGATGGTATTTTTATTGGATGCTCATTTAACCATGTTGTTGGTGATGGAAGCTCTTTTTGGCATTTCTTTAATGCTTGGTCTGAAACTTCCAGATCAATATTACAAAATGAAAATATTCATAGCATATCACGCCCTCCAGTTACAAAGCGATGGTTTATCAATGAACATGATCATGTTATTAATTTACCATTCAGTCATCCTGATGAGTTCATCGAAAGATTCAGACCTCAGGCATATAGGGAGAGAGTATTTCATTTCACATCTCAATCTATAGCCCACTTAAAAGCCAAGGCCAATGCAGACTTGAATACTACCAGTAAGATTTCCTCCTTCCAAGCTGTAGCCGCGCTAGTGTGGAGATCAGTAACACGTGCACGCAGCTTATTGTCTAATCAAACAACAAAATGTATGTTTCTAATTGATTGCAGATCAAGATTAGATCCTCAGTTGCCTAGGGACTACTTCGGAAATTGTATATTAGGGACCTGTGTAATCACCACAGCAGGGGAATTATTGGGCAACAACCTAGGATGGTGTGCAGGGTTGTTGCACAAGGAAATAGCCGAGTTTAATAACAACAAAATCCGCTTAATATTAGAAGCACTAACCAAAGCTCCATCTATTACCCAGTTTGGACCATTAATGGACAACACTTCTCTAGCATTTGGGAAATCACCAAGGTTTGATGTGTACACGAATGACTTCGGATGGGGTGCACCGGTTGCAGTTCGTAGTGGTTACAGTCTAAAATTTGATGGAAAGGTCGAATTGCTTCCAGGTCGTGAAGGTGAAGGAAGTATGGACTTAGATATATGTTTGTCTCCAAAATCGATGAATGCACTTGAATCAGACATGGAGTTTATGAATGTGGTGGCTCCTATGCTTTCTATCTAAAGGAATATTATTGACTTCGTTTCACATATCTTTCAAAGCAAATTCTTTGCTTGAAAACCTAGATATAACAACTTCATAAGTTAAAATAAAAATAAAATAAAATAAAGTTTGGCAGTGCAGTTTGTAGTGCGACTATCTAGAGGATAGTCACTATCCTCTACCTACCTTTGTGTAATTCGTCGATTTATTAATAAGATTTTTGATTTATTTTTAAAAAAACAAAAAAATTTTGGTACAACGTACCGTAATCACATCCATATGGGAAGAGCAGTTACTAGTTACTACTTACTAGTAAAACTGTCAGGAAAATTCCTCTTTTTTAGATGCTTATTTTCATTATTTTAATTGAAGAGATTGTTCATACAGTCGTACTGACTTTGTTCAAAAGCCACATTACACGTTTTGGTCGATTTAACCATTGGTGCATCAAAAATAAGGATCCGACGATGGTACTTGCATGCGAGCAAAAGTTTAGCTTTCTTCTTGTACAACAACCGGTGCACTTATACACGGTTAAGTTGGGCTACCCAAATCCAGTGGGCCTATGGCTAAAACGATGGGACCTATGGCATTGGATCCAACCCGTCCTGCTGATAAGTCCTCCCTCAAAAGTGTATATTTATCCCCCGAATAGCATCTTGTTTGTATAACACTTAGCTTATATTATTGTGTTATATCTATTGATTAGTGCTTTCTTGTCAATTGTGTAAGTTTCACGAGCCAAAATGTGAATATTGTGTTAAATAAGCCCGCCAAAAGCCAAGAAAACCCACTAAAAGGATGTTATTTGCACAAGAAAGAAGAATTGATACTTGCATCCCCAGAGTTACTGAGGGCACCCCACGGACGGGTCCTATAGACTTGACTTTATGTCCAAGATGGGTGATACAAATCTCAGCTCAATCCAAATTATAATGAAGCCCACAAGTTAGAAAATCTATTGAAGCCCAATCTTAAAAAGGCTTTATATGAAGATTCAGAAGTCTGATTTGGGCCCATGAGCTGTCTATCTAAAGGTCTTGGTCCATGCTACAATTTAGGCCCAAGAGAATTAGGTTTTGATGAAGCCTTGCTGCTTCTAGAAGGCCTACAACAGCAGCCACGAATTTGACCTAACTTGGTATACTTTGTGAGGAAGTAATATGCTTTGCATTCTCTATATAAAGAGAAGTAGTAACTAGGGTTTAGGTTAGTTCATAATAATAGTTCTTTCTCTTGTATTGAACTCAATCTTCTTATTTTTAATATTAATCCATTCTTTTTTCTATTATGATGTTGTGTTATTTATTTACTTATTCCATGGTGTCATTATCAATGATGAGTAGTTAAATTCCCTTTATGGGGAATGGTTGAAGCACTTTAGATAATGCAAAAGCACCATGTTTGTTTTTAATGTTCACTGTAATTCAAAGAACTTAATGGTTGTTTATTTCTATTTCGGGACATGAAGTAAGCTTGATTATTTATATGTTATTGATAATTGATATCCATGTTTATAAAATAATATTGTTAGAGTATAAAGAGACCTAACTATAATAGTTGTATTAGATTGATTAGAGATATGTGATGGAATAGCTAAGAGGTGACTATCATATATCTAGAATCAATTTCTTTTATTAGACCTCCTTTTGTAATTAAATTGAATAACCGAGAGGTGACGGTTTGATTATGAATTAATATGTTGAGTTAATTAAATTGAATAGCTGAGAGGTGACAGTTTAATTAATGAAGCATATTCAATAGCATGTATAAGAGAATCCAGTTTTAATTGAGTGGAATAGTTGAGAGGTGACTACTTGATTATTATAGGCATTAATGATTAATTGGAATAGCTGAGAGGTGACTAATTAATTGTTATAGATTGAACATGAATAAATGACATGTATGTTTGCATTGTTTAGTTTGTGGATACCAACTTTCCCCCCTATTCATCATAAGATCGATCTTCTCTACATCACTATCCATCTTTTTAATTAGTTTAAGTATTAGTTTATTTATTTAATTGCCTGTGGGAAGTAGAATCAATCTTTATCTTATTTGTTGATTCACTTGGTGTTCTTTAACCATTGTTTTTTATTGTGTTTGTGCTAAGAATTTCCCATTTGAGGTGTGTACGACCCTTGCTTGTTACTTGTCTACATTGATAACCAATATTTACAGGCATAGGAAGGAAAATCAATACAAATCTAACTTTTGATTAGAAGGGTAGCAATTTATCTTCTATCACCTGTCAGTCCATATAAGATTGATGGATGATCCCATGCTCCCAGTACAACCTCTTATACGGATATGAAGGTTACCTGCCAATAATTTAACTTTGGGTACACACACCGCCCTCTTCGACAAACAACCCGCCAAACCTTGTTACATTCCTTAGCCTGGGAATTTGGAAGAACCTAATGTCTTCAAACTTGGAAGTTTATGTCTGAAGACAATCAAGGAGGAGTTTCATCCTCTCATCCTTGGCTTCATATTCGCCCCCCAATCTGATGTACCACAAGTTGGGAGTCGCTAAAGACAAGTAAGGACTTGATTTTTAATTTTACGACCATTCTCAACCCAAATAGAATATCTTCATACTTGGCTTCATTATTGGAAGTTGGAAATCTTAGTCAGCTGCTCTTCTCAAGTCGAGTGTTTTCAGGTGTAACAAGTACAATACCTATTCCTTAACCATTGTTGTTAGAGGATCCATTCAAAACAGTCTCCATCCTGTATAGTTGTTCCATGGGTCAGGTCTGCCCCTAGTGCATTCTTCCGGATTGTTCCACCTTTGCCAAGACGGTCTTCAAAGGAAACTTAGTGATCACTCTTATCGTATGAGTACGGAAGTAAGGTTTCAACATCCTAGCCGAGAACACAAGAGCTAGGGCAACCCTTTCCATTTTGGTGTACCTTATTTTAATGTCCAGCAAGGTTCGATTTATGAAGTAGACTGGTGTCTCTATTTTGTCGTCGTTCCTAACCAATACAGAGCTAATTGAGGATTATGGGATGATAAGTACAACCCTAAGATCTCCCTAGACACGAGAGCTGAAAGGATTGGAGGGGAACCTAGGTATAGTTTCAGCTTCTGAAGAGCTTCCTCACATTCCATTAAGCATTCAAACTAGGTATTCCCCTCAAGAAGCTGGAATAAAGGCATGTTTTTGTTAGAAGATCTTGAGATGAATTTATTCAAGGCTGCCACTCTTCCTATGAGCTTTTGTACATCCTTCTTACAATCTGGTGAAGGCATCTCTAATAGAGCTTTGATCTATTCAGATTTTGCTTCTATCCCTCTTTTAGTCACTAGGTAACCTAGGAATTTTTGTAAACTTACTCCAAATGTGCATTTGGGTGAGTTGAGCCTCATCTTGTACTTCCTTAATATGTCAAAACATTCCTTTGAGTATTTGAAGTGGTCTTCTTTGATCTTAGACTTGACCAACATTTCATCTACATATACTTCTATGGTTTTCCCAATCTGATCTTTGAAAATGTTTGTAACTAGACGTTGGTAAGTGGCTCCAACAATCTTTAATCCAAAGGGCATAACTCTATAACAATACACCCCTGGCATATCAGCAAAGGACCAGGCAAAAATACCAAAGTGTTCTTTTGAGACTTCTATAAGCTTTCTTCTTGTTTCAAGTTCCATCTAGGTTCCCATGAAAGTTGTCTTAGGGTTGCCCCCAGGCGCAATGCTTAACTGTTCCACAGGTTCTAGAGTGGGTGGTCCATTCTCCCTTTGGAGATTGCCTGAGGCTTCTTGGGAGTCGGGACCTGCCCCTAATTGATATAAGTTACTTGGAACTTCTTCTTATTGGACTGGGAAGAAGCACTAAGTTTCATCTTCTTAATATCAGTTGAATAGCATAATTTGGCTTGGATTTTATCTCCCCTGATTTCCAACATGCATTTGGGAGTACAAAACTTAATCAATTGGTGGTAGGTGTTTGAAACGGCTTTGAGCTTGTGGATCCAAGTTCTTCCAAAGTAAGGCTGGAAACGAGCCTGATCGGATGTATATAAATCCCAATCCGAATATTATAAGGTAAATTCGAATCCGGATTAGAATCTGATTTGGGTTTAAATATTTAATCCGAATCCGAGATTTATCCGAAAATCCGAGTAAATCCGATAATTTTCTATATAAAATCTTTGAAACACAGATTAAAATCTGGATCCGAACACGTCTCTTTTTATAAATTCGAATCCAAATTTTAATTCAAGTATATTTTTATATCCGAAACCGACATATTTAGATTCGGCTAATCCGCATCCATTTCCAGCCATATTCTAAAGATTATGTTGTATAGGGAATCTCCATTTACGATGATGAACCTTATCACTAGTACTATAGGACCTGTTATAACTAGAAGGTCGATCTTGTTGAACTATATGCAGTGATTAATTAAATCCCAACAACCTGCAACCTAGATATCCGCGAGAACACCTCCTTTGCAATACAAGATCTGTTTGTCAAAGATTACCAAACAATAATTAATAGTATAAGAAGAATAAAACAATAAAGAACAATAACACCAAGATATTTGTGGTTCGACAATGCCTACCTCCACGGGGAACAATGAGAAGATTTCACTATAAGAAAAGAAACACCGATTACAATAATCTCCCTAGTATCTTTCTCAAGATCTTAATCTCTCACCTTAAACCCAATACACCCTTGGCTCCCAAAATTCTCTCTCACTTACTCTTTCTATCTCTATGTTTCTATTGTTTTCTATTCTCTTGTCTTGTCTTTCAAATACCAAGTTACTTGGGTATTTATAGCCCATGGATAGAAAACAAATCCATATAGGATTACTTGTTCAAGACCGAGATAAATAGGAAACTGAGTCCAATGTGAACTCATGCACATATATGGTTTCATTAACCAATATAGGAAGTGATCATAAGGATCACACCTCTTATAAGGTATGATCATGTGCACTCAACTGTTGCGAGCCAATATACAACAATCTTCACCTTGGCGAGCCATCGACCAAAACAAGATCATTGCAGCTTGAATTTCTTCAAGCACCCGCACATTGGTGAAAATCCTCTTACCTCAACGCACCTCAAGTGAGGAGGTGCTCCACCCAATCTTTAGCATGTAGAAAGATTAAACAAGTTCAAATAGTGTCTGAACTTCTCAACTGAAACCGGCTTAGGAAGACAATCTGAAGCATTCTCATCCGTGTGAACCTTCTCAACTGTAATTCACCTGAGTCCAACCAATCCCGAATCTGATGATAGCGAATATCAATATGTTTCGTTCTTGCATGAAACATTTGATTCTTTGCAAGACAAATAACACTCTGACTGTCACATCTTATCATCATAGAACTTTGATGTAACCCGAATGTGCTTACTAATCCCTTCAGCCAAATAACTTCCTTGTAAGCTTCTGTTACTGCCATATACTCCACCTCAGTAGTAGATAAAGCAGTAACCGTTTGAAGCATTGATCTTCAACTAACCGGTCCTCCACCATAAGTGAAGACGTACCCTGTGGTGGATCTCCGCTTATCTAAATCTCCTGCATAATCAGCATCCACATAACCCAAAACACATGCTTTCTCTTGTTGTCTTTCAAACCAGATACCCAACGTCTTAGTGCCCTTCAGATACTTGAGAATCCATGTCACAGCTTTCCAGTGTGGCTTTCCCGGATTCGCCATGTATCACGATACTACACTTAGTAATACAGGTGTGTCCTATTAGGAGCTTAGTGATCCTCGAGATTGGTGTATTGAGGATAAACATTTGCCACCCTACGACTTGGTCGTCGCGAAGCGACGACGCTGCGGGTCCAAGGTGCAGTGCCTGGCTGGATGAATAGGAAATAGGTTTTCTTGTATGATTCGAAGTCGTCCATGGTCTATAAAAAGGTGTTTTGGCCAAGGCCAAAACATAAGAGAGGCAACTAGGGCTTAGCTAGTCTAGAGAGTATTGTGAGGCAGAGATTCTTGTAATCTTCATAATATTCAATAAAGAAGATAGTTTCTTCGAGATCTTGTTTTTTTTATCTTATTTACTGTTATTGTTTAATTTCGCACTCAATAGTATATTTACCTAGTGATTTGTATCACTTAGTGCTTGAGCTAAATCAGGTCTTGTGCATACCATTGAGTACATGAGACACCCTACTGCGCTTGGATACAACTTCTTCTTCATCTCTTCCACTTCAGCATCTGTGGAAGGACATTGACTTTTGTTTAAAACAAAATTGTTGTTCAAAGGAGTTGACACAGGATCTACATCAATCATATTGAAGCGCTCAAGTACCTTTTGAAAGTACTTGACTTGTAACAGCCATAACTTTCCTGTTTTCCTGTCTCTCCTTATCTCCATACCTAGGATCTTCTGTGCAGAACCAAGATCCTTCATGTCGAATTCCTTGCTTAATAACGTCTGATAAGTCCTCAAAAGTGTATATTTATCCTCCCAATAACACCTTATTTGCATAGCACTTAGCTTATATTATTGTGTTATATCTATTGATTAGTGCTTTCTTGTCATTTGTGTAGGTTTCATGAGCCGAAATACGAATATTGTGTTAAAGCTCGCCAAAAGTCAAGAAAAGCAACCAAAAAGGTGTTATTTGCACAAGGAAAGGAGAACTGATATTTGCCCCCACAGATCTGCTGAGGGCACCCCACGGTTGGTACTGTTGACTTGACTTTATGTTAAAGTGGGGCGGTCCAAATCTCAGCCCAAACCGGGTCCTATTGAAGCCCACAAGTCAAAATTTCTATTTTAGGCCTTATTTAAAGTCCAATCTTAAAAATGCTCTACAAGGAGATCCATAAGTCTGATTTGGGCCCATGAGCTATCAAACTGAAGGTCTTGGTCCAAGCTACAACTTAAGCCCAAAATAAATAGGTTTTAATAAAAACCTAATACCTCTAGAAGACCAACAGCAGCAGCCACGAATTTGACCTAATTTGGAAGTCTTTGTATGCAAGTATTATGCTTTGTATTTTCTATATAAAAGAAGTAGTAGCTAGGGTTTAGGTAGTCAATGCTTGAGAGGCAAAAGTTCTTCTTCTTCTTCTTTTGTATTGAACTCAATTCTATTTATCAATATCAATCAAATCAAATCACTTTACTTTATGATGTTTTGTTATTTAATTATTTATTCCATGGTGTCATCATCAATGATGAGTAGCTAAATTCCCTTAGGGGGATGGTTGAAGCACTCTAGATAATGCAAAAGCACCATATATTTTCTTAATGTTCATTGTGATTCAAAGTACTTAATGCTTATTTACTTCTATCTGCAGTATGGGGTAAGTATGATTATTTGCATGTTATTGTTATCCATGTTGTTACAATACTATTGTTAGGGTTTAGGGAGACCTAGCTTTAATGGTTGTGTTTATATTGATTGAAGATGTGTAGTGAAATAGCTGAGAGGTGATTATTACATATCTGTAGTTAGTATCTTTTATTGGAACCCTTTTGTAATTTAATCAAATAGCTAAGAGGTGATGATTTAGTTATGAGTTAGTATGTTGAGTTAATTAAATGGAATAGCTGAGAGGTGACGGTTTGATTAATAAGACATATTCAATAGCATGCATAAGAGACTCCCGTTTTAATTGAGTGGAATAGCTGAGAGGTGACTACTTGATTATTATAGGTATTGATAATTAATTGGAATAGCCGAGAGGTGACTAATTAATTGTTATAGATTGAACATGAAGAAATAACATGTTATGTTTGCATGATTTAGTTTGTGGATACCAACTCTCCCCCCTATGTCATCATAAGATCTTCTTTTCATCTCTACTATCTTCTTAAGTTAGTTTATTTAATTATTGCCTGTAAGAAGTAGAATCAATCTTAATCTTAATTGTTGATTCCCTTGGTGTTCTTTAATTATTGTTTTCTATGGTGTTTGAGCTAAGATCTTCACCTTTGAGGTGGGTATGACCCTTGCTTGTTACTTGTCTACGTTGATAACCAATTTATACAGGCACAAGAAAGAACTTCAATAAAAATATAATCTTTTGATAGGTGGTGTTAATTTACCATATATCAAAATGGCGTCGTTGTCGTTCTAAGGAACGGAGTTCATTCAAATACAAGCGAGAATAGTAGTTTCAGGACATCATCCCACTTCTATCCCTCCCACCCTTTTATTTTTATGTTTTCTTTAATTATTATTTTTTAGTGTCTTGTAACTTAGTCCTCTTATTGATCTTGCAGTGATGACGAATTGAAAAAAAACTCTAGAAACGAAGCCAAAATCGAATTTTGAAAAAGATCGCACATTCAGGATTTTTCCTGAAAAGTTACTGGTTCAAATTGAACCCGATCTCGAGTCCAGTTCTATTTGGCCTATAACCATCTCGAGTCAAGTTCCAAGTAGGGAATTGTTTCGTTTTGCGTGAATTTTCCAGAACATTCCAGATCACTTTTTCACGAAATTATTCTTCCTGTTGAGTGATTATGAGGTGAACTAAGTAGTTTAATTTTTTCAGCATTTTTAAAGACTTGTAAGATATTTAATTATTCGATCCTCGAAGGGGTCGCGGTTGTAATATTTTTAAAGTAGGTGTTGTTAGGATTTATTTTTTTGTGTGTTTGTGGCGGATAGTAGAGCAAGGATGTGGAGCTAGCCTTGAGTCTACTAAGGAACGACTCCTAAGGACGATTGAAACCAAAGGAGCGGTTTCCCCTTAGTCGACTTCAACTCGTCTTCTCCCCACTTTTGTGCGCTTGTTTGGCAATTTTTACTTTTTTTGCAAAAAGTGGGAGGTAAGCATTCTCTTAACCTTCCTCTAATCCCCTGCAAGAGGAGTTTTTGTATTGATTAGCATGACCTTGATTGTTGTTTGATTTTAATTCTATTTTTACTTGTTAAACCGGGACTACAAGGCGGACCTGGCCTAAAAGTGAAACCTAATATCAATTGATTGCAATATCCTAAGCTTTAAAATTGAACCAACTAAAGCCATGCTATTACGATGTTCATTTGAAACCTTGAGCAAATATTTCAACTAGTACTGCGTGAACCATTCTTTGATTAGAGCACAAGTTAGGAATTGGGTCTGGAACCCCTACAGATTACGTCTGTAGAATCATTGTGGTTATTTAATTAACGAACGTTGCTTACGCACGGAAAACCTCCCACACTGGTTATTCGCTGCTTGACTCTCGAAATATAGGGATAATTCACAAGGGAAGCTTGGAAAGAACTCATTGACTTGGGTGAACACAAAATTAAGTCAGTTTTTGAGTCCCTTGTTAGATGTTTTTGAATGGTTAGGACTCCTGTAGCATATGTAATGCGCATGTTGCATGCATCTTAGATCAGGTAAAATCTTGTCCAAACAAACTCCAATCTACACAAAGGGCACAATCACGTACCTCACTCCTTCTCTTGAGGAAGAGTTTAATGACTCAACCTCCATACCTTCTGAGGAAGAGTTCAACGACTCAACCTCACTTACTGAAGTAATTCATGCACCTATGGCTTCAGAAGCTACCCTTCGGAATTACTTTTCACCTTTGGCCACTGGGCCACCTACTTGCATAATCTTGCCCGAGACAACTGCAAATAGCTATGGCATTCGCCTTCAGATTGTGGGCATGTTAGCTAAGTTCCATGGACTTCCACGGGAAGATCCATATCAGCACCTCAATAAGTTTTTGACCGTTCTTAACACTTTAAAGGAGAAACATTTGTCTGAAGAGGAAGTTAGCTTGATATTGTTCCCATTTTTTCTTGAGGATCGTGCATATCACTGGTTACATAGCCTTCCTTCTAATTCTATTGACACCTGGGCTCAATTAAGCAAAACGTTCTTGACCAAATTCTTTCTTATTAGCAGAACTAATGATATTGTTGATGCCATTAGAAATTTTCGGTAGAAAGAGGGTGAAGTTTTCTTTGATGCATGGGAGAGGTATCAAGACCTATTTCTTCAGTGTCCATGATGTTACGCTATTTTTGTATTGTAAATCAAAAGATTATATTTGTAGATTTTTCCTTCTTGTGCCTGTATAGATTGAGATCAAAGTAGACAAGTAACAAGCAAGGGTCGTACCCACCTCAGAGGGGGAGATCTTAGCTCAAACACAATTAAGAACAATGGTTAAGAAACATCAATGAATCAATAATAAAAGTTGGAGAATTGATTCTACTTCCTACAGGCAATAAACAATAAATAAATCCTAACTTAAGAATATGGAAGATATGGAAAAGAGAATTATATGATGACATAGGGAGAGTAGTAGGTTTCCACAAACTAGGTTAAGCAATCATATCATGTTGTTCTTCATATTCAATCTATAATAATTAATAAGTCACCTCTCAGCTATTCCTATCAATTATTAATGCCTATAATAATCAATCCTCACCTCTCAGCTATTGAATTGAATTAAAACGGGATTCTATTATGTATACTATTGAATATGCTTCATTAATCAAATGCTCACCTCTCAGCTATTGAATCTAATTAACTCCACATATTATTCATGATTAAATCCTCACCTCTCAGCTATTGAATTTAATCATGAAAGGGTTCCAATAAAAGATAAATATTACAAACATGCAGTAATCACCTCTCAGCTATTTCACTACACATCTACAATAAATATAATACTATTATCAAAACTAGGTCTCCCTAAATTCTAACAACAATATTTAATACCATGGATAACAATAGCATACAAACAATCATACTTACCTCATACTGCAGCTAGAAGTAAATAAGCATTAAGTACCTCGAATCACAATGAATAAGAAGAAACAACATAATAATCATACATCACCTAGAAAGCTTCCACTTTCCCCCCATGATGATTTAGCTACTCATACCAATGGAACAAATAATTAAATCAAAGAACATCATAATTGAAATCATGGATTGATATTGATATTGAATTGAGTACAAAGGTTGGTCTTCAAGTTGATGATCAACCAAAGTCTAGTAAACCCTAATTACAACTTCTCTTATATAGATATTACATAATGGAGTACTTGCCTGCAAAGACTTTCTAACTTAGTGAAATTCGTGGCTGCTGCTGTTGGCCTCCTAGAGGGATTAGGCAATCAGTAAAACCTAATCCTCTTGGGCTAGAATTGTAGTTTGGGCCAAGACCTTCAGTTTGATATGTCATGGACCCCAATCGGACTTCTAGTTCTCCCTGTAGAGCCTTTATAAGATTAAGATCCAAAATAGGAAGTCCGGTCCACATGAGTCAACAGATTTGACCCAAAGTCATAAGAAGTCAGCAGTTGACCGAAAAGTCAACCGAAGTCAAAATTGACCAAAAAGTCAACTCAACTTATTTGACAAGAGTTGACCATGGGGTGCCCTTAGCAAATTCCGCGGGTGCAAATATCCAATATTCTTCCTTGTGCAAATAACACCTCTTTGCTTGTTTTTCTCGTCTTTTTGTGGGCTTATACTCAATATTCGCATTTTGGCTCCGAAAACCTACATAAAGACAGAAATGCACTAATCAATAGATATAATACAATAATATAAGCTAAGTGCTAGACAAACAAAGTGTTATTTGGGGGATAAATATACACTTTTGAGGTCCGATCAGTCCACACCATAGACTTGATGACACAGAAAAAGTTAGGATCATATATAGAGGCCTTAATTATACAACTAGAAACATGGCTGAAAGCATGAGCGGTGAAGAATTTCTTGATTATTCCACCGCCAAGGCTCTGGCATTCCTTGAAAAATTGCAAATAATAGCGAGCAATGGGACTTACCTGGACATACCCCGAGAAACACTACCCCAGACTCATTTGATAAACCTAGAGGTATATATGAAGTCAAACCTGACTCTGAGCTTAAAACTTTACTTCATTGTTTAGTAAAAAAGGTAGAAGCACTTGAGGTGTCCTTAAAGCCCACATCACCTGTTATGAGTGCCTCCCCTCTCCAATGTATTGTTTCTCATGACGAGACCCATACTGTCGGGTTTTGCCCTCTTCTTTATAATTCACCAGAAACTGAGGAAGCCCCTGCGTTCACTTACGTCGGGCAAACCAACTTTACTAAGGGCAATGCCACGTACCCATACATGGACCGCTCCAATCTTTCTTATTCAAATAATCATTAAGTGGCTCCACCTGGTTTTAATAACTCTTATGGGCAACGTAGCAATGCCACGTATGTTGGTAATAATGATAATTTGAACAGGGTGTCAGTTCCCCCTTATTTGAACAATGCTCATTACATGAGTAGTTCCAGGGACCAAGTGCCAACCAATCAATCTTCCCCTCCTAAGACCTCCCTTGAGGATGTGCTTGCACGTTTCATTCAACAGCCGCAAGCGTCAATTGAGTTAAATGCCCAAGCCATCCAGAGGATTGAACAGAAACTTGACTAAAAGGGCAAATTTCTGGGACAAGTTATCCCGTATCCCAAGGGCAAAGAAGTTTCCTTGGTGACGAAAACTCCGTCTACATCTGCACCGCTTACTGAAGTTAAGTCGGTCTCCACACTTAGGTCAGATAAACAGGTTGATAATCAGATTAATTATAAACCAAGTCCTAACATTGTGACCCCGGTTACCACTACACCTGTTGCCCCACCTAAAGGTCCGGATAATGAGGCAACCACCTATAAGGCAAAGATACATACCCGTAAGATTGTGGACTCTCCACTGCCTTATGACCCACCTGTGCCTTACCCTCAGAGACTCACTAGGTTCCTACAGGAAGTACAAGCAGAGGAGGTACTTGATGTGTTTAAACATATAAATATTAACATACATTTCCTCACGGCTATTAAAAAGATACCTTCCTATGCTAAGGTTTTGAAAGACTTGTGCACCACAAAGAGGAAAACAAATGTGCCTAAAAGCGCGTTTGTGGCGGAAGAATTCTCTGCACTTGTCCAACATAACGTTGTGATAAAATATAAAGACCCTGGAAAACCGACCATACCCTGCAAGCTTGGTGATTAGTTCATGGGTAGAGCTTTGTTAGACCTAGGAGTGAGTGTTAATCTGTTGCCTTACTCCTTGTACCTCAGCCTGGGTCTAACATACATGAAACCCACGAACATGTCTTTACAACTGGCCGACAAATCATTGAAAGCACCTAGAGGAATAGTTTATGACCTATTAGTCAAAGTGTCCGACTTTTATTATCCTCTTGACTTTGTAGTGTTGGATACTTAGCCTACTGCCGATAACTCGGTTCCCATCATCCTTGGCCGACCGTTTTTTGCCACCTCTAATGCTCTCATAAACTGCCGGAGTGGTTCTATGGTTCTCACTTTTGGATCGATGACCGTTGAAGTTAATATCTTTAATCTTGGCCAACAACCCTCTGATCTTTCTTTATCTAAAGATGTGTGCCTTCTTGACTCTTTACCCAATGAGATGGTGCCTAGTTGTTACCCTAAAGATCCGGTTGTTCTTTTCCCTACCATGGATAATGTTAACTTCGACATCAATCAATCTATTGTTCAAACCAAAGCTCATCTTAATTCTGTGCCTATCTTTGACCCCAAAGAGCCTGAGGCCCTTGCTTCGGTTTGTTGCATTGATTATAAGTTCCAAGTCGAGACCATCCTTCCATCTTCTGATCCTCTTCCTCCCGAGATGAAATGTGCCCAATTAGATTCAGACGGTAGTGATCCTGTTATCAACTCTCCATCTCTTACTACCGAATAGAAAAATCAGCTTTATTTTCAAATTGGAGACAAAGTTTTGCTTTATAATCCTTGTTTGCATTTATTTTCTAGCAAACTTATGTCTCATTGGTCAGGCCCCTTTGTTGTGTCTACAGTAACTCCTTATAGTGCTATTACATGTGTTAATCCTGCAGACGGTTCTGAATTTAAAGTTAATGGTCAATGTCTTAAGCATTTCCATGAGTTAAGGCCTCCTGAAACTTTCTTAGAGGACCCTACCTATTTAGATTAACCTTTGACCTGCTGG
Source organism: Aquilegia eximia (assembly GCA_023053565.1). Classification (NCBI taxonomy): domain Eukaryota; kingdom Viridiplantae; phylum Streptophyta; class Magnoliopsida; order Ranunculales; family Ranunculaceae; genus Aquilegia; species Aquilegia eximia. The sequence continues at coordinate 9,458,791 of JALIGU010000010.1, forward strand.
TATTCGGACCCTCTCTTGCTCTTTTGAGAGATGTGGTTGAAAGTGTCGGGAACGTTAGCCCACAAACTCTTACTGGCTGAGTATAATTGATCCAGTGCACGGATTCTCCTGAGCGTCATCACCAAACAGACCTGTTTCCAGCTCTGTTTGGGGGTGGGGAATTCATTTCTCATCTTCTTTTAAGTCTCGAGTATCTGACTTTAAAAGACTCTTTGTTGTTTCTTAGACATCAGGATCTCGCGCATTCCATTCTAGCGTTTTATCTCTCCTATAACATTGTTTAGAGTAGCGTTTATCTAGGGAGTGAGACCTATTTGTCCGCCTGTTTAGCTGAAGACGTTAAACTTAGCGCTCATGGGAGGCAACCATGTGTATCTTCTAAGCCCGATCATGTTTTATTGCTTCTCTTTTTGTTGCCGGCTTTAGTTGCATTTTGGCTGTTAAACTGCCCGTTCTACCATATGTGTTCAATTCTGTTTGGGGTGGACGTGGCCGACCCACCCACTCTCTCTTTTGCCGTTTGGCTGGTTGATAGTTATTGCGGTTACAAAATGCATTGTTTTAAGATAGGATTTCTTTTTTATGTTGAGTCAGTCTTTTATTTCAACATATTTTATTTGTATCTTAGTATGGAATTCCTTGTAATCTCTATGTATGTGGAGATAATTTTGTTTGGCAGGAATTTATAAAGCGGTTTGAATTTTTAGTACATTCATGGTAATATCTTTATTCTCTCTTTCCTATGCTTAGTATGAGCCTTAAGGACATGGCAAACTTTTTGTTTGGGGGTGGGGGAAGTATTACAATCTTTTTTGCAAAAGATTTTCAAACTTCTTTTTCCATACTCGTGTAAAAATTCAAAAAATTTGAAAAACCTAAAAATCTTTGTTACAAAGACTTTTCCAAAAAATTAGGATAAGTACACCATCAATGATGAATATAATGGTTGAATTCCATCTTTTTCAAGTTTAAGGACATTTATTGCTTCACCAAGTAGTTTAGTCTTATACTACATTTGCATGAGCATAAGCATGGCATTCACTTGCATTTATTACATGCTTCGCCGTCTTTTTTGGACATAGACTCCTGTGACCGGGGGGCATCGTTCTCCCCCAGTGTATCTTCTTCCAAATCTGGGTTGATCGGGATATCCTTGATGGGAAAGTCTGCCATCAAGGAGGCTATTGCGTGCCCTTTTCTGCGGTCCTGGGTTCATACCGGATGTGGTATGCACGGAGGTAGCTGGACCATTAGATCAGTCGATTGGATTCTTCTTGATTTCCAAGGGCTTTTCTGAGCGGGAACTCTGTGTAGACTTTAACTGCCCTCCCTTGGAAATATGGCTTTAGCCTCCTAGCTGCATGTACCAGGGCTAAGGCAATCCTTTCGATTTTTGAGTATCGTGTCTCAGCTCCCTGCAACACTTTGCTGATAAAGTATACTGGTTTCTCCTCCGGTTCTTCCACAAATATGACTACAGATTACATGTGCAAATATAACTACACCTTGAGAAACATGAGGAATAAGTGTGGAGACTTAACCTAGTGAGCTTTTGAGACCCGTCCTTTTCTTGGAGAGTTAATACGTACATCTAGAGTCAAAAGACTCAACCTCTTAGTTTTGTCTGTTTTTAGTCTTATATTCATTTTTCAGTTAGCCTTGAGATGACATCAAGTGGGTGTAATATAAACTTGGGTCTTGTAGCTTATTCAAGATGTGATCACCATATCAGTACTTAGAAATGATACAAAGACATTTAGTTAAACCCTGTTTATCTTAACCTACCCTAATTGTTTTATCCCTTAGGTTGACCATTCTGAGCTTTTCTTGTTACTTAGTCTTTTTTCTTTAGCCCATTATCCTTACCCAACTCCATTGTGGGAGTAATTACCCTTAGAATGTTTAGGTCCTTTTACCCACTGTTTTTGGAACATGAGGATAATTGTTTATGTGGTTACAAGAAGAAAGGAGAAATACAAGGAAATCTCCAAACTAGTGAGATGAACCAAATATTGAAAACCAAAAAGTTTGAAGAAATTCCAGAAAAAAACCAGAATCTTCCAAAACCATTTCAAATTCAAAAAGAAAAGGAAGATTCCAAAATATTGGCTAGAGCTTCATTGAAATTTTCCCAAAGAAGATGAGAAACACTTCTTTCCAAAAAAAAAAATCCAAAAATTTCTCCAATTGCTGTTATTACAAATCACAAGTATTGAAGGCTCGAATGTTCCAAAAATGTTTCACAAAAGCCTTTTTCCATTTATAGCCCTATCCTAAGCCAAGTTACAACCCATTACTGTCTTTTGTAGATCTAAGCTGATATGGTAGGATGTGGCGAGTAAGTGAGAAGGTGCTAAGGTGAAAAACCCTACATCTCAAGCAAGGCTAATTTTTCCATTCTTTGAGACTAAGTTCATTCCATTACACCAGTCCGTTCTTATTGATATATGTGAGGTAAAATGATAGAGGTAAAATGATAAACACCATCTCTGAGTGACTTCTATTTCTGAGTGTATGTCTGTGAGGCAGAAGTCAAAACGACATTTCCAAATGGTAACTTAAGACCCGTGGTAGTATGGGTACATGCCTGTCTTCGATGCATTTGAGACGGTTATGCTTGGTTTATATTTCATATCTTATTCATGCATTTGTAGTATGTTATCTCATATGAACGGTTTTGCAATACTTATCCTTATCTTTGATATAACTATTTATGAGGTAAATGGTAGAACATCATGTTCTTTGGATTAGTCATTGTAGTAAGTTTGTGGGTATCTTCTCTGAAAAACCTTCAGGAGACTATAACTCCTCCACTTGGGAAATCCTTGTGGTTGAAAGCCTTGATGCATATGGTTAATGCAATCACTTTAGTTTTACTTCTCTTTTGAGTCCTTAATTCTTTTCTTCTCACCTTTGCTTGAGGACAAGCAAAGTGCTGTTTGGGGGTATTTGATAAGTCCTCAAAAGTGTATATTTATCCCCCGAATAACACCTTGTTTGCATAACACTTAGCTTATATTATTGTGTTATATCTATTGATTAGTGCTTTCTTGTCATTTGTGTAGGTTTCATGAGGCGAAATACGAATATTGTGTTAAAGCCCGCCAAAAGTTAAGAAAAACAACCAAAAATGTGTTATTTGCACAAGAGAAGGAGAATTGATATTTGCACCCACAGATCTGTTGAGGGCACCCCACGGTTGGTACTGTTGACTTTACTTTATTTCAAAGTGGGGCTGTCCAAATCTCAGCCCAAACTGGGTCCTATTGAACCTCACAAGTCAGAATTTCTATTTTAGGCCTTATTTAAAGTCCAATCTTAAAAAGGCTCTACAAGAAGATTTAGAAGTCTGATTTGGGCCCATGAGTTATCAAACTGAAGGTCTTGGTCCAAGCTACAACTTAAGCCCAAAATAATTTTGTTTTACAAAAAACCTAATACCTCTAGAAGACTAACAGCAGCAGCCACGAATTTGACCTAATTTGGAAGTCTTTGTATGCAAGTATTATGCTTTGTATTTTCTATATAAGAGAAGTAGTAGCTAGGGTTTAGGTAGTCAATGCTTGAGAGGCAAAAGTTCATCTTCTTCTTATTTTGTATTGAACTCAATTCTATTTATCAATATCAATCAAATCAAATCACTTTATTTTATGATGTTTTGTTATTTAATTATTGCTTGTAGGAAGTAGAATCAATCTTAATCTTAATTGTTGATTCCCTTGGTGTTCTTTAATTATTGTTTTGTATTGTGTTTGAGCTAGGATTTTCACCTGTGAGATGGGTACGACCCTTGCTTGTTACTTGTCTACTTTGATAACCAATTTATACAGGCACAAGAAGGAACTTCAATAAAAATATAATCTTTTGATAGGTGGTGTTAATTTACCATATATCAACATCTTCAACTCCTTAATTCTAGACATATCCCGACAAGCAATAAGCATGTCATTTACATAATGTAGCAATAGGATCACCATCCCATCATCAAACACATGAGTGTACACATAACAATCATAGTCACATCTTCTATACCCAATAATCAACATATAAGGGTCGAAACGTTTGTACCACTGCCTTGAAGATTGCTTAAGCCCGTAAAGAGACTTCTTTAACCTACAAAGCAGATTTTTCTTACCAGCTTCAACAAAACCCTGAGGTTGAGCCATGTAGAAGACTTCCTCTAATTCACCATGGAGAAAAGCAGTTTTGACATATAACTGCTCAAGCTTCATCTCCTGTTGAGCAACCAGTGATAATAACACTATAATAGAAGTATGTTTCACTATCGGAGAGAAAATTTCATCATAATCAACTCCTTCCTTCTGTGAGTACCCCTTCGCCACCAAACGTGCCTTGAACTTTGGTGGTTCTTTCTCATGCCTTCCTTCCTTCTTCCTGTAAACCCACTTACAACCAACAATTTTTCTTTCTGCGGGTTTAGGAACCAACTCCCAAACAGATTTCTTGTATAGATATTCCATCTCCTCAGCCATAGCTTCAATCCACTCTTTCGTTACTTTCAACTGTTTCACGATAAGAAGTAGGATCACCTTCACTAATGTTTAAAGCATAATGAACTACTTCCTCGAACCCAAGACTAATAGGTGCTTTGACTTGTCTTTAGCCCCGGTTCTTTGTTATGCTGTAAGGTTGTTTCTTATCTTTATTAGATACAACCTCCTTTTCACACTGTTGTTTTTCTGGCCCATCCTCTTTAACCCCTGCATCTGAGTCCTCCACCTGAATATGAGTCTCCTTGTTGAATACCTTAGTAAGAGGAGATATCTCTGTAGTTGCTTTCTTAACAATAGTGTTTTTCTCACCATTCTTCATGTCTTGATTCATAGGCATAATCTTCTCATCAAACACAACATCTATTAAGGATTTTCTTTCGGTTCACTAGATCCCATACGTTATAACCCTTCACTCCCTTCACGAAGCCGATGAAAATGCATTCATGAGATTTGGGTTTAAGTTTGGTTCTCTCATCACTGGGCCATATGCACTACATCTAAATACCTTCAAAGTAGAGTAGTCTACCGGTTTACCTGACCATACCTCTTCTGCACATCTGAAATCAAACATCTTGGATGGTGAACGATTAACTAAGTGACAAGCATGGTTAAGCGACTCTACCTAAAACATCTCTGGCAGACCTGCATGAAACCTCATGCACCTCTCTTTATTCATAAGTGTTCTATTCATCCTTTCTGCAGCTCCATTCTGTTGGGGATTCTTTTTCACGGTAAAATGCCTTGCAATACCTCCATATTTACAATACTGTAGAAACTTCATATCCTTATATTCACCGCGCGCCATTGTCCTTAGATACTTGATTTTTGGGGGATTTAGAGATACCCCCCAAAATAATAGGAACTCTTTGAGATACCCCCAAGATTTAAAAATCATTAGAGATACCCCCCAGATTTTCATTTTAAGCCGGTCAACCAAGCCATTGACCAATATAACTTTTATATTGACAAAAATACCCTTCTCAATTGAAGTTATATCCTAGTCATCCAACCCAATTACCATGTATGCCATATCATGTAAACTTAGATCTAATCCTAACTATTCAATAAGATAAAACCCTCAAATCTAATCCTATGGTTAGAAACCAATATTTTTTTCTCCAACTCTTCTTCCTTCTTCTCAACCACCAATTCCTCCACCACCACTATTAAAACCACCAATTCCTCCACCAAACTACTAAATCTTCTCTCTCCTCTTCTACTCATAAATCACCCCATACAACCACAACCACCACCACCACCACCACAACCACCAATTCCTCCACCAAACTACTAAATCTTCTCTCTCCTCTTCTACTCATAAATCACCCCATACAACCACAACCACCACCACCACCACAACCACCAATTCCTCCACCACCACTATTAAAACCACCAATTCCTCCACCAAACTACTAAATTTTCTCTCTCCTCTTCTACTCATAAATCACCCCACAACCACCAATACCTCCACCACCACTACTAAATCTTCTTTCTCCTTTTTTTCTCACACAAACAATTTTTTTCTCTTCTTTTGTACTCGTAAATCACCCAACACAACTACAAAAACCACCAATTTCTCCACCACCACTACTAAGTCCACTAATTTCTCCACCACCACTATTAAAGTTCTTGGATTAATGGGGTATGGGTGTGGTTAGGATCAATGGGTTTGAATTACATGAGATGGACGGTTATGATTTAATGGGGTATGGGTGTTGGATGTGAGTAAAATTTGTTTATGTTAAAGGTTTTGCTGATATGGCATACAAGTAGATGACTAGGATTAAGGTTCAAATAAAAGAAGGGTATTTTTGTTTAAAGAACATAAAGATGGGTCAAACATAGGTCAATGGCTCGGTTGACCGGCTTGAAATGAAAATCTGGGGGGTATCTCTAATGATTTTTAAATCTGGGGGGTATCTCAAAGAGTTCCTATTATTTTAGGGGGTATCTCTAAATCCCCCTTGATTTTTCTACCACTGCCTCCCACTCCTTGAATTTAGTGAAAACTTCGGATTTCTCCTTCATGAAGTAGACCCAAACTTTCCTCGAAAAATCATCCATGAAAGTGACAAAGTAGTGAGCTCCACCTTTTGATTGAATAGGTGAAGGCCCCCACACATCTGAGTAAATATAGTTAAGTACTTTTGTACTTTTGTTTTATATCTGCAGCTTTGAAGAGTACTTTAGTTTGCTTTCCCATAATACAATACTTGCAGAACTCAAGTTTACACTCTCCTACACCCTTCAACAATTGTCACTTGTGTAGTTCTTCCATGGCTCTTTCACTCATATGCCCTAGTCTCAAGTGCCAAAGGTGAGTGCGATCTTCTTGTGTAGAAACTGCAGCTCCACCAATTACTGTATTTCCCAAAAGCTTGTACAAATTGTTAGAAAGTCTTACTCCTCTCATAACCACAAGTGAACCCTTTGAGACTATGAGATTCCCATATTTGGATTTGTATGTGTACCCATTTTTATCCAAATAACCCAGGGAAATAAGATTCTTCCTTAGTGCAGGAACGTATTTCACGTTACCCAGAGTCCTAACAATTTGATCATGCATCTTCAACTTTACCGTACGATTCCACAAACTTTATAATTGGAATTATTCCCCATAAAAACTACGTCGCCTTTTTCTTTTCTCAAACGTGTTAAACCAGTCTTCGTTTGAACACATATGATAAGAAGCGCCACAATCTAAAATCCAAGGTAAAGAAATATCATTACCTGAAGAAGTCGCCAAAATTTCTCCGTCGCTATCGTCTGTAACAACGTTGACTGAATTTGAATTTTGGGCATTCTTTTTTTTTTTCCTTATATTTCTTACAATCTCATTTTCAGTGGTCTGTCGCACCACATTCAAAGTAACCTTCTTTATCCCAGGATTTAGATCTGCCCCTGCCTTTTGATTTGCTACTTCTCTTATTTGTTCGGCCCCTCTCATTAGAATTCTTGACATATAGTCTTTCTGCTTGAGAGTATTCACATGTGTTCTTATTCATCTTCACATGAGAGATTATGTCTTGAACAACTTCATCATACTTTAAAGTATCCTTGCCAAACATCAATGTGGTTGTGAAGTGCTTGAAAGATGGAGGCAAAGATCTGAGCAGGTACAGAGACTTGTCTTCATCGTCATACTTCACATCCACCCGTAGCAAATTTGTGATACACTTATTGGACACGTTTAGATGTTCCATAAGATCACCACCTTCTTCCATTCGAAGATTCAAAAGTTCATCATTTAAGAAAAGTTTATTGGATAAAGACTTACCCATATATAACTTCTCAAGTTTTTCCCATGTTCCTTTGGCACAAGTTTCCCCCATCACATTAAACATCACCTCATCCGAGATATATAGTTCGATAGAACTCATGGCTTTGAGATCTGCTTTGTTCCACTCATCATCTGACATGTCCTTTGGTTTCTTGTCTTTCCCGTCAAAAACCACATGAAGATCTTGTTGGATCAAAACGTTTCTCATCTTCCTTTGCAATAGTGTAAAGTTATCTCTATCGTCAAACGGTTTAATCTCAAGTTTTACACCGCTGCCAAGAGTAGTAACCGATGGTTTCTTACCGCCACTATTCGCAGGAACACCTGTAGTCTCCGTCATCTTTGACAAAACCTTAAATCCAACCAAAGCTCTTGATACCACTTGTTGAACTATATGCAGTGATTAATTAAATCCCAACAACGTCAACAACCTGCAACCTAGATATCCGTGAGAACACCTCATTTGCAATACAGGATCCGTTTGTCAATGATGTCAAAGATTACCAAACAATAAACAATAGTATAAAGAGAATAAAACAATAAAGAACAATAACACCAAGATATATGTGGTTTGGCAATGCCTACCTCCACGGGGAACAATGAGAAAATTTCACTATAAGAAAAGAAACACCGATTACAATAATCTCCCTAGTATCTTTCTCAAGATCTTAATCTCTCACCTTAAACCCAATACACCCTTGGCTCCCAAAGTTCTCTCTCACTTACTCTTTCTATCTCTATGTTTCTATTGTTTTATACTCTCTTGTCTTGTCTTTCAAATACCAAGTTACTTGGGTATTTATAGCCCATGGATAAAAAACAAATCCATATAGGATTACTTGTTCAAAACCGAGATAAATAAAAAACCGAGTCCAATGAGAACTCCTGCACATATATGGTTTCCTTAACCAATATAGGAACTGATCCTATGGATCACACCTCTTATAAGGTATGATCCTGTGCACCCAACTGTTGTGAGCCAATATACAACAGATCTCCCCCAATACACAGACTCTCTCACCACTAAAGCCATATAACTTGATTTGGGACTTACTTATGTCTTCTTCTTGTAGACTAATTTCCCTGAAGGCCTGGTAGTATAGAATGTCTGCAGAGTTTCTTGGGTCCACCAAGATTTTTCTAAAAATAATATTACTAACTTCCAACGAAAGGATCAATTCATGGTCGTTGGATTAAGACTTTGCAATGCTGCCACGTGCTCGAGAAAAATGGGTAATGGGGTAAGCTTCATTTATGTTGGTCAATGTTAAAATAATTTGGGGGGTTTAAGTTCAAAAAAGGAAGGAGGGGTATTTTAGGAAGAAAAAAATACAAATAGGTGTTAACTTGGACGGGAGCTAACGGAAGAGGAACAAAGTCCAAACTTGGACAAATGGGGGGGGGGGGGGGGGGGGGGGGTATTCAAAATGTGGATAAAATAGGGGTTAATTCTAAATTTCCCTATTTTTGTCTTAGATTAAACAAAGAATGTACATCTTTAGCATATGATCTATTGCATGAATATTGGTTGATGAGCTACGTATAAGTTCTCTAAAAGAATCTATGGAATCTGATCTAATCTTATGATACCAGGCTAAGGCTGGACCTTTAAGGGTTTAATAAAAATCTTACATATGACATGGTCTTTGTCCTCATATTGTTTCATTTAAACTCTATAATGAAAAACATGAGGAGCAGGGTATGTCTTTCTGGTGATCGAACATGTCGAACTTAGGCATGGTAAATCTAAAAGGTAAAGGTAGATCTATAAACCTGGAAGTAAAAGGATTTACATTGGTTCCATATGAATAGACATTCTCACAAGGAGTTCGTCTATCATGCTGCTTATTTGTGGTGGCTTCTGATAGAAGGTAAAATTGTTAATCTCTAACCTCTGATCAAAAGATTGTATTTTTAACTTGAAGTTCCTTCTTGTGCCTGTATAAATTGGATATCGAACTAGACAAGTAACAAGCAAGGGTCGTACCCACCTCAGAGGGGGAGATCTTAGCTCAAACACAATAGAAAACAATGGTTAAGAAACACCAAGGGAATCAACAAACAAGATTTGAGATTGATTCTAACTTCCTACAGGCAATAATAATAAGTAAACCCTAACTTAAGAATATGGTAGAGAGGTAAAGAAGATATATGATGACAAAATGGGAGAATTGGTATCCACAAACTAAATCATGCAAACACAACATGTTGTTCCTTCATGTTCAATCTATAATAATTAATTAGTCACCTCTCAGTTATTTCAATTAATCAATAATACCTATAATAATCAAGTAGTCACCTCTCTGCTATTCCACTCAACTAAAATGGGATTCTCTTATGGATGCTATTGAATATATCATATTAATCAAACCGTCACCTCTCAGGTATTCAATTTAATTAACTTAACATATTGATTCATAACTAAATCATCACCTCTCAGCTATTTGACTTAATTACAAAAGGGTTCCAATAAAAGATATCAACTGCAGATATGTAATAATTACCTCTCAGCTATTTCACTACACATCTTTAATCAATATAAATATAACCATTAAAGCTAGGTCTCCCTAAACCCTAACAATAGTATTTTAACAACATGGATAACAATAACATGCAAATAATCATACTTACCTCATACAGCTAGGCCTGTCAACTATCCAAACCGATCCGAAATCCAAACCGATCCAAAACCGATCCAATCCATTATTTTAGACTTTTGGATATCCATTTGGATTAATGGATCACTTAAAATGGTTTTTGGATATCCATTATTGTTTTGGTTCGGTTTGGATAATACTAAAGGAAAAACCGATCCGATCCGAACACCAAAAAGAGAAACAATTTGTAAAAAATAATTTTGATTTGAAAATCAAAATCTTAATTCTCTCCGTCTTCTACTTCCTTTAATCTTCTTTCTCTCTCTCCCCAAACTTTACATGGGAAATAATATCAATGATAACCCTATGTTTTGTAGTTTTGATAATTTGAGTTTCTTAATTCACAAAGAAATTTGAGATTTTCAGAAAATTTGAGATTTTTATATTGGATTTTTTCAAATTTAAAAGTAAGTTTTCATTCTTTTTCATCTATTTTGATGAAGTTGTAGATATAATTGATGGAAGTTTCAAATATAATTGATGGAAGTTTCAAATCGTCGCAATGATATGTATAAAGTTCAGAAAATTTAAAAGGTGATTTAAAGGGTTTGAAAGACAATGAATAAAGAGGAACTTGTTAATGGAGTTGAAGAAGATTTTTGTATACTAGATAACAAAAAAAGAAGATTTTTCAAACAAATTTAGTAATGGAGTTGTGAATTTGATTCAATTTTAACTAGTGATTCAAACAAATTTGTTAATGGAGTTGTGAATTTGATTTAATTTTAACTAGTGATTCAAAATTTTTATGGAGATAAAATGAGGAAGAAGATAAAAATTAGATTTTTGGATCGGTTCGGATCGGATCGGATATCCACTACTAAAATTGGATCATTTCAATATCCAATTAATATGATCCATTATCGAATTGGATCGGTTTGGTTTGGATCACTATAAATTTGGATCGGTTTGGATCATGGTAAAAACCAAACCAATCCGATCCATTGACAGCCCTGCATATAGCAGATAGAAGTAAATAAGCATTAAGTACTTTGAATCACAATGAACATTAAGAACAAACATGGTGCTTTTGCGTCATCTAGAGTCCTTCAACCATCTCCCTAAGGAGATTTAGCTACACATCCTTGATGATGACACCATGGAATAAATAAATAAATAACAAAACATCATAAAGTAAAGTGATTTGATTTGATTGATATGAATTGAGTTTGATACAAAGAAGAAGAAGATGAACTTTCTCTCACAAATATTCTCTTTCATCTCTATGAAAACTCTGATATAAAAGATATGATTCTAAAAGATATCTAACCTTAGCTACTACTTCTCTTATATAGAAAATACAAAGTAGAATACTTGCATACAAAGAATTCCAAATTAGGTCAAATTCGTGGCTGCTGCTGTTGGTCTTCTAGAGGCATGATGTCTTCAGCAAAACCTAATTCTCTTGGGCTTAAGTTGTATCTTGGAACAAGACCTTCAGTTTGATAGCTCATGGGCCCAAATCAGACTTCTAGATCTCCTTGTAGAGCCTTTTTAAGTTTGGACTTAAAATAAACCCTAAGATAGAAATTCTGACTTGTGGGCTTTAATAGGACCCGGTTTGGGCTGAGAATTGGACCGCCCCACTTTGACATAAGGTCAAGTCAACAGAGCTGACTGTGGGGTGCCCTCAGCAGATCTTATGGGTGCAAATATCAATTCTCCTTCTCTTGTGCAAATAACACATTTTTGCTTGTTTTTCTTGACTTTTCGCGGGCTTTAACACAATATTCAAATTTCGGCTCATAAAACCTACACAATAGACAAGAAAGCACTAATCAATAGATATAATACAATAATATAAACTAAGTGCTAGATAAACAAGGTGTTATTCGGGGGATAAATATACACTTTGAGGACTTATTAAATACCCCCAAACAACACTTTGTTTGTCCTCAAGCAAAGGTGAGAAGAAAAGAATTAAGGATTCAAAAGAGAAGTAAAACTAAAGTGATTGCATTAACCATATGCATCAAGGCTTTCAACCACAAGGATTTCCCAAGTGGAGGAGTTATAGTCTCCTGACGGTTTTCCAGAGAAGATACCCACAAACTTACTACAATGACCGTTCATATGAGATAGTATACTATCAAAAATGATCATATCAAGGATAAGGATAAGTATTGCAAAACCGTTCATATGAGATAGTATACTATAAATGCATGAATAAGATATGAAATATAAACCAAGCATAACGGTTTCAATTGCATTGAAGACAGGCATGTACCCATGCTACCACGGGTCTTAAGTCACCTTTGGAAATGTCGCTTTGACTTCTGCCTCACAATCATATACTCAGAAATAAAGTCACTCAGAGATGGTGTTTATCATTTTACCTCTATGTGAGGAAAGAAGATGGACGATCATCTCACATATATCAATAAGAAAGGACTAGTGTAATGGAATGAACTTAGTCTCAAAAAATGGAAAAATTAGCCTTGCTTGAAATGTCGGGTTTTTCACGTTAGCACTTTCTCACTTACTCGCCACATCCTACCATATCAGCTTAGATCTACAAAAGACAGTAATAGGTTGTAACTTGGCTTAGGACATTGCTAAAAATGGAAAAGGCTTTTGTGAAACATTTTTGGAACATTCGGGCCTTCAACACTTGTGATTTGTAACAACACTTGGAGAAATTTTTGGAATTTTTCTTTTGGGAAGAAGTGTTTCTCATCTCCTTTTAGGAAAATTTCAATGAAGCTCTGGCCATATTTTGGAATCTACTTTTCTTTTGGATTTGTTATGGTTTTGGAAGATTCTGGCTTTTTTTTGAGGGGGGAAATTCTTCAAACTTTTTGATTTTCAATATTTGGTTCATCTCACTAGTTTAGAGATTTCTTTGTATTTCTCCTTTCTTCTTGTAACCACATAAACAATCATCCTCATGTTCCAAAAACAGTGGATAAAAGGACTTAAACATTCTAAGGGTATTTAACTCCCACAATGGAGTTGGGTAAGGATAATGGGCTAAAGAAAAAGGCTAAGTAACAAGAAAGACTCAGAATGGTCAACCTAAGGGATAATGTATCATCAGGGTAGGCTAAGGTAAACAGGGTTTATCTAAATGTCTTCGTATCATTTCTAAGTACTGATATGGTGATCACATCTTGAATAGGCTACAAGACCCAAGTTTATATTACACCCACTTGATGTCATCTCAAGGCTAACTATAAAAATGAATATGAGACTAAAAACAGACAAAACTGAGAGGTTGAGTCTTTTGACTCCAGATGTACGTAATAACTCTCCAAGAAAATGACGGGGCTCAAAAGCTCACTAGGTTAAGTCTCCACACTTATTCCTCAAGTTTCTCAAGGTATAGTTGTATTTGCACATGTAATCTGTAATTAATGCAAGTGAATGTCATGCTTATGTTCATGCAAATGTAGTATAAGACTCAACTACTTGGTGAAGCAATAAATGTCCTTACTCTTGAAAAGGAGAGAATTCAACCATTATATTCATCATTGATGGTGTACTTATCCTACTTATCATTGATGATTTTTCAAAAAGTTTGAATTTTTACACAAGTATGGATAAAGAAGTTTGAAAATCATTTGTAAAAAGGATTGTAATACTTCCCCACCCCCGAACAAAAAGATTGTCTTGTCCTCAAGGGTCATACTATGCATAGGAGAGAGAGTAATAAAGATATTACTATGAATGTACTAAAATTCAAACCGTTTTATAAATTCCTGCCAAACAAAATTATCTCCACATACATAAAGATTACAAGGAATTCCATACTAAGACACTACTGAAATAAAATATGCTGAAATAAAGGAATGACTCAACAGAAAGGGAAATCCTACTTTACACTCTTGATTTCAAACTTGTTCTATAGGAAAACCATCCAAACTATCACGCCAATGAGTTAATACTTCCCTAATCTCATTCCAAGGGCCCACACCCTTATTCATAAAATCATCGTTCTTATGCAAAGCAGGAAACTCCACATACTCAGTGTTAGGCACCCAAGTGAATAGGCGACTTTTCCTAATAAAACGATGAGTTGGATCCATAGGTATAAGATGAGTCCAATCATTGTACCTGTTCTTCCACTCGGGATAGCTTTCAAGAATAATCTTACAGATAGTAGTAGGGAAAACAAGCTTATCTTCACCGAATACGAATACATTCCTAATACCATCTAAAATCCAAGTGGATAAGTCAAGAGCATAAAAATTTGTAACAATACCAACGACGACATGCATAGTACTATCATTGACATAATCCATCTTCTCAACACCCAACAAATTACGCAAAACTCATAAAGCAGCAGTAGCTACATTAGCAGGAAGGCAACTGGTAGGTGCAAAACTAGGGTATCCTTCGGGTTGGAAGGAGAATGTACAAGTGCCAAAGTGATTAAGGTAGGTGTTTATGATGTCTACACGGTTATCACGAACATAATTGTCATAGGGCACAACCGCTTAAAAGACAAAATGATTACCAATGGCAATAGAGACGTCAATAGGATTAAAAACCACCGGGGAACCATGCATGTGAACTTGGAAACCATCAAAGGGAAGGGGGTCGGCAAAGGGTAACATAAGGTAAAATTCTCTTACCATAGAAGGGGAATACACAGCAGTAGAATCATAAAGAAAACCTTCCCAACCTTGTCAAAAATCCCATCCCGAAAAGAAGCTTCATAAGGACTATCCATAATTCCCGAAAAATCAATCTCGGGGATGATCTCCATGCCATCCGGCATCCACAACCCATTCTGAACATTAGCCATTACAAAAAAAAAAAAAAAAACACCAAAAACTTGCGCGAAAACAGAGAAAAAATCACACAAAACGAACTCAGAAAACTGCTGTCAGGTTCAAACTCGACTCGAGTTTGATTTGGCCTATAATGAACTCGACTCGAGATCGGGCCAACTTCATAAAATAAAAAAAATTTAAAAGTTTTCTGACTTTTGAGTGACGGTCCTCCGACATTGGTTTGGTATATATAGGCCAAAAATAAAGAGTTTGAACCTTAGTAGGTCTCTAAAAATTGCCTAAAACCTTAGGGTTTCCAAAAATCGAACCCTAACATTTTTTCTTTTAAAATATTTGGACTTACGTCCCTAGGACCAGAAATTTTTTCAAAATAACTCCACAAGTCCAGAATTTTGCAATGAAGCCCAAGAATTCCTAAGAATTTTCAGAATAGAACAAAAGTTTGCAAAAATTTAAAAATTCAACCATTTTCATTAATATTTGGAAATAAAGTACAATGATTGAAATTTTTAATACAAGAGTGCAAAAACTAAAACAAAAACAAAATACATAAAAAATTACAATGGCTAATAACTAAAAACTCTCAACCCCGTCATCGACGAGATTGCCCCTGGCCTTCGTCCAAGCGACGTTGGACGTCCTCGACGGCATCCAAAATTTTGCCCATACCCCTCCAGAGAAGCTGGAACCACTCCTCATTAGTATGGAGTTGGTGAAACGCCCGCTGGGCCTGTACTGAATGGGCACCTCCTCCTGAGGATCCCACAACAACTGTCTACAACCTGACAGTCCAGGGTTGGAGACCTTGAGTCGGACGACCGACTCCATGGATAGAGCAGGAAGAAAAGGCGCCTCCCAATAGCGCAGAATACTCATCACCAGGCTAGGAAGATGAGCAGAAATGGCTCGAGCTTCGGTGATGGTGTCAAAAAATCGGCAGACCATGCAGTAGCCGTGGAGGTCCTCCTGAAGTAGCCGGAGGATATGAATCCCCTCCGTGAACAGCTCACTCATCCTCGTCGTCCCAAGGACATTGGTGGTCAACCAGTGTGCCACCAAGCCCTGGTTGACTCGGAGCCAACCAATCGAAATATGACTGCTTTACCGGTGAAACGCCTGGTCATCAATGAGAACAACCTCGATGATGTCCGGTGTCACCAGCACAGCTTCCTGCTGCAGGGGAGCCTCGTCAAGATCGAACGTCGTGACTAAGGAGACTGTCTTCGGGGTGAGCAGGTAACGATAGGCAGGATCCCAGTTGATAAAAACACCGTCATCGGTCAATTCAATAGACTCGTAAAATTAACGAACCATTTGAGGGTCAAATGGCTCGTAATCAGAGCCAATGAGTACATCCCAACCTCGGGCATGAATCTTCTCCACAAAACCACTCCTAAAGCGTTTATCGTCGAAGAGACGAGGATAATCGCGCTCATGAATAATCACTCTAGTTCTAACTCAAGGAGGCATGACTCTCGAAGAAATTGGTATGGAAATGAAGAGCACAAAAAGAGGAACAAAACCTCGCAAGAATTTCAAAATTTGGATAAGAAACGAGGGAGGGAACTGTGCTGCCTCGAAACTCGAGTCGAGATGGATTTGCACTATAAGGAACTCGAGTCGAGTTCTGGTAGAGAAGAAGACTTCTGTTTAACCCATGTTGACTTGGTTTGACTTTGAATTGGAAGTGACTTGTGACTTTTCTAAAGACACCCGGGGGTATTTAAAGAGAAGTAACTTCCCCTAGACGCTTCCCCCACTACCGGAATTAGTGGAAATGACGGTTTTACCCGCGAAATGCGTGAAAGGTACGAAATAATTCAATTTTAATTTTGAAAATTCCGTGATAATGTATAAATATATTCTTGCGAATATAAGTACCATTAAGGTGTCAAAATAAAATTCTAAAAATCAAGCAATAATTATTAAATCACAAAAATTGAAATAAATTCAAATTTGTGACCGTAATAATTATTTAACCAAACAACCGCAACAGAGAGTGGTGGGCCATGCCCACCCCGAAATAAAACTAAGAGATTTTTGGACATACCCCCCATTTGAAAGTCGAAATTTGAAATACCCCCCATTTGAAAAAAAAATTGAGATACCCCCCCCAATTCAAGATGTGGTGTTATCTTAGCCGTCCATCATAATCCATCATAAAACTCACCTACGGCTGTAAAGCTCTTCTGTCTTGAAATGGGGGGGTATCTCAAATTTTTTTTCAAATGGGGGGGTATCTCAAATTTCGACTTTCAAATGGGGGGGTATGTCCAAAAATCTCTAGAACTAACTCAACAGAGAGTGGTAGGCTGTGCCCACCCCCAACTTAAGAAGCACTAAAGCATGATCGGGCTTAGAAGATACACAGGGCTACCTCCCAGGAGCGCTAAGTTTAACGTCTTCAGCCAGACAGGCGGACAATCAGGATTCACTCCCAAGATAAACGCTAGTTTGAAACAAAGATACATGAGAGATAAAACGCTAGAGTGGAATGCGCGAAATCTTGATGTCTAATATACAACAAAGAGTCTTTTAAAGTTAGATACTCGAGACTTAAAAACAAATGGGAAATGACTTCCCCACCCCCAAACAGAGCGGAAAACAAGTCTGTTTGGTGATGACGCTAAAAAAAAAAGCGTGCACTGGATCAGTTATACTCAGCCAGTAAGAGTTTATGGACTATGGACCCTGCACTTTCAACCACACCTCTCAAAAAGAGACAACAGAATAGAGTAAGAGAGGGTCTGGATACCAGCAGGTCAAAGGTCAGTCTAAATAGGTAGGGTCCTCTAATAGGGTTTCCTCAACTTCAGGGGACCTTAATTCATGAAAATGCTTAAGACGTTGACCATTGACTTGAAATTCAGAGTTGTCTGCAGGGTTTAGAAAAGTGATAGCACCAAAAGGTGTCACTGCAGACACAACAAAGGGACCCGACCAACGAGACTGTAGTTTACCAGAAAATAAATACAACCTAGAGTTATATAGTAAAACTTTGTCCTCAATTTAAAAATCTCTACGTAAGATCTGATGACCATGTAGTTTTTTCATATTAGCTTTGTAGGACTTGGAAAGATCATAAGCTCCATTCCGAAATTCCCCAAGCTCAGAAAACTGGAGTTTTCTCCTCTTACCTGCCGGGTCGAGATTAAAATTGAGCTTTGTCATTGCCTAGAAGGCTCGGTGCTCAAGCTCTACAGGTAGGTGACAGGGTTTTTCAAATACAAGACGAAAGGGAGACATGCCTATGGGAGTTTTGAAAGCAGTACGATAGGACCATAATGCATCACTGACTCTACGAGACCAATCAACCTTTTCAGGGTCGATTATTTTTTACAAAATGTTTTTAATCTCTCTATTGGAAACCTCAGCTTGGCCATTGGTTTGCGGATGGTACCCAAGGGCCACTTTGTGAGTAACTCCGTACTTTTGGACAAGTTTTTGAAAAGCTTTATTACAGAAATGGCTCCCCCCATCACTAATGATCACACGCGGAGCGCTAAATCGGGCAAATATGTACTCTTTTAGAAAATTTACTACAGTTTCTTGGTCGTTGTGCCTTGTGGGAAGGGCCTCGATCCATTTAAAAACATAGTCTACTGCGATCAGAATGTACAAAAAAACCATGACAACCAGGGAAAGTGATGTAGGACATGTTAGGAGTTACTATTTTAATTCTAAGTATGAAATAGGTTCTAGAATATATTGTTTTAGGTCTAAGTATATTATATTCGGAATCATTATGTTTTTAGAAGTCGTTTTAATTTAGAAGTTTTTTACTTGTTAAACAAGCTTCTTGCTTTATAAAAGAAGCTCTAGGTTATTATAATAGTTGAAGGTTGATTATTATTGAATTGAATTGAAGAATTCCTTCTTGAGTTATCCTTGTTTTCTTGCTAGATTATTCATCTTTTCCTTCTTTTTACTTGGTGGATTCCAAGCTTCTCGTTTGTCTAGGTTCCGAACCCTATCTTCTCATCTTCTTTGAGAGATTCTTATCTCTTTCTTCTAAGTTCTACATTAAGTGGTATCAAGAGCTTCACTTTCTAGATCCTAATCTAGAAAGCGGTCCATCGTCACCTTTCGTTCAAGCAATTTTCGTCCATCCAGATTCACGAATTTCGTCAACTTTGGCTTCTACAGGACAGAATACTTTGACCCAATGTGCTTGCTATATCCTGTTGGAAATATCTGTGAGTCTTCTTTCTAACCCAATGAACGGTTTGCAATTCGGAATTTTGAACAGGGAGATACACGCGTTCTACTAAAAAGTGTTGAATCGGGTTTTTCTGCAGCAATACTTTTCTTAAGATCCAATAGCACCTAATCAACAAGATTTCGTTTCAAGGAAAGATTTTGATGCAACGATCAATTCTCTTAAAGAAAGTCAAGCAGGGATAAAAACTTCGTATCATTCGATGAAAGATTCCATTGATCAACTCACCTGCCAAATTTCTCAATTTCTCAAAGGTAAGGATAAAATAGATGAAGATATTCTCTTATCTACATCCAATGCTCCAGCCACCATCATCCATCTCCCTTTTACACTTGTGGTTCCCTCCATCCAACCAATTTTGTCTTTTTCTCAAGAGGAGAGTTTTGATTTTAACCTAGCCGATTTTTTTAAAGAAGAGGAGTTTCTTGCATGTTCTACCTTTCCTACTTATGAAGACCCTTTTGCGTGTTTTTATTCAACATCCATTAATTATAAAGGGAATGTTAAAGCTTTGCTTGGCGATACACAATTGATATGTTATCCTTGGATTTATTTACCCTCTCGAAGCCAAAAGAAGAAGTTGGAGGATCATGGAAACATTATACTCCCGTCTTCAGGAAGTGACTCCCTTGTGATTCCAATGCATAACTCGAGGGCGAGTTATTTTAAAGAAGAGGAGACTGGTGTAGGACATGTTAGGAGTTACTATTTTAATTCTAAGTATGAAATAGGTTCTAGAATATATTGTTTCAGGTCTAAGTATATTATATTCGGAATCATTATGTTTTTAGAAGTCGTTTTAATTTAGAAGTCATTTACTTATTAAACAAGCTTCTTGCTCTATAAAAGAAGCTCTAGGTTATTGCAATAGTTGAAGGTTGATTATTATTGAATTGAATTGAAGAATTGCTTCTTGAATTATCCTTGTTTTCTTGCTAGATTATTCATTTTTTTTTTTCTTTTTACTTGGTGGATTCCAAGCTTCTCGTTCGTCTAGGTTCCTAACCCTATCTTCTCATCTTCATTGAGAGATTCTTATATCTTTCTTCTAAGTTCTACATTAGAAAGGGCCCATGAAATCAATGCCCCATACATCAAACACTTCTACAGGAAGAATTGGCAGTAAGGGCATCATGTGTCGCCTAGTGATTTCCCCTAGTTGTTGACAACGAGTGCACACAGTACAATGCATGTGAGCGTCCTTAAAAAGAGTTGACCAATAAAAACCACACTGCAATTCTTTAGCAGCTGTCTTTTTGGCACTAAAATGTCCACCACAAGCATGCTCATGGCAGAACTTAAGGACCTCCTGTTGCTCCCAGTCAGGAATACAACGACGAATGATATGGTTAGGACAATACCTAAAAAGGTAAGGGTCATCCCAGAAATAATGCTTGGCAATGCAAGGAATTTGGATTTATCTTGCTTGTTCCAATTACTTGAAAACTTGTTGCTAGCCAAGTAATTAACTATATCTGCGAACCATGGAGTATTCGATATTACAAAAAGAAGCTCATCAGGATAGTTCTCAGAAATGACACTAGAATCCTCAGGACGGTCGAGTCTAGACAAGTGGCCGACTACTACATTTTCGGTGCCTTTTTTATCTCTAATCTCAAGGTCAAACTCTTGAAGCAACAAAATCCAACGAATAAGACGCTGCTTAGTTTCCTTCTTGGAGAGAAGAAATCTAATTGCAGCATGATCCGTGAACGGGTACCTAAAAGGTAGGAACGAAACTTATCAAGAGCATATACTATGGCTAACAATTCTTTCTCCGTCGTGGTATAATTACATTGAGCATCATTGAGAGTCTTGCTAGCATAATATATGACATGGGGCTTACCATCTAGACATTGACCTAAAACAGCCCCAACAGCAAAGTCTGATGCATCGCACATCAGCTCAAAGGGTTTATTCCAATCAGGTGGGCCTAATGATGGGTGCAGTCGTGAGGGCGGTCTTAAGTTTTTCAAAGGCCCTCTTGCATTCTTTTGTGAAATCAAAAGGCGCATCCTTAAGTAATATCCTAAAGCGTCAATAGAATCCTGCATGGCCCAGAAAGGCTCGAATATCCCTAATAGACTTAGGAATAGGCAAGGATGAAATAAGATCTGTTTTAGCTTTATCAAATTGGATACCCTAAGGAGAGACGACATGACCCAGAACTATCCCCTTCCTAACCATGAAATGACATTTTTCCCAGTTAAGTACCAAATTCTTTTCAATGCAACGCTTAAAACCCAAGGAAAGATGACTAAGAGACTCTTCAAAAGATGAACCATATATGGAGAAGTCATCATAAACACTTCCATACATCGTTCCACCATATCACTAAAGATGTGTAACATACACCTCTGGAAAGTAGTAGGTGGATTAGACAGACCGAAAGGCATACGGGCATAAGTGAAAGTGCTGAAAGGATAAGTAAATGTTGTCTTCTCTTGATCTTCAGGGGCGATAGGAATTTGATTGTAACCGGAGTACCCATCCAAGAAACAATAGAAAGAATGACCAGTCACGCGTTCCAACATCTGGTCGATGAAGGGAAGAGGAAAGTGGTCCTTCCGGGTGACTGTATTAAGCTTTCTATAGTCGATACAAACACGCCACTTGGTTGGAACTCTCGTGGTGACTTGTTGGTTCTTATCATTGGTAACTACAGTCATGTCGACCTTCTTAGGAACCACATGAATAGGACTAACCCAGGGACTATCCGAAATAGGATAAATCACACCTGCATCCAAAAGTTTCATCGCAGGGGTAAGACGTCTCTGAGGTTCACGAGAAGTTTTAGCATCGTCCTCAAGATGAATACGATGAGAACAGACAGAAGGGCTAATACCTTTAATGTCGTGGATGGACCACGCAATAACAGAACGATGCTCTAAGATAACTTCTAAAAGCTTACTCTCCTGCTCAGTAGTAAGAGATGAAGAAATAATAACAGGATGACTACTGTCTAAATCAAGATGAGCGTATTTCAGCTCAGGAGGAAGAGGACTCGGAGTAACAGGAGGTGGAGTGATGGTCTCTACTTTGGGTCTCAGAATCTATGCTACAAATCGAACCAAGGGCCTCAGGGTCTTTAGGTTCAAAGATAGGCACAGTATCAATAAGAGCATTGGTTTGGGCAATAGATTGGTCAATGTCAAAGTCTACATTATGCATGGCAAGGCAGTGAACAACCAAATCTTCAGGGTAATAATTATGCACCATCTCCTTAGGTAATGAGTCTAAAAGGCACACATCGTCTGATAACGAAATATCAGGGGGTTGTTGGCCAAGATTAAATATATTAACTTCAACAGTCATAGAGCCAAAAGTGAGAACCATAGAACCGTTCCGGCAGTTTATGAAATCATTAGAGGTGGCCAAAAATGGATGGCCAAGAATGATAGGTACCGAGTCATCGACAGTAGGTTCAGTATCCAACACCACAAAGTCAACTGGGTAGTAAAAGTCAGATACTTTAATTAACAAGTCCTCAATTATTCCTCTAGGTACTTTCAATGATTTGTCGGTCAGTTGTAACGACATTTTCGTGGGTTTCATGTTTGTTAGACTCAGACTGGGGTACAAAAAGTAAGGCAAAAGGTTAACACTCGCTCCTAGGTCTAGCAAAGCTTTGCCCATGAATTTATCACCAAGTTTACAGGGTATGGTCGGTTTTCCAGGGTCCTTATATTTTACCACGCCATTATGTTGGACAAGTGCAGAGAATTCTTCCGCCACAAACGCGTTTTTAGGCACATTTGTTTTTCTCTTGGCGGTGCACATGTCCTTCAGAACCTTAGCATAGGAAGGTATCTGTTTAATAGCCGTGAGGAAGGGTATATTAATATTTATATGCTTGAACACATCAAGTACTTCCTCTGCTTGGACTTCCTTTAGATACTTTGTGAGTCTCTGGGGATAAGGTACGGGCGGGTTGTAAGTTCGTGGAGGATCCACAATCTCACGTGCAGTCTTCTTCGGCTTAGAGGTGGTCGCCTCATTAGCCGGAGCTTTAGGAGGGGTAACAGGTGGAGTGGTAACCGGGGTCACAATGTTAGGTCTCGGTGTATAATTAATATGATTATCAACCTGTTTTCCTGACCAAAGGGTAGAAATCGATTTTACTTCAGCAAGCGGTACAGACGGATTTGCAGTATCCGTCACCAAGGCAACTTCCTTGCCCTTGGGGTTCGGGATAGAGTGTCCCGGAAATCTACCCTTTTCATCAAGTTTCTGTTCAATCCTCTGGATGGCTTGGGCATTTGATTCAATGGACGCCTGTGTATGTTGAATGAAACGGGTAAGCACATCCTCAAGGGAGGTCTTAGGTGGGGCAGATTGATTAGTTGGCATATGGTCCCTGGAACCACTCATGTGATGAGCATTGTTCGAGTAAGGGGGGACCGGTGCCCTGTTCCGATTATCAGTGTTACCAACATACGTGGCATTGCTACGTTGCCCATAAGAGTTATTAAAACCAGGTGGAGCCGCATAATTATTATTGGAATAAGAAAGCTTGGAACGGTCCATGTATGGGTATGTGGCATTGCCCTTAGTAAAGTTGGTTCTCCCGGCGTAGTTAAACGCACAGGCTTCCTCAGTTTCTGGTGAATTATAAAGGAAAGGACAAAATTCGGCAGTATAGGTCTGGTCATGACAAGCATGACATTGGAGAGTGGAGGCACTCATAACGGGTGATGTGGGCTTTAAGGATACCTCAAGTGCTTCTACCTTTTTTACTAAACCATGAAGTAAATTTTTAAGCTCAGAGTCAGGTTTGACATCATATATACCTCTAGGTTTATCAAGTGAGTTTGGGGTAGTGTTTCCCGGGGTATGTCTAGGTAAGTCCCATTGCTGGCTATTAGTGGCAATCTTTTCAAGGAATGTCAGAGCCTTGGCGGTGGGATAATCAAGGAAATCTCCACCGCTCATACTTTCAACCGTGTTTCTAGTCATAGTATTAAGGCCTCTATATAGAATCCAGTGTCAACGACTTTGTGGTGTGGACACCGAAGAAATAGGTCTTGAAACCTCTCCCATGCATCAAAGAATACCTCGCCCTCTTTTTGCTGGAAACTTCTTATGGAATCAACTATGTCATCATTTCTGGTGATAGGAAAGAATTTGGTCAAAAACTTTTTACTTAGTTGAGCCCAAGTGGCAATAGAATTGGAAGGAAGGCCATGTAACCAGTGAAATGATCTATCCTCAAGGGAAAAGGGGAACAATCTCAAGCTAACTTCCTCCTCAGACAAATGTTTCTCCTTAAAAGTATTGAGAACGATCAGAAACTTATTGAGGTGCTGATATGGATCTTTCTGTGGAAGTCGATGGAACTTAGACAACATGCCCACAATCTGTGGACGAATGCCATAGCTAGCTGCAATTGTCTCGGGTAAGACTATGCAGGTAGGTGGCCCAGTGGCCAAAGGTGAAAAGTAATCCCGAAGGGTAGCTTCTTGAGCCATAGGGGCAGGTGTTACTTCAGAAAGTGAAGTTGAGTCGTTGAACTCTTCTTCAGAAGGTATGGAGGTTGAGTCGTTAAACTTTTCCTCAAGAGAATGAGTGAGGTTCGTGGTTATGCTCTTTGTGTACTGTAGACTGGAATAGGTTTAGACAAGATTTTACCTGATCTAAGATGCATGCAACATGCGCATTACATATGCCACAGAAGTCCTAACCATTCAAAAGCATCTAACAAGGGGCTCAAAAACTGACTCAATTTTGTGTTCACCCAAGTCAATGAGTTCTTTCCAAGCTTCCCTTGTGAATTCACCTTATATTTTGAGAGTAAAGGGGTAAATAACCAGTGTGAGAGGTTTTTCGTGCGTAAGAGACGTTCCTTAATTAAATAACCACAATGATTCTAAAGACGTAATTCTTAACTTGTGCTCCAATCAAAGAATGGTTCACGCAGTACTAGTTGAAATATTTGTTCAAGGTCTCAAATAAACATCGTGATAGCATGGCTTTAGTTGGTTCAATTTTAAAGCTTAGGATATTGCAATCAATTGATATTAGGTTTCACTTATAGGCCAGGTCCGCCTTGTAGTCCCGGTTTAACAAGTAAAAATAGAATTAAAATCAAGCAACAATCAAGGTCATGTTAATCATTATAGAAACTCTTCTTGTAGGGGATTCAAGGACGGTTTGGAGAATGCTTACCTCCCACTTTATCCTAAAAAATAAAAATTGCCAAACAAGCGCACAAAAGTGGGGAGAAGACGAGTTGAAGTCGACTAAGGGGAAACCGCTCCTTGGGTTTCAATCGTCCTTAGGAGTCGTTCCTTAGTAGACTCAAGGCTATTTCCACAACCTTGCTCTATTATCCGCCGCGAACACACAATAAAATAAATCCTAACAACACCTACTTTAAAAATATTACAACTGCGACCCCTTCGTGAATCGAATAATTAAATATCTTACAAGTCTTTAAAAATGCTAAAAAAAAATAGACTACTTAGTTCACCTCACAATCACTCAATAGGAAAAAAATTAATTGAAAAACAGCTCTGGAACATTCTGGAAAATTCGCGCAAAATGAGGTAATTTCCTGCCTGGAACTCGACTCAAGATGGCTACAGTCCAATCTGAACTCGACTCGAGATCGGGATCAGATCCAACCAGTAACTTTTCAGGAAAAAATCTTGAACGCGTGTCTTCCTTAAAAATTTGATCTTTACTCCGTTTTTCGAGCTTTTTTCAATCCGTCTTCGTTGCAAGATCAATAAGAAGACTAAGTAACAAGACACTTAAAAACAATAATAAAAAGAATTAAAAATATAAGGATGGGAGGGATAGAAGTGGGATGATGTCCCAAAACTACTATTCTCGCTTGTGTTTGAATGAACTCCGTTCCTTAGAGCGGCAACGGTGCCATTTTGATAGAGGGTAAAGTTGTTAATCTCTAACCTCTATCAAAAGATTATATTTTTAAATTGAAGTTCTTTCTTGTGCCTGTATAAATTAGATATCAAAGTAGACAAGTAACAAGCAAGGGTCGTACCCACCTCAGAGAAGGAGATCTTAGCTCAAACACAATAGAAAACAATGGTTAAGAAACACCAAGGGAATCAACAAACAAGATTTGAGATTGATTTTAACTTCCTACAGGCAATAGTAATAAGTAAACCCTAACTTAAGAATATGGTAGAGATGTAAAAAAGATATATGATGACAAAGGGGGAGAATTGGTATCCACAAACTAAATCATGCAAACACAACATGTTGTTCCTTCATGTTCAATCTATAATAATTAATTAGTCACCTCTCAGCTATTCCAATTAATCATTAACATTTATAATAATCAAGTAGTCACCTCTCAGCTATTCTACTCAACTAAAACAGGATTCTCTTATGCATGCTATTGAATATGTCTTATTAATAAAACCGTCACCTCTCAGCTATTCAATTTAATTAACTTAACATATTGATTCATAACTAAATCATCACTTCTCAGCTATTTGACTTATTTACAAAAGGGTTCCAATAAAAGATATCAACTGCACATATGTAATAATCACCTCTCAGCTATTTGACTACACATCTTTAATCAATATAAATAAAACCATTAAAGTTAGGTCTCCCTAAACCCTAACAATAGTATTTTAACAACATGGATAACAATAACATGCAAAAAATCATACTTACCTCATATCGCGAATTAGAAGTTAATAAACATTAAGAACTTTGAATCACAATGAACAATAAGAACAAACATGGTGTTTTTGCATTATCTAGAGTGCTTTAACCATCCCCCTACGGAGATTTAGCTACTCATCCTTGATGATGACACCATGGAATAAATAAATAAATAACAAAACATCATAAAGTAAAGTGATTTAATTAGATTATATGAATTGAGTTTGATACAAAGAAGAATAAGATGAACTTTCTCTCACAAATTTTCTTTTTCCTCTTTCTATGAAAAACTCTGATCTAAAAGATATGATTTTAAAAGATACCTAAACCTTAGCTACTACTTCTCTTATATAGAAAATACAAAGTAGAATACTTGCATGCAAAGACTTCCAAATTAGGTCAAATTCGTGGCTGCTGCTGTTGGTCTTTTAGAGGAATTAGGTCTTCAGAAAAACCTAATTCTCTTGCGCTTAAGTTGTATCTTGGACCAAGACCTTCAGTTTGATAGCTCATGGGCCCAAATCAGACTTTTGGATCTCCTTGTAGAGCCTTTTTAAGTTTGGACTTTAAATAAAACCCTACATAGAAATTCTGACTTGTGGGCTCCAATAGGACCCGGTTTGGGCTGAGATTTGGACCGCCCCACTTTGACATAAAGTCAAGTCAACTGGTCTGACCGTGGGGTGTCCTCAGCAGATCTGTGGGTGCAAATATCAATTCTCCTAAAACCTACACAATAGACAAGAATCACTAATCAATAGATATAATACAATAATATAAGCTAAGTGCTAGATAAACAAGGTGTTATTCGGGGGATAAATATACACTTTTGAGGACTTATCAGCTTCCTTGGATCATCTGAGTAGGTCCCAATGGTTAAGTAGCTCATGTACTCTCTATCTGCATGTTCGCGTCCTATGCTTAGGATCCTCGCTAGATGATCTGGATGAGCTAGAACCTGACTATGAGGATCCAGGATCCTTATTGTGATTTCTTCTGCCAATCTGATCTTTCGCATTAATTCTTGTTCTTGTCTCTATCTCTATAGGATTGAGATAGCTTCCAACATCTTTGTTCTTGCCCTTGCCTTTAGAAGGCCCAGCTTTTTCCTGGACGATCGACTTCTATCTTTTAGCTGTCATCTTCCTAAGATTCATGGTGAGATATTTTACTTGCTTCCTATGTTCATTTTCCATCACACGAATTTGTTCTTCATGTCTAGCTTCCGCTTCCTGAGGAATTTTCTTTTCTGGAATTGGCTATTCTAATGATTCTTCTTCCTCGTGTTGTTCCCGTGTTCTTGTAGTTCAATTCATCATGCAGAACCTCTTCTTGCCTTGAAACTAACACACTTTTGTTTCTTGTTCGAGGAGCCAAATCTTAAAAGAAAACTTAAAATTTTTTAGAGACAACACAAGTCTAATTTCGTCTCCTCTCAATCGACGCCAAATTGTGGAAGATGTTTTCTGCTTACACCAACAATCAATATTCAACTTAGCTCTCTAATGGTCACCTTTAACTCGGAACCTGCAAAACAATGTTAGAAACCAAAGGACACACCGGGGGTAGTGTGGGCAAAGGCACTCCAACGCTCAAGTCAGTGAGGAATGTAGGGGTATTACATATAACATCCAATCAAAACACGACACGTGGTATGCCTTGACAGTCCAACAGGTCGTATACGACACGACCTGATCTACTCCGACCAGAATAGCTCGAGCAAGTAACTGTTGGCGACCTCAATAACAGACACGTGCACTTAATCAATGCTCAGAGAATATCTGGTCTGTTACACATTTATTGCCAAGTATCATGCAGTTAATAGATAACGGATCGAGAATTCGCATGATCCCAGGATATGTGCCCTTCCATCTTCTATAAATATCATAGAACTATGATGGTTTGATCTCTAAGTTCCTCTCCCTCGAGCTAGAGTACGTAGGCAATCTCGGCCACATCGAGGTGTATCCACCCCCGATCTCAATCTCCCATCTTGGTCAGGCAAATAACGACTTGACCTAGTTAATGCATTAATCTGGAAACAGGTTAATACAAGGAAGATGATGAAACCCTAGTTTCTCTGGCTAGAATTTGTTACCTTTGTCTCTTGGTGGAGTTGTCTTTATATAGGGTACTAAGTCGGTCGTCTTTTACTTGTGGAAGAGTTCCAATAGGCCTAGGAACCATCCTTGTGTACACCATGTCGGCCTAGAATCCTTTTAAGTCTAGAATTACTAGTTGCATGAGTTTCGATATACACGTAAGGAGTCTTTATAGAAGGGTTTATAAATAAGGAACCTAAGTCATTTCCTTATTCCTTCTTAGACTTGGAGACCTACCTTGGGCGTCAGGCCCATCTAAGATCTTCTAGAATCTTTTAGATAAGTTTATCAACTTAGTTGTTGATCTTTCTTGCCATCCAGAAGCTAATCTCATGTCTTAAGTTAGCTTTAATTTCAGAATTCTACTCAGGTTCCTCGAATACTCCTGTATTCGGACTAGGTTCCTGAGGTTAGTCTAGGTTCCTAGATATCTTCTAGTTTCCTGTATTCTCTATGATCCTCCTTATCTAGGATCCTCAAGAAAACCAAAATTTACCCCACACAAATTGCTCTTGGGTGAAGGCACTCGTAAGCGTGACTCATATAAGCGCACAGTTCAATTGATAGCTTTCGTGGGCCTCCAAGTCTTTGTCTCATACTGGACCCCCAATTTGAGTATGGTTCCATAGTTCGAGTTGATGGTAAAGCGTGTGTAAGCATCCAATGATGTTGCGCCACGTTCACGACCATATTTAAGTGTAAACAACTAAAACATAATACTTAATAATCTTTTACCAATTACTAGCATGATCAACTAATAAATATCCCAAATTATACTAATACTAAGCAATTTGATACAAACTTCGATTATAATAATAAAAATAAACAAATCGACAAATGACAAATAAATACGTATCTTCAAGTTGCAATAAAACTCCATTTCTAAGCCATTGCATAAATAAATAAATAAAACTATCAATTAACAAGCTCCATAATATCAAATCCTTGGTAATAGTCTAATACTCATCCAAAAACGATATATATCATAATCTTCCACACTATTTTTATCATTGTGCTCTCATCGTTGATCTTCTAATTCCTGTTAATGTGGACCCATCTCTAGTAGTTCTTCTTACTCTTCGTCTCTAAGAATCAGTATATACCTTAATGTAGACTATTGGTTTTGTTTTTAATCCTTGGAAGTCAATGATGGTGTTGTTCTACCCAAGCCAATAACATTGTTGTAGACAACCTAGCCCTGAGCATAGATTTTTTTATTTTTTTAATTCATTATTCTATTTTTAAATTTATATTCTTTTAAACTAGTGATAATAATAAGGTGCGTTGTAATGGCTCACTCCTTGAAACAAAAAGGCAAAAAAAAAAAAAAAAAAACCCCGTAAAAAGTGCATGCATTATAAACATGTTTACACTTTCGTAAAGGCAATGCACAAACCTTGCGCCTTATTGATACATGTATCCTATTAGGAATTTAGTGATCCTCGAGATTGATATCTTGGAGATAGACATTTTACCACCCTACGACTTGGTTGTCGTGAAACGACGACGTTGTGTGTCCAAAGTGCAGCGTCTAGCTGGGGTCGAGCTTTGGAATTCTGGTTAGGGATGGCAATGGGTCGGATCTGGGACGGGTTTCATTAATCCCAATCCCATCTCATTTGACAACTTTTAGTCCCAATCCCACCAAAAACCCGTCCCAAGTTCTAACATCAAATCCTAAACCCATCCAATAGAAAAATACTTAAGCCCAACACAACCCCATCCCATTCCATTTATCTAAATCGGATGGGTCGGGTTTTTACGATTCTACTAATAATTAGTTTTTGGTTAGTTTTACACTTTTATAATTAAAATTAAATTACTAACATAACAAAAACCGGTATAATCAAATTTAAATCATAACAAATTAAATAATTAAACTTGAGGTCTTATGCAATAGAATTATAGAACTAATAATCCATTTTGTAGCTTCCAAAACTATTAATCCCTATTAGGGTTTAGGTATATATGGGTAGGTTCAGATTGGGATGACCTAATCCCATATCCCGCCCATAACCCAGACGGGTTCTATTTTGAATCCCAAACCCGACTCTAATCCTATTTTTTGCATCCCAACCCATCCATTAGATTCGGATCGGGTTGGAGCCCAAGGGGTTGGGCTAAATTGTCATCCCTAATTTCGGTAGGTCTTTGGAATTCTGGAAAGCTTTAGAGACGGATTTTCTTATTTTGGGTGAATATGAAATAGATTTTCTTGTATGATTCGAAGTCGTCCAAGGTCTATAAAAAAGTGTTTTGGCCAAGGTTCAAAACATAAGAGAGGCAGTTAGGGCTTAGTTTGTTTTAAAGAGTATTGTGAGAAAAAGATTCTTGTAATGTTCATAATATTCAATATAGAAGATATTTTTCTTCGAGATCTTGTGTTTTATTCATTTTATTTATGATATTTTTGGACATACCCCCCCCCCCCCCCCCCCCCCCCCATTTGAAAGTCGAAATTTGAGATACCCCCCATTTGAAAAAAAAAATTGAGATACCCCCCAATTCAAGACAGAAGAGCTTTACGGTCGTAGGTGAGTTTTATGATGGATGGCTAAGATAACACCACATCTTGAATTGGGGGGTATCTCAAAAAAAAATTCAAATGGGGGGTATCTCAAATTTCGACTTTCAAATGGGGGGTATGTCCAAAAATCTCTTTATTTATTGTTATTATTTAATTTTACATTCAATAATATATTGAGTTAATTAGCGATTCCCCCCAGATTTGAAAGCCAAAGTTGCAAATGCCCCCAAATTTTTTTTTATTTAGCGATGCCCCCTAGATTTGCTTCCTTATTCTTTTAATACCAAAACTACCCTTTCATTTTGTTTAGCCTTTACCCCCAACTTCATAAACCACTTTAACTACCCTGTATGAAAGAAATTGATGGTTTTTGTTTCCAACAGTAGATCTAGATAAAAATAATCGCACACATCTCGAGGTTTATTCTACGTAGGGCTGTGAAATGGGCCGGGCTAGGGCTAGCCCGGCCCTTCAACACTTAAGCCCTATACTCTTAAGGGTCGGGTCAGCCCTACCCTTACTATTCATGAGGGCCGGGTTGACATCAAAATACCTAAGCCCTTACCCTACCCTTACCCTTTTCTAAAGGGTTGAGGGCCGGGCTCATAGGTCGGGCCTTAAAGCCCGACAATTTTTAAATGTGTATTTTATTAAATATAAATGAATTTAACTATAAAATATGAAAGGGCTTAATTAGGGCTTAATAAGGGTCGGGTTACACATTTTAAATATTGGCCCTGGCCCTACCCTTATATACATCAGGGCCGGGCCGGGCCGGCCCTTAAAATTGGGAGGGCTTGACTTAGAGGGCTTTTTCATCGAAAAGGTCGGGCCGAACAGGGTCGGGCCAAGGGCCTAAGGGCCGTTTTAGCAGGCCTAATTCTACAATAATAAAACAAAAACAACCAATAACATGATGCCACATGTAATGTGTTTTACTTTACCAAATTAAACCTACAAATCTCTACTAATTTAACATCTTCTTCACCCCATTCCAATAGCAAAAAAATGATAAGTCTATAAAGTATTTTACTTTATGTTGTTTGTTGTTAGATTAACCTAGAGATGGATTTTAGATCTATAGTTCGAAATAAAACCATCAATTTCTTGTATACGTGGTAGTTAAGATAGTTTTATAGAGTTGGGGGCAAAGGCTAAACAAAATGGAGGGGTAGTTTTGATATTAAAAGAAAAATGAAGCAAAGCTAGGGGGCATCACTAAACAAAAAAAAAATCTAGGGACATTCGCAACTTTGGCTTTCAAATCTGGAGTCAATTACTAATTAACTCTAATATATTTATTAATTTTTTTACGCTTTGAACGCAGAAAAATTGAACTTCTTAGCTACACTAATTAAAAATTTAGGTGTCACTTTTAACATTGGCATGGCTCACCAGGATAATGGATTTTACACCATGATCCGGAGTTAGAATTTTGACCAGAATAATGTTCATGTGACCGCTTTGAACATTTTGGTATGACACTCGCACCAAGTTGGACTTGGAGTCTTTGGACATCATCTGTTGCCTAAAATCAGATTATTAAAAAAAAAAAAAAAAAATAATCCCAAACTTAAATGCAACCGACAGTACAACAATCTGTGTCTTAAATCTCTCTAGTTAAAATATTGCTAAACAAATCTCATACTCTCTTTCTCTCTCAGTCTGTCTGTCTGTCTGTCTGTCTGTCTCGTGAGCTTTGCAGATCGAAACAAGTTTATCATCTTGAAGAACAAATCTGGGTGTTTTTGTGGTGAGATTGTTGCAGTATAGTAGTAGAGCTGAATAATGGGAACTGTTTCTTTAAAGATAGGAGATGGAACAGCAAGATTCAAAAGAGCTACACTTTGTTCTTCAGCTCTAAATGTTCTTATGCTTTTCTCTGTTCTTACAACAAATCTATTTGTTCTTTATGCTTTTACATCTTCTTCTTCTTCCTCAAACACAAATCAAAGTGTTCAACATCACATCATTGATCATAAAAACATTTCTTTCATTTCAGAACAAGTTTCTTTGATTTTAAAAGAGATTGATTTGTCACAAAAGAAGTTATCTCAAATGGAAAAAGAAGTTCTTGGGTATGAAAACATTGATATTTCAAAACCCAATGTTGCAAATGAACTTAAATTGTTTTTACAACATCATCTTTTACCTTTAGGGAAAGATTCAAAAACTGGGATTACAGAAATGGTTGCTTCTGTTGGTCATTCTTGTGAGAAATCTGTTGACCTTTTATCTCAATACATGAATTATAAGATTGGTGGTTCTTGTCCTGATGATTGGAGTCTTGCCCAGAAGCTAATTTTAAGAGGTTGTGAACCATTACCAAGAAGAAGATGTTTCGCAAAATCGATACCTAAGGTTGGTCTTTTGCCTTTTCCTATTTCACTTTGGAAACCAATTAGTGATAAAATTGTTACTTGGAGTGGACTTGGTTGTAAGAATTTTGCATGTTTAAATAGTAAACAAATTGGTAAAGATTGTGTTGCTTGCTTTGATTTGGTTAATGGAACTGAGAAATATAGATTTGTTAAGGCTAAAAGCAAGAATGACTTTCTTATTGATGATGTTTTAGCTTTGGGAAGTGGGGGAATTAGAATTGGATTAGATATTGGAGGAGGGTCTGGGACATTTGCTGCGAGGATGGCTGAAAAGAATGTGACTGTGGTAACTCCTACATTGAATGTGGATGCGCCATTCAACGAATTCATTGCTGCAAGGGGAATTTTTCCTATGTTTTTTAGTTTAGATCAGAGGTTCCCCTTCTATGACAATGTGTTTGATCTGGTTCATGCAGTCAATCAGTTGGGCGATGGAGGCCGTCAAGAGAAAATGGAATTTTTAATGTTTGATGTTGACCGTGTCTTGAGGGCTGGAGGGTTGCTTTGGTTGGATAACTTTCATTGTATAGATGAGGAGAAGAAGACGACT
Organism: Aquilegia eximia; assembly: GCA_023053565.1. Taxonomy (NCBI): domain Eukaryota; kingdom Viridiplantae; phylum Streptophyta; class Magnoliopsida; order Ranunculales; family Ranunculaceae; genus Aquilegia; species Aquilegia eximia. The sequence continues at coordinate 9,493,398 of JALIGU010000010.1, forward strand.
CTGACACGCTTGATTGAACAGTTCGGATACAAGAAGCTGAAATGGGTGGTGGGAGAGAAAATTGATGCTTCTGGAAAGCCGCAGGTTTACTTGTCAGCTGTCCTTCAGAAGCCAGTGAGAGTAAAATCATCGTGAGCTCCAGAGGCTGCAGCGTTCGGTATGGATTCTTTTGTGCTTTATATATCTTTGCCCACACAAATTATGTGTGAACTCATGGCCTTAACTTCTGCATGGTATTTCTTTAATATGTTGAATAAGTGAAGCGCATGTTGTTTCTCTTCCATACTGCGAAGCAGCAGTGGAGTAATCACCTGTAATTTAGAGTCTGTAATTGAAATAGCTAAGATTAAGGTAGTTTGCTTGGGTGCTTACCATTAAATTTTTTTAATAAGAAATACAAGGGACAAGAAATGTCTGTCTACAAAGTAATCTGCCTGGTGGATTTTGTGGTTCATGATGGGAATTAATTGAATGTTAGAAACCATGGACATCTTCCACAACCTGGACTAAGAGATGAGGTGTGTATTCTGTTGTATTTTTGAATCTATATACATTTGCATCTAAGCGTTAGTGATGGCTCTATCCCAATGATAAATTATGCATTTACATTTATATTGCACTTGGTCTCCAGTATTTTTATTTGGTTTAAGTAAGGAAGGCGAAGTAATTTTATATGTGAGATGGCAGTAAAATGTTTTGTAGAACGAAATGACCCTCTACAACGAGAGAAGAAGAATAAAAGAAATAACAACATAAATGCTACATGAATATCTACAAGCATATAGAGATTTAAATCCCTATATTAAAAATGACCACCCAAACACAAAAGGTTTATTCTTCCCCATTTTTAGAGTTGTATTTTCAATGTTTGCACATAGCCACATATTTTTATGCAGTTATTTAAATTAAATTGCTATTATTTTCACAAGCATTTGTTTGTAAAGTTAGGTGCTTTGATAAATAAAAATAAAAGTTTTCAGAACCTTGAAGTGGTACTGAACTACTGATTACCAAAATATAGGAAGCATGATGCTATTGAAGCATGGCTTTGAGGGGTTGCTGCACCACTAGCAATATTCTAAGAACAGAAACAGTAGTATAACCTTGGATTTGGTCTGTGTGCCTATCTCCCCTGATATCCCCATGAAAAGGTGGGACGGTGATTAGGAAATAGAAATAAACATCACTTTCATTATGGTGTAACACATTTCTGTAAGAAATTTTAGGCTTTTTTAGTATCTCTGCATCCAAAATGGTCTATGTGAGATATTCCCCTGATATCTCCGACCTCAGACACGCAGATTCATCCTCTGCAACCTATGAGCGTCTCTGTGTTGTGTGTAACTTTAGGCCTCCCTATGTGGTATAACTCCTTTTTTTTTTTTTTTTTGCAAGTCTATTGATGTTGCCCATTCTGGTTACGTTCTCTGAGACTACCACATTTCCATCTCTAATATTCTGCAACCTACACATATTGCTTCCACCGTACACATATTGGTTCTTTCCCACCAGTCTTCCTGGCAATGTCTGATAGTTTCTCCATTAAGCAAGCTACTGGACTGTACTAGACTGTAAGCTGGAGTTAGGCAGACCTCCATCGAGTATATTAATCAAAATTCTGGGCATATAATATGTCCTGCCTTATACATCATCTTCCACACTACTATTCAACCTGTCAGGGAAAAATAAGAGGGGGCAGGGACAGAAAGAAATTTTTAGTGTTTACAAAGATCGGGCAAATGATCAGCAGCATGACTGACCTTTTGGATCAATAACATGAAGGTTATGATGCTTGATGGAGGGTGTTACCGAGTGCCTTCTTCTTCACCTCTGACAATGCACACTGCTTGGAAGGACTCTAATGCATCATGTGCCCTGTACGAGACTTCTTACCCAGAGAATCTTTTTCCACCCCGCCACCAAATCCTGCATCATCTTTGAACACACTGAACCTTCAGTGTTAAGTTGTACACTGCCCCTAGGAGGGCTGGAGGGGCAATGTCTTGGTGCCTTCAGAGGTGTAATCTGTTCAACTAGTCCTGCTGCTTTCAGAGGTGTCCTTGTTCTATAATATAAGTATTCTGGTTTTTACCTTTGTTGCTGCTTGGGATTTCTCTTGAAATCTTCTTGATTAATTCTTTTGTCCAAATATAATTGACAACACCACAAACAAACAAATATATTAGTAACTTCTTCTCCAGATGACTTCCAAGCATTAGTTTAATACCCTCTTAAATCTGTCGACACTAATGACAAAAATGAAAAACGTAGGAGAAAAGTAATGGACTTTTCATCTTAAATCTGTTTGCTTTGAGTTGTGACAGAATATTCATTTAGAAGAAAGAGATTGTTTTTTTATAAGTAAAAAGAGATGATCTATACTATTATTATAAATCTGAATAAAATTCAGGGTAAGTCCCCGTTAATGATAATTGAGCTTTAGAATTTTGTTACCACATAATTCTGACTAAAATACCTTTTTAGTCATAGTTTTTTGATAAATTACGTAATAATTTATAAATAATGGTTTTATTGTAATTTAACATATTTTTATTTATGGACAGAATTTTTATTAATGATCGAAAGGTCCAATAATTAAAAAAATAATTAACAAAATTAACAAAATATAACAAAAATAATAATTTTTAAGGATAAACTCCTATGAAAACATTTATGAGAATCAATAATTTTAATAATAAAATCCTATAAAATATTAAAAAAAAATTACCCAAATTTACTTAAAACATAACTTTGTCGTGAGATTTAATAAATTTATAATATTTAATAAAATTAATAACTTAAAACTCGAATGATAATCGGACACGGATAAATTAAAATTAACCTGTGCGTAGCACCGGCTAAGACACTAGTTTTCACTATTTCACATGTGTTCACCAATCTTGGGTAGGCCGTAGGCAAACTACCTGAAAGTGCCTGGGCTTGTGTGAACAGGCCTAAAGTAGGAAAAAAGCAATGGACTTGTGTGAATTGGACCGGATCAAAACTTGGACTAAGCTGTTCATTATTCATAAAAACTAGTTGTTGAACCCGTGCTACGCACTGGGATTTGTGTTATCTTATATACGGAGAATCACCTATAACACTAAGCTTCAGTGAGCGCTAATTTGATATTCAGATTTAGGATAATTGAACAAACTGGGCACCAAGAACCCAAATATAGCTTGACGTTTTCATTAATTTAGCCTTTGAAAAAAAAAGACAGAGAACTCAGATTTTTAAGCTAAGTTTTAGCAGATTGACTCAGTTACTGGTGTTTTTCTTAACACCTATGATATTTTAGCTTTCAATAAAATATGTCAAATTTATTCACTTATCACTTTCTAGAAGTCCTCTAACTATACTTGCCAAGATAATGTCCAGACAAACCTGCAAGCATTTGTATAGGGCTCAACAGATAGCTCCACCATAAGCCTGAATGCTTAGAATATATGTACGCCTTTCACACTATTTTGCAAACTTTTGGTTTACATCCAAATTCTCTTGAAAACACTAATGTAAAAAGGGTTTCTTTAACAAAATCTAAGAAGATCAAGGTAAAAAAAATTATTCATTCTTGTCATTAGATTCAATTACATTTCCCAATCAAGACATGAGTTCTCTAAACTCAATCGAAATTATTTGGCCAAATGCTCAGTGAAAGATAAATTCTTATTCTTCATGAGTAATATAATCGATATTGCAAATTACCTAATAAGCAAAACCTAATAAGCAAAACCCAATAAAGCTAAATCTTATCAAAAAAAAAACCTAATAAGCAAAACCTCTTCCAAAGCATTTAACAATGTTTTCAATGGACCTTTTTATTAACACTGATCAACTCTGAGCCTCCTCATCATCTTCACCATCTAAATAACTCCTTCCAAGATCACTATCTATTTTACAATCGAATTAACTACAACAATCTGATCAAGCAAAATGAAGAATAATAATAAAAGGTATGTTCTTTAATTTTAATATCTGTGTGGCAAAAAACCACTGTAACACCTTGTTTATATTTGAGCTCATTTCAAGGTCCTCATACCGTTCGAGTGTGGTAGGTTCCTAGAATTATTGAACTGCATATAAGAATGGTGCACTTACGCTCATTCCACTTCTGAATTTTTTGTAACCACGTGCAATGACATCTACATTAGCATCCCTGAAAACAGCTCCTGCAGCGGTCATCCCTGATAACCTGTCGTAGAAGCATTAATATTGACTTTTAAGAATTCTGGAGGCGGCACAATCCATTCTGTTTCAAAAGTATCTCTGTTCACATCACTTCTTTCCACAAACTTCTACTCCTCCTAATTATAGATTCATGAGTAATATTAGCTTGCTCAAATATAACCTGATATCGAGACCACCAAATGTAATAAATAAAAAACAATGCATAAGATAGGTAAAACTCTGTTGAAGTGTTTTCATGTCTGTACCAAATTATGAATTGTTCATTGCTGCATATTTCAATCTCGATGTTTATCAATGTTTAAGTTTAAAGGGCAGCAGATCTATAAGTCCATAACCTTTTAACACATTTTGAAAAAAAGATTCAAATGATCTTCTATGGCTTTAAGACATCTATGACAGCTGAAATCTCTTATAAACTTCCTATGCGACAACATGTCCTTCGTAGGCAAAAAATTCTGAACCAAACATAGACAACTGACTCGAAATCTGTAATTTCCAAAATAAGTTGTAAGAATCTGTAATTGAGTCGAGAACAAAGAAAAAAGAAGGCATATTGGATCAACAATATGTTAGAAAGCCAATAGAAAATCTGAGTACATTACTATCAGAACACCCGGATGAAACTTAGGAGAAATGTCATGAAAGTTACTTGTATTCCTGGACTTACAAATTTCCCTGTGGCAAAAATCTGGTACTTTTATTATAAACATATGAAATACATGGTGTTTTACATCGGTCAAAATATGTATACATGGTGTTTTATACTTTATGTTCAGGACTCTTGGTGTTTTGACATGCTATCACAACATATTTAAGCTAAAGTAGTACCTTTGCTAAACATGGAGAAACACACATTTTGATTCTGTACTTAAGGTCTCATGCATTACTCGTGTGGATCGAGGCATGACCATATCCTATAAGATAAGAGCACACTTAGAAAATTCTGAGCTAAAAGAAGGGATTGATTGATTGCGGGCATAACCATACCTTAGATGGATCAATTTTAATACTACAGTGCATATTATAGGTGAGGACAATACATATCTAATTGCAAAGTGTGGAATCGTTATGATTGTATATACCCATTACCGAGTTCTACCACTCGGAATACCAAATACCGACTTCACACTCATTTCGCCCGACCTCGTATTTACTTACACTTCACTCATCTCCACTCAAATCCTAATCCCGCTAACTCGGTATACAGAACACCGACTTAACGCTTATTTTATCCGACTTCGAATAAGACTATACTTCCTTCACCTCCATTCAGATCATAACCTCCCAAAATATCCGAGCACATCCGACTTGGGGCTAACTCACTCTGAACACCGAGTTCGACACATTCAAACTCCAAATTATACGACAGTTACGAATCTATTTCATTGAATCCCTGAATATCCGCACACTTTATGATCCGAACGTTGAGTCATTATTTGATCCACAACCTAAGCCACCTATAAAAGGAACTACGTTTGGCTTGATTATGGATCGCCCCTTCCAGATACGTAGGCAGCTATCACCGCTCAGATAGTTTAGCCACTCTCAATCACTCAAAACCTTCCTTTCTCCCATCTTCTCCAATTCTCTGGCATAGAACTTCCACTACATTTACATTGGCGCCGACTGACTGTGAACGAATCATAACCTGACGAAGACCATGGCTGGAATCACACAAGAGCAATTTGAGACCTTCCAACGACAACTTACTGAACAACAGGAGCAGATCAACAAGTTGCTAGCTGAAAACGCTCAACTGAAAAGCCCTACCATCCCTCCGGCAGCTGGCCAAGCAACTGATGAAATCAACACCAACAATCCCATTGTCATACCAACTTCCAGCAACACCACCGCCCCCACCATGGCTGAAATGCAAGAAACCCACAACCGCCTCCTACAACTTTCAGCCCAGCTTCATAAGAACAACCAGGAATCGGGTAAGGCCAATACTGCTCAAAAGGTGGCCAACACCACCTTAGAAAAATATAGGACAGAGCCCTTACACGATGACCTCCTTCATCAGGAACCACCCCCACACTTCATTCCCCCTAAGTTCACAACCTATGATGGAAGTGGTGACCCCATGGACCATGTCCTACAGTTTAAAACCAGCATGGCACTGTGGCCCAAGTACAAGGACATCTTCTGCAGACTATTTTCTGCCTCACTCCGAGGTAGTGCTATCGACTGGTACCACCGACTCCCAGAACGCTCAATCACGTCGTACGACCAGCTTGAAGCACTCTTCGTCACCCAATACATCCACAATAAGCGGCGAAAAATTGAGGTAACCGCATTATTCCGACTTAAGCAGGGTGACACCGAAACAACCAAAAAATTCATGGCTCGCTTTAAGAAGGAGTGCCTCAAGGCAGATAGCCCAGATGAGAACGCATGCCTGTTAGCGTTCATCTCGGCCGTTCACCCCGAAACCGCCTTGGGGAAAAATATCATCCTCGACGCACCACAGACACTGGAAGACCTGTATGTCTGGGCCGATAAGTACATCAAACTTGAAGAGGCACTGGCAAAAACAAGAGAACATGTCTCGGCCGTACAGACGGTTAAGCCCAAAAATCCCGAGCCGAAAACAACAAAGGGTACCTCCCGAGGAAAGCAATCGAACAACTCGGTGAAACACAAGTTTCCTAACCCGTTCAAATGTTCATATACGCAGCTGTATGAACTAATCAAAGAAGAAGATTACTTCAAGCCAACAATTCATGAGCTTGAACCCATAGAAGAAAATCCATACTGCAAGTTACACAATTGCCGACATCATGCAACAGAAGATTGTCGGTATCTCCGAACTTATTGCCACAAGCTCAGGATGGATGGACACTTGAATGACTTCTTGGCAGAGGAGTCCGATGACCTCCGCCAGAAGATTACTGATAAGCGCAAAAGAACAGACAACGCCTCTAAGGCAAAAGGAACGATAAACATGATTATGGATACTCGTCCACCTGAATGGACATCCCGAGCTAAGCGACAGAAAGTGAATCATATTCACCATGTATTTCAGCTCACTCATCAGGCAGTGATAGCCAAGCAGGTGCAAGGAAAGAATGCACTGATCTTTTCTGACCACGACTTGAAGAAGGTATGCTTGCCACACAATGATGCACTAGTTATCCATATCCGACTTGGTGGATGGACCACTAAGAGAGTGCAAATAGACCCAGGGAGCTCTTGTGATGTTTTGTTTAACAAGGCTTTCGCTCAAATGCTCATGCCCGACTCGGTCTTACAGACCCCCAATGTCACACTCTTTGCTTTCAACTCGATAGAGACAACGGCAAAGGGCCAGCTTACCCTCCCTGTCGCTACAGGAGAGGATGAGGATGAGGTTACAGTTGAATGCCTCTTTTATGTCCTCGATGTTCCAACGCAGTTCAATGCTATCCTGGGTCGGAAATGGATTCACAAGATGGGAGCTGTTCCGTCTACATACCACCAGGTCATCAAATTCCCTGGACCTAATGGTATAATGGAACTCCGGGGTGACCAAATTGAGGCGCATGGCTGCCACGCCATTCCTGAGGTCATACCCCTCCCCAACAAGGAAGCAACAAAGGTGACAGTCGTTAGCCCTGACAAGCTCACTGTCAACCAGATATCTGAAGCCACTGATGGCATGGCCACTACTGAGCCGACCTCTGAAGCCCCTGATGGCAAGGTCGGTACTGAGCCAAATTCTGAAGCCCCTGACGGCATGGCTACTACTGAGCCGATCTCTGAAGCCCTTGACGGCAAGGTCGGTACTGAGCCAATTTCTGAAGCCCCTGACGGCAAGGCCATTTCTGAGCCACTCACTGATGCCACTGAAGGCAAGCTTGTCACCGACTCCCCAACCATCGAGAAGGGTGAGCCAGTCAACATAGGCACGGAAGCAGAACCTAGAGTTGTATATGTAGGAGCTAATCTAGATCCTATTGTAAAAAAGCAACTCGTTGCAACTTTGAAAATGAATAAGAATATTTTTGCTTGGTCGTATATTGACATGCCTGGAATAGATATTAATATTGCATGCCATAAACTTCATGTCGATCCAACAAAAAAACCAGTAAAACAAAAGGCACGGAAATTGGCCCCCCACTTAGCTAAGGCGGTCAATACCGAGGTCCAGAAACTAATTGACGCTAAATTCATACGAGAAGTCAAGTATCCTGACTGGCTCTCGAACATAGTAGCCGTCGTGAAACCAAACGGCAAAATTCGAGTATGCATAGACTTCACAGATCTAAATAAGGCATGCCCAAAGGATAGCTTTCCACTACCAAGGATAGACCAACTAGTGGACGCTACCGCTGGCCACGAACTCCTCTCGATGATGGACGGCTACTCAGGGTATAACCAAATTAAGCTCGCAGAAGAAGATCAGGAAAAAACAGCATTCATCACGGAAAGAGACACCTATTGCTATACGGTCATGCCCTTTGGGCTACGCAATGCCGGGGCTACATATCAACGACTCGCGACACGAATGTTCGAGGATATGATAGGTGACACCATGGAGGTATACGTAGATGATATGATAGTTAAAAGTAAACTCAAATCATCTCACATATCCGACCTGGAAAAGACCTTCAAAAGGCTCCATGACTTCAACATGAAGCTAAACCCACAAAAATGCCTATTTGGAGTAGCATCAGGAAAGTTTTTAGGCTATCTAATCACGCAACGAGGAATAGAGGCTAATCCCGAGAAAATCAGGGCAATATTGGACATGCCGAGTCCCTCAACGAAGAAGCAAGTCCAAAAGTTAAACGGAATGCTAGCTGCACTAAACAGGTTCATTGCTCGTGCATCCGACAAGCAAAGACAATTGCTACAGCTACTCAAGAAAGGTTCCAAATACGAGTGGACGACAGAATGCCAGCAGGCATTCGACGAACTAAAGCTTTACTTGGCAACCCCGCCAGTCATAACAGTACCCCAGCCAGGGGACGTACTCGGATTGTACCTAGGCAGCTCCGAACATGCAATCAGCACTGTCCTCTTCAGAGATGAACAAGGTAACGAACGACCCATTTATTTCATTAGTAAAACTCTGCTACAATCCGAACTCAGGTACTCTAGCCTCGAGAAAGTAGGACTAGCCCTATTATTCGCCTCTAGGAAGCTGAAACCATACTTTCAGTCGCACAAGATTAGAGTTATAACTGATGCCCCATTGAGGCAAGTGTTGGAAAATAGGAACAAATCAAGTCGAATGGCTAAATGGGCCCAGGAGCTGGGGGATCACGAACTCATTTTTACGCCCCGAAATAGCAAGAAAGGCCAGGTCGTCGCCGACCTGCTTGTTGACTATCCAATCGAAGATATCACCTGGATACCCGAAGAAGAACCGCGGGACGATTTCCCACAAGGAGAACCCATGTGGAAGTTATATGTAGACGGATCAAAAAATAATAACGGAGTCGGGATAGGTATAACACTCATATCTCCTGAGAAGGTAATAATCGAGAAGTCAATACGGCTGAACTTCACCTCTTCGAATAACGATGCGGAATACGAGGCCCTCGTAATGGGCTTACGTATGGCAAAAGACATTGACTTGCAAAAAATCAAGATTTATAGTGATTCTCAATTAGTGGTAAGTCAATTACTGGGGGATTACGAAACAAGAGAAGAAACACTCAAGTTATATCTCCAATAATACACGAAATGCTTGCTAAGCAGTTTTGAGAAATGGGAAATCCAACATATTCCCCGGGACGAGAACCGCCACGCAGATAGTCTCGCCTACCTGGCATCCCAAGTCGACATGGAAACCGCTAGGGAAATACAGGTCGAAATAAGAAACACTCCAGCATACGAAGATAAAATCCATCACGTCAATACAATCTCAGACTTCATCGACATATCTGAACAAGAAATCCAGGATTCGTGGATGGGCCCGATAATGAACTACATCAAGGGAGTCTATCCAGACGACGAGTCGGAAATCAGAAAGCTAGAACGAAAAACTAAGAGTTACTTGATCTTAGATGGAAGGCTATACCGGAAATCGATCCGAGGACCTTACCTCAGATGCTTACCACCTCGTTAGGCTCAGATGATCCTAGCAGAAATTCACCAAGGAGAGTGTGGAAACCATGCCGGGGCTCGTTCCTTAGCACAGAAAGCAAGAAATCAAGGATACTTCTGGCCCTACATGCAAGCCGACTCGAAGATCTTTGTGCAACATTGCGACAAATGTCAACGATTCTCACCTCTACACAATCAACCCCCGAGAGATCTCAAGACGATATCTAGCCCATGGCCATTTGCCATGTGGGGGCTCGATATTGTAGGACCGCTTTCGAGGGATAGGAATAAAAAGCGGTATCTCTTAGTTGCCACAGATTACTTTACTAAATGGGTAGAGGCAATTCCACTTCGGAAAATTAGACAACAAGAGGTCAAGAATTTCATTTGGAAATACATAATCACTCGATTTGGCCTACCACACACATTGGTCACTGATAATGGCCAACAATTTTGTGGTAACACGAGTAAGGAGTTTTACTCGGATTGGCGAATCAATCACGCACTATCTACACCGAGATACGCACAAAGTAACGGCCAGGCTGAAGCCACTAACAAGACAATAATGAATACGCTCAAGAAAAAGTTAGAGGCGGAAAAAGATAAGTGGATACAGGAGCTAGATAGAGTCCTATGGGCCTACAGAACGACTCCACGCACTTCAACAGGCGTCTCACCGTTCGCATTATGCTACGGTACTGAAGCTGTTATACCCACCGAGTTAACTTACTTAACAACTAGGTCAGAATTGGTAGAATCAGAGGAAAACGAAAATCTCCTCGCACATGAGGTGGACATGTTGGAAGAAAGGCGAGATAAGGCTATCATACAAACAGCTCGTTACCAGCAAATACTAAGAAGGAGCTACAATCAAAGAGTAAGGCCAAGGACTTTCCGACCAGGAGACTTGGTCTTAAGACAAACCTTTCAGAACACCAAGGTCGCGGGTGATGGAAAATTCAACCCCAATTGGGAAGGACCCTATATTATTCAATCCGACTTGGGTAATGGAGCATACAGATTAATTGATCATGAAGGAAAATTCATCATCACGCTCGAGTTCACTAGCCAGGTTAGCAACTCTCTCCATCTCCACTTGTTGATCCGAGTCGAACTGGGCTTGGGCTTCGGCATTGATCTGCTCATTATCAGCTAAGGGATCAAAGTCGGGGATGACTCCCTTAAGCTTCAGCTCACGACAGATTCCACGTCGCTGCCAGTAATAAGCCATCTTCTGCCAAGCGGTGATGCTCTCAACCGACCTAGCATTGTCAGCCTCATACCTCTCATTTGTAGCTTTCAACTCGGCATCGAGTGCGGCATTCTTCTTGTTCACCTCCAACACTTCATTGTTGACCTCCAACACTTCATTGTTGAGGGCCCTCACTTTCTTCTCCTCCTTGTCTAGCCGATCGCGTAGCTTCTTCAACTCGGCACGATCGGCAGCGAGTGCCTCCTTAGCCTTCCTGGCCTCCCGTTCCTTCTCATTAGCTCTCTCGAGCAGAGCCATCCACTTGCAATGGATAATGTTCATCTGAAACGAGGGATCACCCGAGATTAGCCAATGCAAGTACCGGGGAAGGAATAAAAAAATCGAATAGAATGTACCTTGTACATAGACGAGCTCAGATCCTTCAAGTCGTCCATGATCGAACGCTCGCATACCCGAGCCCCATCAGCATCTAAAGCCATGTGTTCCATCAGGGTGATACACATGTCTTCATCCTCCCAAGCAGCATTACTGGATCTCACATAAGTATCCTTGTAAGGAAATACAGGAGCAAAATGACCATCAGCAGGGCGAGTCGGAGGAACCTCATCATCTTGCTGGACCGACTTCCCTTTCTGCTGCTTCGCCTGCTGGGCACGAGCTCGCTGGGCCTCCCTCTCTTTCCCAGCTCTCTCAGCATCGCTCAAGATTGTTATGCCAGGTGCAGCAACGGTTACACCAGCCGACTTGGAGCTCTTCCTCTTCTTCGAGGACTCCAGCTTGATCTCCCCCCTACCGAACTGGCTACCTGGTGGACCAGGAATGTGCTTTGGAGGCATTGGTAGAGCGGCTCGGGTCACGATAGGTGGATCTCTGGGTCGAGGACACGCAATTGTGGCAACCGCCACAGCGGTAGGTAAGTCCTTCTTCTTTCTGACTGTCTTTACCTTCGAGACGGTTGGCTCGGTACGCGCACCACCAGCACCTCTTTTTGGACGGGGATCCTTAAACTGATGCGCAAGATGAGGCAGGATCGCACGCTTGCGTTCCCAAGACTCTTCTGCAAACTCGATAATGTTACCCGGGAGGATGCGCCCGTCAATCTTCTGATTATAATCCCGAGTATGATCTACAATACCTACCAAAAATGAGTCAGAGACCATGGAGGAATACAGAAATAAAGCAAGTGCAAAATACAAAGCAAACGACCTAAATACCTATGCGGGGAATGCGCAAGTGCTTCAGATAGGCACTAGGCTTGATGAATGACCCTTTAATCCTATAACAGGCCGACTTCTTCCAATTATCATTGGAACTCGGTGCATTGTAAAGGTCGTGAGGACCATGCTCAGCCCTCCTATTAAGCGAAAAAGAAAAATCACCTGACCGACCCTCCACACAGGTGAAATATGCTACGACGTCAGGCTTGCATATGTCATAGCCGAGCTTGTTCAGCTCCTCAAATATTAGCATAACCCGCCAGAAGCTGCTGTTCATCATTATCGGGGCTTTTTCATAATGATTCATGACGTCACAGACAAACTTCGAGAAGGGAAGTCGCATCCCAGCCCGCAATTGACCCTCACAGATCAAAGTCGATGTGTCATCCCCACCAAGATCGAACAGCCTACTATCTACCCTATACATCTCGAGATCTCGAATCCGGATGTCGTATGCTTCCCTAACCTTTGGAAAGGCTTTCCGAGCTCTAACGATTTCTATCTCATGACGGCTAATTATGTCTTCCTCATCTCCAGCTCGGTTAGTTCTTGCCTCACCCTCACCACTATTCTCACTAATTCGCTCACTACCACTACTCATCTTCCCCAAATGAAATGAAGAACAGATGCAGAGCAACAATGGCAGAAAGCAGTAAATGGAACAGAAAATCAAACAAAAACGATAAACAGAAGCAAAAACGCAAATGCAAACACCAAAATCAGGCTCAAGCAACAAATTCCGGCAACTTGAACGGAAAAAACGACAACAATTCAAGGAGAATCAGGCAGAAAACTGAAAAAAGAGAGACAGAAAATGAAGAAGAAGAAGAGAGAGTTACCTTCGAAATAACTCAGCAGCGGCAGCTTTAAAACCTTTGCAAAAAACCCTTGGTTTCTTTCACCAGTTACAAGCAAAGTGTTTTATAAAACCATGTGCACAATCTCAGCCGTACATCTTCTCAACAAGCAACGGTCAGATGCTATTCCTCAAATCTAACCCTTCAACCATTCAATCTCCCACCAAACCACGATCGATTTTTCAAATTCAAAATCAGCAAACATCCTCCACGTGTACAGACAAAACACGTATCTCAAGGAACAATCATGCCCTAAACCTCGAAACTATAAGCTAGCAATCAAACCAGCACACAATGGAATCTTTGCCTCTTGGTGCTCCATAAAGCTTATCCTCACAGCCGACTCAATTTTCATTTACCCTAAAGGCAATAACTTACCTTCAGCCCAAATGAAAAGGGGCTATGTATATACCCATTACCGAGTTCTACCACTCGGAATACCAAATACCGACTTCACACTCATTTCGCCCGACCTCGTATTTACTTACACTTCACTCATCTCCACTCAAATCCTAATCCCGCTAACTCGGTATACAGAACACCGACTTAACGCTTATTTTATCCGACTTCGAATAAGACTATACTTCCTTCACCTCCATTCAGATCATAACCTCCCAAAATATCCGAGCACATCCGACTTGGGGCTAACTCACTCTGAACACCGAGTTCGACACATTCAAACTCCAAATTATACGACAGTTACGAATCTATTTCATTGAATCCCTGAATATCCGCACACTTTATGATCCGAACGTTGAGTCATTATTTGATCCACAACCTAAGCCACCTATAAAAGGAACTACGTTTGGCTTGATTCTGGATCGCCCCTTCCAGATACGTAGGCAGCTATCACCGCTCAGATAGTTCAGCCACTCTCAATCACTCAAAACCTTCCTTTCTCCGATCATCTTCTCCAATTCTCCGGCATAGAACTTCCACTACATTTACAATGATCAAACCTGTGTGAGTAGTCTCAAAATTAATCGAAAAAAATAGTTATCCAAGCATAGTTGGATTATTGATAATGGAAAAAAAAAAAAAAAAAAAAGAAGATAAATGCATGGTTGTTCCTACTCCTAATTAATACTTTGACCGAACCTTTCAATCCCATACTCCTAGGCTAACTGAAGAGTTAATGTATAGATTAGACTATCGTCAACATTCTTCGTATCAACCAATTAAATTCCCCGTAACATGAATTTTGGCTATGTAAGGGAAGTTTTGGAGGGTTGGATTGAGCTAAATGGTCGAGGGCTGTTGTACCTGTTATGGTCCATGCTACCTTATGTAGTTCTATGGGCTTTTGAAATTGAACTCTGCACATTTACAGGTTTATACCTAAGTTGAAAGGTCTACTTTGGGACTGGTTAGAAATGCCAAATGGGGGGGTTGAAGCCGAAGAAGTCCTATAATTTTGCTCATCTATTAGTAAACAGGGCAAGGTTAATGGTCGATTAAAAATGTAATCCATCTCTACAGCCAACTGAGCTAAAAAAGTCCCCGCACAGTTCAGCATGAACAGTCTGAAGAGCACTTTCAGGAACATAGCCTGCCAGGCCTTCTGAACAACTCCTACATATACTCATTGTAGGGTCCTAGGCCATGCAAATTAGTAGGAACTGCTGGTTTTTTCTCTCTGTCCTATGTTACCTAGATGTACTCTTAGAGTTTTGGTGTGTAAGTAGGGTTTAATGGGGCTTAATAGCAGCCTGACATATGTATTGCAGTATTCTCATCACTAAAAGCTACCAGAGGTTTTATAATTTTCTGTTATATGTAAGAAATAACAAATTGATAAATCCCCAGAGCAAATAATCAAGAAACTCAATTAAAAGGTCAATATACCTGTTTCTATTGTACTAAACCCCAATTGAATTCTGTTGCACTAAAACCCAATTGCAGGAGCAGAAGAGCAGAAGTCTTTTCTTCTTCCTCCAAAGTTCAAACTCTCCCTTCCCTAATTTGTTGTAGCCCTTATCTTCTAGTTAAATTGGTTGTCGTTGGTGAAAGAAGAATATTAAGATTTTTTTTTTTTTTCAGTTATAAGGTGAATACCAAATTTATATCTAAAGTTTATTTGAATTAATAAGTACCAGAGTTTCTTCGGATTGATAAGAAGCAGGATCAGGATATCCAAATTTCTCTCTAGAGTTTATTCAGATTGATAAGTAGCCAGACTTTCTTCGGATTGGGTCGGTTTAGATTTAATGTTATTAGAAACTACCATCTAATTCTAATCAGGAATATGAGTTGGTTTCATCATCAGATTTAAGTTTAAAGATCATGTTGAACACTCCATGCATGGTAGTCTTATTTCATCATAGCTCAAAGACTCAGACTAATAGTTTAAGGTCTTCTATATACACTATATAGATTTTAAGTCTAAATCTCACTTCTTGTCATAGTAACCATTCTTTCTCAGTTTTGGTTCTTTTCTATTATGCGATAGAGGACTGAATTATTTATAAATTGTTGTGCCTGAAGTTTTCTATACTAAGCAATTCATTTGTCTAATTAAGGTATGTTTCAATGTAAAGGTTTACATGTGTGTGAGTATGTGTGTTATCTACAAACCAATACCAAAATGACCAATCTTGACATGATTCAGTTGTTGTAGTTAGGCCCGTTGTTATGTAATAAACCATTCACAATTGAAAATAATAAACATCGAGAATTTATTCATAAGGCATTCTAAAGTTGTGAATAAAGAGAATTTAAGTGTTTCCGACCTTTACCCTCAGCTTGCATTGAGTTCAACAGTTTATTTGATTAGATTAGGGAAATTGAACTTAAATAAGTCTATAAAGTTAGTTGATTAGATTAACATGTTAAACAAATCATCATACAAACAATCTAACAACATGTGATTTTAAATTGGTAACTCAGATATGTAAAAAAATTACCTTGTTCAACGCAAAAAATGTTTGTTTGACAGTGTAGCAGCAAAATCTTTGTTTGTAGCAGTAAATCTTGGTTTGGAAATCTTTTACAATGAAATTTTCATAATTATTGCTTGTAGTTCAGTTCGATCACTCAAAGTCACTGTAGAAAGATTTAAAGTTAGTACCTGCCTTTAACGGTGCCCCAAGAGCTCTCCTCTTGATTCCAACATAGGTCTGTCATCTGTGCAACCACATAGATCTACTCACATTGCCTGTTCCATGACCGACAAAGAATTAACATGATTTATGGGTATTATAATTTTTATGTTAATTCAACTTCTTTCATCTAACTAATTAGTATAATATAATCTTATTAAATTTTTATTAATTTATTAGTATAATACAATTTATCAATACTGATTATTAGAAAAGACCTCTAATTGGAAGCTCGCAATCAAATTGCAATCTGCATAATTATCTGCAATGCACAACTTTCTGATCACAAAAAGTCAAGCAAATCACAATTAAGAATAGGAATAGTACAGCTATATAGGTTTAGAATCAATAAAATTAACATAGATGGTCTTAGTTACTTACTGCACAATAATCTGACAGATAAACCTACGACATTTAGTAGGGTATGTGGTCCACATCCATACCCCTCTCGATCAACTATTGAGTTCAAAGAGTACGTTGAAGGTTTTAAAGAGTCAAGGTAACATATGGCTGATCGCCTGATCCTTTAAATGGCCATGCCCATAATCTATTTTTTTGTTTTGAATTGATAAACAGAGCAGAAGAAAACGTACATATTTGTCAATTCCGCCTGCAACCGAGTCTCATCCATTGCAAGAATATTTTCTACGCATGAATATAATGCCTTATCGAATCTCCACATTCCAGTAATCAGTCCAACTCCTGCAAGTTTATTGAATGTATACTATTTAATCATCCGAATCACATATAAAGTAAAAAAAAGAGTACCAAATTCATGAAACTCAATCAAAGAATAATAAAAGCTTAAACTAAAATTCTGCTTATAATCCGTTCTTTACTTACCACCAGTTACATTAACTCTGAATCCATAACCGAATTTCCGCAAAGCTGCAAAAATTTAAGAAATCGATTATATTTATCAATCGATTAAAAAGTAAACTAAAAGAAGAAATATCAATCTGATTAAAACCAATGCCCACCTGTCCATGCAATGGCAGATGAAATAAGTGAAATTCTTAACTGCTTTTCCCTTGCACAGGCTTAAAAGATCCTCTTCTTCTACAGTAATCTTATACAACAAAAAATTCACACCACACACCACAATGTTAGGTTGTGTTTGTTTAAAATGTTGAATGCTGGATACTGAATGCTGGATACTGAATGCTGGATACTTAATGTTGGATGCTGAACACTGAGTGCTGGAAAAGTTGTTTGGTTATCATTTTTAAGAAGTTCTGTTTTTGATTTGTTTGTTTATGCATAAGTATGATTTTGACCATGTTACCCTATTATTGGAAAAGTATTTTGACAATACACAGTACCTTATGACATAACCCAAAAACCTAAAGTTTATTTGCACTCTGGTTGCGCAAGTTGACCATTCAGTGTTGTGCTTCAGATGAGAATGTTTCACCCTTAGCCAAAATATTTGTGTAACTACACTATATTGTTACGTCGTACAAACAGAAAAATGTTCTAACAACAAAACTATACACGCCAATTTTTCTTCTAAAACATGATATTTAAAAAAAAAATCTTAACCTTTTAAACGGCTCGTCTAAAAATTCTAAATTTTGGATATGGTACAACAGATCGTCATGAACATATGGAAAATATTTCAAAGTGAACAGACAAAGGAAAGATCCCTTACTAAGCAAACGAATCTGACTGTAATTTTTCTTCTAAAACATAACAATCACAAAAAAATCTGTAACTTTCAAACGACTCGTTTAAAAATTCCAAATTTTGGATATGATACAATAGAAATCGTCAGGAACATATAGTAAAACTTTTAAAGTGATCAGACAAAAGAAAGTCTCCTTATTAAGCAAACGAATCTGACTGTAACGTAATTTTTCTTGTAAAACATAACAACCACAAAAAAATTTATAACTTTCAAACCGATCGTCTAAAAATTCTAAATTTTAGATATGATATAACAGAAATCTTCAGGAACTTATGGTAAAAATTTCAAAGTTATCAGACAAAGGAAAGGCCATTAACTAAGCCAATGAATCTGACTGTGATATTACTTAATGGTTATGGATGATAAAAACAATTTTATGAGGGTAGAATTGTCTAAATAATACAACAAACATTAAGAAGTTAAATTAAGCGTGAGATTTTCGCTGGGCCAAAATCGCTGAAATATCCCAATTAGTTCTTAATGCTTGTTCTAAACAAACAACTTAAAAAACATTTATTTCTGAATTTTATCCTGGTCCACCACTTAAGAAGCACTTAATGCTTAATGCTTAATGAAACAAACACTACCTTAGTTTTTTTTTTTGATAAAATTTAAAACTTTTATAAAGCAACAGTTAACCATAGCATACAATGCCTGATCAACATGCAGTAGGAACTGCATCGTCAGGTAAGAAACAGGGACACAAACCACAGAGAGCAGAAATATTGTATAGGTCCCAGATTATGATATAAACACAGGAACCCCAATCAATAAGGTGTCTGCAAAACATTCAGGGTCGGCGCAACCAACTACTTACATCCCTCTCTGATCAGCATGCTTCACATCACTGCCAGATTTCCACTTGTACCTTACCAGCAGCAAGAATAAACTAAGAGCCATAAAGTTCATGGCCTCCAGAGATGCCTGTTGCTGCTATTATGATACCCCATTGTGTCATGGACCTATACTTACACCTCTCTCCTTACGGCCCCTGCAGAGCTTTGTTTCTCTGAGAATCATTACCACCTGCAGAAAACAAGCAGTTCAAAGTACAGGCATTAAGCCAGCTCAGACATAATAAACCTCCATCCAAACAACAAGTCAGTGGCTTTAATCGCCTTTCTGAGCTCCATTGTTTTCATACTCAAATTCAACCAAGCCCAAATTGTTGATTTAATGCTCTGTATAACCTTCTCTGTGTCTGCTTCTTCATTTCTGAAGATTCTGTTGTTCCTAGTCTTCCATACTCTCCACATTACAACATAGGGTAAGATGTTCCAGATTGCTGCTGTTACATCTCTGCTGTTGTGGGGAGGCCAGTTCTCCAGAAGATTTGTAGCAGAGTTCCAGAACTGCAGCGAGTGTCTTGCGGTTGGGTTAATAACCAGCAGTTCCTGCCAAATAGACATAGTGAACCTGCACTTGAGAAACAAATGTGGAATCGTTTCCTCTTTCCTTTCGCATAGGCAGCACCTGTTTGGAATTTGCATACCTCTTCGTTGTAGTTTGTCTATTGTAAGATGTCGACTCCAATGGTATGTCCACATAAAGAACTTCACGGTGGTGGGTATTCTAGGCTCCCAAGTAAGATTAGTTGGAAAAGACCTCCTCACCACCCCACTTGGTCTTTCGTTTGCAATCAAGAACTCATAGATGACTTGACCGAGAAGACTTTATTTTTCTCACTTGTCCATTCCCACTCGTCATCTTCGTCGACCAAGACAATGTTAGCAAGTAGACCCATGAGTGTATCAAATTGAATTTGCTAGTTAATTTAACTTTAATTTTCACACTATGATGTGTTATTGAGTTAACAACGTTAATGACTCGACTCAAGTACTTAACCCAAAGCAGTCAAACACACAACACTTCGCCGGAATTTGTACTGACCATACAATTTGAGTGGAGAAACGAAGACTACCATCTATACTAAGATGAGCATAACTTTGATCATCTATGACAGCTGAAATCTCTTTTTAGAGTTTTATTTTAGGTTTTAATCAATTAGAAATCAATGTTTAAGTTTTGGGCTTAAAATGGGCTGAAAGCTGTGGGCTTAATTATATTCTGAATTACTGAGAACATGCCACGTGTCACTTGTTAGGCTCCCCTATTATATAGTACAAGTGGTTGAACCCGTGCTACGCACCGGAATTTGTGTTATTTAATAAAATGAAAATCACCAAACTTTTTTTTTGTAGAAATTTTATAAGAACTTTATAAGTGATTTGTTGAACTGAATTTTTTTTAATGCCTTTCTTAACTTAAATTTGTAGAGATTTATAATTAATATTTTTTGTATTTAGTATGGTTTTTATATATGAATTAAAGATTTTAAATAGAAGAAGAATTTAGTAGGAAAAAAAGATTTAGAATCAAGTTCTAAAGGGTTTTAACTTTTAAGGTTTCTATAAATCTCTGTTGACATGGAAGATGGATTTCCTTTTTAACTATAACTGGGCTTCAATTGAGCTTAAAGTTGGGCTTAAGTTCTATTTTCAAGTTGTTGAGAACACGCCACATGGCACTTGTTAGGCTCCACTATTATACAGTAATATAGATGAAACCAAAAACCAAGTCCTTTCATTAGGAATCCACTATTTAGCTTGTAACCAGAATAAACTCTGTACGGTAGTAGAAAATTCATAAGACATGCTTGCAAACATAATTTTCGCACGCGTTGAATATGAAATTTCTACCAGAGTTATACCAGTGATCTTTTGAAGGATTTTTTACCATGCAAATGCATGCGCTTGCTTCGATCGGGGGATGATTAATGACAAACACAGACGCGTGCAATTGACAACAAGAGAATTTTTTGAACAGTTCAATTTGATTCTATAGCTGGATGTTTAGTAGGAGTATATAGAATTAGCGATCGATAATGATAACACGTAATTAAAAGTACTGCTAAGTGCAGAAGGATGATAGAGAATGAATGAATGATTGACCGATTAAGACATACACAGCTCTATAAATTGTCCAATATCTAAATCTTTCTAAATTTTAATATAGCCCAAGCATCAACACCATAGAATCATCTTAATCACCAAAATTATCTCACACAGCTTGTGTAGCTTTAGCTTTTAAATGGTTGGTCAGTTGTGATTATACTGAGAAATCTTAAACTGTAGCTCATGATTAGGATGGTTTCAACCAACAAAATTATTGTTAATTGAGCTCTAATTTTTTTTTGGTTTAGAAAATCCTTTTGAATGGGACAGATCACAGATGTCACGATAGACGATACTGTATTTGACTATAACAAAAAGGTATAAATATTTGTATTCTCTGTCAATCATTTTCAGACAGATTTGGGGATTAAGTACATATATAGTTCTCTTTGCATCATCATGTACTTTATGATTCGGTTCTTCAAATTATAATTTTTAACTAAATACTCATTTAATAAATACCAAACACTATTTTATTATTCATTGCAAAGCAAAACACTATTTTATTATTTTACTAACGGCAGAAAATGCCTATAACATAACATGACTAAAATTTCACAGATGTCGCAAAAATCTCTCATTTTCAAGGACTCAAAACTTATACTCCCTCTGTCCAAAATTATAAGTACCTTTTGGAATATTCTATTTATTAAGGGAACATCATTTATTGTTTGTGTACTGACTCTATTTTCTAATTTATCCCTATTTAATACTAATTACAATGTCTAACTTTTCATTAGAATAATTACTCTAATCTCAAAACAATGGTAGTATAGACAAATAAACAAGGGTAATATCCCAAAAAAGCCCCATGTTTAGGTGCCTCTTCCCCAATAGGCCCTGACATGGGGTCATCTTCTCAAATAAGCCCTTTGACTAGATCATATTTTTTAGTAGGTCAAAATTACCCTTGTATTCTATCTTCTAATCTCAACCTTTTATCCTCTAAAACCAGGATAAGACAAAAAAACAGAAAAAGAGAAAAAACAGAAAAGGACAAAAAAACAGTTGGTGTATAACTTTTTGGTTTTAACATTTGAAAATATTATAAGTTATGTTTTAGAAATCGAAAATCAACATGGTTTATATGGTTGGAAAGGTCTCGACGAGATCTTTCAAACTAGATCCCACATGACTATAAAATTTTAAATTTAAAAATTTAATTTTTTTATAAAAATTCAAATATTTATGAAAAGGGTGATTTAGGTTTTGGTCACCACTTTTTAGTATAAATTAGGTTTTGGAGCCGGTTTTTCTCTTTATTAGGGTTTAGAGCTGAACCGACAATTCACCCAAGTAATTATTTATAATGGCCAAAATACCCTTGATCAAAACTATATTAGGGTTAGTGATCACGTGCAGATCACGTGAGTTTCAGGGGTAAACTTAGGTATTTTGAAAATATTTTCGGTTCAACTGGGTTTTTTTAGTTGTTGGTTCGAAAATGAGCTCTAAACCCTAATAAAAAAAAACCAGCTCCAAAACCTAATTTATACTAAAAAGTGGTGACCAAAACCTAAATCACCCTTATAAAAAATTCAAAATTTCATATTTTTTTTTACCGAGAAGTTGGGTTTCGAGAAAAAACTCCTTATGATTTCAAAGGTTTTTCAAAATTACTCTAAAAATCTAAAAAAATCACACATTACTAACAAATTCAAGAGTTTTTATTTTTGTCCTCTAACATATATCTTCTTGTTTTCTAACACCAAAGCAATATCCTCTAAATTGTTGTTTGTTGTTATGTAAATTACAAAGGCATGATATCCATTCCATATTATTAATATATGTGAATTATAGTCTGTAATTTGATGCATGAGTTCGTGAGGACAAAATCCTTATAGTATAGAAAAAAAAAAGAAAAAAAATTTGTATTGCTATGAAAAGTTCATAAAAATGTTTAATGTATAGTTAACTTCACAAAAAACTTCACAAAAGAACATAACCCAGTCTATATATTGTTTTTTAGGTTACATCTCAAACCATAAGAAAAAAGAAAAAGAACATAATTCAGCCTAAACATAAATTCCTCATTTTGCATGGTGTAATGTCAATAAGCTCGTTAAATTTGTACTCCATTCTCCCTTCCTATCCCTTACACCAAAACAATATAATAGCTCAAATCTCTAATCATTATTTTATTCTATTTTTTGGCAAACGTGGTTGAGGGCACCCCTTACCCCTTTAAATTACATGAGGAAACTTATATCAAACAATCAGTTTCCTAGCATGTTTTGAACCAACGATCTTTCCACTTTGTGAGATGGATGCAACCATTGAGCCACAGACTCGAGTGCTCTCTAACCATCATTGAAACTAATAGTCTCTCTTTATTTAAACATTCATGTCTTCTTGTTTTCAACAAAATCCAAGTAATACATATAAAACCATGACCAATATACTTTGATAACTAGCTTTAATCCATCTTTCAAAACTTTTCAATATATAATATAATTTAATAAAGATACTTTAGCATTAAGGGGTGACATTAGCTTTAGGGATCTGTTGACCAGGTGGGCATATGCTCTACAGGAACAGTGATAACTCAGCTGTATTGGACATTTGGGGATGTTTGTGCCCCCCTGTTTCTTTCTTTTCTTTTCTCTGTCTTTGAGTGGTCTGTTATGCTCAGGAGCTAGGTGTAGAGAGTTGTTTTGATTTTTTACCTGACGGTGTACAGTCTTTGTACATGCTGATCAGGCGATGTATATCCTACCTTTGGGTGTGAATATAATGTTGTTTGATTCAGAAAGAGAAGAAGAGACATACTTTTTATCAAAAAAAATATTGTAATTTAATAAATTTGCATGTTAAGTTGATACAATAGCTTGTTTAGAGGATAAAGGTATATTGTTTAGAGAACAACAATCAATGTTTTAGCGTATAAGACCCTTACAGTATATAGAGAGAAAATTATCGAAAAAATAAAAAACACATTTTTTTTAATTTTTTTTTCATACCCATGTGGGATCTTGTTAGATAGATCTCGTCGAGATCTTTCCAACCATATACATCATATTGATTTTTACTTTCTTAATTAAAAGATATACAAGTTATAAATAATATAACAAAAAATATTAATTAATATTAAAAAATTTATTTTTGTCTTTTTTTATTTGTCTTATTCTGTTTTTTTTCTTTTGTTTTTAGTATGAAGGGTTTAATGGTCTCACAAAAATTGCTAAAAGGTAATGTGGTGGGTCAGGGGGCTTGTTTGAGAAAATAGCCCCATGTTAAGGCCTATTGGGGAAGAGGCACCTAAACATGGGGTTTTTTGGGGATATTACCCAATAAACAATTTAACTTAATTAATATGTGTTGAAAAGTCAAAAACGACATATATTTTGGGACAATATAAAATGGAATAATGTACCTATAATTTAGGACAGAGGGAGTATATTTTTAATAATGTAAGTATTGTAATGTTTAGAGATATAAGTCTTGGTGTTTGATTACAAATTAATAATGTAAGGACAGCAATAAAATTCATTTAATTCTCACCATTTTCACTGGTAGGGGTATAAGTCTTGGTGTTGATTACAAATCAAGATTTTTTTTTTTTTTTGGTGAAATGCTAAAGTTCTAATTAAAACCAAAATTTGGGCTTATGACATAAGGGGAAGCCCTCCCCATTGCATCAGCTTGTAAAATAAGTTTAGCTGAAGGTTAACATTTACAAACCCGTCATCTGGGTTAACAGTTCCAACAAAATCAAGATTTTGAACAAGGCTGTGGTCATATTATGCTTCACTGTGAGTCTGTGAGGGAAAAAAGGTTGCCAGTTAGCTAGCTAGGTAATTCAAATACTACTAGTATTGTAATGTTACAAATGGGTGGGTTCAAACTTGGAAGTTGTAGCTTAGGGGCGGCTGATGATTACAAAAATAAAATGAGACAACCCATATGTGGAATCATTATAAGGTATGGGGTCTTTTTCAAGAACACCCCATATTCCTTCTTGGCTTTCTTTGGCCAAAAAGAAACTAGTTTAAATATTGGATTTTTTGAGGTTGGTGTGTTATGCTCTTCTTCCTCCCATGTGCATCTCTGTTGTTTATTGAGATAAAAACAATCGAGTTGTGCCAAAATTTTCCCTCATATCCGGCTTAGAACATGCTCCTTTAATCTCTACTAATTTAGCCCATCTCTTGCAATGTTGTTTATTCACCACATCATAAACCAATTGATCAAGCTGTGTCAAAACTCAAAATTGCATTTTCTACATAAAGTTGTAGAGTTGAATCCTGCGCGCCTTCTTACAATTTTATTATTCTCTGACAACTATGAGCTTATCAATTACAAGATATTGTAGTGTAATGTGAGAACGAATATGAAGATCTTTGGAGAAGTAGGAACTAAAACATATTGTACTGTAATGTGAGAACGAAATATGAAGATCTTTGGAGATATAGGAACTAAAACAAGTGCAACTATAGTTCACACATCAAAATTGCATATTGTTAAAAACTATTGTTACATTATTTTCAGAGATTTGTTGTATAGTTTATCAAAATCTAGTTGACTAGTTCAATGAAACAATGGATCGAAGTATATAACTTTGGCTGGCTGGCCTGGACACATATATTAATACAAGGTCACATAAATATATGAGGATTAATTAACAAGCAAAGTGTTTACAACATTGTAACTCACACTGCCATGAATTGACTAGCACACTGATTCCGTAGTCAAATACTCAAACATATCAAATTAAAGTTGATCTATAAGAAACTTATTCAATTTTATTTTATTTTATTTTTTATTTTATTTTTTTTGATAAAGAGGAAACTTAAGTACCCCTGTGTAAATTAAAACCCTCAGTGTCGTCCTACCAAAAAAAAAATCCCTCAGTGCGTCCTAACCAATCCCCATGCATGTAAGTATGTAACCATGCCAGAATTTGCATTACAGGCATCTATGGGGAAGAATCTCTACTTGTTAAATTTGTTTAATGAAAGCTCGGAAAGCTTGATCAGTTATACGTGTCCTTGATAAACAAAGATGTGGATTAAATGTGACTGTGGTCTGTGGAGATTACATTGGGCGGCTATTATTCAGAAATGATTGGGATAAGTTTTCTGGTGTTTGTTTTTTTTTTTTTGCAAGTGAGTTTTCTGGTGTTGCACACTTGCATGTCCTTTACCTTGATAAAAACACCCTAACCATGCGGAATCCTTAAAAGCCCCCCACACCACCCCACTCCTCTGACTTCTTCTTGCTTATCTTCTTCCTCTCTGGGGTTTTAATCATTTCCAGCTTTCTGAGATTCTTTGCTGCACCGGCCAAGTTTTGTTGTTCCCATATGGTGCAAGAGGTTTCAAAACGATATTAATTACGATATTAGATTGAAGTGTGCATGTGTTATGTTGTGTGTATTAAAGCAAAAGTGTCCATTTTTTTTTTTTTTTTTATAAAATGTAGAAGTATATTCACTCAATCCACTTACACTGCCTGAACAGCGTACACAAGGTACCGTCAGGTTGACACTACTCATAGAGCAAACCTCTATTTACATAATTCCAAGTCCCAAATTCAAACCCTTACCCCTTACAGCACTAATAAATAGTGCAGCAGCAGAGCATGGTGCATAATGCACCTTGAGTCGCGAGACCAAACCCCGAGCTTCTGTTGCACGGACCCCCTTCAAGCAGGAACCTTCATCATCTGTTGTTTGCTGCCAGTGCCTGAGAGCCCTCCTTGTTTTAGATTCAAAAACTATGTTACCTCATGGTTGGTTGGTTATGTGCTTAGAAAGGGTACTTGACAGTGCACATTCCATGTACTTTTTATAGTTTGTTAGTTACAGAAAATGCTTAAGAATAAGGCTCTATCCAATTGATACCAGATTGATGAGGTTTATTTATAGGTTTATTTACAGAAAATTAGAATGTTAGAAATTTCTTTGGTAAGGTAAACTAATGAATGATGATGATAGTCATGATACTTCGACTGAAAAATATATATATCAATATTTACAAACTTGTTTTGACTCTCATATTAATCTGCTCCCACACTATTTTTCAGATTTTATTTATTGAGGAAAAGACTGATTAACGAGATATTTTAATCTCCCATGATTACTGTTGTGTTAAGACAATGATTAGAGAATGTTTCACATAATATATTTTTTATTTTTTGATAATTTCACATCATCTCATTTGCTCGGTGAACTTTGACATTCTAATGTACTGTGAGCTATCTTTTTATCAAACTTTCTCCAAAAATTCAAGAAATTAGTTTTTTTTTTTACAGAGGAGATGCATTATTATTTTGGGTAATATCCCAAAAAAGCCCCATGTTTAGGTGCCTCTTCCCCAATAGGTCCTGACATGGGGTCATCTTCTCAAACAAGCCCTTTGACTATTTCATAATTTTTAACCGGTCAAAATTACCCTTTTATTATATCCTCTAAAATCAATCTTTTGTTCTCTAAAGTCGGTATAAGACAAAAAAAAAAAAAAACAGTTGGTGTATAACTTTTTGTTTTAACATTTGAAAATTTTATAACTTGTGATTTAAAAATCGAAAATCAACATGGTATATATGGTTGGAAAGATCTCGACAACTTCTTAGTAAAAACATATGAAATTTTGAATTTTTAAGAATATTTGAATTCCTTAAATTTTTATAAAAATTTAAATTTTTTAAATTTAAAATTTTATAGTCATGTGGGATCTAGTTTGAAAGATCTCAACTCTTAAAAATTCAAAATTTCATATTTTTTACTAAGAAGTTGGGTTTCGAAAGGAGGTTTTTTTTCGAAACCCAACTTCTTACTAAAAAGATATGAAATTTTGAATTTTTAAGAATATTTGAATTCCTTGAATTTTTATAAAAATTTAAATTTTTTAAATTTAAAATTTTATAGTCATGTGGGATCTAGTTTGAAAGATCTCGTCGAGATCTTTCCAGTCATATATACCATGTTGATTTTTGATTTCTAAATCACAAGTTGTATTAACCATATTTGTGAGGTTGTTAATACATTAATGAAAGATGATGTGTAAATGATATGAACAATAAAAATAAAGTAGAGGCATGAACACCATTGTATACGTAGTTCGGCAATTGTGCCTACATCCACGGAGAGGGAGAAAGAAATTTATTATAGTAGTGGTGATGATACAAAATGGGAGCTCGATTATGAGGAGAGCTCGAGAGGGATGAGACCTGAGAGGTGAAGTCTCATCATGAGAGATTGGGGAGGTCGTTGATCATGAGATCTCACCATGAGATCGTGTTGGGAGCATTAGACTATGAGAAGATAAGATGAGATGCCAGGAATGAGTGATTTGCCTTCATATTTATAGGCTTACAATGTAACTCCATTCCTAGCATTTAATGAGGTAATGATGAGAGAATATCTTTGTAGTAATTGGCTTTAACTTTGTAACTTGTGTCATCAAGAGAGAGCCCATTAGATGTTGACACGTGGCACCATGATGGACGGTAGAGATGGTGCCACATGTATGTTGTCTATAGTACCCCTACATAAGCCCCCTCTTTTTAGGTCGAACGGGGTTTGGGCTGAAAAGAAGTAAACGAACCGATCTAGCCCTCAAGATG
Source organism: Aquilegia eximia (assembly GCA_023053565.1). Classification (NCBI taxonomy): domain Eukaryota; kingdom Viridiplantae; phylum Streptophyta; class Magnoliopsida; order Ranunculales; family Ranunculaceae; genus Aquilegia; species Aquilegia eximia. The sequence continues at coordinate 9,522,214 of JALIGU010000010.1, forward strand.
AATAAAATCTGGGGTTCCTTAACGAAGTCGATTCGCCCCAAATTTTGATGAGCTTGATCATTGAGATTTGCAGGACGCGATGAAGGTCCCTTGTGGTAATGGCAACTCGATCATGACTTTGTATACAGCTAGCTAGTTAGTTCCAGGGAGACCTGGTAGCTCGTTCAGAAGGCATGTAGACAGGATGGACGGCTGCAAGCAGGTCGTACTGAAGTGGGTCCTCTTGTATGCGTGGGTGGTCTCGGTCATGCTTTAAGGTGGTCGCGTTTTTGTGATCGAATTGCATAGACCTGATAATGTTAGCATGTGAAACATTATAAAATTCAATAAAAGATTTACATGGAATTGTACGTCTTCCTTATGACTTGTATGTACTTTCTTTGCCGCCTTGTGATTGGACACTTCGATAAACGCGGTACTTTGGAGTGCAAATGTAGCTCATTTGAGAAAAAGCATTGGTTGACCAAGTGTTTTGAGAGTTACTTGGAACCTTTTGGTGCCCGATCTAGTGAATGGTCGCAGCGTGGAGACATATTTGACAATTCTCGGGCATGTGGCATTTGTGGGTCTGCATTGCTTTGAAAGTGAATGCGTTCGACCAGACGTGTGGCTAGAGAATTGTGGTTGAGGTCGTCCCGCATACGAGTGACTCACTAGTCAATGAGGGTGGTCATATTGTATATCAAGCATTTCATTTGTAAAGAGTTCACTGAAAGTAATGTGGCACAAAAAATAGCTCATGGGGAGTGAGGTCGTGTTCATGTGACATGCACATAGAGAGAGCTATAAAAAATATCATTAATATGTAATTGTGCCAATAATAAATTAAAGGAATTAGATAAAGTGAGAATAGCCCCCCTGTATGGCATAAATATTCTTGAGGTCGTTGAAAGACCTGTAATTTGAGGAGGTTGTTGATAGACCTGGTGAGGTCCCAATTAGAAACCTGAACATGAAGTGAGGTCGCGATGAGACCTGAGTGTTGGAGAAGTCGCAATTAAAGACCTGATGAGGTCGTGATTAGGGACCTTGCGAGGTCGCGATTAAGGACCTGGTGAGGTTGCGACGAGACCTGAGAGCTCGTTGGCTTAGAGACCTAAATATGAGGTGAGGTCGCGACGAGACCTGAGCTCGTCTGCTTAGAGACCAGAATATGTGGCCATTAAGAATGTAACTGATATATATAATCATGATCGAGTTATGAGAATATATGTTACACAGATGCATATAATAATCAATTTGTGTGAGACAAAATAGAATGAACAGTAAGAAATGGAGGTCTCTTCGAGTGGGTAAACATAAACAAATATCATAGTGAATTGATACTTATCTTGCTTTCGTCGAGTTTCACATACAGTAATGGTAACCGAAAGTAAACCCCCAATTGGAAATTGTGATTGCAATTCTACCAAATAGAATTTCTTGAACTTGAAATCACCACTTTGAGAACCTTACAACAATGGTGTAATGGTGGGGTTGGTGGGTGGAATTCGCTTGAGAAAATCCCAAGTCCCTGTAGTCGGCGCCTAATGTATTAACCATATTTGTGAGGTTGGTCAATACATTAATGAAAGATGATGTGTAAATGATATGAACAATAAAAATAAAGTAGAGACATGAACACCATTGTATACGTAGTTCGGCAATTGTGCCTACATCCACGGAGAGAGAGAAAGAAATTTATTATAGTAGTGGTGGTGATACAAAATGGGAGCTCGATTATGAGGAGAGCTCGAGAGGGATGAGACCTGAGAAGTGAAGTCTCATCATGAGAGATTGGGGAGGTCGTTGATCATGAGATCTCACCATGAGATCGTGTTGGGAGCATTAGACTATGAGAAGATAAGATGAGATGCCAGGAATGAGTGATTTGCCTTCATATTTATAGGCTTACAATGTACTCCATTCCTAGTATTTAATGAGGTAATGATGTAACTTGTGTCATCAAAAGAGAGCCCATTAGATGTCGACACGTGGCACCATGATCGACGGTAGAGATGGTGCCACATGTATGTTGTATATAGTACCCCTACACAAGTTATAAAATTTTCAAATGTTAAAATCAAAAAGTTATACACCAACTGTTTTTTGTCCTTTTTTTGTTTTTTGTCTTTTTCTAAGTTTTTTGTCTTGTACTGACTTTAGAAGATAAAAGATGGATTTTAGAGAATATAATACAAGAGTAATTTTGACCAGCTAAAAATTATGAAATAGTCAAAAGGCTTGTTTGAGAAGATGACCCCATGTCAGGGCCTATTGAGGAAGAGAAACCTAAACATGGGGCTTTTTTGGGATATTACCCTAATTAAAACAATAAAACAATTCCATAAAAAAAAAAAAAAAAAAAAAAACCTTCTTGTGCCCACCCAGATTAGTTTCTCCGCTGTATGTATAGAGCACAAAAATCTATCTCCCTCTTCATCATCTTGATCACCTTAATAAAGGCGAATTAGCGATTGCCCAACCTTTTTTACTTTTAAGTGGCCAAACCACTGTTGACCCAATTAAAGCTTTGGGCAATAGGCAATCACCCATTCTCCGAACATCTAACAGTTTAAGATCTGCATCCAAGTGAAGGGATCCAGTTGTATATACTATTTTTCGCGTTTTGTACTGTTCTTATACAACTAGGGAGGAAGAGTCCGCTAGATTATTGGCCCTTAGCTACATTTCTGTATATTTTTATTTTATTTTATAAACAAATATATTATTATTTTTTTCCTTTTTTGCATGTGAGTGCTGATGGAATCAAAAGGTGAGATATTAATAATTTTATCTTAAGCAAACAAAACAAAGTTATTTTAATTTTTGAGATTTTTGGACATACCCCATTTGAAAATCGAAATTTGAGATACCCCATTTAAATTTTTTTTTGAGATACCCCCAATTCAAGATGTGGTGTTATTTTAGCCGTCCATCATAATCCATCATAAAACTCACCTACGGCTGTAAAGCTCTTTTGTCTTGAATTGGGGTATCTCAAATTTCGACTTTCAAATGGGATATATCCAAAAATCTCTTAATTTTTTAATTAATTAATTAAATAATAAAGTATCAATGGGCCCAGATATCCTGATTTGTTTACTAGTCATCAACATTGGCTTACTAGCAACTCTTTTCCGACACATTCCCACTTTAGTTACAGTAATATAAATTAATTAACTAAGCTTTAAATATGTTTAGAGAGCTAATTAACAAAGCACGTAATAGCCTTTTCATTTCATTGGGTTCGTAAGAGTTATATTAAAGTTTTGGTTGGCCGTCTTCAAGGTGTTTGAAGTACTGTTATACTACGAAGTTAATAAGTTAATAACTATTATATCCTGAGAGATAATTCGTCATACACTATACAACACTTGATTGGGGCGAACAAAAATTCATCTCAAGTCGATCAATTAATTTTATCCTTTTTTGTATATTTAATTTTATTCATGAACAATATCACATCTCTATTTTTTTGCTTAATACTATGATTATTATCTAGGCACTAAGTACTAAGTTTTAATAAAACCCCATGGAAAAAATGATCATCACGAAGAGACTTTTCTAATAAGGATTTTAATTTCAACTAAATTGAGGCACTAAATTTTACATCTACTAAATTTTTTTATTACACCTTTGGAACTTTGATCAGCTAGTAAAAATTTTGTGGTAAGATTTTGGTTGGAAATTTGAAATGGTTTTTCAAATAAAAGGACATTCCATGGATTAGACTTTAGAGTATCAAACACTGCAGGTTTAGGTCATCACTTATTCACTTTAAACAAAAGTAGAATAGAATCTTTCATCACTATGGTCTATGGGACTATTAGCTCATAGATTAACCAAACATTTGGATTCACTATACATCACCATGAGTTGTTCATCATAACATTGGACAAAATGGTACATTAAAGTACTAATAACAGTACTTTCTTTAATTTAATCCCTTCACGTATTCTTCTTCCTTCACCATGTTCTTCTTTGACATTAACTTCTTAACCTTTTCTTCCATACATTACGCTTAACAATATTCTATTACTTCTTATCAACTTATATACCTGTAATCCACTTTACCTTATTTTAAAAAGTTGTTTTGCTTCAACTCTTAAAATGGGTTGTTAATTTGTTATGCATTTTTAACTAAAATAATTCATTTAAAAAAAAAAAAAAAAAAAAATATCGTCAACATAACCAAATTTTTGTAATTATTCTTAACACCAAGGGTAGTTTTGTAATGAAATGTCTATATAACATGTTTGCATTTCTCTCATCAAACCCCTCTCTACAACTCTCTTTATTTTTTCCTTTCTTGAGTTCTTTCTTCTGTATGTTTGTTCCATTCACTCTAATTCCTGTATAAACATATAACAGTTTTTTGTTAAAGGAAATGTCAGTAGGAGGATTCGCAAAATGTTGTAAAATCCGACATATTGTTAGACTTCGGCAAATGTTACAAAGATGGCGGGCAAAAGCTGCAATGGCATCAGCACGTAACTCCGTCGTCATCGGTACACAACGGATACCGTCAGATGTACCATCAGGACATGTTGCAATCACTGTGGGTACAAGTTATAGAAGATTTGTTGTACGAGCAACATATCTAAATCATCCTGTGTTTCAAAGTTTACTTGTTGAAGCTGAAGAAGAATATGGGTTTAGTAATTCAGGCCCATTAACAATTCCATGTGATGAGTTACTTTTTGAAGAAATACTTCGATTTGTATCACGATCTGAGTCAAGTAACTCAGCTAGGTTTGTTAATTTTGAAGATTTTCAAAGATATTGCCACGTTGGATTAAGAAGTAATCTTGATTTCTGGCCTGAATCTAGGCCGTTGCTTCATGGGCTTTCTGAAAAAGTTATTTGGTAATTTAGTCAATAATAACACTCTGATTTTGACTCAGTCATATATATATTATATATATATATATATAACTTGTCCAAGTGGAATAGCTGACTCAGAAGCGAAAAAGAACTCAATTAAGTCTAGCTGGGACAAGTTGGCAGTATGATGTTTTTGGTTTCCAAATTATACATGAAAAGAAAAGGTTGGTTAATTTATATGCTTACACATTTTCATGGCACATTGATTTGCTGCACGAGTTACTCTTTCGTGCAATAAGTCGGTGTGATTTGGAAACAATGGTGGTGTTATTATGTGTGTGAGTTTCCAATGGAGAATCGATGGAGATGGCAAAATGAGATATCACCTAGTCGTCCCGGAGTTCGAATCGGAGAAGAGACAAAATTTGTAATTAAATTTTCTGTTGTTGATTTATTAATTAAATATTAATGGAAATATTTGTAGACAAAAAGTAACATGGTATCCATGTTCATGATTGAATATATTATATTTTCTTTTTACTTTTTATTATTATTAATTTTATTTATTAAAATAAGATTTTTGATTGGTGGTGAGGTTTCCAACCCATGTGAATGAAGTCTTTCACTGGTTTTTTTTAGAGATTTTTGGCCATACCCCATTTGAAAGTCGAAATTTGAGATACCCCATTTGAAAAAAAAATTAAGATACCCCCAATTCAAGACAGAAGAGCTTTACAGTCGTCGGTGAGTTTTATGATGAATTATGATGGACGGCTAAGATAACACCACATCTTGAATTGGGGTATCTCAAATTGTTTTTCAAATAGGGGTATCTCAAATTTCGACTTTCAAATGGGGGTATGTCCAAAAATCTTTTTTTTTTATTTGGGTAACCAAGTCTTTCACTAGTTGTTCTTCTGTTTCACCTGATGCTAATGGTCAATGTTACTATACTACATAAATGAACATCAGAACATGTGCACTTGTTCAACAATCTAGATAGCTTCATTATTACGTCCAAAACATACAGCACTGAAAATGATTTGTTGGGTTGATCTTTTGAATTCTTAGCATCAGTTCATGAGCTCTACAAGCAATGGATTTTATGGCTTTTTGGTGTTAGTTTGGCCTTATTGCATAATGTAGGTGATCAGTATTGTAAACTTACTTTGGTTACATGCATGTTCATTCTAGTGTAGACTTTTATTTTGATTAATACTTGTACGCATGGGATGAGGGTTCTCTCATTGGCTGGTTTTAAACTTCTATAATAAATCAACAGTATCACCAAGAAAGTGTTATCCATCAATTTGTTTTATTCTGCACAAAGTTCATAGTAATTCTTCAAACTTGCATACGAGAGCTTTTCAATTCATTGCCCATGGAGCATATGTACCAGTGCATAATATATCTAAACTACCTTCATGAGAAGGGGTCTGTGAACAATGAATTGATGTCATCAGCGTCCCTCCGTAAACAGACACAAACTTCATTCCACATGTCCCATACATCACCAATATAGGCATAGCAACACATATCCAATACAGACCCAACAACACATACTTATCCAATACAAACCCAGCAAATAGACCCAATTAGTCTGGCCCACCCTAATAGCCCAATAATCTGACATGCTGATCAGCCCAACTTCAAAAAATACCATAATGCTTTAATTGGACACTGTATTAAATTTCAGTACATCTGTCATAAAAAGTATATAGTACATAATTAACAAAAAACACAAATCTAATGCAGTATATATAAACGATTAAACGCTAGCTCCTAATGAAAGCGTATGCGCGGAGCGCGTCCAAGCACATAATACATAGGAAAATGATGCTATTATGAATTACTTATATTTGGTCCTCATAACCTTAGCTTGCCTCCAAATTAAAGTAATTTTAGTTTGTCTTCGACTCCCCGGATTAATTAAAGTTTGCAATGGAATCTCTCTTTATTTCTATATTATTTTCTCATCTCTGGTGATGGAAGGCAGCATGAAGACTAACAAGAGCCTGTAATATAGTTGGGAGAGTTTGTACTCAGAGCCTACAAGGGAGGATTTTCAGGGGTGTCTGAGCAGGGGTGAAGGAAGGTAGCCTGAAGACTGACAGGGTAAGTTCTGCAGTCTGGTTTTTATTCCTGTGTCTCTTAACCATTGTACAGGTCTCTAATCTGGGTCGAAATATGAGTCTGTAACTTGGCTATGAGTGTCGAGCTCAGCGCCTCTATGGGAGGATCTCCAGGGGGTATGTCCTACTGGAGGCTGGTTTAGAAACCTGACGATGCAACAATTTGTTGCAGGCTGATCAGGAGTTGTAACTGTTTTACCCTGATGTTATTATATTTTAACGTTGATAAAAAAAAAAATCTCTAAATCTCTAATTAATCAACCTCAATGCTCTTTTGGCTGGTTGTTAATTATATTTTTTCTTTGTAAAAAATAAATATGCATATTAATTTACTTAAGTGAAGTTACTCTCCCAAAAAATTTAGGCTATTGTGGCCCCATTTTGTATGTAGCCATGTGGATCCAATCACAACACGCTATGTGTCACTAAAGTTTTATTTATTTACTAAAATATTATTTGCAATGAACTCTAGTGAACTTAAATTAGTAACCCCAGCTTACACATGTCATTTTATGATTGGCTCTTCGTGGCCACATAACACTTTCTTATGTTGGAAGAATTCAGTTGTTAATAAACTTTGTGCTAGGCAACTCATGTTTACTGGTCTCAAGTTTTTATTTTGCCAATGGGAACTATTAAACAACTCAATACTCTATGTAGTAATTATCTTTGACCAGGGAAAGATTGTAACAAGAAACATAGAATGAGTCGCGAAAAAGTATGTAGACCAAGGAAGGAAGGAGGATTAGGAGTGAAATGCATCAAATCTTGGAACTTGGCTGATGTCTGCAAGCTCACGTTCAAGGCTGCTCACTACTATGATTCTCTTTGGTACAAGTGGATCAAGAATAACCGACTACGTACTTCATGGACACTCTTTTAGATTATTCATGGGCTTGGAAGCGAATTTTGCCCTGCATGCAATTCATGCTTCATCATGCCAGCTATCAGGTTCACTTTAGAGAATAGCTTTCATTCTGGCATATGAACCCTGGTCACATCTTGGGATCTTGAGAACTCATTTTTTAGCAGATGACATACAAAGTTCAAGGATTATAGGCATGTCATGTTAAAGGATTTTATACGAAATAATTCATGGAACTTTCTTACTGATGCATCCAATGCATTCCACCTTATTAAAGAGGCAATAAGTGTCAATCCAGTAAGCAGAACAACTACAGAAGACAAGCTGGGCTGACAACCCCACCCAAAGGAAGTTTTCTCTATCTTCTTAGGTCGAATTACAATTACAATGAAATAACTTTACTAACTTGAGGGGCAATCCAAATTTGACCTCCGCCTTTCTTTAATACGCAGGAGGTCAATAAAAAAAAAGATGGCCTGGCTGTTATTTAAAAAGAGATGTTACTGAATCAAAGGTCCAACTGATCGCCGCGCCTGTATTGCAAATATGCAGTTACGAATAATCCAGGCAAAGTAATAGGAATTAGGCCTAACACGATTCCAAATAGTAAAACTTCAATCATTTCAATTTGTTTGTTTGAAAGGGTAGGTAAAAGGGGGAGGTAATATTCGGTAGCGGCTTCTCACCTTGTTCGGTCTGTTGTTATACGCCTTCGGCTTCGCCTCTATCAGTTTTAGTCAACTAACTCCTCCTCTGCTTGCCCGACTCCAGTCCGGGGACACAAGGGTCCTGGTACTATCCAGGTGCGAAGAACCCCGGAGGTGACTGCAATGAGCAGAAATATAACTCACCGGCCTAAACAACGAGCAACACTCGAACGTGAGAGCAAGGGATCACCCCGAAGCCAAGGTAATCAACGAAAGGCACGAGGGAACAACTTCCTCTTTCTCCCCGGTCCCTAGCATTGAATGATTCTTTCCCTTGGCTGAACAACTACCTTAATCAATCCCGGCTGCGCTAAAAGCACCTCACAACCCTATGCCTTGAAGTCTGATATATATCTTAATTGGCTTAATTTCATTAAGGGTAGGTAATAAGTATCCAAAAACGTAGTTTTTACCCCTAATTAGTATGATGTTAAAACACACTTTTGGACTTGAATTAGAGTAATTTCTATTATTTTTGTAGGAAAGAACCTAAAAAAGAATAAATTAAAGAAAAAGCCTACAAAATGATATAAAAAGAGCAAAATGAGAAAAGTCAAGTATGAAGCCCAAAGTCATGGATCCAAATGGTCAAAGCCTTGAATGAATCTTGGTGGATTAAATCTAAATGAGCCCATAAATTATCTACAAAACTTAAGTCCAAAAGAGGCCCATTAAGGAGATAAGTGAAGTGAGACTACTAAATAGAAGATGAAGCATGGAATCACTTCAAGGTTGATATTAAAATTCTAGCATGTGTAAAATATGGAGAATATTGAGACAACTCAGCCATCCAAGAAATATTGCCAGTATCTTCTAGAATGCCATTATATATGGCAGTTTTATACAAAATTGACAACAATGGTGGCAAGGATTTGATTTTCAACACATGTTTTTCATTAATCTTTGACCACAATCATTTAAAGATTTTATTCTTCACATTTTCTTCCACAAATGTTTAGCAAATGATTTGATTAGCAATCAAATCAAATATTATGTAATATTTTACAAATTTCCCCTTTTAGGCTCCCTATGGATCTATAAATAGGGAGCTCTATTCATTGTATTCATTATCAAGAGTAGAGAGCAAAACTCATTCTAATAAAAGTTATTATTCTTCTTCTTTTAGTTTAGTTAGTTTTTGTTTTATGTCATTTCATTTAATAGATTTTAGTTTACTATTATGCTAGGCTAATCTCTTTTTTTTCAAGGGAGAGATAAAGTCTTTTCATTTTATGTAGTAGTTAATATATGATTTATTAAGCTTTAATTCATTAGAGTAATTCTGGAGGTCAAGGATCTAGCGCTTCGAGAGAAGGTTAGAGGTAAGTAATTGCAATGATTTATTTGTGAAATGAAACATATAATGGTGTTTATTTACTTTCTTCTTAGTTCTTTAAATTCTTTTAGTAGGTGGAATATACACTTTGCTATAGCTATTTGGAGACACATTGAGTGACGGTCTGAAAGACGAACGTACTCTTTTTGCCACCAACATAATAGTTGTACATTATGTTGTAGTCTTTCCTCACATTTTAATGATAAGAAGTATCATTGAATTGATTTTCCAGAATTGATAGACTCTAATGTAGATAGAATAAGTGTTTAATGTCATACCTTTCCATTATGCATTTCAAATCATCTTAGTATGTAATGAGTATCTATCTACGGATTAATCTTGATAAATCTATATATTAATTAATATATATATATATTTGAATTGGTGGATTCAATCTCTTGAAACTCTCATCATATTTATCTTCCTATAATTATTTCTTACATTATTAGTAGTTAATCACCAATACCTTGCAAAATTATTTTCTCCTTATTCTCTAGATTAGTAAAAATAAATTTCTTTTCTTCATTTAACTTGGTTCTCTCTTAGACGTGGATTCGATAACCCTTTCTTGAAGTTATACTCGTTTTAGTTAGTCAAAGCAAGGTTTTGAAAGAACGTGATCTAATTAACGACTATTTCATGCTCTTTCAGTAGGCACCTCTTCTCAATTCAAAGAAGTGCTCAGTCCTGACTCCGTACCTTGCTTTTTCAACGGAAGCAGTTGTTAATGGAGTGGAAGTTACCAAATTCTGAGGAGTCGGTATATATTTATGCCGAATTGCCCCCCATATAGTTCCCCGAACCGCATTGGAATTTGGATATTTACGATGTACCACGATCCTCCTTTCGCATCCATGGTTGAATGGTAAAGCGCCCAACTCTTAATTGGCGTATGTGCGGGTTCGAGCCCTGCTGGATGCACGCCAACAGGAACATTCAAGCAGTCGGCACTGGAATATGAATCTTGGCTTACCTCATCCCGTGTTCCCAGGTAAGTCCTATGGTGAGTAGCAAGACTGGCCTCTTTCCTTATTGGTCTATGATCCCCGATAATCAATGCGCGCGAAAGCCCCAACGTATATAAAGGCTAACGCATGTTTTCTTGGTCTAGAAAAATATGAAGTCTTGAGAAAGAAATTTCCAGCTACTCCATGCATGTACCAACATCTTTTGGAACAGTGCAGGTATTCCCAAGCAAGCAATGATTGCATGGATGGCAGTTCAAAACCTCCTCCTCGTCCAACACAAGCTTGTCAGTTCCCCGTTCTTAAAATTTCGATTTTTTTATTGGCAAGCTTGTTTTTTACGAGATCAATAACTCAAAGATGCACTACCTAAAAAATGTTGTGATAGGCAGCTTTTTAATGAGATCAGTAACTCGGTAATGATGGCGGGATTTGAACCCCTGACCTCTGGTATTATCACCCAAAGATTTTACCAGTTGAGCCTAACTGGCACCCGCAAAAAATTCCAATTATGTTCTATATAATCATGATATGGAAGCCAGAGTTGATATCATCAACTCCTCAGTCACCTCAGTGCACATTCATGACCCTGCTATTAATGTTCCCATTAATCCTTACTTGCCTAAGATATGCAACTGGCACTACAAGAAAATCTGATTAAAACCACGGTTCTACGATTTGCCTAGCCACGGTCCGGGTCCGTGGCAAAATTAGCTACGGTTATTGACCGTGGCAAATTTTTATAGAGCAGTGGCAAAAACTTGATTGAATATTTAGGATTACGGAAAATTTTCCTACAGTTATGGACCGTGGGAACAAAATGACTATGAACCGTAAGATTCTTATTTTATATCTCGAGATTTATCTACAGTAAACAATTTGGTTAAGGAATAACGGGGAAAAAAAAAAGAAGAGAAAAAGCAACGAAACTTTCTTCCCAACTCACCTTTCTTCCAAAAAAAAAAAAGAGAAAAAGCAACGAGATTTATCTTCTCTGTTCAATTTCAGAAATCGCAAAGAGAAAAAATTTTCAAAATCGCAAAGAGAAACAAGGATCAGAAACCGAATCTCAACAGCGGCACTCAATTTCCATTCAACTCGCCAGCGTAATTTCCATTCAACCGGATTATAAACAAGGTTCATCTTCTCTGTTTGATTTCTGTTTTGTACTGGTTTAATTTAGGTTTTTTATTTCTCAATTTAAGAAATCGAATTTCATCTTCTCTGTTGCAGGAATTTGATCTTTATCATCTTTCTCTGTTGAATTTCAGAAATTGCAAAGTGTCAATTTCAGAAATCGCAAAGTCTCAATTTTCGAAATCGCAAAGTCTCAATTTCTCTTGAATCATCCAATCTCAATTCCATTCAACTCGCCGGCGTAAGTTTATCATCTTCGCTGTTTGATTTCTGTTTTTTACTTGTTTAACTTAGGTTTTTAGTTCTTAATTTCAGAAATCACAAAGGCTTAGTGTAATTTCTGTTAGAATCGACTTTATCATCTTCTCTGTTCATCATCTTCTTTGTTTGATTTCTATTTTTTACTTGTTTAACTTAGGTTTTTAGTTTTTACTAAAAATGCCGCGTTCCAAAATGTTGGAGTTTTGTGCAAAAAAATTGGTCTTTTATGTTTTACGCTTTCTACGCACTAACCATCAAAGATGCATTTATTGAGATCGAGTTTTTATTCTAATTTGTATATATATACACATTTATACCGTAAATACTCGTGTACTGACAAGGAATTTTACAGTAAAACAAAATTGAATTATGTCCTTCGTCTTCTGCAACCTAGAAACGATTATGCCTTCAAAGATTGAAAGTTCTTGGTAGCATATATATATTATTATATAGTCTTCAATATCACAGACCTATAAGCAATCATCTCGCTTTATATAACCTTGCAACAAAATTTCCTGCTCCCTACATGGAATATATGTAAGGTGTTGACAAAAAAGTGTAAATCTACTAGCTATACAATGTTGTTAACATTGGAGATGTTTTGAATTTCAAAATCAACACGTGGATTAATTTAGGTGTGGAAAACCAAAATTTCATCTAAGATAGAGAGAGCTAACCAGGTTATTGAATCAAAAGATGCGCAGTTTGTTTCCGTTGACGAAAACGATAATTGCTAACCAGGTTATTGAAGGAAAGAACCGGTGAAGCTTGGCTATGTCAAAACTCAAAACGATAGGAATTTGGAAACATAGGAACTATAGTATATGTAGACTAGTAGTATTTTTATGTGATTCAAAAATTAATCAACCATTTTTTAGTAAAATGAGTGCACCTTTCCTGCCCCCACCCGGTGGTGTTCGTTTCAACAGACCTGTGTTCAATAGCAGGTAAGGTAGCATTGAGTTACAACAATTTGGTTAAGTTAAGGAAACAACGAAAAAAAAAAAAAAAAAAAGAGAAAGCAACGAAATACTTTCTTCCTTCCTGTTGAATTTCAGAAATCGTTCGCGCCTTGAAGAACCCTAGTTTCAGGGGAATTCGCGCCTTGGAAGCTGTTAGTTCATATTCAGTTGTTTCCGATGCTATTTTGATATGTCTATTGTAGCAAGCGATAGTATTTCATATCTGGTTTGATTCTTGAAGTTTCTTGCTCAGTGCTTTGAGATATGCTTAATAATCCTCAATATGGTAAGTTAGTTGTTAGAACATAGATTAATTAGTTTTTTTTAATTTTGCAGTTTTTGTTTGCTTGGATTAGATTTTGCGAAGGCATTTGTTGCAGGTAACTGTGTTCATTATTTCGTTTAGGAAAATTAATTATAATTGCTTACTTTTGTTATGTTTAGTGGTTATTCTCTTTTTCTTCCATGCGCTGGTTCAATGAAGTTTAATATTTTTTTTATTTTTTAGAGTTTGCATATACCTTTTTGTTTCTAATTGTCTATATGATAATGTTGGTTTACCTTGTTTTGATAGTTTATCAAATTAGGCATTGAATAAGCTGGATTTTGTCATGGTTTCCTCTTATTATTGTTATGAGTTTTCTATAAAATTACATGAAAACTGTAGTATGCTTAGATGTGCCATATAGGGCTTTGCTCAAAATTCTATATAAGGTTGTGTTTGTCCTGTTAAACTCATTTTGACCTTTTATTTTATTGCATGATTCTAAAACTTAACATTATTCTTTCGTCCTTGCTGAATTGATATTGAATATTTGTTTGGGTCTCTACGTCTATTAACTACTTAGCTTATTGTGGTGTATTTAATGTCTTATTATGGGTTCAATACTTATTTTTATTTTTATTCTTTTTAGACTAGCAACATGGAGAATTCAGATTGTTTAGATAAAAGTTGGATTAACTCAAATATCAAGAACCCAAAATTTATTGAAGGTGTTGAATTTTTTCTTGATTATGCGATAACACACTCACACAACAAATCTTTCATTCCATGTCCATGCAAAAAATGTAGAAATCTTGGAGATGGAAAATCCATTGATATTGTGAGGCATCATTGCTTTAAGAATGGTTTCCATGAAAAATATGTGAGATGGATTTATCATGGGGAAACAAATCAACCCACATGTGAAACTACACAATGTGCACCAGAGGAAAGTCAACCATCACATGAGGAAGTTGGGGGGAATGTTGATCAACCTGAAATGGCTTGGAATACCATTGCTGAAGAATTGAGCGGTGATGTTAATAACATGGATATGATTATAGAAGAAACTCATGGAGTTGGTGTTGAAGGTGGTCCAACGATTCCTGACGATGACCCAATGCACTTTAATGATAATTTGCAAGAAGCTATGTGTGCTCAATACCCCAATTGTGAAAACTTCACGGTTTTGAGATTTGTTTTAAGATTGTTCAAGATAAAGGTGAAAAGTGGGTGGTCGGACGCAAGTTTCACTGAGTTACTTGAATTACTTAAAATAGCTTTTTCGAGCAGTAATAATCTCCCGACAAGTACATATCGAGCAGAAAAATTAGTGAAACAGTTGGGGTTGAAGTACCAAAAGATTGATTCTTGCCCAAGGGATTGCATTCTTTATTTTATGGAAAATGAGCATTTGCAGAGTTGTCCTATTTGTACAACATCAAGGTATAAAATTCAAACTATTGATGAGAGAAAGAATCATTTAAGACAACCTGCAAAACAATTACGGTACTTTCCAATTACAGATAGATTGAAGAGAATGTACAGTGTAAAGTGGGTGGCAAAGCAGATGTGTTGGCATTCTACCAATGGATTGAGAGATGGTGAGTTAGGGCACCCAGTTGACTCATCATCTTGGAAGTTTGTTGATGTAAAATACCCTGATTTTTCTTTAGAACCTCGAAATGTTCGGTTGGGTCTCGCTACTGATGGATTCAATCCATTTGGTATGCAGAGCACATCATATAGCTCTTGGCCTGTAATGTGTGTGACATACAACCTTCCCCCATGGCTATGCATGAAACCTCAATTCATCATGCTCGCACTTCTCATTGAGGGACCTCGACAACCTGGAAAAGATATCGATATTTATTTCCGACCGTTGGTCGAAGAATTGTTATCTCTTTGGAGGATTGGGGCTAATGTGAGAGACGCAAACACAGGGAATATGTTTAATATGAGGGCAATATTATTATGGACAATTCACGACTATCCAGCGTTTGGGGACGTTTCTGGTTGTCAGACTAAGGGTAAATATGGTTGTGTTTGCTGTGGTCCGAACACTTCAAGTATCTGGCTCGATTATGGAAAAAAAACTGTGTATATGGATCATAGACGTTGGTTAGGGATGTCAGATCCAAGTAGAAAAGATGTTAGAGAATCATCTTTTAATAAAAAAGAAGAACTTAGGCCACAACCAAAGAGATTGAGTGGGGTTGACATAGTCAATTTTACTAAAGATATTGATGTTAAATGGGGGAAAAATAAGAAAAACAAAGGGAAGGGTGTTGCTCGTGAATCTAATGAGCATTGTTTTTGCAAGCAGTCGATATTTTTTAAATTGGATTATTGGGAACATCTTCCAATTCGTCATAACCTTGATGTCATGCACATTGAGAAAAATGTGTGTGAAACCCTTCTTGCATTGATGCTAGATACAAAAGGGAAAACAAAAGATAATATTAACGCGCGCAAAGACTTGAAACATTTGGGACTGAAGAAAAGATATTGGCTGACTGAAGATAATATGAAGAAACTTGGTCCTTTGTGCCTCCGATCTGATGAAAAGAAAATATTTCTAGCAACACTAAAAAACATTTGTGTTCCCATCGGCTTCAGTAGTAATTGGAAAAATATTGTCCAAGATAGTGCTGCTGATTTAAAAGGGATGAAGTCTCATGACTATCACATTTTAATCCAGCATTTGCTACCGGTATTGATTCAACACGCATATAAAGATAGGGTGGAGTGTCGACGCATAATACAAAGTTTCTCTACCTTTTTCCGTGCTCTATGCTCGAGGAGAATAAATGTTGACAATCTTCAAATTCTTGAGAAGGGTATTGTTAGAACTTTATGTGAGCTCGAGAAAATGTGCCCACCATCCTTGTTTGTTATTATGATGCATCTACCCATTCACCTAGCCTACGAGGCTCGAGTATTGGGACCTGTATTCTATCGGTGGATGTATGTATTCGAGAGGTATGTGATTGTAATACATATTACGCAAAATTTATATAATTTTTTATTTTTTTATTTTTTTTTTAAATAAATTTTCTAATTATTTTATAGGATGATGAAAGTATATAAGGACTATGTTGGGAATAAAGCTCGCCCTGAGGGTTGTATTGCGGAGCGTTATTTAAAAGAAGAAACATTGAGATTTTGTGAAGGATAAAAAGGAGGCGGTAGCATACTTGAAAAACTAGATGATGGTGGTGAAGGTGAAGATATAACAATTCAGAATGATGTCATGGAATCCGATGATTTTGGTCCAGTAGGTTCTGGTAAGCGATATCGTTTGGAAGGCATTGAATACGAACAGGCACGCAACTGGATTCTAAAAAGCCACCAAAACTATAATATGTGGCACACGTATGTATACCTACCTTATTTTATTTACAATTAAACTAGTTTTTAGCTTCTTATGTTCAAATGGATAATTCATACTTATTGTATTTAATTATTGTACATATTCAATTCACAGGAGGTATGAAGAATGGCTCGAGAATCGTAGGGCTCAGTTAGGAAGGAAGTCAACTCAATTTAGAGTAAAACACGAAGATGAGTTCATACCCTGGTTGATGAGACAACCTGATTACATAAATTCGGTTGACTATGAGTTTAAAGACATAGTTAGGGGACCAATGTGGGAAGCCGTGTTATATAACAAGTATGCCGTGAATGGGTTCCTATTTGTGACCAAAGACCATGAGAGAAATAAACGAAACCAAAATAGTGGAATTAGCACGAAGTGTCCGACTATGTTTCGTTCAAGTGCCAAGGATAAAAATCCCGTTGATAAGGATGCAGATTACTATGGCGTTCTTAGGAAAATTATTCAAGTTGAATATCGTGAAGGGTATAAACCAGTCATATTTAAGTGTGATTGGGTAAAACTTCCAAATGGTGTGAAGAACGACGTGGAGTCAAACTTACTGCTAGTAAATCTGTCAAATACACTTGGTTCAGCTCGAATGGCTGATGAGCCATTTGTTCTTTCTGAGCATGTATCCCAAGTTTTTTACTCAAAAGATCCATTAAATCCTGATTGGCATGTAGTTCTTGAGGTGCCAAGGAAAGTATACTCTGACATTGATTCGACGGGAATGGTATTGGAAAACAGTTTGGTTGATGAATCACATGCGAGACCCAACTATTATGAACCAGATGAATTAGTTTTTGATGACTTGTTAGATATGGTAGAGGTTGTTGAAGCTAGAAGACCAAGAAAAAAATCGAGAAAAAATTGACTTTAATAACTCATCACCATTGCATAAATTCAATTTAGTGATCATACATTAATTGCTGTGTAAGTATTATTTTACATTCATTTATTATATTAGTGGATAGTTAGAAAATTAATTTAAACATGATTATTTGGTACTTCTACATTTTTTTGATTGATTAGTTTTTTTTTCATTATTTATATAACCATGTGTATCTAATGTGAGTAAATTTTATTGTTTTACAGTGAGACCCTTGCTACACTCATGGAGTTAGGAACACATTCAGAATCACCTCAAGACAACCCCGCCAATGGAAGTAAGTTTCAAGTCTGGAGTTAGATTTCGCATCTTAAAATATATTGTTATATTGTTAATATTTATGTGTTTGTATTTGCAGGTGCTTCAAACAGTTCTCGGCAGAGGAATGTATTGCCAAGAAGTTCATGTCCTCCCAGAAGCTTATTTCAGGATACCCGCACTAGTAATGGTTGGTGTCTTATGATTATATACATATGTATATATATTTCTGCTGATTATATAAATTCTAATGTTCATTACATATAATATATTTTTATTGATGTTTTACAAATAGTTCCTCTAGTTCAAGACAGAGCAGGGCTAGATCTACAGTGGAAAGGGAGAATGAGTTTTCTAAGGAGGGAAAGATAAAAATTCGACTAAACAAAGAGTTTCAACCTGAATCTCCTACATGGGCTGTTACAAAGCTATCCAATGAAGCAGCTAGCTTGGCTAGGCGTGATATTAGGATCATATATCCAGATTTTAGGAAAGTTCCACCAGATGAGTATGGGAAAGTCATTGACAACCTTAATGAGCACTTTGAATTTGAAGATTGGGATGGAGGTGTGGATTGTGATTATGTGAGATCGAAAATAAATGATGGTTGGAGACGTAGAAAATATTATTTGAAAAAAAAGTATATTGATGGAAAAGATCCCAATGTTGTGAAAGCAATGGCTCCACCCGACCAAGTACCTGTTGAAGATTGGCGGATCTTTATCGACTATTGTATTAGCGAAACAATGCAAGTAGGTTGTGCTTACTTTTTTTTTTTTAGAGTTTTATGTATTGTAATTCGTGTCTTTGTTTATTAATGTTTTTTGTTATTAATTATATAGGATTTGAGTGAGCAAAATAGAGAGAACAGGAAGCTGCAGGAACTTCCAAATTGTAGTGGGAGGACAGCAGCTCAAGTTGTTCGTTACAAGATAGCACAAGAACTAGGTATTGATTCATCTGAGGTTGGTCGTGGTTACACGTTTTTGGCAATGCATACTCATCCAGACAAAACTCCTCAAAATGTTGAAATCTCTGTAAGTGGTACTTGAGGCATGTTTAAATTTGGTTTATCTATGAAAAGAAAAGTTTTATAAAATTTTCAAGACTTTTTTATTTTTTTGCAATGTTAGATGGCGATCCAATCCTCGATGTCATCGAATCCTGATTCTCAGACTTCTTGTGATGATGCAGTGACAGAGGTAAGAATATATTACTCTAAGTTATAATTCTTAACCCTTGCCAGATATTTCATAAACATGTCAAAAATGTGTTTTAGTTATAGTAGTTATTAACTAAACTGAATGTCATTATCAACATAGAGAAAAAGGTATTAGTAAAGTGTAGGCTTTAGAAGTGAAAAATGGATTCTTTTAAACCAAACTTAATTAACAACGACAACACCTGAACTTACTTCAATATATATTTGGTTGATTTTGTGGATTCTTTTTTATATAGGTTCTTGGGCCAGATAGTAGGGGTCGTATTAGGGTGGGAGGTGCAGGAATTTGCAAAACACAAATGAAGAAGATAGCTAATATAAAGAAAAAGCAAGCATGTGAAGCAAGGAAGAATGAAGAATGGAAGATTTTAATGGAAGGCAAGCTGGATGAAGTTACAGGTGTTGTAAAGGATCTAACATCTATTATACGCGATATGCGATCTGTTCCCCAAAGTGGACAACACATCCCTCAAAGTGGACAACCCCGTGGAGAACGAGCTTCATCGGTATGTATGTACAATTATTAGTATTATTATTGTTATGTCTATATTCTAATGGGTATGCCTATATTGTTGATTTCTACTAATTTTGTTTTGTAGTCTGATACCGGTAAGATGGTGAGAGTTTTAGGTGGGTGGCCAACTACAGAATACGCTTGGGGGATTGTCAAAGTTGTGGACCCTACACACAAATATTGTGAGAGGTGTTTGGGCGACGGAAATTACTTGGTATACATCACTACGGTGTTGGTTGCGGATGCTGTTTTACCCCTACCTCATGATGATTATTTCACAACTCTTGGGCAGGTTGGGCAAGGCCATGTTATATGGACGAAGGCTAGTCTTGAGTTCATCAGCTGAACATTACTCGTTTGGTTTTGTTAACAAATTTTTTCGTTATGTTTCATTTAGGATTTCGTTTATTTCTTATTTTCGGGTATTGCCTTCGTGCTTGGACTATATTGTGGAGACATGTCAACTCGAGTTGTTTGATAAATTAATTTAATGGTTTTCCCCTTTTGGATGGTCAGTGGACACATGCAAACTTAATATTTTTCATTACATTAGATAAATATCAAGGTTTTGGATCTTATCTTCTTTGAGTGTATAAGATTCTTTGTTGTCTTGCAGGTTTATCCCATTTTTTAACTCCGCCAATGCAATATATATTGCATTGCCGGTCCCAAGCCCGGGAAAGGAGGAGGGAAAAATGGCAGCTCAGTGTAAAGGGGCAATGCATTGAATGACTGTATAGGTGAAGTCCTCATTTTAGTAGGCTACGGTGGTCTTGCCAGTTGTCAGTACATTTCTATATAAAAATGTGAAGTCCTCCTTCATTTCTGGTTTGTTTTGCAGTGCGCATCTCTGATTTGCTTTGGTACAGTCAGCAGTTTGATTGATTTGATTGAGGTAATTATTACAACTTAATAGAAAATTCCTAATTATAAAATGATCAAGTCTCATGTAAATGACTGTAATCAATATCTTTGTTTCAGCATATGAAAAACTATGAACTATTTCTAAAGAAAGTTTGTACATGGATTGCACAAGATGGACTACTTTTTGTTGAACATCACTGTCACAAAGTCTTTGCGTACCAGTATGAGGTATGATATTCCTGCAAAATGTTAAGCTTTTTGCATTTTAAAATTTAACTAGTTACATGCATACCAACAACATGCTTGATAAGAGCAGCTCAAATTACTGTGCGTGAACAAGCAAGCTATTTAAGCGGCCGAAGCGTGTTTTGATCTGACAAAGCTGTCATTGTTCTTTAATGTTCAGGGGTTTTCAGTATCAGATATTATAAATGGAACCAAGCGTAATGTTCGAGGTGCTTCATCAAGCATTGCAAAACATATGGGGAACAAATTAGCTGGCATTAGTGTAAGTTTTCTAATTATTCAGTTTCTCCTCATTTAGGTAGTTTCATGCCTATCAGCTAATTTTCATATGCATTTACCATTGTTAGCTAGTAGAAAACTACAGCTTTGGAATGTACATTTTGTATGACTCTCGCATATTTATATGAAACCTTCTGTTGTTCAGGACAAGATGGGACATTTGACGGAACAATTAGAGAACTTTGGGAAATCAAATGAGCCAAACAAGATGTCAAACCTAAAGACCCAGGTTATTTCTATACCACTTCATATGTGATATTGCATCATCAGGGTCCCCAACTCATGTAACATGGATGGAGTTCTGCTTCTACACATCAATCTCTCACCTTCCTGTTTTTTTTTTATCTGCTAAATATGCATTGCGCTCTGTTCACCTAAAGAATGGGGTAACTACCAACAAGTTCTGCAGTAGTGTCACTAGGGCAGTAACACTCCTGCCAATAACATTACCACAAAATACAAACCAGTCCAATTGTTACTGTCATGCATGCCGCCTCATAATCCCATAAGATGTTCAATTGATTCTTCTGTGTTATTGCAGAGAAAACATCTGGAGGGTACCCCAATTGTTAGCTGCAACAATTCTTTTAGAAGTAATACAAGTATATCGTTTGGTACTGAGGAGGACCTTCTCTTGGTAAGTACCATGGTTTCTTACAGAGATGTTATATTTCATTGTTTCGTTGAACATTCAAATGCATCTTTTGGTACACGATTAATCGTCTAAGTTTTTGTTGCTTTTAATTGTTTTAGTTTGTACTTCATTACTGACTTAGTTAAAAGTGATTTTGGATATAGTCTGTAAATGCGCTTAAACCAATTAATTTTCCTTTTTGTATCCAGTGAGAATATGATTTTATATTATGCATTGTGGAGGTGCAAAAAATTTGTTCGGCATTAGCCGATTTTAGATCATGCAGGGCAGGTGCAAAAATAATAATGGTTATTTTTTTCTGCAAAGAATTCAGATTTCCCACGGCTCTGAACAGTAACAAAATTCAATTTTTTTTTTTGAAAAATTCCGGATTTGCCACGGCTAATAACAGTAGCTAATTTGAAAATTAAATTAATTTCAATATTTTTTTTTAAAATTAAAAAATATTCGCCACGGACCCGGACCGTGGGGATATTGAAATTCTGCCACGGTTGATATCCGTGGCAAGGCCCACGGTTCATAACCGTGGCTAAATATAGCTATTCGCCACGGACCGTGGCAAAAGAATTAGCTACGCCCTGAACACCCACGGTCTCGCCACGGTCGAAAACCGTGGCTAATCCTGTTTTGCCACGGTTCCGGTCCGTGGCAAATTTGATGTATTCTTGTAGTGTGGCTACGTTACAGGTATAACAAGAGTTGAATCAAAGGCAACATGGGCAAGCCTCCAAAGCAGTTCTAGCACCTTCCATGTTGGAGAGAGTTGCGATCATCTATTTTTTCACTACAGTTTCTTTAAAAGGGTCATGCAAAAATTTCTTAATTGATACAATATCAATAAAGCAGTTGACAAGGGTCCCAAGGAGTGGAAATGGATCTTTAAGAATACAAAAAGATAAGGTCTTCACAAGATCATGACACAATCTACAAAATCTACAATTGTTGCAACAATATATTGTTTATTGGTAGAGATGAATGGAAGAATTTTCAGGAATCAAAGAAAGATCAAAATGCGATTGTTGATAGAGTTATAAAAGAAGTAAAATGGAGACTGAGTGGCATAAATAGCCATCAGAAGGATACAATCGGAAAAAAAAAAAAAAAAAAAAAGCTACAACACTAGACAGTTTTTCTAATTTAGAAGTTTCACACCTCTCATGGTCCAATGGTGCAAACCTCAGGTTGGGGAAATAGCTCTTAACACAGATGGCTCTCTTAGAGACACATCTGCTGCTATTGGAGGCATCTTTAGGACACATGAAAGTTCTACTCTCAGTGGTTTCACTGCTGGTTCCATCAGTCCATGTATCCTGCACATTGAACTTCTTGCCATTCAGAAAGTACTCGAGTTGCTTGCAACCATGGAATACAAGGAAATTTCTTCAGGCAGACTGTAGGGGTACTATATACAACATATATGTGGCACCATCTCTACCGTCCATCATGGTGCCACATGTCAACATCTAATGGGCTCTCTCTTGATGGCACAAGTTACAAAGTTAAGCCTTATTATTACAAAGATATTTTCCCCATTATTACCCTATTAATTGCTAAGAATGGAGTTACATTGTAGCCTATAAATATAAAGGCAAACTACTCATCTTCTCATGGTCTCATTGTGAATCATACACAAGACCTCAACACTCTCTCATGAGACCTCACCTCTCAGGTCTCATCTCTCTCTTGAGCTCTCTCCATTATCGAGCTCCCATTTTGTATCACCACTACTATAATAAAGTTCATTCTCTCTCTCCGTGGATGTAGGCACAATTGCCGAAACACGTATACAATGGTGTTCACGTCTCTACTTTATTATTGTTCATATCATACACATCATCATCATTCATTAATGTATTGACCAACCTCACAAAAATGGTCAATACATTTGGCGCCGACTACAGGGACTTGGGATTTTCTCAAGCGAATTCCACCCACCAACCCCACCGAACACCATTGTTCTAAGGTTCTCAGATGGTGATTTTCAAGAAAATCATTGAATTTGAAAAGATAGAATTGCAACTCACAGTTGGGGGCTTAGAGAAAATTGTTTACACAATTACTGGACTCGACAAAAGCAAGATTCAGGTCTCTCATCGTGACCTCTTATTCAGGTCTCTAAGCCAACGACCTCTCAGGTCTCGATGCGACCTCTTATTCAGGTCTCTAAGCCAACGACCTCTCAGGCCTCGACGCGACCTCTTACTCAGGTCCCTAAGCCAACGACCTCTCAGGTCTCGACGCGACCTCTTATTCAGGTCTCTAAGCCAGCGACCTCTCAGGTCTCGACGCGACCTCTTACTCAGGTCCCTAACCCAACGACCTCAACAGGTCTATCAACGACCTCCTCAAATTATAGGTCTTTCAACGACCTCAAGAACATTTATGCCATACAGGGGGCTATTCTCACTTTATCTAATGAAATTAACTTATTATTAGCACAATTAGCTATTAATGATATTTTTTGTAGCTCTCTCTATGTCCAGGTCACATGAACACGACCTCACTCCCCATGAGCTATTTTGCACAAATGTGCCACATTGCTTTCACTGAACTCTTTACAAGTGAAATGCTTGATATACAATACGGCCACCCTCATTGACTAGTGAGTCACTCGTATGCGGGACGACCTCAAACATAATTCTCTAGCCACACGCCTGGTCGAACGCATTCACTCTCAACGCAATGCAGACCCACAAAGGCCACATGCCCGAGAATTGTCAAACAGGTCTCCACGCTGCGACCATTCACTAGATCGGGCACCAAAAGGTTCCAAGTAACTCTCAAAACACTTGGTCAACCAATGCTCTTTCTCAAACGAGCTACATGTGCACTCCAAAGTGCCACATCTATCGGAATGTCCAATCACAAGGCGACAAAGATAGTACATACAAAACTCATAAGGAAGACATACAGTTCAGTGTAAGTCTCTTACTAAATTTTATAATATTTCACATGCTAACATTATCAACAAGTATCAGGTCTATGCAACTCGACCACAAAAAGACAACCACCCATGTATGCAAGAAGACCCACTTCAATACGACCTGTTTGCAGCTGTCCATCTCGTCTACATGCCTTCTGAACGAGCTACCAGGTCTCCCTGGAACTAACTAGTTCGCTATACACAAATTCATGATCGAGTTGCCATTACCACAAGGGACCTTCATCGCGTCCTACAAATCTCAATGATCAAGCTCATCAAAATTTGGGGCGGATCGACTTCGTTAAAGAACCCCATATTTCATTCATCTTGGGGGCTAGATCGGTTCGATTACTTCTTTTCAGCCCGAACTCTGTTCAACCTAAAAAGAGGCGGCTTATGTAGGGGTACTATATACAACATACATGTGGCACCATCTCTACTGTCCATCATGGTGCCACATGTCAACATCTAATGGGCTCTCTCTTGATGGCACAAGTTACAAAGTTAAGCCTTATTATTACAAAGATATTTTCCCCATTATTACCCTATTAATTGCTAAGAATGGAGTTACATTGTAGCCTATAAATATAAAGGCAAACTACTCATCTTCTCATGGTCTCATTGTGAATCATACACAAGACCTCAACACTCTCTCATGAGACCTCACCTCTCAGGTCTCATCTCTCTCTTGAGCTCTCTCCATTATCGAGCTCCCATTTTGTATCACCACTACTATAATAAAGTTCATTCTCTCTCTCCGTGGATGTAGGCACAATTGCCGAACCACGTATACAATGGTGTTCACGTCTCTACTTTATTATTGTTCATATCATACACATCATCATCATTCATTAATGTATTGACCAACCTCACAAAAATGGTCAATACATTTGGCGCCGACTACAGGGACTTGGGATTTTCTCTAATCGAATAACACATAAGCTCACTTCACACCTTTAGAATCAAACACATTTTTTTGTTGCTGATTCTCTAGCATTTGTTTTTACTAGTAGTGATGCTTTTGTTATTCATTGTAATCACATGCCCAAGCACATCAATTCTCTTGTCCAACTTGATGCTTTTCGGATGATGTGTACTAGACTGTGATTCTTTTAATAAAATCTTGTAGGGGTATGCCTCAACCCCAGCTTGCATTCTTGGAAAAAAAAAAAAAAATGGAGGCAAAGTTTACAGTTATTATATTTTGTCAAAGAAATTAAATTAAACAAATACTATACAATAAATTATATTGATAAGCTCAACGAATTACACAAAAGTAGAGGACAAACTGCGCGGCAAGTCCTTTCTGGATAGCAAACCCGACTCTCGTAAATACATATTCGTTCGAACTCGCAATCATCACGTTGCTATCCATTATCTTCTGCACTCTCTTGAGGAGCTCAACTGCTTCTGAGCCTAGCAATCCAAATGTGTCAAATGCAAAGGGGATGAAACTATGTTGGTTAGCCCTACAAGCTCCGTCATGTTTCTCCACTTTTGTTGTTGCTGCATTGCTAGCTGCTAACCCCACCTTAAACATCCCAACACCCAGCCCAACCATCGGAGACGCCCCTGTAACATCAACACACGCATGTTTACCTTGAGACCAGTTGTAGACCAGAATATCAACAAGACGTAATGTCGATCTTCCTTCCTTAGGATCAGTAAGAAAGTTAATAGGAGCCTCTTTCTTTACCTGTACTCCAGCCCGCCAGAACACATCACACAAGATATCTCTAACGTGGTCATGTCTGTACTTGAAGCCGGGGTAATGCTTACAATGGGCCGCATGGTTCCCGAAACTATCAAGTCTGTTCTTCTTGCTCACTGGACAAAACTCACCATCTGAATATAGAGGGATCATCAATCGATAACGAAGAATGACACAATATTCTACAGGCGTCATGCGTTGTCCAAGCCCTTCCATCGGGATAGCAAGGAGAAAATCTTTGGCATGTTCTGACTGCACACATCCAATCACGGCTTTTTGTCTAGCTGACAACTCAAATTCCCTCTCAAGACCAGAACTAATCTTGTTGTAGTATGCTTCCGCCAAGACATGTTGGGGTCTGAAGGGGCGGTAGCAGTTGGAGCAAGATTACTGAGATCAAAATCAGGTATAAAAAAAGATGTAAACTAGCAATGGCAGTATTGAAAACATTACCCATAGGTGCAGTCTCACCACCTCGAAGAATGTGGTCTTGGAGATTCTTGGTTTGCACACGTGAAGCTACGAAAGCAAACTTCATAACATCAATAGCACAATAGATACCAAGTCCACCCATACGTAATGGGAGGGTTGACATACGCCATTGTAGATCGCCAAAACCAGGTCCATCAGAAACCACAATATTCTGAAGGGCTGCACGAAGCTTGTGGTAAAACCATTCGGCTATTTCCTGAACATGATCAGGGGGCAAGTACGGAGAGCAAATGTGAGTTTAGATAATCCCATACAAGAACGTAAAAGTGCCAACTCACATTGCGGATCCTTTAGCTGTGGTAATAAATCCATAAGCTGTAGTGTCTTATCCACTCGTTGACGAACATTACCCACAATAAAGGATGCATCAATACTTACAACCCCTCCAAGCAACTTAACCCCTCGCTGAGGACATGATATACTAGCTAGAAAGATATCTGGATAGGAGCAGTCAGGATCAACAGAAGACCAGAACAACTCTGTTTTAGACACATTAAGGATAAGCCCAATAGATGGTCCTCTTTCCTGAATGATACGAATAGCTCTAGCCACATGTTTTGTACTACCAATCAGAGTACCATCATCTAAGTACCATGCCTGCAACTCCAAGTTGCATTCTGACTGAATGTGGTGTATCAATGGATGCAAGACCAAAGCAAAGAGAAGAGGCCCTAAAGGGTCCCCCTGTTGTATCCCAGCTGCTGACCAAATATGAGTAGACCCTAGATACAATCGAGCAGGTTGGCAATAGAGGTATTCGACCCATAGAGCAATAGATGGACAATGACTGCGTACCTCCCGTAGCATAGCAGACCGATCAACAAGGTTGAAGGCATTCTGAAAGTCCACAAACAGCATAGAAAGCGATGTGTCATCCTTGTTGGCATAAACCAACCGATTAACAGCATGCAAAATTGCCTCTGTTCCACCAGGCACACCAACCCCAAACTGAAAATCCTCTAGGTATGGGGCAATATCCTCATGGCAATCTTAGACACTAGGCAACGCCAAACCATACCCACAACTATTGGGTGAATGCCGTTACGTGGCTTAAGAAGTGGGGTGAGAGGCACACTAGCTAGCTATGAATTCTGCCAAGACCCGTGGACATCGACCTTGTAGCCATAAGTTCACGATCGGTGTCAAGGCCTCCATAAGATCTGTGGCTACAGCGGATGCAGCCCCACTCATAGCATCCAATAGGTGTTGGGCCCGGAGACCATCTCGCCTACAAGACGTCCCTTTGGGGAAGGACCTGATGCATGATAATATCCCATCCCTCTCAACTGACAGAGGTGACTCAAGTAATAGAATGTCGGGGATAGATGGTGGTGGATGCTTGGGGTGTTTATCCTTTAAAGCCTGCTGCGTCTCTGGAGTGTTCGGAGCAACCCCTGATGATGCCAACACCTTCAATTCACGGCTGCTTCAAAGTGCCCGTCTGTAATCTTTTGCAAACTTCGTCGTACATTCTTGCTTTGGAACTGTCGAGATGGTCGTTCCAGCGGAGGCTCTGTGTGTGTGACCCTTTCAATCAGACGAAATATACCCCCAGGCTCTTTCCAAATAGAGAGAGCTTGCAAAATCTGATTCTGCTGGAGATATTTTCGAGTACCAGATCAGCGCTCTGGGCGATTCTGCGGATGGAACACTTGCAATAATGTACAATAGAGAAGCAGGAGCAATCTAACCCATCGCCCTATCGACATGGGGTCTGCAGTAACCTCATACAAGACTGACTTCAATGCATAGAAAAATGCTAACCGACAAGGACGTGGAATATATTTCACTGTGCGGAAAGGTCTACAGAAAATACGATCAAGTGATATCTCATCTAAAGAAGGTGCAACAATAGAAAGGTGAGTATCGATACCAGTGTCCCCTCCTGTTGTATCAACATGCACAAGCTGTTGTGGTTGTATACCTACAATTGCACACCCTAACTCACCGTCTTCTTTCGCGCACGTGGTTTGATAACTGCACCATCTGGATGTCTACATTTTATGGTCGATGCATGGATACCAAAACAATTACCACACATCCATTTGTTCATCCTCTTCAAAGTATTATCAAGCGATGAAAATAAACCTATATCAACTTTGATCGCATCTCTCAGCCTGTCGATGTCATTTACCCTATTCAAATGATCTTTCTTAACATGCGTTGGGACCGTGTGCATCCATTAAAGTTTCGAAATGGACAATGGATACTCTCCATCAAGCAGACATATTTTTTTTTTTTTTTCCTTTTTTTTCTCTGTTTTTTTTTTGGCTTGGCTGGCTTGAACTGCTGGCCTAGCTACTGGTTCGGCTGGTTTGGCTACAGGTTCAACTGGTCTGGTTTTTTTGGGGGGCTTGGCTGACTGGCTTGAGCTGCTGGTTCGGCTAGCTTGGCTAAATGGATCGGCTCGGCTGGCTATTGACTAGGTTTAGGTGGCTTAGATCGGTTCGGCTCAGATCTGAGCAGCCAAATTTACGAGAGAGGAGGCCAGTTTTTTTTGTTTTTTTTGGGGGGAGGGGATTGGAGGGAGGGGCAGAGAAGGTTGCTGGTGGGGCAGGGGGAAGAGAAGGTAGATGGTGGTGGTAGGGAAGAGGGAAAGAAGGATGCTGGTGGTGGTGGTGGTGATGGAGAAGGAGGTTGCTGGTGGTGGTAGGGGAAGGGAAAGAGGAAGAAGGTTGCTGGTGGCGGCGGCTGGTCACAGAGGAGGTGACCACATGGCGGCGGCGGCTTTTTTTTTTTTATTAATTTGATATAATAAAGACAAGATACAATACGGTAAGAAAGAAGACTTCTTCTATGATTTCCTCTTATTGCTATTCAATTATCTCAAAGATTCTAATTAAAGAGGCTTTAAACTTACTCCTTTTTGGAAAACAAGGTCTTATGAGTTTAGTTTATAACTTGTTTGCCTATTTTCTAGGTTACAAGTCTTTCTAGATGGCTTGGTGTGGCTTACGACATGCCATATAGCTTAAAGTATTTGTTTCCTCTATTGGCCATATTGTGGCTTACCTCTTTTGGGGTTACAAGTCTTGTATTTATAGAGTGAGTACAGGTTTTTACTCTAATAAGATTTCTAAATCGAATGAATACTTGTTCCCTACTCATAATAAGGTTTCTACATCAATTAATAGAATTATAGTAGAAATCTTGTATAATCAAAATAAGTCTTGAACGTGTTAGATGATCAAATATCCCAAATCTCAACGTTCGAATTCCAAAGAGTTGCATGTAGAACTTTTGAACGTTCCGTACTAGAATGTTCGAACATTCACTTCCAGAAACTGTAATATTTATCTTCACATAGAAGAAAAAAAACACCATAAACATGTCCACAAAGTTACATGTGAACTAATCGCAAATAGCTCTCTATAATCATGCTATGAAGTAGCTAATAGTAATGGCTTCTTTTGCTTTGTTGGTGTGACTTAACTTAAGTTACAACTAGTATGATCTAGTAATTTTTTTACTATTCTTAGCAAATCTTATCCTTTTGTTCTTAATTAGAAACCAGATCTGGAGATAAAAACTTTCTTCTGTGAATTGTTTGACCATCGTTTACCGAAGAATTCCGGCGATAAGATGGGATTGCAAGTTACACCCATATTTCTTAAAAAAGTTGTTTGTTCTTGGGCATTCTTAGAAGGGTTGAATGAAGAGAACATTAACATCAAAGAAATTGGATGAAAGTAGTCCTACCTCAATGCTTTCAACTAAACCAACTACTTAAACTTCACATAATTACGGATCATCTCAACCAAACATAACTTAGGGTACAATCAAATCCTATGCACAAGCAGTTGGAGCTCACTCTATGGAAGAAAGAAGAGTGAACTTTATTGAGAAATTAAAGGAGGATCAATCACAATAAATTAACATCGTCGATTTGCCTAAGCCAAGTGTTAAAGGTAACTAACCCTCTATTAAACTATGTTCATAAGCACTTGAAAGGGGTAGAATGTATTGCAAATTATGTCTAGTAGATAGACTTATTTTCAAAAAGAAACAAGCAGATGAGATTTGGAAGCCTAAGGTATCGTTTGTTTTTCCTTCAGTTAAGTACTGAATACTCATTAAGTTCTGAAGATCACTTAATACATTCAGTCATTAAGTGATCCATTCTGCCAAATTTGATGCCTGAATGACTTAACTGAACTTTTAGCTGATGAAATAGATTAAGTACTTAATGGTTAGTATAAAACAAACAGTCTGAAGATTGAATACGGTGGTCCACCCACTTAAGTTCAGTCATTCAGACTGCTGAATGAAAAACAAACACCACCTAAGGGTGAGATGAAATCATTATGTCGTTGGAGAAGGCGATTGGAAACCCCATAGGAGTGGACAAACATAGTGTTGACAGGGCTTTCGATTATTTTGCGAATGTATTGGTGGAAATTGACTTGAGTAACCCAATTCCAGATTAGATTGTGATTCAGGAAGCGAATGAAAGAGAATTTATGTAAACAGTAGAGATACCAAACTTACCCAAATTTTGCACTCATTGTAAAACATTGGGGCATAGAATACATGAGTGTAAATCTTTACATAAAGTTATGGCAACGGAAGAAAGTGTTAACAAACCATCAATGTTTTCGTTAGCTGTAGACGAAAAAAGGAAAATAAA
The DNA here is from genome assembly GCA_023053565.1 of Aquilegia eximia. Classification (NCBI taxonomy): domain Eukaryota; kingdom Viridiplantae; phylum Streptophyta; class Magnoliopsida; order Ranunculales; family Ranunculaceae; genus Aquilegia; species Aquilegia eximia. The sequence goes on from JALIGU010000010.1 coordinate 9,553,706, forward strand.
AAGAAAGAGGCCAAAACTAGTGATGCCAAAGACAACATGGTTGAAGTTCTAGCTCAAGAAGAAACTGGTGAAATTGATCCAAGCATAAGGGTAGAAACCAACTTGAAAGGTTGTAATTTGCTAAACAAGTTTAAGCTGAGGCACTTGAACAAGAAATGGGATCTGGGAAACAATAAGAAGAAGAACAAGTTAATGATGCAACCAACAATGAACTTGAGGAATTTGTCATCGAAGACGTACATGAAAAAATTACCAATCCAAACTTTAGGTTGTGAAGGAGAAATTGTTGAAGACCTTAATTGGGGTATAAAATGATTCAATTATTAAGGGGTGATTTCGAAGAAGAAACCACCCTTCCAATTGAATTTATTAGAATTCACTGGCCCAAGAACAACTTGAAGCAGACACTTTGAGAATGGTAGTAGTTTTTTCCAAAAAACATACAAACTAATCAAAGTACGTACTTCCATTACTTTTAATGTAAATGAAGATCAGATCACTCCATTATATCTCTAGTCTATCATCATACCATTGAATTAACATGCCCACACCCACCCAAATAATAATAAAAAAAAAAAAAACTTTTAAATATATAATATTTCAGAGAAAATTATTAATATGACATAAAATCACAGTGTTTTTACATAATTTAACAAATTACCAGTATTTGATAAAAAATAATATATATGGGTTGTCTAGACTGCCATCCTTGGGATGGCATCCATCTTGACAGCCCATCTCCATCATTTAAGTAAATCTGATCCAACGGTGTTGATATAAAAAATGTTCTACCTCCTAAATGTCAAAGGGTGTTTTTGTCATTTAAATTCAAAGAAAGATTTCTCTATCGTCTTCTGCGTTTTAAAATCTTGAATAATTGAAATTTCTCTATTTATGAATAAAATTAAGAACAATAAACAAATTGGATGGTGAAATTGGAAATTTTTCATGGTGAGAATTTTGAATTTCAACCTCTGGTGCAACGGTTTCATGATAAATTAACATCATGGAAGACTTCGTTATTATCTAAAGTTTGTCGTCTCACACTTGTTAAGTCAGTTTTATCTTTTATGCCTACACATATAATGTCCTGTTCATAGTACAAAAAATCGATATTTATCAATCTATCGTATCTCCCCAAATCCGATATATCCGGATATATCAGAATATATCTATCGATATATTTCAAGATTTTTTTTTTAAAGAAAATATACACCCGATCTGAAACATAGTTCTTTTGCAAAAAATCATTTGTAATAAATCATCTCCAAAGTTTTCTTCTCAAGTCTCAACCTTTTTTTTTTTTTTATGGAAATAGATCTCCAACTGCACAATTTAACATCTCATTACAGTCTTACAGATCTAGAAAACAAGTTAAGTCTTCTTTGAAAATTAAATTCGTTTTTCTTTCTTCTCCTTTCTCCTCATAAGATATCTAAATTTCTTTTCTTCTTTGGTATTGTTTGATGAAGAACCAGACTAAAGAAGATAAATATTGTTCTTCTAGATTTGATGAAGAAACAGATCTAAAAGAGATAGAAACAGATCTAGAACAGATCTAGAAGAGATAATCAGATAAATATTGTTTGACGAAGAAACAGATCTAGAAGAGAGAGAATTTTTTTTTTTTTGGAACTTGAGTTTGTGTTAAGGAACGAGGCTAATTAATTCTCTCTCCGGTCTCCCAGACACTTTCTTTTAACAAATATTTTCAACCGATATTTTCCACTTTTCAAATATTTCGTAATTTATCGCGAAATATCGATATATATCGGCCGAAAGTTTACCGATTCTTCAAGCCAGATATATCGGAAATATATCGTATCGTTTAGTTTTAAAACCGATAGATATCGCGATATATCGTGATATATCGCGATATTTTGTACTATGGTCCTGTTTACAGTTGCCTGTGGGAGTGATTGATAAGTTGGAAATTATCCAAAGACGTTTTTTATGGGGACATCGTGACCAAGGGAAAAAAATGCATTATTTTTCATGGGACTTAGCTAATGATCCTATTGCAGCAGGTGGGCTCGGAATAAAAGGACCTCCAAATGCAAAACTTGACATTGTTAGCAAAGAAAGGATGGGAATTACTTCAACCAACATCTCTCTGGGCTTTGCAAATTAAACAAAAGTATTTTCCTCCTCATATTTCTTTTCTTCAAGCAGTAGGACCAAAAAATGCTTCCAGGAATTGGAAAGCTCTTTTGCAGATTAAACCTTTACTGAAATTAGGCCTGAGATGGAGGATTGGAGATGATTTTGTTGTTGTCGCGTGGACACACACATGGATATCGGGTACACCTATTCCATTTGTCTTTGTTGCCCAAACCTCCAGATTATCAGCTAGACCGAGTTAATGACTTCATTGAGCCTACTACTCGACAATGGAATGAAGAGTTGGTTCGATTATGGTGGCCTCAACAGTATGTACAACAGATTTTGTCAATTTCGTTCTCATTACAATCTTCTGATGAACTCTCATATGGGATCCAGATAAGAAAGGGAAATAAACAGTCAAGTCCGCATATAACTGATTGTTTCAGTCATTCGCTTATTCTACCTATGATCATTCAAACTCATGTAATTGGTTTAAGAAGTTATGGAATCTTAAGCTGCCTTACCAAGTTAAATTTTTCTTGTGGTAGATTATGAATAATGTACTTCCAACAGCTGATCTTCTTCTTTTTCGAGGAATGAATGTCTCACCCATATGCTCAATATGTCATCAACAATTGGTGACTGTTATTCATCATTTTCAGAAGTGCCCGTTTGCTAGAGCTATATGGTGTAGTCTAAACATGGCCAGAGTCATCAACAATTTAACTTGTGATTCTGGAAAGATTTTCTTTACTCAGATATTTTCTTTGATGAGATATTATCCATCAGATGTTGACTTACTGCAACAGTTTGGTCTGGCACTTTGGTCTATTTGGAAGGCAAGAAACTAGCCTAGATTCAACACAGTTCAACTATTTCCAATGGCATCCATCTACGTATGTATATACATATCGAGCTACATCGACATCAAGCTTATTTTTATCGAGCTCACCCGAGTTCAAGTATATTTCCAACGACTTTGCTTGCCCGACATGCAGTACAAGTCATACTCCAACTTGGCCCAACTCGATGACTTATGAGCTCGTGTAGCGCTTACGTTGCAATACATGTTAATGACAACAATTACAAGATCAATTATTCTCCTTTATTGTTTGTCTGTTACCAAATCAATGTGATTTATATCACATGCGCTCAATTGTAACTCCCTATCTATATAAAGGGACCTATTTCATGTGAAAGGGGACAAGCTCTTTAGCTCCTCTCATCTCTACTCCATAATAAAACACCATGCCTCCCGTGGACGTAGGCACCATTGTCGAACCATATAAAATTCATGTGTCTACTTACTTATTTTTTGCAATCTCCATATCAAATTTATCTTTTTTATGTAATGTATTTACATTGGTGCCGATTATTCGTGATCGAACAAAAAATTACGTATTCATCATCAACAAACCAATATGATTAGATTTTTAACTCAAAATACAAGAATTATCAATTGGGGGCTTCAAGCCTTGAAACACTTTCGGCTATTGTACGTTGGAGAAAGCAAGATAAGTAATAGATCTCTATGAAATTTCTTTCAATTTGATCTCTATGATATTTGTTTGTATTTGCTCATGAACCAAGCTACCAAAAAGCTACATTCATACCTACACAGTTATTATATGTGCATTAATTTATATATAATATATTTTCATAAATCATTTATGTGGTTCTATTTTTTTTCTCATTCATGACACATCAAAATCACATGTCAATTACGTTTGATGCTTACATATGAGTTACATTCTGATTATAGTGATTCTCTTTATCAAATAAATTACATTCTCATTATAGTGATTTTATTTATCAACGTGTGGCCACAACTCACAATTAATTTTGTTAAATATTTTGTGTCAATATTAAACACCTTTATACCTTCATGTTATGTATTCTTACTAATTCATGTTATCATTCTCTCTTAACCATACAAATCATATATGATTTAACAAATGATCACATATGTGAACATTTAACATAAAATGTGCTGACTCGCATTTTATTTTACTGATTTTATCATTTGCATATATTTATTTTAAATGTATTATATACCTATTGATTCATATGATTATGATTACTTCATATAAGATTGGGGGCTAACTTCAACCCCCCAAATACTAACCGTTTATTTAAGTTTCAGGAAATGTTAAGCTCGAGGATGATGACTTTGAGTAATAATTTTTCTTCATTATCATATGATCCTATTTTCTAATTTTCCTAAATACTTCATATCGACCTTTTGTCTCATTCAAATTTTATCTCAAAAGTTTTACAAAGGAAATTGGTATAAGTGTTAGATTTTTCATGTGCATAGAAATGTCAAATCAAATCAACTAAGACCTCAATGGCATTATACATCTATCCAATGTCAACATTGTCACCGCGACATGATATTCGAAAATGATTCAAAAGCAAACAGTTACAAAATTACGGTTTGGTGGAGATTTCAAATGCATGTGAAACTTTTAGCTCGAATTCCACATCATTTTTCACAATGTCAATCATTCTCAGAATCCATTTGCTACTTCTTATCAAGCTGACCAATTTCGGTCAACTTAATAAGAGGAGGTTATGTGTGTGTACATACATATCGAGCTACATCGACGTCAAGCTTATTTTCATCGAGCTCACTCGAGCTCAAGTATATTTCCAACAACTTGGCCCACCCGACATACAGTACAAGTCATACTCCAACTTGGCCCAATTCAATGACTCATGAGCTCGTGTGGCGCTTACGTGGCAATGCATATTAATGCCAACAATTACAATTACAAGATCAAATATTCTCCTTTATTATTTGTCTGTTATTTGTCCGTTATTTTCTGTTACAAAATCAATGCTCAATTGTAATTCCCTATCTATATAAAGGGACCTATTTCATGTAAAAGGGGACAAACTCTCTACCTCCTCCTACTCAATAATAAAACATCATCTCTCTTGTGAACATAGGCACTATTGCTGAACCACGTAAAATTCATGAGTCTACTTACTTATTTTTTGCAATCTCCATCTCGAATTTATCTTTCTTATGTAATGTATTTACAACATCACTCCAGTTTTGTTCAAGATTATTGAAGATACTGAATCAGCCCACATGGGATGCACAAAATGAATTGCCAAGAAGTTCAAATGTGATACACAAGAATTGCACTTTTATCCAATGGACACCTCCTATCTTGGGATGGTGAAAATTGAACTCAGATGGTTCCGCACTTGGCCAACAAGGACCTGCTGGCGTTGGGGCTGTTATAAGAGATTCAGATGGTAATTTTATTGTAGGCTTGACACAAGTTATCTTTGTGGGCTCTGCACTATTAGCGGAAGCTATGGCACTACAACTTGGGTTATTGGCTGCAACAGAGCTGAGTTTCGACTATGTGGAAGTTGAGATGGATTCCAAGGTCCTATTCACTTTACTACATTCAAGTGAAGAGCCTCCTGTGCGGATTCATACATTGCTACTGGATATTCGTATGCTCCTTCGGAAAATTCCGCATCATTGACTACTTTTTATATATAGAAAGGGTGATGCAGTCGCAAACAGTCTAGTAAGATCAATATCAACTAAGACTAAAGATTTTAGCCAAGGCGTTCCGATTTTGTTGCACAAACCTGAATATCCAGAAGAATTCTCCCAACTGCAACTTCCTTTGATGGAGTTTTGGTGGTTTAATGCACCTTCTTTTCTTTATAATGTATTACTATCTGATGTAATAGGTGTTACATGCCCGCATCTTGTAAATATTGTTTATTAAATTTAATCCAGTATTTTTATAAAAAAAAAAAAAAAGAAAAAAAAACTTAACCACAAAGGACATTGGATATGGCACAATCTTAAGTAGAATAACGTGATATTAATAAACTTTTTGGCATGAAAAAATGCAACAAAACCATTAATAATAATAATAATAATAATAATAATAATAATATTATTATGATGGAGATTAGATTTTCTATCCTTATTTTGTCAAAACTAAGGTCATATATAATCTCTTTCAAAGGTATTTTCATGCAAGCAATTTTTTGTAGAGAAGTAGAGCCAATGGGCTTTGTCAAAATTGAATTGTAGCCATAGATATTATTTCATTAAGCATAAGTTGGATTTGGGTGTATATTAAGATTACACTGAAATATGCTCATATACCGTTTGGCATATAGTCAAACCAGCATAATTATGTATTACACTATTACCTACTAATGGAAGATATCTTGGTTATTGGTTAAGTTGCAAAGGAAGAGGAACTGAAAGAAACATTACTGACCAACTACTCTGGAACAGCCGTTCTACTGGTGATTTTAAAATGAAAGAATCACTAGTTTCAATGGTTAAGGACAGGTGATCTGGAACTTTAAAATGTCACAAAAATAAAAATGTAATTCCTTGAGTTTATAAGGCAGTTTGTAGCGCGGTTGACTTTATCAATATAATGGTTTTCTTCTAAAAAAAAACCCACAAAAATACAATAGATCCATGAATCCATTTTTGGGTTAGGCTTATATACAGTAATTTAAGTAAAATATTGTTGTAATGGGCGGGTACTACTAAAAGAGTAAAAGTAGTAGTTTTTCAAAAATCAACCGAAGCAAACCAACCTGTAGATCCCTCCCTATTCAAGGTATCCATTTGTCTACCAATCAAGGCTTTCAGAGGTTCTGTATGTGTATACATGATAATATACATCCTTTTGATGGAGAATGTAGTGAAGCATCAGAGAAGTGTTCTTGCAGCAAACTTACATTAGAGGCCCCTACTTAAATTATATATTATACTATCAAATTAGAGGTAAGAATTTTATCACTCCTTCGTATATGTCAGGAGTCCATTGATGAGAAGGGGCTTGGGGAAAACTTGAATCCAATTTCTCGTGGTGGGTAGTATAGGAACTAAACTGATCGAATAGTGGCCATAAAGTCCTTGTCTCAGCCAGAAACTTGTGTAAAGCCAACGCCTATCATAAGGGCATCTCTAATGGTTCATCAAATCTATCCATCAAATTCAAATTTGATGAAAAAGTGAAAAAAACTCCATCTAATGGACCATCAAAAGTTTTTCAAATTTGATATTTTAGCAAAAATCATCAAAAGTTCATCAAATTTGATGAAATTTTGATGAAAAGCTTAAGGTTTGATACTGGGTGAGGCGGGCAAGAGAAGACCGCTTCACTTAAAGCGGCTAATGAAGTGCCGCTTAAAGTGGCACTTCAAAGCCCGCTTTAACTAAGTGGCACTTGGACAGCCCAATTAACTAAGTGAAGCGGGTGTTGGGAGCCCGCTTTAGTGAAGCGGTCATCCATTAGCCGCTTTAACTAAGTGAAGCGGGTGTTGGGGCCCCGCTTTAGTGAAGCGGTCATCCATTAGCCGCTTTAGTTGATGAACCATTAGATAGAGCACATTTTCAAAGCAAAATTTTCATCAAACTATCATCAAATGTGTATACGTGGACCATCAAATTTGCCCAACCATTAGAGATGCCCTAAGTGAAGAAGCCATTATAAACAGGCCCATCGTCCATGTATGTAACTAAAACTCTAAAATAGGATTTCAGCTCAGTGTTAAATGGCTTGAATAAGTGGTTTGATTTAGTCATTTATAACCCCTATAGACTCGGTCGCTCAGAGAATTTTATTTATGTAGCCTAATTGCACGTGGGTGTGTACACCCAATCACAAAATACCATGTGTCAATAATAATATAAACTATGTATGGGTTTTTCATGGCTTCTGTGTATAACTATGAGAAGCATATACAGTAGTACAGTACCAGAACACATCCTACTGACTCTTAACATTGGTAGCACTTTCATTGGACTGGCAGGCATAGCCATGTAGACTGTAGACAAGTACTTATAATAACATGAATAGGCGATGGGCGATGGCAATGCCCACGACACTGAACTAATGACCGGTGATCTGCCGAGCTCAGCTATACACCCTGTGAAATGTTTTCTTTGATTTTGGAACTCCCAATGTACATAGGAAAATTCACCATCAATGCCATGCACATTGTAATTAATTTGTAAGTCCTGAGTACACACTGCACAATTCTGCTGGGATGTTAAAAACAGATTGAGTTATTCAAAATTCTGGCTGCATTATTAATGTTCCGGTGATGTGCCTGACTTGCCTACCATCTTTGAAAACCTACCCTAAAACATAGATATTTGATTTTGAATTTCTGATTAACATGGTCATATGGGCCTGGGTCGACAAAGCCACAGGCACAACGAGTCCGAAAACGCGTAACCCTGTCACATAAATGAAGAAAAAAGTGACCAAAAGTTAGCTACTTAGCTGTTCTGGTTTTTTAGGTATGGAAAGTGGGACCAGTTGCAAGAAATTTTACAACACAAACACAAACACAAAACACACACAACGCTCCATTCAATCCTCTGGCTTCTCTGTATATAGAAGAAGAAAGTCTGGTTTCGTACTAAGAAAGCAAACAAGTTGAAAAAGAAAGATATAAAGTTGACAAATTGAAGATTAAACTTATGGATCGATCGATCAATCATTGCTACCATGCCCATCAACCAGTACCCTTGAATTAAGGTGGTGGTGCTTTGAATTTATTACAGTCTTCAGTACTCTATTGCCCTTTTCTCTTCTCTTTTTAATGTTTTATTCGGTTCACATGAAAAATAAGTACCCTAAGCTAGAATTAAGGTGCATGACCTTTCTAATTCTCTGTCTTCTTCTGTGAATATTTGTGTATTATTAGATGGAAAGGATACTATGATTAAGCTAGGGAATTTGAGTTTAAGATGATTAATTAACAAATTAAAGTGTGGTTGATTTGCTCAGCTCAAATATAATGCTGGGTTAGATAGGCAGATAATTAAATACAAATAATGTGCATGTGAAGTGAATTGTGAATACAGAATCCTAAATTTAAGCAACACTTGGGTAAATGCCAAAGTGTGTAATAATAATATTTGATTGTAATCTCTATTTGATCACAGATTACAGTATGTAAAACAAAACAGAAAAAATGCTAACAAACAATCTCATACTGTAACCACTTTAAAATCTGGAGTATAAAAACATGCATGCATGCGTGTTGAATTGATCAATGCACTTAAAATATATATGATATGAACAGAAAAGCTAACCAAGAAATGCTCATATTAGCTAGGAGCCTAGGACTAGAATTTATTTAACAAAATTTTGGTATAAGCTAGATTGATTAGAAATTACTTGAAAAACAATTGACAGTACAATATATCCAAAAATAGAAAAATGAGGAAAAACAAAGCACAAAACTCAAAAACAGTATATTCAGGTTCAGGTTTTCAGGCCAATAGATATGCATATATAATTTTGTAAAATTGGGATTTAGGTTTATCTAAATCCAACTCAAACCCAACCAACCAACCAATGTCCTGTAAGCAATGTCAAATGTGGCTTGCTATTTGTTGTCATGCACTCATGCCTGCAGTTTTCACACATATATGATATATGCAGTTATGCACCATGCATACCCAAAGGACCAAAGGTTTGGGACAAAAATACTACTCGTAGATAAAAAGTAAAAGTATTTGCAGTGCCTTTAGATTCAAGCAACTTAATTTCAATTCATTGTGGCCTGGTGTGTGCAGTGCACTACTGAAAAGAACAGAACTGAAATCCATGTTGGAATACTGGCATGACCATCATTTAATATGCAGTTACCTTATAAAAGTGAATGAAGCTTTCAAGGGTCCCTTACCCATTTCCATGTGGTACAAAAAGGAGACACAAATACCCAACTCCAGGGATGCATCATTCTATATATATATTTTTTGCTTAATTCCTGCAACATAACTAACCATCTGAATCATTAGGTGCAACTCATCCAACAGTTCTACACCCTTCCTCCCAAAAAAAAATCTAACAGTTTAATTACACCTATGTCTTATATATGTTTGTTTTTTTTTTTTCTTATTTAAATATTTGATAAACTTTTTTTTTCTTGTATGATTGGTGTAATTAGTAGGTATCTTTGAGTAGAAGCATACAACCTTCTTAAGATTTATTCTTTTATAGACCATGCCATATCCTGGTGTCCTCCACTTATTTGCATCTACTTAATTCTTTAATTGGAAATGCCATCATATAAAGCTGGCAATGGAATTTTTCTTTTACAATATCAGTCGTCAATGAAAGAATACAACTTTCTTTGTTTTCTGCTTTTAACTTTTCTTCTTTCTTCTTCTGTTCTTCAGAACATATATATAGTGGTTTTGCAGAGTGGTTTACATTTGTTCCATACAGCACTCTATTCCATATACACTTTGCTCTATCAATAACATTCATCACCACATACTTTTCTATGCATAAATGGTCATGCTTCTGAAGATAGAATGGTGAATGCATGCAATGGAGACAGGTAATTAAATTAAGTGTGTCAGATTTGTATTAAGAGTTGAAAGAACCATTAGAATTGGATGATTAATTATTAAGAGCTGAGAATGAGATCACCATTTGGGTATCAGCCAATGCCATCAGTGGTAGGTCACTGACCAAGTACTATATGACCACCAAGATTGGGATAGGTTGTTGGTCATGCTCAAACAAGATTTTGGTTTATGGCTAATTAAAGTTTGTGGTTTAATCATAGTGAATTAATTTTGTTAAATAATGCAAGAATTTTTTAAAAAAAAAAAAAGAAAAAACTAGAAAAAACAAGAATAATTTTTTCAAAATATAAGATTTGTTGTTTATATACCAAGTATATTTCTGCCGACGATCACCAAATTCTGTCTTTTGTAATTCTAAGAAATATTGCATGGTCGTTTTCTGATGATACAAGTGTTTGTTGAGTAACGTCGTTGATTCTAATGTGGACCCCAGATGAAAACAAAAGCATTGCAATGCAAAACATGGGAGAAGTAGGACCCATATGTATTTGGACTTCTTTGCCTTGGATACTCCCATACTGCTCTGCTTCTGCCACAGCACTTGTATGTATGGTGATTGGTCATTGGTCATTGGTGACGCTCCTTCTTTGTTGGGGTTTTATCATTATCACGATGATATTACTTAACAGCCAAACAGAAAAATCTGGTGGTTCGAGAAACATACATTGTCAAACACTCACACTCTATCGTGTTGCCTAGTAAAGAAAAGGAAATATTGGAGTGGACTGTAGACATTAGTATAATAGTATTCAAATAAATAATAATCCAAAGAAAAAAAAAGTATAGAAAAAAAAATGTACACATATGATTTTGTATTGGACTATCGGTAGTTCAATAGTTCTTGCCTCTTGACGGCATGTAATAAAGTACATTGTACCGTAGTTTAAAATTTCAAATTTGGACGAAATTTTAGATTTGAAAAAAACGGTATCTTCTCACATTCCAACATTCGAAGTAAAAAAGTCACCTGAAATTTTAGAAATATTCTCAAATATTTCTAGATTTTTACAATGCCAATTATCTAAAAACTGGTATATTTCACCAATTTCACGAAATCTAGTTACAAAATTATACGTGGCCTTTAAAATGTTCTGTAAATTAATTTGTAACAAACTTGAAGTATCATACTTTGGTATATCAAATGGCCAAATGTTCTCACATCCTCCCATACTAGTCTATTTATAGTGGTAGACGGGTAGTAGTAGTAAATTAAAGAACAACAATAAGTAAATAAATAAATAAACTGTGATGTATTATTATTAGGGCTAGCAAAATGACCCGTGACCCGTTAACCCGACACAACCCAACCCGAGATAAACAGAACGGGTTTAGGCTTAACAGGTTTTCGAGTCATTTTGACCCGAACCTGTTAGACATGTTTAATATATAGGTCAAGTTCAGGTCTGACCCGTAGCAGGTCGGGTCAACCCGAAACCCGTTAAAAAAAACCTAAAATTTTTAAGCCCACATATAAAGCGCATCTCATTCCTTCATTCTCTCACTCCCCCTTTCTTTTCTTTGGATATAAACCAGCTAATAAAGAGGAACAGATTCAATCATTTTATGATTCTCTTCCATCTTCAAAGCTTTAGCCTATCATTCATTTATCACTTTGATCTTCACTTCAATAGTTAGAGGTAATAATAATAGAAAAGATGGAATTCACTTTAGATGCATATTCATCTCTTATTCTTGTATATATTCATATACAAATTACAAACAACATACACACTTGGTCGATTTAATCGAGATGACAACACCTTAAACTTCTTCTTTCTACTAAAGTCATCTGAGCACTTCGACTCTTTGAGGACTTGTTCCAATTGGCTAATTCAGGGCAACTTTAACAAATGTTCTACATTTTTTTTTTTTGTGAAGACGGCTTGATAACTCTGTTGCATATGTTTAATAAGTCTTGAATATGATCAAAATTGTTAATTAACAAATCTATTGGATTCATACGGAGGCAAGTGTAAGTGTTTATTTTGGTTTATTGAATATTAATAAATCATCATATTGATTAAATGGAACTATGAAAGGCACGAAAACAGGTTGCAGATTTGATAGGTTTGATTGATTTTAGATCTTGAATTTGTTACCAATTGGATTAAATGAAAATAATTTGAGTCACTGCAGGCATGCTTGCCATCAATTTTTTTTATTGAATTCCATTCAGGTATTTTTTATTTCTTTATATATATAAAAAATATATATATAAATTGAGGTCCTTAGGTATTCAGGTTGACGTGAACCTGACTTGATAACCTGTCAGGTCAGGTTCATGTTTGGTTTTTTGGGGGAAACTTCATCAGATCAGGTTCAAGGGTTGAGACCTGACAACCCGTTTGCCCTGACCTGACTCGACCTGATTGCCACCCCTAATTTGACATATTATATGCTTGATAGCATAATCTCCTATCAACTTATTTTTTTTAATCTCGAGACAAGTAGAAATACACGCGCTACTCGCGTAGCTATCAAACTATAAAACCAATTTAATTTAATTTTAAATTATACTGAATAATGTGAATTTGTGCAAAAATAGTTTTCGACAAATAAAATATTATATATAATATGATATATAATTGAATCCATGCAATTCACACGTGACAATCAAATTGTGTGATACATATATAATATGATGTACTACAACATTTGATACACAATCTCAAAATTCGTGCAAAAATAATTTTCGACAAATAAAATGTCATCATTGGTATATAGTGGAAATGCATGTGCTACACAAGTGTCTATCAAATTGTGTGATACATATATAATATAAAGTAATACAATATTTGATACGCAATCTTAAAAAACGAACATTATATTTATTGTGAAGATCATGTATTTTAAATAATTATTATTACAAACCTAAAAAAACAAAATAACAAATTTGTGAAATTTATAGAGTTAACAAAATAAAAAATAATATAAAAATATGTTGAGCAATTATAACTTTTGTCAAACCAATATTGTTAACAAATTTAAAAACAAAATAGAAGATCATATATTCTAGAATTATTTTTGAGTTTTGATCTTTTATTTAAGCTTTATTCTATTCGTTAAAAATTTAAATTAGAAACTCTAGGTTTTTATGGTGCCGTCAAAAAGCTTTATCAAAAACCCAATTCTTGAATATGAAATTCTCAAAGAAGTTGTGTGTATGGAAACCAGTAAAAAAATTAATACAGAGTAGAGGTTTGGAGAATAGTGAACAGAACAAAAAGAAGAAGAAAAAAAAAAAGAAATATGAAAGGAACAAACATCTATTGCTTCTTTCTTCTTAAGCAGATCACAATTTTGCAATTAAAATAGAATATGTATTAAGGAGTACTTGTCGGTTGAGAATTAAAATCTATATGAGGGATGATTTAGCATGAAGTTTCATTGTCTCTCCATGAAAAAAGTACACTATATTGATTAAACGAATGGAGAAAAATAAATATGGTATATATATTTCCATACTCATGATAAAGATATTGAAATTCTAGAAAAAACATTATTCATTATTAAAAAAAAAAAAAAAAACACCCTCATGATTTGTTGATACTTTTATATGTTGAATGTAGTCCTACAGGTGAATGGTTGTTATCCAATGAGAAGAGTTATGAGAAATACATTGATAGTTATGGAGCAAACTCCTCCTACAAATTTTCAAATATGTTAACTAAAGGTGATAAAATAGTATGGGTTCGAAATAGTGTGCATTTAGATGTTTGGGATGTGAGTACTTCTAATTTGATTAGTCGTAAGTTGGACCCTGATGTGGAATGTGTTGGTCGCTTAACTTGTTCGATAGTAGTTAAGGATCGTAATAAGATTTATGTTGTTCTTTATCGTCTTGCTTGGTTTGATTTGGATGTATGGAATTTGTTTTTTTTTTTTTTTTTGGGGGGGGGGGGGGGGGGGGTGGGGTGGTGGTCTGAGGTTAACATGGAATATACGCATCTGACTGATCGATCAACATTTCTGTTAGTTGATAACCATGCCGGAACAGTTATTAAAAGCAAATCAGGATGGTACAGAGTGATGAGAGCAACTAGCGAGAGCGGACATATGTAGATAATTAAAAAAAGGGGGATTTAGAGATACCCCCCAAAATAATATGAACTCTTTGAGAAACCCCCAGATTTAGAAACTCTTAGAGATACCCCCCATTTCCCCATTTGAAGCCGGTTAACCAAGCCGTTGACCATGGTCTGACCAGTCTTCATATTTTCTAGACAATTTTACCCTCCCACCATTTAAACCCACATCCTAGTCATTTTGCTCAGTCATCAATAATGTCATGTCAGCAAACCCACTTACAACTACCACTTCTTATCCTAACCGTTCAACCTAGATCCAGATCTATATCTAATCCTTTGGGTAGAATTAAGTAACCGTTATGTGACCGTTACATCATCAAACTCCACCTTCTTCTTCTTACTCCTCTTTTCTTCTTCACCATCATCAAATCTCTCATTTTTTCTTCTTCACCACCATTTCTTTTCTTTCTTCCTTCTTTTCCATCCTATCTTGCTTCTTCTTCATCAAACCATTCTTCTTTCACCTTCATTTTTCTTCCTTCTTCATTAACAGATCTAGCCATTATCGTCTCTCATTTATCACTCCATTACTAGATCTGGTGAAAGGATGACACCCCATGAACACTCCATTACTCGATCTAGAAGAACCAATAAAGACTTCAATATTTAGTAGTTTTACTAGATCTACCTAGTTGAAACGTTGATATGAAGGTAAATTATAGTATTTAGTGGTTTTGTGTAGTTTGTACTGTATATTTTACTATTTTTTGAGATTTGGTTCATCATCTTTCATCATCTTCCTCAAATTACCTTTCTCTGCAATTTTGGGGGGTATCTCAAATGAAACTTGTATTTTGGGGGGTATCTCTAATAAAAGTATTTTCGACGCCGAATCCTAGCAGGTGAAACCGGCACGAAGTGGTTTGACATCAATTTTGTGACAAAGTGTCTTTGGTTATCTCGCCTTGAATTCATTGTTAGGAAAATCAAGATGTACGCATGGTCGTCTCGTGTCCTTCGTGTCTCTTGGTTCTGTCTAGGAAAAGTTATTGGGTACTGGACGTACGTACCTAGTTAGGACGTACGTACGTCCACTGAGGCAGGAAACATCTTTTGGTCAGGACGTTCGTACGTCCAAGCAGGCAGCAAACTTTTACCGTGTGGGGACGTACGAACGTTGATTCGACGTACGTACGTCCAATATGGGTTTTCACTATTTCGGCCCATTTTCCTTGGTTTCCAACCCTAAGTATAAATAGGGTTTCTCTTCCAAAGAACAAGTTAGTTCTTTGGCCATCCAGTTCACCTCTTGTTTCTTGGAGTTTGTTTAGGTTTTGGTTTAGGTGGTTTTGGTGATTGAACTCATCTTCTTCTTCCCCATTCATCTTCCCCATTCATCTTCTTCTTCATTATTGTTTATATTGATTTAGCTTCGAGTCTTCTTGTGTGTTCATCAAGAAGTCGAGTATCCTTGTGTGTTCATCAAGGAACTCTGGTGTAAGCTTGTTACATAGATCGGCTTCGAGTCTTCTTGTGTGTTCATCAAGAAGTCGAGTGTCTTGTGCGTACATCAAGGTGCTCTGGTGAAGTCAAGGTGTTAGAGATAACCAGGAGTATCAACTCGCAGTGAGTGCAGGTAGTTGATAGGTTTGTACATCTCTTTTCATCTAGTGGATTATTTGTTGTCGAGAGGACAACCGTGGACGTTTCCCATATTGGGTTTTACCACGTTAAAAATTTCTGTGTGTTATTTACTTTCTGCATATCGTTTAAGTTGTTTGAATATTGAACTGTTAGATTAGCACTATTTGTAGTTTCTCAATTGGTATCAGTCGCTGGGGGCTGGTTAAGGAGCGTCAAGGCTCACGCTAACGATCCTATGAGTGCAATGATGGTTCATGAGTCTGGTCATAATAATTTTATTGCTAAATCGTCTAAATCTACAAAACCAAAATCTGATTTTGAAAAGGATGATAATTTGTATGTTGTTAGCAATAGTGATTGGGCTCTTCTTTACAGGCTTTCTGCAAAAGAATGTGAAAGGTTACAAAAAGCTAATACTGATTTGCAGGAAAAGTTCAATAAAGCTAATTGTAATTTGTCTACTATTTCTGATAATTTTTGTTTTGAAGATAATGGTGTTTTGCAGACTAAGGTTGATTCTCTAGAACAACGACTCAGACATTGTGCGGAAGACTACATGCTGCAAGGGGAAGTTTATGAATCCAAAATTAAAAATTTGGAAAAGGCTAATCGTTCTTTGCAGGATAAAATTGAGATTCTTGAAAAACAAATTTCTTGTGCTGCAGATGATGCAATCTCTATTTCTCAATTATTTGACAAAGAAAAACTTGACTTCTTATGTAGAATTGCAGCTTTAGAGAAGGCCAATCAGGAGGTCGATGAGAAATACAAATCTCTATTGGTGGAGTATGAGGTAACAAAGAACGGTTTAACGTCTACTCAACTCCAATTGCAGGTTTTGGACAAAACAATATTTGACTCTCCTATTGCTAGTTCTACTCGTTTATCTAGTGTGACTACTTCTGTAAAATCTAGTTTGCCTGCTCTTTTGCCTACCCCGCCTATTGAGACTAGACTTAATACTAATAGTTTTCAGCATGCTTCTTGCACAAAGTTTAAGTCTAAGGCTAATGATAAGGTTGCTTTTGCTGGTAAGCCATCTTGTTCTAATAGGGGAGGTATGGGTTTTGTTAAGGGACAATGTCATAAACCAAATAGTTACATACATGGTTTATCCACCACTACCACATCTTCTTATAAGAATTCTTTGAGTAAGTCTAATGTTTTTCATTGTTCTTATTGTGGTAGGGTTGGTCATTTGGATATTTTTTGTTGGGATTTCAATCAACATGATGCATCCTATTCTCGTGTTCCTAATCATTATAATCATGTTGATTCTAATGTTTCTTCTTGTGCATTTTCTAGACCTTGGAATTATAGTGGTGTTCGTCACAGGTTTAAGAAAAACAGGTATTCCAACAAAAGGAAGTCAAAGACTAAGGTGGAATTAGTTAAGGACAAGTCTATTGAAAAATTTGTTAAGGAGAAATCTCATACCTTTTCAACTTCCAAGGTGTGCACGCCTAGTGTTAAACAAGTATGGGTAAGAAAGGATAAGTTGAAGGTTTTTCTGGACTTGCAAAGGTCTGGTGGTGTCCCATATTTGGGATGATGTAGGTTGTTTCTAGCCTTGTGTTATTTGAATTGCATATTTCTCTAACCACATAGGCTATTTGTTTGGTGTTTCTACTTTTTATGCTTTGTTTGTTTAGCTTGCAGATCATGTTGCATGTCTGAATACATTGTTGGTTATTCCTTCTATTTTTCTTTATTTATTCCATGTATGTGTTGTTGGTTGCATCTTTTCTGAGATATTGGTTTAATTCAATTGTCTTAAATAAGTTGCAATATGTTTGGGTGTTTTCTCTTTCTGAACTCTTAAGTATGTTTTGGTATGTATCATGCATTTTTCCTCGCTTGTTTGCACAGTGCACGGCATGCTTGCATGATGGGAGTTTTTGGAAACCACTTACATATTCTTGGAGCTCATAGAACTTCTCTATCTCTCGAGTATTATGTTATCTTGAGCTATCTCTCTTTTGTTTTGGTTAATGTTCATCTTGTTGTTCGTGTTATTGAGCATTCTTATCTTCCTCTTACAACTCTTGTTAGTGGTCAATGACTCACTTTATCCCCAGCCATTTGATTGTCTTTGAAGCAATATCAATTGGCTAAGAACCCGTTGGGGTTGTGAGGGTCATGCTCTGACGGATGCACTCAAGAGATGTTAGTTCTTGTGTTGCACGTTATCATGGTATTGCACTTTTTGAGTTTGTGTTTGTCAAAAAGATGTAGGCTACACCCTACCCTCGTGTATTTGAAAAGATGGAGGCAAAAATCCCTCCCACGCGGGAATGACATTAGAGTGATGTAGACTAAACTCCACCACATGCGGCAAAATAAAATTCCAAGCGCATATTCATTTTTTTTTTAAGGCATACAAAATTTATATTCCTTTGCCTTTTTAATGTCTTGGTTTTCACTTGAAATATCATATTTATATTCGTTTGCCTTCTACTCATAACGTTTGTTTCAAAGGAGGTTGAAGTTTGTTTCTTCTATGCTCACTTACTAATCTAATCGTATGTCTCTTGTTGATGGTTCTATATTCTAGGTCTTCAAAGGGTGTGTTCTAGTGGTGAACTTTCTCTCTCTTTATGCATTGCATTGCATCTACACACACCGAGGTTTAGTTTATGATGCACTTCAATTCTCTTATTTGTTCAATCTTTTGTTTATCCCCATATATTGCCTCTTATTTTTGTACGGATTGGGATTGGCTACTGTTTTTGGAAGTTCATGATGTATTCCTCTTCACTTCTATGGTACATCGGTTCTTTTCCTTTTATCTTCTTATTATGGTTTGTGTTGTTAGTTATTCGGTTTGTTTTTCTGCTATTAAAGTTAGTCTTCACATGGTTGGATATGGGTTGTTAGTTTTGTCGTTAAAATTGATTCTCAGATATGGTGCAGCCTCTATTTGCTATTGTTTGTGTTTGGTTCTTCATTATCCTAGTCTAACAAGTTTAGTGCGATTCTCATTGCTTGGTTGTTATCGTGTGCACACTTCATGATTCTGCACACCATGTGTTCGATAAAATGTCTACATGGGTATTCTCACATTTCTTGTGCTAGGTTCGCCATTTCTCTTACATTTGTTAGTTTGGTTAATGTTGTGTTTGTGCAGGACATGCCTCCTAAGGGAGCTCGGACTACTCCCACCAAAGAAACACCCAGTTCCAACGGTGCTTCGTCGTCGGGCACACGTCCTCCTCGTGCTCAAAGGAGTAGAGGCGCCATTCCTTCGGATTCTTGTATGCTTGTTGTTCTAGCATTGGTTGTTGCTACCACCACTTAGACTGCTCTTTTCTACTGTATGCAGGTTCATGGACAATGTGCGTGTCGTCAACTTTATTTTTCTCTCAGTAACTTTACAGGCAGATGTTCTTGCTGAAAGTGTTTATGGCTTACTCTATTTTGGTTCCATTCCTTGGTAATTCTTTTCAGTCGGTGTTTTATTGACATACTAAGGTCAGATTGTTAGTATTATTTGGTTTTACACTTCATGCTTTCTATTTTTGTCATTGGATCACATGTGTTTGATGTGATTTCTCAAGGTAATAGTTCTCAATTTGTTTTAAGAAGGCTGCAAGGTATGCATAAGCATATTTTGGTGATGAAATCATGTTATTGGTGTATTCGTTTGTCATGATTTATATTGATTCATGTTTTCTCATAGGTTCTCATCATACTTTTCTATGTTGGGATAATATTCTTGAATTACCTTGTTGGCTGGCTGGTGTTTGATTAAATGCTTATGAGACTTGCCTATCCTCTTATTGTTGCTTCTTGTGCCTGGTTGATCCTATTTTTTTTCCTGCAATAGGTTTGATTAGATGTGTTCATGGTAGTCTTATGCAATAATCCTCATGCAATGGTTCTGGGCTACCACTGTTCTACTTTGGGATGCATATGCTCAGTTTGGTCATCTATTGTTAGCAATTCTCTTCTATTGACTCTCTAATCCTTCTGACAATGTATGGCATGTCATCGGAGTCTTAGTGTTCTGCCAGGCAGGAAATTTGCTCTGAAGTTGGATTGTTGTTTTGTGACTTGGTGACATCGATAATCCTTGCTCATTCTTCAGTTAAAGCATTTTTTTTATGAGCTTGATGATTGCTTATCTTGTTTGGCATATGTTAAACTAATTTTTGGGTTTCACTAGGGGTGGGCTTACAGGTTTATTCTTTTTATGTCTCTATTCCGTTGTGTTTGGGATAATATTTTCTTGTCCTTGTTTATAAGATTCTCTAATTCTTTTTTGTGGTTGGATAAGTTGTTTCAGGAACATGTACAGATTGGATTTCCCCATGGATTCTCAATGGATTTTCTTATACTTTACGTATCTCTTCCTGCAGATACTCATATTCCTGTAGTTTTGTCATGGGATATTGTTGGATGTGTCTAATATGCATGGTTTCCCTATTCTCTTTCATATCACCTACTAACTATTGTTTATCTCTTCTTCTTTCTCTTTTCGCATATTCTTTTCTTACACATTTCTCACAGGTTTGACTATTTGGTTCTTGGTCTTTATTGTACCTTCCCAATTTCATCAGGTATGGTATTTCTTCCTTTTTGTTTATTTGCTCTTTTTCTCTAGATATCTTGCTACTATGAAGTCGTTTCTCTGGAATCTATCTCAGGTGGTTATGGTCGGTTGTTTAAAGTGATATTCTAGTGAATCATTTGTTCCGATTGTTGGTGTCCTGACTCTTTCTTCTATGTATAGGATTCTCTTGGTTTCTATCAGGGATTCATGTTATGTTTTCTTTTCTTCCCACTGTTACCTATATAAGTATTCAGTGTATTGTGTCTGTGTTGGTACTCTTTCTTCTTCATTTATATGCCTAGATCTCTCTCTTGTTTTTTAGTTTTGTGTGTCATGGATTCCAGATTTATGGTATGGTTTTCTCTTTACTCTCTTCTACCCTTGTATGCTTGGTTCTTTGTGTGTTTCAAATATCCTTATTTGGTTTGTTTGTTCTAGGTGCATCTTTCTCATATGCATTGCATTTAGGTGAAGATTTTGTTTAGGGAGAGAATTCTTTGTATTGACATCGTGTTAACAAGTGTTTATGTTATGGCTTCCGTTGCATATCCATTTTGTTGTTAACATGATTATTCTCTTTCTTTTCTTCTTTCCTCTTATTTGTTATGATTTGGTATTTTTTTTCTTTTCTCTTTCTTTTGTTACCTTGCTTCATTTGTGACAAAATGGGGGAGATTTATGACTCTAATACTAACATTCGTTTCTTCCTTTGTTAGTGTATTCTTGGGTCATGTTGCAGGTATGCTACAGTTATGGGGGAGCTCGAGTGTCAAACTTTGGAGCTCATGAAGTATGGGGGAGTTACTCGAAGGAACTTCTGTTGAATCCTTGATTGCTTCGGAAATTCCTAGTTGCTTCCGTTCGGTCTCTGATGGTTAAAGCATCTTGCTAAAGCTGGATAACAAGAATTAGTGACTTGTTATGTGTTTTTATCTTGAGTGATTTTGTAGGCATGTTTTATAAATGCCATGGTTTGGGCTTGTAAGCACGTTTTATAAGTGCTATTAGAGTCATAAGTTTTTGTCACAAAATCAATGTCAAAGGGGGAGATTGAAACCGGCACGAAGTGGTTTGACATCAATTTTGTGACAAAGTGTCTTTGGTTATCTCGCCTTGAATTCATTGTTAGGAAAATCAAGATGTACGCATGGTCGTCTCGTGTCCTTCGTGTCTCTTGGTTCTGTCTAGGAAAAGTTATTGGGTACTGGACGTACGTACCTAGTTAGGACGTACGTACGTCCACTGAGGCAGGAAACATCTTTTGGTCAGGACGTACGTACGCAGTTAGGACGTTCGTACGTCCAAGCAGGCAGCAAACTTTTACCGTGTGGGGACGTACGAACGTTGATTCGACGTACGTACGTCCAATATGGGTTTTCACTATTTCGGCCCATTTTCCTTGGTTTCCAACCCTAAGTATAAATAGGGTTTCTGTTCCAAAGAACAAGTTAGTTCTTTGGCCGTCCAATTCACCTCTTGTTTCTTGGAGTTTGTTTAGGTTTTGGTTTAGGTGGTTTTGGTGATTGAACTCATCTTTTTCTTCCCCATTCATCTTCCCCATTCATCTTCTTCTTCATTATTGTTTATATTGATTTAGCTTCGAGTCTTCTTGTGTGTTCATCAAGAAGTCGAGTATCCTTGTGTGTTCATCAAGGAACTCTGGTGTAAGCTTGTTACATAAATCGGCTTCGAGTCTTCTTGTGTGTTCATCAAGAAGTCGAGTGTCTTGTGCGTACATCAAGGTGCTCTGGTGAAGTCAAGGTGTTAGAGATAACCAGGAGTATCAACTCGCAGTGAGTGCAGGTAGTTGATAGGTTTGTACATCTCTTTTCATCTAGTGGATTATTTGTTGTCGAGAGGACAACCGTGGACGTTTCCCATATTGGGTTTTACCACGTTAAAAATTTCTGTGTGTTATTTACTTTCTGCATATCGTTTAAGTTGTTTGAATATTGAACTGTTAGATTAGCACTATTTGTAGTTTCTCAGCAGGATCATAGATTTCTTTGCTTTCTGCACTTGAATCCTGGTAGTTGAACATGGATTCATCACTAGAATCAGAAGAATCAGAAGATACTAGATAAAATCGTGATCGAGGAGCGGCCATTGTTAAAAAATAGAGTATAACAACAGAAGATTTAGAAGAATGAAAGAAAATGAGAGAGTTTTGAAGAAGAAAAGAGAAATTTTGGTTGAAAATCAAGGTATGTGATCAACCCTCACTTGTAGTGCACTTTCCCGTTGGTTTGTTCTGTTAATGGCGGAAAGAAGTTAAAAAGTTAGGTTAGTTTTGATTTTAATTAGTTAGTTTGATAATTTAGGTTAGATATGATTAGATTAGATTTGGTTTGACGGTTGTGATTAAATCTTTTAAGAACTAAGTGGCTTAGGATATGGTTTTGAACGGTTAGGATAAGAAGTGGTAGTTGTAAGTGGGTTTGCTGACATGGCATTATTGATGACTGGGCAAAATGACTAGGATGTGGGTTTAAATGGTGGAAGGGTAAAATTGTCTAAAACATATGAAGACTGGTCAGACCATGGTCAACGGCTTGGTTGACCGGCTTCAAATGGGAAAATGGGGGGTATCTCTAAGAGTTTCTTAATCTGGGGGCATCTCAAAGAGTTCATATTATTTTGGGGGGTATCTCTAAATCCCCCTTAAAAAAATCGCCATATCCTTTTGGTGGTTATTCTAATTTGATATGGGATAGATACTACTAGCATGGTCACAATTTTGCAAGATGTGATTGTGCTTTAACTTGAAATTAGGGCAGGAAATCGGGTCGGATTTATCCGAATATCCGACCGACCGAAATCCGAATATAGCGGATATGGTTCAAAAAAATTATCCGGATTTGAATTCGGATACGGATACGGATATAATATTTTGACAGGCTCGGATACGGATAAAATCCGGATATATCCAGATTTATACTTTTATGCAAATAATATACCATTTTTACAAGGCTAATATGGTCATCAAATTATATATAATAACAAAAACCTAATAATTCAAATTTTTTATTTATAAAATCTGGATATATCCAAAAAAAGATTATTATAATTTCTCATATTTAGTTTTAGTTACAGAAAATCAAACCGAAAATAGATTCGGATATTTGATCCAAATTAAAAACGAATTATCGAATCCGGATCCGGATAATCGAATATGGATACGGTACAAAAAATTCAGTCCGACTCGGATACGGATACGGAAACGGATATACTGAAAAAAATTCGGATATGGATACAGATTACTACATATCCGCTCCGTATCCGATCCGTTTCCTGCCCTACTTGGAATGTGTACAACACAAAATATGAGCGTACTGAATAGGATTATGTTCACTTGTACTTTCTAATTACTAATTGCATCCTGCATCTAAACATTGTCCTGGTGACTGGGCACTCAGTGTTAGTTGTTTGTTTAATAGTATATATTGTCCCTTCGATATTGGCGGCAATGTAGTAGCTATGTGCATGATCATCCTTCAGGGGTTTTTTGACGAATAAATATATTTTTTAGTACTATAGTAAAGAATATACAACATGTATGACTTGTGATTCCTTAGTGGTATAAAGCAAGTTGAAGTAAACAAAGAGAACGTATTTTCAGTCCAAAAGGATAATGTCGTATTTGATGTTGTGATGTTGTTTTCACATTCAAACTTGATTTTGATTTGTATTCAGAACATTATTCATGATTTGAGATATTATATTTGCTACAAAAATAAAAATAAAAATATGATTGTTGTTGCGAAACATTAGTCACTCTTGAGTTTCTTGTGTAATTTCCATTGTGATTTGATTGCAGTAAGTGCATAATGAATTAAAGATGAATATTGCCCCAATTGGGATCTGTTTTGTGTATCAAGTAAAGCATCATGTTTTCTCATGTACATATGTATTCTGATTTCTGAGCAATGACTGAAAACTAATTTATCTGTAGTTGATCCGCATTTTAGTGCCAAAAAAAAAAAATTATTACGAATATATTATAAACTACTAATAAATAAACCCATTATATATACATAAACCATAATGACACCTGGTATTTTACAAAGAGTTATCCAAAAAATTAAGCTTACCTCATCCAATGATTGTTACTAATTAAAAACACCCAACATGATAAGAGCTACATAATTTTATTTTTTTTTGTTTCTTTTTTTTGTATCTTTCTCTCTCCTTCCCTTAACAAAATTTCTTCGTATTCAAAATTCAATCTTTAAAATTTTAAGTAAATTAAATGTTCAAATGAAAATATTAAAATGTTCAATTTTTTAATTCTTTTTTTAATTTTTAGGTCCAATAACATTAAGTTAAACTCTAAACAATTTTTTCTTCAACTTAACATAAGAAGAAACAACATGAGTTTTTTCATATAATAGTAGTCTTCATCCATATTAAAGTATTTTATTGTCTCTTGCAAATTTACTATGGTCGTAAAGAATAGAATAATATTAAATTTAAGATTTTGGTAAACAAGAGGGTAATGATTCGGATTTTTGTTAATGGAGTAGACGAAAAGAGAGAAGAATCATAGAAAAAATGCAAAAAAACCAAAATGTTCTAATAAGTTTTTAATTTCAACAGTGTGTGGCTTTTAGTAAAAATAGTATATAATTTTTTTATGGGTGCTTTTAAAATGTTGGATAACTCTTTGTAAAGAGTCAGATGTCAATATGATATATATATATATATATATATATATATATATATATATATATATATATATATATATATATATATATATATATATATGACCCATTTACCGTTCTAAATTTTTTGATATCAATATAAGTTAATAAACCAAGTCAAAAAATGAAAAAGGGCATTTTGGAGAGAAATTGAAAATATGCTATAAGGGCTGTTGGGCTCAATAGATAGTATAGATAAGTGATCCGAACTAGGTCTAACCATATAAATTGTCAATGAACTTTGCAAAAAGTTTCAATTATGACATCACCATTTCAGTTTTAGTCCCAAGGTTTGCAAAAATTTCAGTTATAACATTCATGAAACTTCTGTTAAGTTTTCAACAGACGAAAAACTTATGTGTAATTATTTATTAAACTTTAATACGTAATATAAAAATATTACACATCAACTTCAAAGGTAATATGCCACATCATTGAAAACTTTCTTCGTCTCCTTCATTTATTAAGTAATCTGTGAATTGACGGAGAGAAACCCTATGTTTTATATTTGTATTTCCATCAAATTCGTAGACTATTAAAAACAATGTTTTCTTCTTTTAACTTTATTAATTCTCACGAAGCCACGAACTTGGTGAAATCGAAATAGAAATTATTGTTAGAATTTGATTTGATGTCTTAAACGATAGATTAAAAGAGAAATTGTTGAAATTGAAGTAATACTAAAAACTTGACAAGCTTTAGAGAGAAACCCCAATTTGCAAAGTTGAAGTGTCTCAGATTATTCAAATGGGTTTGAAAGGTTTTATTAGTATCGGAAAGAAGATGAGTCAAAACATTGATCAATCATTAAAATTAGAAAATAAGTCAACTTTTGTTTAGTTAGCCATGTAGGATAATGATGACACATAAGCTTTATGTTTTCACAAGACTAACAATTTTTTTTACGGATGTTAAAATTGAAATTTTTTCGAACCGGACTACAATTGAAATGCATTGATTTTTTTTGCAAAGTGAGAATTAGTGTCCTCTATTTAGAGGTTTTGATACCTTATAATGTTCTTAATGGAAAATGTAAATATTTTGCTTTGACTTGCTTTGTTATTGATAATGATGATGAGAAATCTAGACTTAGATGTAATAGCAAAATTTAACAATTAAGCACAAGTAAAACATCAAAAATACACACACAAGACAAGATATAATCACGGAGAACCATAGGTCTTAATAGCCCGGCTAAAACTCCGGTACGTGTTTTAGTCCACACACAAACCAACAATCCACTATGAATTAAATAAAATACAAGTGAGATCAATACCTACAAACCCTATTCTAGCACAATCTTTCACCACTTGTTAATTGCACAAACTCCCAAGTCCTTCTTTTTTCGAAGTCCAATTCTTTACTTTCTTCACTCCGCGAGATCAAGCGTTGATTACTTGATTGTCCCAAACAAATTCGAATATGTATGATGTGATTTGTTTGTGAGAATATAAGGTGTTCTTAAATTAAAGATGCAAAAAACTTAGGGGTATTTAGGTTTTAGTCATGTTAAGTATATACTATTTAAGGAATAGTCACTTAAGTTCGATTAATTAGGTTTTGGTCATGAACCGGTAGCTGAACCAATATATTTTTCAGAATACCCAAAATACCCTATTTGAATTAGTACTAGTACTAGGTTTTTAAACACGTTGCATTATTTGGACAGTTGGATTTTTCGTAGTGTAATCTATCCATCGTACACAACCACCACCAACACTTATCTTCTCTGCAACCACCATTGTTTTTATTTGATGATAAACAAGAAGACTATGAAGAAGAAGATGATTTCTGACCATTTAGAACAATTCATCATCAGAACTTTTTTTTTTTTTACAATAATTATCAAACTTTTCTTCTTCAACCAGATCTGAAGAACTCGATTCTTTTTTCTTTCCAGATCTAAACACCTCAATCTCACAGTCTTCTCTATTTTTTTCTACATATCATCTATTAAAGAAAATCCTAAACACCAAACCAATTTTTCAACCCAAAATAGCCAAATTTTCAACTAAAGTATAAATTTATTCAACCAACAAAGAAATAAACAGAGAGATTGATATTGAGGTGGATGGTGGTGTTGTGTGATGAAGGATGGAGAGAGAGAAAAGAAGGTGGTGGTGGATAGTGGTGTTGTGGTGATGGAGGAAGAGATCGAGAACAAGCTGGTGGTGGAGGGATACTGAAGATTTTTTCTATGTTAAGGTGTAAGAGAAAGAGGTGGTGGTGGTAACTAATGGTGGCTGTGGACGGTGGTTTGTGGTAGTCAAAAAGTTAAGAAAAGAATTACCTTTTAAAGATCTGGATGTTAATTAACTTATCATGTGAAACACACATGTTTTAATTTTTAAGGGTATTTTAGCCTTTTAAAATAATTTTCTGGTTGAACCCGGTTTATTTACAACTCAAATAAAACCAAGTGATCGAAACCTAATTAATCGAATTTAAGTGATTATTCTCTAAATAGTATATACTTAAAGTGACTAAAACCTAAATAGCCCAAAAACTTAAGAACACACTAAAAGAGTACTTATAAAAACCTAAAAAACTATTACAAGTCTTGTTAAACTAGTCTAAAAACGTGCTAGGGTAAAGCACTAACACTTGTGGTTTAGAAAGAATTCTAAAAAATTGAATTTTCAAAAACTGCCCGTGTCGCGACTCACGGTCAACGAAAGGCAAAAGGACCCCCGACTCGCGGTCAAACCTAAGTTTGAATTTTTTTTTATTCAAAATGTGAAAAACTGCTGCTGGAATCTGTTGCGCTAGTAACGCCGCCACTGACTCGCCACTTGGTCAAACCTCAAAATCAATCCAAATTGAATTTGTCAATAAAACATGTTGCCGGAATATATAGCGCTACTAGCGGTCAACAGACCTAGACCAAATTGACTAGAGTTGATTGTCCTTAATAAAAACCACATAGATTTGTTTTAAATAACCCAAAAGAACAAGAAAAAATTTATTTTTGCAAATAGTCCCCAAAAATTGTTTTATGGATAAAAATACAAATAAAATTTTTTGTAAAGATTTTTCAAAGGCAATGAAAATATGAAATGAAATGCAATGCATGCAAATACTTACAATAATTTCACTTGATCCGAAGCTTGTGTCCTTGGACGATCCTCTTGATGAATGATGTTTCAAATAGTATTTGCCCTCATTCACTCAAACTACGGGAATCACATAGGTTAGTTGTCACAAGATCATTGACAAACAAAGTGTAGTAACACAAAGTTCATTTATAATTTAGATAGTTATACCTAAGAACTATACAAAATGTACTTCAAAAGATCAATGGCCACAGATTGGGAAAATATATAAGGTTTTAGGTCTTTTTGCTAAAGTCACTAAGTTGTTTTCAATGACTCAATACCCCACTTGTAACATGTTTTCCCTAAAGTATTTTGTATTCAACAAGAGATAGAAAAAACCTTCAACCGTCTTATGAGTTTATGTTAAAAATGGAAAAGGAATGAAAGAGAAGTTTGACATGTATTGGTCTAACCATTGTAAGATCTTTGCCATTTGTGTGATCATGCATGGATTCAAGGTTTTGTTGGGTGGGCGTATAGGCAATTCTATAGGATAAAATCTCAGCAAATGGAGGATGTTCGCGGGGCTTTGTAAGATCTCTTCAATTTGTATATGCCTTATGTGATCACTGAAACTTCAATATCAGCTAATGTGAGCGTAGACCAAGCTCCAATTCATGACAATTGCATATTGATGG
The DNA here is from genome assembly GCA_023053565.1 of Aquilegia eximia. NCBI lineage: Eukaryota > Viridiplantae > Streptophyta > Magnoliopsida > Ranunculales > Ranunculaceae > Aquilegia > Aquilegia eximia. The sequence continues at coordinate 9,582,864 of JALIGU010000010.1, forward strand.
TAATTAAACTGGAATAAATTATAATTTAGTTTTAAATACAATTTTTATTGTTTTAACTTAATAGAGTTTTATATTTAATTAATGTATAGGAGCGAAGAATATGATACCGCAGTCCAAAAGAGTTTATTGGAGTTGAACTTACTAGAGAAAAAAGTTGACTAAGACAAAATAAATGTTCTTGACTTTTGGAAAGCTAACCAATTTTGATATCCTAAATTATCAAGAATGGCTTGTAATTTGCTAAATATCTATTTCAGTTTCAACTAATGCCTCCGAGTCTGCCTTAATGTTGATGGTAGGGTGATAGATCCATTTCATAGTGCACTTCTAGCTGAAATGTTATAGCTTTAGTTTGAATCAACAATTTGTTGTTTAAAATATAGTGAAAGGTAAATCCTGCTTTATTTATGTTAATTTGTTGATATATGCACGTTTATATCAAAATGTGTTCAAATATATAATGATTTTACGTTTGACGCTTGTTTGAACTATTTTGGTTTGTATAGAGACTATAGAACCTACCTATGAAGAGCTAACAAAGGACATACTGGAATGGATAGACGAGAGTTTATCTACCGCCCAAAACTCTAATGTTTTTCCTTGAAGTTTTAAGGTACGTATTACCTCTCATGTTCTTAGTGCAACTTCTTATGTGTATGTTTTTTTCGATAAAAATATAAGTATATTCATATCAAAAAACCATAACACTCGTGGTCAGCATGCTTAAATGCATCGTCAGGTTCAATGAAAGACCAAACAATCAACAAACTAGAGAATACTAGCTACTACCATTTCCCATCCCTGAAAGTTAAGTTCCATCCTTGTGTCTGCTTGGCTTCCTTAGTTGTTGATGATGATGATTTAGTGTGCAAACTTCTTTCTGCAATTGCTCATCCCAGTATCGTCAACTCTGCAGCGTTCTGTGAATTCCTTCTCCTTACCTTGCTGAGTCTGTGACCTGGAACTACTTAATTTTGTGTTGTATGGATATCAAATACTTCCATTTACAACTTTCTTGTCAGACTTTCACATACGCACTATATTCGCTTGAACCATGTCTTGATCACCGGATGCATATATTGTGAACACAGAAAATCATTTCCTCTCTATCATTACATAACAAAATTTGATCTTTTGTTTTATTGTGTTTAATACTTAACAACCTAGCATACCTAGAGGAATCACTCATGGGAACATGCCAATATTGTAACAATTACATGGTGGATGGTTTTTATTATATAAAACCATATTCAATTGTGATTTCAATATTCGTTTTCACAGTATTTTCACACTTTGAATTTATAGTTGAGGTGATTGCCTTCAAATACCCCAACAGTGGATAGATGTTTGACTTGTTTGGCCAGTTGTAATTTTACCAATAGATATATATTATTTTAAGTAAAAAAATATTTTTCTTTTTAAATAAAGTATATACTGTATATGATGGTTACAAATTTAAAACATACGAATGCTTTGTTGATTAAAATGGTCTTGTTTAATGATACTAATACATATATATGAGGATATGATGTTGAAATTCTGGAATCTAGTCTTACCTTGATCACGTAGGATTGGATTTTAGGGGCGTTACAATAATGTACTTATAATGTGGGACGGAGGAAGTATTTTTATTGGCAAGTCCGTTTATAATGAGATTAGTAATTTAAAGACACATTGCTCGGTATCGAACCTCTGACCTTTGGTATCATTGCCTAAAGGTATTACCAATTGAGTTAATCCTGCAATATTTTTTGTTTTTTGAAAAAATTGATTCCCAAGTTATTATCTATCTATGACACATATCACAACCACTTGTAAAATTAATTCTGCATTTAATTGGTTGACATAATCAACTCAACCAACATAAACAAGTGTTCATTATATTAATCCTCTCATTTAGTTAACAATATTTAATTAACATAGTGTTAATGACAGACTACCATCCCAACAAATTTGATTTATTGATCTTAATTAATAAACAAAAAACCTTACCTATCATAATTATTTTTATTAATTTAATATTTTCTATTATAGCAAAAGCCATAATCACCTGAATTAGTATGGTTTAAGTCTATGTCATCTCAAGTAAGAAAATGACACATCCAGTGGTGCATATTGTGGTCCAATACACATTATTATACGTTTCATGGCAAAAACCCAAACACAAAATACATACAAACAACCACACTCTTGTACCAGCTGGCAGTAGAGTAGAGACTTTTGGTTTGTGGCATTGTGTATAAGGGTAATAATGTCATTTTTTAAAATATTTACAGGTTGTTTTTCCACATGTTAATTTGGCGCTTTTTTTTCTACTTGAGTAAAGAATCCAAAGTTGAAGTAACACAAACAGAATCCGAGAGAGACAAGTATTTTTGTCGTTTTGTTTAAAATGAAGTAACATAGAAACAAACTAATTTTAAAAGAAAAATTCATGCAAACTGCCATTTCAGAGAAAGTTTTACACCTTTTGCAACGTGTCTCAATATCATTCGTTATTTAATGACCTCATAACCATGCAGAAAGTGTGTGATCGACTGATCGTAGGCGTTGCACAGTTACAAAATGTGAATTGTGAGAGTTGCATATTAGCATATTTGTAAAAGCTTTTCCAACAATTTGCTTTTTAAGTGACACCTAACGCGAATATATATTTTTAGCCCACCCAACGCCACCAGTCCACTACTACCCCATTTCCATTTGCTTCTCTCTCTCTTCTTTCTCTTTCTCTCTCTCTCTCTCTGCAACTGTAAAAAGAAAGAAGAAGAAGAAGAAGAAAGTAATAATAATAATAATAATAAAGAACAAGTTTGAAACTCAGTTGAATCAATAGATAAGTTTGGATAACTTGAGAGTTGAGAGTGAGTTTATTGTTAATAGATCGGTGGTGTTCAAGTGTTGGTTAATTTTTTTTTTTGTTATAGGTAAGAGTGCCGATCTTCATTTCTTTAGCTCTTAAATCTTATTCCATGTATGTTTGTTGTTAATTTAGCTTTAAAACCAAAATGCAAGTTTTTAATTTTTTTTTTCACTTGTTGATAAGTGTTTGTTCATTTCAATTGTCGGTTCACAGATTTCTAACTCATTTTCACTGTAAGTGTTTTTTTTTTTTCAATTTTTTTTTCTAAATTTAGTGTTAATTGTTATTCAATGTGTTTTTTTTTTTTTTTGGATTGCATGTAAGTGAAACTGGTTATGTAAATTGATGTGAGAATTTTCCTTATATTTTTCTTGGTTTAATTAAGAACTTTAAGAACAAAATGGTTATGTGAATAGAAAACTCTTGTTAGTTGTTGACATTTTGAAGAAAATATAGATCCAATGAATATACAGTAATGTTTACTAATAAGATCTTTGAATAAATGTTTTGGAATGAACATGCACACTTAATTAGGATTATTTAGATCCTGAATGATTCATGATTGTTTAACTTGATTTTTAGAAGTTTTTTTTTTTTTTTTTTTCAGAAAAGTTCCAATCAATGCCGATTCTGATTTTATGTAAGGTTTGAGCTGAGCTAATTGTCCATCGAAATATAATTCAGCTAGTGAATATTGTATTGAGAAATTCTTAAATTGACTTAGCTGATTTGCCAATTTTATCATTGTATTTGACTTATCTTATTTTTGTTGGTGTGACTTTTAAGCTTTGGAACGGCATTGGATTTTGGGCAAATAACTCTGTTTTTATTGCATAGGAGAATTGAAAATATGTTGCCTGTGGGAGATAGATTTAGGTTGTGTGATATTCGCTTCTATTCTTAATTTTCATGGTGTGATTGCTGTGATACATGTGTTATAATGGTATTCTAGCTAAACTTGGGCCTTATCCCTGTCTCTGTGTTTGTGTGTCTGTGTCAGTGTTGTTGTGAAGTTAGCTTCATATCATTATATTAAACTCTCGTGATGCCATTGTTTTGGGTTTGACCAAGATGTATTTTGTTCAATTCACAATTTCAGGATACATATATTGAAATGGAACGCCGAAGTTGGCCATGGAAGAAGAAATCATCTGACAAGACAGCTGAGAAAACATTGTCTGCAGTTGAATCTTCAAATGCTTCTTTGGCTTCAGTTAGTTCTCAAGGGGATCAGGTATGTTTATTGCATTATGAGTTCAAATATAAATTTCTAATGCCAGTTGAACCCTATTCCAAAAGAGGTTTCGCACCAGATTAAACCTCTAATTGTCTCTTCCTCACACGAGACACTCTTTTTTTTTTTTGGTTGGCTCACGAGACACTCTTGGTTGTCACTCCTTAGGATTTTCATTACTTTGGGAAACGAAGAAACCTAGAAAACTCCTAGAAATTGATTGGAAATCATTTCAGAAATGTGCTACTGCTTGGTCAATCAAAATGCCCATAAAGCCTTTATACAGGCGAATTTACAGTTGTTGATTCATCTCCATTACCTTTTTTCTCACTGAATTGAACCTTAATATCTACAATTTCCACCTACACAAGTAACTCCATCCCGCTCCCTTGGAAACATTTTTTGATCACATTTGCAACTTTGCACCCTTGCGGATTGCCCACATTCCATGACGTTTGACCAACAAATTGAGGTTTATCTCGAACTTATTACGAAAGCTGACATTTTCACCTTGTTTGAGTTCCTCGCCTGGCAATTACTTACATTGTGGAAGCTTTGAAATTATTATGTAAAAATTGATTATTAGACAGGCAAAAGCTCTAGGTAATTTTTGATTGGTTGAAAATTGTTTATTAGTGCAGCTGTTTTTGTTCTCTTTGAGAGAACTATGGATATATTTGGACAAGGAATTATAAATCATAATATGAATAAAACTATTACTAACAAAAGGAAATATATGAAATAAAACGCTGAAAAATAAAGGTATGGCTATTATGAGTCTCATTTAGCTTTGTGACTGCACTTCTTGCAATGTTTTCTCGATACAGGTGATATCTTAGTATTTCACATAACTTTCCCTATCTTAAAAGAACTCATCATCTAATTTACTTGAATTATAGCATCACTATCATCTAGATATCCTTCACATTGACGGTTAAAGGGAGAATTCCATCTATAAAATGACTCTGGTTGGGTTAATTTTGGAAAAAAAGATAAAAAATAAATGTCAAAAAGTTGCCTACGGCTTACACTGTCAAGGTGTACACTATGTTGAGTTCAGTGCGTGTGGAATGCATAGTCTTAAATATCTTTTTAAAAAGTGGAAAGTGAAGATTATAAATGTGCACCAACCTCATCGAAAATTAGGAAAAAAGGTTGAATCCTTGAAATATGTTGATCAAATGAAAAGATAGATAGATTTTTTTTTACCTGCTTTCTTCTCTTTTCAAGTGTTCCAAGCCAAATGAATAGAACACATCCATCAATTTTCCATAAATACGCAAGAGACTACTGTTCGTATTACTCCACCAAAAGGATATCCCTAAAGAAGGTAAAGGTTGAAATGAAAAAGAGGGGATTTGCAAATGGTGGCCCAAAAATAAAAATGAAAATGAAGAACAATACTCTAATTTGATCACTTTGTTTTGTTATCAAATTATATAATTCAGGTTGTAATTGGATTATATATTTTCTCTTAATATCTGTTTGCTTTATTTCTATGGGCAGGACAAACCAAAGAAACCCAGTTATGTTCAAATTTCTGTGGAGTCATATGCACATTTGACTGGATTGGAAGATGAAGTTAAAACACTAAACGATCAGGTTAACACATTGAATGAGGAAGTTGATGTCTTGAATGAGAAACTCTCCTCTGCTCAGTCAGAAATGACTAACAAGGAAAATATTGTAAAGCAACATGCAAAAGTTGCTGAAGAAGCTGTCTCAGGTATATTCTTTGCGCGCTGCCTAAACATTACAATCTTATCTTCCTAGTACATATCTACATTTATTGCTATCCTTGTATCCCTCCATTTTTCAGCATCTCCACTTATTTCAACGGTTGGTTGCTTGTTCTTCCCCAAATTTCTTGAGCTTTTGTGAATAAGATCTAAAATGTGGTGCCTATAGTGGCCCCTGCTTATGTTCGCTCTTTTGTTGTGTACAGGATTTTTGTATTTCCTTGGATTGTAGTCGATTATGAATTTATTATATTCTCCACCTGCCACTCTTCTCCAATACGCTCATTTGTTATACGGATACTCATTTGATTGACATACTGTTTTTTGATAATCAATTTTGACTTGATGAACATAACCGATCTTGTTTCTTGTATAATAATGTTTTTATGTGGTTTTGAGCGGGCATACATTGGTAACTTTTTTACTTTCAGTGTATCCTATATACATTTCTGTTTGATGGGAATGATATTAGTTCTTGTCCTGAGTCCATCTCCTTACCGCAGGTTGGGAGAAGGCTGAGGCAGAAGCTTTGGCATTGAAACATCAACTTGAATCCGTCACTCTCCTGAAGCTTACTGCAGAAGATAGAGCTGCCCATCTGGATGGTGCTCTTAAAGAGTGCATGAGGCAGATCCGTAGCTTGAAGGAAGAGCATGAAAAGAAACTGCATGAAACTATTGTAACAAAAACCAAATATTGGGAGAAAATTAAACATGATTTTGAAGCAAAGATAAATAATTTGGATCAGGAACTTCTTAGATCTTCTGCTGAAAATTCTGCTCTTTCAAGGGCATTACAAGAACGGTCCAATATGCTTATGAAGGCCAATGAAGAAAGATCCCAAGCAGAGGCTGAGATTGAGCTTTTAAAGAATGATATTCAATCAAGTGAAAAGGAAATAAATTCACTCAAGTATGAGCTCCACATAGTTTCCAAGGAGCTTGATATCCGGAACGAAGAAAAGAACATGAGTATGAGGTCTGCCGAAGTTGCTAACAAGCAACATTTGGAGGGTGTGAAGAAAATAGCTAAACTAGAAGCAGAGTGCCAAAGACTGCGTGGTCTTGTCCGAAAGAAGTTACCTGGACCTGCTGCACTGGCCCAAATGAAGTTAGAGGTTGAGAGTTTAGGCCGTGATTATGGAGATATCCGACCACGAAGATCTCCTGTTCAGAATCCCAGTCCACATCTAGCTCCACCACCTGAAATATCTCTGGAAAATGTCCAGCAATGCCATAAAGAAAATGATTTTCTCATGGGACGTTGTTTGGCGATGGAGGAAGAAATGAAGATGCTAAAAGAAGCGTTGGCAAAGCGAAATAGTGAACTGCAGGCCTCGCGAAATATGTGTGCTACAACAATGAGCAAGCTTAGGAATTTAGAAGCACAAGTGCAGGTATCGAATCAACAGAGAAGCTCCCCAAGATTAATTGTTGAGATTCCTGCTGAAGGTTCTTTGAGTCGGAATGGAAGCAATCCACCAAGCATGATGTCTTTGTCTGAAGATGGCATTGATGAGGAAGGAAGCTGTGTAGAGTCTTGGGCTACAACATCGGTCTCTGAGCTCTCACAATTTAAGAAGGGGAGGAACATTGAAAAACATGTCAAGGCCGAGAACATGAATCAGTTGGAGCTTATGGATGATTTTCTTGAGATGGAAAGATTGGCATGTTCTACTGATTCCAATGGACCTGTCTCTAATGCAAACAGTTCAACTAATTTGAAAACTGAAAATGAAGATAGCTGTTCTTTGGCCGATGTCTCAAAGGCTGGGGATTTGGCGTCAGCACTGAAGCTTGAATCAGATTCTTCTTTAAAAGTCCCGTGTATTGAAGAATCCCCATCGGAAAAGAAAGATTTTGATAAAGTATCACTATCAAAGCTTCATTCAAGAATTTCGATGATATTGGAGTCTGAGGCAAAGGAATCGGATACGAGGAAGATTCTAGATGATATCAAAGATGTTATGCAAGACATTCAAGATGCTTTGCCTCCACATTCTGCGAATTGTATTATTGCGGAATCACGTTCTGCAGCTGCTGTTGATAACCAGAAGGATACCCAAGATAACGAGGAAGGTACAGACAGTGGGATTGCTTTAATTCATGACAGCAAACAAGGAACCCCAGTAGATCATATTGTTGACCATGAATTGGTTACTGCCATTTATCAAATACATGATTTTGTTTTATCACTGCGCAAAGAGGCTACTGCAATTCATGATATATCTCCTGGTGGTATCATTGAAAAGTCTGAGGAGTTCTCTGATTGTGTGAATAGAGTGTTATCCCAAAAAACGAGTTTGGAAGATTTTGTTCTGAATCTTTCTCATGTGGTTGCTAAAGTTAGTGAGCTAAACATAAATTTATTTTGTTCCAAGGGCAGCGAAGGAGAAAATAACAGTTCTGATTGCATAGATAAAGTGACTTTACTTGAGAAGAAGGTAGTTCAAGATGATTCATCAAGAGAGAGGTTCTCTAATGGCTGTCCTCACATTTCTCACACTACATCTGAGCCCGAGGGTCACGGAGAAGGAAGCTTATGTCCAGGTTTCGATATGAAGTTTGCATCATGCAAATGCGCATTGGAGGAGTTGGAACACTTGAAATCTGAGAGGAATAACATGGAGGTAGAGCTATCCAGATGTACCCAAAATCTAGAGCAGACAAACTTTCAGTTACAGGACACAGAGAAGCTGCTCACAGAACTTAAATTACAATTGGCATCTTGCCAGAAGTCTAACAGTTTGGCTGAGACACAGCTGAAATGTATGGCAGAATCTTATAATACACTCGAAATGCGTGCACATGACTTAGATGCTGAAGTGAAACTTTTGCACGGAAAATTGGAGGCTTTAGATATTGAACTTAAAGAAGAAAAGCTGAAAAGCCAGGATGCTTTGGTTCAATGCAAGGACCTTGAAGAACAGCTGCAAAGGTTAGAAACAAATTTCTTAAACCTCCATCTCTATGACTCATGGATTATATTTCTGAATGACTTGGTGTATTTGATTCTCACTTTTCGCACAGTGGCGGGCCAAGTTGAGGACATTGGCTCACATGCCTGTCATCAACTTTTGAAGGAAAAGTCTTGCTAAGACTTCCCATTTATATTATTATAATATAATCATCATCCTTAAAATGGTTTTGTCCCATAGAGATTAGAGAAACAATACTGGGACCTAGTCTTTGTCTTCTTTGTGAAGACATGATGTTTGTGATGAAAAAACAGTAGATGGACACAAACACCGGATACTAAATTGATGACCTATCACCACTTATCTATGTCTTTGTCTTCTTTGTGAAGACATGATGTTTGTGATAAAATGAAGATTTAAAAGGTGCAGCAACCAAGATATTCTTTAAGAAAATGGTATACCAGCATAATGTATTTCGTTATATAATGAGGTGATGCACGATTTGGTTGTGAGAACGGAGATATAGTTAAAAATCAATTTGGCATAGACACGAAACAGTTTGAAGTTCCTTAATCAATTACTTTTCATATCCAAAGAGTTATAATCAATTTTGTTCCTTAAACAGGGCAAGTAGATATCTTGTTCAAAGAGTTGACACAAATATCAAGGTCTATTCGACACAACAGTGGACTTTTTGTTGAAATTCAGGAAAGTTTTTTATTAAAATGTGGCCAAATTCAAGATTATGCAAGATAATTCGACCTTAGTTATCACTTATCACATTGCCAACCCTTGTCCATATTCCTGGCGCCACTACTAGTGTCACCCATGGTGAGTGAGTGTCGTATGCAATGGCATTGATGTAACCTAGACTGACTGCAGTTGGTCAAAGCATATGGTATTTTATTTTAACTAGGCTTTCATAGTGAGAAATTCTGATATTGCTGCTTCTAAAAGTAATACTAAATTTAAACTTTTTCTTGACAAAAAAAAAAAGGTTTGCTCTTTTGGCTATTGTTTGCTGTTTGGATTTCTTATTTATTTTCATCTGCTAGTGCCCTGTTATATATTGCTTTTTAGTTTTTTCTTTGACTTCTATTTATGTCTTACTTTTATGAAGGAATGAGAGCTGCACTATGTGTGCGTCCAAAACTGCTGAGGCTGACGAGAAGTCCCAAAAGGTATCAACTTTATCTTTTCTCATCTTTCTTAATATTGCACACTTGTTGCACATGCTTGCAATATCTGTCTGCATCAAACAAAGACAGTATATATTACGTATATCAACCCTTGAGCACAGAGTTTCTTTTTGCATGGTTTTTAAAGGCAAAATAATGTTGAATCCTCTTGTTCCTTAGCTATTGAATTTGGTTTTCCTTCAATTGCTTTTTGAAGGTGGAAATCTCTTTTGCATCAAGACCATTAAAAATCATCTTAAGGTTGTAGGGACTTCATTTAGTTCATTCTGAAAGTTGTGTATGGAAAGCCTAGAACAAGCTAAGAGAAGAAAAGATGATGATTTAGCTTTATAAAAATTTCATGTTCCCGAACTTTCTGTGTTCATTGATTCACATGAAAATGGTGTTTTCACTAAATTATGTTGTTTCTTTTTGTTGAAGTCTTCTGGATTTAAAACTTGAAGTGTAGACAGATGTTTCAGAGTTCAGACGATGGCCTTTTTAGGATGCAAAATTTAGTCGGTAGAATTTGTGTGTGTAATGATCCAAGTGATCCCAGTATTATTCTGTTATATCAAAAACCAATTATGATGGTTCACAATAGAGCACAATAAACTTAACAACGACAACTAGATAATAGAAGCATAAACTATTACATCAGAAATATCTCGAGTAGAGTTTAAATGCCACAAAGGCAATCAGCTTTGATACATTGACGTTATACGTAGGAACATGTATGCTGCATTCCAACATGATCAACGTTGCTCTACCTCAAGATGGGATCAAATCTTAATCCTCTTCCTTAATGTAAACATATTATTGAGAGAAACTAAATTTATAATCAATCATCTCCTGAGAGAGGGTAAGAATACTTGAGACTCTTTGAATACCTAAAACAAGTAACATACAATTTCTAGACGTGTTTGACAAACAAACTGTAGATGCCATATAATCTTTATTATGTGATATGGGTGATAAAATCGACCATCTTGCACATTAGCTGAAAAGAAAAATACAAGGATGTGATTTCGACGGTCACAAATGCCACGCTAAGCCTCGGTTGGATCGATTCAAACCAAGTTTAAATTCTACTATTCTTGCACCACATTTTGAATTACTTGGTACTGAGTTTTGAGTCTGAATTTGGCCTATTCGAGAACTTATCTTCAAGCAATTTGACCAATTGAAGACACAATAGGATGCCTTAGCAGGGTCAATCCTTAAAATTCAAATCCGCCCAGTACATGTCCCAGATTTAAACATGTACCCGGGACACTTGCCACAATTTTGCCCAGTTTTCAAATTGTTGCTTAGTACCTATAGTCGTGGCCTGTTGGTACTTATTCCTTAATTTATTCATTCTCGATAACATTAAATTTTTTAGGACAACTAACAAACTTAGATGTAGGTTTTAATTAGAAATTGTCGCAGGCATAGACTTAAAAAGTCCTTAATAGGAGTAAGTGGCGAATGATAATTGGAGCTAGCTCGAGTAGAAACAAGTCCTTCTTGGAGTCGAGGTGTTTCAAGCTACGGACATGCTTCTAATAGTGTTGCCTACGTAGTTTTATAATTGTATTTGTTGTTGGAATTATGGCCCAATAACCATTTGATTTAGTCCAAATTTAATTGACAAATCTTTTGGTCTTTCATGTTCCAATTTAAGTTATAATATTAATCTTTATTTATTGGTAATATTATTTATTAGAAAGAACTTAAAAAATCTTGATGGAAGACTATAAATTGAAGCCTCCATAGCTACCCCTCTATGCTCATCACCACATTCATAGTTCCCATCAACTAGTGGATTTAGGGAGAAATAGAGAGAAGTTGCTATGGTTTTGTTGAATTTAGAACTTTAAAGGTATGTTCTTTGTTTATTTTGTGACCAAAGCCTATGCATACGATCCTTGACATTTTTTTATATTAGTTTATTTAGCATTTTAGATTTTAGTTCTTTCATTTGTATCCTAGTATTGAGGCTTGCTGCTCATTTGATTCAAGAGAACTCATTTGATTGAAGTATATTCTTGACCAAAATTTTCCACACCTCGAATGTCTCTGAACCTACATAGTTTAATACATACTTGAGAATGAATATATTGGCTCTTATGGTTTACATGATTTTGTAGCGACAATTTAATTAATTCCAGTTTGTTTCATTGTTGGAAACTTGTTTGCCATCAATTTTTATGTCCGTTTTCTAACATTTGCATATTTCCTCCTGAATGATCAAGATGAGCATACTCTTACAATCTTTCCTTTTTCATTGTAGGAGAAAGAGATAGCAGCTGCGACAGAAAAGCTAGCTGAGTGTCAAGAGACCATATTTCTTCTAGGCAAACAATTGAAAGCTCTCCGTCCATCTGAACACACAGGGTCTTCGTACCTTGGACAACAAGAGACTGATGGTTTTATGGAGGATGGAAAGGGTCCTGGCAGATTGTACTTGCAAGGCCTGAATAGTTCACATGATTTTGATTATTCTGAAACGGAGGCTGTTACTTCTCCTCTTGATGCTAGAGTTGGGAGTGAGTCTCCATCAGATATATTTAATACCCCTTTGAGTCCATCTAACACAGACCCTGAACATATTAGATCACCAGTCGGCTCAAAACTCCCAAAACACAGGCCTACGAAATCATCATCTTCATCTTCAACCACAACGCCAGAGAAACATTCTCGTGGTATCAGCAGATTCTTCTCTGCTAAGTCTAAGAGTGCTCAATAATCGCCGTTAACCTGACATGAATGGTCTTCTTTATCCTGATGAATAGGTACATGGAAGAAGGGAAAGTTGAACTTTGTAGATACGTAAGTTTGCAATCTGGAGCAGACCAATTCTTGTTGTGGAAAAAGGTAATTTGCAAGTTAAAGTAAGGTGAGATATTCAAGGAAGTCATTGGCAACTGGATTAATCAGTGACTTAAATTTTGCATGGTACAAATTTGTTGTCATTTGAGCCCAGATGTGCACTGGATTGAGATGTAGATTGCATGTAAAGCCATTCCACTTTCAGGAAATTGATCATTTTGTTCTTGGATATTGACATGTATCTCTGGAAATTGTTTGCCGCGTATGTACTTCTGATACAAAAGAGTGGCTCACTCAATGGTGTCAATGACTGTTGAAGAAAGATTTGAAGTGGCAAGAGGAAGTAAATCAAAGGGAGGCAATCTGTTTCAGGGTGTTCTTATGGGTGTCTACATGTGTTACTGTTGCTAGCAAAGGTTGTAAATGTTTTTCATAATTTACATCCTTCCAACTGTCTGAGCCCAGGTATCAATTCAATTACAAAGTTAGTGTTTAGTTTGTTCTTATACAACACTTGAACTTCATCTTGTGCCATATCAGTTTTACACTTGATTTTATGTTTTGCCGCTATGTGAACTGTCAGGTTTAATCTTTGATGCATAACTGGCCTCTTCATTGTTTATTTTTTGTTTATATACAAAACATTTGACCACCATCTCCATTTGTTTGTTTTATTTTGTTTTGTTTTTCTCCCTTGAAAAAGGGTATTATCTTGGCAAATACTGAACTTGTATTTGTGTTTTTTCTGTGTTCTTAGTGACGCATCCCAACATATATTTTTGTATGAAATGAGCCTCAGTTTTTTTTTCTTTTGATAAGGTGAAATGAGCCTCAGTTGCAAACCTGAAAGAATGGTGCTCCAATCTGGAAAGTAGAATTATAGTAGAATGTTGCTTATCTGTGTAATTGTGACAAAACTCTTGTTCAGTACTTCAGTGTGGTCATTTACGCATATCTGCATGTTTATCGGATGGCTAACTGTTGTTAACTATGTTAGAGAGGAAAGTTAGTGTTACTGTGTAATTAAACCAACATTGCTAACAGACTCCCATAACCAAAATCCATACATTGCTTGTAGAATTTTGGTTGGAACTTGGAAGTGACACAAAAGTGAGTGAACAATGTATGAATGAGACTATGGAGCAACATCTTTGTATGATTAATCTTCCAAATGAAGGACAGACCTAGATTTTTCAGTTTTCTTAAGTTCAATCATCAAATTACAGTCCGCAAGACAGGACTGTAATGCAACTCTGGAAATGTCAGTTTGAAACAATAAATTCAAGCTTACCTAGAGTAGTACTTCCCTGCCTCTGCTGGACTGCCCTTAACACTAGAGCAAGAGAAAGCACAATAGTACCTCATCTCGAGTAAAGGGATTTAAGAGTGTGGAACAACACTCTCCACCAGATTTTGCCACGTACTACTAATTTTTTTTTAATTTAACTGGTCCCATTAGGGTTAACAACACCCATCTTAGGTGTTTTAGTTTTTTAATTAATCTCACTTAATATTAAAAAAAAAATTAAAATTAAAATTTTTATTTTTTGATATAGCCACGTGGCAAGATCTGGGGGAGAGTATTGTTCCGCACTCTTAAAAAGTGTGGAACAAATTCGCACTCTGAGTAAAGGACTTAAAAAACAGTGTCCTTAGTTCAGCATGATGCAAGTCTCTAGCCCTTTTAAGTAAAGAATCAGAAAGCACGAGCCCTGACAAGGGTACATGACGGATAGTACCATTAGCTATTAGATACTACCTCCGTCCCAAATTATAAGTACCTTATTCCTTTTTTAGTTGTCCCAAATTATATGTCACTTTCCATATTTGAACACATATTAGCCTATACTACCCTTGTTTGGAAATAGAGTAATTATTCTAATGAAACTAATGAGTCATTATAATTGGTATTAAATAGAGATAAATTTGAAAGTATAGTTAATAGACAAACAATAAATGATGTTTTCCTATATAAATAGAATATTCAAAATGATGTTCCATACGTTACTGAATCAATGGTCTGCAATAGTAGTTTGAGAGAGGTGTGTCATTGAACAGAATTAGAGGGCTCTCAGGTACAGGCAGCAGGCAACAGATGATGAAGGGTCTTTCTTGAAGGGGGCCTGCGCAACAGAAGCTTGGTACATTATGTACTATTCTCTATTCCTGCAAGGGGTAAAAGGGTTTGGATTTGGGACTTGGAATTGTGTTAATAGAGGTTTGTCTCTACGGGTAGTTTCAACCTGACGGTACCATGTGTACGCTGTCAAGGGGTGTAAGTTGATTGAGTATGACTATACTTTTACATTTTATAAAAAAAATTAGAATATTTTAAAATGTACTTATAATTTGGGACAGAGGGAGTTCATTTTTTTTTACTAGCGCCACACTCCTCAGTTGTAGGCTTGTAGCTCTATTCTCATTTCTCAGATCTAAAGAGTGGCTATATTTAAGTAATAACTCCGTAAAGAGTTTGTCATTTTAGAAGAGAACACAAAGTTTGATTTAGTGTAAGCGAAAATAATCTGGGATAGTTAAATTGGAATTAAGAACTGGATTATTATTAAATTATGAGAAGTGCTACCATCACAGATCTGTGATGTTCGAAAATCCCGAGTTTGTAAAACATTGCCCTGTAGAGAGGTTCTGTAGAGAGGTGAGGAAGGGGGAAAGTTTAAGCCGGTTTCAATAAATTTGATTCACCAAAGAAAGAAGAGAGAGAGAGTGAATGGGACTCAAAGGAAAAATCACGGCTCTTAGTTCTATTGTCTTCCGCTCTTTTTTTTTTGAGATTTTTGGACATACCTCCATTTGAAAAAAAAATTGAGATACCCCCTATTTCAAGACAGAAGAGCTTTACAGCCGTAGGTTAGTTTTATGATGGACAGCTAAATGATGGACAACTAAGATAACACCACATCTTGAAAAATTTGAGATACCCCATTTCAAGACAGAAGAGCTTTACAACCGTAGGTTAGTTTTATAATGAACGGCTAAGATAACACACAACATCTTGAAATGGGGGTATCACAATTTTTTTTTTTCAAATGGGGTATCTCAAATTTCGACTTTCAAATGGGGTATAATCTCTTTTTTTTTCCACAACTTAAGGGCTTAATAGGATCTACATGTTGATCTATGGACTGTATTTTTTTTTTATGGAAATCTATTGTACTTGATATCAATAAATTTATATTTCATCAAAAAATAAAAATAAAAATGTCAAAAAGTGTATATAAAATTTGTATCCATGGTTGGGGGGAAGAAGATGGTGTACAAGAAGATGGAGTTTGTGAAAAAAAGAAAGAACATTCTTTCTGTTGTTCATTTTTTTTGTTATTTTTTAGTTTTGATGAACATTCTTTCCGTTGTTCAGTTTTTTGTTATTTTTCAGTTTTGATACACTTTAGCAAAATAGTCATAACTTTGTGTTTGGTGCTCAGAATTGTGATCTGTCTTTTGGGTTGGAAAAAAGACTCTCTCATCTTTCCAATGGTATATGGCAGGCCTTCTGGTTCGTAATAGTTTTCTCAGAAATTGCCTCTGAAGTTATGAAAGGAAAAATGCCTTTCGAAAACAGTTCTGACATATTTATTGCTTCAAGATGGTAAAGTATTTATGGGCCCAATTTAGGCCTATGATGTGGTAAATCCTAACATTGTAAGACTAAAAAGTGATGATAGTGTAGGAAACTTTAAGAAGTTTAGAAGTCACATTAAGCAAAAGTCTAAGGAAGTTTTGAGAGATTCAAAACTTGAAGATTTGAAGCTAGGAGGCTTGAAAAATCTTGGGATTAATCCTTGTTGGGAGATTTTTAGGTTTGTGTTCTACTTGTAAAAGGTGTGAGATCTCATCTTGTAATCCTTTTGGTGGAAGATAATAAAGTTTTTTGTTTTGCTTGTGGTGGTTTATTCCCCGTGAGGATTCCACCACGTATATCTTGTGTATTGGTTTCGTTTTTTTATTTTTTTTTTATTTATTATCATTACTTGTTTTTTCTAGATTTTGGGTTATTCCTCACTTTGGGTTTATTGAATTATTATTGATTTTTCCAACAATTTGATATCAGAGCTTAGGTTATAGAAGATGTCACAAGCGAAGTTGTTTTCGAAGTATGATATTGAGAAGTTCGATAAAGTCATGAACTTTGGTTTATGGCAAATTAAAGTTTGGGATTACTTGGTGATGCTCGAATTGGATGATGCACTTGATGGTCTTCATCTTGTACCGAAAAATGGTCAAGAAAGTTTAGAAAACAAAGAAGAGATGGAAGAAAAGATCGATGATGCATGAAAGAAGAAAGATCAGAAGACAAAAGTCAAATTCTATTGTGCTTGGCTAAGAACATCCTAGCAAATGTTACTTTAAAAGGAGTTTTTACAGCAAACGAACTCTGGGAAAATTGGAGCGCTTGTATACGACAAAGATGCTCACAAATCAGCTTCATCTAAAGGAGCAGTTGCATCTTTTGCATATAGAGGAATGTACTTCAATTTTTTATCACTTGCCAACTTTCAATTCAATCGTTTCTAGTTTAGAATACCTATGAGAGGAGATTAAGGATGAGGATAAAGCTTTGCAATTGGTATGGTCACTTTTGGAGTCATATAAACACTTGGCAACAACGTTGATTTATGGAAAAACAAAAGTTACTCTTTTAAAAGTTATATCTCTTCTTTAATTTCTCGCTAAATACGTTCAAATAATGGTATAGGTATAAGTAGTGATTCTGGTGGAGCTTTGGTAGCACATGGGAAGAAGACAAAAGGGAAAAAACATTATTTTTTCGGTAATTGCTATAAGTGTGGTTGTCCTAGTCACTTGAGAAAAGATTGTTTGGCGGAAGATGATAGAACTAATTCGGCAAACGGTTCCCATCATGCTAATCTAGCGGTTTCCCTAGCGATGATGAGGGAGAGTTGTGTTTTGTGATGTCTGTGACGATTACACTAGATGCATGGTTGCTAGATAGTTAATCCACGGAGCACATGTGTGCTAATCGCTCATATTTTAGTCGGTATGAGGATTGTTTTGACAAAGTGTTTACAAGAGGTGGCTTGGGTATACAGTAAAGGGAGCCTATGATGTTCACTTAAGAATGTTTGATGGTAATGTTCATTCAATTCAGGCTGTAAAACACGTGTCGAGATTAAAGTGGAATGTAATTAGTCTATCTAAGTTATATTCTTCTGGTTATCGTACTCTTGCTATGGTGGAGTAATTAATGTATACCAAGGAAATACTTTGCTCATGAACGGAATCCAGTGTAGAGGCTTGTATGTACTGTTGGGAGAAACAGTAATCGGTCGGACCTTACACTCATCTAAGTTAAAGGTTGAGGATGCATATTCGCATGGAGATTCTAGATTAGGTGGAGTTTAAAGAGTCCGGATGACTAAGAAGTGGGTTCCAAAGGTGGGTAAGTCCAAGGAAAGCTTGGACTTGCATGATCATTATTGATCGATACCTGAAAGGGTTGAGTAAAGCAAAAAACTTTATTGGTGACCTAGAAGATCCGGTTGAATTCATACCATGGTGGCATATTGGTAGTTTGAGTTTTGGTTTATGGAGATTGGTATTCTTTTAAGGTGTCGGCTTAGATTTGAAAATCTTCGTCGAGGTGGAGAATTGTTATTCAGCTTTTTGTTATTTTTCAGTTTTGATACGCTGTAGAAAAATAGTGATAACTTTGTGTTTGGTGCTTGGAATTGCAATATGTCTTTTGGGTTGGAAAGAAGACTCTCTTAGTTTTCTAATGGTATATGGAAGGCCTTATGGTTCTCAATAGTTTACTTGGAAATTGCCTCTGAAGTTCTGATAGGAAAAGTGCCTCTAGACATCAGTTCTGACAGATTTATCTCTTCTGGACGGTAAAGTATTTATGGGCCCAATTTAGGCCCATGACATGATAAACCCTAAATTTTTCTTGTAAGACTATATAAGGTCATATAGTTAGGCCTGTTAAAACGGCCCGACCCTAAAGCCAAAAAAACCCTTAAAGTAAAATCCTATGAATAGTATAGGTAGGGACAACCCGACCCTAATGAATTAAGAGTATCGTAAGGGCTAAGATAGTGAAACCTAAACCCGACCCTTATAATTGAGCCCTTATACAATTTGTATTAGTCTTTTAGTATTTATTTAATTTATTTTGATATATTATTATAAATTTCTTATATATTATTATAAATAACATAATTAACTATTTGAGACATTTGATCTTTAAGTTTGTTTTTTGAATGTTTCATTTTAACAGTAATATGATCTGCATAACCAAATAAATATAGATTATTAAAAAAAACCCAAATAAATATGATATATTTAATTACTTATAATTTGGACAATTTTTTATTTTATGGTCTATTTAATTAAAACAAATATGTAGATATTAAAAATACATTTGAAAATATAAAGGGTCTTCAAGCCCGGTCCTGAGGCCTTGTGAGAAGGCTAAGGATAGGGTAAAGGCTCTATGGCTTAAGTGTTGGCCCGACCCTACCTCGACCCTCATAAATAGTAAGGGTAGGGTTGGCCCAACCCTTAATTATACTATAGGGTTGAGTGTTTAAGGGTTGGGCTAGTCCTAACCTGGCCCATTTGACAACCCTAATGATAGTGTAGGAAACCTTAAGAAGTTTACAAGCCACATTAAGCAAAAGTCTAAGGGAGTTTTGAGAGATTCAAAACTTAAAGATTTGAGACTAGGAGGCTTGGGAAATCTTGGGAGCAATCTTTATTGGGGGATTTTTAGGTTTGTGTTCTTCTTGTAAAGAGTGTAAGATCTCATCTTGTAATCCTTTTGGTGGAAGATAATAAAGTTCTTTGTTTTGCTTGTGGTGGTTTATTCCCCGTGAGGGTTCCACCATGTATATTTTGTGTATTGGTTTCGTTTTTTTTTCTTATTATCATTACTTGTTTCTTGTAGATCTTGGGTTATTCCGCACTTTGGGTTTATTGAATTATTATCGACGTTCTCAATAATTTGGTATCAGAGCTTAGGTTGCAGAAGATGTCGGAAGCAAAGTTATTTTCGAAGTATGATATTGAGAAGTTCGATGGAGTCATGAACTTTGGTTTATGGAAAATTTAAGTTTGGGATTACTTGGTGATGCTCGAATTCAATGATGCACTTGATGGTCTTCCTCTTGTACCGAAAAAAGGGTCAAGAGAGTTTAAGAAACAAAGGAGTGATTGAAGAAAAAATCGATAATGCTTGGAAGAAGAAAGATCAGAAGGCAGCAAGTCAAATTCAATTGTGTCTGGCGAAGAACATCCTAGCAAATGTTACTTTAAAGGGAGTTTCTACGGCAAAAGAACTCTGGGAAAATTGGAGAGTTTATATGTGGCAAAGATGCTCAAAAATCGACTTCATCTAAAGGAGCAGTTGCATCTTTTGCATATGGAGGAAAGTACTTCGGTTTCTGATCACTTGTCAACTTTCAATTCGATCGTTTCTAGTTTAAAATCCCTAGGAGAAGAAATTAAGGATGAGGATAAAGCTTTGCAATTGGTATTGTCACTTCCAAAGTCATATAAGCACTTGGCAACAACGTTGATTTACAGGAAAACAAAGGTTACTCTTTCAAAAGTTACAGGTGCCTTGATTTCTCAGGAAACACGTTCAAATAATGGTACATGTACAAGTAGTGATTCTGGTGTGGCTTTGGTAGCATATCCGAAGAAGACAAACTAGAAAAACAATCGTTTTTATGGTAATTGTTATAAGTCTGGTTGTCTTGGTCACTTGAGAAAAAATTGCTTAGCGGAAGATGATGAAACTAATTTGGCAAATGGTTCCCATCATGCTAATCTATTGGTTGTCCCTAGCAATGATGAGGGAAAGTTATGTTTTGTAATGTCTACGATGGTTACACAAGATGCATGGTTGCTAGATAGTTGTGTCGCGGAGTACATGTATGCTAATCGCTCATATTTTAGTCGGTATAAGGATTGTCGTGGGAAGGGGTTTATAGGAGATGGCTCGGGTATACGACTAAAGGGAGCCAGTGATGTTCACTGAAAGATGTTTGATTGTAATGTTCATTCAATCTAGGCTATAAAACACGTGCCGAGATTTTTAGGTTTGTGTTATTCTTATAAAGGGTGTGAGATCTCATCTTGTAATCCTTTTGGTGGAAGATAATAAAGTTCTTTGTTTTGTTTGTGGTGGTTTATTCTTTATGAAGGTTCCACCACGAATATCTTGTGTATTGGTTTCGTTTTTTTTTTTTATTATTATCATTACTTGTTTGTTCTAGATCTTGGGATACTCCGCACTTTGGGTTTATTGAATTATTATCGATTTTCCCAACACTTGTTTTTCTTCTTTTCTTATTCACATACTCCATGTGCCATACCTCGAAATTTAGGTTCTGCACTCGTGACAACAACTTTCTGCTTCTTACTACGCCAAGTTACAAGATTTTCACCGACAAAAGTAAAGTATTCTGATGTAGAACGTCTATCAGTTTTATCACCACCCCAATCTGCATCTGTGTGTCCAACAACATTCACTTCATCATCTGTGTATCCAACAACGTCCAATACATCATTCTTTCCAAACAGTAAACCTTTGCCTGGTGCTTTCTTCAAATACTTCAAGATATGAAAGACATCATCCATATGTTCTTCACTAGGAGAATGTATAAACTGACTAACCACACTCACAACATAAGCAATATCAGGTCTAGTATGAGGAAGATAAATTAACCTTCCTACAAGACGCTGATACCTTCTTTTATCAGTAGGAACTTGGTCAGGATGAATGGCGAGTCCATGATTCATCTCAATGGGTGTCTCCATCGGTTTGCAATCCAACATCCTTGTTTAAACAAGCAAATCAAGAGCATACTTCCTCTGTGAGAGTGAAACCCCCTTTTTAGACCTTGCAACTTCAATACCAAGAAAATACTTCAGTTGTTCTAGATTCTTCACTTCAAATTCCTTCGATAAATACTTCTGCAATTCATTTATTTCCTTCGGATCATCCCCTGTAACGATCATGTTATCAACATACACAATTAGAGTTGTAATCTTACCATCCTTGTGTTTGATAAACAAGGTATGGTCAGAATTACTCTGTTTGTACCCAAAAGCTCTCATGGACTTTGTAAATCTTCCAAACCCCCTTGGAGACAGTTTCAGGCCATACAAAGACTTCTTCAGTTTACACACCTTTCCAACATCTTTGGGATGATTCTTCACACCTGGAAGCATATCCATGTATACTTATTTCTCCAAATTCCCATTCAGGAATGCATTCTTCACATCAAGCTGGTGCAAGAGCCAATCTTTATTTGCTACAAGCGAAATTAAAATTCGGATAGTAGTGATCTTCGCCACAGGTGTGAAAGTCTCCTCATAATTAATTCAATAAAGTTGTGTGTATCCCTTGGCAACCAATCTTGCCTTATATATATATATAGTTCCATCTGCATTAAACTTCACGGTAAACACCCAACGGCATCCAACATCCTTCATTCCAATAGGCATATCAACTACCTCCCATGTTACATTCTTTAGAAGGGCTTCCAATTATTCATTCATTGTTTTTTTCCATTTTGGAGGGAGGGTACCAGAATTGGAGGTTTGATGATGAATTCCAATTGACCGGTAAAATTTAGACATGAGTCCATTCACAAATTCTCCACCATTATTAGACTGAAAGACCCTGATAGGTTGTTGATACTGCGTCGCCACCATTTTGTAAAAATCAGTAAACATCCCATATACATCACTTTTGTTTTTCAGTAATGACAAACTGATCGAAATTTCCAGCAATTTTCTCAACGATTACAAACCTTCGGGTCTCGATGAAGAACGTATTTTGAATGCAAGTACTCAACAGCCAAAAGTAGTTGGAGAAGAGGAATGAAAAGGGGGCGGATTGAGATGGAGAAGACTCAGAAGAGGAATGAAGAAAGTTAGGTTTTCTAATTCTTATGTCTAATTTAGTAATTTACTAATAAAAAAAATATTTTTTTATTTATTTCGGTTCGGTTCGGTTCTCTCGGTTCTATAAAAACAAGAACCGAGACCGGACCAATAGCTATATAGTTCGGTTCGGTTTTGGTCCGGTCTTGACCGGTTTTTAGTCAACTCGGTTTTGACTCGGTTTTTTCGGTTCGGTTTTCGGTTTTTCGGTTTTTTATCCCACCCCTACTAACAACTGAAAATAAGTGAGGTTGCAACTTCTTAAGATAACTAAAGGATAGATGACCTAAACGTCGATGCCATAACCACACAAATTCTTTTGCATTCTCAACCCTATTGACCTGATTAGTTTGCCCCAGAAAATTCATCTGTTTATCTCCAATTTCTGTCAAATCCAGATAGTACAGTTTCCCTCTTCTAAAACCATAACCGAGGACCTGTTGAGTCAGAATGTCCTGAAAAACACAAAAAGATGGATAGAATGTCACAATATATGCAAGTGCTAGAATAATTTGACAAACAGACAATAGGTTATAAGTAAGAGATGGAACAACTATGACAGATTCAAGAGTTAGGGTATCAGATAACACAATAGAACCTTCTCCGCTAACCGGAGTTGGAGTACCATCAGAAGTAGAAACAACGTTTTGAGATGAAGCTCTAAGACTTTCCACAAGGCTAGAGTCATTTGTCATATGGTCAGATGCACCTGAATCAATTATCCATGTACTATTCTAAATAACCTTACCATTCATATCTGATTGCGCTACATTAGCCGAAGCAGTATCTGGATGTTCATTCACAACATTAGCAATAGCGGCCTTGCTTATATTCTTTCGTGGCCTCCTTGCGAAGTCCCACCAATCAGGATAGCCAATCACTTCATAACATCTCTCCTGACAATGACCCAGTTCTCCACAAATACTGCACCTTTTATCTGAATAAGGATTTGATTTACGTTTAGGATGGCGTGAAGGACCAAAAAATTTGGGAGGAGTAATTGTCTTGCTATGAACAGTCAAGACAGAGGATTCAGTTGATACAGAGCGCCCATTAGTCTTTTTCTCAGATTGTACCTTGCGAATGTAAGCATAGCTTTGCTCTAAGGAAAATTTAGGTTCCTTGTGAAGGATCTCTCCACGCACCTGATCATACTCCGAATCTAGTCCACTCAAAAACATATGAACACGCAATCTGGACATTGTTGATATTTCATGGACTACAGGTGCAACATTGCTATTCTGGGAGGTCACCCTTTGATCAATCTCCTGGAACATGCCAACCAATTCGTTGTAATAGGTAGGAATAGGTCTCCTATTCTGCTTTGCTTCAGAGTACTTCTTATTCAATTCAAAGATTCGAGTTTCATTAGAGTCATCATAGAAGGTTTTCTCCACAGCCTCCTAAATGTCTTTTGCAGTAGGAAGACGAATATATCAGTTCATAAAAGAAGTCTCCTTGGAATCAATAAGCCAACTTTTCACCTTTTCATTTAATGTTGCCCAAACTTCATATTCTAGAAAATTTATATGTGGTTCAACCTTTGCGCCAGTCAAATAACCAATCTTTCCCTTTGCTCCAATACGCATCCGCATGAGAGGAGCCCATATGGTATAGTTGGACTCATCTAATGAAATAGTTTTTGGAAATGCTGAGTTGTCTTGTGGGGTGTAGTGGTGATGAATGACTTTTGAGGATGATTGATTTTATGGCACAATTGAATTTTTGGTAGGCGAAGAAATGTATTCAGATCTAGCCATTGCAGAAATTTGTTGCAGAAAAAAATAGATTCGACACCTTTTACTAGAACAAGTGTATCTCTCTGGTCAGAACTCCAAATTGCAAACCGTTGATTGGGTTGGAAAGAGGACTTGAAGATATTTTCAACAAGATATAGTATGCCTGCTGGGTCCTAATATACTGCCTTGTAGAAGCCTGCAAAGACGACAAATGTTCAGAAAACAGAATAGGTGAAAAACTGGTATGAGATTTAGGTTTGGAAAAAGGTTTGATATTTGGGTTTGATATTCAAGGATTCAAAAATGGTTTGATTTCAATGGTTGTAGTACGCAGCGGATGCAAGATTCAATAAGTTTCAAGATTCAGGATTTAATAAAAAAAAAGAACACAAAAAAACAAGTTCAAAGGATCGAACATGCTCTGATACCATGTTAAATAAAAGACTTCAATTCAATTTAATTCAGTTTTTCATGTTGATTCATCCCAAAACATGAGTTTATATACAAGTTAGTTTCTTGTCTACCAAGACACACTATTCTAAATACATAATATTCTAAATATACCCTAAATATATTATTTCCTATTTAGAATATATATACAGCTTTCTACAAGCTATTGGTAGATGGATACAAAGACCTTCTCATGATCTACAAAGTTACTCTCAACTTCTCAATCCTATGAATGTATAAGAGCATCTCTAATGCACGGTCTAAATTTAGCATGCCACATAGGTGACACATCAATATTTATAACATTTTCTAAGATTTTGCAACCTTTTAAATTTAGAACTTTTATTTTAAGACTAATGCACATAAACTTTGCAACCTTCTATTGATGTAAAAAGAATAAAACAAATAGGGAATAAAGAGACTATTGATATACTTTCCAAAATATATAATAAAAAAACTATTTTGTTAGAATAAAGAAATCATTTGTTAGAGATAGAAGGTTGTATATTTTGTTCTAAAATGAACAATGCTTATAGCAGATGCATTTATAGCATGAGTTATAACATATGCATTAGAGACAAAATTATACAAAAAACAATTTTTAGACCATGCATTAGAGATGCTCTAAGATCCCAATCCTCTTCTATTTAAAGCCAATGAAGTAATCCAATTTTAGCAATACGACTAAAAGAATTGTAGTAATAGGCAATATCCCAATTGTAAATCAAAAGGCCTAATCCCTTCTAATAGTTAACTAAAGACCCAAGGCGGCAAGGTCTGTAAGTCAAGTGACAGCCCATGTCTGAGACCATCTGCCCAATCCATGATCATATAGCCCTCGTGGAATAATTTGACCTGTCATGTATCATGAACAGCATGTGAGGTCCAAAAGACACCATAAGTACAAAGTTTAAAGAGAGTTGGTCATCATCTTCTTCTTCTTAATTATTTAAAGTACAGTATTTATCAATAACAGAGAGACTGTGAAGTCTAATAATAGGTTGTTAATGTGTTAGTGTCACTTCTACAGTTCTACTACTTAGCCTAAATGATTAATTTCATCCAGCTTGCTTAAATTAGGTGCTATATCATGGATCACCTTGGGCTCACAATCCACATGCAAAATGGTTTAAGGTTGAGGGTCCTTGCAAGTCTTTTCAACACTCTTACCTTTTTGGTTCGGTGATGACGGTGGCCTATTGGGTTTTTCTAATACATAATATCAAGTCTGTTTCTGGGGAAATTAGTTAGCTAAAAGTTTATGGAGGAAAATAACATACACATGCAATGGCTAATTGGCTAGATCATCTGTTTTTTTTTTTTTTAAAATAAAAATTCTGTTTACAATTGGTGGCTTTCATGCCCATATCTCAACTTGGGTTGTTAACAAACTACTAGAGTCATGCTTTGATCACAAAAGCAAGCAAGCTTGAAGATATATAGTGTGCATGTGAACTGTATGAACTTGTTTTTATTTGGAATTTCAATTTGGTACAGTATAAAAGTTTGTCTTTACTACCGTGTTCAGTTTTCAGTTGGGTTAGGTGATATAGTTGTGTGGATGAAGGAGATCATACATCGGCAAAGTTGAGAATGATAATAAAAGATGGCCAACACAACACTTAGTCAGACATTCACTAGTTTGTTTTTTTTTTTTTTTCTTAAGGGTGATTAATATTAATAAAAAGAAAAAAAAATACAAAGAGAAGAAAGAATAAAAAAAATGTAGTACAAGGAAAGATGGTTTATAAGCACCACCTTCCATTACAAAGGTTCAAGTGTGCACCTCCCTAAAATAGGTGAGTGCAGGACTTTCTAAGGAGGTGAGGAAACTTGGTCGTTGGCTCCACCACTTAACCTCCCCTTTGTGAAGCTTAGCCCCAGCTTTTGCACAACTGTCTGCACCAAAATTAACCTCCCTCCATGCACTAGTAATGTTCAGCCATTCAAATTTATCTTTAATGTGTGTCCATCTGCATCGGAGCTTTCAATGAACTTTATCCTTAATAAGTGCTTGCACCACTGAAGTGGAGTCACTCTCTACTCAAACTTGCAGCCAGCCCTGCTCTAATGCCTTTTCATACATACACTAGTTTCCTTATCTATTTGAACCCAACATGTTTACCCTACAACAAAACCCACCTCTCAACACAAGTTGCTGTCTTTCTCCATCATCCATTGCAACCCAAAATTAAAATAACTGTCATACGTACACTTTGGTAAGGATGTACAATATCATTCATGCAAAGAAATTTATTAGCACATCTTGTTCATCGTTCTTTTTCATCCAAGTTGAGATATTTTTCTTATTTTTTTTTCCAAACATTAGTTTACTTTCTTATTCTTGGTTGAATATAAGCAAGATCCTTAGATCTTTCGTGATGAAGTGCTCTTTTAAGTTTGTTAGTACTTCACATCTATATTTATACTTTACATTAAAGTTGGACATGTCTTTAAGAAAAAATCGATCTCTTCAAATTAAAGAAGATTTGATGCTAGCTCAAGGAAGATAATTTAACAAAAATTTAAACTAAAAGGGTTACTAATATAATTTTATATGTAATACTAGTTTAAATAGCTATATGTTTGGCTCATGAATTTAATGCAATATATGTATTAAATTTAATGACCGTGCTACACATCATGGTAGGAGAATTTTGCTTATTAGAAAAAAAATTGTGAGTATAAACAGTCGTTTTAATGGTTCAAAACTAAACATTTATATATATATAAGTGCAAAGGAAAGCACTATCTTTTTTTAGTTTATTCTATTGATTACCAATAGTTGTAAAATTCAAAATACTTGAATTGGTGCCTAACATTACCAATCCCATGGGGTATACTCCCTCCATCCCCTTTTTATAGGTTGATTGGTGTTTTTCACGTATATTAAGAAAGTGGTAGAAAATGGTTTACTTGCATTTAATTACAATGTTATTTTCAAAAATATCCTTTTTCTTTTTGTTGTGTATATTTAATGCTATTAGCTGTATTTAAAGAAATTTTCACAACTAATAAGGGGTAAATTTGTCACTTGCTTTATTAACTGTTTTGAAGTGTGTGAAATGGACTATACAGTGGGACAAATAAATTGGGCAAATAAGCCTATACAAACGGGACGAAGGGAGTATGTTTTTCTTAACTTGGCTTTTCACAGTTGAAATTAATTTTTATTTTCTTTCTATAAATCATATATTTTATTGATCAGCTGATGATACACGAAAAATACTTTGAAGGAACCTACTTCCATCCAAGAATTGATAGAACTTTCTTAAGTGTTTGACATGTGTCCATTCATTAAATGAGTTTTCTGGGATAGAAAAAACACATTAAATGAGTTGTTTTCAACTAGTTCAATTTAATAAATAAATTCCTAAACAAATTTGTGAAACCCAATGCTCTTTTTTCCCTCCAAAATGCTCATCTATAATTTTTTTTTCTCTCTAAAAGCATATATAGTTTCTTTTGAAAATTTTATACTCCTCTTTCATCTTAAACTCCTCTTTTTTAATTTTTGATTTTCAAATTTTAAGGAATCAAGATGAATGAAATACTATTAACTTGATAAATAAAAAATAAAAAAAAATAAAAAAAAATAAAACTATTAAACATATTTTATTTTTTATTTTTATAATTTAAAAAATTCAAGAAGCTAAATTTTGAGTGTTGGATTGATTATTGTTCAAAGGATTTACTAGTGTTTTTTTTACTGGATCACTAATTTTGAAAATTTGATTGAGGAAAGTGTATTAATTTGAAAATAAGATCAGAGGATTAGAGGGTTTACTTTATTCATTTTTATTTTCTTTTGTCTCAAATATGTGGGTCATACATCAGTTATTTAATAATTTTTGTATATTAAATATGTGGGTCATGTAGTAATTATTAAAAGTCCAAGAGAAAAGAATATGTGGTGAAAAAAAGGGTTCTATCAAACTGTTGATGGAGGTGGGTTCCTTCAACGTAATGCTCACAATACACTTAACTTAGTTAATTTTAGTTTTAGTTTAGTTTAGTTTTTTTTTTTTAATTATTATTATTTCTTATAAATATCAATCTATTATAACATTAAAGGAAGAAAGAGTACATCCTGATCAACATAAACACCTAAGTTTATCGTCAGGTGAGGAAATAAAATATAGAAATACAGACTCCCTCGATTGAACACTACTCACGTAGCAATTGATTCTATTCGAAAATCAAGTTCTCAAACGGATAACCTTTGTTGTACAAAGGACTCCCCATTACCATGATGTTATTACTGATAAAATAATGTTATCAAAGACAACTATAGTAAGAACAATATGTTACCCGCTTAAATCTTTTCAAAATTTAATACAAGACTAATTAATAACAAGATGTTATCAAAGACAAGTATAGTGATAACTTGTTGAAATTCCAGTAGGGTTAACAACACCCAGAAGTTGTAATTTTTTATTTGTCTCACACGTGTCTATAAAATTAAGTGGATAACTTGTTCAAATCCCATTATGGATAACAACACCTATACGTGGTAGTGTTTTAGTTGTTTCATATGTGTCTATAAAATTAGTTGGGTAACTTGTTCAAATCCCATTAGAGAAATCCCAATAGGAGGGCAGTTTGGTGCCTCCACATCAGCCAAACCACCTTTAAATTCACCTTCTTCCTATGGTAGTCAAAACGCCTAGCAAAGTTGAGCCAATGGGAAATTTCTGGATGTCAGTATATGGAATTAAAAGAAGGTATAAGTCAGACGAAATTGTGTGTTCCGATAAAATTTACTAAATGTATAAGACGAAACTGTGTGTTCGACCCGGTTAAATTTATTAGAAGTATAAGACAAAATGTTAGGTTCCAGACATGAGTTTGACGAAAACTTAAATTCCGTTTTAAAAACAACATATCTATCGACTAGGATGGAACATTAAGTTCCAGTTTATAAGACAAAACTTCTTCTTTCCGAAAAAGGTCATAAGATGAAACTTATAGTTCAAAAAAGTTTCCAGAAATGGAAGATTGTGTTTCGTCTTATGTAACTCACATGTTATTTTTTATGGAATTTTTGGTAAGCGGGGTTGAGGGGCCTCTACCCCTTTAAATTACGTGTGGAAACTTATATCAACAATCAACTGTTGACGTCGAACCCACAACCTCTCTACTTTGTGAGAGGCCGGTGCTACCATTGAGCCACAAACTCATTCGCTTTCGATGGAACTTTCTTCCCCTCTGAAATCACATTGGAGCTTCTACTGCGCATTGAATAGTTTACCCACCTCCCACTTGACAGATGTTTTTTTTTGTTTGAGGGCATTTTGTACTACTACCCTTCGCAAATGCCCTCCCATTGGGATTGCTCTTAGGGTTAACATCACCCATACGTGTAGTTTTTTTTTTTGTTTTTTTTTTTACAATAAATAAAAGACTGGTACATGATGTCATCAAAGACAATGACAATATGATGTAATCAACTTTAAGTTTTTTACAAATAAAATACAAGACTGATAACATGATGTTATCACTGATAATATGAGTAAAATACAAGACTGATAACTTGATGTTATCAAAGACAAATAAAGTGATAACATCATATTATCTGCTTTAAGGTTTTTTGCAAATAAAAGACAAGACTGATAATATGATGTTATCAAAGACAACAACAATGATAATTTGTTCAAATCCCACTAGGGTTAACAACACCCATACGTTGTAATGTTTTATTTGTCCAATACAACTCTATAATATAAAATTAAGTGGGTAGCTTGTTCAATCCCACTAGGGTTAACAACACCCATACGTGGTAATGTTTTATTTGTCCCATACGTGTCTACAAAATTAGTTGAGTAACTTACTCAAATTCCATTAGGGTTAACAACACCCATACGTGGTAGTATTGTTTTTTACTAATAAAATAAAAGACTGATAACATGACGTAATTAAACACAATTACAATGATAACATCATGTTATCAGGGTTTTAGTTTTTTACAAATAAAATAGAAGATTGATAACATCATGTTATCAAGGACAACTACATGGATAACATGATATTATCTGCTTTTAGTTATTTACAAATAAAATATAAACTGATAACTGATGTTATCAAACACAATTATAATGATAACATCATCTTATCAGCTTTAACAAATAAAAGACAAAACTGATAACATAATGTTATCAAAAATATATATAATGATAGCATCATGTTATCAATTTTTTTTTTTTAAAAAAAATTTATAAATAAAAGACAAGGCTGATAACTTGATGTTATCAAGGACACTACAGTGATAACCTTGTTCAAACCCTACTAGGGATAACATCACCTATATGTGGTAGTGTTTTATTTCTCCGATACGTGTCTATAAAATTGGTTATGTAGCTTGTTCAAATCATTTTAGGGTTAACAAAACCCATACGTGGTAGTGTTTTATTTGTCCCATATATAAAATGATGTTATCAGCTTTAAGTTTCTTAGAAATAAAAAAGAAGACTGATAACATGATATTATCAAAGACAACTACAGTGATAACATGATGTTATCAGCTTTAAGTTTCTTACAAATAAAAAAATATACTGATAACATGATGTTATCAAAGATAAATAAAACTGATAACATCATGTTATTACCCTTAAGTTTTTTTACAAATAACATGATGAATGATAACATCATGTTATCAAAGACTACTATAGTGATAACATCATGTTATTACATTAGAATTTTTTACAAATTAAATCCAACACTGCTAATATTATGTTATCAAAGACTACTACAATGATAACATCATGTTATCTGATAAGTCCTCAAAAGTGTATATTTATCCCCCGAATAACACCTTGTTTGCATAGCACTTAGCTTATATTATTGTGTTATATCTATTGATTAGTGTTTTCTTGTCATTTGTGTAGGTTTCATGAGCCAAAATGTGAATATTGTGTTAAAGCCCGCCAAAAACCAAGAACAACCATTAAAAGAGTGTTATTTGCATAAAGAAGAAGAATTGTTATTTGTACCCGTAGAGTTATTGAGGGTACTCTGTGGACTGACCCTATGGGCTTGACTTTATGTCCAAGATGGGTGGTCCAAATCCCAGCTCAATCCAAGTTATAATGAAGCCCACAAGTCAAACGATCCATTGAAGACGTTTACTTGAAGTCCAATCTTAAAAAGACTCTATATGATGATCCAGAACTCTAATTTGGGCCCATGAGCTGTCTATCTGAAAATCTTAGTCCAGGCTACAACTTAGGCCCAAGAGAATTAGGTTTTCATGAGGGTTTACTACTTCTAGAAGACCTACAACAACCACCACAAATTTGACCTAACTTGGAGAACAAGTATACTTTGTGAGCTAAATTATCAAGGATGAGTAGCTAAATTCCCTTTAGGGGGAATAGTTGAAGCACTCTAGATAATGCAAAAGCACCATGTTTATTCTTCATGTTCATTGTGATTCAAAGTTCTTAATGCTTATTTGTTTCTATTCGCGACATGAAGTAAGCATGATTATTTATGTGTTATTGTTATCCATGTTGATTAAATACTATTGTTAGTATAGGGAGACCTAGCTATAATAGTTGTATTAGATTAATTAGAGATATGTTATGGAATAGCTGAGAGGTGACTGTCATATATCTAAAATTAATCTCTTTTATTGGACCCCTTTTGTATAAAATTGAATAGCTGATAGGTGAGGGTTTGATTATGAATTAATATGTTGAATTAATTGAATTGAATTGTTGAGAGGTGGCGGTTTAATTAATCAAGTATATTCAATATCATATATAAAGATTTCGTTATAGATTGAACATGAATAAATGGCATGTATGTTTGCATTGTTTAGTTTGTGAATACCAACTCTTCCCCCTATTCATCATAAGATCTTCCTTCCATCTTCTATTACATTAGTTTAATTATTAATTATTTATTTATTGCCTATAGGAAGTAGAATCAATATCAATCTTATTCATTGGTTCATGCGGTGTTCTTAAGTTATTGTTTTCTATTGTGTTTGAGCTAAAAATTCTCCCTTCGAGGTGGGTACGACCCATGCTTATTACTTGTTCTACATTGATAATCGATATTTACAGGCATAAGAAGAAAAAATAAACATACAAATTTATCTTTTGGTTAGAAGGTAGAAAAAAACTTTCATGAAAATGGCGACGTTGCTGCTTTAAGGAATGAAGTTCATTCAAACACAAGCGAGAATAGTAGTTTCAGAACATCATCCCACTTCTATCCCTTCCACCCTTCTATTTCTATTTATTTCAATATTTTTTTTAAATTCCTTTGTTAATTTGTCCTCTTACTGATCTCACATCGAAGGCGGATCGAAAAAAGCTCAAAGAACGAAGTCAATATATCAATTTGAAAAAAAGTCGCGCGAATAGGAAAATTGCTAAAAATTTACTGGTGCTTATTGTACTTGATCTCGAGTCGAGATCAACTCAGCCCACTTGGATCATGAGTCTAGATCAGGTGGATCTCGAGTCGAGTGTGTTACAGGCCAAACCTATCTCGACTCGAGTTTGGACCTGATTTAACAACCTGTTGTGGGGCCCATAAAAGTTAATCTATAGTATTTTATTTATTTATTTTCTGTTGTTTGAGTGATTGTGAGGCTAAACTCAATAGTTTAATTTTTCCAGTATTTTTAGAGACTTGTAAGATAATTAAATTTTCGATCCAAGAAGGGATCGCGGTTGTAATATTTTTAAAATAGGTGTTGCTAGGATTTATTTATTCGCGGCGGATAGTAGAGCAAGGTTGTGGAGCAAGCCTTGAGTCTACTAAGGAACGACTCCTAAGGATGATTGAAACCCAAAGAGCGGTTTCCCCTTAGTCGACTACAACTCGTATTTTCCCCACTTTTGTGCACTTGTTTGACACTTTTTTTTTTCTAGCACAAAGTGGGAGGTAAGCATACTCCTAACCCTCCTTGAATCCCCCGCAAGAGGAGTTTCTGTAATGATTAGCATGACCTTGGATGTTGCTTGCTTTTAATTCAATTTTTACTTTTTACTTAAACCGGGACTGACGGCGGACCTGGCCTACGGAAAGTGAAACTTAATATCAATTGATTTTAATATCCTAAGCTTAAAATTGAATCAACTAAAGCCATGCTATCACGATGTTCATTTGAGGCCTTGAGAAGATATTTCAACTAGTACCGCGTGAACTATTATTTGATTGGAGCACAAGCTAGGAATTGGGTCTGGTACCCCTACAGATTACGTCTGTAGAATTACTGTGGTTATTTAATTAAGAAACGTCGCTTATGCACGAAAAACCTCTCACACTGGTTATTCGCTACTTGACTCACAAAATATAAGGAGACTTCATAACGAAAACTTGGGAAGAACTCGTTGACTTGGGTGGATACAAAATCGAGTCAGTTTTGAGCCCTTGCTAGATGTTTTTGAATGGTTAGGGCTTCTATGGCATATGTAATATGGATCATGTATGCGTCTTAGATCTGGTAAAATCTGCATGTCGGATCCCCTTCAAGTCTACACAAGGCGCACAATCACGGACCACACTCCTTTTGAGAAAGAGTTCAACGGCAACCTCCATCCTCTAAGAACGAGTTCAACGACTCAAGCTCACTTACTGAAGAAAGTCTTGCACCTATGGCTCATGAGGCTACCCTTTGGGATTACTTTTCATCCTCGTCCACTGTGCCACCTACCTGCATAGTCTTGCCCGAGACAACTGTAGATAGCTATGACATTCACCCTCAGATTGTGGACATGTTGCCTAAGTTCCATGGACTTCCACGAGAAGATCCATGTCAACACCCGAACAAGTTTCTGATTTAATACTTTCAAGGAGAAACATTTGTCTGATAAAGAAGTTAGGCTGAGGTTGTTCCCTTTTCTTTTTCTCGAAGATCGTGCATCTCATTGGTTACACAACCTTTATTCCAATTCTATTCAAACTTGGGCTCAATTAAGCAAAAAGTTTTTAAACAAATATTTTCCTATCACTAAAACTAATGAGCTTGTTGATGCCATCAGAAATATCCGGCAAAAGGAGGGTGAGGTTTTCTTTGATGTATGGGAGAGGTTTCAAGACCTGTTTGTTCGGTGTCCACACCACAAAGTTGATGATACGGAAAAAGTCAGGATCATGTATAGAGGCCTTAACTATGAAACTAGAAACCTTGTTAAAAGCATAAACGGTGGTGGTTTTGTTGATTTATCAACCGCCAGGGCTACGGAATTATTTGAAAAACTAGCAGACAATGGCCAACAATGGGATTCGCTAAGACCATCCCCGAGAAACACTACCACGAACACACACGAAAAAGCTAGAGGCATGTATGAGGTCAAATGACCTGACCCCAAGCTTAAAACGTTTCTCCAAGGTTTAGTCAAAAAGGTATAAGCACTTGAGGTGTCCTTAAACCCTACATCACCGGTCATGAGTGCCTCCACTTTCCAATGTGATGTTTGTCAAGACTCATCCCATATTGCCGAAGTTTGCTTTCTCCTTTACACTTCACCAGAAAGTGTGGAAGCCAGTGCGTTCAACTACGCCGGGAAAACAAACTCCACCAAGGACAATGTTATGTATCAATACATCGACCGTTTAAATCTGTCTTACACGAAGAACAATGCTTACACGGTTCCACCAAGATTTCACAAGTCTTATGGGCAACGTAGCAATGCGTCCTATGTTGGAAACACTGACAATAGAAATATGGTGACGGTCCCCGCTTATACAAACAATGTTCATCCGATGAGTAATTCCAGCGACCCAGTTTCAACACACCAACTTGCCCCTCAGAAGTCCTCTCTTGAGGATGTTCTTGCCCATTTCATGCAACAAATGCAAGTGTCCATTGAGATGAACGCTCAAGCTATACAACGGGTAGAACAAAAACTGGACGAGAAGGGTCGATTTCTGGGACAACCAATCCCGAATCCCAAGGGCAAGGAAGTTGTCTTGGTGACGGATACTCCGTCTACATCTACACTGCTTGTAGAAGTCAAAATGGTCGAGCCCGAGTCCTACCATTTTGATTCCGGTTACCACGACACCTATAACACCACTTAAATGTCCGGCTAATGAGGCTAACACATCTAACCCAAGGAAACATACCCGTGAGATTGTGGAACCTCCACAGACTTACAACCCACCCGTGCCTTACCCTTAGAGACTCACAAGGCCTCTAAAGGAGGTACTTGACGTGTTCAAACATATAAACATACATTTCCCCACGACTATTAAAAATATATTTTCCTACGCTAAGGTCTTGAACGACTTGTGCACCGCAAAAGGAAAACAAATGTGCCCAAAAACGCGTTTGTTGCGGAAGAATTCTCTGCACTTGTCCAACACAACGGTGTGGTGAAATACAAGGACCCTGGAAAACCAACCATACCCTGCAAGCTTGGTGAAAAGTTCATGGGTAAAGCTTCCTTAGACCTGGAAGCAAGTGTCAATCTCTTGCCTTACTCCCTATACATCAGTCTAGGTCTAAACGACATGAA
This sequence comes from Aquilegia eximia, assembly GCA_023053565.1. Taxonomy (NCBI): domain Eukaryota; kingdom Viridiplantae; phylum Streptophyta; class Magnoliopsida; order Ranunculales; family Ranunculaceae; genus Aquilegia; species Aquilegia eximia. Next base: position 9,619,202 of record JALIGU010000010.1, read on the forward strand.
ACCCACGAACATGTCTTTACAACTGGTCGACAGATCGTTGAAAGTACCTAGAGGAATAGTTGAGGATCTCTTAGTCAAAGTGTCCAACTTTTACTATCCTGTTGATTTTGTGGTGTTGGACACTGAACCTACTGCCGATGACTCGGTTCCCATCATCCTTGCCGTCCGTTTTTGGCCACCTCTAATGCTCTCATAAACTGCCGGAATGGTTCGATAGTTCTCACTTTTGGCTCTATGGCCGTTGAAATGAATATCTTTAATCTTTCCTTATCCAAAGATTACCTTATGAGATGGTGCATAGTTGTTACCCTGAAGATCCGGTTGTTTATTGCCTTGCTATGCATAATGTTGACTTTGACATCGACCAATCTACTACCCAAACCAACGCTCTTCTTGATTCTTTGCCTATCTTTGACCCTAAAGACCCTGAGGCCCTTGATTCGAGCTGAAATATGCCCATCTTTATTCGGATGGTAGTCATCCTGTTATCATTTCTTCATCTCTTACTACCGAACAGGAGAGTCAGCCTTTAAAAGTCATTTAGGAGCATTGTTCTGCTATTGCCTAGTCTATCCACGACATTAAAAGCATTAGCCCTTCTGTTTGTTCTCACCATATTCATCTTGAGGATGATGCTAAAACTTCTTGTGAACCTCATAGACGTCTCAATCCTGCTATGAAGAAGTTGTTCGAGCTGAAATTCTTAAACTCTTAGATGCAAGTGTGATTTACCCTATTTCCGATAGTCCCTGGGTGAGTCCTATTCATGTGGTTCCTAAGAAGGTCGGTATGACTGTAGTTACCAATGATCAACACGAACAAGTCACCAGTAGAGTTCCAACCAAGTGGCGTATTTGTATCATCTATAGAAAGCTTAATACAGTCACCCGAAAGAACCACTTTCCTCTTCCCTTCATAGACCAGATGTTGGAACGCCTGGCTAGTTATTCCTTTTATCATTTCTTAGATGGTTATTCTGATTACAACCAGATTCCTATCGCGCCTGAAGATCAAGAGAAAACGACGTTCACTTGTCCCTTCGGCACTTTCGCCTATGCTCGTATGCCTTTCGATCTGTGTAATATCTCTGCTACTATACCTTCCAGAGGTGCATGTTACACATCTTTAGTAATATGGTTGAACGATTATGGAGGTGTTTATGGACGACTTCTCCATATATGGTTCATCTTTTGAGAAGTGTCTTAGTCATCTTTCCTTGGTTTTTCATCGTTGCATTGAGAAATATTTGGTGCTTAATTTGGAAAAGTGGCAGTTCATGGTTAGAAGAGGAATAGTTTTGGGTCATGTAGTCTCCCCTGAGGGTATCCAGGTTGATAAAGTTAAAGTAGATCTTGTTTCATCCTTGCCTATTCCTAAGTCTATTAGGGATATTCGAGCCTTTCGGGGCCATGCAGGATTCTATCTATCCTTTATCTAAGACTTTTCAAAGAAAACTCGCCCCTTAACCAATTTATTGCTTAAGGATGCACCTTTTGATTTCATAAAAGAATGCAAGACTGCCTTTGAAAATTTTAAGACCGCCCTCACAACTCCACCCATCATTAGGCCACCTGATTGGAGTAAACCCTTTGAACTGATGTGCGATAGTCAGACTATGCTGTCAGGGCTGTTTTTTAGGTCAATGTCTAGATCGTAAGCCCTGTAAGGTGTATGGAGCAAATAGTCCCACATCCGAGGCATAGCAGATCTTTAAAGGGTTTATACGTAATGGTTTAGTATCCACTATTGTCGAGGCCTTTTGGGTAAGTGAAACCCATAGGGAAAAACCCCACACCTTGGATATGGCCTTGAGCCTAGTGGTGACTAAGGTGGGGACAATATCGACGGGATGGTGGACCATGGGCCCAACAAATGGTAACAGAGCCCACGGTTGATTGGGCGGGCTTAGGCCGGGATTTGGTCTAAGGTGGAGATTGTTAGGTGTGTGGACCAAATAGTCCCACATTCGAGCCATAGCAGATCTCTAAGGGGTTTATAAGTAATGGTCTAGTATCCACTATTGTCGAGGCTTTTTGGGTAAGTGAAACCCATAGGGAAAAACCCCACACTATGGATATGGCCTTGGCCCATGTCATATATTATGCTAGCAAAACTCTTAATGATGTTCAACAAAATTACACTACGACTGAGAAAAAATTGTTAGCCATAGTATATGCTCTTGATAAGTTTCATTCCTACCTTTTAGGTTCCCGTACTGTCATCTTCATGGATCATGTTGCTCTTAGGTTCCTCCTCTCTAAGAAAGAAAGAAACTCAACAATGCCTTATTCATTGGATTATGTTGCTTCAAGAATTTGACATTGAATTAAAGATTAAAAAGGGACCGAAAATGTAGTAGCTGACCACTTGTCTAGACTCGACCGTCCTGAGGATTCTAGTGTCATTTCTGAGAAATTTCCTACTGAGCTTCTTTTTGCCATAACGAATGCTCCATGGTTCGCAGATATAGTTAACTACTTGGCTAGCAACAAGATTCCAAATGATTGGAACAAGAAAGACAGATCCAAATTTCTTACTAATGCCAAGTATTATTTCTGGGATGACCCTTATCTTTTTAAGTAATGTCCTGACCAGGTTATTCGTCGTTGCATTCCCAACTGGGAGCAACAAGAGGTAAGTTCTGCCATGAGCATGCTTGTGGTGAACACTTTAGTGCCAAAAAGACAGCTGCTAAAGTATTACAGTGTGGTTTTTATTGATCAACTCTCTTTACGCTCACGCCTCACATGCATTGTACAGTCTGCACTCGTTGTCAACAACTAGGAAAAATCACTAGGCGACATATGATGCCCTTACAACCAATCATTCTTATAGAAGTCTTTGATGTATGGGGTATTGATTTCATGGGTCTTTTTCCTGGTTGTCATGGTTTTTTGTACATTCTGGTCGCAGTAGACTATGTTTCAAAATGGATCGAGGCCATTCCCACAAGGCACAACGACCAAGAAACTGTAGTAAGTTTTATCAAAGAGTATATTTTTACCCGATTTGGCGCTCCTTATGCGATATCAGTGAGGGGGGGGGGGGGGGGAGCCATTTTTGCAATAAAACTTTTCAAAAACTTGTCCAAAAGTATGGAGTAACTCACAAAGTGGCCCTTGCTTATCATCGACAAACCAATGGCCAAACTGAGATTTCCAATAGAGAGATTAAAAACATTTTGCAGAAAACAGTTGACCCTGATAAGGTTGATTGGTCTCTTCGAGTGTGTGATGCGCTATGGGCTTATCATACTGCTTTTAAAACTCCCATTGGCATGTCTCCCTTTCATCTTGTATTTGGAAAACCCTGTCACCTACCTGTCAAGCTTGAGCACCGAGCCTTCTGGGGAATGAAAAAGCTCAACTATAATCTCGATCAGGCGGGTAAGAGGAGAACACTCCAGCTTTCTGAGCTTGAGGACATTCAGAATGAGGCTTATAATCTTACCAAGTCCTATAAAGCTAACATGAAAAAACTACATGATCGTCAGATCTTACGAAGAAATTTTCAAATTGGAGACAAAGTTTTACTTTGTAACTCTCGTTTGCATTTATTTTCTGGTAAACTACAGTCTCGTTGGTCAGGTCCCTTTATTGTGTCTGCAATAACTCGTTATGGTGCTATTACATGTGTTAACCCTGCAGACGGTTCTGATTTTTAAGTCAATGGTCAACGTGTCTTAAGCATTTCTACGAATTAAAGTCCCCTGAAGTTGAAGAAACTTTCTTAAAGGACCCTACCTATTTAAACTGACCCTTGACTTGCTGGTATCTTGACCCTCTCTTGCTCTTTTTTTGTTGTCTTTTTTGAGAGGTGTGGTTGAAAGTGTTGGGACTGTTAGTCTACGAACTCAAGGCTGAGTATAATTCATCCAGTGCACGTTTTTCTCTTGGGCGTCACCACCAAACTACCCTATTTCCCGCTCTATTTGGGGGTGGGGGAGTGAATTCCCATCTTCTTTTTAAATCTCGAGTATCTGACTTTAAAAGACTCTTTGTTGTATCTTAGACATCAAGATCTCGCGCATTCCACTCTAGCGTTTTATCTCTCCTATATCCTTGTTTTTTAGTAGCGTTTATCTAGGGAGTGAGTTTCATGTTTGTCCTCCTGTCTTGCTGAAGACGTTAAACGTAACGCTCCTGGGAGGCAGCCATGTTTATCCTCTAAGCCTGATCGTGTTTTATTTCTTCTTTTTGTTGTCGGGTTTAGTGGCTTTTTGGCTGATAAACTGTCCTTTTCGATTCTGTGCTCAAGTTTTGTTTGGGGGTGGGCGTGGGCCAGCCACTCTTTGTTGTGGTTCGATTGGTTAAATAATTATTGCAGGTACAAATTTGAATTTATTTCAATTTTTGGGATTTAAAATAATTATTTTCTTGATTTTTGGAATTAATTTGACATCTTAATGACATTTATATTCGCGAGAATATAATTTACCATTATCACAAAATTTTTAAAATTTATTTTGAATTATTTTGTGTCGTTACGTATCCCAGGGGTAAAACCATCATTTCCACTAATTCCAGTAGTAGGGGGTTACGTAACGGGTTAGTGGCTGCCTATATATACCTCGTGCTATAGTGGACAAGTCACAAGTCATTTTATTTTTCCTCGGTCTAACCAAGTCAATCGAGTCAACATGAGTCTTCTTCCCCATCAGAACTCGACTCGAGTTTCAGTCAGTTCATCTTGAACTCGACTCGAGTTTCGAGACATGTTATTTTTTCTCTCATTTTTTCTTGTCTAATTTCAAAAATTCTTGTTGTTATGTGTTTTCCTCTTGATTCTCTTCATTTCTATATCTTTAATTTTCGAAATCATACCTCCTAGAAGGAGATCTAAAGTCGTTGTCCATGAACGCAATTATTCTCGTCTCTTCGATGAATCGCTTTGGACATGGTTTTGTGGAGAGGATTTATGTCAGAGGTTGGGATACACTCCTGGGCGTAGAGTATGAACCATTTGATGCTCAATTGGTTCGTCGATTCTACGATTCCATGGAGTCGACCGATGATGTAACACCCATGAGTTGGTGTTAGTCCCACATTGCCAAGGAAGTGGTTGTATTGGTAGTATATAGAGCTTAACCATACTCTAACTAATGTCAAGGCCTTTTGGGGTAAACCACATGGGTGGGCCCTGATAAAAAACCCTCTACTGCTGGATATCCGCAGTGACTAAAGGGGGACAATATTAACATTAGCGAGTGGTATGGTGCTCGACGCACCGGGATGAGCGAGGACGAAATCCCGGGGTGTTACAGGTGGTATCAGAGCCGACGACGGGTCGCCTGTTGCAGGTGGGAAGTACGTTGGAAAGGCCCAGAGAGCGCCAGGTACTTGTCTCATTTGGCAGGGAACGTCAGAGATTTTGGGACTGTACTGAGTGTACTGCAGAGCTGAGGACTGCTCTATTTCTAAGGTGGTGAGATTGTAACACCCATGAGTTGGTGTTAGTCCCACATTGCCAAGGAAGTGGTTGTATTGGTAGTATATAGAGCTTAACCATACTCTAACTAATGTCAAGGCCTTTTGGGGTAAACCACATGGGTGGGCCCTGATCCAAAACCCTCTACTGCTGGATATCCGCAGTGACTAAAGAGGGACAATATTGACATTAGCGAGTGGTATGGTGCTCGACGCACCGGGATGAGCGAGGACGAAATCCCGGGGCGTTATAGATGAGGGCATTATCATAAATTGGGACAGGGGTCATCAGTTTCCACTCTCGCTCGAGACCATCTCTGCGGTCACGGGCCTCGACCCCAATGAAGCTCCCATTAAGCAGGAGGCTGCACTGGTCACTCCCGAGATCATCGAGACTGTTCTGGTCGATGAATGGGTAGTGCACCGGTATAGCAGCCACATCTCCATTGGTTCACTCTGAGTCTACCAAGGCTTGGTGGCTCACTGGCTGACCACCAATGTCCTTGGGACGACCAGGACGAGCGAGCCGTTTTTGGAGGGCATCCATATCCTGCGTCTTCTCCAGGAAGATCTTCAAAGTTACTGTATGGTCCGGCGCCTGTTCCAGACCATCACCAGCGCTTGTACCACTTCTGCACCTCTTCCTAGCCTGCTGATGAGTATTCTGCGCCACTGGGAGGCGCCTCAGAATCTTTCTGCTGCCCTTTCTTTGGATTCAGTTGTCCATCTCGAGGTCCACAACCCCGTGTTGTCTGCCTGTTGCTAGCAGTTGTGGGACCCATGAGAGGAGGCACAAGTTCACTACAGGCCCGACAATCAGTGGGCATTGGATCAGGTTCGTAACAACGAGGAACAGTTCCATATCTTTTGGAGGGGTATAGGAGAGATTTTGGACGCAGTTGAGGACGTCCAGCGTCGTTTGGACAAAGGTCAGGGGCAGCCTCGTCGTCGACGTGGTTGAGATAGTCTCAGCCATTGTTGTTTTTATTTACTTGTATTTGTTTTTATTTTGTTTTTAGTCTTTTGCTCTCAAATGTAATCAATTTCATTCCATGTACTTGATTATAAAAATTTTATGAAATTGATGAAATTTTAATTTCCAAACTTGTTTTCTTTTTCTGGAATTTTCAGTCATTTATGGACTTTATTGCAAAAATCTGGACTTGTTGAGTTATTTTTAAAATTTTTTTGTCCCAAAGACCTAAGTCCAAATATTTTTAAGAAAAAGGATTTGAGTTTTGATTTCTGAAAACCCTAGAAGATATTGGCAATATTTTGAGTTATAAATTGATTTAAACTCTTTTATTTTGCCTATAAATACCAAAACCAAGCAAGGAGTCCATCACTTTAATTTTTTTTTCTCGAAACTGCTCAATCTCGAGTCGATTTCTTGTAAGGCTTTTCCGATCTCGAGTCGAGTTCGAGTTTGCCAAGATTTTCTGCCTTGGTTTATGTGCTGGTTTTCTCGATTTTCGTGTTAATTTTTGGTGTTTTCTTCCTCCTTTTTCAATGGCCGACGTCCAGAATAAGTTGTGGGTGCCAAGTGTTATGAATATTATTCCTTGGATGGATTTTTCTGGTATTATGAATAATGGTCTTTATGGAGCCTCTTTTTGGGATGAAATTTTTATTAAGGGTTAGGGAAGTTTTCTATATGATCCCACTGCTGATTACTCACCTTCTATGGTAAGAGACTTCTACCTCAAGTTACCATTTGTTGTTACTCTTCCCTTTGATGGTTTCCAGGTTTACATGCATGAATCCGTGGTCATTTTTAATGTTATTGCCATCTCCCTTATTTTTGGTAACCCGACCTCTTCAGTCCTGTAACACCCTATTGGCAATACCGCAACGACAATGATATTGATGTCATAGAGAATTTCCTTGACAATTTTGGACCTTGCACCTTTTTCCTGTACCCAACTCAGTTACCTGTTACACCCACTATCTCTCTTCCTGTTAATGTTGCTACTACTGCTTTATGGGTTATGAGGAATTTGTTGGGTTATGAGAAGTTGGAGTATGCTGATGAGTCTGCTATGCATGCGGTGTAAGGTACAGTCCAGGGTTATAATGCACTTGACATCTCTACTATAATTCTAGATGGTACCCGTAATAGAGGCAGGATAAGTTGTTGTTCCCTGCTACTATTTGTAAGATTATCCTTTTCAGCTTTCCTGAGTGGCGGGCCAAGTATAATGATTGGATCGGCCTACCATCTATGAGAAGTTGGACTATGCTTTATGTGTTATGAGGAATTTGTTGGGTTATGAGAAGTTGGAGTATGTTGATAAGTCTGCTATGCATGCGGTGTATGGTACAGTTCAAGGTTATAATGCACTTGACATCTCTACTACAATTCTAGATGGTATCCATAATGTGTTCATTATGATGCAGGATAAGCTGTTGTTCCCTGTTACTATTTGTAAGATTATCCTTTTCAGCTTTCCTGAGTAGCAAGCCAAGTATGATGATTGGACCCACCTACCATCTATTCTATGGATCTAACTCATCGGTACATGGTTTTTGTGAGAAGAAAATACGAGGTCGAGGGGTAACACGGTTCAAGAAGCACTTAGTTGGAGTTGGGAATGATGTTAGAAGTTGGACAAAAGTACTTCCTGATGTCAGATTACGTATTCAAGTTAATTTACAGGAACTTGTTACACGACGAATTGTTTCTGGGCACACAGGAGGAGGAAGACCATGACGACTAGTTCATGAGGTGGTACGACAGGAGTAGGAGGTGGGACAACGAGAGCCCGTGACTAGTGGTGCTTCTTCACACCAGACCGAGATTCAGGACGAGGACGAGGAGACTAGAGCGCAGTGAGACTTGGAGGAAGCATTGAGGTATTCAACACATAACCCTGATTACTTAGAGCAACGAGACTAGGAGATGGCTATTGAAGCATCACGTAGGGATCATCTTTCTTCATCTACCAAGGGAGCATTATCTAGTCGAGCGCAACGAGACTTCACTGATTATGATAGTGATCTTAGGTTTTAGCTAGATTGTTTTATCTTAGTAGGATTGTACATTTTATTAATCTTAGTAAATATTTAAGTTAATTATGTACGTGTTATGTAAGTTAAATATTTTATTTATGTTAATTATGTTGATTTTTAAGTTCGTTAAATAAATACGAATATTCTCGAAATTCCGACAAAAACTACGAAATGTCGGATTTTTAAACTTCACCATTCCGTCACATGCCCTCAAAATTTTGGGGCATATACCGGTTTTTCAGACCTCGAAATTTCGCCCGGATTCGGCATCTTGAAATATGGTTGCAACTGCTATATTTTTTCAACAGTAAGATTAGACGATGGTAGATCATGCCATGTGTCTAAGTGAGATTTAAATTTTTTGAAATGTCAAACGTGCACTATGTTTTTATATTTTTCAAAAATGTGCAGAACGAACATGTGCAGGGGTATTAATACCATTTATAAAAGAAGGTGACTAACAGTCAACTAACATAAGTTGCCATAAAGTCAAATCAGGCCATTAAGTTGGACCGATGTCTAATTAGGGCACTCTTGGGTGCCCCAAGACCTAAAAACCCCTTAAGCTAAAACAACACCCAAACTGTCTTGAAAGTTGAAACCCAGATCCAGGATTAAGAACACTTGGCCATTAAATAAAAAAGAAGGGGAGGACTGGAGGAGTGATGAAGGGAAGATTTTATGTTTTTGTGAGGAGCAGAAAAAAGATATTCTTAAAAAAAAAAAAAAAAAAAAAGATAAAATTTGAATTTTTATATTAAAATATAAAAAAAAATAAAAAAAAAGATATTCTTTTGGTTTTGTGGGCTTTAGCAGTTATTTCAAAGAGCTGTATTTGTGAGAGAACATTTGTGGTTGCTAGCAAAAACAAGGGAAAGAAAGGACCAGCTAAACCAATGGCTGCCTTTGTTTCTCTGCTGGTCCTCCATGGAAAAAGTAAAGTAGATCTTCCATTAAATTTTGTTCCAGAAATAAAATAATAAAAAAATAATTTAATCAGACAAGAGAAAAGGAGAGAGATAGAGGGATAATGAGTGCATGGTTAGTTATTTTACTTTGGCTCATTATACCCTGAAGTTGTGAAGTGTATACCACCTTTGTCCTTTCCTCTTGTTATATAGAAAACATAGGTGCTTCAACTTTCAATGAAATATTTGAGTGAAATAGAAACATAGAAAGAAGAAAATATACAGTAGGCGTTTCCATGAATGATTGTAGAATATAAAGTCAGTTTGAGAACCACAAAAAGTCATACAGTAAAATCTTTCTATAGTCATACTCTTGGGACTAAAATAAATTATTACTATAGAGAGATTATAACTTAATAGAGTTTTACTTAAAAGAATTATCGTATAATTTTAATAATGGTATAGTTTCAAAACAATAATATAGCTTCAAGATATAGTGCACATATACTAACTTAGTGATAGGAAGTGTTAGAAAATAAAAAAAAACATATTAAATATCTCAAATTTTATATTTTCTTTAATATTTTTCTCAATATATAATATATTTTTTGTTAATATATACTTAATTATTTTCTTCTAGATGAGACCTAAAAAATTTATAACTTATGACAACATGAATATTATTCCTATTTATAATTGGTCCCAAGATGGGACCGGAATTTTTTATGAATAGGCCTTGCTTGGTTATCCCGCAAAAATTTGCATGAAATTTAGCCTAATTTAATATGCTTGAAACTCTTGATAATTAGTTTTATGAACAAAATTTATGTAAAAGTTTGGTGCTATTTATAACTTATGACAACATGAATATTATTCCTATTTATAATTGGTCCCAAGATGGGACCGGAATTTTTTATGAATAGGCCTTGCTTGGTTATCCCGCAAAAATTTGCATGAAATTTAGCCTAATTTAATATGCTTGAAACTCTTGATAATTAGTTTTATGAACAAAATTTATGTAAAAGTTTGGTGCTATTTCAAAAGTGCAAAAATTTTATACCTTTCTCTAATAAACTTAGTAAGGGACCACTAATGATTATCTCATGTTTATGCAATGTTTAAGTGGGGGACCAATAGGGTTTAAGCTAAAATAGGTTGGGGACCATTCAAAGCAAAAAGTAAATTTAGGAGAGACCACTCTAACTATAGATGGGTAAAGATTTGTTTTTTTTACAACCTAAACAAGCCGGGCCTACGTAGAGGTTATTCCTAAATAGAATATTCTTATAGAGGGGGTTTACTATATATTCATCTCAATATGTTGAGAAACCACTAGATATTTGAGAGAAACTGTTTTTTGAGAAGCTAATGTGTGATTTCGATGATAGTTGTTGGACTTAATAAAGGTCCTACTATATATATACTAGCAGCTGACCCGTGCCTTCGACACGTACGACGGAATTTGACTATGATTTTGGAAGTTAGGTTTGTTGATTTGTAAAAATTTTTTTTTTATCGGAGTTTGATTCGGATCAGGTATAAATTAAATGCACATGTATAAGAAATTTGGGTAAGAGTTATAGTAGAAATTTGTAGTTAAGAGTTTTGAAGATAGTAGAAATTTGTGGTAGTTGGATATCGGTGTTTGTGAAGATATTTTGGTTCATATGAGGAGTTGTGTAGTAGTAAACTTTAATTTTATTTACACATCCAACATGATTGACGAATCCTTGTGGATCATGCATAATGCAATTGAATTATTGCAAATAAAACGGGTTTTGGAATTTTGGAAGTTGGTATTAGTTGGTGGATGACAATTGGATTGAGGCATTAGTCGTCAAGCACATGGAGTACCTGACTATGAATCGCAAAATGTTATTATTTTTGTTTTATAGGGCAACGAAAATGTGTTTGCAAATTATTTTATAATATATCATAATTTTATAATCATCCAAATGTTTGTTAAATTTTATTTGATTATATAGAATTTTTATTCATTGCTAATCTTAGTATATAATTGCAGGAAACTTAATTTGTTGGTGGTCGGTCATGGTGATATTTCAATGGATTAATTTGTTGGTTGTTGATTTACCGGTGTAGTCACACGTACCATAAAAACAAAATTAGGTGTGCTCATTATTGATGATGACAGTGATCAGAACAACTATAAAAAAACATGTAGAAAATTGTCTATGAAGAATTGTGGTCTCGTAAGAACAATGTAAAATATAAAATATAAATTTTGTAAATAGAAAAATATATACAGTTACCAATACATTGGGTAGCAGTAATTCATTTAGAAAGTACAATATTGTTCATATATCGTATATGTATTTTATAATTAAATTTTGCTATGTACTTTGACCCAAACCCTATTCAGAGAATGTAGTTTTTTTTTTATGAATCTCTATGAGTTATATATTAAGTGATTTATTATTAAAAGTGTCAGTATCTATTTTTTTAATGATATTTTTAATGAGAAATAGTAAATATGGTTGTTTGTATACAAAAATATTGAAAAACGGAACTTTGAATTTGAATGATGTTATATCAATTTAGTAATGTCAGTTTTATTTTCTTGGGTATAGATATTGGGAAGTAAATATTGGGCTTGTTGTTGGATTTTGTGAGGGTTTTGTGGTGAACAGATGTATTTTAATAGAGTAACTTTTTTTTCTTGGGTTTTGAGACTATATATTTTTTAAAGACGGTGTTTTCAGTGTTTTGGTTTGTTAGTGTTCTTTTGCGGTTTATTTTTTTTTTTTTTATTGTTTGGTTTTTCAGAGATTTGAAGGAAGCCATTTTTGGAGAATATGTATTCACAATCTGTTCAAAGGTTGGTTATGTTATTATTGGGTTTTTGTGAGTAGATATGTTATTAATTTTTTTCGAAATTTTTTTATTTTATTATAGTTATTGCGTGATTTTTTTTTTTTTTTTTATGTTGATATGTTTTTTTAGGGATGTTAGTTTGTTTTTTAGTAAATTGCGAACTATTTTGGGTTATATATGAGAATTAGTTTAAGTGCTGATGAATTTTTAATTTAATTTATATATATTTATCGACTAAATGACAGTCTAAATATTTGTATTTTCATTGTATGTATTATATATATTATATTTGAACCTTGATTACTGTATGTTGGTATTATTTTGTAGGAATTTAAATCGAGACAGGATTAGTTGTTTGCCAGTTGCGGTTCGCAATCATATTGTATCTTTTTTATCTGTGGAAGATGCAATGCGGGTTTGTACCCTTTCAAGAGTATGGAGGGGTGTTTGTTCTTCAATTTCTTGTATGAAATTCGATCAGATGTTGTTTATGGCTAGAGGTTTTTGTGTTGCAGATTTTAGAAATTTTGTTGATGAATTGTTATTTCGGCATGATGGATCTGATATAGATGATATGCGATTCCGGGTTACAGTGGATGATGTGTATGTTACTCCTCGTCGTATTAATAGTTGGTTAGCTTTTGCAATATTTCATAATGTTAGGAGTATAGAATTTTCTCTTCTGGGTGGACATTTGCGAAGGCTTTCATGTTCTTTTTATAATTGTAATAGTTTGAAGATGTTGAAGTTGGTTAGGGTTGAGGTTGAATGGCCTGAGAGTTATAGGTTGCCACTATTGCTGAAGTTGTGTTTGCATGAAGTAGTTTTTAGTAATGAAGAAGTTGTGGAGAATCTGATTTCGTGGGGGACATGTCCTATGTTGAAAAAGGTGGAATTACATTGTTGTGTTGTTGGGGGTCTTAAGGTTGGTATTGTTAAGCCTGGGCTTCAATCTGTAGTGATTTATGATCGACAAATGCTTGAGTTTAGAGTATATATTCCAAATTTGTTGAGTTTGGTGTGTAACTGTTGGAAAGTTCTTAAAATAAGGCCAGACACATTGCAGTCATTGGTTTCTGCTGAGTTCAATTTTTATTGGGATATTGCTGTTAGTAATGGTACTTCGAAGGCTGCTTATTTTGCATGTGTTAGGAAAATTCTGACTGGTTTGACATCTGCAAAGACTGTCAGCTTTAATAGTATCTTTACTGAGGTTTGTTTTGGATATTGTTTGATATATATTTGTTTATATGTCAGGAATGTTAGTTTAAGAATGAAATTCTGTCTACTTAATTTCTAATTTTGTCTTGGTAATTTGTATATGTGGCAGTTCCTTTGCTGGGGTGAGGAGGAACTAATAGCATTAGTGCCTATGAGGTTTGCATCTGTGAGCCGTTTATGTTTGGATTTATTTAACAGTGGTAAACATTTAGAGGTGGTGAAGATTTTATTAAGGAGCTATGTTGATTTGGAGATTTTGGAAATTGTCGTTGTTGATAAGGTATGTTTTTGAAAAAATATTTTCATTAGAATACATAACTTATTAGATTTTAAATCTGGGTTTTGTTGCTGTATAGGAACATGTATGTTTTAAGATGCTAAAGGCAATGAATTCTTCTGAGAATGAGGTGTTCTGGGATTCATATATGGTTGTTGATGAAGATATTCTTCAGGCGTTGCGGGTGGTGGAGGTAAAGAATTTTGGCGGAAGAAAACATGAGCGTGTTTTTGTACAGTATGTGCTTGAGGCTGCTCCTTCTTTGGAGCGAATAGATTTTACATATCCGGGTCGGGAGTTTGCAGGATATTATAATCAGATGAGAGTTGTTCAAGCAATTACAAAATATCGTGAAAGGTTTACAAATGTTTTGTTTTCTATTATATAAAGGTCTGGTTCTGTTTTAGAAGGTGTTGTTCATTTTGTGTCTGAAAGTAGTTTTTTTGTTTTGTAAACGAGGGGAGTGGTATTTCTAAACTACTTATTTGTTTAAATCCATGAAGTTGTTGTAATAATCAATTTCTGGAAGTTGATTCTGTAAATGTTGATGGTGTTTAGTAAAGTATGAATATTTTTATGTTGTGGTATGTATATAGTTTTTGTGTGATTTAGATAATGAACAGAAATTTAGTTTATTCATGTCCATTCAAGGACTTGCGTAATCAAATCAGTTGTCCAAGGCATATTTATAGTAGTATAAGTTTTGAAAGTTTAATTATTTCTGTTTATTCTTAATTTTGATTTTCTTTGCAATAAGTTGAGTTTACAATTTTGTATTATTAAAATATATATTAGTTAGAAGGAAGTCTGAGAAGTTGGCTTATAGGGTTCATGTTACGCGGGAAAATTTGTATGACGAAGCAGTTTTGTTAAGTAATTACGAAGAGAGGGTACTGAGGCAGCAAAAGGAGTGAGAAACTCGATTGAGTAGCAGGTTTGGAATTTGTTTCATCTGATGGCCCAAAAATGAGTGCTTATATGTTGGTCAGTATAAAGTACAAAGTAGATAGAAGAGTAGAGTAGAGTACAAATTAGGATAGAGTAGAGTAGATAGACTCGAGTGCTTACGTTGGTCAGTACAAAGTAGAGTAGAGTAGGTAGAAGAGTAAAGGGGAAATTTGGGTTGGGCTGAAAACGTGGGTAGATTCAGTGTTGACCGGTTTGGGTTTTCTTTGTAGGTTGATTTTTTGTTTTGAAGGTTGGAAAAGGTGATGTGGAAATTTGCATGATAACCGTGTGTATTGAAGGTGAATGCATGGGAATTGGTGCATTGGAGTGGACTATTTTGTTCAGTGAAGAAGGAACGATTGTTATTCCGTTTGTTAGCACAAATTGATTCTGATCTGGGTTTTGGTTTGTCGATTTGTTGTTCTTGTTTTTCTGTTTTTTTTTGTCGATTTCTTTCTGGTTTGGGTAGTAAAATTTGGAATTTTCTGTCAAGACCAAGGTTAGTGTTTTATTTTATTTTTTTGGTTAAATTTTTTTTTTTGTTGGGTTTTGTAATATGTAAATTTTGATTTTTATTGTTTGATATTTTATTCTGTTCATAATTTTTATTTTTTGTAATGAGTATTAAGTTATATTCTGTTTAAATTTTGGTTATTTGAGGTTAATTTTTTCAAAATCTAGAAACATATTTCTAAAAGTGATAGCAAACTGTCGATATTTACAAATATTTAGCTGATAAGTTTGCTGCTCTGTATTTGGTTTTTCTGGAAAAAAGTATTTGTGGTTTTGCAAAATAAATATTTTTTAGAGCAAAAATTGATGCGATTGCAAAATTATAGTCCCGATGATTATATACTAACAGTTGTAAAGTCAAAATAAATTATTTTTACAACAAAAGTTGATGCGATTGCAAAATTAGAGTCACGATGGTTCTATACTAACAGTTGTAAAGTATTTGTGTATATATAACATGACTGAATCTGTTTGAGTGTAACAAATATCCATTATGTTAGGTAGTATTATTTCTTTGTTGGTTCTTTTAATCAAGGAGAGTCAACTTCAATTTTCGTGTATTTTTTTATCGATTTATGTGTACTTTTGTAGGGGAGTACTTATATGAGAGAGTTAATCTTATTTATATAAGTGAGTAGTTATATAATGTGTTTAAATAAATAGATCAAATTATGAAAGAAAGTCCATATTTATAATATTTTGTAAGAAATGAATTGTTTTTGAAGTTAGTTGGCAGTCTGATGAATAATCTTTGCACACGTTTTGTTTACTTCTGATTTGTGTTTCATTTAATTTTTTGGGTATTAGTATTTATTTATGTATTTTTGAAATGGATTTTTGGTCTGATTTTTTAGGGTGGCAGAGGACACATTTGTGGAAGTCATGGATAGGAGCAGGTGAGGTTGTTTTATTGTATTGATCTGTCATTATTATATTGCGTCTATATTGATTTGTCAATATTATTTGTGTTTGATGTGGTTAATATGTTCAGTGTTTATTTTTGTTATTTATTGTTTGATTTTCTCTTAATCAATAATGAAATAGGAAAATATATATAAAGTTATATGTAATGTAAGAACCTTTTTGAATATGAATTTATATGTAAGGTCCTGGTTCAGTATGAATTGTTGGTTAATTTTGAATGCCTCGTGGTTGAAGTCCTTGTGAGGGTACTACAATTGTTTTTGTGAAGGCATTCCTCCTTGTGGCATTCCCTCTCTCTGTTGAAGGGTTGGAAATTGCTGCTGCATTAGGGGTCAATATTCTTTTTGTTATGTATTTAATATTGTATAGCTTTGAAAAATATCTGAATTGGTATTTTAATTTTGTTGTTGTTATTTTGTTTGTATATTTTTTTTATAAAATTAATGATTCAATGGGTCCAAACAGGTCTAAACATTTAAAAGTTGAGATAATTTGTTTCATATCATGTAGTTCAGATTTAGATATGCTTTATTTATTTGGATTGCATGTTTGGTTAGTAGGTAGATACATTGGAATGATGTAGTTCGAAATAAAAATTCTAAATTTGGTTTCATTATGGAAAATGTCTTTGGAGATTATTCACTCGGGATAGATTTAGTTTTTTACCAGATGAGGTGCGTAATTATATTGTTTCTTTCTTATCTGTGGAGGATGTGATGCGAGTCAGTGCTGTTTCAAAATTGTGGAGAAATGCGTGTTCGTCTTTGATTCGATTGACATTTGATGAGGTTGAGTTTCTTGAAAGAGGTTATACAGTAGCAAATTTTCGAGATTTTGTTGATGAAATATTATTTCGACATGATGGTTCTGATGTTTTAGAGTTTCATCTTAGAGTTATGATTGATGATATTCATGTTACTCCTCGTCGGGTTATTGGATGGCTGTCATTTGCTTTTTTTCATAATGTGGAAATCATAGATTTGTACATTGTGGATTGGTATTTGGAAAGGTTTTGTTATGGTTTCTATAATGGCAGATTTGTAAAGAGTTTAAGGTTATTCAGTGTTCAGATTGAAGGGCCTGTGTTGTTTAAATTACCATCGTTGGAGAAGATTTATATGAATGATGTGATTTTTACCAATGATGAAGTTTTACAGAATTTGATTTCGAGTGGAGCATGTCCTTTACTTCAAGAAGTTGAAATTCAATTACGTGTAATTGGTGGACCTGCTCTTGTTATTGCCAATCCTGCTCTTCTGTCTGTGGTAGTGTATGATGAGGAAATTACTGAATTGAAAATATTTGTTCCGAAATTGTTAAAAGTAGTCTGCCATTGTTGGTCAATGCCTATTATTCCGAAGAATAATTTGGCTTCTTTAACAGATGTTAGAGTTGAAATTTTTTTTGACAATGAAGACGTTGATGATTTGTTTAAGGTAGGTGCTGCTGCTGGAGCTCAGGAAATCTTGATTGGACTGACTAATGTGAAAACATTATATTTCAATTCTATTTTCATTGAGGTTCGATATAAAATATTTAATCAAGTTTTATTTTTATTATATTATTTATGAGTTGTTTTGGAGTAATTTATTTTATTTATATTTGATTTGAAAATGATGCAGTACCTTTGTTGGGGAGAAGAAACTTTGGTGTCAAGATTGCCTCTATGTTTTCGCAATGTCAGATCTTTATGTTTGGAGTTATTCGATAGCTACAAACATTTTGAAGTGTTGAAACTTTTAGTAAGGAGTTGTCCTGATGTGGTCAGATTGGAAATTACTGCTGTTGATCAGGTATGCTAATATTATAATATATGATTGTTATGTTTTTTTATATATGTTTTTAATTAAAATATATTTTTAATTAAAATATTGGATATTATAAAATGTTTGATTATATTGGTTATGTTTTTTTTGTAGGAACATTTATGCTTTGAAATGTTGAATTCAATTGATGTTTCACAGAATGATACATTTTGGCAGTCACGTATATTTATTGATGTAGAAGTTATTACTGCTCTTCGTGAAATGGAATTCAGATATTTCAGTGATAAGAAATATGAACTTGCGTTTCTGGATTTCATGTTTCGAATGTTTCCGTCATTGTTTCGAGTAAAGTTTACCTATCCAGGAAGAGAATTTCCAAGGGGGCATCGGGGAAGAAAAATTAGGAAGTTGATTAACTACTATCGGTTGAAATATGAGGATGTTATTGTAATGTTGATATGATATCGTGGTTGTTGGGTACAATTTTTTGTGGATGTATTGTGCATATTGGGGGTTGTTACAGTAAATTTTTTTGTTTTGATTAGATGTTGTGGAGGTACAAAGTTGGATTTGGACTGGTACAAA
Source organism: Aquilegia eximia (assembly GCA_023053565.1). Lineage (NCBI taxonomy): Eukaryota > Viridiplantae > Streptophyta > Magnoliopsida > Ranunculales > Ranunculaceae > Aquilegia > Aquilegia eximia. The sequence continues at coordinate 9,637,611 of JALIGU010000010.1, forward strand.
ATATGTACCAATATTTGGTCAGAATTTTTTGGATGTAGTTATATTGGTTATGTACATTTTTGTTTTGTCAGATTTCAAAGATTAAGGTTTTGAAGGAATATTATAAGTTTTTATTAGTTTTTGAAGGAATATTATTAAAGTATTTGCTGTATATGATTGTCTGAATGGTTTTTGTTATTTTTTATTTGAACTGATCGGGTCAAGCATATGCAGAGAACAGACTATTGTTTGTGAAGTGAAGAAGGTTAATCATAAAAAGTTTTTGAGCAGATTGAGAGGTAAAAGTGATGTCATAGGTACTTAGTTGGGTTAATGTGTTAGGAAATGAGTTGATGCCATTTGGAATTTAGGATGTATTTGAGGCCAACAACTGTGAAATGTTGGCTTGTAGTTTGTATTCCTGACTTGTAGTTTCTAAACAATTATTTTTGCATCTGTTTAGATAATATAATGTTTAAATATATAAATATCGTTTTCACAGTATTACATATGTAGTAGTACATATAAACACAGATTTATAAAGAAATAGTTAGAGGACAGTACATTGTGCTTAGATATTAGTAATTGATTGTACAATATTTATTATTTCATTCTATATAAGAGATGTTTCTCTTGAAAAAGCAAAAGTCAGATATGTATTCAGAGAATGCCAAATTCTGCTGTTGTAGTTGATGTATTCAGAGAATGCAAAATTTTGCTGTTGTAGTTGTTTATCCTGAAAAATGAAAAACATTGCGAAGATGAAATATTAATATGAGGTTGCTTGAATAAAATGTTTCTTATTAATAAGGACGAAAAAGAAAAATTATTATGTACCTTCTGCTGTAGATAGATGTTATCCAATATTAATATCGGATAATGCTGCTTGTAAGGTATCAGGAATGGTAAAGTGAGGCAGCTAAAATAGTAAACAATCGAATGAGTTAATTTGTATAAAAATAAAATACTGAAATTTAAATGAAATGTATAAGAATATTTACCTTTATTGTAAATAGTTGATTTGTATATGGATTCATTCTTTTATCGACCATGTCGTTGTAGATTTGCATATCAACGGCTTTTATTGTTGAACAATGTTGATCTTGGCATATAAGTTGGGGTATTTTGTTTTTGTAAGTTATTATTTTTGTATAACCAGAACAACCTATGTTAGCACATTTTATGTAGTACCTGTGACAAAGCAGGGAATGATGACCGGCAGCTCCGCATACATAACATATGATATTTGGATTATTAATGTAATTTGGGTGAAGAAGGTTCTGTTTGAAGTATGGAGAATTTTGGTCAATTTGGATGTTTCCATTGTTGTCGATATGTTGATGTAGTATATCTTCCATCCAAATGCTTTCAAGGATATGATGTTTTTCATAATCGGATATTTCGTTGTTTTTTTCAAATTCCATTAGTACGTATAAATATTATACCAAATGAAGCTGTTAAGAAATTAGATGTAAAATGAATTGAACGAAATACCGTAGAGAAGATATTGGGAAGAATAAAAAAAGAGGGAGTAGATATGGTTAGAGATTAGGAGAATGTGTTTGTTTAAGTATTGAGAGGGTAGGTCGGTTCTGTATTTGTTGTGGGTCATAACTTAATCATGTTTGGAGATATAAATACGTGTTCGCATTTGAAATTGCAATTATTTAGAAATAGATGAGTCATGGTTTGTAGGTGTAAAGATTCTGTTAAGAGCAGAAGGTAGTAGAAAATTGTAGATAAAAAAATAAGGATGAAGCAAGAATGTTATAGGGTTTTTTTTTTAAAGAAGATCAGTTAAAAATATTTTTTTTTTGGAAGGATAGGTTTTGTTTTTTGATGAACATGTGAGTAACTATTGTGGATGAGATTTTTGTTGGGTATTGTGAAAATAGATTTTTGAATAGGTTTTGCGTGTTCCTTTTTTTTATATCTAATGATATCATTTATATTGGATAAGATTGAGAAGAAGAGATAAGGGTTTTGGTTGAAGGTGTCCTCATGATGTTTTTGTTATTCCTCTGCAGGAAATCACATGCAGAAGAACATGTATTTGCTTTGCTTTAGGGTTTTGGTTATATTATATATTATAAGTTATTTAATTTATAGAAACGGTCAAAAAGGAAACAATATTATGAATTTTTATAAAACAATATATTTCAAATCATTTCAAATCATTAATAATATATTGATAAAATAATATATTAAGTTTGGCAAGAAGAAACTGTATGAGCTGTTCAGTTGGATGAGCTGTGATAAATATAGATAATTTCTTTAAAGAGAGGATAGTTTTTCCCCTTTTGTTTTAAGAAAAAAGGCTACTGATATCATGTTTACAAAGCAAACAGGGAATTCAAGTTCGTCGCGATATAAATGTTTTATATGTTCTGAAGTTGGGCATTTTGTAAGTGATTGTATATATAATGAATTCCCTTGTGTTTTGCTTAATGCTAAACATACAATGAAGTTTGGAGTGAGTTCTCAAAAAAGATCATTGGGTAGACAGTTTTTAAGCTGTACCTATGGTGGTAGTGATTGCAAAGGTTTTTTATGGGTGGATGAGATTAGCAATATTCAGCTGAAAAAAGAAAAAATTTGGTGTAAGATGCGAACGAAACAGGAAATATGTAATAAAGAATCTGGGAAAAACGAATCACTTGTTCTTACAATTTCAACTGTAGACAATTTGGAAATGAGCGTAGAAGGCAATACGAATGAGATTAGTAAGTTAGTTCAATCTTTAGCTAGAAGTAATATTAATTAATAAAATGTAGTTGTTATTTCAAATATTTAATGATCGTAAATTTGTAATAAATTAGTAAATTTATTTTAGTTAAATTTGGAATCTTTCTTTTATCAATGCTATCGGTTTATTCATGTGGAATATATTATCATTGATTTTAACTATTTATAAATCAATGTTTATATTTATAATTTATAATTTAGTTGAAAATTTGTTTATGATTTGTACCTATATATTTTATAAATCAATATTTGTGAAATTTAAAATGAAAATATGAGAATTTTTGCAAATATTAATGGAAATGTTTTTTTTTGGATATTTGTTCGAAAAAAATAGGGAAAATGAAAAATTGTTGGAAATGAAATTCATCTGTAATTTGATAGAAAATTTGGATATTAATTGTTTGGTGAGAGAATTTAATAGTAACTAAAAAAATTTTAAACATGTTTTGAAATTGGTAGGGAATAGATTATTTCGAAATAGATTATATATTATTGTGTTATGGTAGGCAAAATTTTGGTTTATCAATCAAATAAACCAAAATACTTTAGTATATACAATCAATCAATACTTTAGTAATTTTGGATGGGGAAACATGTTTATCAGTTAATATTGAAATGAGTTTGTTATTGATAAGAGTAAAAAGAGTAATATATGAAGGTATATATTTTATTACTTGAGATTTGTGAGAGTTATGTGTTTTTCCAATACCAATAAAAGTTCGGAAGAGGAATTGACTTATACGATTAGAAATAAAGTTGAGTTGAATAATTTTACGTGTTCATTTCTGAATTTGTCAGAAGATATTATGGAAGTGGTCATCTTCAAAGCAATAAAAATAGGTAATATATTATATTAGGTGTATTTTGATTAGATATTATGGAAGTGGTCAAATTCTGCATGTTCTGAAATGATTTGTTCAGAAAAGTAGTGTTTTCAATTTGGAAATGAATTATAAATCTGCAATATTAATGAATTGATTAGACAAATCTTACAAATATGTAATGATGAAAATAGAAAAGATATCTAAATACTTAACCCATGGTTGTACAATGTCTGCTTTGCAGAGAAAGTATCAATACCTATTTGATATTTCGTTGCTACTATTTTTGCATAAAATATAGGTCAAATAACTAAAAATGACAACAACGTTTGCAACAATTTTCACTTTTAACAATGTATTGCAAATCATAACAACGAAGTGAATTTTCATTACACTCGATAACAACTATGTTTTCTTCCGGTACCGGAAGCCGGTGATCGGTCCACATGGTAATTGTATAAGCTGATATGTCAATAAAAAATTTAAAAAAATACACTTAATCAAATAAAAAGTATTATATAAAGGACAATAATATAGCATTATATATTATTATCAAATTAGGGTTTGTGACTAAAGTATGTAAATTTTTTATGTAAATTTAGGGATTTTTAATTATAGTAATATATTAACGAAATTGATTCTCTCAAGTACAATAATAAATCATTATACAATTTTATAACCTAAATTATATTATTGATTATATGTGTGTTTTTTTCTTATTGATAGGTCAATTCTACAATTGCCACGTGGACAGGTTATCATCGGCTTCAGCTACCGGAGCAAAACATGGTTGTTATCGGGTGTAATAAAAATTCACTTGGTTGTCATGATCTGCAATACATTGTTAAAAGTGAAAATTGTTGCAAACGTTGTTGTTATTTTCAGTTATTTGACCATAAAATATAATAGAATTCTTGAGTAATATACACATTAATAATCTTGGCTTTGCAAAAACAGGTGAGAGGTTGTGGTAATACAAATTTATGTTAGTAGAAATAAATATATGAAGAAATTATTAATAATATTTTTATTTTCGGCTTTAATTGTTTGTTTTTCTTGGAAGTTAGTATGACTGATAACAAAATTGGAACAATTTATTTGATAAATCATTTGTTGCAGGTCCAGGTCATTGAAAATTTTAGTAGCAAAAATTGTGTGAAAACACAGTTGATCTGCAAATAGAATTATATGTCAAATTAATCTTTATATAATATAATAAATATTTGTCGTTAATGAGGAAAATATCACATCTTATATTATCTGTATATTATCACATGTTAATGAGATAATATTTATCGTTAATGGTTTATATTCATTGTAATGGGATTTTGTCTAAATTATGAAATATTCCAACTATATCTGTATGGGATATAAAAGAAGACATTGAAGTAGATAAATATCTTTAAAAATATCTTTGAAAAGGGGAATATATTTGTCACGACCGATGCCTAGATTTGATTTATTTATACAAAGAAAATCTATGTTTAGTATAGGTTAGTAAGGATGAGTAGTTAGTAGGTGATAAAAGGATAAGAGTTGGTATGATAAGAATTGTTGATAGGAATTTATGAGTATTTTGGATGAGTAAGTATACAAAATAATATTTGAATGTAAACCATAATACAAATGTCAATAACCAAAATATTGATTTATTGGTTAAAGTGTATACTCAAGTATGTTTTTTGGAACGAAGCAGAACTGATTTATACTCAAGTAATAAATAATATTAAAGTGTATACTCAAGTATGTTTCATGCCAGTTGTTTATCTATATGGATTGAAAACAGACCAGCCTGTCCTCTATGTAGATTCAATATATTTAGGAGAGTAGAATAGAGTATAAGATTGTAATAAGTTATATTATAATTGTAGTATGGTTTGAATGAATTTGTAAATATAGGAATATATGTGGATGATATTATTTGGAAACAGAAAGAAAGATTTTATTATATGATGATATTTTTCAAATTTATATGGGATACAGACTGATATAGTTTATATAGATTAATAAATAGCTTATGTACAGATTTATTTGTGAATGTATTCAATAGATTGGAATCTATACAGTCTATGTAAAGAATGAAATTGGGAAATTTTGTTTAACAAATCTGTAAATATTTGTGAGGCAGCAAAACAATATATTACATTTATTATTTCAAAAGTAGACAAAATTCGAACTGCAACTTCAAGAAGGAAAGGAAAATATTGTACATGAAAGAAAATGTTCATCAGATCAGGAAATATAGGAAATATGTATAGACATCCACAGTTGACGTAGCAGAAAGGTCTAAATATTTCTGGATCTTTTAGAAGAAGTTTCATAATAGTCAAGGGTAGGAGCCGGACTACTGCAATTTTGAATGGAAGTTTCAATGCAATTTTGGATGGAAGTTTCAAAAATATTGATCACTGTCAGAGGGGAATCGGGATGAAGTAAATTGAAAGGTCCAACTCTGACTTCGAAGTCCTGTTTCTTACCGATAATGGAGGAGAGGATTTCTTGAATCAAATTTTCACCATTACCCTAAAAAAATAATATCCATCTGTTAACAATAGTTTTTAAAACAATTATGAAGTGCTAATGCATAGAGAAGAATATATGAGAAATTCCAAAATGTAAACCTGAAAACTTAATCCAAGCATATCCTGGAAAGATTTCTGAAGAATATCTGCAGCCTGAGCATCGAAAGCGGTGATGTCTTTGACAGTTGTATCATCTCGAATTTGGAATTGAATTCTATATCTATAGTATAGAATATCTATTTAGCAAATATAATAGAACATGAAAGAAGATTATTACATAATGTGATGAGAATTGTAGAAAAACCTGAGTCGAGGTTCAACAACTTTTTCTTGACAGTTATAACACCACGAGTCTTTCGATATTCCTTTCGGACATTTGTTGCAAGAGTTATAGTAGAAACTTTGATCGTGATAGACATGAACAATTGTGGCTTCGCAAAAACAGGTAAAAGGCTGAAACCAGTAACAGTTAATAATAATAAGATATCTACAAAAAAAATTGTTTTGTTATTACAATAATAGGTAGTTCCAAAACAAATACCTGTGTAGCTTGCTGAATCATGTCCATAATATCAATTAGTTTTTTATTATTTGCTTCAGTAGTTCTTCTTCCATGTGGTATAGCATGACTAACAATAAGGATAAAATATAGATTAATAAATAGTAAAATCCCCAAAAAATATTTTAGGATATGAAGAATTTAAAATATGAACCTATTCCTCATAATCGTTGCATCCGGAAGATCCATGTCAACATATATTTTCGAAGCAAAACTTGCATGCAAACAAAGCAGATCTGGAGAAAATAATGTAATATATATTAAGGAAAATATAATATGTATTTGGTTGCAAAATTGGAAGTAATTGTAAACATACTGTTATATTTTCGGACTATGTGGAAGTGACAACAACTGTTTGCTGATTGGGGGACAATATATCAAATAAGGCCAACTGATGAAAAGTATCTCCCCAGAAAGATATTTTTATTCCATCACCACTGTAAAAAAAAAGCAAATTTTAGAAATCAAGGTTCGTCATGAGAAGTCCTATCTGTTCTGTGTTAGTATTGTTCATTTGTATACCTTTCATTTGTAAGGTAAAGATCACGTTTTGTAGTATCCCCTCTTTTCGTATTGATAATAACAGAATCATCAATTTTGTCAAATAATCCAATGACATCTGTATGTAATATATAGTAAAAAATAAAAAAATTGGAGAAAAGCAAATTAAATATATTGAATATGTAATAGGAAAATATGATATTTGGAAAGTACCAGTTAAAGGATCTGTTCGGTCGATTTTGTTTTACATGTTCGCGAAAGTTGTAAAAGTGAAACTGGGCTGAGGAAATAATACAGATTCATCGATAGAGGTTAAATTGGAATTTGTTTTTAACCTGATTTTGTAAGGATTGGTCAAAGGACAGAAAGATCCATTTTTTTTTTCTACAATAAAATTTTCTAAACTGATGATATTGTTTTCTTGAAGAACATGTTCGAAAATTGGAATATCTTCAGCTAATACAGACGCATGTATTTGAGCACCCTGTCAAAGTCAATATCAATAAACAAAATATATATAAAATGGGAACGTACATAAAATGAAAATATTGATACGAATAACAAACCATTTCGTCCATAAAGATGGAATCCAAACCAAAGACTTTTTTTGTTCCCAGTTTTGGAACGCTCCACACTCTTTGAACAAATACTCTAATTTTACCAGTAGGTTGTCCTGGATGAAGTAGGTTGATCATTGTGTAGTCGGTGTCCATTTGATGATAGTTGATCAGTGCAGGAAAATAAAGCTGAAGATTTTGGAGAATAATATTTGGAAATGATAGTAGAGATATTTATAAGGAATGGACTGTGGATATGTATGGAATCCATTGTTAACTAAGAACCACGTGTTGAAGATGTAGTATGTGTTTTTATTGTGTATGAATTTACGTCAAGCTTAGTTAACAATGAATAATCCAAAATCAATGACTCATAAGTATCGTTGGAAATTGTACACAATTGTGTTGGGATTAGGAAGAGATGAAAGAAAAGTAAGACCAAATAGATAAGAAATCATCTTCTCCTTCTGAAAAAATTTAATAAGAAATGAATATGTACTAAAGGAAAAGTAATTAGAAGGAGAAGGTAAATTGGAAATTTTATACAAATATGGTTGGATTAGGAAGAGATAATATTGTCCTACTCCTTCCAAAAATGGATATGCATATATTCGCAGATGAAAGAATTTTACAAAAAAGTAAATGGATGCAAAATAGAGAAAAGAAGAAGATAGAAACAGAACACCAAAAAAGGTGGCAGTAACCGGAAGAAAAAATAAACATCCGGTCTCCGTACTGGTGGAATTTGAAAAAAACAATGAAATAAAACAATGGAAACATCCAAATTGACCAAAATTCTCCATATTTCATGCACAACCTTCTTGATCCAAAATACATTAATAATCGAACCAAGGATAGCAAAAAGGGATAGCAAAATCTTGATCCAAAAAGGGATAGCAAAATCTTGACATCCACAAATACGATGGTTCAGCTGAAATTGTAGATATACTCTTTCCCAGTAGATGCATATGTTAGTATTTCTTATAAGTAGCTGATAACTCTGCTGCTCCGTATTTGTTTTTTTTTAGTTGCATCCATATCTGTTAGTAAATATGTAGATGTCATTCAGATAGAAGCAATGGAAAAAAAAATAATGTTACAATTAAGAAGAAAGTTATTTAAATATAAATTTGAAAAGATGTTTCTAAAAATATGGAAGCAGTTCTAACAAATGCGGATCTGATTGAATATGATGGAATATGATAAAACAGTTCTAACAAATGGAAGAAAGCAGTTCTAACAAAAGCAGTTCTAACAAATGGAAGAAAACACTTATAAATATGATGGAATATTTTCGAAATTTGGATAGATATACCTGGAAAAGAATTTGGGGTAATATTTCTGAATATTTCCAAAAAGGGATAGCAAACTCTTGACATCCACAAATACGATGGTTCAGATGAAATTGTAGATATACTCTTTCCCAGTAGATGCATATGTTAGAACTCTGCTGCTCCGTATTTGTTTTTTTTTTAGTTGCATCCATATCTGTTAGTAAATATGTAGGTGTCATTCAGATAGAAGCAATGGAAAAAAAAATAATGTTACAATTAAGAAGAAAGTTATTTAAATATAAATTTGAAAAGATGTTTCTAAAAATATGGAAGCAGTTCTAACAAATGCGGATCTGATTGAATATGATGGAATATGATAAAACAGTTCTAACAAATGGAAGGAAGCAGTTCTAACAAAAGCAGTTCTAACAAATGGAAGAAAACACTTATAAATATGATGGAATATTTTCGAAATTTGGATAGATATACCTGGAAAAGAATTTGTTGAACAAAAATATGTGGAAAATACCGGAAGCTGCGAGAAAAGAGAAAAAATCAGTAAAATAAGTTCCAAAAACCAATAATATTATATAACTATTCTGAGAGAAAATAAAGGAATAGAGATATAGGAAATAAACATAACTATTGGAATACCTATAATAAGACCTCAGGATACACAATGTTTGTAGTGCAATTGGTCGATGTTGAAGGAAGAATGATGAAAATATTTGCAGCTGATGTACATCTCGATAAAGCTACATATAACTGACCATGACTAAAAACGGGAACCTGCAAATCAATGCCTACAAAATGAACCGATTGTCCTTGTGATTTATTGATAGTCATTGCGAAAGCCAACCGTACAGGAAATTGACGTCTTGACATTGGAATGGGCAATTCTGCTGATGGAGACAGAGTAATTCTTGGAATAAAAACAGGCTGATTTGCTTTTGGTCCAGTTAAAATTCTTGCCTCAATAACTTTGGTAGCAAATTTTTCAACTATAAGCCTGGTTCCATTACAAAGACCATCCTTTGGGGCAATGTTTCTTAATAACATAATAGGGGAACCAACTTTTAATCTCAGTCTGAAAGGAGGTAAACTTGAAGGGTCCAAAGAATTTAATGTGTCAGTTGTATACGACAGAATTTCATGGGGCAAATCACCCTCTCGTTCAATTGCTTTATCCGCAGCTAAATAATCAACATAATTTCCAGGGAATATTTCCAAAGCCATAGTATTAATCTGTTTGACATCATCATTTCGCGGAGCCAAGATGGTTCGATTTTGAAGAAACAAAGGAGTGGCAGTTCCTTCAACATGAAGATCTGGATAAACTGAAGATAACAAATCATGTGCATTGCTACATTGCTGAATGCTTTCAGGCAATATCAAATTTTCATCTGGAAATGTTCCAACCTTGATTGAAAATATTATAAGAAAACGGATATAATAATAACAAATTTATTATAGAAATATTATATTATGAAAGGAAAAAATATTGATAACTATATGAGCATACCTTGACCAAAAAAGCAGCGAAAACTAAACTCTGAGGATCATCCATATGCAGACGCATATTATGAATCAAATGCAAAATATTGACATGTTTCCAAAGATATGATCTACTAACAGATGCATTAACCACCTCCTCTCGAACACCTTTAGGAATTACAGGTAGAGTTTGACGAAAATCTCCACCCAAAACAACAGTTATCCCTCCGAATGGCTCTGTATTACCTCGAATATCTTGCAAACTTTTATCAACAGCTTCAATACAATATCTATGTTGCGCAGGAACCTCATCCCAAATAATCAAATCTGTTTTCTGAAAAAGTTCAGCATGCATGGATTGTTTTGTGAATCCACAAACACTGTTTTCCATAATATCAAGAGGTAATTTGAAAGTAGAATGAGCTGTTCGACCTCCTGATAATAACAATGAAGCTATCCCCGAAGACGCTACCAATATAGCAATATGACCATTTTCTCTACATGAAGCTGCGATTGTATTATAAGTAAACGTTTTCCCAGTTCCAGCTGGGCCATTCAAGAAAAATAGTTTGCCCTCATTATTATTGACCGAAGCAGTTACAACATTATACATCTCACGTTGTTCATAGTTCAAATCATTAATTCATTGAGATATTTCTTGGGTCGAAAACAAAAAATTGAACTGAAGCTGCTCTAATATCAATCGGTTCCCATAATCAACAGACCAATTTGTTAAAGGCAGAGGCATTGGAGGGAAATCCAACAAATTTTTTCCTGATTCCAATAAAAGTTTATTAAGTAAAAACAAACCGTAATCTTTAATTTGTTCATCAGTAGCTACCTCAATTTGGAAAATCCTACGAAGTTGATATGGAAGATCATCACAGATTTGCAAAGCAAAATCATTCCATAACCGATCTGGATGAAGAGGAGAACATTCAGTCAAAATAATAGCAAATAATCTTCGAAGCTGGTAACCAGTTCGCATGATGGAAGCTTCCTGTAGACATATTTCATATTCCCCATCATCTTGTAGTATTCCTCGAGCAATACATGCATCTTTATATGTATCATATGTTATATGTTCAACCTGGTACAAAGAGTCAAAAGATGAAGCACCAGCAACAACAGATAACAGTAATCGAAGGTAAAAACGTTCCCCTTCATTTGGTTTAGCCATAAACATTCGCCCAATTGCAAATCCCTGTTGTCTTCGTTCCCATCTGTTATTGTCCTTTTCTTTTTTCCATACAAAATGTTGAGGAAAATCAGGGTAGAGAAATTTTTCAGCATCTGGAAAAGTTCTGTAATAATCAAAATATGCTGTTAATTTTGATTTCTGATTCAATGCTCTATTCTGAATTGTTTCTGCTGTATCATTTTTGTTAAATGAAACCTGGTGCATTCCATTCAGATGGAGTGGAAGTCGTTCAACATGTGGGCTTTCTTTATGCATAGCATGTTCAAACAAATGCCAGGCAGCTTCAACAGGGCCAATATACCTTGCAAGAAATATAAATATTAATATTTCATGAAAAATCAGAATTTGCATCAGTAAATCAAACATAATATTGATGAACTCATTTTTTTTTTTATAGGAATGTACAGCAACAAAACATAATATTGAACAAAAAAGAATGAATACCTTGAATCAATATATTGTTGAATTTCATCAGGAGATCCTCCTAATACTAATGTTGTCATGTCATATCCCTTATAAATGTATTTATGAATATATTTAACAGCTCGAACAGATGCACAAACCTCAACATTAATATGACAATCAAACATTGCTGACAAATAAGGATTGTATGGTACGACATCTCAATTGTCAACCTCATGGCCTCTAACCATATACACTTGTCCTGAATTAGTTCGTTGGTAAATTGGATAACCATCTTTATCCATAAGTGTTGTGGTGACAAAATTTTTAGGGAAATGAGATCTGCAAACAAAATGGCCATGGTTCAATACCGTACAGCAACAGTCAGGATTTCGAGCACCACATGGTCCATGAATCATACATGTACTAACTGTTGCAAAAAGATCTGGATTTGTAACTGGATCTGGAAATTCTGCAGAAACCTGAGTCGGAGTTCGGATCTTATCTTCTCGGTGCAGAAATATCAAGGCATGCATGTGCGGTAAACCCCGTTTCTGAAATTCAATTGTGTACACATATGCTGCAACCTTCCCTAAAACTCCTCGGTAGATAATTTCTTTCATAATTGCCCTCCTCTTCAATTCAAAAACACGCGCAACCAAATCAGGCCTATCTAAAGCATTTTGGAAATGTTTTAATTCATTTCTAATTTCAGGCCAGTTAGGATTTGCAGTAGCAGTAAGAAAAATATCTGGATGATGATTATATCTTGTAATAGCCATTGAGTCCTGATAAATCTCATACATATGCCGAGGACTACCAGGATGCGATGATGGAAGAATAAAGCGTTTACCAACCTGGTCAGCAAGCAAACCCATACCGATACTATCTGTGAGGCCCTTATAACAATCGGAGCGAAGCTGATCCTGATTAGTACGCAAATATTGTAATCGATTTTGTTCATAAGCAGCCCATGCATCAACCACAAATTCTTGGAAAAGAGGTCCCCCTCGCAGAATAGCTGAATATTCACTTGATCTTTCAAACAAACGATACGCATAATATTCCAACTGAGTCAAACGCTTTGTAGTTGGGCCATCATTGCGAACATCCCACTGCTTCATATTAGGATGCCAACCCAATTCTCCATGCGGAAAGAAAAGTACATAATGAGAAGGCCAATAAGCAGGATGACATTCGCTAATACGATATAAAGGTCCGTTCCTCAAACGCAAAATAATGTCGCGGGTTGTATGTGAAACATTTCCATTAGTAGGTAAAACAACAGCGATTTCACTAATTGATGGGAGATTGTAACGCCTTGAATCAGTGCCTGGAGTGTAATGAAGTGAAACCGGAACCTCATTATCCTGGAATGCATTCTGAGAAAGAATTTCATAGGCGTGTTTATATAGTCCACATAATTCATTACTTTCCAAAAGAACATCATTTATAATGCCTAGCACATCCGATCGAAGATGAGGATTCCTATGTTCTCGATATTCAAGTGCAGTATTTGAGTCATAAATATACAGCTGAGCATAGCTGGGTTCAATTCCAGGATCCGGTAGCAAAGTGCCAATCCTTTATAAAAAGTACAAAATATATAAGCAAATCAATATATATTAATAGTATAGAAAGTCTGAAAGTGGGAAATAAGAAGAACTTTAAGACCAACCTGTGGTGTAATTCTCCATGAATAGTAAATGATGTAGGGCCATATCCGTTAAGAATACGATCATCCATAGTTACGCCTAAACTTGTCAGCGCATTACATGCATTATAAGAACGCATATTCTTACGAAAAGATCTTGCCATTGAAGTTGAATCTTCATATAAAGAATAAAGCGCTGAAGGTAAAGGAGCAAGCAGGGGTAATCTGATTTTACCCTGTAGACAACACATTCCAAATAAAGACGTAACAGCAGTAGAATTTGATAACCGTTCGTCTCTCCAGTGAAGGGCCAAACATGAATCACAAATCACATCCATTCGACCAAGAAAATGACGACGAGGAGGTACAGGAGAAATAAAATCAGATGGATCGGGTATTCTACATTCATCTATACATTCAGGGAATACATCTTCAAGCATATTGACCATATCTGCATTGAAACTGACATTACAAAGAACATAAGAAAAAAAAAAAAAAAAGGAGGTATAGAAAATATGAATCACATACTGCAAAAGCAACATCATACAACATAAGTACCTTTGATCAATAGTTGGTGAAGATAGATGACGCTGTACATCCATTGAAGGAATCCCTAGCAACGTAGATGAAGATGAGCTTCCCACCTCATATGTTTGATAACATGTATCCATTGGCGACAGGTTGTCATTGACATTAGGATTTGAGCTGAATAAAAAGAATAAAAATAAAAAAATATGAACAACCAAAATCTCCTTATGAAAAAAAATATATTAATAATAACAATATTGAAGAAGATAAATGAAAAAATATACGTACCCACAAATGATTGGCACAGATGTCAATGTACAGCAATCAATTTCATTGTTCATAGCAGCAGATTTGATCGGTGAAGATGTGGGCAAATCCATTACTGCTGATTCCAAACTATCCAATCTGGGGAAATGAAAACTCAAAAAATGAAAAATGGAGAAAAAAAAAAAGAGGGCGAAATACAAATTCCAAAAGGAGCAAAGTCATTACAATTTTCAAGATCAAAACACAGGAAAATATAATGAAAGTCGTATGTATACCCGACAACTTTTGGGGCATGGGGAGATGACAATACTGGACACATGTTAAGGTATTGGTATTTCAAAGCAGTTTGGGAAAGCAACTTCTCCCTGGATCGTCGGGCCTTCTGCGCTGCTGATCTCGGACTAAGTGACTGAAGCATTAAACACTTACTCATTTGATTGGAGGCAGGCAAATCAGGCTGGAAAAAAGCAGCAAATATGTATGGTAAAACATTGATGAAGATAGAAGACGCTGTACATCCATTGAAGGAATACCTAGCAATGTAGATGAAGATGAGCTTCCCACCTCATATGGTTGATAACATGTATTCTTTGGCAGCAATTTGTTATTGATATTAGGAATTGAACTGAATAAAAAGAATAAAAATCAAAAAATATGACAACCAAAATTTTGTTACCAAAATTCTTCAATATTAATAATAACAATATTGAAGAAGATAAATAAAAAAGTATACGTACCCACAAATGATTGACGCAGCAACAGCAGATTTGATCGGTGAAAATATGGGCAAATCCAATACTTTTGCTTCCAAACTATCCAATCTGGGGAAATGAAAACTCAAAAATGAAAAATTGGGAAAAAAAAAATGGCGAAATACAGAATCCAAAAGGAGCGAAGTCATTACAATTCAAAAGATCAGAACACAGGAAAAAAGAATGAAAATCGTATGCATACCCGACAATTATTGGGGCATGGGGAGATGACAATACTGGACACAGGTTAGCATATTGGTATTTTAAAGCAGTTTTGGAAAGTAACTTCTCCCTGGAGCGTCGGGCCTTCTGCGCTGCTGATCTCGGACTAAGTGACTGAAGCATTAAATGCTTACTCATTTGATTGGAGGCAGACAAATCAGGCTGGGAAGAAGCAGCAATTATATATGGTAAAACAAAACAATTGGAAACAATGCAAACAAAAAAAAAAACATTGTCGATACCAAACCTCACCCACTACAGATATGACATCCGAGATAAGCACATCCTTCAAAGGCATCCCAACCAAGCTGGAGAGACAGGAAATCCAAAATAAGAACAAAACAGACTACAACCAAAAGAAAAAAAAGCAAAAGATCCCATAAAAAAAAAAAAACAAACACGAGAATATCCAGTAATCGGTGTGGCACATGGTGGCAACGATGCAGGGACAACCGATACAGCTCGCAAGACCTCTGTAGAAATAGAAACGGGTTGGCCTATTTCAAACCACCCAATCTGAAGAAATCCATGATCCCAAATAAGGAAAAATGCGAAATTTAGGTCGAAAAAACTGCAGGGTCAATACCCCATCGAGAACAGAAACGACGGAAAAAGAACTGTAGGTATATACTTGACAGTAGATGGGATATAACTGAGTATTTGGTTGGAAGAATGCAGACCGAAAGGGACAAAAATAGCCAATGCATGAGGACGAACAAAACAGACCGATAGAAATAACTAAATCCTTCAAATCCGGACCACCCAATCTGAGAAGGCAAGAATCCCACAATAAAAACAAAGCAAAGGGATACCAAATATGAACATAAATATACCTGCTAGTAGTTGAGGGACAGGTGGATAATGTTTGCGGGGCCAATGTTTGTTGGACTGAAGAATGCAGACCAACCTGGACATGAACACGGAATGTATATGATAAAATAAAATAGAGCGACCCAAACCGTCAATATTAAAACAAATGGATGACAGCAAACCTGACATCCTACAGTGACAAGGCCACTGGCATCGACATCCCCTGAAATCACTCCGCTGGACCTAAAGAGAGAAAAACTCCAGACTAAATATAGAATGAGGAAAAAAATAATAAAAAAAAAAAGGGAAAAATCGCCCACCGGACAGAGCATGGCAATGCCTCCAAATCAGAGGCATTGATGGTCGACAATGACAACTCAGCAGCCGACGGCGAATGATGGCCAAGAACAATTGGACGACGAAATAGATTATTTCGAACAGGGCCAATACTTTGCACGCCTGGAATACCAGAACCAACCTGGACACATAAAAACCTGGTTATAAAATAAAAACAAATCAATCATCAGAGCGAGAACGCGTCAGACATGCGAACCTGCTTTCGCTGAATCGGCGATCGCATGATAACAATCACCAAAATGGAAACAATTGGGAAACTCTACCTGGAATGAATAATAACCAATATATGTGGAACAAACCATCCGATCAGCTACAAACCAAGGGCATGACAAAATGGCAGGTAAACTATTCCAACAACTGAACATATTAAGAAGGAGAAAACAACTAACCTTTATAGCAAAGAAGAACACCAAAAACCAGGAAAACAGAGCGACAAACTAAACCAATCAAAGCGAGAAGAGAAAAAAAAAATAGATTAATATGATTTTTTCCACAAATACTGTATGCCTTCTCAATGAGGAATACACCAATGAATAAAGAAAGCAACAATGAATATACCAATGGATATAAAAATAACCAAATATTTGTAAACCAGGAATTACAAATAAAATCTCCTAGGAGAAAAATATTTGTAAAAGCCAAATTACAAACAAACAAATATTTAATCACACCTATTTAACCAAACCTAGAACAGAATATGATGAGGAATTTCCAAAAGGGAAGAAACAAAGCCCGATGAAGATACGGAAAGCGGAAGAACGACGAAGGTCGGTTCAGAAAAGAAGTAAGAAAAGAAGTGGGTGGCATCAAAACAGAGAAGAAAAGAAGATAGAAACAGAACACAAAAAAAGGCGGTAGTGACCGGAAGAAAAAATAAACATCCGGTCTCCATCTCTCATAGCCGTTTGATCAAATAATAAAATAAGGCCGGATCGCTGGCAAGATCGGTTGTAAGTTCGGATCGCTAGCAAGGTCGGTGGTTCTAATATCCGAATATCTGAATGAGTGGGACCATACTGAAAATGAGCGTAGGATTGGCAAGGGAATCCCAACTCCAGGTACGTAAACATCCTGAATCGTCGATTCGAACCGCTCGATCCTGACCGTAGGATTGGCAAGCCACGCCAACCCGACAAATCGAGGCCTTTCATAGTCTTCAGGTGGAACCCAGGGTCAGGTACGCAAATACCCTGGACCGTCGATTCGGATCGCTCGATCCTGACCGCTGTTTGTCTCTCCTGAGAAACCTGAATACATGAATGAGGGGGACCACGCCGAAAGTTAAGTCCGGACCGTAGGATTAGCAAGCCATGCCAGCGCGACAGATCGTGACCCTTAAATGTCTGCCGGTGGAACCCCGGTCCAGGTACGCAAAGACCCTGGACCGTCGATTCGGACCGCTCGATCCTGACCGCTGCTTGGTTCTCCTGGGAACACCTTTTCCAACGACCGATGTCTTTCCCAATCCTCGAGATGCGCTGTTTGTCTCTCCTGGGGAACCCTGAATATTTGAATGAGTGGGACGACGTTGAAACTTAAGTCCACACCGTTGGATTGGCAACCCATGCTAACACGGTAGATCATGACCCCTAAATGTTTGCTGGTGGAGCCCAGGATCGGTTATGTAAAGAACCTATACCGTCGATTCGGGCCGCTCGATCCTGACCGCTGTTTGTCTCTCCTGGGAAACCTGAATATATGAATGAGGGGGACCACGCTGAAAGTTAAGTCCGGACCGTAGGATTGGCAAGCCATGCCAGCGCGACAGATCGTGACCCTTAATTGTCTGCCGGTGGAGCCCAGGTCCAAGTACGCAAAGACCCTGGGCCGTCGATTCGGACCGCTCGATCCTGACCGCTGCTTGTCTCTCCTGGGAACACCTTTTCCAACGACCGATGTCTTTCCCAATCCTCGAGATGTTCAATCGCTGTATTATAGATATAGATATTCCCAGGGCCCATGAGATCAATTGGTATCATATATACTATCATGTGTTATCACCCATGATTCAAGGGTATATTACAATCATTTTTCCTTTTTTTTTTTTTTTTTTTGGATTGATTGATTCTACTGTGCATGGACCTACCAAACTTATTTTCCCAGATTAGATACCATAGTTTTTGCTTGAAGTTCCTTAGTAATTCTGACGAAAGACAAAGTAAATCAACTGATTCCGTTTGGCAGAATTATTAAAACTTTGATTTAACTATATTAACTGTTATGTTGATTTGGTTGAAAATTTCATAAAGAGGTAACTAGCTAGGTTTGCTTAGAACAAAAGTAAGGAAAAACCCATAACATTCCTTAAATCAATCTCTCACAGGGTGCAAACAAACACCACAGCAAGGAAAATATCTCAAACCTAAAAATGTACATATCTAACCCATGAAATTTTCTTGGGTTTTGGGATCAAAGTCTCACTTTCTGAGCAGTAGAACCCATACAATTTAAGGAAAATCAAAGAAAGAGAAGAAGTGAGAGAAAAAAAAAAAGAGAAGCAATGGTGCAGCTTTCATCTTCAACAACCTCTCACTAGCTTCAAGCAGCAAAGGCATGATATGATGCATGATCTCTATTTCATTTCATCTTAGCATAGATGTTAGAGATCTAAAAACAACTTCTTCACAAGGAATAGTAAGACCCATATCATGATCAAATCCAAACTCTTCTTCAGCTCTTTGAAGTAAACTTTGAAACTCAGGATGAGTTAAGAAAGAAATAGGTACAATAAATCTACTTCTTTTCTCTCCAACATATACAGGAAAATGTCCTTTTGGTACATCAACTGGTAATCCTTCTTCGTCATACCCTCCACCTTGTCTCCTTCCTAAGCTTGAACATCTCTTTAAAATTTGCTTAAGTACTGCTGTTTGAGATAATACTTTGTTTGATTTTCTAATGGCCATTTAGAGGGGAAAAAAAACTTTGTTATGGAAAGTGCAGAACAAGAACCAATCAAGATGAGAAGAAAAGGGTAAGATGAGAGAGTGAAAGAAAACGAGAGAAAAAGGTGAAGTTGTTGAAGAAGAGTGAAAGGGTGAGAATGGGTATTTATGGAGAGATTTGGAAAGAGAAAGGGAGAAAACAGGGTCATGTGGGTTGTGGGGGCAAGGGACAGACCACGGGTGTTTTGGGGTATGTGTAAGTGTATGTTTTGCAAGGACAAAAGCTATATGAGAGCCTATTACATTGGGTCTAAGCTCACTTGTTACCCTACTTAAGGACACCATGGCCCCTACTTTCTCTGTTGAGGGGTCCTGGGTTTTATTTTTTTTAAAATTTCTTGAAATTACTTCAACGAGACAAAATTTTCTTAATTTCATCATAAGTTACAAAAAGTATTCATTTCCTTGATCTATGCTCATCTTTTTCTTTAATGTTTACATGTGTGTACTGAAATTTGTACTGATCATCAGTAATAAGATTTCAAGTTTCCAAACATCTTGTCCTTACATTTTAACTAATTTGAAAACATAAAATCATATTTTTAGATGATTCTGGTTCATAATTCTAAGTCACACTGATCCTGCTTTACCCACTTTTGTGGTGTTTACACACATTCTTCCGTTACCTAGGTAGTACAACTTCCAAACTTATCCCACTGCAATGCATGTTAATATGTTATTATCAAAATCAATATTCTCATGCATAGCATAGGATATATTTCGAAAAGCAATATTCTCATGCATACCCCTAATCTAAGTCTAAAACTATATCTTTATCTAGATGCTATGAGAACTGTACTATACTGAGTAGGCCTATACAACAACCCTGGTACATATTTGGCTTCTTTTGATTGTTGGGCTTGTGATTCTGTTATACATGGATGGTGTGACAGGGAAAAAAAAAAAATCTTACTTAAATCATATCGATCCATGGGTAAATGTAAATCTACTCCATCCAGGGTTTGACTATAATGGTCCCAACAATCTATTTTTTTCATTCATCATGTCCTTCAATGCCAAATATAGTCAAGCTCTATATAAGCTCCTTAGTCCTTCCCCACCCCCACCTGTATCTACTGTACTCATACATCTTTTGGTTTTTTAAGTCTTAGGAGCAGTGTTTTCTTTAGATAGAAAAATGGATGATAATCTAGTTTATTATATATATCCAATTCACAACATTATGTTTTAGTCTCATATACTTTGCCATCTTTTGAATATCTTTGGTCTTATGTGTAGCTAATTATAATGAGGGACCAATAACAAAGTTGTCTTGATCCCACTTAAAAGAATTTCTGAACTGATAACCAATTAGCTTAGGCAATTACAGTTTATTTGACCATACAAATATCTCAGACTGATCAGATAATATCCTATATTGGATGAACTCATTTTCATCAGAATATACAGGACTAGTATGGAAAGTCTAGTTGTCAGGTGGTCACAGATGCAAAGTGGCATCCAGACAAGCGATTAGCGAAATGAAATACGTCTGATCATATTTGCATCCAGATACAGTAATTGGTTCTGTATCTGGATATCCAGAAGACTGTTTTTTTATCCTGCAGTGATGATATGCAATTGCCCCAAAATAAATTTCGCCTTGTCTATTTAGTCATGCATGGCAGACTATATAAAGGATAACACTCTACATATATGATGCTAATCGTGGATCAATCTTCTTGTTCTAGACTATCAAATATCAATTGAATACTTAGAAATTATTGATTCTGGCACTGTTGAGAGGCTTTAATTAGCAGCAACAATATTAACTTCCACCAAGTCCATGATAATGCCCCCACATGTTTTATGTTATCAATCACATTAAGTCATTGACCCTTTGATCAGATCTTCATTTTGAGAAACTACAAATAGTGCTAATATAACAATTCAATATTCAAACAAATCAAACGATATGCAGAAAGTAAATAACACACAGGAATTTTTAACGTGGTAAAACCCAATATGGGAAACATCCACGGTTGTCCTCTCGACAACAAATAAATCCACTAGATGAAAAGAGATGTACAAACCTATCAACTACCTGCAATCACTGCGAGTTGACACTCCTGGTTATCTCTAACACCTTGACTTCACCAGAGCACCTTGATGTACGCACAAGACACTCGACTTCCTGATGAACACACAAGAAGACTCGAAGCCGATCTATGTAACAAGCTTACACCAGAGTTCCTTGATGAACACACAAGGATACTCGACTTCTTGATGAACACACAAGAAGACTCGAAGCTAAATCAATATAAACAATAATGAAGAAGAAGATGAATGGGGAAGAAGAAGATGAGTTCAATCACCAAAACCACCTAAACCAAAAACCTAAACAAACTCCAAGAAACAAGAGTTGAATTGGACGGCCAAAGAACTAACTTCTTCTTTGGAAGAGACCCTATTTATACATAGGGTTGGAAAACCACCGAAAATGGGCCGAAATAGCAAAAGCCCACTTTGGACGTACGTACGTCGATATGACGTTCGTACGTCTCCAAACGAAAATACTCCTGCTGCCTGCTGTGACGTACGAACGTCCTGTAAAGGTTCGTACGTCCAGACTACCAACAATCTTGCTGTCATTCGATACGTACGTACGTCCTTAAGAGGTACGTACGTCCTGGACCAGAAATCACACCAATGACACACAACGCGAAGGCAAAGACACGGGACGACGCGCGTACAACCAGGTTTTCTTAACAATGAACTCAAGGCGAGATAACCAAGGACACTTTGTCACAAAATTGATGTCAAACCACTTCATGCCGGTTTCAATCTCCCCCTTTGACATTGATTTTGTGACAAAAACCTATGACTCTAATAGCACTTATAAAACGTGCTTACAAACCCAAACCATGGCATTTATAAAACATGCCTACAAAATCACTCAAGGTAAAACACATACCGAGTCACCAATTCTTGATATTCAGCTTGAGCAAAATGCTTTAACCATCAGAGACCGAACGGAAGCAACAAAGAATTTCCGAAGTAATCAAGGAATCAACAGAAGTTCCTTCGAGTAACTCCCCCATACTTCATGAGCTCCAAAATTTTGACAGCTCCCCCATAACTGTATAACTCTTAAAACATCAACACGTTCACTCCCCGCATACATGTAGCATACCTGAAACATGACCCAAGAATACCCTAACAACAAAGAGACGATTGTTAGTAATTAGAGTCATAAATCTCCCCCTTTTTGTCACAACAAGTGAACAAAATAACTAACCAACAAGAGAAACGATAAATAACAATAATAAACAAATAACCAAGAGAAGAAAACAATACCAAACAAAGATGACAAAACAGATAAAAAGATAAACCTATCCCAACTCGTAAAGTTCAATAGAACAACAAATAACCAAACACATAAAACCATAGTAATAAGAACCAACAAAGACAGAAGAGAAAGCTGAAGTTAGCAAATTCGAAAAACTCGCTCCCAATGACCTAGAGGAAGCTTGGAGAAAGAAGCTCCCGCACGAGCCGAAGATCTAATCCACCGAGCTTTCACATGATCATCATAATCCTCTAGCCATTCATTCCCAACGATTGACATGAACCAAACAAGGATTAAGAAAAAGTCGATGGATATAGTCATACCCATGGGGAACGCGACATAAGCAACAAACCTTAGCATTATTTTTATACTCCATCACCATAAACGACACGTAACCAACAGTCGGAACAAAAACCCCATGAAGTTCATACTCTGCCATGGAATAAATCTGAGAAACAAAGAGAGAACTAGAAGGAGGTAAGAAGACACAATAGGAAGAAAAGAAGAGAAGACTCCCCTCTATATAGGAAACAAGAAAAACTCTAATCATGGGCCCTAATAGGGAGGTCCATTAACTAATTAGCAGGAAATTACTGCAAAACAGAAAAACTTGAACTAATATTAACATAGCAATATCCAATAACATGCTCAATATCCAAAAAAAATAGAAACAAACCGATATAGCAAAAGAGCAAAGTTAAGTACAAAAATGTGGAGAGGAAACCAGAAAACCAACTACTCGGACTCCGAGGCACCATCACTGTGTTCACCATCACCCTCGTCCTCACTCTCTGAATAATCATCATCACTTGCACCTGGAACTGGAGGCACCTCTTCCGGAAACGGAGGCAAGTCTGTGGGAGTGAAGTCCAGCTGTAGATGACGCATCTGAGCAACGTTCATCGCATGAATATCACTGAGCATGACATCATGAAGAGAGAGAATGACCCCAAAACGATCTAACCGAGCATCCATATGGTCCTGATGACGTCGGAGAGAGGAGACCCGAGCATCAATTGCTGCAACAGCCCGATTTCCCCTAGCAGAGGCTGGGATGGGTCGTCCAGACGTCAAGGCCCGATCAAAATCATCTTGGCGATCAAGAGCCCGGCCTCCCCAAATAAGGTGATGCGTCAAACGCGCACCCACAGACTCAAAGGCAACCTTCCGAGACTGACAGCCTTTCTTAATGGCGTTGACCCAGTCATGGCCAACGAACCTTGGAGGGCTCACCTCCGTGTACTGTCCCTGAAAACCCAAGTGCCTGAGAATTGTCATTATAAAGCTAGGGAAAGGAAGAGTACCCTTAGCTGCATCAATTTGAAGCATCCGATTGTAGATGACCTCAGAAAGACTAATATGGTGCACCGACATACAAACCACCAATTTGACCATGTCGTCGGTCATGATTATCTTGTTGCCCTTGGTGGGGTAGATGTTGGAGTGAGCAACCATGTGGACAAGGATGGCGCTGTAGAACTTTGCGTGATATCTTTCCGTGACACCATCGATGAACATCCGCTGAACTTGATCGACAAGGTCAATCTGAATCTCATCCGGAATAGGCCATCTGACATGAACAACACCTTCAGAGAGAAAATCACCGTCAATACCCAACGCCTCACGGATCACCTTTGGAGAAATAGTGTATCTCCGACCGTCAATGAGGACCGAAAAACTCGAGCGATTCTGCGAAGGACTCTTCGTCTCATAGAAGGCTATCCTATGCTCAACCGAGTATTTTGTGATTGGTTGAGCCACCCGTAACCAATTCCTAGTCTCAAAGAACAAGGCTATGTTGCCGAGTTGAGAAGCCCCTAGAGGGGTGGCAGCAATGTCTCCCAAGTCGAAGAAACGCTCGGGAACAATGGCCTTGGGTCGAGGATGAGCACCAAGAGATGTGGGATGAGGCGACAAGGCCGGAGTGGAACCTCTACCCCTAGGAGCGCGAGAAGAAGATGCAATGGTGGAGGGAGTGGTGCGTGCGCGCTTTGGAGGCATCGTCTACACAATCACAACAGTAAACAGACGAAAAGTGTGAGTGAAATGTAATCCCAAACAAGATAAACAAACCATTGGAGTCATGTAGACATTTTGTCAAACAGTTAGTGCGCAGAAACTAAATCCAATAGTAAAACAGCAAACCAACAATCACATCCACACTAAACATGGCAGATGATTAAGACTAGAGGAGGAACGAAGTGCCAAGTAAAAAAAAAAATCCCAGCGACACCAAGGAATATGATCTTTTTTAAAAAAACAAATTCTGTTACCCCATGTTTAATCACTCACAACAAAAAAAAATTTCCATCACAAATAACCATTAACAAGCAATGAAAAGGAGAATTGAGGAACTTACTATTGCCGAAAGAGTGAGAAGATAAACACCACAAAACTCTTTTGAACACTTAGAACACAGCAGGGAGGGAATTGCTTAAACAAGCTATAAGAATAGAGAAGTAGGAGAGAGATATATGAGAGATACAAAGAGAGAAGATTTGTTTCCTTTCGAAAGCAGAGTGTAGAGCCTTGAAAGAAGGAACCACACTGGTTCGTGCGAAGAGAGAGATAGCACGAGTTGAATGAAACAGTTGGGCAAAAAGGTTTAACCAAAATTTGAATTTAAACAGCAAATGCGCCGGACTGTATCAGGGACGTTCGTACGTCCTAAAGACGTTCGTACGTCGGGACTCTTTTAAAAAAACATCTGTCAGACCCTACGTTCGTACGTTCTAATAACGTTCGTACGTTGGAACAAGATCTGCCCACCTCAACGTTCGAACGGACAGCGTTCGTACGACCCCCTTTTTTTTTTTTTTTTTTTTTTTTATATTTATTTAACGAATGAAAGAACAACCTAAAGACCAGAAAGCAAACCGATGTACCATAGAACTGAAGAGGAACACATCATGAACTTCTAAAAACAGTAGCCAATCCCAATCCGTACAAAAATAAGAGGCAATATATGGGGATAAACAAAATATTGAACAAATAAGAGAATTGAAGTGCATCATAAACTAAACCTCGGTGTATGTAGATGCAATGCAATGCATAAAGAGAGAGAAAGTTCACCACTAGAACACACCCTTTGAAGACCTAGAATATAGAACCATCAACAAGAGACATACGATTAGATTAGTAAGTGAGCATAGAAGAAACACACTTCAACCCCCTTTGAAACAAACGTTATGAGTAGAAGGCAAACGGATATAAATATATAAATATGATCTTTCACATGAAAACCAAGACATTAAAAAGGCAAAGGAATATAAACTTTGTATGCCTTTCATAAAAAAAACAATGAATATGCGCTTGGATTTTTATTTTGCCGCATAAGGTGGAGTTTAGTCTACATCACTCTAATGTCATTCCCGCGTGGGAGGGATTTTTGCCTCCATCTTTTCAAATACACGAGGGTAGGGTGTAGCCTACATCTTTTTGACAAACACAAACTCAAGAAGTGCAATACCATGATAACGTGCAACACAAGAACTAACATCTCTTGAGTGCATCCGTCAGAGCATGACCCTCACAACCCCAACGGGTTCTTAGCCAACTGATATTGCTTCAAAGACAATCAAATGGCTGGGGATAAAGTGAGTCATTGACCACTAACAAGAGTTGTAATAGGAAGATAAGAATGCTCAATAACACGAACAACAAAATGAACATTAACCAAAACAAAGGAGAGATAGCTCAAGATCACATAAATACTCGAGAGATAGAGAAGTTCTATGAGCTCAAAGAATATGTAAGTGGTTTCCAAAAACTCCCTTCATGCAAGCATGCCGTGCACTGTGCAAACAAGCGAGGAAAAATGCATGATACATACCAAAACATACTTAAGAGTTCAGAAAGAGAAAACACCCAAACATATTGCAACTTATTTAAGACAATTGAATTAAACCAATATCTCAGAAAAGATGCATCCAACAACACATATATGGAATAAATAAAGAAAAAATAGAAGGAATAACCAACAATGTATTCAGACATGCAACATGATCTGCAAGCTAAACAAACAAAGTAGAAAAAGTAGAAACACCAAACAAATAGCCTATGTGGTTAGAGAAATATGCAACTCAAATAACACAAGGCTAGAAACAACCTACATCATCCCAAATATGGGACACCACCAGACCTTTGCAAGTCCAGAAAAACCTTCAACTTATCCTTTCTTACCCATACTTGTTTAACACTAGGCGTGCACACCTTGGAAGTTGAAAAGATATGAGATTTCTCCTTAACAAATTTTTCAATAGACTTGTCCTTAACTAATTCCACCTTAGTCTTTGACTTCCTTTTGTTGGAATACCTGTTTTTCTTAAACCTGTGACGAACACCACTATAATTCCACGGTCTAGAAAATGCACAAGAAGAAACATTAGAATCAACATGATTATAATGATTAGGAACACGAGAATAGGATGCATCATGTTGATTAAAATCCCAACAAAAAATATCCAAATGACCAACCCTACCACAATAAGAACAATGAAAAACATTAGACTTACTCAAAGAATTCTTATAAGAAGATGTGGTAGTGGTGGATAAACCATGTATGTCACTATTTGGTTTATGACATTGTCCCTTAACAAAACCCATACCTCCCCTATTAGAACAAGATGGCTTACCAGCAAAAGCAACCTGATCATTAGCCTTAGACTTAAACTTTGTGCAAGAAACATGCTGAAAACTATTAGTATTAAGTCTAGTCTCAATAGGCGGGGTAGGCAAAAGGGCAGGCAAACTAGTAGATTTTACAGGAGTAATCACACTAGATGAACTAGTAGAACTATCAATAGGAAAATCAAATTTAGTTTTGTCCAAAACCTGCAATTGGAGTTGAGTAGACGTTAAATCGTTCTTTGTTACCTCATACTCCACCAATAGAGATTTGTATTTCTCATCGACCTCCTGATTGGTCTTCTCTAAAGCTGCAATTCTACATAACAAATCAAGTTTTTCTTTGTCAAATAATTGAGAAATAGAAATTGTATCATCTGCAGCACAAGAAATCTGTTTTTCAAGAATCTCAATTTTATCCTGTAAAGAAAGATTAGCCTTTTCCAAATTTTCAATTTTGGATTCATAAACTTCCCCTTGAAGCATATAGTCCTCTGCACAATGTCTGAGTCGTTGTTCTAGAGAATCAACCTTAGTCTGCAAAACACCATTATCTTCAAAACAAACATTATCAGAAATAGTAGACACATTACAATTAGCTTTATTAAATTTTTCCTGCAAATCAATATTAGCTTTTTGTAATCTTTCACATTCTTTTGCAGAAAGTCTGTAAAGAAGAGCCCAATCACTATTGCTAACAACATACAAATTATCATCATTTTCAAAATCAGATTTTGGTTTTGTAGATTTAGACGATTTAGCAATAAAATTATTATGACCAGACTCATGAACCATCATTGCACTCATAGGATCGTTAGCGTGAGCCTTGACGCTCCTTAACCAGCCCCCAGCGACTGATACCAATTGAGAAACTACAAATAGTGCTAATATAACAATTCAATATTCAAACAAATCAAACGATATGCAGAAAGTAAATAACACACAGGAATTTTTAACGTGGTAAAACCCAATATGGGAAACATCCACGGTTGTCCTCTCGACAACAAATAAATCCACTAGATGAAAAGAGATGTACAAACCTATCAACTACCTGCAATCACTGCGAGTTGACACTCCTGGTTATCTCTAACACCTTGACTTCACCAGAGCACCTTGATGTACGCACAAGACACTCGACTTCCTGATGAACACACAAGAAGACTCGAAGCCGATCTATGTAACAAGCTTACACCAGAGTTCCTTGATGAACACACAAGGATACTCAACTTCTTGATGAACACACAAGAAGACTCGAAGCTAAATCAATATAAACAATAATGAAGAAGAAGATGAATGGGGAAGAAGAAGATGAGTTCAATCACCAAAACCACCTAAACCAAAAACCTAAACAAACTCCAAGAAACAAGAGGTGAATTGGACGGCCAAAGAACTAACTTCTTCTTTGGAAGAGAAACCCTATTTATACATAGGGTTGGAAAACCACCGAAAATGGGCCGAAATAGCAAAAGCCCACTTTGGACGTACGTACGTCGATATGACGTTCGTACGTCTCCAAACGAAAATACTCCTGCTGCCTGCTGTGACGTACGAACGTCCTGTAAAGGTTCGTACGTCCAGACTACCAACAATCTTGCTGTCATTCGATACGTACGTACGTCCTTAAGAGGTACGTACGTCCTGGACCAGAAATCACACCAATGACACACAACGCGAAGGCAAGGACACGGGACGACGCGCGTACAACCAGGTTTTCTTAACAATGAACTCAAGGCGAGATAACCAAGGACACTTTGTCACAAAATTGATGTCAAACCACTTCATGCCGGTTTCACATTTTTCATGGAAACTAACTCATGCTGCATGCACATCAGATAGCAGCCATGAAATTCCACCCAAGATGTATATGTATATATAACAGAGGTGTTTAGTGTTACCCCTTAGTTTGGTAGGCAAAGTTGTGTTACCCCTTGTTGGATTGAGGCTAAGTTGTGATATCCTTTAATTTTATTTTGTGATATTCCCTTGTATTGATGAACTCAGATCTTTGCCAGATGAATTGAGAATTGAAAATAGGAATTCCACAAAACAAAAACCAAATAAGGGTATAACAACTTTGCCTTTAAAACAAGAGGGTAACCTTAATTATCTCTCTACAGTAAATCAATAACAAGTTGATCGATGAAATTTGTTTTTGGAAAATATAATTAAGATCAACGCTATTACGTACCAGAGAATTTTATATGTGTAGCTTACTTGTATGTGAGTGTGTACACCCAATCACAAAATGCATGGAAGTGGTTCTAGGCCCTCATTAAGCACCTATAAAACACAATTGGCCCAACTAAGGCCCGGTTTATAATATTGGCCCTCATTAAGCATTTGTAAAATAAGAAAAGACCCATTTAACGTTGATATTGTAAAAACGGCCCTTTCACTACCGATAATACCCTTCTAGTTTATGCAAACAAATGTTTGCATTTTATGGTATGTCATTGTTTCGAGTATGCAAACAAGTTTTTGTATTTAATCTTTATGTGTTGTGACTGATGCAAACAAGTCTTTACATTTTCTAGTTTATCTTGTTGTCGTTTCGAGTATGCAAACAATTCTTTGCATTTAATGTTTATGGTTTATGTTAACAAGTCTTTGCATTTTATATTTGTATTGTGACTGATATAAATAAGTATGTTTATATGTTTATGATATGCAAACAAGTCTTTGCATCAGTCGAAGGGTAAACTAGTCCATAAGACACGGAAATCAGCGGTTGGGCCTATTTTACAATTAGTTCCCTAACCGGTCCAATCTTATATTTCCACACCTTAAATGGGTCCGTTTTTTTTTTCCCTGTCACAAAATGCCATGTGGCAATAATAATATAATCTAGTATGGGTTTAATTAACTCTAGTGGGTTTGACCAGTTTTCCAACCACTTTATAAACTCGTGGCATCATATGATTGAGTATACACACCACATAGAAGTTGGCTACACATAAATTTTTTTGATTACATACTACTTTATTCGACAGATTTTAGGACAAGGATAAGATAAGTATATATACATATTTAATGAGCTATGGATGGAATCATACGTGCATGAGAAATAAAATTATGATAATTACATATTTTTGAAATATTACATGAGACATATTACTAGGAAAAAAAATGGATTTACTCCTGGACAATGAGAGACTACCCCGCCATGTGGTCACCCCCAACATGACATCAGGCCCAATTCTTCTAAAGAGTATAGAGAGCCACAGGTATTTCTAGCCTGGCTCTAATGAAAAATCATTCCCATGTTCTAAGGCACAGATATAGCATCTTAGAAAGAGATTTAGTATCTAGCTTTCTCTCTCATATCTATATCTTTTTTTATTTTTTTAGAGATTTTTGGACATACCCCCATTTGAAAGTCGAAATTTGAGATACCCCATTTGAAAAAATATTTGAGATTCAAGATGTGGTTGTTGGGTTTTATGTGCAAATCAGAGAGGGAGGGAAGTTTTTCACTCAGGAACGTACGTACGCAGTTAGGGCGTTTGTACGTTCAATGAGACAGATAACTTTGTACGTATTGGAACGTACGTACGCAGTTAGGGCGTTCGTACGTCCCGTATGCCAGATAACGATTACGTGTTGCAACGTACGTACGTGATTTCGACGTACGTACGTCCTCCTCTTGTTTTGTGCAATTGGGCTTGTTTTGAGCCCAACTCGTGGTCTATTGTAAGGCTATACTATAAAGCCAAATAGAAGTGATACAAAAACCTTAACTTTTCTAAGAGAGAGATTGTGAGAAGCCATTAGAGAGTTTGAGAGAACTTTTGTGAGGAAGAAGACTTTGGTTTCTTCATGAGGGCTTGTACAATTGTCTAGATAAGAAAAGCATCATCCTTTCTCCCCGTGGACGTAGGCATATTGCCGAACCACGTATATCTTGTGTCTTGTGTGTGGTTGCTTGTTTATTTTGTCGTTTTCGTTTTACTTTCATATATTAGTTCAATCATCATATTTGTGCATTAGTCTCCGCTGCGCACAACAGTGGTGTTATCTTAGCCGTCCATCATAATCCATCATAAAACTCACCTACGGCTGTAAAGCTCTTCTGTCTTGAATTGGGGGTATCTCAAATATTTTTTCAGATGGGGTATCTCAAATATTTTTTCAAATGGGGGTATCTCAAATTTCAACTTTCAACTTTTTTTTAAGTTGCTTCATTCATACATCAAAAATCTAGCCTATTAAGTACATATATAGAACAATACTTAATTACATGCATAAGTCATGAATCATGGTTAATGACCATAGCCAACCCATGTTCTTTTGAGAGGGATTTGTAGGCCGGTGAAAATTTGGTAGGGGGTGTGGGTAGGGCTGTCAATGGATCGGATCGGTTTGGTTTTTACCATGATCCAAACCGATCCAGATTTATAGTGATCCGAACCAAACCGATCCAATTCGATAATGGATCATATTAATTGGATATTGAACTGATCCAATTTTAGTAGTGGATATCCGATCCGATCCGAACCGATCCAAAAATCTAATTTTTATCTTCTTCCTCATTTTATCTCCATAAAAATTTTGAATCACTAGTTAAAATGAAATCAAATTCACAACTCCATTAACAAATTTGTTTGAATCACTAGTTAAAATTGAATCAAATTCACAACTACATTAACAAATTTGTTTGAATCACTAGTTAAAATTGAATCAAATTCACAACTCCATTAACAAATTTGTTTGAAAAATCTTCTTTTTTTGTTATTTAGTATACAAAAATCTTCTTCAACTCCATTAACAAGTTCCTCTTTATTCATTGTCTTTCAAACCCTTTAAATCACCTTTTAAATTTTCTGAACTTTATACATATCATTGCGACGATTTGAAACTTCCATCAATTATATTTGAAATTTCCATCAATTATATCTACAACTTCATCAAAATATGAAAAAACAAAAACTTACTTTTAAATTTGAAAAAATCCAATATAAAAATCTCAAATTTTTTGAAAAATCTCAAATTTCTTCGTGAATTAAGAAACCCAAATTATCATAACTACAAAACATAGGGTTATCATTGATATTCTTTCCCATGTAAAGCTTGGAGAGAGAGAGAAAGAAGATTAAAGGAAGTAGAAGACAAAGAGAATTAAGATTTTGATTTTTAAATCGATAAATTTTTTTACAAATTGTTTCTCTTTTTGGTGTTCGGATCGGATCGGTTTTTCCTTTAGTATTATCCAAACCAAACCAAAACAATAATGGATATCCAAAAACCATTTTAAGTGATCCATTAATCCAAATGGATATCCAAAAGTCTAAAATAATGGATTGGATCGGTTTTGGATCGGTTTGGATCTCGGATCGGTTTGGATAGTTGACAGGCCTAGGTGTGGGAGGGGGAGGGGGAGGGGTGAGGGTGTCTGGGACACTAAAATGACCCTACAGGCTAAAACTACTGCAATTGGAAAACAAGTTACTAGACTGTTAGAATTACTTAGAAGTAAATGTAACAGTCCATTATAATTTGTTGATTGTGACCTTATCATTTTCTGTTAATTGTTAAAGCACATGCATGCCATGTTAGTCTTGGCCCCAAAAGAAATCAACATATATCATCTTCATAACTTCTTGAAAGGGTGTAGCTTACATAACTAATCATTTCTCAACCTGTAACAAACTACTTGGGAAATGATATCTTTATGAGGTTTCTTATGTCACCCTTTATTCAAAGTTACATGCTTCAGACTTCAGTATTTTTTTGGGTTTGTATAATTGTTCAAAAGCTTTGTGAGGAATCAGGAATGAGCCATTTGAGTACTAAAATATCTATATATGTATCTAACTACAGATATGGGTTTGGATGTAGTTGCATATGAGTCAGAAAATGCTGTCATCTTCACAAACTAATACAGTATATGAATTTTCTGTAATAATAGCTAATTAGAGAATTAATCATTGTATTAATAATAATAATCTCGAAAATATTATGGAACAGTAGTCAGTATGGATTTTATTAGAGAGACAAATTACCGTCCAAAGTCCAGTCATCCAGATGCTCTAATCAAGTTCCAGTACTGTACGTCACGACTAGTAGGTACGTGTTCAAACAATAAATCCTTATACAAAATCAGGTGAATATTATGAAAATATAAAAGCATAGGGATCCTGCATGCAAGTTATCCATGGAGGCTTAACCTCTGCAGTAATGGTCTCAATTTAAAGACTACAGCTCCTCTTTGCAGCTTGATGTGCTGCCTCAATTGCTGCGATTAGTAGAACCACGAATGCACGTACGAAATGCCATTTCTACTGTAAACAGACTTAAGGTTAACCTATAATTCTACATGTGTGTGTGTACAGAACAGTTAGGAAGAGGTGGGGTGTCGGCTTTCAAGAGATACTAAAGAGACTAGAGTAGCACTGTTGTGAATAAACCTCACCACACAATCTGATCTGTCATCATTATGAATGTGGGATGCAGTGGCCATAAAAAAATCTATCAAGTTTAAGAATAGTGGCCCATTTGAATGTGTATATTTGAGATATACTTAAAACAGATATGAAATTGCCATGAAAGTATAAGATGATGCTATTTGCATGTTATGTAGGGAAAACATTGATGTGAAATATTATGTGCATTATATTCTGCAACTCAAAGCTGTTGTTGTACGATTTGTGTTAATTAGTACTTGTACTCATGTGAGTGTGAATACACCTGTACCCACACTGTACTCAAGGGGTCCGTCCTATGAAAGAACCTCAAGAAGGTCAATTTCTTGTATACCAGAAACAGTAAGAATTACGACGCATTTAGCCATACACCCACTTTCTTTTTTGCAAAATGGATTTGCATCTTCTAAGCTGTTTTAATGATAATGCAAAATCACAAGAACATCAGCATACTACAAACAAAAAAGAAAAAAGAAAAACAAACACTGCTAAAGAAATTCTGCATATTTACTTTCATATTGTCATTATACCAAGAAAAAAAAATGTGATCAAATAAGGAACATGCGGGGAGCAGAAAACCGAAGTGTAGTGACAGATTTGCTAATATCATTTAAGGCAGAAGAGTAACTGGCTGAAATGATGCTACTTTTGCTCATTATTGATGTGTGATAAGAAAAAGCTATAGTACCTTGTTGAGTTGTGTTGTGTGGTGTTGCTTTCACCGATCAGTCCCCAAATTGTATTGAGAGGGTCCAAGTCGATTGGAACCTTCTGAGGAGCCATTTTGTGCCATTGGAAGGTAGGTTGCTAGGTCAACAATCACCAACTAGCCTGATGTAAGTCATGTAACAGAGAATTACAGACTAGCTATACACAACATCCAATGGTACTAAGGACCCTTCTGTCAAAATCTGCATGTTTAGAATAAAAAGAAACACAAATACACAATACTGAAGCTCGATCTGTAAAATGTCTATAAATTGAAGCTAATTAGTGACATTTGCCATGACGCTATATCTAGGTAGGGAATTTCAACGGTGACACAAGTTTGTAATGTCATGTTTTTCTCGCTGAATGAAATATGCTTTTCAAAAAATACAAAAAAGATAAAACATCAAAGCAGCATGAATATAAATTTCTTCTCAAAACCAAGAAAAACAGAATGAGGGTTTGTTTCCTGGCCTTGCCAGAAACTAGATGCAGTAGTATGCATGACACCGGCGGCAGAAAAAAATGAAAAGAACTTTTCTTCAGATTCATTTTCCTTTTATAGGGAGTTTTTTTTCCCGTTACATAGGGAGCTTTAAATGTTCAAAGACTAATGTAAATGCGGTGAAGTATGAAGTTGAAGATGATTGGAAGTGGAGGAAAAGAGTGATTTGAAAAAGAGGAATGGCTGAGCTATCCGTGGAATATAGTTGGCTAGTTGCCATCTGAGAGTGACTGGGTGTAACACCCATGCATGGTGTTAGTCCCACATTACCAAGGAAGTGGTTGTATTGGTAGTATCTAGTTTAACCATACTCTAACTAATGTCAAGGCCTTTTGGGGGAAACCAGATGGGTGGACCCAGATCCAAAACCCTCTATTGCTGGATATCTGTAGTGACTAAAGGAGGACAATATTGACATTAGTGAGCGATATAGTGCTTGACACTTAGGGATGAGTGAGGACGAAATCCAGGGGCGTTACACCAGGTCCCAAAATTAATAAGCATACGTAGTTTGTTTGATTGGGACAACGACTATGTAACACCCCAAGTCGATAGGTGGTTTGCTAAGGGGATGGGTCCTATGGTATGTCCTGAAATTGGAATATAGGTATAGATCCGTCATATATTATCGAGCTCTTTTTGGTTCACTTGGCTGTAGAGTTCGAAAGAACTCTGGAGTTAAGCATGCTCAGGTGGGAGTAGCCTCTGAATGGGTGACTTCTTGAGAAGCAGTAACGACCATAGTTCGAACTCTGGAGTTAAGCATGCTCAGGTGGGAGTAGCCTCAGAATGGGTGACTTCTTGAGAAGCAGTAACGACCATAGTGGATAAGTGGAGACAATATCGATGGTGTATATATGTTGGGTCTCTACAGGCTAGCTCAATAATTGTCCAATAGTAAGATCAATTAATGAGCTTACTCTACAAAGTGATTGTGAAAGATATTATAACAAAAAAGAATAAACATGTGAAATAAAGATGATACAAGGACACTGATACAAGGTTGTCGCTATCTTGCAAACCTTACATAAAGACAATCATATGTAATCGTTGCCTTGCAAGATCACATGTCAGAACACTGATACATGGTGGTTGCCTTGCAAGACAATGTACCAGGACACTGAATAATGGCTGTTTCCTTGCAAAACCATCCAAACTCTTGGGTATTGGAGGCTCCCGACCTAAACCTATGCAAACTCTTGGGTGATTGGAGGCCCATAACCTCAACCCATGCAACTGTTGGATGTTTGGAAGCGCAAGCCCTCAGTCCACGCTAATTCCAATCCTCTCAAACTATGGAGTCTAAGACTTGGACACTACGTAGTTAAACATCCCATATTGGGAATGTAAGCCTTAACCCATCCAGAGTCCTAAGGGCAGCCTAGATGCTGACACCCTTCAAACGGACGCTCGTATGAAAAACAAAGGTACTTTAATTTTATCAAAATTTAGTTTATACTTGTTATCATATACACTCAATGCAGGTTCAAGTCAGAGCCTCCCAATCAAGTTGGTATAAAACTCTGCACACAATCCAAAACCACCCAATAAAATGGGTGTAAGACTTTGCACACAAGCCAAAGCTTCTCAATCTATGAGTTTAAGCCTTTGCCCCAAATCACAAGCCAAAGCCTCCCAACATGGTGGGAATTAGACTTTGCATTTGCTTTAAGTCTCCCATCAATGGGGCATCAGACTTAAACTCATCCAACATCCTACGAGTTAGCACAGACGCTCACAACTCACAAGAGACGCTAATCAATCGAAAGTAAAGGTGCTTTGAATTCTAAAATTCCAAGTTATATTTTACTTTCATAAAATCATTACAGGAACTAACCAAAGCCTCCCAACCAGTGGATGTAAGCCTTTGCACACAACTCAATATGTGGCTAGGCCACTCAAAGTAAAAACGTGATCTTGGAACAACTTAAGCGCTCAAACCCAAGAAGTTTCTCACATGGTACAAGCAACCCATATAGGGGCAGTAAGGCTTACGCCAAACACTCATCCTAAAGGGTAGCTCCAAAGCTTACACAGTTACACCCTTAATACGGATGCTAGCAAAATAAAGTAAAAGTACTCTCAATTTTAACAAATTTTAGATATTCCCTTTTACTTTTTTGCCTCCTAACCAATTGCAGGAGCCAAATCTTGTTTCAATATCAAGGCGAAAGTAATGCCTCTGGATGTGAACAAGGACACTTACTCAAAGTAAGCATCCCAGCAGGACAAGACTTACAAACAGCTAGCATCCATCCATGGACAACTGGAATGTTCAAAATGAAGCTATGATACTCAAAAGGAAAATCCCAAGTAACAATTGACTTGGACACTCCGTCTAAATTCCAATTTGTACCTAACCTCTTTTGTAGATATGGAAGTTCAATAAGACAGAGTCTAAAGGATTCCATCGAAACAAAATGCAAATCATGTTCTACCTCATGAACTTTGGGGGCATATATGGGTATAGGCTTATAACAGCCAAAACTTCAAGGAAGTTGATGCAAATCCACCAATGCCAAAACTTGATGCAAACTTTCAAGCTTCCAGGCTGAGTATGTTAAGGGACGCTGAAAGTCTGAAACCAAAGCACATATACTATTTGGACTTGACGCCAAAACATCATGCAAGTCAATGCGAATCCATCAATGGCAAAATTAGAGGTAAACCTGTCAAGTTACAATTTGCGTTTAACTATTTGTCAAATCTTACAGATTGCCACATCAAGCATTAGCTCCCAGGCCAAGTATGAAAATGGACGCTGATATTAAAGCACATTTAATACTTGGGGGCTGATAACACAGTTCAAAATGCATCCTGCACACTCATGGGCATGATCAAACATCATTGTCTTCTTGTCGGCTGCAACAACCAGTGATTCAAGTCGGAGGCCAACCTCAACTTGGACAAAGACACTCAATAGAGGTATTTCAAGATTCACGAGTCACATGAGCTGACATTGAGCCACTTGAGATCCTCACCAGCCACTCACCCTTGGCTGAAGACAAAAATATTCCTTATGTGTTTGAATCCTATCAAGAAAGTTCCTAGCCTACCAAAGTTAGAAGGAGTTGATCCACAATATAAGGAACCTCATTCAACTACAAACTACCGATTCAAGATAGGTGTTAACGAAGCGACACGTCCTTTAGTAATATTCTACATTGAGTAAGCCAGGCCACTGAAATATAATGCAGACGCTACTTAGAAAACAATCAAGCATTCAAGACAAGTGGTTACCAAAACTACTTTCATTCTTTATCAAAAAAAAGTACATACATTCAAAAGACTGTTGAATCATAAAATTACAATCCTTGAAGATATGGAAGTTAGAAGCCTTATTTAAGCTAAGTGGGTTCATCACACAAGCGGCTGAGGACTATACTCCTCATCCATGTGATCTTCGCCCTCCTCATCAGAATCTTCATCATTTCCAGAACCAGCGATCTTGGGAGGTGGTGAGGACTCGGCATCAATAACCTTGGCATCCTTCTTCTTCTTAGGAGTTGGAGTGGCAGAAGGAATTTTGGAAGAAGAGGAGGGAACTACCTTAAAGGCTGAGTCCTTGGTAGGCCTTAGCTCCCTCTCCATCCGAACTGTCAGAGCTCTCCTCTTTGGTGCCTTCATCTTCAGAAGAGGACTCATCATCATCAGAATCTTCATAGGACGCTGAAGTCTTTCCAGGTCCCTCCTCTCCAGCAAGTTTGTCGGCAAACTAGTGGGCCTGCTTCTCAGTAACTCTCGATCTTTTTATAGAGGAAGATGAAGAGTTTAAAATTTCAAGGATTGTTGAAGATATTTCCAAAATCCATTGAAGAATACGTTGAGAAAATCAAAGACCAGATATCATCCCTGGTTAATAGGGATTCTCTCTGACGGAGAAGACGACCTATAACGACCCGACCCGTACTCGTCTTAGGGGTATTTTAGTAATTTTATCTATAATCTATGGTTATTATAATATTTAATATATCCTTAACATATTGGTATTAAATATTAATTGGATTTAATTAGGAAAATATATAAATCTATATCTATATACTATATAATAGTGGAGCCTAGCAAGTGCCACATGGTGTGTTCTCAACAATTTGAGAATAGAACTTAAGCCCAACTTTAAGCGCAATTGAAGCCCAGTTGTAGACATCAAGTGCCACATGACACTTTTCTAGAGATTTGCTTAAATTTGGTGAGAGCCCAAATTAAAAAAGAAATCCACCTTCCATGTCAACAGATATTTATAGAAACCTTAAAACCCTATAAAACTTAATTCTAAATCTTTTTTTCCTATTAAATTCTTCTTCTATTTAAAATTCTTAATTCTTCTATAAAAACCATACTACATACAAAAATATTAATTATAAATCTCTACAAATTTAGGTTAAGAAAGGCACTAAAAAAAACTCGGTTCAACAAATCACTTATAAAGTCATTTATAAAATCTCTACAAATTTAGGTTGAGAAAGACATTAAAAAAAGTTTGGTAATTTTCTATTTTATTGAATAACACAAATCCCGGTGCGTAGCACGGGTTCAACAACTTGTAAGATAAAATAGGCTATAAAATTTAAAACTTAGATCGAGAATCTTATAAACTCGATGGACCTAATAATAACCAAGGGGTAACTTAATTACGTTACTCCCAAGATCATTAGAATCAAAAGTGGGGCTGGACCTTTGCATGGATGTATATGAAAGGTAGCTTGACACTTCCTGCTAGGTTAATAGTTGGTTTCATCTGTACTTTATTAAATAAACATGTTGCAATATAATTAACTTAGATAGATGAGAAAGGGAAAAATAACCACTTCCATGTTTCTTTCTTCATGGGTTCTACTATTCATTTTCTTTGCTTTGGAAAATACCATAAGATAGAACTTATAAGAACCAAGATTAGTTTGAATCTCTCTTATTTTCGATCAAGCTACTTCGTTCTTTCTGTGATGAAAAATTCCCTAACGAAAGCTAGCCTTCTTTTGAATTTGAAGAACCTGAGCATTCAGTGGGTCAAAGAGAAGCAAACCAAAAGAAAGGAAGGTAATAAAGAAAGGAGAACCAGGTCTGACATGGTATATTTCTGCCATATTGAACTTTTGTTTTAGCTAGCTAGCACACTATAATCACATCTTAATTGGATCTATTAAGGTCTCATGGGTCAATAGTTTTATGGAATTATAGTTCAGTTGTTGTTATTTCAAGTTAGGGATTATTTGGTGGGGTTTAAGAGATCAAGCAATATGCATGCATAATATGAATACTCCCTAACCAGTTCCTGAATTTATTGTGCAAGTCTCATGGTTTTCCGGTGGTTTGAACTTTGAAGTACACATGTGCTACTAGATGGGAACTATGATAGGGGGCTGTAATTACCCTGGTGGAATCGATGGTGTTAGTAAATTCCCTTGGCTCATAAATCTCCTAACTGGTCGTGTCCTCACTTTGTTCAGTTTGGTGAAAGAACTGGAATTTCTAGTAGGAAACTGATATTTGATAAACATAGTAGGATCTGGTTTGTAGCCAGTAATTGCCGCTATATTAGTAAACCTATTAGGAACACGAGGCATGCACGACTTAAACAATAAGTGGTATTTTCGCATTACTTTATAGATTTTATATTTATAGTTTCATTTGGCGTTTTAGGAAATCGATAAGGTGCCTATCTTCAAGTTTTAAAAGTGACGAGGGAGCATGTTGAGGTAGGGACTTACATTTCATTTATACTGTCTTTTCATGTGTAATATTTTTAAATGTTGGAAATTAGTTAACATATTATTGATGATAAAATGCATGCATGGTTTTATTTGATATATATATTACTCGTGGTTTACCGATTATAGTTTCTATCAAAGTGATTAGTTACAGATATCATGTTTTATACTGAAATTGTTAAAGCGGTATATGTATATTGAAATGGTTTTATAAATAGAAAAGCTATAATGAAGTTTTTATTGCATCTTTGTTCCGCATGGGAAGAGAGAAATGGATTTTATATGTGGGATGTGAGATCCCAGTTGTGTGTTGGTATGGTGTGAGGTTCTTGAATTGGAAATATTATCTGGGTGCTTATACACGAGCATATTATTATTACAGATCGGATATAATCCATTTGTCTTTGGCCAGGTTAGGGTAGCCATGGAATATGGGATAGTCTCTTCGACTTTGGCCCCGTTAGGGTAGCCGTGAATAGGGGACTGGTTTGATAGTTGATAAATTTAGGGACTCGTCACACATGCCAGATTAAATTAATTATTATTAAAAGACACTGTATATATTATATATATTGTATCACGATGTGGTCTGGCAAGCGATCTGAGAATTCTTATAAAGAAAGATTGTTGTCATATTCCGGAGACGACAGTTCTTTCTAGGATTACATATGTTTTGTTCACCTTTAGACGGTGAATGGGCACTTTCTAGAGGTGAACACTGTAGGATGATTTCGGGAATTTCTTTTCTACCTTCTTGGATTACCATGCTTTTAGTGGTACGTTGTTGGTGCTTAGTGTGCTATGAGGATACATGTTACCTCGAGGAGGTTTGGACGGGAGGGGTGAGAGTTAGTCTAATCCTGGACGTGTGTCAGGATCTTGTGCAGTCTGCAGCGTCTTGGTCAAAGGGCCCATCTGAGCCCTAAAAGAGGGTTAGTGTACAAAACGGTAATCACCCGATCAGAAAATCAGGAATAACGGTGTAGGTTCACACTGGTAAGTAATGAACCAAGATATTGCCTGGGACTGGGGCTGAGTTCCAGTCGTATTCTCACCACTCTAATAGGATGCAACTACTCGACTTATTCTATGATGGATGATATGTATATTATTTATTATTTACATTAAAAGTTTATTTATAATTAGTAAAATTTGCATTATTTCAAATGTTTAGTATGGTTAATCGTCATGCATGATTAAATAGTTTTTTGAGAATGTGAGTCACTACTGAGCAAGTGGAAGTGCTCATCCTATCATTAACCCTTTTCAGATGTACAGTTGTACGGGGATATGTTGATTGAGAAGAAGAGTGTTATACAGAGACTACAGAGTGTACAGTGCATTTCGTATAATATATGTAATTGTTTCATTGTGTTTATATATAAAGGCAAGTGTATTCTTAGTTTATTTCTTTGAAGTTATTTGTATTAATGCCAATTATATTTATATATATCATTCAAAATTTTATATTAGTATATTAATATCATGGGTTGGGTTGTTCTAATGCCTCGAGATCTGACATTGAGTCATTGGCATTCGTGTTCTGATTTTGGGGCGTTACACGACCGTTGGCAATTAATCATTGCAATGCCCAGACTCATGGAAGCCCACCCGAGCGGCTTAGTGTTTTTAGCATGCTGGACTCTAAGGAACTTATATACACTACACCAAAACGACCGATTCGTAATGGATATATTTGTTACAATAATTTTTAGTAACGAATCATAAACGTTAGAAATATGGCGTTACGAATATTTTGTAACGGATATAAACGTTAGCAATTAGTAACATTCATAAACGTTACTAAACTCGTTCCAACACCTATAAGTTACGATTTTTGTGATGTTTTTGTTACGGTTATATCTGTTACTAAATATACCATCACTTATAGCTGTTACAAAATAGCCATAAAGATTACACATTCGTCGTACTTTACTAACACTTATAACCATTACAAATTTGGTTATATGTTAGCAATTTGTAACAGGTTTATCCGTTACAAATGATTAATAGATATTAGAAAAATCTGTTATATATTATTATATTCCTGTACGATCATCATTTGCCGCCTGCTAACACCATATAATCTGAATTTTACAAATCCAATGCAATACAAATATTATAAAATTGAATTTTATAAAATGAAATACATATGATGATGCTCATATGTTTGAGTTATAATATACGCAAAACATGCACAAGGCACATGTACACCATTGACATCATCCCAAAAAAGCAACAATCCGGTTACCAAACTAGGAATCTTAAGTTAATCAAAATTTACAAATGCCAAACAAGAACCTCAGAAGAATGATACGCAAACCTTCAAGAATACAACAAACGTGCTTCAAGCCAGACCAAGTACCCTCCTTCGACCAAACCAAGAAGATTTGTATGTCCATCTTGGGGTCCATCATATATGAGGGCATCAAAAACTAAACTTTTAGTGATATAAATTTGTTTCTCTCCACGACACACTTTTCTCCCATGATAAATTCCAGTTGTACCATCTGTTACGACATACCCCTTAGCCACTTCTACCTCATTTTTATCTAGTAGGTGACACTGTTGGAAATGTTTTTGATTGGTCAAATATTTGTATATGAATGAGAATTAAAGTCCTAAGTTATCCACTGATCATGGCTAACTTGTGTTATAGTAGATAAATATGTATGTATTTCACATACATTGTATTTGGTCCAACCCATCCCAATGGGTGTGTCTTTCCCCAATAGACACATACTTTGTAGACACCTAATTTGAATAGGTGTGTCTCTTCCCAAAAGATGTGTACATTGTATTGGGTCAAGTGTTTATTCAAATAGACATTGAATAGACATGTACCTTTTTGAAAATGTGTCTTTCCTACTATATAAGTGTGTCTTGTGTTTGTAGTGAACTCACTTTTCAATCAATTGTTCTTTCCATCTTCTAGTGTCTATGTCTTGTCATGAGAGAGTATAACAAAGTATTGGTTCGCTGTCTTCTATGCCTTTGAAGTGTTGTTACGCTAAGAAGGATAGATCATTGTTCCTGGGAGATAATCCGCCATTAATAAACCGTTCGGCACACATACGGGGCGAATAATGTCTTAAGGAGAGAGATTTTATCTCGACTCGATCTAAATCTTGTCCTTCATCCATTTATTTTGGTTTGCATCATCTATTCCCTTTTATTTATTTTCTTTTATTTATTTTAGAACAGTAATATATTTGTGTATATTTACTTACAATTTTAAGACATTAATTATTTTTGTATGTTTTACTGTTCCAACACTTTTGTGATGCAGAATATTTGTTTTTCAATTAAATTCGAAAATTTTATATTTCTTTTCTTAATATATATGATACTCTTTGCAAGACTTTGATAGACATGTTTTGGTCCATAATTCCGTGACCAATTTGGTACAACATAAGTTTATATTACAAGGTGTAATTATTTTGTAACTGGCTTATCTAATGAAACCAGTCAATGGGTCAAGTTTGGCATCAATCCACCCCAAGAGGTCACGTCTCTCTATAAGAGCTATATTTCATACAGTGAGTTTGTTACATATTTTATATAATATGAATGCATGAAGCCTGTTTACAATATGATATGGATTGATTTCATTGATCACATGATGAATACTTCTACTGGCACGTTTTGAATGTAAATTTATGTTGGTATATATCAGTAAAGTTTTTACATGACCAATGCATTGTATGACTATGTTGTACTTTTCCCAAGTATTAAATTTTCTTTAAGAGAAGAATTCTTGTTAAATCTCAGATGAAGTAGTCATTAGTATAATTTAATAAGCTTTTGAAGGTTCAAATTAATTTCTTAGTGCTACTGGTAGCAGAGGTCGGTTGGTAATGCATGGTGAGTTATGGATTTGTTC
The DNA here is from genome assembly GCA_023053565.1 of Aquilegia eximia. Classification (NCBI taxonomy): domain Eukaryota; kingdom Viridiplantae; phylum Streptophyta; class Magnoliopsida; order Ranunculales; family Ranunculaceae; genus Aquilegia; species Aquilegia eximia. Next base: position 9,682,339 of record JALIGU010000010.1, read on the forward strand.
AGTGAAGAAGTATGAACATTCTTTGATTAGTATTTTTTCTCTTTGCTAATACGTTTTGCTGAACGAAAATTTCTGTCAAGAGGTCTAATGTTGGTTCATAAGATGGAACCGTTATAATGGGTTTTAAATGTTGGCCCATTTATGGATTGTTTCAGAAGGTACCCAGTGAAGAGACACCCTTTCAGAGTTTAAAAATTGTTTTGGTTTTAAAACAAAATCTGTTAAAAACTTAAAATTCCAAACAATTCGATGGCATCGTTTGGATTGTGTCTCGAATGCGCCTATATGTATTCAACTGGGCATTTTGAACAGTTTTGAAGATTATCTGAAAAATAAGTAACCTGAAATTGGAGTGAAATCTCAAAATTTCAGTTTGTGTACAGTCTTAAATTTGTGGTCGGAGTTGAATAAGGTCTAATGCAATAATAAGTTAAAATTTCATGATCATCCAACGGTTGGATTTTCAGAACTAATTAAAATGGTGTTACTGTTTATCAGTGACAGTATTTCGAATTTTGAATTAAACAAAAATGTGGTTACTCAAGTTTTCGAAAATGGCCGGGATTATTCTACTGACATCATGTGTCTAGTAGATCAATCAGTTTGTTAGACATCTCAATGACTTAATTACTACAATTATTTGTAGATTTTGATTTGATTTGAATGATGTCAATGGGTCATCTTTGGATGCATCTAAACATAGAAATCACGTTGATGGTTGATGGTATCAAACCAAAGCACCAACTAAGTTGGAAGATGAATCGGTTGTCTAATTTGACGTCATTCTCATCACAGACAAATAAATCATATTTCATTAGTGCCATGAGAATTGGAGTTGAAAGAAACATAACTGAAATGTTTCATTGGCTTTAAATGATATTGCACATAGTTGTACAAATGGTATCAACACGTACGCATGAAAGACAAAACCTCATTGTGGTGGTGTTAAGTACAACGTTACAAGTAATTGTTACTTAAGTGTCCAAACTATCATTTGGCCTATGGTGAATTGCCTATATGGTTTCATATAGTTCTATAATTTACTCCACATTATTATTTGGTAGTGACATTTTTCAAGTATATTTGAAAAATATGGGGATCTTTATGACTCCTGTCATACTCAATGTATGTTTTTCTATCGTAAATGTTCATTCATAGAGACGCCTTAGTGGAAATTGATGGATATTTTTGATTCGTGCATTTACAAACATTAATGGGCACTATATTACATTTGGGTTTAATTTGATGGCGCATTTATATTATCTTATTTGTGTGTGAGATGCACATTCATATTTGGATTTATAGATTCCAAAATATGTAGGATTTGCAAATATATGATTTGCAATGTTCTTTGTATTCATGCAATATGTCTCAAATGTGGGGGTATTTCGCTCTGTTACATTTGTAGACTTGAAATTTGTCTAAATTAGACAAAACTATTTTCTGAATATTGACATGAAACTTGTAGATGGGTAACCAAACTATGGGGGCCACATCTAATATTTATGTATGCATAAATTAACTATTTGAGTTACAATAAATTAATGAATATTTGTGCTCAAAGTTTTGGTATTATGAAATTACAATTTTGTGTACTTGCCTAACTAGCTTTAACGTAAGTGTAAAACTTATGTTCTTGTAGTCTAAGTAATATAACGAAAATGTTCTTGTTTACTTAGAAATGTGGGGGTGACAATCTCAAAATGGTTACAAAATTGTAACCATTCAATATGGCTATACTAATCACAAAGGTACATTTGAATAAATGGGATTCAAAATGTTGTAGGGCTAAGGATTAAAGAAGATAGTCATATTTCTGAACAGACTAGCGATTTCTTTATGGAATCGTGTTTCTGTAAAGACTAATGATTTTCACTTCTATAAATCTTAAAGTCGTTATAAAGGAGTATGGATGAAGAATTATATTCTAAATTCTTTGGCCTAAGTCCCAACAAGCAGTCTAAATTAATTTCTCAAGTAAAATTATTTAAATAATTGTGATAACATATGCCATAGAAACACTTAAGATACACCATAACTAGCGGTTTGCAATGGTCATACGGCATTGCAAAATGTTTTGGCAACGGTTTTATGTCGTTGCAACTACGACGTTACAAATCTCGTTGCACAAATTTGCAACGGTTATTTGGCATTGTTATTTCGTATTTGCAACGACGTTTTGGCATTGCTATTTCTCTAATTGCAACAGCCAGAGTTGGTTGCATTTCTTTTATTTTGCAATGGTTATTGTTGTTGCATAACTGTTTTTAAAATGATAAATATTTGAAAAATGCAACGTTTATATATTCTCCTCACATATGACGACCTATATTTGGAAAAAATATATATATCTAACTTTATTTGGTTGGCTAAAATAAATTACTATTTTTACTTTCAAATTATGTTTGTGATAAATATGTTTTACTTTCTAATTATAATTACAGGATGTAGGCGTTAATAGAGAATGTAGAAATCTCTCCTGATTTTGGATTTGATTTCTTATTTTTGATCCATATTTTTATTAATTATCTTGAAATAACTATTAGGCAGTAGGCGTTAATTGGTTTAAGCTCTAGATTCTTTAATTTGTTAAGATGTATATCTTCCGAACTTTGTCTATAAGGGTTAATTTTTTTATATGGTAAAATTCTCTTATAATGTTGTAATAAGAAAAACAAATTGTGAGAAAAAATTTGTATGATAAAATTCTCTTATAATGTTGTAATAATATTTATTTTTGGTGGAAGTTGTTTTTATTGATCGAATTTTGGGTGATAAAATTTTTTGGACGAATAATAAGATTTCACCAAAAATCCTGGCTACGCCACTGAAAATAATGTATAACAATTTCTTCATGAGTGAAAATAGCTTCATTGTGCAAATAAAATAACCTATAGATAACCCACCCATAAGAAAAATATTTCTCTCCTGATTGATACCATAATTGAAGAGAATTGAGTCTAATTTTAATTAAAAGAAAGTTAAATTTGTATTTTCACAAGTAGACCACAGCTTAAAAAGAACTAAATAGGCTGTAATCTCAAAGCCCATGCATTGCATGGGCTAAATGGCTAGTGAATATACAAAATTTCAACTAATTTTCTTTTAGTTGTGAGGTGAAATCCTTCAGTCCAGGGTCCAGGCCTGCAAACCCATAAATATGGTGTTAGAATTGAAAAGAGAGATCATTTTACTACTACCAGAATGTCATGTTTGTATGGATAATGCCTCAAACCTTAATTTTGCTATCTGAAGAACCAGCAAAAAGCATATCTCCATCTAAATCTGATATCAAGGATGTGACTCTTGTGTTTCCTGCGCCGCTTATCCTAAGAGAGCCAACACGGACAAGTCTTTCTCTCAGACAGACATCGATGGTGCCACATTTAGAACCAGTAAATACAAAATCATTATTGACAGCAATACAGTGGATATCATGTCCGGCTGGCAATGCTCCATTTACCGCGCCAGTTGAAAGAGAAAATACCTTTAAGGAAATTTGTTATAATGTAAGGTCCATGGATTTGGTGTTCATAAGAAGAAAATAAAAACAGAAAACTTAGACAATCAGTTATGGCAGCATACCCTTCCTGCAATTCCATCAACCAAAGAACCACCAGCAAAGAGAAAACCATCACGGATACAGAGTGCATGTATGATCTGTTTCCCTAACAATTTTTTCGTTCCCGAAAAGAATGTACTTGATGTGCATTTGCTCAAATCCACCTCCTGTCATGCATTAATTTGATTAATGTTTCAGTTAGTAGATGTAATATGTAATATTGCCCAAATACAAATACCTATCATTTTGTCTCCTGCAAATGCTACATATTTCACCATCCATTACCTGGATGGAATAACCGGTGCACCCACAATATAGCTTCCTATCAGTCATGGCAAGGCACTTAACATACTTGTTGAAGGTTACGTGCTTCGGGACTCCACTCCAATTATAAATCTGCAACAAAAGAACAGAATACTCAATCGACGAGTCTCTATTGAAAATGGGGAAAACAAATAATTTACAATCATTTGAAGCATCTAAAGTGAATGATGACTAACCTTAACTCCAGTTGCTTGAGAAGCAAAGCATGCAAAACTGTTATTAGCAGTCAACTCATGCACTGCCTCCTTCACGTCATGAACCTGAATACAGTGGATTTCTTCTGATTTGATAGCCCAGATCTACAAATATAAATATATTAATACTCAGTGCTTAATGGTGTAGCTGCAGTTAATGTATATTAAGCAAATCAAATATCGTTTGATAAAAATAATTAAGGGTATACTGATGAGATTCCATCAGTTTGGTATAGTTAGAATAATTTGTCTGTGTTAATTTATAACTTCTCTTTTGTGCAACAAAAAACCCCAATACAATTGGTTTCTGCCATGTAATGAAGTTGCAATTAATGAAAATTTCGGCTTGTTGGAATTAGGAGAATGTTGTCCTAAATAAAATTTTAGCAGAAGATGATTGAGCCTGACATAGTGACACTTAAGATGCAAACAACCTTCATCTGGTGCATCTTTAGGAAATCAACAATGAATGTGTATATATACTTACTCGTATGGTTTTGTCCAGTGAACCACTGTATAGCTTGTCGCCTGAAGGGGGAACTGACAGACATGTAACGGACTTAGCATGTTCACGAGCTTCTTGAATTAATCTTAGTACCCTCTTCCCAGCATCCCACACCTACACACAAAACATATATTGTATTGTAACCAATCATTCCATTTCGAATCTCATTCAAAACCCTCAACTACAAAAAAAGCGACAAAAGTTTTTGTTAAACAACTTCATTTTTCAATTTTCTCCTATGTCATATTTTAGTGACCTAAGGGAAGATTTCATTGGTTTGAAGACAACGTGTCTGTTTTAGACATACGAGAAAACACCAAAGGAGAGGCTTTAAACTTAAGGATACCTTTATTGTTCCGTCAGAATGACTGCTAAAAACCCGATCTTTTAGATGAACCAAGGATAGAACTTCACCATTGCTACCTGAATCAATCTCAGTTACTTCAGCACAGGACCAAAGCTCTATCTGAAATACAGTCAACTTTAGTTTATGGACTAATTTGTGAGAGATCAGTAGTATAAATTTTAAGACTCATTTACTCACTGCATTGATCGAGGACAAATTCATAAGAGCTTTCAATATATCTGTGACCAGCACTGAACTCCTTTTAAGCTTCCTCAAGGATTTGCACACGCTTTTTGCGTAAACTCCAAGTTCTTTAAGAGCAGCTGAAAACGGGCGAAGTCTCAATAAGCAACTGCTTTTGTCTGTGAGATAAATGAGTTGTACTAAATGTAATCATTTCAAAAGGCATTACCCTTGTCACCAATGAAGCTCCTTAAAGCAACACTGGCAAGAGCCTTTTCTTCAAGGTTTCTAGATGATTGGAGAACATTTATAAATTGTTCAAGTAAACAATGGCGTGCCATATCTCTTACACCTGTATCGGGAAGACTACTTAGCATGTGGGTGAGCCATGTAGCAATAACAAGGCATGACTTTGCCATCTTCAAGGAGTTGCTCTTAAGGCATTCTTCTAAAGCTTTGAAAATAGATCCATTTTCATGGTTACAAAGTACGAAAGCCACTCGATTCTCCCATGTCTGTGCAGCCTTCTCTTCTTCATCCTATGTACATGCATTTTGGTCATATATATACATGAACAAAGAAGAGTTGAAAGCAAATATTGGTTACATATACTGATGAAAATGCTAACCGTTGTTTCCAATGATTCATTGTTCTGGACCAGTCTCTCTGTTTTCATGAAAGCTTTGTACGACTGATCAAGTCCTGCAGTTTGAAGTAACCGCGCTTCAATAAGGGACTTCCCTGAGGCAGTCAGACGCCCGGAGACAGATGCTAATTCATCTAGAGCCATGAGCTGAGATATCGGGAAGTCCTTTCTACGAAGCACTTCAATTAGTGTTTCTATAGCTTCTTCCCTATAAATACTCATCTTCCGAGGTTCAACCTGAAAATCAGTATAATGTTGGATCTGTTATTAGATTGACTGCTACAGGCGGATGAATGCATGGTATACTTTTCTAAAAAGGTTTAGGGCAAACCAAAAGATCAAGCTGAAGGAGAAGACTGGCAATTGCTGGTTGTTGCTCCATCGGCGCCATCTGAAGGTACACAAGAAAGGTGTGCATAGTACTAAATCCTCCTTCATCTTTGATTATCTGTAAAATCTGGTTACAGAATGTTCTCCTACAACACAATTAAAAGTGAAGTTAAAGCACGCATTAAATATCTGGTATATGAGTATATCCCTAAAATTGCAGTAGAAAGTATGCTAAACTTGTGAAGAGAATACACATTATGCTTACCTGTTCAAGGAAACTAGCTCTGAGAAAAAATCAATGCAGATGCCCCTCACAGTATCATCACAGGCATGAAACAATTCAAGAACAGGGGCCAATTGAACATGGTTTGCTATAAAACTCCTGGAATTTCTATCTGCGCGCATACAACATAATAGTATTGATACAATAGATCGCCTTCCCTCAAACCGATCCAGACACTTGATCAAGTAAGAAAGTCCATTTGCAGAAATAACACTCTGTGCAGTAAGTGACCGGCTGCCTTCGTCACCTCCTATCAAAAGTTGTTCTAGTAATGCTACTGCAGCATCCTTGGGATCCATGACAAATTGAAAATCGTCCAAATCCTCTGTTTTGTTTAAGATTACTTGAACAAGAGATGGTATAAGGTCACGTACAGAAAGCTGAGAATATGCTGGTCTTAGCTGGTAGATTAGAACAACAGCCTCAGTTAGGCCATTTTTCAGAAGAACTGTCAGGCAGTCGAAATAAGAATCGACACTGGTAAGAGTTTCACCTACAGTTTCGTCTGCAATTAAAAGATCCGATAAAATATAAATGGATTTCATGAGAACCTCTCTGTTGACAGAAGCCACTAGTATTTCTGCAAACCCATTGACTATTGTTGGTTTGGATAGATAAGAATGAAGCCCTGAATCACCCTTCGAGTCCTTCCATGTCGTTGCTATTTTTAATACAGCATTTTCACATTCTTGCAAGTCCTCTGACGTGCAGAGGCACAAAGTGTAAGGTTTTATTCCATTTATAATTTCCTCAGCAGCAGCCTGAGATATCACACTAGTCGGAGACGTGGAGACTGCTGCATGCAAATATCTATTATTCTTTTTCTTAATGCACTGATCAACAGTCTGACGAATTGGACGACTATATGTCATGGATGGGGAGGATTCCACCTGAGGGTCCCTAGAAGAAGTGCTGCTGATGGAAACTCTTGGGGTGTCCGAGTATGAAAATTCTTGCGCAATATCAGGATACTGATCTTTCCAGGAGGTTATCAGTCTCTTCAAAACGTAATTCGTTTTGGGTAAGGCATTAGCTGAGAGAGGTTGGCGAGTGTTGGGGCATGTTGTGTTTCCTCTTTTCAGCCATTCTTGAATTGCTTTTCGCTCGTATGTTTGACCAGTTTCGAGAGTAACTGGATCAGTCAAAAGCTGCCCTGTTATGGGACACACAAAATCCTTGGGTGGCCGATTTAAAGGAGTCAACTTTCCTGATGAAGGAATCGAATTGCTGCTCTGGCATCCTTCTGCTTCACATTCAGTAAGATGGCTGCAAGCCAGATGACCACGTATCTTTACTTTTATTTCAGATACCACTAAAATTTAAAAATTGAACTTGTAAGACATCTGATATATGTGTTTTAATTACTGACCTATTCTCATATTTTTGAGTGTGGTTACCAAAACTTGTATTCCTTCCAAAGCTGGAACCTTTTATGTAGCTTTTCTTCACTTCCTAGGAGAATAAATAGCAAAAACTCAAGCGAACTCTATTATGAATGTGAACATCAAGTAGGGTGATTTAATCAGGTGATCACTACTTACTCTAAGTTCACCATCAGAGCCTGCTGGGCTGATGCAGGCATCGTGCAATAACAGAGGGGTGCCAGGCACTGGAGTAGAAATAGTAACATTTGTTATACGACTAGACAAAAGGCGCAAGAGGGGCTCAGGATCACTCTTACTATTTAGAGATGGGCTTGGAGTTGAAAATTTGGAAGGGGTTTTAGGGGAGCTTATAGGAGAGAAAAGTGGCGAGGAATGTGTCCACTCGTTCTTTGATTTCATGACTTTTGTTCTAGTTCCTATGTCGTCTATTCTCAAGTTATTAGGAAGCACTGCAATAGTTTTGACTTCAGAATCCATATCAAGTTCACCATCTTCAGAGCCATAGTCGCAGTCATTTTCCTCAAGCGAGTGGTCCTGCAAGGCAAAATAAATTAAGTGGATAGGTTCAGAATCTTAACACCTGATTTTCCAACATAAGAGAACCAACATAAACATTTTTAACTGTTGTGGAGCAAAGTCGGCATTACTTTGGGACTCCATTTGTCCTCAAGCTCTTCTAGGGTACTTAAAGTTGTGTTCAATCTGCATGTCAAGGAAAACATGTCCGAAATAAAATAATTCTGAGCCTTGAACAGGAAATCGGTTAAACATAGTCAATGAAACAGTGGAAAAACTTACCTGCATTCTTCTTTTTCTTTCAAGAATGGAGAAAACCCAGCGCTCTTGGGCAAGATAGGTCCGAATTTGACATAATCTGGAATAGACCGACTCACCTCATGCAACGGTGTCATTGGCGGTTCTGCAATTGGAAGCATTGGTGCCACTCTTTTGCTTGGTGTAGTATCAGAGTTCATACAATCTTTGTAGTACTTCGCATAAAGCTTGGTATACTCATCTAATGATCGCCCATAAAGCTGCTCCAAAGTTTGCAACTTTTCTGCTTGGTCTGGCCTCATGGATAAAATAATGGACTCATTGAAGAACTGATCGAAATCAGCTGTAAAGGACAAATCAGCAGAATCAGGAATCACTTCCATCACTAGCCTATGTCTTGATTCAGAGTACCATCCAACGATAGAGCTCATATGTGGAAGAAACATAGTTTTCCATAGCTCAGGCGCAAAATCAATCCTTGAGAAGAAGGGGTCAATGATAAACATCTCGAGTACATGAAGAACAGAATTTCGGACATTGTTCCTCAGATTCCAAAGGAATGCAAGGTATAGGTGAGACCAAGCAGAGAGGTAGAAGTTTGGTACTCCAGCTGTTTTCTGCCTAGAGTTTAACATTGCGCAAACCTGCAACATTTTTTCTGCATAATCTAATCTGGCGAGTTTGGTCTCAACATTGCTAGTATTGATTGCTTCTTCAAGCGCATCGATTCCCCAATCCAAATTTGCCAATACTGCTTGGTCAGAGTATCCGACTTCTGAGTCTCTGCAACAGCTCCCATCTTCAGCTGCTAATCTCTCAGCACATTGTTCTTTATGTAAAAGCCGTTGTTCTTTGTTGATTAACCTGTCTTGAATGAAACTTCCAACCGCTGCTATTAACGACCTCAAAATGTCCTTCTGGTCCATGGAGAATTTGTAGTGCCCAGCCATATTATAAAGAATTATAAACCTCTCAACTAGCCTATACTAGTTGCAACCTAACCTACGGATTAGGTTACTGGTTGAACAAATTAGATGAAACATATTACTAACCATACATAGCTAACATGTATATGGATAGAAACAGCTTATAAACCTTATTACTAAATAATGAATTCATTCAGACCAAATCATTAAAACTCAGGTTAACCGAAAGTAAAAGTAACCTCTTATGAGTAAATAGATCGTCAGAACTCAATATATCGATTTTGACTTATATGGAGAGGAAGATCGAGATCATTATATCAAAAATGCATAAGTAATAGCATTCTACATATTCTGAGTTAAGAAAGAACTATAGTGCATAATCTGATCATTGTACCAAACTGACCTTCAAATGATACCAGTGTTAAGTAAGAATGCATGTGGATCTTCGTTAAAGGAATTGGTTTTTTTTTTTCTTCTGAAGAGCATGGATTGTTGGATACACAGCTGTTGGATGAAATTGCCGGCTTTGGACTTTGAGAAAGATGGCCGGCCTGCTTATTATTATTATTATTTGGTGATCCAAAACCATGGACCTAGTTAATATTTTAATTTTGTCCTGCCTTCCTCTATTTGATATTAATAGTCTTTTAAACTTTGAGAGCGAAACAAATAATAGCCTAAATTTCTTTTCAAGTCTTAATTTCAAATCCACCTTTAAATCTTTCCAAGTGTTTTGACAGGAAGTGTCGGGTTGCGTAAGAAAATTGTCTTGCAATTAGATCGAAAGAGTCAACCAGGATAGAACAATCAACTATCTTTATTTCTTTGAGTTGTCAGCTCATCAAAAGCATACTACAGTAAGATTAGTCTTGATCAGTCTTGATCTTGAGAGGAAGTTTGAGTTATCAGCTCGATAAAAAGTAGTAGTCGAATGTGTCCAATTAAAATATGCAAAACACTTCCTCATTGTTATTTCTACGGAAGGACTAAAGCAACATATGATGCCACTAGAATACCGAGCCATCCTTCGCTATCGTTTAATGATTCCACTATATACAGATGGCGAACTTTATTTTGTGTCTAAGAAGAGCAGACTTGATGCCTATGTAGACCACGCAGCTCACTGCAAACATTACATAGGTTTTAAAAACAGACATGACCATGTGTGGGATATTCTATATGATTTTTTCTTTTGGAAGGTAGGGGTGCAGGTGAAAAAGAAAGCTCCGATCAACTTCCTTACTGATCATAGATCAACATTGCGTCCAGCAAATAATTTGGTCTACAAATAATCTGAAAGCAGACATGCTTGTGTTGACATTACAGGGGCGGGGCATCGTCGATGGTAGGGTTCGGTAATGGGATCTTTTGGTTGGTCATGCAGTTAGTAGTGGAACCGGAAGGAGAGAAAGTCAAGAAATCACTCAGACTTGGATTTCCAGCATCCAACAAATGAAGCCGAATACGAAGCCCTCGTTTGCGGCCTCCAAACAGTACTCCAACTCGGGGCGAACAAAATCAAAGTCAAGATCGACAAACTTTAAGCTTATGGAAAATCAGTTCGCAGGTTCATTCCAAGTAAAGGATGAGCGCATGGTTAGGTATTGAATCTCATTCATTCTTTAGATGAGCAGTTCAAATTTATTACTATAGAGCAATGCCCAAGATATATATATATTAAATCTTAATTTTATTGATAAAAAATTGAGGAATTATACAAAAGTAGAGGACAAACACACTATAAATTGCGCGGCAAATACTTTCTGAATAGCAAACCCCATTTCCTAAATACATATTCGTTCGAACCCGCAGTCATCACGTTGTTATCCATTACCTTTTGCACTCTCCAGAGGAGTTCAACTGCTTCTGAGCCTAACAATCCAAATGTGTCAAATGCAAAGGGGTAATAATTTTTTTAAAGAAAAATTATTTTATTGATAAGCTCAAAGAATTACACAAAAGTAGAGGACAAGCGCGCTACAAGCCCTTTTTGAATAACAAAACCAATCCAAAGAAATATATATTCATTGGAACCCGCCGTCATGACATTGTTATTCATCACTTTTTGTACCTTCCTAAGAATTTTTTTTTTTTTTTTTTTTTTTTTTTTTTTTTAATATAAAAACAAATTTTATTGATAAGCTAAACGAATTACACAAAAGTAGAGGACAAACGCGCTACAAATTGCGCGACAAGTCCTTTCTGGATAGCAAACCCGATTCTCCTAAATACATATTCGTTCGAACCCGCAGTCATCACCTTGCTATCCATTACCTTCTGCATTCTCCTGCGCGGCAAGTCCTTTGTTTGTTTTTTTTTTTTTTTTTTATAGAAAATACCCCAGAATGGGGCAGGGTTTGGCTGGACCCTTACATGTGGATTGGATTGGAAAAATTCATTCTGAAAGGAAGACTGGGCCTTACCTTCTTACAAGTACAAAAGCTTACAACTTTAGCGAACAAGGCTTTAAAATACAAAAAGCTATCTAGAAAACAAGAAAACCCAAGTCCAAGCCCAAGGTCAGCTCCTAGGTAAACGAAGCGTCAAAAGGTAGACATCAATTGCTTCTTCATTACATAGTTGTGCAGTTGCTGTAGAGAAAAAATTCCAGACCAACAATGTTTTCTTCCTGCTCTCCCTCTTCTTCCTCTATCAATTCTCCGGTGAGAGAACTATTCGAGCCATATTGATTTTCGACCAGGCTTGGTTGGCTGTTCAATGATCCATGTGTGACCATCACTTTGTGGAATTTGAAATCTTAAAAATGGTTTGAGAGAGCTCTGTAAAGTGGCAGTGCGAGATCTACGAATCTTGCGGGAATAAATAACCTCACTACTGATGCTATTCACAATTTCTTTCCACCCCCTCCTGAGAAAGTGTAGGGGTACTACATACTCCGACCAATCAAAAGCAGCCACGTGGCACAGTCATCCATCTGTCAGGTCGCCACAATCTCTACCCGCTCACAGCCTGACTAAAGCGACCAGACTACACAACGACCAGCGACCTGCTATTCACACGTGCTCCTATTCAATGCACAGAATATTCTCATCAGTTACAGAATTAATTCACAAGGATGATCCTCGCGCGTTACACATTTAATCATCATTATGATGGCGGAGAATATGCAAGATCCACGATCCACGCCCTTCCATCTTCTATATAAACAGAACTACGATGGCTTGATCTCTAAGTTCAATTCCCCCGAGCTAGAGTACGTAGGCAATCTCGATCTCAACGAGGTGCAGCCACCCCAATCTCCAATATCCCCATTTGGTCAAGTCTCCATAACGACCTGACCCTGTTGATGCATTAATCTAGAAATAGGTTAATACATTTGGCGCCGACTGCAAGGAATTCGATATAATCGAAAACCCAAAACCCTCCCACCCTTAAATAAAAATTCACTCGATCCAATGACTAATCAGGAAGTCACCATCCAAGATCTGCAGGCACAAATTACACGTCTGCAGGAAGAAAATGAGCGTCTAAAAGCCGCACAAACCAATCCCCAGCAAGGGGAAAATAGCGGACTTGGAGTCATCCCTGCTGATGATTCCAACCAAAAGTTCGAGCAACTCAGCCAGCAGCTGGCGGAGTTCAAAGCATCTCAGGCTCTCCTTCACCGGTCCAAGAGCCACACTGCAGAGCAACTTGCTGTGCAGTCCCTTCAACAATTCCAGGAGTCTCCTTTCTCCAACGAGATCCTGGAACATGATCTGCCGAACAAGCTGAATGCCCCAAAGTTCGACCAGTATGCAGGAGTCGGAGATCCAACCGACCATGTCAAGGGATTCCGAAAGTCCCTTCCTCTGATAAAGGAGGATCATCTTTTGTGTTTGCTGTTTCAGTCCAGCCTCACCGGACCAGCTCTCGACTGGTTTCATCGACTGAAGCCAGGATCCATCAGCTCGTTTGCAGAGCTTGAAAAACAATTCGTCATTTTCTACATCCATAATAAGAAGCGCCCTGTTACCATTGACTCCATCTTCAAAGTCAAGCAGAAGGATGGTGAGTCACTTAGCGTTTTCTTTGCACGTTTTAAATCTGAGTTACATTCCATTCAGGATTTCGCAAAGGAGCATGAGACCTTTGCAACTATTGCTTTCTCTCACGGACTGATCCAAGGGTCCGACCTGCACAAGTCTCTGGCAATGAAGAGACCTTCATCACTTGACGAGCTCTACCTAAAGGTAGATCGTTATATTAAGCTAGAAGAAGCCCTCACTGGGAGGGAGAAGAACCATGTAGTCAGCAACATTGAGGCTGGCTCAAGCAAACGACCTCGATCAGAAGGAAAGAGGTTCAAAGCTAAGTCGCTGCCTACCGAGCAGCGAGAGTATCACCGGTTTACGTGACCAGCCGGTTATATCTTCAAAAGGATCAAGCACAACCATTGGTGCAAAATTCCTGCCTTCACACAGCTGGAGGATACATCTGGTCGCCCGTACTGCAAAGTACATAAAGTACGGTGTCATCAGACTGATGATTGTCGCGTCTTGAAGCGCGCACTTCAAACCTGGGCCGATGAGAAACGGCTCAATAATTGGATCCTCGGAAGGAATGAGGAGTCCACAGGCAAGCGAATGAGGAAGGAATCCAGAACCCCTCCTCGTTCACCAAAGCGGGGTCAAAGCAAGGCCAGAACGGCCTCCGCAAGCCCAGCACGCAGCAGAGGGCGTAGCCTCTCCCAGCGCTTAGGTCCAACAGGCGACCTACGCGATCATATAAACAAGAAGGTCGCAAACAAGGTTGACAGCGACAGCGACTCGGACAGTCATGTGGTCTACATGATTGACGAATCTCATCACACCCCTGTCTCTAGGGACAAAAAGAGACGAGTGGAACATCTCCACCATGTCTACTCTATCAGTGGCCGAGCAGCTCGCTTCAACATCCCTGCCCGGCAAGAGACTGACATCACCTTCACTGAAGACGATCTCAATAAGGTCGTTACTCCACACAACGACGCCCTAGTCGTTGAACTAAGAATTGCGGATTACACAATCAAGAGGGTATTCATCGATCCTAGGGCTTCATGTAACATTCTCATGTACCGGACCTTCAAGGACATGAGGCTGCCCGACTCAGTGCTCATCCCAGACTTCACACCGATCCTTGGCTTCAATAGTTCAAGGGAAGACCCTAAGGGGGAGATCCTTCTGCCCGTCACTGTAGGCAGGAGGGAAGATAAGGTAGTTGTAACCAGCAAGTTCAGCGTCCTAAATATCGCAAGCAAGTACAATGCGATTCTGGGTCGAAAGTGGATCCATGCTATGAGAGGAGTGCCGTCAACTTACCATCAGGTATTCCGCTATCCCGGCCCTTATGGGATAATGGAACTCCGCGGTAATCAGAACACCGCACAAGAATGCCACGGTGTTATTGAAGCTGTCCCATCATCAAAGCCATCCACCTCTGGAGTTAAGGATGGTGATGTCAAAGGAAAGAGCCTAGTTTCAACAGAGGCTCAGGAGGGCAACAAGTCAAAGAGCCCATCCAAGGAAAAAGCTGAACCTGCTAAATAGCAATTACAGAAGGAGCAAGCGAGCTCCCACAAGCTGAGTCTCGGAAGCACCGATCCAGGCGTCCGAGTTAACATTGGGTCAGATGAGGACCCAAGGTATGTCTATGTAGGTTCAGAATTGGAAGAAGATAAGTTCGCTAATTTTGTAAATTTTCTTTCAATGAATAAAGATGTTTTTGCTTGGTCGTATATCGATATGCCCGGAATAGATCCATCAATTGCATGCCATAGGCTACGGGTCAATCCCAATTATCGACCTGTGAAGCAGAAACCAAGGAGACTTGCTCCCAAGTTTCACGAAGCCGTCAACGAAGAGATCAATAGACTCAAGCAGGTCGGCTTCATCAGAGAAGTCGATACTCCAGACTGGCTAGCCAACATAGTTCCAGTCCTAAAGAAGAATGGAAAAACAAGGGTCTGCATCGACTTCACAAGCTTGAATAAAGCTTGTCCTAAAGATTCATTCCCACTGCCACGAATCGATAGGCTAGTCGATCAGACATGCGGTTTTGAGCTATTGTCATTCATGGACGCATACTCAGGGTGCAATCAGATCCCAATGTACGAGCCTGATCAAGAAAAGACCTCTTTCACAACTGAGCAAGGTATCTTCTGTTACAAAGTCATGCCATTCGGGCTAAGGAATGCAGGGGCGACCTACCAAAGACTGGTCACCAGAATGTTCGACGACCTCCTAGGTCGAACAATGGAGGTCTACATTGGTGACATGCTAGTGAAGAGCGACAAAGAACGAGATCATTTGTACAACCTCGACCAGGCATTCCAAAGATTAAGGCAATACAGAATGCGTCTTAATCCAGAAAAGTGTTTGTTCGGGGTCGCATCAGGAAAATTCCTAGGCTACCTAGTCACCAGGCGAGGCATCGAAGCAAATCCCGACCAAATTAGAGCCCTGATCGACATGCCAAGTCCAACAACAAAGAAACAAATCCAGAAACTCAACGGCATGGTTTCAGCTCTGAACAGATTCATCTCCAGAGCATCAGATAAATGTAGACCAATGCTTCATATTTTAAAGAAGGGGGCTACATATGAGTGGACAGAAGAATGCGAGAAAGCCTTCGACGATCTCAAGGCATATCTGTCTACTCCACCAGTTCTTACAAGACCAATAGATGGCGATGTACTTGGCGTTTACCTCGCAACATCAGATTTTGCGATAAGCGCAGTGCTTTTCAAAGAAGACAATCAAGTGGAACGACCTATCTACTTCACAAGCAAAGTCTTACAGCAGGCTGAAATAAGGTACACACCTCTAGAGAAGTTAGCATTAGCATTACTTTACGCTGCATGCAAATTCAAGCCTTATTTCCAAGCACACACTGTAAAAGTAATCACCGATCAGCCATTACGCCACATACTAGAAAAGAAAAACAAAACAGGTCGTATGGCTCGATGGGCAGCCGAGCTGGGTGATTACACTTTCGAGTTCGTTTCACGACAGGCCGTCAAGGGCCAGGTCGTCGCAGAATTTTTGGTAGACTATCCAGCAGAGGATGTCAATTGGGAACCAGAACTTGAAACAAGGCAAGTCCAAGACAACCCCCCAGATACTTGGCAGCTGTATGTAGATGGTTCCCACAACTCCAATGGAAGTGGAATAGGTAGTGTGCTAATCTCTCCTGAAGGATCACAGCTCGAAAGAGCAACTCGTTTCGACTTCTCGACCTCAAACAACGAGGCCGAATACGAAGCACTCATACAAGGCCTACAAATGGCCATCGATTTACAAGCAGTTCGTCTCAAGGTGTACAGCGACTCACAGCTGGTAGTCAATCAGATTACCAGCAATTACCAGATCAATGGGATCAACCTCATCAGGTATGCCAGCAAAGCAAAGGAGCTCATCAGCAAGCTCAACTATTTCACAATTGAACACATACCCAGAGATGACAACAGACATGCCGATTCACTGGCGTTTCTAGCATCTAAGATCGAGTCAGACAGACCGAGGGCGCTAACTATAGCAATCAATTCACAGCCCGCACATCTACTCAAGGCAGAGGATATTCATCAAATATCCGATCTACTAGAAACAACTCAAGAAGACATCCAGGGGACTTGGATGGAGCCATTCATGGTTTATCTGCAAACTGGTGCCCTACCATCCGACAAAAAGGAAGCCAGTCGATTGCTGCCTAAAGTAACAATGTACAAAATCCATGAGGGCAAACTTTTCAGGAAATCAGCAACTGGATTATTATTACGATGCTTGACCCCGAAGCAAGGTCAGATGATATTTCAAGAAATCCATGAAGGTGAATGTGGAAACCATTCCGGTGGGCGTACCTTAGCCCATAAAGCAATCTCCCAAGGATACTTCTGGCCAAGAATGAAGGAAGATGCAAAGAAATTTGTCTTAAAGTGCAACGAATGCCAGCGATTTGCTGATAAACAACACCAGCATCCAAACGATCTCATCAACATCACTGCCCCATGGCCATTCCACATGTGGGGGCTTGACATCATGGGCCCCCTCATCAAGGAAAAGAAGTCTGAGAAGAGGTTCGTTCTAGTAGCCGTAGACTATTTCACTAAATGGGTGGAAGCTGTTGCCTTAACCAACGTAACACAGGCAGATGTCCAGAGATTTATGTGGGAAAACATCATCACAAGGTTCGGGCTACCTAAACGAATAGTCACTGACAATGGCACCCAGTTCGTTGGGAAGAATATCAAAAAATTCTACGACCTCTGGAAAATCGAGCATTCAAGGGCAACTCCTAGGTACCCACAAGCCAACGGCCAGGTCGAAGCTGCAAATCGACAGATTCTAACCAATTTGAAGAAGAAGCTCGAAGACCAGCATGATCAATGGCCACAACAGTTGGAAAACATCTTATGGGCTTACAGAACAACTCCTCGCACATCCACAGGGATGTCACCATTCAGTCTTTGCTATGGAGTAGAGGCCGTTATTCCCACTGAGTTAACATATGGAACGACCAAATCTCTTCTGGTCGACACAGAGCTCAACAATCAGATCTGGTCGTTTGGAGTCGACCTCCTCGAAGAGCGACGTAACCACGCCACTATAAAGCTCGAGCAATACCAACAGAGACTCAAGCGAGCTTATAACAAAGGCGTGCGACCAAGAACTTTCCAGCCAGGGGAACTAGTCCTAAGAAGAATGTTCAATAACAAAAGAAAGGACACTATCGGCAAACTCAACGCCAATTGGGAAGGTCCTTACATTATCACAAAAGTCCAAAGCAACGGTTCTTATCGTCTTCAGACACCAGAAGGGAAGATCGTTAAGAACCCATGGAACGCTTTTCATTTAAAAAAATTTTATCAGTGAAATGTAAGCATCCATTCATTGCATTTCAATCTATAAAATCAGCTTTGCCTTCATCTCTGCTCAAACATGAATGGCTACTAAAGGTCTAATCCCTCGACCTACAAATTATCAAAACTCTAGTCCCTTTGATAATTTAAAATTTTGTTAAGTTAAATCACTAGCAACTTAACTTGGTGCATTGGTCTTTCTCTTCCCACGACCCAAGCACAATTATGTTAAATGCGACCTCAACCCCCGATCAGGTCGAACAAATGTCACACATTGTTTGCAAGTCCATTCAAGCAGACAAAACGACATAATCAACAATGCAAGGTAAATAGTTGAATTAACTTTTACTTTATGAGATTTTAACAATTACAGGTACAACCAAAACAGAATCAAGGCATACAAGAGGAACTGTTTCAGTGCGTCCTGCTTGCAGCCATTCATCTCGTCTACCTGCCTTCTGAACGAGCTACCAGGACTTCCTGGAAACTAGCTCGCAAAAAGGAATCCATACAAAACTCATCAAACTAAAAGCTGATTACTGACACCAAATACAAAAGACAAGAAGTTCTCCACTCAAGCTCTCAAGGATTACAAGGGGGGCTCTCATGAATAAGCTATGGAAGACATACCACAAGAACAAGGAGTGCAAGAAGCAAACTGTGCACAAGGCTACCCAATATAAGAAAGGGAAAACAAGGTTACCCAATACAAGAAAGGGAAAACCAAGGTTACCCAATACAAGAAGGGGAAAACCAAGGTTACCCAATACAAGAAAGGGAAAACCAAGCCCAGCTCACTGCTGCACAGACTGGTCGCCTGAAGCATCAACTTCAATAAGGGCTCCAGCGCCCTGGTCACTAGGGCCCATCGAGGTGTCCTGAGCTGGTGTCGAAGTCTCTTCAACTCCACCTCGCGTCTCCTTTCCTTCGGGCGACCCCGTCATAGCTTTGACCAGTTGCTCGCAGTAAGCCTTCCAAGCTGCTTCATTCTCCTGACAAACTTTCTGCCAGTACTCAACAGAAGATTGAGAAGCAGCTTCACGTTCCCTCAACTGCTCCTTCAGAGCTGCGACCTGGGCCTCCCTGTCCTTGACCTTACACTCAGCAACGGCAGCAATGTTCCTCGCCTGCTCGAGCTTCTCATTGAGAGCCTTCAACTCAATTTCAGCTTGAGCACCAATCTCAGCAACCAGACGCACCTCTTGGAAGCTGGCATTGAGCTGCAATCACCAAAAGAAATTTAGCACAAATACCAAAGCATAATCAAAACAAATGCGACTTACGATCAAACTCACCAAAGAAAGTGCCCCGTTTATCTTTGAGCAGGTCACCAGCAAAGGCTGCGACTTCACCATTCGGGCATCAGCATCCAGGACGATACCCTCATTCACAGCCCGGGCAACACAAGGGTCATCGATAGCACTGTCGTTGTCATACACGACATGCTTCTCTCCTTGCCCGTCCAAGTAATCGAACGGCCCAGGGCGGAATTCAGACAGAATACCTTTGCCTTTCTGCGAAGGCCGAACAGCAGTCTTCCTGGACATCACAGACATTCCAGGAGACGTCGCAACCATTGAAGACACAGGAGTTGGCATAGCTGGGAACTCCATCACCTTAAGGTTCCCTGAGAAGGACCTCTTTTTCCCAGCCAATGCACCCACCTTAGGAAGTGAGGGGGGTGGGCCTGAGACTGGAGGGCTCGCCACGACTCCAGCCTGGCGAGAGCTACCTACAGCCCGCTCCTTCTCCGCAGGCACCTCCCTCTCCACAGATCGTTCCTGCACAGCAGGTCGATCCTTATCAACAGGTCGCTCCTTCTCCAACCTCCGAGGAGCACCTGCAGAACGTTCTCTTTCAGCTTGCTTCGAGCTACCACTTGCTCGTTCACTTTCAACAGCTCGCGAACTGCTACCAGGTCGCCCACCACTTGCTTTGTGCACAGAAGACATGAATGCTTTCTTTAAAGCTTTCCTCCTCTTGAGCTCGTCCCACACAGTTTTTGGACCACCTTTAGGAATAAAATGTTCCTTTCGGTGAGGCAGAAGCGAAATCTTCCGCTTGTCGGCCAACTTACCAAAGCAATTCAGAGCAGATTGCAGATCGTTTTTTCTAATCAGATGATCGTCCCGGATCGCTGCAACAAAAAAATACAAATACATCAACTTCAAAAGCAGGGACACGAACCAACAATCATAAAACTACAGACAACTAACTTACGAGCGTCATTCCTAATCGTATGACGCAACTGGATATCTCCTTCAACAATCGGCCCAGTGAAAAGCATGGGATCTTTCCACCATGGCTCGCTACTCACTGGATAGATCAAAGGCAAACGGTCTGGCCTAACCTGCATGTTACAGCCAGAGAGTTCAACCTTCGAAGACCGTTTGAAACAAAAGTGGTTCAATACATCTTCCACGGAAATGTGCCACCTATGCAACTTGTTGAGGTCGTCAATTACCCTCATGTTCCGCCAGAAATTACCATTCATCTGACAGGGGGCTCGCCTAATGGAATTCAACAGGCCGACCACCAGTTCAGACAACGGCAACCTCAGCCCAGCACGGAATTGGTTCAAAGTCAATACAGTAGATGAAGGATTATTAGGTCGATAGTCAGGAGAAAGTAGGCGGTCACCAAGAAACCTTATCTCTAAATGCCTAATCGACCTAAATTCATAATGCCTCCTAACAGCAAAATGCCTATGTACATAATTCATATTCACAATCCTACACATTCTACCATTGTCATCTTCAACCATCTCATCATCAGAAGAATCTGGACCATGAGAACCACTACTCTGGGGGCTATCAACATTCTTATCGGGAACGGGAGACGGAGGATCAGAATGAGTACTCTCAGACTCATACTCCTCAAAACCACCATCACTCAAGTGATCATTTTGCGAATCACTACCCTCAGACATGACTCTCAAACAATGCAGAAGACAACAGAAGATGAAAAAGAAAGAAATTAAACAATCAGAGAAAAGAGAAGAGAACAAACCTCACGAGCTCTCAAAGTTCTTCAGTTCGCAAGGCAAAAGCGGCAGCAATTCAAATAAAGGCAGGATAAGTAAACCCTTATCAACGTAACTACAGTTTATATACTGTAGCTCAAGAATTTCTAGCCATCGATTCAAAATAAACGAACGGCTGAGATCGACAAACGGATCCATAAGCAGTACAGTCATTCTCCACTCACAAAACGGTTCACATCCACCGTTGGATTGATCCACGTGCAAGACAGATAGCAAATCAGGCAATACGTGCATCAGTTGCCATAATCACACATCTAACTGCTCGAGGAAACTCCTCCACTTCCCCGTAACAGCGCCATGATTACCACAGACAGCGCTGCATGACTGCCACGTCAGCAACTTCAAAAAAGCAAACCACAAATCAGCATCGAAAAGAGTAATTAGTCTTTTCAGCCCGACTCCCATAGTCGACCTAAAAAGAGGGGGCTTATGTAGGGGTACTACATACTCCGACCAATCAAAAGCAGCCACGTGGCACAGTCATCCATCTGTCAGGTCGCCACAATCTCTACCCGCTCACAGCCTGACTAAAGCGACCAGACTACACAACGACCAGCGACCTGCTATTCACACGTGCTCCTATTCAATGCACAGAATATTCTCATCAGTTACAGAATTAATTCACAAGGATGATCCTCGCGCGTTACACATTTAATCATCATTATGATGGCGGAGAATATGCAAGATCCACGATCCACGCCCTTCCATCTTCTATATAAACAGAACTACGATGGCTTGATCTCTAAGTTCAATTCCCCCGAGCTAGAGTACGTAGGCAATCTCGATCTCAACGAGGTGCAGCCACCCCAATCTCCAATATCCCCATTTGGTCAAGTCTCCATAACGACCTGACCCTGTTGATGCATTAATCTAGAAATAGGTTAATACAGAAAGTTCGTCGTGAGGATTGGTAGCAATTTGAGGCATGGTTGTGGACCAATGATGGAGCAAGAATTCGAGAGCTTTGTCTTCCATGGTGTTATTATGGCAAGTATGTTGTTCAAAGTTGTGCAAGATGCTTGAATCTTTCCATTACCCTTGTTGATTTGACTGATGCAAAAGATGGGAGTGAAGGTGAGGAAAGTGATGATGGTGATGAGAGTGATGGAAATGGTGGTGATGGAGATGAAATGGAGGCTAAAGGAGATGAAGCTGGTGTCAATGATGAAGGGTGGGCAGATCCAAGGAGCTGGAGCTGAAGAGATTCATCATGCAGGACCCAATGAGAGTGATGGCTCTAAAAGGGAAAGATATGCCAAGAGGCCAAGGCTTGGATAGCAGGTATGAACTTCCCGAACCCTTCTTCCCTGATAATTTTCAAGAATATCTGCATTTATTTCTTGCCATATCTCAAGTATGGTATGCCTTCTGTCACCGGCATAAATATGTTTGAATGATGAGTCTATGTGGTGGTTTGTATCCCCCATAGAATGATGATGAAGCCTTTGTTTTGACATATAATGCGCAAGATGATTCTCTTCTCTATAGACATGGATACACTAAATATTGAGGCCTCCCCTTAGACTGAAAATATGATTCCACCAGACCCTTCGAGACCAACGTATAAAATTTTTGTTGTTGAACCAGTTCCAGACCAACATAAAATCTGTTTGAAGTTGGATAGTGTTAAACCCCAAAATTAAGCAGAGATCCAAGCCATCCACAACAGCTCTGGATTCTGCCATATTATTAGTACCTTGTCCATAACATGAAAAGAAATTTGACAAATGATTACCCTCCCAATCTATAAGGACTCCCCTACCAGCTGCAACTCCATTGTTTGTTGTTCCATCAGTGTTGAGGGCTAAAAATCCTTGAGGGGGTCTTGTCCAATAAATAGCAAGAGGTGGTCTCTGGGGGGGGGGGGGGATTCTTAGTGGAGATTCCCAGCTTAGAGGCCACTTGGTCAAAATAAGGATGTGATCTGATACTGGGTAGAAAAGCTTGACTTAGTTTAATGAGCCAATCTAAGTATGATTTGGCTGCAATGTTGTCAGGCTCTTATGCCTGGTTTTAGGGTTTTGTTGTTGATTGATTGAAGAATAGAAGAAGATAGAAGGAAATAGAAGGTAGAGAGATAAGAAGAAAGTTCAGAAGGAAATGTAGACAGCATGAGAGAGAGAAAGATAACAGATTACTTGTTCATTGCCCCTTCCCTAGCTATTACAAGGCTTATATATAGATCCTTACATTCATTACATAAATGGGCCTACTTATATGGACTTGGGCTTGAGTTATCTGACATTCCTCCCTCCTTGAAAAGGTTCGTGACCTCATGAACAAAAACCGGAAAACGCCGGACCAAGATCGTATAATCTTCCCATGTGGCAGCAGACGTGTCATCAGGAGCCCATTGTACTAACCATTGCGTGACAGCCTGATTCTGACGATGCACCATTTTTTTGTCGAGAACAGCAACTGGAGCTAAAAGGAACTGACCCTCTGAATCAACCGATGGCAAAGTAGTAGAAGGAATAACAGAGACACCCACCTTCTTCTTCAACTGAGACACATGGAAAATTGGGTGTATTTGAGATGAGTCTGGAAGCTGCAATTTGTAGGCTACTTTGCCAATTCGAGCGAGAATCTTGAAAGGACCAAAGAAACGAGGGGCTAGCTTGAGGTTGTGTCGAACAACTACTGTAGATTGGCGATAGGGTTGCAACCTTAAATACACTAGATCACCTTCAATGAATTCCCTGTCAGTACGACGCCTGTCGGCAAAAAATTTCATCCTACTCTGAGCATTTTGTAAATTCTCTTTTATCAAGGAGAAGGTAAGAGAACGATCCTTGATGAACTTGTCAACTTCACTTAGACTACTAGAAGCAACCTGTGGAATTGAACAAAGAGGAAACTTGTATCCATAAAGTGCCTCAAAGAGTGAGAGCTTGAGAGAATAATGGAACGAAGTGTTGTACCACCACTCAGCCTTGGAAACCCACTTCGACCATTGTTTAGGCTTTGAACTCGTCATACAACGCAGGAATTGTTCAAGACACTGATTCACCCTTTCAGTTTGGCGGTCCGTGGGTGGTATGCGGTCGAGCGCACCAGCTTAGTTCCCAACAGTTCAAATAACTTGGACCAAAATTTGCTGAGAAACAATGGATCCCTGTCACTGAGCATGGTATCCGGAAGGCCGTGAAGCTTAAAGATGGTGTCAACGAAAACTTGTGCAACCTGAGGAGCAGAAAATGGATGTTTGACGGCAATGAAATGGCTATACTTGGAAAACCTGTCCACCACCACTAAAATAGAATAAAAACCCGCAGAGGAAGGAAGCCATTCAATGAAGTCCAATGAGATATCAGTCCATGGTTTATTAGGAATAGGGAGTGGTTGGAGTAAGCCTGGTGAGGGAACAGTCTCCCCTTTATGACGTTGGCATATATCACAACAAGCATTCCATTGTTTCACATCTTCTAACATATTGGACCAAAAGAAAAACTGACTGAGCTTTTTCATAGTGACCTTCACACCTGAATGTCCACCTGTACCACTGCAATGTAATTCAGACCATAATTTCTCTCTGAGCGAACCTGTAGACCCCACCACCAATCGACCCTTGTATCGAAGTAAGTTGTTATGGTATGTGTAGTCCAAAGTGTCAAAAGACAGCAGCACTGAAGCAATTAATGTCTGAATGGTCGCATCCCCGTTATAACTATCCACCAATTCTTGGATCCAATTGGGATGTACTGCTGATAAGACCCGGCAGTCACCTTGATCTTCATGAGCTCTAGAAAGACCATCTGCAATGACATTATCAACACCCTTCTTATAATGGATTTCATAGTCATAACCTAACAACTTGGATAACCACTTCTGTTGAAGCAATGTAGTGAGCTTCTGTTCGAGGATGTACTTCAAGCTGCGGTGGTCGGTTCTGATAATAAAATATCTACCATAGAGGTAGAATCTCCATTTATTCACAGCAAAGATGACAGCCCACAGTTCTTTCTCATAGGCTGATAAACCAATTTTCTGGGAGGGCAAGGGCTTGCTTAAGAAAGCAATAGGTTTATTTTCTTGCAATAGCACACCCCCCACGCCACTCATGCACGCATTCGTCTTCACTATGAATACTTTATCAAAGTCAGGTAACTGCAAAACCGGTGTGGTGATCATGGCAGTCTTCAACTGCTGAAAAGCATGATCTGCAGCAACGGTCCACTTGAAGTGATCTTTTTTGAGTAAATCTGTCAGAGGTTTGGCGAGATAACAAACCCCAATTTCGAAATTGAGAAAGAAGAAGAAAAATAAAACTAAAAACAAAATTGGGGAAGAATCTTTATTGCAAAACTAAAAGAAGAAGATTAGTGAAAAAATGAGTTTTAAAACTATTGAATTTAGGTATATGGGAGGAAGATCAGTAAAAAATTGATTTTTAAAGCTATTGAATTTCATACCTCTAATCTCTGTGAGGAAGAAACTTCTTGTTGAAGAAAAAAAAAAAAACCCTAGTCTAGAGAATATAACGAAATATTAGGAGGGAAGACTTGGCGCTTTAGATTTTAGGGATTCTGACGGCCAAAAGAATTTTTTTAACTCAATTGCGGCAACCAAACTTAGCGTGGGCCGAAAACCAACTTTGTAGCGACGGCTATGGACCATCTCTATACCGTCACTAGACTAAAATATATTTAATTATTTTTTCTAAACTTAGGGACGACAAAATTAAATAATTGAGACTATGCATGACCCTCGCTAATTAGCGACGCACATAGGGCCGTCACAATTTCCTTTGCTTGCTGTCACAATTTGTCATTATTTTGGTAGTGGTGATTACAAGAAGAAATGAGAAATACAAAGAAATCTCCAAACTAGTGAGAAGAACCAAATATTGAAAATCAAAAAGTTTGAAGAATTCAAGAAAAAAGCCAGAATCTTCTATAAAATCAAGAAAATCAAAAGAAAGAAAGATTCCAAAATATTGGCTGAAGCTTCATTGAATTTTTCCCAAAGAAGATGAGAAACACTTATTCCCAAAAGAAAAATTCCAAAAATTTCTCCAAGTGTTGATATTACAAATCACAAGTATTGAAGGCCCGAATGTTCCAAAAATATTTCACAAAAGCCTTTTCCATTTCTAGCCCTGTCCTAAGCCCAGTTGTAACCTATTATTGTCTTTTGTAGATTTAAGCTGATATGGTAGGATGTGGCGAGTAAATGAGAAGGTAATAAGGTGAAAAACCCGACATCTCAAGCAAGGCTAATTTTTCCATTCTTTGAGACTAAGTTCATTCCATTACACCAGTCCGTTCTTATTGATATATGTGAGATGCTTTTACATCTTCCTTTCTCATATAGAGGTAAAATGATAAACACCATCTCTGAGTGAATTTTATTTCTGAGTGTATGTCTTCGAGGCAGAAGTCAAAGCGACCTTTCCAATGGTGACTTAAGACCTGTGGTAGTATGTGTACATGCATGTTTTCGATGTATTTGAAATCGTTATACTTATTTTTCATGCATTTGTAGTACGCTATCTCATATGAACGGTTTTGTAATACTTATCCTTATCTTTGATATAACCATTTCTGAAGTAAATGGTAGAACATCCTGTTCTTTGGATTAGTCATTATAGTAAGTTTGTGGGTATCTTCTCTGGGAAACCCTCAGGAGACTATAACTCCTCTATTTGGGAAGCCCTTGTGGTTAAAAGCTTTGATGCATATGGTTAATGCAATCACCCCTAGTTCTATTTCTCTTTTGAGTCCTTAATTCTTTTCTTCTCACCTTTGCTTGAGGACAAGCAAAGTGTTGTTTGGGGGTATTTGATAAGTCCTCAAGAGTGTATATTTATCCCCCGAATAACACCTTGTTTGCATAGCACTTAGCTTATATTATTGTGTTATATCTATTCATTAGTGTTTTTTTGTCATTTGTGTAGATTTCATAAGCCGAAATGCAAATATTGTGTTAAAGCCCGCCAAAAGTTAAGAAAAGTCACCAAAAGGGTGTTATTTGCACAAAGAAGAATAATTGATATTTGTACCCACAGAGTTGCTGAGGGCACCCTGCGGACTTGTCCTATGGACTTGACTTTATGTCCGAATTGGGTGGTCCAAATCTCAGCCCAATCTGAGTTATGATAAGGCCCATAAGTTAGAATTTTCTATTAAAGCCTTTATTAAAGCCCAATCGTAAAAAGGCTCTACATTAAGATCCAGAAGTCTGATTTGGGCCCATGAACTGTCTAATTGAAGGTCTTGGTCCAAGATACAACTTAAGTCCAAGAGAATTAGGTTTTGCTAAAGTTCTAATACCTCTAGAAGACCAACAGCAGCAGCCACGAATTTGACCTAAGAGAAGTAGTAGCTAGGGTTTATTAGACTCAATGCTTGAGAGAAAAAGCTCCATCTTCTTCTTTTGTACTGAACTCAATCTTCTTATTCTCAATATCAATCCAATTACTTTTTCTTTATGATGTTGTATTATTTATTTATTTATTTCATGGTGTCATCATCAAGGATGAGTAACTAAATTCCCTTAGGGGGATGGTGGAAGCACTCTAGATAATGCAAAAGCACCATGTTTGTTCTTAATTTTCATGTGATTCAATTTCTTAATGCTAGTTTATTTCAATTCTAGTTAGAAGTAAATATGATTATTTATGTGTTATTGTTATCCATGTTGATTAAATATTATTGTTAGTATAAGGAAACCTAGCTATAATGGTTGTATTAGATTAATTAGAGATATGTGATGGAATAGCTGAGAGGTGACTATCATATATCTAGAATTAATCTCTTTTATTTGACCCATTTTGTAATCAAATTGAATAGCTGAGAGGTAACGGTTTGATTATGAATTAATATGTTGAGTTAATTGAATTGAATAGCTGAGAGGTGACGGTTTAATTAACGAGATATATTCAATAACACATATAAATAATCTCGTTTTAATTGAGTGGAATAGTTGAGAGGTGACTACTTGATTATTATAGGTATTGATGATTAATTGGAATAGCTAAGAGGTGACTTATTAATTGTTATAAATTGAACATGAAAGGATGACATGTATGTTTGCATGATTTAGTTTGTGGATACCAACTCTTCCCCCTATTCATCATAAGATCTTCTTTACATCTCTATCCATCTTCTTAAGTTAGTTTAAGTATTAGTTTATTTATTTATTACCTGTAGGAAGTAGAATCAATCTCTCTCTTATTTGTGATTCACTTGGTGTTCTTTAACCATTGTTTTCTATTGTGTTTGAGCTAAGATCTTCACCTTTGAGGTGGGTACGACCCTTGTTTGTTACTTGTCTACATTGATAACCAATATTTACAGGTACAAGAAGGAAATCAATATAAATCTATCTTTTGTTTAGAAAGATACACTTTTGTCTTCTATCAATAGATTTGAGAAACCATGTTTTCAGCCATAGTCAACTTTATGTTGCATAATCGAGGTGTACTTCTTCAAACAGAATATCAGTTCTACTCTCCCCTGAAGATGAGAATACAACTACCAATGTTGTTTACCCTGAAGTTTTACTGTAGCAATATCAACACAATAAGGTAAGTTCTTATCCTATGAGTGTTTTTTGTTCTGTTTATATAATTTCAATATCTTATATACTTCTGAAGGAATCTTACATAGATTTTGCAATTTTAGAGTTTTGGTGTAATTTTCTACTAATATCTATTTTGTTCCGCACAAATTTTTGCATGGAAATCACAAATATGTTTTCAGTTGGATTCTCATTGTTTCATCATGATTGTCCACTCTGGTATACTTAATTGTTGTAACTCTATTGGACTCCTAGACAAATATTGAATTTTAAATTTTAAAACAATACTTTGGAGGTGCCCCAACATTAAACAATCTGATGTAATGTGTTATGTGCTTTGGTTTAATTGGATTTTATTTAGCACATACCAAGCCTCGGTTAACACTCTTTCAATTATGTTGCCTGTTGACTGAATTATTTGTATTTTGCCTTTTGTTTTTTCAGGTTGCAAATTACTTAAACATCAATAGCTTGCCTTTTGGATTTAGATTCTAACTTTCCAATTTGTGGTTGAGATCATCAAACAGAAGACTACAGAAAATACAGAAAAGATTCAACATCAAGAATGATTTCAGTCCAGAGTAAGAAGAGGTTAGGAAGGAGAACTAGTGGGCCTTTGAATGAAGGAACGAGATAGAGTGTAATTTGAGTGGACGGGATCATCATTTTATTTTCATTGGAAATAGTTACTTTTGTCTAGAGTTTTGGACTATTTGATAGATAATGGTTAGGGATGAACTATTTGGTAAATATCTAATAATAATTTTATTCAGTTTATATTAATTGATATTGATGTGATATGATTCTGATATCAGCTGCCTAATGATAACCTAATGATAGTTGTCCCTATTTTGTTCATACTTCTGTAATGTTTGTTGGTGTTAGTGCAGTTAATAACTCCACAAGGGATGTTTATTATATGTTTGTTCCATGTCTCTGAGGCAATATTTGCTTTGGTTTTGATTATATGTGTTCAGTTTTGGTCATTCCGAATTTGAATGTTGGTATTCAGTTTTGTTTCCTGCCTTCGTTTTGGGATGTATATTGTATTCATCAGTCAACCTCTTATTAGAGAACCTGTTACTATATCATCACTGAGATGTAATTTCAAAAACCTGAAAATATACAAATGGTGTTTTTTTTTTTTTTTTTTTTTTTTAAATCAAATAAATTTTATTGATAAGCTCAACGAATTACACAAAAGTAGAGGACAAACGCGCTACAAACTGCGCGGCAAGTCCTTTCTGGATAGCAAACCCGATTCTCCTAAATACATATTCGTTCGAACCTGCAGTCATCACGTTGCTATCCATTATCTTCTGCACTCTCCTGAGGAGCTCAACTGCTTCTGAGCCTAGCAATCCAAATGTGTCAAATGCAAAGGGGATGAAACTATGTTGGTTAGCCCTACAAGCTCCGTCATGTTTCTCCACTTTTGCCGCTGCTGCATTGCTAGCTGCTAGCCCCACCTCAAAAATCCCAGCACTCAGCCCAACCATCGGAGACGCCCCTGTAACATCAACACACGCATGTTTACCTTCAGACCAGTTGTAGACCAGAATATCAGCAGGACGTAATGTCGATCTTCCTTCCTTAGGATCAGTAAGAAAGTTAACAGGAGTCTCTTTCTTAACCTGTACGCCAGCCCGCCAGAAGACATCACACAAGATATCTCTAACGTGGTCATGCCTGTACTTGAAGCCGGGGTAATGCTTACAATGGGCCGCATGGTCCCCAAAAGCATCAAGTCTACTCTTCTTGCACACTGGACAAAGCTCACCATCTGAATAAAGAGGGATCATCAATCGATAACGAAGAATGGCACGATATTCTACAGGCGTCATGCGTTGTCCAAGCCCTTCCATCGGGATAGCAAGGAGAAAATCTTTGGCATGTTCTGACTGCACACATCCAATCACGGCTTTTTGTCTAGCTGACAACTCAAATTCCCTCTCAAGACCAGAACTAATCTTGTTGTAGAGCAAGATTACTGAGATCAAAATCAGGTATAGAAAGATGTAAACTAGCAATGGCAGTATCGAAAGCATTACCCATAGGTGGAGTGTCACAACCTCGAAGAATGTGGTCCTGGAGAACCTTGGTTTGCGTACGTGAAGCTACGAAAGCAAACTTCATAACATCAGTAGCACAATAGATACCAAGTCCATCCATACGTAATGGGAGGGTTGCCATACGCCACTGTAGATCGCCAAAACCAGGTCCATCAGAAACCACAATATTTTGAAGGGCTGCACGAAGCTTGTGGTCAAACCATTCGACTGTTTCCTGAACATAGTCAGGGGGGCAAGTACGGAGAGCAAAGGTGAGTTTAGATAATCCCATACAAGAACGTAAAAGTGCCAACTCACACTGCGGATCCTTTAGCTGTGGTAATAGGTCCATAAGTTGAAGTGTCTTATCCACCCGTTGACGAACATTACCCACAATAAATGATGCATCAATACTGACAGCCCCTCCAAGCAACTTAACCCCTCGCTGAGGACATGATATACCAACCGGAAAGATATCTGGATAGGAGCAGTCAGGATCAACAGAAGGCCAGAACAACTCTGTCTTAGACACATTAAGCACGAGCCCAAGAGATGGTCCTCTTTCCTGAATGATACGAATAGCTCTAGCCACATGTTCTGTACTACCAATCAGAGTACCATCATCTAAGTACCATGCCTGCAACTCCAAGTGGCATTCTGACTGAATGCGGTGTATCAATGGATGCAAGACCAAAGCAAAGAGAAGAGGCCCCAAAGGGTCCCCCTGTTGTATCCCAGCTGCTGACCAAATATGAGTAGACCCTAGATACAATCGAGCAGGTTGACAATAGAGGTATTCGACCCATAGAGCAATAGATGGACAATGATTGCGTACCTCCCGTAGCATAGCAGACCGATCAACAAGGTTGAAGGCATTCTGAAAGTCCACAAGCAGCATAGAAAGTGATGTGTCATCCTTGTTGGCATAAACCAACCGATTAACAGCATGCAAAATTGCCTCTGCTCCACCAGGCACACCAACCCCAAACTGAAAATCCTCTAGGTATGGGACAATATCCTTAGAAACTCCTCTCATGGCAATCTTAGACACCAGGCGACGCCAAACCATACCCACAGCTATTGGGCGAATACCGTTACCCGGCTTAAGAAGTGGGGTGAGCGGTGCACTAGCTATGAATTCTGCCAAGACCCGTGGGCATCGACCTTGTAGCCATAAGTTCACAACCGGTGTCAAGGCCTCCATAAGATCTGTGGCTACAGCGGATGCAGCCCCGCTTCATAGTATCCAATAGGTGTTGATCCCGGAGACCATCTCGCCCACAAGACGTCCCTTTGGGGAAGGACCTGATGCATGATAATATCACATCCCTCTCAACTGACAAAGATGACTCAAGTAAAGGAATGTCGGGGACAGATGGTGGTGGATGCTTCGGGTGTTTATCCTCTAAAGCCCGCTGCGTCTCTGGAGTGTTCGGAGCAACCCCTGATGATGCCAACACCTTCACGGCTGCTGCAAAGTGCCCGTCTGCAACCTTTTGCAAACACCGTCGTACATTCTTGCTTTGGGACTGTCGAGATGGTCGTTCCAAAGGAGGCTCTGTGTGTGTGACCCTCTCAATCAAACGAAATATACCCCCAGGCTCGTTCCAAATAGAGAGAGCCTGCAAAATCTGATGCTGCTGGAGATATTTCCGGGCACCAGAACGACGCTCTTGGCAATTCTGCGGATAGAACACTTGCAATGTGCAATAGGGAAGCAGGAGCAATCTAACCTATGGCCCTGTCGACATGGGGTCTGCAGTAACCTCATACAAGACTGACTTCAATGCACAGGAGAATGCTAATCGACAAAGACGTGGAATACTTTTCACTGTGCGAAAAGGTCTACAGAAAATACGATCAAGTGATATCTCATCTAAAGAAGGTGCAACAATAGAAAGGTGAGCATCGATACCAGTGTCCCCTCCTGTTGTAGGTGCGGGTGGATTATCAACATGCACAAGCTGTGGTGGTTGTATACTTACAATTGCAAACTCTAACTCACCGGTCTCCTTACGCGCAGGTGGTTTGATGACTGCACCATCCGGATGTTTACATTTTATAGTCGATGCATGGATACCAAAACAATCACCACACATCCATTTGTTCATCCTCTTCAAAGTATTGTCAAGCGACGAAAATAAACCTATATCAACTTTGATCGCATCTCTCAGCCTGTCGATGTCATTAACCCTCTTCAAGTGATCTTTCTTAACATGCGTTGGGATGTACGAAGATTTGTATCCATTTCCACACGGTCCATTGGTGCATCCATCAAAATTTCGAAATGGACAATGGATACTCTCCATCAAGCAGCTAATATTTTTTTTTTTTTTTTATTTTTTTCCTGGCTTCTGGCTTGGCTTGGCTGAACTGTCTGTTGGTTCTGGCTCGGCTGGCTGAGCTGAACTGGGTCGGCTTCTGAGCTAGGCTTCAATCGGCTCGGCTCGGCTTGGCTTAAGCCAGATTTGCGAAAGGACAGCAGAGATGATCGAGATCTGGTGGTGATGGTGAGGCGGCCGGAATCAGCAAGGGAGAGGTCGAGGAAAACGTGGGAAGGAGATGAGGACGACGGTGATGGGAGAAGCAGGGGGGAAGGAGATGGTGGCTGCCATTAAGGGTGGCAGCAGGAGATGGTGGCTGCCATTAATGGTGGCAGCAGGTGGTGGAAGCAGCTGCAGCAGGGAGAAGATGGTGGAAGAGGCGTGGGGGTGATGGGGCCATGGGGGTGATGAGGGTGAAGGTGACTTGGTGGCTTTAGGTGTCGACGGTGGCGGCGGCGGTCATCGCAAAGATGACCTTGCAAGGTGCCGACGGTGGCGG
Source organism: Aquilegia eximia (assembly GCA_023053565.1). Lineage (NCBI taxonomy): Eukaryota > Viridiplantae > Streptophyta > Magnoliopsida > Ranunculales > Ranunculaceae > Aquilegia > Aquilegia eximia. The sequence goes on from JALIGU010000010.1 coordinate 9,716,071, forward strand.
CGGCAGTTTTTTTTTTTTTTTTTTTTTTTTATGCAGATGGCAAGAGAGAGAAAATTAGAAATATAGAATAGATTAGATAGATTAGATAGATTAGTTCAAAGTTAATAAAAATTTGAGAAATTATACAAAGTTAAAGAAAAAGCGCGCTACAAACTATATTGCAAGCCTTTTTTTTTTTTTATTATTATTATTAGTAAGCGGGGTTGTTAACGGGGGCCCTACCCCTAAATTGTCGGAAATACTGATTATGGTTGCTCTAAAGCTATAGAGACGTCCTTCAGTGCTTAGAGCAAATCAAAGAGCATATATGCGATGTACAAAGATGCAATTTTATGTAAACTGTCAATACAAACTACAAACATGTTGTTGCAACATCATATAGAATATTTTAAGTACGATGATATATCCAAGATTTAATTAATTTTTAATGCTTTTTTTCTTATTCTTCTAAAACATCCTTGACAGTAGTAGAATTCCCAGTAAAATTATTGCCAAGAGTGCAGACTGCGAGATTGCAAATTCAAGTTAAACCATATTTTAACTAATTAACCTGGACTTAATAATTGACTTCTTTTTAATGTTTGATATCGATAATGATAACATGTCAAAGTAAATCAACAAAAACAAATAAAACAACTCTAATTCATATATCAAGTAATCAAAAAAAAAAAAAAAATGATTGTCAAAATTTTAATCGAATTGACAAAATATTTTTATCTAAATTAAAATTTACTATGCAGTATACAATTATTTGGTAATCATGGCAGCGCAACAGGTTTTACTAGTTCCTAATATAATCCTTAACACTGTGTACAACCTATTTACATATCCGCGGCTTGTATACCGGTCCTATGGGTAAATCAGGTAAAACAAATACAGTACCAACTATCAAGTATGAATTAGGGTAGTAGACTAGTAGTACTATAGTAGTAGTAGGCCAAAACAAAAGGATTCTTCTGCTTGTCTACTCAAGGAAGTCCAAGATGAAGAAATTTACAAGGCTTTGAAACATATGAGACCTCTCAAGGATCCGGGACCTGATGGTTTTCAGGCCCTTTTCTTTCAAAATTTTTGGCATGAAGTTGGAGTCAACGTGTGCAGTGCTGTCAAACATTTTTTCAAGTCAGGTTCCTTCTCTCTCCAATTAAATCACTCCTTCATTGTCCTGGTACCCAAGTGTGAAAATCCTTGCTCTCCCGACCAATACAGACCCATCAGTTTGTCTAACACTGTGTACAAAATCATTGCAAAAATCATGGTCAATCGGATGCGGCCCATTTTGAAACGGCTTTTCTCCCAAATAGAAGTATACATGACAATGTGCTACTTGCTAATGAGTTTATCCATAAGATTAGAAGTCACGGAAATAGGAAAGCAAAATTCTTCGGTCTCAAGGCTTACGATACAATTGAATGGAGCTTCCTTCGACAAAGTCTTTCTAAATTTGGTTTTCCGAGACTCTGGATCAATAGAATTTTGTTCTGTGTTCAAAATGTGTCATATTCGATTCTCCTCAATGGTTCAGCTTTTTGGCTCTTTTGTTCCAACGAGAGGCTTACGGCAGGGTGACCCCATGTCACCCTACCTATTCATTCTATGTAGTGAAATCCTTTCTTTAAACTTCGTGAAGTTCCAACAATCAGGACAAATCCATGGCCTTAAATTAGGGAGACATTGTGAGCCTGTGTCACATCTGATGTATGCGGATGATTTGTTTATCTTTGGTAAATGTGGAGTTGAGGAACAAGCAAAGATTAATTCTCTTCTTGATGACTATTGTGCTGCATCTGGGCAAACAATTAACAGAGCGAAGTCTCAAATACTGCACCACCCTAAGCTGCATAAGAGAATAAGATTATTCTTGAGAAGATCTTTTCATATGCCCACTGCATCTTCTTTGGTTAAGTATCTAGGAGCTCCTCAGTTAGGCGGTAAGGGCAGAATACAAAAATGGAGCCCTCTTATGGCCAAATTTCACTCGAAACTTAGTGGCTGGAAAGTGCGGATTTTATCACGGGGTGGAAGACTGACACTTGTGAATTCTGTGCTCTCTGCTCTTCCCTCACATGTTATGACATGTTCTTTGCTTCCTGCTACCATTATTGATAAAATTGATAAGCTAAGGCGGGCTTTCTTTTGGGGTCATAAAGAAGGTGAAAAGAAAATGCACTATTTCAAATGGAATCTAGTGTGTACTCCTAAACAGCTCGGAGGTTTGGGAGTTAGAAATATTCAGCTACAAAACTACTCTTTAATGGCCAAAAAAGCATGGGATCTTATGCAGCCAACTTCGTTATGGGCCAGCCAAATGAAAACTAGGTACTTTAGAACCGGTTCCTTCATTGCTGCTAAAGTGGTTAGTGGTTCCTCTTGCATGTGGAAACAATTATGTCAACTCAGACAGATTTTACAGATGGGAGTCCAATGGCAAATCAAAGATGGAACTCGTGTGAATATTTGGTCAGATAATTGGGTGCCTCATGTTAATAGGGGTGAGCTGATTGAAAAAGCAAATCAAAGCATGCTTCAAAGTGGTGAACTTCAGCTGGTTGCTCAGCTTATCGACCATGAATCTTATTCCTGGAGATGGGACTTCATTCACAACCTTTGGCCAGTGGATATCGCTGCAAAAGTGTGCTCAATTGTTTTAAATGAGTCAGTACAGTATGATAAAATGATATGGGCATGGAACAGAAATGGGAAATTAATACACAGTTAAAAGTGCATACAAAGGGTGGTGGTTGAGGATTTTTAATAGTTCAAACTTGGATGGTAGTGATAAGAAAAGCTTCTTGAGCATTTGGAGGTTGGAATTGCCTTATAAAGTTAGATATTTTATTTGGCAGTGCATGCAGGGTGTCGTTCCTTCAACGGACTTTTTGGCATCCCACCATCTTTCGATTCATGGAGACTGTGTTCTTTGCAGACAATTCGCTGAAACGCGGGTGCATATTTTTTTTCAATGTGATTTCGCTCGATCACTCTGGCTTGCTATTGGTTGTCATGGATTTTTAGAGGCTCTTATTATGTCTTCACATTCATTTTCTGACATTTTCAAGAGGATATTTTCGGCACTCATGATTCACCCTACTTATCTGTTTCCATACCTTGGTTTGTGCATGCTTCTGGTTTCTATGGTTGGCAAGAAATGAAAAGTATTTTCAAGGCGCAGAAGTCACTCCATATGGATGTTTTATCAAGGCTACAAATATGGTTAACAAAATGGGGCAGTGTGCTGCAATGGCTACAACGAAGATGTCGGGAATGATTGTTTCTGTTGTATGGAAGACACCTCAGGAGAATTGGGTTAAACTTAATTGTGATGGCTCTGCATTCGGCAATCCTGGACCTGCTGGAGCTGGGTGTGTTCTTAGAGATGCTGTTGGAGCTTTAATCTTTGCTATGGCAGTCCCTATTCCTTTTGCTTCTAATAATTTAGTAGAGTTTCTTGCTGCTCTTCATGGTTTAAGGTTTCTTTCAAGATTTCGAACATCAAAAATAATCTTGGAAACTGATTCACAGCTACTTCAGAAGGCATTGAATGAGGACATGGATGAGTTACACTGGCAACTTGAACCTATATGTATGGATATAAAAGGAATTCTAAGTTCCATGGCTGAGGTTGAGATCAGATGGTGCTACAGAGAAGCTAATAGTTGTGCTGATAGTCTGGCAAACTACGGATCAAGATGTGCAGCAGAAACCAACTGGATGAGCAATCCTAATACCGTGGCCGAGAACTGTCCTAATCATCTTCTTTCTTCTATTCCTTTTTAAGGTTCTGTTTGGTGGTATTCTATGCCACATTTTATGTGTTCTATGCCATATTTTATGTGTATTATAGTAAGGACTTAATGGGTGTATCGACTGATCGAATGATTAATCAATAAAAATTAGTTGTTTTCAAAAAAAAAAAAAAAAAAAAAATTCGAAAGACACACACCAAATGTCATTCCCGCTGGTTTATTAGGTTTTCTCTCTCTCTCTACTTCTTCGTCTTCCCCCTTTTGCTTTCACTCGTGAACACCAATTCAATTTTCTCTGCTCATGATTAAGCAGTAGTAAATTAGTAGAATAAATTATGTCGATAATTTCATCAGGACAAGAACCCAATTGCTCAAATCCCCCTAATAATATTAATAATAAATTTCAATTCCCGCATTCACATTCTTATCAACTTTATGGTCCTTTGAATCGACATCACTTTCCCTCTTCTTCTTCTAAACCAGCAGCAGTAGCACCACCACCACCACCATTACCACCCCCTTTCTCTTCTTCATCTAATTTAGTTTCACCTAGTTGCGGCATGATCACCGGCATTAATATTAGCAGCGACGTTAAACATGATTTTAATACTCCTCTGGTAAGTCTAATTTTCTAAACCTACAAATTTATATATTTATTTATTTATTTATGGAATTTTGTAGTCTAGTTTGTGTTTGATGATGATATTTTGATTCAATTTTTTTGTTACACACTAATTGGATTAAAATTATTTGCTTTGTATTCCAATTGAATAAATTATGTAAGCGCACTCCATCCTTCTATCCTACAATAAAAGAGAAGTGAATTTTGGGGCCGATATGTGTGCTAGGAAAGGGGTGCATCTTGCTTTCAACCAGAAACATTGGTGGAATTCAAAGCCCCCATTTGCTCTGACATTAGAAAACACACATTCTACTTAGTTTCGGTTTTCATATGTAAAGGGATTAGCTTGTGCCAATACCCTAGTCTGTATTGAGCTAGCATAATGCTTGGCTCTTTCCTGTGAATTTTCCTTTTTGTAATTCTTTTTATTTTTCAATACAAAAATTACCTTTAACAAAAAAGTGTGAGACACAAAAAGTTCTGTAACTTCTTATTTTTCTTTACTTTATGTTAATGATGACTTTTAATGTTATATGGAACGAATGGATACTGTCAACATGCAGTAAATTGTTTGTGTTTTTTTTTTACATTTTGGTGATGGCTATCTTTCCTAATCATTACTCATTCGCAAACACGTGTAAGAATGCAATTTTTTTACCCTGACTCGTTTCACTCTCGTCTTTTTTCCCTCATATTACAATGTTTCTCGTCAGCTGAAAAATAATATTCCATATAGTAGAAATTACACGCTTTAATCTCTTATGAATCATTTGTATGCAAACTTTGGTAAGGCTTGGCACTAAGTAATATGAAAAGTTATCGGATCATTCAGAAGTTTCCACACTATGGAAAATCAGGAGAAGATCTATATCCCCTTTTTTGCCATTGACTTGTGTTGGTTGCTTACTTAGAGGACATTAGGATAATAAATTCTATAGGAGGGTCAGGTCGCTAGGATCATACCTAACATATCCCTCTACGCGTAATTCATGAGATGTTTTTGATACCTTCTGGTTTAGAGGCTTATTAAGGAGATTCATATGTCATCATATAGGCCATTTTGAAGGAGTTGAATACGGTACTTCGCCATAAAGAAAACCTAAACAAGTCCATTTGTGTGAAGAAGTTCTTCTATAACTGAGATTCAGGGGACATTTATTCCACAGTTTTGTCTTTGAATGGGGAAAATTATCAGATAGTGATTTACTGATATTCTTCTGCTCTTCCTAAGGTCCAGTACCATATTACTGCTTTCACAGCCAGCACTGTCTTCTCCACCATGTAATGTTTCTCATGAAAGATGGTATCATTTCGAGCCTTCCACCACGTATGGAATGAGCTTCCACAGTAAAGATCCCCAACCATTAGTTGAGAGACTTGGCAAGCTATTGAACCATTCCTAATTCTTTGTCACAATCGAATTAGGATTAGTGAAGAACAATAAAATTAGATTTAAGATTTCTTATTAGATAACGTCACGGTGGTTGTATGGCTGCAACCAGCATATGCGCTAGGGTATTTGCTATTTTAATTAATGCACAAACACCACCACCATCTAAAAAATTTAATGATCAAAACATCATACACAAAGTAATACTGGAAGCTGAGGAATGCTTCTAAAATATAAATATATTGCATTCATCATGAAATGTTGAAAGTACAATGGTAGCTACAGAGTCGAAACAGAATGACAATAGACTGTCATTGATCCCTCCCAGCTTTTGCCGCAATTGCCATCATTCTCTGGGTCAGCTCAATCGCTTCGGATACTAAACAGTGGTGAGTAAGAAACTTAACCCATTCTGAGCTACACAACTACAAACAACATGACTAGGCCTGGTACCAAACTGTACACTAGCTGAAAATGTAGCAGCAGCACCACCAACCAGGTGAATGTCCATCATGCCTTGTAGCCTGTCATCCGTAGCAAACTGCATACACCATGCCCTGCAGTCCACAATCCCTGTTTCAGTGTCTACCAGACGACCAGAATCAGCAGTAGTCTGGTCTGCTGCAGAGTCTAGTTGCAGTTCACAACCAGCTGCACTAGGTGGTTTCCAGTCTCAGTTTCACCCCCGACAAAGTCAGTTTACAGTACACCAACACCCCATATTACAGCACCTGTAGGCTGTCGCTAAGCAGCCCAGCACTTGTTAACAGTCTACTTCTCACCAATTGTCCTGCATCAGAATATAACAATTGTTCAGTAGCTCTGTCACCTTGTGGTCTCTCTTAATTAACATCCACTTTCTTACACAAGATGTACTGTCCAGCCACACCCAAACTGTGAATTTTATTCTCTATAATCAATGATGAGCAGGACGATCTTATCTTTGAGATCCAATTCGCAATCCAAGTTGACTGTTGACACAATGTTCTCTAGTTTAGGAACAATATCCCCCATTAATATCAACTATTAACTTTTTTTATCAAGATCTTCTTAAGGTGTCTTTGCCAAGGTTTGAGATGTTAAGAAGAGTAGATTCTACCAACAAGGGAGTTCTATACCAATTTCCTTAAAACAGTTGTTACAATAGGATTGGGATTAGTAAACAGAACCAAACTTGAATACCAGTAAGATACTAATTGTCTCAAAAACTTTGTTTTTTAAATGAAGATAAAACTATTCCATTGAAAAAGCTCGTGAGCATCTCATAAGCAACTAAATACAGAAGCCCTAAATAGGGTCATCCCACCATCTCCCACATAACAGATAGTGTAGCACCAGGTTCCCATTCACAGGTACATACAATTGAAACTTCAGAAGTAGGCAAAAAGACTAACAGAGAACACACACAACCAACACCTACAGAGACATAGTACATAACTACAGATAACTCAAAGCTTAGCAAAGGTTGCTCCCAAGCCTACCAACAATCGACCACCAGAGTTTGCCACAACAGATCAGCAAAACCATGGGACTTTTTTGCTTCCAGCCCATAGCTAGTCATCTCTAGCCAATCCCATAGTAAGCCATTTATCTTCGGTATAACTTTCGAAAGTTCCAGCCTGCCCTATTGAAAATACTATCATTCCTTGTAGTCCATAAGGTCCACCACACTGCGTAAGATACCAGGTTCCAAACTGCAGCAGCAATTCCACTTGATTAATTTCCTTCATGTCATTCCTATTCTTCTTCAGTTTTCACCATTTAGATTAGAATAAGCCTTCCGACCAACCATACGTCACACAAGAGCAATCCAATAAGAAATTACTATACAAACAACAGCAAGTCGGCACACGAGAACAACAGAATGAAAACAACTTTTTGTCAATGCAGAGGCCAAATCGTTGCTGCAGGAAATAAAAAAAAGCCAATCAGAACTGTACCTAAAGTCGGTTTTCTCTGTTGATAAATAAATTATATAAATAGAACCAAACTTACTTTCAAGTTGACGAAGGAATGTGTCAGATAGTTTGCAATTCTTCATTTCTTCCTCCATTATTTCAGAAATTTCTAAATCTGTGTGGTTACAACCATATATAATCGTTATTGAGGGTACTGGATAATATCATATATTCATATAACTAAATGAAGAATAAGGAAGAAATCATATAGCCAAATAGAAGGAAGCAACTTACTTATATTATAAATTCTGATGGAAGGAATGTGTTGGATAGTTTGCCAATATTCTCCTCCTTCTATAACCCTTTGTTCAAATGATTTTGGCATCCTTGAGATCGTCAATTCTTGGAACATAGTGAGAAATTTAAATCCTTGAGGAACCATCTTCAACTCTTCGCAACCAACGATGCAACATGTTAGGCTTGTTTGAATGCTAGGCTTGTTTGAATGCTAGGCTTGTTTTGTCTCGGTCTTTACATGTGTGGGATGTCTGTGTTTTAACCTTTCCTTTCTTCTAACAGCCCAATACTGCAAACTTTTTTCACTTGAATAAAACCCCTAAAATAGACCAGAGTGAAGCTCAAGGTCAGTTGGGAACCAGCCAACGACATGCGGAAGCAGTTAACTTCCACTCTCAGATTACATATTTGGCAGGCACAAATGATAAGCGTTTTCAGACTGGTGAATGGATTGCTAGTCTAGGACATACAGAACCCACAAGTCCACTAAAACCTGTTTCTGGGACAGGTGGTAGGCGTTACAGTAGACCAAAGTTTTCAAAACATACAACATCTGGGCCTCAAAATACTACATCTGATGCTGGTAATATTGTCGTTCAATTGATTCTGCAGATATAAAAATACAATTTCATTGAAGTTGATGGAAGTATATAGTTTCTGATAGACATCTTGCTTGGACATTTCGTTGATCATTGATATTTTAATTGCAGATTCTACTATCCATCCTTCAGGTGGTAGTTGTCGTTATGATAGTTCTCTAGGTATGTTCATCCTTGATACCATCTTGGGTTATTTTATCATTCGATAGAGGTAGGAATATTTGGTAACAATGTCGTTTGTGTTAGCAGGTTTGTTGACTAAAAAGTTTATTACTTTGCTCTTGGAGGCTAAGGATGGTACTCTAGATCTGAACAAAACCGCAGATGTTTTGGAGGTAATGCCAAGTAACACAGTGCTTGCTCCGATACATATTTCACGTTTATAATGTGGTTAACGACTTATCGTGACAATCTTTTGTCTGTTGCTATCATATTCTTTTTTGTCCTTAGTATTTAATTATTTATTTCATTTTTTAACAGGTCCAAAAAAGGAGGATATATGATATTACAAATGTTCTTGAAGGAATAGGATTAATAGAGAAAACATCAAAGAACAATATACGTTGGAAGTAAGAGTAATAAACAATCTCTATGGTCATATCATTTAATAACTTATTTAAAACACTAGTTTACTACCATTGTGTCTTCATGCCAGGGGATTAGATTTCTCAAGGCTGCTGGAGTTAGATGGCCAAGTTGCTAGATTGAAGGTACCCATTAATGATGAGGATGGCTTTTATATTTGGTCATCTGCAGAATTGCTATATAATTTTGCTCATTCTGGTATTTGATTTGTCTATTAATGATATGATATATGTGATAATGCGCCACTGCAGATTTACAGGCTAATGTTACTATACTTCGCTTTTAGCCTTTCAATATTACACTTTAGCGTTGTTATCATACTGGAAAATTGTTACGATTCATTGTTTGTTTTCAATATCATCCAAAGGGAGCGACAGAGTTTGAATTGTGTTTTTTTCTCATTGAGTTTATCTTGACCTTTTGAAAATAACAGTAATGCCTATTGCCGATGTTGTCGGGAATTGATCTTACAATTTTCAGTTTGTTGAGGAGTTGAAGTTATTCTATTGTGGTCTTGCCTCTAGGGCCATTTTCAGTGCTACATTGAGTGGTAAACAATATCGAATGTAAAGTACATCTCCAATATGTTTCTAGAGACCAGAAAAGCAAAAGTGCTATAATATCATAACATAGAATAATCATTTCTTATTATTATCTGTTTTACTTGCATGTGATTTTATTTTGGCGGAGGGGTGCTTAGCTACTAAAAGTTGGCAATGGTTAAATTCTGTACAACTGTATACTGCTTGTAATAGACTCCTAGGAATGTCGCTTTAGTAATAACTAAATTTTAACTGTAAATATACTGGTTAAAAAGTGATGCTTTGTCCGCAGGCTGAAATTCGAAGACTATATAATGAGGAATACAGCATCGATGATGAGATAAGGTTTGGGCTCTGGAAAAAGTGTGTTTTTTTTTTTTTCTAATTAAAAAAAAATAAAAATCATATTTACAGTAATCTTGGAGTAAAGCTAACTTCATGTTACCCTTGCAGAAAACAGAAAGAAAGGTTGAGGGCCCTAGATGAAGATAAAAACAGCAGAAAGTACACTAATCCTAACATTTGCCCATTTTTGTTTGAACTCCAAATTAACAATTAGGTTCCTTTACTTGATAGTTCCTGTGTTGATTGTTCAGGTTCATATTCTTGACTGAAGAAGATATTGTGAGCCTTCCCTGCTTTCAGGTTGAGTTTGCAATGAAAATGCAATATTAGTTTCTTATGCGACATGCCGACACCCCTTACTGATTATTGCTTATGTATATAACCTTTTGGCAACAGAATAAAACACTTATTGCAATAAAGGCTCCGAAGGCAAGTTCTGTTGAAGTCCTAGATCCTGATCAGGTGAGAAGGATGACCTATTTAGATTGTTAGGACAGAGTTTGAATAACACTAATCAAATGATCATCTGTTGGCAGGATTTTGACTGTTCAGAAAGCCAATTCCAAATTATTATTAGAAGCACAACAGGGCCAATTGATTTGTACCTCGTGAGGTATTTCTAGTTTAGACAATAAAAATTTTCATTCCAAATTTCACCCTTTGATCTTGCATGTTTGTGCTTTTCTTTATCTTACTACTACACCTGGTTCTTACAGTACGAGCAATAGGATGCCTACGGACATAACTTTCAAGCACATGCCATCATTGCGTAAAGAAAATGGTGGTAACAGTGAAGCGGCATTTTTGAGTAAAATTCAAAATTTAGGGTTAACATCCATTCCGCCTCATGTGACTGGGATCCAGAAGATTGTTCCCTCCGAAGCCAATGTAAGGGATATTTAAATGTGTAAAACATCTTTCTTTCTGTTTCAATCGACTAATGAACTAATCTTGATATGGGATTCAGATTGATGATGACTACTGGTTCAACACAGATGCTAATGTTCACATGACCGATTTGTGGGGTATGTGGTTATATTTATGTATACTTTTTGATTTATTAGTAAATTACACTATGTCATAATTGCTCTTTCATACCTGCAGCAAATGATGATTGGGATCGAGTTCAAGAATTCATTGAGCATGAGTTCCCAGAAAGTGGTGCTGCAACAGTGGAACAACCTCATTCATGTTGTCTTCGGTAGACAACCGGAAGTTACATGCAGAGGAGTTAAATACAGTCTGTAAAGTTAGAAGAAGAGTCTGTGTGTGGTTTAACTAATGTGCATAGTAACTTGACTCCTAGAATGAGGATCTGCATTTGCACCAATAACCTAAACAAGTTGAAGTTTTAAGATGATGGAAAAAGGAAAGGTACCAAGACTGCTTGTCCCTGCGTTACAGATCTTGAAGTTAAACTTTCTTGTATCCTTCCGTTGAAAATATAAAAAGGTTTTAGCTTGTGCAGTATATCCATAGTTCCATACAATAGTACCTGACTTCGATTTTGACATTAAGACGGAGAACCTAGATTGAGATCGACAATTGGCTCAGTTTCTCTCAGTGGCTTTTTTTACTCAGTTTGGAGTGAAAACACTTCAATAACTTGAACTAACATACTAATTCTGCCCCCTCAAAATTGAAGTAGAACAAATATTATTATTATTGTTATTTTATTAAATAAATGCCAAGGTTCTCACTGTGGATGATTTAGTTAAATTTAACATTGTATGTTCGTTTCAACTATAAATATTAGGGTAATATATATTTGCGATGTTGCGTTTTTTCTTTCTTTTGAAGTTGTGTTGGTCTATTGCTTTCTCAGATTATTGTAGAATTTATCAGCTGAAGGTGGGTTTTTCTTCTTTAATTATCCAATAAAGGATAATTTATATTAACGATTTTTAAACAGGTGTGGTTTTGCATAACCCTTGCTTTTTTGATAGAAGGTAGACACTCTGTCAGTAACATGACAACTCTAACAGAAATACATACCCCTATTTATGCTAAGATCCAATAGGAAACCTGCAGACCAGAGCAACAACTTATCGGAGTCCCATTGTGGTTGCCCAGTTCCCCAGTAGATCAGGGAACCTAACCTTGATGTGTTCTTTCAAACTGTCCACCTGCAATGCCAACCATGCCCATAGCAGCGCAATTGTCCTTGTAACTGCCTCGTCAACTGAAATGACTGTTTTATTGAAAATTCCCTCATTCTGCATTGTCCAGAGACACGACACAATTGCATAAGGTACCTAACTCCACAAGTGTGATCCCAGGCCTGTCACATTTAGTTTAGGCCACTGTTTGATCACTATCATGATGTTGTTTTGATCTTGCAGCAGTTGGGTAGCTTCAGTACAGTCACCTGTCAATGTCTGCCAAACCTTTGTTGCCTTTGTTCATCGCAGAAATAAATGTGACGCACCTCTTCGCTATGACACAAAGCACACCTGTTTGCTAGCTGCCAACCCATCCCCTTCAATCTATCTACTGTCAGAATTTTCTTCCAAGCTAAGCACCATATAAATACCTTCACATTGGTGGGGATATTGATGTCTCATACTAGCTTGTATAGGAACTCAATACTAAGCCGTTAGTCGCTTTGATTGAAAACCCAAAGTTGATAGTAGAAGGACTTAACCGAGAAAGTTTTTTTTTTTTGGGACCAAATCTACTGCCACCAGTCCTCTTTGTTTAAGTGGACCACCCCAAGAATGAGATTGAGGCAATCAAGATCTTGTCTCTCGCTTTGTCTAAAAAGTGTTCAACTTAAATGGAGATTCCACCCTCCCTCTCCATCACAATGATCATAGACCGACCCATCCTTCCTTCGAGGCCGAATATCGGTACACTTTCTTGAATTTAAGTGCAAAAGACACATCCCCATACTAAACATCATGCTAAAATCGTGTGTTGGTTATGATAAAGGACTTTTGTGTATCCTTTAATCAAAAGATGAATTTATAGATTTATTTTCCTTCTTGTGCCTGTAAATATTGATTATCAATGTATAACAAGTAACAAGCAAGGGTCGTACCCACCTCGAAAATGGAATTCTTAGCTCAAACACAATAGAAAATAATAATTTAAGAACACCACATGAACCAATGAATAAGATGTGATTGATTCTACTTCCTACAGGCAATTAAATAATTACACTAATACTTAAACTAATAATAGAAGATGGAAATAGATGAAAAAAAGATTTTATGATGAATAGGGGGAAGAGTTGGTATCCACAAACTAAACAATGTAAACATACATTCATTCATGTTCAATCTATAGCAATTAATTAGTCACCTCTCAGCTATTTCAATTAATCACTAATGCCTTTAATAATCAAGTAGTCACCTCTCAACTATTTCACTCAATTAAAATATGATTCTTTTATATGTGTTATTGAATATGCTTCAGGGCGAATTGGTGATTGCCCACCGATTTTAATTGCTAATTAGAGATTGCCCACTGGTTTTAACAATATTCGAGATTGCCCACTACTTTTAACTTTTCGATGGTCAGGCCACCATTGACTTAGTCAAGCTTTGTTCTTTTACTGAATTGCCCTTTTTTTTATTCTAACTAGTTGGTAGGTAAATACCACATTGGTGAGTTAATGACACGTATACAAGTGAATGATCTAAGATGAGATATGATGGAATTGAGGACAATCACATGTGTTCAATTCTCTCTCCGACGTGTTCATCAAATTTGACTCATTGAGGATATTATAGGAATATTCAATAAAATAACAAAGCTTGACTGGGTCAATGGTGCCTTGACCACCGAAAAGTTGAAAGTAGTGGGCAATCTCGAATATTTATGAAACTAGTGGGCAGTCTCTAATTCACCCTTAATTAAACCGTCACCTCTCAGCTATTCAATTCAATTAATTCAACATATTAAGTCATAAACAAATCGTCACCTCTCGGTTATTCAATTTAATTACTAAAATGGTCCAATAAAAAAGAGTAATTGTAGATATATGATAGTCACCTATCAGATATTCCATCATATATCTCTAATTAATCTAATACAACCATAATAGCTAGGTTTCCCTATACTCTAACAATAGTATTTAATCAACATGGATAACAATAAATCATAAATAATCACGCTTACTTCATGTCGTGAATAGAAATAAACAAACATTAAGAACTTTGAATCACAATGATCATAAAGAATAAACATGGTGCTTTTGCATTATCTAGAGTGCTTCAACCATTCCTTCTAAAGGGAACTTAGCTACTCATCCTTGATAATGACACCATGGAATAAGTAAATAAAGAACATAACATCATAAAGGAAACGAGAATGGATTATTATTGAGAATTAGAAAAATACAAGAGAATGAGCTTTTAGTCAAGAATATAAGTCAAGACTACTAAACCCTAGCTATTATTTATCTTTATATAGAGAATACAAATCACATTACTTGCTCACAACGTATATTTTCTCTCCAAGTTAGGTCAAATTCGTATATCTATTATTATTGTAGAGTAATGGATTACCTTGTTAGATTGTAATGCTGACCATATCTATTATTTTTGTAACTTGGTGTAGGTATTAATGTCCAGGGTAAGCTTTTTTTGTTCGAAAGAAAGCTCAAATTCTGGCCTCCAGAGGTACCGGAAAACAGCGGAAGTTGTTATGTGTGGGATTCTGCCGCAATCGTCAACAATGACAACCAACAGAACAAATGGTAAGCACGTGCCTGATTTCGTGCCTTTATTTGTAGGGAAACGCCAGCTCCAAGTGTCACTACCGGCGGGTGTAGACTCATCTGCGGCCGAAGGCAACATTGAGCGCTTCTTCAACCTGTCCACGGACTTGCGGGACTTGAAGCTCCCAGACCAAATTGTGGTCCACTTCCGCTTCCCGGCCAGACTTGCGGCTGTACCGGTTCCTCCGCAAGTCGTGGAGGTTGACTCTAGTTCCGGTGAGGGTGATGCCCCCACGGAGAGTACGATTCCCAGTGCTAGGGAGGAACCTCTGGTAGATAGTGAAGATGTCGATCTTAGGGATGAGATGGATGACTGCCTAATGAAGCTGTCCCAGTCAGGAGAAGTTCTCCTCCTGATGAGCCTATGCCGGATGCTCCACCGGAAGTCATCCCAACTGTCGGGGATGTTCAGGTATCTGATACTTCCTCTGCTTGTAATTCAAACCCTCCCTTGGGTCGTCGGAGAAGACCACATGTTTTCTATGGGTCTTCTGAATCCTCCGGTCACCCAAGCCTGATGTCGAGGGATAGTGGACTTCTGCTTCCACCCTGGTCCGATGAATCAACTACTGAAGGATTCTTTTCCTACTCTGGTGCAGGTACATGCTGAGGTTAATAACCTAGCCCAACCGGAGGTGGTGGGAGGTGTATCTGAGGAGACTGTGGTTGCTTCCGTTGTCGAGGGAGGTGAACCAACTGTAATTCTGGGGGGTCCATCGGATGAAGTGGACGCCCCCAGTGCTTTAAATGTTGGTGTTGAGGCCTCCGTGGAGGTAAGACTTTCTCAACCTCCTGATGTTGAAGTTGTTTCTGTCCCGACTCCTACCCCGGTTGATCCAAAAGGTAAGGCTGTCGTGGACGAGTGTGTTAGGGGCTCGAAGAGAGCTGTTTCGGCCTCCCTTGCTGATCAAGGGGTGGCTGTTCGTCTGAGGAGGGAGGCCCCCATTCCCCTGCTTATCAAGGGGTGGTTGTTCGTCTGAAGAGGGACTACCCAGATAGGTAGTGTCTCCCATGTCCCTGTCGAAGATGCCTTGGCTGTTGAGGATGTCCGGACAAAGGTAGAGTTCACTGTGTCTGACACTGCTGATGATGAATCTTCGGTTTATGGGTGGGGCGATCAGGTTTCGTATATTGATTTGCCCACCGGCCGGACAGTGCAACTGGGCCCCGAACCGGGTGACTACCAACCTGAGGCTACTCCAGAGTTTCTTATAGATTGGTAATTGCTTACTACCTAATCAAAAGATATGATTTATGATGAAGTTCCTTTTTGTGCCTATATATATTGATTATCAAAGTAGACAAGTAACAAGCAAGGGTCGTACCCACCTCAAAGGTGAAGATCTTAGCTCAAACACAATAGAAAACAATTGTTAAGAAACACCAAGGAATCAATAAACAAGATAGAGATTGATTCTACTTCCTACCGGCAATAATAATAAACTATAATTAAACTAACTTAAGAAGATGGTAGAAATGAAAAGAAGATCTTATGATGACATAGGGGAGGAGTTGGTATCCATAAACTAAATCATGCAAACATAACATGTCATTCTTTCATGTTCAATCTATAACAATTAATTAGTCACCTCTCAGCTATTCCAATTAATCATCAATACCTATAATAATCAAGTAGTCACCTCTCAGCTATTCCACTCAATTAAAACAAAATTCTCTTATGCATGCTATTGAATATGTATCATTAATTAAAGGGTAATATCCCCAAAAAGCCCCATGTTTAGGTGCCTCTTCCTCAATAGGCCCACACATGGGGTCATCATCTCAAACATCTTTTGAAGAGTGTCTTAGTCATCTTTCCTTGGGTTTTAAGCGCTTTGGTACTTAACTGAGAAAAGTGCCATTTCATGGTTAGAAAGGGATTAGTTCTTGGTCATGTAGTATTTGCTGAGGGTATCCAGGTTGATAAAGCTAAAGTAGATCTTGTTTCATCCTTGCCTATTCTTAAGTCTATTAGGGATATTCGAGCCTTTCTAGGCCATGCACGATTCTATCGACGCTTTATCCAAGATTTTTCAAAGATAACTCACGCTTTAACCAATTTATTGCTTAAGGATTCACCTTTTGATTTCACAAAAGAATGCAAGAGTGTTTTTGAAAATCTTAAGATCGCCCTCACGACTTCATTAGGCCGCCTGATTGGAGTAAACCGTTTAAGCTTATGTGCGATGCATCAGACTTTGTTGTTGGGGCTGTTTTAGGTCAACGTCTAGATGGTAAGCCCCATGTCATATATTATGCTAGCAAGACTCTCAATGATGTTCAATGTAATTATACTACGACTGAGAAAGAATTGTTAGCCATAGTATATGCTCTTGATAAGTTTCGTTCCTACCTTTTAGGTACCCGTACTTTCATGTTCACGGATCATATTGCTCTTAGGTTCCTACTCTCCAAGAAGGAAACTAAACAGCGCCTTATTCGCCTTATTCGTTGGATTTTGTTGCTTCGAGAATTTGACATTGAAATTAAAGATAAAAAAGGGACAAAAAATGTAGTAGCCAACCACTTGTCTAGACTCGACCGTCCTGAGGATTCTAGTGTCATTTCTGAGAACTTTCCTGATGAGCTTCTTTTTGCAATATCGAATCCTCCATGGTTCACAGATATAGTTAATTACTTGGCTAGCAACAAGTTTCCAAGTCATTGGAACAAACAAGATAGATCCAAATTTCTTGCTAATGCCAAGTATTATTTCTGGGATGACCTTTACCTTTTTAAGTATTGTCCTTACCAGATCATTCGTCGTTGTATTCCCGACTAGGAACAACAAGAGGTATTGTCCTTAAGTTCTGCCATGAGCATGCTTGTGGTGGACACTTTAGTGCTAAGAAGACAGCTGCTAAAGTATTGCAGTGTGGTTTTTATTGGCCAACTCTTTTTAAGGACGTTCACATGCATTGTACTGTCTGCACGCGTTGTCAACAACTAGGGAAAATCATTAGGCGACAAATGATGCCTTTACAACCAATTCTTCTTGTAGAAGTTTTTGATGTCTGGGGCATTGATTTCGATCATGGGTCCTTTCCCTAGTTGTCATGGTTTTTTGTACATTCTGGTCGCAGTAGACTATGTTTCTAAATGGATCTAAGCCATTCCCACAAGGCACAATGACCAAGAAACTGTAGTAAATTTTATCAAATAGTACATATTTGCCCGATTTGGCGCTCCCCGTGCGATCATTAGATGGGGGGAGCCATTTCTCCAATAAAGCATTTCAAAAACTTGTCCAAAAGTATGAAGTTATTCACAAAGTGGCTCTTGCGTACCATCCGCAAATTAATGGCCAAACTGAGGTGTCGAATAGAGAGATTAAAAATATTTTGCAAAAAACAATTGACCCCGAAAAGGTTGATTGGTCTCGTAGAGTCAGTGATGCATTATGGGCCTATCATACTGCTTTCAAAACTCCCATAGACATGTCTTCTTTTCGCCTTATTTTTTGAAAACCCTGTCACCTACCTGTAGAGCTTGAGCACCAAGCCTTCTGGGCAATGACAAAGCTCAATTTTAATCTCGACCAGCTAGGTAAGAGGAGAAAACTCCAGCTTTCTGAGCTTGAGGAACTTTGGAATAAGGCTTATGATCTTTCCAAGTCCTATAAAGCTAATATGAAAAAAACTACATGATCGTCAGATCTTACGTAGAAATTTTCAAATTGGGGACAAAGTTTTACTATATGACTCTCATCTGCATTTATTTCCTGGTAAATTACAATCTCGTTGGTCGGGTCACTTTTTTATGTCTACAGTAACTCCTTATGGTGCTATCACTTGTTTAAACCCTGCAGACAATTCTGAATTTCAAGTCAATGGTCAACGTCTTAAGCATTCCATGAATTAAGGTCCGATGAAGTTGAAGAAACTCTCTTAGAGGACCCTACCTATTTAGACTGACCTTTGACCTGCTGGTATTCGGACCATCTCTTGCTTTATTCTGTTGTCCTTTTTGAGAGGTGTGGTTGAAAGTGTCGGAGCCATAGTCCACAAACTCATGCTGGCAGAGTATAATTGATCTAGTACACACTTTTTCTCTTAAGCGTAATCACTGTTTCCCACTCTGTTTGGGGGTGGGGAAGTCATTTCCCATCTTCTTTTAAGTCTCGAGTATTTGACTTTAAAAGACCCTTTTGTTGTATCTTAGACATCAGGATCTCGCGCATTCCACTCTAGCATTTTATCTCTCTTGTATCTTACCCGACAAGTGTCACCGATGGTTGTATAAGAAGCTAAACCGTGAGCACCTGAGCATTAGCCAGCCAAGCCTGGGCTATCAGGTAGGGCCCAACCCAGTTTCAAGGGATCCACATACGCTCTGTGAACCTTAACCCACCGGATAGTCCATGATCAATGGGTGGAGCCCCGGTTACTGTATAAGAAGTTGAACCGTGGGCTCCCATACATCGACCAGGTCCACCTCAGTCAAGTAGGCAAGGTCCGACCCAGTAACATCCAGCAGCGACAAGGGCTCATCCAAAGACTCAACACAGAAGCCCAGAAGACCTCGCCAGGGTGTATGCAATGAAGATTGAGCCTCCGGTCAGAGGAGTCAAGCCCAAGCCTTTGCTTTCAGGCTTGGTCAATCCAAGTCCCAACCAACTGGATAAGTCCAGCGAGATTCCAGGCTAACAGAACCCATGGTTCTAGCCCGCTGGAGAAGATAAAGGAAACCCAGGTTGAACCAGGACCTATCAGAAGATGCCACATGGCAGTCATCCTGGTCAAAGGGGTTTCAAACCAAGGGGATAACCGCTCGGGAGCATGCAAGCTATCTCCACGGAAAGCATCTTCACAGTTGAACTACCTGAGTTCGTGGAGTCAAAACCGGAGGGGTGGTTGAGCCAGCCTCCTCCGGCCTATTACAAATACAGGAGTTCTAAACCTACTGAACTACGGGTCTTTCACTGAGCAACTCCATTAGAGCTTAGTGGAAGCAGAGACTTGATTCCAAGTTCATCATCTTGGATACGTAGGCAGCCTGATTCCGACCAGGTCCAGTCTCATTGTATACCCCCCCCCCCCCCCCCCCCCCAATCTTATCTCTGCCTATACAAGGCTTTCATTGTAACTGTACGATCAATATATACATATCTCGAGTTTGTGGATCAAATTTTTGCACCCACAATGGGTTATGCGAACCTATTGGATGCTGAAAGGTTGGATTATGTCAATGATATTACTATGCATGCAGTCTATGGTATTGTTAATGATTTTTATGCTCTTGACATATCCACCTGGGTTTTGGATGGTATCCGGAATGTTTTCCAATTTGGTCAGGAGAAGCTTGTTTTCCCTACTGCTATATGTAAGATTATCCTTCGTACTTATCGTGATTGGAGGAACAAGTACAATGATTGTCTTGAGATGACATCAAGTGGGTGTAATATAAACTTGGGTCTTGTAGCTTATTCGAGATATGATCACTATATCAGTACTTAGAAATGATACAAAGACATTTAGTTAAACCTTGTTTACCTTAGCCTATCCTGATATTCTTTTATCCCTTAGGTTGACCATTCTGAGCCTTTCTTGTTACTAAGCCTTTTTTCTTGAGCCCATTATCCTTACCCAACTCCATTGTGTGAGTAAATACCCTTAGAATGTTTAGGTCCTTTTTACCCATTGTTTTGGGAACATGAGGATGATTGTTTATGTGGTTACAAGAAGAAAGGAGAAATACAAAGAAATTTCCAAACTAGTGAGATAAACCAAATATTGAAAATCAAAAAGTTTGAAAAAATTTCAGAAAAAGCCAGAATCTTCCAAACCATTTCAAACCAAAAAGAAAGGGAGATTCCTAAATATTGGCTAAAGTTTCATTAAAATTTTCCGAAAGAAGATGAGAAACACTTCTTCCCAAAAGAAAAATTCCCAAAATTTCTCCATGTTCTGTTATTACAAATCACAAGTATAGAAGACCCGAATGTTCCAAAATTGTTTCACAAAAGCCTTTTCCATTTCTAGCCTTATCCTAAGCCAAGTTACAACCCATTACTGTCTTTTGTAAATCTAAGCTGATATGGTAGGATGTGGCGAGTAAGAGAGAAGTGCTAAGGTGAAAAACCCGACATCTCAAGCAAGGCTAATTTTTCCATTCTTTGAGACTAAGTTCATTCCATTAAACCATCCATTCTTATTGATACATGTGAGATGCCCTTGTCCATCTTCTTTCCTCACATAGAGGTAAAATGATAAACACCATCTCTGAGTGACTTTATTTCTGAGTGTATGTCTATGAGGCAGAAGTCAAAGCGACTTTTCCAAATGGTGGCTTAAGCCCCGTGGTAGTGCCTGTATTCAATGCATTTGAGATCGTTATGCTTAGTTTATATTTCATATCTTATTCATGCATTTGTAGTATGTTATCTCATACGAACGGTTTTGCAATACTTATCCTTATCCTTGATATGACCAGTTCTGAGGTAAATGGTGGAAAATCCTGTTCTTTAGATCAGTCATTGTAGTAAGTTTGTGGGTATCTTCTCTTGAAAACCCTCAGGAGACTATAACTCCTTTACTTGGGAAACCCTTGTGGTTAAAAGCCTTGATGCATATGGTTAATGCAATCATATTAGTTTTACTTCTCTTTTGACTCCTTAATTCTTTTCTTCTCACCTTTGCTTGAGGACAAGCAAAGTGCTGTTGGGGGGTATTTGATAAGTCCTCAAAAGTTTATATTTATCCCCCGAATAACACCTTGTTTGTTTAGCACTTAGCTTATATTATTGTGTTATATTTATTGATTAGTGCTTTCTTGTCTATTGTGTAGGTTTCATGAGCCGAAATACGAATATTGTGTTAAAGCCCGCCAAAAGTCAAGAAAAGCAATCAAAAAGGTGTTATTTACACTAAGGGAGAAGAATTGATATTTTCACCCACATATCTACTGAGGGCACCCCACGGTCAGTCATGTTGACTTGACTTTATGTCAAAGTGGGGCAATCCGAAACTCAGCCCAAACCGGGTCCTATTGAAGCCCATATTTAAATTCCATACTTAAAAAGGCTCATGAGCTGTCCAATTAAAGTCTGATTTGGGCCCATGAGCTGTCCAATTGAAGGTCTTGGTCCAAGATACAACTTAAGCCCAAGATAATAAGGTTTTACTGAAGACCTAATGTCTCTAGAAGACCAACAGAAACAACCACAAATTTAACATAATTTGGAAGTCTTTGCGTGCAAGTATTATGCTTTGTAATTACTATGTAAGAGAAGTAGTAGCTAGGGTTTTGGTAGTTGATATTAGAGAGTTTATGTTGAAGGTTTAGGTTTGCATCTTCTTCTTTGTATTAAACTCAATCATTATCAATATCAATCCATAATTTTCCATTATAATATTTTGTTATTTAATTATTTATTCCATGGTGTCATCATCAAGGATGAGTAGCTAAATCTCCTTAGGGGGATGGTTGAAGCACTACATAATGCAAAAGCACCATGTTTGTTCTTAATGTTCATTGTGATTCAAAGTTCTTAATGCTTATTTACTTCTAATTCGCGATATAAGGTAAGTATAATTATTTGCTTGTTATTGTTATCCATGTTATTAAAGTACTATTGTTAGGGTTTAGGGAGACCTAGCTTTAAAGGTTGTGTTTATATTGATTGTAGTTATGTAGTAAAATAGCTGAGAGGTGATTATTACATATCTGCAGTTCATATCTTTTATTAGAACCCTTTTGTAATTAAATTGATATCCGAGAGGTGACGGTTTAGTTATGAATTAATATGTTGAATTAATTAGATTGAATAGCTGAGAGGTGAGGGTTTAATTAATAAGACATATTCAATAGCATGCATAAGAGAATCCCATTTTAATTGAGTGGAATAGCTGAGAGGTGACTACTTGATGAAACCGGCACGAAGTGGTTTGACATCAATTTTGTGACAAAGTGTCTTTGGTTATCTCGCCTTGAATTCATTGTTAGGAAAACCAAGATGTACGCATGGTCGTCTCGTGTCCTTGTGTCTCTTAGGTCTGTCTAGGGAAAGTTATTGGGTTTTGGACGTACGTACCGAGTTAGGACGTACGTACGTTCACTGAAGCAGAGAACTTCTTTTGGTCAGGACGTACGTACTCAGTTAGGACGTTCGTACGTCCAGGTAGTCAGCAGACGTGTTTTCGTATGGAGACGTACGTACCGGTTTAGAGCGTTCGTACGTCATGTTAGGCAGCAGGCTTATTTTTGTGTGGCGACGTTCGAACGTCATATCGACGTACGAACGTCCAAAGTCGGTTTGCACAGTTTCGGCCCATTTTCCTAGGTTTTCAACCCTAAGTATAAATTGGGTTTCTCTTCTACAGAACAAGACAGTTCTTTGGCCGTCCATCCTTCTCCTTGTTCATGTGTTTTGGTTAGGTTTGTGATAGTGAATTTGTTTGTGGCTATTGAACTCAATTCCCTTTCTTCCCCCTTTTCCCAATTCATATCTTTGTGATCTTGAAGAGTTATTGTGAATTCGGCTTCGAGTCTTCTTGTGTGTTCATCAAGAAGTCGAGTGTCTTGTGCGTACATCAAGGTGCTCTGGTGAAGTCAAGGTGTTAGAGATAACCAGGAGTATCAACTCGCAGTGAGTGCAGGTAGTTGATAGGTTTGTACATCTCTTTTCATCTAGTGGATTATTTTGTTGTCGCGAGGACAACCGTGGACGTTTCCCAGTTTGGGTTTTACCACGTTAAAAAACTTCTGTGTGTTATTTACTTTCCGCGTATTGTTTGTTTGCTTGTTTGAATTCACATTTGTTTGTTTGCTTGCTTGAATTCACATTTGTTATACTAGCACTATTTGTAGTTTCTTAATTGGTATCAGTCGCTGGGGGCTGGTTAAGGAGCGTAAAGGCTCACGCTAACGATCAATAGTGCTTTATGGATTCTCACAAGTCTGCTACTTCAAGTCTTCTTCCACAATTCAGTGGAAAGGACTTTGGTCATTGGAAAGTACGTATGCGAGCTTATCTCCAAGCTTTAGGAGAAGAAGTCTGGCTTTCTGTTGTCACAGGGTGGAAAGAACCTCTGACTACTACAGGTACTGATGATACTGCTGTTACATCACTGACGCCACGTGAAAAGTGGACGCCTGAACAGAAGTTGTTGGCAAATTATAACAACAAGGCACTCAATGCTATTTTCATGGCATTAAATGCTAGTGAGTTTCGTAGGGTGCAGGGCTGTGAAGAGGCTAAAGATGCATGGAACAGGCTTATCTGTACACATGAAGGTGACGAAACAGTCAAAGAAAGTAAGCTGGAATTGTTAACATCTCAGTTTGAGAATCTCCGGATGGATAATTCTGAGACTTTTGATGATTTCTTTATTCGTCTCCAAGACATCATCAACTGCAGTGCGGCTATTGGTCATGCATATACTGACACACAGGTGGTCCGTAAGATTTTGCGTGCTTTGCCTCCTCGGTTTCGTTCACGAAAGGATGCCATCACTGAAAGTAATGTGATTAAGAACATGTCCATCGAGACACTTGCTGGCAAACTAAGGACATGTGAGATGGAACAGGCTTTGGAAGAACCTTTGAAGAACAAATCTGTAGCATTCAAAGCTACATCGTCTAAAGAACCTTCCACAGGACCTTCTGATGATGAAGAACAGGATGTGGATGATAACTATGCGTTCCTGTCACGTAGCTTTCAGAAGATTCTGAAATATCAACAGAATCGAGATCCTCGAAAGCGATTTCCTGATTCCTCAAATGCTCCTAGAAGTCGTGGTTTTGAGCGGTTCTCTGTGGATGGGAGAAGAGCTCGAGTTGATCGTAAAGATGTCCAATGTTACAAGTGTCGTGATTATGGACACTTTGCAAATGAATGTGATAAGAAGGTTGATCGTAAACCTGGTGATAATTCCAAAGCGAATCTCACAGTAACATGGGATGATTCAGATGATGATGATGATGGAAATCTCTCAAATGTTGTCTCAAATTATGTGGTCTTCAGTGCATCCCTGGATGAACATCCAGGAGGTATTGTATCCTCTTCTACTGATATTAATGTTTCTGATTCTGGTGTTCATGCTACTACTAGTGAATTATGTGACATGTATAAGTTTTCTATGCAACAAGTAAAGTTGCTTGAAAAAACTAACACCGTCTTGCAGGATCAGGTAGAGAGCCTTGGACAGGATATATGCAACCTTACAGGTGATTCCAACATGTTGAAGGAAGAATTTGTGAAGGAAAAGGAGGATTTCCAAGTGCGTATTGTCACTCTGGAAAAACTGAATAATGATCTTGAAACACGGTATCGATCCCTTGTACTGGAGCATGAGAGAGTAAAGGCTGAGTTGTTTGCTGCTAACAAACAATTGGTTGGGTTTGGTAAAGCAAGTGCTAATCTAAACTCTCTGTTGGGAATCGGTAAATCCCATTCAGATAAATCTGGTTTAGGTTATGACACCTCTGTTCCCCTTGCTACTGCTAGCACTTCCCGCACTACCTTTGTGCGACCAACAAGTGTCGCTATTCCTGCTCCTGTGCAGGTGCCTAGTGTGGTATCACCACCCAAGGTTACTCATGTGAAGCAAGTTCGGAAAAAGAACTCTAGACACAAAGGATTTAAATGTCTAACATGTGGTCGTATGGGTCACACTTCTGCCTTTTGTTGGAATAATTTGTATCCTGCTCATCATCCTTCTTTTGCAGGTAACTCATATTGGAACAAGTCTTCCACCTTCTCCATGCAGGCTCCATACATGTGGAATGGCTATGCTCCGTGGGGTTTACCCAGAACTTCTCCTTATGGAAATCGTCCTCAAGCAACACCCATGCCTACTCCACCACCACATTTCTGGGATAGGAGTATGGATGCATCCAGGAAAATGGTGTCTCACATGGCTCGCTTGGTTGAACCATTGGCTTCATCATGGTATCTTGACAGCGGTTGTTCGCGTCATATGACAGGTGATAAGACTCTGATTGATAACCTGACTCTTGGTTATGGAGGTAAGGTTAGGTTTGGTAATGGTAAATTGCTTCCGGTTGAAGGTAAAGGTAACTTTTCTGAGGTTGAATCGCTCAATAGTCATGAGCTTCTTTTTGTTAAGGGTCTTAGGTCAAATCTATTGAGTATTAGTCAGTTATGTGATGCTAAATTTAAGGTTGTGTTTGAGGATAATAGGTGTGATGTTTTTGATTCCAATCATATCTTGGTGTTATCTGGTAGTCGCTCATCTGATAACTGCTTCATTGTCACTACACCTCTTCCGCTTTCATATACCTAATGTGGTCATTGGAACTGTCTGTGTTTAGGATGTCTTAGGTTTGGTCATTTATTGTTGTTGTTGGTATTGAGGACATACTACACTCTCTATTGTGTGGATTTCATTTTACGGATGTTTCTAGTTTGGCGTTCTCAACTGTCTTTGTGTCATGCATAGTTGTAGGGTTACATTATACTCTCTTCGTATTGGTAGTTTCTTGCATGATGCATTTCAATGTGGTTGGCTTGACTTTTTCAATACATGTATAACTCCAGTCTTCCATGGTTGTTTCTTTCATGATCGTTGTTTTTATTTTCTTTATTCTCTCACCTCTTGTAAGTGGTCAATGACTCACAAAATCCCCAGCCATTTGAATGTCTTGAGAGCATACTCATTTGGCTAAGAACCCGTTGGGGCTGTGAGGGTCATGCTCTGACGGATGCACTCAAGAGATGTTAGTTCTTGTGTTGCACGTTATCATGGTATTGCACTTCTTGAGTGTGTTTTGCCGAAAAGATGTAGGCTACACCCTACCCTCGTGTTCTGGTAAAAGATGGAGATATTTCATACTCCCACACGGGAATGGCATCTATTTCAATGATTTACAAAAAAAAAAAAAAAAAAAAAATGAATAGTGGCTTTCGCATTTGTCTAGTTGAAGGACAAGAAAAAAAAAAAACAATAGTGTGTGTTTTTGGGCTAGTTGCAAGTGACCTTCAATATTCTCTATGATCATGTCTTTAGTCTGTTTTTCGGAGGTTGGTATTGGTCTATCAGGTTCTTCTACATACTTGCATCATTCTAGTAACTACCATGTCATGGTGTATGATGTCGTTCTTTGCTTTTGCATTCTCTTGTGGTTGAGGATTGTTTAAACTATATTCGGTTGTAAATGGAATTCGTATGATAAGTAGAAGTACTTTCTTGTGATGTCTCTCAATATCTGTTTTTCGGGTTATGTAGTTTATGTTAATAATATAAAAAAAAAAATAGGGGGTCGTACGAACGCTTTCATGACGTCCGAACGTTGAGGTGGGCAGATCTATTTCCAACGTACGAACGTTATTAGAACGTACGAACGTAGGGTCTGACAGATGTTTTTTTTTTGGGGTCCCGACGTACGAACGTCTTTAAGACGTACGAACGTCCCTGATACAGTCCGGCCCATTTGCTGTTTAAATTCAAATTTTGTTTTAAACAATAGGCCAACTGTTATATAAATCGTGTTCCCCCCTTGGTACACTACAAGCTGTTAGTTTTTGGTAGTTTCTCCTCATTATCTTAGGTGATTCTCTTCTCTCTCGTCTTGTTTGCAATTTGTTCATCTTCTCTTCTCCTTGTTTTGGTCCGGTGTGTTGTTCGGGATTTTTGTTCGTCACTCACGATCACTTGTAAGTTTTCTTTTGTTCCTTCTTCTCTTCTCTATTGTCATGTTCTTGTTGATGATTTGGGTTTGCTTTATCATATTTTGTTAGTTAAGGTTGTATGCTTGTTTGTTGCCTTCATGGGACTTGGTGTTTCTATACTCGCTCTTGCCGCCAGTTTAGTTGGTAATGACCTTGGGAGGTGGTTTGTTCTTGGTCTCTATTGTTTCTTAATGTTTTGTCTTGTGTTTGGATGCTTGCCATTGTTACATTGTTGTCAATAGCATATATCACGTTTCTGCACATCAAGTGTTTGTTGAAATGCCTCAATGACTTTTTATTGGTTTTTCTGTCAATTCTCTTACATTTTTGTTTTGTGCTTGTGTAGGAAATGGCTTCAAAGCGTGCACGCACCTCCACGGCATCCACATCTAAGGGGGCATCTTCTTCTCGTGCTCCGAGAGGTCGTGGTTCCACTCCGGGTTTGTCTCATCCATCATCCCTTGGCGCTCATCCTCGAGCCACGGCCATTGTTCCCGAGCGGTTCTTCGATTTGGGAGACATTGCTGCCACCCCTCTAGGGGCATCTCAACTTGGCAATATCGCATTGTTCTTTGAGACTCGGAATTGGCTAAGGGTGGCTCAACCAATCACCAAGTACTCAGTTGAGCATACGATAGCTTTCTATGAGACAAAGACACCCTCGCAAAATCGATCGAGTTTTTCGGTCTTGATTGAAGGTCGGCGATACACCATTTCTCCTAAGGTGATACGCGAGGCGTTGGGTATTGATGGTGACTTTATTCCTGAGGATGCTGTCTCTGTTAGATGGCCCGTTCCGGAGACAATTCAAATTGACTTTGTCAATCAAGTTCAGCAGATGTTTATTGATGGTGTCACGGAAAGGTATCATGCCAAGCACTACAGCGCCATCCTCCTGCACATGGTTGCTCACTCCAACATCTACCCCACCAAGGGCAACAAGATAATTATGACCGACGACATGGTCAAATTGGTGGTTTGTATGTCGGTGCACCATATTCATCTCTCTGAGGTCATCTACAATCGGATGCTTCAAATTGATGCAGCTAGGGGTACTCTTCCTTTCCCTAGCTTTATTATGACAATTCTCAGGCACTTGGGTTTTCAGGGACAGTATTTGGGGGTGAGCCCTCCAAAGTTTGTTGGCCACGACTGGGTCAATGCTATTAAAAAGGGCTGTCAGTCTCGAAAGTTGGCTTTCGAGTCCGTGGGTGCGCGTCTGACGCACCACCTCATTTGGGGAGGCAGGGCACTTGTGCGTCATGATGATTTCGATCGGGCCTTGACCACTGGACGCCCCATTCCTGCTTCTGCTAGGGGAAATCGGGCTGTTGCAGCCATTGATGCTCGGGTTTCCTCTCTCCGACGTCATCAGGACCATATGGACGCTCGGTTAGATCGTTTTGGGGTCATTCTCTCTCGTCATGATGTCATGATCAGTGATATTCATGCGATGACCGTTGCTCAGATGCGTCATCTACAGCTGGACTTCACTCCCACAGACTTGCCTCCGTTTCCGGAAGAGGTGCCTCCAGTTCAAGGTGCGAGTGATGGTGATGACTCAGAGAGTGAGGACGAGGGTGATGGTGAACCGAGTGATGGTGCCTCGGACTCCGAGTAGTGGTTTTTTCTGGTTTACTCTCCACATTTTTGTACTTAAATTTTTTTTTTCTGCTATATCGGTTTGTTTCTATTTTTTTGGTACTGTACATATTCTTGGATATTGCTATTTTCATATTAGTTCAAGTTGGTTTCCTTGTTTTGCAGTAAATTTTTCTGAGGTAATGGACCTTCCTTTTGGGCCCATGAGTTGTTTACTCCTATTTTTTTCTTATAAATAGGGAGTCCTTTTTCTCCTTCACTCCTATTGTATCCTCTTATCTCTTGCTAGTTCTCTCTTTGTTCTTCAGATTTTTCTATGGCAGAATATGAACTTCATGGAGTTTTTGTTCCGACTGTTGGTTATGTGTCGTTCATGGTAATGGAGTACAAGAACAATGCTAAGGTTTGTCGGTTGTGTCGCGTTCCCCATGGATATGACTATATTCATCGTCCTTTTCTTAATCCTTGTTTGGTTCGTGTCAATCATTGGGAGAGGTTACCGGGACATCTTCAAAATCACATCTTGGAGTTGGTTGGCTATCCGAAGGTTCCAGGACTTGCTGCTCCACTTACCGACTGTGGCTTGGACAGCAGAATTGAGGAGTTGTTTTGTACGAGTGAATGGTTGGAGGATTATGATGATCATGTGATTGCTCGGTGGAATCGACCTTCGGCTCGTGCGGAAGCTTACTTCTCCAAGCTTCCTTTAGGTCATTGGGAACGGGTTTTTCGAATTCGTTAACTCAAGCCTTATGTTTTTGTCGTTTCTGTTTATGGATTTCTCTGTTTGGTTATTAGTTGACTTTCTGAACTTTTGATAGTTGGATTAGTTTTTATATTTTTATCTGTCTTGTATTCTTTGTTTGGTTTTGATTTCTTTTTCTTGGTTATTGGTTTATTATTGTTCTTTTCCTTTGATGGTTGGTTATTTTGATCACTTGTTGTGACAAAAAGGGGGAGATTTATGACTCTAATTACTAACAATCGTCTTCCTGTTGTTAGGTTATTTTTGGGTCATGTTTCAGGTATGCTACACGTATGGGGGAGTTGCTCATGAAGTTTGGAGCTCATGAAGTATGGGGGAGTTGCTCGAAGGAACTTCTGTTTGAATCGATGATTGCTTCCGTTCGATCTCTGATGGTTAAAGCATCTTCCTAAAGCTGGATAACAAGAATTGGTGACTTGTTATGTGTTTCTATTTTGAGAGTTTTTGTAGGCATGGTTTATAAATGCCATGGTTTGGGATTGTAAGCACGTTTTATAAGTGCTATTAGAGTCATAGGTTTTTGTCACAAAATCAATGTCAAAGGGGGAGATGGAAACCGGCACGAAGTGGTTTGACATCAATTTTGTGACAAAGTGTCTTTGGTTATCTCGCCTTGAATTCATTGTTAGGAAAACCAAGATGTACGCATGGTCGTCTCGTGTCCTTGTGTCTCTTAGGTCTGTCTAGGGAAAGTTATTGGGTTCTGGACGTACGTACCGAGTTAGGACGTACGTACGTTCACTGAAGCAGAGAACTTCTTTTGGTCAGGACGTACGTACTCAGTTAGGACGTTCGTACGTCCAGGTAGTCAGCAGACGTGTTTTCGTATGGAGACGTACGTACCGGTTTAGAGCGTTCGTACGTCATGTTAGGCAGCAGGCTTATTTTTGTGTGGCGACGTTCGAACGTCATATCGACGTACGAACGTCCAAAGTCGGTTTGCACAGTTTCGGCCCATTTTCCTAGGTTTTCAACCCTAAGTATAAATTGGGTTTCTCTTCTACAGAACAAGACAGTTCTTTGGCCGTCCATCCTTCTCCTTGTTCATGTGTTTTGGTTAGGTTTGTGATAGTGAATTTGTTTGTGGCTATTGAACTCAATTCCCTTTCTTCCCCCTTTTCCCAATTCATATCTTTGTGATCTTGAAGAGTTATTGTGAATTCGGCTTCGAGTCTTCTTGTGTGTTCATCAAGAAGTCGAGTGTCTTGTGCGTACATCAAGGTGCTCTGGTGAAGTCAAGGTGTTAGAGATAACCAGGAGTATCAACTCGCAGTGAGTGCAGGTAGTTGATAGGTTTGTACATCTCTTTTCATCTAGTGGATTATTTTGTTGTCGCGAGGACAACCGTGGACGTTTCCCAGTTTGGGTTTTACCACGTTAAAAAACTTCTGTGTGTTATTTACTTTCCGCGTATTGTTTGTTTGCTTGTTTGAATTCACATTTGTTTGTTTGCTTGCTTGAATTCACATTTGTTATACTAGCACTATTTGTAGTTTCTCACTTGATTATTATAGGTATTGATGATTAATTGGAATAGCTGAGAGGTGACTAATTGATTGTTATAAATTGAACATGAAAGGATGACATGTTATGTTTACATGATTTAGTTTGTGGATACCAACTCTTCCTCCTATGTCATCATAAGATCTTCTTTACATATCTACCATCTTCTTAAGTTAGGTTATTTACAGTTTATTAATTATTGCATGTAGGAAGTAGAATGAATCTTAATCTTATTATTGATTCCTTTGGTGTTTCTTAACAATTGTTTTATATTGTGTTTGAGCTAAGATCTCCACCTCTGAGGTGGGTATGACCCTTGCTTGTTACTTGTCTACTTTGATAATCAATCTATATAGGCACAAGAAGAAACTTCAATAAAAATACATCTTTTGCTTAGGGTACACAAATATCTTACATCACATGGTGCAGACCGGAACAGTCGAACAAGTAAAAACAAGAGATCGAATTGTATATGTCTGCC
This sequence comes from Aquilegia eximia, assembly GCA_023053565.1. Classification (NCBI taxonomy): domain Eukaryota; kingdom Viridiplantae; phylum Streptophyta; class Magnoliopsida; order Ranunculales; family Ranunculaceae; genus Aquilegia; species Aquilegia eximia. The sequence goes on from JALIGU010000010.1 coordinate 9,747,801, forward strand.
ATGTACAGACACCCGAATCTACTAAGACAGAAAGGAAGAATTGTGCTCGAGAAAAACTCCGGTGGAAAGCTCAACTTCAACGAAGGGATGAGTACTGAGTCCATTGTCCCCGGAGGTTTGACATTCACCGAGGAAGACGAAAGGGGCGTGCATTATCCACACAATGACGCCCTGGTCGTTACAACATGGATTGGCGTCTACCGGGTCTGGCGAGTCATGGCCGACGCCGGTAGCACCTCCAGTGTCATGTTCTCATGTGCTTACAAAGCTATGGAGCTATCTAAGGGTCTCATCGAATTTAATGAGACTCCTATCTATGGGATTCAATACCGTCGGGATAGACTTCCTCCTCGTCGACTCCCCCTCCTGCTACAACGTCATCTTGGTAAGGGACTTGATTCATCAAATGAAGGCAATTGTATCTACCTTCCACCAAAGCCTCAAATTCCGGACTCCCAACAGAATTTGCAGGGTCAAGGGAGATCAGGGGATGCCATCTCGATGCTGTCAAAGGAAAGTCCATCTCCGAGACCAATGGGAATACTATCTTCCTGACAGACTCTCATCAGTAGCAACTGTAAAACCCCGTTTATATTATAAATTTTTGTTCGTTAAATTTTATTGGATTATGAAATATTGCATACATGTCTTTAAGGGTTTAGAGTTAATTTTCTATTTTCTTTGGTTTTGAATTTTGGGGTTAGTTATGACCGATTGAAAACAATAATAGTAACTTGGTGAAAAAGAGCATAGGAATCTGACAACCGTTACAGTTTTCGTGTCGCAATATTTTGATTATCTTAGAATTACGAACTTTAATTGAAACATTTATGGTGGTTAGACTACATAATAAAGAAGAATATATCAAATTTCAGATTTTTCTGTCGTATCATTATTTTTAAATTATTTAATGAACACACCTTTTATTGGATATCCAGTATGACTTTACTGCTAGTTTCTGTTTGCGTGGCTGTCATAGAAAAATCATAGAAGACTCGTTACTCAACATATCTTGATGAATTTACTTGTTTTAGAAAATAGACATTCTGATCTATAATTTCCATGTTTAGAAATACTTTAAATTATGAGGCTAATATGGTGAAAAATGGTCAGGAAGTCTGACGTAGATTTTTGGGATTTCTTTCTGGAATCTGCTAGGATTGAGTAAAACAATTGTTTAATTATTTTCTATATATCGAAGCGATTCCATATTTTTATATCAAGTAATATTTTCATAGTAAAATGTTGTATTCGAAATTTATGAGATTTGAGCAATTATTTTTAGATGTGTGAATTTTGAAAGATCCATGTTATTGTTTGGCAGATTTATGTAAAGAGTTTCTTTTTAGCATATATGTTTTCTTTTGGGTTTGTCCTTTTGTTTGATTGTCAAGTTGAAATAGACATGTAATAAAAGTATTCTAATAAATATTTAAGTGGATTAGTATATAATGGCATGTTACTTGATTAAGTATGTTTAAAGAAATTTGAAAAGTTATATTGATGAACGCCTAGGAATGGCTCCATACCAATGGATGGTATATGAATAGAAACTAAATGAATACTGAACTTGAGATTTAATTATGGAATGATTTGGAATGGTTTGATACCATGGATGGTATATATTCAATTTGGAAAATAAGAACGGAATACGAAATGGACTTGGAATTTAATTGTTTACAAGAGTTGTGTGATTGTTTGATTAGTTTAGTTGTTTTGGTAGTCGCCCAAGCATTAGTACATTTGCTGCACCTCTGGAATTAGGTTAAAGAAATTAATTAGCACCCTAGACGGCTTAGCCTGCGGGTTGACTCTTGGATTATATTTGGGTATTTTCTAGACGACTTAGCCTGCAGAACTGACCCTTCAGACCTTCATAGTCTTCGGGGTTGGTTTGGGCCCCACATTAGAAAGCTCAATGGTGCTATTAGAGATCATGAGTTAGGCCTATTTAAAGGCTAGCCAAAGCTTGCAGGTGAGCACCCACTTGGGTTTTGGTTTCCGCGTAGAGGTTCTTAACCATGGTCAAGGCACACTGGTAGAGATCTTTAGATGTTTTAAATCATGTATTTTATTTGAAAGTGGTATTCATGTATTTTGTTGGCGTAAGTTATGTTGTATAATAGAATGGAATTAGGTGTACTTTTATCGTTTAGATTTCTCTTCATTGTATTTCATTTAAGATTTTTGTTGGATCTGGTTTTTCAGTTAGAAATTGTTGCGGCCTGGGTTTATTTTTTATTTTTTTAAATTCGGGTCGTGACAGCAACCAGCTTCCAACAAGTCTGTCAAGGGGAAGCTAGACACGGAAACCGGGATATCACCAGCGGACGACAAGCTAGAAGAAGTTATAGTGGGACTGGAATCCCACAAGACAACTTACATTTCTTCCGGCCTACCAAGGGCTGAGATGGATCTCACGATCACTCTGCTCCGGCAGAATCAACACGTCTTCGCATGGATTGTCAGCGAGATGCCAGTAATTGACCCTTCGGTCGCCTGCCATAAACTGGACATCGATCCTCATCACAAGTTGGTCAAGCAGAAATCAAGGCGAATGGCGCCAGATCAAAATCTGGCGGTCAACGAATAAGTCGATCGGCTACTGCCAGTCAACTTTATTAAACAGTCATATACCCTACCCAGGTCTCCAACATTGTGGTTGTCCCGAAGAAGAACGGTAAGATTCAAGTTTGTATCGATTTTACTAATCTTAACAAAGCATGTCAGGTGCACCCATATTCACTCCCCAGGATCATAGATATGGTGGACGCCACCGCTGGATATCAAAGATTATCCTTCATGGACGCCTACTCTGGATACAACCAGATTCCACTTCACGAAGAGATCAGGAACATACTGCATTCATCACCGACCGGGGGCTTTACTTCTACCGAGTAATGTCGTTTGGTCTGAAGAACGCCAGAGCAACATACCAGAAGCTATTCAACAACATCTTCACCGAGCTCATAGGCGGGACCATGGAAGTCTACATAGACGAGATGGTGGTCAAAACCAACGAGAAAGACAATCATTTGCAAGATCTGCAGCAGACATTCGATATCCTGGCACGGTACAACATGAAGCTGAATCCAGCCAAATGTTCTTTCGGTCTTTCTTCTAGCAAGTTCTTTGGCTTCCTTATGACCAACCGGAGAATAGAAGTCAATCCAGATCAGATCCGGGCAGCCTTGGAGATGCCCGCCCGAAGACAGTGAAAGAATTCCAGAGACTAACCGGGAGGTTTTAGCCACTCTCAACAGGTTCATCTCCTGGTACTCAGACCGATGCAAGCCATTCTTCAATGCAATCAAAGTTAATGCATAATGGAATCCTACTTGTCAGCAAGCCTTTGAGGAAATCAAGGCATATCTTACTCAACCTCCGGTCCTTACAGCTCCATAAACCGGGCAACCAGTCGGCATCTACCTAGTTGCGTCTGATATGGCAGTTAGTGCAGCTAGTTGTACAGCAACTTCCAGTGAAAGCGTGTGACTCTTCGCTAGTTGAGTCATTAAACCAGTTGGTTTAATGATCTTAATGGAGAGTCCTTTATGGTACCTGGAATACTATCAGCCGGTGGACCCTGGGTTTTCCTTATAAAAGAAGAATTTCAGAGGATGGAAGGGTATCTTTCCCTCTCTCTCTCTCTCCCTCCTTACTTCATTTCGCCGGAACCTTAGGTTCTGAAACTATTGAATTCCGGTGATTTCGTGCGAATTTTTCTTCGATGACGAGGAGAATCTTAGTTCTGAGCTCTAGCAGCGACGAGGAGCCCCAGAATTTGGCTCCCCGTCCCGCTACTGATGAAAGCGGACCAAGCGGTATTCCGGCGACGGGTCCCCCCTCGCCTGATGGTTTGGCGGAGGTGGCTCCTGTGGATTTTGCTGAGCCTCCCGTTGAGAGGCCAAAGAGGAGGTGGCAAGCTTCCTCCAACCTTCCCCGAAACCCTGAACTCGAGCGGATGAGCGCGGCGGAAGTTCAGGAGCGGCTTGGCTGGAGAGGGGTCCGGTTTGGTTCCCACCTCTCTATTTCAGACGGTTGCTCCGGCAATCTGATCGCGGTAAATCTTTACCAACTCCTTTATGGCATGCAGCTTCCGCTGCATTCTTCCATTCTGAGGTTGTTGTCGTGGTGGGGGATCCCGCCCGGTCAGATGCACGTGTCCTTATGGATAATTGTGCGTCGGATCGGGCTGATCGCCCTCCACTTTGAGATTCCATTTGGCCCGGTCGAGATGTTCATGCTCATGAAGCTGGTCGCCCGAGAGGCCAAGGACCACTGCTTCTACGCCATCTCTTGGCGTACTGCCCGGAGGCTGTCTGGACTTCCCAACCATTATGGGAATTGGTTCGAGCCCTGCTACCGGGTGTCAGTATGGTTGTCTGACCACAATATTCAGGTGCCACGGGATTTCATAGGTAAGCATGCGCCTGACCTTTCTTTCGTTTTTGCTTTGATGTTTCGCGTGCTTGCTGAGCTCCGGCACAAGAACAGTTCTGTGCTTGTGTTTGCAGGGAAACGTCAGCTTCAGGTGTCTCTACCAACGGGGGTGGGTTCCTCTGCCGCTGAGGGGAACATTGAGCGCTTCTTCAGTCTACCCATAGATCTGCGGAACTTGACGCTGCCTGACCAGATCGTAACCGACATCCACTACCCAACCAGGCTTGCCCTGTTGTCTCCTCCGCAGGTTGTGGAGGTAGAGTCCAGCTCCGGTGAAGGTGCTGCCACTCTAGAGAGCACTGTTCCCAGTGCTGAGGAGGAGCCTCCGGTTGAGAGTGAGGTTGTTGATCTGCGGGGGGAGATGGATGACTGGCTCCATGAGGCTCTTCCAGTCGGGGGAAGATCTCCTCCTGATAAGCTGATGTCGGATGTTCTGTAGGAGGTCATCCTAGTTGTCGGGGATATTCAGGTCAGGGATGCTAGCTCTGTCTGTCATTCCAACCCTCCCTTGGGTCGCCGGAGGAGGCCACATGTCTTTTATGGCTCATCTGACTCCTCCGATGATCCAAGCCTGATGTCAAGGGATAGTGGACTTTTGCTTTCCCGTGGGTCTGGCAAATCAGCTACTGAGGGATTCTTTCCTACCCCGGTGCAGGTACATGTTGAGGTGGACAACCTGGCCCAGCCAGAGATGGTGGGAGGTCTGTCCGAGGAAATAGTGGTTGTCTCTGCTGTTGAGGGAGGCGAGCCAACTATGGTGCTGGGGGGTCCGTTGGATGAAGTGGACGCCCCCAGTGTTGGAGTGGAGGCTCCGGTGGAGGTAAGACCTTCCCAGCCACCTTCTGTTGAAGTTGTTTCTGCGCAGTCCCCTGCCCCGGTTGATCCGAGGGACAAGGCGGTGGTAGTTGAGTCTGTCCGTGGATTGAAAAGAACTGCTTCTGTTTCCCCTGCTGACCAGGGGGAGCCTGTGCGCCCGAGAAGGGAGGATGCCATCCCTCGGGTGCTGAGGGGACCAGTGATGCGGACTACCCGTATTGGTAGTGGCTCCCAGGTCCTTGTTAGGATGCACTGGCCATTGAGGACGTCCAGACTAAGGTGGAGTTCACTGTGCCAGGCACTGCTGATGTTGAAGCCCCAACTTATGGGTGTGGCGATCAGGTCTCATATACTGACTTGCCCACTAGCCCCACTGTGCTGCTGGGCCCTGAACCGGGCGAGTACCAGCCCGAGGCTACTCCAGAGTTCTCACTGCTGGTGTTCACCATTCATCCTGCATTTCTGAGTGGGGAACTGATGTCGATTGGGGACTCCGGCATTATGAACCTCCACACTGCTTTTGATTATATCTTCCAGAATCTGCTTCCAGAGGACCAGTCATACTACAGCCGCCTTTCTCGCGACCAAGCGATGAGGGTGGCTGCCCAGAACCTCATTGCGGTAAAATTCCCTGCCTTGAATTCTTGCTTTGGACTTGTTGATGTTTGTATGTTTGTTTCTGATCTTTATTTCTCTTTTTGTCAGACACAAGCTGCCATGGCCCGGGTCTTTGAGCGGAGTGTCAGACCCCGGCCTTCTGCCTTGGAAGATCTGGAGCGTCTGCGAGCTGAGAATCGTCAGCTCGAGAAAGATCTGGTTGCGGCCAACAGTGACCGGTGGGCTCTGGAGGAGGACAAGCGGTCCATGGCGACAGATTACCATAATCTGGACTTTACTCTGACTGCTGCTCTTCAGAGGGAGGAGGATGGCAACACTTCCTTGGCAGAGCTGGAGGCCACTTGTGGGAGGCTAACCCGAGAGAATTAGAGCTAGACCGGCGCCTCATCTCCAAGGAGGCGGCGTACGACCGGGTTGCTGAAGGGCTCCGGTTGGCGAAGGCTACCTATGAGCAGGTCCTCGACCAGCTGGAGAAGGAGAAAGCGAAGAAGGGCGGTAATGGCCCCGGTCCTTCTTCTCAGTCTTAGCTACTTTAGATTTTGTAGAAAGGTTCCTGTCCCGGTTGCCGGGGGACTTCCTCTTGTACATATTCTTTTCCGAAAAATATAATAAAAATAATATTTTTGTAGTGGAAAAATATCTTGTTGGACATTTCTACCTTGTTTACATCGTTTATTACAACTGACTATCTCTCTCGCCCCCTTATCGTTTTAAGGAGTTTTCATTGGGACGCTAATAGTTCTTTCTCTTGCTGACTCCATGGCGATTCATAATCTGATGTTGGAAGGGGGATTGCCCCTGTGTTGCATGCTTCGACCCGGGGAAGGCTAGCTTGCCTAACAGCCCTGGTTCTTAAGAGTGGATGGCCTCGCTCTTAAGATTGATTACCAAGACCGGAAGCTAAGTCCAGGCATCTCGGGCCTAAAAGGAGTGTAGCTCCGCATTTAGGACTTAGCCAGGATCGGAAGCTAGGTCCGGGAATCCTGGGTTGGATGGGGTTTGATCCCTGTCATCCATGATCTCCAAGACCGGAAGCTAGGTCCCGAAGTCTTGGGCCTAAAAGGAGCATAACTCTGCATTTAGGACTTAGCCAGGATCGGAAGCTAGGTCCGGGCATCCTGGGTTGGATGGGGTTTAACCCTATCATCCATGATCTCCAAGACCGAAAACTAGGTCCGGACGTCTTGGGCCTAAAAGGAGCATAACTCTGCATTTAGGACTTAGCCAGGATCGGAAGCTAGGTCCGGGCATCCTGGGTTGGATGGGGTTTGATCCCTGTCATCCATGATCTCCAAGACTGGAAGCTAGTTTCTGGCGTCTTGGGCCTAAAAAGAGCATAACTCTGCATTTATGGGTTAGCCAGGATCGAAAGCTAGGTTCGGGCATCCTGGGTTGGATGGGGTTTGATCCATGTCATCCATGACCTCCAAGACCGGAAGCTAGGTCCGGGCGTCTTGGGTCTAAAAGGAGCATAACTCTGCATTTAGGACTTAGCCAGGATCGAAAGCTAGGTCCGGGCATCCAGGACCTTAGTGGAGTCTTGATCTTGGCACTTTTGGATTTCCAATAGTAAATAATACAAAGTACTTGTTCATACTGGAAATAATCTTTATTGAAATCATCAAATGGAGTACATTACTTGTAGAATTTCTTGAGGTGGAAAACACTCCATGGTCTGGAGAAGAGGTTGCCTGGACAGAGTTCTGAGGAAGTATGAGCCTTTCACAGAATGTCTGTCTATGATGTAAGGTCCTTCCCAGTTTTCTCCAAGCTTTCCGGCGGTTGTATCATCAGTCATAACTTTGACTTTTCTCATGACCCAGTAGCCCGGATTGAATTTCCTCTTTACGACTCGCTTGTCATATCCCCTTTTGATGGTCTTCTGGTACCGGAGGAGGTGTTGTAAGGTTTGCTATCTCTTGTCGTCAAGAACTCCTTTTTCCCTTGCCGGAATCCCTTCGTTCTCCCCGTTAAGGACTGCATCGGTGCGGGTTATGGGAGCTAGCAGTTCTGTTGGCATTACCGCTTCCGCTCCAAATGTGAGTTGAAAGGGTGTCATACTGGTGGACCTTCTTGGGGTGGTCCGGTATGCCCATAAGACCCCGAGGAGTTTCATCACCCAGTTGCCTTTTGCTTTATCCAACCGCTTCTTGAGTGTGTCCAAGATGACTCGGTTGGATGCTTCTGCCTGCTCATTCACCTGAGGATGGTATGGGGCTGAAAAGTTGTGTTTGATCCCCAAGGACTAGCAGAACAACCATATGTTGTCGGAGTCGAACTGTTTTCCATTATCTGATACTAGCTCTTGAGGAATCCCAAATTTGTAGATTATATCTATCCACAAAAATCTTCTGACATCAGAGGCACATACCTATACCAATGCTACTGCTTCAACCCATTTGGTGAAATAGTCTGCTCCAAAAGCTCCACAAACAGTCAGATTCCTGTTGGTGGCTACAAATTATTTCACCAAATGGGTTGAAGTCGTAGCATTGGTACAGGTATGAACCTCTGATGATAGGTTTTTTACGTCTACTATCAAAAGATTGTATTTTTATTTGAAGTTCCTTCTTGTGCCTGTATAAATTGGTTATCAAACTAGACAAGTAACAAGCAAGCGTCGTACCCACCTCAGAGGGGGAGATCTTAGCTCAAACACAATAGAAAACAATGGTTAAGAAACACCAAGGGAATCAATAATAAGATTGAAGATTGATTCTACTTCCTACAGGCAATAATAAATAGTAAACCCTAACTTAAGAATATGGTAGAGATGAAAAGAAGATATATGATGAACAAAGGGGGAAGAGTTGGTATCCACAAACTAAATCATGCAAACATAACATGTTGTTCCTTCATGTTCAATATAATAACTAATTAGTCACCTCTCGGTTATTCCAACTAATCATTAATACCTATAATAATCAAGTAGTCACCTCTAAGCTATTCCACCTAATTAAAACGGGATTCTCTTATGCATGCTATTGAATATGTCTCATTAATTAAACCGCCACCTCTTAGCTATTCAATCTAATTAACTTAACATATTATTCATAACTAAATCATCACCTCTCAGTTATTTGATTTAATCACAAAAGGGTTCCAATAAAAGATATATATTGCAAACATGTAATAATCACCTCTCAGCTATTTCACTACACATCTACAATAAATATAAATACTACCATTAAAGCTAGGTCTCCCTAAACCTTAGCAATAATATTTTAACATCACGGATAACAATAACATGCAAATAATCATACTTACCTCATATCGAGAATTAAAAGTAAATAAACATTAAGAACTTTGAATCACAATGAACAATAAGAACAAACATATAGCTTTTGCATAATGTAGGGGTACTATATACAACATACATCTGGCACCATCTCTACCGTACATCATGGTGCCACATGTCATCATCTAATGGACTCTCTCTTGATGGCACAAGTTACAAAGTTAAAGCCAATTACTACAAAGATATTCTCTCATCATTACCTCATTAAATGCTAGGAATGGAGTTACATTGTAAGCCTATAAATATGAAGGCAAGCTACTCATTCCAGGCATGTTCTCATCTCTGCTCAGATGGTCTGATAGCCTAATGCTCCCAACACGACCTTATGGTGAGGTCTCATGATCAGCGACCTCCCCAATCTCTCATGATGAGACCTCACCTCTCAGGTCTCATCTCTCTCTTGAGCTCTCTCCATTATCGAGCTCCCATTTTGTATCACCACTACTATAATAAACTTCTTTCTCCCTCTCCGTGGATGTAGGCACAATTGCCGAACCACGTATACAATGGTGTTCATGTCTCTACTTTATTATTATTGTTCATATCATACAGATCATCATCATTCATTAATGTATTGACCAACCTCACAAAAATGGTTAATACATTTGGCGCCAACTACGGGGACTTGGGATTTTCTCAAGCGAATTCCACCCACCAACCCCACCATTACACCATTGTTTCATAAGTGGTGACTTCAAGATATTCATCGAATTTGAAATGAAAGAATTGCAACTCATAGTTGGGGGCTTGGACCAAATTGTCTACACAATTACTGGGCCCGGCAGAAGCAAAGATAAGTATCACTTTCATATTTTTTTTTTGTCATTCAAATGAGGCAACGGGCTACCAAAGAGCGACCTCAATTGTCTCTGCTTATTGTTAACTCCTTACCCATAGGGTTATTATATGGCCATTTATGTTATATGTCGCGTATGCCATTCTGTCATTCATGACTAATCATGTGACACATCAGTACATCCATATTACAAGCCAAATATTATCCATGACATATCAGTAACATTCTCATTACATTTGATTTTTCTTTTTTCCACCCATTGAGCATGTGGCCACCAGTAGCCCACAATCAATTTTATCATATATTTTCAACATTAAACTACTTTAATGATGTTGACTATGGCTTAATTCTCATTTATTTATCAATCATCAAGTGCTGAAGGTTTTTTCAGCTCGCAAATGTGGCGACCTGATTTCTTTACTCACATTGTTATATGTTACATATAATCATTCTCTTATTGTCCATACAAATGAAGCATGGAGTTTGCAATTCTCTTAACGTTGTTGGCTTATAAGCATGTAAAGTAAATACATTTTAGATCATATATCGATCTCATATTTGGTCTCATCACGACCTGACCTCTTATTCAGGTCCCTAAGCCAAAGACCTCTCAGGTCCCTAAGCTAACGACCTCTCAAGTCCCTAAGCCAACGACCTCTCAGGTTTCTAAGCCAACGACCTCTCAGGTCCCTAAGCCAACGACCTCTCAGCTCCCTAAACCAACGACCTCTCAGGTCCCTAAGCCAACGACCTCTCAGGTCCTTCAAACCAGGTCCTTCATGCCAGGTCCTTCATCGCGACCTCACCAGGTCTATCAACGACCTCCTCAACTTACAGGTCTTTCAACGACATCAAGAATATATATGCCATACAGGGGGCTATTCTCACTTTATCTAATAAAATTAACTTATTATTAGCAGAATTAGCTATTAATGATATTTTTTAGAGCTCTCTCTATGTGCAGGTCACATGAACACGACCTCACTCCCCATGAGCTATTTTTGCACAAATGTGCTACATTGCTTTCACTGAACTCTCTACAAGTGAAATGCTTGATATACAATACGGCCACCCTCATTGACTAGTGAGTCACTCGTATGCGGGACGACCTCAAACACAATTCTCTAGCCACACGCCTGGTCGAACGCATTCACTCTCAACGCAATGCAGACCCACAAAGGCCACATGCCCGAGAATTGTCAAACAGGTCTCCACGCTGCGACCATTCACTAGATCGGGCACCAAAAGGTTCCAAGTAACTCTCAAAACACTTGGTTAACCAATGCTCTTTCTCAAACGAGCTACATTGCACTCCAAAGTGCCATATCTATCAAAGTGTCCAGTCACAAGGCGACAAAGATAGTACATACAAGTCATAAGGAAGACGTACAATTCCATGTAAGTCTTTTATTGAATTTTATAATGTTTCACATGCTAACATTATCAGGTCTATGCAACTCGACCACAAAAAGGCGACCACCTTAAAGCATGACCGAGACCAACAACCCATGGATACAAGAAGACCCACTTCAGTACGACCTGCTTGCAGCTGTCCATCTCGTCTACATGCCTTCTGAACGAGCTACCAAGTCTCCCTGGAAGTAACTAGCTCGCTATACACAAATTCATGATCGAGTTGCCATAACCACAAGGGACCTTCATCGCGTCCTGCAAATCTCAATGATCAAGCTCATCAAAATTTGGGGCGGATCGACTTCGTTAAAGAACCCCATATTTCATTCATCTTGGGGGCTAGATCGGTTCGATTACTTCTTTTCAGCCCGAACTCCGTTCGACCTAAAAAGAGGGGGCTTATGTAGGGGTACTATATACAACATACATGTGGCACCATCTCTACCGTACATCATGGTGCCACATGTCATCATCTAATGGACTCTTTCTTGATGGCACAAGTTACAAAGTTAAAGCCAATTACTACAAAGATATTCTCTCATCATTACCTCATTAAATGCTAGGAATGGAGTTACATTGTAAGCCTATAAATATGAAGGCAAGCTACTCATTCCAGGCATGTTCTCATCTCTGCTCAGATGGTCTGATAGCCTAATGCTCCCAACACGACCTCATGGTGAGGTCTCATGATCAGCGACCTCCCCAATCTCTCATGATGAGACATCACCTCTCAGGTCTCATCTCTCTCTTGAGCTCTCTCCATTATCGAGCTCCCATTTTGTATCACCACTACTATAATAAACTTCTTTCTCCCTCTCCGTGGATGTAGGCACAATTGCCGAACCACGTATACAATGGTGTTCATGTCTCTACTTTATTATTATTGTTCATATCATACAGATCATCATCATTCATTAATGTATTGACCAACCTCACAAAAATGGTTAATACACATAACCTAAAGAGCTTCTACCATCCCCCTAAGGAGATTTAGCTACTCATCCTTGATGATGAAACCAAGGAATAAATAAATAAAACACAATACATCATAATGGAATAATAATGGATTTGATATTGAATATTGAGTTTGATGCAATGAAGAAGAAGATGAAATTTTCTTCAATGAAAGTTGATCTCAAAGAAAAAAATAAAAGACACCTAAACCTTAATTACAACTTCTCTTATATAGAAAATACGAAGTAGAATACTTGCATGCAAAGACTTCCAAATTAGGTCAAATTCGTGGCTGCTGCTGTTGGTATTCTAGAGACATTAGGTCTTTTGCAAAACCTAATTCTCTTGGGCTTAAGTTGTAGCTGGGGCCAAGACCTTCAGTTTGATAGCTCATGGGCCCAAATCAGACTTCTGGATCTTCTTATGGAGCCTATTTAAGTTTGGACTTAAATAAGGCCTAAAATAAAAATTCTGACTTGTGGGCTTAAGTAGGACCCGGTTTTGGCTGAGAATTGGACCGCCCAACTTTTACCTAAAGTCAAGTCAACAGAGCTGACCGTGGGATGCCCTCAACAGATCTTGTAGGTGCAAATATCGATTCTCCTTCCCATGTGCAAATAACACCTTTTTGCTTGCTTTTCTCGACTTTTCGCGGGCTTTTACATAATATTCGCATTTCGGCTCATGAAACCTACACAAAAGACAAGAAAACACTAATCAATATATATAATACAATAATATAACCTAAGTGCTATACAAACAAGGTGTTATTCGGGGGATAAATATACACTTTTGAGGCCCGATCAAATATTCCCAAACAGCACTTTGCTTGTCCTCAAGCAAAGATGTGAAGAAAGAATTAAGGACTCAAAAGAGAAGTATAACTAAGGTGATTGCATTAACCATATGCATCAAGGCTTTTAACCTCAAGGATTTCCTAGGTGGAGGAGTTATAGTCTCCTGAGGGTTTTCCAAAGAAGATACCCACAAACTTACTACAATGACTAATTCAAAGAATAGGATTTTCTACCATTTACCTCAGAAATGGTCATATGATCAAGGAGAAAGATAAGTATTGCAAAACCGTTCATATGAGATAACATACTACAAATGCATAAGATATGAAATATAAACCAAGCATAACGGTTTCAAATGCATCGAATACAGGCATGTACCCATACTACGATGGGTCTTAAGTCACGTTTGGAAAGGTCGATTTGACTTCTGCCTCACAGACATACACTCAGAAAATAAAATCACTCAGAGATGGTGTTTATCATTTTACCTCTATGTGAGGAAAGAAGATGGACAATCATCTCACATATATCAATAAGAACGGACTGGTGTAATGGAATAAACTTAGTCTCAAAGAATGGAAAAATTAGCCTTGCTTGAGATATCGAGTTTTTCACCTCAGCATCTTCTCACTTACTCGCCACATCCTACCATATCAACTTAGATCTACAAAAGACAGTAATAGGTTGTAACTTGGCTTAGGACAGGGCTAGAAATGGAAAATGCTTTTGTGAAACATTTTTGGAACATTCGAGCCTTCAATACTTGTGATTTGTACTAACAACACATGGAGAAATTTTTGGAATTTTTCTTTTGGGAAGAAGTGTTTCTCATCTTCTTTTGGGAAAATTTCAATGAAACTCTAACCTATTTGGGAATCTTCCTTTCTTTTTGGATTTGGAATGGTTTTGGAAGATTCTGGCTTTTTCTGGAATTCTTCAAACTTTTTGATTTTCAATATTTGGTATATCTCACTAGTTTGGAGATTTCTTTTGTATTTCTCCTTTCTTCTTGTAACCACATAAACAATCATCCTCATGTTAAAAAAACAATGGGTAAAATAACCTAAAACATTCTAAGGGTATTTACTCCTACAATGGAGTTGGGTAAAGGTTAATGGGCTCACGAAAAAGGCTTAAGTAACAAGAAAGGCTCAGAATGGTTAACCTAAGGGGTACAGTAACATTAGGGTAGACTAAGATAAACAGGGTTTTTCTAAATGTCTTTGTATCATTTCTAAGTACTGATATGGTGATCACATCTTGAATAAGCTACAAGACCCGAGTTTATATTACACCCACTTGATGTCATCTCAAGACTAACTATAAAAATGAATATGAGACTAAAAACAAACAAAACTGAGAGGTTGAGTCTTTTGACTCCAAATGTACGTAATAACTCTCCAAGAAAAGGACGGGGCTCAAAAGCTCACTAGGTTAAGTCTCCACACTTATTCCTCAAGTTTCTCAAGGTGTAGTTGTATTTGCACATGTAATCTATAATAAATGTAAGTGAATGCCATGCTTATGCTCATGCAAATGTAGTATAAAACTCAACTACTTGGTGAAGCAATAAATGTCCTTAAACTTGAAAATGATAGAATTCAACCATTATGTTCATCATTGATGGTGTACTTATTCTATTATTGAAAAAGTCTTTGTAAGAAGATTTTTGTTGATTTTTCTCAAAACCTTTGAATTTTTATACAAGTATGGAAAAAGAAGTTTGAAAATCTTTTGCAAAAAGGTTGTAATACTTCCCCACCCCCAAACAAAGAGATTGCCTTGTCCTCAAGGCTCATACTAAGCATAGGAAAGAGAGATAGAAAGATATTACCATGAATGTACTAAAAATTCAAACTGCTTTATGAATTCCTTCCAAGCAAAAATTATCTCCACATACATAGAGACTACAAGGAATTCCATACTAAGACAACTGAAATAAAATATGCTGAAATAAAGGACTGACTCTACATAAAGGGAAATTCTATCTTAAAATAATGCATTTTGTAACCGCAATAATTATCAACCAGCTAAACGGCAAAGAGAGTGTGGGTGGGCCGGCCGCGCCCACCCCCAAATAGAATTCAACACAGATGGAAGAACGGCCGGTTTAACAGTCAAAATGCAACTAAACCCGACAATAAAAAGAGCAATAAAGCACGATCGGGCTTAGAGATACTCAGGGTTGTCTCCCAGAAGCGCTAAGTTTAACGTCCTCAGCCAGACAGGCGGACAAACAGGATTCACTCCCTAGATAAACACTACTCAAAGCAAAGATACAGGAGAGATAAAACGCTAGAGTGGAATGTTCGAGATCCTGATATCTAAGATACAACAAAGAGTCTTTTAAAGTTAGATACTCGAGACTTAAAAAAAGATGGGAAATGACTTCCCTACCCCCAAACAGAGTGAGAAACAGGTATGTTTGGTGGTGACGCTCAAGAGAAAGCGTCCACTGGATCAATTATACCCAGCCAGTAAGAGTTTGTGGACTAACGGTCACGGTACTTTCAACCACACCTCTCAAAAGAGACAAAAGGAAAGGAACACAGAGAGGGTCCGGATACCAGCAAGTCAAGGGTCAGTCTAAATAGGTAGGATCCTCTAAAAGAGTTTCAGGAGGCCTTAACTCATGAAAATGCTTAAGACATTGACCATTGACTTTAAATTCAGAACCGTCTACAGGATTAACACATGTAATAGCACCATATATAAAGAGTTACTATAGACACAACAAAGGGGCCTGACCAACGAGACTTAAGTTTGCCAGAAAATAAATGCAAACGAGGATTATAAAGAAAAACTTTTCACCCATTTGGAAATAAAGCTGATTTTTCTGTTCGGTAGTAAGAGATGAAGAGATGATAACATAATGACTACCATTCGAATCTAATTGGGCACATTTCACCTCGGGGGGAAGAAGATCAGGAGATGGAGGGATGGATTTGGAACTCAGAATCAATGCAACAAACCGACTCAAGGGCCTCAGGGTCTTTGGTGTCAAAGATAGGCACAGAATCAAGAAGAGTCTTGTTTTGGGCAATAGATTGGTTGATGTCGAAGTCAACATTATGCATGGTACCATCTCATAGGGTAGAGAATCGAGAAGGTACACATCTTTAGATAAAGAAAGATCAGGGGTTTGTTGGTCAAGATTAAAGATATTTACTTCAACAGTCATAGATCCAAAAGTGAGAACCATAAAACCATTCTGGCAGTTTATGAGAGCATTAGAGGTGGCAAAAATTGATCGGCCAAGGATGATGGGAACCGAGTTATCGGTAGTAGGTTCAGTATCCAACACCACAAAATCAACAGGATAGTAAAAGTCGGACACCTTGACTAATAGATTCTCAACTATTCCTCTAGGTATTTTCAATGATCTGTCGGCCAGTTGTAAAGACATGCTCGTGGGTTTCATGTATGTTAGACCCAGGCTGAGGTACAAGGAGTAAGGCAAGAGATTAAAACTCACTCCCAGGTCTAACAAAGCTCTACCCATGAACTTATCACCAATCTTGCAAGGTATGGTCGGTTTTCCAGGGTCTTTATATTTTACCACGCCGTTATATTGGACAAGTGAAGAGAATTCTTCCGCCACAAACGTGTTTTTAGGCACATCTGTTTTTCTTTGGTGGTGCACAAGTCTTTCAAAACCTTAGCATAGTAAGGTATCTTCTTAATAGATTTGAGGAAAGGTATATTAATATTTATATGTTTAAACACATCAAGTACCTCCTCAGTTTGTACTTCCTGTAGAGACCTTGTGAGTCTCTGGGGGTAAGGCACGGGCGGGTCGTAAGGCAGTGGAGAATCCACCATCTCACGGGCATGCTTCTTTGGCTTAGAGGTGGTCGCCTCATTAGCCAGAGCTTTAGGCGGTGCAACAGAGGCAGTGGTAACCGGGGTCACAATGCTAGGACTTGGTTTATAATTAATTTGATTATCAACCTTTTTGCCTGACCTAAGGGTGGAGACCGAGTTAACTTCAGCAAGCGGTACAGATGTAGACGGAGTTTCGGTCACCAAGGCAACTTCCTTGCCTTTGGGGTTCGGGATGGACTGTCTCGGAAATTTGCCCTTTTCATCAAGTTTTTGTTCCATCCTTTGGATGGCTTGGGCATTTGATTCAATGGAATGGGCATTTGATTCAATGGACGTTTGCGTCTGTTGAATGAAACGGGCAAGTACATCGTCAAGGGAGGTTTTAGGAGGGGCAGATTGATTGGTCGGCATCTGGTCCCTGGAACTACTCATGTGATGAGCATTGTTCGAATAAGGGGGGACCGTTACCCTGTTCTGATTTTCATTATACCAACATACGTGGCATTTCTACGTTGCCCATAAAAGTTATTAAAACCAGATGGAGCCGCATAATGATTATTTGAATAAGAAATATTGGAGCGGTCCATGTATGGGTATGTGGCATTGCCCTTAGTAAAGTTGTTTTGTCTGGCGTAGTTGAACGCACGGGCTTCCTCATTTTCTGGTGAATTATGAAGGAGAGGGCAAAACTCGGCAGTATGGGTCTAGTCATGACAAGCATCACATTGGAGAGTGGAGGCACTCATAACAGGTGATGTGGGCTTTAAGGACACCTCAAGTGCTTCTACCTTTTTTAATAAACCATGAAGTAAAGTTTTAAGCTCGAGTTCGGGTTTGACCTCATACATGCTTCTAGGTTTATCATATTAGTCCAGGGTAGTGTTTCTCAGGGTTGGTCCAGGTAAGTCCAATTTTGGCTATTATTAGCTAATGTTTCAAGGAATGCAATAGCCTTGGGGGTGGACATATCAAGAAATTCTCCACCGCTCATGCTTTCAACCATGTTTCCACTTGCATAATTAAGGCCTCTATATACGATCCTAACTTTTTCTGTGTCATTAACTCTGTGGTGTGGACACTGAAGAAATAGGTCTTGATACCTCTCCCATCCATCAAAGAATTTCTCGCCCTCTTTCTGCCAGAAATTTCTGATGGCATCAACAATATCATTAGTTCTGGTAATAGGAAAGAATTTGGTCAAGAACTTTTTGCTAAGTTGAGCCCAGAAGTTAATGGAATTGGAAGGAAGCCTATGTAACCAGTGAGATGCTCGATCCTTAAGAGAAAAGGGGAACAATCTCAAGCTAACTTCCTCCTCAGATAAATGCCTCTCTTTGAAAGTATTAAGTACGATCAGAAACTTATTGAGGTGCTGATATGGATCTTCCCATGGAAGTCCATGGAACTTAGGCAGCATGCCCACAATCTGAGGGCGAATCCCATAGCTATCTGCAGTTGTCTTGGGCAAGACTATGTAGGTAGGTGGCCCAGTGGCCAAAAGTGAAAAGTAATCCCGAAGGGTAGCTTCTTGAGCCATAGGTACAGGAGTTACTTCAGAAAGTGAAGTTGAGTCGTTTAACTCATCTTCAGAGGGTATGGAGGTTGAGTTGTGAAACTCTTCCTCAGGAGGAGTAGTGAGGTCCGTGATTGTGCTCTTTGTGTGTAGATTATAGGTTTGGACAAGATTTTACCTGATCTAAGGTGCATGCAACATGCGCATTAAATATGCCACAGAAGTCTTAACCATTCAAAAACATCTAACAAGGGGCACAAAAACTGACTCAATTTGTGTTCACCCAAGTCAATAAGTTCTTTCCAAGCTTCGTTTGTGAATTCTTCCTATATTTCGAGAGTCAAGCAGCGAATAACTAGTGTGGGAGGTTTTCCGTGCCTAAACACGTTCCTTAATTAAATAACCACAGTGATTCTACAGATAAATCCGTAGGGGTTCCAGAACCAATTCCTAACTTGTGCCCCAATCAAAGAATGGTTCACACAGTACTAGTTGAAATATCTGCTCAAGGTCTCAAATGAACATCGTGATAGCATGGCTTTAGTTGATTCAATTTTAAGGCTTAGGATATTGCAATCAATTGATATTAGGTTTCACTTATAGGACAGGTCCGCCTTGCAGTCCCGGTTTAACAAGTAAAAACAAAAATTGAAATCAAGCAACAAACAAGATCATGCTAATCAATACAGAAACTCCTTCTGCAAGGGATTCGAGGAGGGTTAGGAGAATACGTACCTCCCACTTTGTGCTAAAAAGTAGAAATTGCCAAACTAGCGCATAAAAGTGGGGAAAAGACGAGTTGAAGTCGACTAAGGGGAAACCGCTCCTTGGGTTTCAATCGTAACTTAAGAGTTGAAAAGAATATGATAGAGATGAAAAGAAGATATATGATGACATAGGGGGAAGAGTTGGTATCCACAAACTAAATCATGCAAACATAACATGTTGTTCCTTCATGTTCAATCTATAATAACTAATTAGTCACCTCTCGGTTATTCCAACTAATCATTAATACCTATAATAATCAAGTGGTCACCTCTCAGCTATTCCACCTAATTAAAACGGGATTCTCTTATGCATGCTATTGAATATGTCTCATTAATTAAATAGTCACCTCTCAGCTATTCAATCTAATTAACTTAACATATTATTCATAACTAAATCATCACCTCTCAGTTATTTGATTTAATCACAAAAGGGTTCCAATAAAAGATATATATTGCAAACATGTAATAATCACCTCTCAGCTATTTCGCTACACATCTACAATAAATATAAATACTACCATTAAAGCTAGGTCTCCCTAAAGCCTAACAATAATATTTTAACATCATGGATAACAATAACATGCAAATAATCATACTTACCTCATATCACGAATTAGAAGTAAATAAGCATTAAGAACTTTGAATCACAATGAACAATAAGAACAAACATATAGCTTTTGCATAACCTAGAGAGCTTCTACCATCCCCCTAAGGAGATTTAGCTACTCATCCTTAATTTTAACTTCTCTTATATAGAAAATACAAAGTAGAATACTTGCATGCAAAGACTTCCAAATTAGGTCAAATCCGTGGCTGCTGCTGTTGGTCTTCTAGAGATATTAGGTCTTTTTCAAAACCTAATTCTCTTGGGCTTAAGTTGTATCTTGGGCCAAGACCTATAGTTTCATAGCTCATGGGCCCAAATCAGACTTCTGGATCTTCTTGTGGAGCCTTTTTAAGTTTGGACTTAAATAAGGCCTAAAATAGAAATTCTGACTTGTGGGCTTAAATAGGACCCGGTTTGGGATGAGAATTGGACCGCCCCACATTGACCTAAAGTCAAGTAAACAGAGATGACCGTGGGGTGCCCTCAGCAGATCTTGTGGGTGCAAATATCGATTCTCCTTCCCATGTGCAAATAACACCTTTTTGCCTTCTTTTCTCGACTTTTCGTAGGCTTTTACATAATATTCGCATTTCGGCTCATGAAACCTACACAAAAGTCAAGAAAGCACTAATCAATAGATATAATACAATAATATAAGTTAAGTGCTATACAAACAAGGTGTTATTCGGGGGATAAATATACATTTTTGAGGTCCGATCAACCTCTGACGTCAGAAGATTTCTATGGAATGATATAATCTGTAAGTTCGGAATCCCCCAAGATCTAGTGTCAGATAATGGAAAACAGTTCGACTGCGATAACGTCTGGCTGTTCTGCAAGTCCTTGGGGATCAAGCACAACTTCTTAGCCCCATACTACCCTCAGGGGAATGAGCAGGCAGAAGCATCCAACCGATTCATCTTGGATACATTCAAGAAGCGATTGGATAAAACAAAAGGTAACTGGATAATGCAACTCCCGGGGGTCTTATGGGCATACCGGACCACCCCAAGAATGTCCACCAGTATGACACCCTTTCTACTTACCTTCGGAGCAGAAGCGGTAATGCCAACAAAACAGCTAGCTCCGACAACTCGTACTGATGCAATCCTTACCGGGGAGAATGAAGGGATCCTAGCAAGAAGAAAAGCCGTTCTTGACGACAAGAGAGAACAGACCCTACAACACCTCCTCCGGTACCAGGAAACTATCAAAAGAGGATATGACAAGCGAGTCGTAGAGAGGAAGTTTAATCTGGGCGACTGGGACATGAGGAAAGTTAAAGTCATGATTGAGGATACAACAATCGGAAAGCTCAGAGAAAATTGGGAAGGACCTTACATCATAAACAGATATGCTGCGAAAGACTCATACTTCCTCAGAACTCTGTCCGACGACCTCTTTTCCAGACCATGGAATGCTTTCCAACTCAAGAATATCTACAAGTAATGTACTCCATTTGATGATTTCAATAAAGATTATTTCCCTCAAGAATTTGAGTACTTTGTATTATTTGGTGCTAAAAATCCTAGTGGAAGATCAAATCTCCACTGAAGTCCAAGATGCCTGGACCTAGCTTCCGAGCCTAGATAAGTATTAAATACAGAGTTATGCTCCTTATAGGCCCAATGCACCCGGATCTAGCTTCCGGTTTTGGAAATCAAGGATGACAGGGATCAAAACCCCATCTAACCCAGGATGCCCAGACCTAGCTTCCCATCCTGGCCAAGTCTTAAATGCAAAGTTATGCTCCTTTTAGGCCCAAAGTGCCCGGACCTAACTTTCGGTCTTGGAAATCAAGAATGAGAGGTGTGGGTGCAAATATTTGATCCACAAACTCGAGATATGTATAGAATGATCGTACAGTTATAATGAAAGCCATGTATATATAGGCAGAGATAAGATGGGGGGTATACAATTAGACTAGACCTGATCGGGATCAGGTTGCCTTCATATCCAAGATGATGAACTTGGAATCAAGTTTCTGCTTCCACTAAGCTCTAATGGAGTTGCTCAGTGAAGGACTCGTAGTTCAGGAGGTTTAAAACTCCTGTATATGTAGTAGGCCGGAGGAGGCTGGCTCAACCACCCCTCCGGTTTTGACTCCATGAACTCAGGTAGTTCAACTGCGAAGATGTTTTCCATGGAGATAGCTTGCATACTGCTGAGCGGTTATCGCCTTGGTTTGAATGCCCTTTGACTAGGATGGCTGCCATGTGGCGACCTCTGATAGGTCCTGGTTCAACCTGGGTCTTCTTTTATCTTCTCCAGCGGGCTAAAATCATGGGTTCTGTTAGCCTGGAATCTAGCTGGATTTATCCAGTTGGTTGGGACTTGGATTGACCAAGCCTGAAAGTAAAGACTTGGGCTTGACTCCTCTGACCGAAGGCCCAATCGTCATTGCATACACCCAGGCCAGGTCCTCTGGGCTTCTGTGTCGAGCCTTTGAATGAACCCTTGTCGTTGCTGGACTTTACTAGGTCGGACCTGGCCTACTTGACTGAGGTTGGCCTGGTCAATCTATGGGAGCCCACGGTTCAACTTCTTATACAGTAACCGGGGCTCCACCCATTGATCGAGGACTACCCGGTGGGTCAAGGTCCACAGAGCGTATGTGGATCCCTTGAAAACCGGGTTGGGCCCTACCCGATAGCCCAGGCTTGGCTGGCTAATTCTCAGGTGCTCCTGGTTTAGCTTCTTATACAGCCATCGCCCCCTCTTTGTCAAGTAGAAAATCTGCTTGGGAAAGATCTTAGCAATATCGTCCCCGACTGTTGAGATTCGAAGGATTCCTTCCTTGACACACTTCTTGATGACGATTTCGCATCCCTTGGGTCAAGGACTAGGGTTTCTTTCCCCCTTTATAAATAGGGAACCAGAGGTGTAGAAGGATGTCCACTTCTCTTTCTTCGTTCTCTGTTGTTGTTGCTGCTGCTGAAGCCTCTTCTGAAGTATGGCTAACGACCAGGGTACTATCCAGAAGTATATCGTAAATATGCAGGAGAAAATGACTCTGGAAATTGAGGACCGGGATCAACACATAGAGTTGATGACGACCACCTGTTTGGAGGACATTCGGAAAGTATGCCTGAGCCTGTTTGCCTTGAATGGCCAGCTTGCAGACAAGAGCCGGAGGCTTGAGGCTGTCACTCGATGGATCCGGGCTCTTCAGAGAGAACTGGCCACCGCATATGTACTGTTGGAGAAGCTGGGGTATCATCCGGTCAAGGAAGAGAAGAACCCTTGACCGGTACCTTCCCGGCTTCTTGCACTATGTAGGGGAGTAGTTCCCATAGTTGAGACAAATTAATGAATTTATTTACTTATTCTGTCTTTGTCTCTTTCCTACTGCTGAGTGACCAACTTTGTCAGTCTTCTGAGGATAAGGGTGCCTTTGTGAATGGCACCAGCTCCTTGCAAGATGTTTGTTTATAATGACTCGTGATTTCTTTTCTTCTTGAACAAAGGAGTCCCTTTGATACCCCGACTTCCTTCTTGCTTTCTCAACAATGGCAGATTCTAGGCCTCTCTCCAGTTAGGGGTGCTATTCGAGCCGCTCGAGCCGAGCTAAGGTATGCTCGAACTCGGCTCGTTACTAACCGAGCCGAGCTCGAGCCGAGCTTAAATTTAAGATCGAGCTGAACTATGAGCTCGAGCTTGGCTCGCGAGCCAACAGCAAAACTCGAGCTCGGCTCGTTTCAGCTCGCTAGCTCGTTTGGCTCGTTTCGGCTCGCTGGCTCGTTCGACTCGTTCGGCTCGTTTGGCTCGTTCTAAATTAGAACACAATCTATCTCCTTCTTCAGTTCTTCTTCTTCACTTCAAAGTTCAAAACCATTTTCTCTCTCATTGACCAATTTCAAAATGTTTCCACTCTGATTTTTTTTTTCAATTTATATGAAAAAAACCCTAGAAAAACCCTAAGTTCATCAATGGCATCAATTAATTTCAATTGGTTTGGAGAAAATTGGTTTAATAAACCTCACCAAAACCCTATAACTCCACTCAATTTCATCTCTCTTACTCAAATTCACTTTCTCAAACACTCTTCCAACACTCCAAATTTTGCTTCTATAATTGGTTTGGAGAAAATTGGTTTAATAAAGCCCTTAACTAAACAACCCCTTCTTCAATCCTCTGCTGCATCTATAGATCATAAACAATCTCGATCTGAACCTGAACCTGAATCTTCTTCCTTAACATCACCATCACCACCTCCATCTTCTTCTTCTTCTACTTCTACTACTACTACTTGTACATCTCCACCTCTAATAACATTATTACCACCCCAAGAACCTGTAATTTCTTTGAAACCACAACCATTCGTTCCACCACATCTACGGCCAGGATTTGTTCGTAAAGAAGAAAAAGTTTTTGGGCAAAGAAATCAAGGGTTGAGATCTCGTGATATTGGGTATGGGCAGTTGCAAAATGATGGACAAAATGGGCGCCCAAAATCAGGTGGTGGTTATGAAAGGATTCAAAGAGGTGGTGAATCGGATCTGGAAGTTATGAATCGGCCGAGTTCAAGTGGAAATCGACCCAATTCATCAGGTGGATGGTATGCTGGTTCTTCTAATTCTTCTTCTTACAGATCTCGATGGAGAAAAAAAAAACTAGAATCGATTGATCAAAAGGAGATCGACTGATGGAGAAAAAACTGATGGAGAAATCAAAAGAATTTCATGTGAAAGTAGAGTTGAGATCGACTGATCGAGAGATAAAGTGAAGAGAGAGAGAGAAAAAAAAAAGTGGAGTGGGGAATTAACTTTGGGTTTGTGATACTGATGGAGATAGAAGCCCAACTGTGAACTGTCCAAGCCCATAGTTACCGATGGAGATATAAGCCCAACCGCCCAAGCCCATAGTAAACGAGTTGCTCGGCTCGGCTCGTTTAGAGCTCGAGCTCGGCTCGGGCTCGTGACGAGCTCAAAAACCGGCTCGAACTCGGATCGTTTAGATAAATGAGCGAGTTGAGCCGAGCTTTTATCGAGCCGAGCCCGAGGCGAGCCCGAGCCGAGCCCGAGCCGCTCGGCTCAGATAGCAGCCCTATCTCCAGTGCATTAAGTGACAACCGATCTGAGATAGGTCGGAAATTATCGCGTCGGGTGGATGACCTCAAGAGGAAGATTGGCAAGCTTCGTGAGGAGCAGCTTCTTCATGAATATATGCATGATACCCGGATGGCGGGTATGAAGGAAACTGTAGAATACCATCGGGAAAAGCTGGAGGAGAAAGTGGCCGAGCTGTCAGTCGCCAAGGAGCGAGCAGATTTCGATGTGGCTACGTCTTGGAAAGTTGGGTATGCCGCTGCAAGAGTTAAGTACGACCTTCCTGACTCGCCTGAGGGAT
The DNA here is from genome assembly GCA_023053565.1 of Aquilegia eximia. Lineage (NCBI taxonomy): Eukaryota > Viridiplantae > Streptophyta > Magnoliopsida > Ranunculales > Ranunculaceae > Aquilegia > Aquilegia eximia. The sequence continues at coordinate 9,772,997 of JALIGU010000010.1, forward strand.
CCGATCTGAATCCTCCGTCTCCCCCTTTGATGTAATTTAGCTTCGGTCGCACTATGTAAGGGATTTGATGCACCCCATATAAGGCCTTTCGCAATAAAATTACATTTCGTTTTATCACTATCTTGAGCTCCGGTAAATAGGTCCGGTTACATTCTTTTCATGATGAGTGCAGGAACACATGCCGGTCAATCCTCCCTAGACCGTGACAACGTAGACCGAACGTCCACATGTCGCTAACCTGGACCATGCAGACCCCACTTGAAAATATTAAACAGATCTTGTTGAGTGTACAAGGTGGGTCCTAGATGACTGTGTAGTGTGGGCCCCAGCTGACTGTGTTAAGTGGGGCTCACTTTGTCTTCTCTAAATCTTCCTTTGTTGGCGGGAAGACGAACAACTTCAAGTTCCAGTGAAAGCTTGTGACTCTTCGTTGATCGAGTCATTAAACTAGTTGGTTTAATGATCTTAATAGAGAGTCCATTAAAGGAACCTGGAATTCCATTAGTCGGTGGACCATGGGCTCTTCCTTATAAAAAGGAAGGCTCGAAAGAGAGAAGGGTATTCTCTTCAATCTTTTTCTCTTCCTTCTTCTTCATTTCCATTTCGCTCTGCCGGAACCCTAGGCTCTGAATACTCTAAAATTTTGGCGTCTTTTGTGCAAAGTTCATTTCGACAATGAGGAGAACTTTAGTTCTGAGCTCCACTAGTGATGAAGAGCCCCAAAATTCGATTCCCGTCCCTCTGCTGATGAGGGTGGACTAAGCAATATTTTGGCGATGGGTCCCCCTTTGTCTGCTAGTGTGGCGGAGGTGGCTTCTCTTGATTCTGTCGAGCCTCCATTTGAGAGGCTAAGGATAAGGTGGCAAGCTTCCTCCAACCTCCCTCGAAATCCTGAACTCGAGCGGACGAGCACTGATATGTCCTCAAAAGTGTATATTTATACCCCGGATAACACCTTGTTTGTTTAGCACTTAGCTTATATTATTGTGTTATATCTATTGATTAGTGCTTTCTTGTCTTTTGAGTAGGTTTCATGAGCCCAAATGCGAATATTATGTAAAAGCCCGCGAAAAGTCAAGAAAAGTAAGCAAAAATGTAGTATTTGCACAAGGGAAGGAGAATCGATATTTGCACCCCACGCTACAACTTAAGCCCAAGAGAATTAGGTTTTTCTGAAGACCTAATGTCTATTATTGTGTTATATCTATTGATTAGTGCTTTCTTGTCTTTTGAGTAGGTTTCATGAGCCGAAATGCGAATATTATGTAAAAGCCCGCGAAAAGTCAAGAAAAGCAAGCAAAAATGTGGTATTTGCACAAGGGAAGGAGAATCGATATTTGCACCCCACGCTACAACTTAAGCCCAAGAGAATTAGGTTTTTCTGAAGACCTAATGTCTCTGAAAGACCAACAGCATCAGCCACGAATTTTACCTAATTTGAAGTCTTTGCATGCAAGTATTCTACTTTGTAATTTCTATATAAGCGAAGTTGTAATTAAGGTTTAGGGATTTTTTAGCTTTTTATGAATTGAAGAAAAGTTGATCTTCTTCTTCTTTTGTATCAAACTCAATATTCAATATCAATTCCATTACTTTTCCATTATGATGTTTTGTTATTTATTTATTTATTTATTCCATGGTGTCATCATCAAGAATGAGTAGCTAAATCTCCTTAGGGGGATGGTGGAAGCACTCTAGATAATGCAAAAGCACCATATTTGTTCTTAATGTTCATTGTGATTCAAAGTTCGTAATGCTTATTTACTTCTATCTGCAGTATGAGGTAAGTATGATTATTTGCATGTTATTGTTATCCATGTTGTTAAACTACTATTGTTAGGGTTTAGGGAGACCTAGTTTTAATGGTTTTATTTATATTAATTGAAGATGTGTAGTAAAATAGCTGGGAGGTGATTATTACATATCTGCAGTTTATATCTTTTATTGGAACCCTTTTGTAATTAAATCAAATAACTGAGAGGTAACAGTTTGATTAATAAGACATATTCAATAGCATGCATAAGAAAATCCCGTTTTAATTGAGTGGAATAACTGAGAGGTGACTACTTGATTATTATAGGTATTGATGATTAATTGGAATAGCTGAGAGGTGACTAATTAATTGTTATAGATTGAACATAAAAGAATAACATGTTATGTTTGCATGATTTAGTTTGTGGATACCAACTCTTCCCCCTATGTCATCATAAGATCTTCTTTTCATCTCTACCATCTTCTTAAGTTAGGGTTTATTTATTATTGCCTGTAGGAAGTATAATCAATCTCAATCTTATTATTGATTCCTTTGGTGTTTCTTAACAATTGTTTTCTATTGTGTTTGAGCTAAGATCTCCCCCTCTGAGGTGGGTACGACCCTTGCTTGTTACTTGTCTACTTTGATAATCAATCTATACTGGCACAAGAAGGAAACAACAAATAAAAATCTATCTTTTGATTAGTAGATGTCAAAAACCTACTATCAAGCGCGGCGGAAATTCATGAGCAGCTTGGCTAGAGAGGGGTTCGGTTTGCTTCCCACCCCTCCATTTCAGACGGTTGCTCCGACAACCTCATTGCGGTAAGCCTCTACCAACTCTTCTATATGTGGTTTGCAGCTCCCGCTGCATTCTTCTATTTTGAGACTGTTGTCGTGGTGGGGAATCCTGTCGGGTAAGATGCATGTGTCCTTTTGGATAATTGTGCGTCGGATAGGGCTAATCGCCCTCCACTTTGAGATTCCCTTTGGCCCAGTCGAGATGCTCATGCTCATGAAGTCGATCGCCCGGGAGGCCAAAGATCGTTGCTTTTACGCCATCTCTTGGCGTACTACCCGAAGGCTGTCTGGACTTCTCAATCATTATGGGAACTGGTTCGAGCCTGCTACCGAGTATCAGGGTGGTCGTCTGACCGCAACATACAGGTGCCGCAGGATTTTATAGGTAAGCACGCACCTGACCTTCCTTTCATTTTTGTCTTATGTTTTACGTGTTTGCTGAGCTCCAGCTCAGGAACAGTTCCATGCTTGTGCTTGCAGGGAAACTCCAGCTTCACATGTCTCTGCCAGCGGGGGTGGATTCCTTTGCGGCTGAAGAGAACATTGAGCGCTTCTTCAGTCTACCTGCAGGCCTGCGGGATCTGACACTTCACGAAATATCGTAAATAACCAAATTCCAATAAACGTATTGTTGGCGTGCATCCAGCAGGGCTCGAACCCGCACATACGCCCGACGAGGCTTGCCCTGCCAGATCCTTCGCAAGTTCTGGAGGTGGAGTCCAGCTCTGGCGAGGGTGCTGCTACTGTAGTAAGCACAATCCCCAGTGTCGAGGAAGAGCCTCCGGTTGAGAGTGAGGTTGTTGATTTGCGGGGGGAGATGGACGACTGGCCCGACAGGGCTCTTCCAGTCGGGGGAAGATCTCCTCCTGATGAGCCAATGCCGGACGTTCTGCCGGAAGTCATCCCAGTTGTCGGGGATGTCCAGGTCAGTGATGCTAGCTCCGTTTGTCATTCAAACCCTCCCTTGGGTCGCCAGAGGAGGCCACATATTTTTAAGGCTCATCTGACTCCTCTGGTGATCCAAGCCTGATGTCGAGGGATAGCGGACTACTGCTTTCTTGTGGGTTTGGCGAATCAGCTACTGAGGGATTCTTTCCTACCCCGGTGCAGGTACATGCTGAGGTGGACAATCTGGCCCAGCCGAAGATGGTGGGAGGTGTGTCCGAGGAGACGGTGGTCGCCTCTGTTGCTGAGGGAGGCGAGCCAGCTGTAGTTCCGGGGGGTCCGCTGGATGAAGTGGACACCCCCAGTGTTAGGCATGCTGGAGTTGAGGCTCTGGTGGAGGTAAGACCTTCCCAGCCTCTTGCTGTTGAAGTTGTTTCTGCGCAGTCCTTTGTCCCGGTTGATCCGAGTGGCAAGGCTGTGGTAGATGAGTCTGCCCGGGGCTCAAAGAGAGTTGTTTCTGCCTCCCCTGCTGACCAGGGAGAGGTTGTGCGCTTGAGAAGGGAGGTTGTCATCCCTCGGGCGCTGAGGGGTTCGGTGACGGGGACTACCCGGATTGGTAGTGGATCCCGGGTCCCTGTTGAAGATGCTCCAGCCGTTGAGGACGTCCAGACTGAGGTGGAGTTCACTGTGTCGAGCACTGCCAACGATGAAGCTTCGGTTTATGGGTGGGGTGACCACGTCTCGTACACTGACCTGCCCACTGGCCCAATTGTGCAGGTGGGCCCTAAACCGTCCGAGTACCAGCCTGAGGCTACTCCGGAGTTCCCACTGCCGGCATTCACCATTCATCCTGCATTTCTGAACGGGGAGCCGATGTGGATTCGGGACTCTGGCCTCATGAACATTCACACTGCCTTTGACTACATCTTCCAGAATCTGCTCACGGAGGACCAGGCATACTACAACTGCCTTTCTCGCGACCGGGCGATGAGAGTGGCAGCCCAGAACCTGATTGCGGTATGCTTCCCTGCTATAAATTCTGGCTTTAGGCTTGTCGTTCCTTGTATGTTTATTTCTGACTTCTGTTTCTCTTGTTGTCAAACGCAAGTTGCCATTGCCCGGGTCTTTGAGCTGAGTGTCAGACCCCCCGACCTTCTGCCTTGGAGGATCTGAAACGCCTGCGAGCTGAGAATCGTCAGCTCGAGAAAGACCTGGTGGCGGCCAATAGTGACCGGTGGGCTCTGGAGGAGGACAAGCGGTTCCAGGGGGCGAACTATCACAATCTGGACTTCACCCTGACCGCTGCTCTTCAAAGGGAAGAGGATGCCAAGATTTCCTTGGCGGAGCTCGAGGCCACTTGCAGGAAGCTGACCCGAGAGAAGCTAGAATTGGTTCGACGTCTCACCCTCAAGGAGATGGCGTATGACCGGGCTGCTGAAGAGCTCCAGTTGGCGAAGGCTGCCTATCAGCAGGTCCTCGACTAGCTGGAGAAGGCGAAAAAGAGCGGTGATGGCCCCAGTCCTTCTTCTCAGCCTTAGCTCCGTTAGGCTTTTGTAGAAAGGTTCATTTCCCGGTTGTCGGGGGACTTCCTCTTGTACATCATTTTTCTGAAAAAGAAACAAAAATTTTGTTGTGCAAAAAATACCTTGTTAGATATCATTACCTTGTTTACAACATTTATTACAACTGACTAGCTCCCTCGACCCCTTATCGTTTTAAGGAGTTTTCCTTGGGACGATAATAGTTCATTTTCTTGTTAACTCCATGGTGATTCATGGTCTGCTGTTAAAAGGGGATTTGTCCCTGTATTACATGTTTTAACCCGGGGCAGGCTAGCTTGCCTAATAGCCTTGGTTCTTAAGAATGGATAACCTCGCTCTTAAGATTGGTTTCTGAGACCGGAAGCTAGGTCCAGGCGTCTTAGGCCTAAAAGGAGTGTAACTCTGCATTTAGGACTTAGCCAGAATTGGAAGCTAGGTCCGGCCATCCTGGGTTGGATGGGGTTTGATCCCTGACATCCTTGATCTCCAAGACCGGAAGCTAAGTCCTGGCATTTTGGGCCTAAAAGGAGCATAACTCTGCATTTAGGACTTAGCCAGGATCGAAAGCTAGGTCCGGGCATCCGGGGTTGGATGGGGTTTGATCCCTGACATCCTTGATTTCCAAGACCGGAAGCTAGGTCTGGGCGTCTTGGGCCTAAAGGAGCATAACTCTGCATTTAGGACTTAGCCAAAATCGGAAGCTAGGTCTGGGCATCCCGGGTTGAATGGGGTTTGATCCCTGACATCCTTGATCTCCAAGACCGAAAGCTAGGTCCGGGCGTCTTGGGCCTAAAAGAAGCATAACTCTGCATTTATGACTTAGCCACGATCGGAAGCTAGGTCCGGGCATCCAGGACCTTAGTGGAGACTTGATCTTGCACTTAGGATTTTCAACAGTAAATAATACAAAGTACTCGAATTCTTGTGGCAAAGAATCTTTATTGGAATTATCAAATGGAGTACATTAGTTGTAGAATTTCTTGTGGTGGAAAGCGTTCCATGGTCTGGAGAAGAGGTCGCCGGTTAGAGTTCTGAGGAAGTATGAGCCTTTTGCAGCATGTCTGTCTATGATTTAAGATCATTCCCAGTTTTCTCCAAGCTTTTCGGCGGTTGTATCCTCAATCATGACTTTGACTTTCCTCAAGACCTAGTCGCCTGAATTGAATTTCCTCTTTTCGTCTCGCTTGTCATATCCTCTTTTGATGGTCTCCTGGTATCGGAAGAGATGTTGTAGGGCATATTCTCTCTTTTCGTCAAGAATAACTTTTTCTTTTGCTAGAATCCCTTCATTCTCCCCGTTAAGGACTGATCCGTGCGGGTCGTTGGAGCTAGAAGTTCTGTTGGCATTATCGCTTCTGCTCCAAATGTAAGTTGAAAGGGTGTCATACCGGTGGACCTCCTTGGGGTGGTCTGGTATGCCCATAAGACCCCCGGGAGTTGCATTATCCAATTGCCTTTTACCTTATCCAGTCGTTTCTTGAGTGTATCCAATTAGATGACCCGGTTGGATGCTTATGCCTGCCCATTCCCCTGAGGGTAATATGGGGCTAAGAAATTATCTTTGATCCCCAGGGACTTGCAGAACAGCTAGATGTTGTCGCAGTCGAATTGTTTTCCATTATCTGACACTAACTCCTGAGGAATCCCGAACTTGCAGATTATGTCTTTCCACAAAAATCTTCTGACGTCGGAGACACATACGTGTACCAATGCTACTACTTCGACCCATTTGGTGAAATAATCTGTAGCGACCAATAGGAATCTGATTGAGTGTGGAGCTTTCGAGAGCGGTCCCATAATATCCAATCCCCACTTGGCGAAGGGCCATGCGCTCAGGATGGGATGTAGTTAATTTTGTCGGGGCATGGCCGACCGGGGCATGCCTCTGATATGGGAGGCATGCCTGTGTGAACTTCTTGGCATCTGTCATCATGTGCGGCCACCAATATCCTTGGGTCATTGTCTTCTGTGTTAGATTTCTGCTTCCGGAATGGTTGTCGCAGATCCTGGCATGGACCTCTCTTAGTATGATCAGGCCTTGCTCTGGAGTAAGGCACTTGAACAAGACCCCAGAGCCAAGGCTCTTCATGTACAGCCTGTGTGACTCCCGGTATGGTATGACAGTGAAATTCCATGCATCCCTCTTGATTTTGGCTGGCAACTTTGGATCTTCGGGAAGCAAATGGTAGATAAGGAAGTTGATCTATGGCTTCCTCCAATCTTGACCGTTGTTGGACTGCAACTCGGCGCTAATTCTGTCTACTTCATAATTCAGGTTGTCTGGAATGTCTTCTATTGGTTCCTCCGGTGGGAGCTCCAAATCGATGTGGACATGTGAGAGCGGTGGTTCTGACGGGTCCAGTTCGTCTGGCTCCATTGAAGGTGGCATTGCTTCTATCCGACCTCTGGTGAGGCAAGGATTCTAGTCTTCGAGTTGTTATTCTTGTGGGTCCTGCGTCTGACCCTGAGATGGATGACTCGGCTCGCCCTGTGTGTTGGACTCGTTACTGGGTTGTGAAGCTTCTTCATCTATTTTTCTTTTCTGTCCTCTGATGGTCACCATGAGAACTTCATTCCAAAGTCTGCACTCAATATAGATATATTAGTTATCAATGATCATCAATCGGGCTCGGCATAGATCGAATGGGTGAAAGGAATTCACTTAATATGTTGAATGTAACTTATGTAAAATACTACCAAGACCACTTTAACAATTAAAGATAGGAATGACTCATAGGCATGATCTGTGCAAGGAGGGTATTAGTTTCATTCCACCTCATGCTAATTAGATTACTCAGATGTCCACTCATGATGTCACTTTACTCAAGTTTATCAAAAGCTAACCCTATACATATAAAGTGATGTCAAACCAAAACAAAGAGTTGAGACGTCCATTCTCTGTCTATTACTTTATCACCTGTTTGTTCCAATGGATTAGCTATTTATTGTAAACAACTTTCAAAAATTCAGATGTGTGTAAACTGAAATACCAAACAACTGTGATTAGAAGGAAACCTTATGTTTGGAAGGTGGATAACAGTTGAGAGAGAGACCATAGAAGGTTAAAGTGATTAAAGGTGTTGGGAGAAGAAAGCTTTAGGGAAGAGAATTCAAAAGCTTAGTTCTGGAGTATCTAGTGTTTGCTAAACATGTAATTCTTTCTTCTATCTTTGGTACTGTTTGTATAGGTTATTATGACCAATTAATTTCTATATAGTTTGAAGGATGTTGGTAGCTTGGACTGATGAACCATGTCTAGGTCATTGGGGTTCCAAGTTCCCTTGTTAATTGGGTTGGTTTAGGGTGGTTTCCATGGATAGAATTCAATATATGGTTTTGAATTCATGAACTGTCTTAAATATAAGTGGTGTATAAGCTGAACATATATACCTGGATTTTGAAGTTATGGTTCTAGCTTATAAACTTATAAGAATGATTATAAGACATGATCTTAGTTGCCGAGAGCGCGGATATTTCAATATAGTAGAAAATGAATGGTAGTATTCTGACAAAGGTGTTCACTTATAAATTTTCCGATCACTTACAATGAAAACAAGTTGATTAGCAATAGACATTAGGCGCGCACGATTAGCAAAATATAGAAGAGTTTTACCTCATATACAGTATTTAGATTAATTGTGTTTTCGCTTCCATTTTAGGTGTTTGGCCTTAGTAGTGTTCTTCGGGTTTTAGAGTTGAAGCGGAAACGCGTTGAGGTAGGCACTTACATTTCTTTTATACTGGTTTTTCATGTGTCATATTTTAAATGTTGCAAATTAATTGATATATTATTGATGATAAAAATGCATGCATGGTTTTGTTTGGTATATATAGATTACTCGTGGTTTATCGATTATAGCTTTCATTAAAGTGATTAGTTACAAATATCATGTTTTATATTGGAGTTGTTAATAGGGGACTGGTTTGATGGATAATAAATTCAAGGACTCGTCACACATGCCAGATAAAATTAATTATTATTAAAAGACATATTATAAATTATATATATATATTATATCACGAGGCGGTCTGGTAAGGGATCTGTGAATTCCTACAAGAAGGAATTGTTGTCATAGTCCGGAAACGACAGTTCTTTATAGGATTACATACGCGTTGTTCACCTTTAGACGGTGAATGTGCACTTTCTAGAGGCGAACATTGTCGGATGTTTCCGGGAATTCTTCTTCTACCTTCCTGGATTACCATGCTTTTAGTGGTACGTTGTTGGTGCTTATTGTGCTGTGAGGATACATGTTACCTCGAGGAGGTTTAGACCCGAGGGGTGAGAGTTAGTCCACTCCTGGACATGTGTCAGGATCTTGTGCAGTCTGTAGTCCTCGAACAGTTGGCCACTGTAAGTTAGGGATTCCTCGTATCAGGAGGCGTGGTCAAAGGGCCCACTTGAGCCCTAAAAGAGGGTTAGTGTTTTCGGACACAAAAACGGTAATCACTACCCGATCGGATAATCAGGAAAACAACGGTGCGGGTTCACACTGGAAAGTACTGAACCAAGATGATTGCCTAGGGCTGGGGCTGAGTTCCAGTCGTATTCTCACCACTCTAATAGGATGTAGCTACCCGACTTATTGTATGAATGCATGGTTAGTATGATTACTATAAAAGGTAAAAGGTTTGGTTTAAAAGTATTTACTTATCAAATTACTTATGTAATTTTATTATTACAGTTAAAACCTGTATTATTTCAACTGTTTCGTATTGTTAATTGTCATGCATGATTAGATAGTATTTTGGAAATGTGAGTCACTACTGAGCAAGTGGAAATGCTCACCCTATCATTAATCCCTTTTCAGTTAAACAGTTGCTTGAGGATAGATCGATTCAGCAGATATGGTTGTGCGGAGGTTACAGAGGGTATTGCTATAAGTGTTCGTGCGATAGATGTACTTAGTTTCTTTTGTATAAAAGTGATCACAATTTGTATTATTATGTATTGTATTAAGTTATGTATTTGTAATGCTAATTATATAAGTTAATATCATTCAGAATCTTGTATTATTATATTATTATCATGGGTTGGGTTGTTCGAATGCCTCGAGATCTGACATTGAGTCATTGGGATTCGTGTTATGATTTTGGGGCGTTACATGACTGATGTATGGGAGCCCACGATTCAACTTCTTGTACAGTAACCGAGGCTCCACCTGCTGATCGTGGTCCATCCAGTGGGTCATGATCCACAGAGCGTATGCGGACTTCTTAAGACCGGGTTGGGCCCTACCCGATAGTCCAGGTCTGGCTGGCTAACGTTCAGGTGCACTCGGTTTAGCTTCTTATACATCCACTGATGACACATGTCGGGTATTTTACCTAGGGTACACACAACAATATCAAACGGTTTGACGTACCGCGAAAATGTTTTTACAACGGTTTAGATTTATTGTTTAGTAAGTGGTAACATAAAACCATAAGATGATAAAATATTCAGTCATTGTATATCGTACAACCTATTCAGTTTCGGTTTTCTTTAACCGTTTAGGTTATGACTCATGTGATCGTAATCTAAGTGCAATTTAAGTAAAAAATAATAGAGAAATATTTGTATTCCCAAATAGATTTTTTGAGTTTTATTATAAAAATTCGCGAGATCTATGTATTCCATTTTTTTTTTTTTATCTTTTGAAATCATAATAGGTGTTCTCTATTCTTTCCAACAAGAGTTCTTCTCCATTTCTTCTAAAAAAACTAATTTATTTTGATATTCTACTAAAGAGTGAATATTGGAATATAAAAAAAAAAAAAAAAAAGTTAATTAGCGATTGCCCCCAGATTTGAAAGCCAAAGTTGTGAATGCCCCCAGATTTTATTTTGTTTAGTGATGCCCCCTAAATTTGCTTCCTTAGTCTTTTAATACTAAAACTACCCTTTCATTTTGTTTAACCTTTACCCCCAACTCCATAAAACGACTTTAACTACCATGTATGAAAGAAATTGATGCTTTTTATTTTCAACAATAGATCTACATAAAAACAATCGCACACATCTCGAGGTTTATCCTAGGATAATAAAACAAAAACAACCAATGACATGATGTCACATGTAAAGTACTTTACTTTACCAAATTAAACCCACAAATCTCTACTAATTGAACATCTTCTTCACCTCCATTCTAATAGCAAAACATAAGTATCTTCACCCCTATTTTCAAACCCTATCTTCATCACCTTGACCCCCATCATCATCATCTTCTTTATGATCTTATCAAGTGGCAAGTATCATCACTTCTAAAGGTCAAAAGAGATCCTAACGCCTAGTCTATCACTACTTCAAACCAAGGTGCAATTGATATGGCACAAGATTCTGGTGAAATTGAGCAATTGTTCAAACTTATATACACAGATAAGGTGAATGGGGAAGATAAGTTTACAACGGTAACATTTGAACACTCTGATAGACATATGATTGACCTTGAGATTTGTGTTGATAGCTCTTTATGTTGTTTGTTGTTAGATTAACCTAGAGATGGATTTTAGATCTATAGTGGGAAATAAAACCACTAATTTCTTGCATACGTGGTAGTTAAGATAGTTTTATAGAGTTGGGGGCAAAGGCTAAACAAAATAGAGGGGTAGTTTTGGTATTAAAAGAAAAATGAAGCAAATCTAGGGTGCATGACTAAACAAAAAAAAAACTGGGGGCATTCACAACTTTGGCTTTCAAATCTGGGGGCAATCGCTAATTAACTCTAAAAAAAATGAAAAAAAAAGGATAAGGCAAAGAGAGAGAGAAAAAATGAGTCGTGATAGATGTGGTCAAGATGAATAAAAAATATATTTGTCAATTGGGTGTATTTACTATTGTTGTTTATTGGGGCTTAATTACTATTGTGTGAGGGTTGTATATTGGGTTTTTTTTTAATAAAACAAATTTTATTGATAAAAAATGAATTACACAAAGCTAGAGGACTAGCACGCTACAAACCGTGCTGCAAGCCTTTTTTGAATAGCAAAACCAATCCTACGAAATACATATTCATTGGAACCCGCAGTCATCACACTGCTATTCATCACCTTCTTGTACCATCCTGAGAAGTTCAACTGTTTTTGGTGCTGGAAACCCTAAAGTGTCAAAAGCAAAGGGAAATTTTGATTTTGTTTTGTTTTAATCAAAAACAAATTTTATTGATAAAAGAAGAATTACACAAAGCTAGAGGACAAACGTACTAAAAACTGTGCTGAAAGCCTTATATATATATATATATATATATATATATATATATATATATATATATATGCAAATAACAAAATAAAAAAAATAGAGAAATGGTACTGCTACGGTTGGAAATGTTCTTAACCAGTATCAATCAATAAGGTATTGGTCCAATGAGTGGCTTTTAGATGTTGGGGGTGTGGGTTAAAACCTTACATTCAAAAGCATGCAATCTATACTATTATTATAAACCTGAATAAAATTCAGGGATAAGTCCGGATTAATGAGAATTGAGCTTTAGAATTTTGTTACCTAATTCTGACTAAAATACCCTTTCAGTCATGGTTTTTTGGTAAATTTATATAATACCCTTTAAATAATGGTTTTATTGTAATTTAACATATTTAATTTATGGACTGAATCAGCGAAAAAAAAAAACGGACCCCTTTAAGGGTCTGAAATATAACATTGGCCCAACTAAGGAACCACTTGTAAAAAAGGCCCCGACGAAAACGAGGCCCGATCAAATTTGTTTGTTTGACGAAAATACCCACAGAATCCCAAAACCCTCTTTCTCTCTCTTCGCGAAAAGTTTCCATTTCTTAGAACTCTTTTTCCTTCTCTTCGCGAAAACAAGTCTTTCTCTTCCTTTCTCTATCAACATTGCAAATCATTGAAGACGAAAATGTCGTGAATCACTTTATAGAGATCTAGTTCATATCAAGTAAGTAATTTAATTCAACATTAATCAAACTCTTTGATTAATTCCATTTCTAGGTTTTTTTTTTTAATTACTAAAAATGATCGTATGAATTCTTTGCAATGGTGGGATTATGATGAGATGTTAAAGTTATTGCATCTTCTTTACAAACAGATCTTTACCTTGAATTCTTTTATAGATCGAGAGCATGGTGATTCATTAAGCTTTGAACTATTTTGATGTTGTGTTTTGTATTTTGGTTGTTTACTAGTTGTGCAAAATCTTGTTTGCAATTGTGGTAAATAGCTCTTTGGTTGGATTGAACTATTTGTTTTTTTCCCTGATTTGGATTCCTCTAATTTGGTACTTTACTCAAAAATAATATTGACGCATGTTTTATGCATCAATATTAAATGCAATTTCCACAAATGGTCGATTTTGAGTGTGGCTACTGTCTCTTAATCTGGGTTCCACAGATATGACCAATGAATGCTCACTGTTTTCTGACATTCCTTGCTACTCAGTGGACCTGACCATGTCTTGCTTAAAAGCGTTTTTTAATAACCTGTCAAATTGTTTGGAAAAGATCTATCTGGTTGGTTTAACATTCGTGCCTTGGAGTCATCTTGGATACTGCTGAGTTGTAATCACGCAAGTCCCCTGATATAATACTAACCTTTTATATAGTTGGAGTGTCATATCTGGACATATTTGAGTTAACAATCACACTAGCTTTTAGATATTTTTTTCTTCAAAATCAACTTATTTAATAATTTCTCTAATAATTTTCACAACCTTCGAATAACTATTGGATGCATAGAACTTAATGTATTGGATGCACATAATTTTTTGCAATGAGTATAGAATATTGTCTTTAGCTTACTTAACATTGAACAATGTTAGGTATGAAAAGATATGTTTGCATCCTCCACCACAGACTGACCAATTTCAATTAAGCTTGTATATTGATTTTTGAAAGAAGTTTTGATTGTGTTGTTTTTTGTGTTGTTGCAGAAATAATTAATGTCTGATTTTGTAGATGACAGTTTTATAAACAATTTGACCAGTTTAGTGGATAGAACGACATGCAATATTCTGAAGGAAAAGAGTGTTAGCTCATCTGGAGACTTTGAATCTGATGAAGTAAATAGAAGTGAGAGTGTTGATGTAATTGAAGATTCAGAAAAAGAAAGTGAAGGTGACAAAGTGATTGAAACGAAACAAGATTCAATGAAGCGAAAGATTCCACAATCTGTTGCACAAACACCGCCACGTCAATCACCTAGATTGAAGCAACCAAAGATCTACACGGTGGATAAGAGAAAGAAAGTAGTGCGTTCAAAGGCAGCAACACAAGTACAAAAGGATAGAATTCCAACAAATACAAAGGTAACAGTACTTTTCATGCTTTACGTTGTTCTTAAATGCACAAATATCGTGACATGAATGAAATGGACATATTCACAGGTGCACAAAAATCAATCCATTTTCTACACTGAATTTAATTCATTATTATTAAAATGAGTTTTATGTTGTTATTAAATTGAGTTTTATGTTGTCCTTAAAACCAATTATGAGACAGCTGAATTAATTGGATGTATTACATTGAGTTTTCATGCTTCATGTTGTTTTTAAATGCATAAAAATCATTGCATGAATTACATTGAGCTATTCAGATATGCATACAAATTAATGCACTGCTTACATTGAATTAAATTTAACAGATTAGTGCAATACAACGTGAATCTCCGAAGATAAACAAACCAAAGAAAATGGAGATAGTCGTGAAAGAGAAAAGAAAAAAAAAGATGGTGAGACAAAGAGCACAAGACCTCCAAAAAAGCAAAAAACGCAAGTTGAGGTAAGCTTGCAGAAAATCTACTGTAAAATTTATGGATTGAGGTCATTAAAGTGATGCTAGCCTATAGGTGTGTTCCTGCATCTCTACCATATAATTTTAGTGCAGTTAAATAACGTTATTGTTATGTTTATGTTGAGGTTCTATTTGGTAAATACTTATTTTGCAGCATTCACATTCAGCAGCGTAAATGCTTATTTTATAGTGTGGTTGCCTTTCCTTCATCTTAGAGTTTCTTTGTATATTATCATTTAGAATTTAGAAGTAAAACAAACATGCAAATCACTGGGTTTAAATCAGGCGACCATGTCATTTAGATGTATTGGCAGAGATACTAATGTATAAATAGTTGTCTTGTATTTGTTTTGGTTTTGATCAATTCTTTGTAGCTTAGAAATTACTCTGAATATCCTTTTTTAAGGATCGTGTCTAAAGTGAACTTGGCAGTCAACACATGTACACGCCTTTGAACCTACCTTAGTGTTTACCAAGCACGCAATGATTCTAGTTTTAGCAATTTGTTCTCAAGCCCTTTTCTTTAAGAACAGGGTTACAACAACTATGTACCAGTTCTGAATTTCTGATCGATTTCTTAGTATGTGTTCTTGAATTTTTTTTGATTAAGTCCTTCTTAATGCTAGTTACAAGTTATAGATTATCTACACTATGTTAACTCATATGAACTATGTACCAGTTCTGAATTTCTGATCGATTTCTTAATATGTGTTCTTGAATTTTTTTTTTTTTTTTTTTTTTTTTTTTGTCTTGAGTGTTGAAAAACAGAAGGTATTAGCTGGAAGGCTATAAGAAAGACCATCTAGCAGCATGTTATTGTTTTATTTCGTCAGCGCCGTTTGATGTAGTCCCGTGTTACGTGTATGGTTTTTGTATGCATAAGCAGTTGTACTTACAAATACAGTTATTGCTTTGTATTTATAACTTACAAATTTATACATCTCTCACTTCATGTTATTTTGTTATCTGTTGTGTTGCTTTGCATTTATAACTTACAGATTTATACAAGATTGTGACTTAACTTTATATTTTACATTCTCTTGTAGGGTGGCACAAAAAAACAATCAGGAAGTTTTAGGAGCTACATCAGATTTATAGTTTCTGCCACACATGACATGAAGTCAACCACGCACATGGATGCAATGATGAAGACTCCTTTTGGAAGATTGTTCAATCTATTCCTTGAAAATGGAGTAAGAGATGAAACCATTACTGGGCAGAACAAGAACGTTCTCTGCGACATAATAAGTAGATATTCACATGAAGAGGACGCATTCAGAATTGGGCAAGGAGAAAACACCAAATATGTGAATTGAAGTTCAAACCGGGGCATGTGTCCTTGGCTTTTGGTTTGCCCCTAGATGGGAAGAGAGTCTCTGATGTATTTAGAAGGTTCAAGTACGATCCAGAATCATCATTTTTTCTCAAGTTCTTAGACCTTGCAAAGAACTCAGTCATCAAGAAAGAAGAAATGGTAGATAAGCTCAATCTTTTGTTGACCAGAAATGATCATGATCATTTCTGTAGGATGGTAGCTGTTTTTCTGGCAGTGACACTCTTCTTCACAAACTCCAACACCAACATTGGTTTATCTTTTGTCTCAAACATTGAGAGTCTTCAGACTATGAATTCCATCAGTTGGACACATGTGATTTATGACAAGCTAATGGAAAAGATCAAGGAGCATACCAACAAACCGTTGTCTGTCAACGTGGCATGCGTCATTCCTCTCTTGGTATGGATATGTGAGATCAGTGGCATCTTAGAACCAAGAAAGGGATAGATTGTTGGCACTCCAAGAATTGGAAGATGGAATTTCACCAAGCTTTCAAGGAAATGGAAAAAGGACTTCCTAGAAAATATCTTCAAGGAAAAGGTATTGAAAAAAACCTGTTTTTATTTGGGTGATTTAGGTTTTGGTCACCACTTTTTAGTAAATTAGGTTTTGGAGCCGGTTTTTATCTTTATTAGGGTTTAGAGCTGAACCGACAATTGACCCAAGTAATTGTTTATAATGGCCAAAATACCCCTGATCAAAACTATATTAGGGTTAGTGATCACGTGCAGATCACGTGAGTTTCAGGGGTAAACTTAGGTATTTTAAAAATATTTTCGGTTCAACCGGGTTTTTTTAGTTGTTGGTTCGAAAATGAGCTCTAAACCCTAATAAAGATAAAAACCGGCTCCAAAACCTAATTTATACTAAAAAGTGGTGACCAAAACCTAAATCACCCTTTTTATTTTATTTTTATCTCTATCTGTTTGCAAAAACCTCCTTGGACAATATGCAATTTTTTTTCTGCGCGTTGTTCAAACACTGTACTATTTCTCTACATTCATTTTTCTGGATTGTTCAAATACAGCCCAGTGAAGAAAAATATTCCTTGAAATTTTATTTTTATCTTTATTTTTAATAAACTAGTATACCTCTCTGTAGAATATGCAAACACATATATGTACTGTATGCAAATGCTTCTCTGCCTACTTAAATTGAAAAAAACTAATGATTTGTGTTCTTGTTTTTGTTCTTTTAACCAGATCAAGGATGATTTCGAAGATATAACGGATGCAGAGAAATAACTTTTAGAAAAAGTAGCCATCCAAGAGGAAGTTCAGCCAAAGGATTATGATCAACTTCTCAAAGAGCACGAAGAGTTAATTACTCAGATGCAACGAATGAAATAAAACTACGAAGGTCAAATTCTTGAGCTACAAAGTAAAATTAATGAGCTAGAAAAGGAGAGAATACCAATTATGGTTGAAGGTGAAGTTTCTGTCAACAATAGTGATGATGGTGTTAGTGACGGTGATAACACAGTTGAGGACATAGATGCAGTTGAAGGTGAGATTGAAATTCAAAAGCATGTTCAGGACAAAGATGAAGCTGGGGCTGAAATTGAAATTCAAATGCAAGTTGAAAACAAAGATGCAGCTGAGGTTGAAAATCAGCGTGGACAATTGAAAAAAAAAAAAATTAAGCTAGGATTGAAAAGAAAAGAAACACCACAAAAAAAAAAATTTGAAGTCGAAAATGAAAGGAAACAGTATGGCTTAAGGGCAAAGGCGCCAAGAAAGGTGGAGGATGTAAAAGTTCCCAAAAGCAAAGCATTGAAATTGGGAAGAAAGAAAAAAACCTGAAAAACAACAATGAAATTATTGAAGTGGAGAAGATTGTGACTGTAAGGAAGAAAGTTGAGGTTGGAGCTTCTTCTCAACTCCGAAACATAACCGATAGTCGCCACTACAATTACCTCGAGGAAAAAGAAATGGCTACAGTGTTGCAATTTTTCTCACTTTGCCATACATTGTAAGTTAACAGACATGATTGATTTTATTTTGCTTTTAGTTTATATTTTAACAATGAAAGTGAAAAGAAAAAATACTTTTAATATGCAACACAAATGCATATATGGATGATACCCTGACAATCCAAGGAAGGCTGCTTGAAGACTTAATGTTTGATAGGTACACAAGTTGTGAGGTATTGTAGGGGTACTATATACAACATACATGTGGCACCATCTCTACCGTCCATCATGGTGCCACATGTCAACATCTAATGCGCTCTCTCTTGATGGCACAAGTTACAAAGTTAAGCCTTATTATTACAAAGATATTTTCTCCATTATTACCCTATTAATTGCTAAGAATGGAGTTACATTGTAGCCTATAAATATAAAGTCAAACCACTCATCTTCTCATGGTCTCATGGTGAATCATACACAAGACCTCAACACTCTCTCATGAGACCTCACCTCTCAAGTCTCATCTCTCTCTTGAGCTCTCTCCATTATCGAGCTCCCATTTTGTATCACCACTACTATAATAAAGTTCATTCTCTCTCTCCGTGGATATAGGCACAATTGCCGAACCACGTATACAATGGTGTTCACGTCTCTACTTTATTATTGTTCATATCATACAAATCACCATCATTCATTAATGTATTGACCAACCTCACAAATATGGTTAATACATTTGGCGCCGACTACAGGGACTTGGGATTTTCTCAAGCGAATTCCACCCACCAACCCCACCGAACACCATTGTTCTAAGGTTCTCAGATGGTGATTTTCAAAAAATTCATTGAATTTGAAAAAATAGAAATGCAACTCACAGTTGGGGGCTTGGAGCAAATTGTTTACACAATTACTGGACTCGACAGAAGCAAGATAAGTATCACTTTAATATTTTTTGGTGATTGAAATAAGGCACCGAGCTATCAAGGAGCGACCTCATCATCTACTGTTTATTCTACACAGTTTCACATATATTTATCTGGTGATATATTTTCAGGTCCTTCATGCCAGGTCCTTCATACCAAGTCCTTCATGCCAGGTCCTTCATACCAGGTCCTTCATACCAGGTCCTTCATGCCAGGTCCTTCATGCCAGGTCCTTCATACCAGGTCCTTCATGCCAGGTCCTTCATACCAGGTCCTTCATGCCAGGTCCTTCATACCAGGTCCTTCATGCCAGGTCCTTCATACCAGGTCCTTCATCGCGACCTCACCAGGTCTATCAACGACCTCCTCAAATTACAGGTCTTTCAACGACCTCAAGAATATTTATGCCATACAGGGGGCTATTCTCACTTTATCTAATGAAATTAACTTATTATTAGCACAATTAGCTATTAATGATATTTTTTGTAGCTCTCTCTATGTGCAGGTCACATGAACACGACCTCACTCCCCATGAGCTATTTTTGCACAAATGTGCCACATTGCTTTCACTGAACTCTTTACAAGTGAAATGCTTGATATACAATACGGCCACCCTCATTGACTAGTGAGTCACTCGTATGCGGGACGACCTCAAACACAATTCTCTAGCCACAAGCCTGGTCGAACGCATTCACTCTCAATGCAATGCAGACCCACAAAGGCCACATGCCCGAGAATTGTCAAACAGGTCTCCACGCTGCGACCATTCACTAGATCGGGCACCAAAAGGTTTCAAGTAACTCTCAAAACACTTGGTCAACCAATGCTCTTTCTCAAACGAGCTACATGTGCACTCCAAAGTGCCACATCTATCGAAATGTCCGATCACAAGGCGACAAAGATAGTACATACAAAACTCATAAGGAAGACATACAGTTCAATGTAAGTCTCTTACTAAATTTTATAATATTTCACATGCTAACATTATCAACAAGTATCAGGTCTATGCAACTCGACCACAAAAAGACAACCACCCATGTATGCAAGAAGACCCACTTCAGTACGACCTGCTTGCAGCTGTCCATCTCGTCTACATGCCTTCTGAACGAGCTACCAGGTCTCCCTGGAACTAACTAGCTCGCTATACACAAATTCATGATCGAGTTGCCATTACCACAAGAGACCTTCATCGCGTCCTGCAAATCTCAATGATCAAGCTCATCAAAATTTGGGGCGGATCGACTTCGTTAAAGAACCCCATATTTCATTCATCTTGGGGGATGGATCGGTTCGATTACTTCTTTTCAGCCCGAACTCCGTTCAGCCTAAAAAGAGGGGGCTTATGTAGGGGTACTATATACAACATACATGTGGCACCATCTCTACCGTCCATCATGGTGCCACATGTCAACATCTAATGGGCTCTCTCTTGATGGCACAAGTTACAAAGTTAAGCCTTATTATTACAAAGATATTTTCTCCATTATTACCCTATTAATTGTTAAGAATGGAGTTACATTTTAGCCTATAAATATAAAGGCAAACCACTCATCTTCTCATGGTCTCATGGTGACTCATACACAAGACCTCAACACTCTCTCATGAGACCTCACCTCTCAGGTCTCATCTCTCTCTTGAGCTCTCTCCATTATCGAGCTCCCATTTTGTGTCACCACTACTATAATAAAGTTCATTCTCTCTCTCCGTGGATGTAGGCACAATTGCCGAACCACGTATACAATGGTGTTCACGTCTCTACTTTATTATTGTTCATATCATACAAATCACCATCATTCATTAATGTATTGACCAACCTCACAAATATGGTTAATACAGGTATGTTGATTTTAAGCTCTTGAAACTTGTTGAACCAAATCATAGATGTAAATAACTGTTTCATAGTTGGATCAAATTATTATAAATATTGTGCAATTTCCTGTTTGTATCTTTTAATTGTTGAAATATATTGCCTTGAATGTGGATAATGCAAAATTTCAATCGCATAGTGAAAATTTGGTATAAAGTTAGCCACTCCAACTTATTTTCATTAATTTTTTGTTTCAAGGTTATTGATTTCTATTCTAAATGGCGAAGAAGCACCCTTCCGAAGGAGCAAAATGCGTATATGTGTCATCTATTGCATGGGTATAACTAATTTAAAGTTTAAGTTTGTTTTATAAATTTGCCTATTAAGTTTATTTCTTAACATGCTGTGTAAACTTATTTTCCAATATAGACTCATTTGAAGGCAGATCAAAAGATATGTGTGCAGCGACACATTGCATGACGTCTTGGAGATGGAATTCTCTGATGACATCAAATATGTGTTCATCCCTATGAATACTTCAAAGAGTAGTCACCTAGCCGAAGGATACCATTGGACACTTTTGGTATTGAACTACCAAGATAAGAAGTTTGAGCACTATAATAGCATGAAGCCAAGAAAATGAATTCTTGACTTGTCATATGAAGAAGCAGGGGTAATGGTAAGTAAAAATTGATTTCTAACTAGAAAGAACATTTTATAATGCAAAGATGCAAATGTTGTGCTAGAGAACATGTCTTTGAATTGATTGATTTGATTTGTATGCAGAGAAATGAGATTGTTAACTGGATTGACAATCACAGGACTAAAATAAAGAAGTCTAAAATCTCTTGGCTCAAAGGAGTAACAACCCGCACATGCCCTCAGCTAGGCACAACGTATGTCATGATTGGTCACAAACACTAAATGCACATATTTTAGAACCTTGATGTGTTATCCATGATTAGTCACAAACGTTTTTTGTTTTTCAGGTGTGATTGTGGGATTTATGTGTGCAAAATAATGGAAAATTTGAGCCGCGAAGAGAAGTTACACACCAGCAAAGATTTCCAATCAGTCGTTGATGAGTTGAGGCCTACTCTGACATATCTAATGCTGGCAGACAAAGAACACAGCTGGACTATTGACAAGTTAGCTAAAGATTTAGACTGACATGATATGTGGAAAAGAAAAAACAATGAAAAGGCTAAAGGAAGGGTTTGATATATCCTGTGCAGTTGAAATGATTGAGCATCAATTTCATTTTGTTTGAACACCAATTCTGTGTAAGATTGTCACTTTTGTTGTATAACTCTTTCAATGGACTTATGTACTGGCCTTTGGTCTCATATCTTTATGAAATTGTGGATACCTTTTTTAACTTTGTTGGTTTCATACATTTAGTTTTTGGTTATGCATCTTCCAGATTATTTAATTTGTGTTTTAGCAAGGCACATACTATATCTCTGTAAAGTTCTACACAATATTGTTTAGTTAGCTTTGCTTCTATGTATGGTTATGTGTAGTATACATCCTTTTCTATTTTAAGGATTAATATGAAAGAAACACACATTATGTACCCAAAATGCAAAATAACTGTAACACCTTTTTTTTCCCGTAAAGAATAAATGCAAAGACCTGTGAGACTAAATGCAAGGACATGTTTGCATCATCCACAAACACAAGAACCATAAATGCAAAAACATGTTTACATATTCAGTCACAGTTACATAAACTAAAAAACTCCAAAGACTTGTTTGCATCAGTAAAAAACAAGTAAACATAAAATGCAAAAAATTGTTTGCATATTTACAGTTATAGACATAAATCTTAAAAATGAAAAAAATAATAATTGCAGTTGGTATCTAGGAATCAAAACGGCTTCTATTAACCATCTCTGACCATTCGATTGAAGTCATAGAAATCTTCGATCTAAAACGTCCTTTCTTCTTGATTACACCAATGTTAGGAATCCTTTTCGTCTTATGTCTACCGCACTGCTTACTAGTTTCAAGTGGAGCAACTGCTTCCTCATCTCCTACAATGATATCAGTCACATCCATAATAACAGGGGGAATGTGGTGTGAATAACTCTGACGGTAAAAAAGTACAAAAAAGATGGGATCAATGAATTTCTCAATAGGTTGTCAATCAGCTAGAATGTATTTCAAAGCATGTGCACATGGAATTCCTTTTACACGCTAACGTCCACAAGTACAAAAAGAACTTCCCAAGTCTATAATATTTGTCCTTATGCTATGAACTTCAAACCTAGTTGCGTTTCACTTGTTAGGGCAGCTCCATGTTTTCCCTGCATCAATTCTCTCTTTCAACTTGAATTCTATCTTTGGACAAATTATAAAATTCCACCCATTACCAAGAACACGCCTTTCTGAAAATTGGTTCATCAATTTGATACGAACTTTATTCAATAAGGATGTAATGGGGAGGAATCTTTCCTCACCAATCCATGAATTAAAACTTTCCGCAATACCAGAACACATATCGCCATATCTACACCCAGGAAAATGAGCATTTGCCCAATGTTCAAAAGGAGTTTGAGACACAAAATCCAACACATCTTGTTGGTTCTCCTTGCTGCCAACCAAAAGGTCATTATACTTCTCGTTAAATTATCGAGTGGTGTAAGCATATGCACAATCTTTAAACAACTGTTCAATGAACCCCCGGTTACGAGTTTTCCCTTTAATAGCGAGGCGCAAGTTGTTTCAAGTGCCAAAAGCAATAACCGTGAGTGGAATTAGGGAAAACTTGTGGCACATACTTCAATAAAACTGCTATGTCTATCACTAATAAAAGTGATAGGACATTGAAGTGAGACTACCACTTTCAGGTTTTCCAGGAACCAACACCAGTTGTCATCATTCTCACCCGTTGAAACAACGGCAAAGGCGAATGGGTAAAAGCCTAGAAAAAAAAGTGCACATAATTTTTTGCATCAATAACAAACACATAAGTATAGTATGAAAATACTTGTTTGCATATTCACAGTGACAAACACATAAACTATAAAATGCAAAGATGTTTTTTCATCAACCATAAACACATACACATTAAATGCAAAGATTGTTTTGCATATTCACAGTAACAAACATAAAACCATAAAATGCAAAATTATTGGTCTTGAGGACACAATTCATAACTACTCGAGCAAGGGCAACATAATCCATCAGTTTTTTTTATTAAAGTTGGCAAATAACCATAAGCCTATATATAAACAAATTATTACCACCATTAACAAAAATAATAAAGTATAAGCAAATTATTACCATCATCAACATTCCTCCCAGTTGCAGCCATCATACAACCCTTAAACTTTGTTTTGAGATGGCAAGCATCAATAAGCAACAATGGCCTACAATATGTAAACCTATATATGCAAGCTTCAAACGCAATGAACAATCTATTGAATTTTCTAGTCTTTTCATCAATTTCCAAAACCATGTGCCCACCGGGATCACTCTCCTTCAACGTTTTCATGTAAGAAACCAAATGAGAATACGACTCAGCCTCATCACCATTAATCTATTTTGCAGCAAGTTTCTTCCCTTCTTTAGAATAATAGTAGTTTATGCTAACACCAAATTCCATTAGCATTTCAAGTTGTATATCTTTTGGTGTAAGGGATGGTTTATCTTTAAGATGACGAAGGATAGAGCTCATTACAAGCTCCCTACTCATTTGGGGTTGGTAATTGTCTCTCAACATCAGTCCACAACTATGATCTCGAATAAATTTTTTAATCACAAATTTTTTTTCAACACCATGCACCGCAGATGCCAAAATATAAAAATCACATCCATCTTCCGAGCAATGCGCACTATATCTTGTCGTGTCACTCTTGGCCTTTTTAAACTTAAATCCGGCTGCAATACTATACTTCAACAAACCTTCCTTGAACTCATTCTTACTTGAAAATCATTGTCCTTCACCGGTAATAACATTAATCCAATTCGATGACTTTCTAACTTCACAACCGTCATGAGAAGATGAGACAACTGAAATATCAGAAGATGTACTAGCCACAGATGAGACATCATGAGAAGTCGCACTTCCAACCATCGACACATTCACATCAATTTTACAAATTCTTTTATAAAAACAAAAACATGCTAGGGACTGCAAGCTCATATCACTGTCAATACTAGGATCTTTCCCATCCAATGTATATGACATTGCAAAATCCACGTGTCTCAAGAAAGACCATTTCCTGTATATATCTTCTTTAAACGCTGCATGAGTATAGTCACAATCAACACGAATCCCAATACAACCACCACCGTAACAACCAACTGCGAAAACATTTGGTTTATCCATACCTGGTACATATAGATATATACAAAACATCAGTATGCAATAAACTGTTTGCATCCACATGTATAAGAACAAACTTAAATGCAAAAAATCAAATCTAGGAACTCGAAATCACTGATTCAATTTACAAAATAAAACTTAAATCGAACATTTGAAATGGCTAAACAAGTTATCACGACAAAATTGAATACAAAAATCAAGTTTATGAATTCAAAATTAATCTTAAACAACAACAAATCTAACAAGGATGAATTAATCAAAATTAAAATAATGAATTAAACCAAATAAAAGAAACCTTATAAGGAAATCAATGGTGTCCAAGTAGTAAATATCTTCAATCAATCAATGACTTGCAATAACAAGATAAGAACAAAAGGTAGATCACTTCGCTTTGTGTTTTTCAATCTAATAAACAATGTCTAATATGCTCTAATTTTTTTGTCGATTTGCATAAATTGATTCCATGATTTGATGCGTAGCACAAAAGAAAGAAAGAAAAAGAAGAAGAAGAAGAGAAACCTTAAAGTTCTGCGTATTCAAGCTTGGGAGGATAATATCGTCATAAATTTTACTGATTATAGTGGGCTAAAAAGGAAACATGACCGTTTTTACATTAATCACGTTAAGTGGGTAGTTTTTTTATCCGAGAAACAACTAATTAGGGCCACATTTATCAACCGGGGCCTAGCTGGGCCATTTGTGTTCTGTGGACTCTTAATGCAAGGAAATGGTTCTAGGCCCTCATTAAGCACCTTTAAACACAATTGGCCCAACTAAGGCCCAGTTTGTAAAATTGGCCCTCATTAAGCATTTGTAAAATAAGAAAAGACCCATTTAACGTTGATATTGTAAAAACGGCCCTTTCACTACCGATAATACCCTTCTGGTTTATGCAAACAAATGTTTGCATTTTATGGTATGTCATTGTTTCGAGTATGCAAACAAGTTTTTGCATTTAATCTTTATGTGTTATCACTGATGCAAACAAGTCTTTACATTTTCTAGTTTATCTTGTCGTCGTTTCGAGTACGCAAACAATTCTTTGCATTTACATTTTATGGTTTATGTTGTTGTTTGCAAGTATGCAAACAAGTCTTTGCATTTTATATTTGTATTGTGACTGGTATAAATAAGTATGTTTATATGTTTATGATATGCAAACAAGTCTTTGCATCAGTCGAAGGGTAAACTAGTCCATAAGACACGGAAATCAGCGGTTGGGCCTATTTTACCATTAGTTCCCTAACTGGTCCAATCTTATATTTCCACACCTTAATTGGGTCCGTTTTTTTTTTCCCTGCTCTTAATGAGGTCCCAGAACTATTTTCATGAAATTTTTATTAAAAAAAATAAATAAATTAACAAAATATAATAAAAATCTTAAGAAATAATTATTTTATAAAATTTAATAAATTAATATAATTTGTAATATTTGGATAAATTAAAATTTACGTACGGGCTAAGGCACTTGTAATAAACTAAACAAAGAATGAAAAGTGAAGTCGTTGTTTTTTAATAAAAAAAGTGAAAAAAAAAAAAGGTGTGTAAAGACAAGAAGACCCACCCACCATCATCACCACTCACCAGTCATCGTCACCACCATTTCCCATTTCTTTTCTTCCAATCTCTCTCTCACTCTCTGTTGGGTTTTGTTGGCGTTGTTCAAGAATTTTGAATTCAGTTAGTTCAAGGTAATCAATCAATCAATCAATCAATCTATATTTATTAATTTTATTTAATCCATGATTGTGTTTACTTCTTTCTGATCGATTTCAATTTCAAAGAACAATCTTTCTTGCTTGAATCAATACTTGAGTTATGTTATTAATATTTCAGATCAATTTTTCTTTGTCAACTATTTTTCGAATCTTTCAATCATGATAGAGTAGTTCATTACAAAGAAAACAAAAAGAGATGAAAATTAATGCTAATTTTAGGACTTATTGAAGTTAAAACCTTTACTTCAATATACATGGAACCTAACTAAATTGTTGTTTATAATTGTAAAATACCTCTAAATTAGAGTATAAATTATAATGCAACTGTTTATTTGCTACATTGTAGGTATGATTTTTGGTAGGAATAGTGTTTTTCTGGTGGTCGGAGTTATTGAGTTTGGGTATATAGACAAAGAGAGCAAAGAGAGGTTTCTCTTAACTTTAGCTGTTCTATGAGAAATCAATGAGACCCCTTTTACATTTGTACTAGGTAGTACAAGTATCCAAGTGATGATTGGTTACATGTCATCAATCCTTCCTAATACTATGAACCAATTTCCTTACTTTCAATTTGTCAGTAGAAGTAATTATGCCAGCCGATCTTGGGACTACATTACTCAAACCCTTGAAACATTATTCAAAGAATAAACTTGCTTGCTTGTTTGCTTTTTTTAAATCAAAATTACGTGTTTAGGCAAGAGTTACAGTTATTATATTGAAGTTACATACAATGCCTTTGATTTTAGGATCAGTTGTTCCTTGTTAACTATTTTTCGAATCTGTCAATCTTGATGGAAACTAATGCTACTTTTTGGGACTCCTTTAAGTTAGGGGGTGTTTCGCTACACGTAAAAAAGTTACTTTTTTGCTGTGAAAAGTAAAAAAATCAAAAAGTTAGTATGGATGCAATTACTTTTTTACTTTTTCGTAGCAAAATTTTAGCTTTTTACTTTTAAAAAGTAAAATTCACAACAACATAAAAAATGAAATGTATCATTATTTTTTTCCCTAATTAGATCATGTTTAGAACATCCTAGTTGTTGTAGAAATCTATCGATAGGATTGAATTTTGTGATGGAAGAAAATCTAATTCAAACATCTTAAATGCTAAAGTTCTATCTTCATTATTTGCCCTTCTCTTAATTTATTATCTTTTCTCTTCTTTTGATTTCACCATGATAAAAATACTACCACACCAATTATAATCATGTTGTTAATCATAATTTTTGATAATTCTGATTGAGATTTTGTGAAAAAATGGGTTATTTTTTTATTTATTTTTTTGTTTAATTTTGATTTACAATCAAATCTAAATTTTTTTTCTTCTGTTTTTCTTCGTTTTTTCTTATTTTTTATGTGTCATTATCCTTTTTTACTTTTGTTAGGATGTGTTGTCAAACTAACTTTTCAACTTTTTAGTAAGTACATTACCAAACTAACTTTTTACTTTTTTATTTCTACTATAAATAAAAGTAAATTTACTTTTTGTTGCCAAACACCCCCTTAATATCTTCATTTCAACCCTTGGAAGTCCATAAATCATTGCCGTCATGTAAAATGCCTTATAAACAGAGGCATTCTATTGTTGTCGTGAGTCTATATCCATCTATTTATATGCTACATTGGAGCTTTGTTGTATGTGAATTGTGATTCTGCCAAGATTAGTGTTTTTGGCTGTCAGAGTTTGAGAGTTTACTAACTAGGGTTTAGAACAGATAGAGAGTGGTAAGAGAGAATTATTTGTTCAATTAGCGTTAGTTAACAGATCCCTTTTTCATTGGCTTTCCATCAAGTACAAGTGTTCAAGTCAAGTAGTGGAAATTACATGTCAGCAAATTTTGCTATCTCAATTTGAGCCAAGCTATGTCACCATGTCATCCACTAGTTACCACCTGAAGTTGTTATACCAGATGGCCTTTGCAACTATCTTCGTACTCAAATTCTTGAAACATAGTTGTATCTGAAATTCCAATTTTTTTTTTTTAATTGCAATTATCTGAAAGTCCATCCAACATGATTTCTGCTTGCGCTCCTTTCTCAAAATGAAGCAGATCAGGCTGATTTTTTTCTTTCTGTATGTGGTCTGATAATTATAACTTGGCTTGTTTGAGCAACATTGCTTTTCACCTGAAATCTTGTTTTTACAAACTAGACCTCTGTGAGGGAGTGAAGATACCCATCAGTAATATCATTACTAGACTGTGTTTGAAGGAATAAGAACCACCAGTTGTACATGTAGCCTATAAGTGAATCTCAGTTGTACAATAGCCTCGCCCCATACCCCTTAGAGATATTTTTTCTCCTAAAGTGTGTATGTTTGTATGTTCTTGAAATTGATAAGGCCTCCTTTCGGATATAGAGACACACAACTCACGTGTTGGCACACTAACTAATTGATGCATATAATTGCGGGTTAGAGTTTTCTTGAACTCTACAATATGAATATAAACAACTAGGGGAAGAAAGATGTTTGAAACTAGGAGAGAGATGAGTAAGATTTTATTGTTTGAAACTAGGACAGAGCTACTCCACAACACTTTCAAAATTTTGGCATTCCACCTTTGTGCGTAAGCATGATGTTAAACATGGTGTTGCAGGACCTGATATCAACTTGGTGGCACGGCTTTCTTGTGTAGAACTAGCTCCTCGACAGCTTCCATTGCCATGTATCATCTTCATCCAGTTGAACTACTTGCCCATGTCTCAGTCCCTTACCTCCATCGCAAAGCTTTAAGTCCTATGTTACCCCTACCCCCCCCCCCCCCCCCCCTTCCTAATTACATGATTTTGAATAAAATCAACTTTAAGGGAAACATATCTGTACAAGGCGTCAAGAGGAATTTTGACTGGCGTATTCATGCACCAAACATTTTCCTGGAGGAAAAGTTTGCTCTCACTCCATACTTGATAAGAGGCACCTTCTTTGGTCTTACCCATGGATGCAAAAATACTCTCCATAAACTGTACCCATGGATGCAAAAATACTTTCTGTAAACATCTAGACAACTTATTTAGCAATAAAGTTTCTCTCCATAAGCTGTGTTCTTTCATGCCATAAAGCCAAATCCACTTATCTGGGAAAGCTTTCTGGATAGCAAATTAGCAACCACCTCTGGATAACCACGGCTCCATAGTTGTTAGTCTTGCACACCACATTCCACGCCACAAGATGGAATCTTTGCCCTCTGACAAATTCTAGAAGAAATTTCTCAGATCAGTGTCCATTTTAGCCACACTCATCAAGAAAGTAAATACTGAATAGTGATCAACAGACAACGATGGATGGTATGCCCAGCAAAGTAATTTTGTTGAGAGTGAGATGGCAACCTTTGAGTGTAAATTTTCTTTCCATCCTCCCTATGTACTTTCTATTTTCTCCAAGACCGGATCCTTACCCCCCTTTCATTTTTAACTTGTTTCAATAAGAAACCCTAAGTAATTTTGTCTTAAACAAAATAGATGTCAGAAAACTTGCTATTTGAAAGCATGTAAGCTGTAGCGGTTTGAGTATTTTTTTTTTTGAGACCTGAAAATATCCAATGTCACCTTGATTTCTACTTGGCAGGTAGGTAGTACGGATCACCCAGTCAGTAACAGCTATCAGTCTGTTAAGTAACACATGAAAAGACATGTAGTCATTGAAGCACTGAACGTCTTGCCTAATTTTTTAACACATCTTGACAGAAAGGGTTGCTACCTTATTATTTGTTCCAAGTTTTCTATTATAGTTGCACTTGTGCAGACACTTGTAAGTTATTTCTCATATTGCTTAGTTTACATGCTTTTCAGGTGAGAGTGATGGCTGAGGAGGTTGATGAAAGTGTAGAGCTTTTGTCCTCAAGGTCTCCATCTGCTTCAAGTCAGGCAAACATTACTGGGAAGCAAGAGATGGACCAATACCAATCCCTGGCCAATTTGCAGGAAAAGCTTGTGGAGGTAAGAACTTGTATCCAAAGCTCTGAGAGGAATGCAAAGGATTTTGAAGTACTTCGACAAAGGGTGAAAGATACTGCAACTCTACTGACCTATTTGAAATCAAAGTCCAAACTCATGCCAATTCCCCAATTAGTCCATACATTGAATGGGATTAGACACCAGGAGGGGGTGGGGCAAGGTGGTATCAATTGTACCCTATTTACCAATCAGTCAAACGACACTACTCTTTCTGTACCTGATTGTCCACGTGTTGAAACGCTTTTTGAAACTAACACTAGGCATGAATCATTAGATGAAAATGATGGTGGTTTAATTGGAGATATATTGAAGTCTATACACATGATAAACGATCTACTAGAGGTCCTTGTTAAGATGGTTATTATGGCTGAAACTGAAGTTTCCATTGAGAAGGAAAAAGTGACTTTAGGCCAAGAGGAAATTAAGAGGAAAGTTCTCCAAATCGAGAGCATGTCTGCAAAGGTAGAAGAGATGGAAAGGTTTGCACTCAGTACAAATTCTCTTTTGAATGAGATGCAGCAGAAGGTTGAAGATATGGTATTAGAAACATCAAGACAAAGGCAGCGTGCAGCAGAAAATGAACAGGAGCTTTATCGTGTGAAGCAGGATTTTGAGTCACTAAGATCATACGTTAGTAGCCTCATCAGTGTAAGAGAAATGCTTCTTTCATCAGAGAAGCATCAAACAAATGAGATGCAGTTTGAAAGGTGTGTGAAATTCATTCTGCATATATTACCTTTATGTTATGGAAAAGATCTACATGTTCAAGTTCATTCAGTTACATGGCTACTCTAATTGTTTCGGAATTGTATGTCCTGTACTTACTCTCCTTCTGATCTACATTGTTCATTCTTGTGCATGTCACGTCCTTGCTTTAATTTACTCATGACTCAACCTTGAGATAAGTTCTCAGTAGTGATGTGCCTTTTGCATGTGCTGGCATGCCTAAATGATAGTTTATGATGAAACGAAACTTAACTGCTTAAAATTTGTGGCGATGACTCATGACCTGCTCACTCTGGGTACAAATTCTCCAAAAATGCCAGTTTATTCAGGCTTTTTAAGTATATAAAGTTTTATGTGCTAGAAATCAATCATGTACATGCAGAATCTTGATTATCCTGATTGTGTCCTGGCTTATTCTGTGCTATTTGCCTCATTTTTTGATTCTGTACTTGATTATCTTACAAATTGATCTATCTTTTATATATGCCTCAACAAGGTTATAGTGTGTGTCTTCTATATAACAGAGTATTTTTATGATGAAATATCATTTGCAGATTGAAAGTTCTATATATTTCCGTACAAACAAAAATCTCAATTCACTTGACTCCATTTGGTGACAGGAATTCTTTATAAATGAAAACCGAATTTGGGAAACACGAGTCCCTCCCCAAAAATAAAAAAAGAAGTAAAAGAAAAAGAAAAGAAAGCCTCCGCCTAAAGACAACTTTCAATTAGTTAAAGCTACTACATTTCATAGTATGAAAACAAAGGACAGGACCATGTCCAAGGCCAATAGTCCATCTCTGTATTCTAAATTGGACTGGATATTATTTACTGTAGGGGGACAGGCTGTCAGTAGGCGTATTAGGAGACAAACATCCTAGATATAATGGGGAGCAACTCTTTGGGGTGATTATGTCTCTGTACCTTGATATAATTGCACTTATCTTATATATGGTAGTGTGAGTGAAGCTCTAAGCACTGTTCTATTCTATATATAGAGTATGTTTTACCGATCAATAGTAGAAATATTTATAAGAAGATAAGTGGATTAGATCATGGCATCTGGAGAGAAGAAGAGCAAAAAAACAAGGTGAGACTGCGTTAATGTATTGATTACGATGTCCATATTGATGATTTAAGTGTCAGGTCAAATTCGAGAGATTTATAAAAAGATAAGTTGACTAAAGGATTAAAGCGATGACTTGGGCTTGGCTGAACATGTCTCAGAATTACATGGATTTGCGGAAGAAGATCAAATTCACCGACCTGTTGTTTGGATGGAGGTATGTAATGACTGAACAATGGTAAATTTCAGGGTTTTAAAGGCTGCTGAAGTGCTGCAGACTGGGATATGGTTTCATGAGATTAGTGTCTGTCTGTCTTAGTCAGGCTAATATGTTTGTTCTGGTCAGTCTACTCCAAGTTATATGAGGGTCTGTCCTCTGTGGGAGAGTGTATCTTAACAACTGACGGTGCAAGTAACTTGTATGCTGATCAGTGGATGTAACAACTTTAAATTGGTCTTAATATACTTTTAACTTCTTATTAAAAAAAAAAACCCTAAAGGATCGCATGGTGAGGAGAGAAAAAAAAAGGTGGACTCAGTTAGTGTAGGAATAAGATGTGTGGGTCCATGAGATCAGTTTCAATTTATTTTCTTAGTTATATCTATCCAACGATAAGGTGTGTAAGAAGCTTGCCGGGTAGAAATCTAAGTCACTCTCAAAAGCGGGTAGACTCACTCTTAAAAAGTCTACCCTTTATACCATTCCGATTATTTTCTCTCTCTTTTCCCTATGCCCAAAGGGATGGACCTTCAAATTGAGGTGGTTCTCGGTAGATTCCTTTGGGGAGGATGTGAGGAAGCCAAGAAGATTCATTGGGTCAAGTGGGATAGAGTTTGTCTTCCAAGAGAGTTGGGCGGTCTTGGGTGTAAGCAATTGCTTTTAGTTAACAAGGCGCTTTTAGCCAAGTGGATGTGGAGATATGGTGAAGAAAGGGAGGCACTTTGGCGTAATGTTGTTGTAGAAAAATATGGCGAAGGTGGTGGATATTGGGGCATAAAGGTTCCAACAAAACCATTTGGGACTATACATTGGAGAGGCAATACTAGTGAATGGAGAGAGATTTCCAAGCACACATTTTTCGGTCGGGTAATGGGGTTACAATCCATTTTTGGGAGGATGTTTGTATTGGAAGGAGTTCCTCGAGGAGTCAATTTGGGCATTATATGTTTTGGCTTTGTACAAGAATGCAACCATTGCGGATCACTTGCATGTTAGTGAGAACAATGGGGGTGGTGTGGGAGGTTGCCCTTAGCAGACATCTCAATGATTGGGCGATGGAAGATTATGCCTCGTTGTTGGCGGTTTTGTACAATGCTAGCTCGAGTTTTGGGGAGGAATACAAGAATTAAGATTCTTCAGAAAAGTTACAAGTTCACGGCAAAGTCCTACTATGAAGCGCTCTTGGGTGTATACAATTAAAGGAAGTTTGAGGGGCATGATATTAACCTCAATTCCCTTTGGAAGAGAATTTGGCCTCTTCCGAGTTGCTTTCTTCTCTTGGGCGGCCTATCGAGGGAGGATTCCTACAAAGGACTATTTGATCCGGAGAGGTGTGTATGTACCAAACGAGTGCCCAATATGCAATATGGTTGAAGAGAGTATTAATTACTTATTTATTAATTGTGCTTTGGCTAGGAGACTTTGACAGCCTTTTTTTGACCTTTAATGTACCTTGGGTGATTCCGGTGGATATTTGCATGGTGTTGGGGAGGAGATTGATTGGAGCTCCCTCACTATCTAAGGCTTCATGGTTGGTTGATAACCTACCAAAGGCTTTGTATGGACCTTATGGAATGAACAAAATAGGAGGATATTCGAGAACGAGTCCAAAGAAGATCACAAGCTCTTCATGGAAGTCAAGGATCTACTTTACGATCAAGGGCAAGTGCAACTTTTAACTGAGTCCAGGTATCAAGATTTTATTTGTAGATGGGATGATATTGTCAAGGAATAGGGTCTAGAGTGTGTAAGGGGATTTCTTTTGTAATGGTCTCTTTTCTTTTAGCTCTCTTTTGTGTCCATGTTGTGGTTAGTATCTTGCTAAGTCCACATCACATGAGGGGAGGGCTTGTATTTCATAATGAAAATACCTTTTATTGATTTTTTTTTTTCAAAAAAAAAAATTATTCAATGAAGTAAAGTCTTGAACATTTTCTTAAGGGTAAGGGTTTTTCAAACTCTTGAGCATTAGTACACCAGAACAGCGAATGCAACTTCTCACAACTGCTTGTGTGAACAGCTACTACGTTTGAAGGCAGCTGTTGCCTTGATTAGAAAATCTTGACATTCAAATACCTAAGATGGTGTTGATGCGCAGCATGAACTTATAAATTCTTGTTTATGAATAGTGTAAAAAGAAGAAGATACTGATTGTCGGCACAATAAGACGGGGTGAACCGTGGTGGAAATTGGGGAAAACACATTGCCAAAATAAACCACTCTGATACAAATTGATGTGCATGAAAAACATTGTCATGAATTCGAACAGTGGAAGAGGGAGGACTCTATAGGAGAGAGAATATTAGTGAAGGTGATGGATGTTGGCCTGTTGGGTGTGGCGCAGGCTGGTCCACGTATTATTCTTATCTCATCCTTATCTTTATATATTAATTTTTTTTCTAGAGGTGGAATGGTGCAGTTGGAAACCTGGATTGGTGTGGTGAATAGGCAATTGCTGCTAGTGGTGGAATGTGAGGCAGTCGATTAAGCAAATATTGAGGATATTGTGCATGATTGGATCAGCAGCTCAGAGGAGCATGGTGGGCCAAAAAAAAATATATTAGATAAAGCGTTACATACCTATAATATATGGAACCACAACTGCTAAAATTCTGCGAAATCTCTTCCCTACAAAATACTTCATCATCTAACTCTGACTTGGCGATGTTCCTACAACCCTTCAAATACGAAAACCAAACTTGGGATAGCTTAGGATGCTAGACCCGGACTCCTAATTTACAAACTTCCAATATTTTCAGAATTATAAACCAACACTGCACTGATAAGTGATAACCATAGGCTTAAACAATCCTTCTAGTATGTTAATTAATTGGGATGAAACTTCCGGTTGCATGCATCTTTTATCTTTGAGTTGAAATTACCTTCCTCTCTGATAACAATATCCCTTATTATTATGGGTTAAAAGCTTCATATTTTGTCTGTTCCTTTATTTGGGAATGCTTTACTAGTTATTTTGCTTATTTGCAAGCAGGTTAGTTGCATTGGCTGCCCAGTTGGAGGGTGAGAAGGTGAAAAAAGAGGCTGAAGTACAGAAACTCATGTATGAGAATGTCAAGCTTGCTTCTCTGCTGGACAAGAAAGAGGCCCAACTACTGGCCATGAATGAGCAGTGTAAAGTAATGGCACTTAACAGTTATGGCACCTAGGTCATGCTATCATGTCCATTATAGGGCAGTTGTTGAGCAGCTCTGGATTCAAATGAGTTTACAAATATGCTTCGTACAGATTAAAGTAACTTCACAGAAGTATTTCTTTACCAATAGTACCAGAGACTTGCTCTTTACTAAATTTAATGTCTGTATAATATGGAAGCTCTTACCATTGTTTTGAATGCCATTATTTACTGTTCTGGATTTCAAAAAATGACCCATTATGATTGTGCATGATTGTTGGATGTTTTGGCGTGGGGATTGGGTTGTAAAAGCACTATAGACCAAGGACTTTCAGGCAATCTATTTCTCTGCCCATCAGTTATCTTTATCTATTTCGTTTAGGTCTTGTTTTTACGTGTGAAAACTATCTGAGATTTTTCAGCACACTATTATTTGAATGTTCAGCTTAGATATCAGTGTTGTGTGATCTTTTCATTGTAAGAAACCGTAGCTAGTATTTTGTGATATTGTTTACAATATCAGTTGGTCTGCGATCAGATGATTTATTTGTGGCAGCACGACGCATTAATGTTTGATTGAGATCTTTGAGGTTGAGCTAGATATTGATGTAATGTTTACTGCACACTCTACCTAATGTTTACTGCACACTTTACAGGTAGTGTCCCTCTGTGTTCCGCATATGACAGTCATCTCGTCCGACTTATAGGGAGTTAAAGTTTGGTGACAATTAGTTGAGAAGCAGTGTTTTCGTCCTCAAATTTTTGCTTGTTGAACAGATATCTTGAATGTGAGAAGCAGGAATATCAATTACAGGTTTGTTGGCTAGAATTATTGAATGCACAAGATTGATGTTAAAATCCTTCTGTCTTCTATGGTGCTGTGCTTACATACATCACTCACAAACAAATCTTTCATTACAATCAATAGAAATATATTGGTACACACATCAATGACAAAGAGATGTTGCAAGAAGAATATGATAATGGTCAGATCTCCAGTGCTAAAAAGTTTATAAAATCATTTAATAACCGGAAAACGAAAAAAAAAAAAAAACCACAGCTGCCGCCGCCATGTGGTCACCTCCTCCGTGACCAGCCGTCGCCACCAGCAACCTTCTTCCCCTTTCCCTTCCCCTACCACCATCAGCAACCTCCTACTTCACATCACAACCACCATCTCTTCTTTCCCCTTTCCGTTCCCCTACCACCACCAGCAACCTCCTTGTCTATCACCACCACCAGCAACCTTCTTTCCCTCTTCCCTACCACCACCATCTACCTTCTCTTCCCCCTCCCCCACCAGCAATCTTCTCTGCTCCTCCCTCCAATCCCCTCCCAATTTTTAAAAAAAAAAACAAAAAAAAAAACACTGGCCTCCTCTCTCGTAAATTTGGCTGCTCAGATCTGAACCGAGCCGATCTAAGCCATCTAAGCCGAGTCGGTAGCCAGCCGAAGCAACGGCTCAAGCCAGTCAGCCAAGCCCCCAAAAAAACGAGCAGCCAGACCAGCCGAACAGGTAGCCAGACCAGCAGTTCAAGCCAGCCAGACCAACTGGAACAACCATCTCGACAGTCCCAAAGCAAGAATGTACGACGGTGTTTGCAAAAGGTTGCAGACGGGCACTTTGCAGTAGCCGTGAAGGTGTTGGCATCATCAGGGTTGCTCCGAACACTC
Source organism: Aquilegia eximia (assembly GCA_023053565.1). NCBI lineage: Eukaryota > Viridiplantae > Streptophyta > Magnoliopsida > Ranunculales > Ranunculaceae > Aquilegia > Aquilegia eximia. Next base: position 9,810,515 of record JALIGU010000010.1, read on the forward strand.
CAGAGACGCAACGGGCTTTACAGGATAAACACCCAAAGCATCCACCACCATCTGTCCCCGACATTCCTTTACTTGAGTCACCTCTGTCAGTTGAGAGGGATGGGATATTATTATGCATCAGGTCCTTCCCCAAAGGGACGTCTTGTGGGCGAGATGGTCTCTGGGCCCAACACCTATTGGATGCTATGAGTGGGGCTGCATCCGCTCTAGCCACAAATCTTATGGAGGCCTTGACACCGGTCGTGAACTTATGGCTACAAGGTCGATGCCCACGGGTCTTGGCAGAATTCATAGCTAGTGCGCCTCTCACCCCACTTCTTAAGCAATGTAACGACATTCGCCCAATAGCTGTGAGTATGGTTTGGCGTCGCCTGGTGTTTAAGATTGCCATGAGAGGAGTTTCTAAGGATATTGTCCCATACCTAGAGGATTTTCAGTTTGGGGTTGGTGTGCCTGGTGCAATAGAGGCAATTTTGCATGCTGTTAATCGGTTGGTTTATGCCAACAAGGATGACACATCGCTTTCTATGCTTCTTGTGGAATTTCAGAATGCCTTCAACCTTGTTGATCGGTCTGCTATGCTACGGGAGGTACGCAGTCATTGTCCATCTATTGCTCTATGGGTCGAATACCTCTATTGCCAACCCGCTCGATTGTATCTAGGGTCTACTCATATTTGGTCAGCAGCTGAGATACAACAGGGGGACCTTTTGGGGCCTCTTCTCTTTGCGTTGGTCTTGCATCCATTGATACACCGCATTCAGTCAGAACCACTTGGAGTTGCAGGCATGGTACTTAGATGATGGTACTCTGATTGGTAGTACATAACATGTGGCTAGAGCTATTCGTATCACTCAGGAAAGAGGACCATCTCTTGGGCTTGTGCTTAATGTGTCTAAGACAGAGTTGTTCTGGCCTTCTGTTGATCCTGACTGCTCCTATCCAGATATCTTTCCGGCTGGTATATCATGTCCTCAACGAGGGGTTAAGTTGCTTGGAGGGGCTGTAAGTATTGATGCATCCTTTATTGTAGGTAATGTTCGTCAACGAGTGGATAAGACACTTCAGCTTATGGATTTATTACCACAGCTAAAGGATCCGCAATGTGAGTTGGCACTTTTACGTTCTTGTATGGGATTATCTAAACTCACATTTGCTCTCCGTACTTGCCCCCCTAATTATGTTCAGGAAACAGCCGAATGGTTTATGAAGTTTGCTTTTGTAGCTTCACGTGTGCAAACAATGAATCTCCAAGACCACATTCTTCGAGGTGGTGATACTGCACCTATGGGTAATGTTTTCGATACTGCCATTGCTAGTTTACATCTTTCTATACCTGATTTTGATCTCAGTAATCTTGCTCCAACTGCTACCGTCCCCTTCAGACTGCAACATGTCTTGGCGGAAGTATACTACAACAAGATTAGTTCTGGTCTTGAGAGGGAATTTGAGTTGTCACCTAGACAAAAAGTCGTGATTGGATGTCTGCAGTCAGAACATGCCAAAGATTTTCTACTTGCTATCCTGATGGAAGGGCTTGGACAACGCATGACGCCTGTAGAATATCGTGTCATTCTTCGTTATCGATTGATGATCCCTCTATATTCAAATGGTGAGCTTTGTCCAGTGTTCAAGAAGAGCAGACTTGATGGTTTCGGGGACCATGCGACCCATTGTAAGCATTACCCCGGCCTCAAGTACAGACATGACCACGTTAGAGATATCTTGTGTGATGTGTTCTGGCGGGCTGGAGTACAGGTTAAGGAGGCTCCTGTTAACTTTTTTACTAATCCTACGGAAGGAAGATCGACATTACGTCCTGCTGATATTCTGGTCTACAACTGGTCTGAAGGTAAACATGCGTGTGTTGATGTTACAGGGGCGTCTCCGATGGTTGGGCTGGGTGCTGGGATTTTTGAGGTGGGGCTAGTAGCTAGCAATGCAGCAGCAGCAAAAGTGGAGAAACATGACGGAGCTTGTAGGGCTAACCAACATAGTTTCATCCCCTTTACATTTGACACATTTGGATTGCTAGGCTCAGAAGCAGTTGAGCTCCTCAGGAGAGTGCAGAAGATAATGGATAACAACGTGATGACTGCGGGTTCGAACGAATATGTATTTCGGAGAGTCGGGTTTGCTATCCAGAAAGGACTTGCCGCGCAGTTTGTAGCGCGTTTGTCCTCTACTTTTGTGTAATTCGTTGAGCTTATCAATATAATTTGTTTTTTGAAAAAAATAAAAAATAAAAAAATAGTATAAGGTTGATGGTTAAGCATGAAAGGTATGTTGTTCTGTATACACTGTCTGATTGTATTGTCAACGAGCTCCCATCTTAACTTAGATGCAACTTGGGAATGCTTAGGCACATGTTCCATTAAAAAGAAGTTTTAAAAATAAGAGATAACAGCTATTCGGGCCGAAGGACCAAATATAATGTTTTATATAGCCCAAAAACAATACAAACGTTTTCTTCAATTCTAGAACAAATAAATAGAATGACGAAGATATCCCTAAGTATAATCAAACTAAAAACTATATCTACGGTCTCTTTTTAGTTTCTCTCTCTGCGATCTCTCTCTACGATCCCCCTCTTTGTGATCACTGTCTTTCTTTGTAATCTCTCTCCAATTTCTCTCTCTCCCTCTACGATCCCCCTCTTGGTGATTTCTGTCCTTCTCTGTAATCTCTCTCCAATTTTTCTCTCTCTCTTTCTCTCAATTAGGCAACAAATTCTTCTTCTACGAACAATCAATTAATTTTTTCTCTTTTTCATATACATTTTATATGAGATTCTAGACTAAATGGTTCAAATAAATGGTTCAAACTCTCTTACATATGACTTCTGGTTGTTTAAAGAAGAAAATTAGGTTTTACATTTGATGGTACCATTAAATATAAATGTGCAAAAAGGAAAATTGGGGTTTCTCTTTTAGTTGAATGTCTGTAATTTTGCTTTTCATTATAAAGAGATAAACTGTTGAAAAATAAAAAATTTATTTTTGTTTAAAATAAAAAATAATTTGGTAGTCATTTTAACTTGTAAGACGATTAAATTGGTTAAATGAAATAATCAATTAAGCTGATTAACACATTAATCAGTCAATAACAATCTAAATAATATATTAATTAATAATAATCTGATTAATATAATAATTTAATTATCACATTAATCAGTCAATAACAATCACATTATTAAATTAATAAACTCAAACTGAAGTTGATTAATATACTAATCAAATTCAAACAAAGTTGATTATCATATTAATCAACTAAGAAGTTAATATATAAACCAACTAAAACACTAGATGATTAGTACATTATTTTTTTAGTTTAGTTGCTTAGTATATTAATCAACTAAAACAATAGTTAATTAGTACATTAATCAACTAAGAAATTCGTAATTTCTTTTCTGTTTAGTTCATTACTATATTAATTAGTTGATTAGTATATTAATCAACTAGAATTATAGTTGATTAATACATTAATCAACTAAAAAAATCATACGTTCTTTTATGTTTAGTTGATTAGTATATTAATCAACTCAATATTAATTGATTAATAAACTAATCAACCCAATAATAATTGATTATCATATTAAAATTTATCTCTTTATCTAGTACACGCTCGTATCAACAGCTATGAGGCATTCATCGACTTTATGAACAATAAAATACATAACATGATCAGCATGTAGTTAAAAACTACATTGTCATGTAAACCCAAGAGGACAATCCCTCTTAAATACATAGTTCAACACAAATGCCCCTGCCCCTAGTGACAGAAACAAAACCATACATAATACACAATTGTTAAATTACTAGACATAGTTTCAGCAACTCTCAGCAATATTTCATCAAAACATCTCAGTCAGCGTCTTCAACAACAACATTGCAGTACATTTTCTTGGATTCTATAGCGACATCAGCATCATCCAATAACCTATCTACACCTGCAGCAGCAATGAGATGTTGGTCCAAAATGCTAGGACCATTGATTGAATACAAAACCAGTTTTATCACCCCAAAAGCTAGGACCATAGATTCAAGGTGATAAGGTATATTTTTTCCAATACTTTTTAACAAACCATTGATAAAAGCTACTATATATCACCAGAACTAAAGAAACTTGGACTACGGTGTAAAAACATTTGTTTTTATGTGGCACCCAATTTGTATGAAGATCTTGGTAGTGCCAGTTTTTATTAGGACTACTGCCGCCAATCCAATTCCATAGAATAGTCCTTAACCATTAAAATGCACTTGTCTTCATCATAGATAATGTTCCCGAACACTCGATCATTTTGTTGTTTCCACAATGCCCACAGTATAGCAAAGTGCATCACATTCCACAATTTGTCACCAAGAGAAACTCCACTACGAACATACCACTTTGTGAATAGGTCTTTGGTGTTCCGAACTCTGTCCAACAAGTCTACAAGGTTGTACTTAACTTAAAGGTAATCTCCTCTAAATTCGCCGAGCATAAACACAGTTTAAAAGCAAGTGTAAGGACGTCTTTTGGGCTGAGTTAGACATGCTACATACAGGATTAAGATGGATACCTTTCGCGAGCAACTTATCCGCAGTTTGGAGTCTGTCATGCACCAAAGTCCATAAGAAGAACCTGACTTAGTATGGAACTGCAGTGTTCCAAACTGAACATTTGCAATGATCAGTGAATGCAACATAAGGAGTAATTCCGTTTCCTTGATCATTTGCAATGATCTCAACATGATCGTGTTGCGAAACTCCAACTCCAACACATGAGTATGTTGTTCCAAAATCAATTCCAATTGCTAGACCTTCACCTTTACCAACAGATTCATATAGAACAAAAATTTCAACATACCTTATTACCATCAAAACCCATAAATTTTAATTTATTGAACCAAACTAATTGTTAATAAACCACAGATTACTAAAACCAGAGATTATAAACTAGACAAGTTGATCTATTGAGCAGCAGTTTTTTTGAAAAATCCAATTAAGAATAAAAGTTGAATCCACAACAAAAATTTGAATACACTCACTTGGATTTTGAATTCCCAATTTCCTTGCAAGTTGCCATGATTAAAAAAGAAGATTAAGAGAGAGAGAGAGCCGAGAGACGATAGTTTATTTGATTTGATTGAGTGTTTGTTTCCATCAAAACTTTCTTCCTCTTTAAAGAAGTTTTCATGTCAAAAGAGAAGAGGAGAATAGTTTTGGCATTAGCTAAATTTCATACATCTAAGAATACGTGATTTTGTCCCGTAAACAATCACTTAAACGTATAATTGGCTTTATCTACTACCAAACTACAAACCCGTGTCCTTGGGCCAAGAAAACATAAGACTAAGACTAAATCCCAAAAAACATTTGTTACTGGACTTGAGACGAGTTTTTAGATAAGAAAATAAATTAAGACTAATAATATAATATTTAGTAGGGGTTACAAAATGAATATAGACTTTATTACAAATCACATAAGTTTCAATATTTATGCATACATTTATTGCGATTTAAGGAACTTTTGTGATTCAATGAGTATAATTTTTTTTGGGATTGAATGTTATTTTCTTACTGAGGGATACATATAGGCCTGTCAATGGATCGGTTCGGTTTGGATATCTCGCTGATCCGAACCGATCCGTATGTATTGTGATCCGAACCGATCCGATCCAATTCAGAATGGATAATTGGTACAGCCGATCCGAACCGATCCACTATAAATTAACGGATATCCGATCTGATCCGATCCGGTTTTTTTTTTTTTTAAATACAATTTTGCAACATGTTTACTTCCTTGGTGCAAAGTTGCGAACATCCTATCCTACTCAGTAGTAAGTAATGCCCAATGCCTCTTACTTCCTTGCATATATGTATACAGTTCACAATTGTTATACATGCATATATATATATATATATATATATATATATGTATGTATATATATATATATATATGTATGTATATATATATATATATGTATGTATATATATATATATATGTATGTATATATATATATATATGTATGTATATATATATATATATGTATATGTATGTATGTATATATATATATATATGTATATGTATGTATATATATATATATATATATATATATATATATGTATGTATGTATACAGTTCACAATTGTTATACATGCCATGCAACATTTCATTATCTTATAAAGAAGCTTCACCAACTTTCAACATATATTGATGCTAAAAATGCGTGGACACAAACTCGGTTTGCTATCAAACAACCAGAGTTTTGCTAACATTGTTCATACATCTCAGATTGAACAGAGTACAGAAAACCCTAACAAATCACTCTACAAATACAACATGTTTCGCAAAACAAATTTGCGTGTTGTCTTCACTGTATCACTCTGTCTTCCCTCCATGCTCCAATTGATAAGTGCTCAGAAACAGTCTGTGAAGCAAAGAAAAACATAATGTAATGTAAGACTGCATTATACATTCAAACAACATATACAAACAACAAATTAACCATCATCTATAGAACATGGAGGATCAGAATAGAGACTACTAAAAATATACTGTCAGGGTCATAGTTATGGTAAACTGAGCAGCGCTTTGTAAATAAAATGGTCCGACATAAACAAACAACTTCAACTGTGTGTTGCTTTGTAAATAAATGTCTTCCAATGTGTAAACTAGATATGTACCTGTTCATTATCCAATCAAGTAGAGAATGCTACTGTTGAACACAAATCATCATCAACATCATCGAGCTCATCATTTGCCATTGAGTCAATATTATCTTGAATTGAGCATGCAGATGCACCTACAACAATACCAATAAAATTACCTATTAAACAAATCATAACTAGCCCTTAATAATAAGACATTACTAGTGATTTCTTATCTCCAGACAAAGATGGCAACCAATTCTGAGTACATACAAGCACTTCCACCATTTTAGGATCTAACGAAGCACGGTAGTCACTTAGTACTCTACCTCCAATGCTAAATGCCGATTCTGAAAGTACTGAAGTAACAGGAATACACAAAATATCCCAAGCCATCCTCGAAAGTGTTGGATATTTTGGTGTATTTACTTTCCACCAATCCAATAAAGATAAACCTTTGAGCGGATAAATGGGCTCATCCAAATAACTATCCAACTCAGATTTGCATTGTGTTGTACCGATTCCTTCAATCTGGTACCAACTTTCGAATCACATAGATTTGTTCGAATTGAGAGAATTTTCATCAAAAATTGTTGACTAAAACTTGATGATGAAGGTTGAGATGAAAAGAGGATTTGTTGTAGGTGGGGAATTCTCACCATATATGATAGAGTAGTAATTCTCAACAAACTTCAACTTAAAACCAGGGTTAAGAACAAAGGCCACCGCTAGAATCAAACAACTACTACTCCAATACTTTTTGAACTTCTCATACATGGAATCTGCCATTTTTTCACAACTTCAATAGCACTTTTTTTCCACTCCAACAATGCTATATGAATTTCACATACATTCGAGAAGTATAAGTCTGTAGTTGGATAATCCATACCTATAACAAAGTTAAGAATAAAGTTTCTAAGAGATGATAAAATCCAGACTAAACCAAAGGCAACATTAGAAATGAGTGTATTACCAGACTAAACCAAAGGCAACATTAGAAAGAAAAAAATAAATGAATTCAATCATTTACACCATGGGAATATAAAAATGAAGTTGAACTAACACAGTAACAACGGCCATTTGCGTGCGCATTATCATTTTCTTCAAACTAAAAATAACATTGACGTCGACCATCACTTGGCCGAATCAATAAAAATAGATCAAGACCCTTATTTAAACTTCAGGTTCAGGTTGATAGCATGTTTCAACAATAAATCCATGAATAAATATCAAAGATATTTAACCAGATTGAACAATACTAATTTTATTTAAGAAACAGATCCATAGAACATGTTCACAGTTCACTGACCAAATGACCAGTAGACATGATTATCCAAATCAATTCGGACGTGGACCTTAGACAATTGACATGTGAACCTAATAGCTAGATACGACAATCAACAATTGTGTCTGACATTTACATGGATAATCCATACCTATAACAAAGTTAAGAATAAAGTTTCAATCATTTACACCATGGGTATATAAATTGCATACCCGAAAGGCTCATTGTCGAGGCATAAAACTTTTCCAAACATGTGCAAATCTCTCGAGCAAGGACCCATTCCTCTGTAGAGGGGTTTGTTTTGAAATCCTCATCTTTCAAATGTAAACGCTTGTAAGCATTTTCATAACTCAATGCAGTTGCAATCATTTGATAAGTCGAGTTCCATCTTGTTGGGCAATCAAAACAAATCTCTTTTAGTGTGAAGACACCCACTTGTTGAACAACTTCTTCCCACTTCATTTTCCTTTGAGGTGTCAACCTTACATACTTACAACTCTCCCGAATACGATTCAACGTATTCCCCATGGCTGACAATCCATCTTTGACAATGAGGTTTAGAATATGTGTTGTACAACGAATGTGAAAAAACTTTCCATTAAAAACTAACAACTTGTCTTGATTGAGATTGGCCTTTAACAAACTAACCATCACATCATTCGATGAAACATTATCAACAGTAATAGTAGATACCTTTTTATCAACATTCCAATGAAGCAAACATTTCATTAGAATTGAAGTTAGGATTGAAGTTGAACCCTTACTTCAAGATGCCGAATCCGGGCGAAATTTTGAGGTTTAGAAAATCGGCATATGCCTCGAAATCGATGGTCTGTGTCTGAATGGTGAAGTTTTAAAATTTGACATTTCGTGGTATTTGTCGGAATTTCGAGAATATCCGTGAATATCCGAAAATATCTAATTAACTTAAAAACCAACATAATTAATATAAATAAAGTGTTTAACTTACATAAAACATACATAATTAACTTAAATCCTTATTAATATTTATAAAATGTACAATCCTACTAAGATAAAACAAACAAACTAAAACCCAGATCACTATTATAATCAGTGAAGTCTCGCTGCGCTCGACTAGATGATGCTCCGTTGGTAGATGAAGAAAGATGCCTCTACGTGATGCTTCAATAGCCATCTCCAAGTCTCGTTGCTCTAAGTAATCAAAGTTCGGTGTCGAATGCCTCAATGCTTCCTCCAAGTCTCGCTGCGCTCTAGTCTCGTCGTCCTCGTCCTAAATCTTGGTCTGGTGTGAAAAAACACCACTAGTCACGGGCTCTCGTCGTCCCACCTCCTCAACTCGTCGTCGTGGTCCTCGTCCTGTGTGCCCAGAAACAACTCGTCGTGCAGCAAGTTCATGTAAATTAGCTTCAATACATAATCTGACATCAGGAAGTACATTTGTGCAACTTGTAACATCATTCTCAACTCTATCTAGGTGTTCCTTGAACCGTGTCACCCCTACACCTCGCATTTTATTCTCACAAAAACTACAAACTATTCCAGTCTCATCACCTAGCTTAACAAACCCATACTCTCACCCAATGTCCCTCTTAGCCATTATCCTAGGCTTCTACCAATATAAAAATTTATACAAGTATAAATGTAAGACAACATTAAACTTAAGAAAATAAATTTTATCTTAATAAATCTTTGAAAATATTATTAAAATTTGTTGTACTAAGATTATTTTTGACTAATCATATTATTAATTTGTTACGAATTAATAAAATCTGTTATTAATTTCTAAAATTTTCATATTTTAAATATTCTTATTAATTTTTAATCTTAGTTTTTACTAAGAAACAATTCCCGCAACAACAATTTAATATATTTGTCTTTTTCTCAAAATTTTACTAACAAACATTTTCGGTAGTAACAATTCTGACAGTATAGATTAATTGCGGCAGTATAACAATTTAAAATTTAAATCATCAACAGTTCAACACTATATAAGTTATATGATATAAAAAAAAAAATTTAACAATTCTGGCAGCATAGATTCTGACAGTATAGATTCTGACTATAGATTCCGGCAGTATAGATTCCGACAGTATAACAATTTCAAATTTTAAATTATCAACAATTCAACAAACTAAATCATCATAGTATGATAGAACAAAATTTGTAAATAATTCCAACAGCAACAATTTCGGCCGACAGCAACAATGAATTTTAAAATTGAAAATTGAAATTGAATTTTCACTTCGAAATCATCATAGATCATTGAATGATCATCGTTCATCGAAAATTAAAAACTTACAGCGAAATTCCGACGAATTTGTATTTAAAAATTGGTCGGAATCTTTACAGCAAAGGGGATATCCGTGTTTTTGATGTTGTTGTTGGATATCCGTGAATATCCGATATTTCGGGTCGGCATGGGTAGGTATCTGGACCGAATCAGATTCGACCTGCCGATCCGATCCGAATGCCAGAAAACCGGCATATTCCGTCGAAATTTCGCGGATCTTCTTGGCATTTTGAACCATGGTTGAACCCACTTTAGGAAAACACTTCCTTGGCTAGCGTGTATTAGGCTTTAAGTGTTTTCATCCGACCTCGCACATTCCCAACCTTCACGCATGCTCTTTCCATTCTTGTTCACCTCAAACACATCATGTTTCAACACTTTGGGTTTCTATGCATTGTCAACAATCTTCCAAAAGGATAATATTGAGGATTCCATCCATGGTCTCAGTCCACTTAATATGGGCCTTCCTGGCAGTCTGTGTGGGTGTCGGTGATGCATCTCCACTTACAGGTACGGAATCCCTACTTGTAAGGTTTGTGGTGGCAGATGAGCTTTTCGAAGTGTTTTTTCAAGGCATACCTTCAAGGCATTCATTCAAATAATTCAAACATGGAAGCATGGTGTACGTACAATCGATGGTATTCTATCGACACTACCTCCTTAAGTGGTGTCAATAGAATATTGCCGCTTCAACAAAACAACATACGTACTACGACATGTTTTGTTTAAAAACCATTGCAATCCCTAACTTGACTACAACAAACCCATACAAAACAAATATTTCAAAAAATACCTCGCACATTTATAAGTCCAAAACCCCCTGTTTGGCTGTAAACATATTTCGTATATATTCAAAAAACCAGAACACATATTTTTGAACATGTCAAGATATAAAAATGCCCAACAGTTCATTAGCTCAACCTAATTAAATACAATATATTGTACATTTTGTAATTAACACAACATGTACAAACTATTATTATCAAGCATGCATTTTTTTATTTTTTTTATAAGCTACTCGTACGGAGAAATTGAAAAACCACTTACCTTCAACAAATCAAAATATAGAAATGAGCTCGATAAGTTACGAAAGAAAACTTCATAACATCAGTGGCACAATAGATACCAAGTCCATCCAGACGTAAGGAATGGTTGCTATAAGCCATTGTAGATCACCAAAACCAAACCCATCAAAAACCACAATATTCTGAAGGAATGCACGAAGCTTGCGATCAAACCATTCGATTGTTTCCCGAACATAATCTAGGGGCAAGTACGAAGTGCAAAAGTGAGTTTAGATAATCCCATACAAGAATGTAAAAGTGGCAACCCACATTGCAGATCCTTTAGCTTACCATAGATTAATAAGATGAAATATTTTGTTCACTTGTTGGCGAACATTACCCACAATAAAAGATGTATCAATACTTACGGCCACTCTAAGCAACTTAACCCCTTGCTGAAGACACGATATACCATCCAGAAAGATATATGGGTAAGAACAACAAAGATCAACAGAAGGCCAAAACAACTATGCCGTAGACACATTAATAACGAGCCTAAGAGATGGTTCTTTTTCCTAAATGATATGAATAATTGTAGCCACTTGTTCTGTACTGCCAATCAGAGTGCCATCATCTACGTACCATGCCTGCAACTTCAAGTGGCTTTCTGATTGGATACGGTGTATCAATGGATGTAAGGCCAAAGCAAAACGAAGAGGCCCCAAAAGGTCCCCATGTTGGATCCTAACTGTTGACCAAATATGAGTTGACCCTAAATACAATCAAGCATGTGTGCAATAGAGATATTCGACCCATAGAGCAATAGATAGACAATGACCGCGTACCACATGTAGCATAGCAGAACGATCAATAAGGTTGAAGGCATTCTAAAAGTCCACAAGAAGCCTAACGAGGGGTGTGTCATCCTTGTTGGCATGGTCTAGGTATGGGATAATATCTTTAGAAACCCCTCTCATTGCAAACTTAGACACCAGACGATGCCAAACGATACCCACACTATTGGGCGGATGTCGTTACCTGGCTTAAGGAAGGGGGTAAAGGTGTACTAGTTATAGATTCTGTCAAGATTCGTAGGCATCGACCTCGTAGCCATAAGTTCACAACTGATGTCAGAGCCTCCATAAAATATGTGGCTACAACGTATGCAACCCCACTCATAGCATCCAATAGGTGTTGAACATGTAGACCATCCTGCCCACCAGACGTCCCTTTGGGGAAGGACCTGATACATGCTACAATCTCATCCCTATCAACTTCCAGAGGTGGCTCAACTAAAGGAATTCCTGGGATAGATGGTGGTGGACGTTTCGGGTGTTTATCCTCTAAAGCTTGTTGTGTCTTTGGAGTGTTCGGAACAACCACCGATGATGCCAACGCATTCACCGCTACTACAAAATGTCCGTCTACAACCTTTTGCAAACACCTTCGTACATTTTATCTTGGGGACTGCTAAGATGATCGTTCCAGAGGAGGCTCTATGTATGTGTCCCTCTCAATCAGACGAAATATACCCCCAACCTCATTACAAATAGGTAGGCTTGCAAAATTTGATTATGCTGGAGATATTTTTGAGTACCAGATCAACGTTCTTGGCGATTCTACAGATGGAATACTCGCAATGTACAGTAAGAAGACAAAAACAATCTAACCCATGACCATATCGACAAGAGATCTGCAGTAAGCTCATACAAGACCAACTTCAATGCACAGGAAAATATTAATCGACAAGAACGTGGAATACTTTTCACTCTGCGGAAAGGTCTACAAAAAATAGTATCAAGTAATATCTTATCTCAAGAAGGTGCAAGAATATAAAGATGAGTATTGAAACCAGTGTCCCCTTCTGCTGTAAGTACGGGTGGATTATCAACATACACAAGTTCTGATCGTGGTATACCTATAATTGCACTCTAACTCACTGATCTCCTTTCGCGTGGTTCAATGACTGCACCATCCGAGTTTTTACATTTTATGGTCGATGTGGATATCGAAACAATCACCACAAATCCATTTGTTTATCCTCTTCAAAGTATTATCAAGCGACGAAAATAAACCTATATTAACCTTGATTGCAACTCTCAACCTGTCGATGTCATTTACCGTCTTCAAATGATCTTTCTTAATGTTGTTAGGATGTAGGAAATTTGTATCCATTCCGACATGGTCCATTTGTGCATCCATCATACTGATCGAGCAACCAATTTTTTTTTTATACAAAGTTAAAGGACAAACGCGCTACAAACTGTGCTGCAAGCCTTTTTGAATAACAAAACCTATCGAACGGAATACATATTCATTGAAACCCGCCATCATCACATTGGCATTCATCACTTTTTGTAACCTCCTGAGGAGTTCAACTACTTCTGGTGCTAGAAACCCAAAAGCATCAAAAGCAAAAGGAATGAAACAATGTTGGTTTGTTGCACATGTTTCATCGTGTTTCTGTACCTTAGCTGCAACTTTATGAATGGCTGTTTGACCCACTTAGAAATTTCCATTACCAAACCCCACTATCGGAGATGCCTCTATGATGTCAACGTATGCATGTTTCCCTTTTAGCTAATTGTATATCAAAACATCAGCTGAGCGTAGTGTTGATCTGCCTTCTGACGAGTCTATAAGAAAGTTGACTGGAGTTTGTTTTTGTTGGCTTAGTCACTGGCTCGGCTCAACTGCTGGTCTGGCTCAGTGGGTTGGTTTCTTCTATTGGTTTACTTGGCTCCTAGACTGGCTTGGCCGGTTTTTTGTTTCGGCTCAGTTTGGTTCTATCGTTCGACTTGATATTCAGATCGGCTTGGCTTGACTCACCTTAGCCAAATATACGAGAAAATGAACAAAGGGAAAAAGGATGGTGGTGGGAGGCGGCTGAAATCGAGAACCAGATTTCTTCAATCTGGGAGTGTTAACAACAATTGCGGTGGGGAAGATTGGTGGTCGTTGGGGTAATTAATTAGAGGGTGGGGGCAGTGCTCTTGGGGGTGGCCGAAGAGAGGAAGCTCGATGGTGGGAGGTGGCAGAGATGGAGAAAGTTTCAACCAAAGTTGAAGGGGATAGTGGAGGGCCAAGTAGTGGCACAAATCATGGAGAAGATGACTACGCGCCACTGATTAGGTGATGGCGATGTTCTGTTTAGGTGGTGGTGAATTTTTTTTTTCTAATCGAAAACCTATTTTTTTTTTTATAAGTTCAAATAATTACACAAAAGTAGAGGAAAAATGTGCTGCATTGCAAGTTCTTTTTGAATAGCAAACTCAATTCTCCTAAATACATATTTGTTCGAACTTGCAATCACCATGTTGCTATTTGCACTCTCTTGAAGAACTCAACTGCTTCTGAGTCTAGCAATCCAAATGCAAAAATGAAACAAAAAGAATAATAATATTTGTGACCTGGTAATGCAATGAAAACATCAGTCTGGCGAGCCATTTCAACTTTCTTTGATCTATACCTGACACTACTCTAACTTCTCCTACTGTCTTTTCTGTTATATAATTTTCGACCAATCCACCGAGTTAAGATTATGCATGTTTCTTAACTTATTTTAGGCTTTCTCTGAAGTACATATTTGAACATAAATGAACTGTGGTTTATTACCTTTTTGGGCATTAGGGTCTTGAGGATCACCCTGCAAAACAAAATGAAGACAAAGTAATATTATCATTTTCAAATTTATAAAAAATATTTATTTTTTTATAACAAAATTAATATGATATAATTAATATTAAAGCCTATTCCGTGGCATCCACCGTCATAGACATCTGGAGATATTGATCCATCAAACCCAGTGGCGGAGCTACGTTATAACTAACTGGGGCACGTGCCCCAGGTGATTTCTAGATAGAAATTGATTTTTTTTTTTATTTTAAACAAGTACACAGCTAAGATAACAAAGAATCCGAAAACCAATATCTTTTTAATACGTGCCTAAAATCTGTTTCCTAAATATATTGGAGTAGATATTATCCTGTGCACTTACTATAAGTATCTAGTACATCCACCTCTAATAATGATCCATAAAATAAAATTATCCTTAAATAAAAGGCAATTATAGGGTGTTTCTATTACTTCTAATTAGCTTTCAAATTAACTTATGGCTAGTTGTATTTGCATAGTGAGACCACACCAGTCTGTATGTTTATAGTTGGATGACATCATAATTCATATACAAGAGATGGTGGTGCTTAATTATAACATTCTCACAATCTTACGTTATTTCTTAGAACACATTCAAAAAATCAAGGTCATTCTCACACTTTAAACAAATTTTTTTTTTTTTTTACTTTTATGCTAAATGAACAATCAAAATTGAATATGCTGTAATGAGGTTGTTAAAACTTATATTCAAAACAATAGGTAAAAAATAATACTTCAATTAAGATTTGCATAGATGGGATATGAGCCTATATAGTTTGTAATAGTGCCCCGGGTGAGATAAATTCTTGGCTCCGCCACTGATCAAACCAACACTCTCCACCTGCACTTCAATCCTATTTTGATTAAAACAAGCAGAACAAAACTGATGTAGAACATCTAACTTCAATTGTGTCAACTCAGTTTGACCAAGTCAACTCAGTTTGACCAGTTTCCTATTTGGTATTTTTGAGTTCTAAGAGTATTAGAATATAGTTTAATTCATGTATTTTCGTCCTTAATGTTTAGGCAATTGTTAGAATTGTCTAGAAGAGTCTTTTATGAGTTCTAATAAGTCTAGAAAGTCCTTATAGTATTCTATATGACTTAGGATATAAGTTATTACTATTTTAGTTGATTTCCTACTTTCTATGAAGGAGTTATCTATATAAAGAGCTCCATGGGCGAAACTTGAATCAATCAACTTATTATTCAATCAATCAAAGAGAATATCTCTCAATTTTAGTTTAACTTTTAGTTTTTTATCGAATCTATTGATTCTTTTACGCTTCCGCTACATTAAGTGGTATCAAGAGCCTTGTTTCAGAGCCCACCACCATAAACATGGTTGAAGGAAAAAACGTTGTTACCCAAGACCAACTTAAGGAGTTTGTTACTCAAGATCAACTTAAGGAGTTAGAAGATCGCTTTGATCAAGACTATGCAAGACATGTTCGAGAAGTACAATGGGAAGAAGAAGGTAGAAGAACAACCCCTGCAGCACCCTGTTCCAGAAAAATCAGAGGTAAATTCTCAATCTTTTGATCCCTCACCCACCCTCCCATTACATCAAAACCTTACCGCTACCCTCCCAACTCAAGTCGCCCTTACCGCAGCCCAAACCTCACAAAATCACCCTACACACACTTTACAAAACCCTCCTTATCATGCTGCAGCACTGCCACATCCTTCCTACTATACTACACCCTCTACATACCCCCAAAAACACTTTTACCATGGTGACACATCAAAATTCCAACAACCCATCCTTCAACCCACATATCATCAAAACCCTAACCCCAATTTTCACTACAATGATCCATATACCACCCCTCCCTATAATATACAAAACCCTCCCATCAATTATCACCCTCCATATCGTGATCCTAACCCTAGGCATGAACCTCAATACAACCAATATTGTGATGATTTTGATGAAGCCGAAGATGTATTTTTTCCAACAAATCACCACCACCAACAACAACAAAGGAATCAAGGCTACAATAATCAATCTTTCGAGTATCGCCTTAAAGTCGATATTCCCCAATTTAACGGCCTTATGCACATTGAAGATTTTCTTGATTGGATTTCCACCGTTGAAAGATTCTTTGATTATATGGGAATACCTCCAGAGAAGCAAGTAAAGTTGGTTGCTTTCAAGCTCACCGGTGTCCCCTCTTCTTGGTGGAACAATGTTCAATGCGATCGAATTCGTCAAGGCAATCACCCGGTTCAATCTTGGTCTCGTATGAAGCAATTATTGAAACAAAGGTATCTTCTTCCTGATTATGTCCAAACTTTGTTTATTAAGTTACAAAATTGCTCTCAGGGTACCCAATCGGTGCAAGAGTATGTTGATGAGTTTTCTAGATTGCATTCTCGTAATGAGTTGTTTGAATCTGAAGATCACACTATTAGGAGATTCATCAATGGCTTGAATAGAAAACTTCAAGAGAGATTGGCCACACACTAATACACTACTCTCCATGGTGCCATTAACAATGCTCTTAAAGTTGAGTCTTTTATGACGGATATCAAGCCTTACTCCAAACCATCATATTCCAACAATAAAAAAATATTCTCATCCTGCCTCCAACAAGAAAAACTACCCCAACTCAAACCAATCAAGCTTTTCTCAACCACCCACCGTTGATAATTCATCACATGACACCAATGTTGTATCCACGTCCTCTCATAACCAGAAAAACAACAATTACAATCCAAAACCCAACCACAACTCCATCCAATCACAACCCCAACACACCAACAACAATCAACCCAACCTTTCTAAACCCAAAGCTCAAAATCCTTATGCTCACCCCAAGCAGGATAAGTGTTTCAGGTGTGGAAAACCAGGTCATACTTCTGATATGTGTCGCAAGAAAGTATTATTTACTGATTGTGATGATGATGATAATGATGATGTTGAATCTTATGATGAAGAAATTGATTGTGTTGAAGATGATGGTGAAACTCTTACTTGTCTTATAGAATCCTATGATGTAGAAATAGATTGTTTTGAAGAAGATGGTGAAGTTCTTAGTTATCCTATCGAACCCTTCAAAGAGGAGATTGATTGTGTCAAAGAATCCTTTAATGAGGAGTTTGATTGTAGTTTGGAAGTAAACGAATCTGTTACTTGTGTTATCCGAAATTTGCTTCTTGAACCCCAAGATGAGACTTCTGGTCGCAAGAAACTGTTTCATACAAAGTGCAAGGTAAATAGAACGCTTTGTCAGCTTATTGTTGATTGTGGGAGTACTGAAAATATAGTTTCATCTGCAATGATTGATGTTTTGCAACTTCCTACACAACCACATCCCAAACCTTATTTGGTTGGTTGGATTGATAGCAAGAGTAAGAAGAAAGTTGATCGTCAATGCACTTTACACTTTACTGTTGGAGCTTACCATGAAACTGTTTTATGTGATGTTGTGGATATGAAAGCTTGCCACCTATTGATTGGCCGTCCTTGGATCTATGACGTTGATGTTACCTATCGGGGCAAAGCTAATACTTTCTCTTTTATTCAAGAAGGTGTTAAATACACTTTGTACCATTCTTATAATAAACCAAAGCCCTCACCTACTGATGAAAAAGCTCCCTCATGTTTGATTAAGAAGACTTATATTCAAGATGCACAAGCACATGGGAACATATATGCAGTTATGGTTCAACCCTCAACTCCGGACATTCCGTGTCCTCATGATGTTCCTCCTCAAGTGAAGCCTATTCTTGATAAGTTTTCTTGTGTGTTACCTTCTGACACACCTGATTCTTTGCCTCCTATGCGCAATATTCAACATCGTATTGATCTAGTTCCTGGAGCGAGTTTGCCTAATTTGCCACACTATCGGATGAGTCCTAAAGAACATGAAATTTTGCGAGAACATGTTGAAGACTTGTTATCTAAAGGTTTGATTCAACCTAGCTTGAGCCCATGTGCAGTCCCTGCTTTACTTGTACCCAAGAAAGATGGCTCTTGGTGTATGTGTATTGATAGCCGCGCCGTGAACAAAATAACAATCATGTATCGCTTTCCAATTCCTCGTTTAGATGATATGCTTGATATGCTAACTGGTTCTGTGATTTTCTCTAGACTTGATCTTAAGAGTGGTTATCATCAAATCCGAATCCGACCCGGTGATGAATGGAAAACTGCCTTCAAAACGAAGGATGGTCTCTATGAGTGGCTTGTTATGCCTTTTGGGTTATCTAATGCTCCTAGTACATTCATGAGATTGATGAATCAAGTTCTCCAACCTTTTATTGGAAAATTCGTTGTGGTTTACTTCGATGATATCCTTGTATATAGCAAGAACGAATCTTATCACAAGGCTCATCTTTGGGATGTTTTTAATGTGCTCAAGGAGAACAGTTTATACATTAATCTAAAAAAATGTCACTTCTTCACTCCGAAAGTCATATTCTTAGGTTATGTAGTTTTGAAAGAACGTGTACATGTTTATAATTCAAAGATTATTGCTATTCGTGGGTGGCCTACTCCAAAAACAGCCACAGAAGCTCGTAGTTTTCATGGTCCTGCGTCTTTCTATCACAGATTTATTCGGGATTTCAGTACTATAGCTGCACCTATTTCAGATTCTTGGAAGGATAGAAAGTTTGTGTGGACCGAGGAAGCTGACAAAAGTTTTAATTTGCTCAAAGACAAGCTGACTACCGCTCCTGTACTTGCTTTACCGAGCTTTGACAAGCTATTTGAGGTCCATTGTGATGCATCTATTGTAGGTGTTGGTGTTGTTTTGTCACAAGAAAGACGACCAATAGAATATTTGAGTGAGAAGCTTTCAGATGCTCGCCAAAAGTGGACCACCTTTGAACTTGAATTGTATACTTTAGTTCGTGCCCTTCGCAAATGGAAACATTATTTGATTCAGAAAGAGTTTATTCTCTATACTGATCATCAAGCCTTCAAATCGTATGCATGCTACTTGGAAATCTCTTATTGAAGAATTCAACTTCATTGTTACTCACAAGGCGGGGGTGCATAACAAAGTTGTTGACGCTCTAAGTTTTTGTACATCCAGTGCTTCTCCTGTTCAGGAAGCCTTACTTGTTACCATGAAGAGTGAAATTACGGCTTTTGACTTTATGACGGAATTATATCCCAATGATCCGGAGTTTTCAGAGATTTGGCAAAAGTGCAGTGATAACAAGATTGGCACATCTGATTTTTTACTACATGATGGTTTCCTTTTCAAAGGGACTCGGTTATCCATTCCTCATGGTTCCCTTCGCGACCATCTTATTAAAGAACTTCATGGATGAGGACTAGCTGGTCATTTTGGGCGTGATAAAACCATTGGTTTGGTTGAAAAACGCTACTTTTGGAAATCTTTGAAGAGAGATGTTGAAGACTTTGTGCGCGAATGCATGATTTGCCAAAAGGGGAAAGGCTAGTCACAGAATACTGGGTTGTATACTCCCTTACCGATTCCTGATGCCCCTTGGGAAGATCTTTCTATGGATTTTGTTCTTGGTTTACCTCGCACGTACTCAACGTGGTAATGATTTCGTCTTCGTGGTAGTTGATCGTTTTTCAAAGATGGCTCACGTTATTCCATGCAAGAAAATAATGGATGCCGTGAATATTGCAAATCTTTTCTTTAGAGAAGTTGTTAGATTGCATGGTGTTCCTAAAACCATAACTTCTGATCGAGACACTAAGATTTTAAGTTGGTTTTGGAATACTTTGTGGAAGAGATTGAATACTTCTTTGAAGTTTAGTAGCACCGCTCACCCACAAACCGATGGCCAAACTGAGGTCGTCAACAGGACATTAGGTAACTTGATTCGTTGTCTTTCAGGAGACAAACCTAAACAATGGGATTTAGCTCTTTCACAAGCTGAATTTGCCTACAATTATTCAAAGAATAGATCTACGGGTTATTCACCATTTCAGGTTGTGTATGCTAAACTTCTGAATCACACATTGGATCTTGTTTCTTTGCCTTCCCTTCCTAACTCTCATGTTGCTGCTGATGAAATGATTGATTCACTTGCAAAACTCCATGAGATAGTCAAGAAACACCTCGAAGCTACCAATGCTAAGTATAAAGCTGACGCCGACAAGCATCGTCATTTCAAATCATATAATGAAGGTGATATGGTCATGGTTTATCTTAGAAAAGATAGGTTTCCGCGTGGTACTTACAACAAGACGAAGATGAAGAAGATCGGTCCTCTTCGCATCCTCAAGAAGATTAGTGACAATGCTTATGTAGTTAATCTTCCCGAGGACATGAACATTTCTCCTACGTTCAATGTGAAGGACATATATCCTTATTATGGTGATGAAGGAGTTTCTCTTCCTCAACCAAACTCGAGGATGGATTCTTTTAACGTACGGGGGCCTGATGTAGAACATCTAACTTCAATTGTGTCAACTTAGTTTGACCAAGTCAATTCAGTTTGACCAATTTTCTATTTGGTATTTTTGAGTTCTAAGAGTATTAGAATATAGTTTAATTCATGTATTTTCGTCCTTAATGTTTTGGCAATTATTAGAAGTGTCTAGAAGAGTCTTTTATGAGTTCTAATAGGTCTAGAAAGTCCTTATAGTGTTCTATATGACTTAGGATATAAGTTATTACTATTTTAGTTGATTTCCTATTTATCTATATAAAGAGCTCCATGGACTAAAATTGAATCAATCAACTTATTATTCAATCAATCAAAGAGAATATCTCTCAATTTTAGTTTAACTTTTAGTTTTTTATCGAATCTATTGATTCTTTTACGCTTCTGCTACGTTAAAAACACATTATACTTCACTATTGTATCAAATGGATAAAAATAGTTCTTCATTAAGGAGGAAACCAAACGACTAGATTAAGGCTGAAAACATCGTAAAAGATTAAACCATTGTTAAGCCTTTAAGACCTAAACATATCATTAAAAACATGCTTGTATTTGGCTCCACTTGTTATGGGAAAACTTTGTTTTATAGAGATTTTTTAAATGTTTGGGAGATTTCATTAGTGTTGACAAACATGTGGTGAAACCTTTGTTTCTCAAAGGCTTTCTTGAAATATAGTAAACAAGCAGTCTCATTTTGACAGAACTCAAAACTTGTAAGAGGAGCCAATACACATACATATCAATTGGTTGCTTAGTTGAGTTAACGAGATCGCAACAGCAGGCTTCAAAGGCACTAACCTAAACAGTGTCTTAGCATCCATTGCTACATAATCACTCAACAGTTAATCGAGGATTTGGAACCGGAGTCCACAGACTTCTCATTGCATTTGAGAGGCCGAGGTAGAACTTCAGTGTCCTCTATTTTTCCTCAGATAATACTGGAATCATGGTCTTCCTATCCTTGCCTACATACAAAAAAGTAGACAACAAGTCAGAACAACATCCAAATAAAGAAAAACAATTCAAGAATGAAAACAAGCTCCAAGACACTTACTTTAAGAAAAGAATACAATCTTTGTCTTCTCCATACCCTTTGGACTCGAACTCCTAAAAACCACAAGGTACACATCATCCTAGTGGTTATCTCCCCCCTTTAGCAGTGACACTAAATGTTTTCCTTGAACCTATTACACATAGTACATCCCCTCAGCTTGGGACTTCATAATATAAATAAATGACAAGATGGCCGCTGAAATCACATAGAATGGGAGAAAGAGGAAACTTTAATCCATCCTAGTGGCTGAGAGCTATCTTTGGATCTGTGGTAGACTCTTCTGTTGAAGAGAACCTAACCTCGACTTTATAAAGAAAAGATAAGCTTTCTCTGATTTTACTTGCAGGCTAAGTATACATGTGCTTGGATGATGTCAGAGTCCAAATATGGCTCTACACATCCAAAAATAACAATTAGCTGTAATCAAGCAGTGATTGAATTAAAAGGCTACTTGTCAACAACATGTGTTGCCTTAGTTCAACAATAAATAAGAGGTAATATACACAACACATGTATGTTCTTCTTAATACGACACCTCCGCACTTAAGCAATTCAAACGTTTTCAAACGTTTTCAGCTCCCTCACCGACTTGAGCGTCGGAGTGGCTTCAGCCACGCCCTCACAGGTGTGTCCAACCCCCCTCCTCTTCACAATTTCCTCTCATTTTGCAAGTGTACAGAGGCGATCTTGTCAGAGTTCTTGCAATATTGTCAGAGTCCTCCGTTCCCAACAACCTCAACAAAGTTCGTCCCACACAATTAGCTCCCTTTGGACGAGGTTGGAGATTTGTGGAACCTGCACCCAATGTGTGTATGTTGTAAAAGTTTTGTTTAATTCAAAATTAAAAAATTGTTCTAAGTTGGTTGAATTATTAGACAATTATTTGGGTCCCATTTTATAAAAATAGATACAATACAAAATAGATCAAACAAAATCTGAATGCGACATATGGCCAAATCAGATTGGTAGTGCCAAAGTTGAACCAAAGTTACTGTAACTAAGTTTACCCCTCTTTAAAGTAGTGAAGATAGGTTGATTTTATATACACGCAAATTAATATTAGATAAACTTCAACTGTTATTTTTACATATTTTCGTATTAATAAATAAAATAAAAGTGAGCTATATGAATCGAAGAAGAAGACCTGAGAGAGAGAAGAGTTCAATTAAAGATTAAAAGTCTTTGGAATTTCTATATTTCAGGATTACAAGTCTCATGATCAGGTCAATTTCAATATTAAGAGTGATCTCTCATGATCACATCACTTTCAATATCAAGATGAGTGATCTCTCATGATCTCATCAATTTCAATATCAAACTTGATCTCTCATGATCACATCAATATCATTATAAAGAGTGATCTTCAATAGTCACATCTATATCAATATCAAGAGTGATCTCTAATGATCACATCAATATCAATCTCAATAGTGATCGACAACCAATCACATCAATCTCAATATCAATAGTCATCGACAACCGGTCACATCAATTTGAATATTTAATATGTGATCTCCAATGATCATGTCCATATCAATATATGATTTACATATATATATATATATATATATATATATATATATATATATATATATATATATATAACACCCGTGTTAAAATCTACACACGCTTGCAATCAAATCGCTTACCATCTTATCATCTTATAGTCATACACCCTACCCAACTCTTTTCAACCTTGTCTCCTCCATGCCAGCGTCTTGGCCAGCGGCCATTCCCCTAGCTATCTCCTCGTCCGACTTGCCCAGCGGTAATTGTTGTTCGGTTTTTTCGGTATCTCTATTTCGACAGTCTGTATTACATTGGACATAACTTTCTGCCCGGAGTTTGGAATGTCGATCTGTTTTGTGTGTTGGGAAGAAAACTCCATTAGCTTTCCAATGGTATATGGCACATCTTCTGAAGATACGTATTTTGGCGGAAAAAAGGCTCTAAGGTTCTGACAGGGTTTTGCAGGATGCATAGCCGCTGGAGATTTTAGAAAATTTGGCTAAGTACGGAATTGTCATCTGCTGGAGTTTCCGATACACTCTAGGCTCTCACTTTGCCCAGCAGCTAAACACCCCTCTAGCCCCATGACTACCTCCCCTCCAACGGCTGTACCCCTAGTTAACCTCCTGACTACCTCCCCTCCAGCGGCTGTACTATACGCTTAGCTAACCTCCTGCCTACCTCCCCTCCAGCGGCTGAACCCCTAGCTAATTAACCCCGTGCCTACCTCTCCTCCACCAGCTATTCACACCCCTGGCCAGCGGCTATGTCCCTTCCAGCGGCTACCTCCTCAGCAGCTAACTCTCCAGCAGCTAACTCTCCCCTCCTGCCTGGTCCTTCCCCAGCGGCTGTGTGCTCTTCCAGCCCCTCCTCCCGAGCTGCACTACAGCCCCCTAGCCTCTTACTTGCCAGGCTATTTCCTCCTCCAGCGGCTATTCCTATGACAATCCCCCCAGTAGACAGCCGCTCGCCCAGCGCTGGCCAGCGGCTATGTCCTTGCCTGTCTCCTGCCCAGCAACACTCAACCCACTATTCCTTGTCTTCGACCTGTTTTTTAGCAAGTTATCGTCCACGCCAGACTTCTGGCCAGCAGCTATCCCTTGCATGCTCCCCTGGCCAGTTAACCCAGCGACCACGCCAGCAGCTGCGACCCCAATAGCACCCCTTCCAGCATCCATCTGGCACGAAACCACAACTTACATGTTGTAGGATGCATTAATTTACTTTATTTTTACACCATACTATTGAGGTCTGTTTGAGCTTGTTAGGCTTGTAAAATGTATTGTTTGAAGTGTAAAAGCTGAGTTGGAGCTTCTATTTTAGTCCCAACCATTGGAGATACCCTGATTATTGTTTAAGAGCATCTCCCCGACTGCCATATGGTACCAGCTGCGCCTAGTCGCTTGCCAGGTTGTGCTGGAAGATTGCCAAGTCCTTGCCCAGCAGCAGTAGATCTGGTCAGGATGCTGTACAGTTGCGTCGTCTCGGATATTGTCCCTCCACCAGCAACAGCGGACCCCTTAATAGGACTCAAAAGTGGCTCGAGACTTGTGTATGTCTCGTTGGTGCCTCAAGGTACACATTGTCCATGCATACTTTCTTCTTCGAACTCGCGCCCATTTCCACTATCTCTCGTTTTTCAAGCCCATTTGCTTTTCGGCCAGATTTTCGTCACTCAAATTTTATTTCTTTCTTCTCGGATTTTTGGTCAAACCCAATTCCCGTTCTCATTTCTTTCGCTCAATTTATTTTTTCTATAAATTTCTATCGCTCGTTTCTTCGCGCAGTTGAGTTTAATTTATTTTTCTATAAATTTCTATCGCCTGTTTCTTTGTTCAGTTGGGTTCAATTTATTTTTCTATAAATTGCTATCGCCTGTTTCTTCGCTCATTTGAGTTCAATTTTTTTCTATAATTTCCTACCGTCTGTTTCTTTACTCATATTGGGTTCATTTTTTCTTCTTTACCCAACGGGTTTCACCCATCGGCTAAAGAGGGGGCGATGTGTTGACCTTCCAGTGTGTACCCTAGGTAAAAAACCCAACAGGTGTCACCGATGGCTGTATAAGAAACTAAACCGGGAGCACCTGAGCATTAGCCAACCAGGCCAGGGCTATCAGTAGGGCCCAACCTGGTCTCAATGAGTCCACATACGCTCTGTGGACCTTGACCCACCGGATAGTCCACGATCAATGGGTGGAGCCCCGGTTACTGTATAAGAAGTTGAACCGTACGTGGGTTCCCATACATCAACCAGGCCCACCTCAATCAAGTAAGCCAGGTCCGGCCTAATAACGTCCAACAGCGACAGAGGCTCATCCAAAGGCTTATCACAGAAGCCCAGAGGACCTGGGCAAGGTGTATGCAATGAAGATTGGGCCTCTAGTCAGAGGAGTCAAGCCCAAGTCTTTGCTTTCGGACTTGGTCAAATCCAAGTCCCAACCAACTGGATAAGTCTAGCAAGATTCCAAGATAACAGAACCCATTGTTCTAGCCCGCTGGAGAAGATAAAGAAAGACCCAGGTTGAACCAGAACCTATCAAAGGATGCCACATGGCAGTCATCTTGGTCAGAGGGGATTCAAACCAAGGGGATAACCGCTCAGCAGCATGCAAGCTATCTCTACGGAAAGCATCTTCATAGTTGAACTACCTGAGTTCATGGAGTCAAAACTGGAGGGGTGGTTGAGCCAGCCTCCTCCGACCTTCTACAAATACAGAAATCCTTAACCTCCTGAACTACGGGTCTTTCACTGAGCAACTCCATTAGAGCTTAGTGGAAGCAGAGACTTGATTCCAAGATTCATCTTCTTGGATATGTAGGCAGCCTGATCTTCATTAGGTCCAGTCTCATTGTATACCCCCATCTAATCTCTGTCTATACAGGGCTTTCATTATAACTGTTCAATTAATCAATACACATCTCGAGTTTGTGGATCAAATTTTTGCACCCACACTTTTTGGTGCCCACTGTGGGGCTGAATCTCCCATCAGTTCTAGAGCCTTGCAAGGAATCTCAATCCAGTCATACCGAAGTTGCTGCAGCAATGGCTGGAAGTAAGAGACGCCCGACTCGTTCTAACAATGGAAAGAGTCAAGTTACTGAAAGTCAAACCGAGAACCTTTCTCCTCTGTCTCCGGTCCTTGAGGCGACATAGCCCGTGAATCAAGAATCAGTTCTCGGGAGCGAGGACCACAATCAGGGCTCGCAGCACTCTGAAAGCGGACAGTCGGAGGCAGAAAACTTAGTGATACAAATCACTAACGATCCTGGTAATCCGAATGCAGTCAACCGGACCATTAGAATACCAGCATCACAAGATCCAGAACCATCCAGAGCAGCCACTGCGAGAAGAGAGCAAAGATCCTCCCCATTAGCCACGGGAGGAGGTTACACCGAGCAGCAGAAGGGGAAAGGCCCAACAACCGATTCCCCAACTGCAATCATCCAGCGGCTAACCAGGGAAAATGCAAAACTGAGAAGAAAGAAAAGAACCAGGGCAGGAGATGGCCAGTTATCTTCAGCCCCGTCTTCAAGTCGATCTCCTAAGAAGAAGATATGGCCACGGTTTGGAAGTGATCGGAGTCTTACGCCCCAAAACCATGATCCCCGCCCTATTTGGGACAGGCTAGCACCGGGAAGAGATAGGATGTCTATCTTCCCAGTTCAGAAACATCGCTGCGGACGTGCAAGAACCCCCGAGCCACATCATGGACGCAGGGTTACCCGCAATAGGTCCATCGAAGAAGTTACTCCGCCAGAAGGACTACGCCGGAAAAGGCACCAGAGCACTCCCCCGGCACGCCACAGTCAGATAGGAAGGAGCCCTCAAAGGGCCCGTACCCATCAGAGACAACCAGAGCTAAACATGGAACAAATGAATCAACTCAAGCTGCAAGAGATGATCGACCTGGCTGTTTCCAACAAAGCCAACCGGGACGAACGAATCAGAAAGCTTACTCTCTCAAGGTTGGTTGTGTCACCATTTGCAGAAGAAGTCAGGAATCATATAGTTCCAGCCAGCTTCAAGCAGCTACCCTTCGAACAATATGACGAGATGAGCGTTTGTCCGGTACAACATGTTATGAACTACAAGAGCACAATGGCCATCTGGGATCATGATGACAAGTTACTTGCAAAAATGTTTGTTGCTTCACTCAAAGGCGAAACACAAACGTAGTATCACAATCTGCCACCCGCATCCATCTACACATTCGTGCAACTGGCTGAGTTGTTTAAAGAAAAGTACCGTTTCAATGTGAAAACTAAGAAGGGAGATGAAGTCTTGTTCTCCCTGCAGATGGACCGGAGCAAAACACTCAGGAATTTCGCCCGAAGGTTCCAAACCTTACTATCTGAGGTACAGGGCGCATCTAATAGCGTCGTCATTCAAGCTTTCAAGTATGTCATGAACAACAACCATGAAGAATTGTACCGGTCGTTTGCAAGGAAGCTTCCATCCTCTGTTTCGTCTTTGCTCGAGAAAGTAGAAAGGTATGGTCAGGAAGAAGACGACCTGAAAGCTAGAAGAAAGAGACTTGCCGGAGGCCAAACCTCCGAGAAGCCGCAGAAGGCAAAGGAAGAAAGCTCTAGCAGGGATCGCAAAGAGGAAAAGACTGTTGATAGAAACAAAAACAGAAAGGGGAAAACACCAGCCCGACAGCCCGACCGCCGGTCAGAGAAATCTACCGAGGGTGAACGCAAAGAAAGGGAATTCACACCCCTGAGGTTCCCAATCGAGGAAGTGTTCAAAAAGATCAAGAACAAAGGGTTGCTCAACAAACCTGCCCCTCTCCCAGCAGACCTGGAGGGCAGAAGAGATAAATCCAAGAAATGTGATTACCACAATGATTACGGTCACGAGCTGAAGAACTGCAGGTCATTAAACTATGCAATGCAGTGTCTGGTCGACGCCGACCTCATCCCTGATATGGTGCAAATCGGAATAGTTGAACAAGTAAAAACCGGAGATCGAATTGTATATGTCTGTCATGTACAGGCACCCGGTTCTTCCAAGACAAAAAGAAAGAATTGCGCTCGGGAAAAGCTCTGGTGGATAGGACATGTCCATGAAGTTGGACAGCTCAACTTCAACGAAGGGACAAACACTGAGTCCATTGTTCCCGGAGGTTTTACATTTACTGAGGAAGACGAAAGGGCCGTGCACTATCCGCACAATGACACCCTGGTCATCACAACATGGATTGGCGTCTACCGGGTCCGGCGAGTCATGGTCGACGCCGGTAGCACCTCTAGTGTCATGTTCTCGTGTGCTTACAAATCTATGGAGCTATCTAAGGGTCTCATCAAATCTGATGAGACTCCTATCTATGGGTTCAACAGGGAGCCAGCACAGTCCTCCAGGTGGGTCCACCTACCAATCACGGTGGGATTCAATACCGTCGGGATAGAGTTCCTGCTGGTCGACTCCCCCTCCTGCTACAACGTCATCTTGGAAAGGACTGGATTCATCAGATGAAAACAATTGTCTCCACCTTCCACCAAAGCCTCAAATTCCCGACTCCC
Source organism: Aquilegia eximia (assembly GCA_023053565.1). Lineage (NCBI taxonomy): Eukaryota > Viridiplantae > Streptophyta > Magnoliopsida > Ranunculales > Ranunculaceae > Aquilegia > Aquilegia eximia. The sequence goes on from JALIGU010000010.1 coordinate 9,839,827, forward strand.
AACCAAATTTGCAGGGTCAAGGGAGATCAAGAGATGGCGTTCAAATGCTATCTCGATCCTGTGAAAGGAAAATCCATCTCCGAAACCAAGGGGAACACTATCTTCCTGACAGACTCTCATCAATAGCAACCAGCTCCCAGCAAGTCTGTCAAGGGGAAGCCAGACATGAAAACCGGGATATCACCAGCGGTCGACAAGCTGGAAGAAGTTATAATGGGACTGGAGTCCCACAAGACAACCTACATCTCTTTTAGCTTACCAAGGGCTGAGAAGGACCTCATGGTCACTCTGTTCCGACAGAATCAACACGTTTTCCCATGGAGTATCGGCGAGATGCTAGGAATTGACCCTTCGGTCGTCTGCCATAAGCTGGACATCGATCCTCAGCACAAGCCGGTCAAGCAGAAACCAAGACGAATGGCGCCAGATCGAAAGCTGGCGGTCAACAAAGAAGTCGATTGGCTACTGTCAGTCGACTTCATCAAACCAATCATTTACCCTATCTGGGTATCCAATATCGTGGCTGCCCGAAGAAGAATGGTAAGAATCGAGTTTGCATCGATTTTACTAACCTTAATAAAACATGTCCTGTGCACCCATATCCACTCCCCAGGATCACATACATGGTGGACGCCACCGCTGGTTATCAAAGATTGTCCTTCATCGACGCCTACTCTGGATACAACCAGATTCCACTTCACGAAAAAAATGAGGAACATACCGCATTCATCACCAACCGGGAGCTTTACTGCTACCGGGTGATGCCGTTTGGTCTGAAGAACGCCAGAGCAACATTCCAGAAGCTGGTCAACACCATCTTCAGCGAGCTCATAGGCCAGACCATGGAAGTCTACACAGATGACATGGTGGTCCAAACCATGGAGAAAGACAATCATTTGCAAGATCTGCAATAGACATTCGATATCCTGGAGCGGTACAACATGAAGCTGAATCCAGCCAAATGTTCGTTTGGTCTTTCTTCTCGCAAGTTCCTTGGCTTCCTTATGAACAACAGGGGCATAGAAGCCAATCCAGATCAGATCTGGGCAGTCTTGGAGATGTCCGCCCCGAAGACAGTGAAAGAATTCTAGAGACTAACCGGGAGGTTAGCCTCTCTCAACAAGTTCATCTCCTGGTACTCAAACCGATGCAAGCCATTCTTCAATGCAATCAAAGCTAATACGGAATGGAATCCTACTTGTCAGCAAGCCTTTGACGAAATAAAGGCATATCTTACTCAACCTCCGGTCCTTCCAGCACCACAAACCGGGCAACCAGTCGGCATCTACCTGGCTGCGTCTGATGTAGCAGTTAGTGCGGTCATATTTGTGGAAGAACTGGACGAGAAACCAGTATACTTCATCAGCAAAGTGTTGCAGGGAGCTGAGACAAGGTATTCAAAAATCGAAAATATCGCCTTAGCTCTGGTACGTAGCCTGGAGGCTAAAGCCATATTTCCAAGGGAGGGCAGTCAAAGTCTACACAGAGTTCCCGATCAGGAAAACTCTTGGAAAGCAGGAAGAATCTAACCGACTGATCGAATGGTCCTGCTACCTCAATGCATACCACATCCGGTATGAACTCAGAACCGCGGAGAAAGGCCACGCAATAGCCTCCTTGATGGCTGATTTTTCCATCGAGGATATTCCTGTCCGCCTAGATTTAGAAGAAGATACACTGAGGGCGAATGATACCCCCCAGCCACATGAGTCTTCGGCCAAAGAAGACAACGAAACATAGACAATCTACACTGACGAATCCAGTAACTGTACATGATCCATCATAGGTTGTTTCCTGATCAGCCCAGATGGACAGAAGACAGAGAAGTCTGTCAGACTAGGATTTCCGCGTTTGAACAACGAAGCCGAATATGAAGCTCTAATATATGGTCTCCAGACAACACTCCAACTGGGGGCGCGGAGCGTCATGATTAAGACAGATTCAAAGCTAGTGGCGAACCTGTTCGCTGGGTCTTTCAAAGCCAAAGACGACCGAATGGCAAAGTATGTTGATGTCGTCCACTCCATGGCAGGGAAGTTCGAATTCATCACGGTCGAACAACGACCAAGGATAGATGTCAGGCATGCAGACGCCCTGACATATCTTTCCTCTTCTATCAGCACTACGGAGCCCCGACAGCTATCAATCGGATACCATAAAAAACCGAGTATCGGACCCAAAGATCCAGACATGCCATTGGCGGAGGTCTACCTCATGGAATGCAGGCATTGGAAGGAAATCTTCATGGTAACCACTAGAGGACAGAAAAGGAAGAGAGATGAAGAAGCTTCACAGCCCGGCACTGGGCTTAGCACAAAGAGCGAGCCAAGTCCTCCCTCTCAGAGTCAGAAGCAGGACCCACCAAAATCACAACTTGGAGAATGGAATCCTTTCCTCACGAGAGGTCGGATAGAAGTGATGCCACTTTCGACGGAGCCGGACGAACCGGACCCGTCAGAACCACCGCTTTAACATGTTCATATCGATTTGGAACTCCCACCAGAGGAACCAATTGAAGACATTCCAGACAACCTGAATTCTGAATGAGACAGAATTGATGCCGAGTTGCAATTCTGCAACGACCAAGACTGGAGGAGGCCGTATATCAACTTCCTCATCCACCATTTGTTTCCCGAAGATTGGAAGCTATCAGCCAAAGTCAGTAGGAATACGTGGTAATTCACCGTCATCCTACACTGGGACTCACACAGGCTATACATGAAGAGCCATAGATTAAGAGTCTTGTTCAGGTGCCTCACTCCAGAACAAGGCCTGATCATACTAAAGGAAATTCATGCTGGGATCTGCGGCAACCATTCCGGGAGCAGAAATCTAGCACAGAAGACAATGATCCAAGGATACTGGTGGCTGCACATGATGATAGACGCAAAGAAGTTTACCCAGGCATGCCTCCCCTGTTAGAAGCATCCCCCGGTCGGTCATGCTCCGGCGAATGAACTGCACCCCATCCTAAGGGTGTGGCCTTTCACCAAGTGGGGACCAAATATTGTGGGACCACTCCTAAAACCTCCACACTCAGTCAGGTTCCTACTTGTCACTACAGATTATTTGACCAAGTGGGTTGAAGCCGTAACATTGGTACATGTATGCGTTTCTAACGTCAGAAGATTTTTGTGGAAAGATATAATCTGCAAGTTTGGAATTCCCCAAGAGCTAGTGTCAGATAATGGAAAACAGTTCAATTGCGATAACATCTGGCTGTTTTGCAAGTCTTTGGGGATCAAACACAAGTTCTCAGCCCCATACTATCCCCAGGGGAATGGCCAAGCAGAAGCATCCAACCGGGTCATCTTGGATATACTTAAGAAACGATTGGATAAAGCAAAAAACAACTGGGTAATGCAACTCCCGGGGGTCTTATGGGCACACCGGATCACTCCGAGAAGGTCCATCGGTATGACACCCTTTAGTTTACCTTCAGAGCAGAAGAAGTGATGCCAACAGAACTGCTAGCTCCGACAACTCGCAGTGATCCAGTCCTTACCGGGGAGAATAAAGGGATCCTAGCAAGACAAAAGGTCGTTCTTGATGACAAGAGAGAACAGGCCCTGCAACACCTCCTCCGGTACCAGGAAACTATCAAAATAGGATATGACAAGCGATTCGTAGAAAGAAAATTCAATCCAGACGACTGGGTCATGAGGAAGTCAAAGTCATGACAGAGGACACAACAGCCGACAAGCTCGGAGAAAACTGGAAAAGACCTTACATCATAAACAGACATGCTGCGAAAGGCTCATACTTCCTCAGAACTCTGTCCGACGACTTCTTTTCCAGACCATGGAACGTTTTCCATCTCAAGAAATTCTACAAGTAATGTACTCCATTTGATGATTTCAATAAAGATTCTTTCCCGCAAGAATTTGAGTACGTTGTATTATTTGCTGCTGAAAATTCTAGTGCAAGATCGAATCTCCACTAAGGTCTAGGATGCCCGAACCTAGCTTTCGATCCTGGCTAAGTCCTAAATGCAGAGTTATGCTCCTTTTAGGCCCAAGGCGCCCGGACCTAGCTTCCGGTCTTGGAAATCAAAGATGTCAGGGATCAAAACCCCATCCAACCCAGGATGCCCGAACCTAGTTTCTGATCCTGGTTAAGCCCTAAATGCAGAGGTATGCTCCTTTTAGGCCCAAGGCGCACGGACCTAGCTTCCGGTCTTGGAAATCAAGGATATCAGGGATCAAAACCCCATCCAACCCAGGATGCCCGGACCTAGCTTCCGATCCTGATTAAGCCCTAAATGCAGAGTTATGCCCCTTTTAGGCCCCAGGCGCCCGGACCTAGCTTCCGGTTGATAAGTTCTCAAAAGTGTATATTTATCCTCCGAATAACACCTTATTTGTCTAGCACTTAGCTTACATTAATGTGTTATATCTATTGACTAGTGTTTTCTTGTCTATTGTGTAGGTTTCATGAGCTGAAATGCGAATATTGTGTTAAAGCCCGCCAAAAGTCAAGAAAAGCAACCAAAAAGGTGTTATTTGCACTAAGGGAGGAGAATTGATATTTGTACCTACAGATCTGCTGAGGGCACCCCACGGTCCGTCCCGTTGACTTGACTTTATGTCAAAGTGGGGCGGTCCGAATTTCAGCCCAAACTGGGTCCTATTGAAGCCCACAAGTCAGAATTTCTATTTTGGGCGTTATTTAAAGTCCAAACTTAAAAAGGCTCTACAAGGAGATCCAGAAGTCTGATTTGGGCCCATGAGCTGTCCAATTGAAGGTCTTGGTCCTGGATACAACTTAAGCCTAAAATAATTAGGTTTTCCTGAAGACCTAATGCCTCTAGAAGACCAACAACAGCAGCCACGAATTTGACCTAATTTGGAAGTCTTTGCATGCAAGTATTATTCTTTGTATTTTCTATATACGAGAAGTAGTAGCTAAGGTTTAGGTATCTTTAAATAGAGAGGAAAGTGAATATTTGTTAGAGAAAATTTCATCTTCTTCTTCTTCTTTGTATCAAACTCCATTTTCAATATCAATCCATTACTTTTCCATTATGATGTTTTGTTTAGACCTAGCTTTAAGGGTTGTGTTTATATTGATTGTAGTTATGTGGTAAAATAGCTGAGAGGTGATTATTACATATCTGCAATAGATATCTTTTATTGGAACCCTTTTGTAATTAAATTGATATTCGAGAGGTGACGATTTAGTAATGAATTAATATGTTGAATTAATTAGATTGAATATCTGAGAGGTGACGGTTTGATTAATAAGACATTCAATAGCATGCATAAGAGAATCCCGTTTTAATTGAGTGGAATAGCTGAGAGGTGACTACTTTATTATTATAGGTATTGATGATTAATTAGAATAGCTGAGAGGTGACTAATTAATTGTTATAGATTTAACATGAAGGAATAACATGTTATGTTTGCATGATTTAGTTTGTGGATACCAATTCCTCCCCCTATGTCATCATAAGATATTCTTTTCATCTCTTCCATCTTCTTAAGTAAGGTTATTTATAATTTATTTATTATTGCCTGTAGGAAGTAGAATCATATCTTTCTCTTATTTGTGATTCACTTGGTGTTTCTTAATTATTGTTTTTTATTGTGTTTGAGCTAAGATCTTCACCTTTGAGGTGGGTACGACCCTTGCTTGTTACTTGTCTACTTTGATAATCAATATATCCAGGCACAAGAAGAAAAATCAATACAAATCTATCTTTTGATTAGAGGTTACACAAATAACTTCTATCAAAATGGCGTCGTTTCCGCTCGAAGGAACGGAGTTCATTCAAACACAAGCGAGAATAGTAGTTTCAGGACATCATCCCACTTCTATCCCTCCCACCCTTCTATTTTTATTCTTCTAATTATTATTTTTAAGTGTCTTGTTACTTAGTCCTCTTATTGATCTTGCAGCGAAAACGGATTGAAAAAAGCTCAAGGAGCGAAGCCACAATCAAATTTTGAAAAAGATCGCACATTCAGGAATTTTTTCTGAAAGTTACTGGTTCGATTTGGTCATGATCTCGAGTCGAGTTCATATTTTTCCCTTAATCAATCTCGAGTCTCGTTCGTACCATCTCGAGTCGAATTCAAAAGAGTGCGAACTGATCTCGAGTCGCATTTTTGTGCGAATTTTAGAAGACGTTCCAGAGCACTTTTTTAGTTGATTTTTTTTCTTCTGTTGAGTGATTGTGAGGCTAAACTAACTACTTTATTTTTCTAGCATTTTTAGAGACTTGTAAGATATTTAATTTTTTGATCCACGAAGGGGTCGCGGTTGTAATATTTTAAAAGTAGGTGTTGTTAGGATTTATTTTTTGGGTGTTCGCGGCAGATAGTAGAGCAAGGTTGTGGAGCTAGCCTTGAGTCTACTAAGGAACGACTCCTAAGGAAGATTGAAACCCAAGGAACGGTTTCCCCTTAGTCGACTTCAACTAGTCTTCTCCCCACTTTTTTGCGCTTGTTTGAAAATTTTTACTTTTTAGCACAAAGTGGGAGGTAAGCATTCTCCTAACCCTCCTCGAATCCCCTGCAAGAGGAGTTTCTGTATGATTAGCATGACCTTGATTGTTGCTTGATTTTAAATCCTGTTTTTACTTGTTAAACCGGGACTGCAAGACGGACCTGGCCTAAATGTGAAACCTAATATCAATTGATTGCAATATCCTAAGCTTTAAAATTGAACCAACTAAAGCCATGCTATTACGATGTTCATTTGAGATCTTGAGCAGATATTTCAACTAGTACTGCGTGAATCATTCTTTGATTGGAGCACAAGCTAGGAATTGGGTCTGGAACCCCTACAGATTACGTCTGTAGAATCACTATGGTTATTTAATTAAGGAATGTTGCTTACGCACGGAAAACCTCCCACACTAGTTATTCGCTACTTGACTCTCAAAATATAGGGAGAATTCACAAGGGAAGCATGGAAAGAACTCATTGACTTGGGTGAACATAAAATTGAGTTAGTTTTTGAGCCCCTTGTTAGATGCTTTTGAATGTTTAGGACTTCTGTGGCATATGTAATGCGCATGTTGCATGCATCTTAGATCAGGAAAAATCTTGTCCAAACCTATTCCAGTCTACACAAAGAGCACAATCATGGACCTCCCTCTTTCTCTTGAGGAAGAGTTTAACGACTCAACCTCCATACCTTCTGAGGAAGAGTTCAACGACTCAACCTCACTTTCTGAACTATCTCCTGCACCTATGGCTCAAGAAGCTAACCTTCGGGATTACTTTTCACCTTTGGCCACTGGGCCACCTACCTGTATAGTCTTGCCCGAGACAACTGTAGATAGCTATGGCATTCACCTTCAGATTGTGGGCATGTTGCCTACGTTTCATGAACTTCCACGGGAAGATCCATATCAACACCTGAATAAGTTTCTAACCGTTCTTAATACTTTTAAGGAGAAACACTTGTCTGAAGAGGAAGTTAGCTTGAAATTGTTCCCTTTCTCTCTTAAGGATCGTGCATCTCACTGGTTACATAGTCTTCCTTCTAATTCTATTAACACCTGGGCTCAACTTAGCAAAAAGTTCTTGACAAATTTTTTTCCAATTTCCAGAACTAATGACATTGTTGATGCCATTAGGAATTTCCGGAAGAAAGAGCGTGAGGTTTTATTTGATTCATGGGAGAGGTATCAAGATCTATTTCTTCGTGTCCACACCACAGAGTCGATGACACAGAAAAAGTCAGGATCTTATATAGAGGCCTTAATACTATAACTAGAAACACGGTTGAGAGCATGAGCGGTGGAGACTTCCTTGATTATTCCACCGCCAAGGCTCTGGCATTCCTTGAAGAAATAGCTAATAATAGCCAACAATGGGACTTACCTAGACCAACCGTGAGAAACACTACCCTGGACTCATTTGATAAACCTAGAGACATGTATGAGGTCAATCCCGAGCCCGAGCTTAAAACTTTCCTTCATGGTTTAGTAAAAAAGGTAGAAGCACTTGAGGTATCCTTAAAGCCCAGATCACCTGTTATGAGTGCCTCCACTCTCCAATGTGATGCTTGTCATGACTAGACCCATACTGCCGAGTTTTGCCCTCTCGTTTATAATTCACCAGAAACTAGGGAAGCCCGTGCGTTCAATTACGCCGGGAGAACCATCTTTACTAAGGGCAATGCCATGTACCCATACATGGACCACTCTGATCTGTCTTATGCGGCTCCACCTGGTTTTAATAACTCTTATGGGCAACGTAGCAATGCCACGTATGTTGGTAATAATGAAAATTGGAACAAGGTAACGGTCCCCCTTATTCGAACAATGCTCATCGCATGAGTAGTTCCAGGGACCAGGTGCCGACCAATCAATCTGCCCCTCCTAAGACCTCCCTTGAGGATGTGCGTGCGCGTTTCATTCAACAGACGCAAGCATCCATTGAATCAAATGCCCAAGCCATCCAGAGGATTGAACAAAAACTTGATGAAAAGGGCAAATTTTCGGGATAGTCTATCTCGAACCCCAAGGGCAAAGAAATTGCCTTGGTGACGGAAACTCCGTTTACATTTGCACCGCTTGTTGAAGTTAACTCGGTTTCCATGCATAGGTCAGGAAAACAGGTTGATTATCAAATTAATTATAAACCAAGTCCTAGCATTGTGACCCCGGTTACCACTGCCCCTGCTGCACCGCCTAAAGCTCCGGCTAATGAGGCGACCACCTCTAAGCCAAGGAAGCATGCTTGTGAGATTGTGGATTCTCCACAGACTTACACCCCGCCCGTGCCTTACCCCCAGAGACTCATAAGGTCTCTACAGGAAGTACAAGAAGAGGAGGTACTTGATGTGTTCAAGCATATAAATATTAATATACCTTTCCTCACGGCTATTGAAAAGATACCTTCCTACGCCAAGGTTTTGAAGGACTTGTGCACCGCCAAGAGGAAAACAAGTGTGCCCAAAAGCGTGCTTGTGGCGGAAGAATTCTCTGCACTTGTCCAACATAACGGTGTGTTAAAATATAAAGACCCTGGAAAACCGACCATACCTTGCAAGCTTGATGATAAGTTCATGGGTAGAGCTTTGTTAGACCTGGTAGCGAGTGTTAATCTCTTGCCTTACTCCTTGTACCTCAGCCTGGGTCTAACATACATGAAACCCACGAACATTTCTTTACAACTGGCCGACAGATCATTGAAAGGATCTATTAGTCAAAGTGTTTGACTTTTACTATCCTGTTGATTTTGTGGTGTTGGACACTGAACCTACTGCCGGTGACTCGGTTCCCATCATCCTTGGCCGTCCATTTTTGGGCCACCTCTAATGCTCTCATAAACTGCCGAAATGGTTCTATGGTTCTCACTTTTGGCTCCATGACTGTTGAAGTAAATGTTTTTGGCCAACAACCCCCTAATCTTTCTTTATCTGAAGATGTGTGTCATCTTGATGCTCTACCCTATGAGATGGTACCTAGTTGTTACCCTAAATATCCGGTTGTTAATTGCACTACCATGCATAATGTTAACTTCGACATCAATCAATCTATTGTTCAAACCAACGCTCATCTTGATTCTGTGCCTATCTTTGACCCCAAAGACCCTGAGGCCCTTGATTCGGTTTGTTGCATTGATTCTGAGTTCCAAGTCGAGACCATCCCTCCTTTTCCTGATCCTCTTCCTCCCGAGCTGAAATGTGCCCAATTAGATTCGAACAGTAGTCATCCTGTTATCATCTCTTCATCTCTTACTACCGATCAGAAAAATCAGTTTTATTTTCAAATTAGAGACAAAGTTTTGCTTTATAATCCTCGTTTGCATTTATTTTCTGGTAAACTTATGTCTCGTTGGTCGGGCCCGTTTGTTGTGTCTGCAGTAACTCCTTATGGTGCTATTACATGTTTAAACCTTGTAGATAATTCTGAATTTCAAGTCAATGGTGAATGTCTAAATCATTTTCATAAGTTAAGGCCTCCTGAAACTCTCTTAGGGGACCTTACCTATGTAGACTGACCTTTGACCTGCTGGTATCCGGACCCTCTCTTGCTCTTTTTCTGTTGTCTCTTTTGAGAGTTGTGGTTGAAAGTGTCGGGACTGTTAGTCTACAAACTCTTACTGGCTGAGTATAATTGATCCAGTGCACGTTAATCTCTTCAGCATCACCACCAAACAAACCTGTTTCCCACTCTGTTTGGGGGTGGGGAAGTCATTTCCCATCTTCTTTTACGTCGAGTATATGACTTTAAAAGACTCTTGTTGTATCTTAGAGATCAGGATCTCGCGCATTCCACTCTAGCGTTTTATCTCTCCTGTATCTTTGTTTTGAATAACGTTTATCTAGGGAGTGAGTCCTGTTTGTCCTCCTGTCTGGCTGAAGATGTTAAACTTAGCGCTCCTGGGAAGCAACCCTGTGTATCTAAGCCCGATCGTGATTCATTGCTTTTCTTTTTGTTGTCGGGTTTGATTGCATTTTGGCTGTCAAACCGCTCATCTGTGCTCAGTTTTGTTTGGGGGTGGGCGCGGCCGGCCCACCCACTCTCTCTTTGCCGGTTGATAATTATTGCGGTTACAAAATGCATTGTTTTAAGTCAGGATTTCCCTTTATGTTGAGTCAGTCCTTTATTTTAGTTGTGTCTTAGTATGAAATTCTTTGTAATCTCTATGTATGTGGAGATAATTTGTTTGGCAGGAATTTATAAAGCGGTTTGAATTTTTAGTACATTCATGGTAATATCTTCCTTTCTATCATTCCTTTTCTTAGTATGAGCTTTGAGGACAAGGCAAATTTTTTGTTTGGGGGTGGGGAAGTATTATATTCTTTTTTGCTAAAGATTTTCAAACTTCTTTTCCTATACTTGTATAAAAATTCAAAATTTTTGAAAAACCAAAAAAAATCTTTGTTACAAAGACTTTTCCAAAAGTTAGGATAAGTACACCATCAATGATGAGTATAATGGTTGAATTCTACCTTTTTCAAGTTTAAGGACATTTATTGCTTCACCAAGTAGTTGAGTTTTATACTACATTTGCATGAGCATAAGCATGACATTCACTTGCATTTATTACAGATTACATGTGTAAATACAACTACACCTTGAGAAACTTGAGGAATAAGTGTGGAGACTTAACCTAGCGAGCTTTGGAGACCCGTCCTTTTCTTGGAGAGTTATTACATACATCTGGAGTCAAAAGACTCAACCTCTCAATTTTGTCTGTTTTAGTCTCATATTCATTTTTATAGTTAGCCTTGAGATGACATCAAGTGGGTGTAATATAAACTTGGGTCTTGTAGCTTATTCAAGATGTGATCACCATATCAGTACTTAGAAATGATACAAAGACATTTAGTTAAACCCTGTTTACCTTAGCCTACCCTGATGATATTGTATCCTTAAAATGACCATTTTGAGCCTTTCTTATTACTTAGCCTTTTTCTTGACCCCATTATCCTTACCCGACTCCATTGTAGGAGTAAATACCCTTAGAATGTTTAGGTCTTTTTACCCATTGTTTTTTGAACATGAGGATGAGTATTTATGTGGTTACAAGAAGAAAGGAGAAATACAAAGAAATCTCCAAACTAGTGAGATGAACCAAATATTGAAAATCAAAAAGTTTGAAGAAATTCTAGAAAAAGCTAGAATCTTCAAAAATCATTTCAAATCAAAAAAGAAAGAAAGTTTCCAAAATATTGGCTAGAGTTTCATTGAAATTTTCCCCAAACAAAAAATGAGAATCACTTCTTCCCAAAAGAAAAATTCTAAAAATTTCTCCATGTGTTGTTATTACAAATCACAAGTATTGAAGGCCCGAATGTTCCAAAAATATTTCACAAAAGCCTTTTCCATTTCTAGCCTTGTCCTAAGCCAAGTTACAACCTATTATTGTCTTTTGTAGATCTAAGCTGATATGGTAGGATGTGGCAAGTAAGTGAGAAGGTGCTAAGGTGAAAAACCCGACATCTCAAGCAAGGCTAATTTTTCCATTCTTTGAGACTAAGTTGATCCATTACACCAGTCCATTCTTAATGATATATGTGAGATGCTTGTCCATCTTCCTTCCTCACATAGAGGTAAAATGATAAACACCATCTCTGAGTGACTTTATTTCTGAGTGTATGACTGTGAGGTCGAAGTCAAAGCGACATTTCCAATGGTGACTTAAGACCCGTGGTAGTATTGGTACATGCCTGTTTTCGATGCATTTGAGACCGTAATGCTTAGTTTATATTTCATATCTTATTCATGCATTTGTAGTATGTTATCTCATATGAACGGTTTTACAATACTTATCCTTATATTTGATATAACCATTTCTGAGGTAAATGGTAGAAAATCATATTCTTTGGATTAGTCATTGTAGTACGTTTGTGGGTATCTTCTCTGGAAAACCAGCAGGAGATTATAACTCCTCCACTTGGGAAATCCTTGTGGTTGAAAGCCTTGATGCATATAGTTAATGCAATCACCTTAGTTTTACTTCTCTTTTGAGTCCTTAATTCTTTTTTTCTCACCTTTGCTTGAGGACAAACAAAGTGTTGTTTGGGGGTATTTGATAAGTCCTTAAAAGTGTATATTTATCCCCCGTATAACATCTTATTTGTCTAGCACTTAGCTTATATTATTGTGTTATATCTATTGATTAGTGCTTTATTGTCTATTGTGCAGATTTCATGAGCCGAAATGTGAATATTGTGTTAAAGCCCGCCAAAAGTAAAGAAAAGCTACCAAAAATGTGTTATTTGCACTAAGGGAGGATAATTAATATTTGCACCCACAGATCTACTGAGGGCACCCCACGATCAGTCCTGTTAACTTGACTTTATGTCAAAGGGGGGCGGTTCGAATCTCAGCTCAAACCGGGTCCTATTGAAACCCACAAGTCAAAATTTTTATTTTAGGCCTTATTTAAAGTCTAGAAGTCTGATTTGGGCCATGAGCCGTCCAATTGAAGCTCTTGGTCTAGGCTACAACTTAAGCCCAAAATAATTAGGTTTTTCTGAAGACCTAATGCCTCTAGAAGACCAACACCAACAGCCACGAATTTGACCTAATTTGGAAGTTTTTGCATGCAAGTATTATTCTTTGTATTTTCTATATAAGAGAAGTAGTAGCTAAGGTTTATGTATCTTTGAATAGAGAGGAAAGTGAATATTTGTAAGAGAAAAGTTAATCTTCTTCTTTTTCTTTGTATCAAACTCCATTACCGTAAAACCTCGATAAATGAATGTTCGATAAAGTAATAACCTCGCTTAAATAATAATTTCTTCCGGTCCCAACTTGGGCATGTGTACTAAAGTAATAACCTCGCTAAATGCATTAAGTAATAAAAAAAAATTGAATCCTTAAAAGTCCAACGAAAATATAAATTAATAATTAGTAAATTCCATACAAAAACTTATGTATATAATCTACATACTATTGAATTTTTATTTATAAATTCATTTTTTAGAAAAATATGCATCTAACGTTGTTGGTTTTATTTTACCCATCCTTAACTTTTTGTAGAGCATACACAACTTCCGGAATATTTTGCTCATATTGTAACAAATAGTTATATAATGTGATTATTGCCTAAAATGCTTCTTTTGACCTAACATTTGGTATAACCGAAGTATCATCTGAATCAGGATCATGTTCATCATCATATGGTGTATGACCACATACTTGTAATCTTTTGATTTTTCTTTTCTTTGACCACATATATAGATTAAAAATCTCCATCTAAAATAATAAATATTAATTTATCGATAAATTAATATATTATTCATTTATCGATAAATAAATAATCTTAATTACTTAAGTAATATATTTTTTCGGTCCCAAGGGTATGCATTTATCGAGGTTTTACTGTATCAATATCAATCCATTACTTTTCCATTATGATGTTTTGTTATTTAATTATTTATTCCATGGTGTCATCATCAAGGATGAGTAGCTAAATCTCCTTAGAGGGATGGTTGAAGCAGTCTAGATAATGCAAAAGCACCATGTTTGTTCTTAATATTCATTGTGATTCAAAGTACTTAATGCTTATTTACTTCTATCTACAGTATGAGGTAATTATGATTAACCATGTTTGCTCTAAGATCTTCACTTTTGAGGTGGGTACAACCCTTGCTTGTTACTTGTCTACTTTGACAATCAATATATACAGGCACAAGAAGGAAAATTAATACAAATCTATCTTTTAATTAGAGGTTACACAAATAGCTTCTATCACCGGTCTTGGAAAATCAAGGATGTCGGGATCAAAACTCCATCCAACCCAGGATGCCCAGACCTAGCTTCCGATCCTAGCTGGTTAAGCCCTAAATGCAGAGTTATGTTCCTTTTAGGCCCAAGGCGCCTGAACCTAGCTTCCGGTCTTCGAAATCAAGGTTGTCAGGGATCAAAACCCCATCCAACCCAGGATGCCCGGACCTAGCTTCCGATCCTGACTAAGTCCTAAATGCAGAGTTACGCTCCTTTTAGGTCCAAAACGCCTGGACCTAGCTTTCGATCTTGGAAACCGGTTTTAAAAGCGAGGCTATCCACTCCTAAAAACCGGGGTTGTTCAAGCAAGCTAGTCTGCCCACGGGTCAAAGCTTGCAATACAGGGCAGGATCCCTTTTGAGCATCAAACCGTGAATCGCCATGAAGTCAGCAAGAAAAAGAACCGTTATCGTCACAAGGAAAACTCCTTAAAACGATAAGGGGGCGAGGGAGATAGACAGTTGTAATAAATGCTGGAACTAAGGTAAAGATATCTAACAAGATGTTTTTGCACAACAAAATTTAGTAATTCTTTTTCAGAAAAGAAGGTATACAAGAGGGAGTCCCCTGGCAACCGGGATAGGAGCCTTTCTACAGAAGTCTAACTGAGCTAAGTCTGAGAAGAAGGACTGGAGCCATCACCGCCCTTCTAAACCTTCTCCTTCTCCAGTTGGTCGAGGACCTGCTGATTGTTAGGTTTTTACGCCTACTATCAAAAGATTGGATTTTTAACTTGAAGTTCTTTCTTGTGCTTGTATAAATTGGTTATCAAAGTAGACAAGTAACAAACAAAAGTCGTACCAACCTCAGAGGGGGAGATCTTAGCTCAAACACAATAGAAAACATTGGTTAAGAAACACCAAGGGAATCAATAATAAGATTGGAGATTGACTCTACTTCCTATAGGCAATAATAAATAGTAAACCCTAACTTAAGAATATGGTATAGATGAAAAGAAGATATATGATGACATAGGGGGAAGAGTTTGTAAAACCATGAGTTGGTGTTAGTCCCACATTGCCAAGGAAGTGGTTGTGTTGGTAGTATATAGAACCTATCCATACTCTAACTAATGTCAAGGCCTTTTGGAGTAAACCACATGGGTGGGCCCTGATCCAAAAACCCTCTACTGCTGGATATCCGCAGTGACTAAAGGGGGACAATATTGACATTAGCGAGTGGTATGGTGCTCGACGCAGCGGGATGAGCGAGGACGAAATCCCGGGGCGTTACAGTTGGTATCAGAGTCGACGACGGGTCGCCTGTTGTAGGTGGGAAAGTACGCTGGAAAGGCCCAGGGAGCGCCAGGTACTTGTCTCACTTGGCAGGGAACGTCGGAGATTTTGGGACTGTACTGAGTGTACTGCAGAGCCGAGGACGGCTCTATTTCTAAGGTGGTGAGATTGTAACACCCATGAGTTGGTGTTAGTCCCACATTGCCAAGGAAATGGTTGTGTTGGTAGTATATAGAGCTTATCCATACTCTAACTAATGTCAAGGCCTTATGGGGTAAACCACATGGGTGGGCCCTGATCCAAAACCCTCTACTGCTGGATATCCGCAGTGACTAAAGGGGGTCAATATTGACATTAGCGAGCGGTATGGTGCTCGACGCACCGGGATGAGCGAGGACGAAATCCCGGGGCGTTACAGAGTTAGTATCCACAAACTAAATTATGCAAACATAACATGTTGTTCCTTCATGTTCAATCTATAATAACTAATTAGTCACCTCTCGGTTATTCCAACTAATCATTAATACCTATAATAATCAAGTAGTCACCTCTCAGCTATTCCTCCTAATTAAAACGGGATTCTCTTATGCATGCTATTGAATATGTCTCATTAATTAAACCATCACCTCTCAGCTATTCAATCTAATTAACTTAACATATTATTCATAACTAAATCATCACCTCTCGGTTATTTGATTTAATCACAAAAGGGTTCCAATAAAAGATATATATTGTAAACATGTAATAATCACCTCTCAGCTATTTCACTACACATCTACAACAAATATAAATACTACCATTAAAGCTAGGTCTCCCTAAACCCTAACAATAATATTTTAACATCATGGATAACAATAACATGCAAATAATCATACTTACCTCGTATCGCGAATTAGAAACAAATAAGCATTAAGAACTTTGAATCATAATGAACAATAAGAACAAACATGATACTTTTACATCACCTAGAGAGCTTCCACCATCCCCCTAAGGAGAATTAGCTACTCCAAGGAATAAATAAATAAATCACAATACATCATAATGGAATAATAATGGAATTGATATTGAATAATGAGTTGAATACAATGAAGAAGAAGATCAACTCTTGTCCTCCTCCAAGGCAGAAGGCAGAGGTCTGACACTCAGCTCAAAGACCCGGGCCAACGCAGCTTGCGTCTGACAGACAAGAGAAACATGAGTCAGGAATAAACATACAGACATCTACAAATCTAAAGCCAGAACTCAAGGCAGGAAATCGTACCGCAATCAGGTTTTGAGCCGCTACCCTCATCCCCCGGTCGCGAGAAAGGCGGTTATAATATGCCTGGTCCTTCGGGAGCAGATTTTGGAAGATGTAGTTGAAGGCAGTGTGGATGTTCATGATGCGGGAGTCCCCAATCGTCATCGGCTCCCCACTCAGAAATGCAGGATGAATCGTGAACGTCGGCCGTGGAAACTCCGGTGTAGCCTCGGGCTGGTACTCACCCTGTTCCGGGCCCAATTGCATGGTTGGGCCAGTGGGCAGGTCAGTGTATCGGACCTGGTCACCCCACCGTAAACCGGGTCTTCATCATCAGCAATGCCCGGCACGGTAAACTCCACCTCAGTCTGGACATCCTCGACGGCCAGAACATCCTTGACAAGGACGCGGGAGCCAATACCAATCTGGGTGGTCCTCATCACCGGCCCCCTAAGCACCCGGGGGATGGCATCCTCCCTTCTCAGACGACCTCCCCTTGGTCAGCAGGGGAGGCCGAAACAGCTCTCTTCGAGCCCCTAGCAAACTTATCTACAACAGGCTTGCCCTTTGGATCAACCGGGGCAGGGGGCTGTACTGAAATAACTTCAACAGTAGGAGGCTGGGAAGATCTTACCTCCACCGGAACCTCAACACCAGCGTCTCCAGCACTGGGGGCATCCACTTTATCTGGTGGACTTCCCGAGACCACAGCTGGCTCGCCTCCCTCAACAGCAGAGGCGACCATAGTCTCCTCGGACACACCTCCCACCATCTCCGACTGGGCTAGGTTGTCCACCTCAGCATGTACCTGCACTGGGGTAGGAAAGAATCCCTCAATAGTTGATTCACCAGACCCACGAGGAAGCAGTAGTCCGCTATCCCTCGACATCAGGAACCATAAAAAATGTGTGGTCTCCTCCGGCGACCCAAGGGAGGTTTTGAATTACAAATAGAGCTAGCATAAGATACCTGGATATCCCCGACTACTGGGGTGACTTCCGGCAGGACGTCCGACATTAGCTCGTCAGGAGGAGATCTTCCCCCGACTGGAAGAGCCTCGTCGGGCCAATCGTCCATCTCCCCTCTCTGATCAACAATTTCACTTTCTACCGGAGGCTCCTCCCCAACACTGGGAACCGTGCTCTCTACAGTGGCAGCACCCTCCTGGAGCTGGACTTAACCTCGACGACTTGCGGGGGAGTCGGCAGGGCTGCAAGCCTGGCCGGGAAGCGAATGTGCGTCCCAATCTGATCGGGAAGTGTCAGGTCCCGCAGGTCAGCGGGTAGGCTGAAGAAAAGCTCAATGTTGCTTTCAGCCGCAGAGGAGTCCACCCTCGCTGGCGGAGACACTTGAAGTTGACGTTTCCCTGCAAACACAAGCATGGAACTGTTCCTGAGCCAGAGCTCAGCAAGCACACAAGGCATAAGGACAAAAATGAAAGAAAGATCAGATACGTGCTTACCTATGAAGTCCCGCGGCACCTGGATGTTGCGGTCAGACGACCATCCTGACACCCGGTAGCAGGGCTCCAACCAGTTCCCATAGTAATTGGGAAGTCCAGACAGCCTACGGGCAGCACGCCAAGAGATGGCGTAGAAGCAGCACTCTTTGGCCTCTCGAGCAACCGGTTTCATGAGCAGGAACATCTCGACCGGGCCAAAGGGAACCTAGAAATGGATGGCAATCAGCCCAATCCGGTGCACGATTATCCAGAAGGACACGTGTATTTGACCCGGGGGGATTCCCCACCACGACAGTAATCGCAGAATCGAAGAATGTAGCGGGAGCTGCATACCATACAGGAGTTCGTAGAAACTCACCGCGATCAAGTTACCAGAGCAACCGTCTGAAATGGAGGGGTGGGAGCCAAACCTAACCCCCTCCAACCGAGCTGTTCTTGAACCTCCGCCGCGCTCATCCGCTCGAGACTCGAGTTCAGGATTCCGGGGAAGGTTGGAGGAAGCTTGCCACCTCCTCCTGGGCCTTTCCGTTGAAGGCTCAACTACATCCAGAGGAGCGACCTTTGCCACACCAGCAGGCGAAAGAGGTTCAGTGGTCGGAGTATTACTCGTTCCGCCCTCATTGGCGGCAGGACGGGGAACCAAGTTCTGAGGCTCCACATCGCTGCTGGAGCTCAACACTAAAGTTCTCCTCATCTTCAGAGCGAAATTCGCACAGATATCATCAAAATTTAAAAGATTCAAAACCTAGGGTTCCGGTAGAGAAACGAAATGGAACTGAAGAAGAAAAAAGAGAAAGAAAGTGAAGGGGAATGCCCTTCTCTCTTTCGAGCTTTCCTTTTATAAGGCAGAGCCCATGGTCCACCGGCTAATGGTCTTCCATGACTCTTTAACGGACTCTCCATTAATTCAAGATCATTAAACTAACTGGTCTAATGACCCGATCAGCGAAGAGTCACAAGCTTTCACAGGAAGTTAAAGTTGTACATCTTCCCGCCAACAAAAGAAGATTTTGAGAAGACGAAGTAGGGCCCACTTAACACAGTCAGTTGGGCCCCAAACTGCACAGTCATCTGGGACCCACTTCAGCTGGGACCCACACCGAGCAATCAACCAAGATCCGCTCAACATGTATAAATAGGGTCCGCATGGTCCAGGTGAGCGGCATGTGGACTTCCGGACCATGACATCACGGTCAACGGTCAAGTAACCAACATGTGTTCCTGCACTCATCATAATGGGAAGACAATCAGACCTACCTACTGGAGCTCGAGACAATGATAAAGAAGAAGTTATTTTATTACGAAATGCATGATATGGAGTGCACCATGTCCCCTACATAGTGCGACCAGAACTGAATTACATTAGAGGGGGAGATGGAGGATTCGGACCAGATCCCTCCGGCGAGTCAGGAAGGCCATATTTGGCCTTGGCGTCAGCATACCCTTCCTTCCACGAAGAGACCGCAACAGCATCAATTTCACCCCCCATCCGGGCAAGCTCAGCGGAAGCAGATTTCAGCCTTTCCTTGAGGCACCGAATTTCCTCATCCTTCTCTTGGATTCGGCTCTCATGGCGCTCCTCCCACCGGCGTTGGTCTTCTACAAGTTCGACCACTTGCGCCTTCAAACTGTTTATGCGGCTAAGGAGATGCGCCCGGTACTGCTCCTGATTGTCACCAACAGAACTGGAATCTAAATGCCTAGCCGCCATGGAAGATGAACAAGAACAGCAAAAGAGAGAGAGAGAGAGAGAGAGAGAGAGAGAGAGAGAGAGAGAGAGAGAGAGAGAGAGAGAGAGAAGTAACTCAGCAGGAGTGAACTCCTCCTTATATACTGCCTCAATAACTCCACAAAGGTTAAGAAGGTCGGGCCCCAGCCCATTTGCTTCCCGAGGAGCAACGGTCTCCCATGGACCAACAGTCAACCTGCCAAATTCTAGACAAGACTAGAGGAGGCACTGATCATAGGAAAAGAAATTTTTATTGATGAATAAAAATCAAAGAAGAGGGCATCGCTCCTCAACAACGGTGCGACATAAAATAGTCTGCCAAATCATCCTGCGAGGCAGTAGGGGGAAATAGTGGCCTGATCCCATCTAGCTCCCCCTGCCACAGTATTGCCAAGGATCCAGACCTTCTCTTTCAGTTCCTGAATCTGATCTTCGGTATTTTTAAGCGAATCTACGGAAAGCCGGAGATCCCGGCGCAGGGATGCAATAATGTCATCTCGCTTCTTGAGAGACAGCTTCATGTCATGCTCCAATCGGACGACCTTCTTCAGGTTCTTTTCTTGGGCCTGCACATTGTTGAACACATGTTCCACTTTGAGGTTGAATGCACGGTGAGCTAAGTCAGTAGCCCGGTCATTAACCATTCTTCAGCAGAAGCAACAACAGCGTAACACCAACAGAGACCGGAGAAAGAAAATGGATATCCTTCTACACCTCCGGCTTGCTATTTATAGGAGGAAGAAATAAACCCTAGTCCTTGATCGAAGGGATACAGAAGCATAATCAACGAGTATTATCAAGGAAGGAATCCTCCGAACCTTAACAGTCGGGGAAGATATTTTGAAGATTTTTCCCAAGTAGATTTTCTACTACTTGACAAAGATGGGCCGATGTGTGTACCCTAGGTAAAAAACCCGGCAGGTGTCACCGATGGCTGTATAAGAAGCTAAACTGGGAACACCTGAGCATTAGCCAGCCAGGCTTGGGCTATCGGGTAGGGCCCAACCCGGTCTCAAGGAGTCCACATACGCTTTGTGGACCTTGACCCATCGGATAGTCCACGATCAATGGGTGGAGCCCCAGTTACTGTATAAGAAGTTGAACCGTGGGCTCCCATACATCAACCAGGCCCACCTCAGTCAAGTAAGCCAGGTCTGGCCCAGTAACGTCCAGCGACAGAGGCTCATCCAAAGGCTTATCACAGAAGCCCAGAGGACTTGGCCAGGGTGTATGCAATGTAGATTGGGCCTCTGGTCAGAGGCGTCAACCCCAAGTTTTTGCTTCCAGACTTGGTCAAATCCAAGTCCCAACCAACTGGATAAGTCCAGCAAGATTCCAGGCTAACAGAACCCATTATTCTAGCCCACTGGAGAAGATAAAGGAAGACTCAGGTTGAACCAGAGCCTATCAAAGGATGTCACGTGGCAGTCATCCTGGTCAAATGGGATTCAAACCAAGGGGATAACCGCTCAGCAGCATACAAGCTATCTCTATGGAAAACATGTTCACAGTTGAACTACCTGAGTTCATGGAGTCAAAACCGGAGGGGTGGTTGAGCGAGCCTCCTCCAGCATACTACAAATACAGGAGTCCTTAACCTCCTGAACTACGAGTCTTTCACTGAGCAACTCCATTAGAGCTTAGTGAAAGCAGAGACTTGATTCCAAGATTCATTATCTTGGATACGTAGGCAACCTAATCTTCATCAAATCCAGTCTCATTGTATACCCCCATCTAATCTCTGTCTATACAAGGCTTTCATTGTAACTGTTCGATTAATCAATACACATCTCGAGTTTGTGGATCAAATTTTTGCACCCACACCTCCCTTAACGAGTTCAAGTCCAAGTCAATTACAAGTCAAAGCCCAAGATTATAATCAATAAGAGCCTAAACCCAATTCAATTAGTAATAAGGCTTAGACCCATTATTACATTCAATATCAATTATGGGTTTTATCTATTTTAAGTCCATATATTCAACAAGGTTAATATGGTAATTCTACATCTTTGTAATCCAACTACAACTCTAATATCTCTACAACTCCTAATCCAATTACAATTCCAATATCCTTACAACTCATGTTCCTAATAGGACATGAGGTACACTATCTTGTTAATATATGGTCTAAATACATGGATTAGGGATCGTTGGATCACATCCTAATCCCAATCAAACTCTACATTTGAAGTACGTTATAAAAGGTTTGATTTCATCTCTCTTATGGATACGTATACAACTAAGAAGCAACTTAGTTCAGCCATTATCAATCACCAAAACCCTATTCCTTCATCTTCTCCAATACTTTAGATCTTAACATTAGGGGTTTCTTTTTGCTCTTACATCACATTGGTGTGAAATCCGGTTGAAACAATATGCTTGTTTCGTTTACTAAGTAGCTTTATAATTGTATTAAATTAAACCACTCTGAGGATCTTTACGATTATTCCTTTGTATTTCTCCTATTTTCTCTCGTTTTCATTCAACCAATTCTTAAATCGACCTATTACTTAACTGGTTTCTTCTAGCGATACAATCACCTTTGAGCATAATTGTTGGGTATTATCAAAAAGTTATATTTGAAATTACAAGCTTTAGAAAGATGCATAACTGTTGGGTATTATCAAAAAGTTATCAATATTTAAAATTACAAGCTTTAGAAAGATGCAAACATCCATATTATTAAATAAATATATTGCTTAGTTAGTTAATTTGGACTATGCGATTTATATTGGTGTTTAATTTAAAATAAACTAGTATATTTGTCAGAATTCATAATCAAATTGATAAAATTTCATATTTTGAATAACATTTTTAAATGAATTTTTTGTTTGTTTTTAAATGTAAACCGAAAATTTCTATTGTTTTTTCGAAATTTTACAAAATTGTGAAGCAAATTGATCGAAAAATGAAAATTTTCAAGATTTTTTCAGAAAATGACATCATCTTTTTGAAACTCATGCAAACTAAGAATGTATACCCCCGAAACCTTTCTAAGTCCATCGAAATAAAAAAAAATTTCAAAATTTTTCAAAATTCAGTACCTTGGGTATTATTATAAATTTTGTTTAGTGGGATATATATATATTTTTTTGGTGAAGTGGGATATAATTTTTTAAAAAAAAGTAGGATATATTTACTACTATACATTCACGTGTTTGTTTGTTTCGTCTGTTCATCAGTCTTACATCATACTTTACCAAATACCAATGTATAGCACGTGTCGTTCAAATCTTATTATTTTCGACCGACTTTAGGAGGTCAATTATGCTTCAAGTGGTAGAAAAACAATGTCCGTCCGTCCACTTCCAAAAAAAAAAAAAAAATCTCTTCTCCAATTCTCCTTCTTCTCTTCGTCTTTTTCTATCTTCTTCTTCTTATCTCTCTCAATTCACTTTTCCTCCCATCTCAATTTTCAATTCTCCTTCTTCTTTCTTCTCTCTCTCAATTCTCCTTCTTCTCCATCTTCTATCTTCTTCCTCTTCCTCCCTCTCTTTCTCTCCCAATTCTCCTTCTTCTCTTTGTTTCTCTCCAATTTATTTTCTAAAGTCGGTCCCCACCGTGTCACGGTTGTATATTTAGATCTCCTAATAAAAACAGTAGGCTCTAAATAAGAAATATTTATGTTACCCTACTCTGATAGCTCCCATAAAAAAAAAAAAAAAAAAAACAGTACGCTGGGGTTAAGTGGACTGGGTTGAGAACTTGAGATTAGATGGATGAGTTATTATAGTGGTAGATTATGATGAATTGGATTTGTGTGGGCTTACAGGGTTTGAACATGTTTACGGTGCAGACGCATATGCTCTAGGGATTGAACATGTGCGAAGCGCATGCATGCAGCGACATCTAAACTACTTTATAAGGCGCCCCCATTGCAATGTTGTTTGCGAAGCCTTCTCTGGCAGTATATTTGTATAACACATGTCTTCTAACAAAATATAGTACTGTATATTTTAATTAAGGCTAAGGCTAGAAGCACACGCCACTTTTCTAGAGGCACACACCTCGTGAAAAAATTAAGAGCACCCTTCTTAACCGGTTAAACCTGTTTCACTTAAATATATCTAGGCAAAGGGCACACCCCCTATTTTTCAGTTTTTACCTCTGTCCCGTCCACTTTCTTTCATACCTTCGTTTTTTCTTGCTCTTCCCTATTAGAAATTTCCTCTTCTCTATATCTTCCCTTTTTATTGGGTTTTTCTTCAAGTGAATTGATTCAACTATCTTGAGTTAGGTATCTCTCTCAATTTCAACTAACAGGTCTCTCTCTCTCTCTCTCTCTCTCTCTCTCTCTCTCTCTCTCTCTCTCTCTCTCTCTCTCTCTCTCTCTCTATATATATATATATATATATATATATATATATATATATATATATATATATATATATATATATATATATATATATATATATCTTTTTTTTTTTTATGGTAAAGATCTATCTATTTTTTTTTTTAGTTTAATTCGTGATTTTTGGTTTTAATTGTAATTGATGATTGTTGGGGTATGAACTTAAATTGCAACATCAACAGTCTCCATTACTTCATCCACCACGACCCTCCTATTAAATAAGATATATATGGGATAGGTTGGTTTAGTTTTTGGAGATATTATTTTTTGTTTACTATAAAAAAAAAAATTGAGAAAGAGAGCAACAACGATCAGTTGTTTTGGATATATGATTTTTTTTGTTTATGGACTCGTGGCAGAGGTGTTGCAGAGGTACGTAGAAGAAATTTCAGAGCTAAGTGAATATATGTGTTTATTATCTGAGTGTTTATTATTTGATTTCTTTTTCAAACTTAAGTTCAATATTTTATCCATGAAGCTGAGTTGAATAATAAAAACAATAGTCCCCATTCCTACCTTGGGACCTCTTTGTGGTAATAACAACTTTGTGATTTTTTCCAGTATTTTGGACCCATGTAATTAACTCACTTCGACTATTAAAAACCTCTTTGGTGGTAAAAAACTCTGTCAAATCAACGACCGTCTGATTGCTACACCCATTATCATCATTGACGACATCGGGGACAACATGTTCACTTGAAGCATTAGAAGCATTTCTTACATCTTCCTGCAAATTAAATAATGCTATTTGAGATATTTGTTTGTTATAAAAATAAAAAATCTAGCAAAATTACACCTTTGTATCATTCAGACCTCTTCAAATCCATCGGGAGTAACTTCAGATTCGTCGAGAGTGTTTGAATTGAGTTCATTAAGTACCTCGTTTTGCAATTGTTTAAAAAAAATAAAATAGAAAATAGAAAAAATAAAAATAAAATAAAATTGTATATATTATTTTTACAATCTGGAAAGAAAAAATAATCTTGAAAAAAATAAAATAAAATAAGGAGTCATCAAACCTCTTGAGATTGATTGAGAGTCATTGGAAATTCATTATCAGCAACAAAAATGGAATCACTTGAAATCTCATCCTACAATTTTAGTATTTACATAAAAATTTAAAAATACAAAATTAACACTACGTGGAGTCGTCAGCAGCGTGGTGCTGACTGGTGCATTTTATCTTAAGTAAATGATAAAACACACACATCACACACCCACGTCACACACCCACGTCACACACACACACAACTACTTCAAATAATAATATAAAAATATGAAATTACTAGGAACTTCGTCCTGCAATTACAAATAAATTATCCAAATGTATATTTACACCATAAAAAAAATATAGCAAAAAAATAAAATAAAAAAAAATAATATTGAACTTTATCAATATGGCACCATGGTGGTACTGCCCATTGAGTGTAGTCGCCGGTGTAAAGTTGTCATCGTACTGTTGTTTAAGGGTGGCACACTTTAATTAAACAAGTCAGCACCCATATGCTGATGATTAAGTTTAGTAGTCAACATTGTCATGATGACCATTGAATACAACAGACAACACTCTACCGTTGGCTGAAAAGGGGGCACACCCCAATTAAATATGTTAACACACATACGCTGACCATTAAGTGTAGTCGTCAGTATTGTAGTGTTGTTCATTGAGTGCAGTGATCAGTATCATAGTGATGTCTTAAAGGGGCACACCCCAAATTAAACATGTCAACGCCCATATGCTGACCATTTAGTGTAGTGGTCAGCATTGTAGTGCTGACCCTTGAGTACTGTGATTAGCATCATAGTGCTGACCTAAAAATTGTCTTTTTTTTTCGTTTTAATTGAAAATATCATTAAAATTACAGTTTATCTTTGATGATGGCGCATGATTTTTCCATGAATGTTTTTTTATAAGATCAGGCCAATCTTCTTGTGGCGCGTACAAATCTAGTGGTCTCTTTAATATACCACTTTATAATTCTTCCCAACTAATTTCTTCGTTATCAAGTCTAACAAATAGAGCAACATCCGAATTTATCATCATCACTGCTTTCATTAATTATAGCCATTAATGAACAAAGTAAAAAAAATTAGATGTTTAATGGTGGTTGTAAAAGGGCACACCTCTTTTTGAATGAAGAGTTTAATGGTGGGCACACACCTATTAGATAATACATGATAATAATGATAATAAGAGTTTGATGGTGGGCACACACTTATTAGAATGAGTGACCTGCTATAGCAAGTTGTTCCAAGTAAAATTGGGGTGTATTAATTGTTTTTTAATTAGGATATAAATGTCATTATATTTTTATTTAAGAGTGTGCCTCTAGTAAAATGGGGTGTGCCTTTAGCACAACCCTTAATTAATATACAGCGTTAAATGTGAATTTTTCATGGCCCACCTAATATTATCGGACTAAATTCTTTCCTATCAATTTTCATGGGTCAGTTGATCTGTTATGTATTATTACTAAACATCAGCCCATATCTAAAATACTTTCTTTCTTGAATGCACCCTAATCACATAGTAATGAATAAAGATATGTGGATGACATATTATTATATTGGTAGCCAGAATCTTGAGTCTCATCCACAAATTCCCCTCCACCAACCTTCAATCCTTGCTAATAATAAATAAATAATAAACAATAGAAGTACACACAGTGCCCCCCCCCCCCACCCAAACGTACCGGATCTTTAGAATATCATAAAGAAAGAAAACAATTCAATCTCTTCAAAACAAATGGCTTTAACCATTATAAAATCACACCTCAATAACACACACTACCTAGTGAACTTCCAACAAAATTCTACCAGAAGAAACCAAAACACCAGAATCCAAACCAAACCCATTTTCCATTTCAACTCATTACAACATTTCACTAATCTATCTATGAAGAAATCATTATCATCATCATCATCATCATCATCTTCTTTGATCAAAAGCTCTTTGATTGATCCTGATGGGGGGCCTTTAGTTGATCTTGTAGTTCCTGAAAATGAAAAAGCATTGAAGAAAAAGGAAGCTGAGTCTATGCCTAAGTTGAAACTTAGTAAGATTGATCTTGAATGGGTACATGTAATTAGTGAAGGTTGGGCAAATCCATTAAAAGGGTTTATGAGGGAAGATGAGTATTTGCAGAGTATGCATTTTAATTTTCTTAGGTTGAATGACGGTAATATCGTTAATATGTCACTTCCCATTGTTTTAGCTATTGATGATAAAGATAAAGAGACAATTGGATTGTCTTCTGATGTGGGGTTGATCGCGCCGGATGGGAATTTGATTGCTATTCTTCGAAGGTTAGTCTGAAATTGATAATTTGATTATGAATGCTGAATAAAATGTTGTGACCTTGTTTGGTCTCAAAGAAATGCAATTTAATTCTATGCTTGCTGTGGTGATATTTGAAATTATTTGATTTGTGATGATTATCCAAGTGTTGTTGGTGATTCTGAGCTTAAAATGCCTGATATGGCGTCCATTTTAATACCTCAATTCCAGTTTGGAGCATCTTTTTCATGGAGTGAAATTCTTGACTTTAATAGTTACAACTCAACTCACAGCCCATGATAGAAGAAAATAAATATTAGAGGGAGTGAATTTTCATGTAGAGGCACTATGGCATTGCCATGTTGGGAACCAATAGTAAGTATGCATGTAGGTACAACTAATAGAAAAATTTATTTGAAGAGATAACAAGCTGTTTGGAAGACACAAAATAAAAGGTATACATCAAGTAAAAACTATTCAACTCTCGGTTTGTTTACAAGATAGATATAAGGAAACTGCTTTAGTCAAGTAATCGAAATCATTTTCTTTTTTGTATTAGAATGAATGAATGGAACAGTGAATGTTATAGTGTCGCCAGCTCGCCCTCACTAAGTAGTTCCATGTGGATGGTGACTGAACTATGAGAAATTTGTAAATCTGAAATACACAGCTGCTGGCTCCTCCACCTTTGGTTCTTGGGGGTCTCCCTTGAAACAATATTCTGCAGAATCAAGCTGAGGTTAGGCAGACCCCTACCTAGAGTACAAAAATCCTGCTGCATCCTGGCTTATAAATTTATCCAGTTGCTCAGGGGATGGGCTTAAAAGAATAACACAGCTTGTCATCTCTATTACATTGGTTTGCTAGGTAGTCATTATATCTGTTGGATTCCATATAGATATGCTTGACTTTGAACCTCTACATTGCATTTTCCATTTGCTTTGTCCTGTGAACATAGACTCTTGCTCTCCATGATGGTGTTGTGGCACCTCTGATGCTTTCCACTGCTTGGCTAGTGTCTGATCCCAACTTGATCTTCGTGTACCCCATGTCTATTGCTATCTGCATCCCTGCAGAAGTTGCTTCAGTCTCTTTAGCTGTGATAGACATTTCCATTGTTCCACTGCAGTAAGCTAGTAAAGCTCTGCCATCCTGATCTCTAAAAATTCCTCCAATCCTGCCTTAGCATTTCTCACTGAGCCATCAAAATTTAATATTATTTTGTCTTGTAGTTGTGGCTTCCATTTGTGCATTTGGGTTGGTTGTCCTTCCAGTGAGTTAGAGTCCCTACCTGTTGAACTAGGGCTCTGTTTCTCAATGTGTCTTCTGTAGCTTTCTTCCCTATAATCAATCATAAAATCATCTATTCGTTTCCATCCACAACCAGTAAATGATACCACATAGAAGCAATTTCTTTGGGAGTGTCATACCATGGCTGTAGATTCAGGTTCGATCCATATCTTTCTTCATCCATGCTGCACTGCTAGCGTAAGACCCTCAAGTTCTGCCCAAGTCCAACATTCTGCCATATAGCTGCTTGTAGGCACAATTTCTTTCCTCAGACGAGCACATACTGCACACTGTAATCTCTGAAGACAGTTCTTATGTCTTCCTGGTTAGATACTCTCTTCACGAAGCCTGGTTTGGGTGGTATCGACATACTTAGACTTATAGTTGGACTTCCTGGTACGTTAATTGAATGCTAAGACTTTAAAACATTGGAATTTCATTGCTAGCATGGCGGAGCCTTTTGATAGTTGCCCTGCTGCCTTTACCCTTCTCTATATCCTTATTTTGATACCTTCACTGATGTATTGTGCCTCATCAAAGATGATTTCATTAAGCATTTTCCATATCTCAACAATAGTAGAGACAATTGTAGCGCCCCATAGTTCCCTGGTTAGATAGCTATCATGTTTCCACTCATTGATGGCCTGCTGCATGTCAGAGAAGTCATACCTATCGTTCTACAAAAAGTTGTTAAATACGTTGATCAATTGCTGACATATGGCATCCATGTCAGCTGACATGTTACCACAGTGTCTGCTACTTTCCTAGTCAGCATGTAGACTGTCCTGCATAAAGTTCATTTATTGCAGGATTTGCAGGGTTAAGTTAGTTTCAACTAATTGTGCTAAACATTGGGCGTTTTTTTTTTTTTTTTTTTGCTCAGAAAAATGAATTATATATTGTATACTAAGTAACATTAACATGAGTACGCACGGACTGTCCAACACGGCTTCTTAAAAGCACTTCGATACAGGGATATGGTGCGATATATAATATTTCAGTCCATGATATAGATGAACCACATATGTTATACCTACTTTTCTTTTTCTCTTATTATCAATTATTAGTTAAACAGCAAGTGAAACCTTTCTCATTTTCTCTTTGCAACTCTCTTCTTTTTCTTCACAGTTTAGGTCGGTGTGTCATACGCGTGTTGTGTGTCTGGGTATCCAGACACAGATTTTTTTGAAATTATGGTGTGTTCATGTATTAACTTAGATACTATATGATATCGTTCTAGGCATGATCAAAAACCAACTCTAGGTTGAGAGAGAGAGAGATGGGGAAAAAGGGAGTGGATAGACAGATATGATGCTTACCCTGCCCTATGATGCTTACCCTGCCCAACTCTAAAAAGTAATAGAGACAGTTACGTTACGATTCACAGAATTACAAACTGAGAGGGATCAGTTTGTTACAATAGTTGCCAGTTGAACATCATTAAGAAACCTTAGATTCCTAACAATTTGAATATGAGATATCATCTGATCTACAACTAGAAATATAAAACATGAATGATAATATTGATATATTAGATTAAACTTACAAAGAAGCTAACTCCCTACATATAGAGAGAGAAACCACAGAGACTTAATATCTAAGCTATGTGGGACTAAACTACACACCAAAAGCCTACAATACCCTTACTTCCAACACCCCCCCTCAAGCTGAACATTCAGACTCTGAATATCAGCTTGAAATACAAAGAAGTTCTCTCACATCCCCCACAAAGTATCTTGTGAACAACACTAGGAAGGATGTTCAATGGCAGGGATGACCAGCTGCGAGAAGAACCGTGTACAGGGATGTCCACCTGCAGAGACAATAAAGGAGCAGGGATTACCAGCTGCTCAACCAAGAAAGATGTCGGAGGTAGTGGTGGTGATTGCTAGGCCATGATCTTTATGGTGGCTAGGGTTTACTTTCCACAAACCATCTGATTTAATCTTGAATCAATCGACAAAGATAGGCTACTCCACGACAAAAATAGGCTAATTCGGAGTAACAAGACCATTGAAAGGGTTGAACAGGAACGGCAAAACTGTAGACGGATGGCGGCGCAGAAAAGGCCTTAGAAAGGGCTGGACAAGCCGCGTATGACACCAACAACGTAGACAAAACCCTAGAAAGGGTTGGACAAGAGTGATACATACCAAAAGAAACAGCAAACCTGAACCTTGAAAATATATCTCAATTAACAGTGATTTGTGAACAGTATTCTGGATGAACAGTACTCAGGAATAAAAAACAGCAGCACAAGGCGCAGAAAAACAGCGGAAACAAGAACAAAAATTGGGAAAAAAGACTTTGCCGAGATCCGGCCACCGGCACCTAAGTTAGAATGGCATGTGGCCGAAAACCATGACCTAACTTGGCTGTGATACGAACTAGAAATATAAAGAATGATAATATTGATATATTGGGTTAAACTTACAAAGGAGCTAACTCTCTCTATATATAGAGAGAAACCACATAGACTTAATATCTAAGCTATGTGGGACTAAAATACACACGAAAAGCCTACAATACCCTTACTTCCATCACTCTAAATTCAAGCTTCTTTACTTTGCTGCAAAGGTCATCAGTCAGTTTGCCTATGATATTTCTATGTACTGAAGGAACTTGGACATGTAGACACAGTACATACCATGTAACCATTATCTTCGTCCTCATCTTTAGATTCTTTAATCTTAATTGGCTGAATGCTCCCCTATATTTTGGTCCATCCAAAGACCTTTAGATGGGGTCCTAATCTCCAAAACTTTTTTATGAAGACAATGTGTTGAATAAAGTGAGAGTTCAATCATCATCTGTTCTTCAAGCAGTTCAAACATGAATTTGGCTTTGAGTGGACCATTATTGGAAATTTAAAAATCCGCCAACTTTTGTCTTCTTCTCTGGAATTGAGATTGGAAGAACAGGTGTAGCCAGATCAGCCAAGTGCTGGATTTCCCAGTTGAAAAAAAATTCTCTTCTGAAATAGAAATTTTATGATGGCACCCTACCAGAACTGAGGTTATTGTCTGTTGTGTCCTGTTTGTTGGAGTAAATGCATACAGATTGCTGAAAACTGTCTTCAAAGGTTGCTCATTGCATTACACACCATCATAGAAAAAGATCATACTTGTTTTAATCCTGAAGCTTAGCCTCTTGTCAACAATTTCTTTTTCTGCCAGAATGCCCTTCTAGGAATTTTGGCACACAAAGTTATGTCATGAAACTGTTCTATTAGGCCTTGAGGTGATTGAAATGTAATTTGAGCACCAAAATTTATTATCTTGCTCTGAGGTATTAGTTGGGTTGATTAATGCAATGTTTAAGTTGTCCAGAATATTCGGAATCAACAATGGGCCTAATTTATGCAGTTAAACTAATAACTTCCATGGCTGAATTTTTTGGTGGATTCTTTTCTTCTTTGCTATTTTCAACCCTAAGCTGGTATTGTGATTTCCTGACTGCAGTGTTCAAATATATAAGCACAATAAAGAAGAAAGAATCGCTAGGATATGGGGAACAACAGCTCCTGGTTTACCTTATGTTGAGGAGGTAATCACTCCAGCAGGAAATTGGCTCATCGGTGGGGATCTGGAAGTGTTAGAACCTATCAAATATAATGATGGTCTTGATCATTACAGGCTCTCTCCCAGAGAACTGCGTAAGGAATTCGACAAGCGCCAGGCCGATGCTGTGTTTGCATTTCAGCTAAGGAATCCTGTCCATAATGGGCATGCTTTATTAATGAATGATACACGCAGGAGACTTTTGGAAATGGGTTACAAGAACCCAATTTTGCTTCTACATCCTTTAGGTGGATTTGTGAAGGCCGATGACGTGCCTTTGGATGTTCGGATGGAACAACATAGCAAGGTTAATATTAATTTTCTCCATTTTACATTTTTGATTCTTGATTTAAAAGTATACTTTTTGTACATTGTTCTCGCAGGTTCTAGAAGATGGTGTCCTTGACCCTGAGACTACTATTGTGGCCATATTCCCGTCACCTATGCATTATGCTGGACCTACTGAAGTACAGTGGCATGCCAAGGCACGAATAAATGCAGGGGCTAATTTTTATATTGTAGGCCGTGATCCTGCTGGGATGAGTCACCCCACAGAGAAGAGGGATTTATATGATCCCGATCATGGAAAAAAAGTTTTAAGCATGGCTCCAGGCTTGGAGAAGCTTAACATTTTACCATTTAAGGTATATGAAATCTACTTTAACCATCAAGTTAGATTATCTTGCCATCCTAATTATATCTGCTTATAGATGATTTGATTTGTAAAATTGGAAAGTCGTCCTTCAGCAGAAACATTTGAAAAAGACCCAAGGTTCAATAATATTTTGAGAAACATTAGATATGTTCGTATATACAGTACTTTTAGTGCCACTAAAATTAATGTTTTATGGTTTCCTAAATTTGAAAAGCTATGCTTGATGTGATGTTTTTTTAATACCCTCACCCTGATTTTGTATATGAGTTGGCTGTAGTTTTGTTTGTCCTGGAAACTTGAGACAGAAAACATGTCAAAAGCTCCGAATATTATGGAGGTGCTTTAAGCTCATTTGGTAGTTATTATCAAAAAAAAAAAAAAAAAAAACAAAGTTTGTGGTATCACACAAATAACGGAATAAAAGAATTAGAAGTTGACCAACAAAAAAAGTCCAGTTTCAACATTTATGTAAGTCTGCACACAGATGTACATGTGTGTATTTGTTTCTTAGTTGAATTCTTCATGCATGCATGTTACTGACCAGATCTATGGTAGTAAAAGAATGTGCTCATGCATTCCAGAGAAAGGAACAGATGCAAATCTCAAAAATGTGCTCATCCATTACAAGACATGCATCATAGTTGTTCAAGATGGTGATATGTATTGTTTGTTTTTGAGTTTTTCAATTTTTTTGAAGGATGCACAAAAGTAGATGTACCATCCAAAGAACATAAATCTAAAAACATTTGAAAATGTGAGTGGCAGCTAGAATTTATTTTATTTTATTTTTGATTAGTTGGGGACTTGTGCTTTTACAACTTTGTGTTTCTGAGTTGTGCTCGGGTGATTAAACCTTGGGGGTTGATGCTGAGAACAGTGACATTAGATGAGAGAGACCTCTTTGCTATGGATCAGAATGGATATCCTTTTGCAGAGTCTGTAGCAATATTGCATTTCATAAAATTTTAGTGTTTGATATTTTCTAAGGTGCTGGGTGTACATTTAACGAATGGTCTTTGTTAAGAGCTGCTAAATTTCTTAAATAAGCCTTTGATGCCTGAATTCTTCATCCATTTATAATTTGTTTTGTTTGTTGTTTTTGAACCCTCATGTTAATGATGACGATAAATTCATTGATTATTTGATTCCCTACTATCCACAGGTGGCAGCGTATGACAAAACAGCAAAGAAGATGGCATTTTTTGATCCATCACGTGCTCAAGATTTTCTGTTTATCTCTGGTACCAAGGTATGGCATTGTTCTGATGATCCTATCTACTTGTTTCATAGGATACATGAAGATACTAGTGCACATGATGAGACATCCTTAACCCTTGAGAATCTTCGTTAGAAACATGTCAGAAAATAATTTATATTCTGTATCGTCCTCTACAGGCCCTTTCTCCCTTTCTGATGCTTGGGAATGTGCTCCTTTCTTTCTTGAATATACACTCATTCACACATATTTACAATTATGCATAGATGCTATATTTGTTGTCAAGATTGGGATAGGCAGATATACATGGAAGCACACTGAAAACTACAAACCAACTGATCTCGAAGAATAACTAAATCGAACCCAGACAATTGCCCAGTGATAGAATAACCATGCAACTTATCCCATAATGGAGCTAGCTATCTTCGTTCCCAGTCGATCAAATTTCATACCAGCGATAGATTAACCATGCAACAGTGCCACTAAATAAGAAACCCAAAAACTACAAAGCAACTGATCTCAATGAGTACATACATGCAACCCCACACAAGTATCCCATTGCTCCCAAAAAATGTTCTCCATGCTGCATCTTGTTGTAGATCCACTATTATAATGGAGCTAGCTATCTTCGTTCTCAGTCGATCAATTTTCATAGCTCCTATAGTAAACAGCTACTAAGAAGATCCTAAGCCGTTCTTTCTTCAAGTAGTAAAATTAGTTTTCCAGTGTTCAACACGCAGGCACATTTCCTACTTAAGGATATATTGCTTGCACCTCGTTGTAAACCAGTTTCTCTAAAAGCTCGAATTGTGAAGGGGAGGCTACCACAATGTATATCAACCGGAATACCGGATAAACTGGTGCACTTGCCTAA
This sequence comes from Aquilegia eximia, assembly GCA_023053565.1. Lineage (NCBI taxonomy): Eukaryota > Viridiplantae > Streptophyta > Magnoliopsida > Ranunculales > Ranunculaceae > Aquilegia > Aquilegia eximia. The sequence goes on from JALIGU010000010.1 coordinate 9,874,916, forward strand.
CCAAACACAGAGGTGGATTTTGCCACTCTCAACTGGGTCACGGGCCACACAAACGGTTAGGCCCACACCTAGCCGAACATGGGGGCTGGATCCATTAAAACGCCTAACCGTTCATTGGGGGAGGATCCACCAACACACCTTTCCCAGCACCAAAGATGACAAGGAGACTCTGCCTTTCGATGATCCGCTTTTAAGCACTTTTTAAAACGCTTAGTGGTTATAGATAGAATGTACAAAAAGCTGTTCCCCTTAATTTATTGCTATAGTCTATTGTAAGATTTGACCGACCTCTACACCCTCTAGAAGACTAATCAAATATGTTACACTACTACTTTGCAGATTCTCCATTTTCACCTTATCCATTATTTTTTTCTCAAGAGTAGCTGTGGACCCATTATTCTTTGCTGCTTTTTCTGAAAAAGAGGGCAAACACTCTAGGTGTTCGATAACATTTTTTTTGGTGGGGGTGGTGGGGTGGGGTGGGGTAGGCAAGCGGGGTTGACACTGAGGTCCCCTACCCTGTTTCATTTGAGATAAAAGTGAGCTGGTTACATCCTTGGGTAGACTCTACGCATTGAATCATCAAGGGTTATTTTCCTAATATCTTCTGAGAATGAACTAGGTATTAAATCAAGTGACATAACAGTAGGAACATTTGCTGCCAGAGCATCGGCAAGTTTGTTGGCTTCCCTATAGATGTGTTGTAGTGAGAACTTATCCAAGGTGCCAATCAAACTCTTCAGCTTCTGGAGCATGAAGTGTGCCTTCCAAGGGTAAGTGCTATGTGGCTTCATGAAAGACACCACATTCGTAGAATCAGTCTGAGCTTTTAACTATGGTAATATGGTGTTGTGTTGCCATCTGAACACCTGTAGGCCTTGCAATTCAATAAGGGCAATGCCGGTGTATGTAGACTTCCCCTTCCTAGCACACACCACCCTTCCAGTATGGTCTCTTATCACAGCTGACCATCCTCCTACATTCCCCTGCAATGTACCATCAGTGTTAAGTACATAATCTCCCATGTCAGGTTTCTCCCAGCTGCAATGCTTCACCACAGTAGTTTTCTCACCTATCAGTAACTGTCAGTGGTCAATGAGAAACTGTCTTTCAGGTCCAGGCTCCATGGTCACCTTCAAAGAGTGTAGCTTGATCTTTACATCGGTCATGATAAGGTTGCACAATTATGCTAAAAAATTCTTGTGTTCCTTTCTCTCCAAACCCAGTATATGTATGCATTGAAAACTAACCTCAAAGCATCATGTTTGAGGCCCTTACCACCAACTGTCATTATAAGCCATTGAAGCTCAGCTTGCCATGTTCCAGCTCTCCCTCTATTGTAACCAGCCATTCTCAAGATAGTGCTCCATACACTGCCTGCATAGTTGCATTCATGGAATAAGTGATTAGTTGTTTCTTGGTGCTGCCAGCAGAGTACACATAAATCAGAATGTACCACTCACCATGCCCTGAGTTTGTCAAGTGTTTTGAGTCCTTCCTTAAGAGCCATCCAGGTGATGAAAGAGCGCCTTGGTATTTTATTCGAGAACCAGACCAGTTTGTGCCAGTTGATGGGTACTTTAGTCTTTCTGAGATGTTCATATGTGTCCTTCAAGTTGTATTTCCCTGACAGTGATGCAGTCCACACTATCTGATCCTCATCAGTTCCAATTTCCACCTCTTGAAATCTGCTTGCTATTTCAGCAATTTGTATTTCAACATGATGAGGTATCTGCCACTCTCCATCAGGGTGTTCGATATCATTTTACCAAAACTTGAGTCTAGCGTTTTGTCCGGCTGGAAGAATACACATGTAGAGAATATCTCCAGATCCACAGTTATACACATGGTTTTACAGTTTACGCATGCTTCACAAATGAATCTGGTGAATTAAGGCGAAATCTAACCCGATATCATATGCATCAGTTAAGTATTTCCAACATGGGACCCTGTGTATCTGACTTGTGTGTCAGAGTGTCCACGTATCCGATACGGATTTATTTAAATAATGGAATATCCCTGTTACATATAAAATAAAAATGAAAAAGACATCCACCATACTGTATTTGTTGTTGTTTCTTAGTCACAGCTCCCATAAAATTACTTTTTTTTTTTACATTTTTCTTTGCCTTCCACGTGCTTGTTGTTAATTACATGTATATTAAGATTAAATATGACTGAAGCCTTGTGAGATTGGAAGTTGAAGCTGATGCTTCATCCAAGGCAAGCAACTTCATTGTACCGTTTCATATACATAACTGCTTGGGAAACATTTTTAACCATTAAAGGCATGTGCCAATGAAGGCAATAGTGCGAAGTGAAGCTTGGAATCCACCAAGTAATCAGGAGAGTTAAACAACTTTTATTAATTTGATAATCAATAATCAACGACGGAAAAATCTTCCTTTATATGATCAAGAGGCCATAAACAATCATGATACTACATGAAAGATAATGACATGCTTGTATATGTCATTTTCATGTTACCAGTTCATCTTTAATTGAGTTTTAACCTTCAAAGATCACTTCCATTCTCAAGTGTTTAGAGGTAGGAAATTTCTTTTGGGAATTTCTTTAAGCTCTTCAACATCAATGACTTAAAAACAATCGATCAGTTCATGTTACCAGTTCATCTTATCTCAATGACTTGAGATAAGTTTCTCTTTAGACATTTATCATGTCTTGATCAATCGAGCAGAATGAATTATTTTTGAATATTTTTCAAAACTCTTCAGTGTTTAGTGGTAGGAAATTTCTTTTGGGAATTTCTTTAAGCTCTTCAACATCAATGGCTTAAAAACAATCGAGCAGTTCATGTTACCAGTTCATCTTATCTCAGTGACTTCAGATAAGTTTCTCTTTAGACATTTATCATGTCTTGATCAATCGAGCATAGTGAATTATTTTTGGATATTTCTCAAAGCTCTTCAATGTCAATGACTTAATATAATATTTAGAACCACTTGAGCCAAGTTTCTATTTGATGGACGTTTATCATATGGTTTCATCAATCAAGCAGAATGCATAAACTGCCTTGATTGATCAGCCATATCAGGGATATCAATGAATGTTAATGGATCCGGAAAGCTCTTAGTTTTAATACAGATTAGCTACATCAAAATACATGACCAAAAGCTTTGCTTGTACATGGACTTAATTAACTTTTCAATCTTAATCCTGAAGTTTCCATGACTAGAGTCTCTTGACTAACCACCAAGACTCAACAACATATACTAATTAGGCAGATATGTCTCATTTTCCCTTTTAGAAACTCCATCCATCATTTCCCTTAATATCTCAGAGAACATCTCATCATAATGTGGCTCAAGAGTAGCACCCCTCTCACAAACTGTAGAGGTTGTGGGTTCGAAAAACGTCAACGGCTGATTGTTGATATAAGTTTACACACGTAATTTAAAGGGGTAGGGTCCCCTCAACCCCGCTTGCCAATCCAAACAAAAAAAAAAAAAATCTCATCATAATGTTGTATTCTTCTCATTAGTCATGGAAGACATGGTATTTATACTTTGGAGACGTTTAGGAACCTTGGTTATGATATTTTTTATTCTGCAGATGCGAGCTTATGCAAAAAGCGGTGAGGATCCTCCCGATGGTTTTATGTGTCCCGGGGGATGGAAAGTGCTCGTCGAATATTATAAAAGCCTGCAAGCCGAAGAGGCTGACCAGCAGTCAACTGTTATGTCTGCTTAATGTCCTTATCAATTCATCATTGCTAAAAGACCGGGAGTAGATTTGGGTAGCAGAGCAAGTTAGGTCGAATAGAGTGAAGTTCTGAAGAGAAATTGACATTAGTAGTGGGGAAACTGGAAATGTACTAAAACATGCTGCCATTGAACATGAATATCAATAATCACAAGGATTATTTATTTTCTTTTTGTTCCAAAGTGGACGCAGATATAAAAGTATACCTGCATTATATTTTCTTGGTTTCATTTAAGTCTCGGTTTACAACAATGATGATCTCTAGATTCATTTTGTTATGGCAGATATTAGCTACAAAATTTATTTTGAATTATCTGCTTAATTCCTTTTGCGGAAGAGTTTCTTTTGATTCTTATCCCTTTAGTTCATCCGCCCTGATGTTTGTAGTCCCATGTTATGTGTGCTGCAAGACAGTTGTGTTCATTGGTAGAGAAAAAATCCAAAAGTAAGAGTTGGAGAAACAGTCACGCCTAATGCCAATTGCTATGCGACCTTTAGCTCAACAAGAATCAGAGAAGATTGAAGCAAAAAGCTGCAATCCCCACCAAACGCTTTACATGATCAACCATTCGGTGCTAGGAATATCATGAAGCAACAAGAAAGATACCCGTCAAGGCAAACCAAGACCATTGGCATCTCCTGGAAATGTATATGCATGGGAATGTCATCAATTTGACTTCAACAAGGATGGCTTTGCCGGGAAAAATTATAGTCCATGTTGCAGAATATAATGCTTATAGGGGAAAAAAAAGTTTAAAATGGAGGTATTCCATCTTTTCTTCTGGGAACTCAATTACATCGAAGATAAAAGAACATATAATTTTGGGTAATATCCCCAAAAAGCCCCATGTTTAGGTGCCTCTTCCCCAATAGACCCTGACATGGGTCATCTTCTCAAATAAGCCCTTTGACTAATTCATAATTTTTAGCCGGTCAAAATTACCTTTGTATTATATCCTCTAAAATTCACCTTTTATCTTCTAAAGTCGGTACAAGACAAAAAACTCAAAAAAAGACAAAAAACAGAAAAGGACAAAAAAACAGTTGGTTTATAACTTTTGGTTTTAAAATTTGAAAATTTTATAACTTATGATTTAGAAATCGAAAATCAGCATGGTGTATATGGTTGGAAAGCTCTCGACGAGATCTTTTAAACGAGATCCCACATGAGTATAAAATTTTAAATTTAAAAAATTAAAATTTAAAAAAAAAATTAAATATTCATAAAAATTCAAAATTTCATATTTTTTTTTACTGAGAAGTTGGATTTCGAAAAAAAAACTCCGTATGATTTCATAAGGTTCTCAAAATTACTCTAAAAATCTAAAAAAAAATCACACAATACTACCAAATTTATGAGTTTTTAACACCAAAGCAATATCCTCTAAATTGTTGTTTGTTGTTCTGTAAATTACAAAAGCATGATATCTATTTCATATTATTAATATATGTGGATTGTAGTCTGTAATTTGATGCATGAGTTCAATGTCTCGACTGAGGACAAAACCCTTATAGTACAGACAAAAAGAAAATTGTATTGCCATGAAAAATTCATAAAAACGTTTAATGTACAGTTAACTTCACAAAAGACTATATATTTTTTTTAGGTTACAGCCCAAAGCATAAAAAACAAGAGAGAGCATAACCCAATGTAAACATAAATCCCTCCTTTTGCCTGGTGTAATGCCACGAAGTTCATTAAATTTGTACTCTATTCTTCCTTCCCATCCCCCACACAAAAACAATATAATATCTCACATCTCTAACCATCATTTTTTTTGGGGGGGGGGGGGGGGGGGGGCAAACGGGGTTGAAGGCACCCCTTACCTCTTTAAATTACGTGAGAAAACTTATACCAAACATTCAAACAATCAGTTGCTGGCGTGTTTCTATCCAACGACCTTTCCACTTTGTGAGATGGATGCAATCGTTGAGCCACAAACTCATGTACTTTCTAACCATCATTGAAACTGATAATTTTCCTTTGTTTAAACACTCGTGCATTCTTATTTTTCCACATCCAAGTAATATGTATGGAACCATGGCCAATATACTTTGATAACCAGCTTTAATCCACCTCTCAACACTTTTCAATATATAATGTGATTTAGTAAAATTATATGTTGAGAGGATACAATAGCTTGTTTAGAGGATAAAGTTATATTATTTAGAAAACAACAATCAATGTTTTAACGGACAAGACCCTTACAGTATATAGCGAAAAAATTAAAATTATATGTTTTTTTTGTTTTTTTTTTCATACGCATGTGAGATCTTGTTAGATAGATCTCGTCGAGATCTTTCCAACCATATACATCATATTGATTTTTAATTTCTTAATCAAAAGATATACAAGTTACAAATAATATAGCAAAAATAATTTAATTAATATTAAAAAATATGTTATTGTCTCTTTCTTATTTGTCTTTTTCTTATTTGTCCTATATTCTAATTTTTCTCTTTTGTTTTTAGTACAAAGGGTATTTTAGTAAAACAAAATAAAAAAAAGTGGGGTAAGGGCTTGTTTGAGAAGATGACCTCATGTCAGGGCTTATTGGGGAAGAGGCACCTAAACATGGGGCTTTTTTGGGATATTACCCTATAATTTAACATGGGCACTGAACAATCTCTTCCCAAGATTGGAGACGCCTGATCTAATGATGTTAGTTACCCTGGTCTTTCAACTCTCAAACAGTATTGATTGATCTAAAAAGATAGTAAATCAAGGATGTGTTATGTTTACTGATCATTCTTCTTCCTTGATCTTCAAACAATCGATGAATAAGTCTTCTTTGCAGAGAAATTGTAAGACCACCCATTGGATGATTGTATCCATACTCTTCCTCAGGACGACTCAACAAGTCTTGGAACCAAGAATGGTTTTAAGTAAGACACTGGAACTACAAATCTCTTCTTTTCAGTTTCTCCTACATAAACTGCAAAATGGCCTTTGGGTACTTCTGCTTTTGTTGCAGATGAAGATGTTTGATTTAGAGATTGTAGTTTTAGCATTTGTTTTGCATGAAAAGCAATTGAAGGCAAAGGGATACCCATGCCTTGCTAGCTAGTTCTTAATGAAGTATTTCATAGAAACATTGTTGGAGGTATATATAGCCTATCCTCATGAAGAAAGAAAAATCATATGGGTGTGCTCACCATCCCATTCAATCAGTGGCGGAGCTACGTAGGAGAAAACTGGGGCACGTGCCCCAGGTGATTTTTTCTAAAAGTTTATATAAATTTTCTTAACCCCTTTTCTTAATAACAAGTGTAAGTGTGTAACTGTACTAACTGGCATGCAGCCGGATTTGTTGACTTTTAAACTACAACATATTGTTGACAGTTTTGTTTTTTAATAATTTAAATAAATTAAATCAAAGCCCAACTATTATGTCTTTTAGTCATAGGTTTGGGTACGAAGCCTATATGATCTAATATATTGGGTTAGGCTTTTTTGGACTTAGTTATCTTAAAACTAGAGAAACGTTTTAGGGTATTTTCTTATTCACGCTCTTTCCAATCATCTCTCTCGAACACTTGAATTGTTTTTTAATTTGATTTTTTCTTAAATGGGCGAGGTTTTTTTTTAAAAGAAAAAAAATTATGACGTACAACCCGTAATTTGTCTTATTATTATTAAGCTATATTTGATTTATTTAAGTTTTTCTTTTAATGATAGTTACTTTCTCATTTAGTCATTTTCACTCATCAAATCTCCAACACTCTAATTGTCGAAATGGAAGACAAACAATAAAGTATTTATTCAGTTTGTTTTTTGTTTTTTGGCCAAGAATACTTAGTTATATATATAAAAACTATTGTGTTTTATGCTATTGACAATGAGCAATTATAAAACGTTTTAAAAATATGGGTAAAAAGAATGGACTAATGATAAAAATCTTAAAAGAAAATGAGTGTGACCACTTTTTTGTTTATTAATGTATGATTGTTCTTATCTAAATCATAAATTCATCTTTGTCTTTTTTGCTAGTCTTACGTGTACAAAAAAATATTAGCTTAGGGTGCCCCAGGTGAGCAAAATTTCTGGCTCCGCCACTGCATTCAATACTCAATAGTAGTCTCTCTCTCCAAATGTCAACTTATCATGTATTTGATTTAGGCCTAAATGATGCACTAGAAGTCCAGAACCAGTTGGTTCTTCCTTAAGTACGTGCTTGAGCAGTGGGTACTTCATATTATTAAGATATTTTTGGACATACCCCATTTGAAAGTCGAAATTTGAGATACCCCTCATTTGAATTTTTTTTGAGATAGCCCGTTTTAAGACAGAAGAGATCTACAACCGTAGGTTATATGATGGATGGCTAAGATAACATCACATCTTAAAATGGGGTATCTCAATTTTTTTTTCAAAGGGGTATCTCAAATCACTACAAAAAAACACAACAATTCGTAGGCCGTTGCAAAAGGTCAATTACGAGATCCGTTGACCGTCGCTGGGTTGACGCAATAGGTGTCGACGCTAGTTTGTTACCGATGATTATTAGCCATCACAACAAGTCGTCGCTATTTTTTTTCTTGCGACGGCAATTGCGACAGCTACTGACCGAAGCGGGTATTATGACAGTCTTTTGCCGTCGTAATTAATTTTTATAACTACGACAGCTTTGAGCCGTCACAAAAATTAAACAACTGTCGATAATTTTGTAATTTATGTCAGTTTAATTTAATTGTAGCGATGGTCTTTGGCCGGCGCTAGATAATTTATTTTTAGAAAAAAAAATTATTTCTTTATGCTGCAGCAATAATTATAGAAATGTATGTTATCCATTCATAAATGTATTCACGAGTCATCCATACAACTTATCTATTAGTCATCCATACAGATAATTTTTTTTTTTTGGGTTGGCAAGCGAGGTTGTGGGGACCCCTACCCCTTTTAAATTACGTGTGGAAACTTATATCAACAATCCGCTGTTGACATGTTTCGAATCCACGACCTCTCCACTTTGTGAGAGGGGTGCTACCATTGAGCCACAGGCTCATTCGCATCCACACAAATAATTACAGAAATGGAAGTCATCAATTCAACTTATACATAGGTTGTCGCTACATCTATTCATGACTCTATGTCTTGATCCGCTTCAATTTATCCATTACTTGCATTGTCGTCTAGCTCTCCTTCCAGATCTTCAAATTACACATCTACAACATGAAATAAAATAGTGAAGAATAGCTATACTGGAGATAAGTAATTTATCCATTACTTGCATTGATTAGGTAGACAAATATATAATGGAGTTAAACTAACCTTCAATGGCACACCACCAAACAACTTAAGAAAGACAAATTTGCAGAATTCAGATGTCTGAAAAATAACAAAATCATATAATAAGGTTAAGAGGATACTTAATACAAATATGCAGAATGCAAACATTGCAAGTCAGGAGAAATTGTTTGTACCTTTGGTACTATTAACTTATTAAGAAGAAAAGTTCAGGAACATAGTGTTAAAAAGGTACACAATAACTTTACGATGATAATTTCAGACATGTAAAATGGTTACAACTCACCAGTTCAGTTATATAGTCCATTCCTTCTTTGACCTTGAGGCTCATTATCTTCAATTTGACTTTACTTTTTTGGTCTGATTGTTTGTCATTGTTCTTTGGATGATCCACAAGCTTAAAGATTATTCAAATCAAAATAGACAGATAGAGGAAGTTAAAGGAAGACAATTAGACATTAGTGCTAACAAGAACAAAAAAACCTATTAGCCACTGGCAAGACACCACCACATACAATATACGTGACCAAAAATCTCTATTATTAATATAAACACTAGACTCGCAAAACAGACACTAGAAAACAGAAGTGCATGCAGGAACTATATAGGTTGATTATATGAGCATGGGCCTACCTCTTAACTTAAACCTAAAGAGCATCGTAATTATGAACATTCGATATATCCAGATTTTTTTTAGATAAATATATCCATATATATCCACCAACATATTCAGATTTTTAAATTTGCAAAAAAAAAAAAAAAATCATAATTACCCAAAAATTAACAGCGAATCGGGCTCCAAGACAAAATTCTAAAACCATTAAAGGATAAGAAGAAGCGAATTTCACATTAGTATGCAGGACATGGGCTGCCCAAATAATATGCTCAAACCAAAAGATGAAAATACCCCCACGTTAATGTTTTGTACGCATTCTTTCTCTCTCTGCACTTTGCTTTTGAAAACTGCTATCTTTCGCTCTCTTTTCCACTTCTTATCCAACAACAATTTTGAAAATCAAACAACAACATGACAAAAGTTTGAGTTAAACCCATAACTGATTATTGAAGTGGGTAAGTGTTTCAAGGTTCATCAATGGCTGAAGAAATGACAATTAATGAAAACCAATCTATGGGTATTGAAGAAAGCACATATTTGAGAAGTGAGAACAATCATTGGGTATTGAAGAAAGCACGTAGTTGGGTTGTGAGAATATTCCAAATACAAAGAAATGATTGGTAATGGAGAATAATCTGATTCTCGATTGCAATTATGAACTTGGGAACTATCGTAATTATTAATTTTATTATTTTCAATTGAAAACGAATCTATTTTACAAACCTTTCGTTGAAGAAGAAGAAGATTGAGTCAACTTAATTCTTTTAGAACCTAGCCACTAAGATTGAGTCAACTTAGTTCTTTCATGGTGATAACATGCATGATGTTATCGTACTTTAGTACTATTTAATAATATCATGTTATCAATCCTCTCTTTGATTTGTAAAAAATTTACAAATGATAACGTGAGGTTATCACTGTAGTAATCTTTGATAACATCATGTTATCAGTGTTGGATTTAATTTGTAAAAAAATTAAATGTATAACACTCTATACTAGTCTTTGATAACATCATGTTATCAGCCATCATGTTATTTGTAACAAACTTAAAGGTGATAACATGATGTTATCATTGTAGTTATCTTTCATAACATCATGTTATCAGCCTTTTTTTTATTTGTTAGAAAATTAATGCTGATAAGATCATGTTATCACTGTAGTTATTTTTGATAACATCATGTTATCAGACTCCTCTTTTATTTGTAAGAAACTTAAAATGATAACATCATCTGCTTTTTTGGTGTGGGATTTGTGGGACAAATAGAAAAGTACCATGCATGGGTACTGTAAACCCTAATGAGATTTGAACAAGTTACGCAACTAATTTTAAAGACACGTATGGGACAAACAAAAAACTACCACATATGGGTGATGTTAACCCTAGTGGAATTTGAAAGAGTTATCACTGTAGTTGTCCTAGAAAATATTATGTTATTAGCTTTATCTTTTATTGGCAAAAATATTTAAAGTTGATAACATGATGTTATCACTATAGTTGTCTTTGATAATATCATGTTATCAGTCTTGTCTTTTATTTGTTCAAACTGATAACATGATGTTATCACTATAATTGTGTTTGATAATATCATGTTATCAATTTGTATTTTATTTGTAAAAAATTTAAAGCTAATAATATCATGTTATCATTATAGTTGTCTTTGATAACATTATGTTATCAGTCTCCTATTTTATTTGTGAAAAACAAAAAGCCTGATAACATGATGTTATCACTGTAATTGTGTTTGATAACGTCATGTTATCAGTCTTTTATTTTAGATGTAAGAAAACATTACCAAGTATGGGTGTTGTTAACCCTAATGGGATTTGAACTAGTTACCCAATTAATTTCCTAGGCACATATGGGACAAATAAAACATTACCAAGTATGGGTGTTGTTAACCGTAGTGGGATTTGAACAAGTTACTCATTTAGTTTTTAAGGCACGTATGGACAAATAACACACTACAACGTATGGATGTTGTTAATCTTAATGGGATTTGAATAAGTTATCACTGTACTTGTCTTTGATAACATCATGTTATCAGTCTTGTCTTTTATTGGTAAGAGAACTTAAAGCTGATAACATGACGTTTTCAGTATAATTGTCTCTGATAACATAATGTTATGAATCTTGTATTTTATTTATTAAAAACTTAAAGCTAATAACATCATGTTATTTGTATAGTTGTACGTCTTTGATAACATCATATTATCAGTCTTGTATTTTATTTATGAAAAACTTAAAGTTGATAACATCATGTTATCACTGTGGTTATCTTTGATAACATCATGCCATTAGTCTTCTATTTTTTTGTTGTCTTTGATAAAATCATGCTATTAGTCTTCTATTTTGTTGTTGTCTTTGATAACATCATGTTATCACTGTGGTTGTCTTTGATAACATCATATTATTAGTCTTGTATTTTGTTATAAAAAAACACTACCATGTATGGGTGTTGCTAACCTTAATGGGATTTTAACAAGTTTTCCAACTAATTTTATAGCCACGTATAGAACAAATAAACACTACCACGTATGGGTGTTGTTAACCCTAATAGAATTCGAATAAGTTACCCACTTAATTTTATAGACACTTATGCACAAATAATCACTTCAACGTGCGAGTTTTGTTAACCCTAGTGGGATATGAACAAGTTATCATTGTAGTTGTCTTTGCTAACATCATGTTATCAATTTTGTCTTTTATTTTGTGAGAAAACTTATAGTTGATAACATGATGTTATCATTATACTTGTCTTCGATAACATCATGTTATCAGTCTTGTATTTATTTATAGAAAACATAAAGCTGATAACATCATGTTATCACTATATATAGTTATCTTTGATAACATCATATTATAAGTCTTGTATTTTATTTGTAAAAAACTTAAAGTTGATAACATCATGTTATCGCTGTAGTTGTCTTTGATAACATCATGCTATCAGTGATAACATCATGTTATTAGTCTTCTATTTTGTTATAAAAAAAACACTACGACGTATGGGTGTTGCTAACCTTAATAGGAATTTAACAAGTTACCTAACTAATTTTATAGGCACGTGTGTGTACCCTGGTAAAAAACCCGACAGGTGTCACCGGTGGCTGTATAAGAAGCTAAACCGGGAGCACCTGAGCATTAGCCAACCAGACCTCGGCTATCGGGTAGGGCCCAACCCGGCCTTAAGAAGTCCACATACGCTCTGTGGATCTTGACCCATTGGATGGTCCACGATCAGTGGGCGGAGCCTCGGTTACTGTATAAGAAGTTGAACCGTCGGCTCCCATACATCAATCATGCCCACCTCAATCAAGTGAGCCAGGTCCGGCCCAGTAAAGTCCAACAACGACAGAGGCTCATCCAAAGGCTTATCATAGAAGCCCAGAGGACCTGGCCAGGGTGTATGCAATGCCGATTGGGCCTCCAGTTCGAGGAGTCAAGCCCAAGTCTTTGCTTTCAAGCTTGGTCCAATCTAAGTTCCGACCAACTGGATAAGTCCATCAAGATTCCAGGCTAACAAAACCCATTGTTCTAGCCCGCTGGAGAAGATAAAGGAAGACCCAGGTTGAACCAGGGCCTATCAGAGGATGCCACGTGGTAGTCATCCTGGTCAAAGAGGCGAGGGATAACCGCCTAGTAGCATGCTAGCTATCTCTGCGGAAGCATCTTCACAGTTGAACTACCTGAGTTTATGGAGTCAAAACCGGAGGGGTGGTTGAGCCAGCCTCCTCCGGTCTACTACAAATACAAGAGTTCTCAATCTCCTGAACTACGAGTTTTTCACTGAGCAACTCCATTAGAGCTTAGTGGAAGCAGAGACTTGATTCCAAGTTCATCATCTTGGATACGTAGGCAGCCTAATCCTCATCAGGTCCAGTCTCATTGTATACCCCCATCCCATCTCAGTATGTACAAGGCTTTTATTGTAACTGTTCGATTAATCAATACACATCTCGAGTTTGTAGATCAAAATTTTGCACCACACTCTTTGGCGCCCACCGTGGGGCTGAATCTCCCATCAGTTCCAGAGCCTTGTAAAAAAATCTCAATCCAGTCATACCGGAGTTGTTGCAGCAATGGCTGGAAGTAAGAGACGCTCGACTCGTTCCAACAATGGAATGTGCCAAGTTACTGAATGTCTCCGGTCCTTGAAGCGATAAAGCCCGTCAATCAAGAATCAGTTCTCGGGAGCGAGGGCTATGATCAGGGCTCGCAACACCCTGAAAGTGGACAGCCCGAGGCAGAAACTTTAGTGGTATAAATCACTAACAATCTTGGTAATCTGAATGCAGTCAACCGGACCGTCAGGATACCAGCATCGCAAGATCCTGAACCATCCAGAGTAGCCGCTGCAAGAAGAGACTAGAGAACCTTTCCCCTAGCCACGGGACGAGGTTACACCAAGAAGCAGAAGGGGAAAGGCCTAGTGGCCGAAGCTCCGGTTCTTCCAAGACAGAAAGGAAGAATTACACACGGGAGAAGCCCCGGTAGATAAGGCATGTCTATGAAGTTGGACAACTCAACTTCAACGAAGGGACAAACACTGAGTTCATTGTCTCCGAAAGTTTAACATACATCGAGAAAGACAAAAAGGGCTTTCATTATCCACACAATGACGCCCTAGTTATCACACGATGGATTGGTGTCTACCGGGTCCGACAAATCATGGTCGACGCCGGTAGCACCTCCAGTGTCATGTTCTCATGTGCTTACAAAGCTATGGAGTTATCTAAGGGTCTCATCGAATCTGATGAGACTCCTATCTATGGGTTCAACGGGGAGCCAACACAGTCCTCTGGGCGGGTCCACCTGCCAGTCATGGTGGGATTCAATACCGTGGGAATAGACTTCCTGCTGGTTGACTCCCCCTCCGATACAACGTTATTTTGGTAAGGGACTGGATTCATCAGATGAAGGCAATCGTATCCACCTTCCATCAGAGCCTCAAATTCCCGACTCCCAATGAAATTGGCAGGTCAAAGGAGATCAAGGGATGGCATTGAAATGCCACCTCGATGCTGTAAAAGGAAAGTCCATTTCAGAGACCAATGGAAATACCATTTTCTTGACGGACTCTCATCAATAGCAACCAACTCCCGGCAAGTCTGTCAAGGGGAAGCCAGACTTAAAAACCGGGATATCACTAGTAGTCGACGAGCTAGAAGAAGTCATAGTGGGACTGAAGTCTCACAAAACTACTTACATCGCTTCCGGCCTACTAAGGGCTGAAAATGATCTCATGATCACACTGTTCCGGCAGAATCACCACGTTTTCGCATGGAGTGTTAGCTAGATGCCAAGAATCGACCCTTTGGTCGCCTGTCATAGACTGGACATCGATCTGTAGCACAAGCCCGTCAAGTAGAAACCAAGGCGAATGGCGCCAGATTGAAAACTGACGGTCAACGAAGAAGTCGATCGACTACTGTCAGTCAACTTCATCAAACCAGTCATCTACCCAACTTGGGTCTCCAACATCGTGGCTATCCCAAAGAAGAACGGTAAGATTCGAGTTTGCATCGATTTTACTAGTCTTAATAAAGCATGTCCTGTGCACCCGTATCCGGTCCTCAGGATCACAGACATGGCGGATGCCACCGCTGGTTATCAAAGGTTGTCCTTCATGGACGTCTATTCTGGATACAACCAAATTCCACTTCACGAAGAAATCAGGAACATACCGCATTTATCACTGACCGGGGGCTTTACTGCTACCGGGTGATGCCATTTGGTCTGTCATGCCCCAGGTAAACACATGTTCTCCAGGTTCTTTTCCTGAGCTTGCACGTGGTTGAACACATGTTCCACTTTGAGGTTGAATGCACGATGAGCTAAGTCAGCGCTCCAGTCGTCAGCCATTCTTCAACAGCAACAACTCAATAACAACAGAGACTGGAGAAAGGGAAGTGGATATCCTTCTACACCTCCGCCTTGCTATTTATAACAGGAAGAAGTAAACCCTAGTCTTTGATCCAAGGGATTCAGAATCGTCATCAAAGAGACGTATCAAGGAAGAAATCCTCCGAATCTCAACAGCTGGGGAAGATATTTCGAAGATCTTTTCCAAGCAGATTTTCTACTACTAGACAAAGAGGGGGTGATGTGTGTACCCTAGGTAAAAAACCCGACAGGTGTCACCGGTGGCTGTATAAAAAGCTAAACCGGGAGCATCTGAGCATTAGCCAGCCAGACCTGGGCTATCGGGTAGGGCCCAACCCGGCCTCAAGAAGTCGACATACGCTCTCTGGATTTTGACCCACCGGATGGTCCACGATCAATGGGTGGAGCCCCGGTTACTGTAGAAGAAGTTGAACCGTCGGCTCCGATACATCAATCAGGCCCACCTCAATCAAGTGAGCCAAGTCGGGCCCAGTAAAGTCTAGGACTGACAGAGACTCATCCAAAGGCTTATCATAGAAGCCCAGAGGACCTGGCTAGGGTGTATGCAATGCAGATTAAGCCTCCAGTCCGAGGAGTGAAGCCCAAGTCTTTGCTTTCAAGCTTGGTCCGATCCAAATTCCAACCAAATGGATAAGTCCAACAAGATTCCAGGCTAACAAAACCCATTGTTCTAGCCTGCTAGAGAAGATAAAGGAAGACCCACGTTGAACCAGGGCCTATCAGAGGATGCCACGTGGTAATCATCCTGGTCAAAGGGGATTCAAACCGAGGGATAACTGCCCAGCAACATGCAAGCTATCTCTGCGGATGCATCTTCACAGTTGAACTACCTGAGTTCATGGAGTCAAAACCGGAGGGGTGGTTGAGCCAGCCTTCTATGGTCTACTACAAATATAGGAGTTCTCAATCTCCTGAACTACGAGTCTTTCATTGAGCAACTCCATTAGAGCTTAGTGGAAACAAAGACTTGATTCCAACTTCATCATCTTGGATACGTAGGCAGCCTGATCCTCATCAGGTCCAGTCTCATTGTATACCTATCTCAGTCTGTACAAGACTTTCATTGTAACTGTTCGATTAATCAATACACATCTCGAGTTTCTGGATCAAATTTCTGCACCCACAACACGTATAGGACAAATAAACACTACCACGTATGGGTGTTGTTAACCCTAGTAAGATTTGAATAAGTTACCTACTTAATTTTATAGACACGTTTGGACAAATAATCATTACAACATACGAGTGATGTTAACCCTAGTGGGATATGAACAAGTCATCACTGCAGTTTTCTTTGATAACATCGTGTTATCAATCTTGTCTTTTATTCGTAAGAAAACTTATAGATGATAACATGATGTTATCACTATAGTTGTCTTTGATAACATCATGTTATCACTGTAGTTGTCGTTGATAACACCCCATAAGCTTTTATTTTCACATTACAGTACACAACATCAGTTTCAGGCGAAACAAATAAAATTTTGTAAGAAATCAGCAATCCAGGAGCAATTGTTCTTATCATTGCATCAAATATTGTTTGTTTTTTCAAAACAATTGTGTAATGGTTGGTTATTAATTTATTTTTTAATTTGGATTTTTCATTGTTGTAATCTTTGTTTTCCACACAATGTCAATAATAAAAGGAAGTTGAAATGTACAAACTCAAGCTAAAATTTATTTGAGTTAGTTGAATGAGAAAACAAGAGACATAAAGAAAATAAATTAGCAGAGGGATTAAATGGATATTCAGTTTTGATGTTAATAACAAATGTTAATATAATGTAGATGAATTTGGTGAAGATTCGGTAAAAACGAAATTTCAATTAGCTAAGAGAAACTCATTCTTTTTCCGTATCATTAGCTTTATTTTACTTTTTAATGCATTCTCCTTTTATAATAAAGCGCAGCCCCGAAGGGCAAAAAATTCTTGCAAGCTATTGTAAACTCCAACAGCCACATCAGCAAAATTTGAGTAAATTTCTAATTTTATCCCTATAAGTTTTTAAAGGGCAATATCCCAAAAAAGCCCCATATTTAGGTGCCTCTTCCCCAATAGGCCCTGACATGGGTCATCTTCTCAAACAAGCCCTTTGACTATTTCATAATTTTTAGTCGGTCAAAATTACCCTTGTATTATATCCTCTAAAATCCACCTTTTATCTTCTAAAGTCAGTATAAGACAAAAAACTTAGAAAAAGACAAAAAATAGAAAAGGACAAAAAAATAGTTGGTGTATAACGTTTTGGTTTTAACATCTGAAAATTTTATAACTTGTGATTTAGAAATCGAAAATCAACATGGTGTATATGGTTGAAAAGATCTCGACGAGATCTTTTAAACGAGATCCTACATGACTATAAAATTTTAAATTTTAAATATTTTTCAAATATTCATAAAAATTCAAAATTTCATATTTTTGTACTGAGAAGTTGGGTTTCGAAAAAAAACTCCGTATGATTTCATAAGGTTTTTCAAAATTACTCTAAAAATCTATAAAAATCACACATTACTACCAAATTCAGGAGTTTTTATTTTTGTCCTCTAAAAATTGTTTTCTTATCTTCTAACACCAAAGCAATATCCTCTAAATTGTTGTTTGTTGTTCTGTAAATTACAAAAGCATGATATCTATTTCATATTATTAATATATGTGGATTGTAGTCTGTAATTTGATGCATGAGTTCAATGTCTCGACTGAGGACAAAACCCTTATAGTACAGACAAAAAGGAAATTGTATTGCCATGAAAGATTCATAAAAACGTTTAATGTACAGTTAACTTCACAAAAGACTATATATTATTTTTAGGTTACAGCCCAAAGCATAAAAAACAAGAGAGAGCATAACCCAATGTAAACATAAATCCCTCATTTTGCCTAGTGTAATGCCACGAAGTTCATTAAATTTGTACTCTATTCTTCCTTCCCATCCCCCACACCAAAACAATATAATATATCACATCTCTAACCATCATTTTTTTTGGGGGGGTGGGGGGGGGCAAATGGGGTTGAAGGCACCCCTTACCTCTTTAAATTACGTGAGAAAACTTATATCAAACAATCAGTTGCTGGCGTGTTTCGAACCAACGACCTCTCCACTTTGTGAGATGGATGCAATCGTTGAGCCACAAACTCATGTACTTTCTAACCATCATTGAAAATGATAATCTTCCTTTGTTTAAACACTCATGCATTCTTATTTTTCCACAAAATCCAAGTAATATGTATGGAACCATGACAAATATACTTTGATAACCAACTTTAATCCACCTCTCAACACTTTTAAATATATAATGTGATTTAGTAAAATTGCAGGTTAAGTGGATACAATAGCTTGTTTAGAGGATAAAGCTATATTATTTAGAGAACAACAATCAATGTTTTAGCGGACAAAACCCTTACAGTATATAGCAACAACATTATCGAAAAAATAAAAATTACATGGTTTTGTTTTTCCATACCCATGTGAGATCTTGTTAGATAGATCTCGTCGAGATCTTTCAAACCATATACATCATATTGATTTTTAATTTCTTAATCAAAAGATGTACAAGTTACAAATACTATAGCAAAAAAAAAATTTAATTAATATTAAAAAATATGTTTTTGTCTCTTTCTTATTTGCCTCTTTCTTATTTGTCTTATATTCTAATTTTTCTCTTTTGTCTTTAGTACAAAGGGTATTTTAGTAAAACCAAATAAAATAAAATGGGGTAAGGGCTTGTTTGAGAAGATGACCCGATGTCAGGGTCTATTGGGGAAGAGGGGGCTTTTTTGGGATATTACCCTTTTTTAAAATTACCAAAACTCTTGATTTCCAATGTTTAAAGTCGTGATACAATCTTCTATTCATGTTTTTTGATCGTCGCATCATTTTTTTTTTCTAAAGGTCGTGATTCTTAATAGACGTGTAACGATTCGACAATTTTATCTTATGAGTTATAAAAGGAACGAAATGCAATGGAATCGTCACTTTCCTATTCTGCTTCTCCTCTTCAACAATCGGTCTTCCTGTGCATCTGGCAAAAAAAACAACAACAGATTTTGGAAGGTTATAGTCTCAAATCTCAATTCTTTTTCTTTTTCAATTTTTTGTGTATGGGGATTTATTAGATATATTTGTTTGTTTATTTGATTTGGCATTATATCATTTCGCAAATTTTTTACCTTTTTATGTTTCATTCTAAATACATAAAAGATTGTTACTTGCAATTTCGGTTTTTATTTTGCTTTTATACGGGCTTGATTCCATACAATTTGGATGCTTTTTATAGTTTATAGTAATAGAGGATTAAAAGTGAATATTTGTTCATTTATACAGGGAGCATTTTATTGCTATATATAGTATATTGTTAGTTTATACATAAAAGATTGTTACTTCAAAGACTCAATTTGTTTTCCTAATGGCTTGATTTACTACAATTTGGATTCCTTATACTTTTGCTTCTATTTGTACTAATGAGTAGATTACATCATTTAGGATTGTTTGGGTACCTATACCATCTGTTTCAATGGCATGATTCCATTCGGATTGGGTGACGATTCATCTTACTCAGGATCTAGGAAGAAAACAAATTTGTTTCAATCGTCACCCAAACATTAAGAAAACAAATTTATAGCAATGCATCTGTTTCAATGAGATGATTGTTTTTCTATTCGGATTGGAAATCATTCTTACCCAGAATCTTTCTGGGAACCCAAATTTTTGGGCTTTCCTGATAAGTAAAACTTATTCTCTTAAAATTATAGTAATGCTAATCTCTACCATAAACATTTCTATTTTTAATTTTTGATGCCTTTGATAAAACACTTTTGAGAAAATTGTGTTATTACATACATGCGTACAAGGGAAATGGCTTGCAGCGACTATCACTACCTATCTCAAATCAATGATAGTTCGGAACGATGGAAGGTTAGAGTTCGTATATCAAGAAAATGGAATGTTATTGACTTCAAGAGTCAAGAAGACACCTGGTTATAGGACTTATGCAAGCAGGGTTTTTTAATGGAGGACATTGAAAATGTTGAACACTATTGGAAAGAGGTAGCAATTTCAATCTAGACCCGACCTTTTCTCTTTACTTTTCTCTATGAGTTTCGTTAACAAGTTTTTTAAATGTTTCTGGGTTTTTTTTTGTTTGGTCAAAAGAAGCAACTCATCAATGGTGGTGGTGATGTTTTGGTATGATGGAGAGAATACTGAAATACAAATCAATGATTGTGCATGATTCGATCAACTGCATTGATCCTTGGACTTAGCAACACTACCAATATTGATAGCAAGGTCAAAGTTCGTTGGATGAACCTTCATGATCAGGTTAGTCGCCAACATTTTTCTCAAATCTTACTACTATATGTAAATTCAAAGTATCCCCATATAACTTTGGAGTGAATTTTTTTTTTTTTTTTCAACTATATATATACAAAATCTGAGATTTTGGTTTAAATTCAAACAAAACTTATTTCAAGTAATGATTGTTGAGATTATAGGAACCACAACAACTGATAGACAATGCATAGAAAGAAGAATGGTGGTGGTGCTGGAAGAAGAGGAGAGAATTTCTATGGAGTGGCAGTTAACCCCACATCACTATGAAGAATGATGGCAAATAATCGTTTAGCTGCTCAGACGCTCAGCAACATCTGAAATTAAGGAATAATGCCACTGCCGGTTTTATTGCATTGATCTCCTGGACATCATCAATTTGAAAGTGAGTTACCCTGCATTTCTGACGGAGCTCCTGGAATATGCTGCAAGGACTGGAGAGCAATTGTCTTGATCTGTAGTTATGGTAATGAAGCCATCCTTGATGGAAGTGACATTAATGGTCGGCTTGTGAAGCAGGAGATTTAGCCTAACCTGATCTGCGGATGCTATGTATTTAGCGGATGTTGTGTATTTAAGGAAAAATACGCTTTGTAGAATTTAGGCGGATTTTTCTGTTGTGATAGTTTAAGTTTATTGTGAAAGTTTATTTGCCTGTTATGTATATCATTGAAGTTACATGAGTGAGTTAATACTTGACATTATGACTATCAAATAATCATTTAATTATATCAAATAATTATTTCAAGCTTCCCGTCCATCGGACGTGGCTTAAAAGCTAGTAATTGAATATAATTGAATCTCTATCCAAAGATAGAAGAAAAATGGAAACAATATGAAGAAGGAAGATAATATATATATATCTAAACAAAGGGAAGAAGGAAGAAAGAGATAGATCAATTTAGATCTAGATCTAAACAAATGAAGTAGAAGGGTAAAACGAGAATTATAGAATATTATTAAATAAGAATTTGGACAAAAATTACAAGCATGTTCTTCGGCCTAAGAATATTTTATGTCCTTCGTATAAGATCCATAAATTTGTCCTTATGATAGCCACTTTTTTAGATATGTTCTTTTGGCCAAACAGAATCGAAATTTGGCTTTTGGTCCAATTCTTTGAAAAATTAAACCCAACTAAATGAAAAAATTACAAAAATATAATAAAATCTTAGTCAGGATAACCATAATAAATGTTTATATTATTTCTAGATCTCGATTGTTTTGAGAGATCTAATTCTTTTTCTTCTTACCAGAGAGAGAGATCAAATTCTTCAAGATCTTGTAGTTCTTCTTTGTTTATTAAAGAGATTCAAGACACACAATCGAAAGAAATTCTTCAAAGCGATCTGTAGAAGAGATGTGGTTTGAGAAAACATTCTTTACCATACACAAGAAGAAGATTTTTAGGTTGGAAAGATATATAGTATGAAGATTGAATGAAAATCCAGACAAAAGATTTTAATTTATTGATTTATCGTTAATTTGTTGCGATATTTTAGTCTAAAATTATTATATCGCGATATATCGAATCTATCGCCTCAATATACACTAAATTAATAATATAGGCAATGTACTTAGGTATTTTATTTAAATTAGGCAACCAATTCTCAAATCAACCAATTCTGCATGCTTCTTACACAAGTCACATGTGATTTACCCTAGTATCAAATTGTAGCTACAATTACTGAAATATTTGGTTCCTACTGATTTAAATTGCAATTTTTTTTTAATACTAATTTTCCTATTGTTAAGGTATATTTAAATAGTTTAGATCCATTGATTGAATTGATAAAGCTGAAAATTATATCTTAATTTTGTTTTCAGACATTATAATGGATATATTTTGTTCATAGGTAGAGTACTCATGCATATTATGTCCTATATTTTCGTAGTTTCTATGAAGCGAGTAGCAATGTTTTATACTAATTGTGTATGGATGTATGTTATTACAGCAATATGGATCAATTCAGTGGAGAAAGCACACCAAATATACTTCCTCTTGTTGGTACAACAGGTTAATCTTCGTTCATAACATTTTGTTTTGAATATGCCATAAGATCCAATTGTTTTTTTATCTTCCTTAGCCTTATATAACCTTGTGCTGGTGAAATTATTTTTGAGGTTTGGTTGGATGTATATCCTAAGATAAGAGAATCTCATTGCCATATTTTTTAGGTCATAGTGTGAAGTATGAAAGGGGGTAAAAGTGGCGAACTTCAAATTTGGAACTACTAGGAGCACAAAATTTGGTTAGTAAGATTTTATCCACTTTTAAAATGACGTTGATATGTGTTATGTGGAACTTTTGCTTGAGTATGTTCACATTGTTGATGATGCTTAGTAAATTTGTACAATTCTTATTTCATATTTATTGTTTCAGGTCATGGTAGTTGATTGTAGGCGATGAGTTTATCTATCCATTTCACACTACATGGAATTGCGTACCCTTAGCGAAATATGTAATTTTTTTTTTCTTTTTATTTTCACCCTTTGATATACTTTCTTGTATTGATCAAACTTTTGTATTGAAGGGAGAAAATAAATTCAACGGGAATGTAAAAGAGTGTAAAATTCTACCAGTGCTAAATATTTTGTAATAATGTTAATTTATGACATTTTTGGGTTGTAAGGAGCATATAGTAGGAGGTTCTTTTGAAAAGTGCAAAATGTGGCCAAAAGAACAATTTTTTTTAAGTTTAAATATTCTAATATTAGCAATGCTACATTGTCGTTACAAGCCACCAATAGTTCTAATTTGCAACACTGTATTAAAATTAAAATTCAATTTTGTTAAGTCATTTTTCAGCCAAAAAGTAATGGTGGGAGCCGTTACAAAACCAAAATTGTAATGTTGAAAGTGTGTTGCAAACGAAAAGGTTGCAAATATATGCAACGCCCTACCAGTGTTGAAAATGTTTGTAACGGTTTTTGCAACAAAAAATTTGCAATGGCTTAATGGTATTGCAACGGTTTAACGGCCAAGGACTGCCTCAGCTCCTACGCCGGTTGGTGGATGGTGGGTGCATGTCTTTAACATTTCGCAAATCTTTTTACAAGGATCTGAGGATCTCTTTGCATATTTGGACATTAGTACCCTTGCCTCATGGTCTTGAATGCTAGGGATCTCCCATCGAAGTGGTTCCCACATTCTCTTGAGTGGTCTCGTTGATTACTGCCTCGCCGTCTGTTGGTGTTAGGCATTTGAAATGAGAACCAATGTAAGACTTCTTGTACAAGCATCCATCAATGACCAGGCACCTTGTGGACTGGTCTGCAATCTTTGTCGCTTCTCTCTTGTCGGCAGAGAGCGTCCCATCCATTAGATAGCCTTTAATCAGGTCTATCCAAGTTGGTGGACCTCCTTGGGGGATGGAGCAATGCCCAAGCAACGTTTAGCGATTCTAGGAACGTCCAAATAATCAATTTGCACGACCCTCCAATCTTCCGCCCCTATCATCAATGCCACAAATGCCAGAGCATCTGCATGGATATTCTCCGACTTTGGGAGCTGATTGAACTTCAATTCCTCGAAATGGGACACTGATTCTTTGACAAGCTCCAAATATTTATCCATTCGATCATCCTTGGCCTCATATTCTCCTGAAATTTGACATGGAATTAGTTGTGAATCACTAAATATTGTATGTACCTCGATTACTAGCTCCTGGGCCATTCGGATGCCAGCAAGAGCAGCCCCATATTCTGCCTAATTGTTGGACGCTACGAATCCCCAACAGATGCTCTTCTCGACCCTTGTACCATCTGGAGTCACCACCTCGATGCCAACACCTGCTCCCCTCTTGTTCAAGGAGCAATTCACAAATAACTTCCATCCAGTGGCGTTATCCCCAAGGGTCATTCTCCTTAGGTCCCACCTCAACAACATCCAGATAGTAGACCATGTCGATTTTGTCATCTTCACTACACTCAACAATGAAATCAGCCAGAAAGTCTGCCATTGCTTGCCTTTTCTCTGCCACCCTTGGTACATATTTTATTTTGAACTCTGGCAGCATCACCGACCATTTCAGCATCCTACCTGCCTGCTCGATCTTCCCAAACACTATTTTGAGTGGATATTCGGTTATCACTCTGATGGTATGTGTCTGGAAGTAGTGTCTAAGATTACTTGCATCAAAGACCAATGCCAAGGCTACCCTCTCGATCTTGGGGTACCTTGTCCTAGCATCCAACAGTGTCCTACTTGTGAAGTAGATTGGATGCTAAACTTTATTCTCGACTCTAATCAGGACGACACTTATTGCGTTCCGCAAGGTAGCTAAGTACAAAGCAAGGACCTCCCCATTTTTGGGCTTAGAGAGTATTGGGGGAGAGCCTAGGTACTTTTTTAGCGTCTGAAATGCATCTTCACATTCCTGCAGCCACTAGAAGGTGGGATTTTTCTTCAACAATTTAAACAAAGCCCCACACTTATCTGAGGACATGGATATAAATCCATTAAGAGCGGCTATCTTTCCAGTGAGTTTCTGAACTTCCTTCTTGTTCTTGGGAGAGGGCATTTCCACCAATGTTTTAATGTGGTCAGGCTTTGCTTCAATCCCTCTATTTTTCACCAAGTAACCAAGGAACTTGCCTGAAGTAACCCCAAAGGTGCACTTTGTATGGTTCAAATTCATTTTGTACTTCCTGAGGATGTTGAAAGTCTCTTCGAGGTTGCTGAGATGGTTATCTTTTCTTAGACTTTTTACCAGCATATCATTGATGTGCACCTCCATTGTCTTCCCTACCTGTTCCTGGAACATAGCAGTAACCAGACACTGATATGTTGCCCCAACGTTCTTGACACCGAATGGCATTACGGTGTAGCAATAAAGACCCTGTTATGAAATGAATGTGGTATTCTCTTGATCATCGGGGTGAAGTGGTATCTGATTGTAGCCAAAGTACCTATCCATAAAGGATAACATCTCGTGACAAGCAGTAACGTCCACTAGTTTGTCTATCATGTGCATTCGAAAAGGGTCCTTAGGGCATGCATCATTTAAATTCGTAAAATCGATACATACCCGAATTTTCCTATTATTTTTAGGAACTGCGACGATGTTAGCTACCCAAACTGGTGGCCTAACCTCTTTGACGAAACCAACATCCTTCAACTTCTTGACTTCTTCGTTCACGACCTCTAACCTTTCAGGGGCCGTCTTTCTCGGTCTCTACTGAATGGGAGTGATTTCAGGTGTGATATTCAATCTATGACAAGAAATTCTAGGGTCTATGCATGGCATCTCTCCGAAGGACCAAGCAAACATATCTATTTGTTCCATAAAGAATTCGATCAACTCTTGCCTTTTTTCAGCTCCCATCATAGTACCAATGAATGTGGTCATGGGTTCCTCACCAGACCCTTTGTCGACTTCTTCAACTAGTTCCAGAGTGGGTAAATTGATAGAGCGGTAAACCTACTCTAAACAAAAGATTATATTTTTAACTTGAAGTTCCTTCTTGTGCCTGTATGAATTAGATATCAAAGTAGACAAGTAACAAGCAAGGGCCGTACCCACCTCAGAGAGGGAAATCTTAGCTCAAACACAATAGAAAAAAATAGTTGAGAAACACCAAGGGAATCAATAATAAGATTGGAGATTGATTCTACTTCCTACACGCAATAATAATAAGTAAACCCTAACTTAAGAATAGGGTAGAGATGAAAAAAAGATATATGATGACATAGGGGAAGAGTTGGTATCCACAAACTAAATCATGCAAACATAACATGTTGTTCCTTCATGTTCAATCTATAACAATTAATTAGTCACCTCTCGGTTATTCCAACTAATCATTAATACCTATAATAATCAAGTAGTCACCTCTCAGCTATTCCACCTAACTAAAACGAGATTCTCTTATGTGCTATTGAATATGTCTTATTAATTAAACCGCCACTTCTCAGCTATTCAATCTAATTAATTTAACATATTAATTCATAAATAAACCGCCACCTCTCGGATATCAATTTAAATACAAAAGGGTTCCAATAAAAGATATTTACTGGAAATATGTAATAATCATCTCTCTGCTATTTCACTACACATCTACAATAAATATAAACACAACCATTAAAGCTAGGTCTCCCTAAACCCTAACAATAGTATTTTAATATCATGGATAAAAATAACATGCAAATAATCATACTTACATCATATTGCGAATTAGAAGTAAATAAGTACTAAGAACTTTAAATCACAATGAACAATAAGAACAAACATGGTGCTTTTGCATCATCTAGAGTGCTTCCACCATCCCCCTAATGATATTTAGCTACTCATCCTTGATGATGACACCATGGAATAAATAATTAAATCACAAGACATCATAATGGAAAAGATAATGGAATTGATATTGAATATTGAGTTTGATACAAAAGAAGAAGAACAAGATGAACTTTTCTTCAATTCATAAAAAGCTACCTAAACCTTAATTACTACTTCTCTTATATAGAAAATACAAAGTAGAATACTTGCATGCAAAGACTTCCAAATTAGGTCAAATTCGTGGCTGCTGCTGTTGGTCTTCTAGAGACATTAGGTCTTTTGCAAAACCTAATTCTCTTGGGCTGAAGTTGTAATTCGGACCTAAACCTTCAGTTTGATAGCTCATGAGCCCAAATCAGACTTCTGGATCTTCTTGTGGAGCTTTTTTAAGTTTGGACTTAAATAAAGCCTAAAATAGAAATTCTGACTTGTGGGCTTCAATAGGACCCGGTTTGGGCTGAGAATTGGACCGCCGCACTTTGACATCAAGTGAAGTCAACAGGGCTGACCGTGTGGTGCCCTCAGCAGATCTTGTGGGTGCAAATATTGATTCTCCTTCCATAGTGCAAATAACACCTTTTTGCTTGCTTTTCTTGACTTTTTGCGAGCTTTTACATAATATTTGCATTTCGGCTCATGAAACCTACACTATGACAAGAAAGCACTAATCAATAGATATAACACAATAATATTAGCTAAGTGCTAAACAAACAAGGTGTTATTCGGGGGATAGATATTACCACGAATGTACTAAAAATTCAAACCGCTTTATAAATTCCTGCCAAACAAAATTATCTCCATATAGAGATTACAAGGAATTCCATACTACGACACAACTGAAATAAAATGTACTGAAATAAAGGACTGACTCAACAGAATGGGAAATCCTACTTTACACTCTTGGTTTCAAACTATTTCTATTGGCAAACCATCCAACCTGTCACGCCACTCAGTTAATGCCTTCTTAATTACATTCCAAGCCCCCTCACCTTCATCCATAAAATTATCGTTTCTATGCAAAGCAGGAAACCCTACATATTCAGTGTTAGGCACCCAAGTGAATAGGCGACTTCTCCTGATAAAACGATGTGTAGGATCCATAGGGATAAGGTGAGTCCAATCATTGTACCTACTCCTCTAGTCAGGATAGCTCTCAAGAATAATCTTAAATATAGCAGTAGGGAAAACAAGCTTATCCTCACCAAATAAGAACACATTCCTAATTCCATCTAATATCCAAGTGGATAAGTCAAGAACATAAAAATTTGTAACAATACCAACGACGACATGCATGGTGCTATCATTGACATAATTAATCTTCTCAACACCCAATAAATTACGCAAAACATATATATAACACGCCTCGGGATTTCGTCCTCGCTCATCCCGGTGGGTCGAGCACCATACCGCTCGCTAATGTCAATATTGTCCCCCTTTAGTCACTGCGGATCTCCAGCAGTAGAGGGTTTTGGATCAGGGCCCACCCATGTGGTTCACCCCAAAAGGCCTTGACATTAGTTAGAGTATGGTTAAGCTCTATATACTACCAATAGAACCACTTCCTTGGCAATGTGGGACTAACACCAACTCATGGGTGTTACAATTGGATCTCATTAAGAGGAAGCTCATTTTTAAGTAATTTAACAGGAGAACGTATCCACTCTCCCGTGTTAAAAAGAATGATGCACGGGAAATCGAGAGTTTCTATCAGCAATACTATGAAAACTACGTTAGAGCCCTGGACAAAGGGCAAGAAGGAGACAGGTTTTTATCCACACTGCTCATGTTGAACTTCTTTGCCTTATAGCCTTTTCATTTTTTTGTAGAGCCCCGCAAAGCCTACCAGACAGCAGGATTTGAACAATAAAGAGAATGCCATATCGGGCTTTCATGCTGCAGGTGAAGATGGAAGATTGCTTGTACTAGCCTTCACTCTCGGGGTAACCTTAGAAATAGAGCCGTCCTCGCCTCTGCAGTACACTCAGTACAGTCCCAAAATCTTCGACGTTCCCTGCCAAGTGAGACAAGTACCTAGCGCTCCCTGGGCCTTTCCAACGTACTTTCCCACCTGCAACAGGCGACCCGTCGTCGGCTCTGATACCAACTGTAACGCCCCAAGATTTCGTCCTCGCTCATCCCGGTGCGTCGAGCACCATACCGCTCGCTAATGTCAATATTGTCCCTCTTTAGTCACTGCGGATATCCAGCAGTAGAGGGTTTTGGATCAGGGCCCATCCATGTGGTTCACCCCAAAAGGCCTTGACATTAGTTAGAGTATGGTTAAGCTCTATATACTACCAATAGAACCACTTCCTTGGCAATGTGGGACTAAGACCAACTCATTGGTGTTACAATATAAAGCAGCAATAGCTACATTAGCAGGAAGGCAAGTGGTAGGTGCAATACTAGGGTATCCTTCGGGATGGAATGAGAAGGTACACGGGCCGAAGTGATTGAGGTAGTTGTCTATGATGTCTACACGATTATCAAGAACATAATTATCATAAGGCACGACTGGTTGAAAGACAAAAGGATTACCCATGGCAATAACATTAAAAACCACCGGGGAACCATGCATGCGAACTTGGAAACCATCAAAGGGAAGAGGGTCGGCAAAAGGTAACATAAGGTAAAAGTCTTTTACCATAGAAAGGGAATACACAGCAGTAGAATCATAAAGAAAACCTTCCCTACCTTTGTCAAGAATCCCATCCCGAAAAGAAGCTCCATAAGGACTATTCATAATTCCCGAAAATCCATCTCGGGGATGATATCCATGCCATCGGGCATCCATAACCCATTGTGAACATTAGCCATTGCAAAAGAAGAGAGAAAACACCAAAACTAGCGCAAAAACCGAGAAGAAATCACACAAAACAAGCTCAAAAAATTGCTGCCATGTTCAAACTCGACTCGAGATTGAAATGCCCTATAAAGAACTCTACTCGAGTTCGGGCCAAACTCAGAAAATAAAAAAGTTTTAAAAAGTTTTTCCGATTTGTGAGTGACGGTCCTTCATCATTGGTTTGGTATATATAGGCCAAAAATAAAGAGTTTGAGCGCTAGTAGGATTCCAAATATTGCCTAAAACTTTAGGGTTTCCAAAAATCAAACCCTAACCTCCTTTCTTTTAAAGTATTTGGACTTAGGTCCCTAGGACCAGAAAATTTTCAAAATTACTCCAAAAGTCCAGAATTTTGCAATAAAGCCCAAGAATGGCCAAGAATTTTCAGAGAATGACAAGGTTTGCAAAAATTTAAAAAAAATCAACCATTTTCATTAATATTTAGAAATAAAGTACAATGATTGAAATTTTAATACAAGAGTGCAATAACTAAAACAAAAACAAACTACATAATAAAATTACAATGGCTAATAAACAGAAAATTTAACCCCGTCGTCGACAAGATTGCCCCTGGCCTTCGTCGAAGTGATACTGCATGTCCTCGACTGCAGTCAGAATTTCGCCCATACCCCTCCAGAGAAGATGGAACCGCTCCTCATTGGTATGGAGCCAAATGAACGCCCGATGGTCGCCGGGCCTGTACTGTCTGCAGGTAGACTGTCCCGGGTTGGAGACCTCAAGCCAGACGACCAACTCCAGAGAAAGGGCAAGAAGAAGAGGCGCCTCCCAGTAGCGCAGAATTCCCAACACCAAGCTTGGAAGGGGAGCAGAGGTGGCTCGAGCCCCGGTGATGGTGGCGAAAAAACGAGGGACCATGTAGTAGCCGTGGACGTCCTCCTGAAACAGTCGGAGGATATGAATCCCCTTCGAGAACAACTCTCTCGTCCTTGTCATCCCAAGGACATTGGTGGTCAGCCAGTGTGCCACCAAGCCTTGGTTGACTCGGAGCCAACTGATCGAAATACGACTGCTATACCGGTGAAGCGCCCGGTCATCCACGAGGACGACCTCAATGATGTCCCGTGTCACCAGTGCAGCTTCCTGCTGCAGGGGAGCCTCGTCAAGCTCGAGTGCCGTGACTACGAAAACAGTCTCAGGCGTGAGCAGGAAGCGATGGGAGCCAAGGAGTACATCCCATTTGATAGAAACGCCGTCATCGGCCAACTCCATCGACTCGTTAAATCGACGAACCATTTGAGGATCAAATGGCTCGTAATCGGAGCCAAGGAGTACATCCCAGCCTCGGGAGTGAATTCTCTCTATGAAAGTACTCCCAAAACGATTATCGTCGAAGAGACGAGAATAATCGTGCTCACGGATAATCACTCTTTCTCTTTGTCTTGGAGGCATGATTCTTGAAGAATTTGGTATAGAAATGTGGAGAATGAAGAGAGGAAAAAAAACCCAACAAGAATTATCGAATTTGGTCAAGAATTGAAAGAGATAAGAGAAGAGAGAATCGAGATCTGCCTCGATTCTCGAGTCGAGTTTGAAATGCAAACTAAGGAACTCGACTCGAGTTCTGGAAGGGATGAAGACTTCTGTTGACCCAGTTTTAACTAGGTTTGACTTTGGAAATGAAAGTGACTTGTGACTTTTCTAAGTACACCCGTAGGTATATATAGACCAGTAACTTTCCCAACACGGATCCCCCACTACTGGAATTAGTAGAAATGACGGTTTTACCCCCAGAATGCGTAACGGCATGAAATAATTTAATTTTAATTTTGAAAATTCCGTGATAATGTATAAATATATTCTTGCAAATATACGTACCACTAAGATGTCAATTAAATTCCAAAATCAAGCAATAATTATTAAAAATTCTAAAAGTTGAAATAATTTTAAATTTGTAACTGTAATAATTATTTAACCAAACAACCGCAACAAAGAGTGGTGGGCTACGCCCACTCCCAAACAGAACAAGCACGCAGATTCAAAAGATAGTTTATTAGCTAAAAAGCCACTAAACCCGACAACTAATAAGAAGCACTAAAGCACGATCGGGCATAGAAGATACACTGGGCTGCCTCCCAGGAGCGCTAAGTTTAATGTCTTCAGCCAGACAGGTGGACAACCAGGATTCACTCCCTAGATAAACGCTACTTTAAACAAAGATACAAGAGAGACAAAACGCTAGAATGGAATGCGCGAAATCCTGATGTCTAATATACAATAAAGAGTCTTTTAAAGTCAGATACTCGAGACTTAAAAGAAGATGGGAAATAACTTCCCCACCCCCAAACAGAGCGGGAAACAGGTCCTGACACTTTCAACCACAAGAGAAAAGCGTGCATTGGATTAATTATACTCGGCCAAGAAGAGTTTGTGGACTATGGTCTCGACACTTTCAACCACACCTCTCAAAAAGAGACAACATGATAGAGTAAGAGAGGGTCCGGATACCAGCAGGTCAAGGGTCAGTCTAAGAGTTTCCTCAACTTCGGGGGACCTTAAATCATGGAAATGCTTAAGACGTTGACCATTGACTTGAAATTCAGAGTTGTCTGCAGGGTTTAAATAAGTAATAGCACCAAAAGGCGTCACTGCAGACACAACTAAGGGGCCCGGCCAACGAGACTGTAGTTTACCAGGAAAAAAATGCAACCTAGAGTTGTATAGTAAAACTTTATCCCCAATTTGAAAATCTCTAGGTAAGATCTGACGATCATGTAGTTTTTTCATATTTGCTTTATAGGACTTCGAAAGATCATAAGCTTCATTCCGAAGTTCTTCAAGCTCAGAAAGTTGGAGTTTTCTCCTCTTACCTGCCTGGTCGAGATTAAAGTTGAGCTTTGTCATTGCCGAGAAGGCTCGGTGCTCAAGCTCTACAGGTAGGTGACAAGGTTTTCCAAAAACAAGACGAAAGGGAGACATGCCTATTGGAATTTTGAAAGCAGTACGATAGGCCCATAATGCATCACTGACTCTATGAGACCAATCAACTTTTTCAAGGTCAATTATTTTTTGTAAAATATTTTTAATCTCTCTATTCGACACCTCAGCTTGGCTATTAGTCTGCAGATGGTACGCAGGCCATCACTAATGATCGCACGAGGAGCGCCAAATCGGGCAAATATATACTCATTTAAAAAATTTACTATAGTTTCTTGGTCGTTGTGCCTTGTGGGAATGGCCTCGATCCATTTAGAAACATAGTCTACTGCGACCAGAATGTAGAAAAAACCATGAAAACCAGGGAAATGACCCATGAAATCAATGTCTATACATCGAACACCTCGACAAGAAGTATTGGCTGTAAGGGCATCATGTGTCGCCTAGTGATTTTTCCTAGTTGTTGACAATGAGTGCAGACAATACAATGTATGTGAGCACCCTTAAAAAGAGTCGGCCAATAAAAACCACATTGCAATACTTTAGTAGCTATCGTTTTGGCGCTAAAATGTCCACCACAAGCATGTTCATGGCAGAACTTAAAGACCTCTTGTTGCTCCCAGTTGGGAATACAATGACGAATGATCTGGTCAGGACAATACTTTAAAAGGTAAGGGTCATCCCAGAAATAATGCTTGGCATTAGCAAGGAATTTGGATCTATCTTGCTTGTTCCAATGACTTGGAAACTTGTTGCTAGAAAAGTAATTAACTATATCTGCGAACCATGGAGTATTCGATATTGCAAAAAGAAGCTCATCAGGAAAGTTCTCAGAAATGACACTAGAATCCTCAGGATGGTCGAGTCTAGACAAGTCGTCGGCTACTACATTTTTGGTCCCTTTTTTATCTCTAATTTCAAGGTCAAACTTTTGAAGCAATAATATCCAACGAATAAGGCGCTGCTTACTCTCCTTCTTGGAGAGAAGAAATCTAATAGCGGCATGATCCATGAAGATTACAGTACGGGTACCTAAAAGGTAGGAACGAAACGAATCAAGAGCATATACTGTAAAAATTTGATCCACAAACTCGAGATATGTATAGATTGATCGTACATTTACAATAAAAACCTTATATAGACAGAGATAGGATGGGGGGTATACAGTGAGTCTGGACCTGATTGGGATCAGGCTGCCTACGTATCTAAGATGATGAACTTGGAATCAAGTCTCTTCTTCCACTAAACTCTAATGGAGTTGCTCAGTGAAAGACTCGTAGTTCAGGAGGTTTAGAACTCTTGTATTTGAAGTAGGTTGGAGGAGGCTAGCT
Organism: Aquilegia eximia; assembly: GCA_023053565.1. Taxonomy (NCBI): domain Eukaryota; kingdom Viridiplantae; phylum Streptophyta; class Magnoliopsida; order Ranunculales; family Ranunculaceae; genus Aquilegia; species Aquilegia eximia. Next base: position 9,909,078 of record JALIGU010000010.1, read on the forward strand.
CAACCACCCCACCGGTTTTGATTCCACGAACTCAGGTAGTTCAACTGTGAAGATGCTTTCTGTGGAGATAGCTTGCATGCTGTTGAGCGGTTATCTCTGGTTTGAATCCCCTTTGACCAGGATGACTACCATGTGGCATCCTCTGATAGGTCCTGGTTCAACCTGGGTTTCCTTATCTTCTCCAATGGGCTTAAACCATGGGTTCTGTTGGTCTGAAATCTCGCTGGACTTATCCAATTGGTTGGGACTTGGATTGACCAAGCCTAAAAGCAAAGACTTGGGCTTGACTCCTCTGACCGGAGGCCCAATCCCTACTGCATACTCCCTGGCCAGGTCCTCTGGACTTCTGTGTTAAGCATCTGGGTGAGCCCCTATCGCTGCTGGACCTTACTGGGCCGGACCTGGCATACTTGACTGAGGTGGGCCTGGCTGATGTATGGGAGCCCACGGTTCAACTTCTTATAAAGTAACCGGGGCTCCTCCCATTGATAGTGGACTATCCGGTGAGTCAAGGTCCACAGAGCGTATGCGAATCTCTTGAAACTGGGTTGGGCCCTACCCGATAGCCCAGGCTTGGCTGGCTACTACTCAGGTTCTCCCGGTTTAGCTTCTTATACAGTCATCGGTGACACCTGTCGGGTTTCTTACCTAGGGTACACATCGCCCTCTCTTTGTCAAGTAGAAAATCTGCTTGGGAAAGATCTTAGCAATATCTTCCCCGGCTGTTGAGATTCGGAGGATTACTTCCTTGACACGCTTCTTGATGACGATTATGTATCCCTTGGATCAAGAATTAGGGTTTCTTTCCTCCTTTATAAATAGGGAGACGGAGGTGTAGAAAGATGTCCACTTCTCTCTCTCCGTTCCCTGTTTGTTGTTGTTGCTGAAGCTTCTACAGAAGAATGGCTGACGACCGGCCTGCTGATTTAGCCCACCGCGCATTCAACCTCAAAGTAGTGCACGTGTTCTTGCAAGTGCAGGCTCAAGAGAAGAATCTGGAAAAGGTTGTCCGACTGGAGAATGACATGAAGTTGTCTCTCAAGAAGCGAGAGAACATCATTGCATCACTGCGCTGAGACCTCTGGCTCTCTGAAGACTCGCTTAAACATGTTGAAGACCAGATTCAGACCTTGAAAGAGAAGGTCTGGATACTTGGCAATGCTGCGGCCAGGGGTGCTAGCTGGGACCAGGTCGCTACTTCCCCCCTACCGCCTCGCAGAATGCCTTGGCAGACTAGTTAATGTAGCACCATTGTTGAGGAGCCGTGCCCTCTTTCTTTGGCTTTTATTCATCAATAAAAATCCCTTTTTTTCATGAACAATGCCTCTGCTTGTCTTGTTTTGTCTCGATCTTGGCAGGTTGACTGTCGGTCCATGGGAGACCATTGCTTCTCGAAAAAATAAATTGGGCTGTGGTCCGGCGTTTTTAACCTTTGTGTGGCTAAATAGGGAGGCCTTTACTCTTGCTGAGTTATTCCCCTTTCTCTCTTCTTCCTTTGCTCATCTTCCATGGCGGCTAGGCATTCTGATTCTAGTTCCGTCGGTGACAATCGGGAACAGTACCGAGTGCATCTCCTTAGCGGTGTGAACAGATTGAAGGCGCAAGTGGTCGAGCTTGTGGAAGACCAACGCCGGTGGGAGGAGTGCCATGAGGGCCGAATCAGGGATAAAGATGAGGAAATCCAGGACCTCAAAGAAAAGCTGAGATCTACTTCTGCTGAGCTTGCCCAGATGGGGGGCAAGATAGATGATGTTGCAGTTTCTTCATGGAGGAAGGATACGCTGAAGCTAAGGCCAAATACCATCTCCCCTCTTGATGTAATTTACCTCCGATCGCACTATGTAGTGGATTTGGTGCACCCTGTATAATGCATTTCGTAATAAAATCATATTTCCTTTTATTACTGTCTTGAGCTCCGGTAGGTAGATCCGGTTAGTTTTTTGTCATGAAGAGTGGAGGAACATGCTGATCAGTCTTCACTTGACTGTGATGGATCAATTTACATGTCGCTGACCTGGATCATGTGGACCCCATATGTAATTGCTTGAACAAATCTCACTGAGTGTACGAGGTGGGTCCCAACTGTTTGTGTTATGTGGGCCCTACTTCATCTTCTCCAAATCTTCCTTTGTTGGCCGGAAGATGTACAGCTTCGACTTCCAGTGAAAGCTTGTAGCTCTTCGCTGGTCGAGTCATTAAAACCAGTTGGTTTAATGACCTTAATGATGATTTCATTAAGAGAACCTGGAGTACCATCAGCCGGTGGACCCTAGGCTCTCCTTATAAAAAGAGAAGTTCAGAGGAGATAAAGGTATCTTTCCATCTCTCTCTCTCTCTCTCTCTCTCTCTCTCTCTCTCTCTCTCTCTCTCTCTCTCTCTCTTCTCCACCTTCACTTCATTTCGCCGGAACCCTAGGCTCTGAAACTTCTGAATTCCGGTGATTTCGTGCAAATTCTGACTTTAAGAATGAGGAGAACATTAGTTCTGAGCTCTAGCAGCGACGAGGAGCCCTAGAAATCGGCTCCCCGTCTCGCTACTGATGAAAGCGGACCAAGTGGTATTCCAGCGATTGATCCCCTTTCCCCTGGTGGTGTGGAGGAGGAGGCTCATCTGGATTTTGTTGAGCCTCCTGTTGAGAGGCCAAGGAGGAGGTGGCAAGCTTCCTCCAACCTCCGCCGAAATCCTGAACTTGAGCGGATGAGCATGGCGGAAGTTCAGGAGCGGCTTGGCTGGAGAGGGGTATGGTTTGGTTCCCACCCCTCCATTTCAGACGGTTGCTCCGTCAACCTTATAGCAGTAAGTCTTTGCCAGCTTCTTTATGGCATGCAACTTCTGCTGCATTCTTCTATTCTGAGATTGCTGTCGTGGTGGGGGATCTCGCCCGGTCAGATGCACGTGTCCTTCTGGATAATCGTGCGTCGGATCGGGCTGGTCGCCCTCCACTTTGAGATTCCATTTGGCCCGATCGAGATGTTCATGCTCATGAAGCCGGTCGCCCGGGAGGCCAAGGAACGCTGCTTCTACACCATCTCTTGGCATACTGCCCGGAGGCTGTCTGGACTTCCCAATCACTATGGGAATTGGTTTGAGCCCTGCTACCGGATGTCAGGGTGGTCGTCTGACCGCAGCATACAGGTGCCGCGAGAGTTCATAGGTAAGCATGCGCCTCGTCTTTCTTTGGTTTCCGCCTTGATGTTTCGCGTGCTTGCTGAGCTCCGGCTCAGGAACAATTCCGTGCTTGTGTTTGCAGGGAATGGATTCCTCTGGTATTGAAGGGAATATTGAGCGCTTCTTTAGTCTACCTGCAGACCTGCGGGACTTGACGTCCCTGACTAGATCGTAACAGATATCCGCTACCCGGCGAGGCTTGCCCTGCCGGCTCCTCCGCAGGTTGTGGAGGTAGAGTCCAGCTCTGGTGAAGGTGTTGCCACTGCAGAGACCACGGTCCCTAGTGTTGAGGAGTAGCCTCCGGTTGAGAGTGAGGCTGTTGATATGCAGGGGGAGATGGATGACTTGCCCGATGAGGCTCTTACAGTCGGGGGAAGATCTCCTCCTGACGAGCCGATGTTCTGCCAGAGGTCATCCCAGTTGTCGGGGATGTTCAGGTCAGTGACGCTAGCTTTGTTTGTCATTCGAACCCTCCCTTGGGTTGCCGGAGGTGACCACACATATTTTATGGCTCATCTACTCCTCCGGTGATCCAAGTCTGATGTCAAAGGATAGTGGACTACTGCTGTCCCGTGGGTCTGGTGAATCAGCTACTGAGGGATTCTTTCCTACCCCGGTGCAGGTACATGCTGAGGTGGACAACCTAGCCCAGCCGAAGATGGTGGGAGGTGTATCCGAGGAGACGGTGGTCACCTCTGCTGCTGAGAGAGGCGAGCCAGCTGCAGTTCAGGAGGGTCCGCTGGATAAAGTGGACGCCCAGTGTTGGAGATGCTGAAGTGGAGGCTCCGGTGGTGGTAAGACCTTCCCAGCGTCCTTCTGTTGAAGTTGTTTCTGTGTAGTCCCCTGCCCCGGTTGATCCGAGGGGAAAGGCTGTGGTAGATGAGTCTGCCTTGGGCTCGAAGAGAGCTTCTTCTGCTTCCCCTGCTGATCAAGGGGAGCCTGTGCGTCCGAAAAGGAAGTATGCCATCCCTTGGGTGCTGAGGGGACTGATGATGGGGACTACCCGGATTGATAGTGGCTCCCAAGTCCCTGTTGAAGATGCTCTGGCCGTTGAGGACGTTCGGACTGAGGTGGAGTTCACTTGTCAGGCAGTGCTGATGATGAAGCCCCGGTTTATGGGTGGGGCGACCAGGTCCTATATACTGACCTGCCCACTGGCCCCATTGTGCAGCTGGGGCCTGAACCGGGAGAGTACCAGTCTGAGGCCACTCCGGAATTCTCACTGCCGGCGTTCACCATTCATCTTGCATTTCTGAGTAGGGAGTCGGTGTCGATTGGGGACTCCGGCATCATGAACCTCCACACTGCCTTTGATTACATCTTCCAGAACCTGCTTCCGGAGGACCAGACATACTACAGCCATCTTTCTCGCGACCAGGCGATGGGGGTGGTTGCCTAGAATCTCATTGCGGTAAGATTCCCTGCCTTGAATTCTGGCTTTAGACTTGTTGATGTCTGTATGTTTGTTTATGATCTTCATTTTTCTTTTCTGTCAGACACAAGCTGCCATGGCTCGGGTCTTTGAGCTGAGTGTTAGACCCCGACCTTCTGCCTTGGAGGATCTGTAGCGCTTGCGAGCTGAGAATCGTCAGCTCGAGAAGGATCTGGCGGCGGCCAATAGTGACCGGTGGGCTCTGGAGGAGGACAAGCGGTCCATGGCGACAAACTATCATAACCTGGACTACACTATTACCACTGCTCTTCAGAGGGAGGAGGATGCCAAGATTTCCTTGGCAGAGTTGGAGGCCACTTGCGGGAAGCTAGAACTAGATCGGCGTCTCCCTCAAGGCGGTGGCATATGACCGGGCCGCTGAAGAGCTCCGGTTGGCGAGGGCTGCCTACCAGCAAGTCCTCGACCAATTGCAGAAGGAGATGGCGAAGAAGGGCGGCAATGGCCCCGGTCCTTATTCTCAGCCTTAGCTCTTTTAGATTTTGTAGAAAGGTTTCTGTCACGGTTGCTGGGGGACTTCCTCTTGTACATATTCTTTTCTGAAAAAGAAAATAAAAATAATATTTTTGTAGTGCAAAAACATCTTGTTAGATATCTTTACCTTGTTTACATCGTTTATTACAACTGACTATCTCCCTCGCCCTCTGTCCATCTGGGCTGATCAAGAGACAACCTATGCGGGACCTTGTACAGTTACTGGATCCGTCAGTATAGATTGTCCATGCTTCGCTGTCCCCTTTGGCCGGAGACTCCTGTGACCAGGGGGAATCGTTCGCCCCCAGTGTATCCTCCTCTAGTTTTGGATTGACCGGGATATCCTCGATGGGAAAGTCTTCCATCAAGGAGGCTATTGCATGTCCTTTCTCCGCGGTTCTGGGTTCATACCAGATGTGGTATGCGCTGAGGTAGCTGGACCATTCGATTAGTCGATTAGACTCTTTCTGCTTCCCAAGAGCTTTCCTGAGCGGGAACTCTGTATAGACTTTGACCGCCCTCCCTTGGAAATAAGGATTTATCCTCCTGGCTGCATGTACCAATGCCACAGCTATCTTTCGATTTTCGAATATCTCGTCTCAGCTCCCTGTAGTACTTTGCTGATGAAGTAGACTGGCGTCTCCTCCTGTTCTTCCACAAATATGACCGCACTGACTGCTATACTGCGGCTAGATAGATGCCGACTGGTTGCCCGGTCTGTGGTGCTGTGAGGACCGGAGGTTGAGTGAGATATGCTTGTTGACAAGTAGGATTCCATTCCGTATTAGCTTTGATTGCGTTGAAGAATGGCTTGCATCGGTCTGAGTACCGGGAGATGAATCTGTTGAGAGCGGCTAACCTCCCGGTTAGCCTCTGGAATTCTTTCACTGTCTTTGGGGCGGGCATCTCCAGGACTGCCCGGATCTGATCTGGATTGGTTTCTATGCCCCGGTTGGTCATGAGAAAGCCAAGGAACTTGCCAGAAGAAAGACCAAAGAGCATTTGGCTGGATTAAACTTCATGTTGTATCGTGTCAGGATGTCGAATGTCTGTTGCAGATCTCGCAAATGATTGTCTTTCTCCCTGGTTTTGATCACCATGTCGTCTATGTAGACTTCCATGGTCCAGCCTATGAGCTTGTTGAAGATGGTGTTGATCAATTTCTGGTATGTCGCTCCGACATTCTTCAGACCAAATGGCATCACTCGATAGCAGTAAAGCCCCCGGTCAGTGATGAATGCGGTATGCTCCTGATCTTCTTTGTGAAGTGGAATCTGGTTGTAACCGAAGTAGGCGTCCATGAAGGACAATCTATGATAACCGGCGGTGGCGTCTACCATGTCTGTGATCCTGGGGAGTTGATATGGGTGCACAAGACATGCTTTGTTAAGATTAGTAAAATCGATGCAAACTCGAATCTTACCATTCTTCTTCGGGACGACCACGATGTTGGAAACCCAGGTAGGGTAGATGACTGGTTTGATGAAGTTGACTGAAAGTAGCCGATCGACTTCTTCGTTGACCGCCAGTTTTTGATCCGGTGCCATTCTTCTTGGTTTCTGCTTGACCGGTTTGTACTGAGGATCAATGTCCAGCTTTTGGCAGGCGATCGCAGGGTCTATTCTTGGCATCTCGTTGACACTCCACCCGAAGACGTGGTGATTCCGCCGGAGCAGAGTGATTATGGAATCCTTCTCTCCTACCGATAAACCGAAAGAGATGTAAGTTGTTTTGTGCGACTCCGATCCCACAATAACTTCCTCCAACTCGTCGACCGCTGGTAATATCCCGGCCTTTGCGTCTGGCTTCCCCTTGGCAGACTTGTCGGGAGCTGGTTGTTATTGATGAGAGTCTGTCAGGAAGATAGTGTTCCCCTTGGTCTCGGAGATGGACTTCCCCATGACAGCATCGAGGTGGCACTTGAACGTCGTCCCTTGGTCTTCCTTGACTTTGCAAATTCCATTGGGAGTCGGGAATTTGAGGCTCTGGTGGAAGGTGGACACTATGGCTTTCATCTGATGAATCCAGTCCCTTCCCAGAATAACGTTGTAGCAGGAGGGGGAGTCAACCAACAGGAAGTCTATCCCGACGGTGTTGAACCCCACCGTGATTGGCAGATGGACTCACCCGGAGGACTGTGTTGGGTCCCCATTGAACCCATAGATAGGAGTATCATCAGATTCGATGAGACCCTTAGATAGCTCCATAGCTTTGTAGGCGCATGAAAACATAACACTGGAGGTGCTGCCGGCGTTGACCATGACACCCCGGACCCGGTAGACTCCAATCCATGTTGTCATAACCAGGGCGTCATTGTGTGGATAATGCACACCCATTTCGTCTTCTTCGGTGAATGTTAAACCTCCGGGGACAATGGACTCCGTGTTCGTCCTTTCGTTGAAGTTGAGCTATCCAACCTCGTGGACATTCCCAATCCACCGGAGCTTTTCCCGTGCACAATTCTTTCTTTCTATCTTGGAAGAACCGGGTGTCTGTACATAGTAGACATATACAATTCGATCTCCGGTTTTCACCTGTTCGACTATTCCGGTCTGGACCATGTCAGGGATGAGGCTGGCATCGACCAGGCGCTGCATTTCGTACTTCAACGACCTGCAGTTCTTCAATTCGTGACCGTAATCATTGTGATGATCACATTTCTTGGACTTATCTATCATGCCCTTCGAGTCTGCCGGAAGAGGGGCAGGTTTATTGAGCAACCCTCTGTTCTTGATCTTCTTGAATACTTCCTCAAGAGGGAATCTCAAGGGTGTGAACTCCCTTTCTTTGCGTTCGCCCCCGGTAGACTTCTCTGACCGGCGGTCGGGTTGCCGGGGTGTCGCTTTCCCCTTCTTGTCCTTGTTCCTGTCAGGGGTTTTTTCATCTTTGTGATCCCTGTCGGGGCTTTCTTCCTTTACCTTCTGCGGCTTCTCGGAAGTTTGGTCTCCGGCAAATCTCTTTCTTCTGGCTTTTAGGTCGTCCTCCTCCTGGGTATACCTTTCCACTTTCTCGAGCAAGGCCAAAACAGATGAGGGAGGCTTGAAAGCTTGAATGACGACGCTATCGGATGCGTCCTGTACCTCAGATAATAAGGTTCAGAATCTTCGGTGGAAATTCCTTAGTGTTTCGCTCCGGTCCATCTGCAGGGAGAACATGACTTCAACTCCTTTCTTAGTCTTCACATTGAAGCGATACTTCTCTTCAAATAACTCAGCCAGTTGTACGGATATGTGGATGCATGCGGGTGGCAGATTGTGATACCACGTCTGTGCTTCGCCTTTGAGTGAAGCAACAAACATTTTTGCAAGTAGCTTGTCATCATGGTCCCAGATGGCCATTGTGCTTTTGTAGTTCATAACATGCTGAACCGGACAACCGCTTGTCTCGTCATACTGTTCGAATGGCGGCTGCTTGAAGCTGGCCACGACCATATGGCTCCTGACCTCTTCTGCTAAAGGTGATACGGCTAATCTTGAAAGGGCAAGCTTTCTGATTCGCTCATCCCGGTTGGCTTTGTTGGATACACCTAGGTCGATCATCTCCTTTAGCTTAAGTTGATTCATCTGTTCCACATTCAGCTCCAGTTGTCTCTGATGAATGTGGGCCCTTTGAGGGCTCCTTGTTTTCTGACCGTGGCGTGCTGGGGGGGGGGGGGGGGGGGTACTCTGGTGCCTCCTTCGGCGCAGTCTCTCTGGAGGAGTGTTTTCTTCGACAGATCTGCTGTGGGCAATCCTGCAGCCATGATGCGGCCCGGGTGTTCTTGCACGTCCGCGACGATGTCTCTGAGATGGAGAGATAGACATCCTATTCCCTATTGCTAGCCTGTCCCAGACAGGACGAGGACCATGGCTATGAGGCGTAAGACTCCGGTCACTACTCGACCATGGTCTTATCTTCTTCTGAGAAGATGGACTTGAAGACAGGGCTGAAGATGACTGGCTATCTCCGGCCGTGGTTCTCTTCTTTCTCTTTAATTCTTTATTTTCCCTGGTCAGCCGCTTGATGATTGCAGTTGGGGACTTGACCGCTGGTCCTTTTGCCTTCTGCTGCTCAGTATAACCTCTTCCTGTTGTCATGGGAGAGATTTTCTGGTCTCTTCTTGCAGTGGCTGCCCTGGAAGGTTCAAGATCTTGTGATGCTAGTATCCTGACGGTTCGGTTGGCTGTATTAGGATCACCAGGATCGTTAGTGATTTGTACCACTAAGTTCTCTACCTCCGGCTGTCCACTTTCAGAGTGTTGCGAACCCTGATCGTGGCCCTCACTCCCGATAACTGATTCTTGATTCACCAGTTCTGTTGCTTCAAGAAGGAGAGACAGAGGAGAAACGTTCTTTGTCTGACTTTCAGTAACTTGACTCATTCCATTGTTGGAACGAGTTGGTGGTCTCTTACTTCTAGCCATTGTTGCAACAACTCCGGTATGACTGGACTGAGATTCCTTGCAAGGCTCTGGAACTGATGGGAGATTCAGGCCCACGGTGGGTGGCAAAGAGTGTGGGTGCAAAAATTTGATCCACAAACTTGAGATGTGTATAGATTGATCGTACAGTTACAATAAAAGCCTTGTATAGACAGAGATAGGATGGGGGGTATACAGTGAGACTGGACCTGATCGGGACAGGCTGCCTATGTATCCAAGACGATGAACTTGGAATCAAGTCTCTGCTTCGACTAAGCTCTAATCGAGTTGCTCAGTGAAAAACTCATAGTTCAGGAAGTTTAGAACTCCTGTACTTGTAGTAGGCCGGTTGAGGCTGGCTCAACCACCCCTCCGGTTTTGACTCCACGAACTTAGGTAGTTCAACTGTGAAGATGCTTTCCATGGAAGTAGCTTGCATGCTGCCGAGCGGTTATTTCCTTGGTTTGAATCCCCTTTGACCAGGATGAATGCCATGTGGCATCCTCTAATAAGTCCTGGTTCAACCTGGGTTTCCTTTATCTTCTATAGCGGGCTAGAACCATGGGTATTGTTGGCCTGGAATCTCGCTGGACTTATCCAGTTGGTTGGGACTTGGATTGACCAAGCGTGAAAACAAATACGTGGGCTTGACTCCTCTGACCGGAGACCCAATCCCCACTGCATACTCCCTGGTCAGGTCCTCTGGACTTCTGTGTTAAATCTCTGGGTGAGCCCCTTTCGCTGTTGGACCTAATTGGTCCGGACCTGGCCTACTTGATTGAGATGGGCTTAGCTGATGTATGTGAGCCCATGGTTCAACTTCTGATATAGTAACCGGGGCTCAACATTGCTAGTGAACTATCCGGTGAGTCAAGGTCCACAGAGCGTATGCGGATATCTTGAAACCGGGTTGGGCCCGACCCGATAGCCCAGGCTTGGCTGGCTACTGCTCAGGTGCTCCCAGTTTAGCTTCTTATACAGCCGTCGGTGACACCTGTCGGGTTTTTTACCTAGGGTACACACAACTATGGCTAACAATTCTTTCTCAGTTGTCGTATAATTACGTTGAGCCATTGAGAGTCTTACTAGCATAATATATGACATGGGGCTTACCATCTAGACGTTGACCTAAAATAACCCCAACAACAAAGTGATACATCGCACATCAGCTCAAAGGGTTTACTCCAATCAAGTGGCCTAATGATGGGTGCAGTCGTGAGGGCGGTCTTAAGATTTTCAAAAGCGCTCTTGCATTCTTTTTTGAAATCAAAAGGTGCATCCATAAGCAATAAATTGGTTAAGGGGCGAGCTATTTTAGAAAAGTCTAGTATAAAGCGTCGATAGAATCCTGCATCGCCCAGAAAGGCTCGAATATCCCTAATAGACTTAGGAATAGGCAAGGATTAAAAAAGATCTACTTTAGCTTTATTAACCTGTATACCCTCAGGAGAGACTACATGACCAAGAACTATCCCCTTCCTAACCATAAAATGGCATTTTTCCTAGTTAAGTACCAAATTCTTCTCAATGCAACGCTTAAAAATCAAGGAAAGATGACTAAGACACTCTTTAAAAGATGAACCATATATGGGGAAGTCATCCATAAACACCTCCATAAATCGTTCTACCATATCACTAAAGATGTGTAACATACACCTCTGAAAGTAGCAGGTGCATTACACAGACCAAACGGAATACGAGCATAAGCGAAAGTGCCAAAAGGACAAGTAAATGTTGTCTTCTCTTGATCTTCAGTTGCGATAGGAATTTGATTGTAACCGGAGTAATCATCCAAGAAACAATAGAAGGAATGACCAACTAGGCGTTCCAACATCTGGTCTATGAAGGGAAGAGGAAAGTGGTCCTTAAGGGTGACTGTAGTAAGCTTTCTATAGTCGATGCAAACCCGCCACTTGTATTAAGCTTATCATTGGTAACTACAGTCATGCCGGCATTCTAAGGAACCACTTGAATAGGACTAACCCAGGGACTATCCGAGATAGGATAAATCACACCTGCATCCAGAAGTTTAAGAATTTCAGATCGAACAACTTCTTTCACGAGAAGTTTTAGCATCGTCCTCAAGATCAATATGATGAGAACAAATAGAAGGGTTAATGCCTTTAATGTCATGGATAGACCAGACAATAGCAGAACGATCCTCTAAGATAACTTCTAAAAGCTGACTCTCCTGTTCAGTAGTAAGAGATGAAGAAATGATAAAAGGTGACTACCGTCTGAATAAAGATGGGCATATTTCAGCTCAGGAGGTAAAGGATTCAGACGAACATGAGGTGGAGTGATGGTGTCTACCTGGGTCTCAGAATCTATGCCTTGGTTTGGGCAATAGATTGGTCAATGTCAAAGTCCACATTATGCATGGCTAGGCAATGAACAACCAGATCTTCAGGGTAGTAACTGTGCACCATCCCATAAGGTAATGAGTCTAGAAGGCAGACATTTTCAGATAAGGAAAGATCAGGGGGTTGTTGGCCAAGGTTAAATATATTGACTTCAACAATCATAGAGCCAAAAGTGAGAACCATGGAATCGTTCCAACAGTTTATGAGAGCATTAGGGGTGGCAAAAAATGGACAGCCAAAGATGATGGGTACCGAGTCGTCGGCAGTAGGTTCAGTGTCACACACCACAAAGTCAACGGGATAGTAAAAGTCAGACACTTTAACTAATAGGTTCTCAACTATACCTCTAGATACTTTCAATGATCTGTCGGCTCGTTGTAATGACATTTTCGTGGGTTTCAAATTTGTTAGACTCAGGTTGAGGTACAAAGAGTAAGGCAAAAGGTTAACACTCGCTCCTAAGTCTATCAAAGCTTTTCCCATGAACTTGTCGCCAAGCTTGCAGGGTATGGTCGATTTTCCAGGGTCCTTGTATTTTACCACGCCGTTATGTTGGACAAGTGCAGAGAATTCTTCTGCCACAAACGCGTTTTTAGGGACATTTGTTTTTCTCTTGGGGGTGCACAAGTCCTTCAAGACCTTAGCATAGGAAGGTATCTGTTTAATAGCCGTGAGGAAGGGTATATTAATATTTATATGTTTGAACACATCAAGTACTTCCTCTGCTTGGACTTCCTTTAGAGACCTTGTGAGACTCTAGGGGTAAGGTACATGTGGGTTGTAAGTTCGTGGAGGATCTACAATCACACGTGCACTCTTCTTCGTCTTAGAGGTGGTCGCCACATTAGCCGGAGGTTTAGGTGGGGCAACAGGTGCAGAGGTAACTGGGGTCACAATATTAGGACTCGGTGTATAATTAATTTAATTATCAACCTGTTTTCCTTACCTAAGGGTGGAAACCGATTTTACTTCAGCAAGCGGTACAGACGGAGACGGAGTTTCTGTCCTTGCCTTTGGGGTTCGGGATGGACTGTCCTGGAAATCTACCCTTTTCATCAAGTTTTTGTTCAATCCTCTGGATGGCTTGTGCATTTGACTCAATGGACGCCGGGTCTGTTGAAAAAAACGTGCAAACACATCCTCAAGGGAGGTCTTAGGAGGGGTAAATTAATTAGTTGGCATATGGTCTCTGGAACCACTCATGTGATGAGCATTGTTCGAGTAAGGGGGGACCGATGCCCTGTTCCGATTATCATTATTACCAACATACGTGGCATTACTACATTGTCGAAACAACTATTTTCGCTTGTGTTCGAATGAAGTCCATTCCTTAGAGCGGCAACGACGCCATTTTGATAGAGCGGTAAACCTACTCTAAACAAAAGATTATATTTTTTAACTTGAAGTTTCTTCTTGTGCCTGTATAAATTGGATATCAAAGTAAACAAGTTACAAGCAAGGGTCATACCCACCTCATAGGGGGAGATCTTAGCTCAAACACAATAGAAAACAACGGTTAAGAAACACCAAGGGAATCAATAATAAGATTGAAGATTGATTCTACTTCCTAAAGGCAATAATAATAAGTAAACCCTAACTTAAGAATATGGTAGAGATGAAAAGAAGATATATGATGACATAGGGGGAAAAGTTGGTATCCACAAACTAAATCATGCAAACATAACATGTTGTTCCTTCATGTTCAATTGATAACAATAAATTTGTCACCTCTCGGTTATTCCAACTAATCATTAATACCTATAATAATCAAGTAGTCACCTCACAGCTATTCCACCTAATTAAAATTGGATTCTCTTATGCATGCTATTGAATATGTCTTATTAATTAAACCGTCACCTTTCAGCTATTCAATCTAATTAATTCAACATATTAATTAATAAATAAACCGTCATCTCTCAGATATCAATTTAAATACAAAAGGGTTTCAATAAAAGATATTTACTGCAAATATGTAATAATCACCTCTTAGCTATTTGCACTACACATCTACAATAAATATAAACACAACCATTAAAGCTAGGTCTCCCTAAACCCTAAAAATAGTATTTTAACATCATGGATAAAAATAACTTGCAAATAATCATACTTACATCATATCGCGAATTAGAAGTAAATAATCATTAAGAACTTTGAATCACAATGAACAATAAGAATAAACATGGTGCTTTTACATCATCTAAAGTGCTTCCACCATCCCCCTAAGGAGATTTAGCTACTCATCCTTGATGATGACACCGTGGAATAAATAATTAAATCACAAGACATCATAATAGAAAAGATAATGGAATTGATATTGAATTTTGAGTTTGATACAAGAGAAGAAGAAGAAGATGGACTTTTCTTCAATTCACCCAAACCTTAATTACTACTTCTCTTATATAAAAAATACAAAGTAGAATATTTGCATGCAAAGACTTCCAAATTAGGTCAAATTCGTGGGTCCTGCTGTTGGTCTTCTAGAGACATTAGGTCTTTTGCAAAACCTAATTATCTTGGGATGAAGTTGTAATTCGGACCTAAACCTTCAGTTTGATAGCTCATGGGCCCAAATCAGACTTCTGGATCTTCTTGTGGAGCCTTTTTAAGTTTGGACTTAAATAATGCCTAAAATAGAAATTCTGACTTGTGGGCTTCAATAGGACCCGGTTTGGACTGAGAATTGGACCACCCCACTTTGACATCAAGTGAAGTCAACAGGGCTGACCGTGGGGTGCCCTTACCAGATCTTGTGGGTGCAAATATTCGGGGGATAAATATACACTTTTGAGGACCTATCATGAACCTTCCTTCTTCCATTTATTTTCTAGATCAGAAAGGTCTTGCTATAGTTGGCAGTTGGAAGTTCCTGCCCTCAGAGCAGCGTGTCCACTTTCATGTGTTTTGGAATGTCCTGGACAACTGGAGGACCGCTTTCGGACTCTATGTCGACTTCTTCAACTGGTTCTAGAGTGGGTGAACCCTCTTTCTTCCATTTATTTTCTGGATCGGAAAGGTCTTGTTGTAGTTGCCATTGGGAAGTTCCTACCCCCAGAGCAAGGCATCCACTTTCTTAGGGTTTGGAGCGTCCTGGACAACTGGAGTGCCCATTTTGCACTCTATGTCGACTTCTTCAACTCGTTCCAGAGTGGGTGAACCTTCCTTCTTCCATTTATTTTCTAGATCAGAAAGGTTTTGCTGTAATTGCCATTGGGAAGTTCCTGCCCCCAAAGCAGCATGTCCACTTTCATAGGTTTTGGAGCGTCTTAGACACTGGAGTGCCCCTTTCTGACTTTGCATCCATTTGAGATTGAGCGTCCTTTACGGACTGAGTGTCCTTGGCCCTCTTCATTATGGCTGTTGCATAACAACTCTTGGCTAATCCCTTGTCTCCCTTTATCTCCCAGATCCAATCCTTGGTCGGGAACCTGAGCAGTTGGTGATATGTGTTGGGCACTGTCTTGAGCTTGTGTAGCCAGACCCTCCCTAGTAAGGCAATATAGGGTCCATCCGAATTAATTATGATAAAGCTTGTGACTAAACTGATCAACCCAATAGTGACTGACAGTTTTATATCTCTGGTGACAGGGACACTCTCGTTGTTGAAGCCAAAAACCACGGCCTCTGAGTGTTTGATGTGTACTTCCTGCAATTCTATTTCTTAAAAAACCTTATAGTACAAAATCTCTGCTGAACTCCCAGGGGCCACCAAGATCTTTCTTATAATTGAGTTCCCTACATTAAGAGTAAGGACTAAAACGTCCTTATGTGGTGTTTTAACTGACCTTAAGTCTACATCAGAAAAACGGGAAAATGTCAGCTTCATGTCTGTAAAGCCAATGAGTTGGTGTTAGTCCCACATTGCCAAGAAAGTGGTTGTATTGGTAGTATATAAAGCTTAACCATACTTTAACTAATATTAAGGCCTTTTGGGAAAACCTGAATGGGTGGACCCTGATCCAAAACCCTCTACTGCTGGATATCCGCAGTGACTAAAGGAGACAATATTGACATTAGCGAGCGGTATGGTGCTCGACACTCTGGGATAAGCGAGGGCGAAATCTTGGGATGTTACAGTTGGTATCAGAGTTGAGGACGGGTTCATGTTGCAGGTGGAAAGTGTAAATGTAGAAATAAGTTAAGTGAACAGAGTGCTGAAGAAGATGATCAAAAATAGAAGTGGGAAGAGATTTGAGAATGAGAAGTGGCTGAGCTATCTTAGAAGATAGTTGCCTACGTATCTGGGAGTGACCAGGTCCCAGAATCAGGCCTACGTAGTTCATATATATAGGTGATTGGGATAACGGATAGCTCATTAATTGCCCAACGGTGTGGTCAATTAATGGGCGGATATTGTGGATCTGAAAATATATTGTAACTGAAGAGGATCAAAATGTATAGTGTTTGCATAAGGACGATGTAGGTCGAATAAAAGTAGTTCCACGTCGGGTGAGCTCGGAGTGAGGTCGAGCAAGATAAGCCCCAGCTGGAGTGAGCTCGAGCAAAAGGGTGTTCACGTCGTTTGACGACGAATGAATAAAGAATCTAAGTCGGATCATGAAGGTTTTAGTGAGCTCGAGGTGAAGTCGAGTAAAAAGGTGTTCACCTCGTTTGACGTCGAAGGTGTATAAATTGTGTTCAAAGTGGTCACTTAAGTGAGCTCGAGGGAGCTCGAATACATAGGTATATACATAGCCCCTTTTCATTCATATTGAAGTGGGCGAGTTGAAATGAAGTAGAATGAGCTGACTTCGATTTGGATGAAAACAAAGATGTTTCATTGGAATGAGCAGTGAATTGCCTTGGAGTAGGGCGTTTCTTGTGAGCTCGCTTTTGGTGTTGCACTTGTCGTTTGATGTAGATAGGTGGCTCTATAATGCGAGGGACGAAGAATTTGGTCTCGTCTTTGGATTTGTGTTGAGCTTTCTTGAGTTGTCCAATGTCTTGGTCGACAAGGTAAGTAATGATGCACGTGAGCTCGATTTTGGTGTTACACTGAGTTCGGGTGAGGTAGAGAAAAATAGTGTCCTCCTCGTTTGAGCTAGATGATGAGAGTGAACTACATATGTCAAATGAGCTCGGGCGAGCTAGAGGAAAATATTGTCCACCTCGTTTGAGGTAGATGAGAGTGAACTAGATATGTTAAGTGAGCTCGGGTGAGCTAGAGGAAAATAGTGTTCACCTCGCTTGAGCTAGATCAATGAGAGTGAACTAGATATATTAAGTGAGCTCGTAGTTGTCTTGTTTGACAGTGGACTTTGGTGAGCTCATAACTATCTTGGTAGAGATCTCGTTGACAGTGGGCTTTGGTAAGCTCGTGTATGTCTAGCTTGGTAGAAATCTCGTTGACAAAGGGCTAAAGTGAGCTCGCAGTTGTCTTGGTAGGGATCTCCTTCGACAGTGGGCTTTGGTGAGCTCACAACTATCTTGGTAGAGATCTAGTTGACAATGGGCTTTGGTAAGCTCGTGTATGTCTAGCTTGGTAGAGATCCCGTTGACAAAGGGCTAAAGTGAGTTCACAGTTGTCTTGGTAGGGATCTCATTGATAGATGGTTGAAGTGAGCTCGTAGTTGTCTTGGTGGCCCCCGACTTGCCAAGAAGTGGGATGACCTCAAGGATTGCATGGCATCTATGTGCCTCAATTTGGTCACCTCGGAGTTCCATGATGCCTTTGAGGCCAGGAAATTTGATGACTTGGTGATAGGTAGATGGAACAGTTTTCATCCTGTGGATCCATTTTCTACCCAAGATTGCATTGAACTTAGTTGTAACGTCTAACATGAAAAAAGTGCACTTGACAGTGACTTCATCTTCTCCAGTTGAGATTGGGAGGTAGATCTCACCATTTGTTTCAATTTAGTGGAGTTGAATGCAAAGGTGACTTGTAGGTCATGGAGCATTGAGTCTGGCATCACGCATGAGCTGCCTACTAGTTGTTGGACTACTCTTTCTTTGTTTGTGAGCTGAAATATATGGTGAATGTGTTGACTTCATCAGTGGTGGCTCCGTTTGGTGGAACGGTGGTGGAACTTTTCAGTTGAGCATTTTCAGTCACCAACTTGTTGATTATTGGTTTGTTTGTGAAGTTGCTCAAACTGTTTGAGTGATTCCGACAATGCCTTGTTCAATTTTTAGAGATTCCTTGAACGAAAGGTCCCGATGCCTTGTTCAATTTTTCAAGATTCCATTTGATTTTGAACGAAAGGGCGTAATGCCTTGTTCAATTTTTCGAGATTCATTGAACGAAAGGTCCCGATGCCTTGTTCAATTTTTCGAGATTCCATTCGATTTTGAACGAAAGGGCGCAATGCCCTCTCTTTTTTTTTTTTTTTTTTTCAATTTTTGGAGATTCCTTGAACGAAAGGTCCCGATGCCTTGTTCAATTTTTCGATATTCCATTTAACTTTGAACGAAAGGGCGCAATGCCTTGCTCAATTTTTGAAGATTCCTTGAACGAAAGGTCCCGATGCCTTGTTCAATTTTTCGAGATTCCATTTAACTTTGAACGAAAGGGCGCAATGTCTTGCTCAATTTTTGAAGATTCCTTGAACGAAAGGTCTCGATGCCTTGTTTAGAGTTTTATAGATGACATAGTGACGCCATTTATAATTTCACCTGTAAAAAAAAACGAGTGAAAGCGATGTGGCACATATGTGCGAAAGTAGGTCATAGAGAAAGGTCGTATTTGGGTGACCTGCACATAGAGAGAGCTAAACCCAAAATATTTATTAGTAACAAAGTGTGCCAAAAAAACATTTAGTAAAAGTAAGAATATCCCATTATATAGGTCTATTGACTTGATGATTACAAGTGTTCTTGAATTCGAGATCTTACGAATTGCCTCATATGTGTAGAACGAGGTCTTATGATTTGTCTCGCTAAGATTTTCCTGAGACTTGAGAAATTGGTTAGTGCTTGGTTTTTTTTTTTTTTTTTTTTTTTTTAATTAGCCCCAATATAATATAATAATATTGAATGAAAGATAATATTTAGAAAGTAATAGATGCTATCTGCACATAGAAATAACCACTCAATCAATGATTAGGACAGTTGTATATTTCATACTTGGGACAAGTATATGTTAGATAACATATATCATATGTAGAATGTTGAGAAGCTAAATGTTTTAACTCAGTAATTAATTATATATAATTAACCATCTCTATATGAGTATGTAATAGTCTAGAGTGAGTGTACAGTAATTGAACCAAAGTGGGAATGCGCTAAGTTGGCACAAAACAGTGTAATCTATGCACTAGGTTGGAGCTAGGTGTCAAGCGACCTCATAGATATGTGTAAAAGAGAGATATACAAATCAGTGTTTATGCGAGTAAGGCTGGGGTGTAATTGTTGTATTGATAAAATTGAAAGTATTTGTGTGAAATGGCGATCAATAATCTTAATTTTGTTCAAACACTTACATGGGTGTACAGAGCATAGCTAATAGCTATCGTTACTCATCATTAGTCGGAGTGATATTAAGCATATGAAAATGCCATTAATATACGTAATAATGGTATTTCTAATAATAATATTTGAGAGGTGAACTAGGCGGTTATAGTCATGTCCAAGTGTAATCGACATGATTA
Source organism: Aquilegia eximia (assembly GCA_023053565.1). Taxonomy (NCBI): domain Eukaryota; kingdom Viridiplantae; phylum Streptophyta; class Magnoliopsida; order Ranunculales; family Ranunculaceae; genus Aquilegia; species Aquilegia eximia. Next base: position 9,928,519 of record JALIGU010000010.1, read on the forward strand.
ATTAATATTCAGCTATGATAGCAATTATAATGGTCTTCAATTAAATGTACACATGTTGAACATCCAAGAATCAAGATAATAATATATTGACACATGTGCTAACTAATATGAGTATGACCATACTGTATGTATACTGCTCTATTGGTTAAAGCTCGATACCATACTGTTCATGAGGTCATAAGATGATTATTGCAATATGCATGATGGGATAATTTATCACAAATGAAGTAAATGGGTGTAACCGATTATACCATGTGAATGATGGCATGTATATATTACCATGTATGGACTGATGGTATGATCATCAAACACATGATGCCAATGACTTGTGGGCCTTGAATTTAAAGTCAATAATGCAATGTAAATTTATGATTAGCTTGATGTAAATGTAGGCACAAATAAGAATTTGTAATGGTTAAATGCAAATGACTTGGGCGAAATGTTTGTTCTAATTTCAGTCAAATGCTTCAGTATACTAAAAATGGAGAATTGAAAAACTTTGATAATGATGATGATAGAAAATATTTTATCTGTTTATTGGTTGCAAGCCCCAGTAATGTTGATTGGTTGACGAGGAACACACGAAAATTTTATCCACGCTTCAAGGTTGATATTCGATCACAGTCAGTCGACGCCAATGTAAATCTAGAAATAAGTTAAGTGAACAGAGTGCTGAAGAAGATGATCAAAAATAGAAGTGGGAAGAGATTTGAGAATGAGAAGTGGCTGAGCTATCTTAGAAGATAGTTGCCTACGTATCTGGGAGTGACCAGGTCCCAGAATCAAGCCTACGTAGTTCATATATATAGGTGATTGGGATAACAGATAGCTCATTAATTGCCCAACGGTGTGGTCAATTAATGAGCGGATATTGTGGATCTGAAAATATATTGTAACTGAAGAGGATCAAAACGTATAGTGTTTGCATAAGGATGATGTAGGTCGAATAAAAGTAGTTCCACGTCGGGTGAGCTCGAAGTGAGGTCGAGCAAGATAAGCCCCAGCTGGAGTGAGCTCGAGCAAAAGGGTGTTCACGTCGTTTGACGACGAATGAATAAAGAATCTAAGTCGGATCATGAAGGTTTTAGTGAGCTCGAGGTGAAGTCGAGTAAAAAGGTGTTCACCTCGTTTGACGTCGAAGGTGTATAAATAGTGTTCAAAGTGGTCGCTTAAGTGAGCTCGAGGGAGCTCGAATACATAGGTATATACAGAAAGTACGTTGGAAAGGCCCAGAGAGCGCCAGGTACTTGTCTTACTTGGTAGGGAATGCCAGAAGATATTTTGGGACTGTACTGAGTGTATTGCAGAGCTGAGGATGACTCTATTCTAAGGTGGTTGGATTGTAAAACCTATGAATTGGTGTTAGTCCCACATTACCAAGGAAGTACTTGTATTGGTAGTATATAGAGAGCTTAACCATACTTTAACTATTGTCAAGGCCTTTGGGGGAAAATCTAGATGGGTGGACCTTGATCCAAAACCCTCTACTACTGAATATGCGCAGTGACTAAAGGGGGACAATATTGACATTAGCGAGGGGTGTGATGCTAGACACTCCGGGATGAGCGAGGACGAATTTTTGGGGTGTTACAATGTCTTCTCCTTTGATCGGATTTCTTAGGGGCGGAACTTACTTCATTCACCATACTGAGATGTTTTACTTCATGGTCGATTCCGATCAAACAAGCAAGAGAAGGTGATCGGTCTTTTCATCTCTCTGCCTGCTCCATGTTGAATAGCCTAAGGATCATGAGCTAGGGTCAATCCAAGACCCGCATCCTTGGCCCACGTTTCGAACAAGATCAGAACCTCCCCTCTGGTACACAGGCCACCCACCCGGTATCGGTAACGTGTTTGGATTCGTTGGGCCCTTCTCCCCTCGCCTAGGGATGCCTTTCTTTTAGAACCCCCATGAATGGCATGGACAAGCCGGATGTGGTGCCTTAGATCTAATAACAACGGAAAATGTCTCTATGGGATTGACCACCTACTTGGCTTTTGCTAATTAACGGCCAAGTTGTCTTCTTCCATCTCCGCATAACTTTCTGTGTTTCCCAGGATCTCTTCAAGCGTCTCTGGGTTCTTTTGGGGTTAGGGACTCATACAGACTAGAGTCCGTAGGCAACCCCTTTCTAAATTCTATCATAACGGTTCTTTCATCACACCCTTCCAACAAAAGGTACTCTTTGCTGATCCTTTTGATGTGTAAAACTACAAATAGTGCTAATATAACAGTTGAATATTCAAAACAAATCAAACAATATGCAGAAAGTAAATAACACACAGAAATTTTTAACGTGGTAAAACCCAATAAGGGAAACGTCCACGGTTGTCCTCTCGACAACAAATAATCCACTAGATGAAAAGAGATGTACAAACCTATCAACTACCTGCAATCACTGCGAGTTGACACTCCTGGTTATCTCTAACACCTTGACTTCACCAGAGCACCTTGATGTACGCACAAGACACTCGACTTCTTGATGAACTAACAAGAAGACTCGAAGCCGAACTATGAAACAAGCTTACACCAGAGTTCCTTGATGAACACACAAGGATACTCGACTTCTTGATGAACACACAAGAAGACTCGAAGCTAAATCACTATTCAACAATGAAGAAGAAGATGAATAGGGAAGAAGGAAGAAGAAGATGAATGGGAAAGAAGAAGATGAGTTCAATCACCAAAACAACCTAAACCAAAACCTAAACAAACTCCAAGACTAGAGATGAATTGGACGGCCAAAGAACTGTCTTGTTCTATGGAAGAGAAACCCTATTTATACTTAGGGTTGAAAACCTAGAAAAATGGGCCGAAACTGTGCAAACCGACTTTGGACGTTCGTACGTCGATATGACGTTCGAACGTCGCTACACAAAAATAAGCCTGCTGCCTAACATGACGTACGAACGCTCTAACTCGGTACGTACGTCTCCATACGAAAACACGTCTGCTGCCTACTTGGACGTACGAACGTCCTAACTGAGTACGTACGTCCTGACCAAAAGAAGTTTGCTGCTTCAGTGGACGTACGTACGTCCTAACCCGGTACGTACGTCCAGAACCCAATAACTTTTCCTGGACAGACCTAAGAGACACAAGGACACGAGACGACCATGCGTACATCTTGATTTTCCTAACAATGAATTCAAGGCGAGATAACCAAAGACACTTTGTCACAAAATTGATGTCAAACCACTTCGTGCCGGTTTCAATCTCCCCCTTTGACATTGATTTTGTGACAAAAACCTATGACTCTAATAGCACTTATAAAACGTGCTTACAAACCCAAACCATGGCATTTATAAAACATGCCTACAAAATCACTCAAGGTAGAACACATACCAAGTCACCAATTCTTGACTTCCAGCTTGAGCAAGACACTTTAATCATCAGAGACCGAACGGAAGCAACAAGAAATTCTGAAACAATCAAATAGCGAACAGAAGTTCCTCGAACAACTCCCCCATACTTCATGAACTCCAAGGTTTAATACTCGAGGTTACCCAAAACTGTACATACACTTAGTGATCATCATCACTTTCACTCCATCATATATGTTCACTCCCCCATACATGTAGTATACCTGAAACATGACCCAAAACTGTACAACCTCTAAACATTAACACGTTCACTCCCCCATACGTGTAGCATACCTGAAACATAACCCAAAAATACACTAACAAGGAAGAAGAAGGTGTTAGTATTAGAGTCATAAATCTCCCCCTTTTTGTCACAAATGAAGCAAGGTAACAAAAGAAAGAGAAAAGATAAATACCAAACCATAACAAATAAGATTAAAGAAGAAAAGTAAGAGAACAATCATGTTAACAACAAAAAAGATATGCAACGGAAGTCATAAAATAAACACTTGTTAACACGACGTCAATACAAAGAATTCTCCCCCTAAACAAAAGTGTCACCTAAATGCAATGCATATGAGAAAGATGCACCTAGAACAAACTAACCAAATAAGGATATTTGAAGCACACAAAGAACCAATCATACAAGGGTAGAAGAGAGTAAAGAGAAAACCATACCATAAATCTAGAATCCATGACACACAAAACTTAAAAAACATGAGAGAAATCTAGGCTTATAAATGAAGAAGAAAAAGTACCAACACAGACACAAGACACTGAATACTTATATAGGTAACAGAGGGAAGAAAAGAAAACATAACATGAATCCCTGATAGAAACCAAGAGAATCCTATACATAGAAGAAAGAGTCAGGACACCAACAATCGGAACAAATGATTCACTAGAATATCACTTTAAACAACCGACCATAACCACCTGAGATAGATTCCAGAGAAACGACTTCATAGTAGCAAGATATCTAGAGAAAAAGAGGAAACAAGCAAAAAGGAAGAAATACCATACCTGATGAAATTGGGAAGGTACAATAAAGACCAAGAACCAAATAGTCAAACCTGGGAGAAATGTGCAAGAAAAGAATATGCGAAAAGAGAAAGAAGAAGAGATAAACAATAGTTAGTAGGAGATATGAAAGAGAATAGGGAAACCATGCATATTAGACACATCCAACAATATCCCATGACAAAACTACAGGAATATGAGTATCTGCAGAAAAAGATACGTAAAGTATAAGAAAATCCATTGAGAATCCATGGGGAAATCCAATCTGTAGATGTTCCTGAGACAACTCATCCAACCACAAAAAAGAATTAGAGAATCTTATAAACAAGGATAAGAAAATATTATCCCAAACACAATGGAATAGAGACATAAAAGGAATAAACCTGTAAGCCCACCCCTAGTGAAACCAAAAAATTAGTCCAACATATGCCAAACAAGATAGACAATCATCAAGCTCAAAAAAAAAACTTTAACTGAAGAATGAGCAAGGATTATCGATGTCACCAAGTCACAAAGCAACAATCCAACTTCAGAGTAAATTTCCTGCCAAAACACTAAGACTCCGATGACATGCCACACATTGTCAGAAAGATTAGAGAGTCAATAGAAGAGAATTGCTAACAATAGATGACCAAACTGAGCATATGCATCCCAAAGTAGAACAGTGGTAGCCCAAAACCATTGCATGAGGATTATTGCAGAAGACTACCAAGAACACATCTAATCAAACCTATTGCAGAAAAAAAATAGGATCAACCAGGCACAAGAAGGACAATAAGAGGATAGGCAAGTCTCATAAGCATTTAATTAAACACCAGCTAGCCAACAAGGTAATTCAAGAATATTAGCCCAACATAGAAAAGTATGGTGAGAACCTATGAGAAAACATGAATCAATATAAATCATGACAACCGAATACACCAATAACATGATTTCATCACCAAAATATGCTTATGCATACCTTGTAGCCTTCTTAAAACAAATTGAGAACTATTACCTTAGTATGTCAATGAAACACCGACTGAAAATAATTACCAAGGAATAGAACCAAAATAGAGTAAGCCATAAACACTTTCAGCAAGAACATCTACAAGAATCCAAAGGAATGGCGCCTCTACTCCTTCAAGCACGAGGAGGACGTGTGCCCGATGACGAAGCACCCTTGGAACCGGGTGTTTCTTTGGTGGGAGTAGTCCGAGCGCGCTTAGGAGGCATGTCCTGCATAAACACAACATTAACCAAACTAACAAATGTAAGAGAAATGGCGAACCTAGCACAAGAAATGTGAGAATACCCATGTAGACATTTTATCGAACACATGGTGTGCAGAATCATGAAGTGTGCACACGATAACAACCAAGCAATGAGAATCGCACTAAACTTGTTAGACTAGGATAATGAAGAACCAAACACAAACAATAGCAAATAGAGGCTGCACCATATCTAAGAATCAATTTTAACGACAAAACTAACAACCCATATCCAACCATGTGAAGACTAACCTTAAGGACTAACTTTAATAGCAGAAAGACAAACCTAATAACTAACAACACAAACCATAATAAGAAGATAAAAGGAAAAGAACCGATGTACCATAGAAGTGAAGAGGAATACATCATGAACTTCCAAAAACAGTAGCCAATCCCAATCCGTACAAAAATAAGAGGCAATATATGGTGATAAGCAAAAGATTGAACAAATAAGAGAATTGAAGTGCATCATAAACTAAACCTCGGTGTGTGTAGATGCAATGCAATGCATAAAGAGAGAGAAAGTTCACCACTAGAACACACCCTTTGAAGACCTAGAATGTAGAACCATCAACAAGAGACATACGATTAGATTAGTAAGTGAGCATAGAAGAAACAAACTTCAACCCCCTTTGAAACAAACGTTATGAGTAGAAGGCAAACGAATATAAATATATAAATATGATCTTTCAAATGAAAACCAAGACATTAAAAAGGCAAAGGAATATAAACTTTGTATGCCTTACATAAAAAAAAAACAATGAATATGCGCTTGGATTTTTATTTTGCCGCATGTGGTGGAGTTTAGTCTACATCACTCTAATGTCATTCCCGCGTGGGAGGGATTTTTGCCTCCATCTTTTCAAATACACGAGGGTAGGGTGTAGCCTACATCTTTTTGACAAACACAAACTCAAGAAGTGCAATACCATGATAACGTGCAACACAAGAACTAACATCTCTTGAGTGCATCCGTCAGAGCATGACCCTCACAACCCCAACGGGTTCTTAGCCAACTGATATTGCTTCAAAGACAATCAAATGGCTGGGGATAAAGTGAGTCATTGACCACTAACAAGAGTTGTAAAAGGAAGATAAGAATGTTCAATAATACTAACAACAAGATGAACATTAACCAAAACAAAGGAGAGATAGCTCAAGATCACATAAATACTCGAGAGATAGAGAAGTTCTATGAGCTCAAGGAATATGTAAGTGGTTTCCAAAAACTCCCATTATGCAAGCATGCCGTGCACTGTGCAAACAAGCGAGGAAAAATGCATGATACATACCAAAACATACTTAAGGGTTCAGAAGGAGAAAACACCCAAACATATTGCAACTTATTTAAGACAATTGAATTTAAACCAATATCTCAGAAAAGATGCATCCAACAACACATACATGGAGTAAATAAATAAAACAGAAAAAAATAGAAGGAATAACCAACAACCCCTTTTTTTTTTTTATTAACAATATATTCAGACATGCAACATGATCTGCAAGCTAAACAAACAAAACATAAAAAAATAGAAGCACCAAACAAATAGCCTATGTGATAAGAGAAATATGCAATTCAAATAACACAAGGCTAGAAACAAACTACATCATCCCAAATATGGGACACCACCAGACCTTTGCAAGTCCAGAAAAACCTTCAACTTATCCTTTCTTACCCATACTTGTTTAACACTAGGCGTGCACACCTTGGGAGGTGAAAAGATATGAGATTTTCCCTTAACACGCTTTGCAATACACTTGTCCTTAACTAATTCCACCTTAGTCTTAGATTTCCTTTTGTTGGAATACCTGTTTTTCTTAAACCTGTGATGAGAACCATTATAATTCCAAGGTCTAGAAAATGCACAAGAAGGAACATTAGAATCAACATGATTATAACGATGAAGAACACGAGAATATGATGAAACATGTTGATCAAAATCCCAACAAAAGATATCCAAATGACCAACTCTACCACAATAAGAACAATGAAAAACATTAGACTTACTCAAAGAATTCTTATAAGAAGATGTGGTAGTAGAAGATGAAACATGTATGTCACCATTGTATTTGTGACATGGTGCCTTAACATGACCTATACCTCCATTATGAGAACAATATGGCTTATCAGTAAAAACAGCCTTACCATTAACCTTAGACTTAAAATTCTTATGAGAAACATGTTGAAAATTAGTAGCATTAAGTCTAGTCTCAATAGGTGGGGTAGGCAAAAGGGCAGGCAAACTAGTAGATTTTACAGGAGTAATCACACTAGATGAACTAGTAGAACTATCAATAGGAGAATCAAATCTAGTTTTGTCCAAAACCTGCAATTTGAGTTGAGTAGACGTTAAATCGTTCTTTGTCACCTCATACTCCACCAATAGAGATTTGTATTTCTCATCGACTTCCTGATTGGCCTTCTCTAAAGCTGCAATTCTACATGACAAGTCAAGTTTTTCTTTGTCAAATAATTGAGAAATAGAAATTGCATCATCTGCAGCACAAGAAATCTGTTTTTCAAGAATCTCAATTTTATCCTGCAAAGAAAGATTAGCCTTTTCCAAATTTTCAATTTTGGATTCATAAACTTCCCCTTGAAGCATATAGTCCTCTGCACAATGTCTGAGTCGTTGTTCTAGAGAATCAACCTTAGTCTGCAAAACACCAATATCTTCAAAACAAACATTATCAGAAATAGTAGACACATTACAATTAGCTTTATTAAATTTTTCCTGCAAATCAATATTAGCTTTTTGTAATCTTTCACATTCTTTTGCAGAAAGTCTGTAAAGAAGAGCCCAATCACTATTGCTAACAACATACAAATTATCATCCTTTTCAAAATCAGATTTTGGTTTTGTAGATTTAGACGATTTAGCAATAAAATAATTATGACCAGACTCATGAACCATCATAGCACTCATAGGATCGTTAGCGTGAGCCTTGACGCTCCTTAACCAGCCCCCAGCGACTGATACCAATTGTAAAACTACAAATAGTGCTAATATAACAGTTGAATATTCAAAACAAATCAAACAATATGCAGAAAGTAAATAACACACAGAAATTTTTAACGTGGTAAAACCCAATAAGGGAAACGTCCACGGTTGTCCTCTCGACAACAAATAATCCACTAGATGAAAAGAGATGTACAAACCTATCAACTACCTGCAATCACTGCGAGTTGACACTCCTGGTTATCTCTAACACCTTGACTTCACCAGAGCACCTTGATGTACGCACAAGACACTCGACTTCTTGATGAACTAACAAGAAGACTCGAAGCCGAACTATGAAACAAGCTTACACCAGAGTTCCTTGATGAACACACAAGGATACTCGACTTCTTGATGAACACACAAGAAGACTCGAAGCTAAATCACTATTCAACAATGAAGAAGAAGATGAATAGGGAAGAAGGAAGAAGAAGATGAATGGGGAAGAAGAAGATGAGTTCAATCACCAAAACAACCTAAACCAAAACCTAAACAAACTCCAAGACTAGAGATGAATTGGACGGCCAAAGAACTGTCTTGTTCTATGGAAGAGAAACCCTATTTATACTTAGGGTTGAAAACCTAGAAAAATGGGCCGAAACTGTGCAAACCGACTTTGGACGTTCGTACGTCGATATGACGTTCGAACGTCGCTACACAAAAATAAGCCTGCTGCCTAACATGACGTACGAACGCTCTAACTCGGTACGTACGTCTCCATACGAAAACACGTCTGCTGCCTACTTGGACGTACGAACGTCCTAACTGAGTACGTACGTCCTGACCAAAAGAAGTTTGCTGCTTCAGTGGACGTACGTACGTCCTAACCCGGTACGTACGTCCAGAACCCAATAACTTTTCCTGGACAGACCTAAGAGACACAAGGACACAAGACGACCATGCGTACATCTTGATTTTCCTAACAATGAATTCAAGGCGAGATAACCAAAGACACTTTGTCACAAAATTGATGTCAAACCACTTCGTGCCGGTTTCATGATGTAGTCTCTGATCGTCTCACCACTACTTTTTTTCAAGTTGAACAGGACATCCACATCGTTGGCATAAGTCTTGTTATAAAAATATTGACTAATAAATTGTCTTACCAATTGAGAGAAACTATTGATGAACGTTGGCTCTAATTTGTGGTACCACACCAAAACAGATCCTTGTAAGCTTGAATAGAATATCTTGCACATCACATGATCTTCTTGTTCATATTGCTTCATCTGGCCTCTGTAATGAAACACATGTTCAACAGGGTCCGTCTTCCAAGCAAAATGTGTGAACCTTGGAAGAGAGAACCTTTCGGGCATTAACTTTCTCATGATAGACCCTACCAAAGGAGACTCTTCTGTCCCTTGTATGGCTATCCTAATAAGAAAGTCATCCATCTTTGAGTGTCTGTTCGAGCGTTGATAGATGGTAAATTAACACCTTTTATTCAAGAGATTGAATTTTTATTGAAGTTCCTTATTGTGCTTGTATATATTAATTATCAAAGTAGACAAGTAATAAGCAAGGTTCGTACCCACGTCAAAGGTGAAGATCTTAGCTCAAACACAATAGAAAAAAATAGTTAAGAAACACCAAGGAATCAATAAACAAGATAGAGATTGATTCTACTTCCTACATGTTGGGTTTTTCAAGGTTATATCTAAACACTCATGAATATTGACAAGGTTTGGAGTCAAGCCCATTGGTAGTGAGCTTGGACTCCCTACATGAGGTGTGTTCTAAAAACTCTTTGGCTCTCTTGAAAAAAAAAATTATTTTTTTTTAAATTTCGAATTTGTGCCCTAGCATTTTAATTGTTTAAAACGTGTTGATTTTAAACCTAGCCGTTTTTTACTGTTCTGACTTGATTTTAGGAGAGATTTCCTCCACCATTAACAACTCTTTTTGGGTTATAAAATGAGTAGTGGAGAAGAGAGAAAGATATAACAAAAATGGTTTTCTCTTTGTTTTCTTGAGCAAGAAAGAGTGTTAAAAGTAAGATCGAATTTCTTCCTTGTGCAAAAGGAATTCGAAAAAGATTTGGGTTGTTTTATCCTGGGGACGGCGTGACTACTACTGCTTACACAATAGAGGCAGAGCCGCGAAACATCTTAAAGAGAGCGACCTAGTCCGCGACTCAGCCACTGATTTAATATTGTTTGTTCATTTTGATTGCAACTACCTGAGGTAATTTTATTCTCTAACAGTACAAGCAATAATAAATAAACTGCAAATAACCTAACTTAAGAAGATGGTAGAGATCTAAAGAAGATTTTATGATGTCATAGGGGGAAGAGTTGGTATCCACAAACTAAATCAGGCAAACATAACATGTTATTCCTTCATGTTCAATTTATAACAATTAATTAGTCACCTCTCAACTATTCCAATTAATCATCAGTACCTATAATAATCAAGTAGATTACTTCCTACAAGCAATAATAAATAAGCTAATAATTAAACTAACTTAAGAAAATAGATAGAGATGTAAAGAAGATTTTATGATGGCATAGGGGGAAGAGTTGGTATCCACAAACTAAATCATGCAAACATAACATGTTATTCCTTCATGTTCAATGTATAACAATTAATTAGTCACCTCTCAGCTATTCCAATTAATCATCAATGCTTATAATAATCAAGTAGTCACCTCTCAACTATTCCACTCAATTAAAACAGGATTCTCTTATGTATGCTATCGAATATGTATCATTAATCAAATCGTCACCTCTCAGCTATTCAATTTAATTAAATCAACATATTAATTCATATATAAATCATTCCTCTCGGATATTAATTTAATTACAAAAGGGTTCCAATAAAATATATAAACTGCAAATATGTAATAGTCACCTCTCAGCTATTCCATCACACACCTCCAATCAATATAAATACAACCATTAAAAGTAGGTCTCCCTATACCCTAACAATAGTATTTTAAGAACATGGATAACAATAACATGCAAATAATCATACTTACCTCATATCATGAATTAGAAGTAAATAAACATTAAGAACTTTGAATCACAATGAACATTAAGAACAAACATGGTGATTTTGCATCATCAAGAGTGCTTCAACCACCCCCTAAGGAGATTTAGCTACTAATCCTTGACGATGACACCATGGAATAAATAATTAAATAACAAAACATCATAAAAAAAAAGAATTGATTGTTATTGATAAGAATTGAGTTCAATACAAGAATTGACTTCTTAAACATAAACTGTATGAACTTAACTAACTACCTAAACCCTAGCTATTACTTCTCTTATATAATAAATACAAAGCTTATTACTTGCATACAAATACTTACAAATTAGGACAAATTCGTGGTTGCTGCTATTGGTCTTCTAGAGGTACAGGGAAAAAAAAAAATGGACCCCCCATAAGGGACCGAAAAGAAATATTTTCCTATCTAAGAAACTAAATGCAAAAAAAGCCCCATTTTAAAGTCCAAAGATATGGCCCGATCTTTTTTTATTTTTGAGACAAAAATACCCCAAATAGTAGTAAATTGATCGAGACCAACTTCTTCTCTTTCCATCTTTTCGCAAAGAAAAAACAGAAACCGCCATTAACAAAATCTCGAGTAAGTTATCACTTGATTTCAAACAAGTAAGTCATTCAATTTGAGGAATCGAAATCGTAGAGAACAGAAACATTAGAGTTCTTTGGAGAGGGAAAGCACATAGTTCATCACTTGATTTCAAACAAGTAAGTCATCAATTTGAGGAATTTGAATGTCTAGGTTTTTTTTTTGTGATTTCTCAAGCAACTGATATATTTGTCGTGCTTGCCAATATCACTTGGCTATGGTAAAGTTATTTGCAATTATATCTTTGCGTTGGTGTATTTTTTTTCTTTTTACTGATTTTGTTTTTTCCAATTGAGCTTTTTGCATCAATAGTGTTGTAAGGTGTTTTTTTTTATTTTTTACTTTTTATTTTTTCGGAATTTATTACAAATAACTCAATGAAATATTTGCAATAATCTCTTGGTTTTGTCTTTGCATACACATATTTTTTTCCTTAATTATTTTGAGTCTAGTGCAAAGAACTCAATGAAATGTTTGTAGATAGATATTGGCATTTGTGATTGATTTAAGTGGACGACATTTTCATTGTAATGTTCTGCTTCTGTCTGCTTCAACAACTTCTGCACTCATTGTTCGACATACTTTCATTGTAATGTTTCCAAACTTTGTGTTTTTCTTCTTTCCTGTCATTTGTTATTATGTCGATCAGTCTACATGCAACAACTATAGGCAATTTGTTATAGTATATGACAGTTTTAGTTCCTATAAGAGTTTGCTCTGACTGGACCCTTCCTTGGCACACAAGGAGCAATTGGCATCTGTGTTTCTGATTCGCCATTTCTGTCATAGTGTAAATAAGGCCCACTTGTACACCTATAATGTACCAGAAAGTGTTATTTGTTTTCTCTCGTTTGTCTAATATTAAATCAAAGTGCACTTCTATTCTGTTTATCGCAGCCTCTAATTATCCACACCCGAATTGAAATCTAGGAAATCATTAAACAGGCTGATTTTTTAGCATACTAATGTTCTGTTATAGGTTTTTCCTAGCTTAAAATAAGTAAATAGGCTGATTATTTTGAGTCCAGTGCAAATAACTCAATGAAATGTTTGTAGATAGATTTTGGCATTTTTGAATTATTTTAAAATTGTTAGCACATAGATCAACACAATGGTTGCCAAGAGATGAATGCTTACTATCATCTTTGTTTTGGTATTGTGTTTGAAATATGTTGAATATAATGCCAAGAACTCAATGCTTTGTTTTAACACAACTCTTGGCATTGAACTCTCTGTGTTGTGTTTGCATAGCCTTAGGAGCTCAGTGATTGTTATGACAAAAATCAAGACATTTGTGAATTTATTTGCATTGAATTTGTACATGTCCGATTATAACTTAATGTAAATTTGTTCTGAATTTATTGTTTTTCATGTCATCCCAGGAACAAAATGACAGATAGTGAAGATGACTTCATGGAAACACATAAAGGGAATGAAGACAAGTTGAACATATTAGTGGATAAAACTGTAACTTCTATTCTCCCTGAGGTTAGTGACGAAATAAGATCTTTTTTATCCCACTCAATGAATGAAAAAGTGAAGTCGAATACTAAAAAAAGAAAAAAAGGTTGGGCAAGTTGAGTTAAAACAACGTAAATCTCCAAGGTTGGAAAATGCAAAGTAAGGAGAATCTTCAAGGCAGAAAGGAAAACAACATGCAAAAACTAAAAAGAAGCTGAAACAAACGCAACTGAAATTCAAAAGGAAGATCAGGTAACAGCTTATTACAAACTTTAAAAAATATGCTCCAAAATTATTTTGTTTCATGTGTGCATTGAGTTAAATTCGCGAGTATTAAGTTGAGGTTTTTTCACAGTTGGCGACCAAAGTACGTGTATCTCCTCGACTGAAAGCAGCAAAGGAAATGGAAATTGTGTTGGTACAAGAAAAAAAATTAATGTTGATAATGCCAACAATAAAGGAAGTTTAATGAAAGCTAGTACGTCGAGAAATACACATCAGAAGCCTGGTACTTCAAAAAAGCTTAAGAAAACCACCTCTCAGGTAAGCTTATCTCACTTCACTTCACGACTACTTCATAATAGCATGATCATATATTTCTGTTGTTTTTTTTTCAACGTAATTCCAAAAATCTTCCTAATTAATTCAAAACCCCAAGCATATAGATTTGCAAGAATGCATGGTAAAAATTAAGGGTTTTGAGAAGAGGGAGACTAGGTATATAGAGTTGGATTCTCAGAATTTGTGTTAGATGATTGCTGAATGTTACACATTTTTCTACCTGACTTAAGATAGTGTGTATAACTAAGTGTTACTAGGAGTATGTAAAGATTGACTAGAGAGAGCAAGCTACTAGCTTGAGGACTTGAGTGATGATGAAGTACCAGAGTGGTGAAGTAGTAGTATTTATAGACTGCATGGGAATAATGAGCATCTCAGGTCACAGGTGGGTAATCAGATGTCCTTAGGTTTTTGCCATCTAATAAGACTGTTAGCTCGAAATGGAATAGGCATTATATCTTTTAGCTGCAAATGTGTAATTTTATGTGGAATTGAATTCAATGTGAGAGAAGGAGAGAGTTTTACCGACATTGGTGGTACAAGTATTGACCTATTTGAATTTGTATTAACTTAAACATTTTGAATTTCACTTTTTATTATATAAAAAATGTGTTTTTTTTTTTGTTTTATTCTGCAGCCCATCCAAGCTAGAAAACAAAGTGGTACATTTAGAAGTACCCCTACCTACATGGTCACCTTGACAGAGGACATGAAGATGACATTACCAGCTTCACACAAGGAGGCAATGCTGAACACTCCTTTTGGGAGATAAAATGGTAACAAACCAAAATAAAGATGCTCTTTGTGAAATTCTGAGAAGATATTCAATTGAAGAAGATGCGTTCAAAGTTGGAGAAGGCCAGAATGCAACATATGTTAAATTTAAACCCGAACATGTGGCTTTGACTTTTGGATTGCTTCTCCATGGAAAGAAGGTCTCAGAACTGTTCAGAAAGTTCAAATTTGATCCCGATTAGTCCTCGTTCCTTGTTAACAACAACCTTCAAAAGTGTGGCGAAATCTCAAAGGAGGCCATGATTAATAGAATCAATATTTTGATGAATGAGGAAGGAAGCCATAGTAATTTTTGTAGGATGGTAGTCTTGTTCATGTGCGCCACAAAAACTATTCCATTGGGAATCCTTTGCAGCACACTTGGAAAGTCTTGAAACAATGAAATCAATTGGTTGGACAGATCTTATCTATGATGCATTAATGAAAAAGATAAGGAATACGAAGGAGAATTGGACACAATTTTCTGTTACTGGATGCCTTATTCCCCTATTGGTAAGAATGTTTTTCACATGATACAGGTTTTTTTTTCTAGTTTTGAATCATAACTCACTTATTCAGTGAATAAACACTTTTCGTCTTTACGCACATGTCGGTATGTGTGTAAACAAAACCTGTCACGAATCGCCACACTAATTTTTACCCTTTTTTTTTCTTGTGTAGAATTATAAACTGAATGTTTGTTTTGTTTTAATCTCTCACAGGTGTGAAGACAAAGGAAATAATAAAAAACCAAAAAAATGCTCAAAAAAGAAGAAAATTGATGACATCGAAGTAATAGTTGATGTGGATGAGTTGTCCTCGATGATAGCAAGAATGTTGTTGATCCGACACCCTTGAAAAATATAAGAGATAGCCTTCACTACAACTACCTGGAGAAAGAAGAACAGAAAAGATTGCTGAAATTCTTCTCACTTGCAAATACACAGTAAGTTACCAAAAAAACTTTCCATTTTATAATAGTTCTATGAAATATGATCTTAAATGAGTAAAAGTGATTAAAATTTCCTTACTAATGTAGGACAAATGCATATGAAAATGATACATGTGTAGTAAAAGGGAAAGCAGTTGAGGATTTGATGTTCGACAACTTCACGGATGCCGAGGTACGAGGATTAAACTCTTATTTGAAATGTTAGATCTGCTCATAAATGTGGATTATGTTTGAATACATTAATTTTCAAGCTTTTGGAAGTGTTGTGTGGTCTAAAATGTTGAGAGATCATTGTTTCCATAGCTCTTGATGCCAAGAAATCAGTGATCTGTTATAATTTCAGATCCATTACTTGTCTTTTTAAACGGTTTAAGGGATGTTGTCATTCAGATCATTGTTTCAAGTATTATTTAGACTGTTTAAGAAGTGTTTGTATAGTAGATTAGTAATTATCGCGAAGAAGTTGTTCTTAGTTGCTAAGATTATAAAAGTATTAACACAATCATATTTGATGTATATGAATTATTGCTTTTCTTAAAGGTCATAAATTTTATTCTAAATGGTTAAAGAAGAACGAAGATGATGCATTCTAGGGTTTAAAACCCCTACTTTGTGCCAAGATTGCTACTACATGTTTTTAGAATTATTAGGGATTTTTAGGTTTATGTTTAATTGATGTTTTTAGGTGTTTTAGGGTATTTCTATTTTAGGGTTATTTTAATTTCGAATTATGTTTTCTATTTTCATTAGAATTGGTCTAGGTTTAGGTTTCCTTGCTTTCCAAGGATTGTTTTTCCTATTTAAAGAGTTGTAGGCCATTGGCCAAATGGGTGTTGATTGGTTAATTGAATTGTGTGTTTTAAGAAGAGTCTTCTCTTTGTGTGAGTTCTTGGTTAAGAACATTGGTTGTCGAATCCCGAAAATCGTCGTAGTTCTTTGAATTCGGTTCAAAGTACATATCTTTATGCACGACTGCATCAGAAGACATCAAATGCATATATGTCTCAACTTATGCATGGGTAACCACAATTAACTTCATTTGTTGTCGTTAAGTTTTAATCAATTTTTATTTTGTAATGTGATATCTAAATATATTTATTCAATACAGACTCATTTGAAGGTTGGACAACATAGAAGTAAAGAAGGCTTATTGGACAAGGTCTTGAAAGATGAATTTACAAATGACGTCAAGTTTGTTTTGTTCCCGATTAATAGTTCAAAGAGTGCTTACCCACAAGAAGGTCACCATTGGAGTTTGTTAGTGTTGAATGGCAAGACAAAGAAATTTCAACACTACAACAGTATGAGGGGAAGAAAAGGAGTTGATAAATATTTTGATGATGCAAACATAATTGTATGTAAAACTGAATATATTCATACACTCGAGATGAGGGGAAGAAGGAATCCTGATATTGTTTTTAATTTTTGTAGAGAGATGAAGTTGTTAAGATTCTTAACAAAATGAAGATTGACTCCAAAAAGTGGAGTAGTCTGACCGAACCAATTACCCAACCGTACTGCCCCCAGTAAGGAGACACGTATGTATTCGAAACCATTGAGTACATACATATGTTTATATTTCAAAAATTAATTGATCACATGATTTTATTTTTCAGGGTTGATTGTGGACTGTATGTCTGCAAATTCATGGAACTCTTCAGCCAAGAAGCGAAGATGAACAAAGAGATCAATTTCAAGAAGGACATTGATGAATTGAAGCCTACGTTGGCGCACTTGATCTTAGCAGATAAAGAGAAAAGCTGGAGGTTAGAAGATGCGATTATATAGTGTGACAAGTTAATGAAAGAACTTGGGTGAATATATGGGAAGGGTCTGTTTTGTTGTTTTTGCTGTAAGAACTACTGTAAAGCAAGCTGAAGTAGCTAGGCATAGAACTGTTAACAACAATCATTTTGTTAATACAAAATCAGTACTTTCGAAGTTTTCTAGTTCTTCAGTCTTCTAGTTCTTCAGTTTAATGTCTCAAATATTTTTATCACTTGTTTCATCTTTAGCCATAGAGCTAGCTATGTTCATTTCAGGCTGTCTATATAATTATCATGCCAAGTACATATTGTCGTCATGGTCCAAGTAAGAATTTTATGTAGATTGTGTCTATATGGCTGTAGCCAAGTTTTCAGCAACAATGTTTTATAACCAGTTAGAACTTATATTTTAGTTTCATTTCTCGGGTTTGATACTTGAAACAATACCATTGATATATATATATATATATATTAAGCTGTAATAGTTGACAAATTAAAAAGTTCTACTTCGGGGCATGATGTTGTTACACCATTGATATATACTATAACAAACACACATTACAACACAATTATCCTACAAAAAACTGTCTTGGACCATGCTAGCAAGTGTTGGAACATATATTCAGGAATCATTTTACGATGCATAAACCTCTTGGCAGAAAACATCGAGACACATTGGCATAATCACAACAACACAAAATAATATATAAAAAAAAATTGCAAATAAGAGAATTATCCAGGAATCATTTTCATATGATGCATAAACCTCTTGGCAGAAAACACAGAGACCCATTGGCATAATCACAACAGCACAAAATCATATATAAAAAAAAATTGCAAATAAGAGAATTATCCAAGAATCATTTTCATACGATGCATAAACCTCTTGGCAGAAAACACATAGACCCATTGGCATAATCACAACAACACAAAATCATATAAAAAAAAATTGCAAATAAGAGAATTATCCAGGAATCATTTTCATACGATGCATAAACCTCTTGGCAGAAAACACAGAAACCCATTGGCATAATCACAACAGCACAGAATGATAAAAGACATTGTAAATAAGAGAATTATATGACAAATACTATCATTTAATAGAGTTAATGAACTTTTTTGTGTAATAGTTCAAGTTGCAAGTATGATCGATCACTAGGAATCAAAATGATTAACCAAGTTTGACCATTCATATGAATCCATACAAATTTTGGATCTGAAACACCCCTTTTTAAAGGAACCAACATTTGGTATCCTTTTTGTCTTCGGTCTACCCCGCTGCTTACTAAGATTAGGTGGCCTGATGACATCATCTTCACCTACAACAATATCATCCAGATTCACAATAATTGGAGGAATATGATGAGCATAACTTTGGCGGTAGGCAAAGACACGAAACATTGGATCAACAAAATCCTTAACATCGCGTCTATCAGATATAATACAATGCAAGGAATGCCTCCAACGGTCGAACGTCTACAAGAACATGTGCGATGTTCCAGGTTGACAATATTAGTTCTAATGCTGTGAACTTCAAATAATGCCTTACTCGACTTAACAGGACGAGTCCATGTTTTGCTAGCATCAATTCTTTCTTTCAACTAGTTTTGTATTGCTGGACAAATGATTGAACTCCACCCATTGCTGCAGTCCCACCTCTCCGAAAATTGATCCGTTAACCTCCTCCAAATGTGATCTAACATAGATGTAATGGGCAGAAATCTTTTTTCACCAACCCATGAGTTGAAGCTCTCTGCAATGCTTGAACACATGTCCCCATACCTCTGACCAGGGAAGAATGCATTTACCCAATGCTCATATGGAACATTTGACAAAAATTCAATAACATCTTGTTTGTTTTCCTTGCTACCATCTAAGAGATCATTGAGCTTCGCAGAAAACTCTAAGGGTGTAAAAGCATAAGCAACCGCCTTAAATAACTCATCGATGAATAACCGGTTACGACTAGGGCCTTTGATCGAAGCACGCAGATTAGACCGTAAGTGCCACAAACAATATCCATGAGAAGAATTGGGAAATACCTGTTGAACAAACTTGAGCAAACTATTATTTCTATCTGTAATAAAGGTGATAGGGCGTTCTATTGAAACCACAGATTTTAAGTTACCTAGAAACCACTCCCAGTTGTTGTCATTCTCATTCAAGACCACAACGTATGCCAAAGGATAAAATCCGTTGTCAGCATTTTTTCCTGTTGCAGCCATCAAACAACCTTTATACTTTGTTTTGAGATGACATGCATCTAAAAACAACAATGGCCTGCAGTATTGGAATCCATGTATACAAGCTTTAAATGAGATAAAAAGCCTATTAAACGTGTTAGTTTCCTGGTGCGTTTCCAAAATAAAACGTCCACTGGATCTCTTTCTTTCAAGGTATTCATGTAAAATGTTAATTGTGAATAAGAACAAACTGCATCCCCGTAAATCTTCTTAACTGCAAGCTTTTTCCTAGCCCTTGCATAATAATAATTCACTGGAACTCCGTAGTCTCTGTATTTCATCAATGACTTCACTTGGTTTAAGAGATGGTTTGTCCTGCACATGTCTAATGATTGAAGTCATTACTAGATCTCTGCTCATTCTGGGCTTATAGTTGTCTTTCAGTAGTCTTCCACAAGTATGCTCGGAGCGAAACTTCTTTACAATAAAACATTTGTCAATACCTTGAATAGCCGAAGCGCGGATATACCATTTACAATCATCTGATTCTTTAAGGGAACAACAAGCAGTGAACCATGTTCTTTCATTCTTAATCGTTCTATACTTGAAACCATGATGGAGGCTATATCTTAACAATGCACTGACAAATTCATTTTTACTAGAAAATCTTTGTCCTTTACCCGTTATAGCGATACCCCAAGTTAAAGATTTTCGAACTTCGTGAGATGAACCAACTGTTAATGTAGAAGACGTACTTGCAATAGACGACAAATCACTACCACCAGAACCATTAACCGCTGACAACTCACTACTAACATGACCAACAATTTTAACAACCGAAATATCAACATCGACCTTGCCAATTTTTTTATAGAAGCATAAACACGCCAACGTTTGAATGCTCATATCACTATCAAAAACAGCATCATTCCCATCCAATTTGTACAACAATTCATAATCCATATGCCTCAATGTCGGCCATGTCTTATATATTTCTTCTTTGAACTTCAAAAGTTTGTAGTTCACATCAACACGAAAACCAATAGGTTCACCATTAAACAAAACAATGACTAGAACACTCGGCTTATCCATGGCTGAAACACAAAACAAAAGCAGAAAAAAATTAGCACCCTGAGTCCATTGCAATTTATCCCAATACTCCAAACCATCCAACAAAAAATCAAATTAATAAATTCAAAAAGGTTCACAATCTCTAATAACACAAAAACCAAATAATGAAAACATATAATTGAAACATGAAAAAAGAAAAATCGTTATGAACATACGTCAAACAAAGATTTCAAACCCAATCATTATGAATGATAAATCGTTTTAAATTAAACAATGATTTCAAACCCAATCATTTGAATGACAAATTGCTTTGATCAACGACTGTAGCTAGCGATGGAAGAAGATAATAGAGAAGATCGAAGAAGAATGAAAAAGTGATGAAGAATGGAGAGAAGATCGAAGAAGAATGAAGAAGAAGATTTTTTTTCCAAAAGAAGGTATTTTTGACCAAAAATAGATTGTGATCCCAGATCTTTCGCAGGCTTATATGAGAATGGGGCCATTTTTTCATTTATTATCTTAGTTGGGAGATTTTCAAGCCCATAATTTCTTTTTAGATTTAGGTGGCGAAATGTTACTTATCGGGGTCTTAATGGGGGCCTGGAACCATTTTCATGTAAGCAAAACAAAATTATCTTGGCCATAAGTTGTAGCTTGGACCAAGACCTTCACTTGGACAGCTCATGGGCCCAAATTAGACTTTTGGATATTCTGTAGAGCCTTATTAAGATTGGGCATTAAATAAGGCCTAAAATAAAAATTCTGAGGCTCCCGGTTTGGGGTGAGATTCGGACCGCCCCATTTTAACATAAAGTCTAGTCGTCAGGACCAGTTGTGGGTTCCCCTCAGCAGATCTATGGGTACAAATATCGATTCTCCCCCTTAGTGCAAATAATACGTTTTTGGTTGTTTTTCTTGACTTTTGGTGGGCTTTAACCCAATATTCGCATTTCGGCTCATGAAACCTACACAAATGACAAGAAATCACTAATCTATTATACTATATTAAAGCAGAAAATACCCCTAAGAAAATATCTCTTCAATTAGACTATCAATTAGATTGAAATTGATAGCCTAATTGAAGAGAATTTTGATTAAGTTTGGGTATATTTGTAATTATACAAAAGTGGACCACCATCACAGATATAATCAAGCCCAATTAGACCAAATCATGGGAATAATTAAGCCCAATAAAAAAAAATTAAAAGTATACCCAATCCCAAGTATAATCAAGTCCAGCCCGTACCCAATTGGACCAAATCACAAGCATAATTAAGCCCGGTAAAAAAAATTAAAAGTATACCCAATCCCAAGTAGAATAAAATACAATAAAACATCGATAAATTAATAGCCTTGGGACTAAAGAAAATTATTAGTTGAACGAGTTATTAATTCATCGATTAATTAATAAACTATTAATTTACATAAACAGTATATTTTCATGTATATGTTTCTTTTTGGGGGCTAACATGATGAAGCTGGAGAATCGTTTTATTCTAGAACCCGTTCTACGAAAAGAAACACTAAAATCGATAATGATATTGGAATAATTTCTTCTTGCAATACAAATACAACACCATATCAACTCATCACACTACAAAAATGCAGAGATGGGGTTCATTATAAAAAATATAAAATATATTTGTATATCAAAAAAATATTAATTCATATATTAGTTGGGCCTTCAAGGATATTGTTTAAAAATGTATTATCTAATAAATTTAGCGAAATATTAATTTGTCAACATATGCCCAAGTTGGGACCAACCAAAAATATTATTTAAAGGAGATAATTAATTTATCCGGTATTATCTTATCGAGGTTTTACTATATCTTTTCAATTTGGGTGAAAATGATAACCTAATTGAAGAGAAATTCATTCTATTTTGGGTATTTTTGTAACTACACAAAATAAATAAATATGGGTCAATATGTAATTTCAGATATTAAATACAACCACTTTCATAAGTAACCCTAACTCGAATTCTTTATAGGCGGTAAACCAAATTATCACCACTAAATTTAATATCAGTAATTGACTACCATTGATAAATGCCCTAACTCGAATTTCTTTCAATTCAACAATTTTAACTTCAATAAGTTTACCAGTAATCTTTTTTAAATAAGTAGCTAAATAATTATCTGGTGGAAGTAGTGATTTACACGTATCTTCAATCACCAGATGATTTACTACGTTTCTACAAACTTTTCATCTATTATATTCTATTAAAGCTGAAAATACCGTTAAAAAAATATCTCTTCAATTAGGCTATCAATTAGATTGTAATTGAAGAGAATTTTGATTAAGTTTGGGTATATTTGTAATTACGTAAAAGTGGACCACCATCACAGATATAATCAAGCCTATTTAGACCAAATCATGGGCAAAATTAAGCCCAATAAAAAAAATTAAAAGTATACCCAATCCCAAGTATAATCAAGTCCAGCCCGTACACAATTGGACCAAATCACAAGCATAATTAAGCCCAGTAAAAAAAAATTAAAAGTATACCCAATCCCAAGTATAATCAAGTCCAGCCCGTACCCCAAAACAATACTGTAAAACCTCGATAAATTGATAGCCTTGGAACTATCAAAAATTATTAATTAAACGAGATATTAATTCATCAATTAATTAATAAACTATTAATTTACATAATTAACACTATATTTTCATGTATATCTTTCTTTTTGGGGGCTAACATGATGAAGTTGGACAGTCGTTTTATTGTAGAACCCGTTCCACGAAAAGAAGCACTAAAATCGATAATGATATTGGAATGTTCTAACCAAAATCAATTTTGAGAAAAAACAAGCAACAATTGACTTTTATTATAAAAAAATATAAAATATATTTGTATATCGAAAAAATATTAATTCATATATTAATTGGGCCCTCAAGGATTTTTCTAAAATGTATTATCTAATAAATTTAGCGAAATATTAATTTATAAACCTATGCCCAAGTTAGGACCAACCAAAAATATTATTTCAAGGAGATAATTAATTTATCGAGTATTATCTTATCAAGGTTTTACTGCATCTCTTCGATTAAGCTGAAATTGATAACCTAATTAAAGAAAAATTCATTCAATTTTAGGAATTTTGTAACTACGCAAAATAAATAAAAATGGGTCAATATGTAATTTCAGATCTTAAATACAACCACTTTCATAAGTAACCCTAACTCGAATTCTTTATAGGCAGTAAACCAAATTATCACCACTAGATCTAATACCAGTAATTGACTACCATTGATAAATGCCCTAACTCGAATTTCTTTTAATTCAATAATTTTAATTTCAATAAGTTTACCAGTAATCTTTTTTGAATAAGTAGCTAAATAATTATCTGGTGGATGTAGTGATTTACAAGTATCTCCAAGATTTTCATTGAAATCACCAGATGATTTATTACGTTTATACAACTTCCCCATCTTCTTCTTCACTCGACGATTTATTATGTCTGTTATATGCTTATATTTGATCCATGTATATTTGATGTTTGCTGAAGATCTTTCGACGACACAAAAATCAAAACTCACCAATATTCTAAGTCAAATGGGATATGTTTATTAATAAAATCATTAATAATATTAATATGATATTATTAAGATCATAGACTTTGAAACGGGCTAAATAAATCATTACAAGTTACAAACCAAACGCAACATAAAACCCCCAAAACAAAACTCTAAAACAATCAGATTTGCCCGTGCATTGCATGGGCCTAAGGATTAGTCAATAGATATAACACAATAATATAAGCTAAGTGCTAAACAAACAAGGTGTTATTCGGGGGATAAATATACACTTTTGAGGACTTATCAAGCGTCTTCCATCATCTTGCCAATGTCACGATCTGCAATCATACCACGCTGAGAGTCTCGAGGCAGCTCCAGTGGCCTTCTTTCTTTTCCCCGGCTGCTAGTGGATGAGGATCCTGACTCTTCAAGGATGATCCTTCCTACTTCCATCTCTACGCCGCACTCCTTCAAAATGCTTCTCGCTGCCAGCATCTGTTTCATTTTCAACATCCAACTCATGCCCTTGAGACTTGTCAGGGCGCTGCGTTGGTTTGGGTGGCCTTCCATCATGCATAGGCCTTTTCCCATTAGCTTTCTACTGTTGAATCTTCTTATTCAACACATCAAGTTGTTTTCATGATTTTCTTGCATTTTTTGCAATGCTTCTTCAATCTGGTGGGTGACATCATCAAGAAGGTTCTGTTCTCGTTCATTAGCAACATAACCTTCGGCTCTTTGAAGTCATGTAGCACCACCTGTACTTCTTTCAACAACAAGATCATCGTTACCGATGACCTTGGAGTCCCTTAAGACAACCATTTGAGCAAAAAAGGTTTTCAATAGAGTTGATTGAGGTAGGAGACAAAGACTCAACTCTCGGCCCCCTCAGTCGGCGCCACTTGTAGGTTAATTAAGTATCCATAAATCCCCTAACCTGTCGGACGAACGTTCAAATGGTTGGACCATTGTAGATCACCTGCAAAACACGAAAGAATGGTGAAAGGAATTTGGACCCATTGGTGAAGGTGGGGACGAAGCCACTCTGACGCACAAGTCAATATCCTAGATAAAAGAAATCAAATAGCTTTGAGTGGTTAGTTTGGGTGTGAGAGAATGTGTATTTTTTGAGTATAAACTACCTTGTATTTATACTGGAGGAATTCCATCACGTGATTGTCAATTACCTAGCTAATTGTTCCTTGATTGCAGCTAGTTTCCATGTTTGTAGATTGACATCCTGCCTAAAATGGCATAAGCCAGCGTCCAACACAAGCAATAAGACGGTCAACACACGCCTTCCTCTTTCTTTGCTGCAACGTGTTTAAACACATTTAAAAATGTGCTAAGATATTGATAGTATAGTTTTGGCTACACTAAACAAAAGATTGTATTTTTAACTTGAAGTTCCTTCTTGTGCTTGTATAAATTGGATCAAAGTAGACAAGTAACAAGCAAGGGTCGGATCCACCTCAGAGGGGGAGATCATAGCTCAAACACAATAGAAAACAAATGTTAAGAAACACCAAGGGAATCAATAATAAGATTGGAGATTGATTCTACTTCATACAGGCAATAATAATAAGTAAACCCTAACTCAAGAATATGGTAGAGATGTAAAGAAGATATATGATCACATAGGGGGGAAAAGTTGGTATCCACAAACTAAATCATGCAAACATAACATGTTGTTCCTTCATTTTCAATCTATAACAATTAATTAGTCACCTCTCAGTTATTCCAACTAACCATTAATACCTATAATAATCAAGTAGTCACCTCTCAGCTATTCTACCCAATTAAAATGGGATTCTCTTATGCATGCTATTGAATATCTCTTATTAATTAAACCGTCACCTCTCAGCTATTCAATCTAATTAATTCAACATATTAATTCATAAATAATCCGTCACCTCTTGGATATCAATTTAATTACAAAAGGGTTCCAATAAAAGATATAAACTGTAGATATGTAATAATCACCGCTCAGCTATTTCACCACATAACTACAATAAATATAAATAAAACTATTAAAGCTAGGTCTCCCTAAACCCTAGCAATAGTATTTTAACATCATGGATAACAATAACATGCAAACAACCATATTTACCTCATATCGTGAATTAGAAATAAACAAGCATTAAGAACTTTGAATCACAATGAACAATAAGAACAAGCATGGTGCTTTTACATCATCTAGAGTGCTTCAACCATCCCCCTAAGAAGATTTAGCTACTCATCCTTGATGATGACACCATAGAATAAATAAATAAATAACAAAACATCGTAACGGAAAAGTTAATGGAATTGATATTGAACATTGAGTTTGATACAAAAGAAGAAGAAGATGAACTTTTCTTCAATTCATAAAAAGCTACCTAAACCCTAGCTACTACTTCTCTTATATAGAAAATACAAAATAGAATACTTGCATGCAAAGACTTCTAAATTAGGTCAAATTCGTGGCTGCTGCTGTTGGTCTTCTAAAAGCATTAGGTTTTCAGCAAAACCTTAAGTTTGATAGCTTATAGGCCCAAATCAGACTTCTGGATCTCCTTGTAGAGGCTTTTTAAGTTTGGACTTAAAATAAACCCTAAGATAGAAATTCTGACTTGTGGGGTTCAATAGGACCCGGTTGAGCTGAGAATTGGACCGCCCCACTTTGACATAAAGTCAAGTCAACAGAGCTGACCATGGGATGCACTCTGCAGATCTTGTGGGTGCAAATATCAATTCTCCTTCCCTTGAGCAAATAACACATTTTTGTTTGCTTTTCTTGACTTTTTTCTCGGCCTTTTACATAATATTCGCATTTCGGCTCATGAAACCTACACAATAGACAAGAAAACACTAATCAATAGATATAACACCATAATATAAGCTAAGTGTTAAACAAACAAGGTGTTATTTGGAGGATAAATATACACTTTTGAGGACTTATCAAATACCCCCAAACAACAATTTGCTTGTCCTCAAGCAAATGTGAGCAGAAAGAATTAAAGACTCAAAAGAGAAGTAAAACTAAGGTGATTGCATTAACCATATGCATCAAGGCTTTTAACCACAAGGATTTCCCAGGTGGAGGATTTATAGTCTACTGAGGGTTTTCCAGAGAAGATACCCACAAACTTACTACAATGACTAATCCAAAGAATATGATTTTCTACCATTTACCTCAGAAATGATCATATCAAGGATAAAGATAAGTATTGCAAAATCGTTCATATGAGATAACATACTACAAATGCATGAATAAGATATGAAATATAAACCAAGCATAACGGTCTCAAATGCATTGAAGACAGGCATGTACCATACTACCAAGGGTCTTAAGTCACCTTTGGAAAGGTCGTTTTGACTTCTGCCTCACAGACATACACTCAGAAATAAAGTTACTCTTTTAATCCAAGCCGGAATACCCTCCAACAATGCAATCTCATTGTTATTCATTGTAGCACCTTGCTTTGCAGCTTGATCAGCACCAAAATTACATTCCCTCCAAACTGCAACCATTTCCAACTTTGTGACTTGAATCTTGCAAAATCGCCACCTGGCCTTAAGAAACCAAGGGATTTCATCATTCAAAAACGCTTCCACTGCTGCCTGTGAGTCAGACTCCAACATAAGACATTTCCAACCTCTATCGAGCGCCATCTCAAGTGACCCCAAAATACCAAAACATTCAGCTTGAAAGCTTGTGCACACTCCCAAACCCTTGTTGACAGTTAATCTAACAAATCCTGTGTCATCTCTAAACAATGCGCCCCACCCTGCAGAACCAGGATTTCCTCTTGACGCTCCATCAACATTAATTTTCATCATCCCTCTCTCTGGGAGCCTCCAAAAACACTCCTTGATGATTGGAGCCTTTGGAGGTCTCAAAGAAACATTCCAGTGCCTACAAATTATAAGGTCTGCAACTTTGTTAGCTGAGGTTGCCTTGGAAATTCTCACAGAAATCAAAACCTGGTTCCTTATCATTTTCTGACAAAACTCAAAATCTGTTGTGCCTTCATCAAACCGTAGCTTGTTCCTTAACTGCCACAAACTAACCATTCCACCCAAAATAGCTGCATTCCACATTACTTTAACAAACTGACTGTGGGCCCTAACCTTCTCCATTGCTTGATTAAGTGAGTGAAAGTCCGAACTAACAAGAAACCTGTCGGAAATCCAACTCCACAGCTGTTTTGCACCCTCACACTGCCAGATCAAGTGATCGACAGATTCAGAATCCTTTCTACAGAGACTACACCTTGCCACCATAGCCACACCTCTTTTTTGCACATTGTCATCTGTCGGAACTATGTTGGTGCACAACTTCCATGAATTCGCTGCCAATCTAGGATGTATGTTGGGATTCCACATATACTTATGCCAATCAACCACTGGCCTCTTGCTTCGAATAACATCATAAGCAGAAGTCACTGAGAACTTGCCTTGAACATCTGGACACCATACTGGAATGTCCTCTTCTGCAGCATTGGGGAAGTCTCTACCAATAACTAAACCAGCCCCATCCAAGAGAATCTGCAGCTCATTAGGAATAACCCAAGTCTGACCCTGAATTAAGGCAGTAACCTTTGATTTGCAATTATGAAGTTGTTCCTTAGACAGGGAGAGTCGACTCTGAATGGATTCACCTAGCCAGTTGTCCCTCCATAAGTCCACCTTCCTACAATTACCAACAATCCACCTGATCCTTGGTTTAACCTGATCAATGGCCCACTTAAGACCACTCCATCTAGAAGATGTTTTGTAGTATGAAATCAATTCCCCATCTCTTGATAAATACTTGCTCCTTAGAAAAATTGCCAACTTATCAGAACCTGTGAGCATGTGCCAAGCTTGCTTCATTAACAATGCCAAATTTGTATCCTTGAGACTCCGAAACCTCAGTCCCCCTTCATTTTCAGGTTTACACACCTTATCCCATGCTAGAGTAATTGTCTTTTTCTTGGTAGGATCCCCACTCCATAAATAATTCCTTAGCATCTTTTCTGCTTCTTTAATGAGAGTTCTAGGCCACTTATAGATTCCCAAATTATACACTGGAATTCCACAAAGCACTGATTTGATCATGATAATTCTGCCCTTGAAAGATAGTAGATTACATAACACAGTCTCCTAACCTTAGATTGATAATCAAATAATGTTGCATTGGCTTACACAACTGTGCTTCCTTAATCTTTGACCGAGCAGGTTGAAAATGGAAAAGGAAGGTGGTTCACTGGATCCATTTTGATTTCTCATTGAAGTAATGGAAGAATAGTCTCTTGATTTGCTTGCTAAGCTAGTAAGTTGGCTCACTAAATAATATGTTTGTCTTTTAATCTGGTTAGTAGTTTGTAACTTTGAATTTCCTAGATGTTGTAGAATTTTTTTTTTTTAGGTTCTAAGGTTATTCAGTATCCCTTTATATGTGTCTTTTAAATAGATGATTTTAAATTTTTGAAGGATCTATAAGCTCAAAATGGAAAGAGCACTCATTAATTGAGAGGTTGGTGGTTCGAATCCACCTAGATCCAAATCAATTTTGATATTTTTAAAAAAATTAAAGATAAATTTTCTTGATGGTTTCTTAATATATTAGATGACGAGTTTGTTGAAACTGTCATCCCAAACTACCATAAGATGACGGTTTTGCTGGCCAAAATGATGGTTTTCGTTACATAAATCAGAAATAAAGTTACTCAGAGATGGTGTTTATCATTTTACCTCTATGTGAGGAAGGAAGATAGACAATCATCTCACATATATCAATAAGAACGGACTGGTGTAATGAAATGAACTTAGTCTCAAAGAATGGAAAAGTTAGCCTTGCTTGAGATGTTGGGGTTTTCACCTTAGCACTTTCTCACTTCGTCGCCACATCCTACTATATAAGCTTAGATCTACAAAAGACAATAATGAGTTGTAACTTGGCTTAGGACAGGGCTAGAGATGAAAAAGGCTTTTGTAAATCATTTTTGGAACATTCGGGCCTTCAATACTTGTGATTTGTAATAACAACACATGGAGAAATTTTGGAAATTTTTCTTTTGCGAAGAAGTGTTTCTCATCTTCTTTTGGGAAAGTTTCAATGAAGCTCTAGCCTATTTAGGAATCTTCCTTTCTTTTTTGGATTTGAAATGGTTTGGGAAGATTCTGGCTTTTTCTGGAATTTCTTCAAACTTTTTGATTTTCAATATTTGGTTTATCTCACTAGTTTGGAGATTTCTTTGTACTCTCCTTTCTTCTTGTAACCACATAACAATCATCCTCATGTTCCAAAAACAATGGGTAAAATGACCTAAAATAATCTCAGGGTATTTACTCCCACAATAGAGTTGGGTTAGGATAATGGGCTCAAGAAAAAGGCCAAGTAACAAGAAAGGCTTAGAATGATCAACCTACGGGATACAGTATCATCATTGTAGGCTAAGGTAAACAGTGCTGAACTAAATGTCTTTGTATCATTTCTAAGTACTAATATGGTGATCACACCTTGAATAAGCTACAAGACCCAAGTTTATATTACACCCACTCGATGTCATCTCAAGGCTAACTATAAAAATGAATAAGAGACTAAAAACAAACAAAACTGAGAGGTTGGGTCTTTTGACTCCAGATGTACGTAATATCTCACCAAGAAAAGGACGGGGCTCAAAAGCTTACAGGGTTAAGTCTCTACACTTATTCCTCAAGTTTCTCAAGGTGTAGTTGTATTTGCAAATGTTATCTGTAATAAATGCAAGTGAATGTCATGCTTATCCTCCTGCAAATGTAGTATAAGATTGAACTACTTGGTGAAGCAATAAATGTCCTTAAACTTGAAAAAGATAGAGTTTAACCATTATATTCATCATTGAAGGTGTACTTGTCATATTTTGGGAAATGTAACAAAGATTTTTGTTGATTTTTCAAAATATTTGAATCTTTACACAAGTATGGATAAGGAAGTTTCAAAATCATTTGCAAAAAGGATTGTAATACTTCCCCACCCCCAAACAAAGAAATAGCCTTGTCCTCAAGGCTCAAGCAAGCATAGGAAAGAGAGAGAGAAAGATATTACCATGAATGTACTAAAAATTCAAACCGCTTAATAAATTCCTGACAAACAAAATTATCCCCACATAAAGATTACAAGGAATTCCATACTAGACATAACTGAAATGAAATATACTGAAAATAAATGACTGACTCAACAGAAAGAGAAATCCTACTTTACACTCTTGGTTTCAAACTACTTCTCTTGGCAAACCATCCAACCTATCGCGCCAATCAGTTAATGCATCTTTAATCATATTCCAAGGTCCCTCACCCTCCTCCATAAAATTATAGTTTCTATGCAAATCAGGAAACTCTACATATTCAGTGTTAGGCACCCAAGTGAATAGACGACTTCTCCTGATAAAACGATGTGTTGGATCCATAGGTATGAGGTGAGTCCAATCATTGTACCTATTCCTCCAGTTAGGGTAGGTACGAAGGATGATCTTACAGATAGTAGTAGGGATAATTAACTGACCAATTTGGAAAACATTTCGAATACCATCCATAATCCAGGATGTTATGTTAAGAGCATTAAAATTATTAACAATACCATAAACGGTATGCATTGTGACATCATTGACATAATCCAACCTATCGGCACCTAATAAATTCCTTATAACCCATAAAGCAACAGTAGCTACATTAGCAGGAAGGCAAGTGGTAGGTGCCACATTAGCATAATTCTCAGGATAGAAGGAGAAGGTGCAAGGTCTAAAGTGATCTAGGTAATTATCCAAAATATCAACTTGATTGGAAAGGAAGTAATCAGGAAGTGGTAAGATAGGTCGCAATTGGAGTGGAATACCCAATGCCCGAGTGATAGCAAACAAATTAATAAATACCGGAAACCCATGCATAATAATCTTGAAACCATCAAAAGGAATAGCTTCGCCAAAGGGTAACGTACGGTAAAAGTCTCTTACCATAGAAGGGGAATATACAGCAGTAGAATCATAAAGAAAACCTTCCCAACCTTTGTCAAAAATCCTTAATTTCCCGAAAAGAAGCTCCATAAGGACTATTCATGATTCCCGAAAAATCCATCTCGAGGATGATATCCATGCCATCGGGCATCCACAACCCATTCTGCACATTAGCCATTGCAAAAGAAGACAGAAAATACCAAAAACCAGCGCAAAAACCGAGAAGAAATCATCCAAAACGAGCTCAGAAAATTGCTACCAGGTGTAAATTCGCCTCAAGTTTGATTTGGCCTATAAGAAACTCGACTCGAGTTCGGGCCAATCTCAGAAAAATAAAATTTTTGAAAAGTTTTCTGATTTTTGAATGACGGTCCTCCAACCATGGTTTGGTATGTATAGGCCAAAAATAAAGTGTTTGAGCCCTAGTAAGACTCCAAAAATTGCCTAAAACCTTAGGTTTTCCAAAAATCAAACCTAACCTCATTTCTTTTAAAATATTTGGACTTAGGTCCCTAGGACCAGAAATGTTTTAAAATAAATCCATTCTAGATTTTTGCAATGAAGCCCAAGAATGGCTAAAATTTTCAAAATAGGACAAAAGTTTGACAAAATTTAAAAAATCAACCATTTTCATTAATATTTGGAAATAAAGTACAATGATTGAAATCAATGATTGAAATTCTAATACAAGAGTGCAAGAACTAAAAATAAAACAAAATACATAAAAAAAATTACAATGGCTAATAAAAATAACTCTCAACCCCGTCGTCGACGAGATTGCCCCTGGCCTTCGTCCAAGCGACGTTGGACGTCCTCGACGGCATCCAAAATCTTGCCCATAGCCCTCCAAAGAAGCTGGAATCGTTCCTCGTTGGTATGAAGTTGGTGAAACGCCCGCTGGTCGCCGGGCCTATACTGGATGAGCACCTCCTCCTGAGGGTCCCACAATAATTGTCTGCAGGCAGACAGTCCCGGATTGGAAAGCTCGAGCCGAATGACCGACTCCAAAGAAAGAGCAGGAAGAAAAGGCGCCTCCCAGTGGCGCAAAATACTCATCACCAGGCTTGGAAGGGGAGCAGAGGTGGCTCAAGCCCGAGTGATGGTAGCAAAGAGACGGTGGACCATTCAGTAGTTGTGGAGGTCCTCCTTAAGGAGCCGGAGGATATGAATTCCCTCCGAGAATAGCTCGCTCGTCCTTGTCGTCCCAAGAACATTGGTGGTCAGCCAGTGTGCTACCAAGCCCTGGTTGACTCGGCGCTAACTAATAGAAATATGGTTGCTATACCGGTAAAGCGCCCGGTCATCGACAAAGACAGCCTTGATGATGTCTGGAGTCACCAGCGCAGCCTCCTCCTGCAGGGGAGCGTCGTCAAGCTCGAGCGACGTGACTAAGGACAGTCTTTGACGTGAGCAAGTAACGATGAGCCGGGTCCCAGTTGATATACACGCCGTCATCGGCCAACTCCATTGACTCGTAAAATCGACGAACCATTTGGGGATCAAATGGCTCGTAATCAGAGCCAAGGAGTACATCCCAACCTCGAGCATGAATTCTCTCCACAAAACCACTTCCAAAGCAATTATCGTCGAAAGACGAGAATAATCGCGCTCACGGATAATCACTCTAGATCTCACTCTAGGAGGCATGATTCTTGAAGAAATTGGTATGGAAATGTAGAGAATTGAACAAGGAACAAAACCCGCAAGAAATTTAAAATTTGGATAAGAAACGAGAGAGATCAAAGGAAGAAGAAACTGTGTTGCCTCGAAACTCGAGTCGAGATGGTATTGCACTATAAGGAACTCGAGTCGAGTTCTGGAAGGGATGACTGACTCTGTTTGACCCGTTTTGACTTGGTTTGACTCTGAATTTGAAAGTGACTTGTGCCTTTTCTAAAGACACCCGGGGATATATATACCATTAAGATGTACCATTAAGATGTCTAATATATTCTCGCGAATATATGTACCATTAAGATGTCAAATAAAATTCCAAAAAATCACGCAATAATTTCAATTTTGTAATTCTAATAATTACCTAACCAATCAAACCGCAACAGAGAGTGGTGGGCTGCGCCAACCCCTAAACAGAACTAGCACATAGATCCAAAAGAGATAGTTATTAGCCAAAACGCCACTAAACCCGACAACTAATAAGAAGCACTAAAGCACGACGTGGCTTATAAGATACACAGGGTTGCCTCCCAAGAGCGCTAAGTTTAACGTCTCCAGCTAGACAGGTGGACAACCAGGATTCACTCCCTAGATAAACGCTACTCTAAACAAAGATACAGAAGAGATAAAACGCTAGATTGGAATGCGTAAAATCCTGATGTCTAATATACAACTAAGAGTCTTTTAAAGTCAGATACTCGAGACTTTCAAGAAGATGGGAAATGACTTCCCCACCCCCAAACAGAGCGGGAAACAGGTCTGTTTGGTGATGACGCTCAAGAGAAAAGCCTGCACTAGATCAATTATACTCAGCCAGTAAGAGTTTGTGGACTATGGTCCCGGCACTTTCAACCACACCTCTCGAAAAGAGACAACATAATAGAGTAAGAGAGGGTTCGGATACAAGCAGGTCAAAGGTTAGTCTAAATACGTAGGGTCCTTTAAGAGAATTTCTTCAACTTCAGGGGACCTTAATTCATGGAAATGCTTAAGTCGTTAACCATTGACTTGAAATTCAGAGTTGTCTGTAGGGTTTAAGCAAGTGATAGCACCAACGAGACTGTAGTTTACCAGGAAATAAATGCAACCTAGAGTTATACGGTAAAACTTTGTCCCCAATTTGAAAATCCCTACGTAAGATCTGACGATCATGTAATTTTTTGATATTAGCTTTATAAGACTTGGAAAGATCATAAGCTTCATTCCTAAGTTCCTCAAGCTCAGAAAGCTGGAGTTTTCTCCTCTTACCTGCCTGGTCGAGATTAAAGTTGAGCTTTGTCATTACCCAGAAGGCTCGGTGCTCAAGCTCTACAAGTAGGTAACAGGGTTTTTCAAAAACAAAATGAAAGGGAGACATGCTTATGGGAGTTTTAAAAGCAGTACGATAGGCCCATAATGCATCACTGACTCTACGAGGCCATCAACCTTTTCAAGGTCAATTGTTTTTTGGAAAATATTTTTAATCTCTCTATTCGACACCTCGGCTTGGCCATTAGTTTGCGGATGTACGCTAGGGTCACTTTGTGAGTAACTCCATACTTTTTGACAAGTTTTCGAAAAACTTTATTGCAGAAATGGCTCCCCCATCACTAATGATCGCACGGGGAGCGCCAAATCGAGCAAATATGTACTCTTTTAGAAAATTTACTACAGTTTATTGGTCGTTTTGCCTTGTGGGAATGGCTTCGATTCAATTAGAAACATAGTCTACTGCGACCAGAATGTACAAAAAACCATGACAACCAGGAAAAGGACCCATGAAATCAATGCCCTATACATCAAACACTTCGAGGTTCTAAGGGCAACATGTGTCGCCTAGTGATTTTCCCTAGTTCTTGACAGCGAGTGCAGACTGTACAATGCATGTGAGCATCCTTAAAAAGAGTCGGCCAATAAAAACCACACCGCAATACTTTAGCAACAGTCTTCTTGGCACTAAAATGTCCACCACAAGCATGCTCATGGTAGAACTTAAGGACCTCTTGTTGCTCCCAATCGGGAATACTACGACGAATAATCTGGTCAGGACAGTACTTAAAAAGGTAAGGGTCATCCCAGAAATAATGTTTGGCATTTGCAAGAAATTTGGATCCGTCTTCCTTGTTCCAATGACTTGGAAACTTGTTCCTAGCCAAGTAATTAACTATATCCGCGAACCATGGAGGATTCGATATTGCAAAAAGAAGCTCATCAGGAAAATTCTCAGAAATGACACTAGAATCCTCAAGAAAGTAGAGTCTATACAAGTAATCGGCTACTACATTTTCAGTCCCTTTTTTATTTTTAATTTCAAGGTCAAATTCTTGAAGCAATAGAATCCAACGAAAGAGGCGCTGTTCAGTTTCCTTCTTGGAGAGAAGAAATCTAATAGCAGCATGATCTGTGAAGATGATAGTATGGGTACCTAAAAGGTAGGAAGGAAACTTATCAAGAGCATATACTATGGCCAATATTTCTTTCTCAGTTGTCGTATAATTACGTTGAGCATCATTGAGAGTCTTGCTAGCATAATATATGACATTGGGCTTACCATCTAGACGTTGACCTAAAACAGCCCCAACAACAAAGTCTGATGCATCGCACATCAGCTCAAAGAGTTTACTCCAATCAGGTGGCCTAATGATGGGTGCAGTCGTGAGGGCGGTCTTAAGATTTTCAAAATCACTCTTGCATTCTTTTGTGAAAACAAAAGTTGCATCCTTAAGCAACAAATTGGTTAAGGGGTGAGTTATTTTTGAAAAGTCTTGGATAAAACGTCGATAGAATCCTGTGTGGCCCAGAAAGGCTCGAATATCCCTAATAGTCTTAGGAATAGGCAAGGATGATACATGATCTACTTCAGCTTTATCAACCTGGATACCCTCAGGACGGACTACATGACCAAGAACTATCCCCTTTCTAACTATAAAATGGCACTTTTTCCAGTTAAGTACGAAATTCTTCTCAATGCAACGCTTAAAAACCAATGAAAGATGACTAAGACACTCCTCAAAAGATGAACCATATATGGAGAAGTCATCCATAAACACCTCCATAAATCGTTCTACCATATAACTAAAGATGTGTAACATACACCTCTAGAAGGTAGCAGGTGCATTACACAGACCAAAAGGCATACGGGCATAAGCAAAAGTGCCAAAATGACAAGTAAATGTTGTCTACTCTTCATCTTCAGGGGCGATAGGAATTTGATTGTAACCAGAGTAACCATCCAAGAAACAATAGAAGGAATGACCAGCCAGGCATTCTAACATCTGGTCTATGAAGGGAATTGAAAAGTGGTCCTTCCGGGTGATTGTATTAAGCTTTTTATACTCGATACAAACATGCCACTTGGTTGGAACTCTAGTGGCGACTTGTTCGTTATTATCATTGGTAACTACAGTCATCCCGGCCTTCTTAGGAACCACATGAATAGGACCAGTGGCGGAGCCAGGAATTTAGCTTACCTGGGGCACCCAACCAAATACACCAACAAATAATTTTTTTAAATGTTACTATATTGAACAGGCAAAATTAACTTATTAATAACTATGAGTTAAATGAGTCCCAATATATTTTATTATTTATAAATTGTAAATATTTTTTAGCACGCCCATATATAATTGTTGATTGTAAATAGCATCGAAAACATTATTTTCTCTATACATAATTAAACAAGCGTTTTTCTTTTTCTCTTTCGTTTTGACAATTAGAGTGTTCAAAATTTAATGAGTGAAAGTGATTAGTGATATAACAAATAAATGAGGAAGTAACCATCATCACAAGAAAGACCTAAAGAAAATAAACTCTGAACAAAATAATACCACAACAAACTTAAACCTCTAACTAAAATTAGAAAAAAATTAATGTAGAAAACAATTCGAGAGAGAGACAGTATACTTAGATATTCAAACTTTTATTTTGATTATTACTTTTTGGGGGGTTTAAGATCAAGACAGCCCAGTCCAAGCTAAATAAAATTGTGTACTTATATTATTGGGCTTGGTAAAAAGAAACTAATCAACAAAATATATCCATACATAATAGTGAGTTTGGTTAGTAGCTAAGATAAGTCAGCACTTCAGATGACTGATGAACCGATTATTCTAAGACATCATAAAATGAGGGTTAGGAAAAAAAATTATAAGATTTTTGGGAATCACCTGGGGCATGTGCCCCAGTTAGTTTGTATGTAGCTCTGCCACTGAATAGGACTAACCCAGGGACTATCCGAGATAGGATAAATTACACCTGTATCCAGAAGTTTAAGAATTTCAGCACGAACAACTTCTTTCATCGTAGGGTGTGTGTACCCTAGGTAAAAAACCCGACAGGTGTCACCGATGGCTGTATAAGAAGCCAAATCGGGAGCACCTGAGTAGTAGCCAGCCAAGCCTGGGCTATCGGGTAGGGCCCAACCCGGTTTCAAGAGATTCGCATACACTCTGTGGACCTTGACTCACCGAATACTCCACTATCAATGGGTGGAGCTCTGGTTACTGTATAATAAGTTGAACCGTGGGCTCCCATACATCGACCAGGCCCACCTCAATCAAGTAAGTCAGGTTCGGCCCAGTAAGGTCCAGCAACGACAGGGGTTCATCCAAAGGCTTAGCACAGAAGTCAAGAGGATCTGGCCAGGGAGTATGCAGTGTAGATTGGGCCTCCGATCAGAGGAGTCAAGCCCA
This sequence comes from Aquilegia eximia, assembly GCA_023053565.1. Lineage (NCBI taxonomy): Eukaryota > Viridiplantae > Streptophyta > Magnoliopsida > Ranunculales > Ranunculaceae > Aquilegia > Aquilegia eximia. The sequence continues at coordinate 9,967,338 of JALIGU010000010.1, forward strand.
AGTCTTTGCTTTCAGGCTTGGTCAATCCAAGTCCCTACCAACTGGATAAGTCCAGCGAGATTCTAGGCCAACAGAACCAATGGTTCTAGCCCACTGGAGAAGATAAAGGAAACCCAGGTTGAACCAGGACCTATCTGAGGATGCCACGTGACAGTCATCCTGGTCAAAGGGGATTCAAACCAAGGAGATAACCGTTCGGCAGCATGCAAGCTATCTCCAGGGAAAACATCTGCACATTTGAACAACCCGAGTTCGTGGAGTCAAAACCGGAGGGGTTGTTGAGCCAGCCTCCTCCGGCCTACTACAAATACAGGAGTTCAAAACCTCTGAACTACGAGTCTTTCCCTGAGCAACTCCATTAGAGCTTAGTGGAAGCAGAGACTTGATTCCAAGTTCATTATCTTGTATACCCCCCATCCTATCTCTGTCTATACAAGGCTTTCATTGTAACTGTTCGATCAATATATACACATCTCGAGCTTGTGGATCAAATTTTTCCACCTACACGGGGTTTAGACGTCTTTGAGGTTCACAAGAAGTTGTAGCATCGTCCTCAAGATTAATACGATGAGTACATATAAAAGGGCTAATGCTTTTAGTGTCGTTGATAGACCAGGCAATAGCAGAACGATGCTCTAAGATAACTTCTAAAAGTTGACTCTCCTGTTCGGTAGTAAGAGATGAAGAAATGATAACGTGATGACTACCGTCTGAATCAAGATGGGCATATTTCAACTCAGGAGGCAGAGGATTAAAAGTAACAACATGAGGAGTGATGGTTTCTACTTGGGTCTCAAAATCTATGCTACAAACCAAATCTATGCCGGAACAGTATCAAGAAGAGCATTGGTTTAGGCAATAGATTGGTCAATATCAAATTCTACATTATGCATGGCAAGACAGTGAACAACCAGATCTTCAGGGTAATAACTATGCACTATCTCATAAGGTAATGAGTCTAGAAGGCACACATCTTCAGATAAGGAAAGATCAGGGGGTTGTTGGCGAAGGTTAAATATATTTACTTCAACAGTCATAGAGCCAAAAGTAAGAACCATAGAACCGTTCCGGCAGTTTATGAGAGCATTAGAGGTGGCTAAAAATGGTCGGCCGAGGATGATGGGTACTGAGTCATCGGCAGTAGGTTCAGTATCCAACACCACAAAGTCAACGGGATAGTAAAAGTCAGACACTTTAATGAATAGGTCTTCAACTATACCTTTAGGTACTTTCAATGATCTGTCGGCCAGTTGTAAGGATATTTTTGTGGGTTTAATGTTTGTTAGACTCAGGCTGAGCTACAAAGAGTAAGGCAAAAGGTTAACACTTGCTCCTAATTCTAGGAAATCTTTTCGCATGAACTTGCCATCAAGCTTGTAGGGTATGGGTCGGTTTTCCAGGGTCTTTGTATTTTACAACGCCGTTATGTTGGACAAGTGCAGACAATTCTTCCGCCACAAACACATTTTTAGGCACATTTGTTTTTCTCTTGGCGGTGCACGTCCTTCAAAACCTTGGCATAGCATAGGAAGGTATCTGTTTAATATCCGTGAGGAAGGGTATATTAATGTTTATATGTTTAAACACATCAAGTACTTCCTCTACTTCGACATCGTTCAAAGACCTTGTGAGTCTCTGGGGTTAAGGTATAGGCGGGTAGTAAGTTCGTGGAGGATCCACAATCTCACGGGCAATCTTTTTTATCTTAGAAGTGGTCGCCTCATTAGCCGGAGCTTTAGGTGGGGTAACATGTGCAGAGGTAACCGGGGTCACAATATTGGGACTCGGTGTATAATTAATTTGATTATCAACCTGTTTTCCTGACCTAAAGGTGGAAACCGATTTTACTTCAGCAAGCAGTACAGACGGAGATGTAGTTTCCGTCACGAAGGCAACTTTTTTGCCTTTGGGGTTTTGGATGGACTGTCCCAGAAATCTACCATTTTCATCAAGTTTTTGTTCAATCCGCTGGATAGCTTGGGCATTTGACTCAATGGGTGCCTGGGTCTGTTGAATAAAACGTGCAAGCACATCCTCAAGGGAGGTTTTGGGAGGGGCAGATTGATTAGTTGGCATATGGTCCCTGAAACCACTCATGTGATGAGTATTGTTCGAGTAAGGGGGGACCGGTGCCCTGTTCCGATTATCAGTGTTACCAACATACGTGGCATTGCTACGTTGCCCATAAGAGTTACTAAAACCAGGTGGAGCCGCATGATGATTATTAGAATAAGACAGATTTGAACGGTCCATGTATGGATACGTGACATTGCCCTTAGTAAAGTTGGTTCTCCCGGCGTAGTGAAACGCACAGGCTTCCTCAGTTTCTGGTGAATTATTAAAAAGAGGGCAGAATTCGGCAGTATGGGTCTGGTCATGACAAGCATCGCATGAAAGAGTGGAGGCACTCATAACAGGTGATGGGGGCTTTAAGGACACGCCAAGTGCTTCTACCTGTTTGGGTAAACCATGAAGTAAAATTTTAAGCTCAGAATCTGGTTTGACTACATATAGACCTCTAGGTTTATCATTGAGTCTGGGGTAGTGTTTCTCGGGGTATGTCCTGGTATGTCCCATTGCTGGCTATTAGTAGCAATTTTTTCAAGGAAAGTCAGAACTTGGTGGTGGAATAATCAAGGAAATCCCCACCGTTCATGCTTTCAACAGTGTTTCTAGTTATAGTATTAAAGCCTCTATATAGAATCCTAACATTTTCAGTGTCATCGACTTTGTAGTGTGGACACCGAAGAAATAGGTCTTGAAACCTCTCTCATGCATCAAAGAATACCTCGCCCTCTTTTTGCCCAAAACTTCTTATGGCATCAACTATGGCATTAGTTTTGGTAATAGGAAAGAATTTCTTCAAAAACCTTTTACTTAGTTGAGCCCAGCTGGCAATAGAATTGGAAGGAAGGCCATGTAAACAGTGAGATGCCCGATCCTCAAGAGAAAAGGGAAACAATCTCAAGCTAACCTCCTCCTCCTCAGACAAATGTTTCTCCTTAAAAGTATTAAGAACAGTCAAAAACTTATTGAGGTGCTGATATGGATCTTTCCGTGGAAGTCCATGGAACTTAGGCAACATCCCCACTATTTATGGGCGAATGCCATAGCTATCTGCAGTCGTCTCGGGTAAGACTATGCAGGTAGGTGGCCCAGTGGCCAAAAGTGAAAAGTAATCCCGAAGGGTAGCTTCTTGAGCCATAGGTGCAGGAGTTACTTCAGAAAGTGAAGTTGAGTCGTTTAACTCTTCTTCAGAAGGTATAGAGGTTGAGTCATTAAACACTTCCTCAGGAGGAGTAGTGTAGATAGGAATAGGTTTGGACAAGATTTTACCTGATCTAAGATGCATGCAACATGTGCATTACATATGCCACAGAAGTCCTAACCATTCAAAAGCATCTAACAAGGGGCTCAAAAATAATCCTATTTACCTCATATCGCGAATTAGAAGAAAACAAGCATTAAGAACATTGAATCACAATGATAAGAACAAACATGGTGTTTTTGCATCATCTAGAGTGCTCCAACCATCCCCCTAAGGAGATTTAGCTACTCATTCTTGATGATGACACGGTCGAATAAATAAATAGATAACAAAACATCATAATGTAAAAGTTAATGGAATTGATAATGAATATTGAGTTTGATACAAAAGAAGAAGAAGATGAATTTTTCTTCAATTAATAAAAAGCTACCTAAACCCTAACTACTACTCTTATATAGAAAATACAAAGTAAAATACTTGCATGCAAATACTTCCAAATTAGGTCAAATTTGTGGCTGTTGTTGTTAGTCTTTTAGAGGCATTAGTTCTTCAGCAAAACTTAATTCTCTTGGATTTAAGTAGCTTGGACCAAGACCTTCAGTTTGATAGCTCATGGGCCCAAATCAGACTTCTGGATCTCCTTGTAGAGCCTTTTTAAGTTTGGACTTAAAATAAACACTAAGATAGATATTCTGACTTGTGGGCTTCAATAGGACCCGGTTTGGGCTAAGAATTGGATCGCCCCACTTTGACATAAAGTCAAGTCAACAGTGCTGACCCTGGGGTGCCCTCAGCAGATCTTGTTGGTATAAATATCGATTCTCCTTCCCTTGTGCAAATAACATTTTTTTGCTTGTTTTTCTTGACTTTTTACGGGCTTTTACATAATATTCGCATTTCGGCTCATGGAACCTACACAATAGACAAGAAAACACTAATCAATAGATATAACACAATAATATAAGCTAAGTGCTAAACAAACAAGGTGTTAGTCGGGGGATAAATATACACTTTTGAAGACTTATCAGATATCCCAAAGATATTCCTTGAACATGTGGCATGATTTTGTTTAGCATTCTTGTATGCTGGGCTATGGACACTGAACTAGCATCCACACCCTTTAGCTTTGGGATGTTCACTTAGCATCAAGCCTTTGCATATTGGACCCTCATTCATAGGACTTACTGTAGCTAAAATGGCATCTTCTTCGTATTATCAGGTTCCTCATAGGCCTAGGTCATTGTAGCATCCTCGCGTTGCTGAGTGAATGGGACGTGATTCTATGGTCTTGTGACTATATATAAGTTCCCAGAATTTACATCATGTGCTAATGGCACGGAGTAGTGTGCTGATGGCATGGAATCAATGGATTTATATACCCACAGCATCCACATAAAATGTAATTGAAATCACAACAGATAACAACTGAGCTAAATACCTATCTTGGGTATACACATATGCTTCAGGTACGCAATTGGGTTAGAAAATGAACCCATAATCCTATACACATGAGTTTTCTTCCACTTATCATTTAAGTTCAGAGCATTATACATGCTCGACCCTTCTATTTAAAGTTAAAGAAAAGTCAGGAGTCCGACCTTGGACACAGGTAAAGTAAACCACCACGCGGGCCTTACAGATGTTGTAGTTGTCAAACTTATCCAGCTCTTCAAAAATTAGCATGATCCTCCAAAAGCTACTACCCATTATAATTGGAGCTTTATCGAAATGGTTCAGAATGTCATATACAATCATTGTAAAGGGAAGTCGCATCCCAACACGGAGTTGACCCTCACAAATCAGTGTCGAGCTGTCGTTACCCTCAAGATTGAATAACCTATTATCTACTCTGTACATCTCTAGATCTTAAATTTTTATGTTATAATTCTCTCTAACTTTAGGGAAAGCTTTGCGAGCAGCAACGACGACTCTCTTGTGGACACTCTCGGCCTCATCATCAACTGGATCACTGACACCACTACCTCTCTCTCTCTCTCAGGTACGCTCGGAGATTGCGTAGCTCATCTTTTCTCTGATTATTTTCTTAACTTAGGCTTATTATCTAAGTTTTATCCATAGGTATAAAACTTAAATCAAAAAGGTTTCCAAGGTAACCAAAAGATAGACTACAAACGATAATGTTCCTCAAATAACGCAGATGAACACACACTTCAACAATGGTGAAGAACAAAAATCAACTAAATATCTAACAAAAAAGGAAATTCAAAAGATGAAGATTCAAGAAAACAAGAAGAAAAATGAAAATTTGCAACAGAAAATCAAATAAGGAAAAGCAAGATGAAACAACAACAACAATTGAAGAGAAGAAGAAGAAGAAGAAGAAGAAGAAGAAAATTACCTTCTTTCTGAATTCGAAACCTCCTTAAAAAGCCAACAACAAAACCTTTGGTTTTTCTTAACCAGTTACCACTAAGGTTTTGTATAAAACTTCGTAATAGATCACAACCACACATTTTGTGCAAATCCTATGGTTAGATTTCATGCTTCAGATCTAACCGTTCGCCCTTTCCTGTTTCCCACCAAAATGTTGTTGAAATTTTGAATCCACAATAACTACAAAGCACACGTGTATAAAAATTCCACACATCTCGATGACCTATCATAACACTACTCCTCGGAAACTTAACCTATTTAATACTGCAGCACTCAAACAAATCAAATGTCCAGTCAATTTAAATATTTGTGTCAAACAAAGGGTCATATCCGACTCTGTTTTTATTTAAACTTAAGTCATCTACTTTTCTTACTTTAGTCCAAATGAAAAGGGGTTTTGTATATTCCCACTACCGAGCTACCTCGAGCTCACTTAACGAGCACACCTAAGACTCATTCATCTTTTCTAAATAACATCCAAAGTCATAGACACCGAATTTGCACTCATTTCATCCGACCTCCACCGAGATCAAAGTCATTCTATAACTTGTATTCATGCATGCCCTAAAGCTCTGACATGAACACAAAATTCGAGCTCATACGACTTGGGGCTACACCTAACTAATTATCTTCGAGCTCGACCATTCAAAACTAAATCTTATATCAGTTACAAATCTTTCTCGACTAAAACACTCAAGTCATTTAATGATTTTTCAATTGGATCATTAATTACTAGTTGTTATCCCAAATCATCTATAAAAGGGAACTACGTTGGTTTAATTCTGGGACCTGCTCACTTTCAGATATGTAAGCACCTATCACCTCGTGATAGGTCAGCCACTTCAAACACCCAAAATCCTTCCCCTAAAGTCATCTTCTTCCTCATTCCAATCAATAAATCCACTACATTTACAAACATTAACACAATTATCTTCTAAAATTCTGAAGATATTAGGTATACTCAAGCAATTGAAAGTGTAGTACTTTTTGAAACGGCGGCTCTGACACAAAGCATGGTTGAGACTTGGGAGTGACTTTTGGTGTTACTCCAAGAAAAAAGGATACGTCTTTTGCTCAACAACTCTTGGTAATTTATTAGAAACACTCTTGAGAAGTAGTTTTGTATTTAAAGCTTGGGTAATTCACAAATGACTTTCTTGCAGAATTTTTGTAATTTCACTTAAAATGCAGTATGTACAGTTGTGCTTACAATCTTGGTCTCAATATAGCTATCAATTTTCATGTACTGCTTCAGTTGATATTTTTATGGCTTAAAGTTATATTAATGAACAAAAAAAATTACTATATGCCCCCCTCATGTAGTCTGCAAAGTCACCATTGCATTTGTCTGGATGTTTTGAGGGTGCCTGGGTTGGCTGCCAACCGTGTTTTTCTATAAAATTAAGTAGAAATTCATCCTGATGAGTTGGGTAGTACATTTCTAGAATCATGTAAGAATGGGTTAGATTTAGTTTACTCTGATCCCCATCTCTGTTGTTATACTTTTAAGTTCACTTGGAACTTCTTGGGAGGTTGTCATTAGAGGTTGACAAATAATTGCATTACTTTGAAGGACTTGAGTTGCTTATAGGTGCATTAGTTTCGAGGTTATATAGCATAATTGACTTTTCTGCATAGTTCTTGCAATTCTCTTTTGAGCCTGTATCAGTGAAACTTATAATTTTGGAATAATATGAGATATTGATGATGAATTGCCATTGATGAAATTAAAGTTGAAAGAAATTGATTTGTTTGGTTTTTTTTTTGATTGGTAAGCCGAGTTGAGGGGGAACCCTACCCCTTTTAAATTACGTGCGGAAACTTATATCAACAATCAGTTGTTGACGTCTTTCGAACCCACAACCTCTCCACTTTTTGTTTGGTTGTTCCTTGTACTATTAGTAGTGGAGGTTTTAAAACGTCTAATTTCTGAGGTAGATTAAGATTTTAAAACAAAAAAATGCCTATACCAACTCAGTATAACATGTTCATCCACAAAACAACCTTTCTTCTTTTCCGTCGATCAATATACAATATTGTACTTTACAAAATTTTTTGTAGTTGTAGTTCATGGTGACAATGATGATGATGATGAAGGCGCCCGACAACCAAGAAGGATACATGACCAAAATATCTTCTGAATCGGGATTATCTATTTGGAATGTCAGAGTATGGTATGGGGGATTAATTTGGTTGAGTTGTTTCATGCATTCTTGAATCCAGAATAGCCCAGGTGAATGTGGGTCATACACCATTGGACTTCCATGCATTTCTTCTGATATATATATAGTCCAGGGAACTCACTCACACATTATAGTAGCACTAGTAAAACCCGTGGTGCTGCCACGACTATAATTAATAATTTGAAGATAGTTATATTAAAAATATTATTCTAACTCAATATTGAGATATTAAAAATTAATATATTAAAACTCTTAAAAATATCTATTCTTCTAAAACAGATAATCATGTGTATTACAGTAATAAAAATAAAAATCACACATTGTATGAAGAAATCAACAACCAATTTCTTTAAGAAACTCTTTAATAAAAAAATTTGTGACAATAATTTGCCTCGAAAAAATAATGACATATCAATAAATTGCAGTCTTCATTGTTGTTCTATTGAAATACTACCTTACATAATAATATTTATGATTTTCTCAAAATAATAAAAATAAATTATATCATTGTTGTTGATCTTCCCATTGTTGTTGTAATTCTCTATTTTGACGTTTGACTTATCTTATGTAGTATCTGTATGTTCTTTCCAATGACTGTTTCTTTCTTAGTCTTTGTTCATATCTTTTTGTTCTTTTTGTTTTTTCTTCGAAGAATAGCACCATAACCTCATCTGCTTCTTTAGAGTCAATGACATACATCAATTTTCTTTTTAACATTTTGAACCTACAAAAATAATAATAATAATAATAATAATAATAATAATAATAATAATAATAATAATAATAATAATAATAATAATAATAATAATAATAATAATAATAATAATAATAATAATGGTAAGGGTTTGGTTAATTATGCTAACAGGTAATTATGTCTTCAAAGGTAATGACCAAACATGTCAATAGACTTACCTAAATATATGTCTGCAATGGGTGAAAGGAATCAATAGCTAACTTCATTCTTCTTCTTGTAGCATCAATTCGTTGTCTTCATTTGGTATCGACTTTTCATGTTGATGACTTTGCATTACAAAGGCCTCAAAGTAACATTATCATATTTTTTTCCTTCCTTTCAGCTTCACTATAATCACACTATCAGCTTCACTTCCCTACTCACTATCAGTGCTACTATCAGTTTCATTGTCAGGATCATCGCCATCATTGCCAGCTCTGTGATAATAATCACTATCAGCATCAGCATTGCTATAAGCATCATTGTCAGCAGCATAACTGTCAATGTCAGCACCGCAATTAGCGTCACTGTCAGCACCAGCATCACCACTGTCAGCACCAGCACAACATTAAAACATACACTAATTCAGCCTCCGATCAAGTACCCAAGTATTGAATAAATAGCAACAATACAAACCTGAGTGTCGTGTCAAAGAAAGTTCAAGTACCCCTGCATAAACGAAATTGAGAGTTACAAATACACTAACAAAATCTGCAAGGAGTAATAATAGCTAAATAAAACAGAATGTATTTTCTACTCTGTCAGATGAATCTTATAATGCCATTGCAAAAATTTTAATTCTAAAGTCATCAAACCAGAATTTGGAGAAAGATTTAAATAGAAATGAGAGATAGAATACGTAATAAACTTAAGAAAAATAGTACTTTACGAATGAGTAATCTGGTCATACCTGTAATCAATTAGAGAAGAACTTCAGGATAAACAACATTGGTTGTTTTGTCATCATCTTCATTCCCTAGGAGAACAGATATTCGATTGGAAGAAGTACACCTTGATAATGCTACATATAATTGGCCATGACTGAAGACATGGTTTCGCAAGTCTATACCCACATACTTAACTGATTGTCCTTGTGACTTATTAATAGTCATTGCAAATTCCAATCGAACTGGGAATTGTCATCGTGCCATTTGGAAAGGCGTTTCTGAAACAGATGGTTGAAGAGTTATACGTGGTATGAATACATAATTTCCAGCATGGCTACCATTAAGTATCTTTGCTTCTATAACTCTTGTAGCAAACTGGACAACCATTAGCGCGTTCCATTACATAAACCATCTCTCGGTTGAAGGTTCCGTAGCAACATTATTGGACAACCAACTTTAAGTTGGAGTTTGAATGGTGGAAGACTCGGTGGTTCCAGTGCTTGCATATTCTCGTTTGATATACTGTTTCCCCTATTCTCGATTGGTTGATCATCTTCAATGGCTTTATCAGCAGCTAGGTACTCATGTAATTCACCGGGAAAATGATTTATTGCTAATTCATTAAGAGTAGCTACATCATCATTGCGAGCAGAGAGAATAGATCGTTCTTGCAAGTAGGTCTCAGTAGCTACCTCTTCCACATTCAGATTGGGGTAAATTTTAAACAAAAGATCCATGGTACTCTTACACCTTTTGATCTCTGAAGGCAATTCCACATCTTCTTTAGGATTTGTTCCTATCTATAAATTATAATATTAAGGGTATAATAAGCAAATGTTTAAACGTAGATATAAACATAACAACTATTGTTGAAATTTAAAAATAACCTAGATATGAAAATAACAAATATTGTTGAAATTTAAAAATTACCTCAATCAAATAATCTGCGAACTTGACATTTTCAGTATCATTACTGTTCAGTCACATATTTTTAACCAAAGTTAAGAGTCAAACACCACTCCACAAATGTGATTTTGTTAGACATGCACGAACAATTTCTTGTCTAGTTCCTTTAGTAATGACAGGAAGAGTCTGTTTGAAGTCACTGCCCAGAACAACTGTAACTCCTCCAAACGGTTCTTTAATTTCACGAATATCCCTTAGTGTACGATCAACAGCTTCCACGCAGAACCTATGTTGCATTGGTACTTCATCCCATATAATCAGTTTCGCTCTCTTGAATAATTCTGCATGGATTGTTTGCTTTGTGACTGAACAAACAGAGTCGTCTAGAACTTCAAATGGAATTTTGAATGTAGAATGAGATGTTCTTCCTCCTGTCAATAATAAAGATGCAATTCCTGATGAAGCAACCATTATCACAATATGACCTTCACTTCTCAATGTATCTGCTACAGTATTATAGACGAACGTTTTTCCTGTTCCAGCCGGACCACTTAGGAAAAATACTTGTCCACTATCATTACGAACAAAATTTGTAATCTCTGTATAGGCATTTAGTTGTTCAGTATTAAATCTTGCAACTTTTTTTTGAGCTTTTTTCATATAATCCCTGATATACGAAATTCTGATGCTCTGTAATGAGACGGTTGGTAACTACTTCATTCCATGCTTTACATGGTAAAGACATGTTTGGGAAATCTGATAATGTCTTACCACTCTCCAGCAAGTAGTCGTTCATTAAGAACAACCTATAGTCACAAACATCACTATCACTGGGATCTTGAATGCCTAATTTTGTTTTCAGTTGGTACAGCAAGTCGTCACATATTTTTAAAGCATTTTTCTCCCATAGAATTTCCGGTCGAGAAGGATTACATTCAGTTAGGATCAAACATAATAATCTCCGTACCTGTTTACCATATAAAAACTATGAATTAGTGGCGGATTTTCAATAAACAAAATCTATGGAATTTAATAATTATTTTCTGCAAAGTAAAACAGCAAGGGAATACATCAGCAAGTATATTATTCAATGAAACTGAAGGCTACAGTGCAGCAGGTGGAAGGGTGAATTATTAGGGACTGTTATGGTGTGTGTTGGCAAAGGACTCGATAATAATAAAATCCCTCTTAATTGATTCTTTGATACCAGGATGCGTAACTTTAACAGCAACAACAATGGGATTGAGTTGTCTATTTGGGTATCGAGATCTTAAAGTAGCTCGGTGCACTTGGAAAACATGTCCAGATGCTACAGGTGCCTCTTCAAACTCATTAAAAATTTCAGAAAGTTTGTGACCAAATGCCTTCTCAATAGTGTTTTTTGTATAGGCAAATCTATGTTCTGGCACTACAGTTTGAAGCTTTAAAAGCCCAACACTTAGAGGCCGGACCTGACCCCACTGACCCCATGCTATAAAGGTAGGAGATCTATAAGGGTCCATATTATTCTGTCAGCCTTCCCCCTTCTGTTGATGTTTGTGCTCTCAATGACCTGCCAGATTTTCTGTAGTTGAGTGATGTCTGTATGTGGTAGTGTCCTAAATTCAGACCATTTACAATCAGCCTACCCCCCTAATGGTACTAAAGTCATATTTAGAAACTATGTCCCCTGAATCAGATGACAACTACTATTCTGCAGGGACGACAATTAGGCCACATCATATAAGGATAGTCTACAAATCATTGTGTTTTCATGATGGTCCACAACTTCATCCTTGGGGGCAAAAAAATTGAAGTGTTTATAGCTATAGATGCAACAGTAAACAATTTTCGTATTTAGATAAAACAATTTTAATATTTAGACATATAAAAAGAATTTAAACATAAATTGTGAGTACCTGATGACCAGTTTTCATTATTACAGCTTCTTTAGGCATTTGTCCTATTCATTGTCATCTTCTAGAAGACCTCGAGCAATGCATGTTTCTCTGTATGTCTTATGTTCGATGCCATCCACACTATATAAGGATTCAAATGACGATGGTCCTTTCACAACGGTTAATAGTAACCTAAGGTAAAATCTTTCACCAGAATTCAGATTGGCAAAATACATCCGACCAATAGAAAAGGCTGAAGTAACTCTTGGTGTCCATTTCTTGTTATCCTTGCACCATCTAAAATGTTCAGGAAATTGTTGGTAAGTATAAGCTTTAGTAGTAGGATTTTTTCCATACCAATCGAAATATGCAGTCAAAGATGATTTCTGATTTTCAGCCTTTTCTTGTACTTGTTCTGGCGTTTCGTTAGGATTGAAGACACACACATGCATACCTTTCAGATGAAGCGCAAGTCTAGTGACACATGGTAGTTCTTCATGTATTCGGAATCCATATAATCTCCACGCTGCTTCAGTAGGACCTACATATCGAGCATCAAGATACTGTTGAATTTCATCATCTTCCGCCCCAACCACCATTGTGGTTCTATCATGGCCTTTGTAAATGTACTTGTGAATATATTTGACTGCCCTTACTGATGCACAAATTTCCACATTAATGTGGCAATCAAACATTTCTGATAAATGAGGATTGTATGGGACTACATCTTTGTTATCAACCAGGTGTCCTCTAACATGATAACTTTTACCAGTTTTTCTTCGCCTATAAATTGGGTAGCCATCCACATCTATTCTGGTATCATTTACATTTTCTCTTGGATATCTAGACCTGCAAACCTTGTTCTCCATACACACTGATTCCATGTTGCGAGTACCACAGGGACCATGAACCATGCATTTCTTGATAGTTTCAAACAAAGCTGGATGTTTTATAGGATCAGGGAACTCAGCACAAACAATTCTGTCCACTTGATCTGTCGTCCTGATTTTGTCTTCAGGGTGAAGAAAAAGCAATGCATGCATATGTGGATGGCCGCGGTTTTGAAATTCTATGTATACACCTTTGCAAAATCTCTTCCAAATAATCCTCTATTTTCTATTTCATGCATAATTGCTTTTCTTTTAAGCTCGAACACACGTGCAACTAAATCAGGACGATCTAATGCAGCTTGACCTGGCTTAAGCTCATTCTGAATTTCTGGCCATTTTGGATTAGCAGTCACCGTCATGAATATATCTGGATGTTTGTAGTATCTGGTAATCGCCATAGAATCCTGGTAGATTTCATACATATGCCTTGGACTGCCTAAATGAGTGGACGGTAGAATGAATTTTTTCCCAATGTCATTAGGATTGTGACCATTGGTAACAATATCTGTCAATCCACTATATATATCGCAGCGCAGATCAGCTTGGTGTGTCCTAATCTAATATAATCGATTTTGTTCATAGGACGCCCAGGCATCTACCATAAATTGTTGGAACAAAAGGCCAGCTCGATATAAAGCAGAATATTCAGTCGTTCTCTCAAATAAGCGATAGCAGAAATAATGAAGCTGAGTCAATCTATTCTTCTTTTTTTTTACCTGTAACTGTAAAATACCGTTCGTTCTTGACATCCCAATGTTTCATATCTGTAGACCAACCAAGATCTCCAGTTGGAAATAGTAAGACATAGTGTGACGGTAAATACAGTGGGTGGCATTCGCTTATTCTTTCGAGATTGTTATTCTTCAGGTGCAGTATTATGTCTCGCTTCGAAGTCGGTTCAGTCTCATCCCCAGGAATAATAACAGCAATATCTTCAGACGTTGGGAGATTATAGCGTCTAGGATCAGTAGTGGGCGTATAAGCTAACCTTATAGGTATACTTTCACCGCCATTGCTATTAGCTGATTTCATAACATCATACGCACCTTTGTATATTTTGCACAACTCATTTGATTCCAATAGAGTTTCTTGAATTATTTTCAGAATAGCTGGATTTAAGTGAAGGTTCCTTTTCTGTCGGCAATCCAATGCAATATGGGGATCATAAATATATAGCTGTGAATAACTTGGAGATTTGTCTGATTCCGGTAACAACGATCCAATTTGATGGGACAACTGACCATGAATTGTGAAAGAAGTTGGTCCTCGACTTTTTAGAATACGTTTGTCCATCGAAACACCCAAACTGGAGAAGGCATTAGCAGCATTATAGGATCTAATATCTTTCCTGAAAGATCTTGCCAGTGAATTTCTTCCTTCGTATAACAATTTAATAGCAGAAGGCAATGGTGTAAGTAGTGGCAACTTTATCTTTCCTTGCAGGCAACACATACCGAAAAATGACTTCTTTTTAGTGGATTTAGTCAATCGTTCATCTAACCAATGATAAGCAGAACATGATGGACATATGACATCCATTTTCCCAAGATAGTGTCTTTCTTTTGGAATATTTTCTACTTGGATCGATTGGTATATGAATTTCATCTTCTAATATAGTATCGTAATGAGAATCACTTACAGGATGAACATTAGTAGTACAATCATTTTCTTCCATGTTTGTCCTTTCTCTGAAAAAAATCAATAATTGGATAAAACATTAGTTTTTAAACATAATTCTCAAATTTAAAAATAAAAGGAAAATAAACTTGTCTAAGAAATTGTCTATTGTAAAAGGGGAAAATCAATTTAAAATAGAGTGACAAAGTATGGAATTAGAGTTTGTTGAACCTTAAGTTGCAACAATCAACCTTAATTTGAAGAAATTAAAAACGTCATTTAAAAATTAGTTTATTTAAACTGTGTGTGATGAAGATGATGATAAGAGATGTGAAACCTTAAGAGATGTCAAACAAATTATAATCATTCTAACCCAGTATAGTACAATAATTTCTCGATTTCCTTCAAAATTTGTTGGCTATCCTCTGGGATAATTCAAAAATCGGGCTTTAAATTAAAAATCTAATTGCAACTTCTAAAAATTTATATTAGTAAATAAGAAATATAGTTAACTATATATAAACAACTTACTTCATAAAGGATCGTTTTATAACATTGTATTCACGGGAAGAATCTCCAGTTGACGATGAACCATAGAAATATGTAATAACCTCAACAATAGAAACTGTTAGAGGAACATCTTCTTTGCCGCAATGCGTTACAGTAGATAATGAAATCCTAAATTTGTTAACAATAAAAAAATTCAGACCTCATTTATATAACCATTTTAGCTAAATAATCATAGTAACAGAATATATACTTACTCTTCTTGATTTGTTGCTCGCAATATGGTAGGATTGGTTGGAGGGACATCCTTGTTGATGCGTTGTCTTTTATTGGACAATAAAATCCTATATGATTGAATAGTAAGGAAGAATTATACTCCATAACAGTAATAAAATACTCAGTGTTGAAGAAAATAAATACTTACTCTGTTTCAATTATCTCTGGCAATGTGTCATCATTATTGTTAGAAATTGTTGGGAGGAAAATCCTCTTTGTCGCATTGCGTTATATTGGATAACGGTATACTAAATATTTTAAGAAAAAAAAAAAATTCAAACTCCACACTCTACTGATATAACACTTTGAATAAATAAACACGTAGTCTTAACAGAATATATACTTACTCTACTTGAGGAACTTCCTTGTTGACGCATTGTCTTTTATTGGATAATAAAATCCTATATGTTTGAATAGTAAAGAAGAATTATATTGTGTTTTTATCAATTTTATCAATATGAACCTATCGAAAATAGAGGAAAGAGTGTAAGTTATAAATAAAAAATTAACTCACTTTTGTCCTGATCGTTCATTTTCTCTTCGTTTGCGTTGTGCTATTTGGTAATTGGACAATAACACGATGTTATTTCCTGCACTGGTTTCTCGTGCTACACTTTTGGTTGGTGTTTCGTTGTCGTTGGAATTTAATAAACCCCTACATTTTTGGTATTAGTAAATGAGTTGATATCATTATTGATAAGGTAATTCATTTTAAAATGTAGAAATTACTCACTTTTGTTTAGCACGTTCTTTTTCTCTTCGTCTGCGTTGTGCTATCTGAGCTTTAGACAATGACACGATGTTATCTTCTGCAATGGTTTCCCTAAGAAAAAAAAATAGTTATATAACATTACGCAATAATTAATATTATATATCATAGTATATATTATTATACACTTACTGTTCTACTGTTATGCGTACTCCTGAACATCCATTGTTAGAAGAATTTTCTTTTCCGGTATTCATTCCTGAAATTAAAACCATCAATTGTTGTACGTAAATTACTTAAATCAACAGAGGATTGAATGATAGGAATAATCCATAAATAATCAACAGACTGTAGTTGGTAATATTTATCATGCCGGATGTAGGTACAGGAATGTCAATTAAATATAAGAGAGAAATAATCTAAAAAGAGAGTTACACTAAATAAAAAAAATGAGGAATATAACAAATTATATTTACCTCAATTAGAAGAAAACCTGATTAGCTGCTGAATTGATAGAAATAGTTGTTGAACAAACCCCAGCCAATTCGAGTTGTGAGGTTGATGAAGAGAAGAGAGGAGAAAAATAGTTTTAGAATTTAATTAACAATTATTTGAGATAAATAGAATAACTTTAGTAGAGCAGATTAAAAAGTCACTATACCAATGCTACTGTCACAGGCATGTTATTTGAAAATTTCTGGCTATTTTGAGATAATCAAGCACAAATTTGACTGCAACAGTAAACAGTTCTGAATCAAATAGGGTACTTACTGTTGAAGAAGAAGGACGACTAAGAAGAACTTGATGCTGTTGGGCTTGAATTCAAACAGATTAAAAAGGACTGGACGATTAAAAATTCAAAATCCAATCAGAAAAATTCAAAAAAAAATTCAGCAGAATTTAGAACCAATCGTATTTGCTTCAAATACAGGGAAGATATTAAGACTACAAAAAAAATCCTAGATAGTAAATACACTGCCAAGGATGATGACTTAAGCGTTTCCAAGATAGGAAGATATTATTACCATTTGTATCCCCATTGCAGCAACTAATTAAGGAAGATTGTGCCTATGTGGAGGGGCTGGTATTATTCTTGCTGCCTGTCCTTTTGAGATTTATAGCATTTTCCTGGTCTTATCTGGGCTCCTGCTTCATATATATTTTGGAAGCTTCCCATATTAGGACAAAGTCTTAAGGTCTCACAGAACACCATTCACATTTTGCTTCTTATAGATGTATCTGTCCTTGTTAGTCTACTGTGTGTGCATATCCTGTGTCTTATACACTCCCCCATTCAAATGGTTTCAGACTACATCATTTTCCTTGGGGCTCCTAATAATACCATAACATTAGTTCTAGTTTTCTATATAAGTGATTTCGCTAAGAAGGTGTCGACATGATTTTGGTTACTAATACGATGAATTTTTAGTTTTGCTTAATGAATGAAGATCACTGTAAGACATCCAATGCTGAATACATGAACACGAATAACTGATATGACAGCATAGCATATTAGTTTGAGATGCAGCAAAGCAACTCTAGACACAAAATTTGGAGTGTATTTTAGTGATAACTATTAAAGCTTCATTATGCTATAATGTCATGAGATGTTCCTAAGACATTGAAACTTTAAAAGTAATAAGATTGGGATGACAGATGAAGAATTCATTGCGATGGACGGGCATAATTTGACTGCAGTGCAAATGCAGGAGTACTTGAAGAGAGGGACAGACATGTCTCCCAACCCAAGCTACCTAGCTACACTACATAAATTACTCCATCATTTATTAACTTTGTTTTTCGTCCTTGGTCTCAATGTGCCTAAAAGAATTGAATTGTTTTACAGTATTAAAATTAATCCTCATTCAAGTATTCTGCAACTTATTCACATTATTTACCGTCAATAATTGTGATTGTAATACAGGATCAAAACTAATAGTTCAGTTTATATAGAATTGAATTGACTGTAAAATAAGAACAATTGTCCAAATAAGAACTTGATGTTGTTGGGCTTGAATTCAAACAGATTAAGAAGAACAACAACAAATAGTAGCAGCTACTCGGTTTTGGGTGATTTGAGTATTATAAAGGAAGCAAAGCAAACTCAATTTGAGGGTGTTGTAAGGAAGCAAAATCCCTCAAATCCTTATTCAGTGCTCAATTGTGTGAGTAGGGATTTGCAGATCGTTTTCACTTTTGTTTTAGTTTTTTCTTCTGGTTAAAAGAGGACGATGATGATGATGGAAGAGATTAAGGTTTAGCAAACTGACTTGACGATTAAGGTTTTGGGAGTTTTAGTCCTAATCAGACTTAATCATAGATATTAGTCCTAGTCATACTAAATATTAATCCCAGTTTTGGGAGTATTAGTCCTAATCAGACTTAATCATAGATATTAGTCCTAGTCATACTAAATATTAATCCCAATTTTGGGAGTATTAGTCCTAATCAGACTTAATCATAGATATTAGTCCTAGTCATACTAAATATTAATCCCAGTCATAGAAATTAATCCTAGACATAGAAATTAGTCCTAGTCAAATTATGCACCCTTTGTAGATTATAATTTAGATGTTTTACATTCAAACTAAGTTATGTATAAGTTGAATGTCAAGAACTTAAAAGAGAAAAGACACAATTTTGTTACGTTTTCAAACCCAACCTAAGTTTAACATTCAACCATGGGTTACATTAATTCTCCCCACCCTCCTCCCCTCTTCTTCATCATACCTTAGATTATGTTTGCATCTAAGTTTACCCATAATGATACAACAACCATTGATTATTTATGAGCGACAGAAATGTCATGAATGGATGAATAATGGTGAAGTTGTTAATTCAATGGTTTGAATAATGTCTGATTGTTCGATTAAGGTTCAATGTGGGATTGATTTACTTTTGGATTTATGTAGGGTTTTAAATCGATGATGAAAAGTTATTATTCCTTGATGAAGTTAGAAGATTTAAGTTAGGTTAATGGGTTGTACTTGAGAAAGTTCGAAACAAGAACAACTTTTATAGACATGTTCTTGTCTTGATGAAGTTGGAATTTTTTAGGTCGTTCTTGATCTTGATCAATTTCTTTTTTTTTTTGCTTAATCAAGTTGAAAGATATGAGTTGTTCTTGATGAAGTGTAGTCAAGTTTTGTGTTAATGGGTTTGTGAGATCAATACAAAGAGGTAACATGCCCAAGGTTAGCAGTGAGTGATGGAGTGAATTGTTTTCAGCCCAATAAATAAAAAACCCGACCCATGTTTCTATTAGAAGTGCAACCCATACTTACCCGACCCATGTTTCCATTAGAATCTATTATACTCTATTAAAGCAGAAAATACCCCTAAAAAAATATCTCTTCAATTAGGCTATCAATTACATTGAAATTAATAGTCTAATTGAAGAGAATTTTAAATAAGTTTGGGTATATTTGTAATTACGTAAAAGTGGACCACCATCACATATATAATTAAGCCCAATTAGACCAAATCATGGGCGTAATTAAGCCCAACAAAAAAAATTAACAGTATACCAAATCCCAAGTATAATCAAGTCCAGCTCGTACCCAGTTGGACCAAATCACAAGCATAATTAACCCCAGTAAATAAAATCAAAAGTATACCCAATCCCAAGTATAATCAAGTCCAACCCGTACCCCTAATAAAATAAAGTAAAACCTCGATAAATTAATAGCCTTGGGACTGGAGAAAATTATTAATTAAACGAGATATTAATTCATCATCGATTAATTAATAAACTATTAATTTACATAATTAACAGTATATTTTCATGTATATCTTTCTTTGGGGGGGGGGGGGGGGGGGGGGGCTAACATGATGAAACTGGACAATCGTTCTATTCTATAACCCGTTCCACGAAAAGAAGCACTAAAATCGATAATGATATTACAATAATTTCTTCTTGCAATACAAAATACAACACTATATCAACTCATCACACTACAGAAATTCAGAGATGAGGTTCAAACCAAAATCAATTTTGAGAAAAAACAAGCAACAATTGACTTTTATATAAAAAAATATAAAATATATCTGTATATCGAAAAAATATTAATTTATATATTAGTTGGGCCCTCAAGGATTTTTCTAAAATGTATTATCTTATAAATTTAGCGAAATATTAATTTATCAACCTATACCTAAGTTGGGACCAACCAAAAATATTATTTAAAGAAGATAATTAATTTATCAAGTATTATCTTATCGAGGTTTTATTGTATCTCTTCAATTAGGCTGAAATCGATAACCTAATTGAAGAGAAATTCATTCAATTTTGGGTATTTTTGTAACTACACAAAATAACTAAAAATGGGTCAATATGTAATTTCACATCTTAAATACAACCACTTTCATAAGTAACCCTAACTCGAATTCTTTATAGGCAATAAACCAAATTATCACCACTAGATCTAATACAAATAATTGACTACCATTGATAAAATGCCCTAACTCGAATTTCTTTCAATTCAACAATTTTAACTTCAATAAGTTTACCAGTAATCTTTTTTAAATAAGTAGCTAAATAATAATTATCTGGTGGAAGGAGTGATTTACAGGTATCATTGAAATCACCAGATGATTTACTATGTTTGTACAACTTATCCATCTTCCTCTTTACTCAAAGTCTATTTCTGTTTATCTGCTTATATTTAATATATGTATATTTGATGCTTGCTGAAGATCTCTCGACGACACAAAAATCAAAACTCACTAATATTCTAAGTCAAATGGGCATGGCATGCAAGTTTATTAATAAGATCATTAATAATATTAATATGATATCATATCATTGTGGACACACATTAAGCATGTTTGTGATGGTCATTTTCAAGTACATTATCAACTTGGCAAAAAATATATTTTGCTGGAATATGGAGAACTAATAATCTATTTTCTTTTCTTGCCCTTAGTAGATGACATTGACAAAAAGTGAATGAAAATAGAAAATAAACTCCAATAAAGATGATGATATAATTTTCAATACATTTCAATGGTGGGGATATGAAAGGGGACCCAAGTAGCAGTAAGACCTACTTACTGCAATTTCATGAAATTTGAGTTTCCCTTAATTTGTGATCTAATGTATGTAAATGTGTTGCAGATGGGTCTATATAAAAAAAGGTCGCAAGATTCACACAGACATGGATCGTATGGTTGCCTTCCGGAAAGGCTTAACTATATAGGCCAAAGGGGATCTCTCTGTCTCACTACAAATAAGCCATTTTTATGATCATAATACTTTGCTAAATATTTTGAATTTTCAGGATGTTAACTGTTACAAGCCAATTAAGAGACGCTCGACTGCTAATGGACTACTGTGAAAAAATTATTTTCCAAAAAGTGATGAATCCTCAACAACCGAGCCAAACCAAATTCTAATTGAGACTTTGAGAATTAAGAGTGTTGGAAAATCCCACTCTCTTAAATTTCTTTAACTGCTTTGGGTTTAATTTCCATGTATATATAATAATCATTCAATTTCAATACTCAAAGATTTATAATAATTTCTAAATAAAATCATACTAGATTATAGACTTTTGAAATGGGCTAAACAAAATATTACAAGTTACAAACCAAAAGCAACATAAAACCACAGAAAAAAAAAATCTAAAACAATCAGATCTACTCGTGCATTGCACGTGCCTAAGGACTATTTTAGAAGTACAACCCATACACAGCCAACACTATGTATCCACAAGGATTAAATCTATATTTCATTTGGGTGATGTGTAAAGTAATGGTATGACCATAAATTACTCACTCAAACCATATTAGCAAGTTATCAGGTTACCAAAATGTCAACAAAAAATGGGCAACATACCAATATGTGGCTGAGAATGCTTGTTTGATGGTGTTTGATTCTAATTTATTTCATTAAGTAAGATATACCCAAAGCAAAATGTATGCAATAACAGCTAGTTGTCAAATTTTAGCCTTGTCCCGCGGAGGAAGAGATAGTTTGTTATCGAATATGTCGGGCAAAGTATGTGGTGCTTATATGGGTGGACTTGGTCATTTGTGTATCAAAGCACTAATTTAGGTAAAAACAACTTGCCACTTAGGTGAGTTTTTTTTTCTTCCATAAAAAAAATCCACCTTTCATACACCAATATTTTAGGATCTTCTTTCATTATCTCCTTAAGCTCACATAACCAATTATTTCTCTTCTTTTTGTTTCGCTCCGCCTTTTCATTCCAATCTTTTCACAAAAGTATTATTTCTCCTTTGGAGCACAAAATGGTATGTTGCAAATCTTCTCTTCTTTTAACCTACCTTTGTTTATGCATATGTATATGTACACATAAGACTAGACTCACTTGAGAAAATATGGTAAGCATGCAAAAAATTCTAATAAGCTAGATGGATTATGTTTTTGTAGATGGAAATATAATATTATTAGATGGAAATATGATTATTTTCACTTTGTTAAAATTTTGTTCTAGGCGAATTCGGCATCTGGAATGGCAGTGAATGATGAGTGTAAGCTGAAATTCCTAGAATTAAAAGCGAAAAGGCAATTTCGATACATTGTGTTCAGGATAGAGGAGAAGATACAACAAGTTGTTGTTGAGACGGTGGGTGAACCTGATAAGACATATGATGATTTTGCTGCAAGTTTACCAGCTAATGAATGTCGTTACGCTGTGTATGACTTCGACTTTACTACTGATGAGAACTGCCAGAAAAGCAAGATCTTTTTCATTGCATGGTAATTATTTTTTATCTATGTTAAAGTAGTAATTATATTTTGTATCTATTTTAAAGAGAAAACAATGTTGAAAGAAATGTGTTGATTGTATCCATAGGTCTCCTGATACATCAAGGGTGAGGAGTAAGATGGTGTATGCTAGCTCCAAGGATAGATTCAAGAGAGAATTAGATGGAATTCAGGTCGAGTTGCAGGCAACAGATCCCAGTGAGATGAGCATGGACATCATAAAAGCGCGAGCCTTTTAAAAAATAAAAACATCGTAAATGTCATATTCAAATTAAAAAAAAAAAAAGTAAAAAGCTTTTTCGTTTGATTCATATTTGTATTTTATTTATTTTTTTGTACTTGGACCTCGAGTTGGTTTAATTCTTGATCCTATGGTGGAATGTAACACTAACAATATCATAATATTGGCCTCTTTTGGTGGTGTCTTAGGTTGATTATTCCTGATGTAAGACCTTTATTTCTTTCTTTCGTTGGTTCATTATGTTGAAAGATGATATATTTATCTTCTTTATCTTAAGACTAGATGATGTATTTGAGATAACCTACACAGTTGAAGTTGGGTTTATATTCAATGATGAATTCCTTTTTTTATTTATCAAAATTTTCATTAGTTTAAATACTTTGAGTTGTGTGGAAGCATTCAAATTTAAAAATGCCTAACACCATCTCAAGCTCTTAATTCTTCCTCGAAGATTTGTAAGGAGACCTGAATGTAGTTCATACTATATTTAGATTCTATTTTGGGACGCACGAACATTTTGTAGATTAGAACAATTTTATTGTTTTTCTGCCTGCATTCTTAGAACCTAACACTTATCCACACTTTCTAATCTATTAGGATATCACTTATGGAAAATAACTTGAAAGCAGGGTTGGGTAGGCGGGGTAGCTATAAAAATGGATATGGCTAAAGCTTATAATAGAGTAGAGTGGTCTTTCTTGAGAAATGTTTTTAACTGGTTGGGTTTTAGTGAGAAATGGATTCAATTAATTCATTAATGTCTTTCTACTCTTTTTTTTCAAGTTTTCATCAATGGGTCTCCTTTTGGTGACAAAAAAAAAAAAAAAAACTTATCTTTTTTATCCTAGTATTTCACATCTATTATATATTGATGATCTAATTCATATTGTAAAGCAGATATGCAGGAGGCAGAGAGTTTATTACAAACTCTTGAAAATAATTGTGAAGTTTCAGGTCAAGCAGTTGAGTATGAGAAATCAAGTGTTTTTTTAGTAGTAATGTGAGTGCAAGAACTCAACAACAGACTAGGGAGATAAAAAACAATTGTGTGACAAAGAAGTACTTGGGTGTACTCGGTTTTCGGTCTGAACACGTAAATGACGAAACCCACATGTTTAGAAATGTAAAATGTCAAGATCGACAAAGCTTAACTGGGTTGTTTTAAGGCTAATATAGAACATTTGGACCATGCAAACCAGATTTTTGTCCGAACAATGGGTTGGTATTTACTCGGTTTTTGTTCCGAACATGGAAGTGGACGAAACCCACATATTGTCGCATGGAAAACGAAAAATTCTAAGAGACTAGCCACTCAAAAGCTTAACTTGGGGGCGTTTTTAGGGAAAAAATAACGTTCCGTCAATCAGAAGGAGGTTTATGTCGTTCTGTTTGTTAGGTATTTACTCGGTTTTTTGTCCGAACTCATAAATGGAAGAAACCCATTTTTTTTTGGAATGTAAAAAGTCAAGATCGACAAGGCCTAGTCGGGGCGTTTTAAGGCCAATATAAAACATTTGGGGGTGATTTAGGTTTTGGTTACCACTTTTTAGTATAAATTAGGTTTTAGAGCCGGTTTTTATCTTTATTAGGGTTTAGAGCTGAACCGACAATTGACCCAAGTAATTGTTTATAATGGTCAAAATACCCCTGATCAAAACTATATTAGGGTTAGTGATCACGTGCAGATCACGTGAGTTTCAGGGGTAAAATTAGGTATTTTGAAAATATTTTCGGTTCAACCGGGTTTTTTTAGTTGTTGGTTCGAAAATGAGCTCTAAACCCTAATAAAGATAAAAACCGGCTCCAAAACCTAATTTATACTAAAAAGTGGTGACCAAAACCTAAATCACCCAACATTTGGACTATGGAAACCGGGTTTTTGTCCGTACAATAGCTTGGTATTTACTCGGTTTTTGTTCCGAACATGAAAGTGGACAAAACCCCTATATTTCCGTGTGGAAAATGAAAAAAATGTAAGAGACTAGCCAATCAAAGCTTAACTCGAGGTGTTTTAAGGGAAAAAATAACGTTCCGTCAATCAAAACGAGGTTTATGTCCGTCCGCTCGTTGGGTATTTACTTAGTTTTCGGTTCGAACATGGAAATGGATGAAACCCACTTGTTTAGGAATGTAAAACATCAAGATCGACAAGGCCTAGCTAATAAGTCCTCAAAAGTGTATATTTATACCTCGAATAACACCTTGTTTGCATAACACTTAGCTTATATTATTGTGTTATATTTATTGATTAGTGTTTTCTTATCATTTGTGTAGATTTTATTAGCCGAAATACGAATATTGTGTTAAAGCCCGCCAAAAGTCAAGAAAAGCTACCTAAATGATGTTATTTGCACAAGGAAAGAGAATTGTACTTGCGCCCACAGAGTTGCTGAGGGCACCCCACAGATTGATCCTAAGGACTTGACTTTATGTCCGAATTGGGTGGCCCAAATCTCAGTCTAGTCCGAGTTATATTGAAGCCCACAAGTCAGAATTTCTATTTAGGCCTTTATTAAAGCCCAATCTTAAAAAGGCTCTACAAGAAGATCCAAAAGTCTGATTTGGGCCCATGAGCTGTCAAGTTGAAGGTCTTGGTCCAAACTACAACTTAAGCCCAAGAGAATTAGCTTTTGCTTAAGACCTAATGTCACTAGAAGACCAACAGCACCAGCCACGAATTTGACCTAACTTGGAAGAGTTTATTAGCAAGTATTATGCTTTGTATTTACTATATAAGAGAAGTAGTAGCTAGGGTTTAGGTAGAACATATAGTGTTGAAGTTCTTGTTGAAGGTTTAGGGTTTCATATCTTTTCTTTTGTAATGAACTCAATTCTTATCAATATCAATCCATTCACTTTTCCTTTATGATGTTGTCTTATTTATTAACTTATTCCTTGGTGTCATTATCAAAGATGAGTAGCTAAATTCCATTAGGGGGATGGTTGAAACACTCTAGATAATGCAAAAGCACCATGTTTGTTCTTAATGGTCATTGTGATTCAAGTTACTTAATGCTTATTTACTTCTATTTCGCGACATGAGGTAAGTAGGATTATTTGCATATTATTGTTATCCATGTTATTAAAATACTATTGTTAGAGTATAGGGAGACCTAGCTATAATAGTTGTATTTAGATTGATTAGATGTGATGGAATAGCTGAGAGGTGACTATCATATATCTAGAATCAATCTCTTTTATTGGAACCCTTTTGTAATTAAATTGATATCCGAGAGGTGACGGTTTGATTATAAATTAATATGTTGATTTAATTAGATTGAATAGATGGGAGGTGATGGTTTGATTAATGAAGCATATTCAGTAGCATGCATAAGAGAATCATGTTTTAATTGAGTGGAAAAGCTGAGAGGTGCTTATTTGATTATTATAGGTATTAATGATTAATTGGAATAGCTGAGAGGTGACTAATTAATAAGACTAGTCTCGAAAGAACAACCTATCTGATTCGCTCATCTCGGTTGGCTTTGTAAGATACAGCTATGTCGATCATCTCCTGTAGCTTGAGTTGATTCATCTGTTCCACATTCAGCTCTGGTTGTCTCTGATGAGTGTGGGCCCTTTGAGGGCTCCTTGTTCTCTGATCGTGGCGTGCTGGGGGAGTACTCTGGTGCCTCCTCCGGCGCAGTCACCCTGGAGGAGTGACTTCTTCGACAGCTCTACTGCGGGCATTCATGTGGCCATGAGGCGGCCCGGGTGTTCTTGCACGTCTGCGGCGATGTCTCTGAACTGGAAAGATAGACATCCTATCTCTCCCTTGTGCTAGCTTGTCCTAGACAGGACGGGGACCATGGCTGGAAGGGGTGAGACTACGGTCACTGCTTGACCGTGGCCTTATCTTCTTCTGAGGAGATGGACTCGAAGACGGGGCTGAGGATGACTGGCTATCTCCGGCCCTGGTTCTCTTCTTTCTCCTTAGTTCTGCATTTTCCTTGGTTAGCCGCTTAATGATTGCAGTTGGGGATTCGACCGCTGGTCCTTTTCCCTTCTGTTGCTCGGTATATCCTCCTCCCGTTGTCAGGGGGAGAGATTCTCTGGTCTCTTTTTGCAACAGCTGCCTTGGACGGTTCAGGATCTAGTGATGCTGGTATCCTGATGGTCTGGTTGATCGCATTAGGATCACCAGGATTGTTAGTGATTTGTACCACAAAGTTCTCTGCCCCGGGCTGTCCACTTTTAGAGTGTTGTGAGCCCTGGTCGTGGCCCTCACTCCCGAGGACTGATTCTTGATTCCCTGGTTATGTTGCTTCAAGAACCGGAGACAGGAGAAAAAAGTTCTCTGTCTGACTTTCAGTAACTTGATTCATTCCATTGTTAGAACGAGTTGGGCGTCTCTTACTTCCAGCCGTTGTTGCAGCAACTCTGGTATGACTGGATTGAGATTCTTTGCAAGGCTCTGGAACTGATAGGAGATTTAGCCCCACGGTGGGCGCCAAAGAGTGTGGGTGCAAAAATTGATCAACAAAATCGAGATCTGTATAGATTGATCGTAAAGTTACAACGAAGGCCTTGTATAGACAGAGATAGGATTGGGGGGGGGGGGGGTATAAAGTGAGACTGGACCTGATCGGGATCAGGCTGTCTACGTATCCAAGATGATGAACTTGGAATCAAGTCTCTTGCTTCCACTAAGCTCTAATGGAGTTCCTCAGTGAAGGACCCGTAGTTCAGGAGGTTTAGAACTCCTGTATTTGTAGTAGGCCGGAGGAGGCTGGCTCAACCACCCCTTCGGTTTTAACTCCACGAACTCAGGTAGTTCAACTGAGAAGATGTTTTTCGTGGAAATAGCTTGCATGCTGCCGAGCGGTTATCCCCTTGGTTTGATTCCCCTTTGACTAGGATAACTGCCACGTGGCATCCTCTGATAGGTCATGGTTCAACCTGGGTTTCCTTTATCTTCTCCAACGGGCTAGAACCATGGCTTCTGTTGGCCTGGAATCTCGCTGGACTTATCCAGTTGGTTGGGGCTTGGATTGACCAAGCCTGAAAGCAAAGACTTGGGCTTGACTCCTCTGACCGGAGGCCCAATGTACACTGCATACTCCCTGGCCAGGTTCTCTGGACTTTTGTGCTAAGCCTTTGGATGAGCCTCTGTCGCTGCTGGACCTTACTGGGCCGGACCTAATCTACTTGACTGAGGTGGGCCTGGTTGATGTATGGGAGCTCACGGTTCAACTTCTTGTACAGTAACCAGGGCTCCACCCATTGATAGTGGACTATCCGGTGAGTCAAGGTCCACAGAGCGTATGCGGATCTCTTGAAACCGGGTTTGGCCCTACCCGATAGCCTAGGCTTGGCTGGCTACTGCTCAGGTGCTCCTGGTTTAGCTTCTTATAAACCCATCGGTTACACCTGTTGGGTTTTTTTACCTAGGGTACACACAACTATGGCATTCACCCTCAGATTGTGGGCATGTTGCCTAAGTTCCATGAACTTCCACGGGAAGATCCATATCAACACCTGAATAAGTTTGTGACCGTGCTTAATACTTTTAAGGAGAAACTTTTGTCTGAAAAGGAAGTTAGCTTGAGATTGTCCTTTTTTTCTTTTGAAGATCGTGCATCTCACTGGTTACATAGCCTTTCTTCCAATTCTATTGACACCTGAGCTCAAATTAGCAAAAGGTTCTTGACCAAATTGTTTTTCTAATTACTAGAACCAATAATATTGTTGATGTCATCAGAAATTTGCGGCAGAAAGAGGGTGAGGTTTTCTTTGATGCATGGGAGAGGTATCAAGACCTATTTCTTCGGTGTCCACACCACAAAGTTGATGACACAAAAAAGTCAGGATCATGTATAGAGGCCTCAATTATACAACTAGAAACATGGTTGAATGCATGAGCGGTGGATATTTTCTTGACCTATCCACCGCCAAGGTTATTGCATTCTTTGAAAAACTAGCTAATAATACCCAATAATTTGATTTACCTAGACCAACCCCGAGAAACACTACCCCGGACACATATGATAAACCTAGAGGCAAGTATGATGTCAAACCCGACCCCGAGTTTAAAATGTTGCTCCATGGTTTAGTAAAAAAGGTAGAAGCACTTGAGGTATCCTTAAAACCCACACCACCTGTCATGAGTGCCTCCACTCTCCAATCTGATGTTTGTCACGACCCATCCCATATTGTCGATGTTTGCCCTCTTCTTTACACTTCACCAGAAAACTGATGAAGCCTGCGCGTTTAACTACGCCGGGAAAACAACTTTTCTAAGGGCAATGCTACATACTCATACATGGACCGTTCAAATCTGTCTTACATGAACAATAATGCTTACACGGTTCCACCTGGTTATAACAACTCTTATAGGTAACGTAACAATGCGGCCTATGTTGGAAACAATGATAATAGAAACAGGGTGACGGTCCCCACTTATACGAACAATGTTCATCACATGAGTAATTCCAGGGACCCAGTTCCAACAAATCAACATGCCCCTCAGAAGTCCTCCCTTGAAGATGTTTTTGCCCGTTTCATGCAACAAACGCAAACGTCCATTGAGATGAATGCCTAAGCAATAGAGCGGATAGAACAAAAACTTGACGAGAAGGGAAAATGTTTGGGACAATCAATCCAGAACCCCAAGGGCAATGAAGTTGCCTTGGTGACGGAAACTCCGTCTACATCTACACCGCTTGCTGAAGTAAAAACGGTATCCACTCTCAGGTCAGGAAAACAGGTTTACAATCAAATTACCTAAAATCCTAGTCCTAGCATTGTGACTTCGGTTACCACGACACTTGCTTCCCCACCTAAAGGTCCGACTAATGAGGCTACCACCTCTAAGCCAAGGAAACATACCCGTGAGATTGTGGATTCTCCATAGACTTATAATCCACCCGTACCTTACCTCAAAAGACTCACAAGGTCTCTGAAGGAAGTATAAGCAGAGGAGATACTTGACGTGTTCAAACATAAAAACATAAACATACCCTTCCTCATGGCTAGTAAACAAATACCTTCCTACGCTAAGGTTTTGAAAGACTTGTTCACCGTAAAGAGGAAAACAAATGTGCCCAAAAGCGGTGTGGTAAAATATAAAGACCTTGGAAAACCGACCATACCCTGCAAGCTTAGTGGTAAATTCATGGGAAAAGCTCTGTTAGATCTGGGAGTGAGTGTCAATCTCTTGCGTTACTCTCTATACACTAGTTTGGGTCTGACAAACATGAAAACCACGAGCATGTCTTTACAACTGGCCGACAGATCATTGAAAGTACCTAGAGGAACAGTTGAGGATCTCTTAGTCAAAGTGTTCGACTTTTACTATCCTGTTGATTTTCTGGTGTTGGACACTGAACCCTCTGCCGATGACTCGGTTCCCATCATCTTTTGTCGACCATTTTTTGCCACCTCTAATGCTCTCATAAACTGTCGTTCTATAGTTCTCACTTTTGGCTCTATGACTGTTGAAGTAAATATTTTTAACCTTGGCCAACAACCCCATGATCTTTCTTTATCTGAAGATGTGTGCCTTCATGACTCTTTACCTTATGAGATGGTGCATAGTTGTTACCCTGAAGATCCGGTTGTTCATTGCCTTGCTATCCATAATGTTGACTTTGACATTGACCAATCAATTGCCCAAACCAATGCTCTTCTTGATTCTGTGGATATCTTTGAACCTAAAGACCCCGAGGCCATTAATTCGATTTGTTGCATAGATTTTAAGTCCCAAGTCGAGACCATCACTCCACCTCTCGTAATTCTGAATCCTCTTCCTCCTGAGCTGAAATATGCCCATCTTTATTTAGACGGTAGTCATCCTGTTATTATTTCTTCATATCTTACTACCGAATAGGAGAGTCAACATTAAAGGCATCGTTCTTCTATTGGCTGGTCTATCCACGACATTAAAGGCATTAGACCTTTTATTTGTTCTCACCGTATTCATCTTGAGGACGATGCGAAAACTTCTCGTGAACCTCAAAGACGTCTTAATCCTGCTATGAAAGAAGTTGTTCGAGCTGATAGTTCTATTTCTGATAGTCCCTGGGTTAGTCCTATTGATGTGGTTCCTAAGAAGGCCGGTATGACTGTAATTACCTATGATAAGAACGAACAAGTTAAAGTTCCAACCAAGTGGCGTGTTTGTATCGACTATAGAAACCTAAATACAATCACCCAGAAAGACCATATTCCTCTTCCATTCATTGACCAGATGTTTGAACGCCTGGCTAGGAATTCCTTCTATTGGACGGTTATTCCGGTTACAATAAGATTCCTATCGCCCCTGAAGATCAAGAGAAGACGACTTTCACCTGTCCTTTCGGCACTTTCGCTTATGCCCGTATGCCTTTCGGTCTAATTAATGCACCTGCTACCTTCCAGAGGTGTATGTTACACATCTTTAGTGATATGGTAGAACGATTTATGGAGGTGTTCATGGATGACTTCTCCATGAAAATGTCTTCGTCATTTTTCCTTGGTTTTTAAGCGTTGCATTGAGGATAATTTGGTGCTTAACTGGGAAAAGTGTCATTTCATGGTTAGAAAGGGAATAGTTTGTGGTCATGTAGTCTCTCCTGAGGGTATCCAGGTTGATAAAGCTAAAGTAGATCTTGTTTCATCCTTGCCTTTTCCTAAGTCTATTAGAGATATTGGTGTCTTTCTGGGCCATGTAGAATTCTATTGACGCTTCATCCAAGATTCTTTAAAGATAGCTCGCGCCTTAACCAATTTGTTGCTTAAGGATGCACCTTTTGATTTCACAAAAAATGCAAGACTGCTTTTGAAAATCTTAAGACCGCCCACACGACTGGAGCCATCATTAGGCCGCCTGATTGGAGTAAACCCTTTAAGTTGATGTGCGATGCATCAGACTTTGTTGTCGGGTCTATTTTAGGTCAACGTCTAGATGGTAAACCCCATGTTATATATTATGCTAGCAAAACTCTTAATGATGCTCAACGTAATTACACTACGACTGAAAAAGAGTTGTTACCTATAGTATATGCTCTTGATAAGTTTTGTTCCTACCTTTTAGGTACCCATACTGTCATCTTCACGGATCATGCTGCCATTAGATTACTACTCTCCAAGAAGGAAACTAAACAGCGTCTTATTTGTTGGATTATGTTATTTCAAGAATTTGACTTTGAAATTAAAGATAAAAAAAGAACCAAAAATGTAGTAGCCGACCACTTGTCTAGACTCGACCGTCCTAAGGATTCTAGTGTCATTTCTGAGAACTTTCCTGATGAGCTACTTTGTGCAATATCGAATGCTCCATGGTTCGCAGATATAGTTAATTACTTGGCTGGCAACAAGTGTCCAAGTCATTGGAACAAGCAAGACAAATCCAAATTTCTTGTTAATGCCAAACATTATTTCTCAGATGACCCTTATCTTTTTAAGTATTGTCCTGACCATATTATTCGTCGTTGCATTCCCGATTTGGAGCAACAAGCGGTCCTTAAGTTCTACCATGAGCATACCTGTGGTGGACACTTTAGTGCCAAAACGACAGTTGCTAAATTATTGCAGTATTGTTTTTATTGGCCAACTCTCTTTAAGGACGCTCACATGTATTGTACAGTTTGCACTCGTTCACAACAACTATGGAAAATCACTAGGTGACACATGATGCCTTTACAACCAATTCTTCCTGTACATTCTGGTAGCAGTAGACTATGTTTCTAAATGGATCAAGGCCATTCCAACAAGGCACAACGACCAAGAAATTGTAGTAAATTTTTTCAAAGAGTACATATTTGCCCGATTTGGCGCTCCCCGTGCGATCATTAGTGATGGGGGGAGGCATTTCTGCAATAAAGCATTTCAAAAACTTGTCCAAAAGTATGGAGTACGTAACTCACATAGTGGCCCTTCCCTATCATTCGCAAACCAATGGCCAAGCTGAGGTTTCCAATAGAGAGATTAAAAATATTTTGCAGAAAACAGTTGACCCTGATAAGGTTGATTGGTCTCGTAGAGTCAATGATGAATTATTGGCCTATCGTACTGCTTTTAAAACTCCCATAGGCATGTCTTCCTTTTGTCTTGTATTTGAAAAACCCGAGCTTGAGCACCGAGCCTACTAGGCAGTGACAAAGCTCAACTATAATCTCGACCAGGCAGGTAAGAGGAGAAAACTCCAACTTTCTGAGCCTGAGGAACTTCGGAACAAGGCTTATGATCTTTCCAACTTCTATAAAGCTAACACAAAAAAACTACATGTTCGTTAGATCTTACGTAGAGATTTTCAAATTGGGGACAAAGTTTTATTGTATAACTCCCGTTTGCATTTATTTCTTGGTAAACTACAGACTCGTTGGTCGGGTCCTTTTATTGTGTCTAGAGTAACTCCTTATGGTGTTATTACATCTGTAAACCCTGCAGACAATTCTGAATTTCAAGTCAATGGTCAACGTTTTAAGCATTTCCATGAATTAAGATCCCCTGAAGTTGAAGAAATTCTTTTAGAGGACCCTACTTATTTAGACTGACCTTTGACCTACTGGTATCCGGACCCTCTCTTGCTCTTTTTTGGTTGTTCTTTTTGAGGGGTGTGGTTGAAAGTGTCAGGACCATTAGTCCACAAATTCTTATTGGCTGAGTCTAATTGATCCATTGCACATTTTTCTCTTGAGTGTCACCACCAAACAGACTGTTTCCCGCTCTGTTTGGGGGTGGTGAAGTTATTTCCCATCTTTTTTTAAGTCTCGAGTATCTGACTTTATAAGACTCTTTGTTGTATTTTAGACATCAGGATCTCACGCATTCCACTCGAGCATTTTATCTCTCCTCTATCTTTGTTTAGAGTAGCGTTTATCTAGGGAGTGAGTCATGTTTGTCCTCCTGTCTGGCTGAAGACGTTAAACTTAGCGCTCAAGGAGGCAACACTGTGTATCTTCTAAGCCCGATCGTGCTTTGTTGCTTCTTATTTGTTGCTGGGTTTAGTGGCTTTTTGGCTTATAAACTACCTTTTTGAATCTGTGTGCTAGTTCTGTTTGGGGATGGGCACGGCCCACCACTCTCAGTTGCGATTAGATTGGTGAGATAATTATTATGGATCTAAATTTGAATTTATTTCAATTTTTGGAATTTTAAATAAGAATTGCTTGATTTTTGGAAATTATTTGACATTTTAATGGTATTTATATCTGCGAGAATATTTTTCACCATTATCACGGAATTTTCATGATTAAAATTGAATTATATCGTGCTTTTATGCATCCCGGGGGTAAAACTGTTATTTCCACTAATTCTAGTAGTGGGGGGTTGCGTGACGGGAAGTTACTAGTCTATATATACCCATGGGTGTTATAGAAAAGTCACGGTCAAAAATTATTTCCACAGTCAAACTGGGTCAAACTTGGTCAAACTTGGTCAACAAAGCAGTCATCCCATACAGAACTCGAGTCGAGAAGCATAGTGTGCATTCTAATCTCAACTCGAGAATCGAGCAGATCTTGTTTCTCTCTCCTCCTACCTCCTTCGTTTGTTGTCAAATTCAAAATTTGAGTTGGGTTTTGTTTTATATTCAATTCTCTTCATTTCTATATAAATTTCTGTTTGAATCATGCCTCCTCGAGTTAGATCTAGAGTGGTAGTTTGTGAACGCGATTATTCTCGTCTCTTTGATGGTAATCGCTTCGGGTGGTCTTTTGGAGATGATTTATGCCGAGGTTGGGATGCATTCCTTGGCTTGGATTATGAGCCATTTGATTCTCAAATGATTAGTAGATTCTATGAGTCAATGGAGTCATCCTATGAAGGCATTTTCATCAATTGGGACTAAGGTCATCAATTCCCACTCACACTCGAGACCATTTCTGCGGTCACGGGCCTCTACCTCGATGAAGCTCCCCTTCAACAGGAGACTGCTCTAGTGACCCCTGGTATCATCGAAGCTGTTCTAGTAGATGGTCGGGCGGCGCTCCGGTACAACAGCCATATCTCCATTGGTTGGCTCTGAGTCAACCAAGGCTTGGTGGCTCACTAGTTGACAACCAATGTCCTTGGGACGATGAGGACGAGCGCGATGTTCTCGGAGGGCATGCACATCCTGCGACTTCTCCAGGAGGACCTCCACGGCTACTGCATGGTCCGCTGCCGTTTCTATACCATCACCAACGCTCGTTCTACTTCTGCGCCTCTTCCTAGTCTGGTGATGAGTATAATGCGCTATTGGAAGGTGCTTCTTCCTTCTCGCTTAGCCCTGGAGTCTGTTGTCCATCTTGAGATCTTCAACCCTGGATTGTCTGTCTTTCGACAGTTGTTGTGGGACCCACAGGAGGAGTCGCCAGTTCACTATAGGCCCGATGATCAGCGGGCGTTCGAGCAGATTCATACCAATGAGGAGTTGTTCCAGCTATTCTGGCGGGGGATGGGAGAGATTATGGATGCCGTTGAGGACATCCAACGTAAGTTGGACGAAGGCCAGGCGTAGCCTCGTCGGCGACGTGGTTGAGAGTGTAATCAGCCATTGTAGTTTTTATTTTTCTGTATTTTGTTTTTAGTACTTTTACTTTTTTGTACTAAATTTCAATCCATGTACTTTATTTTAAATATTTTAATGAAAAGGATGAAATTTTAAAATAAACTTGTGTTCTTTTCTGAAATTTTTAGTCATTCATGGGCTTTATTGTAAAATCTGGACTTGTCGATTTATTTTTAAAATTTTATGGTCCTAGGGACCTATGTCCAAATATTTTAAAATAAAAAGGATTAGGGTTTTGATTTTTTTGAAACCCTAAGGATATAGACATGTTTTTTTAGTCCTAATTGAGCTCAAATTCTTTTAGTTTTGCCTATAAATACCAAACCAAGGAAAGGAGGTCGCTCAATCTTGAGTCGAGTTCCAGAAAGGCCATCTTGATCTCGAGTCGAGTTCGAGTCTGTCAGCAGTTTTTTGCTTTGGTTTTTGTGCGGATTTTCTCGATTTTTGTGCTAGTTTTTTGTGTTTTCTTTTTTCTGTTGCAATGGTTGATGTTCAGAATGAGTTGTGGATGCCAAGTGGCATGAATATTATTGCCGAGATGGATTTTACTGGTATTATGAACGGTCTTTATGGAGCTTCTTTTCGGGATGAGATTTTTGACAAAGGTTGGGAAGGTTTTCTTTATGATCCTACTGCTGATTATTCCCCTTCTATGGTAACAGACTTTTACCTCATGTTACCTTTTGCAGACGCTCTTCCCTTTGATGG
Source organism: Aquilegia eximia (assembly GCA_023053565.1). Lineage (NCBI taxonomy): Eukaryota > Viridiplantae > Streptophyta > Magnoliopsida > Ranunculales > Ranunculaceae > Aquilegia > Aquilegia eximia. The sequence continues at coordinate 10,003,739 of JALIGU010000010.1, forward strand.
TTTTCAGGTTCAACTGCATGGTTTTATAGTCATTTTCAACTGATGGTTTTCCATCCTATCGTACCTTATCAGAATTATATTGTTGACAATGATGTTGATGTTTTGGACAATTACCTTCATCACTTTGGTCCTTGTACCTTTTGCTTGTACCTTGATGACCACACTGTTGTTGCACCCACTACCTCTCTTCCTGCTAATGTTGCTACTACTGCTTTATGGGTTATGGGTAACTTGTTGGGTGTTGGAGTATGTCAATGATATCACTATGCATGCAGTATATGGTACAACTACGGATTCTTATGCACTTGATTTATCTACTTGGATTTTAGATGGTATCCGTAATGTGTACTTCTTAGGTTATCCTTAGTAGCTATCCTGATGGAGGGACAGGTACAATGATTGGACTCGTCTCATACCTATGGATCCAACTCATCGATATATTAGCAGAAGCCGCCAATTCACTTGGGTGACTGATTTCGATAATAATGATTATCCTCTTTTACATGGAGACGATGAGTTTTTGAAGTATGGTGAAGGTCCTTGGGGTGTTATGATGGATATACTCATTGATTGGCGTGATGAGTTGGATGGTTTTCCTAAGAGCCAAGTTTGGGTACCAATTTAGTAGAGTAGGATTTTCCTTTATGTTGAGTTAGTCCTTTATTTCAGCATATATTTATTTCAAGTGTGTCTTAGTATGGAATTCTTTGTAATCTCTATGTATGTGGAGATAATTATGTTTAGCAGGAATTTATAAAAGCAGTTTGAAGTTTTAGTACATTCATGGTAATATCTTTCTTTCTCTATTTCCTATGCTTATTATGAGCCTTAAGGACAATGCAAATTTTTGTTTTGGGGCGGGGAAGTATTACAAAAAATTTCAAAAAATTTCAAAAAATTTCAAACTTCTTTTTCCATACTTGTGTAAAATTTCAAAAAATTTGAAAAATCTAAAAATCTTTGTTACAAAGACTTTTCCAAAAGTTGGAATAATTACACCATCAATGATGAATATAATATTTGAATTCTATCTTTTTCAAGTTTAAGGACATTTATTGCTTCACCGAGTAGTTGGGTTTCATACTACATTTGCGTGAGCCTAAGCATGCCATTCACTTGCATTTATGATAGATTACATGTGCAAATACAATTACACCTTGAGAAACTTGAGGAATAAGTGTGAAGATTTAACCCAGTGAGGTTTTGAGCCCATCCTTTTCTTGGAGAGTTATTACGTACATCTGGACTCAAAAGACTCAACCTCTCAGTTTTGTCTGTTTTTAGTCTCATATTTATTTTTACAGTTAGCCTTGAGATGACATCAAGTGGGTGTAATATAAACTTGGGTCTTGTAGCTTATTCAAGATGTGATCTCCATATCAGTACTTAGAAATGATACAAAGACATTTAGTTAAAACCTTGTTTACCTTAGCCTACTCTTTGATGTTTTATCCCTTAGGTTGACCATTCTGAGCCTATTCTTGTTACTTAGCATTTTTCTTGAGCCCATTATCCTTACCCAACTCCATTATAGGAGTATTACCCTTAGAATGTGTAGGTTCTTTTACCCACTGTTTTGGGGACATGAGGATGATTGTTTCTGTGGTTACAAAAATGAAAGGAGAAATACAAAGAAATCTCCAAACTAGTGAAATGAACCAAATGTTGAAAATCAAAAAGTTTGAAGAATTCCAGAAATGCCAGAATCTTCAAAAAAATCAAGAAATCCAAAAAGAAAGGAAGATTCCAAAATATTGGCTAGAGCTTCATTGAATTTTCCCAATGAAGATGAAAAACACTTCTTCCAAGAGAAAAATTCCAAAAATTTCTCTCGAGGTTGTTATTTCAAATCACAAGTATTGAAGGCCCGAATGTTCCAAAAATATTTCACAAAAGCTTTTTCCATTTCTAGCCTTGTCCTAAGCTTAGTTATAACCTATTACTGTCTTTTGTAGATCTAAGCTGATATGGTAGGATGTGGCAAATAAGTGAGAAGGTGCTAAGGTGAAAAACCCGACATCTCAAGCAAGGCTAATTTTTCCATTCTTTAAGACTAAGTTCATTCCATTACACCAGTCCGTTCTTATTGATATATGTGAGACGATTGTCCATCTTCCTTCCTCACATAGCTGTAAAATGAAAAACACCATCTCTGAGTGACTTTTTATTTCTGAGTCTATGTTTGTGAGGAAGAAGTCAAAGCGACCTTTCCAATGGTGACTTGAGACCTGTGGTATTATGTGTACATGCCTGTATTCGATGCATTTGAAACTGTTATGCTTATTTTATTCTTTCATGCACTTGTAAACAAGTCAAGTGTTGTTTGGGGATATTTGATAAGTTCTCAAAAGTGTATATTTATCCCCCAAATAGCACCTTGTTTGCATAGCACTTAGCTTATATTATTGTGTTATATCTATTGATTAGTGTTTTCTTGTCATTTGTGTAGGTTTCATAAGCCGAAATGTGAATATTGTGTTAAAGCCCGCCAAAAGTCAAGAAAAGCCAACAAAAGAATGCTATTTGCACAACAAAAGAGAATTGATGCTTGCACCCACAGAGTTCCTGAGGGCACCCTGTGGACTGGTCCTATGGACTTGACTTTATGTCTAAGTTGGGTGGTCCAAATCTTAGCCCAATCAGAGTTATAATGAAGCCCTTAAGTCAGAAATTCTATTAAAGCCTAAACTAAAGCCCAATCTTAAAAAGGCTTTACACGAAGATCCAGAAGTGTGATTTGTGCCCATGAGCTGTCTACTTGAAGGTCTTAGTCCAAGCTACAACTTAAGCCTAAGAGAATTAAGTTTTGCTGAATCCCAATTGCCACTAAAAGACCAACACCAGCAGCCACGAATTTGACATTACTTGGAAGACTTTATAGCAAGTGTTATGATTTGTATTTACTATATAAGATCGAGATGTAGTAGCCAGAGTTTAGGTAGTCCATATAGAGTTGAAGTTCTTGTTGAAGGTTTAGGGTTTCATCTTCTTCTTTTGTATTAAACAAAAATTCTTATTAATATCAATCCATTCACTTTTTCTTTATGATGTTGTCTTATCTATTTACTTATTCTATGGTGTCATTATTAAGGATGAGTTGCTAAATTCCCTTAGTGGGATGGTTGAAGCACTCTAGATAATGCAAAAGCACTATGTTTGTTCTTAATGTTCATTGTGATTCAACTTACTTAATGATTACTTACTTGTATTTCACGAAGTGGACTAAACCCACATGTTTCCGTATGGAAAAGGATAACATCTAAGAGACTAGCCACACAATAACTTAACCCGGGCGTTCTAAGGCCATAAGTAAAATAACGTTTGGGCCATCAAAATGAAGTTTATATCCGTCTGTTCATTGGGTAGTCACTAGGTTTTCGGTTTGAACTCGAAAATGAACAAAACCCACATATTTTGGAATGAAAAACGTCAAGATCGACAAGACCTAACCGGGGCGTTTAAAGGCCATTATAGAACATTTGGACTATGGTAACAAAGATTTTGTACGGATATTCGGCTTGGTATTTACTCGTTTTATGTTCCGAACTTGGAACTGGACGAAACCCACATATTCCCTCATAGAATACAATAACTTGTAAGAAACTAGCCACTCAATAGCTTAACCCGAGGCATTCTAAGGCAAAAAACTAATGTTTGCGCCATCAAAACAAGGTTTCTGTCTTCCGTTCGTTGGGTATTTATGCGGTTTACGGTCCAAACTAGATAATGGATGAAACCCACATGTTTTGGAATGTAAAACATCAAGAACGACAAGATCAACAAGGCTTAGCCGGGGCGTTTTAAGGCCAATATACAACATTTTGGACCTCGAAAACGTGGTTTTGTCCAGACATTCGGCTTGGTATTTACTCGATTTTTGTTCTGAACTTATAAGTGGACAAAAACAAACATATTTCAGCACGGAAAACGATACATCTAAGAGACTAGCCACTCAATAGCCTAACTCGAGGAGTTCTAAAGGGAAAAAACAATGTTCCGTCCGTCAAAACGAGGTTTATGTCCGTCCATTCGTTGGGTATTTACTGGGTTTTCGTTCTGAACTTGGAAAAATGACGAAACCCACTTGTTTTGGAATCTAAAACGTCAAGATCAACAAGGCTTTGTCGGGGCATCTTAAAGCCAATATTAAACATTTTGAAACATGGAAACGGGGTTTTGTCCGGACATTCGGCTTGGTATTTAATCGATTTTTGTTCCGTACTTATAAGGGGGAGAAACACACATGTTTCCGTATGGAAAACGATACATCTAAAAGACTAGCCACTCAATAGGTTAACTCAGGGCGTTCTAAAGCGAAAAAACAACGTTCCGTCTGTCAAAATGAGGTTTATGTCCGTCTGTTCGTTGGGTATTTACTTAGTTTTTTGTCCGAACTTGGAAATGGACGAAACCCACTTGTTTTGGAATCTAAAAAGTAAAGATCAACAAGGCTTAGCTGGGGTGTCTTAAGGCCAATATAGAACATTTTGGACTATGGAAACAAGGTTTTGTCCAGACATTCGGCTTTGTATTTACTCAATATTTGTTCTGAACTTTCAAGTGTACAAAACACACATGTTTCCGCATGGAATGCGAAACATCTAAGAGACTAGCCACGCAATAGCTTAACTCGGGGAGTTATGTTCGTCCCGAGTTACTCGGTTTATGTCCGTCTGTTCGGTGGGTATTTACTCCGTTTTCGGTCCGAACTTGGAAAACGATACATCTAAGAGACTAGCCACGTAATAGCTTAACTCGGGGCGTTATGTCCGTCCCGAGTTACTCGGTTTATGTCCGTCAGTTCGATGGGTATTTACTCCGTTTTCAGTCCGAACTTGGAAAATGATACATCTAAGAGACTAGCCACTCAATAGCTTAACTAGGGGGGTTCTAAGGCGAAAAAACTACGTTCCGTCCGTTCGTTGGGTATTTACCCGGTTTTCGATCCGAAATTGGAAATGGACGAAACCCAATTGTTTTAGAATCTAAAGCGTCAAGATCAACAAGGCTTAGCCGAGGCGTTTTAAGGCCAATATAGAATATTTTGGACCATTGAAACCCCTTGGTATTTACTCAATTTTTGTTCTGAACTTATAAATGAACAAAACACACATGTTTCTGCATGGAAAATGATATATCCAAGAGACTAGCCACTCAATAGCTTAACTCGGGGCATTCTAAGACGAAAAGACAATGTTCCGTCTGTCAAAACGAGGTTTATATTTGGGTATTTACTCAGTTTTCGGTATAAAATTGGAAATGGACGAAACCCACTTGTTTTAGAATCTAAAACGTCAAGATCAACAAGACTTAGCCAGGGATATTTAAGGTAATATAGAACATTTTGGACCATGGAACCGAGGTTTCGTCCGGACATTCGGCTTCGTATTTACTCAATTTTTATTCCGAACTTATAAGTGCATGAAACACACATGTTTTCGCATGGAAAAAGATACATCTAAGAGACTAGCCACTCAATATATAGCTTAACTCAGGGCGTTCTAAGGCAAAAAAAAAATAACGTTCCGTCTGTCAAAACGAGGTTTATGTCCGTCCGTTCTTTGGGTATTTACTCGGTATTCTGTCCGAACTTTGAAATGGACGAAACCCACATGTTTTGGAATCTAAAACGTCAAGATCAACAAGGCTTAGCCAGGGCGTTTTAAGGCCAATATAAAACATTTTGGACCATGGAAACGAGGTTTTGTCCAGACGTTCGGCTTGGTATTTACTCAATTTTTGTTCTGAACTTATAAGTGGACAAAACACACATGTTTCCGAGTGGAAAGCGATACATCTAAGAGACTAGCCACTCTATAGTTTAACTTGAGGCGTTCCAAAGCGAAAAAAATCGTTCTGTCCGTCAAAACGAGGTTTATGTCCATCCGTTCGTTCGGTATTTGCTCGAATTTCGGTTTGAACTTGGAAATGGACGAAACCCACTTGTTTTGGAATCTATAACGTCATGATCAAGAAGACTTAGCCAAAGCGTTTTAAGGCCAATATAAAACATTTTGGACCATGGAAACGAGATTTTATACGGACATTCGGCTTGGTATTTACTCGATTTTTGTTCTGAACTTATAATTGGACGAAACACACATGTTTCTGAATAGAAAACGATACATCTAAGAGATTAGCCACTCAATAGCTTAACTCGGGGCGTTCTTAAGCGAATAAACAACGTTCCGTCCGTCAAAACGAGGTTTATGTCAGTCTGTTCTTTGTGTATATACTCGGTTTTTTGTCCGAACTTGGAAATAGACGAAACCCTCTTGTTATGGAATCTAAAATGTCAAGATCAATAAGGCTTAGCTGCGGCGTTTTAAGGGCAATATAGAACATTTCGGACAATGGAAACGAGGTTTGGTCCGTACATTCGGCTTGGTATTTACTCGATTTTTGTTCCGAACTTATAAGTGAACAAAACACACATGTTTCCGCCTGGAAAACGGTACATCTAAGAGACTAGCCACTCAATATCTTAACTCAGACCGCTCTAAAGCAAAAAAAAAAAACAACGTTCCTTCCGTCAAAACGAATTTTATGTCTGTTCTTTTCGTTGGATATTTACTTGGTTTTTTGTTCGAACTTGGAAATGGATGAAACCCACTTGTTATAGAATCTAAAATGTCAACATTAATAAGGCTTAGCCGGGGCGTTTTAAGGCCAATATAGAACATTTCGGACCATGTAAATGAGGTTTTGTCCGGACATTCGGCTTGGAATTTACACGATTTTTGTTCTGAGCTTACAAGTGGACAAAACACACATGTTTCACCATGGAAAACGATACATCTATGAGACTAGCCACTCAATAGTTAAACTTTGTGCGTTCTAAGGTGAAAAAACAACGTTCTGTCCGTCAAAACGAGGTTTATGTCCATCCGTTCTTTGGGTATTTACTTGGTTTTCGGTTCGAACTTGGAAATGGACGAAACCTACTTGTTTTGGAATCTAAAATGTCAAGATCAACAAGGCTTAGCCGAGGCGTTTTAAGGCCAATATAGAACATTTTGGACCATTGAAACAGGGTTTTGTCCGGATCTTGGTATTTACTCGATTTTTGTTCTGAACTTATAAGTGGACAAAACACACATGTTTCTGCATGGAAAACGATACATCTAAGAGACTAGCCACTCAATAGCTTAACTCGGGCCGTTCTAAAACAAAAAAAAACGTTCCATCCGTTCAAACGAGGTTTATGTCAGTCTGTTCTTTGTGTATTTACTTGGTTTTCGGTCTAAAATTGGAAATGGACGAAACCCATTTGTTATGGAATATAAAATGTCAAGATCAACAAAGCTTAGCCATGGCGTTTTAAGGCCAATATAGAACATTTTGGACTAAGGAAACAAGGTTTTTTCCAGATACTCTGTTTGTTATTTACTCGATTTTTATTTCGAACTCTCAAGGGGACGAAACCCACATGTTTCTGCAAGGAAAATGATACATCTAAGAGACTAGCCACTCAATAGCTTAACTCGGGGAATTCTAAAGCGAAAAACAACGTTCTGTCTGTCAGAACGAGGTTTATGTCCGTCCGTTCGTTGGGTATTTACTCGGTTTTATGTCCGAACTTGGAAATGGACGAAACCCACATGTTTGGAATCTAAAACGTCCAGATCAACAAGGCTTAGCCAGGGCGTTTTAAGGCCAATATAGAACATTTTGGACCATGGAAACGAGGTTTTGTCCGGACATTCGGCTTGGTCTTTACTCAATTTTTGTTTTGAACTTATAAGTGAAGAAAACACACATGTTTCCGCATGGAAAACGATCCATCCACTCAATAGCTTAACTCAGAGCGTTCTAAACAGAAAAAACAACGTCCTGTCCATCAAAACGAGGTTTACGTCCGTCCTTTTCGTTTGATATTTACTCGATTTTTTGTCCGAACTTGGAAATGGACGAAACCTACTTGTTATGGAATCTAAAACGTCAAGATCAATAAGGCTTAGTCGTGGCTTTTTAAGGCCAATTTAGAACATTTCGGATCATGGAAACGAGGTTTTGTCCGGACATTCGGCTTGATATTTACTCGATTTTTTTCTGAACTTATAAACGGACAGAACACTCATGTTTCCGCATGGAAAACTATAAATCTAAGAGACTAGCCACTCAATAGCTTAACTCAGGGTATTCTAAAGCAAAAAAATAACATTCTGTCCGTCAAGATGAGGTTTATGTCCTTCCTTTTTTGTTGGATGTTTACTCGGTTTTTTGTCCGAACTTGGAAATGGACGAAACCCACTTGTTATGGAATTCCCTGACATGATGAAGATCGGAGTAGTCGAACAGGTAAAAACCGAAGATCGTATTGTGTATGTCTGCCATGTACAGGCACCTGGTTCTTCCAAAACAGAAAGAAAGAATTGCGCGTGAGAGAAGCTCCGGTGGATAGGACATGTCCATGAAGTTGTACAACTCAACTTCAACGAAGGGACAAACACAGAGTCCATTGTCCCCGGGGGTCTGACATTCACCGAAGAAGACGAAAGGGCCTGTATTATCCACATAATGACGCCCTGGTTATCACGGCATGGATTTGCGTCTACCGGGTCTGGCGAGTCATGGTCGACGCCGGTAGTACCTCTAATGTCATGTTCTCATGTGCTTACAAACCTATAGAGTTATCTAAGGGTCTCATCAAATCTGATGAGACTCCTATCTATGGGTTCAACGGGGAGCCAACTCAGTCCTCTGGGCGGGTTCACCTGCCAATCACGATAGGATTCAATACCGTCGGGATAGACTTCTTGCTGGTCGACTCGCCCTCCTGCCACAATGTCATCTGGGGGAGGGATTGGATTCATCAGATGAAAGCAATCGTGTCCACCTTCCAACAAAGCCTCAAATTCCCTACTCCCAACGGAATTTGCAGGGTTAAAGGAGATGAAGGAATGGCTTTCAAATGCCACCTCGATGCTGTCAAAGGAAAGTCTATTTCGTAGACAAGGGAAATACTATTTTCCTGACAGACTCTCATCAATAGGAACCAACTCCCGGCAAGTCTATCAAGGGGAAGCCAGACTTGAAAACCGGGATATCACCAACGGTCGACGAGCTAGAAGAAGTCATAGTAGGACTAGGGTCTCACAAAACTACTTACATCGCTTCAAGCCTACCAAGGGCTGAGAAGTATCTCATGATCTCCTGCTCCGACAGAATCACTATGTTTTTGCATAGAGTATCAGCGAAATGCCAAGAATCGACCTTTCAGTTGCCTGTCATAGGCTGGACATTGATCCTCAGCACAAGCCGGTAAAGCAGAAACTAAGGCGAATGCCGCCAGATCGAAAGCTTGCGGTCAATGAAGAAGTCCACCAGCTACTGTTAGTCAATTTCATCAAACCAGTCATCTACCCTATTTGGGTCTTCAACAACATGGTTGTCCCAAAGTAGAACGGTAAGATTCGAGTTTTCATCGATTTTACTAATCTTAATAAAGTATGTCCTGTGCACCCATATCCACTCCCCAGGATCCCAGACATGGTGGACGCCACCGTTGGTTACCAGAGGTTATCCTTCATGGACGCCTACTTTGGATACAACCAGATTCCACTTCATGAAGAAGATCCGGAACATACTGCATTCATCACTGACCGGGGGCTTTATTGCTACCGGGTGATACCATTTGGCCTGAAAAACGCAGGAGCAACGTACTAAAAGCTGGTCAACACCATCTTCAGCGAGCTCATAGGCAAGACCATGGAAGTCTACAGAGACGACATGGTGGTCAAAACCAAGGAGAAAGATAATCATTTGCAAGATCTTCAGTAGTTTATTTGATCTTTCTTCTGGCAAGTTTCTTGCCTTTCGAATGAGCAACCGGGGCATAAAAGCCAATCCAGATCAGATCCGGACAGTCCTGGAAATGCTCGCCCCAAATACAGTGAAATAATTTCAGAGGTTAACCGGGAGGTTGGCCGCTCTCAACAGGTTCGTCTCCCGGTACTCAGACCGATGCAAGCCATTCTTCAATGCAATCAAAGCTAATGCAGAATGGAATCCTACTTGGCAGCAAACCATCGACGAGATCAAGGTATATCTTACTCAACCTCTGGTCCTTACAACACCTCAAACCGGGCAACCAGTCGGTATCTACCTGGCCCCATCCGATATTGGAGTCACAACAGTCATATTTGTGGAAGAACCGGAATTGAAACCAATACACTTCATCAACAAAGTGTTATAGGGAGCTGAGACAAGATATTGAAAAATGGAAAAAATCACCTTCGCCCTGGTACATGCAGCCAGGAGGCTAAAGCCTTATTTCCAAGAGAAGGCAGTCAAAGTCTACACTGAGTATCCGCTCAGAAAAGCTCTTGGGAAATATGAAGAATCTAATCAGTTGATCGAGTGGTCCAGCTATCTGAGTGCATACCGCATCCGGTATGAACCCAGAACCGTAGAAAAAAGGCATGCAGTAGCCTCCTTGATGGCAGATTTTCCCATCTAGGACATCCTAGTCAACACAGAGTTAGAGGACGATACATTGGGGGCGAATGATACCCCCTGGACGCAGGAATCTTCAGCTAAAGAAGACAACGAAGCATGGACAATCTACACTGACGGATCCAGTAATTGTATGGGATCCAGCATTGGTTGTCTCCTGATCTGCCTGGAAGGACAGAAAACCTTGATCTATTGGTCCAACAACGAGGCTGAGTAGGAAACCTTGATCTATGGCCTGCAGACAACGACCAACTGGGGGCACAAAGAATCATGATCAAGACAGACTCCAAGATGGTGGCGAACCAGTTCGTCGGGTCCTTCCAAGCCAAGGACGATCGGATCACAAAATATTTTGATGTCGTCCACTCCATGGTAGGTGATAAAGGGGGAAATTCCTTCTTTAAACAAAAGATTAGATTTGTATTGAAGTTCCTTCTTGTGCATGTATATATTGATATCAAAGTAGACAAGTAACAAGAAATATAAAACATTGGTTAAGAAACACAAAGGGAATCCAAATAAGAGAGAGATATGATTCTACTTCCTATAGGCAATATTAAATAAACTATAATTAAACTAACTTAAGAAGATGGATAGAGATGTAAAGAAGATCTTATGATGACATAGGGGGGAAAAGTTGGTATCCACAAACTAAATCATGCAAACATAACATCTTATTCCTTCATGTTCAATCTATAACAATTAATTAGTCACCTCTCAGCTATTCCAATTAATCGTCAATACCTATAATAATCAAGTAATGACCTCTCAGCTATTCCACTCAATTAAAACGGGATTCTCTTATGCATGCTATTGAATATGTCTCATTAATCAAACCGCCACTCTCAGCTATTCAATCTAATTAAATCAACATATTAATTAATAACTAAACCGTCACCTCTCGGATAAAAATTTAATTACAAAATAGGTTCCAATAAAAGATATTGATTCTAGATATATGATAGTTACCTCTCAGCTATTCCATTACATATCTCTAATCAATATAAATAAAACCATTATAGATAGGTCTCCCTATACTCTAACAATAGTATTTTAATAACATGGATAACAATAACATGCAAATAATCATACTTACCTCATGTCGCGAAATAGAAGTAAATAAGCATTAAGTACTTTGAATCACAATGAACATTAAGAACAAACATGGTGACTTTGCATCATCTAGAGTGTTTCAACCATCCTCCTAAGGGAATTTAGTTAATCATCCTTGATGATGACACCATGGAATAAATAATTAAATAACAAAACATCATAAAAAAAAGGAAATGATTGATATTGATGAGAATTGAGTTCAATACAAAAATTGACTTCTTAAACATAAACTGCATGAACTAAATTCCTAATCATATTAGGCTTAAGTTGTAGTTTGGACCAAAACCTTCAATTGAACAGCTCATGGGCCCAAACCAGACGTCTGGATCTTCTTCTAGAGTCTTTTTAAGATTGGACTTTAATAAAGGCCTAAAATAGAAATTCTGACTTGTGGGCTTCGATAGGACCCGGTTTGGGGTGAGATTTGGACCGCCCCACTTTGACATAAAGTCAAGTCCATGGGACAAACCGTGGGGGTCTATGGTTGCAAGTATCGATTTTCCTCCTTTGTGCAAACAACACCTTTTTGTGGGCTTTTCTTGACTTTTGGAGGGCTTTAACACAATATTCACATTTGGGCTCATGAAACCTACACAAATGACAAGAAAACACTAAACAATATATATAACACAATAATATAAGCTAAGTGCTATGCAAGCAAGGTGTTATTCGGGGGATAATTATATACTTTTGAGGACTTATCAGCAGGAAAGTTCAAGTTTATCACGGTCGAGCAACGACCAACGATAGATGTCAGACGCAGATGCCTTGGCATACCTTTCTTCTATGAGCACTACAGAACCCCGACAGCTGTCAATTGGAAATCAGAAAGAGCCGAGTATCGATCCCAGAGATCCAGACATGCCATTAACGGAGGTCTACCTTCTGGAACGCATCCATTGGAAGGGAGTCCTCATGGTCACTACCAGGGGACAAAGAAGGAAGAGAGATGAAGAAGCTTCTCAGCCCGGCTCCGGGCCGGGAACACAGAGTGAGCCAAATCCTTCTTTCCAGGGTCAAACACAGGACCCACCAGAATCACAACTTGGAGACTGGAACCTTGCCTCATCAAAGGTCGACTGCAAGCAATGCCACCTTCGATGGAACCGGACACGTCGAAACCACCGCTCTCGCATGTTCACATCGATTTGGAGCTCCCATAGAAGGAACGAATTTAAGATATTCCAGACAACCTGAATTCTGAAGTAGACAAAATCGACGTCGAACTGCAGTCCAGCAACGGGCACAACTGGAGGAGTCCATACACCAACTTCCTCATCCATCATCTACTCCCCAAAAATCCAAAGCTATCATCCAAAATTAGAAGGGATGCGTGGAAATTCACTGTTATCCTACACCGGGAGTCACACATGCTATACATGATGAGCCATGGCTCCGGGGTCTTGTTCAGGTGTCTCACTCTAGAACAAGGCCTGATCATACTAAAAGAAATCCACGCTGGGATCTCTGGCAACCATTCTTGGAGCAGGAATCTAGCACACAAGACAATGATCCAAGGATACTAGTGGCTGCACATGATGAAGGACGCCAAAAAGTTCACCCAAGCATTCCTCCCTTGTCAGAAGAATGCCCCAGTCGGTCACGCCCTGGCAAGCAAATTGCACCCCATCCTGAGCGCATGGCCTTTGGCCAAGTGGGGACTAAACATTGTCAGACTGCTCCCTAAATCTCCATACTCAGTCAAGTTCCTATTTGTCGCTACATATTATTTCACCAAATGGGTTGAAGCTGTAGCATTAGTACAGGTATGTGCCTCTGATGTCAGAAGATTTCTATGGAAAGATATAATCTGCAAGTTTGGAATTCACCAAGAGTAGGTGTCAGATAATGGAAAATAGTTTGACTGCGATAATATCTGGCTGTTCTGCAAGTCTTTGGGGATCAAGCATAACTTCTGAGCCCCACACTATTGCCAGGGAAATGATCAAACAGAAGCATCCAACCGGGTCATCTTGGATACACCCAAGAAGCGATTGGATAAAGCAAAAGGCAACTGGGTGATTCAACTCCCGGGGGTCTTATGGACATACCAGACCACTCCAAGAAGGTCCACCGGTATGACACCCTTTCAACTTACCTTTGGAGCAGAAGCGGTAATGCCAACAGAGCTGCTGGCTCCATCAACTCGCACTGACACACGTAGTCTTTTCTGGGGAGAATTAGGGGATCCTAACAGGAGAAAAGGTCGTTCTTGATAACAAGAGAGAACAAGCCCTGCAACACCTCCTCCGGTACCAGGAAACCATTAAAAAAGGATATGACAAGCTAGTCGTAGAGTGAAAGTTCAATCCAGGCCACTGGGTCATGAGGAAAGTCAAAGTCATGACTGAAGATACAATAGCCGACAAACTCGGAGAAAACTGGGAATAACCCTACATCATAGACAGACATGCTGCAAAGGGCTCTTACTTCCTCAGAACTCTAACCGGTGATCTCTTTTTTACCTCCTGAAGTTCTACAAGTAATGTATTCCATTTGATGATTTCAATAAAGATTCTTTTCCACAAGAATTTGAGTACTTAGTATTGATTACTGCTGAAAATCCTAGTGCAAGATCATGTCTCCACTAAGGTTTAGGATGCCTGGACCTAGTTTCCAATCCTGACAAGCCCTAAACGCAGAGTTATGCTACTTTTAATCCCAAGACGCCCGAACCTAGCTTTCGGTCTTGGTAACCAAAGATGACAAGGATCGAAAACCTGTAAGAACCCGTACACTTTTTAGGGGCATTCTGGTAATCTTACTTTTGAGCCTAGGGTCATGATCGATAAATTTAGATTAAATAGGAAATGATAAAAATAACAACAAATAAACTACGAAAATTTAAAGCACCTTTAGAAAAGTATGCAAACTCGGCGTAAGTATAGAAGTGTATTTCGGCAATAGTAAGAATCACCTTATTATCATTAACACGTGAACTCATTAAATTTAATTAGGATCGAGTGTGCCTAAAATGGGCTTAAATGGAGTTGCACAGATGGTATAGAAGAATTTGCAATGGGGAGTAATTTAACTAGGTTACTCCTACTAATACCCAATTAGTTATATCTTATTAGATAAGATTGAATTAGGAGATTACACCTCATACTAGGCATGGCCAGCAGCTGTCCCTAATCCCTGAATAGTGTGTGTGAAACCAACTGAGAAACCAGTTAAGGTTTGAAGAAAAAGAAAAGGGAGTTGGTCGTTTTAACAAGCTAGTTCTTCTCTATTTAGTTTTTCTTTTTCAAACAAACATCTGCCTCTCTATGAAGAGATCTAAGTTAAATGATGGGAAGTTTATAAACTGGGTATGAGTTGGCTTAGAGAAAGGAAGAACAACTAAAGGAAGGGGAACCAAGAGTGAAGGAAATCAGACATCTACCACCATAGATTAACCTTAAACAAACTAATCTACAGGTTGACTTTGGAAGTAAGAGAACAAGTAAAAGTTGAAAGATTCAGCTGTAACTGTAAGGTATGTGTTCTTCCATTAGTTTTAGTTAAAACAAGCTCACACACTTAGATTATACACTAATTAGATGTTGACTAGAACATATACTAGCAAGCACTTTAAATAGCTTGGGCAGTTTCATGTTTACACTAGAAGAGAAGAATATCGACAAACAATAGAAGAAATCGGCCAGCTACTTATAATGGTCTGTCCTTGGTACTTTTAAGTAGTTTTCATGCTGTTAGATTGGACTTTGAACACCTATGAACTGAATACATATCGCTGAATTTCGAATCTCCAAACTGGCTGTAACTTTGGGTTTTATAAAGGTAACATTAGGTGATACAAAGGATAGCAAAATGTCGATATTTTGATCCATTCTATTTCTAGTTATTAGTTCTATAAAGCTTTACTGCCGATACGGTTATTAATAAGGTATTGATGCATATCGGTTATTACATCAAAACCCATTGGAAACACGAGACACACACGAATAGAAAATTATAATAGTTCCACCTATATAGATTATAATTGTGTTTTCACTTGCGTTTCTAGGCTTTAAATTTAGCGCTTTACTTGGGTTTCTAAGGGTGATTGAGGAGCGTGCCGAGGTAGGGACTTACATTTTCTTTATATTATCTTCTCATGGTTCATATTTTAAATGTTATAATATTATCGCTATAGTGATGATAAAAATACATGCATGATTTTGGTTGGAATATATATAGTACTCGCAGTTTTACGATTGTAGATTGTATTAAAATGATTAGTTATAGATATCATGTTTTAAACTGGAGTTGTTAAAGTAGTATAGGATACTGTTTTATAAACAGAAAAAAACAATTGAAGTTTTTATTGCATCTCATTTCCCGGATGGGAAAAGGGATCTGGATTTTGTATGTGGGATGTGGGTTCCCAGTTGTATGTTGGTATGGTTTGTGGTCCTTGGATTGGGAAAAAATTATGATCTGGGTGCATACACAAACATATTATTACAGATCGGATTATAATCCCTTCGGCTAGTGCCCGTGTCTGGTAGCCGTGAATAGGGGATAGTTCTTTCGGCTAGTGCCCGTGTCTGGTAGCCGTGAATAGGGAACTGGTTTGATGGTTGATAAATTCAGGGACTCGTCATACATGCCAAATTAATTAATTATCATTAAAAGACACTATATATTATATATATTGTATCATGAGGCGATTTGGCAAGGGATTTATGAATTTCTACAAAGAAGGAAGTGTTGTCATATTCTAGAGATGACAGTTCTTTCTAGGATTACATATACAGTGTTCACCTTTAGATGGTAAATGGGCACTTTCTAGAGGAGAACATTGTAGGATGTTTCCGGGGATTCCTTTTCTACCTTCCTGGATTGCCATGCCTTTAGTGGTACTTTGTATGGATGGTTAGTGTGTTGTGGAAATACATGCCACCTCGAGGAGGTTAGACGCGGGGAGTGAGAGGTAGTCCACTCCTGGACGTGTGTCAGGATCCTGAGCAGTCTGCAGTCGTCAAACGGTTGACCACCGTGATAGGTGATTCCCCCCTCGGGGCGTCGTGGTCAGAGGGCCCACCTGAGCCCTGAAAGAGGGTTAGTGTTCTCGAGACACAAAACGGTAATCACCCGACCGGATAATCAGGGACTAACAGTGCAGGTTCACACCGGTAAGTACTGAACCAAGAATTTGCCTAAGACTGGGGCTGAGTTTCAGTCGTACCCTCACCACTCTAATAGGATACAGGCACCCGACCTATTGTATGATTGCTTGTATATTAGTTATTACTTATAGCCGAAAATACTTTACATTATATTTATTATCTTTACAGTTTTTATTTAAACTTGCATATTTAAACTGTTAGCGTGATTTATCGTCATGGTTGGATAATATATTGGGAATGTGGATTTCTACTGAGCAAGTGGATTATGCTCACCCTACCATTACCCTTTATCAGTTGAGCCCGTTTTTGAGGAGTCTGCTGTTGCAATAGACGATGACAGAGATGATCACTACATTTGTCTGATGTGAGATCGAGTGTAGTCCAGGGTTGTAACTTTTTAACAGGTCTTTTTATATGTATATACGTAGATATCACACTCGAAAATAGTCTTATATATGTATTATCAAAATCTTGTGATGTATAGAGTATGCTTTTCTATATAAATAAATATGAAAGTGTGTTTTTGCGGATTTGTGATAGTTGCTATTTAATCAAATGATGGATTCAACACCAGACTTTCATGGATTTTTGTTATGATTAATAGAGTAGAAATGACGAATTGCCCATGGTGTTGATGTTAATGCCTCGAGATTCGATTCAGGTTTTATTGGGATATGGGTCGGATTTTGGGGTGTTACAGATTGGTATCAGAGCGCCACTAGTAGATCCGTCTGGGATATGTTGGAAGGTTGTTTTGGTGCTATTTTATTTAAGAACGACATGTTTAGGATAAGTGATATCTCTTTATTTTATAAAGGATGTTGGTTTAATAGAAAAGTTAAAAATTTTAGTAATGAGGTTAAAGTGTCAAATCTTAAATGGGGATGGGTAGAGTTCTTAGTTAACAAATATAGTAATCATCTAGTAAACCTAGGGGCGACACAGGGTAAATATAGAAATGGAATAAAATACACTAGACAAGCAAGGCACTCCAAGCCGTCCCTAGGAACGCCGACATGCTGCCGAAATGCTGACGAAATTTAGAATACACTTACAACTTAAAATATGTATCCGTTGCCTTGTGTGAGGTCGACGATTTATGGATCATCTACTTGTATGGTGTCACTCTGCCGAAATTCTTATGTTACTCTGCCGAAATTTGTATTGTTGTGAAATGAGCCAGTTCTCAGCTAAATTATGATCTTTGACATAATGCAGAAGGGTTACTATGGAATCTACTAGAGATGTTAATAGTTCTGAGACTGTAGGTCAGGGTTCTACTGATCCGATGCAGAAGATGTTAGATTTGATAATGGTTATGAGTAAGAAACAGAATGATCTCAGAGATGATATTTTAGAATTAAGGGCTAGGCAGAATCAAGCTCAAGTACTTCCACCACCGCCGATTATTCAACCTGCTATTGTACCTGAGATAGTGCAGCTTATACTTCAACAACCAGTTGTGTTCCAACCAATTGCACGAGGGTTAGCTGCGGTAGAAAATCAAAATGTTGTGCCAGTAGTCCAAGGTCGAGGAGGGTCCATACTGACAGATTTTGCTAGACTAAATCCACCTGTATTTGAAGGGCCTTCAAGTTCATCTACACCTGAGGAATGGTTGTTAGATATTTCTTGCATGCTAGACTCTTTCATGTGTACTGATATGGAGCGTGTAAACCTAGCTGTCTTTATGCTTAGAGGCCAAGCTAAGCATTGGTGGATTAGTGTTAAAGACATTGAGGTGCAGCCTATTACTTGGGCGAAGTTCGAAGAAGTTTTCTTAGAGAAATATGTTAGTGAAGCTGATCGACAGATAAAACATTTGGAATTCTTGAAGTTAGAATAAGGAAGTATGACAGTTAGTCAGTATGAAGAGAAGTTTATTGTTTTGTCACGTTATGGGAAAGAAATGATTTCAACTGAGAAAGCTAAAGCGACAAAATTTATGTATGGGTAGAAGCCATTTATGTAGGATAAAATGTCAGTTTTGAATATCAATAACTATGCTGAAGCTGTGAGGAGAGCTCAGGGAATTGAAAGGGTGGATGAATATCTGCGCATTAATAAGCCTCTACCGTCTTATACCGAAAAACGACAATTTTACCAGAGTAATGGTTCAGGAGCATCAACATTTTACCGACCATCTGGTCAGCCTGTTCAATACTTGAGGCCAGCTATCGTGCACGAAAGTATTAATGTCGTTAGGCCAGCGCATAGTTCACCAAGTGTTAGACCAGTGAATAAGATGGTTCTCTTTGATCTTTGTCCACCAAAGGTGAAACCACCAGAGCAGACTTTCAGGCCACAGGGTAAAATGGTAACAAATCAAGCAACAAGGAATTGTTTTGCATAATATAATCCAATGATGGCTAACCAGAATTATCAAGGGAAAGTGTATTATATGGTACCAAAACAAGAAACTATGGAATATTATCCCATTCAGGAGGAAGGTGTGGTATATGCTATGTTAGATGATCAAGATAAAGCTACATCCGAGGAAATTGTTGAAGGTACAATTCCTTATTTTTCTTACTCTATACATGTGTTGTTTGACTATTGTGCTACGCATTCATTACTGAAAGTATGGCGTTACGAGAAAATCTACTTTTGACTCTATACTATCCTAGGCATTGTTAAAGAAGTTGAATGTGGCTTGGTATAATGTAGGTGTGATAAGAGAAAGAGATGTCATCTCTTGAACATCATCTAATAGTTGGGAGCTCTAGGTTGTGTTTCCAGGTAAATTATCAAGGTTACCTACCCAGCGAGAAATAGATTTTGGGATAGAATTAATTTTTGGAACTTTTCGAATATCGATAATCATTACCAGATGGCTCCAATTGAAATGAGAGAACTAAAGTCCTAATTAGAGGATCAGAAAGAGTTTCGATGCGTGAGAGTCACTTACCAAAGAACGAGGAACCATAGGAAATCAAATTGAAACGGGATAGTAGTACCTAGAACATCCTACGAGTATTCTTTCCGACAGTAAGGTATGACTCTAATTTCGAGGACGAAATTTCTTTTAACGTTTATAGAATGTAAGAACCCGTACACGTTTTAGGGGCATTATGGTAATCTTACTTTTGAGCCTAGGGTCATGATCGATAAATTTAGATTAAATAGGAAATGATAAAAATAACAACAAATAAACTACGAAAATTTAAAGCACCTTTAGAAAAGTATGTAAACTCGGCGTAAGTATAGAAGTGTATTTCGGCAATAGTAAGAATCACCTTATTATCATTAACACGTGAACTCATTAAATTTAATTAGGATCGAGTGTGCCTAAAATGGGCTCAAATGGAGTTGCACATATGGTATAGAAGAATTTGCAATGGGGAAGAATTTGCAATGGGGAGTAATTTAACTAGGTTACTCCTACTAATACCCAATTAGTTATATCTTATTAGATAAGATTGAATTAGGAGATTACACCTCATACTAGGCATGGCCAGCAGCTGTCCCTAATCCCTGAATAGTGTGTGTGAAACCAACTGAGAAACCAGTTAAGGTTTGAAGAAAAAGAAAAGGGAGTTGGTCGTTTTAACAAGCTAGTTCTTCTCTATTTAGTTTTTCTTTTTCAAACAAACATCTGCCTCTCTATAAAGAGATCTAAGTTAAATGATGGGAAGTTTATAAACTGGGTATGAGTTGGCTTAGAGAAAGGAAGAAAACTAAAGGAAGGGGAACCAAAAGTGAAGGAAATCAGACATCTGCCACCATAGATTTACCTTAAACAAACTAATCTACAGGTTGACTTTGGAAGTAAGAGAACAAGTAGAAGTTGAAAGATTCAGCTGTAACTGTAAGGTATGTGTTCTTCCATTAGTTTTAGTTAAAACAAGCTCACACACTTAGATTGTACACTAATTAGATGTTGACTAGAACATAGACTAGCAAGCCCTTTAAATAGCTTGGGCAGTTTCATGTTAACACTAGAAGAGAAGAATATCGACAAACAATAGAAGAAATCGGCCAGCTACTTATAATGGTCTGTCCTTGGTACGTTTAAGTAGTTTTCATGCTCTTAGATTGGACTTTGAACACCTATGAACTGAATACATATCGCTGAATTTCGAATCTCCAAACTGGCTGTAACTTTGGGTTTTATAAAGGTAACATTAGGTGATACAAAGGATAGCAAAATGTCGATATTTTGATCCATTCTATTTCTAAGTATTAGTTCTATAAAACTTTACTGCCGATACAGTTATTAATAAGGTATTGATGCATATCGGTTATTACATCAAAACCCATTAAAAACACGAGACACGCACGAATAGAAAATTATAATAGTTCCACCTATATAGATTATAATTGTGTTTTCACTTGCGTTTCTAGGATTTAAATTTAGTGTTTTACTTGGGTTTCTAAGGGTGATTGAGGAGCGTGCCGAGGTAGGGACTTACATTTCCTTTATATTATCTTCTCATGGTTTATATTTTAAATGTTATAATATTATCGATATAGTGATGATAAAAATACATGCATGATTTTGGTTGGAATATATATAGTACTCGCAGTTTTACGATTGTAGATTGTATTAAAATGATTAGTTATAGATATCATGTTTTAAACTGGAGTTGTTAAAGTAGTACAGGATACTGTTTTATAAACAGAAAAAAACAATTGAAGTTTTTATCGCATCTCTTTTCCCGGATGGGAAAAGGGATCTGGATTTTGTATGTGGGATGTGGGGTCTTAGTTGTATGTTGGTATGGTGTGAGGTCCTTGCATTGGGAAAAAATTATGATCTGGGTGCTTACACAAACATATTATTACAGATCGGATTATAATCCCTTCGGCTAGTGCCCGTGTCTGGTAGCCGTGAATAGGGGATAGTTCCTTCGGCTAGTGCCCGTGTCTGGTAGCCGTGAATAGGGAACTGGTTTGATGGTTGATAAATTCAGGGACTCGTCATACATGCCAGATTAATTAATTAACATTAAAAGACACTCTATATATTATATATATTGTATCATGAGGCGGTTTGGCAAGGGATCTGTGAATTTCTACAAAGAAGGAAGTGTTGTCATATTCTAGAGATGATAGTTCTTTCTAGGATTACATATACAGTGTTCACCTTTAGACGGTGAATGGGCACTTTTTAGAGGCGAACATTGTAGGATGTTTCCGGGGATTCCTTTTCTACCTTCCTGGATTGCCATGCCTTTAGTGGTATTTTTTGTGGATGGTTAGTGTCTTGTGGGGATACATGCTCCCTCGAGGAGGTTAGACGCGGGGAGTGAGAGGTATTCCACTCCTGGACGTGTGTCAGGATCCTGAGCAGTCTGCAGTCGTCAAACGGTTGACCAGCGTGATAGGTGATTCCTCCCTCGGGGCGTCATTGTCAGAGGGCCCACCTGAGCCCTGAAAGAGGGTTAGTGTTCTCGAGACACAAAACGGTAATCACCCGACCGCATAATCAGGGACTAATGGTGCAGGTTCACACCGGTAAGTACTGAACCAAAAATTTGCCTAAGACTGGGGCTGAGTTCCAGTCGTACCTTCACCACTCTAATAGGATACAGGTACCCGACCTATTGTATGATTGCTTGTATATTAGTTATTACTTATAGCAGAAAATACTTTACATTATATTTATTATCTTTACAGTTTTTATTTAAACTTGCATATTTAAACTGTTAGCGTGATTTATCGTCATGGTTGGATAATATATTGGGAATGTGGGTTTCTACTGAGCAAGTGGATTATGCTCACCCTACCATTACCCTTTTTCAGTTGAGCTCGTGTTTGAGGAGTCTGTTGTTGCAATAGACGATGACAAAGATGATCACTACATTTGTCTGATGTGAGATCGAGTGTAGTCCAGGGTTGTAACTTTTTGACAGGTCTGTTTATATGTATATACGTAGATATCACACTCGAAAATAGTCTTATATATGTATTATCAAAATCTTGTGATGTATAGAGTATGCTTTTCTATATATATAAATATGAAAGTGTGTTTTTGCGGATTTGTGATAATTGCTATTTAATCAAATGATGGATTCAACACCAGACTTTCATGGATTTTTGTTATGATTAATAGAGTAGAAATGACGAATTGCCCATGGTGTTGATGTTAATGCCTCGATATTCGATTCAGGTCTTATTGGGATATGGGTCGAATTTTGGGGTGTTACAAAACCCCATCCAACCTGGGATGCCCGAACCTAGTTTCCAATCCCGACAAAGTCTTAAATGCAGAGTTATGTTTTTTTAGGCCCAAGACGTCCGGACCTAACTTACGGTCTTAGCACTATGGGTGACAGAGTACTAATATCCAATCAGCAAGTCCTGTGCAAACCTTTACAGGACGGCAAGGCCTAGAATGCTTGGACAAATTTTCAGTTCTAGTACCAGTTCGATTGGGTCGCTGAGCCCGGTTCTGGTAAATTTTAAGAGTAAGGCTATCCAATCTTAGAAACCGGGGCTGTTAGATAAACTAGTCCGCCTCCGGGTTAAGTCTTGAAAGATAGGATCAAATCCCCTTTGAGCATCAAACAAACCATGGATCGCCGTGGGAATAAAGCATCAGATTTGAAAAAGTCAGCAAGAAAAAGAATTTTTATCGTCCCAAGGAAAATTCCTTAAAACGATAAGGGGGCAAGGGAGATAGACAGTTGTAATAAATGCTGGAATTAAAGTAAACATATCTAACAAGATATTTTTGCACAACAAATTTTTTATTACTTTTTCAGGTAAATAGATACACACGTGGGAGTCCCCCGGCAACCAGGATAAAAGCCTATTACAAAAACCTAACTAAGCTAAGGTTGAGAAGAATGACCGGAGCCATCACCGCCCTTCTTCGCCTTCTCATTCTCCAGCTAGTCGAGGACCTGCTGATAGGCAACCTTCGCCTGCTGAAGCTCTTCAGTGGCACGGTCATACGCCACTTCCTTGAGGGAGAGGCGCCGATCCAGGTCCATCTTTTCCAGTGTCAACTTCCCGCAAGTGGCCTCCACCTCAGCCATGGAAGCCATGGCATCCTCCTTTCTCTGAAGAACAGCGGTTAGGGTAAAGTCCAAGTTATGGTAGTCCGTTGCCATGAACCGCTTGTCCTCCTTCGGAGCCCACCGGTCGTTGTTCGCCATCGTCAGGTCCTTCACAAGATGATGGTTCTCAGCTTGAAGGCGCTCTAGATCCTCCAAGGTAGAAAGCCGGGGTCTGACACTCAGCTCAAAGACTCGGGCCATGGCAGCTGATAAATCCTCAAAAGTGTATATTTATCCCCCGAATAACACCTTGTTTGTTTAGCACTTAGCTTATATTGGTCTGTTATATCTATTGATTAGTGCTTTCTTGTCATTTGTGTAGGTTTCATGAGCCGAAATGCGAATATTGTGTTAAAGCCAACCAAAATTCAAGAAAAACCCACAAAAAAGTGTTATTTGCACAAATGAGGAGAATTAATACTTGCACCCACCAAGTTGCTGAGGGCACCCCACGGCTGGTCCTATGGACTTGACTTTATGTCAAAGTAGGGTGGCTCAAATCTCAGCCAAACCTGGTTATATTGAGGCCCACAAGTCAGAATTTCTGTTTAGGCCTTTATTTAAAGCTCAATCTTAAAAAGGCTCTACAAGAAGATCCAGAAGTCTGATTTGGGCCCATGATCAATCCAGTTGAATGTCTTGGTCCAAGCTACAACTTAAGCCCAAAATAATTTGGTTTTGCTGAAAACCTAATGCCTCTAGAAGACCAACAACAACAACCACAAATTAGACCTAATTTGGAAGTCTTTGTATGCAAGTATTATGCCTTGTATTTACTATATAAAAGAAGTAGTAGCTAGGGTTTAGGGGAGTCAATGCTTGAAAGACAAGTTCATCTTCTTCTTCTTTTGAATTGAACTCAATTATTATTATCAATATCAATCCATTAACTTTTCTCTTATGACGTCTTTTTATTTATTTACTTATTCCATGGTGTCATTATCAAGGATAAGTAGCTAAATTCCCTTAGGGGGATGGTTGAAGCACTCTAGATAATGCAAAAGAACCATGCTTGTTCTTAATGTTCATTGTGATTCAATTTCTTAATGCTTGTTTATTTGAATTCTAGATAGAAGTAAACATGATTATTTATGTGTTATTGTTATTAATGTTGATTAAATACTATTGTTAGAGTATAGGGAGGCCTAGCAGTAATGGTTGTATTATATTAATTAGAGATATGTGATGGAATAGCTGAGAGGTGAATATCATATATCTAGAATTAATCTCTTTTATTGGACCCCATTTGTAATCAAATTGAATAGCTGAGAGGTGACGATTTGATTATGAATTAATATGTTGAGTTAGTTGAATTGAATACTGAGAAGTGACAGTTTAATTAATGACATATATTCAATGACACATATAAAGAATCTCATTTTATTGAGTGGAATAGTTGAGAGGTGACCAGATGATTATTGTAGGTATTGGTGATTAATTGGAATAGTTGAGAGGTGACTAATTAATTGTTATAGATTGAACATGAAAGGATGACGTGTTTTGTTTGCATGATTTAGTTTGTGGATACCAACTCTTCCCCCTATGTCATCATAAGATCTTCTTTACATCTCTATTCATCTTCTTAAGTTAGTTTTAGTATTAGTTTATTTATTTAATTGCCTGTAGGAAGTAGAATCAATCTTTATCTTATTTGTTGATTCACTTGGTGTTCTTTAACTATTGTTTTCTATTCTGTTTAAGCTATGATCTTCACCCTAGAGGTGGGTACGACCCTTGCTTGTTACTTGTCTACATTAATTACCAATATTTACAGGCACAAGAAAGAACTTCAAGTAAAAATACAATCTTTTGACTAGGTAGTAAGCAATTACAATCTATCGAAATGGCACTGTTGCCGCTCTAAGGAACGGAGTTCATTCAAACACAAGCGAGAATAGTAGTTTCGGGACATCACCCCACTTCTATCCCTCCCACCCTTCTATTTCTACTTCTTTTAATACTTTTTTTAAGTGTCTTGTTACTTAGTCCTCTTATTGATCTCACAGCGAAGATGGATCGAAAAAAAGCTCAAGGAACGAAGCCAATATCTCAATTTGAAAAAGATCACGCGAACAAAAAATTTCCTAGAAAGTTACTGGTGTGTATTGTACTCGATCTCCAGTCAAGTTCACTACAGTGAAAATTGATCTCGAGTCGAGTTCAAAACAGTGCAAACTGATCTCGAGTCGAGTTCTGAACAAGAAAAAATCATGTGTTTGTAGGACCTGAAAAAAAATTCTAGAATATTTTTTCGATTAATTTTTTTTTCCAGTTGAGTGATTGTGAGGCTGAACTAAGTACTTTAATTTTTCAAGCATTTTTGGAGACTTCTAAGTTATTTAATTTTTCAATCCACGAAGGGGTCGTGGTTGTAATATTTTTAAAATAGGTGTTGTTAGGATTTATCTATTTGTGTGTTTGTGGAGGATAGTAGAGCAATGTTGTGGAGCTAGCCTTGTGTCTACTAAGGAACGACTCCTAAGGACGATTGAAACCCAAGGAGCGGTTTCCTTTTAGTCGACTTCAACTCGTCTTCTCCCCCCTTTTGTGCGCTTGTTTGGCTTTTTTACTTTTCTAGGACAAAGTGGGAGGTAAGCATTCTCTTAACCCTCCTTGATTAGCATGACCTTGATTGTTGCTTGATTTTAATTCTGTTTATACTTTTTGCTAAACCGGGACTGCAAGGCGGACTTGGCGTAAGGAAAGTGAAACCTAATATCAATTGATTGCAATATCCTAAGCTTTAAAATTGAATCAACTAAAGCCATGTTATCACGATGTTCATTTGAGACCTTGAGCATATATTTCAACTAGTACCCCGTGAACCATTCTTTGATTGGAGCACAAGCTAGGAATTGGGTCTGGAACCCCTGCAGATCATGTCAGTAGAATCATTGTGGTTTATTAATAACCAACAATGGGACTCACCTGGACCAACCCTGAGAAACACTACCCCGGACTCATATGATAGACCTAGAGGCATGTATGAGGCCCAACCCGACCCCGAGCTTAAAACTTTACTTGATGGTTTAGTCAAAAAGGTAGAAGCACTTGAGGTGTCCTTAAAGCCCACATTACCAATCATGAGTTCCTCCATTCTCCAATCTGATGATTGTCATGACTTGTCCCATACTGCCGATGTGTGCCCTCTCCATTATAATTCGCCAGAAACTAAGAAAGTCTGTGCGTTTAACTACGCCGGGGAGACCAACTTTACTAAGGGCAATGCCACGTACCCATACATGGACCGCACTAATCTGTCTTAATCAAATAATAATTATGCGGCTCCACCTGGTTTTAATAACTCTTATGGGCATCGTAGCAATGCGACCTATGTTGGAAATAATGATAATCAGAACAGGGTAACGGTCCTTCCTTACTCGAACAATGCTCATCACATGAATAGTTCCAGGGACCCAAGTGTCGCCCAATCAATCTGCCCCTTAAAAGTCCTCCCTTGAGGATGTGCTTGCTCGTTTCATTTAACAGACACAACTGTCCATTGAGTCAAATGCCCAAGCCATCCAAAGGATTAAACAGAAACTTGATGAGAAGTGCAAATTTCCGGGATAGGCTATCCCGAATCCCAAGGGAAAAAAAATTGCCCCTTGGTGACGGAAACTCTATCTTCATCACCACTTATTGCAGAAGATAAAACGGTTTCCACACTTAGGTCAGGTAAACAGGTTGATAATCAGATTAATTATAAACCAAGTCCTAACATTGTGACCCGGTTACCTTTACACCTGTTGCCCCACCTAAAGGTCCGACTAATGAGGTTACCACCTCTAAGCCAAGGAAGCATGCCCGTGAGATTGTGGATTCTCCATAGACTTACAACCCACCCGTGCCTTACCCCCATAGACTCATAAGGTTTGTGCAGGAAGTACAAGCTGAGGAGGTACTTGATGTGTTCAAACATATAAATATTAATACCTCACCGCTATTAAGAAGATGCTTTCCTATGCTAAGGCTTTGAAGAACTTGTGCATCGCTAAGAAGAAAACAAATATGCCCAAAAGCGTGTTTGTTGCGGAAGAATTTTCTAAACTTGTCCAACATAATGGTGTGGTAAAATATAAAGACCCTGGAAAACCGACTTTATGATAAGTCCTCAAAAGTGTATATTTATCCCCCGAATAACACCATGTTTATTTAGCGCTTAGCTTATATTATCATGTTATATCTATTGATTAGTGTTTTCTTGTCTATTGTGTAGGTTTTATGAGCCGAAATGCGAATATTGTGTATAAGCCCGCCAAAAGTCAAGAAAAGCAACCAAAAATGTGTTATTTGCACTGAGGGAGGAGAATTGATATTTGCACCCACAGATCTAGTGAGGGCACCCCACGGTCAGTCTTGTTGACTTAATGTCAAAGTGGTGCGGTCTGAATCTCAGCCCAAACCGGGTTCTATTATAGCCCACAAGTCAGAATTTCTATTTTAGGTCTTATTAAAAGTCCAAACTTAAAAAGGCTCTACAAGGAGATCCAGAAGTTCTATTTGGGCCCATGAGCTGTCCAATTGAAGGTCTTGTTCCAAAATACAACTTAAGCCCAAGAGAATTAGGTTTTGCTGAAGACGTAATACCTCTAGAAGACCAACAGCAACAGCGAAGAATTTGACCTAATTTGGAAGTCTTTGCATGCAAGTATAATGCTTTCTATTTTCTATATAAAGAGAAGTAGTAGCTAAGGTTTAGGTAGTTGATATTAGAGAGTTTATGTTGAAGGTTTAGGTTTTCATCTTCTTTCTTGTATTGAACTCAATCATTATCAATCCATTAATTTTCCATTATATTGTCTTGTGATTTACTTATTTATTTCATGGTGTACTCATCAAGGATGAGTAGCTAAATCTTCTTAGAAGGATGGTTGAAGCACTCTAGATGATGCAAAAACACCATGTTTGTTTTTACTATTCATTGTGATTCAAAGTTCTTAATGCTTATTGTTATCCATGTTGTTAAAATACTATTGTTAGGGTTTAGGGAGACCTAGCTTTAATGGTTGTGTTTATATTAATTGTAGTTATGTGGTGAAATAGTTGAGAGGTGATTATTACATATCTGCAGTTGATATCTTTTATTGGAACCCTTTTGTAATTAAGTCAAATAGCTGAGAGGTGTTTATAGTAGTTTGGGGACATCATCCCACTTCTATCCCTCCCACCCTTTTATTTTTATTTCTTTTAATTATTATTTTTAAGTGTCTTGTTATTTAGTTCTCTTATTGATCTTGCAGCGAAGACGGATTGAAAAAAGCTCGAAGAATGAAGTCAAAATCAATTTTTTAAGAAAATCCCACATTCAGGATTTTTCCTGAAAAGTTCCTGGTTCAAACTGGTCTCGATCTCGAGTCGAGTTCAGTTTGGCCTATAGCAATCTCGAGTCGATATTTCGGCAGGAATTTTCCTCGTGTTGTGTGATTTTTCTATGACGTTCCAGAGCACTTTTCAATTAATATTTTTTCCAGTTGAGTGATTGTGAGGTAAACTAAGTAGTTTAATTTTTTCAGCATTTTTAGAGACTTGTAAGATATTTAATTATTCGATCCACGAAGGGGTTGCGGTTGTAATATTTTTAAGTAGGTGTTGTTAGGATTTAGTTATTGTGTGTTCGCGGCGGATAGTAGAGCAAGGTTGTGGAGGTAGCCTTGAGTCTACTAAGGAACGACTCCTAAGGACGATTGAAACCCAAGGAACGGTTTCCCCTTAGTCGACTTCAACTCGTCTTCTCCCCACTTTTGTGCGCTTGTTTGGCGTTTTTACTTTTTAGCTCAAAGTGGGAGGTAGGCATTCTCCTAACCTTCCTCGAATCCCATGCAAGAGGAGTTTATATAATGATTAGCATGACCTTGATCGTTGCTTGATTTTAAATTCTGTTTTTACTTGATTAAACCGGGACTGCAAGGTGGACATGGCCTAAAAGTTAAACCTAATATCAATTGATTGCAATATCCTAAGCTTTAAAATTGAATCAACTAAAGCCATGCTATCACGATGTTCATTGAGAGCTTGAGCAGATATTTCAACTAGTACTGCATGAACCATTCTTTGATTGGAACACAAGCTAGGAAATGGGTCTGGATTACGTCTGTAGAATCACTGTGGTTTCTTATTTAAGGATCGTTGCTTACACACGGAAAACCTCCCACACCGGTTATTCGCTACTTGACTCAGAAAATATAGGGAGAATTAACAAGGGAAGCTTGGAAAGAACTCATTGACTTGGGTGAACACAAAATTGAGTCAGTTTTTGAGCCCCTTGTTAGATGCTTATGAATGGTTAGGACTTCTGTGGCATATGTAACGCGCATGTTGCATGCATCTTAGATCAGGTATAATCTTGTCCAAACCTATTCCTATCTACACAAAGAGCACAATCACGGACCTCACTCTTTCTCCTGGGGAAGAGTTTAACGACTCAACTTCAATTCCTTCTGAGGAAGAGTTCAACGACTCAACTTCACTTTTTGAAGTATCTCCTGCACCTATGGCTAAAGAAGCTACCCTTCGAGAGTACTTTTCACCTTTGGCCACTTGGCCACCTACCTACATAGTTTTGCCCGAGAGAACTGCAGATAGCTATGGCATTCGCCCACAAATTGTGGGCATGTTGCCTAATTCCATGAACTTCCACGGGAAGATCCATATTAGAACCTTAATAAGTTTCTGACCGTTCTCAATACTTTTAAAGAAAAACATTTATCAGAAGAGGAAGTTAGCTTGAAATTGTTCCTCCTTTCTCTTGGGGATAGAGCATCTCACTGGTTATATGGCCTTCTTTCCAATTCTATTGCCACCTGGGCTCAACTAAGTAAAACGTTCTTGATCAAATTCTTTCCTTTCACCAAAACTAATGACATTGTTGATGCCATAAGAAATTTTGGGCAGAAAGAAGGCGAGGTATTCTTTCATGCATGGGAGAGGTATCAAGACATATTTCTTCGGTGTCCACACCACAAAGTCGATGACACAGAAAAAGTTAGGATTCTATATAGATGCCTTAATACTCTAACTAGAAAAACGGTTGAAAGCATGAGCGGTGGAAACTTCCTTGATTATTCCACCGCCAAGGCTCTGGTATTCCTTGAAAAAATTGCTACAAATAGCCAGCAATGGGACATACCTGGACATACCCCGAGAAATACTACCCCAGACTCATTTGATAAACCTAGAGGTACATATGAAGTCAAACCTTACTTTGAGCTTAAAACTTTTCTTCATGGTTTAGTAAAACAGGTAGAAGCACTTGGCGTGTCCTTAAAGCCCACATCACCTTTTATGAGTGCCTCCACTCTCCAATGTGATGATTGTCATGACAAGACCCATACTACCGAGTTCATCCTTCTCCTTTATAATTCATCAGAAACTGAGGAAGCCTGTGCGTTTAACTACGCCGGGAGAAACAACTTTACTAAGGGACCATGTGCCAACCAATCAATCTGCCCCTCCTAAGACCTCTATTGGGATGTGCTTGCCCGTTTCATTCAACAGACGCAAGCGTCCATTGAGTCAAATGCCCAATCCATCCAGAGGATTGAACAAAAACTTGATGAAAAGGGTGGATTTCCGGTACAGTCCATCCCGAACCCCAAGGGCAAGGAAGTTGCCTTGGTGACGAAACTCCATCTCCGTCTGTACCGCTTGCTGAAGTAAAATCGGTTTCTACCCTTAGGTTAGGTAAACAGGTTGATAATCAAAGTAATTGAGTCCTAATATTGTGATCCCGATTACCTTTGTACCTTTTACTCCCCCTAAAGCTCCGGCTAATGAGGCGACCACCTCTACGCCGAAGAAGATTGCCTGTGAGATTGTGGATCCTCCACGAACTTACAACCCGCATGTGCCTTACCCCCAGATACTTACAAGGTCTCTGAAGGAAGGCCAATCAGATGAAGTACTTGATGTGTTTAAACATATAAATATTAATATACATTTCCTCACGGCTATTAGACAGATACCTTCCTATGCTAAGGTTTTGAAAGACTTGTGCACCGCCAAGAGAAAAACAAATGTGCCTAAAAACACGTTTGTGGCGGAAGAATTCTCTGCACTTGTCCAACATAACAGCGTGGTAAAATATAAGGACCCTGGAAAATCGATCATACCCTACAAGCTTGGTGACAAGTTCATGGGAAAAGATTTGCTAGAACTAGGAGCGAGTGTTAATCTTTTACCTTACTCCGTGTACCTCAGTCTGGGTCTAACAAACTTAAAATCCACAACTATGTCGTTAATACTGGCCGACAGATCATTGAAAGTACCTAGAGTTATAGTTGAGGACCTATTAGTTAAAGTGTCTGACTTTTACTATCTTGTTGACTTTATGGTGTTGGATACTGAACCTACTGCCGATGACTCGGTACCCATCATCCTAGGCCGTCCATTCTTGGCCACCTCTAATGCTCTCATAAACTGCCGGAACGGTTCTATGGTGTTCACTTTTGGCTCTATAACTGTTGAAGTAATTATATTTAACCTTGGGAAACAACCCTTGATCTTTCTTTATCTGAAAATGTGTGCTTTCTTTACTCATTACCTTATGAAATGGTGCATAATCATTACCCTGAAGAGGTTGTTCACTGCCTTGCCATGCATAATGTAGACTTTGACATCGACCAATCTATTGCCCAAACCAATGTTCTTCTTGATTTTGTGCCTATCTTTGAACCTAAAGACCCTGAGACCCTTGATTCAGTTTGTAGCATAGATTCTGAGACCCAAGTAGAGACCATCACTCCACCTCCTGTTACTCTGAATCTTCTTCCTCCTGAGCTAAAATATGCCCATCTTGATTCAG
Organism: Aquilegia eximia; assembly: GCA_023053565.1. Lineage (NCBI taxonomy): Eukaryota > Viridiplantae > Streptophyta > Magnoliopsida > Ranunculales > Ranunculaceae > Aquilegia > Aquilegia eximia. The sequence continues at coordinate 10,036,231 of JALIGU010000010.1, forward strand.
ACGGTAGTCATCATGTTATTATTTTTTCATCTCTCACTACTGAACAGGAGAGTCAGCTTTTAGAAGTTATCTTAGAGCATCGTTCTGCTATTGCCTGGTCTATCCATGACATTATAAACATTAGCCCTTATGTTTGTTTTCATCGTATTCATCTTGAGGACGATGCTAAAACTTCTCGTGAACTCAGAGACGTCTCAACCCTGCAATGAAAGAAGTTGTTCGTGCTGAAATTCTTAAACTTCTGGATGCGGGTGTGATATATCCCATCTCTGATAGTCCCTGGGTTAGTCCTATTCATGTGGTTCCTAAGAAGGCCGACATGACTGTAGTTACCAATGATAAGAACGAATAAGTCGCCATGCCACTAGAGTTCCAACCAAGTGGCGTGTGTTGTATCGATTATAGAAAACTTAATACAGTCTCCCAGAAGGACCACTTTCCTCTTCTCTTCGTAGACCAGATGTTGGAACGCCTGGTTGGTCAATCCATCTATTGTTTCTTGTATCGTTACTCCGGTTACAATCAAATTCTTATCGCCCCTGAAGATCAAGAGAAGACAACACTTACTTATCCTTTTGGCACTTTCGTTTATGCCCGTATGCCTTTTGGTTTGTGTAATGCACCTGCTACCTTCCAAAGATGTATGTTACACATCTTTAGTGATATGGTAGAACGATTTATGGAGGTGTTTATCGATGACTTCTCCATATATGGTTCATCTTTTGAAGAGTGTCTTAGTCATTTTTTCTTGGTTTTCAAGGGTTGCATTGGGAAGAATTTGGTACTTAACTGTGAAAAGTGCCACTTCATGGTTAGAAAGGAAATAGTTCTAGGTCATGTAGTCTCCCTTGAGGGTATCCAGGTTGATAAAGCTAAAGTAGATCTTGTTTCATTCTTGTTTATTACTAAGTCTATTAGGGATATTCGAGCCTTTCTTGGCCATGCAGGATTCTATCGACGCTTTATCCAAGATTTTTCAAAGATAGCTCGTCCCTTAACCAATTTATTGCTTAAGGATGCACCTTTTAATTTCACAAAAGAATGCAAGAGTACTTTTGAAAATCTTAAAACCGCCCTCACGACTGCACCCAGCATTAACCTGCCTGATTGGAGTAAACCCCTTGAGCTGATGTGCGATGCATCAGACTTTGCTGTTGGGGGTGTTTTCGGTCAACGTCTAGATGGTAAGCCCCATGTCATATATTATGCTAGCAAGACTCTCAATGATGCTCAACGTAATTATACTACGACTGAGAAAGAATTGTTAGCCATAGTATATCCTCTCGATAAGTTTCGTACCTACCTTTTAGGTACCCGTACTGTCATCTTCACGAATCATGCTGCCATAAGATTCCTCCTCTCGAAGAAGGAATCTAAACATCGCCTCATACGTTGGATTTTATTGCTTCAAGAATTTGATCTTGAAATTAAAGATAAAAAAGGGCATGAAAATATAGTAGCCGACTACTTGTCTAGACTCAACCGTCCTGAGAAACCTAGTGTCATTTCTGAGAACTTTCCTGATGAGCTTCTTTTTACAATATCGAATGCTCCATGGTTCGTAGAAATAGTTAATTACTTGGCCAGCAACAAGTTTCCAAGTCATTGGAACAAGTAAGATAGATCCAAATTCCTTGCTAATGCCAAGTATTATTTCTGGATGACCCTTACCTTCTTAAGTACTGTCCTGACCAGATCATTCGTCGTTGTATCCCCGACTGGGAGCAACAAGAGGTCCTTAAGTTCTGCCATGAGCATGCTTATGGTGGACATTTTAGTGCCAAGAAGACATATTGCAGTGTGGTTTTTATTGGTCAACACTTTTTAAGGACGCTCACATGCATTGTACTGTCTGCACTCGTTGTCAACAACTAGGAAAAATCACTAGGCGACAGATGATGCCCTTACAACTAATTCTTCTTGTCGAAGTGTTTGATGTATGGGGCATTGATTTCATGGGCCTTTTTCCTGGTTGTCATGATTTTTTGTACATTTTGGTCGCAGTCGGCTATGTTTCTAAATGGATTGAGGCCATTCCCACAAGGCACAACGACCAAGAAACTGTAGTAAATTTTCTCAAAGAGTACATATTTGCCCGAATTGGCGTTCCCCGTGCGATCATTAGTGATGGGGGGAGCCATTTTTGCAAGAAAGCTTTTCAAAAACTTGTCCAAAAGTACGGAGTAACTCACAAAGTGGCCCTTGCGTACCATCCGCAAACCAATGGCCAAGCTGAGGTTTCCAATAGAGAGATTAAAAATATTTTGCAAAAAACAATTGACCCTGAAAAGGTTGATTGGTCTCGTAGAGTCAGTGATGCATTATGGGCCTATAGTACTGCTTTCCAAACTCCCATACGCATGTCTCCCTTTCGTCTTGTATTTGGAAAACCCTTTCACCTACCTATAGAGGTTGAGCACCGAGCCTTCTGGGCAATGACAAAGCTCAATTTTAATCTCGACCAGGCAGGTAGGAGGAGAAAACTTCAGCTTTCTGAGCTTGAAGAACTTCGGAATGAGGCTTATGATCTTTTCAAGTCCTACAAAGCTAATATGAAAAAACTACATGATTGTCTGCTTTTATTTCCTGGTAAACTACAGTCTCATTGGTCGAGTCCCTTTGTTGTGTCTGTAGTAACTCATTATGGTGTTATCACTTGTTTAAACGCTACAGATAATTCTGAATTTCAAGTCAATGGTCAACGTCTTAACCATTTCCATCATTTAAGTTGAGGAAACACTCTTAGAGGATCCTACCTATTTATACTGACCTTTAACCTGGTTGTATCTGGACCCTCTCTTACTCTATTCTATTGTCTCTTTTTGAAAGTCTAGGGGCCATAGTCAACAAACTCATACTAGCTGAGTATAATTGATCCAATGCAGGCTTTTCTCTTGAGCATCATCACCAAACAGACCTATTTTCTGCTCTGTTTGGGGTGGGGAAGTCATTTCCCGTCTTCTTTTTAAGTCCCGAGTATCTGACTTTAAAAGACTCCTTTTTGTATCTTAGACATCAGGGATCTCGCGCATTCCACTCTAGCGTTTTATCTCTCCTGTATCTTTGTTTAGAGTATCGTTTATCTATAGAGTGAGTCCTGGTTATCCGTATGTTTAGCTGAAGACGTTAAACTTAGCGCTCCTGGGAGGCATCCCTGTGTATCTTTTAAGCCCGATCGTGCGTTTTTGCTTCTTATTTGTTGCCAGGTTTAATGGCTTTTTCGCTAATAAGCTATCTCTTTTAGATCTGTATTAGTTCTATTTGAGGGTTGGGTCTCTGTTGCAGTTTGAATAATTATTACGGTTACAAATTTGAATTTATTTTAGTTTTTGGGATTTTAATAATTATTGCTTGATTTTTGGGATTTTATTTGACATCTTTGATAGATTGGAAAATTGATCCTTCTATTCAAAAGATAGATTTTTAACTTGTTGATCCTTCTTGTGCCTGTATAAATTGGATATCAAAGTAGACAAGTAAAAAGCAAGGGTCGTACCCACCTCAGAGGGGGAGATCTTCGCTCAAACACAATAGAAAACAATGGTTAAGAAACACCAAGGGAACCAATAATTAAGATTTGAGATTGATTCTACTTCCTACAGGCAATAATAATAAGTAAACCCTAACCTAAGAAGATGATAGAGATGTAAAAGAAGATATATGATGACATATGGGGAAGAATTGGTATCCACAAACTAAATCATGCAAACATAACATGTTGTTCCTTCATGTTCAATCTATAACAATTAATTAGTCACCTCTCTGTTATTCCAACCAATCATTAATACCTATAATAATCAAGTAGTCACCTCTCAGCTATTCCACTCAACTAAAATGGGGTTCTCTTATGCATGCTATTGAATATGTCTTATTAATTAAACCGTCATCTCTCAGCTATTCAATCCAATTAATTCAACATATTAATTCATAAATAAACCGCCACCTATCGGATATCAGTTTAAATACAAAATGGTTCTAATAAAAGATTTCTACTGCAAGTATGTAATAATCACCTCTCTGCTATTTCACTACACATCTACAATAAATATAAACACAACCATTAAAGCTAGGTCTCCCTAAACCCTAACAATAGTATTTTAACATAATGGATAACAATAACATGCAAATAATCATACTCACCTCATATCGCGAATTAGAAGTATATAAGCATTAAGAACTTTGAATCACAATGAACAATAAGAACAAACATGGTGTTTTTGCATCATCTAGAGTGGTTCCACCATCCCCTTAAGGAGATTTAGCTACTCATCCTTGATGATGACACCATGGAATAAATAAATAAATCACAAGACATCATAATGGAAAATAATGGATTGGTATTGATAATGATCGAATGAGCGTGTGGCTCAATGGTAGAACCCCTCTCACAAAGTGGAGAGGTTGTGGGTTCGAAACACGTCATAGCTGATAATCAAAAAAAAAAAAAAAAAAAAATGATTGAGTTCAATACAAGGAAGAAGATGAAAACCTAAACCTTCAACATAAACTCTCTAATATGAACTACCTAAACCCTAGCTACTGCTTCTCTTATATAGAAATTACAAAGTAGAATACTTGCATGCAAAGACTTCCAAATTAGGTCAAATTCGTGGCTGCTGCTGTTTGTCTTCTAGAGGCATAAGGTCTTCAGAAAAACTTAATTGTCTTGGGCTTAAATTCTAGCTTAGACCAAGACCTTCAGTTTGATAGCTCATGGGCCCAAATCAGACTTCTGGATCTCTTTGTAGAGCCTTTTTAAGTTTGGACTTTAAATAAAGCCTAAAATAGAAAGGGAAGTCATATTGCCACCCCTATTATTTACAAAGAGCTATCCCGAATTTTAAGTACGCCCCACCCAAATTGATATTTGACTATAGGCACCCAGGTTTATAAGAGTTACCCGAGTAATTCAGATTTTACTTTTCATCTTCTCCAATCTTTTCCATTAATTCATAGTGTAATTAACTAATTATTAGTATTTGTTTTGATACTTTTTATTCTAATCATGTTTTGGTGGTGATTATGAATATGTGATTGTTTGTGTTATAATTCTTTCACTTCTAGTACTCAACTGAACCAATTTCATGAGCATTTAAAGGGTTAGATGTATGAAGTCGAAGCTATAAAACAAAAATCTTATGGAGTTACAATATATGTTAATCCATTAATGGGTTTAGATGTTATGAATTCAAATATCATCAAATATAAAGAATTTTTAAGCCAAGAACCAATAATAAAGTTCAATAGTGAGGTTTCCAAGTTAATAGAATTATAAGACGATGAGTTGAGTTTAGGAATGAAGACTTGAAGGACAAATATAAAGAATTATTAAACCAATAATAAAGTTCAATAGTGGGGTTTTTAAATTAACAGAATTATAAGAAGATGAGTTTAGTTTAGGAATGAAGACTTGAAGGAGAGTAAGAAGAAGACTCAAAAAGAGAATCAAATAAGTAAAAGATAAAACACGGGTGGCTCTTATCAACTTTGTGTACATAATAATTGGTTGGGTGTATATAAGATTTGGGATAGCTCTTAGTAAAGAGCGGGGTGGTAGTATGATTTCCCAATAGAAATTCGGACTTGTGGGCTCCAATAGGACCTGGTTTGGGATGAGATTCGGACCGCCCCACTTTGATATACAGTCAGGTCAACAGAGCTGACCGTTGGGTGCCCTCAACCGATCTTGTGGGTGCAAATATTGATTCTCCTTCCCTTGTGCAAAAAACACCTTTTTGCATGCTTTTCTTGAATTTTTGTGGGCTTTTACATAATATTCGCATTTCGGCTCATGAAACCTACACAATAGACAAGAAAGCACTAATCAATATATATAAGACAATAATATAAGCTAAGTGCTAAACAAACAAGGTGTTATTAGGGGGATAAATATAATCAATATATATAACACAATAATATAAGCTAAGTGCTAAACAAACAAGGTGTTATTCGGGGGATAAATATACACTTTTGAGGACTTAACAGCAGGAAAGTTCAAGTTTATCACGGTCGAGCAACGACCAACGATAGATGTCAGACGCAGATGCCTTGGCATACCTTTCTTCTATGAGCACTACAGAACCTCGACAGCTGTCAATTGGATATCAGAAAGAGCCGAGTATCGGTCCCAGAGATCCAGACATGCCATTACATGAGGTCTACCTTCTGGAACGCATCCATTGGAAGGGAGTCCTCATGGTCACTACCAGGGGACAATAAACGAAGAGAGATGAAGAAGCTTCTCACCCCAGCTCCGGGCCGGGAACACAGAGTGAGCCAAATCCTTCTTTCCAAGGTCAAACACAGGATCCACCAGAATCACAACTTGGAGACTGGAACCTTGCCTCATCAAAGGTCGACTGCAAGCAATGCCACCTTCGACGGAACCGGACACGTCGAAACCACCGCTCTCGCATGTTCACATCGATTTGGAGCTCCCACCGAAGGAACAAATTTAAGATATTCCAGACAACCTGAATTCTGAAGTAGACAAAATCGACGTCGAACTGCAGTCCAGCAACAGGCACAACTGGAGGAGGCCATACACCAACTTCCTCATCCATCATCTACTCCCCGAAAATCCAAAGCTATCATCCAAAATTAGAAGGGATACGTGGAAATTCACTGTTATCCTACACCGGGAGTCACACAGGCTATACATGATGAGCCATGGCTCCGGGCTCTTGTTCAGATGTCTCACTCTAGAACAAGGCCTGATCATACCAAAAAAATCCACGCTGGGATCTCTGGCAACCATTCTTGGAGCAGGAATCTAGCACACAAGACAATGATCCAAGGATACTAGTGGTTGCACATGATGAAAGACGCCAAGAAGTTCACCCAGACATTCCTCCCTTGTCAGAAGAATGTCCCAGTCGGTCACGCCCTGGCAAGCAAATTGCACCCCATCCTGAGCGCATGGCCTTTGGCCAAGTGGGGACTAAACATTGTCAGACCGCTCCCTAAATCTTAATGGTACTTATATTCGTGTGAATATATTTATACATTATCACGGAATTTTCAAAATTTAATTTGAATTATTTTGTGCCCTTACGCATTCCATGGGTAAAACTGTCATTTCCACTAATTTCAGTAGTGGGGGATGCGTATGGGGGGAGTTACTTCTCTATTTATACCCATGTGGTAATAGAAAAAATCACAGTCAAACCTCTTTTCCCTTAGTCAACGCAGGTCAAACCTGGTCAACAGAGCTCTCATCCCTTTAAGAACTCGACTTGAGTTCAGTTAAAGAGCAACCAGAGCTCGACTCGAGATTCAAACCAGATCCAGTTTCTATCTTTTCGAAACTCCATCATCCGTGGTCCGTTTTCTTTGATTTTGGTGGGGTTTTGTTCCACTTCTCATCCTCTTAAATTCTATACCAAAATCCCAAAAAACCAGGCCACCTAGAGTTAGATTTAGAGTTGTAGTTCGTGAGCGCGATTATTATCGTCTCTTCGACGATAATCGCTTTGGGAGTGAGTTTGTAGAGAGAATTTTCGCCCTAGGTTGGGATGGGCTCCTTGGCTCTGATTACGAACCATTTGACCCTCAAATCGTTCGTCGATTCTACGAGTCAATATAGTTGACCGATGAGGGCATTTTCATAAATTGGGATCCAGCCCATCGCTTCCTGCTCACGCCTGGGACTGTCTCCGTAGTCACGACGCTTGAGCTTGACGAGCCTCCTCTTCAGTAGGAGGCTGCACTGGTGACCCCGAACATCATCGAGGTTATTCTAGTCGATGACCGGGCTGCTCACCGGTATAGCAGCCACCTCTCGATCTGTTGGCTCCGAGGCAACCAATGCTTGGTGGCTTACTGGCTGACCACTAATGTCCTAGGGACGACAAGGACGAGCGAGCTGTTCTCGGAGGGTATTCATATCCTTCGACTTCTTTTAGGAGGACCTCCACAGCTACTGTATGGTCCCCTGCCTGTTTGCTACTATCACCGGCGCTCGAGCTACTTCTGCACCCCTTCCCAACCTGGTGATGAGTATTATCCGCTACTGAGTGGCGCCCTTTCCCGCTGCCTTTGGAGTAGGTTGTCCGGCTCGAGGTCTCAGACCCTGGACTGTCGGCCTGTTGACAGTCATTGTGGGACCCACAGGAGGAGGTGCCCATTCACTACAGGCCTGGCGACCAACGGGCGTTTCAGCAGATCCATACCAACGAGGAACGGTTCTAGCTTCTCTGGAGGAGTATGGGAGAGATCATGGATGCATTAGATGACATCCAGCGTCGTTTGGACGAAGGCCAGGCGCAGCCTCATCGACGACATGGTTGAGAGATTTTGAATATTAGCCATTGTAATTTTATTTGCTTATGTATTTTGTTTTGTTTTATTCTTTGCACTTTTATATTTAAATTTCAATCTTTGTACTTTATTTCAAAATATTAATGAAATGGTTGAAATTTTAAATTTTTGCAAACTTGTGTCTTTTTCTGAAATTGTTTTAACCATTTTTGGGTTTCATTGCAAGAATCTGGACTTGTGGAGTTATTTTTAAAAAAAATTGGCCCTAGGGACCTAAGTCTAAATATTTTAAAAAAAACTGGATTAGGGTTTGATTTCTAAAAACCCTACGGTTTTAGGCAATTTTTAGTGTCCTATTTGGGCTCAAACGTTTTTATTCTTGCCTATATATACCAAACCAAGGTTAGAAGACCGTCACTTAAAATTCAGAAAACTTTTTTTAATTTATGGAACTCGCTCAATCTCGAGTCGACATCCTTATAGGCATTACTGAACTCGAGTCGAGTTCGGACCTGGCAGCAGTTTTCTGAAGTGTTTTTCTACTATTTTTTCTCGGTTTTTGCGCTGGTTTTTGGTAGTCCTCTTTTTCTTTTGCAATGGCTAATGTTCAGAATGCGTTGGGGATGCCTAGTGGCATGGATATTATCCCCGAGATGGATTTTTCGGGAATTATTGATAGTCCTTTTGAAGCTTCTTTTCGGGATGGGATTTTTGACAAAGGTTGGGAAGGTTTTCTTTATGATTCTACTGTTGTGTATTTCCCCTCTATGGTAAGAGACTTTTACCTTATGTTACTCTTTGCCGAAGCTATTCCCTTTGATGGTTTCCAAGTTCTTATGCATTGGTTCTCTATGGTTTTTAATTCGTTTGCCATCACTCGGGCCTTAGGTATTCCTCTTCAATTGCGCCCTATCTTGCCCCATCCTAATTATTTCCTTGCCAATGAAGTTGATATTTTGGATAATTACCTTGATCACTTTGGACCTTTCACTTTTTTCCTTATATACTGAGAATTATGCTAATGTTGCACCTACTACTTGTCTTCCTGCTAATGTGTCTACTGTTGCTTTATGGGTTATGCGTAATTTATTAGGTGCTGAAAGGTTGGATTATGTCAATGATGTTACCATGCATGCAGTCTATAGTATTGTTAATAATTTTCATGCTTTTGACATAGCCTCCTGGGTTTTGCATGGTATTCGGAATGTTTTCAAATTTGGTCAGCTTGTTTTCCCTACTGCCATATGTAAGATTATCATTCGTTCCTATTGTAACGCCCCCGGATTTCGTCCTCACTCTTCCTGGTGCGTCAAGCACCATACCTCTCGCTAATGTCAATATTGTCACCCTTTAGTCACTACGGATATCCAGCAGTAGAGGATTTTGGATCAAGGCCCACTCATCTGGTTTACCCTAAAAGGCCTTGACATTAGTTAGAGTATGGATAAGCTCTATATACTACCAATACAACCACTTCCTTGGCCATGTGGGACTAACACCAACTCATGGGTGTTACAATCTCACCATCTTAGAAATAGAGCCGTCCTCGGCTCTGGAGTACATTCAGTACAGTCCTAAAATCTCTGACGTTCCCTGCCAAGTGAGACGAGTACCTGGCGCTCCCTGGGCCTTTCCAGCGTACTTCCCACCTGCAACAGGCGACCCGTCGTCGGCTTTAATACCAACTAACGCCCCGGGATTTCGTCCTCGCTCATCCTGGTGCGTCGAGCACCATACCACTCACTTATGTCAATATTGTCCCCCTTTAGTCACTGCGGATATCCAGCAGTAGAGGGTTTTGGATCCGGGCCCACCCATCTGGTTTACCCCAAAAGGCCTTGACATTAGTTAGAGTATGGATAAGCTCTATATACTACCAATAAAACCACTTCCTTGGCCATGTGGGACTAACACCAACTCATGGGTGTTACACCTATACTGACTGGAGAAACAAGTACAATGATTGGACTCACCTTATACCTATGGATCCAACTCATCGTTTTATTAGGAGAAGCCACCTATTCCCTTGGGCGCCTGATTCTGAGTATGTGGATTTTCCTAAATTGCATAGAGGGTGAGGGTTCTTGGCATGTGATAAAGGATGCTTTAGTTAATTGGCGTGATGGGTTGGATGGCGTGTGGATTTTCCTAAGTTTGAAACCAATTGTGTAAAGTAGGATTTCCCTTTTCTGTTGAGTCAGTCCTTTATTTCAGTATATTTTATTTCAGTTGTGTCGTACAATGGAATTCCTTGTAATCTCTATGTATGTGAAGATAATTTTGTTTGACAGGAATTTATAAAGCGTTTTGAATTTTCAGTACATTCGTAGTAATCTCTCTCTCTCTCTCTCTTTCCTATGCTTAGTAGGAGCTTTGAGGACAAGGCAATCTTTTTGTTTGGGGGTGGGGAAGTATTAAAACCCTTTTGTAAATAATTTTCAAACTTCTTTATCCATACTTGTGTAAAAATTCAAAATTTGAAAAATCTAAAAATCTTTGTTACAAAGACTTTTTCAAAAAAATAGGATAAGTACACTATCAATGATGAATATAATGGTTGAATTCTATCTTTTTCAAGTTTAAGGACATTTATTGCTTCACCTAGTAGTTGAGTCTTATATTACATTTGCATGAGCATAAGCATGGCGTTCACTTGCATTTATTACAGATTACATGTGCAAATACAACTACACTTTGAGAAACATGAGGAATAAGTGTGGAGACCCGTCCTTTTCTTGGAGAGTTACTACATACATCTGGAGTCAAAAGACTCAACCTCTCAGTTTTGTCTGTTTTTAGTCTCATATTCATTTTTACAGTTAGCCTTGAGATGACATTAGGTGGGTGTAACATAAACTTGGGTCTTGTAGCTAATTCAAGATGTGATCACCTACCCTGATGATACTATATTAGGTTGACCATTCTGAGCCCTTCTTGTTATTTAGCCCTTTTCTTGAGCCCATTATCTTTTACTCAACTCCATTGTGGGAGTAAATACCCTTAGAATGCTTAGGTCATTTTACCCATTGTTTTTAGAATACGAGGATGATTGTTTAAGTGGTTAAAAAAAGAAAGGAGAAATACAAAGAAATCTCCAAACTAGTGAGATAAACCAAATATTGAAAATCAGAAAGTTTGAAGAAATTCCAGAAAAAGCCAGAATCTTCCCAAATCTTTTCAAATCCAAAAAGAAACGAAGATTCCCAAAAGAAAAATTCCAAAAATTCCGAAAATTTTCCAAAAGAAGATGAGAAACACTTCTTCCCAAAAGAAAAATTCCAAAAATTTCTCCATGTGTTGTTATTACAAATCACTAGTATTGAAGGCCCGAATGTTCCAAAAATGTTTCACAAAAGCTTTTTTCATTTCTAGCCCTGTCATAAGCCAAGTTACAACCCACTACTGTCTTTTTTTTATCTAAGCTGATATGGGAGGGTATGGCGAGTAAGTGAGAAGATGCTAAGGTGAAAAGCCCGACATCTCATGCAAGGCTAATTTTTCCATTCTTTGAGAATAAGTTCATTCCATTACACCAGTCCGTTCTATTATTATATGTGAGATGATTGTCCATCTTCCTTCCTCACATAGAGGTAAAATGATAAACACCATCTCTGAGTTATTTTTATTTCTGAGTGTATTACTGTGAGGCAGAAGTCAAGGCGACCTTTCCAATGGTGACTTAAGACCCGTGCTAGCATGGGTACATGTCTGTCTTCAATGCATTTGAGTCTGTTATGCTTAGTTTATATTTCATATCCTATTCATGCATTTGTAGTATGCTATCCCATGTGAACGGTTTTGCAATACTTATCCTTATCTTTGATATGACCATTTCCGAGGTAAATGGTGGAAAATCTTGTTCTTTGGGTTAGTCATTTGAGTAATATTGTGGCTATCTTTTCTGGAAAACCGTCAGGAGACTATAACTCCTCCACCTGGGAAATCCTTGTTGTTAAAAGCCTTGATGCATGTGGTTAATGCAATCACCTTAGTTTTACTTCTCTATTGAGTCCTTAATTCTTTTCTTCTCACATTTGCTTGAGGACAAACAAAGTGTTGTTTGGAGGTATTTGATAAGTCCTCCAAAGTGTATATTTATCCCCCGAATAACACCTTGTTTGTTTAACACTTAGCTTATATTATCATGTTATATCTATTGATTAGTGTTTTCTTGTCTATTGTGTAGGTTTCATCAGCTGAAATGCGAATATTGTGTAAATGCCCGCCAAAAGTCAAGAAAAGCAACCAAAATGGTGTTATTTGCACTAAGGGAGAAGAATTGATATTTGCACCCACAAATTTGCTGAGGGCACCCCACGGTCAGTTCTGTTGACTTGACTAAATGTCAAAAATGGGGCGGTCCTAATCTCAGCCCAAACCGGGTCCTATTGAAGCCCACAAGTCAAAATTTCTATTTTAGGCTTTATTTAAAGTCCAAACTTAAAAAAAGGGCTCTACAAGGAGATCCAGAAGCCTGATTTGGGTCCATGAGCTGTCCAATTGAAGGTCTTAATCCAAGCAACAAATTACCCAAGAGAATTAGGTTTTGCTGAAGACTTAATGCCTCTAGAAGACCAATAGCAGAAGCCACGAATTTGACCTAATTTGGAAGTCTTTGCATGCAAGTAGTAGCTAAGGTTTGGGTAGTTCATATTAGAGATTTTATGTTGAAGGTTTAGATTTTCATTTTCTTCCTTGTATTGTTGAACTCAATCATTATGAATCCATTACTTTTTCCATTATGATGTCTTGTGATTTATTTATTTATTCCATGGTGTCATCATCAAGGATGAGTAGCTAAATCTCCTTAAGGAGATGGTTGAAGCACTCTAGATTATGCAAAAACACCATGTTTGTTCTTATTGTTCATTGTGATTCAAAGCTCTTAATGATTATTTTCTTCTAATTCGCGATATGAGGTAAGTATGATTATTTGCATGTTATCGTTATCCATATTGTTAAAATACTAATGTTAAGGTTTAGGGAGACCTAGCTTTAATGGTTGTGTTTATATTAATTGTATTTATGTGGTGAAATAGCTGAGAGGTAATTATTACATATCTGTAGTTGATATCTTTTATTGGAACCCTTTTGTAATTAAGTCAAATAGATGAAAGGTGATGATTTAGTTATGAATCAATATGTTGAATTAATTAAATTGAATAGCTGAGAGGTGACGGTCTGATTAATAAGACATATTCAATAACATGCATAAGAGAATCCCGTTTAAATTGAGTGGAATAGCTGATAGGTGAATTCTTGATTATTATAAGTATTAATGATTAATTGGAATAGCTGAGAGGTGACTAATTAATTGTTATAGATTAAACATGAAGGAACAACATGTTATGTTTGCATGATTTAGTTTGTGGATACCAATTCTTTCCTCTATGTAGTCATAAGATCTTCTTTACATCTCTACCATCTTCTTAAGTTAGTTTTAATTATAGTTTATTTATTATTGCCTGTAGGAAGTAGAATCAATCTCTTCTTATTATTGATTCCCTTGGTGTTTCTTATCAATTGTTTTTTTATTGTGTTTGAGCTAAGATTTCCCCCCTCTGAGGTGGGTACGACCCTTGCTTGTTACTTGTCTACTTTGATAATCAATCTATACAAGCACAAGAAGGAACTTCAAATAAAAAAAAAAATCTTTTGCATAGAGAAGGATCTTTTACCATCTATCACTTTACCCTGCAAGCTTGGTGATAAGTTCATGGGAAAAACTTAGCCAGACCTAGGAACGAGTGTTAATCTTTCACCTTACTCTTTGTACCTCAGCCTGGGTCTAACAAACTTAAAACCCACGAGCATGTCTTTACAACTGGCCGACAGATCATTGAAAGTACCTAGAGGAATAGTTGAGGATCACTTAGTCAAAGTGTCCGACTTTTACTATCCTGTTGATTTTCTGGTGTTGGATATTGAACCTACTGTCGTTGACTCGGTTCCCATCATCCTTGGTCGTCCATTATTTGCCACCTCTAATGCTCTCATAAATTGCCGCAATGGTTCTACGGGTCTCACTTTTGGAACTATGACCGTTGAAGTTAATATATTTAATCTTGGCCAACAACCCCTTGATCTTTCTTTATCTAAAGATGTGTGTCATCTCGATGCTCTACCCTATGAGATGGTACCTAGTTGTTACCCTAAAGATCCGGTTGTTAATTGCCCTACCATGCATAATGTTAACTTCACCATCAATCAATCTATTGGTGCATTGATTCTGAGTTCTAAGTCAAGACCATCCCTCCATCTCATGATCCTTTTCCTCCCGAGCTGAAATGTGCCCAATTAGATTCAGACGGTAGTCATCCTGTTATCATCTCTTCATCTCTTACACCCGAACTGGAAAATCAGCTTTATCTTCAAATTTGAAACAAAGTTTTGCTTTATAATCCTCGTTTGCATTTATTTTTTGGTAAACTTATGTCTCGTTGGTCGGGCCCCTTTCTTGTGTCTGTAGTAACTCCTTATGGAGCTATTACATGTGTTAATCCAGCAGACGGTTCTGAATTTCAAGTCAATGGTCAATGTATTAAGTATATCCATGAGTTAAGGCCTCCTGAAACTTTCCTCGAGGGTCTTACTTCTTTAGACTGACCCTTGACCAACTGGTATCCACACCCTCTCTTGTTCTTTTTCTGTTGTCTCTTTTGAGAGGTGTGCTTGAAAGTGTCGGGATCATTAGTCCACAAACTCTTACTGGCTGAGTATAATTGATCCAGTGCATGCAAATCTCTTGAGTGTCACGACCAAACAGACCTGTTTTCCGCTCTGTTTGGGGGTGGGGAAGTTATTTCCCATCTTTTTTTAAGTCTCGAGTATCTGACTTTAAAAGACTCTTTATTGTATCTTAGACATCAGGATCTCGCGCATTCCATTCAAGGTATTGATGATTAATTAGAATAGCTGAGAGGTGACTACTTGATTATTATAAATTGAACAAGAAAGGATGACATGTTATGTTTGCATGATTTAGTTTGTCGATACCAACTCTTCCCTCTATGTCATCATAAGATTTTTCCTTACATCTCTATCCATCTTTTTAAGTTAGTTTTAGTATTAGTTTATTAATTTAATTACATGTAGGAAGTAGAATCAATCTTCATCTTATTTGTTGATTCACTTAGTGTTCTTTAACCATTGTTTTCTATTGTATTTGAGACAAGATCTTCACCTTAGAGGTAGGTACGACCCTTTCTTGTTTTGTATACTTTGAGAACCAATATTTACAGGCACAAGAAGGAACTTAATTATAAATCATATCTTTTGTTTAGGTGGATACACCAATTTCCATCTATCAGCAGCTTGCATCTGACAGAAAAGAAGAGCAGAGGTCAGAAACAGATATATGGGCATCGATAAAGCTAAAGTCGTAACTCAAGGCAGAAAACCATACCGCAATAAGGTTCTGAGCTACAACCATCATCGCTCGGTCGCGAGAGATACGACTGTAGTATGTCTGGTCCTCTGGAAGTAGATTCTGGAAGATGTAGTCGAAGGCGGTGTGGATGTTCATGATGCTGGAGTCCGCAATCGACATTGGTTCTCCATTCAGAAACACAGGGTGAATGGAAAACACCGGCAGTGGAAACTCCGGAGTAGCCTCGGGCTGGTACTCACCCGGTTCGGGGCCCAGTTGCACAGTTGGGCCAGTGGGCAGATCGATGTATGGGACCTGATCACCCAACCCATAAACCGGAGCTTCATCATCAGCAGTGTCCGACACAGTGAACTCCACCTCCGTCCGGATATCCTCGACGGCCAAGGCATCTTCGACAGGGACACGGGATCCACTGCTATCCGGGTTGTCCTCGTCACTGGTCCCCTCAGCGCCTGAGGAATGGGATCCTCCATTCTCAGGCGAACAACCACCCCTTGGTCAGCATGAGAGGCAGAAGCAGCTCTCTTTGAGCCCCTGGCAGACTCGTCCACGACAGCCTTGCCCCTTGGATCAACCGGGGCAGGGGACTGGGAGGAAACAACTTCAACAATAGGTGGATGAGAAGTTCTTACCTCCACCGAGGCCTAAGCGCCAACATCTTCAGCACTGGGGACGTCCACTTCATCCGATGGACTCCCACAAACTACAGTCGGTTCGCCTCCCTCGGCAGCAGAGGCAACCATGGTCTCCTCGAACAAACCTCCCATTATCTCCGGTTGGGCTAGGTTGTCCACTCCAGCATGTACCTACACCGGAATAGGAAAGAACCATTCAATAGCTGATTCATCGGACCAGCGTGGAAGCAGAAGTCCACTCTAAGAGTCAGAATGTACCTCGACATCAGGCTCGGGTCACCGGAGGAGCCAGAAGACCCATAGAAAACATGTGGTCTCCTCTGGCGACCCAAGGAGGGTTTGAATTACAAACAGAGCAAGCGTCAGATACCTGAACTTCCATGACAGCTGGGATGACTTCCGGTGGAGCATCCGGAATGAGCTCATCAAAAGGAGAGCTTCACCCGACTGGAAAAGCCTCGTCGGGCCAGTTGTCCATCTCCCCCCTTAGATCAACATCTCCACTCTCGACCGGAGGCTCCTCCCTAGCACTGGAAACCACACGGGCAGCACCCTCACCGGAGCTAGAGTCAACCTCCACGATTTGCGGAGGAACCGACAGGGCCGCAAGCCTGGCTGGGAAGCGGAGGTGCACTACAATCTGGTCCGGGAACGTCAGGTCCTGCAACTCCGCAGGCAGGCTAAAGAAATGCTTGATGTTGCCTTCAGCTGCGGAAGAGAACACTCGTTGGCAAACAAAAGCACGGAACTGTTCTTGAGCTGGAACTCAGCAAACACGCAGATTATAAAGGCAAAAGGAATAGAACTAAAAGCGTTTGACGTGCTTACCTATGAAGTCCCGCGACACCTGGATCTTGCGGTCAGACGACCACCCTAACACCCGGTAGTAGGGTTCGAAAGCCCAGAAAACCTCAGGGCGGTGTGCCAGGAAATGGCATAGAAGTAACGCTCCTTAGCCTCTCGAGCAACCGACTTCGTCAGCAGGAACATCTCGGCCGGGCCGAAGGGGACCTTGAAGTAATGGGCGATCAGCCCTATCCGGTGCATGATTATCCAGAAGAACACGTGCATCTGACCCAGTGGGATTCCCCACCACGACAGCAAACGCAACATTGTAGGAGGCAACGGGAGCTGCATACGGTATAGAAATTGGTAGAGGCTCACCGCGATCAGGTTAGTGGAGCAGCCGTAAGAGATTGAGGGATGGGAGTCGAACCTGACCCCCCTCCGTCCAAGCTACTCCTGGACCTCCGCAGCGCTCATTAGCTCAAGCTCGAGATTCCAAGGGAGATCGGAGTAGGCCTACGATCTACTCCTAGGTCTTTCTGTCGAGGGATCGACATCATTCAGATGGGCCACCTCCTCCACGCCGGCAGTCTGAGGTTCCTCGTCCACCTGCATCAGCGGCGGGACGAGGAGCCGAAGTCTGAGGTTCCTCGTCACTGCTAGAGATCAATACAATGTTCTTTCTCATTTTTTGGAAAAAGATTAAGCAAGTTTTCACCGGAATTCAAGCAATTCAGAACCTAGGGTTCCGACAGCGAAATGAAGATGAAGCTGAAAGAGAAAGAATGAAGCGAAGTGATTCCCCGTTTCTCTAAAGGATTTTTATAGATAGAGACTTAGGTACACATGCTAATGATCTTCCGATTCTCATTAATGGATTCTCCATTAATTCAAAAGCATTGAATCATCAAGGTTAATAACTCAATTAGCGAAGAGTCACAAGATTTCACTGGAAACTGTAAGCTGTACATCTTCCCGCCAACAAAAAAGGATTCATAGAAGATGCAATTGGACCCACTTAATACAGTCAGTTGGGACCCACATTATACAGTCAGTCGAGATCCACTCAGTACGTACAGATAGGGCCCACATGGTCCAGGTCAGCGACATGTGGACCCTTGGTCCACGTCACCACGGTCAAAGGTTGGTTGACCAACACTTGTCCTCACTTATTACAGCATAGAAGAAAATGACCGGAGTTATCTACCGGATCGTCAAAACAGTGATAAGAGGAAATGAGATTTTATTACAAAAAAACTTGATACGGGGTGCACCAAGTCCCCTACATAGGGCGACCAGAACAAGATTACATTAATGGGGGAGACGAGGATCCTAACTAGACCCCTCCAGTGAGTCTGGAAGACCAAACTTGATCTTGGCAGCCGCATACCCGACCTCCAAGATGAAGCAACAGCGAAATCTGCTCGTTCATTGGCCATTGCCAGCTCGACCACCTTCTCCTCCAGCTTATCCTGGTAGTATTTCACAATCTCCTTCATGCCCGCCATCCAAGTGTCATGCATATCTTCATGAAGAAGTTGCCCCTCCTGAAGCTCGTCAATCCTTCTCCTGAGGTCAGCAACCTGATGAGACAATTTCTGAATGGTCTCAGACCGATTGTCACTCACTGCACTGGAGGGTGATTTGGAATCCGCCATTGTTAAAACCACAAGAGGAAGGGGAGCTAGATTCTGGGAGAGACTCCTTCGCTTGGAAGAAAGGAAGTCACAAGCCACTCTAAGCAGGTAACGCTTTACAACGGACTGGTGTCACTCACAAGGACACCCTTGTCCTCAAAAGACTGACGAATTGGTGATTCAGCATTTGGAAAAAAAAAAGATGGAATAAAAAGAAAATTTTTATTAATTCGTCTTAATCAAGGGCATTACTCCTCTACATAGTGCAGAAAGTCGGGGGAGTACAGTTCATGGATTCTTCTCTTCCTTGACCGATGATACCCAAGCTTCTCCAACAGAACATATGTGGTGGCCAGTTCACTCTGAAAAACCCGGATCCGTTGAGTGGCAGCTTCAAGCCTCCGGCTCTTATCAGCAAGTTGTCCGTTCAAGGCAAACAGGCTCAAGCGCACTTGGCGGATGTCCTCCAAACAGGCGTTCGTCAGCAACTCCATACGGCGCCCCCGGTCGTCAACCTCCAAAGCCATCTTCTCCCTGATATCTACAATGTACTTCTTGATGGTGCTCCAGTCGTCAGCCATTCATCAGCAACGCAACAACAATAAAGTCCAGAGCAAAGAAAGTGGATATCCTTCTACGCCTCCGACTCGTTATTTATATGCAGAAGAAACAAGCTTTACTCCTTGATCCAAGGGATTTGGAATCGTCGTCAAGGAGTCGTATCAAGGAAGCAATCCTTCGAATCTAAACAGTCGGGGAAGATATTTCGAAGATCTTTACCAAACAGATTTTCTACTACTTGACAAAGAGGGGGCGATATGTGTACTCTAGGTAAAAAATACCCGACAGGTGTCATCGGTGGTTGTATAAGAAGCTAAACCGAGGGCACCTGAGCGATAGCCAGCCAGATCTGGACTGTCGGGTTGGGGCCAACTCGGTCTAAAGAAGTCCACATACGCTCTGTGGATCTTGATCCGCCGATGGCCCACTATCAGTGGGTGGAGCCCTGGTTACTGTATAAGAAGTTGAACTGTGGGTTGCCATACGTCAGCCAGGCCCGTCTCAATAAAAAAAGGCCAGGTCCGACCATTGAAGTCTAGCAGCGATGGAGGCTCGTCCAAAGACTTATCATAGAAGTCCAAAGGACCTGGACATGATGTATGCAATATAGATTGGGCCTCTGGTCCAAGGAGTCTGGCCCAAGTCTTTGTTTTCAAACTTGGTCAAATCTAAGTCCCAACTAATTGGATAAGTACAGCAAGATTCCAGGCCAACATAACCCACTGTTTTAACCCGCTGGAGAAGTTAAACGAAGATCCAGGTTGAACCAGAGAATGCCACGTTGCAGTCGTCCTGGTCAAAGGGAATTTAAACCAAGGGATAGCCGCCAAACAGCATGCGCACCATCTCTGGGGGGCATATTCACAGTTTGAACTGCCTGAGTTTATGGAGTCAAAATCGGAGAAGCGGTTGAGCCGGCCTCCTCCGGTCAGCTATAAATGCAGGAGTTCTCAACCTTCTGAACTACGAGTCTTTTACTAAGCAAACTCCATTAGAGCTTTCTGGAAGCAAAGACTTGATTCCAAGTCCATAATCTTGGATACGTAGGCAGCCTTACCTTATCATGTCCAGTCTCATTGTATACCCCCATTCCATCTCAGTTTGTACAAGGCTTTCATTGTAACTTTTTGATCAATACACATCTCGAGTTTGTGGATCAAATTTTTGTACCCACAACAACTATGCACCATTTCATAAGGTAAAGAATCAAGAAGGAACACATCTTCAGATAAAGAAAGATCAGGGGGTTGTTGGCCATGGTTAAAAATATTTACTTCAACAGTCATAGAGCCAAAAGTGACGACCAAGGATGATAGGAACCGAGTCATCGGCAGTAGGTTCAGTGTGCAACACAAAAAAAATCAACGGGATAATAAAAGTCGGACACTTTGACTAAGAGATCCTCAACTATTCCTCTAGGTACTTTCAGTGATTTGTCGACCAGTTGTAAAGACATGTTCATGGGTTTCGGGTTGTTCAAACCCAAACTGGTGTATAGGGAGTAAGGCAAGATATTGACACTCGCTCCCAGGTCTAACAAATCTATACCCATTAACTTTCCACCAAGGTTGCAGAGTATGGTTAGTTTTACAGGGTCCTTGTATTTCACCACACCGTTGCGTTGGACAAGTGTAGACGATTCTTCTGCAACAAACGCACTTTTGGGCACATTTATTTTCCTGTTTGCGGTGCACGAGTCCTTCAAGACCTTAGCGTAGGAAGGTATCTGTTTGATAGCCGTGAGGAAAGGTATGTTAATGTTTATGTGTTTAAACACGTCAAGTACCTCCTCTGCTTGTACTTCCTTTAATGACCTTGTGAGTCTTTATGGGGTAAGGCACGGGTGAATTGTAGTTCTATGGAAGTTCCACAATCTCACGGGTATGTTTCCTTGGCTTAGAGGTGTTAGCCTCATTAGCCGTACCTTTAGGTGGTGCAACAGGTGTCGTGGTAACCAGAGTCACAATGCTAGGACTCGGTTTGTAGTTAATCTGATCGTCAACCTGTTTTCATGACCTAAGTGTTTGGACCGTTTTGACTTCAGCAATCCGTGTAGATGTAGACGGAGTTTCTGTCACCAAGGCAACTTCCTTGCCTTTGGGGTTCAGGATTGGTTCTCCCAAAAATCTGCCCTTCTCGTCAAGTTTTTGTTCTATCCGTTGTATAGCTTGAACGTTCATCTCAATAGAGACTTGCGTTTGTTGCAAACAACGGGCAAGAACATCCTCAAGGGAGAACTTTTGAGGGGCTGGTTGATTTGTTGGAACTGGGTCCCTGGAATTACTCATCCGAGGAGCATTGTTCGTATAAGTGGGGACCATCACCATGTTTCTATTGTCATTGTTTCCAACATAGGTCGCATTGTTACGTTACCCATAGGATTTGTTATATCTAGGTGGAATCGTGTAAGCATTGTTGTTCGCGTGTAAGACAAATTTGAACGGTCCATATATAGGTACGTAGCATTGCCTTTGGTGAAGTTGGTTTTCCTGGCGCAGTTGAACGCACAGGCTTCCTCAGTTTCTGGTGAAGTGTAAAGGAGACGGCAAACTTCGGCAATATGGGATGAGTTGACAAACATCACATTGGAGAGTGGAGGCACTCATGACCGATGATGTGGGTTTTAGGGTCACCTCAAGCGCTTCTACCTTTTTTACTAAACCATGGAGCAACGTTTTAAACTCGGGGTCAGGTTTGACTTTATACATGCCTCTAGTTCTATCGTGTGTGTCCATGGTAGTGTTTCTCGGGGATGGTCTTGGTAAATCCCATCGTTGGTTATTGTCAGCTAGTTTTTCAAAGAACGCAATAGCCTTGGCGGTCGATAGATCACGAAAACCGCCACTGTTCATGCCTTTGTTCAAGCCTTCAACCATGTTATTGCGTACCATAGGCTATAGCGTTCTTTATGCTCAGGCCTGGTTGGCTAATGCCTGACAGCCCAGGCCTGGTTGGTAAATGCCTTCAACCATGTTTTTTACCATGTTATCTTCTAGCCCGCTGAAGAATATAAAGGAAGACCCGGGTTGGACCAGAGCTTATCAGAGGAAGCCACATGGAAGTCATTCTGGTCAAAGGGGATTCAAACCAAGGGGACAAACGCTCAGCAGCATGCAAGCTATCTCTACAGAAAGCATCTTCACAGTTGAACTACCTGAGTTCATGGAGTCAAAATCGGAGGGGTGGTTGAGCCAGTCTCCTCCGGTCTACTACAAATACAGGAGTTCTTAACCTCCTGAATTACGAGTCTTTCACTGAGCAACTCCATTAGAGCTTAGTGGAAGCAGATACTTGATTCCAAGTTCTTCTTATTGGATACGTAGGTAACCTGATCCTTATCAGGTCCAGTCAGGAATCATATAATCCCGGCCAGCTTCAAGCCACCGCCCTTCAAACAGTATGACGAGACCAGCGGTTATCCGGTTCAGCATGTTATAAAGTACAACAACACCATGTCCATCTGGGACCATGATGATAAGTTACTTGCAGAAATGTTTGCTGCTTCACTCAAAGGCGAAGCACAAACGTGATATCACAATCTGCCACCCGCATCCATCCACACATTCGTACAACTAGCTGAGTTGTTCGAAGAAATGTACCGATTCAATGTGAAGACTAAGAAGGGAGCTGAAATCTTGTTCTCCCGGCAGATGGACTAGAGCGAAACACTCAGGAATTTCGCCCGAAGGTTCCGAACCTTACTATCTCAGGTACAGGACGCATCTGATAGCATCATCAGTCAAGCTTTCAAGTATGCCTTGAACAACAACCATGAAGAATTATACCGGTCTTAGGCAAGGAAGCCTCCATCCTCTGTTTCGGCTTTGCTCGAGAAAGTGGAAAGGTATGCTCAGGAAGAGGACGACCTGAAAGCTAGGAGAAAGAGACCTGCCAGAGGTCAAACCTCCGAGAAGCAGCAGAAGGCAAAGGAAAAAAGCTCTGGTAGGGATCGCAAAGAGGAAAAGGCCTATGGCAGAAACAAAGACAGGAAGGGGAAAAAGCCAGTCCGGCAGCCTGACCGCCGATCAGATAAGTCTATCGGGGGCGAGCGCAAAGATAGGGAATTCACATCCCTGAGGTTCCCAATCAAGGAAGTATTCAAAAAGATCAAGAATAGATGGCTGTTCAACAAACCTGCCCCTCTCCCGGCAGACCCGGAGGGCAGGAGAGATAAGTCAAAGAAATGTGATCACCACAACGATTACGGTCACGAGCTGAAGAACTGCAGGTCATTGAAATATGAAATAGAGCGTCTAGTCGACGCCGGCCTCATCCTTGATATGGTATAGACCGGAGCAGTCGAACAGGTAAAAACCGAAGATCAAATTGTATATGTCTGCCACGTACAAGCACCCGGTTCTTCCAAGACAGAAAAGAAGAATTGCGCTCGGGAAAAGCTCCCGTGGATAAGACATGTCCATGAAGTTGGACAGCTCAACTTCAATGAAGGGACGAACACTGAGTCCATTGTCCCCGGGGGTTTGACATTCACCGAGGAAGACGAAATGGGCGTGCATTATCCACACAATGACGTTCTGGTCATCACAGCATGGATTGGTGTCTACCGGGTCCGCCGAGTCATGGTTGATGCAGGTAGCACCTCCAGTGTCATGTTCTCATGTGCTTACAAAGCTATGGAGCTATCTAAGGGTCTTATCGAATCTTTTGAGACTCCTATCTATGGGTTTAACGGGGAACCAGCACAGTCTTCTGGGCGGGTTCACCTGCCAATCACGGTGGGATTCAACACCGTCAGGATAGACTTCCTGTTGGTCGACTCCCCCTCCTGCTACAATGTTATCTTGGGAAGGGACTGGATTCATCAGATGAAAGCAATTGTATCCACCTTCCACCAAAGCCTCAAATTCCCGACTCCTAACGGAATTTGCATGGTCAAGGGAGATCAATGGATGGCTTTCAAATGCCATCTCGATGCTGTCAAAGGAAAGTCCATCTCCGAAACCAAGGAGAACACTATCTTCCTGACAAACTCTCATCAATAGCAACAGCCTCCCGGCAAGTCTGTCAAGGGGAAGCCAGACATGAAAACCCGGATATCACCAGCGGTCGACAAGCTGGAGGAAGTTATAGTGGGTCTGGAGTCGCGACAACTTACATTTCTTCTGGCCTACCAAGGGCCGAGAAGGATCTCATGATCACTTTGCTCCGTCAGAATCACCACGTCTTCGCATAGAGTGTCAGCGAGATGCCAGGAATTGACCCTTCGGTCGCCTGCCTTAAGTTGGACATCGATCTTCAGCCCAAGCCGGTTAAGCAGAAACACGAGCGAATGGCGCCAGATCGAAAGCTGGCGGTCAACGAAGAAGTCGATTGGCTATTGTCAGTCAACTTCATCAAACCAGTTATTTACCCTACCTGGGTATCCAACATCATGGCTGTCCCGAAGAAGAAAGATTTGATTTTGCATCGATTTTACTAACCTTAATAAAGCATGTGATGTGCACCCATATCCACTCCCCAGGATCACAGACATGGTAGACGCCAACGCTGGTTATCAAAAATTGTCCTTCATGAAAGACTACTTTGGATACAACCAAATTCCACTTCATGAAGAAGATCAGAAACATACCGCATTCATCACCGACCCGGGGCTTTAATGCTACCAGATGATGCCATTCGGTCTAAAGAACGCCAGAACAACATACCAGAAGCTGGTCAATTCCATCCTCAGCGAGCTCATAGACCGGACCATGGAAGTCTACATAGACGATATGGTGGTCAAAACCAAGGAGAAAGACAATCGATACCTTGGCGTGGTGAATCAAACCAAATGTTCTTTCGGTCTTTCTTCTGGCAAGTTCGTCGGCTTCCTTATGACTAACCGGGGCATAGAAGCCAACCCAGATCAGATCCGGGCAGTCTTGGAAATGCCCGCCCCGAAGACAGTGAAAGAATTCCAGAGACGAACTAGGAGGTTCGCCCCTCTCAATAGGTTCATCTCACGGTACTCAGACCGATGCAAACCATTCTTCAATGCAATCAAAGCTAATGCAGAATGGAATCATACTTGTTAGCAAGCCTTTGACGAAATCATGGCGTATCTTACTCAACCTCTGGTCCTTACAGCACCACAAACCGGGCAACCAGTCGACATCTATCTGGCCTGGTCTGATATAGCAGTTAGTGCGGTCATATTCGTGGAAGAACCGGAAGAGAAGCCAGTTTACTTCATCAGCAAAGTGTTGCAGGGAGCTGAGACAAAGTAATCAAAAATCGAAAAGATCGCCTTAGCCCTGGTACATGCAGCCAGGAGGCTAAAGCCATATTTCCAAGGGAGGGTAGTCAAAGTCTACAAAGAGTTCTCGCTCAGGAAAGCTCTTGGAAAGAAGGAAGAATCTAACCGACTGATCGAATGGTCCAGCTTCCTCAGTGCATATCACATTCGATATGAACCCAAAACCGCGGAGAAAAGGCACGCAATAGCCTCCTTGATGGCAGATTTTCCCATCGAGGATATCCTGGTCAACCCAGATTTAGAGGAAGATACACTAGGGGCGAACGATGCCCCCCAGTCGCAGCAAAGTTCGGCTAAAGAAGACAAGGAAGCATGGACAATCTATACCGATGGATCCAACAACTGTACAGGATACGGCGTAGGTTGTCTCCTGATCAGCCCAGAGGGACAGAGGACAAAAAAAATCTGTTAGAGTGGGATTTCCTGCTTCGAACAACGAAGCCAAATACAAAGCTCTAATTTATGGTAGCGCTCCAACTGGGGGCGCAGAGGGAAGTTCGAATTCATCACTGTCGAGTAACGACCAAGGATAGATGCCAGGCATGCAGACCCCCTGGCATATCTATTCTCTTCTATCAGCACTACAGAGCCCCGACAACTATCAATCGGATACCAGAAAGAGCCGAGTATCAGGCCCAAAGATCAAGACATGTCATTGCCGGAGGTCTACCTCCTGGAATGTAGGCATTGGAAGGAAGACTTCATGGTAACCACCTGAGTACAAAAAAGGAAGAGAGATGAAGAAGCTTCATAGCCCGACACCGGGCCTAGGACACAGAGCGAGCCAAGACCTCCCTCTCAGGGTCAGAAGCAGGACCCACCAGAATCACAACTTGAAGACTGAAATCCTTCCCTCCCTAGAGGCCGGATAGAAGCGATGCCACCTTCAACGGAGCCGGACGAACCGGACCCGTCAGAACTACCGCTCTCACATATTCACATCGATTTGGAAGTCCCACCGAAGGAACCAATCGAAGACATTCCAGACAACCTGAATTTTGAAATAGATAGAATTGATACCAAATTGCAGTCCAGCAACGGCCAATACTGGAGAAGGCCGAACATCAACATCCTCATCCAACATTTACTTCCCGAAGATCCGAAGCTATCAGCTAAAGTGAGGAGGGATGCGTGGAATTTCACTGTCATCCTACACCGGGAGTCACACAAGCTATACATGAAGAGCCATGGCTCTGGGGTCTTGTTCAGGTGCCTTACTCCAGAACAGAAGGGCACCAACTGGTCTGCGATAACCATTTCGGGAACAAAACTCTAGCACAGAAGACAATGATCCAAGGATACTGGTGGCTGCACATGATGACAGACGCAAGAAGTTCACCCAGGCATGCCTCCCCTGTCAAAAGCATGCCCTGGCGAATGAACTGCACCCCATCCGGAGCTCGTGGCCATTCGCCAAGTGGGGACTATATATTGTAGGACCACTCCCAAAAGCTCTACACTCAGTCAGGTTCTTGCTTGTTGGTACAGATTATTTCACTAAACAAGCTGGGAACCCGCGCTACGCACCGGGGTATGAGAAAAAGCTTCATTAGACTGCCCGTGTTATGTATGTTTGATTAATTCATGTTTTTACTATTTTATTGTGTTTTTATTTTGATTTGAGAGGTTTGTGGTTAGTGGGAGAGTGGATAAAAAGTGTAGAGGTTATTTGTTTAATGAAAAATGGATAAGAAATATTGAGAAAAACAAAAATTAGTTTTAAAGTAACCAATTTTTTTTTTTTAAAATAGAAAAATTGTGAGAGCTTGGAGATCATTTAGGATGCCACCTAAGAGAGAGAATGTGGGACCGTATGGGTCTAGCTATTATATAGATATATAGATGGGTTAAAGCCGTAGCATTGGTACATGTATGCGCCTCTGATGTCAGAAGATTTCTGTGGGAAAGATATAATCTGCAAGTTTGGAATTCCCCAAAAGCTAGTGTCAGATAATAGAAAACAGTTCGACTGCGATAACATCTGGATGTTCGACAAGTCCTTGGGGATCAAACACAACTTCTCATCCCCATATTTCCCTCAGAGGAATGGGCAAACAGAAGCATCCAACTGGGTCATCTTGGATACACTCAAGAAGCGACTGGATAAAGCAAAAAACAACTGGGTAATGCAACTACCGGGGGTCTTATGGGCATACCGGACCACCCCAAGAAGGTCCACCGGTATGACACCCTTTCAACTTACCTTCGGAGCAGAAGCGGTAATGCCAACAGAACTGCTAGCTCCGACAACTCGTACTGATGCAGTCCTTACCGGGGAGAATGAAGGGATCCTAGCAAGAGAAAAAAACTGTTCTTGATGACAAGAGAGATCATGCCTTACAACACGTCCTTCGGTACCAGGAAACTATCAAAAGAGGATATGAAAAACGAGTCGTAGAAAGGAAGTTTAATCCGGGCGACTGGGTCATGAGGAAAGTCAAAGTCATGACTGAGGATACAACCGCCGGAAAGCTTGGAAAAAACTCGGAAGGACCTTACATCGAAGACAGACATGCTGCGAAAGGCTCATACTTCCTCAGAACTCTGTCTGGCGACCCCTTTTCCAGACCATGGAACGTTTTCCACCTCAAGAAATTCTACAAGTAATGTACTCCGTTTGATGATTTCAATGAAGATTCTTTCCCACAAGAATTTGAGTACTTTGTATTATTTACTGCTGAAAATCCTAGTACAAGATCAAGTCTCCACAAAGGTCCAGGATGCCCGGACCTAGCTTCCGATCCTGACTAACTCCTAAATGCATAGTTATGCTCCTTTTAGGCCAAGACGCCCAGACCTAGCTTCCGGTCTTGGAAATCAAGGATGTCAGGGATCAAAACCCCATCCAACCCAAGATGCCCGGACCTAGATTTTGATCCTTGCTAAGTCTTAAATGCAAAGTTATGCTCCTTTAGGCACAAGACGCCCAGACCTAGCTTCTGGTCTTGGAAATCAAGGATGACAGGGATCAAAACCCCATCCAACCCAGGATGCTCGGACCTAGTTTCCGATCCTGGTTAACTCCTAAATGCCGAGTTATGCTCTTTTTAGGCCTAAGACGCCTGGACCTAGCTTCCGATCTTGGAAACCAGTTTTAAGAGCGGGCCCATCCAGTCTTAAAAACTGGAGCTGCTAGGCAAGCTAGCATGTCCCCGGGTCAAAGCTTGCAATACAGGGCTGAATCCCTTTGAGCATCAAACCATGGATCACCATGAAGTCAGCAAGAAAAAAGAACTGTTATCGTCCCAAGGAAAACTCCTTAGAACGATAAGAGGGCCAGGGAGATAGACAGTTGTAATAAATGTTAGAATTAAGGTAAAGATATCTAACAAGATGTTTTTACACAACAAAAACTTTTATTTTCTTTTTCAGAAAAGAAGGTATACAAGAGGAAGTCCCCCGGCAACCGGGGCAGGAGCCTTTTATTACAGTAATCTGACTGAGCTAAGGTTGGGAAGAAGGACTGGAGCCATGACCGCCCTTCTTCGCCTTCTCCTCTCTAGCTGATCGAGGACCTGTTGGTAGGCAGCCTTCGCCAGCCGAAGTTCTTTAGCGGCCCGGTCATACGCCGCCTCCTTGAGGGAGAGACGTTGGTCCAGCTCCAGCTTCTCTCGGGTCAGCTTCCCGCAAATGGCCTTTAGCTCTGGAATAAATAGCTATTTTGATCCCCTAACTTTGCCGAAATTTTCAGTTGAGTTTCCAAAGTTTATATTGGTCAATTTGGTCCCAAATCTTTCGAAACGTTTGCAAAACGGTCATCCGTTATCTTTTATTTTTTAATAAATTCTATATATGTTATTGTAAAACATTGAATTTATGTGCTACTGAACCTGAAGACTAAACATTTAACAGAGTTTCCCATTCACAAGTGGTGAAAAATGCGCAAACATAACTTCAAAATGCACATAAATTACACTGAGCAACTCTGTTAAATGTTGGGAAATGGTCAGACCATTTTGCAAACGTTTTGAAAGATTTGGGACCAAATTAAGCAGTTTAAACTTAGAGGACTCAACTGAAAATTTGAACAAAGTTAGAGGACCAAAATAGCTAATTCATCTCCAGTTCTGTCAGGGAAGTCTTGGCGACCTCTTCTCTTTGTAGAGCAGCGGTCAGGGTAAAGTCCAGGTTGTGGTAATCTGCCGCAATGAACCACTTGTCTTCTTCCAGAGCCCACTGGTCGTTGTTTGCAGTCATCAGGTCCTTCTCGAGCTGACGATTCTCAGCTCAAAGGTGCTCCAGATCCTCCAAGGCAGAAGGCCGGGGTCTGACACTCAACTCAAAGACCTGGGGCATGGCAGCCTGCATCTGACAGACAAGAAAAGCACAAGTCAGATGCAGATATACAGGCATCTACAAAGCCGAAGTCAAAACTCAAGATAGAAAACCATACCGCAATAAGGTTCTGGGCCGCTACCCTCATCGCCCAGTCGCGAGAAAGACGACTGTAGTACGCAAATTTTGGAAGATGTAGTCGAAGGCAGTGTGGATGTTCATGATGTCGGAGTCCCCAATCGACATCAGCTCCCCACGCAGAAATGTAGGATGAATGGTGAACACCGGCAGTGGAAACTCCGGGGTAGCCTCGGGCTGGTACTCACCCAGTACGGGGCCCAATTGCACAGTTGGGCCAATGGGCAGGTCAGTGTATGGGACCTAGTCACCCCACCCATAAATCGGGGCTTCGTTATCAACAGTTCCCGGCACGATAAACTCCACCTCATTCTGGACATCCTCGATGGCCAGAGCATCCTCAACAGGGACGCGGGAGCCACTACCAATCCGGGTAGTCCCTGTCACAGGTCCCCTAAGCGCCCGGGGGATGGCATCCTCCTTTCTCAGGCGCACAGACTCCCCTTGGTCAGCAGGGGATGCAGAAGCAGCTCTTTTCGAGCCCCTAGCAGACTCATCTACAACAGCCTTGCCCCTTGGATCAACCGGGGCAAGGGACTATACAGAAACAATTTCATTAGTAGGAGGCTGGGAAGGTCGTACCTCCACCGGAGCCTCAACACCAGCGTCTCCAGCATTGGGGGCGTCCACTCCGTCTGGTGGAGCCCCCGAGACCACAGCTGGCTCGCCTCCCTCAGCAGTAGAGGCGACCACGGTCTCCTGGGACACACCTCCCACCATCTCCGGCTGGGCCAGGTTGTCCACCTCAATATTTACCTGGACCGGGGTAGGAAAGAATCTTTCTGTAGCGGATTCACTAGACCCACGGGGAAGCAAAAGTCTAGTATCCCTCGACATCATGCTTGGATTACCAGAGGAGTCGGATGAACCATAAAAAAGGTGTGGTCTCCTCCGGCAGGACGTCAAATACCTGGACATCCCCGATAACTGGGATGACTTCCGGCAAGACGTCCGATATTAGCTCACCACGAGGAGATCTGTCCCCCGGCTGGAAGAGCCTGTCATCCATCTCCCCCCTCAGATCAACAGCCTCACTTACGGCCAGAGGCTCCTCCCCGACACTGGGGACTGTACTCACCACATAGGTAGCACCATAACCGGAGGTGGACTCGACCTCCACGACTTGCGGAGGACCCAACAGGGCTGTAAGCCTAGCTGGGAAGCGGATGTGTGTCACAATTTGGTCAGGGAGTGTCAGGTCCCGTAGGTCTGTGGGCAGGCCGAAGAAGCGCTCAATGCTGCCCTCAGCCGCAAAAGAATCCACTCCCGCTGGTAGAGACACTTGAAGCTGATGTTTCCCTGCAAACACAAGCATGGAACTGTTTCCTGAGACGGAGGTCAGCAAGGACACAAGGACAAAAATGAAAGAAAGATAAGATACGTGTTTAACAATGAAGTCCCACGACACCTGGATGCTGTAGTCAGACGAGCACCCTGACTCTCGGTAGCAGAGCTCGAACCAGTTCCTTCAGTGATTGGGAAGCCCAGAGAGCCTCCGGGCAGTGCGCCAAGAAATGGCGTAGAAGCAGCGCTCCTTGGCCTATCGAGCAACCAACTTCATGAGAAGGAACATCTAGACCGGGCCAAAGGAAACCTGGAAGTGAAGGGCAATCAGCCTGATCCGGCGAACGATTATCCAAAAGGACACGTGAACCTGACCCGGCGGGATCCCCCACCACGACAGCAATCATAGAATTGAAGAATGTAGCGAGAGCTGCATGCCATACAGAAGTTGGCAGAGGCTCGCCGCGATTAGGTTGTTGGAGCAACCATCAAAAATGGAGGGGTGGGAGCCAAACTTAACCCCCTCCAGCCGAGCTGTTCCCAAACCTCCGTTACGCTCATCCGCTCGAGTTCAAGATTCCGGGGGAGGTTGGAGGAAGCTTGCCACCTCCTCTTGCACTTTTCTGATGAAGGCTCAATAACATCCAGAGGAGCCACCTTCGCCACATCAGCCGGCGAAGGAGGTCCAGCGGCAGGAATCTCACTCGTTCTGCCCTCATCAGCGGTAGGACAGAGAGCCGATTTCTGAGGATCCTCGTCGCTACTGGAGCTCAACACCAAAATTCTTCTCATCTTCAGAACGAAATTCACACAGATTTCACCAGAATTTAAAGAATTCAGAACCTAGGCTTCCGGCAGAAAAATAAAATGGAAGTGAAAAAGAAGAAAGAGAAACAGAGTGAAGAGGAATGCCCTTCTCTCTTTCGAGCCTTCCTTTTATAAGGCGGAGCCCATGGTCCACCGGCTAATAGTCTTCCAAGTTTCTTTAATGGACTCTCTATTAATTGAAGATCATTAAACCAACTGGTTTAATGACTCGATCCGCGAAGAGTCACAAGCTTTCACTGGACTCGCCAACTAAAGAAGATTTAGAGAAAAGAAAGTGGGTCCCACTTAACACAGTCAACTGAGGCCTGCACCGCACAGTCATCTGGGACCCACTCCAGCTAGGACCCACGCCAAACAACCAGCCATTATCTACCCTGCATGTACAAGTGGGTCCGCATGATCCAAGTCAACGGCATGTGGACCTCCGTTCCACGTCATCACGGTCAAAGGTCGATTGACCAACATGTGTTCCTGCACTCATCATAATGGGAAGATAAACGGACCTACCTACTGGAGCTCAAGAAAGTGATAAAAAAAGAAATTATTTTATTACGAAATGCATGATACGGGGTGCACCAAACCCCCTACATAGTGCGACCGGAACCGGATTACATCAGAAGGGGGACGGAGGATTCGGACCAGACCCCTCCGGCGAGTCAGGAAGGCCATACTTAATCTTTGCAGCGGCATACCAAGCCTTCCAAGATGAAACAACAGCAAAATCTGCTCGTTCCTTGGCCACCGCCGACAGCTCAGCCACTTTCTCCTCCAGCTTCTCCTGGTAGTATTCCACAGTTTCCTTTATACCCGCCATTCGGGTATCGTACATATCTTCATGAAGAAGTATTCCCTCACGAAGCTCGACGATCTTCCTCTTAAGGTCATCCACCTGACGGGATAGTTTCTGAACTATCTCAGATCGATTGTCACTCACTGCACTAGAGAGAGGCTAGAGTCTGCCATTGTCAAGGTAGCAGGAAGAAAGCCGGGTTGTCAAGGAACTCCTTCGTTCAGAAGAAAGGGAGTCACGAGTCATTCGGAACAAACGTCTTGCAAGGGACTGGCACCACTCACAAGGGCACCCTTGTCCTCAAATGACTGCCGAGTTGGTGACTCAGCATTTCGAAAAAGACAAAGACAGAATAAATACAAATTTCATTAATTCGTCTTAATCAGGGGCACTACTCCCCTACATAGGGCAGGAAGCTGGGGAGGTGCAGGTCAAGGATTCTTTTCTTCCTTAACCGGATGGTACCCCAGCTTCTCCAACAGAACATATGTGGTGGCCAGTTCACTCTGAAGAACACGAATCCGTTGAGTGGCGGCCTCATGCCTCCGGCTTTTATCAGCAAGTGGTCGTTCAAAGGCAAACATGCTCAAGCACACCTGACGAATATCCTCCAAACAGGCGTTTGTCACCAACTCCATACGGCGATTCCGGTCCTCGATTCCGATCCCGCGTGATTACAGTATACTTCTAGATTGTACTCCCGTCGTCAGCCATTCTTTAGTAGAAGCTTCAGCAACAGCAACAGAAACTAGAGAAAGGGAAGTGGATATCCTTCTACACCTCCGGTTTGCTATTTATATAAGGAAAAAATAAACCCTAGTCATTGATCGAAGGGATGCGGAATCGTCATCAAAGAATCGTACCAAGGAAGGAATCCTTCGAATCTTAACAGTCGGGGAAGATATTTCAAAGATCTTTCCAAGCCGACTTTCTACTACTTGACAAAGAGGAGGCGATGTGTGTACCCTAGGTAAAAAAACCCGACAGGTGTCACCGATGGCTGAATAAGAAGCTAAACCGGGAACACATGAGCATTATCCAGCCATGCCTGGACTGTCAGGTAGGGCCCAACCTGGTCTAAAGGAGTCCACATTCGTCCGGCCAAGTAAGGTCCAACAGCGACAGGGGCTCATTCAAAGGCTTAACACAAAAGTACAGAGGACCTGGCCAGGGAGTATGCAGTCGAGATTGGGCCTCCGATCAGAGGAGTCAAGACCAAGTTTTTGCTTTCAGGCTTGGTCAATCCAAGTCCCAACCAATTGGATAAGTCCAGCGAGATTCCAGGCCAACAGAACCAATTGTTCTAGCCCGCTGGAGAAGATAAAGGAAACCCAGGTTGAACCAAGACCTATCAGATGATGCCACGTGGCAGTCATCCTGGTCAAAGAGGATTCAAACCAAGGGGATAACTGCTCGGCAACATGCAAGCTATCTCCACGTAAAGCATCTTCACAGTTGAACTACCTGAGTTCGTGGAGTCAAAACCGGAGGGGTGGTTGAGCCAGCCACCTCCGGCCTATTACAAATACAGGAGTTCTAAACCTCCTGAACTACGACACTTTCACTGAGCAACTCCATTAGAGCTTAGTGGAAGCAGAGAATTAATTCCAAGTTCATCATCTTGGATAAGTAGGCAGCCTGATTCCGATCAGGTCGAGTCTCACGATATACCCCCATCTTATCTCTGCCTATACAAGATTTTCATTGTAACTGTAAGGTCAATCTATACATATCTCGAGTTTGTGGATCAAATTTTTGCACCCACACTCTTAGGGGCCCACCGTGGGGCTGAATCTCCCATCAGTTCCAGAGCCTTGCAGGGAATCTCGATCCAGTCATGCCGGAGTTGCGGCAGCAATGGCTGGAAGTAAAAGACACCCAACTAGTTCCAACAATGGAATGAGCCAAGTTACTGAAAGTTAGACAAAGAACCTTTCTCCTCTGTCTCCGGTTCTTGAAGCAACGGAACCTGTGAATCAAGAATCAGTTCTCGGGAGTGAGGACCGCGACCAGAGCTTGCAAGACTCTGAAAGCGGACAACCGGAGGCAGAGAACTTAGAGGTACAAATCACTAATGATCCTGGTAATCCTTATACAGTGAACCGGACCGTCAGGATACCGGCATCACAAGATCCTGAACCCTCCAGGGTAGCCGCTCCAAGAAGAGACCAGAGAACCTCTCCCCTGACAACGGGAGGAGGTTATACCGAGCAACAGAATGGAAAAGGACCAGCAGTGGAATCCCCAACTACAATCATCAAACGGTTGATCTAGGAAAACGCATAATTAAGGATAAAGAAGAGAACCAGGGCCGGGGATTGTAATTCATCTTCAGCCCCGTCTTCGAGTCAATCTCCTCAAAAGAAGATAAGGCCACGGTCAAGCAGTGATCGGAGTCCTACCCCTCATAGCCATGGTCCCCGTCCTGTCTGGGACAGGCTAGCACCAGGGAGAGATGGGATGTTTATCTCTCCATTTCAGAGACATCGTCGCGGACGTAAAAGAACACCGGGGCTCGGTCATGGCCGCAAAGTTACCCGCAGCAAGTCCGTCGAAGAAGTCACTCCATCAGAAGGACTACGCCGGAGGAAGCACCAGAGCACTCCCCCCGGCACGCTATGGCGAGAGAGCAAAGAGCCCTCAAACAGCCCACACTCATCAGAGACAACCGGAGAACATGTTATGAACTACAAAAGCACCATGGCCATCTGGGACCATGATGACAAGCTACATGCAAATATGTTTGCTGCTTCACTCAAAGGCGAAACACAGACGTGGTATCACAATCTGCCACCCGCATCCATCCACACATTCGTAGAATTGGCTGAGTTGTTCGAAGAAAAGTACCGATTCAATGTGAAGACTAAGAAGGAAGTTGAAGTCTTATTCTCCCAGCAGATGGATCGGAGCGAAACGCTCTGGTCCATTTAAATATAAGTAAAAAAGTAAAAAGTTAATAGCTTGGCAGATGCATTAGCAGCCAAGACTTCTCTTATATAGAAAACAGAAATTACAAATTAGAATACTTGCATGCAAAGTCTTCCAAATTAGGTCAAATTCGTGGCTACTGCTGTTGGTCTTCTAGAGACTTTAGGTCTTTTGCAAACCTAATTCCTTTGGGCTTAAGTTGTACTTCGGACCTAGACCTTCAGTTGATAGCTTATGGGCCCAAATCAGGCTTCTGGATCTTCTTGTGGAGCCTTTTTAAGTTTGTCCCGGTTGTCGGGGGACTTCCTCTTGTACAAATTTTTTTTCATAAAAAGAAATAAAAACAATATTTTGTAGTGCAAAAACATCTTGTTAGATATCTTTACCTTGTTTACAACATTTATTACAACTGAGTATCTGCCTCGCCCCCTTATCGTTTTAAGGAGTTTTCCTGGGGACGATAATAGTTCTTTTTCTCGTTGACTCCATGGCGATTCATGGTCCATTGCTGAAACGAGGTTTTTTCCCTGTATTGCATGCTTCGACCCGAGGAAGGCTTGCTTGCCTAACAGCCCCGGTTCTTAAGAATGGATGGCCTCGCTCTTAAGATTGGCTTCCGAGACCAGAAGATAGGTCCGTATTTAGGACTTAACAGATCGGAAGCTAGGTCCAGGCACCCTGGGTTGGATGGGGTTTGATCCCTGTCATCCTTTGTTCCAAGACCGGAAGCTAGGTCCGGACGTCTTGAGCTTAAAAGGAGCATAACTTTGCATTTAGGACTTAGTCAGGATCAAAAGCTAGGTCCGGGCACCCTGGGTTGGATGGGGTTTGATACCTAACACCCTTGGTTCCAAGACCAGAAGCTAGGTCCGGACGTCTTGGACCTAAAAGAAGCATAACTTTGTATTTAAGACTTAACTAGGATCGGAAGCTAGCTTTGGGCACGCTGGACCTTAGTGGAGACTTGATCTTGCAGTTAGGATTTTCAGCACCGAATAATACAAAGTACTCAAATTCTTGTGGGAAAGCATCTTTATTTAAATCATCAAATGGAGTACATTAATTGTAGAATTTCTTGAGTTAGAAAGCGTTCCATGGCCTGGAAAAGAGGTAGCCGGAAAGAGTTCTGAGGAAGTAAGAGCCTTTCGCAGCAAGTCTGTCTATCATGTAAGGTCCTTCCCATTTTATCCTAGCTTTCCGACGGTTGTACCTTCAGTCATGACTTTGACTTTCCTCATGACCCCGTCGCCCGGATTGAACTTCTTTTCTACGACTCATTTGACATATCCTCTTTTGATAGTTTTCTGGTAATGGATGAGCTGTTGTAAGGCATGTTCTCTCTTGTCGTCAAGAACGACCTTTTCTCTTGCTAGGATCCCTTCATTCTCCCCGGTAAGGACTGCATCAGTACGAATTATCGGAGCTAGCAGTTTTGTTGGCATTACCGTTTCTGCTCCAAAAGTATGTTGAAAGGGTGTCATACCGGTGGACCTTCTTGTGGGTGGTCCGGTATGCTTATAGGACGCCTAGGAATTACATTACCCAGTTGCCTTTTTCTTAATCCAGCCGCTTCTTGAGTGTATCCAAGATGACCCGGTTGGATGCTTCTGCCTGCCCATTCCCCTGAGGATAGTACGGGGCAGAGAAGTTGTGTTTGATCCCCAAGGACTTGCAGAACAGACATATGTTATCGCAGTCGATCTGTTTTCCATTATTTGACACTAGCTCTTGACGAATCCCGAATTTGCAGATTATGTTTTTCCACAAAAATCTTCTGACGTCGGAGGCACATACTTCTACCAATGCTACTGTTTCAACCCATTTGGTAAAATAATCTATAGCAACCAATAGGAATCTGACTGATTGTGGAGTTTTTGGAAGCGGTCCCACAATATCCAATCCCCACTTGGCGAAGGACCATGTATTAAGGATGGGATATAGTTCATTTGTCGGGGCATGACCGACCGGGGCATTCTTCTTACATGGGAGGCGTGCGTGAACTTCTTGGCGTCTGTCATCATGTGTGGCCACCAGTATCCTTGGATCATTGTCTTTTGTGCTAGATTTCTGCTCCCGGAATGGTTGCCGCAGATCCCAACATGGATCTCTTTCAGTATGATCAGGCCTTGCTTTGGATTAAGGCACCTGAACAAGACCCCGGAGCCATGGCTCTTCATCTATAGCCTGTCTGACTCCCGGTGAGGTATGACAGTGAATTTCCACGCATCCCTCTTGATTTTGGCAGACAACTTTGGATCTTCGGGAAGCAAATGGTGGATAAGGAAGTTGATGTATGGCTTCCTCCAGTCTTGACTGTTGCTAGACTGCAACTCGGCGTCAATTCTGTCTACTTGAGAATTCAGATTGTCTGGAATGTCTTCAATTGGTTCCTCCGGTGGGAGCTCCAAATCGATGTGGACATGAGAGAGCGGTGGTTCTGATGGGTTCTGTTTGTCTGGCTCCGTTGAAGGTGGCATTGCTTCTATCTGACCTCTGGTGAGGCAAGGATTCCAGTTTTCGAGTTGTGATTCTGGTGGGTCCCTTGTCTGACCCTGAAATTGATGACTCGGCTCGTCCTGTGTG
The DNA here is from genome assembly GCA_023053565.1 of Aquilegia eximia. Taxonomy (NCBI): domain Eukaryota; kingdom Viridiplantae; phylum Streptophyta; class Magnoliopsida; order Ranunculales; family Ranunculaceae; genus Aquilegia; species Aquilegia eximia. The sequence continues at coordinate 10,074,581 of JALIGU010000010.1, forward strand.
CTGGACTCGTTGTCGGGCCGTGAAAGCTTCTTCATCTCTTTTTATTTTTTGTCCTCTGGTGGTCACCATGAGAACTTCCTTCTAATGTCTGCACTCCAGGAGATAGACCTCCGGTAGCGGCATGTCTGGATCTTTGGGCCCGATACTCGGCTCTTTCTGGTATCCGATTGATAGCTGTCGGGGCTCTGTAGTGCTGATAGAAGAAGAAAGATACGCCTAGGCATCTGCGTGCCTGACGTCTATCCTTGATCGCTGCTCGACCGTGATGAAAACGAACTTCCCTGCCATGAAGTGGACGACATCGAGATACTTTGCCATTCGGTCATCCTTGGCTTGGAAGGATCCGTCGAATTGGTTCGCCACTAGCTTTGAATTTATGTTGACCATGACTCTCCGCGCCCCCAGTTGGAGTGTTGTCTGGAGACCATATATAAGAGCTTCGTACTCAGCTTCATTGTTTGAAGTAGGGAATCCCAGTCTGACAGATTTTTCTGTCTCCTGTCCATCTGGGCTGATCAAGAAACAACCTAAAAACCTAACGTCCTTAGGCGTTAAAAACCTAACATCAAAATGGCACCGTTGCCGCTCTAAGGAACGGAGTTCATTCAAACACAAGCAAAAATAGTAGTTTCGGGACATCATCCCACTTCTATCCCTCCTACCCTTCTATTTATGTTTCGTTTAATTATTGTTTTAAGTGTCTTGTTACTTAGTCCTTTTATTAATCTTGCAGCGAAGACGGATTGAAAAAAGCTCGAAAAACGGAGTCAATATCAAATTTTTAAGAAAAATGCGCGTTCAGGAAATTTTTGCTGAAAGTTACTGGTTCAAACTGGGCCCAAACTCGAGTCGAGTTGAATTTGGCCTTAAACAATCTCAGAGCGTTCTAGAACTCCTTTTTAGCTAATATTTTTCCTGTTGAGAGATTGTGTGGTGAACTAAGTAGTCTATTTTTTTTCAGCATTTTTAAAGACTTGTAAGTTATTTAATTTCGATCCACGAAGGGGTCGCGGTTGTAATATTTTTAAAGTAGGTGTTGTTAGGATTTATTTTATTGTGTGTTTGCGGCGGATAGTAAAGCAAGGTTGTGAAGCTAGCATTGACTCTACTAAGGAACGACTCCTAAGGACGATTGAAAACCAACGAGCGGTTTCCCCTTAATCGACTTCAACTCGTCTTCTCCCCACTTTTGTGCGTTTGTTTGGCAATTTTTACTTTTTAGCACAAAGTGGGAGGTACACATTCTCCTAACCCTCCTCGAATCCTCTGCAAGAAAAATTTCTGTATTGATTAGCATGACCTTAAGTGTTGCTTGATTTCAATTTCTGTTTTTACTTGTTAAACCGGGACAGCAAGGTGGACGTGGCCTATAAGTGAAACCTAATATCAATTGATTGCAATATCCTAAACCTTAAAATTGAATCAACTAAAGCTATGTTATCACGATGTTCATTTGAGACCTTGAGCAGATATTTAAACTAGTACTGCGTCAACCATTATTTGATTGGAGCACAAGTTAGGAATTGGGTCTGAAACCCCTACGGATTGCATATGTAAAATCACTGTGGTTATTTAATTAAGGAACGTGTTTAGGCACGGAAAACCTCCCACACTGGTTATTCGCAGCTTGAATCTCGAAATATAGGGAGAATTCACAAACGAAGCTTGGAAAGAACTCATCGACTTTGGTGAACACAAAATTGAGTCAGTTTTTGAGCCCCTTGTTAGATGTTTTTGAATGGTTAGGACTTCTGTGGCATATATTATGCGCATGTTGCATGCATCTTAGATCAGGTAAAATCTTGTCCGAACCTATAATCTACACAAAGAGCACAATCTCGGACCTCACTACTCCTCCTAAGGAAGAGTTTCACAACTTAACCTCCATACCTTCTAAAGAAGAGTTAAACGACTCAACTTCACTTTCTGAAGTAACTCCTACACCTATGGCTCAAGAAGCTACCCTTCGGGATTACTTTTCACCCTTGGCCACTGGGCCACCTACCTACATATCAACACCCCAATAAGTTTCTGGTTGTTCTCAATACGTTTAGGGAGAAACAATTATCTGAGGAGGAAGTTAGCTTGAGATTGTTCCCCTTTTCTCTTGAGGATAGAGCATCTCACTGGTTACATGGCCTTCCTTCCAATTCTATTGCCACTTGGGCTCAACTAAGTAAAACGTTTTTGACCAAATTCTTTCCTATTACTAGAACTAATGACATAGTTGATGCCATAAGAAGTTTTCGGCAAAAAGAGGGGGAGGTATTCTTTGATGCATGGGAGAGGTTTCACGACCTATTTCTTCAATGTCCACACCACAAAGTCGATGACATTGAAAAAGTTAGGATTCTGTATAGAGGTCTTAATACCCAGCCTAGAAACACAGTTGAAAGCATGAGTGGTGGAGATTTCCTTGATTACTCCACCACCAAGGCTCTAGCTTTCCTTGAAAAGATTGCTACGAGAAACACTACCCCAGACTTATTTGATAAACCTAGAGGTCTATATGAAGTCCAACCCGACTCTGAGCTTATAAATTTACTTAATGGTTTAACTAAAAAGGTAGCAACACTTGGCGTATCCTTAAATACCCCATCAACTGTTATGAGTGCCTCCACTCTTTCATGCAATCCTTGTCATGACCAGACCCACACTGCTGAATTTTGCCGTCTCCTTGTTAATTCACCAGACACTCAGGAAGCCTGTGCGTTTAATTACGATGGGAGAACCAACTTTACTAAGGGCAATGCCACGTACCCATATATGCACCTCTTCAATCTATCTTATTCTAATAATCATTATGCTGCTCCACCTGGTTTTAATAACTCTTATGGGCAACATAGCAATGCCACGTACGTTGGTAATATTGATAATCGAAACAGGGCACCGGTCCCCCCTTACTCGAACAATGCTCATCCCATGAGTGGTTCCAGGGACCGTTTGCCAACTAATCAATCTGCCTCTCCTAAAACCCCCCTTGAGGATGTGTTTGCACCTTTCATTCAAGAGAACCAAGCGTCTATTGAGTCAAATGCCCAAACCATCCCGAACCCCAAAGGCAAAGAAGTTGCCTTGGTGACGAAAACTACATCTCCGTCTGTACCGCTTGCTGAAGTAAAATCGATTTCCACCCTTAGGTCAGGAAAACAGGTCGATAATCAAATTAATTTCCACCCTTAGAGGCGACCACCTCTAAGCCGAAGAAGACTGCCCGTGAGATTGTGCATCCTACATGAACTTACAACCCACCTGTACCTTACCCCCAGAGACTCACAAGGTCTCTGAAGGAAGTCCACGCAGAGGAAGTACTAGATGTGTTCAAACATATAAATATTAATATACCCTTCCTCACGGCCATTAAACAGATACCTTCATATGCTAAGGTCTTGAGGACTTGTGCACCGCCAAGAAAAAAACAAATGCGCCTAAAAACGCGTTTGTGGCGGAAGAATTCTCTGCACTTGTCCAACATAACGGTGTGGTAAAATATAAGGACCCTGAAAAACAGACCATACCCTGCAAGCTTGGTGACAAGTTCATGGGAAAAGCTTTGCTAGATTTAGGAGCGAGTGTTAACCTTTTGCCTTACTCTTTGTACCTCAGCCTGAGTCTAACAAACATGAAACCCATGAAAATATCATTACAACCGACCGACAGATCATTGAAAGTACCTAGAGGTATAGTTGAGAACCTATTAGTTAAAGTGTCTGACTTTTACTATCCTGTTGTCTTTGTGGTGTTGGATACTGAACCTACTACCGATGATTCGGTACCCATCATCCTTGGTCGTCCATTCTTGGCCACCTCTAATGCTCTCATAAACTATCGGAATGGTTCCATGGTTCTCACTTTTGGCTCTATGACTGTTGAAGTTAATATATTTAACCTTGGCCAACAACCCCCTGATCTTTCCTTATCCGAGGATGTGTGCCTTCTAGACTTATTATTTTATGAGATGGTGCATAGTTATTACCCTGAAGATCCGGTTGTTCATTGTCTTGCTATGCATAATGTAGACTTTGACGTTGACCAATCTATTGCCCAGACCAATACTCTCCTTGATTCTGTGCCTATCTTTGAACCTAAAGACCCTGAGGCCCTTGATGTGGTTTGCAGCTTAGATTCTAAGACCCAAGTAGAGACCATTACTCCACCTCCTGTTACTCTGAATCCTCTGCCTCCTGAGCTGAAATATGCCCATCTCGATTCAGACGGTAGTCATCCTGTTATCATTTATTCATCTCTTACTTCCGAACAGGAGAGTCAACTTTTAGAAGTTATCTTAGAGCATCGTTCTGCGATTGTTGGGTCTATCCACGACATTAAAGGCATTAGCCCTTCTATTTGTTCTCATCGTATTCATCTTGAGGACGATGCTAAAAATTTTTCGTGAACCTCAGACATGTCTCAACCCTGCGATGAAAGAATTTGTTCGAGCTGAGATTCTTAAACTTCTGGATGCAGGTGTGATTTATCCTATCTCGGATAGTCCTTGGGTTAGTCCTATTCATGTGGTTCCTAAAGAGGCCGGCATGACTGTAGTTACCAATGATAAGGACGAACAAGTCGCCACTCGAGTTCCAAGCAAGTGGCGTGTTTGTATCGACTATAGAAAACTTAATACAGTCACCCGGAAGGACCACTTTCCTCTTCCTTTCATAGACGAGATGTTGGAACGTCTTTCTGGTCATTGCTTCTATTGTTTTCTAGATAGTTACTCTGGTTACAATCAAATTCCTATTGCCCATGAAAATCGAGAGAAGACAACATTTACTTGTCCTTTTGGCACCTTCACTTATGCCCGTATGCCTTTTGGTCTGTGTAATGCACCTACTACTTTCCAGAGGTGTATGTTACCAATCTTTAGTGATATGGTAGAACGATTTATGGAGGTGTTTATGGATGACTTCTCCATATATGGTTTATCTTTTGAAGAGTGTCTTATTCATCTTTCCTTGGTTTTTAAGCGTTGCATGGAGAAGAATTTGGTACTTAACTGGGAAAAGTGCCATTTTATGGTTAGGAACATGATAGTTCTTGGTCATGTAGTCTGTCCTTAAGGTATCCAGGTTGATAAAGCTAAAGTAGATTTTCTTTCTTCCTTGCCTATTCCTAAGTCTATTAGGGATATTCGAGCCTTTCTGGGCCATGCAGGATTCTATCGAAGTTTTATCCTAGATTTTTCTAAAAAAAGCTCGCCCCTTAACCAATTTATTACTTAAGGATGCACCTTTTGATTTCACAAAAGAATGCAAGAGTGCTTTTGAAAATCTTAAGACCGCCCTCACGACTGCACCCATCATTAGGCCGCCTGATTGGAGTAAACCCCTTGAGCTGATGTGCGATGCATCAGACTTTGCTGTGGGGGCTGTTTTAGGTCAACGTCTAGATGGTATGCCCCATGGCAAATATTATGCTAGCAAGACTCTCAATGACGCTCAACGTAATTATACGACAACTGAGAAAGAATTATTAGCCATAGTATATACTCTTGATAAGTTTCGTTCCTAGCTTTTAGGTACCCGTACTGTCATCTTTACGAATCATGCTGCTATTAGATTTCTTCTATCCAAGAAGGAGACTAAGCAACGCCTTATTCGTTGGATATTATTGCTTCAAGAGTTTGACCTTGAGATTAGAGATAAAAAAGGGAACTGAAAATGTAGTGGCCGACCACTTTTCTAGACTCGACCATCCTGAGGATTCTAGTGTCATTTCTGAGAACTTTCCTGATGAGCTTATTTTTGCAATATCGAATGCTCCATGGTTCGCAGATATAGTTAATTACTTGGCTAGCAATAAGTTTCCAAGTCATTGGAACAAGCAGGATAGATCCAAATTCCTTGCTAATGCCAAGCATTATTTCTGGGATGACCCTTACCTATTTAAATATTGTCTTGACCAGATCATTCATCGTTGTATTCCCGATTGGGAGCAACAAGAGGTCCTTAAGTTCTGCCATGAGGATGCTTGTGGTGGACATTTTAGTGCCAAGAAGACAGCTGCTAAAGTATTGCAGTGTGGTTTTTATTGGCCGACCCCTTTTTAAGGATGCTCACAAGCATTGTACTGTATGCACTCGTTGTCAACAACTAGGGAAAATAACTAGGCGACACATGATGCCCTTATAGCCAATACTTTTTGTCGAGGTGTTTGATGTATGGGGCATTGATTTCATAGGTCCTTTCCTTGGGTGTCATGGTTTTTTGTACATTCTGGTCGCACTAGACTATGTTTCTAAATGGATCGAGGCCATTCCCACAAGGCACAACGACCAAGAAACTGTAGTAGATTTTTTAAAAGAGTATATATTTGCCCGATTTGGCGCTCCCCGTGCAATCATCAGATGGGCGGAGCCATTTCTCCAATAAAGCATTTCAAAAACTTGTCCAAAAGTATGGAGTTACTCACAAAGTGGCTCTTGCGTACCATCCGCAAATTAATGGCCAAACTGAGGTGTCGAATAGGGAGATTAAAAACATTTTGAAAAAAACAATTGACCCCGAAAAGGTTGATTGGTCTCGTAGAGTCAGTGATGCATTATTGGCCTATCATACTGCTTTCAAAACTCCCATAGGCATGTCTATTTTTCGTCTTGTTTTTTGAAAACCCTGTCACCTACCTGTAGAGCTTGAGCACCGAGCCTTCTGGGCAATGACAAAGCTCAATTTTAATCTCGACCAGGCAGGTAAGAGGAGAAAACTCCAGCTTTCTGAGCTTGAGGAACTTTGGAATGAGGCTTATGATCTTTCCAAGTCCTACAAAGCTAATATGAAAAAACTACATGATCGTCAGATCTTACGTAGAGATTTTCAAATTGGGGACAAAGTTTTACTATATAACTCTAGGTTGCATTTATTTCCTGGTAAACTACAGTCTCGTTGGTCGGGTCCCTTTGTTGTGTCTGCAGTGACCCCTTTTAGTGCTATCACTTGTCTAAATCCTGCAGACAACTCTGAATTTCAAGTCAATGGTCAATGTCTTAAGCATTTCCATGAATTACGGTCCCCTGAAGTTGAGGAAACTCTCATAGAAGACCCTACCTATTTAGACTGACCTTTGACCTGCTGGTATCCGGACCCTCTCTTATTCTATCCCGTTGTCTCTTTTTGAAAGGTGTGGTTGAAAGTGCCGGGACCATAGTCCACAAACTCTTACTGGCTGAGTATAATTGATCCAGTGCACGTTTTTCTCTTGAGCGCCATCACCAAACAGACCTGTTTCCCGTTCTGTTTGGGGGTGGGGAAGTCATTTCCCATCTTCTTTTAAGTCTAGAGTATCTGACTTTAAAACACTCGTGTTGTATATTAGACATCAGGATTTTGCGCATTCCATTCTAGCGTTTTATCTCTCCTGTATCTTTATTTAGAGTAGCGTTTATCTAGGGAGTGAATCCTAGTTGTCTATCGGTCTGGCTGAAGACGTTAAACTTAGCGTTCCTGGGAGGCATCCCTGTGTATCTTCTAAGCCCGATCGTGCGTTAGTGCTTCTTTTAGTTGCCGAGTTTAGTGGTTACTGGCTAATAACTATTTCTTTTCGATCCTTGTGCTAGTTCTGTTTGGGGGTGGGCGTAGCCCACCACTCTCTGTTACAAATTTGAAGTTAGTTCAATTTTCGAAAATTTCTAATATTTATTATGTGACTTTTGGATTTTATTTTGACATCTTAATGGTACTTATATTCGCAACAATATATTTATACATTATCACGGAATTTTCAAAATTAAATTTGAATTATTTCGTGCCTTTACGCTATCCAGGGGTAAAACCGATATTTCCACTAATTTCAGTAGTGGGGGAAGCGTCTAGGGGAAGTCACTTCTCTATATATACCCCCGGGTATTTCTAGAAAGTCACAAGTCATTTTCAAAATCCAAAATCAAAACCAAGTCAACGCGGGTCAAACCCAGTCAACAGAGTCTTCATCTCTTCAAGAACTCGACTCGTGTTCCTTACTGTGCATTTAGAACTCGACTTGAGTTTCGAGTCAGATCTCGTTTCTCTCTCTTCATATCTCTCTCGTTTCTTGACCAAATTCAAAAATTCTTTCGGGGTTTTGCTCCTTGTTCAATTCTCTTCAATTCCATACCAAAAACCCCTAGAATCATGCCTCCAAGAAGAAGAGAGAGGGTGATTATCCAAGAGCGCGATTACGAAGCACCTTTGTGGAGAGGATTCATGCCCGAGGCTGGGATGTACTCCTTCGCTCTTATATAGAAAATACAAAGTAGAATACTTGCATGCAAAGACTTCCAAATTAGGTCAAATTCGTGTCTGCTGCTGTTGATCTTCTAGAGACATTAGGTAATCACCAAAACCTAATTCTTTTGGGCTTAAGTTGTAGCTTGGGCCAAGACCTTCAGTTTAATAGCTCATGGGCACAAATCAGACTTCTGGATCTTCTTGTGGAACCTTTTTAAGTTTGGACTTAAATAAAGCTCAAAATAGAAATTCTGACTTGTGGGCTTAAGTGGGACCCGATTTGGGCTGAGAATTGGACCGTCCCACTTTGACCTTAAGTCAAGTCAACAGAGCTGACCGTGGGGTGCCCTCAGCAGATATTGTGGGTGCAAATATGGATTCTCCTTCCCATGTGCAAATAACACCTTTTTGCTTGATTTTCTCGACTTTTCGCGGGCTTTTACATAATATTTGCATTTCGGCTCATGAAACCTACACAAAAGACAAGAAAGCACTAATCAATAGACATAATACAATAATATAGGCTAAGTGTTATACAAACAAGGTGTTATTCGGGGGATAAATATACACTTTTAAGGTCCGATCAAATACCCCCAAACAACACTTTGTTTGTCCTCAAGCAAAGATGAGAAGAAAGAATAAAGGACTCAAAAGAGAAGTATATATAAGGTGATTGCATTAACCATATGCATCAAGGCTTTTAACCACAAGGATTTTCTGAGTGGAGGAGTTATAGTCTCCTAAGGGTTTTCTAGAGAAGATACCCACAAACATACTACAATGACTAATTCAAGAATAGAATTTTCTACCATATACCTCCGAAATGGTCATATCAAAGATAAGGATAAGTATTGTAAAACCGTTCATATGAGATAACATACTACAAATGCATGAATAAGATATGAAATATAAACCAAGCATAACGGTCTGAAGTGCATCGAATACAGGCATGTACCCATACTACTACGGGTCTTAAGTCACCTTTTGGAAAGGTCGCTTTGACTTCTGCCTCACAGACATACACTCAGAACTAAAGTCACTCAGAGATGGTGTTTATCATTTTACCTCTATGTGAGGAAAGAAGATGGACAAGCATCACACATATATCAATAAGAACGGAGTAGTGTAATGGAATAAACTTAGTATGTCGGGTTTTTCACCTCAGCATCATCTCACTTACTCGCCACATCCTACCAAATCAGCTTAGATCTACAAAAGACAGTAATGGGTTGTAACTTAGCTTTGGACAGGGCTAGAAATGACAAAGGCTTTTATGAAACATTTTTGGAACATTCGGGCCTTCAATACTTGTGATTTGTAATAACAGCACATGGAGAAATTTTTGGAATTTTCCTTTTGGAAGAAGTATTTCTCATCTTCTTTAGGGAAAATTTCAATGAAGTTCTAGCCTATTTGGGAATCTTCCTTTCTTTTTGATTTGGAATGATTTGGAAGATTCTGGTTTTTTTCTAGAATTTCTTCAAACCTTTTGGTTTTCAATATTTGGTTTATCTCACTAGTTTGGAGATTTCTTTGTATTTCTCCTTTCTCCTTGTAACCACATAAACAATCATCCTTATGTTCCAAAAACAATGGGTAAAAGGACCTAAAATATTCTAAGGGTATTAACTCCTACAATGGAGTTGGGTAAGGATAATGGGCTTAAGAAAAAGGCTAAGTAACAAGAAAGGCTCAGAATGGTTAACCTAAGGGATAATATCATCAGGGTAGGCTAAGGTAAACAGGGTTTAACTAAATGTCTTTGTATCATCTCTAAGTACTGATATGGTGATCACATCTTGAATAAGCTACAAGACCCAAGTTTATATTACACCCACTTGATGTCATCTTAAGGCTAACTATAAAAATGAATATGAGACTAAAAACAGACAAAACTAAGAGGTTGAGTCTTTTGACTCCATATTGATGTAATATCTCTCCAAGAAAAGGACGGGGCTCAAAAGCTTACTAGGTTAAGTCTCCACACTTATTCCTCAAGTTTCTCAAGGTGTAGTTGTATTTGCACATGTAATCTGTAATAAATGCAGGTGAATGCCATGCTTATGCTCATGCAAATGTAGTATAAGACTCAACTACTTGGTGAAGCAATAAATGTCCTGAAACTTGAAAAGAAGAGAATTCAACCATTATATTGGTGTACTTATCCTATTTTTGAAAAAGTCTTTGTAACAAAGATTTTTTTGGATTTTTCAAAATTTTTGAATTTTTACACAAGTATGGATAAAGAAGTTTGAAAATCATTTCCAAAAACGATTGTAATACTTCCCCACCCCTAAACAAAAAGATTGCCTTGTCCTCGAGGCTCAAACTAAGCATAGGAAAGAGAGAAAGAAAGATATTACCATGAATGTACAAAAAATTCAAACCACTTTCATAAATTCCTGCCAAACAAAATTATCTCCACAGACATAGAGATTACAAGGAATTCCATACTAAGACACAACTGAAATAAAATATGCTAAAGGAGGATGCCATCCCTCAGGCGCTGAGGGGACCGGTGATGGGGACTACCGGGATTGGTAGTAGCTCCCGGGTCCCTGTTGAAGATGCTCTGGCCATTGAGGACGTCCAGATTGAGGTGGAGTTCACTGTGCGGGGCACAACCGACGATGAACCCTCGGTTTATGGGTGGGGTTACCAGGTCCCATACACTGGCCTGCCCACTGGCCCCACTGTGCAACTGGGCCCTGAACCGGACGAGTACCAGCTTGAGGCCACTCCGGAATTCCCACTGCCGCTGTTCACTCTTCATCCTGCATTTCTGAGTGGGGAACCGATGTCGATTGGGGACTCCGGCATTATGAACATCGACACTGCCTTCGATTACATCTTCTAGAATCTGCTTCCGAAGGACCAGACATACTATAGCCGCTTATCTCGCGACCCGGCGATCAGGGTGGTTGCCCAGAATCTAATTGGGGTAAGGTTCCCTGCCTTGAATTCTGGCTTTAGACTTGTTGATGTGTGTATGTTTTCTGACTTCTGTTTCTCTGGTCTGTCAGACACAAGCTGCCCTGGCCTGGGTCTTTAAGCTGGGTGTCAGATCCCGACCTTTTGCCTTGGAGGATCTGGAGCGCCTGCGAGCCAAGAATTGCAGCTCGAGAAAGATTTAGTGGTGGCCAACAGTGACCGGTGGGCCTTGGGGGAGGACAAACGGTTCATGGTGGCGGACTATCACAATCTGGACTTCACCCTGATCGCTGCTCTTCAGAGGGAGGAGGATGCCAAGACTTCCTTGGTAGAGTTGGAGGCCACTTGCGGGAAGCTAACTCGAGAGAAGCTGACCCGAGAGAAGCTGGAGCTGGACCGGCGTCTCACCCTCAAGGAGGAGGCGTCTCACCCTCATGGAGGCGTGGTCCGTGGAGTCAAAATCTGAGGGGTGGTTGAGCCAGCCTCCTCCGGCCTACTACAAATACAGAAGTTCTAAACCTCCTGAACTACGAGTCTTTCACTGAACAACTGCATTAGAGCTTAGAGGAAGCAGAGACTTGATTCCAATTTCATCATTTTGGATACTTAGGCAGCCTGATTCCGATAAGGTCCAGTCCCACTGTATACCCCCTATCTTATCTCTGCCTATACAAGGCTTTCATTGTAACTGTACGATCAATCTATACATATCTCGAGTTTGTGGATCAAATCTTTTCACCCACAGTCTTTGGAGCCCACCGTGGGGCTGAATCTCCCATTAGTTCCAGAGCCTTGCAAGGAATCTCGATCCAGTCATACCGGAGTTGCTGCAGCAATGGCTGGAAGTAAGAGACACCCAACTCGTTCCAACAATGGAATGAGTCAAATTACTAAAAGTCAGACAGAGAACCTTTCTCCTCTGTCTCTCCTTCTTGAAGCAACAGAACTGGTGAATCAAGAATCAGTTCTCGGGAGTGAGGGCCACGATCAGGGTTCGCAACACTCTGAAAGTGGACAGCCAGAGGTAGAGAACTTAGTGGTACAAATCACTAACGATCCTGGTGATCCTAATACAGCCAACCGGACCGTCAGGATACCGGCATCACGTGATCCTGAACCCTCCTGGGTAGCCGCTGCAAGAAGAGACCAGAGAACCTCTCCCCTGACAACGGGAGGAGGTTATACCGAGCAGCAAAAGGGAAAAGGACCAGCGGTCGAATCCCCAACTGCAATCATCAAGCGGCTGACCAGGGGAAACGCAGAACTAAGGAGAAAGAAGAGAACCAGTGCCGGGGATAGTCATTCATCTTCAGCCCCTTCTTCGAGTCCATCTTCTCAGAAGAAGATAAGGCGACAGTCAAGCAGTGACCGGAGTCTTACCCCTCAGAGCCATGGTCCCCGTCCTGCCTGGGACAGGCTAGCACCAGGGAGAGATAGGATACCTATCTCTCCAGTTCAGAGACATCGTCGCAGACGTGGAAGAACACCCGGGCCCCGTCATGGCCGCAGGATTACCCGCAGCAAGTCCTTCAAAGAAGTCACTCCACCAGAAGGACTAAGTCGGAGGAGGCACCAGAGCACTCCCTCGACACGCTATGGGCAGAGAGCAAAGAGCCCTCAAAGGGCCCACACTCATCAGAGACAATCGGAGCTGAACGTGGAAGAGATGAATCAACTCACGCTGCAAGAGATGATCGACCTTGCTGTTTCCAACAAAGCCAACCGGGATTAACGAATCCGAAAGCTTACTCTCTCAAGGTTAGCCGTATCATCTTTAGCAAAAGAGGTCATGAGTTATATAGTCCCGGCCAGCTTCAAGCAGCCGCCCTTTCGAACAGTATGGCGAAATAAGCGGTTCTCCGGTTCAGCATGTTATGAACTACAAAAGCACCATGGACATCTGAGACCATGATGACAAGCTACTTGCAAAAATGTTTGCTGCTTCACTCAAAAGCGAAAGACAGACGTGGTATCACAATTTGCCACCCTTATCCATCCACACATTCGTACAATTGGCTGAGTTGTTCGAACAAAAGTACCGGTTCAATGTGAAGACTAAGAAGGGAGCTGAAGTCTTGTTCCCCCTACAGATGGACCGGAGCGAAACGCTCAGGAATTTCGCCCGAAGGTTACGAACCCTACTATCTGAGGTACAAGACACATCTGATAACGTCGTTATTCAAGCTTTCAAGTATGCCTTGAACAGAAATCATGAAGAATTATACCAGTCACTGGCAAGAAAGCCTTCGTCCTCTGTTTCGGCCTTGCTCGAGAAAGTAGAAAGGTATGTTCAGGAGGAGGACGACCTGAAAACCAGAAGAAAGAGACTTGCCGGAGGCAAAACCTCCGAGAAGCCGCAGAAGGCAAAGGAAGAAAGCTCCGGCAGGGATCGCAAAGAGGAAAAAGCTCCTGACAGGAACAAGGACAGGAAGGGAAAAGCGCCAGCCCGGCAGCTTGACCGCCCGTCAGAGAAGTCTACCGAGGGCAAACGCAAAGAAAGGGAGTTCACACCCTTGAGATCAAGAACAGAGGGCTGCTCAACAAACCTGGCCCTCTTCCGGCAGACCCGGAGGGCAGGAGAGATAAGTCCAAGAAGTGTAATCATCACAATGATTACAGTCAAAAGTTGAAGAACTACTGGTCGTTGAAGTACGAAATGCAGCGCCTGGTCGATGTCGGCCTCGTCCCTGACATGGTACAGATCGGGGCAGTCGAAAAGGTAAAAACCGGAGATCAAATTGTATATGTCTGCCATGTACAGACACCCGTTTCTTCCAAGACAGAGAGGAAGAATTGTGCCGGAAAAAGCTCCGTTGATAGGGCATATCCATGAGGTTGGACAGCTCAACTTGAACGAAGTGACGAACATTGAGTCCATTGCCCCCGGAGGTTTGACATTCACCGAGTAAGACGAAAGGGGTGTGCATTTGCATTATCCACACAATGACGCCCTGGTCATCACAACATGGATTGGAGTCTACCGGGTCCGGCGAGTCATGGTCGACACCGACAACATCTCCAGTGTTATGTTCTCATGCGCCCACAAAGCTATGGAGCTATCTAAGGGTCTCATCGAATATGATGAGATTCCTATCTATGGGTTCAACAGGGACCCAACACAGTCCTTCGGCGGGTCCACCTGGCAATCACGGTGGGGTTCAACACCATCGGGATAGACTTCCTGCTGGTTGACTCCCCCTCCTACTACAACGTTATTCTGGGAAGGGACTGGATTCATCAGATGAAAGCCATAGTGTCCACCTTCCACCAGAGCCTCAAATTCTCGACTCCCAATGGGACGACATTCAAGTGCCATCTCGATGCTGCTAAAGGAAAGTTCATCTCCGAGACTAAGGGGAACACTATCTTCCTGACAGACTCTCATCGATAACAACCAGCTCCCGACAAATCTGCCAAGAAGAAGCCAGACACAAAGGCTGGGATATCACCAGCGATCGACAAGTTGGAGGAAGTTATTGTGGGACCGAAGTCCCACAAGACAACTTACATCTCTTCCGGTCTACCGGAGGAAGAGAAGGATTTCATGATCACTCTGCGCCGACAGAATCACCATGTCTTCGCGTGGAGTGTCAGCGAGATACCAGGAACAAACTCTGCGGTAGCTTGCTGATCGGACCTCAAAAGTGTATATTTATCCCCCGAATAACAACTTGTTTATATAACACTTAGCCTATATTATTGTATTATATCTATTGATTAGTGCTTTCTTATCTTTTGTGTAGGTTTCATGAGCCGAAATGCAAAAATTATGTAAAAGCCCGCGAAAAGTCGAGAAAAACAAGCAAAAAGGTGTTATTTGCACATGGGAAGGAGAATCGATATTTGCACCCACAAGATCTATTGAGGACACCCCACGGTCAGCTCTGTTGACTTGACTTAAAGACAAAGTGGGAGGGAGGGTCCAATTCTCAGCCCAAACCGGGTCCACTTAAGCCCACAAGTCAGAATTTTTATTTTGAGCCTTATTTAATTCCAAACTTAAAAAGGTTCCACAAGAAGATCCAGAAGTCTGATTTGGGCTCATCAGCTATAAAACTGAAGGTCTTGGCCCAAGTACAACTTAAGCCCAAGAGAATTAGGTTTTGCTGATTACCTAATGTCTCTAGAAGACCAACAGCAGCAGCCACGAATTTGACCTAATTTGACCTAATGTCCAAACCTATAATCTACTCAAAGAGCACAATCACGGACCTCCCTATTCCTCCCGAGGAAGAGGTTCACAACTCAACCTCCATACCTTCTAAAGAAGAGGTCAATGACTCAACTTCACTTTCTGAAGTACATCCTACACCTATTGCTCAAGAAGCTACCCTTCGGGATTACTTTTCACCTTTGGCCACTGGGCCACCTACCTGCATTATCTTACCTGCGACAAATGCAAATAGCTATGGCATTCGCCCACAGATTGTGAGCATGTTGCCTAAGTTCCATGGACTTCCACGGGAAGATCCATATCAGTACCTCAATAAGTTTCTGACTGTTCAGCATACTTTTAGGGAGAAACATTTATCTGAGGAGGAAGTTAGCTTGAGATTGTTCCCCTTTTCTCTTGGGGATAGAGCATCTCATTGGTTACATGGTCGTCCTTCCAATTCCATTGCCACTTGGTTTCAACTAAGTAAAACGTTTTTGACCAAATTCTTTCCTATTACTAGAACTAATGACATGTTGATGCCATAAGAAGTTTCCGGCAAAAAGAGGGCGAGGTATTCTTTGATGCATGGGAGAGGTTTCACGACCTATTTCTTCAATGTCCACACCACAAAGTCGATGACACTGAAAAAGTTTGGATTCTCTATAGAGGCCTTAATACTCAGACAAGAAACACAGTTGAAAGCATGAGTGGTGTTGGATACTGAACCTACTGCCGATGATTCGGTAAACATCATCCTTGGCCGCCCATTCTTGGCCACCTCTAATGCTCTCATAAACTGCCGGAACGGTTCCATGGCTCTTGTTTTTGGCTCTATGACTGTTGAAGTTAATATATTTAACCTTGGCAAACAACCCCCTAATCTTTCCTTATCTGAGGATGTGTGCCTTCTAGACTCATTACCTTATGAGATAGTGCATAGTTATTACCCTGAAGATCCGGTTGTTCATTGCCTTGCTATGCATAATGTAGACTTTGACATTGACCAATCTATTGCCCAAACCAATACTCTTCTTGATTCTGTGCCTATCTTTGAACCAAAAGACTCTGAGGCCCTTTATTCGGTTTGTTGCATTGATTCTGAGTTCAAAGTAGAGACCATCCCTCCATCTCCTGATCCTCTTCCTCCCAAGCTAAAATGTGCCCTATTAGATTCAAACGGTAGTCATCCTGTTATCATCTCTCCATCTCTTACTACCGAACAGAAAAATCAGCTTTATTTACAAATTGGAGACAAAGTTTTGCTTTATAATCCTCGTTTGCATTTGTTTTCTGGAAAACTTATATCTCGTTGGTCAGGCCCCTTTGTTGTGTCTGTAGTAGCTCCTTATGGTGCTATTACATGTGTTAATCCTGCAGACGGTTCTGAATTTAAAGTCAATGGTCGATGTCTTAAGCATTTCCATCAGTTAAGGCCTCCTGAAACTCTCTTAGAGGACCCTACCTAATTTAGACTGACCCTTGACCTGCTGGTATCCGGACCCTCTTTTGCTCTTTTAAGAGGTGTGGTTGAAAGTGTCGGGACCGTTAGTCCACAAACTCTTACTGGCTGAGTATAATTGATCCAGTGCACGTTTTTCTCTTGAACGTCACCACCAAACAGACCTGTTTCCCGCTCTGTTTTGGGGTGAGGAAGTTATTTCCCGTATTTCTTTAAGTCTCGAGTATCTGACTTTCAAAGACTCTTTGTTGTATCTTAGACATCAGGATCTCGCACATTACACTCTAGCGTTTTATCTCTCCTATATCATTGTTTACAGTAACGTTTATCTAGGAAGTGAGTCTTGTTTGTCTGCCTGTCTGGATGAAGACGTTGAACTTAGCGCTTCTGGGAGGCAGCCCTGTGTATCTTCTAAGCTCGATCGTGCCTTATTGCATCTCTTTTTGTTGCCGGGTTTAGTTGCATTTTAGTTTTTAGACCGCCCGTTCTATCATCTGTGCTCAGTTCTGTTTGTGGGTGGGCGCGGCCGACCCACCCACTCTCTCTTTTGCTGTTTGGCTGGTTGATGTTTATTTCGGTTACAAAATGCATTGTTTTAAGATAGGATTTCCCTTTATGTTGGGCACACGGCCTCCCCCTGGTCAGCAGGGGAAGCAGAAGCAGTTCTTTTCGAGCCTCGGGCAGACTTGTCTACCACAGCCTTTCCCCTCGGATCAACCGAGGCAGGAGATTGCACATAAACAACTTCAACAGAAGGAGGCTGGGAAGGCCTTACCTCCACTAGAGCCTCAACTCCAGCATCTGCAACACTGGGGGCATCCACCTCATTCAGCGGACCCCCCAGAGCCACAACTGGCTCGCCTCCCTCAGCAGCAGAGGTGACCACCGTCTCTTCGGACACACCTCCCACCATCTCCAACTGGGCCAGGTTTTCCACCTCAACATGTACCTGTACCGGGGTAGGAAAGAATCCCTCAGTGGCTGATTCACCAGATCCACGAGACATCAGAAGTCCACTATCCCTCGACGTCAGACTTGGATCACCGGAGGAGTCAGATGAGCCATAAAATATGTATGGCCTCCTCCGGCGACCCAAGGGAGGGTTTGAATGACAAACAGAGCTAGCATTACTGACCTGAACATCCCCGACAACTGGGATGACCTCCGACAAAACATCCGACATCGGCTCATCAGGAGGAGATCTTCCCCTGACTGGAAGGGCCTCATCAGACCAGTCATCCATCTCCCCCCGCAGATCAACAACCTCACTCTCGACCGGAGGCTCCTCCTCAACACTGGGGACTGTGTTTTCTATAGTGGCAACACCTTAACCAGAGTTGGACTCTACCTCCACGACTTGCGCGGGGGGGGGGGGGGGGGGGGGGGCAGGTGATCGGACCTAAAAAGTGTATATTTATCCCCCAAATAACACCTTGTTTGTCTAGCACTTAGCTTATATTATTGTATTATATCTATTGATTAGTGTTTTCTTGTATTTACGTAGGTTTTATGAGCCGAAATGCGAATATTGTGTAAAAGCCCGCAAAAAGTCGAGAAAAGCAACCAAAGATGTGTTATTTGCACAAGTGAAGAAGAATGGATATTTGCACCCACAAAATCTACTAAGGGCACCCCGGGATCAACTCTGGTCAAATAGTTGAGTTGATTTTTCGGTTAACTTTGACTTCAGTTGACTTGTTGGTCAACAGTTGACTTTTTGGTCAACAGTTGACTTTGGGTCAACTGCTGCTGACCTATGTTGACTTTCGGTTAACAACTGACTTCAGGTCAACTGCTGCTGACCTATGTTGACTTTCGGTCAACTGTTGACTTCTTATGACTTTGGGTCAATCATGTTGACTTATGTGGACCGGACTTCCTATCTTGGGTCTTGATCTTAAAAAGGCTCTACAAGGAAAACCAGAAGTCCGATTGGGGCCCATGACATATCAAACTGAAGGTCTTGGCCCAAGATATAATTATAACCCAAGAGGATTAGGTTTTGCTGATTTCCTAATCCCTCTAGGAGGCCAACAGCAGTAGCCACGAATTTGATCAAGTTTGGAAGTCTTTGCATGCAAGTATTCCATTATCTAATGATATATAAGAGAAGTTGTAACTAGGGTTTATCTATCTAGAATCTCTTTTAGATCTTGATCTTCTAGCCTCCACTAGAAGATCAACTTTTGTATTCAATTCAATCAATATCAATCCATGAATTCTTTTATGATGTTCTTTGATTTAATTATTTGTTCCTTTGGTATGAGTAGCTAAATCATCATGGGGGGAAGGTCGAAGCTTTCTAGGTGATGTAAAAGTATTATGTTGTTTCTTCTTATTCATTGTGATTCAAGGTTCTTAATGCTTACTTATCTCTAATTCGCGATATGAGGTAAGTATGAATATTTGTATGCTATTGTATCCATGGTGTTAAAATATTATTGTTAGAATTTAGGGAGACCTAGTTTTGATAATAGTATTATATTTATTGTAGATGTATAGTGAAGTAGCTGAGAGGTGATTACTCCATGTTTGTAATATTTATCGTATATTGGAACCCATTCATGATTAAATTCAATAGCCGAGAGGTGAGGATTTAATTGTGAATAATATGTGGAGTTAATTAGATTCAATAGCGGAGAGGTGAGGATTTGATTAATGAAGCATATTCAATAGCATGCATAATAGAATCCCGTTTTAATTAGATTCAATAGCTGAGAGGTGAGGATTTGATTATTATTGGTATTAATAACTAATAGGAATAGTTGAGAGGTGACTTGTCAGTTGTTATAGATTGAATATCAAGAACAACATGATATAATTGCATAACCTAGATTGTGGAAACTTACTACTCCCCCTATGTCATCATATTATCTTCTTTTCCATATCTCCCATATTCTTAAGTTACGTTTAATTATTATTTATTGTTTGTAGGAAGTAGAATCAATTCTCCAACTATTATTATTGATTCATTGATGTTTCTTAATTATTGTTCTTAATTGTGTTTGAGCTAAGATCTCCCCCTCTGAGGTGGGTACGACCCTTGCTTGTTACTTGTCTACTTTGATCTTCAATTTATACAGGCACAAGAAGGAAAATCTCTTAATCTTAATCTTTTGATAGTAGTTACACAAATATCCTTTATCAGCAGGGCTGCAAGCCTGATCGGGATGCGGATGTGCATCACGATCTGATCGGGAAGTGTCAGGTCCCGCAGGCAGACTGAAGAAACGCTCGATGTTTCCTTCAGCCGCAGAGGAATCCACCCCTACCGGTAGAGACACCTGAAGCTAGCGTTTTCCTGCAAACACAAAGCATGGAACTGTTCCTGAGTCGTAGCTCAGCAAGCACGCAAAACATAAGGGCGAAAATGAAAGAAAGGACGGGCGCATGCTTACCTATGAAGTCCCGCAACACCTATATGCTGCGGTCAAATGACTACACCCTGACACCCGGTAGCAGGGCTCGAACCAGTTCCCATAATGGTTGGGAAGTCCAGACATGCTCCGGGTAGTACACCAAGAGATGGCGTAGACGCAGCGTTCCTTGGCCTCCTGGGCGACCGGCTTCATGAGCATGAACATCTCGACCGGGCCAAATGGAATCTCAAAGTGGAGAGTGATCAGCCCGATCCGAGGCACGATTATCCAGAAGGACACGTGCATCTGACCCGGCGGGATCTGGTAAAGGCAGCAAACTCATAATGGAAGAATACAGCGGGAGCTGCATGCCATAAAGGAGCTGGTAAAGACTTACCCTATAAGGTTGTCGGAGCAACCATCGAAAATGGAGGGGTGGGAACCAAACCGCACCCCTCTCCAGCCAAGCTGCTCCTGAACTCCGCCGGGTTCATCCGCTCGAGTTCAGGATTTCGGAGGAGGTTGGAGGAAGCTTGCCACCTCCTCCTGGGCCTCTCAACTCGAGGCTCAGCATAATCTAGATGAGCCACCTCTGCCACACCAGTAGGCGAAGGGGGACCCATCGCCGGAAGACTACTTGGTCCGCCCTCATCAGCAGAGGGAGGGGGGGCCGAATTTTGGGGCTCTTCTTCACTACTGGAGTTCAAAACTAAAGTTCTCCTTATCATCGTAATTAAATTCGCACGAAAATCGCCGAAATTTGGAGTTTCAGAACCTAGGGTTCCGACAGAGCGAAATGGAGCTGAAGAAGAGAGAGAGAGAGAGAGAGAGAGAGAGAGAGAGAGAGAGAGAGAGAGAGAGAGACCCTTCTCTCCTCTTAACTTTCCTATTTTATAAGCGGAACCCAAGGTCCACTGGCTGATGGTATTCCAAGTATCTTAATGGACTCTCCATTAAGATCATTAAACCAACTGGTTTAAATGACTCAATCAGCGAAGACTCACAAGCTTTCACTGGAAGTCGAAGCCGTACATCTTTTCGCCAACAAAGGAATTTAGAGAAGACAAAATAGGGCCTACTTAACACAGTCAGCTGGGGCCCACATCGCACAGTCATTTGGGATCCACATCATCTGGGACCCATCTCATGCGCTCAGAGAGATCTATTCAGCATTTACAGGTGGGGTCCACATGGTCTAGGTCAGCGACATGTACGTGGACCTCCAGTCTAGATCATTACGGTCAAGTGAAGATCGATCGACATGTGTTCCTGCACTCTTCATTACAAGAAAGTAACCGGATCTACTTACCGGAGCTCAAGACAGTGATAAAAGAAAATATGATTTTATTACGAAATGCATTATACGGGGTGCACCAAATCCCCTACATAGTGTGACCGGAGCTAAATTACATCAAGGGGGGAGACGGAGGATCCGAACTGGACCCCTCCGGTGAGTCAGGGAGATGGTACTTAGCCTTGACTTCAGCATATCGTTCCTTCCATGAGGTGATCGCAACGGCATCGATCTTGCCCCCCCATCCGGGCGAGTTCGGCAGAAGAAAATTTTAGCCTCTCCTTAAGACACTGAATTTTCTCATCCCTCTCTTGTATTCGGCCCTCATAGCGCTCATCCCACCGGCGTTGGTCTTCCACGAGCTCGACCACTCGCGCCTTCAAGCTGTTCAGGCGGCTAAGAAGATGTGCTCGATACTGTTCCCGATTGTCGCCAATAGAGCTGGAATCGGAATATCTAGCCGCTATGAAAGACAAGCAGCAAGAAGAAAGGGAGAGATAACTCGTCAGAAGCAGACTTTGCTCTATATAATGCCTCAACAACTCCATAGAGGTTAAAGAGGTTGGGCCACAACCCAATTGCCTCCCAAGAAGCAGCCTCCAATGGACCAATAGTCAACCTGCCAAAACCAAGACAAGACAAGCTGAGGCACTGTTCATGGGAAAAAAAAATTTATTGATGGATAAAAGTCAAAGAAAGAGGGCACCGCTCCTCAACAATAGGTGCGACATTAACTAATCCGACAAAACGTTCCGCGAGGCGGTGGACGAGGAGGTAACGACCTGATCCCAGCTCATACCCGCGGCCGCGTCATTGCCAAATATCCAGACCTTCTCTTTCAAGGTCAGAATCTAGTCTTCAGCCTGTTTAAGCGAGTCTTCGGAGAGCCGGAGGTCTCGACGTAGTGATGCAATGGCGTCGTCTCGCTTCTTGAGAGACAGCTTCATGTCATGCTCCAGTCGGACAACCTTCTCCAGGTTCTTCTCTTGAGCCTGCGCTTGGTTGAACAGGTGCTCTACTTTAAGGTTGAACGCATAGTGGGCTAAGTCAGCAGCCTGTTCGTCAACCATTTTTCAGAAGAAGCTTCAGCAACAACAACAACAACAGGGAACGGAGAAAGAGAAGTGGACATCCTTCTACACCTTCGGATCCCTATTTATAAAGGAGGAAAGAAATCGTAGTATTTAATCCAAGGGATACAGAATCGTCATCAAGAAGTGTGTCAAGGAAGGAATCTTCCGAATCTCAACAGCTGGGGAAGATATTGCTAAGATCTTTCCCAAGCAAATTTTCTACTTGACAAAGAGAGGGCGATGTGTACCCTTGGTAAAAAACCCGACAGGTGTCACCGATGGCTGTATAAACCGAGAGCACCTGAGCATTAGCCAGCCAAGTCTGGGCTATCAGGTAGGGCCCAACCGGTTTCAAGGGATCCACATACGCTCTGTGGACAAGACTCACCGGATAGTCCACGATCAATGTGTGGAGCTCTGGTTACTGTATAAGAAGTTGAACCATGGGCTCCCACACATCGACCAGGCCCACCTCAATCAAGTAGGCTAGGTTCGGCCCAGTATGGTCCAGCAGCGATAGGGGCTCATTCAAAGGGTTAACACAGAAGTCCAAAGGACCTGGCCAGGGAGTATGCAGTTGAGATTGGGCCTCCGGTCAGAGGAGTCAAGCTGAAGGCTTTGCTTTCAGGCTTGGTCAATCCAAGCTCCAACCAACTGGATAAGTCCAACGAGATTCCAAGCCAACAGAACCCATGGTTCTAGCCCGCTGGAGAAGATAAAGGAAACCCAGGTTGAACCATGACCTATCAGAGGATGCCACGTGGTAGTCATCCTGGTCAAAGGGGATTCATGCCAGAGCTTAGTGGAAGCAGAGACTTGATTCCAAGTTCATCATCTTGGATACGTAGGCAGCTTGATTCCGATCAGGTCCAGTCTCACTGTATAACCCCCATCTTATCTCTGCCTATACAAGGGTTCCATTGTAACTATACGATCAATTTATACATATCTCGAATTTGTGGATCAAACTTTTTGCACCCACAATAACTATTATAGCTAGGTCTCCCTATACTCTAACAATAGTATTTTATAGACATGGATATCAATAACATATAAATAATCATGGTTACTTCATGTCGCGAAATAGAAATAAACAAACATTAAGTATTTTGAATCACAATGAATATTAAGAACAAACATGGTACTTTTGCATCATCTAGAGTGTTTCAACCATTCCCCCTAAAGGGAATTTAGCTTCTCATCCTTGATAATGACACCATGGAATAAGTAAATAAATAACACAACATCATAAAGGAAAAATGAATAGATTATTATTGAGAATAATAATAAGAAGAAGAATAATAAGAGTCAAGAATACAATTTCCAGACTAACCTAAACACTAGCTACTACTTCTCTTTATATAGAGAATACAACGCATGTTACTTGCTCATAAAGTCTACTTCTCTCCAAGTTAGGTCAAATTCGTGGGTGTTGCTGTAGGTCTTATAGAAGCATCAAGGTTTAATCAAAACCTAATCTCTTCGACTTAAGTTGTAGCATGGACCAAGACCTTCAGATAGATAGCTTATGGGCCCAAATCAGACTTCTGGATCTTCATGTAGAGCTTTTTTAAGATTGGGCTTTAATAAAGGCTTCAATAGATTTTCTGACTTGTGGGCTTCATTATAACTTGGATTAAGCTGGGATTTGTGCCACCCATCTTGGACATAAAGTCAAGTCCATAGGCCAGTGTATGGGGTGCGCTCAGCAACTTTGCGGGTGCAAGTATCAATTCTTCTTCAATGTGCAAATAGCATCCTTTTAATGGCTTTTCTTGGTTTTTTGCGGGCTTTATCATGATATTCGCATTTTGGCTCATGAAACCTACACAATTGACAAGAAAGCATTAATTAATAGATAATCCCTCTGTCCCAAGTTATAAGTACCTTATTCCATTTTAGATTGTCCCAAAATATATGTCGTTTTTTATTTTTAAACACATATTAATTAAGTTAAATGGTTCGTTTGTCTATATTACCCTTGCTTTGAGATTAGAGTAATTATTCTAATAAAAAGTTAGGCATTGTAATTAGTATTAAATAGGGGTAAATTAGAAAGTAGAGTTAATAGACAAACAATAAATGATGTTTCCTTAATAAGTAGAATATTCGAAAAGGTACTTATAATTTGGGACGGAGGGAGTATAACACAATAATATAAGCTAAGTGCCATGCAAACAAGGTGTTCTTCGGGGGATAAATATACACTTTTGAGGACTTGTCAGATACCTAATCGTTAACCTAGACAACTCTAGGATTTCACCTTCTAAACAAATATAAAAACAATCAATGAAGTTTCTTTTCTTCAATGTCCTCACAAATGAATTAAAGAGTAGTAAATGAACCTCAATTGTTGAGTGAATGAATATCAACACTATAACCACACACCTCGTAAAAGAGTAAGAATTTAATGATGTTGGTGGTGTTTTTATTAATGGGGTAGATGGATTTTGAGTAATTGCTCTTTTAGGGTTGATAGGGTTGATATGATCTTAAGAGTTGTTGAACAAACACCATTAGAGCTTCTTCAAGCTTTCTTTTGTCTTCATGTTTATAGGTTTATAGGTTGACCAAATATGGATTTCAATAAAATCTGAGTCGGGTCAACCTATACCCAATTAACTGGAAAGAACTGTTCATGCGCACGTGAATCTGAGTCGGGTCAACCTATACCCAATAATGAAAGGAGTTGTTCAGGTGCCCGAGAATCTGACAGGTTCAAGTTCCTTAACCTTGGAGTTTGACAACCTATAAGTCTTTAATGTAGATGACTTCAATTCTTCCGACGTCTTCATGTCTTCAATATTTTGAATTTTGAAGGTCTTCAATATCTTCATACAAGATCATTCCACACAGACACACAACATGTGAGTTTACATATGATGACTTTAATACCCTTATCATAATTTACAATACCTAAAAATATGAATTTACAACTGTTGTGTACTACCCGAAATTATTGTATGTGTAGCAGATTGATTCTATAACCAATAATTGTTTAAAATTCTACTATAAAATGTGATACTAAGCATTCTAACCTTGAAAAAGCTTATTAGAAAGGCCATAAAAATATATTTCACTCACATGATTTTATTTTTTAATCCAAAACAAATTTTATTGATAAAAATTGAAGGAATTACACAAAGTTAGAAGACAAACGCACTACAAACTGCGCCGCAAGCTCTTTTTGAATAGCAAAACCAATCCGACGAAATACATATTCATTGAAACTTGCGGACATCACATTGCTACTCATCACTTTTTGTACCTTCCTGAGAAGTTCAACTGTTTCTGGTGCTAAAAAAACAAAAGTGTCAAAAGCAAAAGGAATGAAACAATCCTGGTTCGTTGCACATGCCCTCTCGTGTTTTTATACCTTAGTTGTAGCTACATGAGTGGTTGCCTGACCCACTTCGAAATTTCCATGACCAAGCCCTACCATCGGAGACGCCCCTATGATGTCAACACATACATGTTTCCTTTTTAACCAACTGTATATCAAAACATCAGTTGGGCGTAGTGTTGATATGTCTTCTGTAGGGTCTGTAAGAAAATTGACCGAAGCTTCTTTCTTAACTTTGTGTAATTCCTCCAATTTTTATTTTTATTTTTTTATTTTTTTTCAGACTTCTTGAACTTTTAAAGTTTGAATTTAGTAATCATGTGACATCTTGTTAGCAAGATCTCGTCGAGACCTTCCCAACTATATAAATTATATTTACTTTTTATTTTTCAATAAAAAGTTATAGACATTACGAGTGATAATTAAAGAAAAGTCATAATTATATGCCAAAGGACAATAATGGAAGAAAATAAACTAAAAGGCTAAAAAATTATCCAAAAAGAGAAGGATAATTTCCCGAATAAGCACAACTTTATGATATTTCTTCCCAAATAAGCACACTTGAGGGTAATCTTCCCAAACAAGTACAAAATTTGCTTTGACTTTTTTTTTTTTTTGTCTTTTAGCGTATTTTTGTTCCAATTTACCCTTTTTATTTATATTAGAGTATTATCATTGTTTTTTAACTTTTTTATACAACTTGTCAGTGATGTGACACATAGAAGAGTAACCCACCACAACACATAACCATTGAATCATTAGGATGACGTGTTACTGTTGGATATTACTGAGTTACATGTTATCCTCCAGCAATAACTAGTTCATCGTCAAGACTAAAATATTATTCTACTACAATAAATAATAAACACGTGGCATTACATGTTTGAACTATAAATGGGCAAACTTAACGAGTGGGAATGGTTCTCGATTACAATTAAGAGTTTTCAATCGAAAAGAACAAAAGGTTTTTCAAATTCCTAACTAACCATGATTCAATTATTCAGAGATTTTAACTTAGCTTATATCCTCTATATCACTAACACAAATCCTCAACCCGGTAAATCACAAAAAGACAAAAAAAACTGTGTTTCGTATTTTTACTTTTAAAACTTGAAAAGTCCATAACTTTTGATTAAGAAGTCGAAAATGAATATAATTTATGGAAAATTATCTTTTACTACGGTTTGGGAAAGTTAGTGCCCAAAAAACTACGTTGAATAAAAATATGGACAATTTAGTACGTTCGCTGATAAAATGTGACTGATCAGTACATAGGCATGTGTTCAGTGCTTAGGTGGTATATTACTATACCTATACTACGCCCTCCTATTAAAAACAAAGTCTTCCCCTTTATTTCTTCCTTTTCTCTCTGATGTTGATCCTGATGGGATTATTTTCAAGAAAACGAAAAAGACATAGTTATCAAAATTTGTTCTTTAATTTTGTAATCGTTCTTGTTCATTTGTTAATGATTAATTGTTTTGTGCAACAATTGTTTTATGAAACTCCTTTCACTGCCTAGTTGAGTTCTGTTTCAAGCATTGCCAAATACACAAGGTGTTTGAGCAGCAATGTTTGTGAGTGTCGAGTGGCTACAACTACTACTGTGCGTAGAATGTAGAGCATGGCCAATTTCATTCAAATGCAAAACAAGGCATGTAATCTTACATCACTTAATGTTGCAGATTATAATTTCATAAGACACAATCTAGATATATAATTAGGTGTGAATCTATGGAAATTTTCAAAAACAGTGCCAAATATTTTCAAAACAAAAATTTTCCATTACACATTTATAGTATTCGAAAGTAGCTAGATATTTAGAAATACTAGTAATTATCCCCTCCACTGTAAAATAAGATGCCAAACACAATTTAAACTCTATGTCGTGATGTTTATACACTTAGATACTATGTTTGCCTAATTGTAATGGTGTGGTGCAATGCAATTTAGAGCGGATATTTAGCTTAGTTAAAGAATATTTGGATTATTAGCAACCATAGTACTACAATTTTGCACAAGTACTAAGCATCTTTAATACATGAGTTCTACTCTTTCTGATTGAGCAACATAAGTTGGGAAATAAAACTATCTCACTGGGGCAACAACACTGTCCAATGGAACTAACTACAAACCCACTCATGTGTCTCAGTATCTAAAACACGGCTTCATAAATTTCAAAATGAAAGAATAGAGCAACAAATAATGGAAACAATGGAAAGAATAACGGAAGACCCATTAGCGTATAAAAAAAATTGGAAATTATCAGTTTGTCACTCAATTACAATTGAAGTCTTTCCATTCTTTTTTCATTAATTACATAAAATAAATCAAAATTCAAGCTTCCTTCAACTATTTCTCTATCTGTGTCGACTGAATCCAACATCTCATTTTCTTTAGATATTGAAACACAAGGGGATGAAGAGAAATTTGATTGGTTTTCACGTTGGTATGCATTAGCAATTGTGTGTGATTTAGAGGAGAGAATTCCTCATTCTAGAAGAGTTATAGGTCTTGATAATTTGGTAATGGTGATGACTTGGAAAATGTAAAACCTCGTTTATATTATAAATTTTTGTTCGTTAAATTTTAGTGGATTGTGAAATATTGCATACATGTCTTTAAGGGTTTAAAGTTAATTTTTTATTAAGTTAAAGGATGATATATTAATTATTAAAAAAAAATAAAAAAGTAGATGGAATTCAGTTGGGTAGCAGATTCAATTATGGTCCTAAAATAAAGCCCATTAACTTCTCCATATTATTTATATTAAAATCTTAAGGTTTTCATTCATCTTTTTTATATAAAAACATATTTGGGAGAAGAAGAAGAATTGGAAGAAAGCTAGAAGAAGATTTGGATTTTTATGCTTATACAAGTGAGTAGACGTTTCTCTGTTTTTGTTTCTATTCCTGTTTTCTGTAATTTCAGATTGTTGACTCATATTTGAAAAATCATAGAAACTTCGTTTCAAAAGCTTTTTAATTTATTCTAAAAACCCTGAAAACTAGATTGAAAGGTCTTCATTCGATTAGTTAATACCAATTTACGAAAGTTATGTTAATTTGGTGAAACATGACTTGCAAATATGACAACCGTTGCAGTTTTTGGTTTCTGTACCGTTTTAGTATCGCAAGGTTTTGATCCCTCTAGACTTAATAATATTTAATGCAAATATTATGGTAGTTAGAATACTCAATGTATAACAACATATATAAATTTCGGAATTTACTGTTGGGTAATTAATTCTAAATAATATATTCAACGTAGTTATTTTTAGATATCCAGTATAATTTTACTGGTACCTTTCTGTTTGCGTGGCTGTTATAGAAAATTCATAGAAGACTCGTTACTCAACATATCTTGATGACTTTACTTGTTTTAAAAAATAGACATTCTGAACTATAATTTCTATATTTAGAAATACTTTAAATTATGAAGCTAATATGGTGAAAAATGCTCAGGAAGTCTGACAAAGATTATTTTGGGATTTCTTTCTGAAATCTGGTAGGATTGAGTAAAACAATTGTTTAATTATTTTCTATATATCGAAATGATTCCATATTTTTATACCAAGTAATATTTTCATAGTAAAATGTTGTATTCAAAATTTATGAGATTTGACCAATTATTTTTAGATGTGTGAATTTTAAAAGATGAATGTTATTGTTTGGCAGATTTATGTAAAGAGTTTCTTTTTAGCATATATGTTTGTTTTGGGTTTGTGAATTTTAAAAGATGAATGTTTGTTTGATTGTCAAGTTGAAATAGACATGTACTAAAGTATTCTAAATATTGAAGTGGATTAGTATATAATGGCATGTTACTTGATTAATTATGTTTAAAGTAACTTGGAAAGTTATATTGATGAATGCCTAGGAATGGCTCCATACCAATGGATGGTATATGAATAGAGAAACGAAATGAATACTGGACTTGGAATTTAATTATGGAATGATTTGGAATGGTTTGATACCATGGACGGTATATATTCAATTTGGAAAATAAGAATGGAATATGAAATGGACATGGAATTTAATTGTTTGACAAGGGTTGTGTGATTTCTTGATTAGTATAGTTATTTTGGTAGTCGCCCAAGCATTAGTACATTTGTCGCACCTCTGGAATTAGGTTAAAGAAATTAATTATCACCCTAGACGGCTTAGCCTGCGGGTTGACTCTTCGATTATATTTGGGTATTTCCTAGACGGCTTAGCCTGCGGAACTGACCCTTCAGACCTTCATAGCCTTCGAGGTTGGTCTGGGCGCCACATTAGAAAGCTCAAGGGAGCTATTAGAGATCATGAGTTAGGCATACGTCGAGGCTAGCCAAAGTTTACAGGTGAGCACCCACTTGGGTTTTGGTTTCCGCGTAGAGGTTCTTAACCATGGTCAAGGCACACTGGTGCAGTGTGGGTATGGCAAATGTGTGGAGTGCATCCTGTGGGAGGTGTACTAGTGATTGGGCATAGGTTGTAAGTTTTATGATTGTTAAACCCGAGCACCGGCTAGAGGCCAGGACTCGGTTTTGTGACTTTAGATTCGTTGTTTGGTAGTGTGTTAAGGTTTATGATATTGTAATGCTTGGTGCTAATTAATGTTATGTCTAAATTTTATATACTTTGATTATGAATCGAAGCTAACTATGATTATGTGGAAGAACTGCGTTGTTTTATTTATTATGGGTATTAATAGTCATAATTGAACTTGTCATTTTGGTAGATTATAACTTATGGAGAGTTAGAATGAATCATTATTAATGGTTTGAATGAACGGAATGTACTTTCGGATTGATACAAAGTATTAGAAAACATGTAACGTGTAGGTGATTTGCTTTATTTTTATTATATTTGTGTATTATGTATTAACTTCATTTTGCAGGTGGATAGGTCAACTAATTTATTTTGTGCAGGTGGATAGACCTATCCTTAAAGACAATTGCTGCTTAGGTAATGTATTTGTATTATCGATCAATTAACATCGTAAATAGATAAATTAGAAGTGAATAATAGAATTAAACATGTGATTAAATAATGGATAAAGGGTTTAAATATAATGGAATTGATATGGTTTTTGGCGTATGCTTATTGTCCCAGCATGGAAGAATTGTTCTTGAAGGTTAATTATGTTGTCAATCATATGTTGGAACTTTATATTTATTACGTTATTTTATGGGAATAAATTTCCCCTTGTTTACTCATACCAGCTTTCATGCTGACCCATGTTGCTTTGTTTTGCACGTGGGTGTGTTCCATTTGGAATTCCATTTGGAATGCAGGTAGGAGAGGTTAGAGCTATGGAGCTGTGATAGACCGCTTGTTGGGACCAGTAGAGATCTTTAGATATTTCAATCATGTATTTTATTTGAAAGTGGTATTCATGTA
Source organism: Aquilegia eximia (assembly GCA_023053565.1). Taxonomy (NCBI): domain Eukaryota; kingdom Viridiplantae; phylum Streptophyta; class Magnoliopsida; order Ranunculales; family Ranunculaceae; genus Aquilegia; species Aquilegia eximia. Next base: position 10,105,784 of record JALIGU010000010.1, read on the forward strand.
TTTTGTTGGAGTAAGTTATGTTGTATAATAGGATGGAATCAGGAGTACTTTTATCGTTTGGATTTTTCTTCACTATATTTTAGTTAAGATTTTTATTGTACCTGGTTTATGAGATAGAAATTGTTGCGACCTGTGTTTATTTTATTTTTTTTAAATTCGGGTCGTGACAGAAAACCCATTGTTGATTTACCATATCTGCCATCATTTTTAAAAGGGTTAGTGTTTTTGTTTTTTTGCTGACAAAGTTGTTATTTGAAGTTGAAAAAAAAAAAATAATAGGGAGAAACAGAGGAGAGTGAAGGAAGAAGAGAAATAAATGTGAAGACTTTCTTTTTAATAGGAGGGGTAGTATAGGTGAAGTAATATGCCACCTATGCACTAAGAAAGGGCCCATGTACTGATAGTCACAATTTACTAGTCAACGTAGTGATTGGTCCATATTTTTATTTAAAGTAGTTTTTGGGCAATGACTCTTCCAAACGGTAGTAATAGTTAATTTTTCATATAATTTATATGGTTGGAAAGATCTTGACGAGACCTAGCTAACAAGATCCCTCATGATTAGTAAATTTAAATTTCAAAATCTCACAACTTACAACTGAGAAATTGGTTTTCAATAAAATTTCATATGGTTGAAATGGTTTTTTCAAGGCTTTTCCATTGAAACCACATTGATAACCAAATTCAAAAAAAAAAAAAAAAAAAAAAAAACCTTGTTCTCTATGTATGTTATAATGTCATCTACAATTACAACAATATCCTCTACGTAGGTTACTGTTACCTTTATATTTAATAAATTAAAACTAAAACCCTGCAAGGGATCTACACGACCTGGTATAAACTTATAAAGGGTTACTGGTACTCATTAATTATTATTATTATTATTATTATTATTTTTAATATTCAAATTTTATTGATAAACTCAACGAATTACACAAAAGTAGAGGACAAACGCGCTACAAACTGTGCGGCAAGTCCTTTCTGGATGGCAAACTCGATTCTCCTAAATACATATTCGTTCGAACCTGCAGTCATCACGTTGCTATCCATTATCTTCTGCACTCTCATGAGGAGCTCAACTGCTTCTGAGCCTAGCAATCCAAATGTGTCAAATGCAAAGGGGATGAAACTATGTTGGTTAGCCCTATAAGCTCCGTCATGTTTCTCCAATTTTGCCGCTGCTGCATTGCTAGCTGCTAGCCCCACCTCAAAAATCCCAGCACTCAGCCCAACCATCGGAGACGCCCCTGTAACATCAACACAAGCATGTTTACCTTCAGACCAGTTGTAGACCAGAATATCAGCAGGACGTAATGTCGATCTTCCTTCCTTAGGATCAGTAAGAAAGTTAACAGGAGCCTCCTTCTTAACCTGTACGCCAGTCCGCCAGAACACATCACACAAGATATCTCTAACGTGGTCATGCCTGTACTTGAAGACGGGGTAATGCTTACAATAGGCTGCATGGTCCTCGAAAGCATCAAGTCTACTCTTCTTGCACACTGGACAAAGCTCACCATCTGAATATAGAGGGATCATCAATCGATAACGAAGAATGACACGATATTCTACAGGCGTCATGTGTTGTCCAAGCCCTTCCATCGGGATATCAAGGAGAAAATCTTTGGCATGTTCTGACTGCATACATCCAATCACGGTTTTTTATCTAGCTGACAACTCAAATTCGCTCTCAAGACCAAAACTAATCTTGTTGTAGTATGCTTCCGCCAAGACATGTTGGGGTCTGAAGGGGACGGTAGCAGTTGGAGCAAGATTACTGAAATCAAAATCAGGTATAGAAAGATGTAAACTAGCAATGGCAGTATCGAAAATATTACCCATAGGTGCAGTCTCGCAACCTCGAAGAATGTGATCTTGGAGATCCTTGGTTTGCGTACGTGAAGCTACGAAAGCAGACTTCATAACATCAGTAACACAATAGATACCAAGTCCACCCATACGCAATGGGAGGGTTGCCATACGCCACTGTAAATCGCCAAAACCAGGTCCATCAGAAACCACAATATTCTAAAGGGCTGCATGAAGCGTGTGGTCAAACCATTCGGCTGCTTCCTGAACATAATCAGAGGGGCAAGTACGGAGAGCAAAGGTGAGTTTAGATAATCCCATACAAGAACGTAAAAGTGCCAACTCACATTGTGGATCCTTTAGCTGTGGTAATAAATCCATAAGCTGAAGTGTCTTATCCACTCGTTGACGAACATTACCCACAATAAAGGATGCATCAATACTTACAGCCCCTCCAAGCAACTTAACCCCTCATTGAGGACATGACATACCAACCGGAAAGATATCTGGATAGGAGCAGTCAGGATCAACAGAAGGCCAGAACAATTTTGTCTTAGACACATTAAGCACGAGCCCAAGAGATGGTCATCTTTCCTGAATGATACGAATATCTCTAGCCACATGTTCCGTACTACCAATCAGAGTACCATCATCTAAGTACCATGCCTGCAACTCCAAGTGGCATTCCGACTGAATGCGGTGTATCAATGGATGCAAGACCAAAGCAAAGAGAAGAGGCCCCAAAGGGTCCCCCTGTTGTATCCCAGCTGCTGACCAAATATGAGTAGACCCTAGATACAATCGAGCAGGTTGGCAATAGAGGTATTCGACCCATAGGGCAATAGATGGACAATGAATGCGTACCTCCCGTAGTATAGCAGACCGATCAACAAGGTTGAAGGCATTCTGAAAGTCCACAAGCAACATAGAAAGCGATGTGTCATCCTTGTTGGCATAAACCAACCGATTAACAGCATGCAAAATTGCCTCTGCTCCACCAGGCACACCAACCCCAAACTGAAAGTCCTTTAGGTATCAGACAATATCCTTGAAAGAGTTTCAATTCAAAATTTTAAATGCTTTTAATTAAAGAATTTAAAGTTTTGGGTGTGCTAACATAAACATCATTTTAAAACTTATTCTATTACAAAGAAAACATTCATTCTTATAAATACTTGTTATTTAGTACTTGCCAATAATCCGAATAAGGTTTATATCAGGTGTTGTACATCTTGCATGATTTTATTTTAACCATTAAATACATAAGTAACAATAGGGATTTTTAGACTTAAACCCCCTTTTTATGTTCACGATTTGAGTAAACCACTCCATTTGTCCAAGTTTGGACTTTACCCTCTCTCCGTCTACTTCTGTCAAATTTAACGTCAATTTTATTTGTAACTTCTCAAAATATCCTCAATTGCTGCTTTAGACTTAACGCCCCAAAAATATGAGAGAGGGGTATTTTAGGAAGAAAAAATAAAAATAGATGTTAAATTTGACAAAAGTAGACGGAGAGGGGGTAAAGTCCAAACTTGGACAAATAGAGGGGTTTACTCAAAACGTGACCATAAAAGGGGGGGTTAAGTCGAAAAATCCCATAACAATAAACAACATAGATGATATTTGTACTTCTAAAGGAAATTATACCATATATAGAGGACACGGATATTTTTTTTCGAATTTGGTGAGAAATGTGGTTTCAATGGAAAGGCGTTGAAAAACCCATTTCAGCCATATTAAATTTTATTGAAAACCAATTTCTTAATTGTAAGTTTATGAGATATTGATATTTTAAAATTTTGAAGTTTGAATTTACTAGTCATGTGGGATCTTATTAGCCTAATCTCGTCAAGATCATTCCAACCATATAAATTATATTCATTTTTGACTTCTCAGTCAAAAGTTATGGACTTTTCAAGTTTTAAACAAAACATACATAACACAGTTGTTTTTGTCGTTTTGTGATTTATGACAGCAAGTATTTAGTCTTTTATGAATAGAAGATAAACTAATATTGTGGGGGCAAAAATTTGATCCACAAACTCGATATTTGTATTGATTAATCATAAGGTTACAATGAAAGCCTTGTACAAACTGAGATAGGATGGGGGTATACAATGAGACTGGACCTGATGAAATCAGGCTGCCTATGTATCCAAGATGATGAACTTGGAATGAAGTCTCTGCTTCCACAAAGCAGTAATAGAGGTTGCTTAGTGAAAGACTCGTAGTTCAGGAGGTTGAGAACTCCTGCATTTATAGTGGACCGGAGGAGGTTGGCTCAACCGCTCCTCCAGTTTCGACTCCATGAACTCAGGCAGTTCAAACTGTGAAGATGCTCCCGCAGAGATAGCGCACCAGCTGCTTTGCGGTTATCCCTCAGTTTGAATCCCCCTTGACCAGAACGACTGCCATGTGGAATCTTCTGATAGGCTCTGGTTCAACCTGGGTATTTCTTTATCTTCTTCAGCAAACTAGAACAATGGGTTCTGTTGGCCTAGAATCTTGCTGGACTTATCCAGTTAGTTGAGACTTGGATTTGACCAAGTTTGAAAGCAAAGACTTAGGCTAGACTCCTCAGACCGGAGGCCCAATCTGCATTGCATACTCCCTGACCAGGTCCTTTGGACTACTGTGACAAGCCTTTGGATCTGCCTTCGTCGCTGATGGATTTCATTAGGCCGAACCTGGCTCACTTGATTAAGTTGGGTCTGGCTGATATGTGGGAGCCCACGGTTCAGCTTCTTATACAGTAATAGGGGCTCCACCCACTGATCGTGGACCATCCAGCGGGTCAAGATCCACAGAGCGTATATGGACTTCTTGAGACCGGGTTGGGCCCTACCCGATAGTCCAGGTCTGGCTGACTATCGTTCAGGTGCTCTCGGTTTTGCTTCCTATACAGCCACAGATGACACCTGTCGGGTATTTTACTTAGGGTACACATATGGCCCCCTCTTTGTCAAGTAGTAAAAAATCTGCTAGGGAAAGATCTTGGAAATATCTTCTCCAGCTGATAGGATTCGGAGGATTCCTTCCTCAATATGATTCCTTTGTGATGACGATTCCAAATCCCTTGGATCGAGGAATAGGGTTTGTATCTCTTTCTTATAAATAGCGGACCGAAGGCGTAGAAGGATATCCACTTCCTTTCCTCCAGTCTTTGTTACTGTTGTGTTGCTGCTGCTCTTGTTGAAAAATGGCTGACGACTGGAGCACCATCAAGAAGTACACTGTAGATATGTGGGAGAAGATGACTTTGGAAATTGAAGACCGAGGGCGCCGTATTGAATTAATGATGAGCGTTTGTCTTGAGGACATCCGCCAAGCGCATTTGAGCTTGTTTGCCTTGAACGGCCAGCTTGCTGAGAAGAGTCGGAGACTTGAAGCTGCCATTCAGCGGATCCGGGTTCTTCAGAATGAACTGGGTACCGCATATGTTCTGATGGAGAAGCTGGGATATCATCAGTTACGGCAGAGAAGAACCCTTGACCTGTATTCCCCCGACTTTCTGCACTATGTAGAGGAGTAGTGCCCTTGAGTAAAACAAATTAATGAAATTTTTCTTTATTTCATCTGTCTCTTTCCAAATGTTAAGTTACCAGCTTTCAGCCTTTTGGTTTGTAAAACGTAATCTGGTTAGAATGGCTTGTGATTTCTTTCTTTATAAGCGAAGAAGTCCCCCCAAAATCCATTATCCCTTCTTCCTGCGGTCTCTTCTTCATTAACAATGGCGGATTCCAGATCACCATCTAGTGCAGTTAGTGACAATCGGTCTGAGATCATTCAGAAATTGTCCCGTCAGGTGGCTGACCTTAGGCGAAGGATTGACGAGCTTCAAGAAAGGCAACTTCTTCATGAAGATATGTATGATACCCAGATGGCGGGTATGAAGGAGACCGTGAAATACTACCAGGATAAGATGGAGGAGAAGGTGGCTGAACTGGCAGAGGCCAAAGAGCGAGTAGACTTCGCTATTGCTTCATTCTGGAAGGCTGGGTATGCGGCTACCAAGATCAAGTACAGTCTTCCTGATTCGCCGGAGGGGTCTACTCCAGATCCCCCGTCTCCCCTAATGATGTAATCTTTTTCTGCTACTGTTGCACTATGTTGGGGATTTGGTGCACCACGTATCGTGCTCTTTATAATAAAAAATAATATTTCTTTCTATTACTGTATTGACCTCCGATAGAAAATTCTGATGATTTTCTTCAAACAATGTTTGCCGCAATAACCTTTGACCGTGGTGACGTGACTTTGGGTCCACATGTCGTTGATTTGTACCATGTAGGCACCATCTGTCTGTGTTGAATGGATACCGGCTGACTATATTAAGTGGGTCCCAACTAACTATATTAAGTGGGCCCCACTTCATCTTCTCGTAATCCTCCTTTGTTGGCGGGAAGATGTACACCTTACAACTTTCAGTGAAAGTTTGTGACTCTTTGTTGATCGAGTCATTAACTTTGATGATTCAATGCTCTTGAATTAATGGAGAATCCATTAATGGAGCTAGGAAGGTAATTTGCCGGTAGACCTATCTTTCCATTATAAAAAGGAAAACTTGGAGAAATGAGGGATCACTCCCTTTCACTCTTTCTCTTTCTTCTTCATTTCTTCTTCAGCTAGGCCACCGAAACCATAGGTTCTGAATCGCTTTAAATTCCGGTGCAACCTTGCTGAATATTGCTCCGAAAATGAGGAGGAACATCGTGCTGAGCTCTAGTAGTGAAGAGGAACCTCAGACTTCCGTTCCTCGTCCCGCCGCTGATACAAGTGGTCCAAGTGGGGTTTCAGCTTCCCGCAATACAAATCCACCTGCGGGTGATGGAATTGAGGAGGTGGTTCCCCTTAGCGTTGTAGATCCAGCAACAGAGAGACGTGGGAGGAGGTCGACCTCCTCTAATCTCCCTCGAAACCCCAAGCTCGAACTGCTGCGAGCGGCGGAAGTTTAGGAGCAGCTTGGTTGGATGGGGTCAGGTTCGGCCACCATTCCTCAATTTATGATGGCTGCTCCGGTAATCTGATAGCGATGAGCCTTTACCAGCTCTTGTACCGTATGCAACTCCCGCTGCCTCCTACTATTTTGTGATTGCTGTCGTGGTGGGGAATCCCACCGGGTCAGATGCACGTGTCCTTCTGGATAATCGTGCACCGGATCGGGCTGATTGCCCATTACTTCAGGGTCCCCCTTGCCCGGTCGAGATGTTCATGCTGATGAAGTCGGTTGCTCGAGAGGCTAAGGAGAGCTGCTTTTACACCATTTCTTGGCGCACTACCCGGAGGTTGTCTGGGCTTCCCAATCACTATGGGAATTGGTTTGAACCCTGCTACCAGGTGTTAGGGTGGTTATCCTACGACAGCATCCAAGTGCCGCGGGATTTTATAGGTAAGCACGTGTTTGATTTCGCTTTCATTTCCTTTACCTTCATGCTTTGTGTGTTTGCTGAACTCCGACTGAAGAATAGTTTTGTGCTTTTATTTGTAGGGAAATGCCAGCTCCAAGTGTCACTGCCGGCGGGTATAGACTCCTCTGCGACCGAAAGCAACATTGAGCGCTTCTTCAGCCTGCCTGCGGACTTACGGGACTTGACACTCCCGGACCAAATTGTGGTACACCTCCGCTTCCTGGCCTAACTTGCGGCCCTACCGGTTCCTCTGCAAGTCGTGGAGGTTAACTCTAGCTCCGGTGAAGGTGTTGCCCCCGCGGAGATTGTGATTCCTAGTGCTAGGGATGAGCCTCCGGTAGATAGTGAAGCTGTCGATCTCAGAGGGAAGATGGATGACTGGCCTTATGAAGCTGTCCAAGTCAGGGGCAGTTTTCCTCCTGATAAGCCTATGTCGGATACTCCACCGGAAGTCATCCCAGCTGTCAGGGATGTTCAGGTATCTGATGCTTGCTATGTTTGCAATTCAAATCCTCCTTTGGGTCGTCGAAGGAGACCACATGTTTTTTATGGGTCCTCTGAATCCTCCGGTGACCCAAGCCTGATATCGAGTGATAGTGAACTTCTGTTTCCACGCTGGTCCGGTGAATCAGCTACTAAAGGATTCTTTCCTACTCCGGTGCAAGTACATGCGGAAGTCGATAACCTAGCCCAACCGGAGACAGTGGAAGGTGTACCTGAGGAGACTGTGCTTGCTTCTGCTGTCGAGGGAGATGAACCAACTATAATTTCGGGAGGTCCACCAGATTATGTGGACGCCCCCAGTGTTGTAGATGCTGGTGTTGAGGCCTCCGTGGAGGTAAGACTTTCTCATCCTCCTGTTGTTGAAGTAGTTTCTGTCCCGACTCCTACCCCTGTTGATCCAAAGGGTAAGGCAGTCGTGGACGAGTCTGTTAGGGGCTCGAAAAGAGCTATTTCGACTTCCCCTGCTGATCAAGGGGGGGTTGCTCGTCTGAGGAGGGATGCCCCCATTCCCTGGGCGCTGAGGGGATAGGTGACGGGAACTACCCAAATTGGTAATGACTCCCATGTCCCTGTCGAAGATGCCTTGGCTGTTGAGGATGTCCGGACAGAAGTAGAGTTCACTGCGTCTGACACTGCTGATAATGAAGCTTCAGTTTATGGGTGGGGCGATTAGGTTCCGTATATTGATCTGCCCACCGGCCCGACAGTGCAACTGGGCCCTGAACCGGGTGACTACCAACCTGAGGCTACTTCGAAATTTCCTCTTTCGGCGTTCTCCATTCATCCTGCCTTTCTAAATGGGGAACCAATGACGATTGGAGACTCCGGCATCATGAACATCCACACCGCCTTCGACTACATCTTCCAGAATTTGCGTCCCGAGGACCAGGCGTACAATAGCCGTCTCCCTCCTGACTGGGCGATGAGGGTCGCGGCTCTGAACCTTATCACGGTAAGAATTTTTGGCTTCACTATGCCTTCAGCTTTGTCGTTGTCTGTATATTTGTTTCTGATCCATGCTCTTCTTATCTGTCAGGTGCAAGCTGCCATGGCCAGAGTCTAGCTTTGAGCTTAGTATCAGACCCCGGCTTTCTTCCTTGGAGGACCTGGAACGTCTTCGAGCTGAGAACCGTCAGTTTGAGAAGGACTTGACAGCAGCCAATAGCGACTGGTGGGCTTTGGAGGAGGACAAGCGGATCATGGTTGCTGACTACCACAACCTGGATTTCCCTCTGACCGCTGCCCTTTAGAGAGAGGAGGATGCCAAGGCTTCCTTGGCGGAGCTGGAAGCCACCTGGGGTGGTTGACCTGGGAGAAATTAGAGTTGGACCGACGCCTTTCTCTTAAGGAGGAGGCCTATAACCGTGCCATTAAGAAGTTTCGGCTGGTGAAGGTTGCCTACCAGTAGGTCATTGACCACCTGGAGTAGGAGAAGGCGAAGAAGGGTGGTGATGGCTCCGGTCCTTACTCTTCCCAGCCTTAGCGTAATTACGTTTCTCTAGTAGGCTCCTGTTCCGGTTGCTGGGGGATTTCCACTTTTGTAACTGTTTACCTGAAAAGAAATAAAAACTCTTTGTTGTGCAAAAAGACTTGTTAGATATCTTTACCTTAATTTCAGCATTTATTATAATTGTCTATCTCCCTCGCCCCCTAATCGTTTTAAGGAATTTTCCTTGGGACGATAGCAGTTCTTTTGCTCGCTAACTTCATCAAGTTTGATGATTGATTCCCATGGCAATCCATGGTTTATTTGCTGAAAAAAGTATTAACCTTGTCTTTGAAGACTTGCCCCGGAGTCAGACTAGCTTGTCTAACAGCTCCGGCTTTTAAAAGTGGATGGCCTCGCTCTTAAATTTTACCAGAACCAGGCTCAACGACCCAATCGGACTGGTACTAGAACTGGAAATTTGTCCAAGCATTCTAGGCTTAGCCACCCTGTAGAGGTTGGCAGAAGACTTGCTGAGTGGAGGTTTGTACTCTGTCACCCATTGTACTAAGATCGGAAGCTAGGTCTAGGCATCTTAGGCCTAAAGCGAGCATAAATTTGCATTTAGAACTTAGTCAGGATCGAAAACTAGGTCTGAGCATCCCATTTTGGATGGGGTTTTCGATCCCTGTCATCCTTGGTTACCAAGACCGGAAACTAGGTCCGGGCGTCTTGGGCCTAAAAGGAGCATAACTCTTCATTTAGGACTGAATCAGGATCGAAAACTATGTCCAGGCATCCCGGGTTGGATGGGGTTTTTCAGTCCCTCTCATCCTTTATTACCAAGACCGGAAGCTAGGTCTAGGCGTCTTGGGCCTAAAAAGAGCATAACTCTGCATTTAGGACTTAATCAGGATCGGAAACTAGGTCCGGGCATCCTGAACCTTAGTGGATTTGATCTTGCACTAGGATTTCCAGCGGTAAATAATACAAAGTACTCAAATTCTTTTGAAAAAGAATCTTTATTGAAATCATCAAATGCAGTACAATACTTGTAGAATTTCTTGAGGTGGAAAACGTTCCATAATCTTTAGAAGAGATCACAGGTCAGAGTTCTGAGGAAGTAAGAGCCCTTTGCCGTTGCATGTCTGTCTATGATGTAGGGTTCTTCCCAGTTTTCTCCGAGCTTGCCAGCTGTTGTATCTTCAGTCATAATCTTAAATTTCTTCATGACCCAGGCACCTGGATTGAATTTTCTTTCTACGACTCGCTCGTCGTATCCTCTTTTCATGTTTTGATGGTACCGGAGGAGGTGTTGCAAGGCTTGTTCTCTCTTGTCATCAAGAATAACCTTTTCTCTTGCTAGGATCCCTCCATTCTCTCCGGTAAGGACTGCATCAGTGTGAGTTGTTGGAACCAACAGTTCTGTAGGCATTACTGCTTCCGCTCCAAAATTAAGCTGAAAGGGTGTCAAACCAGTGGACTTTCTGGGAGTGGTCCGGTATGCCCATAAGACTCCCGGGAGTTGCATCACCCAGTTGCCTTTTGCTTTATCCAATCGCTTCTTGAGTGTATCCAAGATGACCCGGTTGGATGCTTCTGCTTGCCCATTTGCCTGGGGGTAGTAGGGGGCCAGATATTGTCGCAGTCGAACTCTTTTCTATTATCTGAGACCAACTCTAGGGGAATTCCAAACTTGCACATTATGTTTTTCCATAGTAATCTTCTGACGTCAGAGGCGCATACTTGTACCAGTAATACGGCTTCCACCCATTTGGTGAAATAATCTGTGCGACAAGTAAGAACCTGACTGAGTGTGGAGCTTTAGCAAGCGGTCCCAACCAATATCCAATCCCCATTTGGCGAAAGGCTATGCGCTCAGGATGGGGTGCAATTTGTTTGCCTGGGCATAGCTGACCGGGGCATGCTTCTGACAAGGGAGGCATGTCTGGGTGAACTTCTTGGCGTCTGTCATCATGTGCGGTCACCAGTACCCTTCGATCATTGTCTTCTGTGCGAGATTTCTGCTCCCAGATTTCAGGTTATCTGGAATGTCTTCGATTGGTTCCTCCGGTGGGAGCTCCAGATCGACGTGAACATGTGAGAGTGGTGGTTCTAAAAGGTTTGGTTCATCCGGTTCTGTCGAGGGTGACATTGCTTCCTGCCGACCTCTGGTAAGGCAAGGATTCCAGTCATCAAGTTGTGATTCTGGTGGGTCCTGTGTTTGACCCTGAGAAGAAGGATTCGACTCGCTCTGTGTCCTAGACCCGGTGTCGGGCTGAGGCGCTTCTTCATCTCTCTTCCTTTTCTCTCCTCTGGTAGTGACCATGAGGACTTCCTTCCCATGTACGTGTTCCAGAAGGTAGACTTCCAGTACTGACATGTCTGGATCTTTGAACCCGATACTCAGCTCTTTCTGATATCCGATTGACAGCTGTCGGGGCTTTATAGTGCTGATGGAAGAGGAAAGGTATGCCAGGGCATCTGCGTGTCCGACATCTATCCCTTGTTATTGCTCGACTGTAATGAACTTGAACTTCCCTGCTATGGAGTGGACGGCATCGAGATACTTTGCCATCCGGTCATCTTTGGCTTGGAATGACCCAGCGAATTGATTTGCCACTAGCTTGGAGTCTATGTTGATCATGACTCTTCGCGCCCCCAGTTGGAGCGTTGTTTAAACACCATAGATTAAAGCTTCGTACTCAGCCTCATTGTTAGATTCTGGGAATCCCAGTCTGACAGACTTTTCTATTTTCTATCCGTCTGGGCTGATCAGGAGACAACCAATGCCAGATCCCGTACAATTACTCTTTAGCTGGAAACTTATGTGTCCAGAGGGTATCATTCGTCCCCAATGTATCTTCTTCTAATTATGGGTTGACCTGGACCTCGATGGGAAAGTCTGCTATCAAGGAGGCTACTACATGTTCCTTCTCTACGGTCCTGGGTTCATACTTGATGTGGTATGTACTCAGATAGCTGGACCACTCGATCAACCGATTAGAGTCCTCCTGTTTCCCAAGAGCTTTTCTAAGCGGATACTCCGTGCAGACTGTGACTGCTCTCCCTTGGAAATATGGCTTCATCCTCCTCGCTGCATGTACCAGGGCTAAGGCGATTTTCTCGATATTTGAATATCTTATCTTAGCTCCTTGTAACACTTTGCTGATGAAGTATATTGGCCTCTCCTCCGGCTCTTCCACAAATATGACCGCACTGACTGCAATGTCGGATGCGGCCAGGCAAATACCGACTAGTTGTCCGGTTTGAGGTGTTGTAAGAACCGGAGGCTGAGTAAGGTATGCCTTGATTTCGTCGAAGGGTTGCTGGCAAGTAAGATTCCATTCTGCATTGGCTTTAATCGCATTGAAGAATGGCTTGCATCGGTCTGAATACTGGGAGATGAACCGGTTGAGTGGGGCTAGTCTTCCGGTTAACCTCTAGAACTCTTTCACTGTCTTTGGAGCGGTCATTTCCAGGACTGCCCAGATTTGATCTAGATTAGCTTCTATGCCCCGGTTGGTTATTAGAAAGCCAAGAAACTTGCCAGAAGAAAGACACAATGAGCATGTGGTCGGATTCAGCTTCATGTTGTATCATGTTGGCCGGATTCGCTAATGATTGTCTTTCTATTTGGTTTTGACTACCATGTCGTCTATGTAGACTTCCATGGTCTGGCCAATGAGTTCGCTGAAGATAGTGTTGACCAACTTCTGGTACGTTGCTCCTGCGTTCTTTGGAGCAAAAGGCATCACCCGGTAACAGTAAAGGCCCCTGTCAGTGATGAATGTAGTATGTTTCTGATCTTCTTCAGGAAGAGGAATCTGGTTGTATCCAGAATAGACGTCCATGAAAGATAACCTCTGGTAACCAGCGGTGGCGTCCACCATGTTTGTGATCCTGGGGAGTGGATACGGGTACACAGGACATGCTTTATTAAGATTAGTAAAATCGATGCAAACTCGAATATTATCGTTCTTCTTTGGGACGATCACGATGTTTGAGACCCAGGTGGGGTAGATGACCGGTTTGATGTAGTTGACTGATAGTAACCGGTCGACTTCTTCATTTACCGTCAGCTTTCGATTTAGCGCCATTCGCCTTGGTTTTTTCTTGACTGGTTTGTGGTGAGGATCAATCTCGTGACGCCCGATGCGAAAACTGATGATTCTGCCAGAGCAGTGTAATCAAGAGATCCTTCTCAGCCCTTGGTAGACCGGAAGCGATATATATAGTCTTGTGAGACTCCAGTCCCACTATGACTTATTCTAGCTCGTTGACCACTGGTGATACTCCGGTTTTCAAGTTTGGCTTCCTCTTGACAGACTTGTCGGGAGTTGGTTGCTATTGATGAGAGTCCGTCAGGAAGATTGTATTTCCATTGGTCTCCGAAATAGACTTTCCATTGACTGCATCGAGGTGGCATTTGAAAGCCATCCCTTGATCTCTTTTGATCCTGCAAATTCCGTTGGGAGTAGGAAATTTGAGGCTCTGGTGGAAAGTGGATACGATTGCTTTCGTCTAATGAATCCAGTCCCTCCCAAAAATAACATTGTAGCAGGAGGGGGAATCAACCAATAGGAAGTTTACCCAGATGGTATTGAATCCCACCGTTATTGGCAGGTGGACCCGCCCGAAGGACTGAGCTGGCTCCCCGTTGAACCAATAGATAGGAGTCTTATCAGATTTAATGAGACCCTTAGATAACTCTATGGCTTTGTAGGCAGATGAGATCATATCACTGGAGGTACTGCCGGCGTCGACCACGATTCGCCAGACCTGGTAGACACCAATCCATGCTGTGATTACCAGGGCGTCATTGTATGGATAATGCACGCCCATTCGTCTTCTTCAATGAACGCCAGACCCCCGGGGACGATGGACTCAGTGTTTGTCCCTTCGTTTAAGTTGAGCAGTCCGACTTCATGGACATGTACTATCCACCAAATCTTCTCTCGTGCGCAATTCTTCCTATCTGTTTTGGAAGAACCGGGCGCCTGAACATGGCAGACATACACAATACAGTCATCAGTCTTCACCTATTCGACTGCTTCGATCTGCACCATGTCAGGGATGCGACTGGCGTCGACCAAGCGCTGCATTTCATACTTCAATGATCTGCAGTTCTTCAAATCGTGACCATAATCATTGTGATGGTCCCACTTCTTAGACTTATCCCTCCTGCCCTTCGGGTCTGCTGGGAGAGGGGGCAGGTTTGTTGAGCAGTCCTCTATTCTTGATCTTCTTGAACACTTCCTCGATCGAGAACCTTAGAGGTGTGAATTCCCTTTCTTTGCGTTCGCCTCCGATAGGTTTCTCTGGCTGGCGGTCGGGTTGACGAGCTGGTGCCTTTCCCTTCCTGTCTTTGTTCCTGTCAAGGGATTTTTCTTCCTTGCGATCCCTACCAGAGCTTTCTTCCTTTGTCCTTTGCGGCTTTTCAGAAGTCTGGCCTCCGGCAAGTCCCTTTCTCCTAGCTTTCAGATCGTTTTCTTCCTGAGCGTATCTTTCTGCTTTCTCGAACAAGGCTTAAACAGAGGATGGTGGCTTCCTTGCTAGCGGCTGGTACAACTCTTCATGGTTGTTGTTCAAGGCATACTTGAAATCTTGAACAACGACGCTATCAGATGCGTCCTGCACTTCTGACATTAGAGTTCAAAACCTTCTGGCGAAGTTTCTGAGTGTCTCACTCCGGTCCATCTGCCAGGGAGAATAAGACTTCAGCTCCCTTATTTGTCTTGACATTGAACCGGTACTTCTCCTCGAATAATTCTGCCAGCTGCACGAATGTACGGACGGATGCGGGTTGCAGGTTGTGATACCAAGTCTGTGTTTCGCCCTTGAGTGAAGCAGCAAACATTTTCGCGAGTAACCTGTCATCATGGTTCAGATGGCCATGGTTCTCTTATAGTTCATGACATGCTGGACTGGGCAGCCGCTCGTCTCGTCATACTGTTTAAAGGGTGGCTGTTTGAAGCTGTCCAGGACTGTGTGGTTCCTGACCTCTTCTGCCAAAGGTGATACAGCCAACCTAGAGATAGTGAGCTTCCTGATTCGTTCGTCCAGGTTAGCCTTATTGGTAACAACTAAATCAATCATCACTTGTAGCTTCATCTGATTCATCTGTTCCACGTTCAGCTCCTGTTGTCTCTGATGGGTGCGAACCCTTTGGGGACTCCTTCCCCTCCGATCGTTGCGGGCAGGAGGAGTGCTTTGGTGCCTCCTCCGACGCAGCCCCCTCTGGCGGAGTGACTTTTTCTACAGACATGTTATGGGTCACCCTACGACCATGACGTGGCCCGGGTGTTCTTACACGTCTGCGGCGATGTTTCTGAATTGGAATGATAGACATCATATCCCTCCCTGGTGCTAGCCTATCTCAAACAGGGTGGGAATCACAGCTATGAGGGGTAGGACTCCGATCACTTCCTGACCGTGACCTTATCTTCTTTTGGGGAGATGGACTTAAAGAAGGGGCTGAAGATCTCTGGCCCTGGTTCTCTTCTTTCTTCTCAGTTTTGCATTCTCCTTTGCCAGCCTCTTGATGATTGCAGTTGGGGATTTGTCTGATGGCCCTTCCCTTTCTGTTGCTCAGTGAAACCTCCTCCCGCAACTTGGGGAATGATTCTCTGATCTCTTCTTGCAGCGGCTACTCTGGATGGTTCATGATCTTGCGATGTTGGTGTCCTGGCAATCCGTTTAACTGTATTCGGATCATCAAGATTGTTAGTGATTTGCACCACTAAGTTCTCTGCCTCCGGCTGTCCACTTTCAGAGTTTTGTGAGTCATGATCATAGCCCTCACTCACGAGAACTGATTCTTGATTGATGGGTTCCTGTATTTCAAGGACCGGAAACAAGGGAGAAAGGTTCTCAGTCTGACTTTTAGTAACTTGACTCATTCCATTGTTGGATCGAGTTGGAGGTCTCTTACTTCCAGCCATTGTTGCAGCAATACTCTGGTGTGACTGGATCAAGATCTTTTCAAGGCTCTGGAACTGATTGGAATATTCAGCCCCACGGTTGGCGCCAAGGAGTGTGGGTGCAAAAATTTGATCCACAAACTCGAGATTTGTATTGAGTAATCGTAAGGTTACAATGAAAGCCTCGTATAGACTGAGATGGGATGGGGATATACAATGAGTGGACCTGATGAGATCAGGTTTCCTACGTATCCAAGATGATGAACTTGGAATCAAGTATCTGCTTCCACAAAGCAGTAATGGAGGTTGCTTAGTGAAAGACTCGTAGTTCGGGAGGTTGAGAACTTCTGCATTTATAATGGACTGGAGGAGGCTGGCTCAACCGCTCATCCGGTTTCGACTCAATGAACTCGGGCAGTTCAAAGTGTGAAGATGCTCCCGCAGAGATAGCACCTGCTGCTTAGCGGTTATCCCTCGGTTTGAATCCCCCTTGACCAAGACGATTGCCACGTGGCATTCTTTGATAGGCTGTGGTTCAAACTGGGTCTTCATTTATCTTCTCCAACTGGCTAGAACAGTGGGTTTTGTTGGCCTGAAATCTTGCTGGACTTATCCAGTTAGTTGGGACTTGGATTTGACCAAGTTTGAAAGCAAAGAATTGGGCTAGACTCCTCATACCGGAGGCCCAATTTGCATTGCATACTCCCTGACTAGGTCTTTTGGACTTTTGTGACAAGCCTTTGGATAAGCCTTCGTCGCTGATGGACTTCATTGGGTCGGACCTTGCTTACTTGATTAAGGTGGGCCTGGCTGATGTGTGGGAGCCCACGGTTCAACTTCTTATACAGTAACCGGGGCTTCACCCAAGGATCGTGGACCATCCGGCGGGTCAAGATCCATAGAGCGTATGTGGACTTCTTGAGACCAAGTTGGGCCCTACCCGATAGTCCAGGTCTGGCTGGCTATCGTTCAGGTGCTCTCGGTTTAGCTTCTTATACAGCCACTGATGACACATGTCGGGTATTTTACCTAGGGTACAGACAAATACAATATGGAGGAAAAAGTACATAAGGGTAGAAATGTCCAATGAAAAAATTGAAATTAAAATTTTTAATTTTTAAGAAGATTACCCTCAAGTATGCTTATTTGGGAAGAAACACATAAAGTTGTGTTTATTCTTAAAAAAAAAAAAATGGTTTGGTAAGCCTGTTTTTAATGAGATCAGTAACTCGGTAATGCTGGCGGGTTCGAACCCCAGACCTCTGGTATCATCACCCAGAGGTTTTACCAGTTGAGCCCAACTGACACCTGCTAAAATGGTTTGGTAAGCCTGTTTTTAATGAGATCAGTAACTCGGTAATGCTGGCGGGATTCGAACCCTAGACCTCTGGTATCATCACCCAAAGGTTTTTTTTTTTTTTTTTATTGCGAATGAGCCTGTGGCTCAATGATAGCACCCCTATCACAAAGTGGAGAGGTCGTGGGTTCGAAACACGTCAACAACGGATTGTTGATATAAGTTTCCACACCTAATTTAAAAGGGGTAGGGGTCCCCACAACCTCGCTTACCAACAAAAAAAAAAAAAAATTCATGGAAAAAAAAAAAAAAAAAAGTGGTGTTTATTCGGGAAATTACCCAAAAGAGAATCTTTATGGTTTTTTTTGTGGTTGTTTAGGAACTTGGGTTCTACTATTGTGATTTCTCAATCACCCTGACCTGTGTTAGGTAAAAACAATTCTTCAATTAGGATTTTGTACCTATTGCCCGTAAAAACCAGATAGTCCACATAACAGAATGCAAGCAATTCACACAAAGCTTATTAGTTCTACTTTGTAATTGTTTTTTAAATCCATGTTACTTACTCTCCATCTGCACCTTTCCTCATTTGTCCATGAATGCCTTGCTTCTCAACTAATTCAAACAAAAGAACAAAAACAAGTCATTTCATGTCTCCCCACCTCACTATTTATGTCAACCAATTCAGCTTCTGTCTTTCGATCAACAACTAAGTTTCATCTAATTTCTTCTTCTCCTCTTCCGAACAGAAACAGTGAGGCACATCATGGGCAGCTTTGAGATCACTCATGGAGAATTCCAAAGGACAGCCAACCCTGGAAAGACTACTATTCTGGCTCTGGGAAAGGCATTCCCTCATCAGCTTGTTATGCAAGAACTCCTTGTTGATGGGTATTTTAGAAACACCCAGTGTGATGACCCCGAACTCAAGCAAAAGCTCGCACGATTATGTATTATACCATTGATTTATTCTTAATTAACTGATCTGCCTGTTTAGAATTTCAATCTGACAAAACCCCGCCCAAACAAATCACACACATACATTCATTAAGTCTTACTACATAGCTCCATGGATTTACGGTTACCATTTATACAAGTTCATTGTAACTGAATCAGCTAACTGTCATTTTGCTTCTGTTTCCCTCATGTAGGCAAGACAACAACAGTTAAAACAAGGTATGTGGTGATGTCAGAAGAGATTTTAAAAGAATACCCAGAGCTAGGAGTTGAAGGGCTCCCCACCGTAAGACAACGCCTTGAAATCTCAAACAAAGCCGTAACTGAAATGGCTACTGAAGCTTCAGAAGTGTGTATAAAGAACTGGGGAAGACCTGTTTCAGACATAACCCACTTAGTCTATGTCTCTTCAAGTGAAGCCCGATTGCCTGGAGGAGACCTATACCTTGCAAGAACACTTGGTCTTAACCCTGAAGTCAACCGGGTTATGCTATATTTCATGGGCTGCTCAGGTGGAGTAGCTGGTCTACGCGTGGCCAAGGATATTGCTGAGAACAACCCAGGGAGCCGTGTTTTGCTGGCAACATCAGAGACCACCATAATTGGGTTCAAGCCTCCAAATGTTGACCGTCCGTATGATCTTGTAGGAGCTGCACTATTTGGAGATGGTGCAGGAGCCATGATACTAGGCAGTAACCCTATACAAGGTGTAGAAAGGCCCCTTTTCGAGCTTTGCACAGCAATTCAACACTTTTTGCCAGACACGGAAAAGACAATTGATGGCCGACTTACAGAAGAGGGAATCAGTTTTAAATTAGGAAGGGACCTTCCTCAGATAATTGAGGACAACATAGAGGGATTTTGTACTAAGTTGATGAAGGTGGTGGGATTCAACAATGAGGAGTATAACAAGTTATTTTGGGCAGTTCATCCAGGTGGGCCGGCAATCTTGAATCGGCTGGAAAAAAAGTTTGATTTGTTGCCTGAGAAGCTGACAGCCAGTCGGAGAGCTTTGATGGATTATGGAAATGCAAGTAGTAACACAATTGTGTATGTGTTGGAGTATATGATGAAGGAGGCACTAAAGAATGGCAAGAAAGATGATTGTGAGTGGGGTTTGATTCTTGCTTTTGGTCCTGGAATTACCTTTGAAGGGATTCTTGCAAGGAAGCTGATTTGAGTCTTGGTATCAAACTTATGTTTTCTGTAATAAACAAAACAGTTTCGTTGTGTCGTCTTAATTGAAATGATGAAGTATGATTGTTATTCATGAAACAAGTAAACAAAGCTTTCTCCATGTACAACAACAATATACCATCAGTTCCGACTTGCGAGCACCAAACAAGCTTGTGAAAGTTAATGTCCAGGAAGATCAGAAAGATAGACTCCCAGATGTATATAGTGAAGCTAATCAAATCTGAATAAAGCAATCACTATGTTCTGAATCAAATAAGATAATTTCAATAACTGCAATCACTTGATTCATCTGTAACAGGATTGTTGATTACAATAAAATGAGTAAACTGAACTAAACTTAAAACACATGGTGTCAAGAAAGACACATTCTTACAGAATTACAGACCACGGAGAAACTTCAGCTCAAACTATACTAGACCACTAGTCTTCTTCCTCTGGAAAGCGGAGGTGCTTCCCAGCTGGTGCAGGCAGACCGCTCAAATGCAAAATAGTAGACGAAACATCCAATGAGTTATCATGAACAACCTCCTCCCTCTCGATCTCACCGTCACTGTTATACACAAATCGAGTGTGTTTGCCTTCAAAATCAGGGAGTGGTTTTTTTTGCACAAAAATCTTGCTCAGTCCATCACATAGTTCATCAACTAATCCTTCATCTTCATGGTCTACTTCTTCTTCCTCAGTTTTCTCTTGTTCGTCGTCTTCATCTCGTGTACTTGTATTAACCTGAATAGACCAAACAGAAGCATCATCTTCCTCTGTTGATTTCTCTTGGCAAACACCCCCTTCAGATAACACAGATGAATAAGAAGAGAAATCAGAGAAGTCAAACAGCAAAGCTCGAGTGATATCGCTCTTCTGTGATTCAAGACTAGGCTGTTGCGATTTCGATTCATCATCCATCACCATTTCATCCTAACCCACAAAAAGACCAGAAGATTCAACACAAAGAAAAAAAAAAGCAAAACTTTTAAGGAAAAATCAGGTAAAACCATTACCTGGTGGATCTCAGATTCTTCCTTAACTTGAAGAATGGAAATTTTTTCACAGCCCAATCCATTACCATTCATGCCGTTGATATCAGAAAGATTAAGAACTTGGGGTGTGTTTGTAGGAGTTGGGGCAAGAATCCCAGATGGAGAAAAAGCAGTAATTCCTTTCAAACCAAGAAGAGGACCTTTTTCAGAATTAGAAAGTTTGAAAATTTCACAATCTTCTTCAACCTTCTGCAACAAGATCTTAACTTGACCTCGAAGTAAAGCTTCTCCTGAACCAGGTGTTTTCTTGGGTTGATTTCTCATCTTGATAAGAGATGAAGGAGTTCCAATGGTATTACTATCCATTGCAAGCCCAACAATGGGAGAATCATTGGTAATGTCGAAAAGCGCAGATCGGTCGACTTTCATTGTTCTTTGTTCACTCTTTTCTGTAAAATTAAAAATTGCAAGAACATAAAGAATTAATCGTATATATATGATCTCAGGAACAAAGATAGAAAATTGAAGAAAAAACATAAGAAGAATGCTTGATTTACTTACTGGACAGAGGAATAGAAGTGCTGTTGTTGTTGATTGAACAAACTTTTGATTGCGATCTTGTAATTCTTCTCATTGATGAGGGAGTCTCCATGAAATTGTTGGTGGTGTTGATCTTTAAAAGTAATCTAGAGAGAGAGAGATAAAAGTAATCTAGAGAGAGAGAGAGAGAGAGAGAGAGAATGTTCTTTACAAAAGAGTTCCGATTTGAGTTTATAAAGAAAGAGATTTGAATATGAAAGCTCCAACGGTAATATTACCGTTACCGGGTGGCGGCTGGTGTGTCTTTGTTTTCTTTTTAATAGTTTTTCGTATAAGCGGTTGTGCAAGTTTCCAATTATTAAAAACCGGTCCATTAGGGTTTATGTTGCAACAAATTGGGCCTTAAGGCGATTATCTTCATTTAGTTTGCCCAGAGTTGATTGGGCCAAATCGTTTGTGGGTTTAAAATTTTTGAGATTTTCTTGGACCCATCCATTATCCACATCATCAAACCCATCCATTTAGTAGTTTTATTTCACAATTCTATTTCATCCCTACATTTTCTAAAGGAGCCGGCTAATGCCATATTTGTTATTGCCAAAGTACATTTTTAGTTACATGGAAATGGTTCCAGGCTCCCATTAAGAGCCCAATAAGCAATATTTTCCCACCCAAATCTAAAAATAAATTACGGGCTTGAAAATCTCCTAACGAAGATCAAAAATAAAAAAATGGCCCCATTCTCATATAAGCCCGCGAAAGATTTGGGATCCCAATTTATTTTTAGTTAAAAATACCCTCTTTTGAAAAAAAAAATCTTCTTCTTCGATCTTCTCTCCATTCTTCATCATTCTACTTCGATCTTCTCTATTATCTTCTTCCCTCGCTAGCTACGGTTGTTGATCGAAGTAATTTGTCATTCAAATGATTGGGTTTGAAATCATTGTTTAATTTAAAACGATTTGTCATTCATAACGATTGGGTTTGAAATCATTGTTTGAGGTATGTTCATGATTTTTTTTAATTCATAATGGATTCTCTCTTTTCATGTTTCAATTTTATGTTTTCATTATTTGGTTTTTGTGTTATTAGAGATTATTGAACCTTTTTGAATTTAGTAATTTGATTATTTTGAGATGGTTTGGAGTATTGGGATAAATTGCAATGGACTCATGGTGCAAATTTTTATCTGTTTCTATTTTGTGTTTCAGCCATGGATAAGTCAAGTGTTCTAGTTGTTGTTTCGTTTAATTGTGAATCTATTGGTCTTCGTGTTGATGTGAACTACAACCTTTTGAAGTTCAAAGAAGAAATATATAAGACATGGCCGGTATTAAGGCATATGGATTATGAATTGTTGTACAAATTGCATGGGAATGATGCTGTTTTTTATAGTGATACGAGCATTCAATCTTTAGCGTTTTTATGCTTCTATAAAAAAATTGGCAAGGTCGATGTTGATATTTCGGTTGTTAAAATTGTTGGTCTTGTTAGTAGTGAGTTGCCAGCGGTTAGTGGTTCTGGTGGTAGTGATTTGTCGTCTATTGCAAGTACGTCTTCTACATTAACAGTTGGTTCATCTCACGAAGTTCAAAAATCTTTAACTTGGGGTATTGCTATAATGGGTAAAGGAGAAAAAATTTCTAGTAAAAAAGAATTTGTCAGTGCATTGTTAAGATATAACCTTCATCATGGTTTCAAGTATAGAACGATTAAAAATGAAAGAACATTGTTTACTGCTTGTTGTTCCCTTAAAGAATCAGATAATCAGATGATTGTAAATGGTACATCCGGGCTTCGGCTATTCAAGGTATTGACAAAACTTTTGTTGTGAAGAAGTTTCGCTCCGAGCATACTTGTGGAAGACTACTGAAAGACAATTACGACCCCAGAATGAGCAGAGATCTAATAATGACTTCAATCATTAGCCATGTGTAGGACAAACCATCTCTTAAACCAAGTGAAGTCATTAATGAAATGCAAAGAGATTACCGAGTTCCAGTGAATTATTATTATGCAAGGGTTGGGAAAAAGCTTGCGAGTAAGAAGATTTACGGGGAAGAAGCTTGTTCATATTCACAATTAACATTTTACATGAATACGTTGAAAGAAAGAGATCCCGATGGACGTTTTATTTTGGAAACACAGCAGAAAACTAAAAAGTTTAGTAGGATTTTTATCGCATTTGAAGCTTGTATACATGTATTCCAATACTGCAGGCCATTGTTGTTTCTAAAAGCATGTCATCTCAAAACAAAGTATAAAGGTTGTTTGATGGCCGCAACAGGGAAAAATGCTGACAATGGATTCTATCCTTTGGCATACACTGTGGTCTCGACTGAGAATGACGACAAATGGGAGTGGTTTCTAGGTAACTTAAAATCTGTGGTTTTAATAGAACGCCCTATCACCTTTATTACAGATAGAAATAATAGTTTGTTCAACAGGTATTTCCCAATTCTTCTCATGGATATTGTTTGTGGCACTTATGGTGTAATCTGCGTGCTTCGATCAAAGGCCCTAGTTGTAACCGGTTATTCATCGATGAGTTATTTAAGGCTGTTGTTTATGCTTTTACACCTGTAGAGCTTTCTGCGAAGCTCAATGATCTCTTAGATGGAAGCAAGGAAAATAAACAAGATGTTATTGAATTTTGGTCAACTGTTCCCTATGAGCATTTGGCAAATGCATTCTTCTCTGGTCAGAGGTATAGGGACATGTGTTCAAGCAATGCGGAGAGCTTCAACTCATGGGTTGGTGAAGAAAGATTTCTGCCCATTACATCTATGTTGGATCGCATTCGGAGGAGGTTAACGGATCAATTTTAGGAGGGGTGAGACTGCAGCAATAGGTGGACTTCAATCATCTGTCTACCAATACAAAACAAGTTGAAAGAAAGAATTGATGCTAGCAAAACATGGACTCGTCCTGTTAAGTCGAGTGAGACATTATTTGAAGTTCACAACATTAGAACTAATATTGTCAACCTGGAAAATCGCACATGTTCTTGTAGACGTTGGACCGTTGAAGGCATTCCTTGTGCTCATGCGTTGCATTGTATTATATCTGATCGACGTGATATTGAGGATTTTGTTGATCCAATGTTTTGTGTCTTTGCCTACCGCTAAAGTTATGCTAATCATATTCCTCCAATTATTGTGAATCTGGATGATATTGTTGTAGGTGAAGATGATGTCATCAAACCACCTGATCTTAGTAAGCAGCGGAGTAGACTGAAGACAAAAAGGATACCAAATGTTGGTTCTTTTAAAAAGAGGCGTTTCAAATCCAAAATTTGTATGGATTCATTTGAATGATCAAACTTGGTTAATCGTTTTGATTCCTAGTGATCAATCTTACTTGCAACTTGAACTATTACAGAAAAGAGTTCATTAACTCTATTAAATGATAGTATTTGTCATATAATTCTCTTACTTACAATGTTTTTTATCATTCTGCACTGCTGTGATTATGCCAATGGGTCTGTGTGTTTTCTGCCAAGTGGTTTATGCATCAAATATTTCCTAGATAATTCTTTTATTTGTAATTTTTTTTTATATGATTTTGTGCTGCTGTTATTATGCCAATGGGTCTCTGTGTTTTCTTCCAAGAGGTGTATGCATTGTATGAAAATAGTTCCTGGATATATAATGTTTTTATTTACAATGTTTTTTATGATCATGTGTTGATGTGATTATGCCAATGGGTCTTCGTGTTTTCTTCAAAGAGGTGTATGTATTGTATGAAATGGTTCCTGGATATATGTTCCAACACTTGCTGGCATGGTTCAAATACAGTTTTTTGCAGGATAATTGTGTTATAATGTGTGTTTGTTATAGTATATATCAATGGTGTAACAACATCATGCCCCAGAAGTAGAACTTATATATATATATATATATATATATTTCAAGTATCAAACCCGAGAAGTGAAACTAAAATATAAATTCTCACTGGTTATAAAACATTGTGGCTGAAAACTTGCCTACAACCGTATAAACACAATATATATACATAAAATTCTTACTTGGACCATGATGACAATATGTACTTGGTATGATAATTATATAGACAGCCTGAAATGAACATAGCTAGCTCTATGGCTAAAGATGAAACAAGTGATAAAAATATTTGAGACATTAAACTGAAGGACTAGAAGACTGAAGAACTAGAAAACTTTGAAAGTACTAGTTTTGTATTAACAAAATGATTGTCCAAGACAGTTCTATGCCTAGCTACTCCAGCTTGCTTTACATTAGTTCTTACAGCAAAAGCAACAAAACAAACCCTTTCCATATGTTCACCCAAGTTCTTTCATTAACTTGTCACACTACATAATCGCATCTTCTAACCTCCAGCTTTTCTTTTTATCTGCTAACATCAAGTGCGCCAACGTAGGCTTCAATTCATCAATGACATTCTTGAAATCGATTGTTTTGTTCATCTTCGCTTATTGGCAGAAGAGTTCCATGAATTTATAGACATACAGTCAACAATCAACCCTGAAAAATAAAATCATATTATCAATTAATTATAAATTTCTGAAATATTAGCATATGTATGTACTCAATGGTTTGGGATACTTACGTGTCACCTTGCGGGGGCAGTATGACTGGGTAATTGGTTCGGTCAGACTACTCCATTTTCTTGAGTCAATCTTCATTTTGTTAAGAATCTTAACAACTTCGTCTCTCTACAAATAAAAAACATAAAAAAAATGTCAGCATTCCTTTTATACAATTCATCTCGAGTGTATGAATATATTCAGTTTTGCTTACCATTATGTTTGCATCATTAAAATATTTATCAACTCCTTTTCTTCCCCTCATACTGTTGTAGTGTTAAAATTTCTTTGTCTTGCCATTCAAGACTAACAAACTCCAATTGTAACCTTCATGTGGGTAAGCACTCTTTGAACTATTAATGGGGAAGAAAACAAACTTGACGTCATTTGTAAATTCATCTTTCAAGACCTTGTCCAATAACCATTCTTTACTTCTATGTTGTCTAGCCTTCAAATGAGTCTGTATTGAATAAATATGTTTAGATATCACATTACAAAATAAAACTTGATTAAAAATTAACGAAAACAAATGAAGTTAATTGTGGTTACCCATGGATAAGCTGATGTATTAAACTAGTTCCAGATTAATGCATTAACTAGGTCAGGTCGTTGTTTGACTGACCAAGGTGGAGATTTGAGATCGGGGGTGGTTGCACCTCGATGAGATCGAGATTGCCTACGTACTCTAGCTCGGAGGAGTGGAACTTAGAAATCAAGCCATCGTAGTTCTATTCTTATAGAATGTGAAAGGGCGCAGATCGTGGGATCTTGCAGATTCTTCAACATCTTAATGATTGCGTGATATCTGGCATTAATTATGTAACCGGCCGAGATATTCTCTAAGCATTGATTGTGGGCACGTGCTTATGCAAAGGTCGCCAACGGTCATACGCTCGAGCTACTCTGATCGATTTACGCTAGGTCGTGCTGTAGGCGATCTGATGGGCTGTTGGACATGCCATGTGTTGTGTTTTGATTGGCTGTTGTATGTAGTACCCCTACATAGCCCCCTCTTTTTAGTTCGAACGTAGATCGTACGGAAAAGAAGATTTAGTAGCTCGTTTGTCGGCGATCTGTTTATGAATTTTGGAAGTTGGACACGTGTCGCTCATGCATTGCTGTTGGGCATAATCACTGCGCTTTTATGGGGAAGTGGAGAGGTTTCCTCGAGCTGCTTTAACGGTAATGATTATGGCAACTGCGACACACTTCCTTCTTTTCCTCTGGTTTTGACATGTGGAGGATCCAACAGTGAATACAATCTGTCTTGATAATGGAGAAAACCGCAAACCTGTTGCTCTCCTTTGTTCGATCTTGATCGTTGATTTCGTTTAGATCAACGGTCTGTATTTCGCCTTGGACATTATATAAGAAACAGATGGGCATGTTGTTTCATATCTTAGTTTTGTATTGCTGTCGAGGTGCTACTCATTTGCTTGTGCGACCTGGATTCTGAGTGATTTGTTTGAGGTCAGTTCCTTTTTTTTCTCTGCTTTTCGTTTGTTTTGCTTTTGTTCTTGCTCTCCGTCTTCCATTTCTTGCTTGAAGTAGAAGTATGTCCAAAGCTAGTGATTCCCAGAATGACCATTTGAGTGATAGTGGTCGTGATGGTGGTGAGGATAGTAGTGGTGAGGATAGGACGCCCAGTGGGAGTGTTGGTGAAGAGGAGTGTCGAAACTTGAGCTCAGGTAGTAGTGGTCCTCATGGTGAGGATAGTAGTGATGATGAGCTCGTAGAGGGAGGTGATGGGAGGCTGCATAAAGTTGTTAGTCGTGCGTATGTGAGGAGGCACTTGGGTTTCCGTTCTGGTTATGATTCAGATCAGATTTGAAACTTAGAAATTCGTTTCTTGGGAGATCGTTTGCTAACTGTTGCGTATCGACCTAATAACCCTTATTCTGTTGTGTTCACGTTGGGCTAGTTTCGAGCTGGCTTGAGACTTCCTCTTTCTGTTCTTGTTGTCGAGGCTATTAAATTTCATTAAGTGAGCTCCTTGCCAGATGAATGGGAACTTCTGGAGGAATATTAGGGTAATTGACGACCTCAATTCTTTTCATAAGTGGAATTGACAGTGGCTAACGTTCTAGGTCATTTCATTTTCAAGCGATCTACAAAGAGTGAGGGTGGTGGCTATAACATGCAAGTTCGACCAGAACGGTTACCTCTTATCTACCCTGTCAGTAGTGAGGGTTGGTGGAAAGAGCCCGTATTGTTCACTGGTTGTGTCACCGAAGAAAACCTTTGCCTGCTTCATGTCACTAGAAATGTGTCATATGAACGTAAGTTTGAGGTCGTTCATCTTAAGGATTACTTTACTCCGAAAGGTGGTCCCAAGACCGTTGCTGACGAGTTGGAAAGGAGGAAAGTTCTAAGGTCGAACTTCATGGCTAGTGTAAGGAAGTCTGATGAGAAAGGTAAAGGTAGTTCTAGCCGGGCCAGAAGTGATGAAGTTAGGATTATGTCACCACCGCCATCTGCTCCAAGGTATATTGTTGGTTCCAAGGGAAAGAAGAGAGTTTTGTCTGGTTCTGTGAAGATCGCTGCTCCTCCTCCTGTTATCCGAGCTTCAGAGGTCAGTGCTCGTTCTCCTGCTCCTGAGGAGCAAATGTCCAAGTCAACTGGTCGTTCTTCAACCAAAGGTAAACAGGTCGCTCGTCCTTTCCTTCCAGGTCCTATTGGCTATCGTAATCGTCAAGGTGATGACGTTCAAGTAATGAACAACGATAGTGCCCTTTCTGATGCCTATGTTTCCCGAGCTTTCAACGAGGCTATGGTCCTGGAGGCTGACCATCTTGCAGTGAAGGGTCAGAGCTTGGCGCATATATTTTCTAAGATCAACTATAGGATATCGCTGGTAAGTTATTCGTACTTTATGCAAGTTTTCCTTTAACTTTTCTTGGCTGGCCCTGCTACTGTTGCTTGTAGCTCAACACTTCATTTCAAGAGATTAGAGGCGTAGCTGAGGCAGGGGCACATGCCGATATGGATTTGAAAAGACTAAAGGATCAGCTGCACTATGCTCGCAATGAAGCTTTAATTCGCGACCTGAAGTTGAAAGAGAAGGAGAAGGACGTTACGACCTTGGAACTTGAAGTGCTCGACCTGAAGTCTGGTTTTGCCGCAGCGAACAAGCGATGTGAGGACAACGGGCTGCAGTGGCAAGCTCACTGTGTTGATCTGGAGCGGTAGTTGAAGGATTTGCGTTCGCCTATTGAAGAGGAGACGCAGGGGCAAGATGATCATGATTTGATTGCCCCTAAGGACACCTCGTTGGGCCCAGATGCGCAACAACTTAATGTTGAAGACATGCAGGTCGAGCAGGAGGAGCACGTTCAGGAGCAGTGATTTATCATCTTTTTCTTCTTTCTGAGTGTTTTGGGAGGTTTAAACTTTTGTTGTTCTTGAAAAAGTTGTCTTTTGTTGATGGATTGCCCTATGTGGCTTAAACAATAGTCTTGAGTTGACTTGATTTTGATCGAGTTAGCTCTTGGCGCCCTGTTTATTCATTTGATGTTGGTAATTTCAAAACAATAGTCTTAGATGAGTTTGACTTCGGTTGGGCTGATCTTTGGCGATCTGGTTGGTTCTGGATGGAGGCCGTAAACTTTAGTGGTCGATCTGCTTTGTGCAAGTCGATTGCGCTTTTACTTTTCTGCAATTTTCTTTTCTTGCTGTGGATAATGTCTTCTGTCTCTTTGGACGACTAATTTCCAGGGAGTTCTAGTAGCTCGTTCAGAAGGCAGGTAGACGAGATGAATGGCTGCAAGCAGGGCGGACTGAAATATTTCCTCTTGCATGCCTTTGTTTAATGAATTTGCTTTTTGATATTTTGTATCTTTCCTGTTCTTGTAGTCTTTCTTGATTTTTGCAGGTAGTTCTGCTTTGCGAGATGTAGCTAGGGATTGTTGAAGTAGCCCCCAAGTAGTATAGGTCGATGATGTAATATAAAATAGATCGTTTTCCTTGTAACAGTTAGCTTTCTTGAAATAAATAAAATGAACTTTTATTTAATTACCTTGTTGTCACTTTCCTTTCTGTTATTTGCATTGTCTGTGTGGCTAGATGGCAAACATCAAATAATAAGGTTAAGTATAAAATTCGACCTGGGAAGAGATTTGGTCGTTTAGATTATAAGCTCGCATTTACTTAGGTCGTGGGATAGTTATGACCTAAGTAGAAGAGTGTTAGTTTGAGTATAGATGTCAACTTAACACTTTAAAAATTATCAAAGGGACTAGAGTATTGTCTAGTGATTGATTCTGACCTATTCAAGCCATTCGTGTATGAACTGAGATGGAGGCAAAATCGAGCTCGTTTATTAAAATATGAGAACGTATGCTTACATGTTACTGGTAGAATTTCTTCAAATGATAAGCATTCCAAGGATTCTTGACATCCTTTCCTTCTGGAGTCTGGAGGAGATAAGATCCATTAATTTGAACCTTTATTATGATGTAAGGTCCTTCCCAGTTAGCATTGAGCTTCCCAATATTTGATTTTCTCTTGTTATGAAACATTCTTCTTAGTACGACCTCTCCTAGTTGAAAAGTTCGAGGTCGTACTCCTTTGTTGTAAGCATGTTTTAACCTTTGTTGGTATTGTTCGAGCTTAATGGTAGCATGGTTTCTTCTTTCTTCTGCCAGGTCTATCCCGAACGACCAGGCCTGATTGTTGAATTCAGTATCAACCAGTAGGGACTTGGTCGTACCAAATGTCAGCTCGGGATGACAACTTCTACTCCATAGCAAAGACTGAATGGAGACATTCCTGTTGATGTTCTAGGAGTCTTCTGTAGGCCCAAAGGATGTTTTGTAGGCCCAAAGGATGTTCTCTAGCTGTTGTGGCCAAAGAATATTTCGACTAAATTCAACAAGATGACAGCTTTCCTATAGAATTTGACCGGACACCCTCAATTGATTGAAATGGATGGAGAAGATGATGAAGGAGGAGATTGTTTGTGGTTGATAGACGAGACTGAACCTCTCCTGTTGAAGGTTGCCTACGTACCCTAGTTCTTCAAGAAGCTAGGGATCAAGTCCCTTGTTTCGTAGTTCATGATGTGTAGAGATTTGTGTATTTGTAGATGTGGAAAACCCTAATTGAAGTTTCTTTGTTGAAGAAGACTTGTGCTTCAAGTTGAATAGCCATATGGAATATGGGTGTAGATGGGTAATAAATATGGGTTATGGATATTGGATTGTGGTGTTGGGCTTTAGTGTATTAGCCCGATAGGGGGGTCCAATACATCGCCCCCTCTTTGTCCCACAACACCAGAACAGATGTTTTCTAACGGCAAAATGCTGTTAGTAGAATTTTTACTAACGGTTTTTCTCCGTTAGCAAATCGACGTTAGTATTTAGTAACATGTCCTATTGTAACGGTTATTAGCCGTTAGTACGAAAAAAGTTCTAACGGGAATTGGCCGTTAGAAACTACTAACGGCATATACCTGTTAGTATTGTTTGTTAGTAATTTGTAACATCGAGCCAGTTCTAACAGCAGAAAGGTGTTACTAAATACTAACGACAATAAAGCGTTAGTAATGTTTGTTAGTAATATTTAACATCGAGTCAGTTCTAACAGTTCTCTAACGTTAGGAAGTGGTAACACTTATATATTTACTAACAGTAATTTACCGTTAGAAATATTAAAATTAATTAAAAAAAATATTCTCCCATCCTACCTTGGTGCAATATATAATTTCTACAGCCACTACATATACATATTCCAAATTTGACATTGAACAATGCCACTACAATCCAACATTTTCATAGCATTCACAGCATGTTAAGTATGTAAATTAAATACTTACTCCACCATTGGCAAGGACGATTGCAATGATTGCTGCAGCTTCCATAACCCACGGCAAAGAATTCCACATAAACCCAAGAAATTTCAAGAATTTGTTCTCCTGCAACAAATAAACTAGTATGTGAGTGACAATCGTAAATAATTCCGTTCCAAGTAAAACCTGATTCATTAAGAGTTTTAGAATTTGTTAGGCATTGCTGAAAATGAGACACTGTTTTTCTATGAAGAATCTATTCAACATGAAAAGTGTACCATTTCATTATCAAACTCTTCTACATGTAAATTGAACCCCAAAAATATGGAAAAAAAAGCATTAATGCTGGAAACTCCTTCTAGTCACTTTGGAGAGTCATTTATTCATGTGGTTTAATGTGCTCTAATCATCTACGTTATACTATACATTCAAAGTTAGAGAAGCTTAAAATTTACAGCAATGCCAAATCTAGGTTTGAAGCATTAGCTTGATACTTATCTGACTTAAATAATATATGCAAAACAAAGATTACAAGTTTTGAGCACTAAGGTGGAAAAATTTTCTGGCTTTTCCTCGAGCTTGTTTGGACCAAATATCTTTAAGCGGGCTTCAGCATTTTCCGAAGGAAGTCTTTCCCGCGTTGTTTTGAGTTGATGAAAAACTTCTTCTAATGGTAAGTGTTCCTGTTGACGGAAGAGAAGATTATAGCAGCAGGGGTGGGGTTGGGGTTGGGTGATAGTTAAATTGATTGATGTTGTCTCTTATTATTTATAAATAAATAAATAATACGAGTATATATAGTTAACACGTACAACACAAGAGTGGGAGTGGATGTGGTTAGTGGTTACTCTAGAGGACTTTAACATTCAAAGAGTGTCATCCTTCACCAAGGATTCACTTCAATACAAGTGCATCATTTCAACATGCATTTGTCAAACTTTTTTAGACATAAATTAGCGCACTTTTAAAATGATTTTGAAAAGAATAAAATAGAAAGGCTTGCCTTTAGTTACTCTAGAAGACGACCAATAGTAGTGCCGAACTCCTTCCCAGGCAATCAAAGGAGATCAACAGCCTTTCCAAAATCCTCTGTTGGAAAAGAACCAGAGCCAACTCTTGTAGTGTATGCCTATACCTGCAAAAAAAGTTTTTTTAAAAGGCATTTTTGGATAAAGATTTACATTTTTTGCCTTTTACAACGTAGTGAAAACAGAATAAAAATTACACTTACCATTCCAATCAGATCGCCCAAAACTCTTGGAGCAATGCCATTTTAAGGGTATGTTGTGGAAATTGCTATGGGTAAGTGAACCGTCGGTGTTGCTTGACTCATTCATCCGTCTCGGCCATATATCTCTTGCACCTTTTTACGTGTTGTTCAAACACTCTACAGATGAATGTCATGTGGTAAGCAAGTTTAAACACTTATCTCCATGACGAAAAAAAAATTACAATCGCTACACTCAAAGTCACATAACCTATGAAAATAACTTATATGCAGTTTCCAACCTTTTTTCTAGATCTTTTGCCAATCAACTCACTATTGTTCAACCCCTATGCACCTAATGTTAAAATGTGTTTTTTTATTACATTGTATACAAAGTGGGACGTACCTGCAAATAGTTTCTCATATTGTTTGTGCTTCTTGTGCAAGTATATCATAAAGAAGTGTGTATACTTGTATAGCAAGAACTAATGTTGTGCTGCACACTTTGGTACTGTGTATGTCATCATCTTTTAATAAATAGCTAAGCTTGGTAACACAACACTTAGACCAGGTTCTGCAAGGACAATGTCGAGTAGCATAAGTAGCAACTTGATACGTAATTATCAAAGGTAAAAAAAAGTTCAACACCTCCAGATATGACCATACCTGAAAATAATACTGTAATGTAGAACACTATACATGCATTGAATGAATTACTATCGTCCATTGCTCAAGCTTGTATCTCGTACCCTATGCAGTCTCTGTAATAAACAAAACCAAGTTAATTATTGATACAGTGGTACAATATTACAATTCAACTTAATACTTACTTAACAATATTACCCTTTTCCCTCTTCCTTTATCCGGGCTTGGCACCGGCAAAGCAAAGGTTTTCATAAGTTTGCTTTGGCGGAGTTAAAAAGGGGTTAAATCAATTAAAAATAAAAAAAACACATACAATGTTTCGGTGCCCCTACATATATGTATCATAGTGTAACTTCTTCCATAAATTCTTTATGAATCCTCATCTGTTGTCATATCAGTTCAGTTATAACAGACCAATACAGTAGCTTCTGCCATAAATTCTTTATGAATCCCCACCCGTTGTCATATCATAAAAACTATAATAGACCAATACAGAAATATCCATAATAATCTACCAAAAACAAACATTTTGATTGGTTTAAATATCCATACATGAATAGTAAACACAATGATTTGAGGTCTATAAAAAGCATTAAACATCATATTAATACCCCGTATCTCTAAAATAACCAAAATAGAATAAAGTTCATCAAAAAAAAAAGTAAAAAGGTTTAATTGTTCACCCACTCCACCATCCATTGTCTATCGCTCATAACGAAGTCGGGCCTTAAGCCAAATCAAATACCCTCCATCAGCTATATCATCCAATGTGGTACATGAATTTTGGGGACCATCGTAGATCGGAGTGCTTCTATCAAATACTTTCTCAACATAGACTTTCACCTCACCATCATCCACTTCTCTGCCATGACAAATGCCACCATTTTCTGTATCCACGACTCCAATAGCAACAACTTCCTTGTTCCTATTTAATAAGAAGACTCGTTGAGGTGTGTCTGATTGATGCACATGAACATAAGAATTCATCAAGTTAGTGGGAATAATATGAGCACGTGGAAGTGAACTAGAAGCAACTTCTGTTCTAGGTGTAGTTGCATTTGGTGAATTAGCTCGTCCTGTTGTCATATTTGTCAATGTCACTTGTTCAAGCACAACCTATTACACAATGACAATAAAATAACAATTACAAGATATTCTTATAAGATTATTATTACTTGTATGCAAGATAGCCATAAATGAAGTTTACCTTCATCATATCTTCCATGTTGTTCATCTTGGACTGCATCATGCCCATTTTCTCATGAACATTAGCATTTGAAGCTACTATATCTTTTTCATGTAATGTTGTAACAAAATCAGTGCGAAGAATTTGTTTCCTAGAAACATAAGAGGATAATGCACGAGTGTGACTCTTTTTATCTAACCCAAATACTTCAGTAAACGCGTCATGGTCGATGTCATCCACGTCAATACTACCGGAAGAAGTAATCCTTTCATCAGCTGCCACAACTTTTTCCTGTAGATTTGACATAGCTTTTAATTCATATAAAAGACAATTGATTGAGAATTTTGTGTATAGGGAACAAATTTTCACAAGAATATGATTTCAGTTTATTGGTTCAGTGAATGAGCATGCTAATGGCAAGGTGTATTGTCAAACATTATCTGTAGCCAATGTCAATGCTGATCAAAGGGCTCATTTTCAAGAAGTTTTAATATACATCTAGGATGCTTTAACACAATCAATAAATAATAAAATACAGATAAACCTCATCTGTTCACTGTTGATCCATGACAAGTATAAACCACATCAATGTCTAAGATGCAAAACTTCAAACATCAACTATCAATGTTAAAGTTAATGAATTAGCTCAATTTCAAGAAGTTTGAACATAAACCCAAGATGCTTTCAACATACATGAATAAATAATAAGCTGTAGTACATCAATTGTTCATCATTTAACCATGACAACTACGAACCACAACAATGACTGATGCAAAGCACACGAACGGAATAAGAACATAATTCAAGCAAAAACTTGTACAGGGGCAGAATAATAAGTAGTCAACACTGAATCATTTTCTAAACCTACAATGATCCAATGATGCAGAGTAATTGTTAAAGAAATTATATGACAGCATCTAATTCTTATTTCATACAAGTTTATTATTGTCATCTGATCGGATGCATATATATTGCCAAATTATTAACTGAAAACACAATACTTATTTCATGTTGCCTAAAACAAATTCAAATCAACAGTAGTTATACTCACGTGTGCCTCACGAGCACTTTCAAGAATACTCCCATCAGCACGTTCGGGTCCCTTTTTCCAAGCATCTACTCGCCTTGCCTTTTTTCCTGGGTTTTGTTTATTCTACAAAAGAAACTTATACCAATTATTAAAAGAGAAAAATTTTAAATTGATTATTAAAACAAAAAATATTAAAGTTGATTAGTAAAAACACAAAATTAAAATTGGAAGGATATATACCATGCAATGAATTACTTGTGCATAAGATCGCCGACCAAAACAATGAGTAGTTTTCCACCTTTTCCTACTTGCAGCATTTTTCTTCTTTATTTCCTTTTGTTTCTCTGTATGCTCGTTGATGCAAAATCCCCTCCAATGTAGTGGATCCATCTCTTCAGTTGGGCATGCAGCAATAGACTCTTCCAAAGTTGCTTTTAGTAGTGGACGATATTTTACTTTCCTTGTCCTTAATTTTTGGGCAAACCCTTTCTCGACATATGGACGAGCTTTGTAGTCAGGAACACTGAAGTAGAATTCCTTCTGAATTACAAAAGAGAAAGATAATTAGAAAAAAAAAATTAAATTTAATAATAAACTCAATATACAGGTAAGTGAAACTTTACTAAAATTACAATAAAACTATTACCATCAAGGCCTCCCACAATTTGTCTTTAAATGAGACATCCACGCCTGACCAACGAGCATAACTGATAGGAATACTAGCCCTGAAATAATAGGAGACACGTTTCTTCCATGCATTAGCATTATCTCCATACACAATACCATCTTTAATTACCTCTACAAACAACTTTTTGGTGTTGCTTGTTGCTTCACTTGGAGTAGTGGATGAGGGTGTATCAAGCTGCACTGATTCAGGTACAGTACGTGGTTGTGACGACGGAGGGGTACTGTGATGTCGGAGATGCCATTAAAATGAACGCTTTGGGCTGCAATGACAATTAATAGAAAAAAGACGAGATGTCACATTAATATAAAATATTAATCATCTGTTTATTAAAAAAAAAAAAAAAAAAACTATTTGTAAGCTATTGATATGTACCAAACAACATGGATACAAACATTTAGAAATAAACACTTGTTATATATCATAAATGAAATACGAACACAAGTTAAAACGTCTGAACAAGTTTTACTAATATAAAAAAAAAAATCCATACAACCATTACAATCAACTAACACACTTTAATAACGCATTCAAATGAGGTTGATCTTTAAGAATAGATTGGAAGTCACTTGGCTCATCTAGTTTATCAACTTGATTGGTTAGTCGCCTTGGTGAACGTATGACTACCCAGCAATCAGGATTTTTCAAATCATTCGAATAAAACACTTGATTAGCTTCACAAGCGAGGATAACAGGTTCATCTGAGTACTTATCAACACTCTTGAGCCTATTAAAATTAACCATAACCAAGTTAGAATCTGGGCACATCTTGCATCCATTGCTTCTGTCTTCGACTCTCACCCAATCACAATAAAAGACTACCTCCTGAAAATCCGTATAATCCACCTCAAGTATTTGTTGAATAACACCATAATACATGATAGGTGCATCGATGGGATTCTTGTCTTTTCTACTTGACCCACATGTTGTAATTGCCTCTATGCATACACCACTGTCTTGGGTTATAACTTTATCATCATGAGATTTAGGAGAGAAGATAAATCCATTAGCGCGATACTTTCTGTATGTTTTAGCATTAAATGAAGGGCCTCTCACAAGCTGCCATAACCTAGACTTTGTGTCTTTAACCTCTAACAACTGTACAAATAAAACAAATGACAATTAAAAACAAAAACACAATTACGACACGTACATTTCCCACTAAACCTATGTAAGTTAAGATATTACCTTATCATACAGCCAAGCAATGAAATCAATTTGGATTTTGATCTCTGGTCTATCTATTCCTTTTCCATTTTCAAAGTTGGGGTCATTTGATAACTTTTCAGTATACGTACTGCAATCCCATAGACACGTTCAAATATAAATATCAAAAAAATTTGAACCCAAAATATTTTAACCATATAGGTGAACATTTTTCTACCTGTAGTAATCTGCAAGTCCTTCTACTTGTAGACGGAACAACACCCACCTTCGAATTTGAACAAATTGTGCGGTTGTTAATATCACACTCTCACCATCGAGGATAGCCAATTCATCGCTATACTCACCATAATCATCTAAAAAATCTTCGCGAGTGGATCCATGAGATCCACTCAATGACTTTGGCATGTACTCCATAGCATACGTAACAGATTCAGAAACAACATACGCCTCTGCAATCGAACCTTCAAGGTATCGTTTATTGCTTGGTATATCTTTGAACTCTTTCATAGACCTATAAAATTATGTAATTTTTTGAAGTGTTTAAAAGGTGAATTTTTGTAAAGTTAACATAAAATATAAAAGTATTAGTTTACATACCGTTCAAATGGGTACATCCATCTGAATGGGACAGGCCCACAAAGCAATTCTTCATCTGCTAAATGCACGGTGTGGTGGACACTGATATCAAAAAATGAAGGAGGCATATATTTTTCCAACACACACAATGCCTCCGCTAACATATATTTGGAATCTTGAACAACATTTCGATCTAAGACCTTCGAGCACACTAGGTTAAAGAACAAACTGATTTGTTGTAAAGCTCTGCCCAAATCACGATACCTAAGAAATGCGTGTTGAAGCAACACAGGTAACAAATATTGCATGATGACATGATAGTCATGAGACTTCATCGTGCGAAAACTAAGAGTCTCAAGATTGACAATGTTGCTTAAATTAGACGAAAAACCGGAAGGAAGCTTCAAATTACTCAGAGTTTGAAGAAATTGTCTTTTCTCTTCTCTATCTAAAACAAATGGGGCCTTTGGTTTTATTTGTTTCCCGGTATTTTTATCTATCTGCATCCATTGACTACTATGAATACCAATTTCACGCATGTCATCTCGTCCTTTTATTGTATCCTTTGACTTGTCTTTCATGTCTAGGATTGTGTTAAGTATGTGTTCAGTAACATTCTTCTCAGTGTGCATCACATCAATACAATGACGAACTTTATGATCTTTCCAATATGGTAGTCCCCAAAAAATTAACTTTTTATACCATGCCTCAGTAACTTCACCACTATCATGACAAGACTCATCACCGCCCATGTTTGTCTCATTATCGCCCATATCAGTCTCATCGTCATTAAATTCTCGACGACGTTTTTTACCTGATTCTTTCAAAATCTTACCAGGTACGTACTTGATGCGATTTAATTTTGGCAAAATCTCTCGCCCTTTCAATCGTGATGGAGGTGGTCGTTTCTCTTTACTCTTCAAACCCAAGTGTTTACCATCTCTGAAAGGGTGATCCATCGGAAGAAACAATCGATAATTAATGTAAGCTATATTTTTACTGTGAGGTAGATATATGGATTCAGTGTTGTCACCACAAATTGGACAAGCTTTGTAACCATGAGTTACAGATCCTGATAAATTCCCAAATGCAGGAAAATCATGAATTCCCCACATCAACATAGCTTTCAATGTAAAACGCTCCATTTTGTGCATGTCAAAAGCAGGTACTCCTTCTTCCCATAATTGTTCCAACTCATCAAATAAAGGTTCAAGGTAAACATCTATATCTTGACTCGGTCCCTTTGGCCCAGGTATTAACAAAGACAACATCTGGAACTCGGCTTTCATGCACAATGAAGGAGGGAGATTATAAGGAACTATAATAACAGGCCAAATACTATAAGAACTAGATTGAATTCCAAGTGGATTGAATCCATCAGTTGATATTCCAAGCCAAACATTACGACCTTCTTTAGCAAAGTTCTTCCATGTGATTTTACACCCTTTCCATTGAGCAGAATCGATTGGATGTCTCATATAATCCCGTGAAGGTTTTGCTCGATCATGCCATGTCATCTCTTCTGCTATCCACGGTATTGAATAAAGTCTCTTGAGACGTGGAATTATTGGAAAATGCCTCAACACTTTTCTTGGAACTTTGGATTGTTTTTTCCCTGCTTTTCCCTCTTTCGTGTCATATCTTTCTTCCGTACATTGAGGACACTTCTCTGCATTTTCATGTTTCTTAAAATATAAGATACAGTTGTTCACACATGCATGAATACACCTTGCTTTCATCCCTAGATCTTTCAACATTGCTTTCATTTCAGGATACTTCTCTGGCAATGTGTTTCCCTTTGGCAACCATCTTTTCAACATGCCTAACGCTGTAGTCACACTTGCTCCCGACCAACCAAATTGTTTTTTTAAGTTATGCAATTCAACAATTGCGGAAAGAGTTGTGTCAGGACCCTCACATGATGGATATAGTTTTTCTTTTGATTTTTGCTTGTAAATATTATATTTTTCAGGCAAATCTCCTTCTAAGACATATGGTTCTTCAGGATTTTCTGTTTGGTCAACAACGCCTTCATGTACCCCATAAGCAACATCAACAAAGTCTGCCATTCCAAGCCCTCCATCATCAATGACATCTTCCTCAATATTCTCATTTTCTACAACTCGATGAGATGTTTCACCATGAAAATACCATACAGTATATATTGGGTCTATACCGTTTCTTATCAAATGGGTACTTAAATCAGTAAACTTCACCCTAGTCCCATTGCTACATTTCTTACATGGGCATGTACATGTTGTTAGGTTCTCAG
The DNA here is from genome assembly GCA_023053565.1 of Aquilegia eximia. Lineage (NCBI taxonomy): Eukaryota > Viridiplantae > Streptophyta > Magnoliopsida > Ranunculales > Ranunculaceae > Aquilegia > Aquilegia eximia. The sequence continues at coordinate 10,145,942 of JALIGU010000010.1, forward strand.
TGTTGTGTGCCTCTGCAAAGTCTACAAACTCTTTAACTCCGTTTAAATACACATCACTCAATCTATTTGTTTCATGCATCCAGTCTTTTTTAGGTGGTAACGACATTCTCCAATACTATATATAAATATACAAAAAATAATAAATATAATAAATATCAATTTCATACTTTCTCAAACCTATAAACTTTGGAATGCACACAAACATTACTATCTCACAGAATCATAACATTAAAACCAATAGTAATATAAACATAGAATTAATATTCCAAGAAACTATGAAAATAACAATTTTTTTCAACCCCATTTGATGAAATCGATCAAACTTATTTCTACAACAAATTGGAACACATATTGAAAGCTAAATCTAAGAAATCTGATAAAATCTCTACCTTTACAAACCACACGAACAATAAATTGCAAGATGCAGTAAAAAGCCTAAAAAGAAAAAAATCACTAAGGAAGAAGGACAAACTAGACTTAGATGGCCTTGAAGCAGAAGCGATTTCTGCTGGATTGGGTGTTGGTGATCTTGGTTCCAGGAAAGATGGCAAAAGGCAAATCGCTAAGGAAGAACAACAGAGATCCGAAGCTCAAATGAGAAGTGATGCATATCAATCAGCTTATGCTAAAGCTAAAGAAGCATCTAAAACACTTAGACAAGAATTACCGTCAACCACTCAAGTGGAAGAAGACGAAACTGTTTTTGGAGATGAGGATGATGATTTTAACAAGGCTTTAGAGAAATCTAGAAGGTTAGCTTTAAAGAAGCAGGGTGATGGGGCTATATCTGGCTTCAGGCAGTTGCTTCCTTAGCTCGCACAGCTGGAAATCAATCAGAAGAGACCCAGACCCAAACTCTTTCATCTGGAGAGACAAGAAAACAAAGTTCACTGATTATGCGACACTCAAGGTTCCCAGTGGTAGTGTTTGGAACATAAGGCTTAGAAAAGTTGGCAACAAATTTTGCCTCTGCGATGGTTGGAAAGACTTTGCAGACCATCACTCCATTTGCGCTGGGCATTTTTTGACTTTCAGATACAAGGGAAGTTGTAGCTTTGATGTTATGATTTGTGATATGAGCACGGTCGAGATAGACTATCCCTGTAAGAACGATGGTAAGTCGTTTTACTCATCATTGTGATTTTGTCGCTATATAAGCACTACTCTACTGACTACCTATACTGAACTCTTCCTCCTTCTCGTTGTTTACATGAATCACAGATGATGGATATGGTCAGTCCTTCAATAAGGTGGGCAAAGGGAAACAAGTTACTTAAGGACAGAAGCCCTTGGTGTCTGCAGCAGTGTCTCCATTCAAGTCTAGATATCATTTCTTTAAAATTAAGCTCTCTTCGATCTACGCACAGAGAATATCTGGTAAACTTCCAAACTAAAATTTGCTCCAAATCTAAGTAGAGTTGTTTTCAAGATTTTATTTTCTTCCCAAACATATTTTTCCATCTACGAGTACAAGACATCATATATTACATGTTTAAACAAACCATTTTAGCGTGGCATGAGCATCGGAAATAACTAGCTTCACAGTTTAAGGAACTCTAGTCTGAAGTCTGAACAAAGTAATGGAAACCATGAAATGTAACAGATGCTCAAAGTAATTATACGAATAATAGCTCAGTTGACCACGAGTTATTTTTAATTCTAAATACTTTCCAGTAGTGAGAAACTAATTTAAGTTTGCTGTACTTAGATGAGTTACTCATTTTTGTGCAGCAATTACCCGTCAACAGACATTATCCTAAAAAGACTGTAATGCTGGGGTTGGTGGGTGGAATTCGCTTGAGAAAATCCCAAGTCCCCTCAGTCGACGCCAAATGTATTAACCATATTTGTGAGGTTGGTCAATACATTAATGAAAGATGATGTGTAAATGATATGAACAATAATAATAAAGTAGAGACATGAACACCATTGTATATGTGGTTCGGCAATTGTGCCTACATCCACGGAGAGGGAGAAAAAAGTTTATTATAGTAGTGGTGATACAAAATGGGAGCTCGATAATGGAGAGAGCTCGAGAGAGATGAGACCTGAGAGGTGAGGTCTCATCATGAGAGATTGGGGAGGTCGTTGATCATGAGACCTCACCATGAGATAGTGTTGAGAGCATTAGACTATGAGAAGATGAGAGGAATGAGTGATTTGCCTTCATATTTATAGGCTTACAATGTAACTCCATTCCTAGCATTTAATGAGGTAATGATGAGAGAATATATTTGTAGTAATTGGCTTTAACTTTGTAACTTGTGCCATCAAGAGAGAGCCCATTAGATGTTGACACGTGGCACCATGATGGACGGTAGAGATGGTGCCACACGTATGTTGTATATAGTACCCCTACGATAAGCATCTATACAGACTCATATCGTACTTTAAAGACCATAAGATAATAGGACATGCATATAAAGCTTGTTCATCTCATTGCTTCTGCCTTTGATCGTCATTAATTGTGTTTTCGAGACCCTTGATCTTCACCTTTCTGCATGCTCTGATCTTGTTTTGTTGCGACCATCTGCATACATACCCAGCCCAAAACCATAACCATTTTTGTCCATTAACACCTAGCAGACATTACATTTGTCCAGTTTGGTAGCAACTCTGTGAAGACTATATCCTTCCTCAAGTCCCGATCATTTCTATCTGTATTAAAAACCAATGCCATGTTGTGGTTTTACTATGAGCAATGACTTTGTCCACCTGATGCTTCTTCCCTTTGTATATCACCTGATTAATTTGTGAAGTTCTCATACCTCAAGCTACCACATGAAGAAGTATTATCCAAATATTTACTGGCAGTCCCAAGTTGTTTATTTTTTGCCATGAATATACCAAAATTATTAGTGCTGATGTTGCTTGAAATAATACATGGGTTGCTTTATCATTCAATCCTGTCTATTTTTACGGGTAATAATTTTAATAGTTAGAACTAAAGATTACATCATCTTTTACACCTTTATCATTGTTCACGACATATTTTTGTTCAGTGCAAGTGGTACTTTTGAGCTATCACATACATAGAGGCTTCGGAATTGTTATTGCCAGTCCCATCCATAAAATATATGTATTTGAGGAATTTAAGGTACGGATACCAATAACTTTAACTCCAGTGATAATGGAGGGCTTTGTATATCGTGGAGAATTAGATGGGGAAGTTGCATGACAATATATGGAAATAGGCATAAATATTGAATAAGGTAGATCACTTTCAGCTTTCATGATGAACTATATGTCATAGTGGTTTCAGTTTTAGCAATATGGCACTGTGTTCTGCCACATTTATCTGAAAAATGCTTCATATGTAGAAAAAACCAAAAAGGCCAAATAGGAGTAACACTTCTAGCAGTTTGATTTGAGCCTATGACTAACTCACCTCAGAATGTTGCTGGTACTAAAAGAATGTTCGATTTTCACATTGGTTGGTAAGTAAGAAAATCATGAATCAAGAAGTGGAGGCCATTCATTAGTAGTTTCAAATTTTTTGTTATATTCGATCACTTAATTCTATTTGGGCTTAAATAATATCTCAAAGTGGAGTTTCTGAATCAGATTCTTAGACCCTCTTGTCCACGGAAACTACTCTGCTATTATGATGAAAATAATTGGAACTTGATTACCAAATTTTACAGAGAATGACCTGAATCAATTAAAGGGCTATTTTGATTTTATTGGGTTGAATCACTATGGTGGATTCTATATCAAGGATCGTCTAGGTCAGATAAGTATGGCACCTATCACATTAGATACGGCTCAGTTACATGATCATGTTAGTAAATACTTTGGTTATTTTAAAAGACTAAAGATTATTTGTTTGATCTCGTAGAAGGTCAGAAGATAAGAGACTATCTTTAACGTCGGTACTCTTCTTCAACCTCTCTCTCTTTTCACCATTATTATTATTTCTTTTCTATCTCCCCCACACAATAAAGGCAAGGCAAGCAAACTGACTTGTGATCCTAAATACTTTTAATAACGAAACCAATGGAAGTAAACTGCATCAAAAGAGTAGTAGCTCAACTGACCTCAATGTAATTCTACTGTAAATGGTTTTGAGTGATGTAGAAAGTGGTGATGTGGGTGCAAATAATGCAAGATAGTTGCAAGAAACTCTGCAACCAGGTAAAAATTGAGTAAGCATGTGTCTTTGACAATTTTGTGTAAAGCAGTAAATTCCTAAACAAATAATTAAGTTTATTTTGCATTGAAACAACTTACAGCGAAAACAACTTGTTTTTTTAACTACATGTATATTTATGGAAACAACTTACAGTCACGCAAAGAGGATCAACTTGCTTAAACGCTTTTAAGTGGCGCAGGAAGTGGGGAATACTTCCTGTGAGCAAGTATGAACTTAAATTAAGCTTTTGAAGAATACCCAGTTGGTAAATAGTCGGCGGAATCGATCCCATATGTAAATTAGAACTCAAGTAATGTGAAGGATAAACATGTTGAACTTCTTGTAGCAATTACCATTTTACAAAGTTTAATTGCAAAGACGACTGCTTTCTCTAGATTAGCTCAAAGGGAAGCAAACTACAATTGGAAGAAGCTTCAAGTGGAGAGCAAGTTAGCCCTCTGGCTAGGCTCTTCCCAAACTCCCTATTCTTCGTCAATTCAACAAATTAAGAAAAAAACTTCAGAAAGAAAAGAACTACCAGGAAACAGGAATGTTTGATTCTGATCTGCAATTGCAAAAAAAAAAAAAACCTTTGATTGAAAAAGAAACAGATGGAGAGAAGTCTGGCTGATAAACACGTATTTTGAAATCTAAGTCCATCCACGCACATAAAAATTATAGTATAACACAAGGTGTTGTAAACTCCACTACAGTGAATTCGAAATCCATTAAGTATTGGCTTTTTCACATCCCATATTCATATATTCCAATTTCAATTCACATGTTATAGAAGAAAACCTAACCTAAAACATTCACTTAATCTCTCTGCTTATATATGTTCATGTTCAAAGGAAAATTGCTTTCTTCTCCTTCCTCCCATTTCTTCTAACATGCAATTTTGGTCATTCATCAACTTGTGGTGTATGTTATCTAAAAACAGCCTCAAGCATCAAAGATGCGTTTTAAAATTTACCACTAAAGTTAATTGGCATAGTGCACTATGGTCTAGGGTATGGTTATACTGTGATCAAAATTTACATTAGGTTGTTAAAACGGAGTAACTTCCTACCATTTTACATCACTCGTGAGAAAAACTATGCAAAACCTATTACCAACACAAAATTAATGTCTCTTTAAAGTGATTAATTTAACTAAATCAATTACTCATTTAGAATTCATTGAGTTCTGCAGAGTTGCTTGAGATGGTTTCATACAGATTTGATTGATAAGAAGCACAGTGAAGACAAAGAGTGAGAAAAACTATGAAAACCCTATAACTCCTTGTCAATTAGAAAATTTCACTATATCAAAGCTATGAAATCCATACCAGAGTTCATGATGAGAGAGAGAGATGATGATGAATAAAGAAATGAGTTCTGATAATAACAGAGTCAAGTGCTAGAGATCGGGGAGAGAGAATCGTGGGATTTTCAGACTAAAACTGATCAATCAATAATCTAAGTATCTAACCACCTATTTTCAATCTCTTAAAAAAACCCAATCTCTATAAATCTCCTGCAAATCTTGACCGTCATTTGTCTCTTTACCAAGTTTTATAAGTGCCGGTTATAATATAGATTTTACAAAAAAAATTCGTAGCCTGGTGGGTAACACGGTTCCCAGCTTCTGAATAAAGAAAAAGCCAGATGTGACTATGGGAGAAGGAGAAGAATCCTAGGATTATGGTAAATTGATAGTAAAATAGAGGCGTTCTTTGATTAAATTGTATAAACAACAAAGTAAAATTTGTAAACACTAAATTCAAAATCAATCTCAGTTAGCTAGTTCCTTTGATGCTCGTCTTCCCAAAGGATAAAATAAATACTTTTGCAATTGGCTACTGGTTCCTATGAGAGAATAATTTTAGTGCATCCAAATTCAAAAATTTGCAATTTCAGAAATATATATATATATATCTTCTTCTCTTATAAACGTCAACCATTTCTCCAGACGCACAGAATTGGACCTTTAGGAAATTAGTATTTAAGTTACTATTATACCCTTCAATAATATTTATTATATTAAATATTAAATTATTATAATACCCTGTATAAGAGAAGATAGATAATTCTCACTTTTTCTCAATCGCTCTCATCAAACAAAACATACCCAACTGACGCGCCTGTTTCATCGTTCTCCTTTTTTTATCGATCTCATCCGACGAAACAAATCAAAGATCGCGACTTCTGGATACTCTGAAATGGTACTTATATTCTCTCTTTACTTTATGTGGTTTTTACAATTTTCTTCTCTTCTACAAATTTTTGGGCATACTAATTTAAAGTTAGTATTGGTTCTTCCATAGTTCCATCTATTCTTCTCTGAATGAATGTCAAAATTGTTGGACGGCTTTTGTGAAATCTGTGTGGGATTGAGAAGCCACAATAGTTTTTTTTTATATTATTCCTTGAATTTAAAATATGCCTTCTAATCTCTAAATTCAAAGGAAAGCTAAAATTGAAACATTGGTTTAATGCTTTAATCTCTTTGTTCATATAGGGATATTGAACGAGCAGTGGAGAAAACCAAATTTTCTTGAATTTCCCAATTGGTCGACAGTAGGTATTTCTCTGCTTTAGTGTGTTCATTCTTATATATTTGTCAATTCTTCCACGATTGGTATATAGCTTAATATAATTATCATCGTAAATTCTTATTTTTGTTAATTTTTGTAATTAAAATTTCTGATTACCATCATGTTTGGATTGGATTTTCATGTTTGAATTGATTTTTTTTCTCTTTTGTAGTTTGTCAAATTTATACTCATAGTAGGCACTTAGGCGGTAGCAAAACAATTATTATTTTGAAGATGAAACATATACCATTAAGTTTGAAGTTAGATAACGGCATAGGTAGTGCATATTTCAATGGAAATAGCAACTTCACAAGTGCCCACAGTATGATTATTTGTATGGGGTTTATAAACAAAACTGTGACATTCAAATTTGATTCCATGTTAATCCATATACACTCTTTACTGCCACGTACAAAATGTTCTTTTATCTTGGCAAAGTATGTGACTGGTTTCCAATGTTTGTCAACTGCTTATGGTCATCAATATTGTTTGCATTGTCAATCAATGAAAACACATAATTTGGTATAAAGCATTCCCTACTGGTTTAACTCTTGAGATAACGAAAGAAGGGGGTGGCGACCTTTAAATTAGTCATCGGCATATGAGAACTGCAAACTCTGCGTCATTTCTTTTTCATGTCATCATTCCATTCTTGCGAAGGTCTCCTGGCAGTTTAATAGTGTATCTGCAAGCCTGATGCTTTCATGTCATATCCTTAGCCACTTTAACTTCCTGCTCCCTATATATCACATAGTTCTGAATTTTCCAAATACAACAGACAACTACATACGCTATAAAATCCCAAATTGATTTTCTATTCACAAATTGGATTTCATAGAGGTTTTAATAATTGTATTAGAATAAGGTTTAGTTCACTTAATATCGGTGACAGCTCATTCTACTTTTGTGTGTTTATATTTTTTTTTTGTAATGTACTACACAATTTATTCTCTTACTGGTTGTAAAATCGAACGACATGCTTATCCAATACTTTCCGTCCTTTGTTTTGTGTTTTTATGTTTCATCAATTACCTTCCTTCTATAATTGATCATTGCAGCAACTTTGGAATCAAAGTATGGACAAAGAGAACATATCATTCACTAGCAAAGAAGAGTTATTGGTAGGAACAACGTACAAAGCAACAACTAATGAAGAAGACGTACTTTTTAAGAGAAAACTTAAAATTGAGAACGATATTCAAAATGGATTGTATCCAGCTGAGTGTTACGACATATTTACAAAGGATGATGCATATATATATTATCCAGATAAGTTATTGGATGCAGTGAGAAATAAATATTGGATGGACGTTATGCGATCAGCAGCTCAAGGAAGTGATGAACAAGTAAGATTTTTTAATATTCAAAAAATACATTAAGAATTCTAATTTTTCAAGTGTACGTACATATTTTTGTTAATACAAGATAGTTTAAATTTGAAAATAATTGAATGCAGGAAAAATTGAACATTACATTCTCATTCAACAAAAGGTGGCTTGATTCCCAGTACCAACACCAAGACACAAAAATTGGAAACGATGTCGAATACAATACTATGGTGAATAATGTATTTATTTTACATCTCAACGATCTCTTAAATAGGTTGGACAAGGAACGTGGTAAACCATTCGATTGTAAGTACTACTAACACAATGTAAATTGCTTATATATTCAATAACTGCTACTAATGTAATTTTTATCAGGTCTATATCACAGTTATATAGCCGAGAAAGATAAATTCCCAAAAGCAGAGATCACTGTTGCTGTGAAGTCAAAGAGCTTACTAGATATTCAGAGTTGTAATGATTATCCAAAGTACAGAAACAAAAACAAGGAACGTGGTCAACCATTCGATTGTAAGTACTACTAGCACAAAATGTACATTGCTTATATATTCGATAACTGCTACTAACGTAATTTTTTTCAGGTCTATATCACAGTTATATAGCCGAGAAAGATAAATTCCCAAAGAGCTTACTAGATATTCATAGCTGTAATGATTATCCAAAGTACAGAAACAGAAAGCAGAAAAAAAAATAGATAGTATCAAAAGAATGGAATGTGCGAAAAGAACGACAACAAGGATATATCGATTTCCACAAGAAATCATATAAATGAGGAGTGATAGTCATATAGCAAGAATGAAGGAAGATTCGGATATTGATAAAAAGAAAACATGGTAGACAAAGAAGATACTGATGGAGAAAATAGTTTAATTTAATTAGAGATTTGTTTTTGTTAGTTGATTTCCTGTATACTGTAATTTTATTTTAGTAGACAATCCCATTCTCTCTTCTTTTGACTCTTGAAGGATGAAATTGTTCTCTAATAATGCTATGTGCATGCACCACAGAGTTGCTTCATTTGGTTTTCCAATTACACATGCACCACATGGCTATTAATATTATTGCAATATATATATACAACATGATTCTTGATTTTGATTTTTATTTTGATTTATTTTTTTGTTAAGTGTCACTTTATTGATGAATGCCAGGTTGTGAAAGAAAAATTCACAATCCTAAGCTTTCAGCTACATAAATACAAATGGTTACAGAGACAGTAAAAACATTACATAGTGAGGATACGATGTGAACCCAATCACACATCAAATCCTGGAACTTATTGTCTCTATTCGCTGTGCATCCCCCCAATCCAATTCCATTCTTCATTCTTCGCAGCCAAGATGCACTATTGGGGCTCTGGTTTCTGAAGATTCAGTCATTACACATTATCCAGATTGCCCAAATCATAGAAACGTGAATAACATTCCTATTTAAAAAGATTTTATTGAAGAGGACATAATTGAAAATAAATTTACTACTATACCCTTAATACAATTTTTATTTCAAAATTTTCCTCAAATTTAAACGTCCAGACAAAATTCCCAAATCACGCGTCTCTTCTTTACTCTGTATGTGCACTTTCATTATCCTTCTGCTTCTCTTTTTCTTTCTTACAACGAATGGCCTTAGTCTTAAAATTCCCGTCGCCTTCTTTTCTACAAATTATTTTCTCTTACAAACCAGCCCTTCAATTGTTGCTACTTTTCAAGGGAATAGTAAAGTTCTTCAGTTGAGCCTTTCTTCTTCTATCAATTGTTCTCTGAAATCAATTACAAGGTTAATCTCAACTAAAAATCTCAATTTCAGAATACTATGTTCTGAGTGACAACCCAAATTATCATAACTTTTTCCTTACAATCTCTAATTTCAAAGGTATAATGAAACCAAAGTTGGCTTTTTGATCACATTCTAATTTAAAGCTCCAATCTCATTTATTTTAAAAGTTATAACGATAATAACAATTGGTGTAATGGCGTGAAGTGAAGTTAAACTTTTGTGATCATGATTACATATACCAATTCTTATTCGTTCTTTATGGTAGTGGGAACCCTTTCAATGATTTGAAATATGACAACAGGTACAAAATAGGATTCCATGGGCAAGAGAAAGCGAAACTCAACGGCAACTGATTCGATTCTTAGAATTTATTCAGATGATTTGCTACTGGTTAGTTTTTATTCCTTAATTTTTAAATTTTTTTGAGTTTTTTAATTGAACCTATTTTATCACAAAAAAATGTTTACTTAACAGTTGAAGTGACTTTAGATTGTTTTGTATTTACTTAGGAAACTAGAAGAAGTATTCAAAAGAGTCATCGCCAACATAGGATGTACGTGATTAGAAATAAAAAAAAAAAAACTGCAAATGTAGATACACATCAAAACCCTATTCAACAAAAGCAAACCATAGTCAAGGAAAGAATAAGTCAGACAGAGCCTTATCACATGCAAAGAAATACGCAAAGAAATGAAAGCAGAGTGCATTCAAGTAAGTAACAGTTTTTTTTTTTTTATGTTTTTTGGTTTTTTGTTTTTTGGATAAAATAGCAGTATTCCATTCATATAAATCAAACAATTACAGCCTCATTCGTGTACTATTACAAAATCAGCTGGTAGACTACACAAACTTCACATAAGCCCTGACCTTACAAACATAACACTCAAGACAAAGACTGACAGATCACCTGCTGCAACTTCCCTAAAACTTTGTTAAACACTCAGAAATTCTTTTTCTTACCTACTTCCACCTACTAATTATTAGCGACTATCGAGTTACAGTTCAATACTAATTCTGAGAAATTGTGCTGCTCCTTCAGTTCCACTCACCTGCCTCAACATTCTAGCCAGTTCCATATTATGCTCTTTATCAAACCCACCTTTTTCTCCACACGAAGATACCTATTGTTAAAAATTTACCATTCCAGAGAACAGAGTAGGGCAGAATGCACAATAGTGTACGCCTTCTGTAAAATTACGTGTACGCATATTATTATTTCAATGCATTTTTACAACAACATTGTTGTTGATACAATCCCATGCATTTATAGTGCATTTTATTATTTGAATATGTTTTTACATGAATATTGTTGTTGTCATGCAGATTTTGATAGTGATCATTCAATCAATGGAGAAATTGATTCCCGTAATGAATTGATGGAGGACTCAGAGATCACCCGTAAGTGATTAGATATTGTTTTCAATTGTGCTCCTTTTACCACAGTTTTTGCGACATTGTATCTAACTATATTCTTTTACATCAACTCTTCAATAGGTAAAATGTTCGAGCCATTAAACTTGGGCGGTCCAATAAGAGCTTGCAAGAAATGCAAAGCAGTTGTATGGTTTGAAGAAAGAAATAGAAAACATAAGCGGTTAAATGATCCAGGATTTTCAATTTGTTGCTTGGATGGTAAAGTCAAATTGCCCTTATTGCAACAACCACCATATTATTTACAGAACTTGATGGATTTTAAAGGAGGTGCGGTTTCTTCCAAATTCAGGGACAATATAAAAAGATATAATTCAATGTTCGCATTGACATCTATGGGTGGAAAAATAGATAAAAGAGTAAACAATGGTAAAGGACCATATGTATTCAAATTACATGGTCAGAATTACCATAAAATTGGTTCATTGTTGCCAAATGTTGGACACAACTCCGATTCGCAGTTACAAAGTATTCAACCAAGACCAAGGTTTGCTCAGTTATACATTTATGACACTGAACATGAAGCTCAGAATCGAATGAACATTTACAGTGATCCTAACAGTCCTACTACTCTAGATATCCAGATCATTCGTGAGCTCATCAAAATGTTTGACGAAAATAATGAATTGATCAAGGTTTTCAGGACAGCAAGAGATAGATACACTGATTCTGAAGTGGTTAATTTTAGAATAAACCTTAGTGGAACTAGAATAAGAGATGCCAGACAGTACAACTTGTCGTCTTCAAATGAAATTGCTGGATTGTTAATTGGAAATGATGGTGAAGAAGTTGATTATCGAGACATTGTAGTTGAAACAAGAACTGGGGGTTTAAAACGGATAACTGAATTGCATCCAAGTTACATGGCCATGCAATACCCTGTACTATTTCCCTATGGTGAAGATGGTTACAAAACAGACATTTTGTACAACGGTTTAGCTTCTGCTAGAAGTACAGGTAGAAGTATGGTGAGCTTACGCGAATATTATGCGTTCCGAATCCAACAAAGGCCAAATGAGGGTCGTACATTAATAATGGGAGGTCGTTTGTTCCAACAGTTCTTAGTTGATGCTTATACAAGTATTGAAGAGGAACGACTTCGATACATTCGAAAAAATCAAAAGAAAATTAGATCAGAATTATACCAAGGGTTAAAAGATGCTGTGATTCAAGGTGATAATGTTGCAACTGCTACAGGCAAAAGATTGGTTCTTCCAGCAACATTTACTGGTGGTCCTCGATATATGCATCAAAGTTTTCAAGATGCAATGGCTATTTGTCGTTGGGGGGGATCTCCAGATTTATTTCTAACTGTGACATGTAATCCAAAGTGGCCTGAAATTACCGAAGCATTAAATTTAATTCCTGGACAGAAATCAGAAGATAGACCAGACATCGTTTCACGTGTGTTCAAGATTAAATTGGATCTTTTAATGGATGACTTGTGCACTCACAAACATTTTGGCAAAGTAACAGCAGGTAATCAATCTCATTTGCAAATAGTCGCTACTTAATAATTCGTTTTTGCTAAGTTTTGGGTCAATCATATGCTTGCTTGCTTCTTCTATATGCGTTAGTCAACATTAAATCTGACATCTGTGTTTGCATTTATTTTCATCAAATTATTATTATAATGTCTTTTTTCTTTTCTACAAATAAAATGGATGTCACAGTATCAGTTCTTCTTTGGGTTGCTATGTTTGTGTGTATTCCCTTGACATCTAGGTTTGTTTGTATAAAAATGATATGTTGGATTGCTCCTTATATATGCAATTTCTACTTAACTCTGAAATATGAATGTATTCCATTCTAAAAAAAAAAAAAAATTTCTTCTTTCATGATATCTTCTAAAACCACATTGAACTGAAAAATCACCTGGAACCTGGAGCTAACCACCAACTGTGTCGCCAATCTATATCGCCAGACCACCTATCAGGACAACAGCACATGTAGAAATATGTCCTCAGTTGCATATAACCTTCACAGTATCGAGCAACCGGTCACTTATTCTACAATCTTTCTTCAAGTCAGATCCACATTTAAACATTTCTAACCAACTCCACAGTTCTATATGCATAATCTGAAATTTGACATGTGTGTGTCTTCCCTTGAAATTTCCATTATAATGATTTTTTATTGTCCAACACTCCAACAAAACCAAAAATATGTCATGTTAACCGTTGCCAGGGTGCAGTACTTACTGAACACAAAAACAACTGTAAAATAGTCTCATTGTCTGCATTTTAATAGCTCCACATTTCCTCCAATCAGCATAATAAATAGTTGAAGATACTTGGCGTCAATTCATCCATTCCACATAAATATAAAAATGAAGATGAAAGTTAACGCATTGTAGATTTTATATTATTTTGTTCAATTGTTCTGATTTTGATTAATTTTTTACCTTCTAAATTTCAGCTGTGTACACTATTGAGTTCCAGAAAAGAGGTTTACCTCACGCGCACATACTACTGTTTTTGGATAGAGCAGACAAGCCAAATACATCACTAAAGATTAACAAAATAATTTCTGCCGAGCTACCAAACAAGGTATTGCAGCCTCTTGCATATGAGTCTGTCCTTGAGTTCATGATTCATGGTCCTCATCAAGGAGATAAAGACAATAGTCCATGCATGGAAAAGGGAAAATGTTCCAAGCATTATCCGAAACAATTTTCTGATGATACAGTAAAGGACGCAGAAGGCTTTTACACATATCGAAGAAGAAATAATGGAAGGACTGGAATTAAAAACGGTGTTGTAGTTGACAATACATCGGTGGTGCCCCACAATGTTGATTTAATTGTCAAGTATCAATGCCATATAAATGTAGAAGCATGCAATCAAGAAAGAGCAGTTAAGTATCTGTTTAAGTACATTCATAAAGGAAAAGATAGAGCTACAGCTGTAATTGAGCGAAACAACGAAGGGACCCACAATGATGGAGAAGAAAGAGTCACCATAATTGATGAAGTGAAGACATATCTTGATTGTAGATATATTTCTGCTTCAGAAGCAAGTTGGAGGATATTTGGGTTTAGCACTCAATTTAGAGACCCATCGGTGGAGAGACTTCCATTTCACTTAGAAGATGAACAACAAGTTACTTTTAGAGATACTGATGATACAACTGAAGTCTTACAAAGGGAAAGCACAACTAAAACCAAGTTTCTTCAATGGATGGAAGTAAATAAAGCGAATCCAGAAAACCCAGATGCAAATGATTTAACGTATGCAGAATTTCCAACTAGATGGAGATGGGTTGAAAATGATCTAGAATGGATACCAAGGAAAAAATGCAAGAAGATAGGGAGGATATACTATGCACACCCAACATCTGGAGAAAGGTAACATTCTTTTAACACAACTTCATTTTTATATAATATGATTTAGTTATTTCTTTTTCAGACTTATCTACTATTAAATTTAATCATATGTTTGATGGCCTTCATAAAAGTAGAGCACATTTGAATTTGTAATAAAACGCATGAAACACTCATTAATATTCATACAAATTCTACAAAGGATACTACTACATCTTCTAAGGATGTTACTAATAGTCAATATGACACGACTACAATATTATTTCAAAGTTAAAAAAATTTCAAACGATATTGTAGTCGTGTCATATCTTATGTACAACTTATTAGGACTGCTAACTAACACTCAGTTTTTTAGCTAAATTAGTCTACATCTTACAACGAATTGTTTGCTTTATGAAACTCTGAAATTGTTGTACATTCTTATTATAAATTTCAAAAAACATAGATTTCAATCATGCCTCACAACCGTAGCAGTAAATTCACAGCTTCAACATTGCTTGCACTGTTAGACCACCATAGGAAATAACAAACCAGTAGCATTATCAGGACCACAACATGATCAGCAACCTCACCACCTATCTGCAAAAACTGACTCCTAATGTACAAATACTTCAACAACCGTGTCGCCCTTCTTCACATCCACACACTTACAGATAATGTCCAACCATGCCCATTGGGTACATCTCACCCTTTTAATCACCTATCTAACATTATAAAACTGCACCTACAAAAATTATTACATTTCATACACTACATACATACCATACGACAAAATAGAAAAGGATTGACCAGCATGCTTCAACAAGACCCCTATTTACCAACTGTGTTGTAGTAATAGATATTTAGACTAAAAAAAAAAAAAAAAAAAAAAAACAAAAAAACATTCAGCATATGTTAGAACCACGAACAATTACCGTCGATATCGTATTTGATTTGATGAACGATTACTCTGACATTTTAATCTGTGGTAATAGGTATTATCTACGTATTTTGTTGAATCACGTCAAAGGTGCAAAAAACTTCAGAGATTTAAAGACTTATAATAACTTCACATACAACACCTTCAAAGAAGCATGCTTCGCAAGAGGTTTGCTGGATGATGATGGCGAATGGAATGAAGGGTTAAAATTTGCAGCCACATGGTCAAATGCAAGTCATTTAAGGGATATGTTTGTCTCCATGTTAATGTTTTGTGAAGTAAGTGATCCTTTGGATTTATGGAAGAAAAATTGGCAGGATTTATCTGATGATATTTTGTACAGAAGACGGAAGTTATCAAACAATCAAAATCTTCAAATGACCATTGAGGAGATCCAATATGCAGCATTATGTGAGATAGAATTACTACTGAATGACAACAATCTCTCTTTGAAAAATTTCAGAACAATGCCAATTCCAGATATGTCAACACACTATCATGTACCAAACAGGTTAATCCAAGAGGAACTAGAATACGACCGATCAAAACTGGAAACTGAATTTTCAGTACTTCATGAATGTTTGAATGATGAACAAAGATTTGTGTTCGACAAGGTTGTACATGCAGTAGAAAGTTCAGAAGGAGGATTGTATTTTGTATATGGAAGTGGAGGAACTGGTATACAATATTTAACTTTTTATATTCATACAAACCCTTTTTTTTAATTTTGTCTTTTGGATTTTTTACTAAAAGATACTTTATATTTAAGATTTATATATGCATTCTAACTATTTTTTTATGACAAATTTCAGGAAAAACTTTTCTTTGGAAAACAATAATTTCAAGGTTACGATCAAAAGGAAAAATAGTATTGGCTGTAGCATCATCGGGAATAGCTTCACTATTGTTACCTGGAGGAAGAACAGCACATTCAAGATTTAAGATCCCACTAGAGGTGGATGACTACTCAACATGCAACATTAGTCAAAGAACAGATTTAGCACAACTAATAAGACGTGCAGATTTGGTTGTTTGGGATGAAGCTCCAATGAACCATAGAAACATTTTTGAAGCAGTTGATAAAACTTTTCAAGATTTAATGCGAAAAGAAGTTGGAGATTTCGAAGGACAAATTTTTGGAGGCAAAACAATATTATTAGGTGGAGACTTTCGACAGGTACTTATATATTCCTTTTGTAAATTAACAATTCATGTTTACTACTTATATACATATATGACATATACAATACATTAACCTTTCTATAACAGACTCTACCGGTAGTTCCAAAAGGATCAAGAGAAGATGTAGTTGCAGCATGTATTAGCAGATCATATCTATGGTCAAAGTGTGAAGCATTTACACTAAAAACAAACATGCGCTTAAATGGGAATGATTTGGAACCTGAAATGGTTAAAGAGATTGCAGATTTCAGCGAATGGATCTTGAAGCTTGGAGAAGGAAAATTACCAACAGTATCAATAAACGATTATGACGAACCAAATTGGATCAAAATTCCAGAAGATTTACTCATTCAAAATAATGGCGCAACAATCCAACAAATAATAGAGACAATTTATCCAGACATATCCAACAGATTCACTGAACCGAACTATCTTAAGGATAGGTGCATTTTGACTCCAACAAATGATTCAGCTGATAAGGTGAACAAAGAGGTGCTATCAAGGATTCATTCAATCTCGAGAATATATGCCAGTGCAGACACAATTAGCCCTATGTCAGAATCAGCAAATGAAGAAGACTTCAATTATACTATGGAATATCTAAACAACTTGGAGGTAATTAATTTCGGACAACCATGTCAAGTTATTTTTAATTATTTTTTTTAAAAAAAAATTATTTAAACAATTCTTTCAATAACAATAATATCACTAACAGGTATCTGGTGTGCCTAACCATTTGTTGGAACTGAAAGTGGGTATCCCAGTAATGTTGATCAGAAACATCAATCCAAGCAGAGGATTATGTAATGGAACAAGATTGGTAATTAATGCATTGGAGCGACAACTAATAAGAGCAACAATTATAACAGGTAGCAAAATTGGAACTGAAGTTACTATTCATAGAATTGTTGCATGTTCTACTCCAACAAAATGGCAATTTATACTGCGAAGAAGGCAATTCCCTCTAAAAGTGTGCTTCGCAATGACGATTAACAAGAGTCAAGGCCAAACACTCCAACACGTAGGTATCTATTTACCCAGACCTGTTTTCAGTCACGGTCAATTATATGTTGCTGTTTCAAGAACTACTACACGTAAAGGTTTAAAAATACTAATCGAGAAGGAAGAAGATGAACCAGTAGGCCACACCAAAAATGTCGTTTACCATGAGATCTTCAATGGCTTGCTTACAGGTTATTCACTATTCTCCCAAATATTTAAAATTTGTAGATGTTTATTGGAACTTACAAATGGATCTCATATACAACACAGGAACCTCAACACAGCCATCTTCTCGGGTTTAGGAGTGGAGTTCTTCAAAGAAATAGATATTGGAGCTGACAAAACACTATATTTGCCTACAGTCTACTACATATCAATCAAGGACTCTACATCAACAAACGAAGTACAAAGACTTTTATCCAGGCTGCAACTTTCTACAACCTATGATACATAATTATCCTTGCTGAAATTATAATTTCTCACAAATTGTATATGCACTTCATGTGTCAATCATTTTACATAAATTAAACAATGTATACGTCCAGCAGTGTAATTGCTTTATAGCTAGATTTACAATTTCAAAACAGTTGATTTAATACGTAAATTCAGTTCAATTACTACTTCGGGTTACAGCAGAATTTAACAAATTACTTTCCTATCTTTACATTTTAAATGCAAGGCTTGTGTTTTTAAACAACTGCTGCCATAACTCTGTCACCTTCGAGCATTTAAACACAAATGTATGATGCTTTCCGCATCATTCTTACCTTCTGACCAAAACCATTCCAAACCATCGTCCTCTACGGTGAATTCATGAACACTAACCTCATTTTAAATGGTTTCAAGCTCTTCAACTTCACCTCCTCTATACAAACATATCCGTAGACAAACATTCCATTGGTTACCCTTTCTGTGGTGGTTTTTTACCGTACCCTCTTCAAAACTCGAATACCTACATAACCTTAGGTATCTTCTAGCCAATACAGAGTCCCCACACCATGTATCTTGCCAATACCACACCTTTGTCTATTGGCCAATAAATACAAAAATTAATTAACATGGCAAATGTGAATCTGATTTAATGAACAATTAATTCAAAATTTGGTTTTGAACATAGCAGATATCCCTTTTAGCCACCAGTTAAATTGCAAGAATGTCAATTTATTAAAATTAAAAATCTTTTATAAGAAATTATTATGTTATAATGGCAGTATATTTTCAATTCTACACGTTTGAAAACATGGAATTTGTGGGAGAAATCTATGTAATATTTACAAATAACGTTAAAAGCCTTTCAAAATTATTCTGATACTATACAAAATGGGGTTACACTAAAAAAGAATAATTCAAGTGGCTAAAATGCACTTACCATTTTAAAAGGATTCAGAGTCCACAAAAAAAGGTATATTTACAACTAATAATATTTTTACAAAAACATTAAAAATCCTAAAATCACTCTAGCTTTCTCAAAACTAAAACGTGCCTTTTTCAAAATACACCCCGTTTCTGCACAACTCTTCTACAGTCAATCACGCAAACTAAAACTCTACAAAAAAAAAATAAAACACCGATTAACAACAGAATAGATGAAACGTTTCATCTAAAAGTTGTATTGGTTTATTAAAACTCAGTTGAAATTGGAATTCTATAAAACCTCATTCTGGCTTAATTAAAACTCACAAGTTTTATGGGCGTAATTCTATTACAGGTCAACTGCGGATACAGTATGTTTATCATCTTCATCACTGTTTTATTATGGATGCTTTATTGGCTTATTAAAATTCTTTTTTATGGGTTCTTCTTTCAGTAATGGCAAGCAAAAAGATATCGCTAATAGGCGACCTCAAAAAAAACTATGGGGCCTGGAAAATTAAAGTGAGAGTATTGAAGATTTGGGAAGGGGAAATTCTTACCACCCAAAAAAAAACAGGTTTAGATTACATCTTCGCAGATGAGAAGGTACGTTGTTATATTCTTCAAGTATTTTCTAAACAAAAAAAAAATACTAAATAAATTATACATGCAGGGAAACAGAATACATGGAAAGGTCACAAATATCAACAAACACAAATTTCAAGGAAAATTAGAAGAACAAAAGATTTATATTCTCTCAAACATATCACTCTATACATCTGAATTAAGTTTCCGTCCTACAAAGAATGATTTCATGGTGGTTCTTAACACAAACACCGATGTTGAGCAAGTAAAGGAAATAGCCAACTTCCCAATGTATTCCTTTGATTTTATAAAGCTCAATACACTTGCTGAGCAAAATGCAAACATTTTCTTGAATGGTATGTAACTATCTCTTTACTATGAATAAAAATATTATTGTCAAAACTCTTACACTTTTTTTTTCTTTCCAGATGTCATCGGGATCTTTATAGCTTCGTCTGAAACAAAAGAACTCAACAACAACAAAATAATTCGCGAAATTTGGATTCGAGATGAAACGTATGCAAATAATAGCCACAAAATATACTTTTTTTTTTAATTATTTGTGTTCTTATGAACATTCATTTATAACCTCAGGAATACTAATACAAGGGTGGTTCTTTGGGGAGAAATGGCAATCAATTTTGTACAACCTACAAATCTCTCCGACAAACCAATCTTCATCCTAACTTCTACCGCTGTTGAATTTTACCAAGGTGATATATACAATCCCCAAAATATATACTATAACATAAATTACTTTGAAACTACTTCCATACATACTAATAACAATGTTTCATGAATTCAGCAACAAAGAAATATTCTGTCAGTTCTAGGCTTTCATCAAATTATTTTTTTGATTTGGACATCCCAGAAGTTCGCTTCCTTAAAAACAGGTACAATCTCATTTATATTCTTCATAGTGTTTTTTGTTTATTGTATCTTCTTCAAAGAAAATACAAACTAAGAAAGCAATACAGTCAAATTGAGAGTGCAGTTCCACAAGATGAAGAAGATTGGACTACAAACAACAGGAAAACCATTACTGAATTGCTAAATGAATACCAACCAAATTCTGAAGACGTAAGTACATACTACAACTTTGTTATACACCTACAACTAACATACATTTTCCTTAACACTGATTATATATGTATTCATAACTTTACAGGTACTGTATACATGTATTGCAAACATTCAAAAATTTGAACACAAGTACACGTATCTAGCATGTCAAAAGTGCAAGAAAAAAGTAGAGCGAACTGGTTCGACTTTAAAGTGCACAAACTGCAATAAGAAAACTGAGATTTCACAAGCGTAAGTTCCAATTTTTATTACTAACTACATTTGTATACATTCTTTTTCTAACCACTTTATTTCATAAAAATATTAACCTTAGTTATTTAATATTCAAATGTAATTGTACAGAATTGTCATCAAACTAAGCATCGAAGATAGTACCGATTCATGCATGGTTTCACTGTTCGGAAATATGGCTGCAGAAATTTTGGGGAAAAAGTTGGAAGAAATTTTAGAGCTTGAAGAAATAGGGGTCAATATAAGCGAATTGTTTGAAGAAGCGAAAATAAACAAATTCATTTTTGAAATCAAAATGAAAACTTTCCGAGACACAATATCATTATCCATTACAAAGATGCAGATAATTCAAGTCATAGAAGATCCTGATGCAGCAATTGAAATTGAAGAAAACAAATGTGATGATATGAAGACATTTCAGAGGGTGAAAATAAAACAGGAAATAGAAGATGATATCGAACTTGGGAATACTACTAAAGCGGTAAGCAAATACAAAATATCAACTCATTTTTCAATTTTACGAAAGGAAATGTCATTTACTAAATATAACAATATTCTTTCAGGATCCACAGACCAAGAAAAGACTACCAAATCGGAAAACAGATGACAAAGAAACACCTACCAAAAAATTTATAAAACAGTAAAATAGTTACAATAAAAGGTAAGTTTATTTTTCTACAATCAAAATAAAAAATATTACACATATTCAAAATTACAAATAATGATCTAATTGTTATACTTTTCTGTGCAGCAATTTCGTTAGAAGAATGGATGGATCATTAACATTGAAGCGACAGATCGAGTACAAAGACAACCGTTTTGTATTTTATTTCATCTAATTTTATACTTGAATTATACACTACCGGTTTTGTATAAGGCTGTGACAACTATATCTTAACTTTCCCTTTTTAATTTCATGTGTTATTGTTAGATAAAAATTATTCTCCACTATACCTGTACACAATCTTATCTAACACAATTTTTTGTTCCATCAGTATACTCGCTCAAGTACAAAATAAATAAAAATTTCAGAAAGTTTCAGTATACTTAACTCTCAGTCCTTAACAAAAATGGTCAATTCATGAATTAACACACAAACTGTACAGTTAAATAAAAGGAATCCATAACCTAACAACACCTACTAAGACCACCAGGCTGTAGCATGTTCTTAGTATTTTTATCCTTCACTTGCTTTAGTTTTGGCTGGGTATCTAGGGTAATTAATTTAACCAGAGGCCATTAACTATAAGGACGAACACGGTGCATATTCTTTCGTGCAAATCAAACATCTTTATGTTTCATAAAAAGTTCAAGAGTGTTCGGTTTAGGTTATCTACACCACACTAAAAATGTCGTTTACCATGAGATCTTCAATGTCTTGCTTACAGGTTATTCACTATTCTCCCAAATATTTAAAATTTGTAGATGTTTATTGGAACTTACAAATGGATCTCATATACAACAAATTCAAGTGGCTAAAATGCACTTACCATTTTAAAAGGATTCAGAGTCCACAAAAAAAGGTATATCTACAACTAATAATATTTTTACAAAAACATTAAAAATCCTAAAATCACTCTAGCTTCCTCAAAACTAAAACGTGCCTTTTTCAAAATACACCCCGTTTCTGCACAACTCTTCTACAGTCAATCACGCAAACTAAAACTCTTCAAAAAAAATAAAACACCGATTAACAACAGAATAGATGAAACGTTTCATCAAAAAGTTGTATCGGTTTATTAAAACTCAGTTGAAATTGGAATTCTATAAAACCTCATTCTGGCTTAATTAAAACTCACAAGTTTTAAGGGGCGTAATTCTATTACAGGTCAACTGCGGATACAGTATGTATTTCCAAAAAAAATCTTCACTTTCATTTCGAACAATCGATCTATCTGTCATCTTCTTTGAGATCAACTAATCGATCTATCTGTCATCTTCTTTGAGATCAACTAATCGATCTATCTGTCATCTTCTTAGTAATCAAATATAAACATTCCATTCTTTTATTTTCTTTCTATGGTTTTTATTCTTTCTATTTAAACATATATTTACATGGATTCCAAAAAAAATAGAAAAAACGGTTGTTTCTTTTCTTCTCTGTCAAGAAATATCGACAGTACATTCTATTTCTAATTTTGGATTTTATTTATTTCTTATCAATTCTATTTGTAATTTTATAATTTTTTTAATTTATTATTTTCATATATGGTGTTTACTATTTCCCCTCAAAATGCAGGAAAATATGGAATTTATTCAGAGGTTACAATTATGGGCCAAACACCTATTAAAAAACACATCATATCCCTTTTCAACAAAACTGAAGAACCAAAAAGGGTTCCTGATGACAACAATCTTCATGAAAATACAATATTATTAAGAGCAAGTGGACATAGCCAAGAGGTAACTTCGCTATGGGATACTATAGTTATCATAAATATCTATTTTACATACATTATCTGAATTGTTCTTTTTCAAATTTATCTTAGCAGCACAGGGATCCAACTATCATTGCATTATCTTATCATCTGGAAGATGAACACAATATCATATACAACGATGAGCACACTATAATCAACAACTTCGAAACACACAGGAAAAAAACTATGTTCACAGAATGGATGCATACAAATTCATTACATCAGGACGCAAGAAAATTGACATATATGGAATTTCCAACTAAGTGGTTGTGGGTAAAAAGTCAAAGGATCTGGAAAAGAAGAAAAACAATCAAACCGGTTGGAAGAATCTATTACTCACATCAAACATCAGGAGAAAGATTTTATTTGCGTATGTTACTTGAAGTCATTAGAGGACCAATTAGTTATGAAGATTTAAAAACAGTTGATGGCATACAAAGAGGTTCTTTTCGAGCAGCATGTGAGGCCAGAGGGTTGATAGAATATGAAAATCATTTCAACAAATTTGTAGAGAATGACTACTAAGCGTCAGCATATACTTCAAAATTTTATGATCTTATTGTTCTAAAAATATTTTAATTTTAATTTAATTATATATTAGTGTATTAACTATTACAATGTCAATTTTATTTATACAATTTTTAAATATTGTGACAATATATTTTTTTATTTATATTTTTCAAAAAATATTAAAAAACTTACCAATATGATTGGATTAGTAAGAATAACAATCACTTCATTACAATATCAAACCCATGTATAAATTAACAAAACTAACATTGTAATATTGACTACATAATATATTATATCAACTCTTACAAATTAATCAAAAACATATATATATATATGATAATATTATTAATAGCAGGGATATTACTCAGATTAACGAAAAAATAAAATAAAATATATCGCCAGAAAAACCCGTGCGTAGCACGGGCCCACCCACTAGTATATATATAAAAGAGAACTTGAAGGATGGAGGGTCATGTCAAAGACTGGAACTCGAAAGTTTCTGAGGTTTGATAGTAGTATAAAAGACTACATGGTAACCTGATAGAATTATGTGTTGTTGGGGATAAAATAGGCTGGTAAGATGCAGTAGATTAATTTAGGAATGTATCCAAGGCCCAACATACAAATTTAAGTGTAACCAAACATTGCCTGAACCACAGACCACCAAACACGGTGACGAAAATTGTTTATTTTCTGATGATTTTTTTTTTCCAGAAGACCAGTTTGAATATTAATGATAGGCCTTGCAGACATCGCACAACCTAAGAATGGAAATGTGTTTGGCGTGCACTATTTATACTATGGGCAAAAGTGAACTAGCTGACCTTTGTGCTTCATTGTTTATTATTGTCAGAAATTTTCAAGGCCGCTTTCAAAGAGCTTGAAAGATTGCTTGATGAATCTGATGGTTCATTTATCATATATTCAGAATAGTTGTTCTGCTGATCTCATAAGCTCATTTATATACCTAAATATCGGTTTTATTACTTCCTGATTTTGTGTGGCTGCAACAAAGAAGTTACGGCATTCATTCAACCATTTGTATATAAAGAAAAAATATATCTAAGTAATCAATCAACATTTACCATTGGTGAAGACATGATTTTCAAATTGAAACTTGGCTTTGTTAGGTGATAATCCATAGTAGTTTTTCTTCGATGGAAACATCCAGTTCCATAATAGTTTGGTCCTTGAATTTCCAGCAATTCAACACAAAAAATATTGTTGAAAAGTAAGTACTTACATTAGTGATAGTCCTTGCTATCACCTCAACACTTTATATCCATAAAACAAAATTTGTTGTTTGCGAAAATATTGATTTTTCTGAAAATGTATAGATGAAATTAAAACTATTCACTTATAAATAAAATTTGAAGCATTGGCATGAAAACAACAACGATAGTATTAGGTTGAAATCACTAATAAAATCGTTAGTCAAATATCAAATTAAAAATAAAAATATTAATTAATTGTATAAAGCTCACATAGTCCAGGTTTAACGATGGGTTGTATGTATTGTTTGTATAATTGACTTTGACTATAGATACTGAAAATAAAAATAAAATTAAACACAAAAAAATTGAATTTCAAATTTTTCTTTGTTGAAAAGAGAGAAAAAACAAAGTGTTCATTAATGAAAATATGAGAGTAGAGAGGTGATAGAGGTTTGATGATAAGCTTGAACTGATTAATAACATGGAGAGGCGTATGAGACAGATAGAGTTGTATGATAGAATCTATACTCTCTAATAAAGTTAGGCATGCTCTTAAGCAAATATTCTCTCTCTAAATTATAGAAAAATTGATGCTCTAATTGAAGAGAATTTGATTAAAATTTAGAATTGAAAGTTTAGAACTTTTACGCAATAGTAATTAATAAGTCTATTTAAGTAATTTCACTCCAAATTAAATATTTAAAGTTAACCAATATAAAATAAACACTAATTTGAAAACATCAAAAGTTGATCCATATTAAAAAACCGATGTTTTAATTGAAGAGAACTTTGTTAAACCAAAATTAAGAGATTATTTATTAAAATCACATAACTAAAATTTATCCAAAATATGTTCAAAAATCAAAAGAAGTAAACACTATAACTTGGTTAAATCAATATATTTACAAACCAAATGAATTGAACATCTTATCCAAAATATTGGTATTTTGTCAAAAATTAAAACTAAATCTTTTGTTAAAAAAAATAACAATATAATAACATAAGCAAAATAATGTCAAGAATTTGGATTGTGAGCTTGGAGATATAATTTACACTCCAAATTAAAAACGTCAATTTATATTATTTAAATTGTTAAGAAAATTATATAGGTAAATAAATACAGTAAATAAATCCTCAAAAAATATTATAAAATAATAGTAATTTATTATTATTATTATTATTATTTCACATTACATCTTCGATGACTACACAAAAAATGATAATACAATTTAAATTAATTTGATCTAAAACTTAAAAATAAAACCAGGACAACAATAATTTTATGGAGGAATTAGAAATTAAATATAAATATACGTAATAAAATTCTACTTTCAATCAAAATCAAAATCAAAATTAAAATCAAAATGTAAAACATACATATAAAATAACACCTGTGTATTGCACGGGTTAAATAACCCAATCTCTAGAATCTCATTAAATCCCAATCTTTAGAATCTCCTGTAGAAATCTTGACCATCCTTTGTCTCTTTACCAAGTTTTATAAGGGCCAGTTATAATATAGATTTTACAAAAAAAATTCGGCCTGGTGGGTAACACGGTTCCCAGCTTGTGAATAAAGAAAAAGCCAGATGTGACTACGGGAGAAGGAGAAGAATCCTAGGATTATCACATACAAAAAATAAAATAAAATAAAAAAGAACAAATTTTGGCCAGAAGCAAAATTTGTATGTCAGTCTGAAACACACACATAATAAACTTCGTAATAGCCGTCGGTCAGTCTAGTCGCACACACAAAACACAATTATCTTTTGTTCTTCCTTTCCAACATAATCCTTTTCTTCTCCTTTTGGCCTTGGGAGTTGGGAGGCTCAAGTCAATTAGTAGGTTAGGTTGGTTTATTTGTTTAGTCGCAATTGCAATGGCGGCCGCATCATTTACATCTCTCGCATCTCAACTCTCCTCTTCTTCATCTTCCTCCCAATATCTTCGTCGTCCTCGTTTCGTTGACCAGATTGACTCAATCAATCTCCTCCGCCTTTCTTCTTCAACAAGTCGCAGAGGAGGTTACATCAGCAGAAACCGTCTTGTTGTTTCTGCTGCCTCCGGTTCTTCTGGCAAGGTTCGATCCTTCATTGTTCTTCAACCGATTCATATTCAATTAGATTCTGTTAATTCACTCTTATTTTCAGACTAATTGACAAAGCGCAAATGTTTTGTTTAACCAATTAATATCTGCTTGTTTGCTTAGTTAGTTATAGAGATTTACAACTCCCAAGATTTTGAAAAAAAATTATAATATACAAGCACAATGTTTGAAATTAATTAACTATATATGTATAAAGCTCAACATTTCTCATGGCTATGCCTTATGCTCTTATCTAATTTAACCATTTCCTTTAACAAATAAAAAAAGGGAAGCTAGCTGATGTACCTCTCTAAGATGAACACATTAAAGCTTGGCTCTGTTTATAGGAGGGACTCCAAGTTTCCCTGCCTTAGCTCATTGTCAACATTGTTAATTTGAGTCAATCAATAGGATATGATATGTATACTTTTCTCTGGATATAATGCTTATTAAGATTATGTAGTGATATTTCTACTTTCTTTAAAAGGACATGCATGTTTGCTATTTTGATTTAGTAATCTTATGTCTACTCTCTCTCTCTCTCTCTCTCTCTCTCTCTCTCTCTCTCTCTGTGTGTGTTTGTATTTTGCTAACTGTTAAAAATTTCTATTCTTCATTTTCATGTTATTGATAATTTTTTTCTTTTTTTCTTGCAGTTTTTTGTTGGAGGTAACTGGAAGTGTGTAAGTATTTTAATTTTAATATTCCTACACCCTCTGGTTTTCCTTTCATTCCATCCTATTCATTATCTCGGTATTGTGTTTCGTCTTAAATTTGATAACATTCATAAAGTTGTGGCAGTAGTTGTGGTTGCATTGAGGAATGACTGCAGAATAAGATAAACACAATATACACTACTAAAAAAACTGCAGAAAACTTCCTTTTAATTGATTGATGTCACGTGGTATGCACTTGTTAAAACCTGCTTTGCTTAAAAGCAGAAAAGAATGCATTTCAATAAAAAATCAAGGAGTGCTAGAAAACAACAAATGGCACAAGTATGTGTCTCATCAAGTGATCAAGTGTCTCACCTTTTTGTTTTTCCTTTGCTAAGAAAGTACGAAAGACGTCTAATCGAATAAAGAAATTCAATGTTCCAAATTTGCATCTCTCTCTCTCTCTCTCTAAGAATACAAACGAATCAAACCATAGTGATTGGTTTAAGGACGACTGGACGAGAGAGGACAAAAGAGTTTGGATGGATTTGAATGCTTTGTGCCAAGTTGGTTTGGTTAATCAGAATTTTTAACGAGAGAATGAGTGAACAGTGTGAGAATATGTATGCGAAGGCCTTAGAGAGAAGCCATAATGAACCAAGCCTTTTTGTGTCATGACTCATGATCATGTTTATTTTCTTATTCTCAATAAGACTATATTTGTAGTAATATGTAAGTAATTACCTAAAAATTACATATTTTATCACACGATAAAATCGCCGAAGCCTAATTTATACATCGTGGGTACGGACTACGGAAGAGACGATGTTCTTGGGTAAATTGCTCTGCTGAGGCACTTCTTTCTTTGAAAGAATTCCATTCGTTTTTTTTTTTTTTTTGTGTAAAGTTTAAACACACTCCCCTGCAAGTAGTAGACCAGAATCTTTCGAATCAACTGACATATTCTCGAAATATTTCAACAGTTCCATCTAAGTAAATAATGGCCCATGCTTGCTTCTATGGCCAACTAAAGTTTAGATTCCAGCAAGACTCGATCACTGATGTCGGAATCCAATTAATGATTTTGTATTGTCTCATATTGGCAGCAGTCAACAAATTCATTAACCATTATCAGAACTTTTGTCTTTATTTGCAACGGTCCTTGTAAACAGCTTTATTTGTCCAGGTTCCTTTGTTAATTCTCTAGATTCATGTTTCGATTGGCTTAGATTTGGCGAAGGATCTTACTAACCTTTTTGTTTTAGGAAGTTGCGTTTGGAGTATTATAGCCTCCTGCAACGATGTGGGACAAATGGATTGATAGAATTTACAACATCTTGAATGGGTGGAGTCGATGATGGAGAAAGTGGTCTTTTCAGTCAAATACCTTTTATTATCCCAATCTAAGCTATATGGATTTACATATTTAAACTGGAGGGAGTCTAGTATGTCGTTGGATTTAGAGTTTGCGGTGAAATTTATACTTTTGGCCCTGTCATTGTACTCATTCTTTTGTGTTTGGTTGCTTTTTTGTATGGCTGACAAGGATATGCTTTTGGAAATGGATTAGTATTGAAAGTTATATTTAACAAGGAAAAAGAATACTTGTTATTTTGTCATCAATACGACGATCTGATTGATATGTTCTTTTGACTTTTTGTTGATGTAGAATGGGACAACAGCCTCGATCAGCAAACTTGTTTCTGATTTGAACGATGCAAAAATGGAAGCAGACGTTGGTAAGATAATATTGAAGTTTAAGTGGTATTATTTCTATGGGCTCACGTTTTATAAAAATGTTATATTTTAAACTTAATCCTTTACTTGCACCTTTTGAATTGCTTTACATTATTTGTATGTTTTTTTTAAAATTCTACCTGGTGGTTCAATTTATGAAAGTTTTATGATAATGCTTAAACATGTATACAATTAATACTTGCCAACCATACATGTATTGAATGAACCTAAGATTCTATTGCTAATTCCATAATGTTAGGTCTTATTTTATCTATCTTAGAACTTGCTATTGCGTGGCTAAATTTCAAATAGAAGGCGTTATCAAAACTAAGAACTCCCGTAACCTTGTCTCGCATCTTTATATACTATAGTGTGACTCGCATGAGCTTATTGGGTCTAGTAATCAGACACGACATTTGAGTTCTTCGAATTCGCTTGGGTGACTACTATTATTAAGACTTGAGCTGTACTTGTAGTTCAATTTTACCTAATGAAATGCTAGTTAACCAAGCTATCTTATATAAGAATTTTTTTTTCGTTGAAACTTTTTTTTTTCTGTTGATTGGTATAATTATTTCATTCATTCAATCAAATGAGTACTGCGAGAGAAACTTTTCCTTGAAACTTCTTTCACACAGATGTTATTATGTTAATGGTACACAATACTTCAGTTTCTTACTGCAGTGCCTCTTTGAGAAGGCTTCTATTTCTAGAGGTTACACTTGTTTGATATCTTGATTGATAAAAAATAATAGATAAGAACATCTTTTTCAGTCTTTCATATACCAGCAAGTTGTCACTGTAAACATATTTAACTTGCTTACACAGATGCTAATGATGTATGTTACTTCACTTTCTCACTAGTGCCTCTTTGAGAAGGCTTTTATTTCTAGAGGTTACAGTTGTTTAATATTTTGATTGATAAACAATCATAGATAAGAACATCTTTTTTAGTCTTTCGCTCTTTCATATACCACTAAGTTGTCACTGTAAACATATTTTGATTTTGAATGACGCCAATTTTTTTTTTTTTCTTGAGTTGTTTGCTGCATTCATTTTTTCAGATGTTGTCGTGGCACCTCCATTCGTTTACATTGACCAGGTCAAGAAAACTTTAACTGATAGAGTGGAGATATCATCTCAAAATTCATGGGTCGGAAAGGGTGGAGCCTTCACCGGAGAAATCAGGTTGTTCTTCATCTCCTATCTCCTAGTTGAGACCAAATAATTTATGTGTAACACTTTCTAAATTCAAATTTTAGTTGTTGAAATTAATATCCTTATACATTGATGGAGCCTTCACAGAAATGATCAGTGTCCTTCATGTCTTTAATAATACCAATGGCTACGTAACCCTCTAAAAGATCTAAGTTGGGGTTCTTGCCTTCAAACATCCAAAAATCTGAGTGCACCTGAGGGATTTTGGTTCCCTTTTCAACATACACACATGAACTCTAAGAAAGGATGTATTCAAATACGAATCAAGCCTCAGTAATCTATATTGTAAATCTTAGATAGAAGATGCAGCATCTGCATGTCGTGGACATAAAAGTGTCTGTTTATTTAGACACGGGAAATCAGTTTCCTGGTAAAAAGTTGGACAGGTTAAGGAATAATGAAATAGTAGGACTTCCGACAGAGGAGGTGAAGAGAAGAATGAGTTGCAATTCCATTATAATAAGTACAATTTTACCCTGAAAAATATTTACCGGTAAAGTGTCCAGCTTGAATCAAACAGACCCTTACCATGTAAATTGTATAAGCTCCTTCATTTGTTTAAATTTAAGATTTCACCTGATTTAGAAAGTTCATTTCCTTTTCTTCTGATATTTTTCTCCATATTGTTATATCGTGGGACCATTATATTGTTTAGTAGTTTGGTTTGAGTGTGATTTTTAATATTTATGTTGATATCCTTGACAACTTTAAAGTATGCCTAGCTGTATTACTGTACCAAACATCTTGAACCTTTCAAAATTTTCAGATGTGTTACTCGGGCCTCTCAACGGAGGCTCTTACTTGAGAGCTTCTCATAGACTGGATAATTGGATTGTTGTAATGTATATAATTTTTTCAATTAATGTTGGGCAAATGTTACTCCTCTAAATTGCTGCTGTAACGAGCTGTGATTATTACATTTGAATATCTTATGCACTATGGTACAGTTAATGAATACACTAGGATGGCGATCTTAAGCACTTTATTTTGTTTCCTTCTGACATAAGCTTACCATTAAAGGTTAATGACTTCCTAATAATCCTTTTGTTGTGCAGTGTGGAACAGCTGAAAGATGTTGGGTGCACGTGGGTAATTCTTGGGCATTCAGAGCGTAGACATGTTATCGGTGAAGATGATCAAGTAAGCTTCCTTAAAACTATGTCTTCTACGCTTCCTGCTATTCTGCTGATGGTGTCTCCCATTTTCTTATGTCATGGAACAGTATGCTTGTTTATGGTCAAATTAGCAATCAGGAGCATTGATTACCTATTAAATTTTGTCTGTCTTTAGTTTATAGGGAAGAAAGCTGCCTATGCTTTGACCGAAAATCTTAAAGTAATAGCTTGCATTGGGGAAAGACTTGAAGAAAGAGAAGCTGGGAAAACTTTTGATGTTTGTTTCCAACAGTTGAAGGCTTATGCAGGCAAGTAATAGGCTTCTCTCACTGTAAGAATATAGGGATGTAATTATTCAAATATCATCCGGTGTTATGCTCGGTGTATAGTATACAAATCTGTGTTAGTTTTTATTTGAATCTTGTTGATAGGTTTGGGAATGAAGGGAAATTAATGTAGCGGAAGCTTGGAAAGATTAAACGAATCCTGGAAACTGACATACATGTATCAAAACTTTGAGTAAATTTGGCATAAACCATCTAAGACACTTCAACAAACAGTAATATCAAATATATAGCTTAGAAAATCAATAAAAGTAACCCGAATGGATCAACATTTGAGATCGCAATGCTTGAGATCAAAGTTTGAGCTGTCAATGTTTGCTTCCGTCATAGCTAGCTCGGGTACAGCTACTTTGATAGTGCTCAATCTGATGCATATGCATAAAGATACCATGTGCAAGGCACATGCCTCATAGTTCCTGCAGATTCCTATATGGATTAGAACATCCCTAGTAGTAGTTTCTATTTACTTAGTTTTCTAGTGTAGTTAGGATTAGGTTTAGGTTATTATAAATAGGGGATTGGAAACCCTATTAAGTAGGTTAGATTGAAGATTTGTTTATGTCTAGAGACATTAAATTCGTTTTTGTGAAGAACCCTAGTTTTTGGGTGTTCAAACCATTTATTTAATTGGTGTTCTTATTATTGTTTGCTTCCGCCGATAGTATTACATCAAAATTGGTATCAAGAGCTTGTTTTTTCTGGGTTTAGAAGATAAAAACCTGATTTTTATTACAAGAGCCGCGTTCATGTTGGTGATTTGAAGATGGGTTATCGTAGAAGAGGTCAAAGAGAATTTTCGTCGCCGCAAGATCGCTGGAGTTTACATGAATCGAAGCGTTATACCGATTCTGAATATAAAGCTCCCAACTTTGATCCTAGCCGCCGCTTTCCTCTTTCTAGAAGGTATGAACCTCCCTCTTCCTCTCGTTCCCCTTCTCCCCCACGCAGGCAACGTCATAGTTATTATGGCAATGGATATTATTCCCACCACCAGCAGGACACGTACCCTCCTCGATGTGGTTTTCAGCAACAATATGTTGCTTATGGTGTTAAATATTCCCATGGAAACCGTCCAAAGACTTATGATCACGATGGTCTTCATAGTCGCAATTCTAAAGTTACTCCGTATGGAGAATACCCACACTATATTGAATCTGAAATCGATTCTAAGAGCGATGCCTCCATGACGTCACCAACCATACAAACAGATTTGAAGGAACTTTTAAATTGCTTTACTAAATTAAAAAGTCAATTTGCGTCTTTTAAGGGAGAATTTGTTGAAGAAGAGAAACGACTTGACAAAGAAGCGGAGATTAATTTCTTACTCAACATGTTTGAAGAAGAAAAATCAGTCACTCGTACTCGAATTGGTGGTTTACAAAGTTACGATCTTGTTGATTTCTTTTCCGTTTTTGGTGATGATAGTGATGATACATCTAGTTTTGTGTTTCTTGAGTTAGAAGTTGCATGTGTGGATCAAGTAGAAGATTTGATGGAAAAATCTGCAAGGGAGATAAATAAGAAGTTCTATTTGTTGCCCAAGCAAGGAAACCTGGTTGTTGTCCATGACAATGGTAAAGAGGATGAACGTTCTCGGATTTCGCTCATCACTCCCATGAATCAATGAATTCCATTGATTCCGACCGACAAATTGATGATTTTTATCATCCCCACAAATTCCGTCCCATAAAAGTAATTGGTAATTTGTTTGGTGGTTATGTTGATCCTTATCTATTCCAAGATGAGAATGGATTTTCTCCATGGAGGGACAAACACCTTCAATTCTTATTTTTTGACATGCGGCTATATTGTTCCAATCAATTGGGTTGTCCTAATGATGCACCTATGACATTAATGCCCACCATTCTTTCTGCGAGCAACTATCTGGGGAAGATTCATGGCCGGATTTTCTGCACCAACGTAAGGTTAAGGTTGATGTACAAGAGTCGTTTTGAACTTTGGAGGATGTTAGTACACAAACTCGAGGACGAGTTTTTTTCAAGTTGGGGGGATTTGATGCATATGCATAAAGATAGCATGTGCAAGGCACATGCCTCATAGTTCCTGCAGATTCCTATATGGATTAGAACATCCCTAGTAGTAGTTTCTATTTACTTAGCTTTCTAGTGTAGTTAGGATTAGGTTTATGTTATTATAAATAGGGGATTGGAAACCCTATTAAGTAGGTTAGATTGAAGATTTGTTTATGTCTGGAGACATTAAATTCGTTTTTGTGAAGAACCCTAGTTTTTGGGTGTTCAAACCATTTATTTAATTGGTGTTCTTATTATTGTTTGCTTCCGCCGATAGTATTACATCACAATCATATAAGAAATTGTTCTTTATCGGATATTGCTCGATGGAGCCACTGAAGATCTTATTGGGGTTGAAATTCTTACTCTGTCAATCATGTATGATCATCCTATTCAACTACATTAGTAAAGTTAAGTTAGTCAACCCGGCCTAGTCCGACTCACACTTGTGTAAAAGCGAAGATAGTGTGGTGGACCTGCTATAGTGGCAGAGAGCTATCAATTTTTTTTTTTTTTGCAGGAATAGAGTAAATTTGTTAATTGTGGCTATTACTTGCAATTTCAGGTTATGGATCCAATAACTAGAATGAGTCTTTGAAACAACGACGACAAAATCTTGTTGTTATGGAACTATTCAAAATTTTGTATTCCCATAAGCCGAAAGATACCTTATTTCCCATTTAGATTTGTGAGTTAAGTCGATGGTTCTGCATCTATCATTCTATACGAAGATTTGATGTATACTGTATAACATTTGAAAAGAAATAAGACCCATTACAATGAAGAAGAAATATCCTATGCGGATTACCGGATTAGATTGGACACATCGCTTATGTATGACACATCGAGAGCGGAAGAGTAATGGACATAAAATTTTGCAAGGGGATTTGAGATTTGTCATTGAATGATTAAATTTCCCCGTTTTATTTTTTTCTTTTTTATTTTATAATATATATATATATATATATTATTGAAAAATTCGAAGTTCATAAACAATATTGGCATTCACAGAATAAAGGTCTTTCTCTCAATTTGTTTGTTAAATCATGTTTTTTTTCTTGTATATGTGCAGATAATGTGCCTAGTTGGGATAATATAGTTGTTGCCTATGAGCCTGTATGGGCAATCGGAACGGGTAAAGTCGCCACTCCAGAGCAGGCTCAAGAAGTACATGTTGCTGTTCGAGATTGGCTTAAAAAGAATGTCTCAGTTGAAGTTGCTTCCAAAACACGTATCATCTATGGAGGTAATACATTCTCAGCTGCAATTTGTATGATTCATGCCTTATGAAAATATGTTTTTTGAAATTTGCCACAGCTGAACTCAGCCAAGCAATGTTTTCGTTTGAGGTCCCACATTTTCTTGGAATTTTTATTTTTTGCTCTAAGTTTTCCAATTTACCATAGCTCAATGCAATTTGGGTTATTGTATTTTCAAAACTTTCCACGGTTGCATTTGTTTGTGAATTTTTTCTATCCTTTTATCTTTGATATTTTAATTTGGTTATCAAAGAATATAATTCCATTAGTGATCGAGAACAAATACAATCCTTTGGTGCTTATTCGAGCTGTTGAAATCCCTTATCCACTTGCTTCACTGCTAGATGGAAAATTTTGATTTTTGTTGTTCAAATCCCATGTCCCTAAGTATTGAAATCTTTGAATTGAGATAATGCCTTGTAACATGATTGAGTGTGGCACTTTCGCTTTTATCTTCTTGGGGAATAAAGAAGAATGTCTATACCTCCTAGAAACTAAACCACAGTTCCTCGAAGCAAACCACATTTCTTTGTTAGTTAGAAATTAAAGCCTAGAACATCAATGTAACTATTCAAAGATAGGCATTCCTTTTGTTTTCATCAGTGAAGTATGGGCTTGTATCCTTGATGTGATACATAGGCTGTGCTTGTTTCCCCGGAAGTTTTGGGGAAACGGAAATGGAAACCTTTTTAAAAGAAAAAAAATGTAAAAAGTTTCCTTTTTTTTTACAAAATTTTTACATGGTGCTTGGTCCCTAATAAGGAAAGTTTCGGATTTCTGCAAACAACCTTAGATATATCTAAAATTACACCCATACCACCGTACTATTTTTTGAATAAAATATGTAAAAGAAAAATTATGGGCCCCACCTTTTTTGGAGATGTTTTTTTTCAAAGTTTTCCGGTATTTTTGAACCAGTATTATTAGCTGACGTGGTTTATTTTTTTTGCAAAAAAAAAAAATATGGGCCCCACCTTTTGTTGAACCCAACCAAGCAGCATGTATTTGGGAAAAAAAAAGAAAAATCCTACGTGTCTTTGCTTTCCTATGAAATTCCTGGCGAACAAGCACAGCCATAGTTACAAGACTTTTACAATGTTGCTGCTACAGTTAAGAAAATGCACTATTTTGATGAGCACCTAGTCACATAGGTCTACCTGCATAATTTTGAATGATGATTTATATTGTTACTGGTGAACAACCTCCCTCTGCAAATTGAAGAAGTCCTTTTAGCGTATGAGGAAGACGTTTAAAAATTTTAGTGGAAGGACTTTGTTGGCGCATTCATACATTTTTTTTTTTCAAAACGGATAACTTAAAAATGCTTAAATATCTTATCGTTCCGAAGAAAAAACGAATTGGGACCTATATTGTTTATATTATATCCATTTCTTTATTTTACAGTCATATTACCATTCGACCCATTTGATTTAAATTCATCAAGTGTTACATTGGTATATCAGAACTGGTAACATAATTAGTAAGGTGTGAAATTCGTCCCAAAAAATCAAAGAAACTTTTAAACTAACTCATTGAATTTTTGATAATCTATGTGTTGATCAGTTCACAACTTTGAGCAATATTTTTAGTTTACACCTTTCAATTTGATGGTTCTCTTTCTATCTATGTTTGTCTCCTTCGGTTTGATGTATAGGGTTGTATTTTATCTTTTTTTGGCTCGTGAAAATATTTCATAGTTTGTAAAGACCTTATCTAGAATCCTAATCAATTAGTACTTATTTTAAGTCATGTTAATCTGCAGGATCTGTAAATGGGAGCAACTGTGCAGAGCTTGCTAAACAAGAAGATATTGATGGGTTTCTTGTTGGAGGTGCATCACTAAAGGTATGTCTGAGAGAGAATAAATTTTGTTTAAATTCGTATCGATATGTAGGTCTTTTATCTAAATATATAACTTGAAAAGTAATCAATCAGTTACACAAATGGAAAGAACAGGAGAACCATATCAATATAATTTACATGTTTGTTAACACTATCCCTCAAACTCGACTTGGTGACGGACAAGTTTGGACCAAAAGCAACATCTCCACAAACAAAACAGTAACTCAGTTCAATATGCTCGCTGTGAGCATGAATTCACAATTATCCCGAGGTGATGAACCTAGAGGAACTTAATACAAGCAGCAAGAAGAGACTCATATGTTCTCAGATTCAGTACTGGAGTGAGAGATTGTAAACTGCTTCTTAGCAGAGTAGGAGATTAAGTAAGGATCGGAAATTATTAAATAACGAGAAGTAGTATCTGGAAAGCTAGCTCAAATCTCACCATAAAATAGTCTTTAAGAGTTAAAATTGCCAAAGCCAGGTCAAAAATAATGTGAGCTAAGATGTGTTTTACACTAACAATGTGAAGTCATAAATTGAGCAACAACAAACAGAATTTCTGGACGAATCAGAATCAAATACCAAAGAGTGAACGAGTCTGAGTTAGTTATTGAAGGGTGCTATCAAGCTGATGAAACTCCGTAGCATCCAGATTTAGATCACCATATAACCGAGATAAACGAGACTAGAAGTGGGAGTAAAACTAGGCGTTAAATGTTTTTTTTTTTTTTTGATTGGCAAGAGAGGACCCCTACCCCTTTAAATTACTTGTGGAAACTTATATCAACAATCAGCTATTTATGTGTTTCAAACCCACAACCTCTCCACTTTGCGAGAGGGGTGCTACCATTGAGCCACAGGCTCATTCGCAATTTAATAAGCCCAATATGTATTATGAGCGAGATAAAGACCAGGGTATAACTGAAAAAACCTCCAACCCAATAAACAAATTGCAGTGGCCCAGGATATGTCTAATTCCTTGCCCAAAGTGCCAATGAAGGAAGCAAGTACAGAACAGTTGTTGTCACATAGAGCAGAAGTATTATGATGTGAGTAAACTGATCTAAAGTAGACAGAATGATTAGTTGTACTCTGAACAAAAGTAAAGTGAATGACGAAGGTGCTTAACCTTTGAAACCAAGCCCGAAGAAGTTGATTTATACTGTAAATGGCCTTGTTGATGACAAACTCAATGATGTCAATGTGGGTCCACAAATCCTGATGGTTGACTCATGAAACAGCCTTTTGAAAATACATACTAGAAAAAGCTCTTGTTATTAAGTTGGTGAGTGGGCCACACAATTGATATGGCAACACTGACAATTCTACCAGTAGAAAGTGGGTTAAGCAGACTGCATGATAATCATGGCCCTGTTGTTAGTGAAAGCTGAAAACCCTTGGCCACTAAACGAGTGTTGTGACTTTGAAAGGAGCAATCCGGCTTGCGCTGTTGTTTGTACACCTGTTTGCAACTATGTTTGAACGAGAGGGCGGCGTGACTGTCAGAGTCCGTTTTTACTATAACATTGAGTCTCTGTGGTATTGCAGAATGCCACCCAGCAAACATTAGAGCCTAAGAATTGCAGGTGTTTTCAACCGGAGGAAACAGATACCAAGTACTGTGAAGAGCATTTGAATTATTGCTAAATAGTAGATCATGAGTTTGGGTTACCATTGAATGAGTGAGAAGCACTGGGAGCAGCAGGACCGAGGCAAAGACTCTACAAGGATGAGTGCATCAGATTTGGTAGCATGAGAAAATCAGAGGGCATGGTAGTTGAAGCAGGTGTAATGTCAGAAGTAAGATAGGCGAAAAGAGTGACAGTGGTGGATGGATGTAGTGTTCGCTGATACAAATATCTCAAAAAGGTGATCATCCCGAGTCTCTCGAGGAAGATAATTACAGTACCTGCCTGAGCAGGAGGCAGACAGATGCATTTACTGTACCTGCCTCTGATAGTTGCACAAGAGGTTGTGCTGGTGGCTATTATTAATATAGATGGCGCAGTTGGTTACAACAGTACTGGCATTGCAGGCTTGTTGAGATATGTTAAACGCAAGACCATCTAGCAGTCTAGCTTACACGAGGATGCTAAAGAATCTTTTGTTACCCAAGATTTCAGAGCAATCGAGTTGGCCTTACAGTGTGCTGATTATCTTGAGTTAAAAGTTGCCATTATCTCTTCTGAGTTCTGACTCACAAAGAGTGCTTTGATCCTTCTAGTTTTCCACAACAGATCAACAATTACTAATGTTTAATTGTGTAGTTCAGGCGCATCTTGTGTTGCCAGGGCAGCTGACTAAGTAGCTGCATTAACACAGGCTGGAAAGAGTCCTGCTATAAATTTTGTTTCTCCTTTAGAAGCTACTCTTTGATGCATTGTAGAAGTGATATCAGTGGGAGGCTGTCAGGAACTGGACTTTAATTTAGGGTGTAGTCTGCCTAACCCCATCCCATTTTTCCTTAAAATCTAATTGGAACATAACAATATAAGCACTACCTTCGACAAAAGAAACAAAACCATTGCACAAAAGGAAGCAACCCAGTAGGGGAATTAAAAAACTTCAAGAATATTTTCTTCGCCAGTTCTCCAGTGACCATTAGTAAAAAAGGCTGACACTGGGGTTAATTATAAATAATCGTTTTAGCCTTTGGAACAACTGAAAGTTCTGAGTAGATTATTTCAGTACATGTGCGTAGCAGAAGCACAAATCCAATAGAAGACTGTACTGGTAATGAAAGAAACAAATTAATGTAGAAATCAAACTACTTACCAACAAACAAAGGAGAGACACCAATTTAATGTGGTTCGCGAATGAGCCTGTGGCTCAATGGTAGCACCCCTCTCACAAAGTGGAGAGGTCGTGGGTTCGAAACACGTCAACAGCGGATTGTTGATATAAGTTTCCACACGTAATTTAAAAGGGGTAGGGGTCCCCACAACCTCGCTTGCCAACCAAAAAAAAAAAAAAAAAAAAAAAAAAAATTAATGTGGTTCGACATAGTGTCTACACCCATGGAGAAACAACTAAAACTATTATTCTGAAGATGATAGAACAAAGCTCTCAAATTAATGAAGAAATCCTCTCTCTTTTCAAATCCTCGAAACTTTCTCGAAGAGACAACAAACCAATTGAGGAAAACCTAATTTCATTGTATGTCTACTCGTATAAAACCTATGAGGTAGAAAACTTGAGTGTGAGAAAAACTTTGTATCCTCACTTGGTTTGTGTCTCTTTGAGATGTCGTGAGGAATCGAGAAGGGTGAGAACCTAGGGTTTCCTCTATTAGTCTGAGAGCTTTGTACTATCTTCATATTAAAAGTTCTAGTTCTTTTGTCTGTGGGCGTAGGTGCTACATCGAATCACGTTCAATTGGTGTCTCTCCTTGTTTTTTTTTGTGGATAATTAGCTTAGCTTCTTTACTACTTTAGTTTGTTTCTTCCTTATACTACTACCATATTTGTATTTGGTTTGGGCTTCTGCTGCGCACAACAAGTGATATCAGAGCATTGATAAGATCTTGTGCGCATAACATTTTTGGACTACATGTAATTTAGCCTCATGCCCTTGTGAGATAAAGAATGTAATTCCTGATTTAGGTTCTTGTTGGTGGAAGACTTTACCACTTTTTAAATTATTTTAATTTTCTTCAGGAATGTAGTGTAACTACTGATAGAACTATTAATTGATAAAAGTTTCTTGTTCACCACCCAAATAAACTGCATGGACTATCATCTATGTATTGACAGTGTAGTTTGCCCAGGGTCAGTAGTCTAGGCTCAGTACAAGCTTCCTGCTTCTTAGGCTTTTTTTACTGAGTAGCTTTTTCATTGATTGGAGTTTTTGCGCTCCTAACACATTGTGTGGGATGATGGCACCTTTTCCACTATCATTATGACTGTCTCAAATATGCTGCTGACAGACAAATACAATGTCCCTACATGCATAGTATAGTATATACTATATATATTTGCTGGACTTGCCTTGTTTTAAATTTTTATGTGGTGAAATATGGTTTGCTAACTTTGATCACACTGCTTCTGTTGATAGGGTCCAGAATTTGCTACCATCGTCAATTCT
The DNA here is from genome assembly GCA_023053565.1 of Aquilegia eximia. Classification (NCBI taxonomy): domain Eukaryota; kingdom Viridiplantae; phylum Streptophyta; class Magnoliopsida; order Ranunculales; family Ranunculaceae; genus Aquilegia; species Aquilegia eximia. The sequence continues at coordinate 10,187,402 of JALIGU010000010.1, forward strand.
GTAACATTGAAGAAGGTTGCTGCTTGATGTGGAGATTCCAGGGGCAAAACCAAGAAAGCATGAATAAAGGCTACAAGGACGCTATAACATCTTGTACCAATCATGTAACAAACTTGCTTGCATTTACGTTAGAGGGATCTGATCATGGCCCAGTTTTCTTGTCATCATAAACAAAAAAATAAAGTTCCAATTATATTTATGCAGACGGGCCTATTTTTGTTTTGGGTGTATGATCCTACCTAATACCTATATACTAGCTGCCAACTGTGCACTAGAGCTCATTTTTTATTAAATATTTCAGCTGAGAGAAGTTATCATTGCAGAAGTAGTAGTGCCCCCCCCCCCCCCCCCCCCCCCCCTGGGGCTAGAGACTGGGAGTAGAATCCTAAGGAAGAATTGCTGGACTTACAGAGAACTCGGACATTTGAGAGAGAGAGAGCGTCTCCTGGTGGCGGAACCCTGCCTCAAGTGCAAAGTTAAGAACGTGTACTCAGTGATAAATGCGGAGCCAAACCAAGAAGGTGCTGCTGCACAGTCAATCTTTGCAGTTCGCACATAAATTGGTCTGACAGAAGAAGTTCCCAAGAAATATATTATTGCTGACACTTCTACATTGTAGAATTCAGGCCGAGAACTTAACTGCAATTTAACCAAAAAAGCCAATGAGAGTCAAAGTTTCAAATTTTAACATATCTCCCAGAGATTGAGTCAAGTATTTTGACCAACTTTAGTCCTTCATAAAAGAAAGAGTCTAAAATCAAAATGGGCACAGTTTGATCGGTTGGTGAATGAAGTTTTTCTGTGTGTGGGTAAAATGCAACCAAATATTTTTATAGTCCACATAAGTTGTTGATCACATGATCATAGGCCTGTCCAAATCGGGTACCCGAGCCCGAGCCCGAAATGTCGGGTACGGTCGGGTATCGGGTTACCCTACTTGGGTTGGTATAAAATCGGGTCAGTTTCGGTCTCGGATAATATAAAAAATAGGTGTTCAAACCCGGTATGGTACCCGATTTTATTGGGTAATTATTGGGCTCGGTCTTGCGTCGGGTTTGTTTACCCGACATAATTTATATAAAGTTTTGCTATGAATGTAAATAACTAACCAAACATTTGAGCCTTTTGATCTTGAATATTCACTTGGATAATTGAACTTTTGATTCCAAGCTTCGAAAAAATATTTGATCTCAACTCTAAATTGAGTTTTTCTTAACTTGAAAGCTATAATAAAAAATGAAGTGTGAGTTTGAGAGAGATTGAGAAAGTTTAAGAGATTTTGTGAACTTGTAAATTGAAGTGTATTAATGCATTGAATTTATACTTTTCTTAACATTGCAAAAGACTATGTTAGCCTCAAAATAGAGTTGTTAAGAGTTCTAACAACTATATTTTATGGTCTAAATGGTAAAATAAAAAATTTGGTCACAAAGACATATTTAACCTTAAAATATAGTTGTTGAGAGTCCTAACAACTCTATTTTAAAGGTTCTATGGTACAAAAATTATGCTAGTCTTAAAATAGAGTTGTTGAGACTTGAGAGTTCTAAATTATATGGTTTATATGATATAATTTAAATATTACTTACAAACACAATTTTAACCTTAAAAAAAAGTTGTTGAAACTCCTAACAACTCTTTTTTAAGGGTTGTGTAGTCAAAACAACAATCTATTTTTAGAACAAGTTAAATGTACTAGCTTCGAAAGTAATTATTGCATGGTTGTCTTGTTGAAACTTGGAACTTTGGAAGTACAAAGTCTCACCTAATGACGGAATGACCTAATAAATTTTTTAGTGGTTTGATAGAAAAGTCAAAAAATTTAATTGTTGCCATGTACATGAAAAATAGTTTGTAGTTAAATTTAATTTATATCGGGCTCAGGCTTAAGCTAAACGGGCTTATATGTCGGGTTTCGGGTTAAGAATCGGGTCGGTCTCGGTTTCGGGTCGGTCTTAGATGGAATGTCCAAACTTTATATGAAAATTTCGGTCTCGGGTCGGTCTCAGGCCCATATCGAGTCGGGTTCGGGTACGAGCGGGGTTTTTTGTCGGATTTTCGGTCGGGCTTGGGTATTCGGTTCATATGGCCAGGCCTACTTGATCATGTTCACATTTTGCATACTATGTTATATAAAGCTGAACAGAATCTAACCCAAAGACATCTTTAATTATCATGGAGAATAATGTTTTGAGATCAGTTCTTTCCTTCACAGTTGTCTCCATTTTCTTCTTGCAATGTCTTAGCCCGGCTATTGCAGGAGAATAACATGAGTTCAGCAGACGTCTAAGATTTGGGACTATGAAAGAAAAACTAACTCATTTTGTATATTTCCATGATGTAGTTTCTGGTCAGAGTCCAACTGCTGTCATAGTTGTAAGAGCACCAAACAGTATATCCACTATTCGGAGCAATTAAAATGATCGATAATGCGCTAACTAGGGGACTGAGAGCAGAATTGAATTCCACACTTCTAGGGCGCACGCAAGAGTTTTTTTACTCCACAGCATCTCAAACTGATGTGAGCTTATTAACTGTCATGAACTTTGTATTCACAACAGGGAAGTATAATGGCAGCACAATCAGTATATTGGGAAGAAATGTAGTTATGTACTTATGTCGCAAGTGAGAGAGATGCCAATTATTGGAGGAACTAGGAAGCAGGCTTTTTGGATTTGCAAGAGGGTATGTTGAGGCAAGGACTCGTTTGTTCAATATCAACAATGGTGATCTTACTGTTGAGTATTTTTTCAAGTTTGCCTTGAGATATTAGTCTTTGGTCTTCATAAGAAAGAAAAAAAAGAAGAAAAAGTCTTGGTTTTTGTTTGGATTATTTTCTACACGGAAATTTTACAGAATTTTAGATTGAGACTGCGAAAGAATGTAGAAGCCAACTAAAACCATGAATGTGTGAATTGCTGTTGCTTATCTAGAGTACCACAATGTGTATAAAACCCAGGGGGAATTTGATTGGGTGGTTGGCACTTGGCAGCTTGGGTCATGGGTACCGCAATGAATGTGTATATTGCAGTTGGCCCCAGAAAAGAAAAGAGTACAAGGGTCCTACAACAACAACACTAAGATTAGATGGAATGGATTATTTGACACAGAAACATTAATTAGTAAAATTGGATGATTTAATCTTAAGGTATTCAACTCTATATTCAATTGGTCAACATCTGAAGAGCTATACTTTAGTGACATTATCACCTTATTTTTTTAGGGTCAGTAGCATCTTGTGTAGCTTACATTAAGTTGATCATGTTAACACTTTTTATTTTCCCATGAAGCGTGCTGGGGTTAGGCAGACCCCTACTAGATTTTATTAATAAAAGGAATGTTACAACGTAGAATACAAGGTGCCTTCCGCATCCTGGTCTATAATAGTTTCCAGTTGCCCAGGGAAAGGGCCAAAAAATTTACATAAACCTTCAGGTAGTATTGAGTCCTGCAAAATAGTCTGCCACCCTATTGGTTTTCCTGTAGCAATGCTTGACTTCTATCAGTTCAAACCTTTGCATAAGCTCCTTGGCCAGCTTTGCCAATCTCCTTGATCTCCATGACACCCTGGTCCGTCCATTGACAATGTCAACTGCCTGTTTCGAATCAGATTGTGACGTTACTTTGTTGTCTGTTGTAACCTTGGTCCAGCGCAATCTGTAGCCCTGTTGTGATAGCTTCCAGTTCTATTGTAGTAATAGCAATCCCATTAGTGCTGCTGCAGTAAGCTAGCTGCACTCTACCCTCATGGTTCCTGAATACACCTCCATATCCGGGCACCTCATCATTCAAAGCTCCATCAGTTTTAAGGCACATTATTCCCTGTCCGTGGGTCCATTTATGCCTTGTGTTTCTTGTGTCTTTTGGCCAAACTGTCATATGAAGTTTTTGAGCTAAATCCCTGCTCAGGTCTCTGCTTTTGGTGGTGTACGTTCTACATTGCAGTCTCTTCTTAATGCTATCAGTAATAGTTGTTATTATCCTTCTTCACTGGTAGCTTTGCCTTCAAAGATCCTGTTGTTTCTTTCTCTCCATAGTCAATAGGCGTAGTTGCATTAAGAGCCACCTTAAGTATGTCATTTCTAAGTCCCTTTCTCTGCAGCCTTTTTACAAGCCATGACCATTCTCTGTGAGCAGCTTTTGGTTGTTGTAACACCTCGGGTCGGCAGGTGGTTTGCCGAGGGGGTGGGTCCTACGACACCAAAGAGGGGGATGTCCTAACATTGGAATATAGGTATAGATCCCTCATATATAATCACCGAGGCCTTTTGGGCTTACTTGGCTTCACGGTTCGAAAGAACTCCGGAGTTAAGCATGTTTGGGTAGGAGTAGTCTCAGGATGGGTGACCTCCTAGGAAGCAGGCTGCTGCCCAATAAAACCCCACAATGTCGGATGTCCGCAGTGGCTAAGTGGGGACAATATCGGTGGTGATATAGTCGGATCACTACAAATGGTATCAGATTGATGACGATTCTCCTGTTGAGGGTGGGAGAGTATGGTGGAAAGGCGCCTAGGCAAGGAAGGGGTGATGGTTGCGCCGGATACTTGTCTCGTGAGGGGCAGAGAATGTCGGAGATCTGGGGCTGTATATTCCAGAGCCGAGGACGGCTCTCCTTTAAGGTGGTTGGATTGTAACACCTCGGGTCGGTAGGTGGTTTGTCGAGGGGGTGGGTCTTACGACACCAAAGAGGGGGATGTCCTGAGATTGGAATATAGGTATAGATCCGTCATATATAATCACTGAGGCCTTTTGGGCTCACTTGGCTCTAGGGTTCGAAAGAACTCCAGAGTTAAACGTGCTCGGGTGGGAGTGGTCTCAGGATGGGTGACCTCCTGGGAAGCAGGCTGTTGCCCAATAAAACCCCACACTGTCGGATGTCCGCAGTGGCTAAGTGGAGACAATATAAGTGCTGATATAGTCGGATCACTACAGTTGTCTTGAATAAAAGACTTCAATTCAATTTAGTTTGTCATATTGATTCATCCCAAAACATGGGTTTATATACATGTTAGTTTCTTGTCTACCAAGGCACACTATTCTAAATACGTATCAACTGAGCTGTTGAAGCATTTTTGAGATACACCTTTGGTAAGAACATCAACTAATTGCTCCTTTGAGGTTACGAAAGGAAAGCGATCAACCTTCTTGTCAAGATTTTCTATACTAAAATGACGATCAACCTCCACATGTTTTACTCGATCATGCTGAACTGGATTATGTGCAATTTGAATGGCGGCTTGATCATCACAATGTAAATCCATAGACTTTTGAAGCTTGAAGCCCAATTCCTTCAAGACATTACGGATCCACAACAATTCACATACTCCATGTGCCATACCTCGAAATTCAACTTCTGCACTCGATCTGGCAATAACTTTCTGCTTCTTACTATCCCAAGTTATAAGATTTCCACCGACAAAAGTAAAGTATCTAAATGTAGAACTCTATCAGTTTTATCACCAGCCCAATCTGCATATGTGTGTCCAACAACATTCACTTCATCATCTGTGTATCCAACAACGTCCAATACATCATTCTTTCCAAACAGTAAACCTTTGTCAGGTGCCTTCTTCAAATACTTTGAGATACGAAAGACTGCATCCATATGTTCTTCACTAGGAGAATGCATAAACTGACTAACCACACTCACAGGATAAGCAATATCAGGTCTAGTATGAGAAAGATAAATTAACCTTCCTACAAGATGCTGATACCTTCTTTTATCAGTAGGAACTTGGTCAGGATGAATGGCGAGTCCATGATTCATCTCAATGGGTGTCTCCATCGGTTTGCAATCCAACATCCCTGTTTCAGCAAGCAAATCAAGGACATACTTCCTCTGTGAGAGTGAAATCCCCTTTTTAGACCTTGCAACTTCAATACCCAGAAAATACTTCAGTTGTCCTAGATCCTTCACTTCAAATTCGTACGACAAATACTTCTACAATTCATTTATTTTCTTTGGATCATCCCCTGTAACGATCATGTCATCAACATACACAATTAGAGTTGTAATCTTACCATCCTTGTATTTGATAACCAAGGTATGGTCAGAATTGCGCTGTTTGTACCCAAAAGCTCTCATGGAATTCGTAAATCTTCCAAACCAAACTCTTGGAGACTGTTTCAGTCCATACAAAGACTTTTTCAGTTTACACACCTTCCCAACATCTTCGAGATGGTTCTTCACACCTGGAGGCATATCCATGTATACTTATTCTTCCAAATTCCCATTCAGGAATGCATTCTTCACATCAAGCTGGTACAAGGGCCAATCTTTATTCGCTGCAAGCGAAAATATAATTTGGACAGTATTGATCTTTGCCACAGGTGCGAAAGTCTCTTCATAATCAATTGCATAACGTTATGTGTATCCCTTGGCAACCAATCTTGCCTTATATCTATCAATAGTTCCATCTGCATTAAGCTTCACGGTAAACACCCAATGACATCCAACAGTCTTCATTCCAATAGGCATATCAACTACCTCCCATATTACATTCTTTTGAAGAGCTTCCAATTCTTCATTCATTGCTTTCTTCTATTTTGGATCTTTCAAAGCATCTTGCACGTTATTAGGAATAGATACAGTAGATAATTGATTTATAACAAACGCATGTGATTCAAAAAGCCTATGGTTAAACATAAAGTTACCTATAGGATATTTAACATTGGCTTTAATGTCTGGTTCATATTATTTCTTAGGAACTCCCTTACTAGCTCTTTGTGATTTTCTAGGTTCAAGACTTTCTAACCCAACAAACTCATTAAAGGTTATAAGAGGTACCTGAGGCGGATCATTCTGACCGAGATCTTCGGTTGTTGATGTAGAAGGGGAAATATCGTGTGCTACAGTTTCAGATACATCCTGATCATGTGCTTCTGTCTGATCGCTGGTAACCAAATGGTTGATTATCTGCTCATGATTATTCTCTATTACTACAGGATCAATTTCTACTGCAGGAACTTCAAATCGTTCCTCCAAGTGTTCCAATTCTTCAAAGACATCAAAGTTGTCAATAGACCAAGGATTCCCTTCACCGCCACTCTCTCCGTGAGGGGAAGACTGGGAAATTCGCCCTGAGTAATACAGGTCTGATTCATGGAATGAGACATAAAGAGATATATGCATTTTGTCAGTAATTGGATCATAACACCTATACCCTTTCTGAAACTCTGTATAATCCACAAAAATACATTTCTTCGCACGAGGATAAATTTTACGTCGTTCTGGTTTTGGGATATGGACATAAGCTGTACATCCAAACACCGGAGGCTCCAAGTTAGACATAGATGGGATGGACAAAAGTGTATCGAGTTTCTGATAAGGATTTTGGAACTCAATTACCCGTGAGGGAGTACGATTGATAATATATGTTGCTGATTTCATTGCTTCACCCCAAGAGAATCGAGGTACATTGATGCCAAACAAGGAAACACGAACAACTTCCAACAACTGCATGTTCTTCCGTTCTGCTAAACCATTTTGTTGGGGGAGGGGGGGGGGGGGGGGGGGGGTTACCAGAATTGGAGGTTTGATGACGAATTCCATTTGACCGGCAAAATTCAGACATGAGGCTATTCACAAATTCTCCATCATTATCAGACTGAAAGACCCTGATAGATTGTTGATACTGCGTTGCCACCATTTTGTAAAAATCAGTAAACATCCTATATGCATCACTTTTGTTTTTCAGTAATGACACCCAAGTCATGCGAGTGCAATCATCAATAAATGTCACATAATATCGAGTTCTAGAAAATGAAGAAACTTTTGCAAGACCCCAAACATAAGAGTGAATTTTCATAAAAGAAACATGACATCTGTTAATACTTGGTGAATATGAAATACGGTGGCTCTTGGACAGTTCACAAATGTCACAATGAAATTCAGAATCACTAATAACTAAAAATAAATGAGGTTGCAACTTCTTAAGATAACTAAAGGATAGATGACCTAAACACCGATGTCATAACCACACAACTTCTTTTGCATTCTCGACTCTATTGATCTGATTAGCTTGGCCCAAAAAATTCATCTGTTTCTCTCCAGTTTCTGTCAAATCCAGATAGTACAGTTTCCCCCTTCGAGTCAGAACGTCCTGAAAAATACAGAAAGATGGATAGAGCGTCACAATACATGCAAGTGTTAGAATAATTTGACAAACGGACAATATGTTATAAGCAAGAGATGGAACAACTAAGATAGATTCAAGAGTTAGGGTATCAGATAACACAATAGAACCTTCTACACTAACCGGAGTTGGATTACCATCAGCAGTAGAAACAGTGTTTTGAGGTGAAGCTCTAAAACTTTCCACAAGGCTAGGGTCATTTGTCATATGGTCCGATGCACCTGAATCAATTATCCATGTACTATTCGAAATAACCTTACCATTCATACCTGATTGTGCTACATTAGCCGAAGCATTGTCTGGATGTCCATTCATAACATTAGCAATAACGGCCTTGCTTATATTCTTTTGTGACCTCCTTGCGAAGTCCCACCAATCAGGATAACCAATCACTTCATAACATTTCTCCTTGCTATGATCCAGTTCTCCACAAACACTGCACCTTTTATCTGCATAAGTGTAACGTCCCAAAATCGCAACACGAATCCCAATGACTCAATGTCAGATCTCTAGGCATTAGAACAACCCAACCCATGATAATAACATAATAATACAAAGTTCTGAGTTATATTCAGTGTGAACCTGCACGACGTAAAATATTATATATATAATTAGCATAAAAAAATACATAAATTAATAGATTACAGAATAATACAACAACGATCACCTCTAAACAAAAGAAACTAAACACATCTATCACGTGAATACCTATACCAATACCTATTGTAACCTCTGCACAACCATATCTGCTGAATCGATCTATCCTCGTGCAACTGTTTAACTGAAAAAGGATTAATAATAGTGTGAGCATTTCCACTTGCTCACTAGTGACTCACATTTCCAAAATACTATATAATCATGCGTGGCGATTAACCATTCTAAGCAGTTGAAATAATGCAGGTTGTAACTGTAATAATAAAATACATAAGTAATTTGATAAGTAAATACTTTTAAACCAAACCTTTTACCTTTTATAGTAATCATACTAACTATCCATCCATACAATAGGTCGGGTAGCTGCATCCTAGTAGAGTGGTGAGAATACGATTGGAAATTAGCCCCAGCCCCAGGCAAATCATCTTGGTTCAGTACTTTCCAGTGTGAACCTGCACCGTTATTTTTCTGATTATCCGGTCGGGTAGTGATTACCATTTTTGTGTCCGAAGACACTAACCCCTTTTTAGGGCTCAGGTGGGCCCTTTGACTACTCCTCCTAATACGAGGAGTCCCTAACTTACGGTGGTCAACCGTTCGACGACTGTAGACTGCACAGGATCCTGGCACACGTCCAGGAGTGGACTAACTCTCACCCCTCGCATCTAAACCTCCTCGAGGTAACATGTATCCTCACAACACACTAAACACCAACAACGTACCACTAAAAACATGGTATACTTTCACTTTTTTTTCACTTTATACAACGTACTAAAAATCACGCCAAAACATCAATGTACTTTGAAAAAAATTTCACGTTATACAATCTGTCTGAAACTAGCTAACGGACTGCAGACGTGGCTAAAAATTATCTAAGTGTGTTTTTTCTTTTAAAATAAAACGCTGAGTTGTAAAACTAAAATCAGCCCATCTACTTTAGAACGTGTCATCAGATCATGTCGACACATGTTTACATCTAAACCGTCCATTAATCCCGCCCAAAGTTCGCGCCAAGATGTTAGAGATATATATGTATATTTTTTTTTTATTTGTTATCTTTCTCATAGGAAACAACACCGGCAGGGAAACCTTAAATCGATATTTTTCCATCTCTCTCTCTCACAGCGACATTGAACCCCCCCCCCCCCTCTCTCTCTCTCTCTCTCTCTCTCTCTCTCTCTCTCTCTCTAATTCCTCAAACCCTAATTTTAATTAACCATTTTCTCCCCCCCCCCCCTCTCTCTCTCTAATTCCTCAAACCCTAATTTTAATTAACCATTTTCTCCCCCCCCCCCCTCTCTTTCTCTCTCTAATTCTTCAAACCCAACACAAATCTATGGTGAATTGGTGAATCTCAAGAAACAATTTGGCGTGGAACAACTGTTGTGTGTGTAAAAGAAGAATCTTCTTTCAAGTAAGTAACTAGTAGTTAGTTTATTGCTAGATTTGGGGTAAAGGGTTAGGCTTTGTATACTTCAGTGCTAGATTTTGGGATTGTAAGTATAAAATACTTGTTTATTAGTACTGATTTGGGGATTTGCTATGGAGTATTCTTAATTAGGGTTAGATGCTAGGAATTTGGGGATTTATAGACCAAGTTGTATTATCTAATAAACTAGGTTATTAGTTTAAGTAGTAATTTGGGGTTTGGTATGTAGTATTCTTAACTAGGTTTTAATAATAGAAATTTGTGAAATTCTATGTATAATATTTCTTTGAAGAGGAACATTACATGGTGGATGAGATTGTTGTCAATTTGGTGTTTTTTTTTTTCTGTCTAAGATTATACCTATCTACAAAAGTAAAAATCGATGTTGAAATCTCACTCTTAAGATTGCTATAATAGACTCTGACATGGTATACCTAAACACATTGTATTGCACTTGTTGATAGTTGCTCATAGTTTTTATATTTGGCTCATAGTATTACACTCTGACATGTCAGACTATTAAGGTTTTAATAGTTCTTTAATATGTTGTTAATTTTGTCATTGCAGTGGATGAGATTGTGTTTGAGGTCAGACATGGTGGTTATTTTGAATGTAAACCTTTGTTATATTACAAGAATGGTGGAAGAGTACCAGATTATATCTACAACATTAACCCGAGGACTCTGACATATTTTGAAGTGAAGAATTTTATTGATGGTTTAGGGTATAATAACATTACAAAGGTGCACTATTGTCTTAGTGGGAGGACCCTGGAGAACAACCTCAGAATCTTGGTTGATGATGATAATACTAAACACATGGCAGAGTTATGTGAGCAGAATGGTGGTAGGTGTTGTATTGGGATGTATACTGAACATGGTGAAGAAAATAACCTGACAGAAGAACAAGAAAGTAGTGAAGATGATGACGATGATGAAGAAATCAGTGCCGAAGTTGAGAAGGAGCTTAACTATGAAAAGGAGAAGGATGATGACAGTGACAGTGATTGTAATTCTACAGATGTTTCTGATGATGAGTTGTATGCAATTAGAGTAAGTGAAAATGCTAGGAAAACCAATAGAACAAAGAAGAAAAAAATAGAAAAGGAAGATGTTCAGGATGATGGAGGCATTGATGAAGACATTGATAATGCTGATGACATTGAAGACTTAACCACAGAACCTCAAAACATAGTTAAGGTAGAAGAAAATGGTTATGAGACTGACTATGGATCAGCTGATGATGGAAATGACAGTCTAGATGAGAGTGATGATGAGGTTGAGAAAGTAATGCCAAAGAAAAAAAGACCTAAGTTTCCCATGTGGGATCCCAACAGAGATCCATTTACCTTTGTGCCTGAGGAAGGGCTTAGATTTGCTGATTGTGCCCAACTGAAGGACTTATTGAGAGCATATGCTGGTGAAAAAGGGAAAACCAATCACATTTCTAAGGAGTGCAAAGAATTTGTTGGAAGCTATATGTGCTCCAGGTTGTCCTTGGAGGATATGGGCAACCTGGATGCAAGCAGAGAAAAGTTTTCAAATTAAAACTATGAGGAAGAAACATAAGTGTTCTAGAAAATTTCATATTAAGATTGCTAATTCAGCATGGTGGGCTAAGTTGTATCATGACAAAATCTTGGAGAATCCCACATGGAAGTTGAGGGAGATTAAGAATGATATAAAGAAGGAGTATAAAACATATGTAAGCATCACACAAGTATACAAAGCTAAGAAGATAGCTTTAGGAAATGTTGAGCATGATTTGGAGGTACACCACATGTTTAATTAACTTTTTTTTTATAATTAACTATTGTTTAATTAAGATTCTTTTAATTAACTTTTACTTTTAATTTGTAGGTACATTATGCTAGATTGTGGGATTATGCTAATGAGGTGTTGAAAAAGAATCCAGGCAGCACTGTCAAGATATGTGTCACAAGAACAACTCCAGAGTCACCACCTAGGTTCAAATGTATGTATATGTGTTTGGCTTCAATAAAGAATGGTTGGAGAGAAGGTTGTAGATCTGTCATAGGTCTAGATGGTGCTTTCTTTAAGGGGTATGTGAAAGGAGAATTACTTACAGCAGTGGGAAGAGATGGGAACAATAAGATGTTCCCCATTGCTTGGGCAGCTGTACAAGTTGAAAACAAAGATAGTTGGGGTTAGTTTCTTGGAAATTTGATGGAGGACTTGGGTATTGGACAAGGTCTTAACTATACTATAATTACTGATCAACATAAGGGACTTGATGTTGTCATTCACAAATTATTACCCTATGCAGAGCACAGAAATTGTGCAAGGCATGTCTACGCAAATTTTAGGAAGAAATATAGTGGGGCACAACTAAGAGGGCTTTTCTAGAAGGCATCAAAGACTTGTACACCAGGTATGTACTTGAGTATACTTTTTTATTGCTTATATGTTACATTACTGTTTATTCTTGTATTTTTACACCATGTTTCACTACTTGTACACTAGGTGAGTTCTACATAGTCATGGATGAAATCAAAGTTGTTTCTCCTTTAGCACATGAGCACCTTATAAACCAAGATCCTAAGTATTGGTTTAGGGCTTTCTTTAAAACTATGACTGTGTGTGATGCTGTTGAGAATAATATGTGTGAATGTTTTAATGGAACATTGTTGGAGGCAAGGCATAAACATATATGGCATATGATGGAGGACATAAGGAAATACCTAATGGTTAGGATGAGGAAAAGAAATGAACAACTAAATGTAGAAGAGGATGTGGTGCCACCTAGAATTAGGAAGAAGCTTGAGGAGCAGAAAGACCTTGTAGGTAAATGGTCATGTGAAAGCAATGGAGATAACAGTTTTGAAATCTCATGTGGCTCTGATCAGTATGTTGTGGACTTGAGTACGAAGGATTGTAGTTGTAGATTATGGTCATTGAGTGGAATTCCATGTTGCCATGCCATTGCAGCAATCTATTATATGAGAAAGGAGCCAGATGACTATGTATCACATTTCCTGACTACTGAGTATGCTAAAAAAGCTTATAGGTACCCAGTTCCTTGTTGCAATGGTGAAAAGGTTTAGGATAGGACAAACAATGAAGCAATTCTCCCCCCGATTAATAGGAAAATGCCAGGAAGGCCTAAAAAGAAAAGGATCCTGGAATCCCATGAAAGACAAGGCAGAAGTGAGGTTTCCAGAATTGGTAGGGAGATGCATTGTACAAACTGCAAAGGAGTTGGACACAATAGGAAAACTTGCAAGGAATCTATTGTAACAGAGGCACCTGTGAGTATCCATTTACTTGTTGTTTTAACATTAACTTCATTTGTTTACCTAAATTTTATATCAATGGTTGATTTATTTTATATCACTGCAGGTAAGGAGAAAGAAACCGATTGCTGAAGGTGATGCAAATGCAAGAAAGGAAGAAACAAGTTTGAAAGCTATGGAGAAAGAAAGGGTTCAAGCAGAAAAAGCAAAACAAAGAGCTGAAAAGGCTAAGGAAAATGCTGCAAAAGCTAAGGAAAAAGCAGCTGAAAAGGCAAAGGAAAAGGTTGTTGTAAAGGCTAAGGTATGAGCCTACCAAGTGCACGATTTTGTTTGGTACATTTTTTTGGTTATATGTCCTAATGATAATTTTCTTCTGTAGAAATCAAAGGAAAGACCACCAATTGCTCCAGGTGGCATTGGTGTGTTAACATTTGATAATGGTGATCAATATGTGAAGGTAACATGTTTTCTAGAATGGTAGTTACTAATTCAATGTTCATATAGATCATGATTTTAGTGTTCTGCAGTGGTAGTTATTAATTCAATGTTCATATTTTGTGTAGCTTGGAACCAAAAGAGGAAAATATTTTAGGAAAAATGCTGAAAAATCTAAAGCTGGGACTTCAAGAAGTGAAGGTGATGGTGGTGCATCTCAACTGTCACAAACTAGTGGAGCACCCTCTGCAACACAAAGTTCTTCTACACCACCTAGAATTTCACCAAGGAAAACACCAGAGAAGACTTTGCCTACTAGATTATCAACAAGGATACAAAAAAATAAGTCAACTCATGTACAAGCTGAGAATCCAAGTAAGTCAAGTCATGTACAAGCTAAGAATCCAGTTGTGTTTACTGTTCTACCATTTAGGAATGAAGAAGGTCCAAGTAATGATCAAAATGTGAGGAGATCTCCAAGGAATACACTTGGAGGCACAAGAAGATCATCAAATGTTACTGCGGTTGTACCATCAACAAATGTGCATGTCAGGAGATCTCCAAGGAAACATGTTACTGCAGCTGTACCATCAACCATTACTACAACTGTACCCTCAACAAACAAAAGAAAACCTGGTAGACCACCAACATACAACCCTGGAAGGTGTGATCCAAATTTTTCTACAACTCCTGGAACAAAAAAAAAAAAATGGATTTCAATTTCTGTTATTTGGTGACCAGCCTATGCTAGATGAGTAGAGTTGCAGATGTTTTTCAGTTTTTTTTTTTTGGGGTGTGGTCAATGTTGTTTACTCTAAACACTTTTATTCTGTAGTGTTGGATCATTGGTGTTTTTTTTTTGGAAGGCATCATTCTGCAGTGTTGGATCATTGGGTTTTTTTTTTGGGGAAGGCATCATTCTACAGTGTTTTTTGTGTTGTATAAAGAATATTAGTCATTTGACTTTGAGATATATATATATATCTTGGCTTATTTGATACAAGCTTATTTGATGTAGGATCATTTTATGATATTGTGATTAGAACAGGTTGAGTTGATAATATAGTATCATTTGGTGATATTGTGATTAGAACAGGTTTAGTTGATAATATAGTATCACAAGCTGCTGAATGATTTATTTTTTCAGTGCAAGACAAATGCGGTCTATATTAACTTGAAATTAACTTGAAATTAATTCAAATGCTCATTTACAGTGCAGCAACAGAAAACAAAGAAGAAATATAATATTGATCTTGATCAAACACTAATACAATTTCTACTAGATTGTCAACAACACAAAACAAATCCTTCATGTTATTGAAATAGTCTCAATAACAAATCCAGAACAACATAAAAAAAAATAAAAAACAAAGACAAATATTTTTTTGAAGCTTAACATTGTTAACCATTTTCTCTAGTTCTTCTATCTTCTTCTTGTCCTATAGCTTAGAATCTTCATCTGCTTCAATAGTCTTTTGCATCATTTTGTTTAACTTCTTCATCTCTCCCATTGTATTCTCAAGATCTGAAATTCTCATCTTTAAGTGTCCATTAACAGACACAACGGTATACCACTGTAGAACAGAGCACAACCAATGAACTGCCTCTCAGCATTTTCAGGTGTCCACGCGATTTTAATAGGAGAAGGAGCTCCACAACTGCAAGAACGAGAAGAATGAACACTAGAAGATGATGAAAACATGGTGAAGAATTGGGGATTTGAATTAGGGATTTGAAGATGATGAAGAATTAAAAGTGAGAAGAATTGGGGATTTGAATTAGGGATTTACAGATTTGTTGAATTGAATTGTTCAAATAGGGAAGGAGTCGATCACATGAGAAACATGTGTCTCATTTTGATGTGTTGGAAATATTGTTTAACTTTATTTTAAATGAAAAAATACACGTAGATAATTATTAGCCACGTCTGCAGTCCGTTAGCTAGTTTTAGACAGATTGTATAACGTGAAATTTTTTTCAAAGTACATTGATTTTTTGGCGTGATTTTTAGTACATTGTATAAAGTGAAAAAAAAGTTAAAGTACGTTGTATTTTTTGATCATTTTACCAATCCAAGAAGGTAGAAGAGGAATTCCTGGAAACATCCAACAATGTTCGCCTCTAGAAAGTGTCCACACCATCTAAACGTGAACAGCACGTATGTAGTCCTAGAAAGAACTGTCGTCTCCAGAATATAACAACAATTCCTTTTTGTAGGAATTCACAGATCTCTTGCCAGACCGCCTCGTGATACAATATATATAATATATAAGTGTCTCTTAATAATAATTAATTTAATCTGGCATGTGTGACGAGTCCCTGAATTTATCAACCATCAAACCAGTCCCCTATTCACGACTACCCTACCTGGGCCAAAGCCGAATGGACTATCCCCTATTCATGGCTACCCTACCCGGGCC
The DNA here is from genome assembly GCA_023053565.1 of Aquilegia eximia. Taxonomy (NCBI): domain Eukaryota; kingdom Viridiplantae; phylum Streptophyta; class Magnoliopsida; order Ranunculales; family Ranunculaceae; genus Aquilegia; species Aquilegia eximia. Next base: position 10,203,730 of record JALIGU010000010.1, read on the forward strand.
AAAGCCAAAGGGATTATAATCCGATTTGTAATAATATGTTCGTTTAAGCACCCAGATCGTATTCCCAATTTAGGAACCTCACACCATACCAACATATAACTGGGATCTCACATCCCACATACAAAATCCATCTCCCTTTTCCCATCCTGGAAAAAAGACACAATAAAAACTTCGATTGCTTTTCCATTTATAAAATAATTTCAATATACATATACTGCTTTAAGAACTCCAGTATAAAACATGATATCTGTAACTAATCACTTTAATAAAAGCTATAATCGATAAACCACGAGTAATCTATATATACCAAACAAAACCATGCATGCATTTTTATCATCTTATAATATATCAATTAATTTGCAACATTTCAAATATGACACATGAAAAGACAGTATAAAAAAAAAGTAAGTCCCTACCTCTTGCTTGCTAGCTCCTTATTTCCTTTTAAGTTATTTGTACGCAACACTTGAACACAGGCATCCTAAAATCGCATATGTCCACATAGGTCTGTATGAATTAATAACGAACATCCAATTCAATACCATTCACAAGTTAAGGTAAAATGTTTACCGGTTCCGCACTAGTGTAGCACTCATGATGCTCACAAACAATCCTTGTTACAATCAGTTGGCTTGAATCAATCATTTAGTTGCTACCTAAACTTAACAATAACCGAGCTTCATGAACTCTCGCCCCATCTTTGTGCCGTTTAATTTCTTCAAGTTGCTACTTCCAATCAATACAACCAATATTCAATTTCATGTCCCAAATATCCGTATAATAGCCATAACCAATTGTCCGCAAAATAAATTCTTTTGTAGCAAATATCCTAAAAATCCATAATTTTTATCCTAGTTCTTGGCTATGCCAGGCCATTGTATTAACCCAACTCATCACTCATCTGGCAATTCATAACAATTTCATGATACTTCAACTGGTACCAAGAAAATTGGTTTGACTAAATAGCACAAAACATTCAATTGGTCCTTCATTGGAAATTCCTTGCGACAATTTGTGAACTTAAGTGTATGAAACTTTTCCTAACATCCAATAGCTAAATTCAGAATATAGGAGGGGTACTTACCAATTAATTATTCATGGTTACTTCCTTTTGATTTCTTTCTACTTTAGGATTTGTTTTCTCAGGGAATAAAAAAACGGACCCCTTTAAGATATTCATATGCAAGATTGGACCGGTTAGATAATCATTGGTAAAAAAGGCCCAATTGCTGATTTTCGTGTCTTATGGACTAGTTTACCCCTCGACTGATGCAAAGACTCGTTGCATATCACAAACACATAAACAGACTTATTTGCATCAGTCACAACACAAACATAAATGCAAAGACTTGTTTGCATACTCGCAACAACAACCACATAAACCATAAAATGTAAAGACTTGTTTGCATCAGTCACAACACACATAAACATTAAACGCAAAGACTTGTTTGCATACTCGCAACAACAACCACATAAACTATAAAATGTAAAGACTTGTTTGCATAAACAAGAAATGTATTATCGGTAGTAAAAGGGTCAATTACTACACACATAAAACATTAAATGCACAAACTTGTTTGCATAGTCGCAACAACAACCACCACACATACCATAAAATGGAAAGATTTGTTTGCATAAACTAGAAGGGTATTATCGGTAGTGAAAGGGTAGTTTTTACAATATCAACATTAAATGGGTATTTTCTTATTTGACAAACAGCTAATCAGGGCCAATTTTATCAGCTGGGACTTAGCTGGGCCATTTGTGTTCTGTGGACTCTTAATAAGGTCCCAGAACCATTTCCATGTTGTTTTCTTCATTATCAAAACTGAATTTTAGAGTTGCCAAAGAATGAACCCGTAATCCACTACAAGGTTAGAATATTCAAAGTCTTAATCCATGTTAAGCCAGAAGAAGCAGATCATGGTTCTTGCTTCTCATCACCGTCCAAACTGGTTCTCTTCTTACCTTTCTCTTCTTTTGTTTTTGCCTCAAGGTAGTTCAAGTAATTAAGATTACACATGTACCTAGCTTATGGTGGAGGTGCACATGTTTGATTTCTGCCACCTCATCTTTTTGTTTTTCCTTCTTATCCCTCTTCTAACCAGAGGTGAAAATGTCGATTTTATGCGGATATCTGATTTTCGAAAAAACGGATATATCCGAAATTTCGACACTAGAAAACTAACTATATGTTATAATGTATCGAATATTCACGAATATTTCAATATCCGATTTCTAGAAAACCGACAAAATTCGTGAATATCCGCCCGATATTTTTCGATTTTTTCACCTATGCTTCTAACTATAGAACATTAAGGTACACTGGTGACCGGAAAGCTCAAGCATGAGGTCTAAAGATTAGTCATACTGATCCATTCAAAAGAAAATTGAATCCAATGGTAATAGATGCAACATACTAAGTCAACCCTACTAATAAAATCCCAATTCAACATATGTAGGTCCATTTAAATCTATTCGACGCACTCGCGTGCTCGATCCTAAAGCCAAAGACTAGATGTTAGTGAAAATTAGGCTGGTAATGAAATCTTATACGTACCCCGATCTAGCAAGAAATGATTTTTGTGTGTTTTAAATTTCATAGTCTATATATTTGTTCTTATTTTTTTTTTCATATTCTAATTCAATCCAATCAATTATGTTAACACCAATCAATCAAAATTATATAAAATATAATAATAACCAAATGTTATAAATAAAATTACTAAAATACCCTTAAGATAAGTACGGGTCGTTACATCCTATAAACCTTAAAAGAACTTTCATCCTCGAAATTACAAATACACAATATAGAGTTTCCTAAATTATAGTTAGCAAAGATCTCCAATAACCCAATACATAAACCATTATTGTACTTGTAGAAGATTAAGAACTTAAACCAATATAACAGAAAGTCCCCAAAAGTGTCTGAATTTGCTCACAAATTAAATAAATCAAATTGACAGAATGACATATACTATATAATCCCAAAAGTCCACAATGCCAAAGAAACATAATGATTCTATATTCAAGTTAGAATCCCAAAAGTTAATATTTTATTTGTGAATCATACTATGACTAGGGTTTCTACAAATACAACTTCTTATTGACGGTACAAAGACTCAGAGTATTGCATCCGACATACACCCAAGTTGCCCAAAAATGGAAATTACAACAAGTAGAAGACGAGTCCCGTACCAATTAATGTCCCAATTTAACTGCCACAATAAAGACAAACAAGAGATCGCGATAGTTATGTATCCCAAAAATTTCCACAAACAAATAAATATAAGATCGGGTTATCCTTATTGTAGCTCACAAAGCTAAGATATTGATATATGGGCACTCCCAAACTATCAGAATGTCAAAAGATTCACACAAGGTTACGGTAACACAAAATTTTGCCAAAGCCGCCAGTTTCAAAGCTTCCATAAAGCTTGCTAATTAACATAAAATAGTGACTGGTCATTAATCCAATTTTTCTGTTAATTCGAGATACATGTTTAGATTGTACAGACTATTAAGATTTAGATCAACCTCAATAAAATCACTTCTCTAAGTTCCCAATAAAAATAATTGTACTTCGATAACCGATTACTCGTATTAGGGTTCATATCACTATTTTATAACCCCAAAGCTTGATAATTACTCTGAAGGAAATAATATGGACTTTCCCAAATGACTAACAAGTTAATCAAATTACAATAGTTGGTTTTCCTTTGTAGACTAATTAACCTACCTTCACTGCTAGAGTTATTACATAGTAAAGTCCTATAATTGCCTACCATCCATAAAATCTAGCTTACTCCTTACTAAAACCTATTCTTTGTTAAAAGGATAGATCGATCTCTAACCTATACGATCCAAAAGTAGATAAGCACATAAGCTCACAAATATTAATATCTTAAAATATATATATTACACAAGCAATATCATATATATTCAAATATTATATATAAGTAAAACTCTCCTATGGTTCTAAAGTTCTTCGTACATACCCAACAAAACATGATGAATAGTGAAATAAAGATGAAATTCCCAAAGTCCTACGAGCTTATAACCAAATCACTATAATCTGCTTATCACAAATCCTTTTTATTATAACTCCAAAATAATATATATACAATATTCCTCAAATAATATATATTCAATTGATCCAAAAGTATTTATAATAAATTTATCCATAATAACTTCTTCCATAGATGACTTCCTCAAAAAAGCACGTACTTAATATAAAAATAGTAAACTACTAACTTTTCTAGCAAAAACTTTTACTATGAACTGCCTCCTAATGTTCCTCAAATTCAAAAAATATATATCAAGCCACAGAACAGATTTTGCAGCCTCGAGATTGAAATATTGTAACTGATCAAAATATACTTCCCAAAAGAATCTCCTTTCATAACGGTATATCAATTATCATCAAGATCAAGTGAAGTTTGCCCAAATTAAACTGAAAGTCAAGCACCCTTAAAAAAAATGACATCAAATGACAATTTCTTTTTCCTCATCATAATCTAACTACCAAATAAAACTCCACATCAAATAGTATTTCCATAATCTTCAATAGATGCACATATTAACAAATCAAATCTAAGCACAAGTTTTCCCAAATCAAAATGTGCAATTCACTAGCATCATAAATCGACAGAAGTCTATAAGAAACTCATATAGTACGAGAAACACACATAAATATATTACTAATAAAATAGTCTTTATAATTTTATTAATTGCTTTTAGTTATGGATTTTTCATCCCCATACGCACCTAATAGTGACGGTTACTATCTACAAGCAAATCCTAGACGGATCTACTAGTGGCGCTCTGATACCATGTCTGTAATGCCCCAAAATCGTAACACGAATCCCAAGGACTCAATGTCAGATCTCTAGATATTAGAACAACCCAACCCATGATAATAACATAATAATACAAAGTTCTGAGTTATATTCATATATATAATTAGCATAAAAAAAATACATAACTTAATAGATTACTTAAATTATACAACTACGATCACCTCTAAACAAAAGAAACTAAACACATCTATCGCGCGAATACCTATACCAATACCCATTGTAACCTCTGCACAACCATATCTGCTGAATCGATTTATCCTCGAGCAACTGTTTAACTGAAAAGGGATTAATAATAGTGTGAGCATTTCCACTTGCTCAGTAGTGACTCACATTTCTAAAATACTATGTAATCATGCATGACGATTAACCATACGAAACAGTTGAAATAATGCAGGTTGCAACTGTAATAATAAAATACATAAGTAATTTGATAAGTAAATACTTTTAAACCAAACCATTTACCTTTTATAGTAGTCATACTAACCATGCATCCATACAATAGGTCAGGTAGCTGCATCCTATTAGAGTGGTGAGAATACGACTGGAACTCAGCCCCAGCCCCAGCCCCAGACAAATCATCTTGGTTCAGTACTTTCCAGTGTGAACGTGCACCGTTGTTTTCCTGATTAATCGGTGGGGTAGTGATTACCGTTTTTGTGTCTGAAGACACTAACCCTTTTTTTGGGCTCAGGTGGGCCCTTTGACCACGCTTTCTGATACGAGGAGTCCGTAACTTACGGTGGTCAACCGTTCGACGACTGTAGACTGCACAGGATCCTGACACACGTCTAGGAGTGGACTAACTCTCACCCCTCGCGTCTAAACCTCCTCGAGGTAACTTGTATCCTCACAGCACACTAAGCACCAACAACGTACCACTAAAAGCATGGTAATCTAGGAAGGTAGAAGGGGAATTCCCAGAAACATCCAACAATGTCCACAAAAATAGATTCTTTTGTACCAAATATCCTAAAAATCCATAATTTTTATCCTAGATCTTGGCAATGCCAGGCCATTGTATTAACCCAACTCATCTGGTAATTCATAACAATTTCATGTTGCTTCAACTGGTACAAAGAAAATTGGTTTGACTAAATAGCACAAAACATTCAATTGGTCTTTCATAGGAAATTCCTTGCGACAATTTATGAACTTAAGTGTATGAAACTTTTCCTAACATCCAATAGCTAAATTCAGAATATAGGAGGGGTACTTACCAACTAATTATTCATGGTTACTTCCTTTTGATTTCTTTCTGCTTTAGGATTTGTCTTATTCATTATCAAAACTGAATTTTTGAGTTGCCAAAGACTGAACCCGTAATCCACTACAAGGTTAGAATATTCAAAGTCTTAATCCATGTTAAACCAGAAGAAGAAGATCATGGTTCTTACTTCTCATCACCGTCCAAACTGGTTCTCTTCTTACCTTTCTCTTGTTTTGTTTTTGCCTCAAGGTAGTTCAAGTAATTAAGATGAGTACACATGCACCTAGCATATGGTGGAGGTGAACACGTTTGATCTCTGCCACCTCATCTTTTTGTTTTCCTTCTTATCCCTCTTCTAACCAGAGGTGAAAATATCGATTTTATGCGGATATTCGATTTTCGAAAAAACGGATATATCCGAAATTTCGACACTAGAAAACTAACTATATGTTATAATTTATCGAATTTTCACGAATATTCCAATATCCGATTTCTAGAAAACTGGTAAAATTCGTGAATATCTGCCCGATATTTTCACCTATGCTTCTAACTATAGAACATTAAACAATATAAGGTGCACTGGTGACCGAAAAGCTCAAGTATGAGGTGTAAAGATTAGTCATACTGATCTATTCAAAAGAAAATTAAATCCAATGGTAATAGATGCAACATACTAAGTCAACCCTACTAATAAAATCCCAATTCAATATATGTAGGTCCCTTTATATCTATTCGACACACTCGTGTGCTCAATCCTAAAGCCAAACACTAGATGTTAGTGAAAATTAGGCTCGTAATGAAATCTTACACGTACCCCGATCTAGCAAGAAATTATTTTTGTGCGTTTTAAATTTCGTAGTCTATACATTTGTTCTTCTTCTTCTTATTTTTTTTAATATTCTAATTCAATCCAATCAATTATTTTAACACCAATCAATCAAAATTATTTAAAATATAAAAAATAACCAAAGGTTATAAATAAAATTACTAAAATACCCTTAAGATAAGTACGAGTCGTTACAATAAGGATTTGATTTACCCTTAGGATGGCGTGAAGGACCAAAAAAACCGGGAGGAGTAATTGGATTACTATGAACAAGCCAGACAGAAGATTCAGTTGATACAGAGCGCCCCATAGTCTGTTTCTCAGATTGTACCTTGCGAATGTAAGCAGTTTGTCTGTAAGGAAAATTTAGGTTCCTTGCGAAGGATCTCTCTACGCACCAGATCATACTCCGAATCTAGTCCACTCAAAAATATATGAACACGCAATCTGGACATTGTTGACGTTTCATGGACTACAGCTGCAACATTGTTATTCTGGGAAGTCACCCTTTGATCAATCTCCTGGAACATGGCCACCAATTCGTTGTAATAGGTAAGAATATATCTCCCATTCTGCTTCGCTTCAAAGCACTTCTTATTCAATTCAAAGATTCGAGTTTTATCAGAGTCATCATAGAAGGTTTTCTCCACAACCTCCCAAATGTCTTTTGCAGTAGGAAGTCGAATATATCAGTTCATAAGAGAAGTCTCCATAGAATCAATAAGCCAACTTTTCACCTTTTCATTATCTGTTGCCCAAACTTCATATTCTGGTGAATTCATATGCGGTTCAACCTTTGCGCCAGTCAAATAACCAATCTTTCCCCTTGCTCCAATACTCATCCGCATGAGAGGAGCCCATATTGTATAGTTGGACTCATCTAATGAAATATTTTTGGAAACACCGAGTTGTCTTGTGGGGTGTAGTGGTGATGATGACTTGTGAGGATGATTGATTTTCTGGAACAATTGAATTTTCGGTACACGAAGAATTGTTTTCAGATCCAGCCATTGGTGAAATTTGTTTCAGAAAAAAAAAAAAAAAAAAAAAAACAGATTCGACATCTTTTACTAGAACAAGTGTATCTCTCTGGTATGAACTCGAAATTGCAAACCGTTGATTGGGTTGGAAAGAGGACTTGAAGATCTTTCTAATAAGATATAGTACGCCTGCTGGATCCTAATATACTGCCTTGTAGAAGCCTGCAAAGATGACAAATTTTCAAAAAATAGAATAGGCGAAAAACTGGTATGAGATTTAGGTTTGGAAAAGGTTTGATATTTGGGTTTGAAATTTAAGGATTCAAGAATGGTTTGATTTCAAGGGTTGTAGTACGCAGCGGATTCAAGATTCAATAAGTTTCATAAAAAAAAGGATTCAATAAAAAAAAAGGAACACAAATAAGCAAGTTCAAAGGATCGAACATGCCCTTGATACCATGTTGAATAAAAGACTTCAATTCAATTCAAATCAGTTTGTCATATTGATTCATCCTAAAACATGGGTTTATATACAAGTTAGTTTCTTGTCTACCGAGACACACTATTCTAAATACATAATATTCTAAATATATCCTAAATATATTATTTCCTATTTAGAATATATATACAACTTTCTACAAGTCCACATCAGCTCTGCACCTCAGTCCACACTTTTTTAGAATAGAAACAGTTGAAAAATAGGTGTTTTGTGTTTTCAAACAATGGTCTTCTGCTAGTACTTGGTCCTTGGATGGGTGGATTCTGCTGGTACCACTGCCAAGGATACATACAGCTGGAAGGAGTTGGTTATTGCTCTGTTGAGTAGCACTGCCATGGTTGCTTTGGGCCCTGACTGCTGAGTTGTTAGCTCTTTGTGGCACCCCGTAATCGTAGTTGGACAACATACAATTCGTCTTCTGAATCTTTCTCCATTTCAATAGTTTGTCTTCTGTCATTAGGGACTCTGCATAGCTAGCCAAGTTATGAAAGCATGCTTTGGTGTTTGGAGCTTGATCCATGCAATCTTGGTCTACTGCAACCTGTTATTCCTGATCTCCTCGCATATGGATGTGGCTTCCATGTCACCATGTCTTTTTCCTCTCCTACATCAATGTTGACTTCTCTGATCTCCTCCCATATGGTGTTTATAACATTACAGCTGACCTCCGGCAAGCTCCATGTGTTGTTTCTAATAACGGAGCTAACTTTACTGTTGTCTCGAATTCCACAACCATGTCTCTGGAAAGCTGTTACCTTGTTTCTAAGTATACCACCATCCACCCATGGGTCATGCCACACCCTAGTGTCTCTCCCATTTGCAATTAATTATAAGTATATAACTTGGGCTTCTAGTTCTTTTCTACACTCCAAAATGCCTCTCCATACATGTGAAGAGTCTTGAGGCACAGGCATTGTTCAGAAAGTGCCATTCTTTAAGAGGTTTTTATGTACCCAGTTAACCCATAGAAAATTCTTTCCAGCTTCAATGTAAAATGTATGCTTCTCGATTGCGGACAGATTCCATTTCTGCATGTTCATAACACCTAAATCACCTTCAGCCTTGGGCCTGCAACATTGTGTCCATCTGACAAGGTTCTTCTTGTTGCCCATTTCAGGACCAGCCCACAAGAATTTTGCACATATTTAGTTCATTTCTTTGAGCCCAATAAACTTTACTAGTGAGGACAAAATTAATGCGGACCAATCTTCCAGCATAAGATAACAATTTACTTATCCAACTTGTGACTTTCTTCTTGATCTTGTCTATCAATGGTTGACAGTCTCCTCTCAACAATCTTGTAGTAGTCAGGGGTTGAGTTATTCATCCAAACGAACTCCTTCAGTGCATTTTTGGTACAAACAAATCTCCTCCACCCATATTGCATACATGGCCAACAAACTAATCATGGAAAAACTTTATACCCGTTGGAGTAAAGTCAAACAAAAATTTAAGTTAATTTGTTTTTTATTTTTGTAGGTCCCATCTATACACATCACCAACAAAAACTTTCTTTTCTTGTATTTTTTTTTTCTCAACTTCAGCTTCTGAAACGCAACTTCACACTCTTCTGGCTACCTTCATCTTCATTTATATGTTTCCCCTTTCTTTCTTCTTCTTTCGATTCCCACCTTCCATCATGCTTTTCTCTCCCAATTAGATTGTTGTTAAGGTTAGTCACTCACATCAGTTATTTCCTACGCCCAAACTCTAAGTTATCTTCTTTGCGGCTCAAACTAAAGAAAAATATATGTAGGTTAGTGAGTTTTCTTTACTATTGCTTAATGCACAACTTGATTGAAAGAAATCTATTTCTTTATGTTAGTGAGTTTTATTTTCTAATGCTTAAGCTATTTCATACAAATGGTTTTCAATTTTTATGACAATGACATATCTCTAAACTTCGAGAGATTTTAAAGCACTATCTAGGTTCGATCAATCTCATTTCTACCGTGAACAATTAAATCTTGATTGCTTTAGATCCCCTAAAATCTATTGATCATGGTTTAGAGAAAATATCTTGTTTAGACAACATAATAATTGTTTATTGTTTGTCCATGTTTTTTTTAATAAAAGTGTAATATCCAAGGTCATTACACCCTGAAGTAAGTTTTAGATACAATTTGAAGGTTATAGAGTACATTTTGGGACGATCTGGAATGGTTATATGGATATGTTGTCTAACCATATTCAGAGAGTTAGACGACCTAAACTAGTTGTCCATTATTCTTATATTAGTTTAAATAGAGAAGTAGACTTTTAAACGACCAATTCCAATCGTACTGTGTAGGAATGAGTTAAAGTGGTTTTATGGATATGTGATCCAAGCATGTCTATAACCAATAATAAATTAGAGAAACAACAATAAGTATGTATTTCAATAATATAGTACCATCAATGATTCGTTCTTATTTTCTTATTATTTATTCTTGTAAATTTATTTTTATTTGTTTCTCGTTGCATTATGGTTTATTATTTTATTTCAAAATTCTTTTAGGGATCGCATTATGGATTCTATAGATGATTATGTTGAAGTAAATAACGACAGTGATTCCGAGGATGGGAATGAGAGAAATAGTTTTGACGTTGATATACTACTTGACCTGGTTTAAGGTTTGAAGAAGAAATTGATGAAGATTCAGATGGTTTCTCTGAGGCCAATATTTTGGAAGAACAATTCAAAACTGAAGATCAAACCTACTTATTCTACAACGAGGCCAAATTAAAAGGGTTTAGTGTGCGCAAAGACATTTTAAAAGTGAAAAATGGTATTCTTATCAGGAAAAGATTGATATGCTCGTGCGCAGGTAAGTGACGTGAATAATGGATCAATATGAGCAATCGACGGAGAAATCCACGTCGTCTAACTAGATTCGATTGTCTTGCTATGCTTATAGTTTATTATGAAACAGTGAACATGTGGACTGTTTGTGAGTTTAATCGGCCAAAAGTTTATCGCTTGATTTAGATATATGCCACACCTTAAACTGATAGTATATGTAGCTAATATACGAACTTAAACTAGTAGTTCAAAATGAAATGACCATTTCAAGTCGTTGAGCTCTCTGAATATTTGGACCAATTAAATATTGATTGTTTTAGATAGAATCTATTGATCATTATTTAGAGAAAATGACTTGTTTAGACTACATATTGTGTAATATCCAAAGTCATTACACCCTAATTGTTTATTGTTTATTTATTATTATTATTATTATTATTTATAAAAGTGAACATGTGGACTGTTTGTGAGAGTTTGTCTATGACCGATCACACGCATAATCTTGCATTACGTGATAGTTCATAAGTTTTCAGATCAAATAGAAAAGTTAGTATGGGCAATGCAGTTTTGGCCAAAGTGTTTCTTTTTCCAAAGTTAGTGCGACTAATTTTTGAGATCACAATTTCTAATGATATGTGTTTCTTTTTCCAAAGTAATATTGTAGCTTCGAATCATTCAAAAACTGTACACTACAAACTAAACTGGTCGACACAATATTTATTGTTTGATTTGAAGTAGTTGTGGACTAGAAGCTGATTACTTTAGGTCGTCTAAGTCTCTGGACATGCTTGAATAACATATTGACACGACCACTTAATATCGTTTCGAATTGCATGTCACGACTTAGATTGGTAGTACTTACATCTAGTATACAATTTAAAATGCTACTTCAAGACCAAATGATCAGTTCAAATCACAAAACTCTTTAGATTTTTAGACCAACCTATGTTTTTAATAAAATAATATGTTTGAATAAATTTTTGGCAATTTTTTATTTAATAAAATAATATTCTTAAATAAATGTACAACAAAATTATTGTATTACAAGCTATTTAATATTAAAAAGTAATTTGTAAAAATAACATATTAATATGACCACTCAATATCACTTGGAACTGTCTCTCACGATTTAAACTGATACTAGTATACGATTTAAAATACTAGTTCAAGACCAAACGGCCAGTTCAAATCGTAGAACACTTTACATTTTTTGATTGGCTTATATTTTTAATAAAGTAATATTTTTGAATAAATAAACACTATACCAAAAACATCAATCTGGAACAATTTTACTCTGTGTCAAAACTATTTTAGCACGGTCCTAAACTGATCCCAATAGCTATGCCCCTATTTTTTGGTACGGACCAAAAAACGTGCCACAAAAAGTCAAAACTGTGCTAAATTTCAAGTCAAGACTCAAACAACTGCTTGACATGTGGAGACTTATAAAAACATGACACGTGGCAAAAGAATTTGGCAAAATTTAAAACTGAGCCAATCTGAAAAAAATAAATTAAAAATAAAAAAATTTATTTGTTTTTTACCCTAAAATATACAATAATTACAATATTACCACTAACAGTTTCGAGCTTGTTGGTCTTATTGAGTTTACCAATAATTGAAGTCTATTTATACGCCCTGTGACATGTGCAAAACATGTGCCTGGATTCATAGCTTGGGACAGTTCCAAATGGATTCATAGGAATTATATTGTATTAGGCGGTTATTAATTATTTAATAAAATAATTTTTTATAATAAAAAAAATAATTGATAAAAGTAACATATTAATATGACCACTTGATATCGATTAGAATTGTCTGTCACGACTTAAACTGATAGTACATGTATCTACTATACAATTTAAAATACTTGTTCAATACCAAACAACAAGTTCAAATTATTAGGGCTGGGCAAAACCGAACCGAAACTTGGAAATCGAACCGATCCGAACCAAAAATAAGGTGTTTGCATGTTTTCCTGTTCGGTTGCAGTTTTCGTTTTTGCAAAACACCTGCTTTGGGTGTTCGGTTGCAGTTTCAAAAATTTTCAAACACCCAAAACCGAACCGAACATATAATTTTGTACATACAGTCCAACCCATAATCCGCATATGTAATTCTGTATAACCCATCTCTCCAACCCATCTGTTAAGAAACTAAATATTCGGTTTGGTTTTACTCGGTTAACCTAACTGAATAACATGTTCGGTTATGTTTCGGTTTTAGTGAATTTTGTTCGGTTCGGTTCGGATCGGTTTCGAAAGTAAAATAGTTCGGTTTCAGTTTCAACTTTTACAAAACACCTATTAGGTGTTGGGTTGCCAGCTTTGCCCAAAATCGAACTGAACCGATCTGTGCCCAGCCCTACAAATTGTATAACTCTCTAGATATTTGGACTAGCTTATATTTTTAATAAAGTAATATTTTTGAATAAATACAGTATAACCTCAAAGATTTGATACGCAATTAATTAATAATTTCGCTTAATTAATAGAATTTGCCGGTCTCGATTTGGCCCAATGTACTAAATTGATAAATTCACGAAATTTATAAGTTAATGGATTTTGAAGTGATCTTTATATGTTTCTATAGGTATTATCTATTATATAAACTAATAATTTATTAAAAATTACCTAATTTTCATTATGTCTTACTATCTTTTTTAAACAAGAATCATTTTTTTTTTTTTTTGTTGAAAGTCAAATCCAATTGAGTTTTTATATTAAATTTAATTAATACATTATACATACAATAGGTAGAATATTAAGAGTATATAATCTTGTAAAATTAAGTTTATTGTCTACATCATTTATTATGGGCTATAAATCCTTATTGAAATATGGAGAGGAGAGTGAAGATGGTATTTGAGGGCAAGGTAATAGTATTGACTTTATGGAAAAATTCTAATGATATGTATTTCTTTTTCCAAAATAATAGTTTCAGATCATTCAAAAATTATACACTCTTTGCCAACAAAAATAAAATAAAATGTAGTCTACAAACTAAACTGGTCAGCACAATGTCTATTGTTTGATTTAAAGTTGTTGTGGACTAGAAGCCGACTACTTTAGGTCATCTAACTCTCTAGACATGCTTGAATAACATATTGAGACAACCACTTAATATCGCTTCAAATTGCATGTCATGACTTAAACTGGTAGAACTTATATATAGCTAGTATACGATTTAAAATGCTACTTCAAGACTAAATGATCAGTTCAAATCATATAACTCTCTAATTTTTGAACCAACCTATATTTTAATAAAATAATATTTTTGAATAAATTTAGGCTGTTTTATTTGATAAAATAATATTTTTAATAAATATACAACAAAATTATTGTATTACAATTTACAAGCTATTTAATAATAAAAAATAATTGATAAAAATAACATATTAATACAATGCCAACAAAAAAAAGAAGTACTAATACGACCACTTAATATCGTTTAGAATTGTATGTCACGACTTAAAATGATAGTGCATGTATCTAATATACAATTTAAAAAGCTAGTTCAAGACTAAACTAACGACCAGTTCAAATCGTAGAACTCTCTAGATTATTGGACTAGCTTCTATTTTTTATAAAATAATATTTTTTAATAAATATACAACAAAATTATTGTATTGCAAGCTATTTAATAATAAGAATAATTGGTAAAAATAACATATATTGTCAATATGTTAACTAGTATTATGTGTCACAAAATAATTACCCCACAAATATAATAACATAAGTTAACTCTCCATGGTACTTAACAACAAGCATAATATATGTACCAATATTTTTTTTCTAGAAAGCAGAATTTCTTAAAATAAAGAAGCTATGGAAGGTCTTCATTACTCATTTAAGAATTTTTTTACTTTTTGAATATGTTAAAAAAAAAAAAATTCCAAGTTTTTATGGCTAGACTAATTAGTCGGTGTCTAGACCAATTAATCATTGCCTCGCCCCGACTAATCATCGCCTAACTCGATTAATTTCCGTTTAGATGCCCAACCCGATTAATTAAAATGGCTAATTCCTAGCTACTGCCTAAAACGAATTTTAGAACACTACTAATAATACATATAATACGTATATTGAGCAATTAATCTGATATTATACGTAGAGACATTTTTTTTTTTTTTTTGGTAAATTTATTGAAGTTAACTTTAATAAATTTCCCAATTTTGAATAATAGCCAATTAGGCTCAAACTTGACAAGTCTACTTTGATCAACGTGAATGAAATGCATTTGCATTAAGTTAAAGATTAGTCATTTCTATTGTATTAGTACAAGTTGCAGAACCCTAGCTAGTCAAGTTGGTCAATTTAAGTCAAAATTATATATTTGATTAATCAATTTGGCTTTTAATTATAACAAAAGTAAAATTAGAAAATGGTACATTTGATATACTATATTTTTTTTTTAGATATACTATACGGTTTTAATAATATAATTATATATATAAAAAAATCAAATGATTTAACCTATGTTTGGAAAGCAATAATGGTAGATTATAAAGAACTAGTAAAACCCGTGGCGCTGCCACGACTACCTTTAATAATTTGAAGATAGTAATCTTAAAAATATTATTCTTTCCCATTCAATTTTAGGAATTAGATTAGTAGTTTTATTCTCTTGAAAAGGTGTAACATATATCAATTTACACAGGTTATACAAACGTACCCTTCAATCCAAGAGACATATATCCATTTACATAAGTTATATGAACTTATTCACACTACAAAACATAGACAATTTAAACCTAGAGAGACCAATAAGATTCGAGTGTGTGAGATACAAAAGAAATATTGATAATTGGCATGAAAATGTTGGTCTTTATATATTTTTTAAATATTGTATCCTCTTTATAATCATTGAGAGAACTAATCTAACACACTGGTCGAGGATTAAGAACCTAGATTGAATGGATGTTTTCAAGTGGTGTAAATATGGAGAAAATGTATATGACGCCAGCTATAACATTGTTGTCCAAGTGAGGAGTACAGAGGCAGGTATTGCAACGATCCGGGCTCAAAATGTGACAGTTGTGCAGATTTCTTTGTTATTTCCGAACATGTGTTTGTATAATAATAGTTCTGACAAAAGATTCTTCATAAATACAATATCTGGAAAAAAAATCTTTTTATCAAATTTTATGTTAAAGTTTTACCAAAAGAGAGGATGTACATGAACTGATATGAACCAATGACTTCCTGATTAATGGCTTTCTTTTCTACAATATGATTATATGAGTGTGTTGCCTAATTTCTCAACTGGAAAGGATTACTTAAATTCGTGTCATTGAATTTTGAACTGGCCACTGCATAGAAGTCGACTTATACTTTGAGTATTCATCGATGGATTTGCTTTAAAGTAGGGTAGGGGATTTTCAAGAATTGCTTAGATAGGGATTCCCTTAGCACTTAGAGCACCATATCTGGTGGTGCAGACATGCTTTATCTGGTCATAAGCATCAGTTATAATATTTTCATCTTCGAAGTGGTGATACAGTTGAGTTATGATGAATTTGTAAATGCAGTCTTCATTTAACTGATATTGGATATGGACATCAGAATTTTGTCAGTTGAAAACTGGTTCTGAAAAGAACAAACTTAAATTAAAAATATATGTCACATCTTCTCAAGTTGACATTAGCCAGTTTGACATTGAAGATCTAGACATCTCACTAAATATATAAATGCCACCATTGTTGCATAAAGTAAAATAGTTATAGATTTAGAGAGAAACTATGAAATGACCAGTTATAAACCTGATTATTTAAGGTATATCTACTGTCTTTTTGACCCTTAACTGAAATAGAAAGCTGAACAAAAATTTTATAACTATACTTTGTTCAGTACATATATGTATTTCAACAAAGTTTATGTCAATCAATGACAAAAGATAAAATATTTCAGTACTTATATTAATATTAGGATTCATCGCTTTTAGATACCTTCAAACTCCAGAAACAAAAGAGGAGCCCAGAAAAACAGTTTAATATTCGATGTAACTTTAACTTTCCACACTAATCTATCATGTTAATGCACTTTTGCTGTCGCCGCCTCATTTTCGAGTTAAAGAAACAATGAATACATAGATTTAATTGTTTATCTTTATGTTCTATCTCTCTCACAATACAAATATTCTGAACCTGAGAACCCAATATATGTGCAATATAACAATAATAAGGCAAACAATAAAGCAGTAAACAAATAAAGAACACACAAGAATTTTTAACGTGGTAAAACCCAATATGGGAAACGTCCACGGTTGTCCTCGCGACAATAAATAAATCCACTAGATGAAAAGAGATGTACAAACCTATCAACTACCTGCAATCACTGCGAGTTGACACTACTGGTTATCTCTAACACCTTAACTTCACCGGAGCACCTTGATGTACGCACAAGACACTCGACTTCTTGATGAACACACAAGAAGACTTGAAGCCGAACTATGAAACAAGCTTACACCAGAGTTCCTTGATGAACACACAAGGATACTCGACTTCTTGATGAACACACAAGAAGACTCGAAGCTAAATCACTATTCAATAATGAAGAAGAAGATGAATGGGGAAGAAAGAAGAAGAAGATTAATGGGGAAGAAGAAGATGAGTTCAATCACCAAAACAACCTAAAACCAAAACCTAAACAAACTCCAAGACAAGAGATCAATTGGACGGCCAAAGAACTAACTTGTTCTTTGGAAGAGAAACCCTATTTATACTTAGGGTTGGAATACACAGAAAATGGGCCGAAATAGTGAAAAACCACATTGGACGTACGTACGTCGATATGACGTTCGTACGTCTCAAACCGACATAAACCTGCTGACTACTTGGACGTACGAACGTCCTAAGAAGGTACGTACGTCCAGACCAAACAAACTTTCTCCTGACATACCATACGTACGTACGTCCTGAAGAGGTACGTACGTCCTGAACCAAACACCATACTTGAGACACACGACGCGAAGACAAGGACACGGGACGACGCGCGTACAACAACGTTTTCTTAACAATGAACTCAAGGCGAAATAACCAAGGACGACCAATGTCACAAAATTGATGTCAAACCACTTCGTGCCGGTTTCAATCTCCCCCTTTGACATTGATTTTGTGACAAAAACCTATGACTCTAATAGCACTTATAAAACGTGCTTACAAACCCAAACCATGGCATTTATAAAACATGCCTACAAAATCACTCAAGGTAGAACACATACCAAGTCACCAATTCTTGTTATCCAGCTTGAGCAAGACGCTTTAACCATCAGAGACCGAACGGAAGCAACAAGAAATTCTGAAACAATCAAAGAGCCAACGAAAGTTCCTCGAACAACTCCCCCATACTTCATGAGCTCCAAGGTTTAATACTCGAGCTTACCCAAAACTGTACATGCACTTTGTGATCATCATCACTTTCACTCCCCCATACATGTTCACTCCCCCATACATGTAGTATACCTGAAACATGACCCAAAAATACACTAACAAAGAAGAAAAAAGGTGTTAGTATTAGAGTCATAAATCTCCCCCTTTTTGTCACAAATGAAGCAAGGTAACAAAAGAAAGAGAAAAAAAAAATACCAAACCATAACAAATAAGATTAAAGAAGAAAAGAAAGAGAACAATCATGTTAACAACAAAAAAGAATATGCAACGGAAGCCATAACATAAACACTTGTTAACACGATGTCAATACAAAGAATTCTCTCCCTAAACAAAAACGTCACCTAAATGCAATGCATATGAGAAAGATGCACCTAGACCAAACAAACCAAATAAGGATATTTGAAACACACAAAGAACCAAACATACAAGGGTAGAAGAGAGTAAAGAGAAAACCATACCATAAATCTGGAATCCATGACACACAAAACTAAAAGACATGAGAGAGATCTAGGCATATAAATGAAGAAGAAAGAGTACCAACACAGACACAAGAAGGGAGATTAGATAAGAACCAAAACGAGATAAGAAGGAGATAGTGAAAAGACACTGAATACTTATATAGGTAACAGAGGGAAGAAAAGAAAACATAACATGAATCCCTGATAGAAACCAAGAGAAACCTATACATAGAAGAAAGAGTCAGGACACCATCAATCGGAACAAATGATTCACCAGAATATCACTTTAGTCAACCGACCATAACCACCTGAGATAGACTCCAGAGAAATGACTTCTTAGTAGGAAGATATCTAGAGAAAAAGAGCAAACAAACACAAAGGACGAAATACCATACCCGATGAAATCGGCAACGTACACTAATGACCAAGAAC
Source organism: Aquilegia eximia (assembly GCA_023053565.1). Classification (NCBI taxonomy): domain Eukaryota; kingdom Viridiplantae; phylum Streptophyta; class Magnoliopsida; order Ranunculales; family Ranunculaceae; genus Aquilegia; species Aquilegia eximia. The sequence continues at coordinate 10,223,163 of JALIGU010000010.1, forward strand.
CAAATAGTCAAACCTGTGAGAAATGTGCAAGAAAAGAATATGCAAAAAGAGAAAGAAGAAGAGATAAACACTAGTTAGTAGGAGATATGAAAGAGAATAGGGAAACCATGCATACTAGACACATCCAACAATATCCCATGATAAAACTACAGGAATATGAGTATCTGCAGGATGAAATATGTAAAGTATAAGAAAATCCATTGAGAATCCATGGGGAAATCCAATCTGTACATGCTCCTGAAACAACTCATCCAACCACAAAAAAGAATTAGAGAATCTCATAAACAAAGAGAAGAAAATATTATCCCAAACACAATGGAATAGAGACATAAAAGCTATAAACCTGTAAGCCCACCCCTAGTGAAACCCAAAAATTAGTTCAACATATGCCAAACAAGATAAGCAATCATCAAACTCATAAAAAAAATACTTTAACTGAAGAATGAGCAAGGATTATCAATGTCACCAAGTCACAAAACAACAATCCAACTTCAGAGCAAATTTCCTGCTAGAACACTAAGACTCCGATGACATGCCATACATTGTCAGAAAGATTAGAGAGTCAATAGAAGAGAATTGCTAACAATAAATGACCAAACTGAGCATATGCATCCCAAAGTAGAACAGTGGTAGCCCAAAACCATTGCAGAAGACTACCAAGAACACATCTAATCCAACCTATTGCAGGAAAAATAGGATCAACCAGACACAAGAAGCAACAATAAGAGGATAGGCAAGTCTCATAAGTATTTAATCAGACACCAGCTAGCCAACAAGGTAATTGAAGAATATTATCCCAACATAGAAAAGTATGATGAGAACCTATGAGAAAACATGAAGCAATATAAATCATGACAAACGAATACACCAATAACATGATTTCATCACCAAAATATGCTTATGCATACCTTGTAGCTTTCTTAAAACAAATTGAGAACTATTACCTTGAGAAATCACATCAAACACATGTGATCCAATGACAAAAATAGAAAGCATGAAGGTTAAAACCAAATAATACTAACAATCTGACCTTAGTATGTCAATGAAACACCGACTGAAAAGAATTACCAAGGATTGGAGCCAAAATAGAGTAAGCCATAAACACTTTCAGCAAGAACATCTACCTGTAAAGTTACTGAGAGAAAAATAAAGTTGACGACACGCACAGTGTCCATGAACCTGCATACAGTAGAAAAGAGTAGTCTAAGTGGTGGTAGCAACAACCAATGCTAGAACAACAAGCATACAAGAATCCGAAGGAATGACGCCTCTACTCCTTTGAGCACGAGGAGGATGTGTGCCCGAGGACGAAGCACCCTTGGAACCGGGTGTTTCTTTGGTGGGAGTAGTCCGAGCTCGCTTAGGAGGCATGTCCTGCATACCCAGAACAGGAACCAATCAAAGAATGTTAGAAAACACTCTAAGTAACAACCAAAACCGGTGAGAATTTTCATTTAGGCATTTGAGCAAACACTTGGTGCGCAATAGAGAACTTACCTTAATAACAGAAAAACAAACCGAATAACTAACAACACAAACCATAATAAGAAGATAAAAGGAAAAGAACCGATGTACCATAGAAGTGAAGAGGAATACATCATGAACTTCCAAAAACAGTAGCCAATCCCAATCCGTACAAAAATAAGAGGCAATATGTTGGGATAAACAAAAGATTGAACAATTAAGAGAATTGAAGTGCATCATAAACTAAACCTCGGTGTGTAGATGCAATGCAATGCATAAAGAGAGAGAAAGTTCACCACTAGAACACACCCTTTGAAGACCTAGAATATAGAACCATCAACAAGAGACATACGATTAGTAAGTGAGCTTAGAAGAAACAAACTTCAACCCCCTTTGAAACAAACGTTATGAGTAGAAGACAAACGAATATAAATATGATCTTTCAATTGAAAACCAAGACATTAAAAAGGCAATGGAATATAAACTTTGTATGCCTTACATAAAAAACAATGAATATGCGCTTGGATTTTTATTTTTCCGCATGTGGTGGAGTTTAATCTACATCACTCTAATGTCATTCCCGTGTGGGAGGGATTTTTGCCTCCATATTTTCAATTACACGAGGGTAGGGTGTAGCCTACATCTTTTTGACAAACACAAACTCAAGAAGTGCAACACCATGATAACGTACAACACAAGAACTAACATCTCTTGAGTGCATCCGTCAGAGCATGACCCTCACAACCCCAACGGGTTCTTAGCCAACTGATATTGCTTCAAAGACAATCAAATGGCTGGGGATAAAGTGAGTCATTGACCACTAACAAGAGTTGTAATAGGAAGATAAGAATGCTCAATAACACGAACAACAAGATGAACACTACCCAAAACAAAGGAGAGATAGCTCAAGATAACATAAATACTCAAGAGATAGAGAAGTTCTATGAGCTCAAAGAATATGTAAGTGGTTTCCAAAAACTCCCATCATGCAAACATGTCGTGCACTGTGCAAACAAGCGAGGAAAAATGCATGATACATACCAAAACATACTCAAGAGTTCGGAAAGAGAAAAACACCCCAACATATTGCAACTTATTTAAGACAATTGAATTAAACCAATATCTCAGAAAAGATGCATCCAACAAAACATACATGGAATAATGAAAGAACAATTAACGCATGCATAAACAGAAGAACAAAAAAACACCAAACAAGTAGCCTATGTGATTAGAAAAATATGCAATTAAAATAACACAAGACTAGAAACAACCCACATCATCCCAAAAATGGGACACCACCAGACCTTTGGAAGTCCAGAAAAACCTTCAACTTATCCTTTCTTACCCATACTTGTTTAACACTAGACGTGCACACCTTGGGAATTGAAAAGATATGAGATCTCCACTTAACAAGTTTTGCAATAGACTTGTCCTTAACTAATTCCACCTTAGTCTTTGACTTCCTTTTGTTGGTGTACCTGTTTTTCTTAAACCTATGACAATAAACATTAGAATTCCAAGGTCTAGAAAACGCACAAGAAGGAACATAAGAATCAACAAGATTATAATTATAAGGAACATGAGAATAACATTTAACATGTTGATTAAAATCCCAACAAAAGATATCCAAATGACCATCTCTACCACAATAAGAACAATGAAAATTATTAGATTTTCTCAAACAAGTCTTATAAGAAAATGCAGTAGTGGTGGATAAACCATGTATGTCACTATTTGGTTTATGACATTGTCCCTTAACAAAACCCATACCTCCCCTATTAGAACAAGATGGCTTACCAGCAAAAGCAACCTTATCATTAGCCTTAGACTTAAACTTTGTGCGAGAAACATGCTGAAAACTATTAGTATTAAGTCTAGTCTCAATAGACGGGGTAGGCAAAAGAGCAGGCAAACAAGATTTTACAGGAGTAATCACACTAGATGAACTAGTAGAACTAGCAATAGGAGAGTTAAATCTAGTTTTGTCCAAAACCTGCAATTGGAGTTGAGTAGACGTTAAATCGTTCTTTGTTACCTCATACTCCACCAATAGAGATTTGTATTTCTCATCGACCTCCTGATTGGCCTTTCTTAAAGCTTTTCCAAATTTTCAATTTTGGATTCATAAACTTCCCCTTGAAGCATATAGTCTTCTGCACAATGTCTGAGTCGTTGTTCTAGAGAATCAACCTTATTCTATCAACTACCTGTAGTAACTCTCGGTGGTGACCAACCATCTTCCACAGCGATCCACACATCCTCACTCATAGCCTGCAAATACGCAGCCATACAAACTTTCCAATAGGGAAAATTAGTTCCATCAAATTTAGGAGGACAAATTAGTGTTCCAAATTTATCAGAATCCATTAAAATTGCACTAAGGATCTACGCGTGAGCCTTTACGCTCCTTAACAAGCGCCCTGCTTTGATACCAATTGAGAATCCAATATATGTGCAATATAACAATAATAAGGCAAACAATAAAGCAGTAAACAAATAAAGAACACATAAGAATTTTTAACGTGGTAAAACCCAATATGGGAAACGTCCACGGTTGTCCTCGCGACAACAAATAAATCCACTAGATGAAAAGAGATGTACAAACCTATCAACTACCTGCAATCACTGCGAGTTGACACTACTGGTTATCTCTAACACCTTGACTTTACCGGAGCACCTTGATGTACGCACAAGACACTCGACTTCTTGATGAACACACAAGAAGACTTGAAGCCGAACTATGAAACAAGCTTACACCAGAGTTCCTTGATGAACACACAAGGATACTCGACTTCTTGATGAACACACAAGAAGACTCGAAGCTAAATCACTATTCAATAATGAAGAAGAAGATGAATGGGGAAGAAAGAAGAAGAAGATTAATGGGGAAGAAGAAGATGAGTTCAATCACCAAAACAACCTAAAACCAAAACCTAAACAAACTCCAAGACAAGAGATCAATTGGACGGCCAAAGAACTAACTTGTTCTTTGGAAGAGAAACCCTATTTATACTTAGGGTTGGAATACACAGAAAATGGACCGAAATAGTGAAAAACCACATTGGACGTACGTACGTCGATATGACGTTCGTACGTCTCAAACCGACATAAACCTGCTGACTACTTGGACGTACGAACGTCCTAAGAAGATACGTACGTCCAGACCAAACAAACTTTCTCCTGACATACCATACGTACGTACGTCCTGAAGAGGTACGTACGTCCTGAACCAAACACCATACTTGAGACACACGACGCGAAGACAAGGACACGGGACGACGCGCGTACAACAAGGTTTTCTTAACAATGAACTCAAGGCGAAATAACCTAGGACGACCAATGTCACAAAATTGATGTCAAACCACTTCGTGCTGGTTTCAGAACCATCTTCAAGTACCCCACTGTTATGCTGCCATTTTAGCTGCTTCTTGCTCTTCCTCTTGGTTGGCTTAAAGGGTGCAGATTCCATGCCACTAAATTGTATGTTTGTGAACCCATCTCTTGTACTACTCCTCTCTTCCTCCTTGACAGCCTATATAGCAGTGGAAATTGTGTTTGTAGAGGTTGATTCCCAAGCCACAGGACACAGGTCCTTGCAAAATTGAATCTTATATCCATCACCTAGTCTGCAAGAAATGACGTTTCTGACAATGCGTAATTTCACCAAGATTCCACGCCATAAACTGCATCCATATGGTTGCGAAACCTTCCTTGGCCACCAATTGTTGTTGCCATTCTCATACTTTTCTTCTATTACTCTTCTCTATAAATCCCCGTCTTCATTACTGACTTTACTTTATGTTCCACACACAATAAATCTTGATCAATATGCCCAATAGTGACTAAGAAGCAAACCCATAGCCGCGTTCGTCTTTCATTAGCATTACTAACACAGTAACACTGATCTTTTGACCTCGAGTGTGACTGTCATACCTCCCAGTGTCACAGTACTTACATGTGTTTCAAGATTGTATCAGTTGGTCATCAGTTGCAAATTGAAGCTTGTGGACATACCTCTAATACCATTGAGCATATTTTGTTGTTTGAACCTGCACATTTTATATGGTAATTTGCAATTAGCTCTCTATATAATCAACACTTGGCAAATTGACAACCCTCCTATGCTATGAAAGAGAGATGAATTCCCAACTGCTTCCTTGGAATTATAAGTCATCAACTTTGCCATATGGGTGTTTAGTAGTAGTTATTACTTGGTCGGTAGTGAAGCCGACTTCATTCATCCTCTGGCCCTCATCTTTCAAGGAGAAAGTGAGGCCTCTGCTTTTCCATATTTTTTAATCTTTGTCCTTCTTGTGCATAAATAATTTTGAGCACATAAGTTTTGATAGCGTTAAATACTAACCAACATTTTATGGTATCTAACTAATCCAAAGTCTAAAACCGAGTATTAAGAAAGTTCCATTGCAACAATGAAATGCCCATATCTTATAAGCTAAATATTTAAAACTAAACATAGCTCTATTGCAGCAAACAATACCCAAGTCTTTAAGATTATCTCACTTTTATTTTTCTTTATATTCAACTATATTAAACAAAACTATTGGAAATTATTGTAGGTGAGATATTATGGCGAGATATTTCACTTCCATTTTATAGAGACACAAACTTCACCTTCCACTCATCCGTAATCTCATTGATTTGAGATACGTAATGAAAATCATTGCAAGCCAATCCATGTACATTTGTTGGAAATAATGCATAATGTTATCAAATCATTTAAACAATTTGTATACCATAAGCAACTCTATCAAATCATATATAAGAATATTGAAGTGTAAATTTGTTTCGTAGCAGAAATGATAATTCAACTATCAAGCTATTTGAATTGCTTTTCGTAAATCATGCCAGTCATTTTGAAACCAAATGTGGCTTTCAACTTCCCCCTATTCTAGACGATATTCTCTACTATTGGCAAGTAGAAACTTTGAGGACAAAAATGCAGAATTCATAAACTAAATACTACACTACAGTATCCCTTTGTTAAAATCTGTCTGAAAAGGGTGTTTTATAGCGACTTAAAATGTGAAACTGCTCAGCAACAAAAGATTCTAATTATTCATTAATCAATCCATATTATTGACTAAACACATCTGATGTCAGATGAATTCAAAAACCCTTAATAACTGATGAGGTTTATGGATATGCATACACATAATTATGATTTATTATACAATTATCTATCATCCGTGGCAGTTTTCACAACCTCATTCATTTATAGCTACATATCCATAATGTGTTTTCATGGATTTTCTTATATTTCTCCCAACCAGAGCCACAATAACCTTAGGTAGAAAGTATACCTGATTATTATAAGCTTTAAACCAATCTCTGGTTAGTTTTTCTACATCCAATAGAGTTAAACAGTCTGCAGTCACAAATAAAAATTATGAGCAATGATAAAACTAACTTTATTCGTTGTATAGATTGATAGCTAATTACAAAACTTTCTACAACTAAGCCCCTGTTCCAAGATGTGAACCTAGATTTTTGTTACCCCAACTATAAAGATAGGTTCAAATTGTTCGATCCTATAGATTGATCAATCTCTCAGGTGCTAGGTGCAAATGAGCTCAAAGTCTTACAGTTGTAAAGAGAGTTGCATGAACTCATCTCCTATGGACAATACATCACTGAAAGTGACAGTTGGTGAGATTACGAACTTCACATTTCTAAATTAGGGTGGTCTAGTAAAACACATTCATAGTCAGTTGATTACTTATTCAGTAGTTTAATCAGCTGCAAAGCTAGCTTCTCATAGAATTCTTGAAATTGAAGTATGTCAACAACTTCCGCCCAATGTCAATAGGCATTTCTGTAAGTTCAAATACTGCAGACTGTTAGTCTATTACCCACTTATCCTGTGGTTCTCCTTACAGGTACAGAAAAAATAATCCTTGCAAGTCCAAAATATGCAGTCTTTACTTCTGACCCTTTTTTTTATATAAGTATAAAATTTCCTGATAAATGTTGAGTACACCTCTGACATACACTAATTATCATTCATATACTTTTGGTGTCTTTTTTTCTTTTGCCAAAAACTACTCTACTATAAACCACTCAGTCGACTTTATGATTGTTTGGTATCTTCTTTTAGGCTCGTAACATTAAATTTGATTAAGCAGAACATGTTGGTATCCATTTTGTGATAGTTGCTGGGTTTTTTTTTTTTCTTTTTTTCTTGTTCAATTCTTGGAGGCGAGTATTTGTTTGTGTTAAGAATCTTTATCTTGTCATACTCGTAAGGAGTCTATCTTGTAAGTTTTAAAGTAATAGTTCTTATAATTTGTACAATACACACATTTTTTTTTTCTCAATTTCGAGCCTCATCAGGTTTGCCTCATAGTATAGGAGTGTTAGTACAGGGGTTATCTTTCTATGAGAAAGAGACGTATATGAGAGCTATGATCAGGAAGGCTACATGGTACTTGACGATAGATTGAAAAGAACGAAAGAAGAGTGATGAAGAAGAGTCACAGATGATCATCAAAACAATTTAACTAAAGCAAAGGCCTATGACTTGTGCGTAACGACATTGAACACTTTAGCCGGATTTGGTTAAGTATAACCTAAGACTTTAGTTGTAAATAAGGCCAATTCGTTTTAAATGTATCGGCAACTGATTACTGGCTTATTTTTTTGAAAATAAAAAGGAATTTAATAATAATAATAAAATTACCCCACCTCAAGCTCCCCCTTATGAGTTGATAGCCGCAAATACCAACAACTGTTCCCACTGCTAGAAAACGTGGATACACCTACAAAATTTAAAATGTCAAAGAGACAGTAGTGTTATCAACACTACATGGTACTTGACGATAGATTGAAAAGAACTAAAGAAGAGTGATTGTTATCTTTTAACAACTAACAATTAGAACTCATTATAAGGGTAGCATGTTCCTGATGCAATCAGAACCGTAAAAGATGCAATATCCATGGAGGTGTTGAGTGCTTCATAAACTAAGGCGTCGTTGTTAGGTGAGCTCTAACTATTTAATGTTGATTCATGGTGTGTATATTAATTGAATTAGCATATCATGTTCCATTTGATTCTTTTGATTCATTTCTCTCTCTCTCGTCTTTTTTGTTGAGCTTGTTTCTGTTTACTTATTGGCATATCATTCAGAACATTTGTTATCAACGAAATATCATTGTCTTGAGCAATTATATTGGAAGTGTCAGTTGCCTTTAAAATATAAGGTTTGAACATGTGGAAAGTGTTAAAATAGAAGGGATCAAAAAATAATAGTAGAGTTGAGGTTTCAAAGTCGTAATTAAGCAATCCTGACTTACTCTAAAGTTTTCATTTGCATTGCATACATGTTCCATTTGATTCTTTTGATTCATTTCTCTCTCTCGTCTTTTTTGTTGAGCTTGTTTCCGTTTACTTATTGGCATATCATTCAGAACATTTGTTATCAACGAAATATCATTGTCTTGAGCAATTATATTGGAAGTGTCAGTTGCCTTTAAAATATAAGGTTTGAACATGTGGAAAGTATTAAAATAGAAGGGAACAAAAAATAATAGTAGAGTTGATGTTTCAAAGTCGTAATTAAGCAATCCTGACTTACTCTAAAGTTTTCATGTTGATCTTGAAGTACCATAATATTTGAAGGTATTAAAATTACCCTTCGAGCACGCAATCTACGTTGATTAACATAACACATTTTAAGTCAAATTAAACAAACAATTTTAGTAGCAAATCAAACAATTTAATAGAAAATAAAGATGAACATAATTGTTGGGTCTTCAAAGGTCACAAAAATTGATAAACAAACACAGAAATAAATTACAAACAACATAGAGAACTAACTACATTAACAACGGCAAGCGGTAAGCATAGACATTAATTAACCAATTCAGTTTGCACTTCCAAATAGATTTAGAAGTAGACTGCATAAACGAATACCATGTAACTTTCATTGAGAACTTGTATATGCATTCAAAATATTAATAAAAAAAAAAATCATGTATATATATAATGAAGATAAAAATTTCTGAGTAGGAGTATGATGAATAGGAGTATGTAGACTTGTGAACATTGTATATTATAAATATATTTCAATAAACCAGGTTTCAAGAAAAGTTACATGGAACATTGTACCTTATGCAGTCATTTTGATTGTATGGTATAACAGGAATTAAATTGATTATGAGAATGGATTGTTGGGCCTGGATAATGCAGTAAAACAAATCAAGCTTACTCTACGAGTCTATGGTCATGGCTAGATATCATGGGGAAGTAAATAGATGTAAAGAACAATTTGCAGGTGACTGCTTTACTGGACAGTTGGGAAGATTTGTTGATTGACAGGTGCTAACAGAGCTCAGGTTCAGGGTTAAGGCAGGGATGGCTAATGTGTTGCTGTTGAGGTCTTGGGGTACTGCTGGGAATCTTACTAATTGGTTTTTGGAGTCCCAGGGAAAGTGAATATGTTGCTTGGGCTCTTGTTAATGGATATGCACTGAACCATGCCATTATATCTACTCATCGGCTAAATACGCTAAATACTCACTTGAAAAACATCAAGACTCTCAATCACTTTATTAAAAAAAATGGGTTCAAATTGAATACGGAAGGAGGTGTTCTAAAAGGTTGTTCCAACTCCCCAACCTAATAAACAAAACCTCTTTCACAACATTAACAGTGTATCCAATTGACTTTTATTCAATTGATATATCTCTCATCTGACATTTCTCTAGCATTTATGTGATTTGCAATAGGAGGCAGCAAAATTCTAGAAGGAAAAAAAGAAGAAAAATTCTACGATTCTTCATATATGATTGTCAAAAACCTTATTATCCACGGGTTTTACTACTATTTATATATGACTTTTATTCAATTGATATCTCTCATCTGGCATTTCTGTGATTTGCAATAGTAGGCAGCAAAATTCTAGAAGGAAAAAAAGAAAAAAAATTCTACGATTCTTCATATATAACTGTCAAAAACCTTATTATCCAAATACATTATAACGAAAATCATTGATCCCAACTCCAACTTTGTAGTTAACTCCATTAACATATAACACTACTGGAAATAATATAATACAAAAATATAATAGAAGAATAAGACCATATCTGAAGATGATCGTATCTTGCTTGTAAACTGTTTATCTGATGAAGTTTTGGATGTTTACCTGCATTAAAAAGAAGGGGTTATAATTCAGAGAAGCAGTTGCATAGATATATATGGGAACTGATTTCTGAATAAAGGTTTTTAATGGTAACGATAGATTATCAAAATTACATAAAATGTCAGTTAAAGAAACCCTTCCTTCAGGCACAATGGGCCCTCTAAGCTGTTTATAATCCTTCATGTGTGGTTGAATTTTGGTGATCTGTTATATAAAAATGGGTAGATCATGCGTGTGGATTAAGTGAATGCTATCACAGATGGTCGCTACCAAAATTAAAACATAAGTGGTGTGAGTTGGTTAATTAAAGTAGCTCAATTTCTCCTGAAATATAAATAGAGAATTCAGTGCTATAATTTGAAATTAAATCTACTTTTCAAGGCCTCTGCACAACAAACTGAACCTTTGACGCCTCTGCACCATTTCATATTTAATGTTGCTTCATTGACAGGAATGTGTAATGTATTCATCCAAAATAAAAAAAAAAAACACCAAACTTAGTGTAATGTTGCTTCATTGACACGGTTAGTTGCAGAGGCTTGCAAGGGTCAATTGTTCTGTCATTGGGAGCTCGGTCAAACGTTTGTGTGAACACCCAATTGAAAAAAGGGCACTTAGTTTAATTAGGAGGAAAACACACAATTTTAAATAGGAGCCAACAATTGATAAATTGATATACCAGTGAAGGCAGCAGGCAGCAATTTCATGTAATAATGAAATCAATTTCTACTTTTAAGAAATTGATTGTTTATCACTGTTAGTAAGTGCTTTTAACATTAGTGTATTACGAATCACAGAAGGAATAAACCTTGATAAAAGAAATACCTTCAGGTTCATCTTCTTCTCCAATCGTGTTCATCTGCTTCTATTATCTTCTTTTGATAATAGAAAGGGGGAAGGCATTAGTGAAATGAGTTTGTCTTCAATCAATAACAGCCACAGATCTTAAGAATTAGTAAAATCTCTAATCCAATCACAGCCATCCAAAAAAACTTAAGTTTGGACCCAATCTTAGATAAATGAGTTTGTCATCAATCAATCACAGCCGCAGATCTAATCTACAACTTCGAACTCGAGAGAATCTGGACCGCTATTTATAACCCCAACTTATCTATTTTATGTACCCTTTGTAGATTATAATATAGATTACATAAGTTCAAACACAAATACACATAGTTTTAACACGTTAAAGTGTTAAAGTGGTGTTATAAAATCTTGGGTAAATTAGTAGAATAATTTCTATGCTATGGTCTATTTCTTAATTATCAACATCGAAGAAAGAAACTTGAATGAAATTTGGATTTCACCAAGAATAGAGTTTGGAATGAGATTCACGATTACTATATCTAACTTTTTAGAATCACCATGCAAAAATAACATTTATCAATTTTCTTTTTTGGAATAATATTTTGGTAAATTCTACAAACTTTGCATATTACTAATTTTCAAATGTATAATCAAATTATTAATTCTACAAACTTTGCATATTACTAATTTTCAAATGTATAATCATATTACTAATTTTATTAATGTTATATATATGATTTTTTTTTTTTTTTTTTTAAGTGATAGATTTATTGATAGATATTTATATGATGTTTGATTGAAATGGATCTTTTTCAGGTAGATTAGAATCAAATATAACTACAAAACGACCCAACCATTTAAGACACATATGAGATCCACATCCCAAATCCATGAGTAATGATTTGTTGGATAAGATGAATTTAGTAGCTCATTAAGAAAGTTGGAATCCACATCTAGAGCCCATTGATATGGATTCAACAACTTATTAAGTCCAAAGCCCAAATTGTGATGTGTAAAAATTGAGAGCCCATTGATATGAATTCAACAACTTATTAAGTCCAAATTGTGATGCGTAAAAACCCAAATTGTGATGCTTAAAAATTGAGTGATGTGTAAAGGTAGTGGTTAGGTGGAATAAAAGGTTCTATGACCAAAGAACTTTTGCTTTTTTTTACAACCTAGACTACAAGTAAACAAGTTTCAACCAACCAAATATGTGGTTGAGATTTTAGAATGCACTGAAGGAGTTCGTATGGAAGAAAAAGCTAGATACTTTATAGGTGTAGTAGCAATTGGCATGCCAAGTATCTGAGAAATTTCTGCTTGTATCAGCTCATGTGTTCCGCTAAAAACAATTGAAGCTACTAAGTGCATCTTTGATTGCATTGGCTGATGTCATGTCTGCTGAACAGAATATCATTAGATCATCCGCAAATGTAAGGTGTGTGATGACAGGATCCTTGCACTTGGGATGAAGAGTAAACTTCCGTAGCTCATGCTGGGACTGCAGTTCTCTAGTAGACTCATGTTCTGGTTGCCGGGGGATTTCCACTTTTGTAACTCTTTATCTGAAAAGAAATAAAAATAAAAAATTTGTTGTCCCAAAAGATTTGTCAGATATGTTTTCTTTAGTTTCAGCATCTATTACTTATCGATCTCCCTCGCCCCCTTATCGTTTTAAGGAAGTTTCCTTGGGACGATAACATTTCTTTTTCTCGCTGACTTCATCAAGTTTGATGCTCGATTTTCATAGCATTCCATGATTTCTTTGCTCAAAGGGGGTTTAACCCTGTCTTTCAAGACTTATCCCAGAGTCAGACTAGTTTGTCCAACAGCCCCAGTTTTAAGAGTGTATGGCCTCGCTCTTAAATTTTATCAAAACCACGCTCAATGACCCAATTGAACTGGTACTATAACTGGAGATTCGTCCAAGCATTCTAGGCCTAGCCACCCTATAGAGGTTGACACATGACTTGGCTGCATAACGGAAAATAGGTCCAGACGTTCTTTCTGAGTGGAGATTGGTACTCTGTCACCCATTGTACTAAAATCGGAAGCTAGGTCCAGGCATCTTAGGCCTAAAGGGAGCATAACTCTACATTTAGGAGTTGGTCAGGATCGAAAACCAGGTCGGGGCATCCCAGATTGGATGGGGTTTTCAGTCCCTGTCATTCTTGATTTCCAAGACCGGAAGCTAGGTCCAAGCTTCTTTGGCCTAAAAGGAGTATGACTCTACATTTAGGACTTTGTCAGGATCGGAAACTAGGTCCGGGCATCCCAGATTGGATGGGGTTTTCAGTCCCTGTCATCCTTGATTTCCAAGACCGGAAGCTAGGTCTGGGTGTCTTGGGCCAAAAAAGAGCGTAACTCTGCATTTAGGACATAGTCAGGATCCGAAACTAGGTCGGGCAACCTGAACCTTAGTGGAGATGTGATCTCGTACTAGGATTTTCAGCGGTAAATGATACAAAGTATTCGAATTCTTGTGGAAAAGAATTTTTATTGAAATAAACAAATGGAGTACATTACTTGTAAAATTTCTTGAGGTGGAAAGCATTCTATGGTCTGGAAAAGAGATCACCGGTCAGAGTTCTGAGGAAGTATGAGCCCTTTGCAGCATGTCTGTCTATAATGTACGGCACTTCCCAATTTTCTCTGAGTTTGCCAGCGGTTGTATCTTCAGTTATAATCTTGACTTTTCTCATGATCCAGTCACCCGGATTGAATTTCCCTTCTACGACTCGCTTGTCGTATCCCCTTTTTATGGTTTCTTGGTACCAGATGTATGTTGTAGGGCCTGTTCTCTCTTGTCGTTAAGAACGACATTTTCTCTTGCAAGAATTCCTCCATTTTCCTCGGTAAGTATTGCATCAGTGCGAGTTGTTGGAGCCATCAGTTCTATTAGGCAGAAGGCCTGGGTCTGACACTGAGCTCAAAGACTCTGGCCATTGCAGCTTGCACCTGACGGATAAGAAGAGCAGGGATAACAAACATACAGACAACGACAAAGCTAAAGGCACAGTTAAGTCAGAAAGTTATACCGCAATAAGGTTCTGAGCCGCGACCGTCATCGTCCGGTCTCAGGAGAGACGACTGTAGTACGCCTGATCCTGTGGAGCAAGTTCTGGAAGATATAATCGAAGGAGATGTGGATATTCATGATGCAGGAGTCCCCAATCGTCATTGGGTCCCCATTTAGAAATGCAGGATGAATGGAGAACGCTGGCATGGGAAATTTCAAAGTGGCCTTAGGCTGGTAGTCACCCGGTTCAGGGCCCAATTGCATTGTCGGGTCGGTGGGTGGATCAGTATACGGAACTTGATCACCCTACGCGTAAACCGGAGCATCATCCTCAACAGTTACAGGCACGGTGAACTCAATCTCTGTCCGGACATCCTCAACAGCTAAGGAATCTCTTACAATAACATGGGAGCCACTGCCAGTTTGGGTAGTCCCCATCACCGGTCCTCTCAGTGCCCGAGGGATGGGATCCTCCCTCCTCGGGCGAACAACCACCTCTTGATCAACATGGGAGGCGAAAGCAGTTCTCTTGGAGCCCCTGGCAGACCTATGCACGACAACCTTGTCCTCCACCGGGACAGGAGTCTGGACAGAAACAACTTCAACATGAGGAGGCTTGGATAGTCTTACCTCCACCGGGGCCTCAACATCCGCATCTATAGCATTGAGGGCGTCCACTTCATCCGATGGACCCTCCGAAACCACAACTGTTTCACCTCCCTAGAAAGCGGTAGCAACGATTGTCTCCTCAGATACACCTCCCACCATTTACGGTTGGGCTAGGTTATCCACCTCAGCATATACCTGCACCGGAGTAGGAAAGAATTCTTCAGTAGCTGATTCACCGGACCAGCGTGGAAGCAGAAGTCCACTATCCCTCGACATCAGGCTTGGGTCACCGGAGGATTCAGAGGACCCATAAAAAATATGTGGTCTCATCTGGCGACCCAAAGGAGGATTTGAATTGCAAGGAGAGCAAACATCAGATACCTGAACATCCCCGGCAGCGGGGATGACTTCCGGTGGAGCATCCAGCATAGGCTCATCAGAGGGAGAACTGCCCCTGACTGGGACGGCCGTCAGGCCAGTTATCCATCTCCTCCCTGAGGTCGACGACTTCACTATCAACCAGAGGTTCCTCCTCAGCACTGGGAATTGCATTCTCCGCGGGGGTTGTACCCTCACTGGAGCTTGAGTCAACCTCCACGACTTGCGAAGGAATCGGTAGGGCCGCAACCCTGGCAGGGAAGCAGAGATGCACCACAATCTGGTCTGGGAACGTCAAATCCCGCATATCCGCTGGCAGGTTGAAGAACGCTCAATGTTGCCTTCGGCTGTGGAGGAGTCTACGTCTACCGGTAGTGACACTTGGAGTTGGTGTTTCCCTACAAATAAAGGCACGAAACTATTCTTGAGTCAGAGCTCAACAAGCACGTGAAACATGAAGGCAAAAAAAATAAAGGTGAAATCAAACACGTGCTTACCTATAAAATCCCGCGGAACTTGGATGTTGCGGTCGGACGATCACCCCGACACCCGGTAGCAGTGTTCGAACAAGTTTCATAGTGGTTGGGAATCCCTGACAACCTCCGGGTGGTGCGCCAGGATATGGGGTAAAAGCAGCGCTCCCTAGCCTCTCGAGCAACCAGATTCATCAGTAGGAACATCTGGACCGGGCCAAAGGGGATTTTGAAGTAATGGCCTATCAACCCGATCCTGTGCGCAATGATCCAGAAGGACACATGCATCTGACCCGGTGGGATTCCCCACCACGACAAGAAGCGTTGAATATGAGGAGGCAGTGGGGGTTGCTTACTGTACAGAACCTGGAAAAGACTCACCGCGATTAAATTGTCGGAGTAGCCATCAGAAATTGAAGGGTGGGAGCCAAACCTGACTCCCCTCCGGCCAAGCTGCTCCGGAACCTCCGCCGCACCCATCCGTTCGAGTTCGGGGTTTCGAGGAAGATTGGAGGAGGTCTACCACCTCCTACCGGGTCTCTCTGGCAAGGGAGCTACAGCGCTCAGAGGAACCACCTCCTTAACGCCATCACCCGCAAGTGAATTCGGATCGCCGGAAGCCGGAATTCCACTTTGGCCACCTGTATCAACGACAGGACGAGGAACAGAAGTCAGAGGTTCCTCGTCACTGCTAGAACTCAATACAATGTTCTTTCTCATTTTCGGAAGAAGATTCAGCGATATTTCACCGGAATTCAAGGCGATTCATAACCTAGGGTTCCGGCAGTGGATTTGAAGATGAAATAAAGAAGAAGAGAAAAAGAAAAAGTTGAAGGGAAATGATCCCTCCTTTCTCCAAGTGTTTTATTTTATAATGGAAATTGATGACCACTGGCTAATGGCCTTCCAAGTTCCAT
The DNA here is from genome assembly GCA_023053565.1 of Aquilegia eximia. Taxonomy (NCBI): domain Eukaryota; kingdom Viridiplantae; phylum Streptophyta; class Magnoliopsida; order Ranunculales; family Ranunculaceae; genus Aquilegia; species Aquilegia eximia. Next base: position 10,239,991 of record JALIGU010000010.1, read on the forward strand.
TAATGGAATTCTCCATTAATCCAAGAGCATTGAATCACCAAGGTTAATGGCTCGATCAGTGAAGAGTCAAAAACTTCTACTGGAAGTTAGAAGCTGTACATATTCCCGCCAACAAAGGAGGTTTCAGAGAAAACAAAGTGGGGCCCACTTAATACATTCAGCTGGAACCCACTTAATACAGTCAGTCGATGACCACTCAGCACAGATAAATGAGACCCACATGGTCCAGATCAGCGACATGAAAACCTCAAGTCCACATCATCACAGTCAAAGGTTGGTTGACCAACATATATTTCTTCATTTATTGCGACAGTGAATGTTTGAAGGAAATTATCAGAAATACCTACCGGAGGTCAAGACAGTAATGGAAGAATATATTTTTCATTACAAAAAACACGATACGGGGTGCACCAAATCCCATACATAATGCAACCGGAAAAGAAAAAGATTACATCAGTGGAGGAGACGGGGGATCCAAACTAGACCCCTCCGGCAAGTTAGGAAGATTATACTTAATCTTGGCAGCCATATAGCCAGCCTTCCAGGATAAAGCAACGGAAGAGTCTACTTGCTCCTTGGCCTCTGCCAGCTCAGCCACCTTCTCTTCTAGCTTATCGCGGTAGTATTTCACGGTCTCCTTCATACCCGCCATCCGGATGTCATACATATCATCATGAAGAAGCTGTTCCACCCGCAGCTCGTCAATCCTTTGCATAAGGTCAGTCACCTGATGAGACAAATTCCAGATAATCTCTGACCGGTTGTCACTCGCTACACTGGACGGCGATCTGAGATCCGCCATTGTTAAAGGAAGGAAGAGGGAATGCTGGATTACGAGGAACCCTTTCACTTGTAAAGAGAGAAGTCACAAGCCATTCAAAGCAAGGTACGCTCTACGAGGGACTTGTGCCACTCACAAGGACACCCTTGTCCCCAAAAGGTTGACAAGCATGATGACTCAACACCCGGGAAAGGACAAATAAATGCAAGCACTGAAAAAAGACTTTCATTAATTTGTTTTACTCAAGGGCACCACTCCTCTACATAGTGCAAAATACCGGGAAACAAGAGTTAAGGGTTTTTCTCTACCTTGACTGCGTGATATCCCAGCTTTTCTAACAAAGTATATGCGGTAGCCAGCTCAATCTGAAGAATCCGATCCGCTGAGTAGCGGCTTCAAGCCTCTGGCTCTTGTCAGCAAGCTTGGCGAATGTCCTCAATGCAAGCGTTAGTCATTGACTCAATATGGTGTCCCCGCTCCTCAACCTCCGGAGTCATCTTCTCCCGCATGTCCACAGTTTATTTCTTGATGGTGCTCTGATCGTCGGCCATTCTTCAACAGAAGCAGCAACAACACAATTACAGCAGAAATCGGAGGGGAGAAAAGTGGATAACCTTCTATGCCTCCGGTCCGTTATTTATAAGAAGGAGATGCAAACCCTATTCCTCGATTCAAGGGATTTGGAATCGTCGTCACAAAGGAATCATACTGGGGAAGGAATCCTCCAAATCCTAACAGCCGGAGAAGATATTTCGAAGATCCTTTCCAAGCCGATTTTTATTACTTGACAAAGAGGGGGCGATGTGTGTAACCTAGGTAAAATACCCGACAAGTATCCTCAGTGGCTGTATAAGAAGCTAAAATGAATCACCTGAACGATATCCAACCAGGTTTGGGTTATCGGGTACGGCCCAATCGAGTCTCAAGAAGTCCACATACGCTCTGTGGATCCTGACTCATTCGATGGTCCACGATCAGTAGGTGGACCCCCAGTTACTGTACAAGAAGTTAAACTGTGGTCCCCCATACATCAGCCAGGCCCACCTTAATCAAGTAAGCCAAGTTCGGCTCATTTAAGTCCATCAGCCAGGCCCACCTTAATCAAGTAAGCCAAGTTCGGCTCATTTAAGTCCATCAGCGACGAAGGCTCATCCAAAGGCTTATCATAGAAGTCCAAATGACCTGGCCAGGGAGTATGCAATGCAGATTGAGCCTCCAGTCTGAGGAGTCTAGCCCAAGTCTTTGCTTTGAGACTTGGTCAAATCCAAGTCCCAACTAACTGGATAAGTCCAGCAAGATTCCAGACCAACAGAACCCACAGTTCTAGCCCACTGGAGAAGATAAAGAAAAACCCAAATTAAACCAGAGCCTATCAGAGAATACCACATGGCAGTCGTCCTGGTCAATGGGGATTCAAACCGAGGGATAGATGCCAAGCAGAATGTGTGATATCTCTGCGGGAGCATCTTCACAGTTCAAACTGCCTGAGTTCATGGAGTCAAAACCGGAGGAGCGGTTCAGCTAGCTGATCGGTCCTCAAAAGTATACATTTATCCCCCGAATAATACCTTGTTTGTATAACACTTAGCTTATATTATTGTGTTATATCTATTGATTAATGCTTTCTTGTTTTTTGTGTAGGTTTCATGAGCTGAAATGCGAATATTATGTAAAAGCCCACGAAAAGTCAAGAAAAGCAAGCAAAGAGGTATTATTTGCACAAGGGAAGGAGAATCGATATTTGCACCCACAAGATCTGCTGAGGGCACCCCACAGTCAGCTCTGTTGACTTGACTTTAGGTCAAAGTGGGGCGGCCCAATTCTCAGCCCAAACCGGGTCCTATTGAACCCCACAAGTCAGAATTTCTATTTTGGGCCTTATTTAAGTCCAAACTTAAAAAGGTTCCACAAGAAGATCCAGAAATCTGATTTCGGCCCATGAGCTATCAAACTGAAGGTCTAGGTCCGAATTATAACTTAAACCCAAGAGAATTAGATTTTTGCTAAAAACCTAATGCCTCTAGAAGACCAACAGCAGCAGCCACGAATTTGACCTAATTTGGAAGTCTTTGCATACAAGTATTCTACTTTGTATTTTCTATATAAGAGAAGTAGTAATTAAGGTTTAGGTAGCTTTTTATGAATTGAAGAAAAGTTCATCTTCTTCTTATTTTGTATCAAACTCAATATACAATATCAATTCCATTAATTTTCCATTATGATGTTTTGTTATTTATTTATTTATTCCATGGTGTTATCATCAAGGATGAGTAGCTAAATCTCCTTAAGGGGATGGTGGAAGCACTCTAGATAATGCAAAAACACCATGTTTGTTCTTAATTTTCATTGTGATTCAAAGTTTTTAATGCTTATTTACTTCTATCTGCAGTATGAGGTAAGTATGATTATTTACATGTTATTGTTATCCATGTTGTTAAAATACTATTGTTAGGGTTTAGGGAGACCTAGCTTTAATGGTTTTATTTATATTAATTGAAAATGTGTAGTAAAATAGCTGAGAGGTGATTATTACATATCTGCAGTTTATATCTTTTATTAGAACCCTTTTGTAATTAAATCAAATAACTGAGAGGTGATGATTTAATTATGAATAATATGTTAAGTTAATTAGATTGAATAGCTGAGATGTGACGGTTTGATTAATAAGACATATTCAATAGCATGCATAAGAGAATCCCGTTTTAATTAGGTGGAATAGCTAAGAGGTGACTACTTGATTATTATAGGCTTTAATGATTAATTGGAATAGCTGAGAGGTGACTAATTAATTATTATAGATTGAACATGAAGGAACAATATGTTATGTTTGCATGATTTAGTTTGTGGATACTAACTCTTCCCCCTATGTCATCATATATCTTCTTTTCATCTCTACCATATTCTTAAGTTAGGGTTTACTATTATTGCCTGTAGGAAGTAGAATCAATCTTCAAATCTTATTATTTATTCCATTGGTGTTCTTTAACAATTGTTTTCTATTGTGTTTGAACTAAGATCTTCCCCTCTGAGGTGGGTACGACCCTTGCTTGTTACTTGTCTACTTTGATATCCAATTTATACAGGCACAAGAAGGAACCTCAAGTTAAAAATATAATCTTTTGACTAGAGGTTAGAGATTAACAACTTTGGCCTCTATCACCAACCTCCTACGGTCCTATATAATTACAGGAGTTCTCAATTTCCTGAACTACGAGTCTTTCACTGAGCAAACTCCATTAGAGCTTTGTGGGAACAGAGACTTGATTCCAAGTTCATCACCTTGGATAGTAGGCAGCCTGATCTCATCAGGTCCAGTCTCATTGTATACCCCCCCATCTCATCTTGGTCTGTACAAAGCTTTCATTGCAACCTTACGATTAATCAATACATATCTCGAATTTGTGGATTAAAATTTTGCACCCACACTCTTTGGCGCCCACCATGGGGCTGAATCTCCCATCAGTTCCAGAGCCTTGAAAAAACCTCAATCCAGTCATATCGGAGAGTTGCTGAAGAAATGGCTAGAAGTAAGAGACGTCCAACTCGTTCCAACAATAGAATGAGCCAAGTTACTGAAAGTTAGTCTAAGAACCTTTCTCCTTTGTCTACGATTCTTGAAATGACAGAATCTTCCAACCAAGAATCAGTTCTCGGGATTGAGGGCCATGGTCATGGCTCACAGAACTCCGAAAGTGGATAGCAGGAGGCAGACAACTTAGTGGTGCAAATCACTAACAATCTTGATGATCCGAATACAGTTAACCGGAATGTCAGGATACCAATTGCAAGATCCTGAACCATCCAGAGTAGCCGGTGCAAGAAGAGACCAGAGAACCATTCCCCATGCCGCGGGAGGAGGTTTAACTGAGCAGCCAAAAGGGAAAGGGTCAGTGGCCGAATCCCCAACTGCAATCATTAAGCGGCTGACAAAGGAGAATGCAAAACTGAGAAGGAAGAAGAAAACCAGGGCCGGAGATAGCCAAATGCCTTCAGCTCCGTCTTCAAGTCCGTTTTTTAGAAGAAGATAAGGTCACGGTCAGGAAGTGACCGGAGTCTTACCCCTCATAGCCGTGATCGCCGCCCTGTTTGGGATAGGCTAGCTTTGGGGAAGGATAGGATGTCTATCCCTCCAGTTCAGAAACATCGCCGCGGACGTGCAAGAACGTACGGGCCAAGTCATGGATGTCGGGTAACAAGTAGGAGGTCTGTAGAGTAGGTCACTCCACCAGAAGGACTGCGCCGGAGGAGACACCAAAGCACTCCTCCCGCTCACAACAATCGAAGGGAAAGGAGTCCCCAAAGGGTTCGCACCCATCTGAGACAACAGGAGCTGAACATGGGACACCAGAAACCACATTAGTACTCATTTGATTCATAAAAGCCTGCAAAACAATAAACAATTCAAAGTACATAAATAACACTTTGTAATAGTATACAACAATAAAGATGCAAATCGAAAATTATGATCAACATTTTTCTCCAAAAAACTGTCTTTGAACCTTACCATAAATGCATTACTTATGTTCTTCATCTCAGTCTGCATTACACCCATCTGAGCCTCCAGCTTTAAAGTTGATGAATCTGCATTATGAAGTAATGACTATCCAATAGCCGCAAATTGTAGCTGCTTTTTTGAAGTGTATGAGCAGAATCCTCGAGTTCGAGTTCTCTTTTCAGGGCCAAAAACTTCAGCCAAATCAGAGTCCATATCAACATAGTCCTCCATGCCCTCTTCGTTCGAGGTTGAACTCATTATTCGTTCATGGGCAATCTTTGCTTGTTGCTGTAAGTATTAGAACATAGGAAATGTACTCTTCTTTAGGAACATTACAGTAAAGCTATTAAATCCGACTGCTTTTACCATACTATTTATATAATCAAACCTTCGAAAAATAGCAGTGCACACTCACATATTTCTCTCGAATACACTCAGGCACAGTCCCATCAGGACGTTCACGTGTCTTTAACCAAACATCAACACGACCATGTGTTTTTTCAGGACTTGTTTCATCCTACACAATACACATACAGTTTGAAGATATTATTCATTATTAAACAGAATTTGACATGTAAATATCCGATACATACCATGAGGTAGAGCTTTTGAGCGTATGATTGCCTCCCACCACAAAAATCTGACGGATTCCTCTTCCTATTCTCCGCATTTTGCTGATTTATTGCCATCACTATAGGGTCCTTCTCATGAGTAACAAACTTTACCCAATGATTTTGATCATAGCATTTTGGGCATTTTTTATACATTCTTCGATACTATCAGAGTATCAGTATCCCTCAAATACTTTTTCCGGATTCTTGATTTTATCACCCTCCATTTTGCGGGAAACCCCTTCTCTAGATGTATGCGAGCCAGTGTTACAAGAATATTGAATTTGAATTCAGCCTACAAATTATAAATAAATAAAGTCAGAAAAAAGGGTACATAAAAGACAAATAAAAGTGAATGATTTAAATAAAGGGCATCACATCAAATTTGACATGTAAATATCCGATACATACCATGAGGTAGAGCTTTTGAGCGTATGATTGCCTCCCACCACAAAAATCTGACGGATTCCTCTTCCTATTCTCCGCATTTTGCTGATTTATTGCCATCACTATAGGGTCCTTCTCATGAGTAACAAACTTTACCCAATGATTTTGATCATAGCATTTTGGGCATTTTTTATACATTCTTCGATACTATCAGAGTATCAGTATCCCTCAAATACTTTTTCTGGATTCTTGATTTTATCACCCTCCATTTTGCGGGAAACCCCTTCTCTAGATGTATGCGAGCCAGTGTTACAAGAATATTGAATTTGAATTCAGCCTACAAATTATAAATAAATAAAGTCAGAAAAAAGGGTACATAAAAGACAAATAAAAGTGAATGATTTAAATAAAGGGCATCACATCAAATTTGACATGTAAATATCCGATACATACCATGAGGTAGAGCTTTTGAGCGTATGATTGCCTCCCACCACAAAAATCTGACGGATTCCTCTTCCTATTCTCCGCATTTTGCTGATTTATTGCCATCACTATAGGGTCCTTCTCATGAGTAACAAACTTTACCCAATGATTTTGATCATAGCATTTTGGGCATTTTTTATACATTCTTCGATACTATCAGAGTATCAGTATCCCTCAAATACTTTTTCCGGATTCTTGATTTTATCACCCTCCATTTTGCGGGAAACCCCTTCTCTAGATGTATGCGAGCCAGTGTTACAAGAATATTGAATTTGAATTCAGCCTACAAATTATAAATAAATAAAGTCAGAAAAAAGGGTACATAAAAGACAAATAAAAGTGAATGATTTAAATAAAGGGCATCACATCAAATTACTGTCAACTTGTTCCAAACTTCATCCTTAAAGACTTGTTCAACTTCTTTCCATTCTGTGTAGAAAAGTGGGATTTTTAGTTTGAGATAATGTCCAGCTTGGCTATGGAACTTCGCTTGATTAGGGTCGACAACCTTTCCATATGTAGTGACTATTACAAGCAACTTTTCAACAGGATGTGATTTAGTGTCCTGCCGTGCATTGGACTGCGAAGTGGTGGCATGTGACACACTAGCCTGCGAGGTAGGTAGTGATCCATGGGGCTGCGAGATCTGGGATGCCATAAGCTATTAAAATGTATAAGCTGCATGTTCAGTAGACACTTGGACACAAATCACATCTATAACAAAGATGGCATGCATATGTTAAATTTAGTGTACAAACTACAAATAATAAAAGCAAACATCTCGACAAAACAAGATCACACCCAACTAGTACTTAATCTGCTTTAATAAAATCATAAATGATACTTTAAAATCATCTAAAAACTAAAATTAACAATATCAATTGTTTTAATTTACTATTCCATACAAACCATTATAAATATCATATCAGCGGATACGGTCTAGTAACAGTTGTAAATTGGGCTGGTCTACAATAATAGACTGGAAGTCTTTTGGTGCATCTAGGTTGTCAATATTACTAGTAGCTCTCTTTGGTGAATGAATTACCACCGACCAATTTGGATTTTTCAGATCTTTCGAGTAGAAAACCTGACTTGCATCAGAAGCAAGAATGACTGGCTCATCAAAATCCTTATCAACACTTTTCAATTGGTTGAAATTGACCATAACCAAGATAGAATTGGGACAAACTTTACATCCATTGCTCTTATCTTCTACCTTGGCCCAATCACAATAGAAAACTACTATACGAATTCAAGTCTGTATAATCTAGCTCCATGATCTCCTTGATAAACCCATACCACATGGTCAACGCTTCAATGGGATTCTTGTCTTTTCTACTAGAAGTAAACGACGTAATTGCTTTCGTGCAAACACCACTGTTTTGTGTAACAACGTTATCATCATGACACCTAGGAGAAAAAATAAATCCATTCACACAATATCTTTTATATGTTTTAACATTAAAATCCGGGCCTTTAACCAGCTGCCACAATGTAGACTTTGTATCACCAACTACCAATAACTGTACAAAAAAAATATATAGAGTATCACTTATACTATATTAATTTATTACACACAAAAATATACTTATATGTGTACACACTTATAAAACAAAATTCACCTTATCATATAACCAACCAATAAATTTCAATAGGAATGGGCCTGTGGCTCAATGGTAGTACCCCTCCATCTTTTTGGCATGTACTCCATGGCGTACCTAACAGATTCTGAAACCATATAGGACTCCGCAATTGAACCTTCGACATACCGTTTGTTGCTGGGTATATCTTTAAACTCTTTCATTGACCTATTGGAATAACTCATTTAAAAACGTTTTTAAGTTAATTAATAAATATCAAATAATTTTAGAAAATGAGAAACAATTTCAATACCTCTCAAATGGGTACATCCATCTGCAATGAGTAGGTCCACAAATCAACGCCTCGTCAGCTAGATGGACCACAAGATGTACGCTAATAATAAAAAACGAAGGTGAAAAATATTTTTCCAACACGCAAAGTTCTTCTGCAACCATGTACTTAACATCTTGGATGATTTTTCGGTATAAAACCTTTGAGCACAAAAGTCTAAAGAATAGGCTTATCTGGTTAATTGCTCTCCTCAAGTCACGGTATTTTGGAAAAGCATGTTGAAGCAAAACATGTATAAGATATTGCATTATAACATGATAGTCATGTGACTTGATTATATGTAAAGCGGGCGGATTAAGAGTAACAACATTGCTCAAGTTTGAAGAAAAACCACTAGGGAGCTTCAAGTCCTTTAAAATATGGACGAATTGCCTCTTTTCGTCTTTATCTAAGACAAAAGCACCTTTTGGTTTTATCATTTTCCCGGTATCATTGTCTTTGTACATATGTTGACCTCTATGAATTCCCAGCTTCTTCATATCTGCACGTGCCTTTACAATGTCTTTGGATCTATCTTCCACATCAAAGATCGTGTTCTATAAATGCCTTGTAAAAATTTTCTCAATGTGCATCACATCAAGAACATGTCGAACTCTATGATCGCTCCAATAATCCAAATCAAACAAAATGGACCTTCTGTAGAAGGCCTTTGTTACTTCATCACCATTGTCATCCTCCTCATCTCGTTCATCTGCATTCAGTCTTTTCCTCTTCCCACATTTAATGACTTTACCAGGTGTAAATTTGACTTGATTAACCTTTTCCAAAAGCTCGGGTCCTCTCAATCGTTGTGGAGGAGGATTTTTCTCCTTTGTTCTCAAACCTAAATGTTTACCATCCCTAAATGGGTGATCCATTTCAAGAAATTTGCGATAGTTTGGGTAAACTATCTTACTACTCATAGTCATACGAAAGGAATCAGTTTCATCTCCATAAATTCCCTAAAGCAGGAAAATCATGAATCCCCCACATCAACATGGCCTTTAATGTAAAATGTTGCTTCTTGTGCATGTCAAAAGCAAGCACCCCTTCATCCCACAATTGATTAATCTCATCAAAAAGTGGTTGAAGAAAAACATCAAAATTTTGGGATGGTGCCTTCGGCGCTGGAATAAGCAAGGACAATATTTGGAACTCTAGTTTCATGCATAAGGAAGGTGGTAGATTATAATACTACGATGACAGGCCAAACACTGTAACTAGAAGATAGAAGGCCACGTAGATTAAACCCATTTGTTGCAATTTCGGGCCAAACATTGCGCCCTTCATTAGCAAAGCTTGGCCATTTTAATTTAAATGCTCTCCATTGTACATAATCAATAGGATGACGCATGTGGTCATAAGAAGGTGTCGCACGAGCATGCCAGGTCATTGCATAAGCTATCCACAGAATTGTATACAACCTCTTGAGTCTTTTGATTTTTTTTTTTATTGGTTTTCCCCTCTCGTACTTTAAACCTAGGTTCTCTACATTTAAAACATTCATCTGCATGTTAATGCTCCTTATAATATAAAACACAATTATTTACGCATGCATGAATACACTTAACCTTCATCCCTAGATCTTTTAACATTTTCTTCATAATTGGGTATTTCGTTGGCAACGTGTTTCCTTTTGGTAACCATTTTCTAAGTAAACCCAATACTGCAGTTACACTAGCTCCTGACCAACCAAATTATTTTTTTAAGTGGTGCAATTCCACAATAGCAGAAAGAGTTGTCTCAGGTCCCTCACATGAAGGGTATAATTTCTGTTTTGCTTTTTCCTTATATTCATTATACCTTTTGGGTAGGTCTGGTTCGTGATCAACATGCATTGTATACTCATCAGTACTACCCGGTACCCCTTCGTGTTTTCCGTAAGCAACATCAACAAAATTTTCCATTCCAATCCCTCCATCAACCATAGTTTCTTCCTGAATATTTACCCTTTTTACTACATACGGTTTTTCACCATGTAAAACCCATACTTTATACGTTGGGTCTATACCGCTTAAAATCAAATGTCTTCTTAGATCTTGAAGCGATACACTCTTTATATTTTTGTACTTCTTACATGGGCAAGTACATGTTGTTGACCCTGAATTATTTAATTCCACAAATTTCATAAAATCCCTGACCCCTTTCAAATACACATCACTAAATCTATTTCCTTCATTCATCCACTCTTTTTGAATTGGGTGCGACATTCTGCAAGACTATATAAAAAAAAGATTTAGGAGCTTTCGAAATTTATAAAACAGTGTGATTTAATGGTTGTGGTAATTGAGTATATTCATAGCTATCTATTATGGGATAGTACAATTCCGGGTTAAAAGGATAAAAATCCATCAGATGCTTAAGTTAATATTAAACACTCACATATTAAATGTTTTTGTGAGAATAAAGGTGAACATTTCACCAGATAGTGTAAGACTCTAGAGTGACTAACATCTGAAGACACTTTTAACTAAAAAAGATGAAAAAAATAAAATAATGTCGAAGTAGTTGGAAACAACGCAGAGCACAATTTCGTTCCATGTATTACAGACAAGCAAACTATAATTCAAGCAGTATAAGAAGATCAAAGAACAAGCACACACCATGTTGGGTTGATATTCCATGACCAGCCCCCCACCCACCCTCCCCCCAGAGCATGAAGATAAGACTTGTAAATATAGTACATGTTTCAGACAATTTATTATTCTAAAATTAACTACAAGTGTACCATCCCTGAACTGCCCAAGTATATAGTAAGATTGCTTAATGAATGCTCATAAATCAACACAACAAAATTTAGATGAACATAGTTCATATTAAACAACCTGAGTTAAAAACTTAAAATTAATGAACAGTGAACATTATTCAGTTATATATCCTTTTTAGTCCTTGGTTTGTTTGAAATAAATTAAAGTTAACATGAATCAATTTTCAGGCAACAACATAACATTTTGCTAAGTTTACAATGATAAGACTGAATTGAGACTCACGATTCAAGAATAGCAAAACAAACAACTTTTTCTTTATTTACTATGTACTACATAAATATGCATTTAAGTTGTATACATCAGAGAGTAATGGTATTAAAAAGGTACCTTTAATCAAGCTAACAAAATCCTAGCAAGTCTTCTCGTATATTGGTCACAGACTATGAAGTATTCTTCTCTCTGCACAATATTAAACATTCATAAGTTCACAAGTGTCCATAAAAATACCCTGGAAAGAAAAAATCAGCTTCAAATGCACTCGTCTCAAAGGAATGAGAACAATCCAAAGGATGAAATTGTGTTTCCCTTGCGAATCAAAATAATCAAAATTGAACCATATATGCATACCAGATAAGAATTGATGTAATGACCTTAACAATCAAGTATTGTACACAAATTGAGCACTTAAATAGTTAAAAGAGCAAAACCAACAGACTTGAACACAATCAACACGGCATCGACAAGAAATTATATTGATTAGTGATGGGCCTATATTGTATCAGGAAAATAACAAAAAATAAGAAAATTGACCTGCAGACTCGCCAAATTAAGCACCATTGTATGTGCTTTGTATATGCAGTAAAACAAAACAATCAATCAAAACAAGCAAACCCAATAAATTCATAAAGTGAGAGAGGCAGGTGTGGAGGATCTTCCGAGTGGAAATGATAACAGAATGCATACGTTGTTATAAGGAGTTCCAATAAGCAGCTACAATATACCAAAGAGAAGACATGATACAAAGAATGGGCATTATAGAAGTGTCCAAGTGTTGTTTATGTCAGCTAAATCATAGGGAGAACATAAGGCATCCCTTTTTTGATTGTCCATTCTCAGCTGAAGTTTGGAAAGGTGTGTTGCAGGCTATGAATATTAACAAGAACACTTTGAGAGCTAAAGAAGAATGGCAATGGATTTTTCAGCAAACTAGAAGAGGTGTTTCAGGAGTTTTCAAAGCTCTACTCTCTGCTACTATGTACTACATCTCGTTTGAGAGGAATTCCAGATTATTTAAAGAACTTGCTAGAACTGTGGAGGGTGTTACTCAGTGCATTTTAGTTGAAATGGGACGAGTTTTGCAAGCCCGAAAACTGAAGATCAAATACACACCGGAAAACAGGAGAATGATGGAAGGATTAAACTACAAAGCATTTCTGCATATTAAAAACAACCCAAACTCTAGCTAATATAAGTGAACAAATAACAACTAGCATCTTTCTTAATGTTCTGACAAGCGCTAAATGATACATAGGGGGGAGCACATAGCCCTTAAGCCAACAAAGTAGTGCCTAGGCGATTGAAGTTTCTATTTTAAACAGTAAGTGAATCTCTATAAGTGTCATTTCGATCATCTTATCAAGGCAGAGTAAGAGTTTGCGATTTCAACTCATCCTAGAAAACTATATTTGAGGATACAAAGAAGAAAATTAACAGGTCAGGAATCACTTCTAATACGGGAAAGACAAGATCCTTCCTAGCAACATATATAATATATTACATAAATGACTCAAACTGGGAGAAAAGATGAATAAAATCAATAAGTATTAATAACTCATCATATCAGATCACTTAAACAATAAAAATGTTAAAAGAAAAGAACAGATCAACTCATTTCAATCAAAATGGAAGTATAATCCAATTAATCCTTCGTTTGGACGACAATACATTGGTGGCTACCTAAACCAATTTTAAGAGCAATAACCATTCAGGGAAGAATTTAAGGACACAAAGATATAGATAAATAGTCTATTTATAATACAAACATAACAAAAAATCATTGTTTGCAACATCTACAATATCAAGGACAAACTTGAATAAGTTATACAACATATATGATACAACTTTAAACCTAGGTTCTCTACATATAAATCATTCAAGCGTACCCATGTGTTCAGACAGACTAATGCTGCTGCAGACTATCTAGCTGAAAGGACAGGACCAATAGGTATACAGATTGCTTTCATGCCTATGGATGAACAGCTATCAAAGATTACCAAGTGTGACCAAGACCATGTGATTTATACAAGAACTTCTAATGTACTGAGAGACACTGCCTTGAGCAGATATGAAGGCAAATGCCTTTTTTTTTTTTTTTTTTGTAACTCTTATATTTTTATTAATGAAAACCGCGCGCTTTAAAAAAAAAAGTTACAAAGTGATGTAGGACAGAACACGTACACCAATTGGTTTTCTATTTGGGTTTATGATTTATTTAGAAGCCTAAATAGTATTTCTAAGTTGTTATTTTCGTTTTTATTATTTAGAGTATCTTTAGAAGTGTCTAGAAGTCTTATTTTGAGTCCTAATAGGCTTAGGAAGTTGCCAAAAGGTAATATGTACCTTAGGGAAGTAGTAATTCAAGTTCTAGTAGGTTTCCTAGTTGTGTCAAGGGAGTTATCTATATAAAGAGCTCCAAAAACGAATTTCTTAGCGAAGATTGATGATTGATGAATTTATTATTTAGTTTATTGTCTTTCAATTTAGTTTTTTACTTCAAGTTCTTTATTTTCCGCAATTTACTTTTACGTTATTTAAATTTCAACTTTTACTTATTGCAATTCCTTTCCGTTATTTCAATTCTTTGCAATTTCAATTCTTAGATTAAGTTTATTTTAGCTTTCGCTGCATCAATTGGTATCAGAGCAAGTTATTTTTAGATCTTTATCTTAAATCGATCCACCACCACCCCACCACCTCCAAATCTGTTTTCAACCATGGCCATTAGTGATGAGACTAAAGCTTTCTTCAAGGACATGTTAGACATGTTACTTGTCAATCAAGATGTAAAATTTGCTCAACAACTAGCAGACATCAAGACACTTGTTGGTATCTATGAAGAATCAAGGTATAAGATTGAAAAAGTCAAGGCAGACACTATCGAAGATATCCATGAAGAACCAATCAATACACCTTCAACCACCCCACCACCCTTCCTTCCTACCAACAATCTTCCCACATCTACCATTCTTACCCCAACCGATGAAATCTCTTCCACACCAAAACATCATGACATTATTGAAGAAGCAAGAGAAGTTTTTAATGAAGAACCATCAAGTTTTGAAAATCTTTCGACCCTTTTGGTAAAAACTGATGAACAAACACATATTTTTATTGAAAAAGAGCATCATACAGTTGAATTGGTTGCCAAATATGCTACTTTTATTGAAGTTGATGTTCATCATTATGATTTTACTGGGATTGATCAAATTCTTTCCAAGCAAGTTCTTTTTGTTCTAAAAATCCAAGGATCACAAGGTCAAACAATCACATCAGGAAAAGTTCCTAAGAGTTCATGTTATTCAAAGTATCTTTTCTTATGGAGCGGAAGTTATCAATACAACGTAAATTCGAAGACGAATTCTTTTGAAGAATGGGGGACTGATGTAGGACAGAACACATACACCAATTGGTTTCCTATTTGGGTTTATGATTTATTTAGAAGCCTAAATAGTATTTTTAAGTTGTTATTTTCGTTTTTATTATTTAGAGTATCTTTAGAAGTGTCTAGAAGTCTTATTTTGAGTCCTAATAGGCTTGGGAAGTTGCCAAATGTTAATATATACCTTAGGGAAGTAGTAATTTAAGTTCTAGTAGGTTTCTTAGTTGTGTCAAGGGAGTTATCTATATAAAGAGCTCCAAAAACGAATTTCTTAGCGAAGATTGATGATTGATGAATTTATTATTTAGTTTATTGTCTTTCAATTTAGGTTTTTTACTTCAAGTTCTTTATTTTCCGCAATTTACTTTTAGGTTATTTAAATTTCAACTTTTACTTATTGCAATTCCTTTCCGTTATTTCAATTCCTTGCAATTTCAATTCTTAGATTAGGTTTATTTTAGCTTCCGCTGCATCACAAAGGTACAACACTTATTAATTCAAAAGAAGAAGTAACTTACACCTCTCCAGCCGCGTGGAAAATTGATACGGAGTATAAATAATTTACACCTCTCCAGCCTCTTGTGGCTAAGATTCTTTTTAAAGTTTAATTGGAAAGCAAACTAATATTTTCTTTTTAGTCAAAACAGTTGATTAACAAAGCGAACAAGAAAAAGTGAATAATTACATTCATCAAATCAAAAACACTGTCACACTAGATCTATGTATTATAACATAAAAAAAACACAAGTCTTACCCAAATTCAATACACTAACCCTAGAACTTAATAGAAAAATAAAATTCTCAATTTGCTCTCAGTTGAATGGCACAGTTTTTCCACATTAGATCTTCAGAAGAAAGAAACACCCTTTCAAACACATTAAAAAGCTTTCCTTTATGCTTAATTAAGCTTTCTTCTCTTCTTTAATTAAATGAAAAATAAAAAAAAATTCCATTTCCTTAAAGAAGAGGAATCACAAAACTACATCAAGCATAAAAAAAAACATTAATTAATGTGCATTAAAAAGGCAGTTATCTTTCCTCTTCAAATCTTCTTCAGTGTGGTTAAAGCAATCAACGTCATCGAGCACTAAGAAAAAAAAACCAGATCAGATTAAAGTAAACGAAAACAGGGTGTAGAACCTACAAGAAAAAGCGAGAAACAATAAAAATAATTAAGGGCTTCTGCATGTCCAGAAGTTCTTCGATTATGACTAATTTTGCAACTCTTTTGTTCAAATTTCTGCTATATTTAGAAGAAATTTATCAATAAAACAAGAAAGAGTGCACCTCTCCAGCCTCTTGTGGCAAATCTTTTCCAATTAAACTTTAAAAAAAATCTTTAAAAAAACGGGTGGAAAATCAAAACGTACCTCCAACCAATCAAAAAATTAAATTGCTTTCGTTTCAACAAAGGTACAACACTTAATAATTCAGAAGAAGAAGTAACTTCTGAACTTGGGTCATGTATCAAAATTGGTGGCAATGCTGACAGACATATAGTGACCTTATGCCGACACAAACAACACTAAACCAATAATTCCAAATCAATTTTCTTTAAAACAAAACAACCCCTTTTCTTCTTTTGATGTTTATAGCAACGGGGAAGAAAAAGATTAGAAAATTTTAATACCAACTTGACAAAAACCTGACCTACAAACGAAATTTCTTACTATTTTCCCATAATCAATCTTAATTAGAAGCATCGATTTTCAAAAAAAACCTAAACGAAATTAATCATTAAATCTGAATTTCTGTAATTTTAAGCAAGTTTAAATAGAAATTTTTCATTACCCCATCAATCTCACACAAACAACAATTCAAGACAAAAAATTGAATAGAAATTTTACATTAAATTTCCATTATCCATCTCACACAAACAACAACTCAAGAAAAAAAAAATAGAATAGACAAAGGAGGAGAGGCAGTGATGGAAAAGAGATTTACCGTGATTGGAACGACGATTGAAAACACACAGCAGCGGATGAGTTCTTAGTTGCAGAGGCAGTGATGAAAAATTCAAAACAAAAAAAAGAAGGAGAGGCAATGATTGAAGTGTTGTTAATTGGGTGAGAAGAATCAAAATTGTTGTCTGTGTGAGAAGAAGAGAAAATCGAGTTCCGAGTTGGGAAAGAGAAGAAGAGATCGAGGCAGCAGATGAGTTTTAAAGAGAAAGAGAAAGAGTTTAACTCGATCTTAAGTTCTTAACTGATACCAATTTGCAACGCTGTACTGCTAAAATCGTGCCGCGTTACCTTTTCTGTTTCGGTTAATTATATATTTTGCAACGATAACTGGGTGTTTCAAGCATAATAGCAACGCATAAGAATAATATATTTGTATTTTATTATTTTACAATGGAAAAATATATTTGCAACGGCAATAAGGTGTTGCAAATTTGCAATGCTAAATAACCATTGTAAATTGAAAAAAGCCTACTTGCAAATTTGTTGTTTTGGTGTAGTGTTTTCAACAAGGCTAACCAGGACGAACGAATCAGGAAGCTCACTATTTCTAGGTTGGTTGTGTCACCTTTGGCAGAAGAGGTCAAAAACCACACAGTCCCAGCCAGCTTCTAACAGCCACCCTTCGAACAGTATGACGAGACGAGCGGCTACCCGGTTCAGCATGTCATGAACTACTAGAGCACCATTGCCATTTGGGACCATGTTGACAGGCTACTCGCAAAGATGTTTGTTGCTTCACTCAAAGGCGAAGCACAAACGTGGTATCACAACCTGCCACCCGCATCCGTCCGTACATTCGTGCAACTGGCAAAATTATTTGAGGAAAAGTACCTTTTCAATGTGAATACAAAAGGGAGCTGAAGTCTTGTTCTCCTTGCAGATGGACCAGAGCGAGACACTCAGGAACTTCGCCAGAACGTTCTGAACCCTACTGTCAGAAGTACAAGACGCATTTGATTGTGTCGTAGTTCAAGGTTTCAAATATGCTTTGAACAGTAATCATGAAGAGTTGTACCGGTTACTATCAACAAAGCCTCCATCCTCCATTTCAGCTTTGTTCGAGAAACCAAAAAGATACGCTCAGGAAGAGGACGATCTGAAAGCTAGGAGAAAGAGACTTGCCGGAGGCCAAACTTTTGAAAAGCCGCAGAAGGCAAAAGAAGAAAGCTCAGGCAGCCCGACCGCTGGTCAGAGAAATCTACCGGGGGCGAACGCAAAGAAAGGGTATTCACACCCTTGAGGTTCCCGATCGAAGAAGTGTTCAAGAAGATCAAGAACAGAGGACTGCTCAACAAACCTGCACCTATCCCGACAGACTAGGAGGGCAGGAGGGATAAGTCCAAAAAATGTGACCATCGCAATGATTATGGTCACAAGCTGAAGAACTGCAGATCATTGAAGTATGAAATGAAGCATTTGGTCGACGTCGCCCTCATCCCTGACATGGTGCAGACCGGAGCAGTTGAACAGGTAAAAACTGGAGATCGTATTGTGTATGTTTGCCATGTTCAGGCACCCAGTTCTTCCAAAACATAAAAGAAGAATTACACGCGAGAGAAGTTCCGGTGGATAGGACATGTCCATGAAGTCGGACAGCTCAACTTCAACGAAGGGACAAACACCGAGTCCATTGTCCCCGGGGGTCTGGTATTCACCGAAGAAGACGAAAGGGGCGTGCATTACCCACACAATGACACCCTGGTGATCACAGGATGGATTGGCATCTATCGGGTCCGGCGAGTCATGGTCGACGCTGGCAGCACCTCCAGTGTCATGTTCTCATGTGCTTACAAAGCTATGGAGTTATTTAAGGGTCTGATAGAATCTGATGAGATTCCTATCTATGTGTTCAACGAGGAGCTAGCTCAGTCTTCTGGGTGGATCCACCTGCCAATCACGGTGGGATTCAATACCGTCAAGATAGACTTCCTCCTGATTGATTCCCCCTCTTGTTACAACGTCATCGTGGGGAGGGACTAGATTCATCAGATGAAAGCAATCGTGTCCACCATCCACCAAAGCCTCAAATTCCCTACTCCCAACGGAATTTGCAGGGTTAAAGAAAATCAAGGAATGGCTTTCAAATGCCACCTCGATGCAGTCAAAGGAAAGTCTATTTCGGAGACCAAGGGAAATACTATTTCCCTGACAGACTCTCATCAATAGCAATCAGCTCCCGGCAAGTCAGTCAAGGGAAAGCCAGACTTGAAAACTGGGGTATCACCAGCGGTCGTCGAGCTAGAAGAAGTCATAGTGGGACTGGAGTCTTACAAAACTACTTACATTGCTTCCGGCTTACCAAGGGCTGAAAAGGATCTCATGATCACACTGCTCCGGCAGAATCACAATGTTTTCACATGGAGTGTCAGCAAAATTCCAGAAATTGACCTTTCAGTCACCTGTCATAGACTGGACATCGATCCTCAGCACAAGCAGGTCAAGCAGAAATCAAGGCGAATGGCGCCAGATTGAAAGTTGGCGGTCAACGAAGAAGTCGACCGGTTGCTGTCAATCAACTTCATCGAAACAGTCATCTACCCCACCTGGGTCTCCAACATTATGGTTGTCCCAAAGAAGAACGGTAAGATTCGAGTTTGCATCGATTTTACTAGTTTTAATAAAACATGTCCTGTGCACCTATATCCACTCCCCAGGATCACAGACATGGTGGACGCCACCACTGGTTACCATAGGTTATCCTTCATGGACGCCTATTCTGGATACAACCAGATTCCACTTCATGAAGAAGATTAGGAACATACTGCATTTATCACTGACCGGGGGCTTTACTGCTACCAGGTGATGCGGTTTGGTCTGAAGAACGTGGGAGCACTGGTCAACACCATCTTCAGCGAGCTCATAGGTCGGACCATGGAAGTCTACATAGACGACATGGTGGTCAAAACCAAGGAGAAAGACAATCATTTGCAAGATCTGCAGCAGACATTTGATATCCTTGCACGGTACAACATGAAGCTGAATCCAGCCAAATGCTCATTTGATCTTTCTTCTGGCAAGTTTCTTGGCTTTCTAATGACCAACCGGGGCATAGAAGCTAATCCAGATCAGATCCGAGCAGTCCTGGAAATGCCCGCCCCAAAGACAGTGAAAGAATTTCAGAGGTTAACCAGAAGACTGGCCGCTCTCAACAGGTTCATCTCCCGGTATTCAGACCGATGCAAGCTATTCTTCAATGCGATTAAAGCCAATGAAGAATTAATGGAATCTTACTTGTCAGCAAGCCTTTGACGAAATCAAGGCATACCTAACTCAATCTCTGGTCCTTATAGCACCACAAACCGGGCAACCAGTCGGTATCTACCTGGCTGCATCCGATATTGCAGTCAGTGCGATCATATTTGTGGAAGAAACCGGAGGAGAAGCCAGTATACTTCATCAACAAAGTGGTACAGGGAGCTAAGACAAGATATTCAAAGATTGAGAAAATCGCCTTAGCCTTGGTGCATGCAGCCAGAATGCTAAAGGCATATTTCCAAAGGAGAGCAGTCAAAGTTTACAAAGAGTATCCGCTCAGAAAAGCTCTTGGGAAACAGGAAGAATCTAATCGGTTGATCGAGTGGTCCAGCTATCTGAGTACATACCACAACAGGTATGAACCCAGAACCGCAGAAAAAGGGCATGCAATAGCCTCTTTGATGACAGATTTTCCCATCAAGGACATCCCAGTCAACCCAGAGTTAGAAGAAGATACATTGGGGGCGAATGATACTCACCGGACATAGGAATCTCCAGCTAAAGAAGACAACGAAGCCTGGACGATCTATACCGACGGGTCCAATAACTGTACAAGATACGGCATTGGTGCTTTCTGATTAGCCCGGACGAATAGAAAACAGAAAAATCTTAGATTGGGATTCACAGTATCCAACAACAAGGCTGAGTACGAAGCTTTGATCTACGGTACAACGCTCCAACTGGGGGCGCGAAGAGTCATGATCAAAACAGACTCCAAGTTAGTAGCAAACCAGTTCGCGGGGTAGTTCCAAGCTAAAGACGACCGGATGGCAAAATATTTTGATGTCATCCACTCCTTGGCAGGGAAGTTTAAGTTCGTCATAGTCGAGCAACGACCAAGGATAGATATCAGGCATGGAGATGTCTTACCATACCTTTCTTCTTCTATCAGCACTATAGAGCCCCGACAGCTATCAATCGGATATCAGAAAGAGCTGAGTACCGTTCCCAGAGATCCAGACATCCCATTTTCGAAGGTCTACCTTCTGGAGCGCACGTATTGGAAGGAAGTCCTCATGGTCACTACCTGAGGACTGAAAAGGAAGAGAGATGAAGAAGCTTCTCATCCCGGCACGGGGCCTAACACACAGAGCGAGCCAAATCCTTCTTCCCAGGGCCAAACACAAAACCAACCAGAATCACAACTTGAAGACTGGAATCCTTGCCTCACCAGAGGTCGGCTAGAAGAAATGCCACCTTCGATGGAACCGGATGAACCAATTGAAGACATTCCAGACAACCGGATGTTCACATCGATCTGGAGTTCCCACCGGATGAACCAATTGAAGACATTCTAGACAACCTAAACTCTGAAGTAGATAGAATCAAGGCTGAACTACAGTCCAATAATGGCCATGACTGGAGGAGGCCATACATCAACTTCCTCGTCCACCATATACTCCCCGAAGATCAAAAGCTATCAGCCAAAGTCAGGAGGGAGTCACACAGACTATACATGAAGAACCTCGGCTCCCGGGTCTTGTTCAGATGCCTCACTCCAGAACAAGGACTGATCATACTAAGGGAAATCTACGTTAGGATCTGCGGCAACCATTCTGAGAGCAGAAATTTAGCACAGAAGATAATGATCCAAGAATACTGGTGGCCGCACATGATGAGAGACACCAAGAAATTCACCCAGACATGCCTCCCCTGTCAAAAACATGCCCCGGTTGGTCATGCCTCGGCAAACGAATTACATCACATCCTGAGCGCATGGCCTTTTGCCACACTCAGTTAGGTTCTTACTTGTCGCTACAGATTATTTCACCAAATGGGTCGAAACCGTAGCACTTGTACAGGTATGCCCCTCCGATGTCAGAAGATTTCTATGGAAAGACATAATCTGCAAATTTTGAATTCCCTAAGCGTTCGTCTCAGTTAATGGAAAACAGTTCGACTGCGATAATATCTGCCTGTTCTACAAGTCTTTGGGGATCAAACACAACTTCTTAGCCCCATACTACCCTCAGGGAAATGGGCAAGTAGAAGCATCCAACCGGGTCATCTTGGATACAGTCAAGAAGCGATTGGACAAAGCAATAAGCAACTGGGTGATGCAACTCACGGGGGTCTTATGGGCATATCGGACCACTCCCAAAAAGTCCACCGGTGACACCCTTTCAGCTTACCTTTGGAGCAGAAGCGGTAATGCTTAGAAAACTGCTGGCTCCAACAACTCGCACTGATGCAGTCCTTATCGGGGAGAATGAAGGGATCCTAG
Organism: Aquilegia eximia; assembly: GCA_023053565.1. Lineage (NCBI taxonomy): Eukaryota > Viridiplantae > Streptophyta > Magnoliopsida > Ranunculales > Ranunculaceae > Aquilegia > Aquilegia eximia. Next base: position 10,262,468 of record JALIGU010000010.1, read on the forward strand.
CAAGAGAAAAAGTTGTTCTTTACGACAAGAGAGAACAAGCACTGCAACACCTCTTCCAGTACCAGGAAACAATTAAAAGTGGATACGATAAGCGAGTCCTAGAAAGGAAATTCAATCCAGGCGATTGGGTCATGAGGAAAGTGAAGATCATGACTGAAGATACAACAACCGGCAAGCTCAGAGAAAACTGGGAAAGACCCTACATCATAGACAAACATGCTGCAAAGAGCTCATACCTCCACCTCAAAAAATTCTACAAGTAATGTACTCCATTTGATGATTTCAATAAAGATTCTTTTCCGCAAGATTTTGAGTACCTTGTATTATTTACTGTTGAAAATCCTAGTACAAGACCATGTCTCCAGTAAGGTTCAGGATGCCCAAACCTAGTTTCCGATCTTAATAAACTCCTAAATGCAGAGTTATGCTCCTTTTAGGCGCTAGAAGCCCGCACCTAGCTTCCGGTCTTGGTAATCAGGTATGAAAAGGACTGAAAACCCCATTCAACCCGGGATACCCGGACCTAGTTTCCGATCCTGATTAAGTCTTAAATGCAGAGTTATGCTCCTTTTTAGACCCAAGACGCCCGGACCTAGCTTCCGGTCTTGGTAACCAAGGATGACAGGGATCGAAAGCCCCATCCAACCCGGGATTCTCGGACCTAGTTTCCGATCCTGACAAGTCTTAAATGCAGAGTTATGCTCCTTTTAGTCCTAAGATGCCTGGACCTAGCATCCCATCATAGTACAATGGTTAACAGAGTACCAACCTCCACTCACAAGTCGTGTGCCAACTTCTAACAAGGCGGCTAGGCCTAGAATGCTTGGACAAGATTCCAGTTCTAGTACAAGTTCAATTGGGTCGCCGTGCCTAGTTCTGGTAAATTTTAAGAGCGAGACTATCCACTCTTAAAAACCGGGGCTGTTAGACAAATTAGTCCGCCCCCGGGTTAAGTCTTGAAAGACTGTGTCAAACCCTTTTTGAGCAAACAAACCATGGATCGCCATGGGAATAAAGCATCAAACTTGATAAAGTCAGCGAGAAAAAGAACTGTTATCGTCCCAAGGAAAATTCTATAAAATGATAATGGGGGAAGAGAGACAGACAGTTGTAATAAATGCTGAAATTAAAGAAAATATATCTAACAAGATCTTTTTGAACAACAATTATTTCTTTTTTTTCAGATAAAAAGATGCACAACTGGGAATCCCCCGGCAACCGGGACAGGAACCTATTACAGAAAGATGACCAAGCTAAGGTTGAGAAGAGGGAGCGGAGCCATCACCACCCTTCTACGCCTTCTCCTTCTCCAACTAGTCAAGGACCTACTGGTAGGCAGCCTTCGCCAGACGAAGCTCTTCAGTGGCACGGTCATGGGCCGCCTCTTTGAGAGAAAGGCGTCGGTCTTACTCCAGCTTCTCCCGGGTTAACTTCCCGCAAGTGACTTCTAGCTCCGCCAGGGAAGCCTTGGCATCCTCTCTCAGAAGGGCAGCAGTCAGGGTAAAGTCCAAGTTATGGTAGTAAGTAGCCATGAACCGCGTGTCCTCCTCCAGAGCCCACCAGTCGTTGTTCGCCGCTGTCAGGTCCTTCTCAAGCTGATGGTTCTCAACTAGAAGGCGCTCCAGGTCCTCCAACGCAGAAGGTCAGGATCTGACATTCAGCTCAAAGACCCGGGTCATGGAAGCTTGCACCTGGTAGATAAGAAGAGCAGGGATAAAAAATAGATATACAGACAACGACAAAGCTAAAGTCATATTCGAGGCAAAAAACCATACTGCAATGAGGTTTTCAGCCGCAACCCGCGTCGCCCTGTCGCGAGAGAGATGGATGTAGTACCCCTGGTCTTCTAGGAGCAGATTCTGAAAGATGTAATCGAAGGCGGTGTGGATGTTTGATAAGTTCTCAAAAGTGTATATTTATCCCCCGAACAACACCTTGTTTGTTTAGCACTTAGCTTATATTATTGTGTTATATCTATTGATTAGTGCTTTCTTGTCTATTGTGTAGGTTTCATGAGCCGAAATGCTAATATTGTGTTAAAGCCCGCCAAAAGTCAAGAAAAGCAACAAAAAAAGTGTTATTTGCACTAAGGGAGGGGAATTGATATTTGTACCCACAGATCTACTGAGGACACCCCACGATCAGTCATGTTGACTTGACTTTATGTCAAAGTGCGGCGGTCCGAATCTCAGCCCAAACCGGGTCTTATTGAAACCCACAAGTCAGAATTTCTATTCTAGGCCTTATTTAAAGTCCAAACTTAAAAATGCTCTACAGAGAGATCTAGAAGTCTGATTTGGCCCATGAGCTGTCCAATTGAAGGTCTTGGTCCAAGCTACAACTTAAGCCCAAGAGAATTAGGTTTTATTGAAGACCTAATATATGGACTCCAAATGGACAGAAGATAGAAAAATCTGTCAGACTGGGATTCCCAGCTTCAAACAACGAAGCTGAGTACGGAGCTCTAATATATGGACTCCAGACAGCGCTCCAACTGGGGGCGTGGAGAGTCATGATCAAGACGGATTCAAAGCTAGTAGCGAACCAGTTCGTCGTGTCCTTCCAGTCAAGGATGATCGGATGGCAAAATATCTTGATGTCGTTTACTCCATGGCAGGAAAGTTCGAATTCATAACGGTCGAACATCGACCAAGGATAGATGTCAGGGATGTAGACTCCCTGACATATCTGTCCTCTTCTATCAACACTACAGAGCCCCGACAGCTATAAATCGGATACCAGAAAGACCCAAGCATCAGGCCCAAAGATCCAGACCTGCAACTACCGGAGGCCTACCTCCTTGAATGCAGACATTGGAAATAAGTTCTCATGGTAACCACTAGAGGACAGAAAAGAAAAAGAGATGAAGAAGCTTCATAGCCCGACAATAGGTCCAACACACAGGACGAGCCAAGTCCTTCGTCTCAGGGTCAAACACAGGACCCACCAGAATCGCAGCTTGAAGACTGGAATCCTTGCCTCACCAGAGGCCAGGTAGAAGCAATGCCACCTTCAATGGAGCCGGACGAACCGGACCCGTCAGAACCACCACTCTCACATGTCTACATCAATTTGGAGCTCCCGCCGGAGGAACCAATTGAAGACATTCCAGACAATCTAAATTCTGAAGTAGACAGAATTGACACCGAGTTGCAGTCTAGCAACGGTCAAGACTGGAGGAGGCCATACATCAACTTCTGGACAAAACTCACGTGTTTTGGAATCTAAAACCTCAAGATTGACAAGGCTTAGCCGAGACATTTTAAGGCCAATATAGAACATTTGGACCATGGGAACATGGTATTGTCCGGACATTCAGGTTGGTATGCACTCGATTATTATTCTGAACATATAAGTGGACGAAACACACATGTTTTCGCAAGATGTATCGTTTTTCATGCGAAAACATGTGTGTTTCGTCCACTTATAAATTCGAAAAAACAAATCGAGTGCATACCAAGTCGAATGTCCAGACAAAACCCCGTTCCCATGGTCCAAATGTCCTATATTGGCCTTAAAACGTCTCGGCTAAGCCTTGTAAATCTTGAGGTTTTAGATTCCATAACAAGTGAGTTTTGTCCATTTCCAAGTTCGGACCAAAAACTGAGTAAATTCCGACCGAACAGACGGATATAAACCTCGTTTTTACGAAAGGAACGTTGTTTTCTTGCCTTACAATGCCTCGAGTTAAGCTAATGAGTGGCTAGTCTCTTTGATGTATCATTTTTCATGCGAAAACATGTGTGTTTCGTCCACTTATAAGTTCGGAACAAAAATCGAGTGCATACCTGAGAAACTACAAATAGTGCTAGTATAACAAATGTGAATTCAAACAAGCAAACAAACAATACGCGGAAAGTAAATAACACACAGAAATTTTTAACGTGGTAAAACCCAAACTGGGAAACGTCCACGGTTGTCCTCGCGACAACAAAATAATCCACTAGATGAAAAGAGATGTACAAACCTATCAACTACCTGCACTCACTGCGAGTTGATACTCCTGGTTATCTCTAACACCTTGACTTCACCAGAGCACCTTGATGTACGCACAAGACACTCGACTTCTTGATGAACACACAAGAAGACTCGAAGCCGAATTCACAATAACTCTTAAAGATCACAAAGATATGAATTGAGAAAAGGGGGAAGAAAGGGAATTGAGTTCAATAGCCACAACCAATTTCAATATCACAAACCTAACCAAAACACATGAACAAGGAGAAGGATGGACGGCCAAAGAACTGTCTTGTTCTATGGAAGAGAAACCCTATTTATACTTAGGGTTGAAAACCTAGAAAAATGGGCCGAAACTGTGCAAACCGACTTTGGACGTTCGTACGTCGATATGACGTTCGAACGTCGCTACACAAAAATAAGCCTGCTGCCTAACATGACGTACGAACGCTCTAACTCGGTACGTACGTCTCCATATGAAAACACGTCTGCTGCCTACTTGGACGTACGAACGTCCTAACTGAGTACGTACGTCCTGACCAAAAGAAGTTTGCTGCTTCAGTGGACGTACGTACGTCCAGAACCCAATAACTTTTCCTGGACAGACCTAAGAGACACAAGGACACGAGACGACCATGCGTACATCTTGATTTTCCTAACAATGAATTCAAGGCGAGATAACCAAAGACACTTTGTCACAAAATTGATGTCAAACCACTTCGTGCCGGTTTCAATCTCCCCCTTTGACATTGATTTTGTGACAAAAACCTATGACTCTAATAGCACTTATAAAACGTGCTTACAATCCCAAACCATGGCATTTATAAAACATGCCTACAAAAACACTCGAAATAGAAGCACATAACAAGTCACCAATTCTTGTTATCCAGCTTTAGGTAGATGTTTTAACCATCAGAGATCGAACGGAAGCAATCAAGGATTCAACAGAAGTTCCTTCGAGCAACTCCCCCATACTTCATGAGCTCCAAACTTCATGAGCAACTCCCCCATACATGTAGCATACCTGAAACATGACCCAAAAATAACCTAACAACAAGAAGACGATTGTTAGTAATTAGAGTCATAAATCTCCCCCTTTTTGTCACAACAAGTGAACAACAATAAACAAATAACCAAGAAAAAGAAATCAAAACCAAACAAAGAATACAAAACATATAAAATATAAAACGAACCCAACTTGTTAAAAGTTCAGAAAGTCAACTAATAACCAAACAGAGAAATCCATAAACAGAAAAGCCAAAAACGACAAAAGTAGAAAGCTCGAATTAACGAATTCGAAAAACCCTTTCCCAATGACCTAGAGGAAGCTTGGAGAAGTAAGCCTCCGCACGAGCCGAAGGTCGATTCCACCGAGCAATCACATGATCATCATAATCCTCCAACCATTCACTCGTACAAAACAACTCCTCAATTCTGCTGTCCAAGCCACAGTCGGTAAGTGGAGCAGCAAGTCCTGGAACCTTCGGATAACCAACCAACTCCAAGATGTGATTTTGAAGATGTCCCGGTAATCTCTCCCAATGATTGACACGAACCAAACAAGGATTAAGAAAAGGACGATGAATATAGTCATATCCATGGGGAACCCGACATAAACGACAAACCTTAGCATTGTTCTTGTACTCCATTACCATGAACGACACATAACCAACAGTCGGAACAAAAATTCCATGAAGTTCATATTCTGCCATAGAGGAATCTGAAGAACAAAGAGAGAACTAGCAAGAGATAAGAAGACACAATAAGAGTGAAAGAGAAAAAGGACTCCCTATTTATAAGAAAAATAGGAGGAAACATATCATGGGCCCAAAAAGGAAGGTCCATTACCTCAGAAAAATTTACTGCAAAACAAGGAAACCAACTTGAACTAACATGAAAATGCAATATCCAAGAACATGTACAATACTAAAAAAATAGAAACAGACCAATATAGCAGTTAAATACAAAAGTAGGAAACCATAAAACCAATTACTCGGATTCCGAGGCACCATCACTCGGTTCACCATCACCCTCGTCCTCACTCTCTGAGTCAGCACCATCACTCTCACCAGGAACAGGAGGCACCTCTTCCGGAAACGGAGGCAAGTCTGTGGGAGTGAAGTCCAGCTGTAGATGACGCATCTGAGCAACGGTCATCGCATGAATATCACTGAGCATGACATCATGTCGAGAGAGAATGACCCCAAAACGATCTAACCGAGCGTCCATATGATCCTGATGACGTCGAAGAGAGGAAACCCGAGCATCAATGGCTGCAACAGCCCGATTTCCCCTAGCAGAGGCAGGGATGGGGCGTCCAGAGGTCAAAGCCCGATCAAAATCATCATTGCGAACAAGCGCCCTGCCTCCCCAAATGAGGTGGTGCGTCAGACGCGCACCCACGGACTCGAAAGCCAACTTTCGAGACTGACAGCCCTTTTTGATAGCGTTGACCCAGTCGTGGCCAACAAACTTTGGAGGGCTCACCCCCATATACTGTCCCTGAAAACCCAAGTGCTTGAGTATAGTCATTATAAAGCTAGGGAAAGGAAGAGTACCCTTAGCTGCATCGATCTGAAGCATACGAGTGTAGATGACCTCAGAGAGATGAAGATGGTGCACCGACATACAGACCACCAATTTGACCATGTCATCGGTCATGATAATCTTGTTGCCCTTGGAGGGGTAGATGTTGGAATGGGCAACCATGTGCAAGAGGATGGCACTGTAGTGCTTGGCATGATACCTTTCCGTGACACCATCAATAAACATCTGCTGAACCTGATTGACAAAGTCAATTTGAATTGTCTCCGGAACGGGCCATCTGACAGAAACAGCATCTTCAGGAATAAAGTCACCATCAACACCCAACGCCTCGCGTATCACCTTAGGAGAAATGGTGTATCGCCGACCTTCAATCAAGACCGAAAAACTCGATCGATTTTGCGAGGGTGTCTTTGTCTCATAGAAGGCTATCGTATGCTCAACCGAGTACTTGGTGATTGGTTGAGCCACCCTTAGCCAATTCCGAGTCTCAAAGAACAATGCGATATTGCCAAGTTGAGAAGTCCCAAGAGGAGTAGCAGCGATGTCTGCCAAGTCAAAGAATCGCTCAGGAACAATGGCTTTTGCTCGAGGATGAGCACCAAGAGATTGGAAGTGAGGCGACAAGGCCGGAGTGGAACCTCTACCCCTAGGAGCGCGAGAAGAGGATGCCGCGTTGGAGGGAGTGGTGCGGGCGCGCTTGGAAGCCATTGTCTACACAATCACAACAGTACACAAACCAATAATGTGAGAAAATCGACAAAATAACCAAATTCAAGCCCATAGAGGCATTTCATCAAACACTTGATGTGCATAATCTGAATACATGGTATTGACAACAATGTAGCAAAGGTAAGCAACCAAACACACGGCAAAACATTACCAATAGCAGATACCATGAACATTACGCAGATAACATGAACAAAAACACTTCCCAAGATTGTCCACAACAAAAAAATGCAAGATTGAGGAACGAAACACCAATTTCCATTGATTCATCATGTAAACATACAACCTTAACTGACAATACTATAAAGTATAACCAAGCAATCAACAAAGCATGATAATGGAGAAGAGAGAGAGATCAATAAAACTTACAAGAGATGGTGATTGAGAATGACGAACAAATCTCCCGACCAACACACCGGACCAAAACAATGAGAAGAGAAGATGAACAATTTGCAAACAAGACGAGAGAAAAAAGAATCGCCTAAGACAATGAGGAAAAACTAACCAAAAACTAACAGCTTGTAGTGTACCAAGGAGGGAAACACGATGTATATAACAGTAGGCTTTGTGTTGTAAAAAAAATTTGGTTTTTAAACAGCAATGGGCCGAACTGTAACAGAGACGTTCGTACGTTCTATGAACGTTCGTACGTCGAGCCCAAAAACCAAAGATCTGATTAAGAACACGGTCGAACGTCTTAGGAACGTTCGTACGTTTCAAAAAGATCTGTCCCCCCAAACGTACGAACGTCATGAGGACGAACGTACGAACCCCTTTTTTTTTTTTTTTTTTTTTTTTTTTTTTTTTGTTTGTTAAAAGAAAATTTGAAGAACCACCCTAACAGCTAGAGAATGAACCAAGGAACAACCAAGAACAAATATTGAGAGACATCACAAGAAAAACACTTCAACTTATCATACGAATTCCAATTACAACCGAATATAGTTTAAACAAACCTCAACCACAAGAGAATGCAAAATCGAAGAATGACATCATACGCCATGACATGGTAGTTACTAGAATGATGCAAGTATGGAGAAGAACCTGATAGACCAATACCAACCTCCAAAAAACAAACTAAAGACATGATCATGGAGAATAAAGAAAGTCACTTGCAACTAGCCCAAAATGAAACTGAACCAGATCACAATACAACAAGGAAAACACACACTATTGTTTTTCTTCTTGTCTTTCCATTAGACAAAAGAGAAGGCTACTATTCATTCATTTTTTTTTTTTTTTTTTTTTTTTTTTTTATTTGGTAGACCATTGAAACAGATGCCATTCCCGTGTGGGAGTATGAAATATCTCCATCTTTTACCAGAACACGAGGGTAGGGTGTAGCCTACATCTTTTCGGCAAAACACACTCAAGAAGTGCAATACCATGATAACGTGCAACACAAGAACTAACATCTCTTGCGTGCAACCGTCAGAGCATGACCCTCACAGCCCCAACGGGTTCTTAGCCAAATGAGTATGCTCTCAAGACATTCAAATGGCTGGGGATTTCGTGAGTCATTGACCACTTACAAGAGGTGAGAGAATAAAGAGAATAAAAACAACGATCATGAAAAAGCAACCATGGAAGACTGGAGTTATACATGTATTGAAAATGTCAAGCCAACCACATTGAAATGCATCATACAAGAAACTACCAAGACGAAGAGAGTATGATGTAACCCTACAACTATGCATGATACAAAAACAGTTGAGGACGCCAAACTAGAAACATCTGTAAAATGGAATCCACACAAATAAAGAAAGTAGTATGTCCTCAATACCAGCAACAATAATAAATAACTGAACCTAAACATCCTAAACACGGACAGTTCCAATGACCACATTAGGTATATGAAAGCGGAAGAGGTGTAGTGACAATGAAGCAGTTGTCAGATGAGCGACTACCAGTTAACACCAAGATATGATTGGAATCAAAAACATCACACCTATTATCCTCAAACACAACCTTAAATTTAGCATCACATAACTGACTAATACTCAATAGATTGGACTTAAGACCCTTAACAAAAAGAAGCTCATGACTATTGAGCGATTCAACTTCAGAAAAGTTACCTTTACCTTCAACCGGAAGCAATTTACCATTACCAAACCTAACCTTACCTCCATAACCAAGAGTCAGGTTATCAATCAGAGTCTTATCACCTGTCATATGACGCGAACAACCGCTGTCAAGATACCATGATGAAGGCAATGGTTCAACCAAACGAGCCATGTGAGACACCATTTTCCTGGATGCGTCCATACTCCTATCCCAGAAATGTGGTGGTGGAGTAGGCATGGGTGTTGCTTGAGGACGGTTTCCATAGGGAGAAGTTCTGGGTAAACCCCACGGAGCATAGCCATTCCACATGTATGGAGCCTGCATGGAGAAGGTGGAAGACTTGTTCCAATATGAGTTACCTGCAAAAGAAGGATGATGAGCAGGATATAAATTATTCCAACAAAAGGCAGAAGTGTGACCCATGCGACCACATGTTAGACATTTAAAGCCTTTGTGTCTAGAGTTCTTTTTCCGAACTTGCTTCACATGAGTAACCTTGGGTGGTGATACCACACTAGACACCTGCACAGGAGCAGGAATAGCGACACTTGTTGGTCGCACAAAGGTAGTGCGGGAAGTGCTAGCAGTAGCAAGGGGAACAGAGGTGTCATAACCTAAACCAGATTTATCTGAATGGGATTTACCGATTCCCAACAGAGAGTTTAGATTAGCACTTGCTTTACCAAACCCAACCAATTGTTTGTTAGCAGCAAACAACTCAGCCTTTACTCTCTCATGCTCCAGTACAAGGGATCGATACCGTGTTTCAAGATCATTATTCAGTTTTTCCAGAGTGACAATACGCACTTGGAAATCCTCCTTTTCCTTCACAAATTCTTCCTTCAACATGTTGGAATCACCTGTAAGGTTGCATATATCCTGTCCAAGACTCTCTACCTGATCCTGCAAGACGGTGTTAGTTTTTTCAAGCAACTTTACTTGTTGCATAGAAAACTTATACATGTCACATAATTCACTAGTAGTAGCATGAACACCAGAATCAGAAACATTAATATCAGTAGAAGAGGATACAATACCTCCTGGATGTTCATCCAGGGATGCACTGAAGACCACATAATTTGAGACAACATTTGAGAGATTCCCATCATCATCATCATCTGACTCATCCCATGTTACTGTGAGATTCGCTTTGGAATTATCACCAGGTTTGCGATCGACCTTCTTATCACATTCATTTGCAAAGTGTCCATAATCACGACACTTGTAACATTGGACATCTTTACGATCAACTCGAGCTCTTCTCCCATCCACAGAGAACCGCTCAAAACCACGACTTCTAGGAGCATTTGAGGAATCAGGAAATCGCTTTCGAGGATCTCGATTCTGTTGATATTTCAGAATCTTCTGAAAGCTACGTGAGAGGAACGCATAGTTATCATCCACATCCTGTTCTTCATCATCAGAAGGTCCTGTGGAAAGTTCTTTAGACGATGTAGCTTTGAATGCTACCGATTTGTTCTTCAAAGGTTCTTCTAAAGCCTGTTCCATCTCACATGTCCTTAGTTTCCCAGCAAGTGTCTCGATGGACATGTTCTTAATCACATTGCTCTCAGTGATGGCATCCTTACGTGAACGAAACCGAGGAGGCAAAGCACGCAATATCTTACGTACCACCTGTGTGTCAGTATATGCATGACCAATAGCCGCACTGCAGTTGATGATGTCTTGGAGACGAATAAAGAAATCATCAAAGGTCTCAGAATTATCCATCCGTAGATTCTCAAACTGAGATGTTAACAGTTCCAGCTTACTTTCTTTGACTGTTTCGTCACCTTCATGTGTACAGATAAGCCTGTTCCATGCATCTTTAGCCTCTTCACAGCCCTGCACCCTACGAAACTCACTAGCATTTAATGCCATGAAAATAGCATTGAGTGCCTTGTTGTTATAATTTGCCAACAACTTCTGTTCAGGCGTCCACTTTTCACGTGGCGTCAGTGATGTAACAGCAGTATCATCAGTACCTGTAGTAGTCAGAGGTTCTTTCCACCCTGTGACAACAGAAAGCCAGACTTCTTCTCCTAATGCTTGGAGATAAGCTCGCATACGTACTTTCCAATGACCAAAGTCCTTTCCACTGAATTGTGGAGGAAGACTTGAAGTAGCAGACTTGTGAGAATCCATAAAGCACTATTGATCGTTAGCGTGAGCCTTTACGCTCCTTAACCAGCCCCCAGCGACTGATACCAATTGAGAAACTACAAATAGTGCTAGTATAACAAATGTGAATTCAAACAAGCAAACAAACAATACGCGGAAAGTAAATAACACACAGAAATTTTTAACGTGGTAAAACCCAAACTGGGAAACGTCCACGGTTGTCCTCGCGACAACAAAATAATCCACTAGATGAAAAGAGATGTACAAACCTATCAACTACCTGCACTCACTGCGAGTTGATACTCCTGGTTATCTCTAACACCTTGACTTCACCAGAGCACCTTGATGTACGCACAAGACACTCGACTTCTTGATGAACACACAAGAAGACTCGAAGCCGAATTCACAATAACTCTTAAAGATCACAAAGATATGAATTGAGAAAAGGGGGAAGAAAGGGAATTGAGTTCAATAGCCACAACCAATTTCAATATCACAAACCTAACCAAAACACATGAACAAGGAGAAGGATGGACGGCCAAAGAATTGTCTTGTTCTATGGAAGAGAAACCCTATTTATACTTAGGGTTGAAAACCTAGAAAAATGGGCCGAAACTGTGCAAACCGACTTTGGACGTTCGTACGTCGATATGACGTTCGAACGTCGCTACACAAAAATAAGCCTGCTGCCTAACATGACGTACGAACGCTCTAACTCGGTACGTACGTCTCCATATGAAAACACGTCTGCTGCCTACTTGGACGTACGAACGTCCTAACTGAGTACGTACGTCCTGACCAAAAGAAGTTTGCTGCTTCAGTGGACGTACGTACGTCCAGAACCCAATAACTTTTCCTGGACAGACCTAAGAGACACAAGGACACGAGACGACCATGCGTACATCTTGATTTTCCTAACAATGAATTCAAGGCGAGATAACCAAAGACACTTTGTCACAAAATTGATGTCAAACCACTTCGTGCCGGTTTCAATACCAACCCGAATGGCCGGACAAAACCCCGTTACCATGGTCCAAATGTTCAATATTGGCGTTAAAACGTCCCGGCTAAGCCTTGTTGATCTTGAGGTTTTAGATTCCAAAAGAAGTGAGTTTTGTCCATTTCCAAGTTCGCACCAAAAACCGAGTAAATACCAACCGAACGGACGGACATAAACCTCGTTTTTACGGAGGAAATGTTGTTTTTTAGCCTTAAAATACCCCAAGTTATGCTATTGAGTGGCTAGTCTCTTCGATGTATCGTTTTTCATGCGAAAACATGTGTGTTTCGTCCACTTATAAGTTTGGAACAAAAATTGAGTGTATACCAACCTGAATGTCCGGACAATACCCCGTTCCCCCATGGTCCAAATGTTCTATATTGGCCTTAAAACATCTCGGCTAAGCCTTGTCGATCTTGAGGTTTTAGATTCCAAAACAAGTGAGTTTCGTCCATTTCGAAGTTCGGACCAAAAACTGAGTAAATACCGACCGAACAGACGGACATAAATTCGTTTTTACGGACGGAACTTTGTTTTTTCGCCTTAGAATGCCCCGACTTAAGCTACTGAGTGGCTAGTTTCTTTGATGTATCGTTTTCATTTAAAAACATGTGTGTTTCGTCCACTTATAAATTCGAAAAAAAAATTGAGTGCATACCAAGTCGTATGTCCGGACAAAACCCCGTTCCCATGGTCTAAATGTTCTATATTGGCCTTAAAATGTCTCGGCTAAGCCTTGTCAATCTTGAGGTTTTAGATTCCATAACAAGTGAGTTTTGTCCATTTCCAAGTTCGGACAAAAAACTGAGTAATTCCGACCAAACGGACGGATATAAACCTCGTTCTTTCGGAAGGAACGTAGTTTTTTTGCCTTAAAATGCCCTGAGTTAAGCTATTGAGTGGCTAGTCTCTTTGATGTATCATTTTTCATATGAAAATATGTGTGTTTCGTCCACTTATAAGTTCGGAACAAAAATCGAGTGCATACCAACCAGAATGTCCGGACAAAACCCCGTTCCCATGGTCCAAATGTTCAATATTGGCCTTAAAACGTCCCGGCTAAGCCTTGTTGATCTTGGGGTTTTAGATTCCAAAAGAAGTGAGTTTTGTCCATTTCCAAGTTTGGATAAAAAACCGAGTAAATATTGACCGAACGGAAGGTCAAAAACCAAAACGGATGGAACGTTGTTTTTTCGCCTTACAATTCCCCGAATTATTCTATTGACTGGCTACTCTCTTCGATGTATCGTTTTTCATGCGAAAACATGTGTGTTTCGTCCACTTATAAGTTCAGAATAAAAAGCGAGTGCATACCAACCTGAATATCCGGACAAAACCCAGTTCCCATGGTCTAGATGTTCTATATTGGCCTTAAAACATCCCGGCTAAGCCTTGTCGATCTTGAGGTTTTAAATTCCAAAACAAGTGAGTTTTCTCCATGTCCAAGTTCAGACTGAAAACCGAGTAAATGGTCCAAATGTTCTATATTGGCCTTAAAACGTCCTTTCGGATAAGCCTTGTTGATCTTGAGGTTTTAGATTCCAAAAGAAGTTAGTTTTGTCGATTTCCAAGTTCGCACCAAAAACCGAGTAAATACCGACCGAACGGACGGACATAAACCTCGTTTTTATGGATGGAATGTTGTTTTTTCGCCTTACAATGCCCCGAGTTACGCTATTGAGTGGCTAGTCTCTTCGATGTATCGTTTTTCATGCAAAAACATGTGTGTTTGGTTCACTTATAAGTTCGGAACAAAAATCGATTGCATACCAACCTGAATGTCCGGACAATACCCCGTTCCCATGGTCCAAATATTCTATATTGGCCTTAAAACGTCCCGGCTAAGCCTTGTCAATCTTGAGGTTTTAGATTCCAAAATAAGTGAGTTTTGTTCATTTCCGAGTTCGGACCGAAAACCAAGTAATTACCGCCCGAACAGACGGATATAAATTCGTTTTTACGGACGGAACGCTATTATTTCGCCTTTGAATGCCCCGACTTAAGCTATTGAGTGCCTAGTCTCTTTGATGTATCGTTTTTCATGCGAAAACATGTGTGTTTCGTCTACTTATAAATTTGGAAAAACAAATCGAGTGCATACCAAGTCGAATGTCCGGATAAAACTCCGTTCCCATGGTCCAAATGTTCTATATTAGCCTTAAAACGTCCCGGCTAAGCCTTGTCAATCTTGAGGTTTTAGATTCCATAACAAGTGAGGTTTGTCTATTTCCAAGTTCGGACAAAAAACTGAGTAAATTCCGACCGAACGGACGGATATAAACCTCATTTTTACGGACGGAACGTTGTTTTTTCGTCTTACAATGCCGTGAGTTAAGCTATTGAGTGGCTAGTCCCTTTGATGTATCGTTTTTCATGCGAAAACATGTGTGTTTCTTCCACTTATAAGTTTGGAACAAAAATCGAGTGCATACCAACCCGAATGTCCGGACAAAACCCCGTTCCCATGGTCCAAATGTTTAATATTGGCCTTAAAACGTCCTACCTTTTTTGATTCCAAAACAAGTGACTTTTGTTCATTTCCAACTTCGAACCGAAAACCGAGTAAATACCGACCGAACAGACAGACATAAACCTAGTTTTTACGGACGGAACCTAGTTTTTTGCCTTAGAACGCCCCGAGTTAAGCTATTTAGTGGCTAGTCTCTTAGGTGTATTGTTTTCCATGCGAAAAAATGTGTGTTTCGTCCATTTATAAGTTCGGAACAAAAATCGAGTACATACCAAGCCGAATGTCCGGACAAAACCACGTTCCTATGTTCCAAATGTTTTATATTGGCCTTAAAACGTCCCAGCTAAGCCTTGTCGATCTTGAGGTGTTAGATTCCAAAACAAGTGAGTTTTGTCCATTTCCAAGTTTGGACCGAAAACCGAGTAAATACTGATCGGACCTCAAAAGTGTATATTTATCCCCCAAATAACACCTTGTTTGTATAGCACTTAGCTTATATTATTGTATTATATCTATTTATTAGTGTTTTCTTGTCTTTTGTGTAGGTTTCATGAGCCGAAATGCGAATATTATGTAAAAGCCCACGAAAAGTCAAGGAAAGCTAGCAAAAATGTGTTATTTGCACATGGGAAAGAGAATCAATATTTGCACCCACAAGATCTACTGAGGGCACCCACGGTCAGCTCTGTTGACTTGACTTTAAGTCAAATTGGGGTGGTCCAATTCTCAGCCCAAACCGGGTCCCACTTAAGCCCACAAGTCAGAATTTCTATTTTGGGCCTTATTTAAGTCCAAACTTAAAAAGGCTCCACAAGAAGATCCAGAATTCTAATTTGGGCCCATGAGCTATCAAACCGAAGGTCTTGGCCCACGCTACAACTTAAGCCCAACAGCATCAGCCACGAATTTGACCTAATTTGGAAGTCTTTGCGTGCAAGTATTCTACTTTGTATTTTCTATATAAGAGAAGTTGTAATTAAGGTTTAGGTATCTTTTAGTTTTTCTTTGAGATCAACTTTCATTGAAGAAAAGTTCATCTTCTTTATCATTGTATCAAATTCAATATCAATTCTATTATTCTTCCATTATGATGTATTGTGTTTTATTTACTTATTCCTTGGTTTCATCATCAAGGATGAGTAGCTAATTCTCCGTAGGGGGATGGTGGAAGCTCTCTAGGTGATGTAAAAGTATCATGTTTGTTCTTATTGTTCATTGTGATTCAAAGTTCTTAATGCTTATTTGCTTCTAATTCACAATATGAGGTAAGTATGATTATTTGCATGTTATTGTTATCCATGATGTTAAAATATTATTGTTAGGGTTTAGGGAGACCTAGCTTTAATGGTAGTATTTATATTTATTGTAGATGTGTAGTGAAATAGCTGAGAGGTGATTATTACATGTTTACAATATATATCATTTATTGGAACCCTTTTGTGATTAAATCAAATAACTGAGAAGTGATGATTTAGCTATGAATAATTTGTTAAGTTAATTAGATTGAATAACTGAGAGGTGGCGGTTTAATAAATGAGACATATTCAATAGCATGCATAAGGGAATCCCGTTTTAATTAGGTGAAATAGCTGAGAGGTGACTACTTGATTATTATAGGTATTAATGATTAGTTGGAATAACCGAGAGGTGACTCATTAGTTATTATAGATTGAACATGACAGAACAACATGTTATGTTTGAGGCCTGTATAGAGGCCTTAATACTCAAACTAGAAACACGGTTGAAAGCATGAGTGGTGGAGATTTCCTTGATTACTCCACCACCAAGGCTCTAGCTTTCCTTGAAAAGATTGCTACTAATAGCCAACAATGGGATGCACCTGGACATACCCCGAGAAACACTACCTAAGGTCTATATGATGTCAAACCCGACTCTGAGCTTAAAAAATTACTTCAAGGTTTAACTAAACAGGTAGCAGCACTTGGCGTATCCTTAAATACCCTATCAACTGTTATGAGTGCCTCCACTCTTTCATGCGATGCTTGTCATGACCAAACCCACACTGCTGAATTTTGCCCTCTAATTGTTAATTCACCAGAAACTGGATGCCTGTGCGTTTAATTACGCTGGGAGAACCAACTTTACTAAGGGCAACGCCACGTACCCATACATGGACCGCTCCAATCTCTCTTATTCTAATAATCATCATGCGGGTCCACCTGGTTTTAATAACTCTTATGGGCAACGTAGCAATGCCACGTATGTAGGTAATACTGATAATCGGAACAGGGCATCGGTCCCCCTTACTCGAACAATGCTCGTCACATGAGTGGTTCCAGGGACCGTATGCCAACTAATCAATCTACCTCTCCTAAAACCTCTCTTGAGGTTGTGCTTGCACGTTTTATTCAACAGACCCAGGCGTCCATTGAGTCAAATGCCCAAGCCATCCAGAATTGAACAAAAACTTGATGAAAGAGGTAGATTTCCGGGACAGTCCATCCCAAACCCCAAAGGCAAAGAAGTTGCCTTGGTGACAGAAACTACATCTCCGTCTGTAGCGCTTGCTGAAGTAAAATCGGTTTCCACCGTTAGGTCAGGAAAACAAGTCGATAATCAAATTAATTATACACCGAGTCCCAACATTATGACCCTAGATACCTCTGCACCTGTTGCCCCACCTAAACCTCCGGCTAATGAGGCGACCACCTCTAAGACAAAGAAAACTGCCCGTGAGATTGTGGACCCTCCACGAACTTACATCCCACCTGTACCTTACCCCTAAAGACTCACAAGGTCTCTGAAGGAAGTCCAAGCAGAGGAAGTACTTGATGTGTTTAAACATATAAATATTAATATACCCTTCCTCACGGCTATTAAACAGATACCTTCCTATGCTAAGGTCTTGAAAGACTTGTGCACCGCCAAGAGAAAAATAAATGTGCCTAAAAACACGTTTGTGGTGGAAGAATTCTCTGCAATTATCCAACATAATGGTGCGGTAAAATATAAGGACCCTAGAAAACCGACCATACCCTGTAAGCTAGGTGACAAGTTCATGGGAAAAGCTTTGCTAGACTTAGGAGCGAGTGTGAACCTTTTGCCTTACTCTTTATACTTTAGCCTGTGTCTAACAAACATGAAACCCATGAAAATGTCATTGCAACTGGCCGACAGATCTTTGAAAGTACCAAGAGGTATAGTTGAGGACCTATTAGTTAAAGTGTCTGACTTTTACTATCCTGTTAACTTTGTGGTGTTGGATACTGAACCTACTACCGATGATTCGGTACCCATCATCCTTGCCCGCCAATTCTTGGCCACCTCTAATGCTCTCATAAACTGCCGGAACGGTTCCATGGTTCTCACTTTTAGCTCTATGACTATTAAAGTAAATATATTTAACCTTGGCCAAGAACCCCCTGATCTTTCCTTATCTGAGGATGTGTGCCTTCTAGACTCATTACCTTATGAGATGGTGCATAGTTATTACCCTGAAGATTCGGTTGTTTATTGTCTTGCTATGTATAATGTAGACTTTGACATT
Source organism: Aquilegia eximia (assembly GCA_023053565.1). Classification (NCBI taxonomy): domain Eukaryota; kingdom Viridiplantae; phylum Streptophyta; class Magnoliopsida; order Ranunculales; family Ranunculaceae; genus Aquilegia; species Aquilegia eximia. The sequence continues at coordinate 10,280,861 of JALIGU010000010.1, forward strand.
GACCAATCTATTGCCCAAACCAATGCTCTTCTTGATTATGTGCCTATCTTTGAACCTAAAGACCCTGAGGCCCTTGATATGGTTTGTAGCTTAGATTCTGAGACCCAAGTAGAGACCATTACTCCACCTCCTGTTACCCTAAATCCTCTGCCTCCTGAGCTGAAATATGCTCATCTTGATTCAGACGGTAGTCACCCTGTTATCATTTCTACATCTCTTACTACTGAACAGGTGAGTCATCTTTTAGAAGTTATCTTAATTAGAGCATCGTTTTGCTATTGCTTGGTCTATCCACGACATCAAAGGCATTAGTCCTTCTGTCTGTTCTTATCGTATTCATCTTGAGGACGATGCCAAAACTTCTCGTGAACCTCAGAGACGTCTCAACCTTGGGATGAAAGAAGTTGTTCGAGCTGAGATTCTTAAACTTCTGGATGCAGGTGTGATTTATCCTATCTCGAATAGTCCCTGGGTTAGTCCTATTTATGTGGTTCCTAAGAAGGCCGACATGACTGTAGTTACCAATGATAAGAACGAACAAGTCGCCACTCGAGTTCCAACCAAGTGGCGTGTTTGTATCGACTATAGAAAACTTAATATAGTCACCCGGAAGGACCATTTTCCTCTTCCCTTCATAGACCAGATGTTGGAACGTCTAGCTGGTCATTCCTTCTATTGTTCCTGGATGGTTACTCCGGATACAATCAAATTCCTATCGCCCCTGAAGATCAGGAAAAGACAACATTTACTTGTCCCTTTGGCACTTTCGCTTATGCCCGTATACCTTTTGGTCTGTGTAATGCACCTGCTACTTTGCAGAGGTGTATGTTACACATCTTTAGTGATATGGTAGAACGATTTATGAAGGTGTTTATGGATGACTTCTCTATATATGGTTCATCTTTTGAAGAGTGTCTTAGTCATCTTTCCTTAGTTTTTAAACGTTGCATAGAAAAGAATTTGGTACTTAACTGGGAGAAGTGCCATTTTATGGTTAGGAATGGGATAGTTCTTGGTCATGTAGTCTCTCCTGGGGGTATCCAGGTTGATAAAGCTAAAGTAGATCTTGTTTCATCCTTGCTTATTCCTAAGTCTATTAGGGATATTCGAGCCTTTCTGGGCCATGCAGGATTCTATCAACGTTTTATCCAAGATTTTTCTAAGATAGCTCGCCCCTTAACCAATTTATTGCTTAAGGATGCAACTTTTGATTTCACAAAAGAATGCAAGAGTGCTTTTGAAAATCTTAAGGCCGCCTTCACGACTGCACCCATTATTAGGCCTCCTGATTGGAGTAAACCCTTTGAGCAGATGTGTGATGCATCAGACTTTGCTGTTGGGGCTGTTTTAGGTCAACGTCTCTAGAAAACCAACAGCACCAGCCACGAATTTGACCTAATTTGGAAGTCTTTGCATGCAAGTATTCTACTTTTATTTTCTATATAAGAGATGTTGTAATAAAGGTTTAAGTATCTTTTAGTTTTTCTTCGAGATCAACTTTCATTGAAGAAAAATTCATCTTCTTTTTCATTGTATCAAATTCAATATCAATTCTATTATTCTTCCATTATGATGTATTGTGTTTTATTTACTTATTCCTTGGTTTCATCATCAAGGATGAGTAGCTAATTCTCCGTAGGAGGATAGTGGAAGCTCTCTAGGTGATGTAAAAGTATCATGTTTGTTCTTATTGTTCATTGTGATTCAAAGTTCTTAATGCTTATTTGCTTCTAATTCGCGATATGAGGTAAGTATGATTATTTGCATGTTATTGTTATCCATGATGTTAAAATATTATTGTTAGGGTTTAGGGAGACCTAGCTTTAATGGTAGTATTTATATTTGTTGTAGATGTGTAATGAAATAGCTGAGAGGTGATTATTACATGTTTATAATATATATCATTTATTGGAACCCTTTTGTGATTAAATCAAATAACTGGGAGGTGATGATTTAGTTATGAATAATATGTTAAGTTAATTAGATTGAATAGCTGAGAGGTGACGGTTTAATTAATGAGACATATTCAATAGCATGCATAAGAGAATCCCATTTTAATTAGGTGGAATAGCTGAGAGGTGACTACTTGATTATTATAGGTATTAATGATTAGTTGGAATAACCGAGAGGTGGCTAATTAGTTATTATAGATTGAACATGAAGGAACAACATGTTATGTTTGCATGATTTAGTTTGTGGATACCAACTCTTCCCCTTATGTCATCATATATCTTCTTTTCATCTCTACCATATTCTTAAGTTAGGGTTTACAACCCTTGCTTGTTAGTTGTCTACTTTGATAACCAATTTATACAGGCACAAAAAGGAACTTCAAGTTAAAAATCTAATATTTTGATAGTAGGCGTAAAAACCTAACAATCAAATACCGACCGAACAGACGGACATAAACCTCGTTTTTACGGACGAAATATGGTTATTTCGCCTTAGAACACCCCGAGTTAACCTATTGAGTGGCTAGTCTCTTAGGTGTATCGTTTTCCATGCGAAAACATGTATGTTTCTTCCATTTATAAGTTCAGAACAAAAATCGAGTACATACCAAGCCGAATGTTCGGGCAAAACCCCGTTCCCATGGTATAAAATTTCTATATTGGCCTTAAAACGTCCCGGCTAAGCCTTGTCGATCTTGAGGTTTTAGATTCCAAAACAAGTGAGTTTTGTCCATTTCCAAGTTCAGACCGAAAATAAGTAAATACCAACCGAACAGACGGACATTAACCTCGTTTTTACGGATGGAACGTTGTTTTTTCGCCTTAGACTTCCCTGAGTTAAGCTATTGAGTGGCTAGTCTCACCGATGTATCGATTTTCATTCGAAAACATGTGTGTTTTGTCCATTTATAAGTTCGAAAAAAAAATCGAGTACATATCAAGCCGAATGTCTGGACAAAACCCCGCTCCCATGGTCGAAATGTTCTATATTGGTCTTAAAACGTCCTGATTAAGCCATGTCAATTTTGAGGTTTAAGATTCCAAAACAAGTGATTTTTGTCCATTTCCAAGCTCGGACAAAAAATCGAGTAAATACCGACCGAACGGACGGACATAAACCTCGTTTTTACGGACGGAATGGTATTTTTTCACCTTAGAATTCCCCGAGTTAAGCTATTGAGTGGCTTGTCTCTTAGGTGTATCGTTTTCCATGCGAAAACATGTGTGTTTTGCCCATTTATAAGTTCGGAACAAAAATCGAGTACATACCAAGCCGAATGTCCGGACAAAACCCTGTTCCCATGGTCCAAATGTTCTATATTTGCCATAAAATGGCCCGGCTAAGCCTTGTCGATCTTGAGGTTTTAGATTCCAAAACAAGTGAGTTTTGTCCATTTCCATGTTCAGACCGAAAACCAAGTAAATACCGACCGAACGGACTGATATAAACCTAGTTTTTACAGACGGAACGTTGTTATTCGCTTTAGGATCCCCCGAGTTAAGCTATTGAGTGGCTAGTCTCTCTGATGTATTGTTTTTCATGCGAAAACATGTGTGTTTCGTCGTCTTATAAATTTGGAACAAAAATCGAGTGCATACCAAGCCGAATGTCCAGACAAAACCCCGTTCCCATGGTCCAAATGTTCTATATTGGCCATATAACGTCCCGGCTAAGCCTTGCCAATCTTGAGATTTTATATTCCAAAACAAGTGAGTTTTGTCCATTTCCAAGTTCGGACAAAAAACCGAGTAAATTTCGACCGAAAGGACGGACATAAACCACGTTTTTACGGACGGAACGTTGTTTTTTCGCCTTACAATGCCTCGAGTTAAGCTATTGAGTGGCTAGTCTCTTTGATGTATTGTTTTTCATGCGAAAACATGTGTGTTTCGTCCACTTATATGTTCGGAACAAAAATCGAGTGCATACCAACCCGAATGTACGTCCGTACAAAACCACATTCCCATGGTCCAAATGTTCTATATTGGCCTTCAAACGTCCCGGCTAAGCCTTGTCGATCTTGAGGTTTTAGATTCCAAAACAAATGAGTTTTGTCCATTTCCAAGTTTGGACCAAAAACCGAGTAAATACCGACCAAACAGACGGACATAAACCAAGTTTTTACGGACGGGACGTTGTTTTTTCGCCTTAGAACTCCCCGAGTTAAGCTATTTAGTAGCTAGTCTCTTAGGTGCATCGTTTTCCATGCGAAAACATGTGTGTTTCTTCCATTTATAAGTTCGAAACAAAAATCGAGTACATACCAAGCCGAATGTCCGGACAAAACCCCGTTCCCATGGTCCAAAAGTTCTATATTTTCCTTAAAACGTCCCGGCTAAGTGAAAGAGCGCGAAATAGTTGTTAATTAGATCGCACTCTTTCAAAAGCTTGCTTTGACTACCTAAAACGAGTATAGCTTGAAGAAAGGGTTATCGAATCCACGTCTAAGAGAGAACCAAGTTAAATGAAGAAAAAAAATCCATTTTTACTAATCTAGAGAATAAGGGGAAATTAATTTTGCAAGGTATTGGTGATTAACTACTAATAAAGTAAGAAATAATTATAGAAAAATATGATGAAGATTTCAAGAGATTGAATCCACCAATTCAATTATGTAATAATATATAGATATATCAAGATTAATCCGTAGATAGATACTCATTACAAACTAAGATGATTCAAAATGCATAATGGAAAGATATGACTTTAAACACTTATTCTATCTACATTAGAGTCTATCAATTCTGGAGAATCAATGATACTTCTTATAATTAAAATGTGAGGAAAGACTATAACACAATGTACAACTATTATGTTGGTGGCAAGAAAGAGTACGTTCGTCTTTCAGACCGTCACTCAATGTGTCCCCAAATAGCTATAGCAAAGTGTATATTCCACCCACTTAAAATAAATTAAAGAACTAAGAAGAAAGTAAATAAACACCGTTATATGTTTCATTTCACAAGTAAATCATTGCAATTACTTACCTCTAACCTTCTCTCGAAGCGTTAGATCCTTGACCTCCAGAATTACTCTAATGAATTAAAGCTTAATAAATCATATATTAATTACTACATAAAATGAAAAGGCTTCATCTCTCCCTTGAAAAAGGGAGATTAACCTAGCATAATACTAAACTAAAATCTATTAAATAAAATGACATAAAATATAAACTAACTAAACTAAAAAAAAAAAAAAAAAAAGAGGAAGAAGAAGAAGAAGAAGAACTTTTATTAGAATGAGTTTTGCTCTCTACTTTTGATGATCAATACAATGAATAGAGCTCCTTATTTATAGATCCATAGGGAGCCTAAAATGGGAAAATTGCAAGATATTACATAATATTTGATTTGATTGTTAATCAAATTATTTGTGGGAGAAAATGTCAAGAATAAAATCTTTGAATGATTGTGGTCAAAGATTAATGAAAAACATATGTTGAAAATCAAATCCTTGCCACCATTGTTGCCAACTTTGTATAAAACTGCCATATATATTGAAATTTTAGAAGATACTGGCAATCTTTCTTGGATGGTTGAGTTGTCATAATATTCTCCATATTTTACACATGCTAGAATCTTAAATATCAACCTTGAAGTGATTCCATGCTCCATCTTCTGTTTAGTTGTCTTACTTCACTTATCTCCTTAATGGGCCTCCCTTGGACTTAAGCTTTGTAGATATTTTATCGGCCCATTTAGATTTAATCCACTAAGATTCATTCAAGGCTTCGACTATTTGGAATAATGACTTTGGGCTTCATACTTGACTTTTCTCTTTTTGCTCTTTTTATATCATTTTGTAGGTTTTTTCTTTGATTTATTCTTTTCTAGGTTCTTTCCTACAAAAATACAAAAACAATAGATATTACTCTAATCCAAGTCCAAAAGTGAGTTCTAACATCATACTAATTAGGGGTAAAAACTATGTTTTTGGATACTTATCACTAAGCCTTGTCGATCTTGAGGTTTTAGATTCCAAAACAAGTGAGTTTGTCCATTTCCAAGTTTGGACCGAAAACCGAGTAAATACCGACCGAACAGACGGACATTAAACTCGTTTTTACGGACGAAACGTTGTTTTTTTGCCTCAGAATTCCCCGAGTTAAGCTATTGAGTGGCTAGTCTCTCCGATGTATTGTTGTTCATGCGAAAACATCTGTGTTTCGTCCACTTATAAATTCGGAACAATAATCGAGTGCATACCAAGCCGAATGTTCGGGCAAAACCCCGTTTCTGTGGTCCAAATGTTCTATATTGGCCTTAAAACGTCCCGGCTAAGCCTTTTCGATCTTGAGGTTTTAGATTCCAAAATAATTGAGTTTTGTCCATTTCCAAGTTCGGACCGAAAACCGAATAAATACCGACCGAACAGACAGACATACCTCATTTTTACGGACGGAACGTTGTTTTTTCGCCTTAGAACGCCCCAATTTAAGCTATTGAGTGGCTAGTCTCTCCGATGTATCGTTTTTTCATGCAAAAACATGGGTGTTTCGTCCACTTATAAATTCGGAACTAAAATCGAGTGCATACCAATCCGAATGTCCGGACAAAACCCCATTCCCGTGGTCCAAATGTTCTATGTTGGCCTTAAAACGCCCCGGTTAACCTTTGTAAATCTTGAGATTTTAGATTCCAAAACAAGTGAGTTTTGTCCATTTCCAAGTTCGGACAAAAAACCGAGAAATATCCTACCGAACGGACGGACATAAACCTTGTTTTTACGGACGGAACGTTGTTTTTTCGCCTTACAATACCCCGCGTTAAGCTATTGAGTGGCTAGTCTATTAGGTGTATCGTTTTCGATGCAAAAACAAGTGTGTTTCGTTCATTTATAAGTTCGGAACAAAAATCGAGTACATACCAAGCCGAATGTCCGGACACAACCCCGTTCCCATGGTCCAAATGTTCTATATTGGCCTTAAAACGTCCCGGCTAAGCCTTGTCGATCTTAAGGTTTTAGATTCCAAAACAAGTGAGTTTTGTCCATTTCCGGGTTCGGACAAAAAACCGAGTAAATACCAACCGAACAGACGAACATAAACCTCGTTTTTACGGACGGAATGTTATTTTTTCGCCATAGAATTCCCCGAGTTAAGCTATTGAGTGGCTAATCTCTTCGATGTATCGTTTTTCATGCAAAATCATGTGTGTTTCGTCCACTTATTAATTCGGAACAAAAATCGAGTGCATACCAAGCCGAATGTCCGTACAAAACCCCGTTCGCATAGTCCAAATGTTCAATATTGGCATTAAATTGTCCCGGCTAAGCCTTGTCGATGTTAAGGTTTTAGATACCAAAATAAGTGAGTTTTGTCCATTTCAAACTTCGGACAAAAAACCGAGTACATACCGACCGAACGGACGGAAATAAACCTCGTTTTTACGGACGGAACATTGTTTTTTCGCCTTACAATTCCCCGAGTTAAGCTATTAAGTGGCTAGTCTCTTCGATGTATCATTTTTCATGCAAAAACATGGGTGTTTCGTCCACTTATAAATTCAGAACAAAAATCGAGTGCATACCAAGCCCAATGTCCGGACAAAACCCCGTTCCCATGGTCCAAATGTTCTATATTGGCCTTAAAACATCCCGGTTAAGCCTTGTCGATCTTGAGGTTTTAGATTCCAAAACAAGTGGATTTTGTAAATTTCAAAGATCGGACCAAAAACCGAGTAAATACTGAACGAACAGACGGACATAAACCTCGTTTTTACGGATGGAACGTTGTTTTTCGTCTTAAAACGCCCCGAGTGAAGCAATTGAGTGGCTAGTCTATTAGGTGTATCGTTTTCCATGCGAAAACATGTGTGTTTCGTCCATTTATAAGTTCGGAACAAAAATCGAGTACATACCAAGCCGAATGTCTGGACAAAACCCCATTCCCATTGTCCAAATGTTTTATATTGGCCTTAAAACGTCAGGTTAAGCCTTGTCGATCTTGAGGTGTTAGATTCCAAAACAACTTAGTTTTGTCCATTTCTAAGTTCGGACAAAAAACCGAGTAAATACCGACCGAACGGACGGACATAAACCACGTTTTTACGGACGGACAATGTTTTTTCGCCTTAGAACTCCCCGAGTTAAGCTATGGCTAGTCTATTTGATGTATCGTTTTTCATGCGAAAATATGTTTGTTTCCTCCACTTATAAGTTCGAAAAAAAAAATCGAATGCATACCAAGCCGAATATCCGGATAAAACCACGTTTCCATGGTCCAAATATTCTATATTGGTCTTAAAACGTCCCAGCTAAGCCTTGTCGATCTTGAGGTTTTAGATTCCAAAACAATTGAGTTTTGTCCATTTCCAAGTTCGGACCAAAAACCGAGTAAATACCGACCGAACAGACGGACATACCTCATTTTTACGGACGGAACGTTGTTTTTTCGCCTTAGAACGCCACGATTTAAGCTATTGAGTGGCTAGTCTCTCCGATGTATCGTTTTTTCATGCAAAAACATGGGTGTTTCGTCCACTTATAAATTCGGAAATAAAATCGAGTGCATACCAAGCCGAATGTCCGGACAAAACCCAATTCCCGTGGTCCAAATGTTCTATGTTGGCCTTAAAACGCCCCGGTTAACCCTTGTAAATCTTGAGATTTTAGATTCCGAAACAAGTGAGTTTTGTCCATTTCCAAGTTCGGACAAAAAACCGAGAAAATTCCGACCAAACGGACGGACATAAACCTTGTTTTTACGGACGGAAATTTGTTCTTTTGCCTTACAATACCCCGCGTTAAGCTATTGAGTGGCTAGTCTATTAGGTGTATCGTTTTCCATGCAAAAACATGCGTGTTTCGTCCATTTATAATTTCGGAACAAAAATCGAGTACATACCAACCCGAATGTCCTGACAAAATCCCGTTCTCATTGTCCAAATGTTTTATATTGTCCTTAAAACTTCTGGTTAAGCCTTGTCGATTTTAACGTTTTAGATTCCAAAACAAGTGAGTTTTTTCCATTTCCATGTTCGGACCGAAAATCGAGTAAATACTGACTGAACAGACGCACATAAACCTCGTTTTTAGGAACGAAACGTTATTTTTTCACCTTAGAACGCCCCGATTTAAGCTATTGAGTGGCTAGTCTCTCCGATGTATCGTTTTTTTCTGCAAAAACATGGGTGTTTGATCCACTTATAAATTCGGAACTAAAATCGAGTGCATACCAAGCCGAATGTCCGGACAAAACCCCATTCCCGTGGTCCAAATGTTCTATGTTGGCCTTAAAACGCCCTGGTTAACCCTTGTAAATCTTGAGATTTTAGATTCCAAAACAAGTGAGTTTTGAACATTTCCAAGTTCGGAAAACAAACCAAGTAAATACTGACCGAACGGACGGATAAACCTCGTTTTTACGGACGAAACATTGCTTTTTCGCCTTAGAACGCCCGAGTTAAGCTATTGAGTTACTAGTCTCTTCGATTTATCGTTTTTCATGCGAAAAGATGTGTGTTTGGTCCACTTGTAAGTTCGGAACAAAGGGTGCATACCAAGCCGAATGTCCTGACAAAACCCTGTTCCCATTGTCCAAATGTTCTTTATTGGCCTTAAAACATCCCGGCTAAGCCTTGTCAATCTTGAGGTTTTAGATTCCAAAACAAGTGAGTTTCGTCGATTTCCAAAACCGAGTAAATACCGACCGAGCGGAAGGATATAAACCTCGTTTTTACGGATAGAACGTTGTTTTTTCGCCTTTGAACTCCCCGAGTTAAGCTATTGAGTGGCTAGTCTCTTAGGAGTATCGTGTTCCATGCGAAAACTTGTGTGTTTCATCCATTTATAAGTTCGGAACAAAAATCGAGTACATACCAAGCCAAATGTCCGGACAAAACCCCGTTCCCATGGTCCTGTTGTTCTATATGGGCCTTAAAACATCCCGGCTAAGCTTTATCGATCTTGAGGTTTTAGATTCCAAAACAAGTGTGTTTTGTCCATTTCCAAGTTCTGACCGAAAATCGATTAAATACCAATCGAACGGACGGACATAAACCTCGTTTTTAAGAACAGAACATTGATTTTTCGCCTTACAATGCCCCGAGTTAAGCTATTGAGTGGCTAGTCTCTTCAATGTATCGTTTTTTCATGCGAAAACATGTGTGTTTCGTCCACATATAAGTTCGAAACAAAATCGAGTGTATAAAATGCCGAATGTCAGTACAAAACCACGTTTCCATGGTCCAAATGTTCTATAATGGCCTCAAAACGTCCCGGCTAAGCCTTGTCGATCTTGAGGTTTTAGATTCCAAAACAAGTGACTTTTGTCCATTTCCAAGTTCGGACAAAAAACCGAGTAAATACTAACCGAACGGACGGACATAAACCTCGTTTGTACGGACGGAACGTTGTTTTTTCGCCTTAGAACTACCCGAGTTAAGCTATTGAGTGGCTAGTCTCTTAGGTGTATCATTTTCAATGCGAAACATGTGTGTTTCGTCCATTTATAAGTTCTGAACAAAAATCGAGTACATACTAAGCCAAATGTCCGGACAAAACCCCGTTCCAATGGTCGAAATGTTCTATATTGGCCTTAAAACATCCCAGCTAAGCTTTGTCGATCTTGATGTTTTAGATTCGAAAACAAGTGTGTTTTGTCCATTTCCAAGTTCTAACCGAAAATCGACTAAATACCAATCAAACGGATGGACATAAACCTTGTTTTAACGGATGGAACGTTGTTTTTTCGCCTTAGAACGCCCCGAGTTAAGCTATTGAGTGGCTAGTCTCTTAGGTGTATCGTTTTTCATGCGAAAACATGTGTGTTTCGTCCATTTATAAGTTCAGAACAAAAACCGAGTACATACAAACCGAATGTCCAGATAAAACCCCGTTCCCATGGTCCAAATGCTCTATATTGGCCTTAAAACGTCCCGGCTAAGCCATGTCGATCATCCGGTTTTAGATTCCAAAACAAGTGAGTTTCGTCCATTTCCAAGTTCAGACCGAAAACTAAGTAAATACCGACCGAACGGACGGACATAAATCTAGTTTTTACGGATGGAACGTTGTTTTTTCGCCTTAGAACTCTCCGATTAAAGCCATTGAGTGGCTAGCCTTTTCGATGTATCATTTTTCATGAGAAAACATGTGTGTTTCGTCCACATATAAGTTTGGAACTTAAATCGAGTACATACCAATCCGAATGTCCGGACAAAACCACGTTTCTGTGGTCCAAATGTTCTATAATTGCCTTAAAACGTCCCGGCTAAGCCTTGTCGATCTTGAGGTTTTAGATTCCAAAACAAGTGAGTTTTGTCCATTTCCAAGTTTAGACAAAAAACCGAGTAAATACTGACCGAACGGATGGACATATACCTCTTTTTTACGGACGGAACATTGTTTTTTCACCTTAGAACGCCCGAGTTAAGCTATTGAGTGGCTAGTCTCTTAGGTGTATCGTTTTCCATGCGCAAACATGTGTGTTTCATCCATTTATAAGTTCGGAACAAAAATCGAGTACATACCAAGACAAATGTCCGGACAAAACCCCGTTCCCATAGTCCAAATGTTCTATATTGGCCTTAAAACATCCCGGCTAAGCTTTGTCCATCTTGAGGTTTTAGATTCCAAAACAAGTGAGTTTTGTCCATTTCCAAGTTCTGACCGAAAACCGAGTAAATACCAACCGAACGGACGAACATAAACCTAGTTTTTACGGACGGAACATTGTTTTTCGCCTTAGAACTCCCCGAGTTAAGCTATTGAGTGGCTAGTCTCTTCGATGTATCGTTTCTCATGCGAATACATGTTTGTTTCGTTCACTTATAAGTTCGGAACAAAAATCGAGTGCATACCAAGCCGAATGTCCGAATAAAACCACGTTTCCATAGTCCAAATGTTCTATATTGGCCATAAAATGTCCCAGCTAAGCCTTGTCGATCTTGAGGATTTAGATTCCAAAACAAGTGAGTTTTGTCTATTTCCCAGTTCTGACCGAAAACCGAGTAAATACCAACCGAATGGACGGACATAAACCTCGTTTTACGGACGGAACGTTGTTTTTCGCCTTAGAACTCCCCGAGTTAAGGTATTGAGTTGCTAGTCTCTTCTATGTATCGTTTTTCATGCGAAAAGATGTGTGTTTCGTCCACATATAAGTTCGGAACAAAAATCGAGTGTATACAAAGCCGAATGTCCGGACAAAACCACGTTTCCATGGTCCAAATGTTCTATAATGGCCTTAAAACGTCCCGGCTAAGCCTTGTCGATCTTGAGGTTTTAAATTCCAAAACAAGTGAGTTTTGTCCATTTCCAAGTTCGGAAAAAAAACCGAGTAAATACTGACCGAACGGACAGACATAAACATCGTTTTGACGGACGGAAGGTTGTTTTTTGGAATTAGAACTCCCCGAGTTAAGCTATTGAGTGGCTAGTCTCTTAGGTTTATCATTTCCCATGCGAAAACATGTGTGTTTCGTCCATTTATAAGTTCGGAACAAAAAATCGAGTCCATACCAAGCCAAATGTCCGGACAAAACCCCGTTCCCATGGTCCAAATGTTCTATATTGGCCTTAAAACATCCCAGCTAACCTTTGTCGACCTTGATGTTTTAGATTTCAAAATAGGTGTGTTTTGTCCATTTCCAAGTTCTGACCGAAAATCGAGTAAATACCAATCGAACGGACGGACATAAACCTCGTTTTTACGGACGGAACGTTGTTTTTTCGCCTTAGAACGCACTGAGTTAAGCTATTGAGTGGCTAGTTTCTTCGATGTATCGTTTTTCATGCGAAAACATGTTTGTTTCGTCTACTTATAAGTTCGGAACAAAAATCGAGTGTATACAAAGCCGAATGTCGGGACAAAACCACGTTTCAATGGTCCAAATGTTCTATATTGACCTTTAAACCTCCCAGCTAAGCCTTGTCGATCTTGAGGTTTTAGATTCCAAAAGAAGTGAGTTTCGTCCATTTCCAAGTTCGGGCCGAAAACCGAGTAAATACCGACTGAACGGACGGATATAAATCTCCTTTTTACAGACAGAACATTGTTTTTTCGCCTTAGAACGCCCCGAGTTAAGCTATTAAGTGACTAGTCTCTTAGGTCACTACTACACAAAAGGCTTTTTATATCGGTTTCCAAAATTTGGTTTATATCGGTTATATAATGAACGATGTAATATAATATTTTTAATATCAGTTAAAATTTAAATGATATAATAAACCCATTTATTAAATCAAATATATCTAAATGATATAATAATCTTGAATAATTATATCACAAATACGAAACTGATATAATAAGTCAGTTGAATTATATCACAACTTAGAAATCGATATAATAAATTGAGCAAATTATATCATAACAGAAAAAATAATATAATAAGTTTGTTTAATTATATCACAATAAACTGATATATTTAGTCTAAAATAGTTAATATATATGGGTCTTTCCAACTTCTAATTAAACAAGCAAGCTATTGCTAGTGCTGATCGAAAGACTCCACCACCAACGAAACACTAAGGTGTCGTTTGTTTTTTTTCTTAATTAACCTCTGAATGGTCTGAATACTAGTTAAGCACTGAATACACTTAATGGAACTTAATATCATTCTGAATACAACACTTAATTAAGAGCTGAACCTACAATAGTGTTTGTTACATTAAGTGCTTAATGGTTAATAAATGTCTATTTTGCCTTTTTCATTAAAACTTAAGTAACATTTTCTTTAAACAATCAATCTCTCTCTCTCAATAAAAAGTGGCTAGCTTTTTTTTATATACACACCAGTTCAATACAGTATGTCGATTCCCATAACACAACAATATCCATAAGACCATAACTAAATACCGACTTTAATGCTACCATGTTAAAAAGTGAGCACCACAATGACCTGTGCAGTCAAGACCAACCCCGCCACTGAAGCTTCGATTTACGTTCAACAAAAAATTTTGTTGATAGAATGTAAATAACTTTTGAAAACTTACATATCCGCCTAGTTTGCAAATAACTGTCAGACTGCATTCCACCCCTGGAGGCATCCCTCCAGTTACATAGCCATGTACTATATAAAACCCCACAAAACATTACCCAATTAAAATTACTCGAACAAAAGAGAAGAAGAAGACAGTATTTTAAATCTGAAAATCTTCAGAGCAGCTGCATCTTTACCATTGCTCCTTTCTGAGTTCCAGGTTCACTGTTGACTGTCCATATATTCAGCCACAACCATATGCTTTCTTTGATCCGCAGAATCATTGTTTCTCTCTTGATCACCTCTTCCTTGAAGATAGTCATATTTCTTTGGAACCAAACATTCCAAATCATGAGATACGGAAGAACCTCCTTTGGCTGATGCTACTTCCCTTGTGTTCAGAACTCACCATCTGCATAATAAATCTCTCGCGACTGCCAATTGCTCCACTCATTCCTAATTGCTGCACAGTTAACTATTAGCTCTTCCCATATGTTCCTTGTGAAGGGGCACGAAAGAAAGAGGTGACTTGAGTTGTCCGCATCAAAGTGAGCTACATATTGAAGTGAAATTCGAAGATGTTAACAATTAATAAATAATAGATACATAAATAAACAGCCACAATTGTATATGAATTGTCTATGACATTGTGCTTAAAAACCATTACTAACTAAAGTTACTGGAGCAACCTATAGACCGAACTAATCTTCTATGCAAAGAAAATAAACAAGATCTTGCAGTTAAAATAGCACCCATTCCTGGATACATGCAAATACACCAATTGCACCCCTCCCCTCACTCTTTTATTACAATAGCACAATAAAAATACTCACCAGCATTGTTATTATAAACCATCTCCTACACGGCTACACTAGAGCGCAAACCTCCACAACGATTTGTATAAAACTTCTACTATTCTACCACCAACAAAACACCACTACCATTAAAACCCATCAATAAAGATTAGTTGAGATAAAAATGATACTAATTCACTCCAATATTAACACACAAAGTAAAAAATCGAAGTCCCATTTTAAAAAAAACCCATCTTTTAAGCAATTAATCAAACAATAGGCATGCTAGGCAGAAATCAACATCGCCACATATCAAATTATCACATAAATATAGAACCTCTACTAATCTATAATTCAAAACATAGTATATAACCTGAAATTAAAATGGAAATTGTATACACAATGGAATCAACTTATTCATTAAATTGATGGGATTGAAACCAACCTCGATTGAGAGAGAGAGAACAAGTCACCCAGAATAGAAGAAGAGAGAAGACGAGTGAGGAGACAGAGAAACAGGAGGTTAAGTCGGAGTTTTCCGTCGGTTCAGCAATTAAGTGTTTCGTTCTGCCAAAAATTTGGGCTGAATGACTTAATATAATTTATCATTAAAGCACTGAATGATTTAAGAAAAAATAAACAGTCTGAAGACTGAATACGTTGGGTCCATCGTTAAGTTCAGTCATTCAGACCGACTTAATGAAAAACAAACAGCACCAAATTTGATTAATTAAGGTAGGAGGGAATGGGCGGGGAAAGACGGAACTGCAGTTTCCATGATCTCCTAGATTTTCTCACACACAAACATAGAATTCTACTACTCCTCAAACACGGAGTTACCCCCACACCACAACTCTGCTCTCCGCCTTTTTATTGTCATGCCCAATTACTAATTAAACAACCACTTGGGAAATTTTAAGGTTTTCTCATGCTCAATTGCTAGTTAATCCACCACTTCAAAGGAATTCAAGGTTTTCTCAAGTAAGTTTGAATTAGTTTTCGAAACTTACTTGTTTTGGCTGTAAGTTTGAATTTATACTCATGATTATTAGATATTTGCAAATTGTTGTGATGCAAGGAAATTGAAGGGGTTCTATATTTGAACTAGGTATAGAGTTGAGCAAATTTTTTGTCGAATCCATTTTTCATCCCCTGCTTAGAAAATTTTAGATTTGTTATGGCTCTATATGTTGTGGCATCATCTGGGTTTATTGTCTGCTGTAGGCGTGCATACATTGAGGTCATATGCTTCCATTACCTGTTGTTTTAGCAACTAAGGCTTGGCATTCAGCTTCATAGCTTGTTGTTATCCCCAACCCCTTGGCTAGGACTCCAATCATTTCCATTGAATAATTTCTACTCACTATACCTGCCCCACCATACCCTGGATTACCAAGTGAGCAGCCATATATATGTGTTAATCTTAACCATGTTTTCATAAGGTGGGACCCAAGATACCTCCTTGATTAGCTGCTTTGGTCTGGGTCTTCCTTTCACAATCAAGTTACTCAATAGCTGCAGGTCCTGACAGTCGTTGTGGATTAAACCCGAAGTCAGCAATCCAACTATGCTAATAAATTTGAGTGTCTCCAATCTGTTTTTAATGGAAATCCATAGAGCTCCCATCAAAGTGTATTATGTTTCTTGCTTTCCAAAGCTGCACCATGAGAGCTAGCACTGTTGCACCCCCAGAGTTGTCTCGCCAGCTTGCTCCTTTGTTTAGCTGCTTTAATGATATGGCCAAGATCTTAGGAATTGAGTCTTATCCTAAAAACACCAGCCAGTCAGTTCCATTGGTTTCTTGAGATCTCACAGCCCCAAAAGAGATGAGTGCTCTGCTTCCTTGCAACATAATCTACACCTTGAAACAACTCAAATACCTCTTTTCATGGCATGATCATCAGTAGCCACAGCCTTCTTGATTATTTTCCATCTCATCTCAAAAGAGATGAGTGAACTCGATTTCTTGCCACTTCGTTTTTTCATTATGTTGCAAAACCATTTTAAGTTTTAAACTTTAGAGCTATTTACAGAAGTATATATATGACTTGGGGTGGTAGCTAGTCAAACCTTAGTTTGAACTATTTTTAGGTGGCATAATTAGAATTTAGAGATGTACTTAGTAGAATAGTAGGTAGCTTAGTAGAGATTATTAGAAACAGTAATAAGTATTTTATGAAAGAAAGTAAAACTATGACCAGTACATCTTACTAAACATCTGCATGCCTTCCTCTTAATTGTAGTGATGAGTCCTTCAGTTTGTTGAAATAAATGGTCATCACCACCTGCATGTTGTTCTCTCCACCACCACCACAGTCCGCAGAATGTTGTAATGATGATGAACATGAACAAAAGCTACTCTTCGAATAATTTTGTATTTGAAATCCTCCAAAAAATTTCACCACTAATCATTGGCATAATATTATAAATTGAACCAACCCCTATTACATGTACATGACTAGTGTAAATTGAATTGTTGAGAAATATTGCTATTCAACTCTTATAACAGTGATTTGGTTTTTCAGGACCTGTTGCTCAAATACTACAGTATTTACTACATCCAATCGAGTTGATTTTTTTTTTCAGGATCTGTCAAGCTTCTATAACGGTGAGTGTTATGTCTGAACTATTTTTTTGTATATTGTTATTCTAAGTTGCATGGAAAGTAGATTGAAATATGTATATTTTTAATTTATTGTATAATTGCATAAAGTGGTGTTAAATGATGTATTGTTGTCTGTGAATCTGATGAATGCTTTTGCTTGTTGGTCTGGGCAATATATAATATAAAAGACGTATATAAGAAGAATACAGTAAATATAATTATGACTTCATTTCATTGCTTACTTAATATGTTGTTATATGGGTTTATTTATAAAGATGTTTATGAAGCCTTATTTTGGTTGTTTGACTAATGAGATATATAAATTATTGTTTTTTTTTTTTTTTTGATACATAGAAAATGGATAGATCTTGGATGTCCAAAAATAGATTATCAGAGGAGTATGAGAAAGGTGTTGATTATTTTATAGGATTTGCGAAACAGAAGTTTGGTGAACACAAATCCATGCCATGTCCATGTAAACATTGTGGGAATCTTACTAAATTAAAAGTGAATGAGGTTAAAGCTCATTTATATATCCATGGTATAGCCCAAAGTTATACGAGATGGATATGGCATAGGGAAGATGCACATAGTCGAGCTCCCTCGAGTATCCATAGAAATGAACCCATTCACGAGCATTTTGAGAAAGATACCCCTGACGACTTTGAGGAGACCCAAAGATTGGTCCAGGCTGCTGATGAACAATATGCGGGTAATCCTGAGAAGTTTAGGCATAATCCTGAAAAATTCAAGAAATTGCTCGAAGATGCTGAAGAACCTTTGTATAAAGGGTGTAAAAAATTTACAAAATTATCCACCACCGTTCAATTGTTCAATGTAAAAGAAAAGAGTGGGATGGCAGATAAATATTTCTCACAGTTGTTGAGTTTGGTAAGGGAGATGCTACCAAATGAAGATAATGTACTACCCAAGAGTATGCATGACGTCAAAAAGACATTGTCTGTGTATGGAATGAAATATGAGAAAATACATGCATGTCCCAATAGTTGCATTATTTACAGAAAGAAATATAAAGACGCAACTTCGTGCCCAACCTGTAAACAATCAAGATATAAGACAAATAAGAATATGACTGAGCAAAGTAGTGCGGCTGAGGAAGGCTATGATGTGAATGAGCAAAGTGTGGGTGGTGTTCCTGCTAAAGTTTACTGGTATTTTCCTATCATCCCAAGATTCAAAACAATGTTTCAATCAGTGGAGACAGCCAAAAAATTGATATGGCATGCTAACGAGAGAGAAGTTGATGATAAACTACGCCATCCGGCAGACTCTCCAGCATGGAAGTTGATAGATAATATGTTGCCCGAGTTTGCAGAAGAACCAAGAAATCTGCGTTTAGCACTTTCAGCAGATGGAGTTAACCCGCATGGATCATTGAGCAGTAAGTATAGCTGTTGGCCGGTTATGATGGTGACTTACAATCTTCCACCATGGTTGTACATGAAAAGAAAGTTTGTGATGCTAACAATGTTAATATCAGGTCCACGACAACCTGGTAATGACATTGATATCTACTTAGAACCTTTAATTGATGACTTAAAGACACTTTGGGAGATTGGGGTCAAAGTGTATGACGCTTACCAGCAGCAATCTTTCACTTTGAAGGCTGTTTTGTTATGGACAATTAATGATTTTCCTGCGTATGGTATTCTATGTGGTTGTGTTGTAAAAGGGTATCACGCTTGCCCTATATGTAATGAAAATACTGAATCATACAGGTTAACACATTGTGGGAAGAATGTATATGTAGCCCATAGAATGTGGCTTCCAGAAATGCATTCATTAAGAAGTCAGAAGAAGGATTTCAACGGTGAGCAAGAGTTCAGAACAGCACCAACACTATTAACCAGTGAGGAGATATATGAAAGGGTCAAGGATATCAAAACTACATGGGGGAAACCACCAATTTTAGGAAAAAGGAAAAATGGTGATAAAAGTAGCAATACAAGTGCTACAAGTTGTTGGAAAAAGAAGTCAATTTTTTTTGAGCTTGAATATTGGAAACATTTGCTAGTTCGGCACAACTTGGATGTTATGCATATCGAAAAGAATGTTTATGATAGCATTATTGGCACACTTTTAGATATTCCAGGAAAAACAAAAGATGGTATTAAATCACGTCTTGATTTGAAAGATATGGGTATACGAGATGAATTGACACCACAGATCGGTGAAAAGCGAGCATACCTACCACCGGCTCCTTTTACATTATCCAAAAAAGAAAAGAGAACAGTTTGCAAAACTTTCCATGAGTTAAAAGTTCCAACTGGATACTCGTCAAATTTTAAACCACTTGTTTCAATGCAAGATTGTAGATTGGGTGGTTTGAAATCTCATGATTGTCACATATTGATGCAACAATTACTTTCAGTTGCTATACGATCTGTTTTGCCAAAGCATGTAAGATATGTAATTATCAGATTTTGTTTCTTCTTTAATGAGATATGTGCGAAATTAATAGACATGAAGAAGTTGCTTGATGTACAGAAGGATTTGGTGGTTACTTTATGCTTGTTAGAGAAATACTTTCCGCCATCATTCTTCGATATCATGGTTCATTTAACCGTCCATCTTGTCAGAGAGGTTCAGCTTTCTGGTCCAGTTTGCTTTCGATGGATGTACGGATTTGAGAGGTACGGTGTATCCTAATTATGTTTAGTTAAAAAAAACGAAATCAGTAATGAATAACCTATTTTTTTATGTTTTAGGAATATGAGTGTGTTGAAGAGTTACGTCAGAAATCGCAATCGTCCAGAAGGCTGCATGGCTGAATGTTATGTTGCTGAACAAGCAATTGAATATTGTAGCGAGTTTTTATCTGAAGTAGATGCTGTGGGAATTCCACCCATTAACAAGGATACGAGCCATGAGATTGTGTACGGAAAAGCTCCACTAGGTGGTCGACTCATTGAAGTTGATTTTAAGTCCTTGGAGCAGGCACATTCTTATGTGTTGCATAATACACCTGACGTCATACCCTATATTGAGTGAGTATGTTTATCATATATATTTTTAATAACAATATTACTTTACACCTATTACTTCCCAAAACTTGTGAGCTTACCATGTAGCTCATATTAGTAATATGTTAGGGAGCATATGAAGGAGCTTAGGAAAGACCATCCCCGCCAGTCAAGAAATGAAAGGTGGTTACATGATGAACACAACCGAGCCTTTAGTTCTTGGCTTAAAGATAATGTAAGATCAATATCAACTTCTTTAAATTTGGTTCCACTATTTTGTAAGGTGGCTAACTATTTAATAAAACAGGTTCAAAAAAAAAAAAAGACATCGCCAATGGCCAAACTTCCAAAATATTAAGATGGATTGCTCAAGGTCCTCGTGTTCATGTTCTAAAGTATCCTAGTTATCTCATTAATGGTATACAATTTAACACGAAAGATCGTGATGCTTCACGTGTGAATCAGAATAGTGGAGTAAGTATAACAGCCACAGTGCCGCAGGTTTCTACTTCAAAGGATAAAAGGCCAGTGTTTGCACCAATGGCTTATTATGGGGTTATTGCTGAAATTTGGCTCTTCGACTATTTTGTTTGCAAAATTCCAGTCTTCAAGTGTGATTGGGTAGACCTAAGGAAAGGATTCCAGGTTGATGAGTTGGGCTTCACTTTAGTTGATTTGGATAGAATTGGCTATAAGTCAGAATCTTTCATTTTAGCCTCTCAAGCAAAACAAGTATTTTATTTACCTGATCAGCTTAATCTGAAATGGTCCATAGTTCTTTCCACTCCTCAAAGACACTATCATGATAATGAAAATGAAGGTGACATACTTGATAGCGACTCTGACGTTAATATCCACACCGGAGCATTGCCACATGTTGAATCTTTTCATGAAAATCAACCAACTTACGTTCGTGATGATTGCGAAGAGATATGGGTTGACCGTTAGATCTTTGTAGTGATAGTTGCATTTGTTTAAAATGATAATCTGGTTGTACTGAAGTATAAGCTCTAGTTTGGTTGATTTACGTTGTTATTGGTTTTATTACGTACTATGGTTTACTATTGTGTTTGCAAACTGCTTGCTTTGCTGCAAACATATATCATTTTGACATCAATTATGTAGTGGTGTTTTCCATTTATTCTTCTTGTAAAAAATTTAAATAAGTTTACTAGTTTGGTTTGTACAATCTATCCAGCCTGCACTACTTATTATAGGTATTTTTGGCATATGTGAGGCTCTTGGAAAAATATATTATAAAATGTTTGTGTTTAATTATATACTGACTAGTATGTTCTGTTTTATTGCAGAAACATGGATCAGGAAAGGGAAAATGGATTATCATCTGACAGTGAAAGTGAGAGAGAGCAACCCCAAATTCCAACGAAGAAGGATGTAAGAGGTACAACCAAGATGAACTCCTTGGTCAAAAATTGGGATGGTAATTTGATTCATGTTCAATATGATGAAAAACGACGACCAATACCACATGAGGTGCGAAAGAAAGTTGCTGGTTATGAAGGTGCTTTAGCAAGACAGTTGGTTCCTCTTAATGCATGTGAAAACTGGCGTCACTTATCAGATGAGATTCAAGATAAATTATGGGAAGCTATGACGGTAAAATATTTGATCCTTCTTTTGTTATCCTTAAGATAAAGGTAATTTTATATCATTCATCAATAATAATTGTTGAGTGTACAAATGTAGCAACTTAGAGCCAGTAAGCTAGAAAGCAGTTAGAAGACCAATTGCGGGAATAACGAAGACAAAATGAAGAATATCAAGAACGGGTGAGGTATTTGGAAGAATGTTTGAAAGAGAAAGATACGCTTAACTCCCCACGTGTTTCAGCAACGGTTGCCTCAAATAGTGTTAGAAGTGATCATACAAATGGTCAAAGGGTAAATTTTGTGATCTTATTGATTGGTAATATAGTTTCGTATACTGTATTGATACTGACTTTATTTATCAAATTTCTAGTTGGAAGATGGTGCTACTACAAATATACAAAAGACTACAAAGACAAACAAGGCATCGTCAACTCATCCATCTTCAAAGATGAAAAAAGAATGGCAAGTAACCCACAATGGGAAACTGTTAAGGTATAGTACCAGTAAGTGATGCACCCAATATTAACTCATTTTTTAAAATTATATATGACAATGGATTTGTTTTGTATGTAGTGCCCTAGGCAAAAAGGTAATACAGAATGTGGGGTATATATAATGAAATTCATGAAGCACTTTATGGAAGATCCTGCTCAGTCTTTCGATGCTAAGGTTTCATACTTGTTTATAATACTATAATTAATAATATAATCATTATTTGTTTAATCCAGTTTGGTTGAAATAACTTTGTTAATTTTCATTTAATTAAAATAACGGAGCTCGCAAGGATAGAGACATATTTTGATGAGGAGTTAAATGATATTCGTATAGAATTGGTTGGATTTCTTTTGGACTACTTCCCACATGGTCTATAGGTAGATCTTGTTGAAATTATAAAAAAAAAAACTGTTTTCAATCATTAATGAAATCCTTTAGTTGCTAATGTGTCTCATTAATGTGGACAGGTATGCCCCATTTGGGTTCCGAACTAGACATGGTTGTAAACGTACAAGGTGAAAGTTCTTCACACATTTTTATAATATTATTCTTATTTAGTTCACTTTGTTAGATTTTTTTTTTTTTCTTAAGAAATAATTTTCTTATTAACCAACCAGAAGATACAACCTAAAAATGTCAGGTACATGCCCTAAAAAAACCATACACCCATTATGAACCCTTATAAGACTATGTTGTATGCACTGAACAAGACAAAAATAAAACATCCCTTTCAGTCCTTGAAATACCCAACATAACAATAGAATAAAAACAACATGCAGAGTTTTTTTTCTAACTAACCCCAATTTTGTCTTCCTTCATAAAAAACACGCTTACTATTGCTTCTAAAATTGCCGCAAGTGATATTATGTTTTCATGTATGCTTCTGCCAAAACTTTGACATTTTCAGCCCTTAGCCATTAACGCCTTTGTACAGTTTCAATCCTCAACCAACTCTGATAAAACTCCATGGGCTGGAGATGCAGTGTAAATTAACATAGTGCTCCCTGCTATTACCCTTTTTTTACCACTGTTCATCCAAGGTATGTTCCTAGTTTAATAATAAGTCTTTAAACTGAATTTCGCCAAATTTTCAAGTTTTTCTTCCTTATGTGACTGTGCCTTTAATGTGGCCAAACAACTTGTTCATGATTACTTTCTCTGCATGAAAGTTTTAGCTTAGCTTATATTAGTTAGTTAAACAAGTACGTTCAATGAATTGTTACGTAACTGGGGGAACACAATCAAAGGAATAGGGTAATTGTTGTTTTCAATTAGATAATCTTGCTAAGGAGCATGACAGTCATGGGATATGGTTCTTAGTGTACTGGGTGATAATGTCATATGACATTTCTTTTGTAATAATTTGATTTAATTCAATAAACTCTTTTTATCGACCGAAAAAAAAAACCAAATGGATCTACCCTATCTGACGAGCTATAAGGACTAGCCGAGGTATCACTTGGGTCATGGTGAGGAGAAATTTCTTTGGTCCCAAGTTTGCTAACAATACTTAGTTTGTCCGCCACTTGCATATCAATTAAAAATAATTTAGTTTCTTATTTACTATTCATAACAATCTTTTTTTTTTTTTAATATATATAACATTGTTTTCTTTATGTTGTTTTTTTTTTTATATTTATATATAGCTAGGTTATTGTGAAGTTTCTCCAAGCTATCAAGGATATCTTCGGTTGTGGCGATTTGTTTTCTTTGTGTTATTTCTTTTATCATAAATATGAAAAACCAATGAATTGGGTTTTGTAGTGTTATTGACAAGGGGAAACTATGGATGTTATATGCAACTTTGTTATGGAAATGAAATGGAATTTCACTCTTTATTGTTACGTCTTATTTTACTTTAATTTAGAATGGAAATCTTGAAAATGCAGGATTATGTAAATGCAGTGTAGATTGTAGTGAACCGGCATGATTATATATTAAAAAAAAAATGTGTTTTTATTTCGGTTAAATATAACTGATATGATAGATGTGTTAAAAACAGATTTTTTTTTATATCAGTTTAGATAAATTTTACCACGGTTATCAAACTAACCGATATAAAAATTATAATTATTTATATCGGTTCATAAGATTTTATATCGTTTTATACTCTCTTTTGGGTATAATAGCCTTGCTTTTATTATATCGTGTACCTTGTAAGCGATATTATACGTACAATTATTTATATCGGTTTTCATTTACTTTTTATATCACTGATATTTATATCGGTTTGGCCAAAATTAAAAACTGATATAATTCCATTTTTACAACAGTTTTTAGCCGATATAAAATGAAGTTTCTGTTGTAGTGGGTGTATCGTTTTTCATGCGAAAACATGTGTGTTTCGTCCATTTATAAGTTCGGAACAAAAATCGAGTGCATAGAAAGCCGAATGTCCGGACAAAACCCCGTTCCCATAGTCCAAACGTTATATTGGCCTTAAAACGTCCCGGCTAAGCCTTGTCGATCTTGCGGTTTTAGATTCCAAAACAAGTGAGTTTTGTCCATTTCCAAGTTCAGACCGAACACCAAGTAAATACTGACTTCCAAGTTCAGACCGAACACCAAGTAAATACTGACCGAACGGACGGATATAAACCTAGTTTTTACAGACGGAACGTTATTTTTTTCGCCTTAGAACTCCCCGATTTAAGCAATTGAGTGGCTAGCCTCTTCGATGTATCATTTTTCATGAGAAACATGTGTGTTTCGTCCACTTATAAGTTCAGAACAAAAATCGACTGCATACCAAGCCGAATGTCCAGACAAAACCACGTTTCTATGGTCCAAATTTGGAATTAAGAGTAATTGAGTACAAGTTCCTGGACCAAGGGTTTAAGCATAATTAATATAAAGTGGGAGGACTATGGTTTAATTAAACCAAACTTGTTGAAATATAGGCCACGATCAAATGTGGAGTCATTGCGAACCGTTAGATGCGGAAACATGATCAGATGTGGAGTCATTGTGAATCGTTAGATCAGCCGACTTAATCACTCCATAAAGAGATTTAAGCAAGGGTTTTGTTCTGATATTATTAGAAATTGATTAAAAAACAAAAAGAAAAGAAAGAGTGGAGGCGGCTGTGATCAGAGTGGAAAGAGAAGAGATTTTAGTGACTAGAGAGTTGTCGAGTTTAGTCGCAGAATTTAGAAGCAGTGCTCGGTGTTAGTAATTCACTGCCTGGAAATTTGCAGAGGTTGGAGTAATTTAGAAGAAGAAGAAGAAGTAGTGAACGTGGGGTAACAGGTGAGTGGATATATTTTAAAGTAGATTATATTCTTATTTTAATGTATGATGATGCTGACCTGTTCAGAGATTATAACTACTATTAATTGATTACATGAATGATAGAATGTAAGAATAGGTTCTGGTATGCATATTGTTATGTACATATATCTTATAAAAATTTGCTATCTTTTGAACTTATAAGAATTGATGACCAGAGTCCAAATATATGGGAATATTATTCTAGTCTTTTTTATATATAAGAACGTGGTTCTAATTAATTACTTGGTAATTGTTGTCGGGTCAAACTTCGATTACTGTGAGGTATCTACCTATATATGTGGATTTCATATTTAAGAAAATGTTAATTTCTGAATTGGTATGGGTGTACAGTACACTATTTGCTGTTGTTGCCGGTTTTGATATTCTGTATGGCTATGAGATGCTAAGAAATTAATGCTTATAAAGAAAAAAAAAATACATATTGATCAAAGAGATTAAATTCTGAATTTTAGGACATAATTGATGAATGCCTTGGAATGGCTTTATATACCATGGATGGTATTTGATTAGTTTAGAAAATGCAAAAGGAATACAAATGAATTTGATGTGAAGTTGATGCGAAATTTTCTTGTCGAGTGTTACTTGATTGATTTATAGTTTAGATGTTTGGTAGTCGTCCAACCATTAGTACATTTGCCGCACCTGTGGAATTAGGATTAAAGAATTTAGATAGCACCCTAGACGGCTTAGCCTACGGGTTGACACTTGGAAAATATATTTGGGTATTTCCTAGATGGCTTAGCCTGCGGAACTGACCCTACAGACCTTCATAGCCTTCGGGGTTGGTCTGGGCGCCACTTTAGAAAGCTCAAGGGAGCTAGTAGAGGCCATGAGTTAGGCATACGTCGAGGCTAGCCAAAGCTTGCAGGTGAGCACCCACTTGGGTTTTGGTTTCCGCGTAGAGGGTCTTAACCATGGTCAAGGCACACTGGTGCAGTGTGGGTATGGCAAATGTGTGGAGTGCATCCTGTGGGAGGTGTACTAGTGATTGGGCATAGGTTGTGAAGTGTTGTGTGGTTACGAATGATGGTTTGTAGGGATTGAGATATAATGTGGACATTTTGAGATGTCATGAGTTATATATTAATCTACTAATACAGTTTTGCAGGAGGATAGGTCAGTTAACATTTCTTGCAGGGCTAGACCTATCCTAATAGGAGGTGCAGCTCAGGTAATGTATTATTATAATTTAAAGTTTATTATATAGAAGATACATAGATATATATAAAGACTGCGGAGTCTGTTATGTTATTGTTGTTTTTGGGGAATGGAGTTCCCTACCCTTGTCTACTCATACCAGCATAAATTTGCTGACCCATGTTGTTTGTTTTGCACGTGGGTACGTATCCTTATGGAGCGTAGGCGGAGGAGAGCAGCAAGTTGAGTACGATCGGGAGCAACACCAGGAGGCTCGTGTAGATCCAGTTGTTCGGGAAGGAGTTTGAGATCGTAGAAGTTATAGTTCATAGTAGGTTTAGTTCTTTGATTAGTTGGTCAATGGATTACTCTAGTTTATTTCATTAATTGGATTATTGTTGATTGGGGCATATAGTACCTCAGTTGGAGTTGTTTAATTCAGTATTTGGAGTTTTCAGATTATTTATGGAAACTTATTGGAGTTCAATTTTTCTATGGAAGTATTTGTCTTTAATGGTTATGGATTTCTACCTTGTGCAAATGTTTATTTAGATTACTGTCCCGATCATTTTTCCTTTTATTGGCTTATTGAGGGTAATTTTGTAAATTCTCTTTTTGTTGCCAATTTATGGATATTAGGGTCGTGACAGTTTACAGTTGGTATCAAAGCCGACGACGGGTCGCCTGTTGCAGGTGGGAAAGTACGTTGGAAAGGCCCAGGGAGCGCCAGGTACTTGTCTCACTTGGCAGGGAACGTCGGAGATTTTGGGACTGTACTGAGTGTACTGCAGAGCCGAGGACGGCTCTATTTCTAAGGTGGTGAGATTGTAACACCCATGAGTTGGTGTTAGTCCCACATTGCCAAGGAAGTGGTTGTATTGGTAGTATATAGAGCTTAACCATACTCTAACTAATGTCAAGGCCTTTTGGGGTAAACCACATGGGTGGGCCCTGATCCAAAACCCTCTACTGCTGGATATCCGCAGTGACTAAAGAGGGACAATATTGACATTAGCGAGCGGTATGGTGCTTGACGCACCGGGATGAGCGAGGACGAAATCCCGGGACGTTACAAAATGTTCTTTATTGGCCTTAAAACGTCCCGGATAAGCCTTGTCGATCTTGAGGTTTTATATTCCAAAACAAGTGGGTTTTGTCCATTTCCAAGTTCAGACAAAAAACCGAGTAAATACTGACCGAACGGACGGACATAAACCTCATTTTTACGGACGAAACGTTGTTTTTTCGCCTAAGAACGCCCGAGTTAAGCTATTGAGTGGCTAGTCTCTTAGGTGTATCGTTTTCCATGCGAAAACATGTGTGTTTCGTCTATTTATAAGTTCGTAACAAAAATTGAGTACATACCAAGCCAAATGTCTGGACAAAACTCCGAGGGGGGGGGGGGGGGGGGGGGTATTGCTAATTACCTCTTTGTAGTATGTTATCTCATATGAACAGTTTTGCAATACTTATCCTTATCCTTGATAGGACCATTTCTGAGGTACATGGTAGAAAATCCTATTCTTGAATTAGTCATTGTAGTAAGTTTGTGGGTATCTTCTCTTGAAAACCCTCAGGAGACAATAACTCCTCCACCTGGGAAATCCTTGTGGTTAAAAGCCTTGATACATATGGTTAAAGCAATCACCTTAGTTATACTTTTCTTTTGAGTCCTTTATTCTTTCTTCTCATCTTTGCTTGAGGATAAGCAAAGTGCTGTTTGGAGGTATTTGATCGGACCTCAAAAGTGTATATTTATCCCCCGAATAACCCCTTGTTTGTATAGCACTTAGCATATATTATTGTATTATATCTATTGATTAGTGTTTTCTTGTCTTTTGTGTAGGTTTCATGAGCCGAAATGCAAATATTAAGTAAAAGCCCGCGAAAAATCGAGGAAAGCAAGCAAAAAGGTGTTATTTGCACATGGGAAGGAGAATCGATATTTGCACCCACAAGATCTGCTGAGGGCATCCCACAGTCAGCTCTGTTGACTTGACTTAAGGTCAAAGTGGGACGGTCCAATTCTCAGCCCAAATTGGGTCCCACTTAAGCCCACAAGTCAGAATTTCTATTTTGAGTCTTATTTAAGTCCAAACTTAAAAAGGTTCCACAAGATGATCCAGAAGTTTGATTTGGGCCCATGAGCTATCAAACTGAAGGTCTTGGCCCAAGCTACAACTTAAGCCCAAGAGAATTAGGTTTTGCTGATTACCTAATGTCTCTAGAAGACCAACAGCAGCAGCCACGAATTTGACCTAATTTGGAAGTCTTTGCATGCAAGTATTCTACTTTGTATTTTCTATATAAGAGAAGTTGTAACTAGGGCTTAGATATCTTTTAGTTTCCCTTTAAGATCAAATTTCATTGAAGAAGAGTTGATCTTCTTCTTCATTGTATTCAACTCATTATTCAATATCAATTCCATTATTATTCCATTATGATATATTGTGATGTATTTATTTATTCCTTGGAGTAGCTAATTCTCCTTAGGGGGATGGTGGAAGCTCTCTAGGTGATGTAAAAGTATCATATTTGTTCTTATTGTTCATTGTGATTCATAGTTCTTAATGCTTATTTGCTTCTAATTCGCGATATGAGGTAAGTATGATTATTTGCATGTTATTGTTATCCATGATGTTAAAATATTATTGTTAGGGTTTAGGGAGACCTAGCTTTAATGGTAGTATTTATATTTATTGTAGATGTGTAGTGAAATAGCTGAGAGGTGATTATTACATGTTTATAATATATATCTTTTATTGGAACCCTTTTGTGATTAAATCAAATAGCTGAGAGGTGATGATTTAGTTATGAATAATATGTTAAGTTAATTAGATTGAATAGCTGAGAGGTGACGCTTTAATTAATGAAACATATTCAATAGCATGCATAAGAGAATCCCGTTTTAATTAGGTGGAATAGCTGAGAGGTGACTACTTGATTATTATAGGTATTAATAATTAGTTGGAATAACCGAGAGGTGACTAATTAGTTATTATAGATTGAACATGAGGAACAACATTCTATGATTGCATGATTTAGTTTGTGGATACCAACTCTTCCCCCTATGTCATCATATATCTTCTTTTCATCTCTACCATATTCTTAAGTTAGGGTTTACAACCCTTGCTTGTTACTTGTCTACTTTGATAACCAATTTATACAGGCACAAAAAGGAACTTCAAGTTATAAATATAATCATTTGATAGTAGGCGTCAAAAACCGATTAACAATAACGCCAAGCTATTGAGTGTCTCGTCTCTTAGGTCTATCGTTTTTCATGAGAAAACATGTGTGTTTCGTCCATTTATAAGTTCAGAACAAATATTCTATATTGGCCTTAAAACGTCGCGGCTAAGCCTTGTCGATCTTGACGTTTTAGATTCCAAAATAAGTGAGTTTCATCCATTTCCAAGTTCGGACCGAAAACCGAGTAAATACCGACCGAACGGACGAACATAAACCTCATTTTTACAGACGGAACGTTGTTTTTTCGTCTTAGAATGCCACGAGTTAAGCTATTGAGTGTCTAGTCTCTTAGGTGTAACGTTTTCCATGCGAAAACATCTATATTTCGTCCATTTTTAAGTTCGGAACAAAAATCGAGTACATACCAAGCCGAATGTCCGGACAAAACCCCGTTCCCATGTTCCAAATGTTCTATATTGACCTTAAAACGTCCCAGCTAAGCCTTGTCGATCTTGAGATTTAGATTCCAAAACAAGTGAGTTTCGTCCATTTCCAAGTTCAGACCGAAAACCGAGTAAATACCGACCGAACGGACGAACATAAACCTCGTTTTTAAAAACGGAACGTTGTTTTTCGCTTTTGAACGCCCCGAGTTAAGCTATTAAGTGGCTAGTCTCTTCGATGTATTGTTTTCAAAGCGAAAACATTTGTGTTTTGTTCATTTATAAGTTCGGAACAAAAATCGAGTACATACCAAGCCGAATGTCCGAACAAAACCACGTTCCCATGGTCAAAATGTTCTATATTGGCCTTAAAATGTCCCGGCTAAACCTTGTCAATTTTGAAGTTTTATAATCCAAAACAAGTGAGTTTCTTCCATTCCCAAGTTCACACCGAAAACCGAGTAAATACCGACCAAACGGACGGACATAAACCTCCTTTTTACGGATAGAACGTTGTTTTTTCCCCTTATAACGCCAAGCTATTGACTGTCTAGTCTCTTAGGTGTAACTTTTTCCATGGGAAAACATGTGTGTTTCGTCCATTTATAAGTTCAGAACAAAAATCGAGTACATACGAAACTGAATGTTCGGACAAAACCCCGTTCCCAAGGTCCAAATGTTCTATAATGGCCTTAAAACGTCCCTCCTAAGCCTTGTCGATCTTGAGGTTTTAGATTCCAAAACAAGTGAGTTTCGTCCATTTCCAAGTTTGGACCGAAAATCGAGTAAATACCGACCGAACAGACGGAGATAAACCTCGTTTTTTTGGACGAAACGTTATTTTTTCGCATTAGAAGGCCCTGAGTTAAGCTATTGACTGGCTAATCTCTTAGGAGTATCATTTTCAATGCGAAAACATGTGTGTTTCGTCCACTTATAAGTTGGGAACAAAAATCGAGTACATACCAAGCCGACTGTCCGGACAAAACCCCGTTCCCATGTTCCAAATTTTCTATATTGGCCTTAAAACATCCTGGCTAAGCCTTGTCGATCTTGAGGTTTTAGATTCCAAAACAAGTTAGCTTCGTCCATTTCGAAGTTCGGACCAAAAACCGAGTAAATACCGACCGAACGGACGCACATAAACCTCATTTTTTAAGGACGGAACGTTGTTTATTTGCCTTAGATGGCCCTGAGTTAAGCTATTGAGTGGCTAGCCCCTTTACTGTATCGTTTTCAATGCGAAAACATGTGTGTTTCGTCCACTTATAAGTTCGGAAAAAAAACCGAGTACATACCAACCCGAATGTCCGGACAAAACCCCGTTCCCATGGTCCAAATGTTCGATATTAGCCTTAAAACGTCCCGGCTAAGCCATGTCGATCTTGAGGTTTTAGATTCGAAAACAAGTGAGTTTCGTCCATTTCCAAGTATTGACCAAAAACCGAGTAAATACCGACCGAACAGACGGACATAAAGCTCAATTTTACGGACGAAACGTTGTTTTTTCGTCTTAGAACACCCCGAGTTAAGCTATTGAAAGGCTAGTTTCTTCGATGTATCGTTTCCATGCGAAAACATTTGTGTTTAGTCCACTTATAAGTTCGGAACAAAAATCGAGTACATACCAAGCCGAATGTCCGGACAAAACCCCCTTCAGTCCAAATTTTCTATATTGGCCTTAAACCATCCTTGCTAAGCCTTGTCGATCTTGAGGTTTTAGATTCCAAAACAATTGAATTTCGCCCATTTCCAAGTTCAGACCGAAAACTGAGTAAATACCGACCAAACGGACGGATATAAATCTCATTTTTACGGACGAAGTGTTATTTATTTGCCTTAGAACGCCCCGAGTTAAGCTATTGAGTGGCTAGTTTCTTCGATGTATCGTTTTTCATGCGAAAACATGTGTGTTTCGTCTATTCATAAATTCGCAAAAAAAAATCGAGTACATACCAAGCTGAATGTCCGGATAAAACCCCGTTCCCATGGTCCAAATGTACTATATTGGCCTTAAAACGTCCCGGCTAAGCCTTGTCGATCTTGAGGTTTTAGATTCCAAAACAAGTGAATTTCGTCCATTTCAAAGTTCGGACCAAAAATCAAGTAAATACCGACCGAACGGATGAACATAAACCTCGTTTTTACGGACGAAACGTTGTTTTTCGCCTTAGTCTCTTCAATGTATTGTTTTCCATGCGAAAACATGTGTGTTTCATCCATTTATAAGTTTGGAACAAAAATCGAGTACATACCATACCGAATGTACGAACAAAACCACGTTCCCATAGTCCCGTCTAAGCCTTGTCGATCTTGAGGTTTTAGATTCCAAAACAAGTGAGTTTCATTTCCAAGTTATTGAGTGTCTCGTCTCTTAGGTGTATCGTTTTCCATGCGAAAACATTTGTGTTTCGTCCATTTATAAGTTCAGAACAAAAATCGAGTAAATACGAAGCCGAATGTCCGGACAAAACCCCGTTCCCATGGTCCAAATGTTCTAAATTTGCCTTAAAATGTCCCGGCTAAGCCTTGTCGATCTTGAGGTTTTATATTAAAAAACAAGTGAGTTTCATCGATTTCCAAGTTCGGACCGAAAACCGAGTAAATACCGACCGAACGGACGAACATAAACCTCATTTTTACAGACGGAACGTTGTTTGTTCGTATTAGAACGCCCCGAGTTAAGCTATTGAGTGTCTAGTCTCTTAGGTGTAACGTTTTCCATGCGAAAACATCTATGTTTCGTCCAATTATAAATTCGGAACAAAAATCGAGTACATACCAAGCCGAATGTCCAGACCAAACCCCATTCCCAAGGTCCAAATGTTCTATAATGGCCTTAAAACGTCCCGGCTAAGCCTTGTCGATCTTGAGGTTTTAGATTCCAAAACAAGTGAGTTTCGTCAATTTCCAAGTTTGGACCGAAAACCGAGTAAATACTAATCGAACAGACGAAGATAAACCTCGTTTTTTAGAACTGAACGTTATTTTTTCGCCTTAAAAGGCCCTGAGTTAAGCTTTTGAATGGCGAATCTTTTAGGTGTATCATTTTTAATACGAAAACATGTGTGTTTCGTCCACTTATAAGTTGGGAACAAAAATCAAGAACATACCAAGCCGAATGTCCGGACAAAACCCTGTTTCCATGGTCCAAATTTTCTATATTGGCCTTAAAACATCCTGGCTAAGCCTTGTCGATCTTGAGGTTTTAGATTCCAAAACAAGTTAGTTTCGTCCATTTCCAAGTTCAGACCGAAAACCGAGTAAATACCGACCGAACGAACACACATAAACCTCGTTCTTTAAGAATGGAACATTGTTTTTTCGCCTTAGATGGCCCTGAGTTAAGCTATTGAGTGGCTAGTCTCTTAACTGTATCGTTTTCAATGAGAAAACATGTGTGTTTTGTCCACTTATAACTTCGGAAAAAAATCGAGTACATACCTTTCCGAATGTCCGGACAAAACCCCGTTCCCATGGTCCAAATGTTCGATATTGGCCTTAAAAAGTCCCGGCTAAGCCTTGTCGATCTTGAGGTTTTAGATTCGAAAACAAGTGAGTTTCGTCCATTTCCAAGTATGGACCGAAAACCGAGTAAATACTGACCGAACAGACGGACATAAACCTCATTTTTACGGACGGAACACTGTTTTTTCGCCTTAGAATGTCCCGAGTTAAGCTATTGAGAGGCTAGTCTCTTCGATGTATCGTTTTCCATGCGAAAACATGTGTATTTCGTCCACTTATAAGTTCGGAACAAAAATCGAGTACATACCAAACCGAATGTCCGGACAAAACCCCCTTCGGTCCAATTTTTCTATATTGGCCTTAAAACATCCCTGCTAAGCCTTGTCGATCTTGAGGATTTTGATTCCAAAACAAGTGAGTTTCGTCCATTTCTAAGTTCGGATCGAAAACCGAGTAAATGCCAACCGAACGGACGAACATAAACCTCGTTTTTACAGACGGAACGTTGTTTTTTCGCCTTAGAACGCCTCGAGTTAAGCTATTGAGTGTCTAGTCTCTTAGGTGTAACGTTCTCCATACGAAAACATGTGTGTTTCGTCCATTTATAAGTTCGGAACAAAAATCGAGTACATTCCAAGCCGAATGTCCAGATAAAAACACGTTCCCAGGGTCCAAATGTTCTATATTAGCCTTAAAACGTCCCGGCTAAGCCTTGTTGATCTTGAGGTTTTAGATTCCAAAAAAGTTAGTTTTGTTCATTTCCAAGTTCGGACCGAAAACCGAGTAAATACCGACCGAACGAACGAACATAAACCTCGTTTTTACAGACGGAACGTTGTTTTTTCGCTTTCGAACGCCCCGAGTTAAGCTATTGAGTGGCTAGTCTCTTAGATGTATTGTTTTCCATGCGGAAACATGTGTGTTTCGTAAAATTATAACTTCGAAACAAAAATCGAGTACATACCAAGCCGAATGTCCGAACAAAACCACGTTCCCATGGTCCAAATATTCTATATTGGCCTTAAAACCTCCCGGCTAAGCCTTGTCGATCTTGAGGATTTAGATTGCAAAACAAGTGAGTTTGGTCCATTTGCAAGTTCGGACGGAAACCTGAGTAAATACCGACCGAACGGACGGACAAAAACCTCGTTTCTACGGACGGAACGTTGTTTTTTCGCATTAGAACGGCCCGAGTTTAGCTATTGAGTGGCTATTCTCTTCGATGTATCCTTTTCCTTGCGGAAACATGTGTGTTTCGTCCAATTATAAGTTCGGAACAAAAATTGATTACATACCAAGCCGAATGTCCGGACAAAACCCCGTTCCCATGGTCCAATTGTTCTATATTGGCTTTAAAATATCCCGGCTAAGCCTTATCGATCTTAAGATTTTAGATTCCAAAACAACTGAGTTTCGCCCATTTCCAAGTTCAGACCGAAAACAAAGTAAATACCGGTAAAACTAACGGACATAATCCTCATTTTTACGGACGGAACGTTGTTTTTTTGCCGTAGAACGCCCCGAGTTAAGCTATTCAGTGGCTAGTTTCTTAGGTGTATCGTTTTCCATGCGAAAACATGTGTGTTTCGTCCATTTATAAGTTCGAAACAAAAATCGAGTACATACCAAGCCGAATGTCCGGACAAAACCCCGTTCCCATGGTCCAATTGTTCTATAGTGGCGTTAAAACGTCCCGGCTAACCCTTGTCGATCTTGAGGTTATAGATTTCAAAACAAGTGAGTTTCGTCTATTTCCAAGTTCAGACCAAAAATCGAGTAAATACCGACCGAACAGATGGATATAAACCTCGTTTTTACGGACGGAATGTTGTTTTTTCGCCTTAGAACGCCCAAAGTTAAGGTATTGAGTGGCTAGTCTCTTCGATGTATTGTTTTCCATGCGAAAACATGTATGTTTCGTCCATTTATAAGTTCGGAACAAAAATCAAGTACATACCAAGCCGAATATCCGAACAAAACCCCGTTCCCATGGTCCAAATGTTCTATATTTGCCTTAAAACGTCCCGGCTAAGCCTTGTCGATCTTGAGGTTTTATATTCCAAAACAAGTGAGTTTCGTTCATTTCCAAGTTTGGACCGAAAACCGAGTAAATACCGACCGAACGGACGGACATAAACCTCGTTTTTACGCACGTAACGTTGTTTTTTTGCCTTAGAACACCCTGAGTTCAGCTATTGAGTGGCTAGTCTCTTTGATGTATCGTTTTCCATGCAGAAACATGTGTGTTTCGTCCAATTATAAGTTCGGAACAAACATTGAGTACATACCAAGCCGAATGTCCGGACAAAACCTCGTTCCCATGGTCCAAATGTTCTATATTGGCCTTAAAACGTCCTGGCTAAGCCTTGTCGATCTTGACGTTTTAGATTCCAAAACAAGTGAGTTTCATCCATTTCCAAGTTCGGACCGAAAATCGGGTAAATACCGACCGAACAGATGGGCATAGACATCGTTTTTACTGACGGAACGTTGTTTTTTCGCCTTAGAATGCCCCGAGTTAAGCTATTGAGTTGCTAGTCTCTTCGATATATTGTTTTCCATGCGAAAACTTGTGTGTTTCGTCCACTTATCAGTTTGGAACAAAAATCGAGTACATACCAAGCCGAATGTCCGGACAAAACCACGTTCCCATGGTCCAAATATTCTATATTGGCCTTAAAACGTCCCGGCTAAGCCTTGTCGATCTTGAGGTTTTAGATTCCAAAATAAGTGAGTTTTGTCCATTTCCAAGTTCGGACCGAAAATCGAGTAAATATCTACCGAACGGACGGACATAAACCTCGTTTTTACGCACGTAACGTTATTTTTTTGCCTTAGAACACCCTGAGTTCAGCTATTGAGTGGCTAGTCTCTTTGATGTATCGTTTTCCATGCAGAAACATGTGTGTTTCGTCCAATTATAAGTTCAGAACAAACATCGAGTACATACCAAGCCGAATGTCCGGACAAAACCTCGTTCCCATGGTCCAAATGTTCTATATTGGCCTTAAAACGTCCTGGCTAAGCCTTGTCGATCTTGACGTTTTAGATTCCAAAACAAGTGAGTTTCATCCATTTCCAAGTTCGAACCGAAAATCGGGTAAATACCGACCGAACAGATGGGCATAGACATCGTTTTTACTGACGGAACGTTGTTTTTTCGCCTTAGAATGCCTAGAGTTAAGCTATTGAGTTGCTAGTCTCTTCGATATATTGTTTTCCATGCGAAAACTTGTGTGTTTCGTCCACTTATCAGTTTGGAACAAAAATCGAGTACATACCAAGCCGAATGTCCGGACAAAACCACGTTCCCATGGTCCAAATATTCTATATTGGCCTTAAAACGTCCCGGCTAAGCCTTGTCGATCTTGAGGTTTTAGATTCCAAAATAAGTGAGTTTTGTCCATTTCCAAGTTCGGACCGAAAACCGAGTAAATATCTACCGAACGGACGGACATAAACCTCGTTTTTACCCACGTAACGTTATTTTTTTGCCTTAGAACACCCTGAGTTCAGCTATTGAGTGGCTAGTCTCTTTGATGTATCGTTTTCCATGCAGAAACATGTGTGTTTCGTCCAATTATAAGTTCAGAACAAACATCGAGTACATACCAAGCCGAATGTCCGGACAAAACCTCGTTCCCATGGTCCAA
Organism: Aquilegia eximia; assembly: GCA_023053565.1. Lineage (NCBI taxonomy): Eukaryota > Viridiplantae > Streptophyta > Magnoliopsida > Ranunculales > Ranunculaceae > Aquilegia > Aquilegia eximia. Next base: position 10,318,407 of record JALIGU010000010.1, read on the forward strand.
ATGTTCTATATTTGCCTTAAAACGTCCTGGCTAAGCCTTGTCGATCTTGACGTTTTAGATTCCAAAACAAGTGAGTTTCATCCATTTCCAAGTTCGGACCGAAAATCGGGTAAATACCGACCGAACAGATGGGCATAGACATCGTTTTTACTGACGGAACGTTGTTTTTTCGCCTTAGAATGCCCAGAGTTAAGCTATTGAGTTGCTAGTCTCTTCGATATATTGTTTTCCGTGCGAAAACTTGTGTGTTTCGTCCACTTATCAGTTTGGAACAAAAATCGAGTACATACCAAGCCGAATGTCGAGACAAAACCCTGTTTTTATGGTCTCTTGTTGCAACTGCTACCGCGGTTTTCTTGATCTACCCAATTGGTCAAGGAAGCTTCTCGGATCCGCCTCTAGGAATCTTTGGTACTTTCGACTTCATGATTGTATTCTAGGCGGAGCACAACATTCTTATGCACCCATTTCACATGCTTGGCGTAGCTGGTGTATTCAGCGGCTCCCTATTCACTGTTATGCATGGTTCCTTGGTAACCTCTAGTTTGATCAGGGAAACCACTGAAAATGAATCTGCTAATGAAGGTTACAGATTTGGTCAAGAGGAAAAAACTTATAATATCGTAGCTGCTCATGGTTATTTTGGCCGATTGATCTTCCAATACGCTAGTTTCAACAACTCTCGTTCTTTACACTTCTTCTTAGCTGCTTGGCCCGTAGTGGGTATTTGGTTCACTGCTTTAGGTATTAGCACCATGACTTTCAACTTAAATGGTTTCAATTTCAACCAATCTGTAGTTGATAGCCAGGGTCGTGTAATTAACACCTGGGCGGATATCATTAACCGCGCTAACCTTGGTATGGAAGTTATGCATGAACGTCATAACTTCCCACTAGACTTAACGGCTGTTGAAGTTCCATCCACAAATGGCTAAGACTTAGGTCTTCGTGTATATGAGTCGTTGAAGTGGCAGGATCAACCCCCCGTTTCTTGTTCTGTCAAGAGGCTGGGGGATTGATCCCGCATTTTTTTTTTCTTTTTTTTTCTATTGCCCCGCTTCTATTTGTCTAGATATGATCCAAGCGGGTTCAAGCACCTAAAGAGCGCATCCACCGAAACAATTTCGACTGCTTCCATAAGATACCCCCTTCATCCTTTCTCTATGTTGTTTACGAAATCGTGTTCTTTTAGGACTAAGCATAGCAATTATATGGAGGCAATCGAATTATTAGTCAACCCTATAGAATTAAATAATTTTATTAAAAATTCGAATTAACGGCAGCAAGTGATTGAGTTCAGTAGTTCCTCATATAAAATTATTGACCCTAGAGATAGAGATATAGTAATTTTGATTGAACGAAAAAAAAATGAAGGAGTTTGTTATTTTTTATTTTGCTTTTTTATTTAATAACACATACGGGCGGATGTACCCAAGTGGATGAAGGCAGTGGATTGTGAATCCACCACGCGCGGGTTCAATTCTCGTCGTTCGCCCATCCTATTTCATTAGATGCCTAATCAAAATAAGTAAAGTAATCGCTAAATATAAAATTATTGAAATTACAGCGATGTATTTGACAGAATTGATAAGGATTCTTATTTTATTCCTAAATGCATCCTTTAAATAGGGTCTAATTGTTCGGATTGCATTCATCAATACATCATATAAATATTTCATAATGATTTGTATACTTTATTATAATTATACTTTTACTTTAATTTAAATAGGACGTAATTGTTTGGATTGCATTCATCAATACATCAAATAAATATTTCATAATGATTTGTATACTTTTATAATAATATAATTATACATTCTAATAATTATATTAGCTAAAGCGTTACGTATGTCTGGTGGAGATCATATTCACTCTGGTACCGTAGTACGTAAACTAGAAGGGGAAAGAGAGATCACCTTGGGCTTTGTTGATTTACTACGTGATGATTTTTTGAAAACGATCGAAGTCGCGGTATTTACTTCACTCAAGATTGGGTCTCTCTACCAGGTGTTCTACTCGTTGCTTCAGGGGGTATTCACGTTTGGCATATGCCTACTCTAACCGAGATCTTTGGGGATGATTCCGTACTACAGTTCGGTGGAGGAACTTTAGGACACCCTTGGGGAAATGCGCCGGGTGTCGTAGCTAATCGAGTAGCCCTAGAAACTTGTGTACAAGCTCGTAATGAAGGACGTGATCTTGCTCGTGAAGGTAATGAAATTATCCGTGAGGCTTGCAAATGGAGCCTTGAACTAGCCGCTGCTTGTGAGGTATGGAAGGAGATCAAATTCGAATTTGAAGCAATGGATACTTTGTAATCCAGTAATTACCGTGCGTTCTCTTAATTGATAATTGAATTGCAATTAAACTCGGCCCCATTTTTTACCAAAAGGATTGGGCCGAACCGAATAAAGAACGAGGCCAGTAGTTATTCTATATATTTTTTCTATTTTTAAATTTTTAATATATATATATAGAGATCAAGTCGCTAATTGTATCTAAGTAAAGATGAATAACATCCATCTCTGTTCAAATCACACCCAAATTTATAGGGTTGAAAATCCGAAACCAAACTAACTTTGAGATTTGTTTGCTGAAATTGAGTTTGTAGTAGAAAAAGAAACCCAAAAGTTTTATCTTTTTGAAAAAAAGAAATCTTGTTTAGAAGACGACTAAGAAAAATTGAATCTTGAACTGCAGATCCTTGTTGTTCTTGAACTGGAGATTGGAGATTTATTTTTTCAGATGAAGAAAACACGCTGTAGATTTGAGTGTTGAGTGGGCCGAGAATATATGTTAGATCTGAAGCAGGAGATAAATTTGTTGTAGATTTGGAAGTGGAAATTTGTTATTTCAGATCTGGTTGAGTGAACCGACAGATTTGGAGATATGGCAAAAACCCCAAATCAGTTGTTAAGTATCACCTTGAGTATTCAATGGTTAGATGAGAAGAGATTTTGTAGATCTTGGGAAATTTTGTTGTTTATTAGCTAAAGATTTTACATATATCAACAGATCTGAGAATTGATTTTACTCGTGTTGAAGTTGAGACTTTGTCGAGATGAATTGGTGGTTTATAAACTAAATAATACTTGGGTGAATTCGAAGAACATAGAATTCCACTCGATGAATGAAGAAACAAGATGGGGTGTGGAGATTAGAAATAGATTTTATAGATCTGATTGGAGTGTTGTAGATGAAGTTGGGTTGTTGTTTCGTTTGTAAATAGATGAACCTGATGAAGAAGTATGAGATGAGAAAGAGATTTTGTACATCTGATAATTGATATAGATCTGATTGATTGAAGTGTTTTGAATCTGATGGTAGTGATGAAAACTGAGATGGTTATTTTTGTCGTTGTATGTAGTTGAGAAAGAAGTGGTCGGGAAGTTGGTTCATTACACCTTCTAGCGCCATTATGTAAGCTTCTGGTTACATGTAGAGATTAGTGTTGTTGAGATGGTCCTCTTGCTCCTTCTCCATACATGACCTGTAAAGGGCGCCGGAGATGTCTCCAACGTCAACCCTCCGATGATCAAGTTAGTCATTGTGGGTAATAAAGAAGAAAGTAAGAGAGAGAGAGAGAGAAGAAGAGAGAGAAGAAGTGTAGACGGTGAGAGCTCATACCTTAGTGGGTTTTAGGTTACCCTTTTATGTTACCTATGTGTGGGTGATGGACTGATCTTGGCCGTGAGATCTCATTGGTCTTCATTGTGTCATGTGTCTTTTTATTGTCCAAGAGAATTGTTGTAGTCCATTTGACTAAGGTATATTGTACTCCTGGTGTCATTTATAATCTTGAAGTTGGTTGATTTCTTGAGCGACATATGGCACAACCTATTTAGATACTTACAATCATATTCGAATATAGTAGTTGATAGCAGTTACTAACCCCAACTATTTTTATAGGCCAACCATAAAAGCTAAGCTATTAGGATATAGTAATTCATATTTGATTCAATAAGTGATGGCAGTCGATTGAGAAGAGAAGCTTAGGGATTCAATAAAGTGAAAAGAAGTATAAGGATTATCAGAAATTCGTGATAGAAGCTTTAAGGGGAAAAAATAAGATGCTAAAAAAGGTACTATACAAAAGCTAAATAAGGTACTATACAAAAGATGTAAGGTGAATTATATTCTGGTGATTCGAAGAAGGTACTATACATAAGAAGGAAATTAGGATACATATATACAACTTAGGCTAAAGCTTAAAAATTGAAATAGATGGAAGTGATTCATGAAGGTGAATTCGAAGACAAAATTATAGAAAGTGAATAATGAAAGAGTGATTACCTTTTGCGAGGAAAAGAAGGCCGACTGGCTGAGAGAAAAAAGGAAGATTATGAAAAGTGAAGTTAGGGGTTAGAGCTTTAGGTGTATATTTACTTTTGTTGGTTGTAGAGAAATAGAAGAGTTCTAGAGAAAACAGACTTCAATTCTCATTATTTCTAAATATGTCCATCAAACATGCAGTCCACAACTGTGGGGCTTAAATTGGGCTAAAACTTGATTCTCAAATCTCTATGAAAGCGCCACGTGGCACTTGTTAGACTCCAATATTATATAGTATATAGATTTCTTTTGATGACCTTTATAGTTGGTTTGGGGATCTGTTGTGTTTGATTGTTTAGTTGGTTTTTATTTGGGGACCTCAACTACGTATTTTGAAACCGCTATCGGGTTTTTTGGGACCTCAAGTATATTTCTTTTACTCTATAGTTTTTATATAACAAAATGTTTCCCTCGTTATATTGGACCATTGTAAAACATTAAATGGACCTCTACATTCCAATTTCTGGATTATACCTTCTTGTGAAAAACTACGAAATTACGTTTTTTTTTAATTTAGAATTTAGTAGTCATTTGAGATCTTCTTGAATAGATATTCTTTACATCTTTCCAATCATATAAAAAATATTCATATCTGACTTATGAATCAAAAGTTATAAATTTTTAAAAAAAAAAAAAATTTAAGTGAAGAAAAAGACAAAAAATGAGTTGAACTTCTCAGGAGGGTACAGAAGGTGATGAATAGCAATGTGATGACGGTGGGTTCCAATGAATATGTATTTCGTAGGATTGTAGCGTACTTGAGCCTCTAGCTTTGTGTAATTCTTCTTTTATCAATAAAAATTTTTTTTGATAAAAAAAAAGATATTATTGAAAGAAAAATTGTGAAGAGTACAACTCCATGCCTAATAAGGATATTTTTCCATTTCCGTGCCTGTTTAGGGTATGCCATTATAATCTTGTGCTTTTCCAGAAAATTACCCATCTATTGCTCATAAGTAGAACAATGGTGGCAATAATAAGTGAGCATTTCACATCGCAATATGTAAGCTCAGCCATACAATATGGTTTAAACTTAAACATAGAACAGATAAAGTGTGGTTCAAACAGATAAAATGTGGCCATCTCACATGGCAAGTAAGAATTAGATTCAATTTCAACCATAGATAGTTGTCACATATGGCATAATTGTTTACTTGGTCAGCTTTAATATAAAGCTTCCAAGCAGAAGTGCAAAGGATTAACGGTCCTTACGGGCTGTTCCAGCTCTCAAGCTGTACATAACATTACTATATGCAGTGGCGGAGCCAGGAATTTACCTTACTTGGGGCACCCTAAGAAAATTAAACAAACTAATAGTTCTTTTTAATAAAAGTATACCAAAAAGACAACGATAACTCCATAAAAAAAAAAACATATATTAATAAACAAAAAGGAGTTAAACAATCACAATACATTTTGCTCTTTATAATTTTATTTATTTAAAGAAAAACTCAAATTTTGAAAACAGATTAAGAAAGAGACAGTTTACTCCACCTAAGTGGCACAGGAGATATTTGAAAAATTCTTCAATTGATTATAAGCTTAAATAAGCCATTGATTATTGGAAATTTGGAATAGAGTGAATAAGAAGTTGAAAACCCCAAACTTTCTCAGTTTAAGATAAACCAATCCCAACAGCCCAACCCAATATTATTTGATCATAAAACAGTACTTACCAAGCCCATAAAACAAGAAAAAGGGCATTGACTTAATTGGTTGGATAAAAAGATTAAAACGGTCCACAAAAGCTGGGGTAAATAGTAAGTTCAGTACGTGATAAAGAATAGAAAATGATTTTTAAACAAAAAATTTCAGAAATCACGTGGGGTACGTTCCCCAGTTAACTTCAACGTAGCTCCGCCACTGACTATATGAATATGCGTGCGAACAAAAAATAGCTAATAATTAAAAAAATAATAAATTTATTTATGTCCAATAATGTTAAAAAAAAAAAAAAGTTTTTACATGTCTTTTTTTTTGTAGGTTTTTTTTTTTTTTATATTTTTTTAAAAAAAGTGTTTTTTTCTACGAGGTTTTATTTTTAACAAACTCTGTAAATTTGTTATATTTATAAATTATAATAGGTCCCATTTTTTTGAAATTATTTTATATAAATTATAATAGGTCCTACTTTTATTGAAATTATCTTATTACCCTTTTATCGTAGTATATAACAATTAACAAATTAGGGGTAAAATCGGAACTGTGTAAATAAACAAGTTATGATGTTTATAAGTAGACACGTCAGACTTTATGAATGTCTCGAGAATGAGGCGCCATATAAAGTAGTTAAGACATGCCACGTGAACTTCATCCAACACCAGTACTGGTCATTTCTCGGCCATGACATTCATTATTGTTATGGTTTGCCACTGTGGAAGTATAAAAAAAGAAAAACACACTTTGTTCACGAAGCAAGTGAAAACATGGAGGGAATAAATTAACCTTTTTATCTAAAGTTACACCAAAAAAGGTTCCTGAACCAGTTCAATTGCAGCATACAGATTGCAGAGTAATGTTTGCAGTGCTTTAAGAAAGAAAAAGTTGGCCAATAAGAAAGATGCACCAAATCTTCTACAGATTGGAAGAGAACTTTCTGTGCAATGGCTTTCTGAACGTTTTTCATGTCAGCCGAAGAATATTACTGCAATAAAAAAAACATACAACAAGCATCCTTGAAAATTGAAATTACCCAAAACTTTGGGTCTGTTTGATTGGTCGTGGGAAAAATTCCCACATCAAACATTACCCCAGAAATTCCCAGATGCCTTTTTGATTGGTAAAGTTGGGTCGTGTAAAAATTCCATGATAAAAATATTTCTCATGAATCTTTCCTTGACCCACCCCTAAAAAACATTCCCAGACTTGTAGAGGAATATTTTTTTTGTCTAATCAAACAACTAAAATCTTTCCCACATAAAATTTTCCTCCTGTTTTTATGTCCAATCAAACAACCCATTAGTGGGAATTATTTTATGTAGGAATATTTTTAACGATAAAAATTCCCACAAGTAATTATTCCCACCAATCAAACACACCAACACTTTGTAAACAAGACAAGCCTTTTAAAGACTTCAGCTTTGGGCAACAAGATACTCATATATGATTGCGCAACAAGATTCTTATATATGATTGCATTACAACCCACACAGTTTATAATCAAGATGGCAAGAATGCACAAAGCCTAAACATGGCTGAAAGTTTAAGATTGTTGCAACGAAAAGCAGTTGAATTTTCTACTTCAGTAATTGACCCATACAGAAACGAAAACTGACAGGGTGATAATAGAGCGCTGCACAATTCTCAAATGATAATTTCCATTTCTAGAAACTAATACATTCATCAAGGAAAAACAATGTTCTGATGCAAAGAAACTAATACATTCATCAAGGAAAAACAACTCTGCTGTTCTGAAAGAAAATTTCTTCATTCTCCGTACCGAGTTTGTTGATAAAGAGAGAGTGCTTTTCTAAAGAGCGGTAAGAGACCAACCAAAGCTAACTGAAGCTGTTCTGAGCTATTCACGCGGATACTGACTTGTCCAGATCCTCTGTTGTTCAAGTTGGCACGAGCAATAAGATTTGAGTTCCGTCCAATAGGGATTTGTGACTGAACATTGCACCCAATAGCCAAATCCCCATGCCAGTCCATGATAGAGAGCCCTAGGGTCGATAACATGCGACCAAGGGGATAATCCTTATCTCTCAAGGTGGCTTCCAGACTACCACCATATGCAACATCACCACGGCCAGTCATGGCACCACCTGTCAAAACTAAGCGAAACCTTTTGTTAACTATCAATTTGTCTTCAAGCTTCACTCCAGCTGTTAAGGCATCACCAAGAAGAGTAACAGAAAGACCCGCAGCTGCCTTATTGTGTCTAAAATTACTAAATTTTGTCTCACTCCGTAGAGTATATGACATGTCCTTCCCAACAGTCTGCATATCAAAACCCACTGAAGTTGCTTTCCCTTCATTGTGTTTTATTGAGCTAGCTAATTCCACTTGGAGATTAGACTCCTTCTTATCCTTTGTAGCTTGGCCGGAGAAAGACACTGGTATCTTATCTTTCACTACAAACAATCTTTCAACATTTATACCTTCGTAACCAACATCATGATCCCATCCATGAGTTTCAAGAACAGGCCTCACAAGCCATGCATTGGAGGTATCCAGAAACCTGTAGCGATGGGAAGGATTATCTGAATCAAAAGAAGCAGGCAATGCAAAATCTGGCATGGGAACCGGCACAGATGCTCCACCTCCACTTTCATCTTCTGCACTCTCAGTGTAATCAGTTGGTACCTCCTTAGCTGAGACTGCCATTTTTTTTAGTAACTTCCTTCGCCTCTTATCCTCTCTCAGCTGCTTTCTCATAAACAGTTTTTCCCTGTATTCAAGCTCATCAAAATAAGCCTTCTTCTGAAGTTTACTCAATTTGGCTAGTTGGGCCTTCGTCAATCGTTTAAATGGCGGTAATTCATCATACTCCGACTCGTCATCTGAATCTGACGACTCATCCAAGTCCTCATCAAGACCATCTTCATCCCCAAACTGCTCCTCTGGAAGTTTCAGTTGGGGCCTTGATTGAAGAAGCGATGACAACAGGAAAGGCAACGGAGGTACCCTTGCACGAGTTGCAAAAGGCTTTCCAGGTGGATTATCTTGCAACTTTAGAAGTGTATTTGCTTCGGCCAGAATCTTTGAAGCAAATGAAAGTAACAACAAATGAGGTTTCCATACCTGGCCATTCGGCAAGACTCTTTGCCCAGCCCTATTTGTTCTGCACGCTGAGTGATTTTCGACTAAAGATACAGGGTTCATAAGCCGCATATCTCCAGCTGCCTGGCGAATAGCTTGCTGGACAACATGAGAACGTTGACTTACAAACATCTCATAACTCGAAGATATACCATTCGGACCATCAGGTGGAGCAGACGCAGCATGTGTCAGAACCACAATGGCATTAAACCAAATAGAAGGTCCAAAAATTTCAGTGATAGTACGTAACAAAGGCAAGTCACCAAAATCCCGTGTCTGCATATCAAGCCTATCAAGATACAAAACAATATCTGGCGGGGTCTTCTTAATGAATCGTTTAACAGAATGGAGGATCTTCTCATTCTGGCGTTGGTCTGACCAGCATGGTAGAAGGCCAGGTGTATCAATCACCCGAACCTTAATTCCTTGAACTGTTCCAACAACATCCTGGACCTTTTTTGTGCCCATCTGAAATGCATCAGTGATGAACTTACTTTCATCAAATATTGAATTGATAGTAGCACTTTTACCAACTCCCGTCTTTCCAAGAACCATAATTGTGCACGAGAAATCAAGGGGTTCTTGTCCAGCAGACTCTAACTGCTCAGCCATCGCACTAGCTCGGTCAAAACTGAAGGCACCAACACGACCTGCATTTCTCCCACGCAGCTGCTCAGCTAGACCAAGCCTGTACAACACCTGAGCTACTACAACATTATGTGGTGTCTGCCCAAGGCGATGAGCTAACCGTAAGAACTTTACCCGAATCATCTGGAGCTTTTCACGGGTCTCATCATTTTCCTCAGCCTCACCATTCACAGGGTCTTCCAAAACCTGAGCTTGCCGCTGGGGTCCAGCTCCATTCACCCTAGGCTGTTGCACAGCACGAGAAGCTGGTTCAAATAATGGGGCAGCACCACCAAGGCCGGCAGGTCGACGAGGAGGAGCTTGAACAGGCTCTACAACTTGTCGAATTTCTGGCTCCCTAGCTAAACCTGAACTGCGGGATTCTTCAACTCTCGTATGGTCCTGTTTATTGTGCTCATCTTGCATTTCCTGTAATTCAGGCTCCTTGGTACGAGCATTGTTAACAGAGTCATTTTCGATACTTTCAGTATACTGGGGCTGTACACTAACAGAATTTTCATCTTCTGATTCAGCTGCAACAGCTTTAGAGCTCTTGTTTATCATAGTATCGGAATTTTCTTTCTGTTCATATATCCGTTCATCAACAGAAGCACCAGGATTATTGTAAGCATTTTCTATTTCTGGTGTATGAATGTCTTCACTCATCAAGGCATCCGCATTCACCACTGTATATCTCACAACAGTAGTCTGATTATCTTCATCAGAGAAAATCTTCTCAACAGGGTCATTTCCTTCAGGAGCAATCTCATCGGAGCCAACCTTGTCAACTTCCAAAAGATTTTCAGGAACAGAAGACTTCTCATCCACTTCTAAGTTTTCCAAACATCCATTTTCGGTCTTTCCATTATCAATTTGCCCATGCACATTACCATCAAAACTGCCACTTTTACAATGGTCATCTTCAGAAGAAATCAGTTCACTATGTTCAGAAATAGCCCGTGTAACATCTGAAGCCTTTGCAAGAATGACAGGCTTAACTTCCAATTCAGACTCTTTCAAACCTGCATTGTCAGACTTCTCATCAACAACAGCGTCACAATTTCCATTTGCCTCTACTTTAGCATCAGTTGGAAGCTTTGTTCCACCATTCACAATTAAAGCAGAAATTTTACTCTCATCTTCTTCTTCTTCTCCATTGCAAACCACACCATCAGATGACTCCACTGGATTATTATCGTCGTCATCCCCATTTTCAGACTCCCTATTTGACATTACATCACCAGCAGTAAGCAGCCTGGTATCTTCTTCTACAACCACAGCCGAATCTTCCTTCTTATCTCCTTCCGCATTAAAAACTACACCGTTCGGCATGTCCTCCGGCAGATCTTCCATAACAGCCTGTTTTGCATCCTTAACCTCATCAACAGGCTCAACAGCTCTTGCAGTCTCGAAAATTTCTTCGCCAACATTCCGATCTTCGTTTGGAAGATCGGTATCAACAGCCTCCTCAAACTTGTCTGCCTCATAAACTTCAATGGATTCCCCATTACTTTGGACACTCTCAGCACCCTCCAAATCAGGCAGACTTGGAATGTGCTCATTATCGTCTTCTGTATAATCTTCCATAACTGCTTCCTCAAAAACATCATCTCCCTCAGAATCCTTGGGTTGATGGAACACCTGAACAACATTATCCACCAATTTTAACTGAGAAACTGCCCCATCAGCAGTCTTTGTCTCATCATCTGCAAGAGGTAGTTCAGCTTCTTCTTCTTTTACCTCCTCTTCCTTGTTCATCTCACCATCATCATGAAATACTTGAACAGTCTTATCTACTAAATTAAATTGAGAAACAGCACCATCTGCAGTCTTTGTTTCTACTTCTGAAATAGGTTTCTCAACACCATTTTCCATCACCACCACCACCAAAACCAATTCACTTCAAAACCCTAAAAAATTTAACAAAAACCCATTTCAATAAAATTAAAACAAAGCACAATTCAATAACCCCAATTAACAAAAATCAATTTTATACAGATCTAAATATTTAATACTTTATCATTCACTATTATTATAACTACAATTGAAATGCAATATAAGATTCGAATATACTCAACTACTTGAATGAAAAGAAAAGAAACAATCTAACCTTGGTACGAAGAAGCGAGAGAAGAAGAAGAAGAAAAATGAAAGTTTTTCTCTCTGTGCTTATCAATCAATCTGTCTATCCATCTATCTAAAAGTCGAAAGTCTAAACCTAAAGAAAATATATTTTTTAATATATATATATTATATTGAGATTGGGATAAAAAAAAAAAACAATCGACGGCTGGAAAATAATCTGGGAGTATTTTTAGATCACATGACTAACATCACCGATTTCATCGCTAAAAGCTAAGTGTCTTTAAAAGCGGCTTGCCTCTTTGCCTGTTCTTTGAGGACCACTGTCTTATCCCGTGCGTAGTATGGGTTGATTTTATTTTCATCTTTATACGTTTTCATTATTATTTTATTTTTATTTTTTAAAAAATAAATTTTATTGATAAAAGAAGAATTTTTTTTTTTTTTTTTATTTTTTTAGAATATAAATTTTTTTTGATAAGCTCAACAAATTACACAAAAGTAGAGGACAAACGCGCTACAAACTGCGCGGCAAGTCCTTTCTGGATAGCAAACCCGATTCTCCTAAATACATATTCGTTCGAACCCGCAGTCATCACGTTGCTATCCATTACCTTTTGCACTCTCCTGAGGAGCTCAACTGCTTCTGAGCCTAGCAATCCAAATGTGTCAAATGCAAAGGGGATGAAACTATGTTGGTTAGCCCTACAAGCTCCGTCATGTTTCTCCACTTTTGCTGCTGCTGCATTGCTAGCTGCTAGCCCCACCTCAAAAATCCCAGCACCCAGGCCAACCATCGGAGACGCCCCTGTAACATCAACACACGCATGTTTACCTTCAGACCAGTTATAGACCAGAATATCAGCAGGACGTAATGTCGATCTTCCTTCCTTAGGATCAGTAAGAAAGTTAACAAGAGCCTCCTTCTTAACCTGTACTCCAGCCCGCCAGAACACATCACACAAGATATCTCTAACGTGGTCATGCCTGTACTTGAAGCCGGGGTAATGCTTACAATGGGCCGCATGGTCCCCAAAAGCATCAAGTCTGCTCTTCTTGCACACTGGACAAAGTTCACCATCTGAATAAAGAGGGATCATCAATCGATAACGAAGAATGACACGATATTCTACCGGTGTCATGCGTTGTCCAAGCCCTTCCATCGGGATGGCAAGGAGAAAATCTTTGGCATGTTCTGCTTGCACACATCCAATCACGGCTTTTTGTCTAGCTGACAACTCAAATTCCCTCTCAAGACCAGAACTAATCTTGCTGTAGTATGCTTCCGCCAAGACATGTTGGGGTCTGAAGGGGACGGTAGCAATTGGAGCAAGATTACTGAGATCAAAATCAGGTATAGAAAGATGTAAACTAGCAATGGCAGTATCGAAAACATTACCCATAGGTGCAGCCGCACAACCCCGAAGAATGTGGTCTTGGAGATCCTTGGTTTGCGTACGTGAAGCTACGAAAGCAAACTTCATAACATCAGTAGTACAATAAATACCAAGTCCGCCCATACGCAATGTGAGGGTTGCCATACGCCACTGTAGATCGCCAAAACCAGGTCCATCAGAAACCACAATATTCTGAAGGGCTGCACGGAGCTTGTGGTCAAACCATTCGGCTGTTTCCTGAACATAATCAGGGGGGCAAGTACGGAGAGCAAAGGTGAGCTTAGATATTCCCATACAAGAACGTAAAAGTGCCAGCTCACATTGCGGATCCTGTAGTTGTGGTAATAAATCCATAAGCTGAAGTGTCTTATCCACTCGTTGACGAACATTACCCATAATAAAGGATGCATCAATACTTACAGCCCCTCCAAGCAACTTAACCCCTCGCTGAGGACATGATATACCAGCCGGAAAGATATCTGGATAGGAGCATACAGGATTAACAGAAGGCCAGAACAACTCTGTCTTAGAAACATTAAGCACGAGCCCAAGAGGTGGTCCTCTTTCCTGAATGATACGAATAGCTCTAGCCACCTGTTCTGTATTACCAATCAGAGTACCATCATCTAAGTACCATGCCTGCAACTCCAAGTGGCATTCTGACTGAATGCGGTGTATCAATGGATGCAAGACCAAAGCAAAGAGAAGAGGCCCCAAAGGGTCCCCCTGCTGTATCCCAGCTGCTGACCAGATATGAGTAGACCCTAGATACAATCGAGCAGGTTGACAATAGAGGTATTCGACCCATAGAGCAATAGATGGACAATGATTGCGTACCTCTCGTAGCATAGCAGACCGATCAACAAGGTTGAAGGCATTCTGAAAGTCCACAAGCAGCATAGAAAGCGATGTGTCATCCTTGTTGGCATAAACCAACCGATTAACCGCATGCAAAATTGCCTCTGCTCCACCAGGCACACCAACCCCAAACTGAAAATCCTCTAGGTATGGGACAATATCCTTAGAAACTCCTCTCATGGCAATCTTAGACACCAGGCGACGCCAAACCATACCCACAGCTATTGGGCGAATGCCGTTACCTGGCTTAAGAAGTGGGGTGAGTGGTGCACTAGCTATGAACTCTGCCAAGACCCGTGGGCATCGACCTTGTAACCATAGGTTCACAACCGGTGTCAAGGCCTCCATAAGATCTGTGGCTACAGCGGATGCAACCCCACTCATAGCATCCAATAGGTGTTGGGCCCGGAGACCATCTCGCCCACAAGACGTCCCTTTGGGGAAGGACCTGATGCATGATAATATCACATCCCTCTCAACTGACAAAGGTGACTCAAGTAAAGGAATGGCGGGGACAGATGGTGGTGGATGCTTCGGGTGTTTATCCTCTAAAGCCCGCTGCGTCTCTGGAGTGTTCGGAGCAACCCCTGATGATGCCAACACCTTCACGGCTGCTGCAAAGTGCCCGTCTGCAACCTTTTGCAAACACCGTCGTACATTCTTGCTTTGGGACTGTCGAGATGGTCGTTCCAACGGAGGCTCTGTGTGTGTGACCCTCTCAATCAAACGAAATATACCCCCAGGCTCGTTCCAAATAGAGAGAGCCTGAAGAATCTGATTCTGCTGGAGATATTTCCGAGCACCAGAACGACGCTCTTGGCGATTCTGCGGATGGAACACTTGCAATGTGCAATAGGGAAGCAGGAGCAATCTAACCCATGGCCCTGTCGACATGGGGTCTGCAGTAACCTCATACAAGACTGACTTCAATGCACAGGAGAATGCTAATCGACAAGGACGTGGAATACTTTTCACTGTGCGAAAAGGTCTACAGAAAATACGATCAAGTGATATCTCATCTAAAGAAGGTGCAACAATAGAAAGGTGAGTATCGATACCAGTGTCCCCTCCTGCTGTAGGTGCGGGTGGATTATCAACATGCACAAGCTGTGGTGGTTGTATACCTACAATTGCACACTCTAACTCACCGGTCTCCTTTCGTGCAGGTGGTTTGATGACTGCACCATCCGGATGTTTACATTTTATGGTCGATGCATGGATACCGAAACAATCAGCACACATCCATTTGTTTATCCTCTTCAAAGTATTGTCAAGCGACGAAAATAAACCTATATCAACTTTGATCGCATCTCTCAGCCTGTCGATGTCATTAACCCTCTTCAAGTGATCTTTCTTAACATGCGTTGGGATGTACGAAGATTTGTATCCATTTCCACACGGTCCATTGGTGCATCCATCAAAATTTCGAAATGGACAATGGATACTCTCCATCAAGCAGCCAATTTTTTTTTTCCTTCTTTTTTTTTTTTTTTTTTTTTTTTGCTTGGCTTGGCTGACTGGCTTGAGCTGCTGGTTCGACTGATCTGGCTGCTGATCGGCTAGACTGGTTGCTGGGTTGAGCTGTTGATCTGGAATCGGCTCGGCTGGCTTCTGGACTCGGCTTATATGGCTCAGATCGGCTCTGCTCAGCCGAATTTACGGTTGATTAGAGAGAAAACGATTGGGATGGGATTGGAGGAAGGGGGAAGAGAAGGGTGCTGGTGGTGGTGAGGGAGAAGAGGGAGAGAAAGAAGAGATGGTGTTGGCGGTGGTGAGGGAGATGGGGAAAAGAAGGGTGCTGGTTGCCGGTGGTGGTAGGGAATGGGGAAAGGAAGGGTGCTGGTGGTGGTGAGGGAGAAGAAGGAGAGAAAGAAGAGATGGTGTTGGAAGAAGAAGAAGGTTGCTGGTGGTGGTGGCTGGTCATGAAGGAGATGACCATGTGGCGGCGGCGGTCATCGGGAAGATGACCTTTTTTTTTGGGAAATTTTTGGATTTTATTATATAAAAACAAATTTTATTGATAAGCTAAACGAATTACACAAAAGTAAAGGACAAACGCGCTACAAACTGCGCGGCAAGTCTTTTCTGGATAGCAAACCCGATTCTCCTAAATACATATTCGTTCGAACCCGCAGTCATCACGACGTTGCTATCCATTACCTTCTGCACTCTCCTGAGGAGCTCAACTGCTTCTGAGCTTAGCAATCCAAATGTATCAAATGCAAAGGGGATGAAACTATGTTGGTTAGCCCTACAAGTTCTGTCATGTTTCTCCACTTTTGCTGCTGCTGCATTGCTAGCTGCTAGCCCCACCTCAAAAATCCTAGCACCCAGCCCAACCATCGGAGACGCTCCTGTAACATCAACACACGCATGTTTACCTTCAGACCAGTTATAGACCAGAATATCAGCAGGACGTAATGTCGATCTTCCTTCCTTAGGATCAGTAAGAAAGTTAACAGGAGCCTCATTTTTTTTTTTTTTTTTTTTTTTTTTTGGTTGGCAAGCGAGGTTGTGGGGACCCCTACCCCTTTTAAATTACGTGTAGAAACTTATATCAACAATCCGCTGTTGACGTGTTTCGAACCCACGACCTCTCCACTTTGTAAGAGGGGTGCTACCATTGAGCCACAGGCTCATTCGCGATAAAAGAAGAATTACACAAAGTTAAGGAATAAAAGTGCAGTTTAACTGCACTGCAAACCTTCTTTGAATAACAAAACCAATCCTACGAAATACATATTCATTAGAACCTACCGTCATCACATTGCTATTCATCACACCCTCCTGAGAAGTTCAACTTCTTCTAGTACTAGAAGACTAATAAAAATCAGTTTTTTTTTATAATTAATTTCTTCAGTTTATAAAGTCATTATATTTTTTGTATTAAAAATGTAAATACACATTGTAATGAAATATAACTAAATTAAAAAGTCTAATAAAATTAAGAGTATTCATGTATAAATAAACTATTAATGAATAATATATCTCAAAATTAATTTAAAGTTGAAATATCTTAACTTAAACGTAAATAGTCAAACTTAAAGATTTTGAAAACATCTCAAATAAATATTGCTACTTAATCTAATTTAAAGAAATTGGTTCCAGGCTACTTCAATATCAAGTCATTTCCTTTCAATATTAGGCCTTTATTTATCATTTCTTTCAATATTTATTTATTTTCATAAGATTTTACTATTAAAAATTATTATTTTTATAATATTTTGTTTATTATCTTTTTAATTATTGAAATTAGTTCCATAGGCTGCTTCAATATCAACTTATTTTCTTCGATATTAAGCATGTGTTTATCTTTTCTTTCAATATTTATTTATTTTCATAAGAGTTCACAATTAAAAATTATTATTTTAATAATATTTTGTTAATTATCTTTTTAATTATTGGGCCTTTTACTCATAAATAAAAATTCAACCCATAAAATGTAAATATGTTAAATTACGATAAGACCATTATTTAAAGGGTATTATATAAATTTATTAAAAACCCATAAAATTCTAAGGGTCAGTTTGTTAACGAATTCCCGCTTTGATAGGTTTTCAAGTAAAAATGCGATAAAAGTCACATTTGCCAGGTCTTGGCAAATGTTTTGTCCGTTAAAATTAGTTTGCCATCGTTTGATAACAAATTTGAAAAAAGCAGACAAACCTCAATTTGACAGTTCGAACGCCTTCGATAACACTTTGGCAAACCTGGCAACTCATATTTGCCGGTTATATTGGTTTTGATAAAATTTGTGATTTTGGCAAACCTATTAGGGTTGAGTAGCAAAGTTGAAAGTCCTCTGGTCTGGGTCCAAGAAGCAAGTCTAAGTTTGTTTGGGCTATGTACAATAATATCATGATAATGGCCATGAACTGAGTTCAAGAAGCAAGTCCATCACATTGTTGTTTTTTGTGTACTTATAAACATTTTTTTGTGAAGTGACCAAATATAACATTTTGTTATTTTTGTGTACTTGTAAACCAAAAACAACTCATATTTAAACACCATCATCCACATAAGTACTATAAACATGATAATTATATATACATACATACATAATAATTATGTCCATAGTCATAGGTTCACATAATTTACCATAATTATGTCCATAGTTTCATAATACCTATAACTAGTCTCGAAACCTGCTTAGCTAACACACATAACTACTCCACAACATATGGTGAACCTATAGTTCAATCAAATCCCAAGCTTGTCAAGTTCATTCACACTTTTGTGAATAATTAATCTCCTTTGCAACTTTGCCAACTCTGTGATGTGACATCCTGCAACATTCAAAAAATATGTAATCCCCAACCTTCAGGTGCGCAACCCTGATAAAATGCTTCCAGTCAGTGTGGCGAAAGTACCGGGAATGGCCATAATCAGCAAGCTCAACATTGAAGTCTTCCTTCCTCGGTAGGCGAAGAACGACGATGTACAGTTATTAAACCAATGCTTTTGTGCAACAGAAATTTTCTACAATAAAATGATACTCATCGATGAGTTCTGAGAAATATCTCAAAGTTATGCATATATACATTGATGAGTTCTGAGTATATATACAAAGTTATGACTTATGAGCATGAACATATAACATCAAATAGTTCTAAGCTAATAAGTGAACCAAGCATATAAAATTTTTGACCTAGTCTAATTCGCAGCCCATGAATTACATAATAACATCCACACTATTAAGGCCCAATTAAAAGTAGATGAAATTATACATAATAAGCCCATGAATTTACTTACCATCACACAACAATTGGTCACATGGCCCTTGGTGCATTTCTTGGTCCAAAAGGGATTTTGAGGGTCTCTTGGTAGGAGTTTGTGTGCAATGGTTCTCTGTAACACATATTGCAAGCGCATTACGTAAGTTTACAATTTAGTGTAAACTACGCCAATTTACACAAATATAAAAAATTTACACAAGATAAACAAGAATTTGTTAAGATACATAAGCAAATATAAAAATCGTATGTTGATAAGTCCTCAAAAGTGTATATATATCCCCGAATAACACCTTGTTTGTCTAGCACTTAGCTTATATTATTGTATTATATCTATTGATTAGTGCTTTCTTGTCTATTGTGTAGGTTTTATGAGCCGAAAAGCGAATATTGTGTTAAAGCCCGCCAAAAGTAAAAAAAAGCAAGCAAAAATATGTTATTTGCACAAGAGAAAGAGAATTGATATTTGCACCCATAAATATACTGAGAGCACCCCACAATCAGTCCAGTTGACTTGACTTTATGTCAAAGTGGGGCGGTCTGAATCTCAGCCCAAACCGGGTCCTATTGGAGCCCACAAGTCAGAATTTCTATTTTAGGCCTTGTTTAAAGTCCAAACTTCAAAAGGCTCTACAAGAAGATCCAGAAGTTTGATTTGGGCCCATGACCTATTAAACTAAAGGTCTTGGTCCAAGCGACAACTTAAGCCCAAGAGAATTAGGTTTTGCTGAAGACCTAATGCCTCTAGAAGACCAACAGCAGCAGCCACGAAATTGACCTAATTTGAAAGTCTTTGCATGCAAGTATTCTACTTTGTATTTTCTATATAAGAGAAGTAGTAGCTAAGGTTTAGGTAGATTTTTATGAATTGAAGATTAAAGAGAAAAGTTCATCTTCTTCTTCTTCTTTTGTATCAAACTCAATATTCAATATCAATTCCATTATCTTTTCTATTATGATGTTTTGTTATTTATTTATTTATTCAATGGTGTCATCATCAAGGATGAGTAGCTAAATCTCCTTAGGGGGGTGGTTGAAGCACTCTAGATAATGCAAAAGCATCATGTTTGTTCTTATTGTTCATTGTGATTCAAAATACTTAATGTTTATTTACTTCTAATTCGCGATAAGAGGTAAGTATGATTATTTGTAAGTTATTGTTATCCATGTTATTAAAATATTATTGTTAGGGTCTAGGGAGACCTAGCTTTAATGGTTGCATTTATATTGATTAAAGATGTGTAGTGAAATAGCTGATAGGTGATTGTTACATATCTGTAGTTGATATCTTTTATTGGAACTCTTTTATAATTAAGTCAAATAGCTGAGAGGAGTTATGAATAAATATATTAATTACATTGAATAGCTGAGAGGTGACGGTTTAATTAGTGAGACATATTCAATAGCATGCATAAGAGAATCCCGTTTTAATTGAGTGGAATAGCTGAGAGGTGACTACTTGATTATTATAGGTATTAATGATTAGTTGAAATAATCGAGAGGTGACTAATTAATTGTTATAGATTGAACATGAAGAACAACATGTTATGTTTGCATGATTTAGTTTGTGGATACTGATAGGGGCCAAAAAGTGTTAATCTCTAACCTCTATCAAAAGATTATATTTTTAACTTAAAGTTCTTTTTTGTGCCTGTATAAATTGGTTATCAAAGTAGACAAGTAACAAGCAAGGGTCGTACCCACCTTAGAGGGGGAGATCTTAGATCAAACACAATAGAAAAAAAAAATTTAAGAAACACCAAGAGAATCAATAATAAGAATTGAGATTGATTCTAACTTCCAACATGCAATAATTAAATAAACCATAACTTATAAGAAGATGGTAGAGATGTAAAGAAGATTAATGATGACAAATGGGGAAGAATCGGTATCCACAAACTAAATCATGCAAACATAACATGTTGTTCCTTCATGTTCAATCTATAACAATTAATTAGTCACCTCTCAGCTATTCCAATTAATCATTAATACCTATAATAATCAAGTAGTCACCTCTCAGCTATTCCATTCAATTAAAACGAGATTCTCTTATGCATGCTATTGAATATGTCTTATTAATCAAACCGTCACCTCTCAGTTATTCAATTTAATTAACTCAACATATTGATTCATAACTAAATCATCACCTCTCAGCTATTTGACTTAATTATAAAAGGGTTCCAATAAAAGATATCAACTACAGATATGTAATAATCACATCTCAGCTATTTCACTACACATCTTTAATGAATATATATAAAACTATTAAAGCTAGGTCTCCCTAAACCCTAACAATAGTATTTTAACAATATGGATAATAATAACATGCAAATAATCATACTTACCTCATATCGCGAATTAGAAGTAAATAAGTATTACGAACTTTAAATCACAATGAACAATAAGAACAAACATGGTGCTTTTGCATCATCTAGAGTGCTTCAACCATCCCCCTAAGGAGATTTAGCTACTCATCCTTGATGATGACACCATGGAATAAATAAATAAATCACAAGACATGATAATGGAATCGATATTGAATATTGAGTTTGATACAAAAGAAGAAGAAGAAGATGAACTTGTCTCTTCAATCTTCAATTCATAAAAAGCTACCTAAACCTTAGCTACTACTTCTCTTATATAGAAAATACAAAGTAGAATACTTGCATGCAAAAACTTCCAAATTAGGTCAAATTCGTGGCTGCTTTTGTTGGTCTTCTAGAGGCATTAGGTCTTCATCAAAACCTAATTCTCTTGGGCTTAAGTTGTACCTTGGACCAAGTCCTTCAGTTTGATAGCTCATAGGCCCAAATCAGACTTATGGATCTCCTATTAGAGCTTTTTTTATGTTTGGACTTTAAATAAAGCCCTAAATAGAAATTCTGACTTGTGGGCTCCAATAGGACCCGGTTTTGGCTGAGATTCAGACCACCCCACTTTGACATAGAGTCAAGTCAACAAGACTGACCGTTGGGTGCCCTCAGTAGATCTGTGCGTGCAAATATCAATTCTCTTTCTCACCTTTTTACTTGCTTTTATAGAATTTTGGCGGGTGTATTAACCTGTTTCCAAATTAATGCATTAACTAGGTCAGGTCGCTGTTTGACTGACCAAGGTGGAGATTTGAGATCTGGGGTGGCTGCACCTCGATGAGATCGAGATTGCCTACGTACTCTAGCTCGGGAGAGTGGAATTTAGAGATCAAGCCATCGTAGTTCTGTCTTTATAGAAGATGAAAGGGCGCAGATCATGGGGATTTCTCCGACATCTTAATAAGTACATAATCATGGCATTGATTATGTAACAGGCGAGGATATTCTTTGTGCATTGATTAAGGGCACGTGTGTATTATGTGGTCGCCAACGGTTATAAAGTCGAGCTGCTCTGGTCGGTCTTTAGCTAGGTCGTGCAGTGGGCGACCTAGTGGAATGTTTGGCAGGCCACATATCGTGTTTTGATTGGTTGTTGTATATAGTACCCCTACATAAGCCCCCTCTTTTAGTTCGATAGTCAATCGGGCTGGAAAGACCTTTCGCTTGCTGAATGAACTGGTTAGTTGATCGTAGATTTTTGAATTTGCTAAAATGTACACGTGGCTAGCATGCAGTGTTGTTGGGCATCATCATTGTGCTTCGTGCGAAAGTGGAGTGGTTTCCTCGAGCAGTTAACTTGTAATATTTTGGCAACTGAAGTACTCTTTGTTTGATGCTCTTTTGTTGGACACGTGGATTGATCCTACGGTAGATGCGAGTAGTCGGAGTAGTGGGAAATAACTGCAAAGGTCGTGCTTGTCCACATGTGATCTTGCGCATTGATTTGAAATTCATCGATGGCTGGGATCTCTCTTCGATTGGTTTTTAAACTGAAGTGTGATATCAAATTTCTTACTTTCTTCATTTGCTCTCTTGAACTGCTGCCGTTTTCTCATTGCGACCTGAAGATCTTGAGAGCTTTTGAGGTGAGTACCTTCTCCTTTACTCGTTTACTTCCTTGTTTCATTTTCTTTTCTTATTTTCCTTGCTCTTTTGAGAGATGTCAGAAGGTAGTGATTCACAGAACGAGCATTTGAGTGGAGAAAATGTTTGGTTGTTACGAGTCCGAAGATGAGAGGACTCGATCTGGTGATGACGCTTGTTCTCCTAATCAAGTGGAGGACCATTTAGATGAAGATAGCCCTGGAAGAAGTGGTCCTCATGTGGAGGATAGTTCTGATGACGAGATGGTGGAGGGTGAAAATGTTTGTTTGCACCGCGTAGTTAACCATTTCTATGTGAAGAGGCATCTTGCATTTAGGAAAAGCTATGGGTTGGACTCCATTTGCAATCTGGAGATAAGTTTTCTAGGAGATCGTTTGCTTACAGAAGCGTATCGACCTAACAACCCTTTCTCTACTGTTTTTACTTTGACCCAATTTCGAGCTGGGCTTAGGCTACCCCTTTCTTGTTTGGTAGTTGATCTTCTAAATACTATCAAGCGAGCTCCCTACCAGATGAATGGTAATTTCTGGAGAAATATGAGGGTTATAGACGAGCTGAACAGGTCGCATAAGTGGGGGGTTACTGTAGGTGATGTTCTAGGTCATTTTTGTTTCAAACGATCTACAAAGCTGGAGGGGGGAGGCTACAATATGCAGGTCAGGCCTGAACGTCTGCCTTTGATTTACCCTATCAGTAGTGAGCCTTGGTGGAAAGAGCCCATGTTGCTCACTGATCGAGTAGCTGAAGAAAACATTCTTTTGTTGTACGTCACTAGGAATTTGTCTGATGAACGTAAGTTTCTAGTTGTTAATCTTAGGTCATTTAGGAGTGACTTGTTGTTGTTGTTCTGGTCGTTGATTTGTTTTGTTTCTTTTGCAGCGATTAAAGACGACCACCTTGTGGAAAAAAAAATGATCTAGATTCTGTCTTGAACGTGTTTGGTTCCTGGTCTGACGAGAGAAAGTTGAGGTTTTTTCCCCACCTGAAAGATTATTTCACTCCTAAAGGTGGTCCCAAGACTGTTTCAGACGAGTTGGAGAGAAGAAAAACTTTGAGAAAGAATTTTTTGGCTTTGATGAAGAGATCTGGTCCAAGTGACAAATCCCGAGCTTGTGGTAGCTCGAGGCCTAGCGATCTTGTTTCGAGCCCACAGGTCGTTACTCCTCCGACCTCCCTTCCAAAGATGCCTACTGGGTCGAGCAGGAAGAGGTCGTCCTCTGGGAATTTGAAGTTGATAGAGCAACCTCCAGTCATCCCCTCTTTTGTTCCTTCGAAAGTTTTGAAAGCTCCTGAGCCTACTCCCTTGTCTAGAAAGTGTGCTGTTCGTTATTCTGCTAAGGGTAAGGGTGCCTCATCTGAATTCCGACCTGGTCCCTTTGAATATCTTGACTGCCAGGGAGGGAAGCACGTAGTTTATGACAATGAGAGTGCTATAGATGACCCATGTGTTGCCCGAGCTGTTAACGGGGGCACTGTTCTGGATGCTGATGCTCGAATGGTCAAGTCTCAAAGTCTTCTTGTAACTTGCTCGAAGATAAATTCTGCTCTTTCTCTGGTGAGTTTAAAGAATAATATTAGATTCCTTTAAATTTATGTTGATTGCTTTCTGACTGTGTTCTTTGTGTAGCTCAATGCTAGCTTCCAGGAAGTGCGTCTGGTTGCTGAGGTTGGAGCTAGGGCTGAGATCGAGCAGAACGATCTGAATGACAAGCTCGAGCAGGCCAGGAACGTTGCACTTGTTGCTGAGACTAAGGTAAAGGACATGGATAGGGAGATTATGGCTTTGAAAAAAGAGATGGAAGGCTTGCGAGGAGAGGTTACTGCTGCAAAGGAATCTGCTGCGTACTGGGAGGGCTTCTGCAGAAAGAATGGTGCTGAGTGGCAAGAGTATTGTGACAATCTCAAGAAACAGTTGTTGGGGTCGCCCGAGGGAGAGGAGACGTCGGTTGTTGATGAGCCTACTCCAACTGCAACGCAGGACGCCTTGATGGGCCCTAATGAAGAAGCAGGAGAACTCCAGAATGAGCAGGTCGATCAACATGACCAGATGCAGCAACAATGACCTTCTTCTTTTTTTATTTGTCTTGAATGATTGTGAGGTTTAAATAATTGTTTGTCTTGAAAGTTTGCTTTTTGGTGATGGGTGGCCCTTCGTGGCTTGAAAATAATAGTCTTGAATGGACTTGGTTTCGACCTCGTCCATTCTTGGCGATCTGCTCTTGGTTTCTTGTTAGTTCTGGCTTGAGGCCGTAAACATTAATAATCGATCTGCTTCGGCAGGTCGATTACGCTTTTACTTTCTGCAATTTTTCTTTTCTTGTTGTGGATAATGTCTCCTATCTCTTTGGGTGACTAGTTTCCAGGGAGTCCTGGTAGCTAGTTCAGAAGGCAGGTAGACGAGATGAATGGCTGCAAGCAGGGCAGGCTGAAATATTTCCTTTTGCATGCCTTTGTATAATGAATTTGCTTTTGTTTGATATCTGTATGTTTCTTGTTCTTGTAGTCTTTCTTGATTTTTGCAGGTAGTTCTGGTTTACGAGCTGCAGTTAGGGATTGCTGAAGTAGCCCCCAAGTAGTATAGGTCGATGATGTAATATAAAATATATCGTTTTCCCTGTAACAGTTAGCTTTCTTGAAATAAATAAAATGAACTTTTATTGTGAAACCGGCACGAAGTGGTTTGACATCAATTTTGTGACAAAGTGTCTTTGGTTATCTCGCCTTGAATTCATTGTTAGGAAAACCAAGATGTACGCATGGTCGTCTCGTGTCCTTGTGTCTCTTAGGTCTGTCTAGGGAAAGTTACTGGGTTCTGGACGTACGTACCGAGTTAGGACGTACGTACGTTCACTGAAGCAGAGAACTTCTTTTGGTCAGGACGTACGTACTCAGTTAGGACGTTCGTACGTCCAGGTAGTCAGCAGACGTGTTTTCGTATGGAGACGTACGTACCGGTTTAGAGCGTTCGTACGTCATGTTAGGCAGCAGGCTTATTTTTGTGTGGCGACGTTCGAACGTCATATCGACGTACGAACGTCCAAAGTCGGTTTGCACAGTTTCGGCCCATTTTCCTAGGTTTTCAACCCTAAGTATAAATTGGGTTTCTCTTCTACAGAACAAGATAGTTCTTTGGCCGTCCAACCTTCTTCTTGTTCATGTGTTTTGGTTAGGTTTGTGATAGTAAATTTGTTTGTGGCTATTGAACTCAATTCCCTTTCTTCCCCCTTTTCCCAATTCATATCTTTGTGATCTTGAAGAGTTATTGTGAATTCGGCTTCGAGTCTTCTTGTGTGTTCATCAAGAAGTCGAGTGTCTTGTGCGTACATCAAGGTGCTCTGGTGAAGTCAAGGTGTTAGAGATAACCAGGAGTATCAACTCGCAGTGAGTGCAGGTAGTTGATAGGTTTGTACATCTCTTTTCATCTAGTGGATTATTTTGTTGTCGCGAGGACAACCGTGGACGTTTCCCAGTTTGGGTTTTACCACGTTAAAAAACTTCTGTGTGTTATTTACTTTCCGCGTATTGTTTGTTTGCTTGTTTGAATTCACATTTGTTTGTTTGTTTGCTTGAATTCACATTTGTTATACTAGCACTATTTGTAGTTTCTCAATTGGTATCAGTCGCTGGGGGCTGGTTAAGGAGCGTAAAGGCTCACGCTAACGATCAATAGTGCTTTATGGATTCTCACAAGTCTGCTACTTCAAGTCTTCCTCCACAATTCAGTGGAAAGGACTTTGGTCATTGGAAAGTACGTATGCGAGCTTATCTCCAAGCTTTAGGAGAAGAAGTCTGGCTTTCTGTTGTCACAGGGTGGAAAGAACCTCTGACTACTACAGGTACTGATGATACTGCTGTTACATCACTGACGCCACGTGAAAAGTGGACGCCTGAACAGAAGTTGTTGGCAAATTATAACAACAAGGCACTCAATGCTATTTTCATGGCATTAAATGCTAGTGAGTTTCGTAGGGTGCAGGGCTGTGAAGAGGCTAAAGATGCATGGAACAGGCTTATCTGTACACATGAAGGTGACGAAACAGTCAAAGAAAGTAAGCTGGAACTGTTAACATCTCAGTTTGAGAATCTCCGGATGGATAATTCTGAGACTTTTGATGATTTCTTTATTCGTCTCCAAGACATCATCAACTGCAGTGCGGCTATTGGTCATGCATATACTGACACACAGGTGGTCCGTAAGATTTTGCGTGCTTTGCCTCCTCGGTTTCGTTCACGAAAGGATGCCATCACTGAAAGTAATGTGATTAAGAACATGTCCATCGAGACACTTGCTGGCAAACTAAGGACATGTGAGATGGAACAGGCTTTGGAAGAACCTTTGAAGAACAAATCTGTAGCATTCAAAGCTACATCGTCTAAAGAACCTTCCACAGGACCTTCTGATGATGAAGAACAGGATGTGGATGATAACTATGCGTTCCTGTCACGTAGCTTTCAGAAGATTCTGAAATATCAACAGAATCGAGATCCTCGAAAGCGATTTCCTGATTCCTCAAATGCTCCTAGAAGTCGTGGTTTTGAGCGGTTCTCTGTGGATGGGAGAAGAGCTCGAGTTGATCGTAAAGATGTCCAATGTTACAAGTGTCGTGATTATGGACACTTTGCAAATGAATGTGATAAGAAGGTTGATCGTAAACCTGGTGATAATTCCAAAGCGAATCTCACAGTAACATGGGATGATTCAGATGATGATGATGATGGGAATCTCTCAAATGTTGTCTCAAATTATGTGGTCTTCAGTGCATCCCTGGATGAACATCCAGGAGGTATTGTATCCTCTTCTACTGATATTAATGTTTCTGATTCTGGTGTTCATGCTACTACTAGTGAATTATGTGACATGTATAAGTTTTCTATGCAACAAGTAAAGTTGCTTGAAAAAACTAACACCGTCTTGCAGGATCAGGTAGAGAGCCTTGGACAGGATATATGCAACCTTACAGGTGATTCCAACATGTTGAAGGAAGAATTTGTGAAGGAAAAGGAGGATTTCCAAGTGCGTATTGTCACTCTGGAAAAACTGAATAATGATCTTGAAACACGGTATCGATCCCTTGTACTGGAGCATGAGAGAGTAAAGGCTGAGTTGTTTGCTGCTAACAAACAATTGGTTGGGTCTGGTAAAGCAAGTGCTAATCTAAACTCTCTGTTGGGAAGCGGTAAATCCCATTCAGATAAATCTGGTTTAGGTTATGACACCTCTGTTCCCCTTGCTACTGCTAGCACTTCCCGCACTACCTTTGTGCGACCAACAAGTGTCGCTATTCCTGCTCCTGTGCAGGTGCCTAGTGTGGTATCACCACCCAAGGTTACTCATGTGAAGCAAGTTCGGAAAAAGAACTCTAGACACAAAGGCTTTAAATGTCTAACATGTGGTCGTATGGGTCACACTTCTGCCTTTTGTTGGAATAATTTGTATCCTGCTCATCATCCTTCTTTTGCAGGTAACTCATATTGGAACAAGTCTTCCACCTTCTCCATGCAGGCTCCATACATGTGGAATGGCTATGCTCCGTGGGGTTTACCCAGAACTTCTCCTTATGGAAATCGTCCTCAAGCAACACCCATGCCTACTCCACCACCACATTTCTGGGATAGGAGTATGGATGCATCCAGGAAAATGGTGTCTCACATGGCTCGCTTGGTTGAACCATTGGCTTCATCATGGTATCTTGACAGCGGTTGTTCGCGTCATATGACAGGTGATAAGACTCTGATTGATAACCTGACTCTTGGTTATGGAGGTAAGGTTAGGTTTGGTAATGGTAAATTGCTTCCGGTTGAAGGTAAAGGTAACTTTTCTGAGGTTGAATCGCTCAATAGTCATGAGCTTCTTTTTGTTAAGGGTCTTAGGTCAAATCTATTGAGTATTAGTCAGTTATGTGATGCTAAATTTAAGGTTGTGTTTGAGGATAATAGGTGTGATGTTTTTGATTCCAATCATATCTTGGTGTTATCTGGTAGTCGCTCATCTGATAACTGCTTCATTGTCATTACACCTCTTCCGCTTTCATATACCTAATGTGGTCATTGGAACTGTCTGTGTTTAGGATGTCTTAGGTTTGGTCATTTATTGTTGTTGTTGGTATTGAGGACATACTACACTCTCTATTGTGTGGATTTCATTTTACAGATGTTTCTAGTTTGGCGTTCTCAACTGTCTTTGTGTCATGCATAGTTGTAGGGTTACATTATACTCTCTTCGTATTGGTAGTTTCTTGCATGATGCATTTCGATGTGGTTGGCTTGACATTTTCAATACATGTATAACTCCAGTCTTCCATGGTTGTTTCTTTCATGATCGTTGTTTTTATTTTCTTTATTCTCTCACCTCTTGTAAGTGGTCAATGACTCACAAAATCCCCAGCCATTTGAATGTCTTGAGAGCATACTCATTTGGCTAAGAACCCGTTGGGGCTGTGAGGGTCATGCTCTGACGGATGCACTCAAGAGATGTTAGTTCTTGTGTTGCACGTTATCATGGTATTGCACTTCTTGAGTGTGTTTGCCGAAAAGATGTAGGCTACACCCTACCCTCGTGTTCTGGTAAAAGATGGAGATATTTCATACTCCCACACGGGAATGGCATCTGTTTCAATGGTTTACAAAAAAAAAAAAAAAAAAAAAAAAAAAAAATGAATAGTGGCTTTCGCATTTGTCTAGTTGAAGGACAAGAAAAAAAAAAAAAAAAAAAAAAAACAATAGTGTGTGTTTTTGGACTAGTTGCAAGTGACCTTCAATATTCTCTATGATCATGTCTTTAGTTTGTTTTTCGGAGGTTGGTATTGGTCTATCAGGTTCTTCTACATACTTGCATCATTCTAGTAACTACCATGTCATGGTGTATGATGTCGTTCTTCGATTTTGCATTCTCTTGTGGTTGAGGTTTGTTTGAACTATATTCGGTTGTAATTGGAATTCGTATGATACGTAGAAGTGCTTTCTTGTGATGTCTCTCAATATCTGTTTTTCGGGTTATGTAGTTTATGTTAATAATATAAAAAAAAAAAAAAAAAAAAAAATAGGGGGTCGTACGAACGCTTTCATGACGTCCGAACGTTGAGGTGGGCAGATCTATTTCCAACGTACGAACGTTATTAGAACGTACGAACGTAGGGTCTGACAGATGTTTTTTTTTGGGGTCCCGACGTACGAACGTCTTTAAGACGTACGAACGTCCCTGATACAGTCCGGCCCATTTGCTGTTTAAAATTCAAATTTTGTTTTAAACAATAGGCCAACTGTTATATAAATCGTGTTCCCCCCTTGGTACACTACAAGCTGTTAGTTTTTGGTAGTTTCTCCACATTGTCTTAGGTGATTCTCTTCTCTCTCGTCTTGTTTGCAATTTGTTCATCTTCTCTTCTCCTTGTTTTGGTCCGGTGTGTTGTTCGGGATTTTTGTTCGTCATTCTCACTCACAATCACTTGTAAGTTTTTCTTTTGTTCCTTCTTCTCTTCTCTATTGTCATGTTCTTGTTGATGATTTGGGTTTGCTTTATCATATTTTGTTAGTTAAGGTTGTATGCTTGTTTGTTGCCTTCATGGGACTTGGTGTTTCTATACTCGCTCTTGCCGCCAGTTTAGTTGGTAATGACCTTGGGAGGTGGTTTGTTCTTGGTCTCAATTGTTTCTTAATGTTTTGTCTTGTGTTTGGATGCTTGCCATTGCTACATTGTTGTCAATAACATATATCACGTTTCTGCACATCAAGTGTTTGTTGAAATGCCTCAATGATTTTTTATTGGTTTTTCTGTCAATTCTCTTACATTTTTGTTTTGTGCTTGTGTAGGAAATGGCTTCAAAGCGTGCACGCACCTCCACGGCATCCACATCTAAGGGTGCATCTTCTTCTCGTGCTCCGAGAGGTCGTGGTTCCACCCCGGGTTTGTCTCATCCATCATCCCTTGGCGCTCATCCTCGAGCCAAGGCCATTGTTCCCGAGCGGTTCTTCGATTTGGGAGACATTGCTGCCACCCCTCTAGGGGCATCTCAACTTGGCAATATCGCATTGTTCTTTGAGACTCGGAATTGGCTAAGGGTGGCTCAACCAATCACCAAGTACTCAGTTGAGCATACGATAGCTTTCTATGAGACAAAGACACCCTCGCAAAATCGATCGAGTTTTTCGGTTTTGATTGAAGGTCGGCGATACACCATTTCTCCTAAGGTGATACGCGAGGCGTTGGGTATTGATGGTGACTTTATTCCTGAGGATGCTGTCTCTGTTAGATGGCCCGTTCCGGAGACAATTCAAATTGACTTTGTCAATCAAGTTCAGCAGATGTTTATTGATGGTGTCACGGAAAGGTATCATGCCAAGCACTACAGCGCCATCCTCCTGCACATGGTTGCTCACTCCAACATCTACCCCACCAAGGGCAACAAGATAATTATGACCGACGACATGGTTAAATTGGTGGTTTGTATGTCGGTGCACCATATTCATCTCTCTGAGGTCATCTACAATCGGATGCTTCAAATTGATGCAGCTAGGGGTACTCTTCCTTTCCCTAGCTTTATTATGACAATTCTCAGGCACTTGGGTTTTCAGGGACAGTATTTGGGGGTGAGCCCTCCAAAGTTTGTTGGCCACGACTGGGTCAATGCTATTAAAAAGGGCTGTCAGTCTCGAAAGTTGGCTTTCGAGTCCGTGGGTGCGCGTCTGACGCACCACCTCATTTGGGGAGGCAGGGCACTTGTGCGTCATGATGATTTCGATCGGGCCTTGACCACTGGACGCCCCATTCCTGCTTCTGCTAGGGGAAATCGGGCTGTTGCAGCCATTGATGCTCGGGTTTCCTCTCTCCGACGTCATCAGGACCATATGGACGCTCGGTTAGATCGTTTTGGGGTCATTCTCTCTCGTCATGATGTCATGATTAGTGATATTCATGCGATGACCGTTGCTCAGATGCGTCATCTACAGCTGGACTTCACTCCCACAGACTTGCCTCCGTTTCCGGAAGAGGTGCCTCCAGTTCAAGGTGCGAGTGATGGTGATGACTCAGAGAGTGAGGACGAGGGTGATGGTGAACCGAGTGATGGTGCCTCGGACTCCGAGTAGTGGTTTTTCTGGTTTACTCTCCACATTTTTGTACTTAAATTTTTTTTTTTCTGCTATATCGGTTTGTTTCTATTTTTTTGGTACTGTACATATTCTTGGATATTGCTATTTTCATATTAGTTCAAGTTGGTTTCCTTGTTTTGCAGTAAATTTTTCTGAGGTAATGGACCTTTCTTTTTGGGTCCATGTTATGTTTACTCCTATTTTTTCTTATAAATAGGGAGTCTTCTTCTCTTTCACTCATATTTTGTCTTCTTACCTCTTGCTAATCTCTCTTTGTTCTTCAGAATTCTCTATGGCAGAATATGAACTTCATGGAATTTTTGTTCCGACTGTTGGTTATGTGTCGTTCATGGTAATGGAGTACAAGAACAATGCTAAGGTTTGTCGTTTGTGTCGCGTTCCCCATGGATATGACTATATTCATCGTCCTTTTCTTAATCCTTGTTTGGTTCGTGTCAATCATTGGGAGAGATTACCGGGACATCTTCAAAATCACATCTTGGAGTTAGTTGGTTATCCGAAGGTTCCAGGTCTTGCTGCTCCACTTACCGACTGTGGCTTGGACAGCAGAATTGAGGAGTTGTTTTGTACGAGTGAATGGTTGGAGGATTATGATGATCATGTGATTGCTCGGTGGAATCGACCTTCGGCTCGTGCAGAAGCTTACTTCTCCAAGCTTCCTTTAGGTCATTGGGAACGGGTTTTTCGAATTCGTTAACTCAAGCCTTATGTTTTTGTCGTTTTTGTTTTTCTTATGTTTGTGGATTTCTCTGTTTGGTTATTCGTTGACTTTCTGAACTTTTAATAGTTGGATTAGTTTTATATTTTTACCTGTCTTGTATTCTTTGTTTGGTTTTTGATTTCTTTTTCTTGGTTATTGGTTTATTATTGTTCTTTTCCTTTGATGGTTGGTTATTTTGATCACTTGTTGTGACAAAAAGGGGGAGATTTATGACTCTAATTACTAACAATCGTCTTCTTGTTGTTAGGTTATTTTTGGGTCATGTTTCAGGTATGCTACACGTATGGGGGAGTTGCTCATGAAGTTTGGAGCTCATGAAGTATGGGGGAGTTGCTCGAAGGAACTTCTGTTTGAATCGATGATTGCTTCCGTTCGATCTCTGATGGTTAAAGCATCTTCCTAAAGCTGGATAACAAGAATTGGTGACTTGTTATGTGTTTCTATTTTGAGAGTTTTTGTAGGCATGGTTTATAAATGCCATGGTTTGGGATTGTAAGCACGTTTTATAAGTGCTATTAGAGTCATAGGTTTTTGTCACAAAATCAATGTCAAAGGGGGAGATTGAAACCGGCACGAAGTGGTTTGACATCAATTTTGTGCCAAAGTGTCTTTGGTTATCTCGCCTTGAATTCATTGTTAGGAAAACCAAGATGTACGCATGGTCGTCTCGTGTCCTTGTGTCTCTTAG
Organism: Aquilegia eximia; assembly: GCA_023053565.1. NCBI lineage: Eukaryota > Viridiplantae > Streptophyta > Magnoliopsida > Ranunculales > Ranunculaceae > Aquilegia > Aquilegia eximia. Next base: position 10,351,691 of record JALIGU010000010.1, read on the forward strand.
GTCTGTCTAGGGAAAGTTACTGGGTTCTGGACGTACGTACCGAGTTAGGACGTACGTACGTTCACTGAAGCAGAGAACTTCTTTTGGTCAGGACGTACGTACTCAGTTAGGACGTTCGTACGTCCAGGTAGTCAGCAGACGTGTTTTCGTATGGAGACGTACGTACCGGTTTAGAGCGTTCGTACGTCATGTTAGGCAGCAGGCTTATTTTTGTGTGGCGACGTTCGAACGTCATATCGACGTACGAACGTCCAAAGTCGGTTTGCACAGTTTCGGCCCATTTTCCTAGGTTTTCAACCCTAAGTATAAATTGGGTTTCTCTTCTACAGAACAAGATAGTTCTTTGGCCGTCCAACCTTCTTCTTGTTCATGTGTTTTGGTTAGGTTTGTGATAGTAAATTTGTTTGTTGCTATTGAACTCAATTCCCTTTCTTCCCCCTTTTCCCAATTCATATCTTTGTGATCTTGAAGAGTTATTGCGAATTCGGCTTCGAGTCTTCTTGTGTGTTCATCAAGAAGTCGAGTGTCTTGTGCGTACATCAAGGTGCTCTGGTGAAGTCAAGGTGTTAGAGATAACCAGGAGTATCAACTCGCAGTGAGTGCAGGTAGTTGATAGGTTTGTACATCTCTTTTCATCTAGTGGATTATTTTGTTGTCGCGAGGACAACCGTGGACGTTTCCCAGTTTGGGTTTTACCACGTTAAAAAACTTCTGTGTGTTATTTACTTTCCGCGTATTGTTTGTTTGCTTGTTTGAATTCACATTTGTTTGTTTGCTTGCTTGAATTCACATTTGTTATACTAGCACTATTTGTAGTTTCTCATATTGAATTACCTTATTGTTACTTTCCTTTATGTTATTTGCATTGTCTGTGTGGCTAGATGGCAAACATCAAATAATAAGGTTAAGTATGAAATTCGACCTGGGAAGAGATTTGGTCGTTAGATTATGAGCTCGCATTTATTTAGGTCGTGGGATAGTTATGACCTAAGTAGAAGAGTGTTAGTTGGTATAGATGTCGACTTAACACTTTAAAAATTATCAAAGGGACTAGAGTATTGATAATTTAAAGGTCTAGTGATTGATTTTGACCTATTAAAGCCATTCATGTATGAACTGAGATGAAGGCAAAATCGAGCTCGTTTATTAAAATATGAGAACGCATGCTTACATATTACTAGTAGAATTTCTTCAAATGATAAGCATTCCAAGGATTCTTGACATCCTCTCCTTCTAGAGTCTGAAGGCGATAAGATCCGTTACTTTGAACCTTTGTTATGAAATAAGGTCCTTCTCAATTAGCATTAAGCTTCCCAATATTTGCTTTTCTCTTGTTATGAAACATTCTTCTTAGTACGAGCTCTCCTGGTTAAAAAGTTCGAGGTGGTACTCCTTTGTTGTAAGCTCGTGTTAACCTTTGTTGGTATTGCTCGAGCTTAATGGCAGCATGGTTTCTTCTTTCTTCAACGAGGTCTATCCCGAACGACCAGGCCTGATTGTTGAGTTCAATATCGACCAGTAGGGACTTGGTCGTACCAAATGTCAGCTCAGTCGGGATGGCAACTTCTACTCCATAGCAAAGACTGAATCGAGACATTCTTGTTGATGTTCTAGGAGTTGTTCTGTAGGCCTAAAGGATGTTCTCTAGCTGTGTGGCCATTTTTCTTTTAGTTAGAAAGTATTTGCATGTTCGCAGCTTCAACCTGGCCATTGCTTTGTGGATATCGAGAAGCTGATATGGAGCACTCAATTTTCCACAGCTCGTAGAAAGCTTTAATGTTCTTTCCAACGGACTGAGTTCCATTGTCAGTAACGACCCGTTTTGGCAAGCCAAATCTTGTAATGATGTTTTCCCACAGAAATTTTCTTACATCTGCTTGAGTGACGTTGGTGAGAGCGATAGCTTCAACCCATTTGGTGAAATACTCAACAACGACTAGAACAAATCTTTTCTCGGACTTCTTTTCTTTGACCAGTGGGCCCATGATGTCGAGCCCCCACATGTGAAATGGCCAAGGAGCAGTGATGTTTATGAGCTCCTTGGGATGTTAATGAGTGTGGTCAGCAAAACGTTGGCATTTCTTGCACTTTAAACAAATTTCTTTGGATCTTCCTTCATTCTTGGAAAAAAATAACCTTGTGAGATCGCTTTGTGAGCTAGTGTGCGACCTCCTGAATGATTTCCAAATTCTCCTTCGTGAATCTCCTGAAAGATGATTTGCCCATGCTTGGGAATTAAACATCTTAGGAGTAGACCAATTGTTGATTTTCGAAATAGCTTTCCTTCATGTAGTTTGTACATAGTGACTTTATGTACAAATTGTTGAGCTAGTGTGCGACCTCCTGAATGATTTCCAAATTCTCCTTCGTGAATCTTCTGAAAGATGATTTGCCCATGCTTGGGAATTAAACATCTTAGGAGTAGACCAATTGTTGATTTTCGAAATAGCTTTCCTTCATGTAGTTTGTACATAATGAGTGTGGTCAGCAAAACGTTGGCATTTCTTGCACTTTAAACAAATTTCTTTGGATCTTCCTTCATTCTTGGCAAAAAATAACCTTGTGAGATCGCTTTGTGAGCTAGTGTGCGACCTCCTGAATGATTTCCAAATTCTCCTTCGTGAATCTCCTGAAAGATGATTTGCCCATGCTTGGGAATTAAACATCTTAGGAGTAGACCAATTGTTGATTTTCGAAATAGCTTTCCTTCATGTAGTTTGTACATAGTGACTTTATGTAATAACTGGTTGGCTTCTTTCTTGTTTGTTGGGAGCTCGCTAGTTTGCAAAAAATTAATGAAGGGTTCCATCCAAGTTCCTTTGATATCTTCTGAGGTCGTGGTCAGTAGGTCGTTTATTTGATTGACCTCCTCTTGCTTTTGTAAATACGCAGGTAGCGTGTTTATTGCTATTGTCAGAGCTCGAGGTCGATCTGATTCGACCTTGGATGCAAGGAATGCGAGTGAATCAACATGTCTGTTATTATCTCTTCGGATGTGATTGATAGTGAAGAAACTGAACTTGCTGATTAGTTCCTTTGCTTTGCTTGCATATCTTACCAAGTTGACTCCATATATCTGGTAGTTACTCATGATCTGATTTACTACAAGTTGAGAATCACTGAACGCTTTGACTCGATCTGTTGGAGGTCGATGGCCATTTGTAGACCTTGGATTAGGGTTTCGCATTCGGCCTCAATGTTAGAGGTCTAACCGAGTTGATCTTTCATGTTGTGACCCTCAGGTGAGATGAGTACGACACCAATGGCACTTCCATTTGCATTGTGTGAACCATCAACATACAATTGCCAAGTGTTAGGTGGATCGACTTGGATTGGTCTAGTCTCTGGTTCTGGTTCCCAACTGAAATCTTCAGCAGGGTAATCTGCTAAGAAATCAGCTACGACCTGGCCCTTGACGGCCTGACGAGGTACGAACTCGAAGGTATAATCACCAAGCTCAGCTGCCCAACGAGCCATACGACCTATTTTGGTCTTCTTTTCTAGGATGTGTCGTAGTGGCTGGTCGGTGATTACTTTAACTGTGTGTGCTTGGAAATAAGGTCGAAACTTGCATGCAGCGTATAAAAGAGCTAATGCTAATTTCTCTAGAGGTGTGTACCTTATTTCTGCTTGTTGCAACACCTTGCTTGTGAAGTATATTGGCCGTTCGACCCGATTTTCCTCCTTGAATAGTACCGCGCTGATCGCAAAATCTAGGTAGATTCCGAGCACATCTCCATCATTAGGCTTAGTGAACTGGTGGAGTGGATAAGTATACCTTCAGCTCGGCAAAGGCTTGCTCGCATTCCTCTGTCCATTGATATGCAGCCCCCTTTCTGAGAATGTGAAGCATTGGTCAACATTTATCGGATGCACTAGAGATAAATCTATTAAGAGCTGATACCATGCCGTTGAGTTTCTGGATTTGCTTCTTTGTCTTTGGGCTAGGCATATCGACCAAGGCTCTGATCTGGTCGGGGTTTGCTTCAATACCCCTCATTGTAACTAGGTAACCAAGAAATTTTTCTGATGCCACCCCGAATAGACATTTTTCTGGATTAAGTCTCATTTTGAATTGTCTTAACCTTTGGAATGTCTGATCTAGATTGGCCAAGTGATCTTGCTTCAGGTCGCTCTTGACCAGCATATCGTCGATGTAGACCTCCTCGTTCGACCTAGTAGATCATCGAACATTTTGGTGACAAGCCGTTGGTAGGTCGCTCCTGCGTTCCTGAGACCAAAAGGCATGACTTTGTAACAGAAAATTCTTTGCTCAGTAGTGAATGAAGTCTTTTCTTGATCTGGCTCATGAATTGGGATCTGATTGTATCCTGAGTATGCATCCATGAATGATAGTAGTTCGAAACCACAAGTCTGATCGACTAGCCTATCGATTCGTGGGAGTGGGAATGAATCTTTAGGACAAGCTTTGTTCAAGCTTGTAAAGTCGATGCAAACTCTTGTCTTCCCATTCTTTTTCAAGACTGGAACTATGTTGGCCAACCAATCTGGTGTGTCAACTTCTTTGATGAATCCGACCTGTTTGAGTATACTAATTTCATCATTGACGGCCTGATGAAATTTAGGGGCAAGTCGTCTTGGTTTTTGCTTAACAGGTCGATAATTGGGATTCACTCGTAACTTATGGCATGCTACTGATGGATCTATCCCAGGCATATCAGTTTACGACCAAGCAAAGACATCTTTATTAAGAGATAAAAAGTTTACAAAATCATTGTACTTATCTGTTCCTAACTCTGAGCCCACATAAACATACTTCGGGTCGTCCTCTGACCCTAAGTTCACTTGCACTCCTGGATCTGTGCTTCCAAGTGATAGTTGAGAGGAGCTCGCTTGCTCCTTCTGTAATTGCTATTTGGCCGTGTCTGCAGCCTCAGCTTTCCCCTTTGATGGACTTTTTCCTTGATTTACGATCTCCTTGGTTCCTGAGGTCGTTGCCTTGTCACTCGCCACAACTTCAAGAATTCCATGGCATTCTTGTGCAGCATTCTGGTTGCCTCTGAACTCCATTATTCCATTGGGGCCAGGATAACGGAATACTTGATGGTAAGTTGATGGGACTCCTCGCATGGCGTGAATCCATTTGCGACCAAGTATTGCATTGTACTTGCTTGCAATATTGAGGACGCTGAACTTTGCTGTGATTGAAACTTTATCTTCGTTCTTGCCCACAAAAACGGGCAGCAATATCTCTCCTTTTGGGCCCTCTCTCGAGCTATTGAAGCCCAAGATTGGAGTGAAGTTAGGAATGAGGACTGAATCAAGTAACCTCATATCCTTGAAAGTCTTGTACATCAATATGTTACAAGATGCTCCTAGGTCGACTAGGACCCTCTTGACAGTGTAATCAACAATTCTTAATTCAACGACCAGGGCGTCGTTGTGTGGAGTAACGACCTTGTTGAGATCGTCTTCAGTGAAACTAAGATCTGTTTCCTGTCGAGCTGGAATGCTAGCTCGAGCTACTCGACCTGTGATTGAGTAGACGTGGTGCAGGTGTTCTACTCGCCTTTTCTTTTCCCTTGAGACTGGTGTAGAGCTGCACTCGTAGATCATGTAGACCACATGACTTTCCGTCTCACCATCTTCATCTATCTTGTTTGCGACCTACTTGTTAATTTGGTCGCGGAGGTCGCCTGTGGGACATAGTCTTCTTGAGAGGCTTCGCCCTCTGCTACGTGCTGGACTTGAAGATGCAGTTCTTGCCTTGCTTTGAGATCGTTTAGCAGAACGTGGAGGTGTTCTTGATCTCTTCTTGGTTTCTTCACCAGATTCATCTTGCCTGCCGTAGATCCAGTTGTTCAGCCTTTTCTCATTAGCCCACGTCTGAAGAGATCGCTTCAGTATGCGGCAATCATCTGTTTGATGACATCTCACCTTGTGGACCTTGCAGTAAGGACGACCAGAGGTATCCTCAAGTGGAGTGAAATCTGGAATCTTGCACCAGTGGTGATGCTTGATTCGCTCGAAGATATATCCTGCAGGTCGTGTAAATCGGTGATACTCACGTTACTCTGTGGGCAACGCCTTAGCATTGAATCTCCTGTTGGTGTCTAATCGAGGTCCTTTGGTGGAGCCCCCTTCTACGTTTGAAATAACATGACTTTTCACCCTTTCGACCAGGGCTTCTTCTAGTTTGATATAACGATCTACCTTGAGGTAGAGCTCGTCGAGAGAGGTTGGCCTTTTCATGGCCAAAGACTTGTGGAGGTCTGATCCAGGGATCGGAACATGAGAGATCGCAATTGTTGCAAAGGGTTCATGCTCCTTTGCAAAGTCTTGAATAGAGTGCAGTTCGGTTTTGAATCGAGCGAAGAAATCGCTCATCAGTTCACCATCTCCTTGCTTGACTTTAAACATTGCGTCTATGGTGACGGGACGCTTTTTGTTATGAATGTAGAAAATGACGAACTGCTTTTCCAGGTCACTGAACGAGCTCGCTTGAGACGGTGGAACCAATCAAGAGCTGGTCTAGTGACACTGGATTGAAAAAATAGGCAGAGTAGATGATCCTCTTTTATAAGAGGTAGTGATTTGCGGAAACCCTTGATGTGATCTGTTCGGTCTCCAACGCCTAAGTACTGATCAAATTTAGGAGCATTGAGTTTGTTGGGCAACTTCTGCTCCAGGATCTCCTTAGTGAATGGAGATTCCTGGAAGTGCTGCAAAGACTGGACAACGAGCTGTTCGGCTGTGTGACCTTTGCTTAATTGTATGGCGGCCTGAGAGGCCTTGAACTCAACGAGCTGTTGACTAAGTTCCTCATACTTGCGATTGCTGTCATTTGCAATGACTGCTCCTTGTTCAGTGTTTATATCGACGTCGCTTGCAGCTTTGAGTTGGGCGCGTTATTCTTGGAGACGATTTAGTTGGTCTCTTAGTTCTTGGATGACTTGTTCCTGAGTAGCCATTTGATGGACAAATGGGTTTGTGTGACTTTTAGTTGGGTGGGAGGGCTGGTTTTTTTATACAATCAAATCCTTACTTGTTAAACCGGGACTGCAAGGCGGACCTGGCCTATAAGTGAAACCTAATATCAATTGATTGCAATATCCTAAGCCTTAAAATTGAATCAACTAAAGCCATGTTATCACGATGTTCATTTGAGACCTTGAGCAGAGATTTCAACTAGTACTGCGTGATTTTTCTTTGATTGGAGCACAAGTTAGGATTTAGGTCTAGAACCCCTACGGATTTATCTGTAGAATCACCGTGGTTATTTAATTAAGGAACGTGTTTAGGCACGGACAACCTCCCACATTATTTATTCGCTGATTGACTCTCGAAATATAGGGAAAATTCACTCATGAAGCTTGGAAAGAACTCATTGACTTGGGTGAACACAAAATTGAGTCAGTTTTTGAACCCCTTGTTAGATGTTTTTGAATGGTTAGGACTTCTGTGGCATATGTAATGCGCAAGTTGCATGCATCTTAGATCAGGTCAAATCTTGTCCAAACCTATAATCTACACAAAGAGCACAATCACGGACCTCCCTACTCCTCTTGAGGAAGAGTTTCACAACTCAACCTCCATACCTTTTGAAGAAGAGTTCAACGACTCAACTTCACTTTCTGAAGTACATCCTACACCTATGGCTCAAGAAGCTACCATTTGGGATTACTTTTCAACTTTGGCCACTGGGCCACCTACCTGCATTGTCTTACGTGTGACAAATGCAGATAGCTATGGCATTCGCCCACAGATTGTGGGCATGTTACCTAAGTTCCATGGACTTCCACGGGAAGATCCATATCAGCACCTCAATAAGTTTCTGACTGTTCTCCATACTTTTAAGGAGAAGCATTTATCTGAGGAGGAAGTTAGCTTGAGATTGTTCCCATTTTCTCTTGAGGATATAGCATCTCATTGGTTACATGACCTTCCTTCCAATTCTATTGCCACTTAGGCTCAACTAAGTAAAAGGTTTTTGACCAAATTCTTTCCTATTACTAGAACTAATGACATAGTTGATGCCATAAGAAGTTTCCGACAAAAAGAGGGCGAGGTATTCTTTGATGCATGGGAGAGGTTTCACGACCTATTTCTTCAATGTCCACACCACAAAGTCGATGACACTGAAAAAGTTAGGATTCTGTATAGAGGTCTTAATACTCAGACTAGACACACAGTTGAAAGCATGAGTGGTGGAGATTTCCTTGATTACTCCACCACCAAGGCTCTAGCCTTCCTTGAAAAGATTGCTACTAATAGCCAACAATGGGATGTACCTGGACATACCCTGAGAAACACTATCCCAGACTCATTTGATAAACCTAGAGGTCTATATGAAGTCAAACCCGACTCTGAGCTTAAAAATCTACTTCATGGATTAACTAAACAGGTAGCAGCACTTGGCTTATCCTTAAATACTCCATCAACTGTTATGAGTGCCTCCATTCTTTCATGCGATGCTTGTCATGACCAGACCCAGACTGCTGAATTTTGCCCTCTCCTTGTTAATTCACCAGAAACTGAGGATGCCTGTGCGTTTAATTACGCTGGGAGAACTAACTTTACTAAGGGCAATGCCACATACCCATACATGGACCGCTCCAATCTCTCTTATTCTAATAATCATCATGCGGGTCCACCTGGTTTTAATAACTCTTATGGGCAACATAGCAATGCCACGTATGTTAGTAATACTGATAATCGGAACAGGGCACCGTTCCCCCCTTATTCGAACAATGCTCATCACATGAGTGGTTTCAGGGACCGTATGCCAACTAATCAACCTGCCTCTACTAAAACCTCTCTTGAGGATGTGCTTGCACATTTTATTCAACAGATCCAGGCGTCTATTGAGTCAAATGCCCAAGCCATCCAGAGAATTGAACAAAAACTTGATGAAAGAGGTAGATTTCTGGGACAGTCCATCCCGAACCTCAAAGGAAAAGAAGTTGCCTTGGTGACGGAAACTACATCTCCGTCTGTACCGCTTGCTGAAGTAAAATCGGTTTCCACCCTTAGGTCAGGAAAACAAGTCGATAATCAAATTAATTATACACCGAGTCCTAACATTGTGACCCCGGTTACCTCTGCACCTGTTGCCCTACCTAAACCTCCGACTAATGAGGCAACCACCTCTAAACCGAAGAAGACTGCCCGTGAGATCGTGGACCCTCCACGAACTTACATCCCACCTGTACCTTACCCCCAGAGACTCACAAGGTCTCTGAAGGAAGTCCAAGTAGAGGAAGTACTTGATGTGTTTAAACATATAAATATTAATATACCTTTCCTCACGACTATTAAACAGATACCTTCCTATGCTAAAGTTTCGAAGGACTTGTGCACCGCCAAGAGAAAAACAAATGTTCCTAAAAACTCATTTGTAGCTGAAGAATTCTCTGCACTTGTCCAACATAATGGTGTGGTAAAATATAAGGACCTTGGAAAACCGACCATACCCTGTAAGCTTGGTGACAAGTTCATGGGTAAAGCTTCGCTAGACTTAGGAGCGAGTGTGAACCTTTTGCCTTACTCTTTGTACCTCAGCCTGTGTCTAACAAACATGAAACCCACAAAAATGTCATTACAACTGGCCGACAGATCTTTGAAAGAATCTAGAGGTATAGTTGAGGACCTATTAGTTAAAATGTCTGACTTTTACTATCCTGTTGACTTTGTGGTGTTGGATACTGAACCTACTGCCGATGATTCGGTACCCATCATCCTTGGCCGCCCATTCTTGGCCACATCTAATGCTCTCATAAACTGCCGGAACGGTTCCATGGTTCTCACTTTTGGTTCTATGACTGTTGAAGTTAATATATTTAACCTTAGCCAACAACCCCCTGATCTTTCCTTATCTGAGGATGTGTTCCTTCTAGACTCATTACCTTATGAGATGGTGCATAGTTATTACCCTGAAAATCTAGTTGTTCATTGCCTTGCTATGTATAATGTAGACTTTGACATTGACCAATTTATTGCCCAAACCAATGCTCTTCTTGATTCCGTGCGTATCTTTGAACCTAAAGACCCTGAGGCCCTTGATGTGGTTTGTAGCTTAGATTCTGAGACCCAAGTAGAGACCATTACTCCACCTTCTGTTACCCTGAATCTTCTTCCTCCTGAGCTGAAATATGCTCATCTTGATTCAGACGGTAGTCATCCTGTTATCATTTCCTCATCTCTTACTACCGAACAGGAGAGTAAGCTTATAGAAGTTATCTTAGAGCATCGTTCTGCTATTGCCTGGTCCATCCACGACATCAAAGGCATTATCCCTTCTGTCTGTTCTCATCGTATACATCTTGAGGACGATGCCAAAACTTCTCGTGAATCTCAGAGACATCTCAACCCTGCAATGAAAGAAGTTATTCGAGCTGAGATTCTTAAACTTCTGGATGCAGGTGTGATTTATCCTATCTCGGATAGTCCCTGGGTTAGTCCTATTCATGTGGTTCCTAAGATGGCCGGCATGACTGTAGTTACCAATGATAAGAACGAACAAGTCGCCACTAGAGTTCCAACTAAGTGGCGTGTTTGTATCGACTACAGAAAACTTAATACAGTCACCCGGAATGATCACTTTCCTATTCCCTTCATAGACCAGATATTGGAACGTCTAGCTAGTCATTCCTTCTATTGTTTCCTGGATGGTTACTCCGGTCACAATCAAATTCCTATTGCCCCTGAAGATCAGGAAAAGACGACATTTACTTGTCCCTTTGGCACTTTCGCTTATGCCCGTATGCCTTTTGGTCTGTGTAATGCACCTGCTACTTTCCGGAGGTGTATGTTACACATCTTTGGTGATATGGTAGAACGATTTGTGGAGGTGTTTATGGATGACTTCTCCATATATGGTTCATCTTTTGAGGAGTGTCTTAGTCATCTTTCCTTAGTTTTTAAACGTTGCATAGAGAAGAATTTGGTACTTAACTGGGAGAAGTGCCATTTTATGGTTAGGAAGGGGATTGTTCTTGGTCATGTAGTCTCTCCCAAGGGTATTCAGGTTGATAAAGCTAAAGTAGATCTTCTTTCATCCTTGCCTATTCCTAAGTTTATTAGGGATATTCGAGCCTTGGGCCATGCAGGATTCTATCGACGCTTTATCCAAGATTTTTCTAAGGTAGCTCGACCCTTAACCAATTTATTGCTTAAGGATGCACCTTTTGATTTCACAAAAGAATGCAAGAGCGCTTATGAAAATCTTAAGACAACCCTCACGACTACACCCATTATTAGGCCTCCTGATTGGAGTAAACCCTTTGAGCTGATGTGTGGTGCATCAGACTTTGCTGTTGGGGCTGTTTTAGGTCAACGTCTAGATGGTAAGCCCCATGTTATATATTATGCTAGCAAGACTCTCAATGACGCTCAACGTAATTATACGACAACTGAGAAAGAACTACTAGTTATAGTATATGCTCTTGATAAGTTTTGTTCCTACCTTATAGGTACTCGTACTGTCATCTTTACGGATCATGCTGCTATTCAATTTCTTCTATCCAAGAAGGAGACTAAGCAGTGCCTTATACGTTGGATATTATTGCTTCAAGAGTTTGACCTTGAGATTAGAGATAAAAAAGGGACCGAAAATGTAATGGCCGACCACTTGTCTAGACTAGACCGTCCTGAGGATTCTAGTGTCATTTCTGAGAACTTTCCTGATGAGCTTCTTTTTGCAATATCGAATGTTCCATGGTTCGCAGATATAGTTAATTACTTGGCTACCAACCAGTTCCCAAATGATTGGAACAAGCAAGATAGATCCAAATTCTTTGCTAATGCCAAGTATTATTTTTGGGATGACCCTTACCTTTTTAAGTACAGTCCTGACCAGATCATTCGTCGTTGTATTCCCGATTGGGAACAACAATAGGTCCTTAAGTTCTGCCATGAGCATGCTTGTGGTGGACATTTCAGTGCCAAAAAGACAGCTGCTAAAGTATTGCAGTGTGGTTTTTATTAGCCAACCCTCTTTAAGGACTCTCACATGCATTGTACTGTCTGTACTCGTTGTCAACAACTAGGGAAAATCACTGGGCGACACATGATGCCCTTACAGCCAATACTTCATGTCGGGGTGTTTGATGTATGGGGTATTGATTTCATGTGTCCCTTCTTTGGTTGTCATGGTTTTTTGTACATTCTGGTCGCGGTAGACTATGTTTCTAAAAGAGTATATATTTGTCCGATTTGGCGTTCCCCGTGCGATCATTAGTGATGGGGGGAGCCATTTCTACAATAAAGCTTTTCGAAAACTTGTCCAAAAATATGGAGTTACTCACAAAGTGGCCCTTGCGTACCATCCGCAAACTAATGGCCAAGCTGAGGTGTCGAATAGAGAGATTAAAAAAAAATTGAAAAAAACATTTGAACCTGATAAGGTTGATTGGTCTCGTAGAGTTAGTGATGGATTATGGGCCTATCGTACTGCTTTCAAAACTTCCATAGGCATGTCTCCCTCTCGTCTTGCTTTTGGAAAACCCTGTCACTTACCTGTAGAGCTTGAGCACCGAGCCTTCTGGGCAATGACAAAGCTCAACTTTAATCTCGACCAGGCAGGTAAGAGGAGAAAACTCCAGCTTTCTGAGCTTGAGGAACTTCGGAATGAAGCTTATGATCTTTCCAAGTCCTACAAAGCTAATATGAAAAAACTACATGATCGTCAGATCTTACGTAGAGATTTTCAAATTGGGGACAAAGTTTTACTGTATAACTCTAGGTTGCATTTATTTCCTGGTAAACTACAGTCTCGTTGGTCGGGTTCTTTTGTTGTGTCTGCAGTGACACCTTTTGGTGCTATCACTTGTCTAAATCCTGCAGACAACTTTTAATTTCAAGTGAATGGTCAATGTCTTAAGCATTTCCATGAATTAAGGTCCCCTGAAGTAGAGGAAACTCTCTTAGAAGACCCTACCTATTTGGACTGACCTTTGACCTGCTGGTATCCAGACTCTCTCTTACTCTACTCTGTTGTCTCTTTCTGCGAGGTGTGGTTGAAAGTGTCGGGGCCATAGTCCACAAACTCTTACTGGCTGAGTATACCTGATCCAGTGCACGTTTTTTCTCTCGTTCGTCATCACCAAACAGACTTGTTTCCCGCTCTGTTTGGGGGTGGGGAAGTCATTTCCCATCTTCTCTTAAGTCTAGAGTATCTGACTTTGAAAGAGTCGCGTTGTATATTAGACATCAGGATTTCGCGCATTCCATTCTAGCGTTTTGTCTCTCTTGTATCTTTGTTTAGAGTAGCGTTTATCTAGGGAGTGAATCCTGGTTGTCCACCTGTCAGGCTGAAGACGTTAAACTTAGCGCTCCTGGGAGGCAGCCCTGTGTATCTTCTAAACCTAATTGCAACGCCCCGGGATTTCGTCCTCGCTCATCTCGGTGCGTCGAGCACCATACCGCTCGCTAATGTCAATATTGTCTCCCTTTAGTCACTGCGGATATCCAGCAGTAGAGGATTTTGGATCAGGGCCCACCCATGTGGTTTACCCCAAAAGGCTTTGACATTAGTTAGAGTATGGTTAAGCTCTACATACTACCAATACAACCACTTCCTTGGCAATGTGGGACTAACACCAACTCATGGGTGTTACAATCTCACCACCTTAGAAATAGAGCCGTCCTCGGCTCTGCAGTACACTCAGTACAGTCCCAAAATCTTTGACGTTCCCTGCCAAGTGAGACAAGTACCTGGCGCTCCTTGGGCGTTTCCTGCGTACTTTCCCACCTGCAACAGGCGACCCGTCGTCGGCTCTGATACCATTTGTAACGCTCCAGGATTTCGTCCTCACTCATCCCGGTGCGTCGAGCACCATACCGCTCGCTAATGTCAATATTGTCCCCCTTTAGGCCCTGATCCAAAACCCTCTACTGCTGGATATCCGCAGTGACTAAAGGGGGAAAATATTAACATTAGCCAGCGGTATGGTACTCGACGCACCGGGATGAACGAGGACGAAATCCTGGAGCGTTACACCAATCGTGCGTTAGTGCTTCTTATTAGTTGTCGGGTTTAGTGGTTATTGGCTAATAACTATTTCTTTAGGATCCTTGTGCTAGATCTATTTGGGTGTGGGCGTAGCCCACCATTCTCTGTTGAGGTTGTTTGGTTAAATAAGTATTGCAGTTACAAATTTGAAATTATTTCAATTTTTGGAATTGTCTAATAATTATTGCGTGATTTTTGGATTTTATTTTGACATCTTAATGGTACTTATATTCGCGAGAATATATTTATACATTATCACGGAATTTTCAAAATTAAATTTGAATTATTTCGTGCCTTTACACTTTCCAGGGGTAAAACCGTTATTTCCACTAATTTCAGTAGTGGGGGAAGCGTCTAAAGGAAGTTACTTCTCTATATATACCCCTGGGTATTTCTAGAAAGTCACAAGTCACTTTCAAAATTCAAAGTCAAAACCAAGTCAACGTGGGTCAAACCAGTCAACAGACCCCTTTATCCCTACCAGAACTCGAGTCGAGTTCAGTACATGCCATTTCATTCTCGACTCGAGATCCCAATCAGATCTGTTTTCTCTCTCTCTTCGTATCTCTCTCGTTTCTAAACCAAATTCAAAAATTCTGTCGGGGTTTTGCTCGTTGTTCAATTCTCTTCAATTCAATACCAAAAATCCCTAGAATCATGCCTCCAAGAAGAAGAGAGAGGGTGATTATCCGTGAGCGCGATTATTCTTGTCTTTTCGACGATAATCGTTTAGGAAGCACCTTTGTAGAGAGGATTAATGCCCGAGGTTGGGATGTACTCCTTGGCTCTGCTTACGAGCCATTTGATCCTCAAATGGTTCGTCATTTTTACGAGTCCATGGAGTTGGCCGATGACGGCGTGTACATCAACTGGGATCCGACCCATTGCTTCTTGCTCACGCCTGAGACTGTCTCCATAGTCTTCGCGCTCGAGCTTGATGAGGCCCCCTGCAGCAAGAGGCTGCGCTGGTGACGTCGGACATCATCGAGGTCGTCCTCGAGTCGGACGTCTACGGCTACTGCATGGTCCGCCGTCTCTTCGCCACCATCACCGGAGCTCGAGCCACTTCTGCTCCTCTTCCTAGCTTGGTGATGGCTATTCTGCGCTACTGGGAGGCACCTCTTCTTCCTACCCTCTATCTGGAGTCGGTCGTTCGGATCGAGGTCTCCAACCCTGGACTGTCTGCTTGCAGACAGTTATTGTGGGACCCTCAGGAGGAAGTGCCCATCCAGTACAGGCCCGACGACCAGCGGGCGTTCTTTCAGCTCCATACCAATGAGGAGCGGTTCCAGCTTCTCTGGAGGGGTATGGGCGAGATTCTGACTGCAGTCGAGGACTTGCAGCGTCGCTTCGATGAAAGCCAGGGGAAATCTCGTCGACGACGGGGTTGATTTTTATTTTCTGTTATTAGACATTGTATTTTGTTTATGTAATTTGTTTTGTTTTAATTATTGCACTCTTGTATTAAATTTTCAATCATTGTACTTTATTTCCAAATATTAATGAAAATGGTTGAAATTTTAATTATTTCGCAAACTTGTCCTTTTCTGAAAAAAATTTAGCCATTCTTGGGCTTCACTGCAAACTCTTTCATTCTAGCCTATATATACTCCACCATGTTTAGAAGACCGTCACTTAAAAATCAGAAATTTTCAAAACTTTTTTATTTTCTGACCTGGGCCCGAACTCGAGTCGAGTTCCTTATAGGCCATTCCAATCTCGAGTCGAGATTAAACCTGGCACCAGTTTTCTGAGTTCGTTTTGAGTAATTTTTTCTCGGTTTTCCCACTGGTTTTTAGTGTTTTCTTCTTTCTTTTGCAATGGCTAATATTCAGAATGGGTTGTGGATGCCCGATGGGATGGATATAATCCCCGAGATGGATTTTTCGGGAATTATGGATAGTCCTTATGGAGCTTCCTTTAGGGATGGGATTTTTGACAAAGGTTGGGAAGGTTTTCTTTATGATTCTACTGTTGTGTATTCCCCTTCTATGGTAAGAGATTTTTACCGTACGTTACCCTTTGGTGATGCTATTCCCTTTGATGGTTTCAAAGTTACTATGCATGGGTTCCCCGTATTTATCAATTCTTTTTCTATCACTCGGGCATTGGGTATTCCACTCCAATTGCGACCTGTTTATTCACATCCTGACTACTTCCTCTCCAATCATGTTGACATGTTGGATAATTACCTAGATCACTTTGGCCCTTGCATTTTTTCCTTCCATCCTGAGAATTATGCTAATGTGGCACCTACCACTTGCCTACCTGCTAACGTAGCTACTGCTGCTTTATGGGTCATGAGGAATTTATTAGGTGCAGATAGGTGGGATTATGTCAATGATACCACAATGCATGTTGTTTACGACATTGTTAATAATTTTAATGCGCTTGACATTGTATCCTGGTTAATGGATGGCATTCGGAATGTTTTCTAAATTGGTCAGCTAATTTACCCTACTGCTATTTGTAAGATCATCCTTCGTACTTATCCTGATTGGAGGAATAGGTACAAGGATTGGACTCACCCTATCTCTATGGATCCTACACATCGTTTTATCAGGAGAAGTCGCATATTCACTTGGGTGCCTAACACTGTATATGTAGAGTATCCAAATATGCATAGAAATGATAAATTTATGGATAATGGTGAAGGGTCTTGGAATGTAGTTAAAGAGGCATTAACTCTTTGGCGTGATGACTTGGATGGTTTGCCAAAAGAGGTTGTTTGAAATCAAGAGTGTAATATAGGATTTCCTTTTCTGTTGAGTCAGTCCTTTATTTCAGTATATTTTATTTCAGTTGTGTCATAGTATGGAATTCCTTGTAATCTCTATATGGAGATAATTTTGTTTGACAGGAATCTATAAAGCGGTTTGAATTTTTAGTACATTCATGATAATATCTTTCTCTCTCTCCTTTCTATGCTTAGTATGAGTCTTGAGGACAAGGCAATCTCTTTGTTTGGGGGTGGGGAAGTATTTCAATCCTTTTTGCAAATGATTTTCAAATTCCTTTATCCATACTTGTGTAAAAATTCAAAATTTTGAGAAAAATCAATAAAAATCTTTCTTACAAAGACTTTTGCAAAAATAGGATAAGTACACCATCAATGATGAACATAATGGTTGAATTCTATCTTTTCCAAGTTTAAGGACAATTATTGCCTCACCAAGTAGTTGAGTCTTATACTACATTTGCATGAGCATAAACATGACATTCATCTGCATTTATTATAGATTACATGTGCAAATACAACTATACCTTGAGAAACTTGAAGAATAAGTGTAGAGACTTAACCCTGTGAGCTTTTGAGCCCCATCATTTTCTTGGAGAGTTATTACGTACATCTGGAGTCAAAAGACTCAACCTCTCAGTTCTGTCTGTTTTTAGTCTCATATTCATTCTTATAGTTAGCCTTGAGATGACATCAAGTGGGTGTAATATAAACTTGGGTCTTGTAGCTTATTCAAGATATGATTACCATATCAGTACTTAGAGATGATACAAAGACATTTAGTTAAACCCTGTTTATCTTAGCCTACCCTGATGATATTATCCCTTAGGTTAACCATTCTGAGCCTTTCTTGTTACTTAGCCTTTTTCTTAAGCCCATTATCCTTACCCAACTCCATTGTAGGAGTTAATACCCTTAGAATGTTTTAGGTCCTTTTACCCATTGTTTTTGGAACATGAGGATGATTGTTTACGTGGTTACAAGAAGAAAGGAGAAATACAAAGAAATCTCCAAACTAGTGAGATAAACCAAATATTGAAAACCAAAACGTTTGAAGAAATTCCAGAAAAAAAAACCAGAATCTTCAAAATCATTCCAAATCCAAAAAGAAAGGAAGATTCCCAAATAGGCTAGAACTTCATTGAAATTTTCCCAAAAGAAGAGGAGAAATACTTCTTCCAAAAGAAAAATTCCAAACATTTCTCCATGTGTTGTTATTACAAATCACAAGTATTGAAGGGCCGAATGTTCCAAAAATATTTCATAAAAGCCTTTTGCCATTTCTAGCCCTGTCCTAAGCCAAGTTACAACCCATTAATGTCTTTTGTAGATCTAAGATGATATGGTAGGATGTGGTGAGTAAATGAGAAGATGCTGAGGTGAAAAACCCAACATCTCAAACAAGGCTAATTTTTCCATTCTTTGAGACTAAGTTCATTCCATTACCTAGTCCGTGCTTATTGATATATGTGAGATGCTTGTCCATTTTCTTTCCTCACATAGAGGTAAAATGATAAACACCATCTCTGAGTGACTTTAGTTCTGAGTGTATGTCTGTGAGGCAGAAGTCAAAGCGACCTTTCCAAAAGGTGACTTAAGACCCGTAGTAGTATGGGTACATGCCTGTATTCGATGCACTTGAGACCGTTATGCTTGGTTTATATTTTATATCTTATTCATGTATTTGTAGTATGTTATCTCATATGAACGGTGTTGCAATACTTATCCTTATCCTTGATATGACCATTTCTGAGGTACATGGTAGAAAATCCTTTTTTTGAATTAGTCATTGTAGTAAGTTTGCGTATATCTTCTCTGGAAAACCCCCAGGAGACTATAACTCCTCCACCTGGGAAATCCTTGTGGTTAAAAGCCTTGATGCATATGGTTAATGCAATCACCTTAGTTATACTTCTCTTTTGAGTCCTTTATTCTTTCTTCTCATCTTTGCTTGAGGACAAGCAAAGTGCTGTTTGGGGGTATTGGATCGGACCTCAAAAGTGTATATTTATCCCCCGAATAACACCTTGTTTGTATAACACTTAGCTTATATTATTGTATTATATCTATTGATTAGTGCTTTCTTGTCTTTTGTGTAGGTTTCATGAGCCGAAATGCAAATATTATGTAAAAGCCTGCGAAAAATCGAGAAAAACAAACAAAAATGTGTTATTTGCACATGGGAAGGAGAATCGATATTTGCACCCACAAGATATGCTGAGGGCACCCCCACGGTCAGCTCTATTGACTTAAGGTCAAAGTGGGAAGGTCCAATTCTCCGCCCAAACCGGGTCCCACTTAAGCCCACAAGTCAGAATTTCTATTTTGAGCCTTATTTAAGTCCAAACTTAAAAAGGTTCCACAAGAAGATCCAGAACTCTGATTTGGGCCCATGAGCTATCAAACTGAAGGTCTTGGCCCAAGCTACAACTTAAGCCCAAGAGAATTAGGTTTTGCTGATTACATAATGTCTCTAGAAGACCAACAGCAGCAGCCACGAATTTGACCTAATTTAGAAGTCTTTGCATGCAAATATTCTACTTTGTATTTTCTATATAAGAGAAGTTGTAACTAGGGCTTAGATATCTTTTAGTTTCCCTTTAAGATCAACTTTCGTTGAAGAAGAGTTGATCTTCTTCTTCATTGTATTCAACTCATTATTCAATATCAATTCCATTATGTTGTATTATGATTTATTTATTTATTCTTTGGAGTAGCTAATTCTCCTTAGGGGGATGGTGGAAGCTCTCTAGGTGATGTAAAAGTATCATGTTTGTTCTTATTGTTCATTGTGATTCAAAGTTCTTAATGCTTATTTGCTTTTAATTCGCGATATGAGGTAAGTATGATTATTTGCATGTTATTGTTTTCCATGATGTTAAAATATTATTGTTAGGGTTTAGGGAGACCTAGCTTTAATGGTAGTATTTATATTTATTTTAGATGTGTAGTGAAATAGTTGAGAGGTGATTATTACATGTTTATAATATATATCTTTTATTGGAACCCTTTGGTGATTAAATCAAATAGCTGAGAGGTGATGATTTAGTTATGAATAATATGTTAAGTTAATTAGATTGAATAACTAACAGGTGATGGTTTAATTAATGAAAATATTCATTAGCATGCATAAGAGAATCCCGTTTTAATTAGGTGGAATATCTGAGAGGTGACTACTTGATTATTATAGGTATTAATAATTAGTTGGAATAACTGAGAGGTGACTAATTTGTTATTATAGATTGAACATGAGGAACAACATGCTATGATTGCATGATTTAGTTTGTGGATACCAACTCTTCCCCCTATGTCATCATATATCTTCTTTTCATCTCTACCATATTCTCAAGTTAGGGTTTACTATTTATTATTGCCTGTAGGTGTTGGACCGTGTGGTCAATCGGCCCTTTTGAACGGTTAAGATCCACGGGTGATGGTACATCCCGGCATATAATATAAACGTCACACTGCTGGATAAAGTGTCACATATAATCACATCCATCATCAATATTATTTCTCTTTTTAGTTTCAATCATATTTAATCAATAATATTGATGATGTATTCTGCTTCGTCAAGGCATATTGGAAAAAACAAAGATTACTTTGTTGACATCAAGGAGATAAAAACCGGAGACCATAGAGTCTACATGGGTAACAACACGTTCTCTGATGTCATGGGCATAGGAACGGTAAAAATCCCAATTCCAGGTCAAATGAATTTGCTCCTTACTGATGTATTGTTTGCTCCAAATATGAGGCGTAATTTAATATTTGTGGCAAGGCTTGATGGAAAAGGCTTTGAAACTCGATTCCGTTCTGGGAAAGTCTCTGTTGGTAAGCATGGTAGGATTTTATTTTGGGGAACTAAAATTGATAATTTGTATCGTTTGAACAACAATTTTTCTGATTCTAATAAAGTTATGAACTCTTCTGCTTATTTTCCTGAGTGTTATAATACATTAGATATTTCTGATTCTTATATTTGGCATATGAGGTTTGGTCATGTTAATAAGGATAAATTATATCGCATGTATAATTGTGGTTTAATTCCTAAAATAAAATTTGATTTTAATATCTGTGAACCATGTTTATTAGGTAAAATGACTAGAAAACCTTTTGGTAAGGCCATTAGATGTAATGATTTGTTAGAAATAATTCATAGTGATATATGTGGACCTATGAATTTTAAGACTCATAGAGGCATGATATATTTTATAACTTTCACTGATGATTATTCCCGTTTTGGTTATATATACTTGTTGTTTAAAAAATCAGATGCTTTGGATCTTTTTATTGCATATAAAAATGAAGTAGAAAATCAATTGGGTAGAAAAATAAAAATACTTCGTAGTGATAGAGGTGGTGAATATACTTCTGAAATTTTTGGTGAATTTTGTAGAACACATGGCATCATACACCAATTCTCTATGCCTGACACACCACAACAGAATGGTGTGGCAGAGCGTAGGAATCGCACACTACTTGACATGACACGCAACATGCTTAGTCATTCTAAATTAAATACCCATTATTGGGGAAAAACTTTATCTACTGCCATGTATATATTAAATAGACTAACTTCCAAATCTTTGAATTTAACACCATATGAAATATGGAGTGGTAGAAAACCAGATTTGTCTAATCTTAGAATTTGGGGTTCTAATGCACATGTTAGGGTGTTAGACAAAAATAGAACTAAATTAGACCCCAAAAATAATTAAATGCACATTTATTGGTTATGCTGATCATTCTAAAGGTTATAGATTTGTAGTGCACCATAATGATGGGTCCATAGGACTTATACAAAGTAGAGATGCATATTTTATTGAAGATAATTTGGAACCTATGTCTAGAGATAGTTTGATTGACTTGTTAGAAATTATTAAGGATAAAAAAACTATTACTAATAATGAAAATGTTTTGCAATCTCCTCCTGTTAGAGATACTATTACTAGAATTATTAGAGAAAGACAACCACCTTCATATTTAAGAGATTATGTTACAAATGTAGAAAATGCATGTTCTGTTGTTGATTGTGATTATGCTTTTGAAAGTGATAATGATACTTTGACTTTCAAACAAGCTATGAAATTGCATGATGCATGTGAATGGAGGAAAGCTATGGATGAAGAAATTAATTCTATTATACCAATAATGTATGGGAATTAGTAGAATTACCAGCAAATAAGAATGTTGTTGGGTGTAAATGGATTTTAAAAAAGAAATTGAAATCAGATGGTTCTTTAGAGAAATATAAAGCTAGATTAGTAGCTAAAGGATTCACTCAAGAAGAAGGTATAGATTATGATGAAACTTATTCTCCTGTTGCTAGATTTACATCTATTAGAATTTTATTATCTATTGTTGCTCATATAAATTTAGAGTTGCATCAAATGGATGTGAAAACAGCCTTTTTAAATGGTGATTTAAATAACGAAATTTACATGGCACAACAGGAAGGTTATATTGATAAAGAAAATGATCGTAAAGTGCTTAGATTAAAGAAATCTTTGTATGGTTTGAAACAATCTTCTCGTCGATGGTATCTTACATTTCATGATTGTGTTACTGAATATGGTTTTATTTCTAACACTTACGATCATTGTGTTTTCAGTTTGAATAGTGGGAGTAATTTGTGATTTTATCTCTTTATGTTGATGACATATTGTTATTGAGCAATGATCTTACTTTGATGACAAAGGTAAAAGCTGGGTAAAAACGCGATTTGAAATGAAAGACATGGGTGAAGCACATTATATCCTAGGAATTAAAATTACTAGAGCTAGAAGTCAAGGAAAAATATTTTTATCTCAAGATTCTTATTTAGAAAAAATGTTAAGAAAATTTAGAATGGAATTTTGTGGTGAGCAGAATGCACCATGTAATAAAGGGACTAAATTGTCTAAGAAAATGGCTCCAATTAATGATTATCAAAAAAATAAAATGAAAGCCACACCTTATGCACAAGCTGTTGGAAGTTTAATGTATGCGATGTTATGCACTCGACCTGATTTATGTTTTATTGTAGGTTTGGTAAGTAGATTTCATTATAGCAGTAAAAAAATATATTGCATTATATTCAAAAAACCATAGGATATAAATTGACTTATCAAACTAACATTTTGAAACCACTAGGATATTCTGATGCAGGTGGTGGAGGAGATGATGATGAACCCAAATACACAACTGGGTATCTTTTCACTCTTGGTGGTGGTGTTATATCATGGTCTAGTAAAAAACAAGGTTGTGTAGCAAAGTCTACAATGGAGGCCAAATTTATCGCTTGTAGTAGAGCAGCTAGCGAAGCTGTTTGGATCAAAGGTTTTTTAGCTGATCTAAAAGTACATGATATGCATGATGAGCCTGTTAAAATTTATTGTGATAATCAATCTGCGATATCAACCATTAAGAATGGTGAGATAAGTGCAAGAACAAAGCACATTGAAAGACAATATTTTTATGTTTTTGATGTTATGCAGAAAGGAAAAATCGACGTCAAACACATATCTACAGAGAATATGATTGCAGATCATTTGACGAAAGGAATATGTGAAGAAGAATTTAAGAAGCATGCAAGATTGATGGGTCTTAATGAAGACTGACTCAATGGTCAAGTGGGAGGTATAAAACCCTGACCATTTTCAGACAAAATAATTGTTTCTCAACAATATGGCCGAATGGCCAAGTGGGAGATGTTGGACCGTGTGGCCAATCGGCCTTTTGAACGGTTAAGATCCACGGGTGATGGTACATGTCGGCATATAATATAAACCTCACACCGTTAGATAAAGTGTCACATATAATCACATCCATCATCAATATTATTTTTCTTTTTAGTTGCAATCATATTTAATTAATAAGATTTTATTGTTCCTTCAGTAGGAAGTAGAATCAATCATCAAATCTTATTATTGATTCCCTTGGTGTTTCTTAACTATTGTTTTCTATTGTGTTTGAGCTAAGATCTCCCCCTCTAAGGTGGGTACGACCCTTGCTTGTTACTTGTCTACTTTGATATCCAATTTATACAGGCACAAGAAGGAATTTCAAGTTAAAAATATAATCTTTTGATAGTAGGCGTCAAAAGCCGAATATCATCCCTACAGCGGGCTTTAACACAATATTCGCATTTCGGCTCATAAAACCTATACAATAGACAAGAAAGCACTAATCAATAGATATAACACAATAATATAAGCTAAGTGCTAGACAAACAAGGTGTTATTCGGGGGATAAATATACACTTTTGAGGACTTATCAAATACCCCCAAACAGCACTTTGCTTGTCCTCAAGCAAAGGTGAGAAGAAAAGAATTAAGGACTCAAAAGAGAAGTAAAACTAAGGTGATTGCATTAACCATATGCATCAAGGCTTTCAACCGTAAGGATTTCCCAAGTGGAGGAGTTATAGTCTCCTGAGTGTTTTCCAAAGAAGATACCCACAAACTTACTACAATAACTAATCCAACGAATAGGAATTTCTACCATTTACCTCAAAAATGGTTATATCAAAGATAAGGATAAGTATTGCAAAACCGTTCATATGAAATAGCATATTACAAATGCATGAATAAGATATGAAATATAAACCAAGTATAACGGTTTCAAATGCATTGATGACAGGCATGTACTTATACTACCACGGGTCGTAAGTTACCATTGGAAAGGTCGCTTTGACTTCTGCCTCATAGTCATACACTCAGAAATAAAGTCACTCAGAGATGGTGTTTATCATTTTACCTCTATGTAAGGAAGGAAGATGGACAATCATCTCACATATATCAATAAGAATGGACTGGTGTAATGGAATGAACTTAGTCTCAAAGAATTGAAAAATTAGCCTTGTTTGAGATGTTGGGTTTTTCACCTTAGCACCTTCTCACTTACTCGCCACATCGTACCATATTGGCTTAGATCTACAAAAGACAGTAATGGGTTGTAACTTGGGTTAAAACAGGGCTAGAAATGGAAAAGGCTTTTGTGAAATATTTTTGGAACATTCGGCCTTCAACACTTGTGATTTGTAATAATAACACATGGAGAAACTTTTGGAATTTTTCTTTTGGGAAGAAGTGTTTCTCATCTTCTTTTGGGAAAATTTCAATGAAGCTCTATCCAATATTTGGGAATCTTCTTTTCTTTTTGGATTTGAATGGTTTTGGAAGATTCTGGCTTCTTCTGGAATTTCTTCAAACTTTTTGATTTTCAATATTTAGTTTATCTCACTACTCTAGAGATTTCTTTGTATTTCTCCTTTCTTCTTGTAACCACATAAACAATCATCCTCATGTTCCAAAAACAATGGGTAAAAGGACCTAAACATTCTAAGGGTATTTACTCCCACAATGGAGTTGGGTAAGGATAATGGGCTTAAGAAAAAGGCTAAGTAACAAAAAAGGCTCAGAATGGTCGACCTAAGGGATAAAATATCATCAGGGTAGGCTAAGGTAAGCAGAGTTTAACTAAATGTCTTTGTATCTGTGTGTACCCTAGGTAAAAAACCCGACAGGTGTCATCGATGGCTGTATAAAAAGCTAAATCGGGAGCACCTGAGCATTAGCCAGCCAAGCCTGGGCTATCAGGTAGGGTCCAACCCGGTTTCAAGGGATCCACATACGCTCTGTGGACCTTGACCCACCGGATAGTCCACGACCAATGGGTGGAGCCCCGGTTACTATATAAGAAGTTGAACCGTGGGCTCCCATACATCGACTAGGCCCACCTCAGTTAAGTAGGCTAGGTCCGACCCAGTAAAGTCCAGCAACAACAGAGGCTCATCCAAAGGCTTAGCATAGAAGCCCAGAGGACCTGGCCAGGGTGTATGCCATGAAGATTGGGCCTCCGGTCAGAGGAGTCAAGCCCAAGTCTTTGCTTTCAGGCTTGGTCAATCCAAGTCCCAACCAAATGGATAAGTCCAGCGAGATTCCAGGCTAACAAAACCCACCGTTCTAACCCGCTGGAGAAGATAAAGGAAGACCCAGGTTGAACCAGGACCTATCATAGGATCCCATGTGGCAGTCATCCTGGTCAAAGGGAATTCAAACCAAGGAGATAACCGCTCGGGATCATGCAAGCTATCTCCTAGAAAGACATCTTCACAATTGAAGTACATGAGTTCATGGAGTAAAAACCGGAAGGGTGGTTGAGCCAGCCTCCTCTGACCTACTACAAATACAAGAGTTCTAAACCTCCTGAACTACGAGTCTTCCACTAAGCAACTCCATTAAAGCTTGGCGGAAGCAGAGACTTGATTCCAAGTTCGTCTTCTTGGATACATAGGCAGTCTGATCCCGATCAAGTCCAGTCTCATTGTATCCCCCCCATCTTACCTCTGTATATACAAGGCTTTTATTGTAACTGTTCAATTAATCTATACGTATCTCAAGTTTGTGGATCAAAGTTTTGCACCCACACTCTTTGGCACCCACCGTGGGGCTGAATCTCCCATCAGTTCCAGAGCCTTGTAAAAAATCTCGATCCAGTCATACCGGAGTTGCTGTAGTGATGACTGGAAGTAAGAGACGCCCGACTCGTTCCAACAATGGAATGAGCCAAGTTACTGAAAGTCATACAGAGAACCTTTCTCCTCTGTCTTCGGTTCTTGAAGCAACAGAGTCTGTGAACCAAGAATCAGTTCTCGAAAGTGAGGGCCACGATCAGGGCTCGCATAACTCTGAAAGTGGACAGCCGGAGGCAGACAATTTACTGGTGCAAATCACTAATGATCCTGGTAATCCTAATACAATCAACCGGACCGTCAGGATAACAACATCACAAGATCCAGAACCGTCCAGAGTAGCCGCGATAAGAAGAGACCAGAGAACCTCTCCCCTAGCAACGGGAGGAGGTTATACTGAGCAGCAGAAGGGGAAAGGCCCAGCAGCCGAGTCTCCAACTGCAATCATCCAGCGGCTAACCAAGGAAAACGTAGAACTGAGAAGAAAGAAGAGAACCAAGGTCGGAGATAGCCAAAAATCTTCGGCCCTATCTTCGAGTCTATCTCCTCAGAAGAAGATAAGGCCAAAGTCGGGTAGTGACTGGAGTCTTACCCCTCATAGCCATGATACCCGTCCAGTTTGGGACAGGCTAGCACCAGGGAGAGATACGATGTCTGTCTCCCAGTTCAGAGACATCGTCGCGGACGTGCAAGAACACCCGGGCCACGTCATGGCCGCAGGGTTACCCGCAGCAGGTCCGTAGAAGAAGTTACTCCACCAGAAGAACATCACCTGAGGAGGCACCAGAGCATTCCCCCGGCACACCACGGTCAGAGAGGGAAGAGTCCCCATAGGGCCCGCACCTATCAGAGACAATCAGAGCTGAATGTGGAGCATATGAATCAACTCAAGCTATAGGAGATGATGGACCTGGCTGTTTCCAATAAAGCCAACCGGGATGAACGAATCAGGAAGCTTACTCTCTCAAAGTTAGCTGTGTCACCATTGGCAGAAGAAGTCAGGAGTCATATAGTCCCGGCCAGCTTCAAGCAGCCACGCTTCGAGCAGTATGACGAAACGAGCGGTTGTCCGGTTCAACATGTTATGAACTACAAAAGCACCATGGCCATCTGGGACCATGATGACAAGTTACTTGAAAATATTTTCGCTGCTTCGCTCAAAGGCGAAGCACAAACGTGGTATCACAATCTGCCACCCGCATCCATCCACACGTTCGTGCAACTAACTGAGTTGTTCGAAGAAAAATAACGCTTCAATGTGAAGACGAAGAAGGGAGCTGAAGTCTTGTTTTCTCTGCAGATGGACCGGAGCGAAACTCTCAGGAATTTCGCCCGAAGGTTCTGAACCTTATTGTCAGAAGTACAGGACGCATCTGATAGTGTCGTTATTCAAGCATTCAAATATGCTTTGAACAACAACCATGAAGAATTGTACCAGTCACTGGCGAGAAAGCCGCAGTCCTCTGTCTCGGCCTTGCCCGAGAAGGTAGAAAGGTACGCTTAGGAAGAAGACGACGTGAAAGCCAGGAGGAAGAGACTTGCTGGAGGGCAGACCTCCGAGAAGCCCTAGAATGCAAAAGAAGAGAGCTCCGGCAGGGATCGCAAGGAGAAAAAAGCCCCTGACAGAAACAAAGATAAAAAGGGGAAAACGCCAACCCGGCAATCAGACCGCCGGTCAAAGAAGTCTACTGGGAGCGAACGTAAAGAAAGGGAAATCACCCCTCTGAGGTTCTTGGTCCAGGAAGTTTTCAAGAAAATCAAGAACAGAGGGCTACTGAACAAACCTGCCCCTCTCCGGGCAGACCCAGAGGGCATGAGAGATAAGTCCAAGAAATGTGATCACCACAATGATTACGGTCACGAGTGATAGTCTGTTTTTGGGTACACTAATCAAAAGAATGATTTATAATTGAATTTTCCTTCTTGTGCCTGTATAAATTGGATATCAAAGTAGACAAGTAACAAGCAAGGGTCGTACCCACCTCAGAAGAGGAGATCTTAGCTCAAACACAATAGAAAAAAATGGTTAAGAAACACCAAGGGAATTAATAAACAAGATTGGAGATTGATTCTAACTTCCTACAGGCAATAATAATAAATAAACCCTAACTTAAGAATATGGTAGAGATGTGAAGAAGATATATGATGACAAAGGGGCAGGAATTGGTATCCACAAGCTAAATCATTCAAACATAACATGTTGTTCCTTCATGTTCAATCTATAATAATTAATTAGTCACCTCTCGGTTATTCCATCTAATCACTAATACCTATAATAATCAAGTAGTCACCTCTCAGCTATTCCACTCAATTAAAACGGGATTCTCTTATGTATGCTATTGAATATGTCTTATTAATCAAACCGTCACCTCTCAGCTATTCAGTTTAATTAACTCAACATATTATTCATAACTAAATCATCACCTCTCAGCTATTTGATTTAATCACAAAAGGGTTCCAATAAAAGATATCAATTTTAGACATGTAATAATCACCTCTCAGCTATTTTACTACAAATCTTCAATAAATATAAATAAAACCATTAAAGCTAGGTCTCCCTAAACCCTAACAATAGTATTTTAATAACATGGATAACAATAGCATACAAATAATCATACTTACCTCATATCGCGAATTAGAAGTAAATAAGCATTAAGAACTTAGAATCACAATGAACAATAAGAACAAACATGGTCCTTTTGTATCATCTAGAGTGCTTCAACCAACCCCCAAAGGAGATTTAGCTACTCATCCTTGATGATCACACCATGGAATAAGAAAATAAATCACAAGACATCATAATGGAAAAGATAATGGAATTGATATTGAATAATGAGTTGATACAAAAGCTTGATCTCCAAGATGAACTAGAAGATCAAAAACTAAAGGATACCTAAACCCTATCTATTACTCCTCTTATACAAAGTAGAATACTTGCTTGCAAAGACTTCCAAATTAGGTCAAATTTGTGGCTTCTGCTGTTGGTCTTCTAGAGGCTTTAGGTAATTAGAAAAACCTAATTCTCTTGGGCTTGAGTTATATCTTGGAGCAAGACCTTCAGTTTGATAGCTCATGGGCACAAATCAGACTTCTGGATCTTCTTGTGGAGCCATTTTAATTTTGGACTTAAATAAGGCCTAAAATAGAAATTTTGATTTGTGGGCTCCAATAGGACCCGGTTTGGGCTGAGAATTGTACCGCCCCACTTTGACCTAAAGTCAAGTCAAAAGAGCTGACCGTGGGGTGCCCTCCACAGATCTTGTGGGTGCAAATTTTGATTCTCCTTCCCATGTGCAAATAACACCTTTTTGCTTGCTTTTCTTGACTTTTCGCGAGCTTTTACATAATATTTGCATTTCGGCTCATAAAACCTACACAAAAGACAAAAAAGCACTAATTAATAGATATAATACAATAATATAAGCTAAGTGCGATACAAACGAGGTGTTATTTGGGGGATAAATATACACTTTTGGGGACTGATCAAATACCCGCAAACAACACTTTGTTTGTCCTCAAGCAAAGATGAGAAGAAAGAATTAATGACTCAAAAGAGAAGTAAAACTAAGGTGATTGCATTAACCATATGCATCAAGGCTTTCAACCACAAGGATTTCCAAGTGGAGGAGTTATAGTCTCCTGAGGATTTTCCAGAGAAGATACCCACAAACTTACTACAATGACTAATCCAAAGAATAGGAATTTCTACCATTTACCTCAGAAATGGTTATATCAAAGAAAATGATAAGTATTGCAAAATCGTTCATATGAGATAGCATACTACCAATGCATGAATAAGATATGAAATATAAACCAAGCATAATGGTCTCAAATGCATCGAATACAGGCATGTACCCATGATATACGGGTCTTAAGTTACCATTGGAAAGGTCGGCTTGACTTCTGCCTCACAGACATACACTCAGAAATAAAGTCACTCGGAGATGGTGTTTATCATTTTACCTCTATGTGAGGAAAGAAGATGGACAATCATCTCACATATATCAATAAGAACGGACTAGTGTAATGGAGTGAACTTAGTCTCAAGGAATGGAAAAAAAATTAGCCTTGCTTGAGATGTCGGGTTTTTAACCTCAGCACCTTCTCACTTACTCGCCACATCCTACCATATCAGCTTAGATCTACAAAAGACAGTAATGGGTTGTAACTTGGCTTAGGACAGGGCTAAAAATGGAAAAGGCTTTTGTTA
This sequence comes from Aquilegia eximia, assembly GCA_023053565.1. Classification (NCBI taxonomy): domain Eukaryota; kingdom Viridiplantae; phylum Streptophyta; class Magnoliopsida; order Ranunculales; family Ranunculaceae; genus Aquilegia; species Aquilegia eximia. The sequence continues at coordinate 10,382,067 of JALIGU010000010.1, forward strand.
AATATTTTTGGAACATTCGGGCTTTTAACACTTGTGATTTGAAATAACAGCACATGGAGAAATTTTTGGAAATTTTCTTTTGGGAAGAAGTGTTTCTCATCTTCTTTTGGGAAAATTTCAATGAAGCTCTACCCAATATTTTGGAGTCTTCCTTTTTTTTTTGGATTTGAAATGGTTTGGAAGATTCTGGCTTTTTCTGGAATTTCTTCAAACTTTTTGGTTTTCAATATTTGGTTCATCTCACTAGTTTGGAGATTTCTTATGTATTTCTCTTTTCTTCTTGTAACCACATAAACAATCATCCTCATGTTCCAAAAACAATGGGTAAAAAGACCTAAAACATTCTAAGGGTATTTACTCCTACAATGGAGTTGGGTAAGGGTAATGGACTCAAGAAAAAGGCTACAAGAAAGGCTCAAAATGGTCAACCTAAGGGATAATTTATCATCAGGGTAGGCTAAGGTAAACAAGGTTTATCTAAATGTCTTTGTGTCATCTCTAAGTACTGATATGGTGATCACATCTTGAATAAGCTACAAGACCCAAGTTTATATTACATCCACTTGATGTCATCTCAAGGCTAACTATAAAAATGAATATGAGACTAAAAACAGACAAAACTGAGAGGTTGAGTCTTTTGACTCCAGATTGATGTAATATATCTCCAAGAAAAGGACGGGGCTCAAAAGCTCACTAGGTTAAGTCTCCACACTTATTCCTCAAGTTTCTCAAGGTGTAGTTGTATTTGCACATGTAATCTATAATAAATGTAGATGAATGTCATGCTTATGCTCATGCAAATGTAGTATAAGACTCCACTACTTGGTGAAGCAATAAATGTCCTTAAACTTGAAAGGAAGAGAGTTCCATTATATTCATCATTGAAGGTGTACTTATCGATATTTGGAAAAGTCTTTGTAACAAAGATTTTTTTTGGATTTTTCAAAAATTTTAAATTTTTACACAAGTATGGATAAAGAAGTTTGAAAATATTTTGCAAAAGGGATTGTAATACTTCCCCACCCCCAAACAAAAAGATTGTCTTGTCCTCAAGGCTCATACTATGTATAGGAGAAAGAGTAAGAAAGATATTACCATGAATGTACTAAAAATTCAAACCGCTTTATAAATTCCTGCCAAACAAAATTATCTCCACATATATAGAGATTACAAGGAATTCCATACTAAGACACAACTGAAATAAAATATACTGAAATACAGGACTGACTCAACAGTAAAGGAAATCCTACTTTACACTCTTGGTTTCAAACTTGTTCGATAGGAAGACCATCCAACCTATCACGCCAATGAGTTAATGGTTCCCTAATCACATTCCAAGGAGCCACACCTTCAATCATAAAATCATCGTTTTTATGCAAAGCAAGAAACTTCACATATTCAGTGTTAGGCACCCAAGTGAATAGGCGACTTCTCCTAATAAAATGATGAGTAGAATCAATGGGGATAAGGTGAGTCCAATCATTGTATATGTTCCTCCAATTGGGATAGGTACGAAGGATGATTTTACATATAGCAGTGGGGAGAATCAGCTGACCAGTTTGGAAAACATTCCAAATACTATACACAATCCATGAAGATATGTCAAGAGCACGAAAATCATTAACAATACCATAAACAACATGCATAGTAACATCATTGACATACTCCAATCTATCCATAGTAACATCATTCTGCATAACCCATAAAGCGGCAGTAGCCACATTAGTAGGAAGGCAAGCAGTAGGTGCAACATTAGCATAATTCTCAGGATAGAATGAAAAGGTGCAAGGGCCAAAGTGATCTAGGTAATTATCGAGAATATCAACTTGATTGGAAAGAAAATAATCAGGAGGTGATTCACATCCTCCGGCTGCTTCAGGAGGACCTCCACGACTATTACATGGTCCACCATCTTTTTGCCACCATCACCAGGGCTCGAGCCACATCAGCTCTCCTTCCAAGCCTGTGATGGGGATTCTGCGCTACTGGGAGGCGCCTCTTCTGCCTGCACTTTCTCTGGAGTCGGTCGTCCGGCTCGAGGTCTCCAACCCAGGACTGTTTGCCTGTAGACAATTGTTGTGGGACCCTCAGAAGGAGGTACCCATCCAGTACAGGCCCGGCGACCAGCGGGCGTTCTTTCAGCTCCATACCAATGAGGAGCGGTTCTAGCTACTCTGAAGGGGTATGGGCGAGATTCTGACTGCCGTCGAGGACTTGCAGTGTCGCTTCGACGAAGGCCAGGGGCAACCTCGTCGGCGACGGGGTTGATATTTTTTTGTTTATTAGCCATTGTACTTTTATTATGTATTTCGTTTTTGTTTTGTTTTAGTTATTGCACTCTTGTAATAAAAATTTCAATCATTGTACTTTATTTCCAATTATTAATGAAAATGGTTGAATTTTTAAAATTTTTGCAAAACTTGGTCTTTTCTGAATATTCTTTTAGCCATTCTTGGGCTTTATTGAAAAAATCTGGACTTTTGGAGTAATTTTGAAAATTTTCTGGTCCTAGGGACCTAAGTCCAAATATTTTAAAAATAAAGGAGGTTAGGGTTTGATTTTTGGAAACCCTAAGGTTTTAGGCAATATTTGGAGTCCTTCTAGGGCTCAGACTCTTTATTTTGGCCTATATAAACCAAACCAAGGTTGAAGGACCGTCACTCAAAATCAGAAAAACGTTTCAAACTTTTTATTTTTCTGAGTTTGGCCCGAACTCAAGTCGAGTTCCTTGTAGGCCATTTCAATCTCGAGTCGAGTTTGAATCTGGCAGCCATTTTCTGAGCTTGTTTTGTGTGATTTTTTTCTCGATTTTCGCGTTGGTGTTTGGTGTTTTCTCTTTTCTTTTGCAATGACTAATTTTCAGAATGAGTTGTGGATGCCCGATGGCAAGGAGATTATTCCCGAGATGGACTTTTCGGGAATTATGGATAGTCCTTATGGAGCTTCCTTTCAGGATGGGATTTTCGATAAAGGTTGGGAAGGTTTTCTTTGTGATTCTACTGTTGTGTATTCCCCTTCTATGGTAAGAAATTTTTACCTTATGTTACCCTTTGCCGACCTTCTTCCCTTTGATGGTTTCCAAGTTCATATGTATGGTTCCCCGGTGGTTTTTAATGCTATTGTCGTCTCTCTTGCCATGGGTAATCCTTTTGTCTTTCAACCGGTTGTGCCCTATGACAATTATGTTCGTGATGACCGTGTAGACATCATAGACACCTACCTTAATCACTTTGGCCCTTGTACCTTCTCCTTCCAACCCGAAGGATACCCTAGTATTGCACCTACCACTTGCCTTCCTGCTAATGTAACTACTGCTGCTTTATGGGTTTTGCGTAATTTGTTGGGTGTTGAGAAGTTGGAGGATGTCAATGATAGTACTATGCATGCCGTAGTGGGTAATGTTACAAACTTTTATGCTCTTGACTTATCCACTTGGATTTTAGATGGTATTAGGAATGTATTCATATTCGGTGAGGATAAGCTCGTTTTCCGTACTGCTATCTGTAAGATTATTCTTGAGAGCTATCCTGATTGGAGGAACGGGTACAATGATTGGACTCACCTTATCCCTATGGATCCTACTCATCATTTTATCTGGAGAAGTCGTCTATTCACTTGGGTGTGTAACACTGAGTATGTGGGGTTTCCTGCTTTGCATAGAAACGATGATTTTATTATTGAGGGTGAGGCTCATTGGAATGTGATTAGGGAAGCATTAACTCATTGGCGAGATAGGTTGGATGGTCTTCCTATCGAACAAGTTTGAAACCAAGAGTGTAAAGTAGGATTTTTCTTTTCTATTGAGTCAGTCCTTTATTTCAGTATATTTTATTTCAGTTGTGTCTTAGTATGGAATTCCTTGTAATCTCTATATATGTGGAGATAATTTTGTTTTGCAGGAATTTTTAGTACATTTATGGTAATATATTTCTTAATCTCTTTCATATGCATAGTATGAGCCTTGAGGACAAGGCAATCTTTTTGTTTGGGGGGTGGGGAAGTATTACAATCCCTTTTGCAAATGATTTTCAAACTTCTTTATCCATACTTATGTAAAAATTCAAAAATTTTGAAAATCCAAAAAAATCTTTGTTACAAAGATTTTTTTCAAAATAGGATAAGTACACCTTCAATGATGAATACAATGGTTGAACTCTTCTTTTCAAGTTTAAGGATATTTATTGCTTCACCAAGTAGTTGAGTCTTATACTACACTTGCATGAGCATAAGCATGACATTCATTTGCATTTATTACAGATTACATGTGCAAATACAACTACACCTTGAGAAACTTGAGGGATAAGTGTAGAGACTTACCCTAGTGAGTTTTTGAGCCCCGTCCTTTTCTTGAAGCGATATTACATCAGTCTAGAGTCAAAAGACGCAACCTCTCAGTTTTGTCTATTTTTAGTCTCATATTCATTTCTATAGTTAGCCTTGAGATGACATCAAGTGGGTGTAATATAAACTTGGGTCTTGTAGCTTATTCAAGATGTGATCACCATATCAGTACTTAGAAATGATACAAGACATTTAGATAAACCCTGTTTACCTTAGCCTACCCTAATGATATTTATCACTTAGGTTGACCATTCTGAGCCTTTCTTGTTACTTAGCCTTTTTCTTGAACCCATTATCCTTACCTGACTCCATTGTAGGAGTAAATACCCTTAGAATGTTTTAGGTCCTTTTACCCATTGTTTTTGGAACATGAGGATGATTGTTTATGTGGTTACAAGAAGAAAGGAAAAATACACAGAAAATCTCCAAACTAGTGAAATGAACCAAATATTGAAAACCAAAAAGTTTGAATAAATTCTAGAACAAGGCAGAATCTTCCAAACCATTTCAAATCCAAAAAGAAAGGAAGATTCCCAAATATTGGCTAGAGTCATTGAAATTTTCCCAAAAGAAGATGAGAAACACTTCTTCCCAAAAGAAAAATTCCAAAATTTCTCCATGAGCTATTATTACAAATCACAAGTGTTGAAGGCCCGAATGTTCCAAAAATATTTCACAAAAGCCTTTTTCATTTTTAGCCCTGTCCTAAGCCAAGTTCAACCCATTATTGTCTTTCATAGATCTAAGTTGATATGGTAGGTTGTAGCGAGTAAGTGAGAAGTTGCTAATGTGAAAAACCCGACATCTCAAGCAAGGCTAATTTCTCCATTCTTTGAGACTAAGTTCATTCCATTACACCAGTCCGTTCTTATTGATATATGTGAGCTGTTTGTCCATCTTCCTTTCTCACATAGAGGTAAAATGATAAACACCCTCTCTGAGTGACTTTATTTCTAAGTGTATAACTATAAGGCTGGAGTCAAGGCGACCTTTCCATGGTAACTTAAGACCCGTGGTAGCATGGGTACATGCTTGTCTTCAATGCATTTGAAACTGTTATGCTTGGTTTATATTTCATATCTTATTCATGCATTGGTAGTATGCTATCTCATATGAACGGTTTTGTAATACTTATCTTTATCCTTGATATAACCATTTCTGAGGTAAATGGTAGATATTCCTATTCTTTGGATTAGTCATTGTAGTAAGTTTGTGCGTATCTTCTCTATAAACCCTCAGGAGACTATAACTCCTCCACTTGGGAAATCCTTGTGGTTGAAAGCTTTGATGCATATGGTTAATGCAATCACCTTAGTTTTACTTCTCTTTTGAGTCCTTAATTCTTTCTTCTCATCTATGCTTGAGGACAAGCAAAGTGTTGTTTGGGGGTATTTGATCAGTCCTCAAAAGTGTATATTTATCCCCCGAATAACACGTTGTTTGTATAGCATTTAGGTTATATTATTGTATTATATCTATTGATTAGTGCTTTCTTGTCTTTTGTGTAGGTTTCATGAGCCGAAATATGAATATTATGTAAAAACCCGCGAAAAGTCAAGAAAAGCAAGCAAAAATATGTTATTTGAACATGGGAAGAAGAATCGATATTTGCACCCACAAGATTTGCTGACGGCACCCCACGGTCATCTCTGTTGACTTGACTTTAGGTCAAAGTGGGGCGGTACAATTCTCAGCCCAAACCGGGTCCTATTGGAGCCCACAAACAGAATTTTTATTTTAGGCCTTATTGAAGTCCAAACTTAAAAATGCTCCACAAGAAGATCCAGAAGTCTGATTTGGGCCCATGAGCTATCAAACTGTAGGTCTTGGTCCAAGCTAGAACTTAAGCCCAAGATAATTTGCTTTTTCTAATTACCTAGTGCCTCTAGAAGACCAACAGAAGTATCCACGAATTTGGCCTAATTTGGAACTCTTTGCATGCAAGTATTCTACTTTATATTTTCTATATAAGAGAAGTAATAACTAGGGTTTAGGTATCCTTTAGTTTTTGATCTTCTAGTTCATCTTTGAGATCAAGCTTTTGTATCAACTCATTATTCAATATCAATTCAATTATCTTTTCCATTATGATGTCTTGTGATTTATTTATTTATTCCATGGTGTCATCAAGGATGAGTAGCTAAATCTCCTTAGGGGGATGGTTGAAGCACTCTAGATGATGCAAAAACAGCATGTTTGTTCTTATTGTTCATTGTGATTCGAAGTTCTTAATGCTTATTTACTTCTAATTTGCGATATGAGGTAAGTATGATTATTTGTATGCTATTGGTATCCATGTTATTAAAATAATATTGTTAGGGTTTAGGGAGACCTAGCTTTAATGGTTTTATTTATATTAATTGAAGATATGTAATGAAATAGCTGAGAGGTGATTATTACATGTCTAAAGTTGATATCTTTTATTGGAACCCTTTTGTGATTAAATCGAATAGCTGAGAGGTGATGATTTAATTATGAATAATATGTTGAGTTAATTAAACTGAATAGCTGAGAGGTGACGGTTTGATTAATAAGACATATTCAATAGCATGCGTAAGAGAATCCCATTTTAGTTGAGTGGAACCGCTGAGAGGTGACTACTTGATTATTATAGGTATTAATGATTATTTGGAATAACGGAGAGGTGACTAATTAATTATTATAGATTGAACATGAAGGAACAACATGTTATGTTTGCATGATTTAGTTTGTGGATACCAATTCTTCCCCCTTTGTCATCATATATCTTCTTCACATCTCTACCATATTCTTACGTTAGGGTTTATTTATTATTATTACCTGTAGGAAGTTAGAATCAATCTCCAATCTTGTTTATTGATTTCCTTGGTGTTTCTTAACCATTGTTTTCTATTGTGTTTGAGCTAAGATCTCCCCCTCTGAGGTGGGTACGACCCTTGCTTGTTACTTGTCTACTTTGATATCCAATTTATACAGGCACAAAAAGGAACTTCAAGTTAAAAATACAATCTTTTGATAGTGATAAAGACTTGCTGCGATTAGGTTGCCGGAGCAACCATCAGAAATAGAGGGGTGGGAGCCGAATCGAACCCCCCTCCAACCAAGCTGCTCCTGGACCTCCGCCGCGCTCATCCGCTCGAGCTCGGGATTCCGGGGGAGGTTAGAAGAAGCTTGCCACCTCCTCTTGGGCATTTTCGACGAAGGCTCAACAGTATCTAAGAGAGCCACCTCTGCCACACCAGCAGGCGAAGGAGGCCCAGTTGTCGGAACACCACTTGGTCCGTCCTTATCAGCAGCGGGACGGGTAGCCCGATTCTGACGCTCCTCGTCACTAATAGAGCTCATTACCAGAGTTCTCCTCATCTTTGGAACAAAATTCGCATAGAAGACACCAAAATTTTAAGTATTCAAAACCTAGGGTTCCGGCAGAAAGCGAAATGAAGCTGAAGAAAGAGAAAGAGAGCGAATGGAATGCTCCTCTTCCTTTTATAAGGCTGGACCCTTGGCCCACCGGCTAATGGTATTCCAAATATCTTAATGAACTCTCCATTCAGATCATTAAACCAACTGGTTTAATGACTCGATCAGCGAAGAGTCACAAGCTTTCACAGGAAGTTGAAGTTGTTCATCTTTCCGCCAACGAAGGAAGATTTAGAGAAAATGAAGTGGGGCCCATTTAACACAGTCAACTGGGACCCAGATCATGCACTTAACCAAGATCTACTCAGCATGTACATGTAGGGTCCACATGATCCAGGTCAGCAACATGTGGACCTCCGGTTAATGTCATCACGGTCAAGGGAAGATTGACCGGTATGTGTTCCTGCACTCATCATGATGAGAAAGTAACCGGACGTATCTACCGGAGCTCGAGACAGTGATAAAAGAAGATATGATTTTATTACGAAATGCAAGGTATGGGGTGCACCAAGTCCCCTACATAGTGCGACCGGAACTAAATTACATCAGAGGGGGAGATGGTACTTAGCCTTGGTTTCAGCGTACCCTTTCTTCCACGAGGAGACCGAGACAGCATCAATCTTGCACCCCATCCGGGCGAGCTCAACAGAAACAGATTTCAGCTTCTCCTTAAGGCACTGAATTTCCTGATCTTTCTCTTGGATTCGGCCCTCAAGGCGCTCCTCCCACCGGCGTTGATCTTCTACAAGTTCGACCACATGCGCCTTCAGACTGTTCACACGGCTAAGGAGATGCGCTTGATACTGCTCCCGATTATCACCAACAAAACTAGAATCGGAATGCTTAGCCGCCATGGAAGATGAGCAAGAGGAGAAGAAAGAGAGGTATAACTCAGCAAGAGTGAATACCTCCCTATATAACCCCACAAAGGTTAAAAAGGCCGGGCCACAGCCCAATCGCTCCCCAAGAAGCAACGGTCTCCCATGGACCAAGAGTCAAACTACCAGATTCGAGTCAAGGCAAGACAAGCAGAGGGACTAATTATGGGGAAAGGATTTTTATTGATGAATAAAAAATAAAAAAAGAGGGCACTGCTCCTCAACAATGGTGCGACATAAACTAGTCTGGCAAGACATTCCGCGAGGCGGTAGGAGAAGAAGTAGTAGTCTAATCTCAGCTAGCACCCCCGGCCGCAACATTGCCAAGGATCCAGACCTACTCTTTCCGTTCCTGAATCTGATCCTCGGCTTGTTTAAGCGAATCTTCGGAAAGCCGGAGATCTCAACGCAGGGATGCGATAATGTCATCTCGCTTCCTGAGAGACAGCTTCATGTCATGCTCCAAACGGACAACCTTCTCCAAGTTCTTCTCTTGGGCATGCACATGGTTAAACACGTGTTCATTTTTGAGGTTGAATCCACGGTGAGCTAACTCAGGAGCCCGGTCGTCAGCCACTCTTCAGCAGAAGCTTCAACAGCAGCAACAACAACCGAAACCGGGGAAAGAAAAGTGGATATCCTTCTACACCTCCTGTTTGCTATTTATAGGACGGGGAAATAAACCCTAGTCTTTGATCCAAGGGATGCGGAATCGTCATCAAGAGTCGTATCAAGGAAGGAATCCTCCGAATCTCAACAGCCGGGGAAGATATTTCGAAGATCTTTCCCAAGCAGATTTTCTACTTGACAAATAAGGGGCGATGTGTGTACCCTAGGTAAAAAAAACCCGACAGGTGTCACTGGTGGCTGTATAAGAAGCTAAACCGGAACACCTGAGCATTAGCCAACCAAGCCTGGGTTATCGGGTAAGGCCCAACCCGATCTCAAGGGATCCACATACGCTCTGTGGACCTTGACCCACCAGATAGTCCACGATCAATGGGTGAAGCCCCGATTACTGTATAAGAAGTTGAACTGTGGGCTCCCATACATCGACCAGGCCCACCTCAGTCAAGTAGGCCAGGTCCGGCCCAGTAAAGTCTAGCAGCGACAGAGGCTCATCCAAAGGCTTGGCATAGAATCCAGAGGACCTGGCCAAGGTGTATGCAATGAAGATTGGGCCTCCGGTCAGAGGAGTCCATCCCAAGTCTTTGCTTTCAAGATTAGTCAATCCAAGTCCCAACCAACTAGATAAGTCCAGCGAGATTCCAGGCTAACAGAACCCATTGTTTTAGCTCGCTGGAGAAGATAAAGGAAGACTCAGGTTAAACCAGGACCAATCAGAGAATGCCATGTGGCAGTCGTCTTGGTCAAAGGGGATTCAAACCAAGGGGATAACCGCTCGGTAGCATGCAAGCTATCTCCACAGAAAGCAACTTCACAGTTGAACTACCTGAGTTCATGGAGTCAAAACCTGAGGGGTGGTTGAGCCAGCCTCCTCCGGCCTACTACAAATATAGGAGTTCTTACTACGAGTCTTCCATGGAGCAACTCCATTAGAGCTTAGCGGAAGCAGAGACTTGATTCCAAGTTCATCTTCTTGGATACGTAGGCAACCTGATCCCGACCAAGTCCAGTCTCATTGTGTACCCCCCATCTTATCTCTGTCTTTACAAGGCTTTCATTGTAACTGTTCGATTAATCTATACATATCTCGAGTTTGTGGATCAAATTTTTGCACCCGCATTCTTGTAACCACATAAACACTCATCCTCATGTTCCAAAAACAATAGGTAAAATGACCTAAACATTCTAAGGGTTATTACTCCCACAAGAGAGTTGGGTAAGGATAATGGACTAAAGAAAAGGATAAGTAACAAGAAAGACTCAAAATGGTCAACCTAAGGGATAAAAATCACACGTTAGGCTAAAGTAAACAGGGTTTAACTAAATGTCTTTGTATCATTTCTAAGTACTGATATGGTGATCACATCTTAAATATGCTACAAGACCCAAGTTTATATTACATTCACTTGATGTAATCTCAAGGCTAACTGAAAAATGAATATGAGACTAAACACAGACAAAACTGAGAGTTTGAGTCTTTTGACTCCAGATGTACGTAATAACTCTCCAAGAAAAAAACGGATCTTAAAATCTCACTGGGTTAAGTCTCCACACTTATTCCTCAAGTTTCTCAAGGTGTAATTGTATTTGCACATGTAATCTGTCATTAATGCAAGTGAATGCCATGTTTATGCTCATGCAAATGTATTATGAGACTCAACTACTTGGTGAAGCAATAAATGTCATTAAACTTGAAAAAGATAGAATTCAACCATTATATTCATCATTGATGGTGTACGTATCCTAACTTTTTGGAAAGATCTTTGTAACAAAGATTTTTTTATAATTTTTCAAAAATTTTGAATTTTTACACAAGCATGGGAAAAGAAGTTTGAAAATCTTTTGCAAAAAGGATTGTAATACTTCCGCACCCCCAAACAAAAATTTGCATCGTACTCAAGGCTCATACTAAGCATAGAAAAGAGAGAAAGAAAGATATTACCATGAATGTACTAACAATTCAAACCGCTTTATAAATTCCTGCCAAACATGAGATTACAAGGAATTCCATCTAAGACACAACTGAAATTAAATATGCTGAAATAAAGGACTGACTCAACATATAGGGAAATCCTAATCTACTCAATTGGTACCCAAACTTGGCTTTTAGGAAAACCATCCAACTCATCACGCCAGTCAATGAGTACATCCATCATCTCACCCCAAGGACCCTCACTATATTTCAAAAACTCATCGTCTCTATGTAAAATAGGATAATCAACATTATCAAAATCAGCCAACCAAGTGAATAGGCGGCTTCTCCTAATATATCGATGAGTTGGATCCATAGGTATGAGGCGAGTCCAATCATTGTACTTGTCCCGCCGATCAGGATAGCTATTAAGAATAATCTTACAGATAGCAGCAGGGAATGCTAGCTTATCCTGACGCAAGAAGTACACATTACGGATACCATCTAGAATCCAAGTGGATAAGTCAATGGAATAAAAATTCATAGCTGCATGTACCATAAACTGCATGCATAGTAATATCATTGACATAATCCAACCTCTCAACACCCAACAAGTTACGCATAACCAATAAAGCAGTAGTGGCAACATTAGCAGGAAGACATGTAGTAGGCGCAACATTAGGGAGATCATCGGGATACAAGAAAAATGTGCAAGGACCAAAGTGTTGAAGGTAATTATCCAAGATATCAACATCATTGTCGACAATATAATCCTCATAAGGTACGAGAGGATGGAAGACAAAAGGATTACCCATGGCAAGAGAGACAACAATAGCATTAAAAGCGACTATAGAACCATGCATTTGAACTTGGAAACCATCAAAGGGAAGAGCGTCAGCAAAGGGTGACATGAGGTAAAAGTCTCTTACCATAGAAGGGGAATAATCAGCAGTAGGATCATAAAGAAAACCTTCCCAACCCTTGTCAAAAATCTCATCCCGAAAAGAAGCTCCATAAGAACCGTTCATAACACCAGAAAAATCCATCTCAGGAATAATATCCATACCACTTGGCATCCACAACTCATTCTGAACATCAGCCATTGCAAAAGAAAAAAAAAAGAAAACACCAAAAAACAGCACGAAAATTGAGAAAATCCGCACAAAACCCAAAGCAACAAAACTTGGACAGACTCGAACTCGACTTGAGATCGGGATGGCCTTTCTGGAACTCGACTCGAGATTGAGCGGTTTCCAGAAAATAAAAAGTTTTTATTTTAAAAAGTGACGGCCTTTTTACTTTGGTTTGGTATTTATAGGCAAAAATAAAAGAGTTTGAGCCCAATTAGGACTCAAAACATTGCCTATTGAAACCGGCACGAAGTGGTTTGACATCAATTTTGTGACAAAGTGTCTTTGGTTATCTCGCCTTGAATTCATTGTTAGGAAAATCAAGATGTACGCATGGTCGTCTCATGTCCTTGTGTCTCTTAGGTCTGTCCAGGAAAAGTTATTGGGTTCTGGATGTACGTACCGAGTTAGGACGTACGTACGTTCACTGAAGCAGCAAACATCTTTTGGTCAGGACGTACGTACTCAGTTAGGACGTTCGTACGTCCAAGTAGGCAGCAGACGTGTTTTCGTATGGAGACGTACGTACCGAGTTAGAGCGTTCGTACGTCATGTTAGGCAGCAGGCTTATTTTTGTGTGGCGACGTTCGAACGTCATATCGACGTACGAACGTCCAAAGTCGGTTTGCACTGTTTCGGCCCATTTTCCTAGGTTTTCAACCCTAAGTATAAATAGGGTTTCTCTTCTATAGAACAAGACAGTTCTTTGGCCGTCCATCCTTCTTCTTGTTCATGTGTTTTGGTTAGGTTTGTAATATTGAAATTGTTTGTGGCTATTGAACTCAATTCCCTTTCTTCCCCCTTTTCTCAATTCATATCTTTGTGATCTTTAAGAGTTATTGTGATTTCGGCTTCGAGTCTTCTTGTGTGTTCATCAAGAAGTCGAGTGTCTTGTGCGTACATCAAGGTGCTCTGGTGAAGTCAAGGTGTTAGAGATAACCAGGAGTATCAACTCGCAGTGAGTGCAGGTAGTTGATAGGTTTGTACATCTCTTTTCATCTAGTGGATTATTTTGTTGTCGCGAGGACAACCGTGGACGTTTCCCTGTTTGGGTTTTACCACGTTAAAAATTTCTGTGTGTTATTTACTTTCCGCGTATTGTTTGTTTGCTTGTTTGAATTCACATTTGTTATACTAGCACTATTTGTAGTTTCTCAATTGGTATCAGTCGCTGGGGGCTGGTTAAGGAGCGTAAAGGCTCACGCTAACGATCAATAGTGCTTTATGGAATCTCACAAGTCTGCTACTTCAAGTCTTCCTCCACAATTCAGTGGAAAGGACTTTGGTCATTGGAAAGTACGTATGCGAGCTTATCTCCAAGCATTAGGAGAAGAAGTCTGGCTTTCTGTTGTCACAGGGTGGAAAGAACCTCTGACTACTACAGGTACTGATGATACTGCTGTTACATCACTGACGCCACGTGAAAAGTGGACGCCTGAACAGAAGTTGTTGGCAAATTATAACAACAAGGCACTCAATGCTATTTTCATGGCATTAAATGCTAGTGAGTTTCGTAGGGTGCAGGGCTGTGAAGAGGCTAAAGATGCATGGAACAGGCTTATCTGTACACATGAAGGTGACGAAACAGTCAAAGAAAGTAAGCTGGAACTGTTAACATCTCAGTTTGAGAATCTACGGATGGATAATTCTGAGACCTTTGATGATTTCTTTATTCGTCTCCAAGACATCATCAACTGCAGTGCGGCTATTGGTCATGCATATACTGACACACAGGTGGTACGTAAGATATTGCGTGCTTTGCCTCCTCGGTTTCGTTCACGTAAGGATGCCATCACTGAGAGCAATGTGATTAAGAACATGTCCATCGAGACACTTGCTGGGAAAGGACATGTGAGATGGAACAGGCTTTGGAAGAACCTTTGAAGAACAAATCTGTAGCATTCAAAGCTACATCGTCTAAAGAACCTTCCACAGGACCTTCTGATGATGAAGAACAGGATGTGGATGATAACTATGCGTTCCTGTCACGTAGCTTTCAGAAGATTCTGAAATATCAACAGAATCGAGATCCTCGAAAGCGATTTCCTGATTCCTCAAATGCTCCTAGAAGTCGTGGTTTTGAGCGGTTCTCTGTGGATGGGAGGAGAGCTCGGGTTGATCGTAAAGATGTCCAATGTTACAAGTGTCGTGATTATGGACACTTTGCAAATGAATGTGATAAGAAGGTCGATCGCAAACCTGGTGATAATTCCAAAGCGAATCTCACAGTAACATGGGATGATTCAGATGAAGATGATGATGGGAATCTCTCAAATGTTGTCTCAAATTATGTGGTCTTCAGTGCATCCCTGGATGAACATCCAGGAGGTATTGTATCCTCTTCTACTGATATTAATGTTTCTGATTCTGGTGTTCATGCTACTACTAGTGAATTATGTGACATGTATAAGTTTTCTATGCAACAAGTAAAGTTGCTTGAAAAAACTAACACCGTCTTGCAGGATCAGGTAGAGAGTCTTGGACAGGATATATGCAATCTTACAGGTGATTCCAACATGTTGAAGGAAGAATTTGTGAAGGAAAAGGAGGATTTCCAAGTGCGTATTGTCACTCTGGAAAAACTGAATAATGATCTGGAAACACGCTATCGATCCCTTGTACTGGAGCATGAGAGAGTAAAGGCTGAGTTGTTTGCTGCTAACAAACAATTGGTTGGGTTTGGTAAAGCAAGTGCTAATCTAAACTCTCTGTTGGGAATCGGTAAATCCCATTCAGATAAATCTGGTTTAGGTTATGACACCTCTGTTCCCCTTGCTACTGCTAGCACTTCCCGCACTACCTTTGTGTGACCAACAAGTGTCGCTATTCCTGCTCCTGTGCAGGTGTCTAGTGTGGTATCACCACCCAAGGTTACTCATGTGAAGCATGTTCGGAAAAAGAACTCTAGACACAAAGGCTTTAAATGTCTAACATGTGGTCGCATGGGTCACACTTCTGCCTTTTGTTGGAATAATTTGTATCCTGCTCATCATCCTTCTTTTGCAGGTAACTCATATTGGAACAAGTCTTCCACCTTCTCCATGCAGGCTCCATACATGTGGAATGGCTATGCTCCGTGGGGTTTACCCAGAACTTCTCCTTATGGAAACCGTCCTCAAGCAACACCCATGCCTACTCCACCACCACATTTCTGGGATAGGAGTATGGATGCATCCAGGAAAATGGTGTCTCACATGGCTCGTTTGGTTGAACCATTGCCTTCATCATGGTATCTTGACAGCGGTTGTTCGCGTCATATGACAGGTGATAAGACTCTGATTGATAACCTGACTCTTGGTTATGGAGGTAAGGTTAGGTTTGGTAATGGTAAATTGCTTCCGGTTGAAGGTAAAGGTAACTTTTCTGAGGTTGAATCGCTCAATAGTCATGAGCTTCTTTTTGTTAAGGGTCTTAGGTCCAATCTATTGAGTATTAGTCAGTTGTGTGATGCTAAATTTAAGGTTGTGTTTGAGGATAATAGGTGTGATGTTTTTGATTCCAATCATATCTTGGTGTTATCTGGTAGTCGCTCATCTGATAACTGCTTCATTGTCACTACACCTCTTCTGCATTCATATGTCTAATGTGTTCATTGGAACTGTCTGTGTTTAGGATGTTTAGGTTTGGTCATTTATTGTTGTTGTTGGTATTGAGGACATACTACATTCTCTATTGTGTGGATTTCATTTTACAGATGTTTCTAGTTTGGCGTTCTCAACTGTCTTGTGTCATGCATAGTTGTAGGGTTACATTATACTCTCTTCGTATTGGTAGTTTCTTGCATGATGCATTTCAATGTGGTTGGCTTGACATTTTCAAAACATGTATAACTCCAGTCTTCCATGGTTGCTTTTTCATGATCGTTGTTTTTATTTTCTTTATTCTCTCACCTCTTGTAAGTGGTCAATGACTCACAAAATCCCCAGCCATTTGAATGTCTTGAGAGCATACTCATTTGGCTAAGAACCCGTTGGGGCTGTGAGGGTCATGCTCTGACGGATGCACTCAAGAGATGTTAGTTCTTGTGTTGCACGTTATCATGGTATTGCACTTCTTGAGTGTGTTTTGCCGAAAAGATGTAGGCTACACCCTACCCTCGTGTTCTGGTAAAAGATGGAGATATTTCATACTCCCACACGGGAATGGCATCTGTTTCAATGGTCTACAAAAAAAAAAAAAAAAAAAAAAAAAAAAAATGAAATGAATGAATAGTAGCTTTCGCATTTGTCTAGTTGAAAGACAAGAAGAAAAACAATAGTGTGTGTTTTCCTTGTTGTATTGTGATCTGGTTCAGTTTCATTTTGGGCTAGTTGCAAGTGACTTTCTATATTCTCAATGATCATGTCTTTAGTTTGTTTTTCGGAGTTTGGTATTGGTCTATCAGGTTCTTCTACATACTTGCATCATTCTAGTAACTACCATGTCATGGCGTATGATGTCATTCTTCGATTTTGCATTCTCTTGTGGTTGAGGTTTGTTTAAACTATATTCGGTTGTAATTGGAATTCGTATGATAAGTTGAAGTGTTTTTCTTGTGATGTCTCTCAATATTTGTTCTTGGTTGGTCTTTGGTTCATTCTCTAGCTGTTAGGGTGGTTCTTCAAATTTTCTTTTAACATACAAAAAAAAAAAAAAAAAAAAAAAAAAAAAGGGGGTTCGTACGTACGTCCTCATGACGTTCGTACGTTTGGGGGGACAGATCTTTTTGAAACGTACGAACGTTCCTAAGACGTTCGAATGTGTTCTTAGTCAGATCTTTGGTTTTTGGGCTCGACGTACGAACGTTCATAGAACGTACGAACGTCTCTGTTACAGTTCGGCCCATTGCTGTTTAAAAAACCAAATTTTTTTTTTTAAACACAAAGCCTACTGTTATATAAATCGTGTTTCCCTCCTTGGTACACTACAAGCAGTTAGTTTTTGGTTAGTTTTTCCTCATTGTCTTAGGCGATTCTCTTCTCTCTCGTCTTGTTTGTAATTTGTTCATCTTCTCTTCTCATTGTTTTGGTCCGGTGTGTTGGTCGGGAGATTCGTTCGTCATACTCAATCACCATCTCTTGTAAGTTTTATTGATCTCTCCCTCTTCTCCATTGTCATGTCTTGTTGATTAGTTGGGTTTGCTTTCTCTTATATTGTTAGTTAAGGTTGTATGCTTGTTTGTTGCCTTCATGGGACTTGGTGTTTTTATACTCGCTCTTGCCTCCATTTTAGTTGGTAATGACCTTGGGATGTGGTTTGTTCTTGGTCTCTATTGTTCCTTTCTGTTTTACTGTGTGTTTGGATGCTTGCGATTACTTCATTGTTGTCGATAGCATGCGTATTGTTTCTGCACATCAAGTGTTTGATTAAATGTCTCAATGACCTTGCTGTTTTTTTTGTCATTGTTTCTTACATTTTTGGTTTGTTTGCTGTTGTGATTGTGTAGACAATGGCCTCCAAGCGCGCACGCACCACTCCCTCCAACGCGGCATCCTCTTCTCGCGCGTCTAGGGGTAGAGGTTCCACTCCGGTCTTGTCGCCTCACTTCACATCTCTTGGTGCTCATCCTCGGGCAAAAGCCATTGTTCCTGAGAGATTCTTTGACTTGGCAGACATCGCTGCTACTCCTCTTGGGACTTCTCAACTTGGCAACATATCACTCTTCTTTGATACTCGGAATTGGCTAAGGGTGGCTCAACCAATCACCAAGTACTCGGTTGAGCATACGATAGCCTTCTATGAGACAAAGACACCCTCGCAAAATCGATCGAGTTTTTCGGTCTTGATTGAAGGTCGGCGATACACCATTTCTCCTAAGGTGATACGCGAGGCGTTGGGTATTGATGGTGACTTTATTCCTGAAGATGCTGTTTCTGTCAGATGGCCCGTTCCGGATACAATTCAAATTGACTTTGTCAATCAGGTTCAGCAGATGTTTATTGATGGTGTCACGGAAAGGTATCATGCCAAGCACTACAGCGCCATCCTCTTGCACATGGTTGCCCATTCCAACATCTACCCCTCCAAGGGCAACAAGATTATCATGACCGATGACATGGTCAAATTGGTGGTCTGTATGTCGGTGCACCATCTTCATCTCTCTGAGGTCATCTACACTCGAATGCTTCAGATCGATGCAGCTAAGGGTACTCTTCCTTTCCCTAGCTTTATAATGACTGTACTCAAGCACTTGGGTTTTCAGGGACAATATATGGGGGTGAGCCCTCCAAAGTTTGTTGGCCACGACTGGGTCAACGCTATCAAAAAGGGCTGTCAGTCTCGAAAGTTGGCCTTCGAGTCCGTGGGTGCGCGTCTGACGCATCACCTCATTTGGGGAGGCAGGGCGCTTGTTCGCAATGATGATTTTGATCGGGCTTTGACCTCTGGACGCCCCATCCCAACCTCTGCTAGGGGAAATCGGGCTGTTGCAGCCATTGATGCTCGGGTTTCCTCTCTCCGCCGTCATCAGGACCATATGGATGCTCGGTTGGATCGTTTTGGGGTCATTCTCTCTCGTCATGATGTCATGATCAGTGATATTCATGCGATGAATGTTGCTCAGATGCGTCATCTACAGCTGGACTTCACTCCCAATGACTTGCCTCCGTTTCCGGAAGAGGTGCCTCCTGTTCCTGGTGAGAGTGATAGTGATGACTCAGAGAGTGAGGACGAGGGTGATGGTGAACCGAGTGATGGTGCCTCGGAATCCGAGTAGTTGGTTTTATGGTTTCCTCTTCACATTTTTGTATTTAACTGCTATATTGGTTTGTTTCTATTTTTTTTAGTATTGTACATGTTCTTGGATATTGCTATTTTCATGTTAGTTCAAGTTGGTTTCCTTGTTTTGCAGTAAATTTTTCTGAGGTAATGGACCTTCCTTTTTGGGCCCATGATATGTTTACTCCTATTTTTCTTATAAATAGGGAGTCCTTTTTCTCTTTCACTCCTATTGTGTCTTCTTATCTCTTGCTAGTTCTCTCTTTGTTCTTCAGATTCCTCTATGGCAGAATATGAACTTCATGGAATTTTTGTTCCGACTGTTGGTTATGTGTCGTTCATGGTGATGGAGTACAAAAACAATGCTAAGGTTTGTCGTTTATGTCGCGTTCCTCATGGATATGACTATATTCATCGACCTTTTCTTAATCCTTGTTTGGTTCGTGTCAATCATTGGGAGAGATTACCGGCACATCTTCAAAATCATATCTTGGAGTTGGTTGGTTATCCGAAGGTTCCGGGACTTGCTGCTCCACTTACCGACTGTGGCTTGGACAGCGGAATTGAGGAGTTGTTTTGTACGAGTGAATGGCTGGAGGATTATGATGATCATGTGATTGCTCGGTGGAATAGACCTTCGGCTCGTGCGGAAGCTTACTTCTCCAAGCTTCCTCTAGGTCATTGGGAAAGGGTCTTTCGAATTCGTTAATTCGAGCTTTCTATTTTTGTCGTTTTGGCTTTTCTGTTTATGGATTTCTCTGTTTGGTTATTAGTTGACTTTCTGAACTTTTAACAAGTTGGATTAGTTTTATATTTTTATATGTTTTGTATTCTTTGTTTGGTTTTGATTTTTTTTTTTTTTCTTTTCTTGGTTATTTGTTTATTTTGTTCACTTGTTGTGACAAAAAGGGGGAGATTTATGACTCTAATTACTAACAATCGTCTTCTTGTTGTTAGGTTATTTTTGGGTCATGTTTCAGGTATGCTACACGTATGGGGGAGTTGCTCATGAAGTTTGGAGCTCATGAAGTATGGGGGAGTTGCTCGAAGGAACTTCTGTGGAATCCTTGATTGCTTCCGTTCGATCTCTGATGGTTAAAGCATCTTCCTAAAGCTGGATAACAAGAATTGGTGACTTGTTATGTGTTTCTATTTCGAGTGTTTTTGTAGGCATGTTTTATAAATGCCATGGTTTGGGATTGTAAGCACGTTTTATAAGTGCTATTAGAGTCATAGGTTTTTGTCACAAAATCAATGTCTAAGGGGGAGATTGAAACCGGCACGAAGTGGTTTGACATCAATTTTGTGACAAAGTGTCTTTGGTTATCTCGCCTTGAATTCATTGTTAGGAAAATCAAGATGTACGCATGGTCGTCTCGTGTCCTTGTGTCTCTTAGGTCTGTCCAGGAAAAGTTATTGGGTTCTGGACGTACGTACCGAGTTAGGACGTACGTACGTTCACTGAAGCAGCAAACATCTTTTGGTCAGGACGTACGTACTCAGTTAGGACGTTCGTACGTCCAAGTAGGCAGCAGACGTGTTTTCTTATGGAGACGTACGTACCGAGTTAGAGCGTTCGTACGTCATGTTAGGCAGCAGGCTTATTTTTGTGTGGCGACGTTCGAACTTCATATCGACGTACGAACGTCCAAAGTCGGTTTGCACTGTTTCGGCCCATTTTCCTAGGTTTTCAACCCTAAGTATAAATAGGGTTTCTCTTCTATAGAACAAGACAGTTCTTTGGCCGTCCATCCTTCTTCTTGTTCATGTGTTTTGGTTAGGTTTGTGATATTGAAATTGTTTGTGGCTATTGAACTCAATTCCCTTTCTTCCCCCTTTTCTCAATTCATATCTTTGTGATCTTTAAGAGTTATTGTGATTTCGGCTTCGAGTCTTCTTGTGTGTTCATCAAGAAGTCGAGTGTCTTGTGCGTACATCAAGGTGCTCTGGTGAAGTCAAGGTGTTAGAGATAACCAGGAGTATCAACTCGCAGTGAGTGCAGGTAGTTGATAGGTTTGTACATCTCTTTTCATCTAGTGGATTATTTTGTTGTCGCGAGGACAACCGTGGACGTTTCCCTGTTTGGGTTTTACCACGTTAAAAATTTCTGTGTGTTATTTACTTTCCGCGTATTGTTTGTTTGCTTGTTTGAATTCACATTTGTTATACTAGCACTATTTGTAGTTTCTCACCTATATCTTTAGGGTTTCCAAAAATCAAATCCCTAATCCTTTTTCTTTTAAAATATTTAAACTTAGGTCCCTAAGACCAGAAAATTTTGAAAATTACTTCACAAGTCCAGATTTTGCAATAAAGCCCATGAATAACTAAAAATTTCAGAAAATGACACAAGTTTGGAAATTAAAATTTCATCCATTTCATTAAATATTTTGAAATAAAGTACAAGGATTGAAATTTCATACAAAAGAGTAAAGAACAAAAATAAAACATAAATATAAAAACTACAATGCCTGACTACACTCTCAACCACGTCGTCGACGAGGCTGCGCCTGGCCTTCGTCCAAATGACGTTGGATGTCCTCAACGGCATCCTTAATCTCTCCCATTCCCTTCCACAACAGCTGGAATCACTCCTCGTTGGTATAAATCTGTTCGAACGCTTGTTGATCGCTGGGTATGTGGCGGCTCCTCCTGAGGGTCCCACAATTACTGTCAACAGGCAGACAGTCAGGGTTGGAGACCTCCAGACGTACAACTGACTCCAAAGCTAAGCCAACAGGAAGAGGCGCCTCCCAGTAGCGCAGAATACTCATCACCAGACTAGGAAGAGGCGTAGAAGTAGAACAAGCGCTGGTGATAGTATGGAACAGGTGACGGACCATGGAGTATCCATGGAAGTCCTCCTGGAGAAGTCGTAGGGTGTGGATGCCCTCCGAGAACAGTTCGCTCATCCTCATCGTCCTCAGGACATTGGTGGTCAACCAAGGAGCCACCAAGCTTTGGTTGACTAGGAGCCAACCGATGGAGATATGGTTACTGCACTGGTATGCCGCCCGGTCATCGACTAAAATAGTTTTGATGATGTCAGGGGTCACCAGTGCCGCTTCCTGCTGAAGAGGAGCCTCATCGAGCTCGAGGCTCGTGACCGCAGAGATGGTCTCGGGCGAGAGTAGGAACTGATGACGGTTGTCCCAATTGACAAAAATGCCCTCATCGATTGACTCCATTGACTCATAGAATCGACGAACTATTTGAGAATCAAATGGCTCATAATCCAAGCCAAGGAGTGCATCCCAGCCTCGGGCATAAATTCTCTCCACAAAATCACTCCTAAAGCGATTATACTCGAAGAGATGAGAATAATCGCGTTCTCGAACTACTACACGAGATCTAACTCTAGGAGGCAATTCTCACAGATTTTTGTATAGAAATGAAGAGAATTGAAAGGGGAACAAAACCCAACAACAATTATCGAATTTGGACAAGAATTGGAGAAGAGTCGAAGAGAGAGAAAGTGGATCTGTTGCGATCTCGAGTCGAGATGAAATAGGCCTATAAGGAACTCGACTCGAGTTCTGTTGGGGATGAAGAATTCTGTTGACCCGGTTTTGACTAGCTTTGACTGAGTAGTGAAAGTGACTTGTGACTTTTCTAAAATTACCCGTGGGTATATATATACCAGTAACATCCCCGTTAGGCAACCCCCCACTTTTGGAATCAGTAAAAATGATGGTTTTACCCCCGGGATGCGTAATGCCACGAAATATTTCAAATTTAATTTTGAAAATTCCGTGATAATGTATAAATATATTCTCGCGAATATAAGTACCATTAAGATGTCAAATAAATTCTAAAATCAAGCAATAATTACTAAAAATTCCAAAAATTGAAATAAATTCAAATTTGTAACCGCAATAATTATTGAACTAAACAAACCACAACAGAGAGTGGATGGGCCACGCCCAACCCCAAACAGAACAAGCACACAGATTCAAAAAGGGTAGTTTATCAGCCACTAAACCCGACAACAAAATAAAAGCAATAAAGCACGATCAGGCTTAGAAGATACATAGGGCTGACTCCCAGGAGCGCTAAGTTTAACGTCTTCAGTCAGACAAGAGGACAAACATGACTCATTCCCTAGATAAACACTACTCTAAACAAAGATACAGAAGAGATAAAACGCTAGAGTGGAATGTGCGAGATCCTGATGTCTAAGAAACAACAAGAGTCTTTTAAAGTCAGATATTTGAGACTTAAAAGAAGATGGGAAATAACTTCCCCACCCCCCAAACAGAGCGGGAAACAGGTCTATTTTGTGGTGACACTCAAGAGAAAACCGTGCACTGGATCAATTATACTCAGCCAGTAAGAGTTTGTGGACTAACGGTCTCGGCACTTTCAACCACACCTCTCAAAAGAGACAATAGAAAAATAGGAAGAGAGGGTCCGAATACCAGCAGGTCAAAGGTCAGTTTAAATAAGTAGGGTCCTCTAAGAGAGTTTCTTCAACTTCAAGGGATCTTAATTCATGGAAATGCTTAAGACGTTGACCATTGACTTGAAATTCAAAATTATCTCCAGGGTTGACATAAGTAATAGCACCATAAGAAGTTACTGCAGACACAACAAATGGACCCGAGCAACGAGACTGTAGTTTACCAGGAAATAAATGCAAACGAAAGTTATACAATAAAACTTTGTCCCCAATTTGAAAAGTTTTATTGCAGAAATGGCTCCCCCCATCACTAATGATCGCACGGGCAGCGCCAAATCGGGCAAATATGTACTCTTTGAGAAAATGTACTACAGTTTCTTAGTCGTTGTGCCTTGTGGGAATGGCCTCGATCCATTTAGAAACATAGTCTACTGCGACCAGAATGTACAAAAAACCATGACAACCAGGAAATAGACCCATGAAATCAATGCCCCATACATCAAAAATATCTACAGGAAGAATTGGCTGTAAAGGCATCATGTCTCGCCTAGTGATTTTCCCTAGTTGTTGACAACGAGTGCAAACTGTACAATGCATGTGAGCGTCCTTAAAGAGAGTTGGCTGCAATACTTTAGTAGTTGTCTTTTTTGCACCAAAGTGTCCACCACAAGCATGCTCATGGCAGAACTAAGGACCTCTTATTGCTCCAGTCGGGAATGCAACGACGAATGATCTGGTCAGGACAGTACTTAAAAAGTTAAGGATCATCCCAGAAATAATACTTGGCATTAGCAAGAAATTTAGATTTATCTTGCTTGTTCCAATGACTTGGAAACTTGTTGCTAGCCAAGTAATTAACTATATCTGCGAAGCATGGAGTATTCGATATTGCAAAAAGAAACCCATTGGGAAAGTTCTCAGAAATGACACTAGAATCCTCAGGACGGTCGAGTCTAGACAAGTGGTGAACTACTACATTTTTTGTTTCTTTTTATTTTTAATTTCAATGTCAAATTCTTAAAGCAACAAAATCCAACGAATAGGGCGTTGTTTAGTTTCCTTCTTGGAGAGTAGGAATCTAAGGGCAGCATGATCCGTGAAAATGACAGTACGGGTACCTAAAAGGTAGGAACGAAACTTATCAAGAGCATATACTATGACTAACAACTCTTTCTCAGACGTAGTATAATTACATTGAGCATCATAATATATAACATGCGGCTTACCATTTAGATGTTGACATAAAACAGCCCCAACAGCAAAGTCTAATGCATCACACATCAGCTCAAAGGGTTTACTCTAATCAGGCGGCCTAATGATGGGTTTAGTCGTGAGAGCGGTCTTAAGATTTTCAAAGGCAATTATGCATTCTTTTGTGAAATCAAAAGCTGCATCCTTAAGCAATAAATTTGTTAAAGGGTGAGCTATCTTTGAAAAATCTTGGAAAAAGCGTCGATAGAATCCTGTATGGCCTAGAAAAGCTCGAATATCCCTAATAGACTTACGAATAGGCAAGGATGAAACAAGATCTACTTTAGCTTTCTCAACGTGGATACCCTCAGGAGAGACTACATGACCCAAAACTATTCCCTTTCTAGCCATGAAATGGCACTTCTCCCAGTTAAGCACTAAATTCTTCTCAATGCAACGCTTAAAAATCAAGGAAAGATGACTAAGACACTCTTCAAAAGATGAACCATATATGGAGAAGTCATCCATAAACACCTCTATAAATCGTTCTACCATATCACTAAAGATGTGTAACATACACCTCTGGAAGGTAGTAGGTGCATTACATAGACCAAAAGGCATACAGGCATAAGCAAAAGTGTCGAAAGGACAGGTGAAAGTTGCCTTCTCTTGATCTTCAGGGGTGATAGGAATCTGATTGTAACCGGAGTAACCATCTAAAAAACAATAAAAGGAATGACGAACCAGGCGTTCCAACATCTGGTCTATGAAGGGAAAGGAAAAATGGTCCTTCCGGGTGACTGTATTAAGTTTTCCATAGTCGATACAAACACGCCACTTGGTTGGAACTCTAGTGGCGATATGTTCGTTCTTATCATTGGTAATTACAGTCATGCCGGCCTTCTTAGGAACCACATGAATAGCACTAACCCATGGACTGTCAAAAATGGGATAAATCACACCTGCATCCAGAAGTTTAAGAATTTCAGCTCGAACAACTTCTTATTTCATCGCAGGGTTAAGACGTCTCTGAGGTTAACGAGAAGTTTTAGCATCGTCCTCAAGATGAATACGGTGAGAACCAACAGAAGGGCTAATACCTTTAATGTCATGGATAGACCAGGCAATAGTAGAACGATGCTCTTGAATAACTTCTAAAAGCTGACTCTCCTGTTCAGTAGTAAGAGATGAAGAAATAATAATAGGATGAATAGAGCCAAAAGTGAGAACCATATAACCATTCCGTCAGTTTACGAGAGCATTAGAGGTGGCCAAAAACGGACGGCCAAGGATGATGGGAACCGATTCATCCGCAGTAGGTTCAGTATCCAATACCACAAAATCAACAAGATAGTAAAAGTTAGACACTTTGACGTACTAAGAGATCCTCAACTATTCCTCTAGGTACTTTCAATGATCTGTCGGCCAATTGTAAAGACATGCTCGTGGGTTTCATGTTTGTTAGACCCATGATGAGGTATAAGGAGTAAGGCAAAAGATTAACAGTCGCTCATAATTCTAACAAAGCTTTTCCCATGAAATTATCACCAAGCTTGCAGGGTATGGTCGGTTTTTCAAGGTCATTATATTTTACCACTCCGTTATGTTGGACAAATGCAGAGAATTCTTCCACCACAAACGCGCTTTTGGGCACATTTGATTTCCTCTTAGTGGTGCACAAGTCCTTCAAGACCTTAGCATAGAAAGGTATCTGTTTAATAGCCATGAGGAAAGGTATATTAATATTTATATGCTTGAACACATCAAGTACCTCATCTGCTTGGACTTCCTTCAGAGACCTTGTGAGTCTCTGGGTTAAAGCACGGGCGGGTTGTAAGTTTGTGGAGGATCCGCAATATCACGGGCATGCTTCTTTGGCTTAGAGATGGTGGCCTCATTAGCCGGACCTTTAGGTAGGGCAACAAGTGCAGAGGTAACTGGGGTCACAATATTAGGAGTTGGTTTATAATTAATTTGATTATCAACCTGTTTACCTGACCAAAGCGTGGAAAACGATTTTATTTCAACAAGCCGTGCAGATGTAGACGGAGTTTCCGTCACCAAGGCAACTTCTTTTCCCTTGGGGTTCGGGATGGTCTGTCCCGGAAATCTGCCCTCCTCATCAAGTTTCTGTTCTATCCGCTGAATGGCTTGGGCGTTTAATTCAATGGATGCTTGTGTCTGTTGAATAAAACGGGCAAGCACATCCTCAAGGGAGGACTTCTGAGGGGCAGGTCGATTAGTGGGCACCGGGTCCCTGGAACTACTCATGTGATGAGCATTGTTCGAATAAGTGGGGACCGACACCCTGTTCTGATTATCATTATTTCCAACATACGTGGCATTGCTACGTTGCCTATAAGAGTTATTAAAATCAGGTGGAGCCGTATAAGCATTATTATTCGAGTAAGACAGATTATAACGGTTCATGTATGGGTACTTAGTAATTCCCTTGGTAAAGTTGGTCTTCCCGGCGTAGTTAAACGCACAGGCTTCCTCAGTTTCTGGTGAATTATAAAAGAGAGGGCAAACTTCTGCAATATAGGATGGGTCTTGACAAACATCACATTGGAGAGTGGAGGCACTCATGACAGGTGATGTGGGTTTTAAGGATACCTCAAGTGTTTCTACCTTTTTTACTAAACCATGAAGTAATGTTTTAAGCTCGGGGTCGGGTTTGACCTCATACATGCCTCTAGGTTTATCATAGTCCCACTGTTGGCTATTATTAGCTAAATTTTCCAACAATGCAATAACCTTGGCGGTGGATAGATCAAGAGAGTCTCCACCGCTCATGCCTTCAACCATGTTTCTAGTTCCAGAATTTAGGCCTCTATATATGATCCTGACTTTTTCTGTGTCATCGCCTTTGTGGTGTGGACACCGAAGAAATAGGTCTTGATACCTCTCCCATGCATCAAAGAAAACCTCACCCTCTTTCTGCCGGAAATTTCTGATGGCATCAACAATATCATTGGTTCTAGTAATAGGAAAGAATTTGGTCAAGAACCTTTTGCTTAGTTGAGCCCATGTGGCAATAGAATTGGAAGGAAGGCCATGGAACCAGTGAGATGCACGATCCTCAAGAGAAAAGGAGAACAATCTCAAGCTAACTTCCTCTTCAGACAAATGTTTCTCCTTGAAAGTATTAAGCACGGTCAGAAATTTATTGAGGTGCTGATATGGATCTTCCCGTGGAAATCCATGGAACTTAGGCAACATGCCCACAATCTGAGGGCGAATGCCATAGCTATCTGCAGTAGTCGCGGGCAAGACTATGCAGGTAGGTGGCTTAGTGGCCAAAGGTGAAAAGTAATCCCGAAGGGTAGCTTCTTGAGGTATAGGGGAATGATTTACTTCTGTAAGTGAGGTTGAGTCGTTGAACTCTTCCTCAGAAGAAGGTATGGAGGTTGAGTCATTGAACTTTTCCTCAGAAAGAGTGTGGCCCGTGATTGTGCTCTTTGTGTATATTTGAATAGGATTGGACAAGATTTTACCGGATCTAAGATGCATGCAAAATGCACATTACATATGCCATAGAAGTCCTAACCATTCAAAAACATCTAACAAGGGGCTCAAAAACTGAATCAATTTTGTGTCCACCCAAGTCAATGAGTTCTTCCCAAGTTTTCGTTGTGAATTCTCCGTATATTTTGAGAGTCAAGTGGCGAATAACCAGTGTGGGAGGTTTTTCGTGCATAAGCGACGTTCCTTAATTAAAAACCACAATGATTCTACAGACGTAATATGTAAGGGTTCCAGACCCAATTCCTAGCTTGTGCTCCAATCAAAGAATGGTTCACGCGGTACTAGTTGAAATTTCTGCTCAAGGTCTCAAATGAACATCGTGATAGCATGGTTTTAGTTGATTCAATTTTAAAGCTTAGGATATTGCAATCAATTGATATTATGTTTCACTTTCCTTAGGCCAGGTCCGTCGTCAGTCCCGGTTTAGCAAAAAGTAAAAACTGCATTAAAATCAAGCAACATTCAAGGTCATGCTAATCATTACAGAAACTCCTCTTGCGGGGGATTCAAGAAGGGTTAGGAGAATGCTTACCTCCCACTTTGTGCTAGAGAAGACGAGTTGAAGTCGAGTAAGGAGAAACCGCTCCTTGGGTTTCAATCGTCTTTAGGAGTCGTTCCTTAGTAGACTCAAGGCTAGCTCCACAACCTTGCTCTACTATCCGCCGCAAACACACAAATAAATAAATCCTAGCAACACCTACTTTAAAAATATTACAACTACGACCTATTCATGGATCAAAAAATTAAATATCTTACAAGTCTGTAAAAATGTTGAAAAAATTAAACTACTTAGTTTAGCCTCTCTATCACTCAACAAAAAAGAAATAAATCGAAAAAGTGCTCTAGAATGTCTTCTGTAGGTCCCATAAATACGTGTCAAATTCCTGTCGCGAACTCAACTCGAGATCAGTTTGTGTTGTTAAGAACTCGACTCGAGATCGAGTCCTAGAAGCACCAGTAACTATTCAGGAAAAATCTTGTTTGCGCGATCTTTTTGAAATTGAGATATTGGCTTCGTTCCTTGAGCTTTTTTCAATCTGTCTTCGCTGTAAGATCAGTAAGAGGGCTAAGTAACAAGACACTTAAAAAGAATTATTAAAAAAAATAGAAATAGAAGGGTGGGAGGAAACGAAGTGTTATAATGTCCCGAAACTACTATTCTAGCTTATGTTTGAATGAACTCCATTCCTTAAAGTGGCAACGACGCCATTTTGATAGAAGCTACTTGTGTAACTTCTAAACAAAAGATATATTTATAATGAAGTTCCTTCATGTGCCTATAAATATTGATTATCGAAGTAGACAAGTAACAAGCAAGGGTTGTACCCACCTCAAAGGTGAAGATCTTAGCTCAAACATAGAACACAATGGTTAAGAAACACCAAATGAATCACAAATAAGATAAAGATGGATTCTACTTCCTACGGGCAATAATTAAATAAACAAATAATTAAACTAACTTAAGAAGATGGATAGAGATGTCAAGAAGATCTTATGATTACATAGGGGGAAGAGTTGGTATCCACATACTAAATCATGCAAACATTATGTCATCCTTTCATGTTCAATCTATAACAATTAATTAGTCACCTCTCAGCTATTCCAATTAATCATCAATACCGATAATAATCAAGTAGTCACCTCTCAGCTATTCCACTCAATTAAAACGGGATTCTCTTATGCATGCTATTGAATATTTTTCATTAATCAAACCGTCACCCTCAGTTATTCAATTTAATTAACTCAACATATTAATTCATAATCAAACCGTCACCTCTCAGCTATTCAATTGAATTACAAAAGGGTTTCAATAAAAGATATTGATTCTAGATATATGATAGTCACCTCTCAACTATTCCATCACATATCTCTAATCAATCTAAATACAACTATTATAGCTAGGTTTCCCTATACTCTAACAATAGTATTTTAATAACATGGATAATAATAACATGCAAATTAGGGGTAGAGGCCCCCGTAAAGAACACCGCTTTCTAATAAAAAAAAAAACAATAACATGCAAATAATCATACTTACCTCATGTCGTGAACTAAAAGTAACTAAGCATTAAGTACTTTGAATCACAATGAACATTAGGAACAAACATGGTGCTTTTGCATCATCTAGAGTATTTCAACCATCACCCTAAGGAAATTTAGCTACTCATCCTTGATGATGACACCATGAAATAAATAAATAAATAAATAACAAGACATCATAAAGGAAAAGTGAATGGATCGATATTGATAATAATTGAGTTCAATACAAAAGAAGAAGATGAAAACCTAAACCTTCAACAAGATCATCAACTCTATATGAACTACCTAAACCCTAGCTACTACTTCTCTTATATAGTAATTACCAAGCATATTACTTGCTAATAAAGTCTTCCAAGTTAGGTCAAATTCGTGGCTGCTGCTGTTGGTCTTCTAGAGACATTAGGTCTTTAGCAAAACTTAATCTTTTTGGACTTAAGTTGTAGCTTGGACCAAGACCTTCAAATAGACAGCTCATGGGCCCAAATCAGAGTTCTGGATCTTCTTGTAGAGCCTTTTTAAGATTGGGTTTTAATAAATGCTCAAATAGAAATTCTGACTTGTGGGCCTCCTAACAACTCGAATTGGGCTGAGATTTGGGCCGCCCCATTTAGACAATAAGTTAAGTCCATAGGACCAACTCATGGGGTGCCCTCAACAACTTTGTGGGTGCAAGTATCAATTCTCCTTCCTTGTGCAAATGACACATTTTCTGTGGCTTTTCTTGACTTTTCGCAGGCTTTAACACAATATTCGCATTTCAGCTCATGAAACCTATAAAAATGACAAGATGTTATTTGGGGGATAAATATACACTTTTGAGGACTTATCAGTCCACCTGCCAATCACGGTGGGATTCAATACCATCGGGGTAGACTTCCTGTTGGTCGATTCCCCCTCCTATTACAACGTTATCTTAAGGAGGGACTGGATTCTTTAGATGAAAGCGATCGTGTCCACCTTCCACCAAAGCCTCAATTTTCCTACTCCCAACGGAATTTGCAGGGTTAAAGGAGATCAAGGGATAACTTTCAAATGCCACCTCGATGCAGTAAAAGGAGTCTATTTCGGAGACCAAGGGAAACACTTATCCGCCCCATGTTATTGACGGATTCTCATCAATAGCAACCAACTCCCGGCAAATTTGTCAAGGGGAAGCCAAACTTGAAAACTGGGGTATCACCAGCGGTCGACAAGGTAGAAGAAGTCATAGTGGGATTGGAGTCTCACAAAACCACTTATATCGCTTTCGGTCTACCAAGGGCTGAGAAAGATCTCTTGATTACACTGTTTCGGTAGAATCATCAATTTTCGCATGAAACGTCAGCGAAATGCCAGAAATTGGCCCTTCAGTCGCCTGTCATAGGCTGGACATTAATCCTCAGCACAAACCGGTCAAGCAAAAACCAAGGCGCATTACACCAGATCGAAAGCTAGCGGTAAATGAAGAAGTCGACTAGTTACTGTCAGTCATCGTGGTTGTCCCAATGAAGAACTTTAAGAATCGAGTTTGCATCGATTTTACTAATCTTAATAAGGCATGTCATGTGCACCTGTATCCACTCCCCAGGATCACAGACATGGTGGACGCCACTGCTGGTTACTAGAGGTTATCCTTCATGGACGTCTATTCTGGATACAACCAGATTCCACTTCATGAAGAAGATCAAGAGAATACTGCATTCATCACTGTCCGAGGGCTTTACTGCTACCGGGTGATGCCATTTGGTCTGAAGAACGCGAGAGCAATGTACCAGAAGCTAGTCAACACTATCTTCAGCGAGCTCATAGGTCGGACCATGGAAGTCTACATAGACGACATGGTGGTCAAAACCAACGAGAAAGATAATCATTTGCGGGATCTGCAGCAGGCGTTCGATATCCTTGCACAATAAAACACGAAGCTGAATCCTGCCAAATACTCATTTTGTCTTTCTTTTGGCAAGTTTCTCGGCTTTCTAATGACCAACCGGGGCATAGAAGCCAATCCAGATCAGATCCGGGCAGTCCTGAAAATGCCCACCCCGAAGACAGTGAAAGAATTCCAGAGGTTAACCGGGAGACTGGTCTCAACAGGTTCATCTCCCGATATTCAGACCGATGCAAGCCAACCTCCGGTTCTTACAACACCTCAAACCGGGCAACCAGTCGCTATTTACCTGGACGCATCTGATATTGCTGTCAGTGCGGTCATATTTGTCGAAAAGCCAGAGGAGAAGCCAGTATACTTCACCAACTTACAGGGAGCTGAGACAAGATATTCAAAGATCGAAAAAATCTCCTTAGCCCTGGTACATGTAGCAAATAGGCTAAAGCCTTATTTCTAAGGGAGGGCAGTCAAGGTTTATACTGAGTATCTGCTCAGAAAGGATCTTGGGAAACAGGAGGAATCTAATTTGCTGATCGAGTGGTCCAGCTATCTGAGTGCATACCACATTAAGTATGAACCTAGAACCGTAGAGAAGGGACATGCAGTAGCCTCCTTGATGGCAGACTTTCCCATCGAGGACATCCCGGTCAACCCAGAGTTAAAAAAAGATAGATTGGGGGCGAATGATACCCCCAAGACACAGGAGTCTCCAGCTAAAGAAGACAACGAAGCTTGGACGATCTACAGTGACGGGTCCAGTAATTGTACAGGATCCGACATTGGTTGTCTTCTGATCCGCCCGGACGGATAGAAAACAGAAACGTCTGTCAGACTGGGGTTCCTGGCATCCAACAACGAGGTCGAGTACGAAGCTTTAATCTATGGTCTTCAAATAGCGCTCCAACTAGGGGCGCGGAGAGTCATGATCAAGACAAACTCCAAGCTAGTGGTGAACCAGTTCGTCGGGTCATTCTAAGCCAAAGATAACCGAATGGAAAAATATCTCGATGTCGTCCTCTCCATGGCAGGGAAGTTTAAGTTCATCATAGTCGAGCAACGACCAAGGATAGATATCAGACATGCAGATGCCCTGGCATACCTTTCTTCTTCCATCAGCACTACAAAGCCCCGGCAGCTATCAATCGGATATTAGAAAGAGCCGAGCATCGGGCCCAGAGATCCAGACATGTCATTACCGGAGGTCTACCTTCTGGAACACATCCATTGGAAGGAAGTCTTCATGGTCACTACCAGAGGAAAGAAAAGGAAGAGAGATGAAGAGGTATCTCAGCCCGGCTCCAGGCCTAGCACACCGAGCGAGCCAAATCCTTCTTCTCAGGGTCACACACAGGACCCACCGGAATCACAACTTGATGACTGGAATCCTTGCCTCACCAAAAGGTCGGCTAGAAGCAATCCCACCTTCGACGGAACCAGACCCTTCAAAACCACCACTCTCACATGTTCACATCAATCTGGAGCCCCCACCGGAGGAACCAATCTTAGACATTCCAGATAACCTGAACTCTAAGGTGGATAGAATCGACGCTGAATTACAATTCAACAACGGCCACGACTGGAGGAAGCCATACATCAACTTCCTCGTCCACCATCTACTCCCTGAGGATCAAAAGCTATCAGCCAAAGTTAGGAGGGATGTGTGGAAGTTCATTGTTATCTTACACCATGAGTCACACAGGCTGTACATGAAGAGCCATGGCTCGGTGGTCTTGTTCAGATGTCTCACTCCAGAATAAGGCTTAATCATACTGAAAAAGATCCACGCTGGGATCTGCGACAACCATTCTGGGAGCAGAAATCTGGCACAAAAGACGATGATCCAAGGATACTGGTGGCTGCACATGATGACAGACGCCAAGAAATTCACCCAAGCGTGCCTCCCCTGCCAGAGGCATTCCCCGGTCGGTCATGCCCCGACAAACGAATTGCACCCTATCTTAAGCGCATGGCCTTTCACCAAATGGGGTTTAGATATTGTGGGACCGCTTCCAAAAGCTCCACACTCAGTCAGGTTCTTACTTGTCACTACAGATTATTTCACCAAATGGGTCGAAGCTATAGCACTGGTACAGGTATGCGCCTCTGATGTCAGAAGATTTCTATGGAAAGACATAATCTACAAGTTTGGAATTCCCCAAGAGATGGTCTCAGACAATGGAAAACAGTTTGACTGCGACAATATTTGGTTGTTCTGCAAGTCTCTGCGGATTAAGCACAACTTCTCAGCCCCATACTACCCCCAGGGAAATGGGCAAGCAGAAGCATCCAACCGGGTCATCTTGGATACACTCAAGAAGCGGTTGGATAAAGCAAAAAGCAACTGGGTGATGCAACTCCCAGGAGTCTTATGGGCATACCAGACCACTCCCAGAAGGTCTACCGATATGACACCCTTTCAGCTTACCTTTGGAGTAGAAGCAGTAATGCCTACAGAACTGCTGGCTCCAACAACTCGCATTAATGCAGTCCTTACTGGGGAAAATTGAGGGATCCTAGCAAGAGAAAAGGTCGTTCTCGACGACAAGAGAGAACAAGCCCTGCAACACCTTCTTCGGTACCAGGAAACTATAAAAAGAGGATACGAAAAGCGAGTCGTAAAAAGGAAATTCAATCCAGGTGACTGGGTCATGAGGAAAATCAAGATTATGACTGAAGATACAACCGCTGGCAAGCTCGGAGAAAACTGGGAAGGACCCTACATCATAGACATACATGCTGCAAAGGGCTCATACTTCCTCAGAACTCTGACCCTTGATCTCTTTTCCAGACCATGGAACGCTTTCCATCTCAAGAAATTTTACAAGTAATGTACTCCATTTGATGATTTCAATAAAAAAAAAATTCCACAAGAAGGGATCATTGGTGATAACCCCCCACACTATGGTCACTTTTGGCAAGAACCCCCTCATTTGTCCATTTTTGGCGTTAACCCCCCAATCCCCAGTTCAGTAATTTATTTGCCCACTATACCCCTGTCACATATTATTTGACTAAACCCCCCAAACTTAAGTAATAGAAGTTCACTAACAGTCGTTAATCTCTGTTAACGGAAAATATATTTGTGAAAACCCCCCGATAGTTAAAAACTTAAAAACACAAATAAATCAACTCCCACCTACCTGATCAACATGGACTGGTAGGTGAGACTAAATTTTACGTTTTTGGTTTTCAGATTTTTACTTTTCGGGGGGGGGGGGGGGGGGGGGGGGTTAGGCAAATAGGTGTTTTGTTAACGGAGTTAACATCTGTTAGTAAACTTCTGTTAATGATAGATTAGGGGGTTTACTCAAATACGAGGGGTCAGGGATAAAGTGGGCAACACAAGGTCTAATTTGGGGGGTTGGGGGGTTAACGCCAAAAATGGACAAATGAGGGGGTTCTTGCCAAGAGTGACCATAATGTGGGGGGTTATCGCCAATTTTCCCCCACAAGAATTTGAGTACTTTGTATTATTTACCGCTGAAAATCCTAGTACGAGATCACATCTACACTAAGGTTCAGGATGCCCGGACCTAGTTTCCGATCCTGACTAAGCCCTAAATGCATAGTTATGCTCCTTTTAGGCCCAAAACGCACGGACCTAGTTTCCGGTCTTGGAAATCAAGGATGACAGAGATTGAAAACCCCATCCAACCCGGGATGCCCGGACCTAGTTTCCGATCCTGACTAAGTCCTAAATGCAGAGTTATCCTTCTTTTAGGCCCAAGACGCCCGGACCTAGCTTCCGGTCTTGGAAATCAAGGATAACAGGGACTAAAAACCCCATCCAACCCGGGATGCCCGGACCTAGTTTCCGATCCTGACTAAGTCCTAAATGAAGAGTTATGCTCTCTTTAGGCCTAAGATACCTGGACCTAGCTTCCGGTCTTAGTACAATGGGTGACAAAGTACCAATCCCCACTCAGCAAGTCCTGTGCCAACCTCTATAGGGCATCTAGGCCTAGAATGCTTGGATAAATTTCCAGTTCTAGTACCAGTTTGATTGGGTTGCCAAGTCTGGCTCTGGTAAATTTTAAGAGCGAGGTTATCCACTCTTAAAACCGGGGCTGTTAGACAAGCTAGTCTGACTCCGGGGTAAGTCTTGAAAGACAGGGTTAAACCCCTTTTGAGCAAAGAAACCACAGACTGCCATGGAAATCAAGCATTAAACTTGATGAAGTCAGCGAGAAAAAGAACTGTTATCGTCCCAAGGAAACATCTTTAAAACGATAAGGGGGCGAGGGAGATAGACAGTTGTAATAAATGCTAAAATTAAAGAAAAGATATCTAACAAATATTTTTGCACAATGAAATTTTTATTTCTTTTCAGATAAAGAGTTACACAAGTGGAAATCCCCCGGCAACCGGGACAGGAGCCTACTACAGAAAAGTAACTATATATGCTAAGGTTGCGAAGAAGAATCGGATCCATCACCACCCTTCTTCGCCTTCTCCTTCTCCATCTGGTCAAGGACCTGCTTGTAGGCAGCCTTCGCCAGCCGAAGCTCCTCATCAGCACGGTCATAAGTCGCTTCCTTGAGAAAGAGAGAGGTGCTGATCCAGCTCTAACTTCTATCGAGTCAACCTCCGGTAGGTGGCTTCCAGCTCCGCCAAGGAAGCCTTGGAATCCTCCTCTCTTTGAAGAGCAGCGGTTAGAATGAAGTCTAGGTTGTGGTAGTCAGCAGCCATGAACCGCTTGTCCTCCTCCAAAGCACACCGGTCGTTGTTTTCTGTTGTCAGGTCCTTCTCAAGCTGACGGTTCTCAGCTTGAAGACATTTCAGGTCCTCCAAGGTAGAAGACATGGGTCTGACGCTAAGCTCAAAGACTTTGGCCATGGCAGCTTGCACCTGACAAATAAGAAGAGCACGGATCAAAAACAAACATACAGACAACGACAAAGCTGAAGGCATAGCCAAGTCAGAGAATCATACCGCGATAAGGTTCTGGGTCGCGAAAGAGACGACTGTAATATGCCTGATCCTCCGGGAGCAGGTTCTGGAAGATATAGTCGAAGATGGTGTGGATATTCATGATGCTGGAGTCCCCAATCATCATTGGTTCAACATTTAGAAATGCAGGGTGAATGGAGAACGCTGGCAGAGGAAATTCTGGAGTAGCCTCGGGCAGGTAGTCACCCTGTTCAAGGCCCAATTGCACTGTTGGGCCAGTGGACAGATCAGTATACGGAACTTGATCACCCCACCCATAAACTGGAGCATCATCCTCAGCAGTGACAGGCACGGTGAACTCAACCTTTGTCCAGACATCTTCAACAGCTAAGGCATCTTCGACAGGAACGTGGGAGCCACTACCAATCTGGGTAGTCCCAATTACCGGTCCCCTCAGCTCCCGGGGAATGGGATCCTCCCTCCTCAGACGAATAGTCACCCCTTGATCAGCAGGGGAGGCCAAAGCAGCTCTCTTCGAGCCCCTAACAGACTCGTCCACGACAGCCTTACCCTTTGGATCAACCGGGGTAGGAGTCTAGACAGAAACAACTTCAACAGTAGGAGGCTAGGAAAGTCTTACCTCCACCGAGGCCTCATCACCAGCATCTACAGCACTGGGGAGTCCGCTTCATCTGGTGGACCCCCTAAAACTACAGCTGGTTTACCTCCCTCGACAGCGGTAGCAACCACAGTCTCCTTAGATACACCTCCCACCATCTCCGGTTTGGCTAGGTTATCCACCTCAGCATGTACCTGCACCAGAGTGGGAAAGAATCCTTCAGTAGCTGATTCACCGGACCAGCGTGGAAACAGAAGTCCACCATCCCTCGACATCAGGATTGGATCACCGGAGGATTCAGAGGACCCATAAAAAACATGTGGTTTCCTCCGGCGACCCAAGGGAGGATTTGAATTACAAGCAGAGCAAGCATCAGATACCTGAACATCCCTGGCAGCTGGGATGACTTCCGGTGGAGCATCTGGAATAGGCTCATCAGAAGGAGAACTGCCCCTGGCTGGGACAGCTTTGTCATGCCAGTTATCCATCTCATCCCTAAGATCAACAACTTCACTATCAACTTAAGGCTCCTCCCTAGCACTGGCAACCGCACTCTCCGTGGGGGCATCACCCTCACTAGAGCTAGAGTCAAACTCCACGACTTGCGGATGAACCGGTAAGGCCGCAACCCCGGCTAGGAAGGAGATGCACCACAATCTGGTCTGGGAATGTCAAGTCCCTCAAATCTGCCGACAGGTTGAAGAAACGCTCAATGTTGCCTTCGGCCGCGGAGGAGTCTACACCCACCGTTAGTGACACTTGGAGCTGGCGTTTGCCTACAAGTAAGGACAAGAAACTATTCTTGAGCCGGAGCTCACCAAGCACACGAAGCATGAAGGCAAAAGAAATAAAGGTGAAATTCAAGGCGATTCAGAACCTAGGGTTCCGGCGGTGCAGTTAAAGAAGAAATGAAGAAAAAGAGAAAGAGAAAGAGTTGAAGGGAAGTGATCCCTCCTTTCTCTAAGTTTTTTCTTTTATAATGGAAATTGAGGTCCATCGGCTTATGACCTTCCAAGTTCCACTAATGGAATTCTCTATTAATTCAAGAGCATTGAATCATCAAGGTTAATAGCTCGATCAGTGAAGAGTCACAAACTTTCACTGGAAGTTATAAGTTGTACATCTTCCTGCCAACAAAGGAGGATTCAGAGAAGACGAAGTGGGGCCCACTTAATACAATCACCTGGGACCCATTTAATACAGTCATCTGGTGTCCACTTAGCACAGACAGATGGGATCCACATAGTCCAAATCAGCGACGAGTGGACCCTAAGTCCATGTCACCACAGTCAAAGGTTGGTTGACCAACACATATTTCTTCATTTATTGCGGCAAATAATGTTTGAAGAAAATCACCAGAATTATCTACCGGAGGTCAAAACAGTAATAGAAGAAAATATCTTTTCATTACATAAAGCATGATACGGGGTGTACCAAATCCCCTACATAGTGCAACCAAAACAGAAAAAGATTACATCAGTGGGGGAGACAAGGGATCCAGACTAGACCCCTCCGGCGAGTCAGGAAGACTGTACTTAATCTTGGCAGCCGCATAGCCAGCCTTCCGGGATGAAGCAACAATGAAGTCTACACGCTGCTTGGCCTCTGCCAGTTCAGCCACCTTCTCCTCCAACTTATCCTAGTAGTATTTCACGCTCTCCTTCATACCCGTCATCCGGGTATCATATATATCTTCATAAAGAAGTTGCCCCTCTCGAAGCTCGTCAATTCTTCGCCTAAGGTCAGTCACCTGATGGGACAATTTCCAGATAATTTCCGACCGGTTGTCACTCGTTGCACTGGGCGATGATCTGGGATCCGCCATTATTGAATGAGGGAAGAAGGAATGTTGGATTACAGGGACCTCCTTCACTTATAAAAGGGAGGAGTCACAAGCCACTCAAAGCAAGTTACGCTCTACGAGGGACTTATGTCACTCACGAGGACACTCTTGATACATGAAGGTTGACAAGAATGATGACTTAATCCCCGGGAAACGACAAAGTGAAATGCAACTTTCATTAATTTGTACTACCCAAGGGCACCACTCCTCTACATAGTGCAAAATACCGGGGAAACCTGGGTTAAGGGTTTTTCTCTACCTTGACCGGGTGATATCCCAGCTTTT
Organism: Aquilegia eximia; assembly: GCA_023053565.1. Lineage (NCBI taxonomy): Eukaryota > Viridiplantae > Streptophyta > Magnoliopsida > Ranunculales > Ranunculaceae > Aquilegia > Aquilegia eximia. The sequence continues at coordinate 10,421,711 of JALIGU010000010.1, forward strand.
CTAACAAAGTGTATGCGGTGGCTAGCTCATACTGAAGAATGGCTTCAAGCCTCCGGCTCTTGTCAGCAAGCTGACCGTTCAGGGCAAACAAGCTCAAACACGCTTGGTGGATGTCCTAAAGACAAGTGTTCGTCATTAACTCTATACGGCACCCCCGCTCCTCAATCTCCAGAGTCATCTTCTCCCGCATGTCCACAGTGTACTTCTTGGTAGTGCTCCGGTCGTCGACCATTCTTCAACAGAAGCAGCAGCAGCACAACAGCAACGAAGACCGAAGGAAAGAAAGTGGATATTCGTCTATACCTCCGGTCCGTTATTTATAAGAAGGGGACGCAAACCCTATTCCTCGATCCAAGGGATTTGGAATCGTCATCACAAAGGAATCTTATTGAGGAAAGAATCCTCCAAATCCTAAGAGTCGGAGAAGATATTTCGAAGATCTTTCCCAAGCAGATTTTTTACTACTTGACAAAAAGGGGGCGATGTGTGTACCCTAGTTAAAATACCCGACAGGTGTCATCGGTGGCTGTATAAGAAGCTAAACCGAGAGCACCTAAACGATAGCCAGCCAAATCTAGACTATCGGGTAGGGCCCAACCCGGTCTCAAAGAGTCCACATACGCTCAACCCGGTCTCAAAGAGTCCACATACGCTCTGTGGATTTTGACCCACTGGATGGTCCACGGTCAGTAGGTGGATCCCTGGTTACTGTATAAGAAGTTGAACCGTGGGCTCCTATACATCAACCAGGCCCGCCTTAATCAAGTAAGCCAGGTCCGGCCCATTGAAGTCCATCAACGACGAAGGCTCATCCAAAGGCTTATCATAGAAGTCCAAAGAACCTGGCCAGGAGTATGCAATGCAGATTGGGCCTCCGGTCTGAGGAATCTAGCCCAAGTTTTTGCTTTCAAACTTGGTCAAATCCATGTCCCAACTAACTGAATAAGTCCAGCAAGATTCCAGGCCAATAAAACCCACTGTTCTAGCCCGCTGGAGAAGATAAAAGTGAAACCGGCACGAAGTGGTTTGACATCAATTTTGTGACAAAGTGTTCTTGGTTATCTCGCCTTGAGTTCATTGTTAGGAAAACCAAGTTGTACGCACATCGTCCCGAGTCTGTGTCCTCGCGTCCTTGTGTCAAAAGTAAGTTTTGGGTTTAGGACGTACGTACCTAGTTAGGGCGTACGTACGTGATGTTAGGCAGCAAACATGTTTTGGTCAGGACGTACGTACCTAGTTAGGGCGTTCGTACGTCCAAGCAGGCAGCAAGCGTTTATCGTGTGAAGACGTACGAACGTTATTTCGACGTACGTACGTCCAATATGGATTTCGTCCAATCAGGCCCATTTCCTGTGTATTCCAACCCTAGGTATAAATAGGTTTACTTCTCCAATGAACAAGTTAGTTCTTTGGTCGTCCAATTCATCTCTAGTCTTGGAGTTTGTTTAGGTTTTGGTTTAGGTTGTTTTGGTGATTGAACTCATCTTCTTCTTCCCCATTCATCTTCTTTTTCCTTCTTCCCTATTCATCTTCTTCTTCATTGTTGAATAGTGATATAGCTTCGAGTCTTCTTGTGTGTTCATCAAGAAGTCGAGTATCCTTGTGTGTTCATCAAGGAACTCTGGTGTAAGCTTGTTTCATAGTTCGGCTTCGAGTCTTCTTGTGTGTTCATCAAGAAGTCGAGTGTCTTGTGCGTACATCAAGGTGCTCTGGTGAAGTCAAGGTGTTAGAGATAACCAGGAGTGTCAACTCGCAGTGATTGCAGGTAGTTGATAGGTTTGTACATCTCTTTTCATCTAGTGGATTATTTGTTGTCGAGAGGACAACCGTGGACGTTTCCCTTATTGGGTTTTACCACGTTAAAAATTTCTGTGTGTTATTTACTTTCTGCAGATTGTGTGATTTGTTTGAATATTCAACTGTTACATTAGCACTATTTGTAGTTTCTCAAAAAGAAGACCCAAGTCTGAACCAGAGCCTATCAGAGAGTGTCATGTGGCAGTCGTCCTGGTCAAGGTGGATTCAAACCGAGGGATAACCGCCAAACAACATGTGTGCTATCTCTACCGGAGCATCTTCAAAGTTTGAACTGCCCGAGTTCATGGAGTCAAAACCGGAGGAGCGGTTGAGCCAGTCTCCTTCGGTCCACTATAAATGTAGGAGTTCTCAACCACTTGAACTACAAGTCTTTCACTAAGCAACCTCCATTACTGCTTTGTGGAAGCAGAGACTTGATTCCAAGTTCATTATCTTGGATATGTAGGAAGCCTGATCTTGTCAAGTCCAGTCTCATTGTATACTCCCATCTCATCTCAGTCTATACAAGGATTTCAATGTAACCTTACGATCAATCAATACGAATCTCGAGTTTGTGGATCAAATTTTTGCACCCACAATTAGATTATTTTCGACTGACGTTGTATACAAATCTTCATATTACTGGCTTATTGAACTGAAAAATTGATTACTGGTCTTGTTCTCTTTTGTTTGGTTTCACAGCCATTAATGTCAAAAACTAGAGCAGGAAGACATGACAGAAATATTTTTGAGAATTCATGTAGAAAGAAAAAAACGATACACTTTTAGTCTGAAAACAAAATAAAATTAATTCATCAAAATCTAATTAGAAGCCGATGACCTCTATTGATAGAATGTAATTCCTTGTCGAACTCATGAAACCTTTTTAAAATAGAATACAATGACAAATTAATCTTAAATCGTTGGGTGATTTAGGTTTTGGTCACCACTTTTTAGTATAAATTAGGTTTTGGAGCCGGTTTTTATCTTTATTAGGGTTTAGAGCTGAACCGACAATTGACTCAAGTAATTGTTTATAATGGCCAAAATACCCCTGATCAAAACTATATTAGGGTTAGTGATCACGTGCAGATCACGTGAGTTTCAGGGGTAAAATTAGGTATTTTGAAAATATTTTCGGCTCCAAAACCTAATTTATACTAAAAAGTGGTGACCAAAACCTAAATCACCCTAAATCGTTCAATAACTAAACAAAAAAAAATGAAAGAAAGAAATACATGGAAACAAACCCAAAAGAAATACATGGAAACAAACCCATTAATTAGTTTCGTAAGATCTCAAGAGCAGTTAGTGCTTTGTTTGCCTTTCTCTTAGAAAAAACTGATATGTTTCTTGTTGAAGATAGTGGAACTTCGTACTCTTCATGTCTAACAACAATGGATGTGAAAGTAATGAGGCTGACAATGTGAACAACAATGTCTAATTTTATTGGATGTGGGTCAATGATAATTTGTTTAAATTCTTTTTTTTTCTTCTGAAATGATAGTAACCATAATTTTAACCTCCACAAAACAATAACACATGCTCATTATTCATTGTTCAAATTCTTTGTTTTTCTCTTTGACAATTATCGTGGTCTGCCATTTCGCTCAGGAACTAACATAATACAAATCACACCACACACAACCAATTGGAAAACTTCATCAGGTACCTCATGTACATGAACTCAATTACCTATTGTTTTGTGTTAGGCAATAACAGTGCATAAAAGTCAAGGACTTACCCTAGATCAGGTTGTAGTTGACATTTGTGAAAAGAAACGCCTAGGATTCTAGGATTGACTTTTGTTGCTTTGTCAAGAACTAGAAAGTTGTGCGACTTGGAACGATTACGTACCATGTCAACTATCAACATGTCTCTATAATGAGATAATTAAAAGATAAATATTTGGAATACATAGAAAACGTAACCGATCTTTTATAGATTTAGGTATGTTAACATCTACCCATGCACTACTCTATAAAACTAACCATCTTTTGTTTTATAAAATACAAAACTTCCAATTTTAGTGGTTTGTTATTATTCAAAAATTGTGATATGTACTTTATCATTCAGCTTGTAGGTGTGGATGCCTATCAAAAAACATCGTCGGCCATATGAAATGTTATCTTCATTATGTTTGAATCAAGTCAGGTAAATGGAAAATCTCATTCGCTATTTATTCCTTCAAAGATTAGTAGTATGTGAATACATCTGTTAGATTATACAACATGATAACATTACTGCCATTTAGATATACCTGTGATTAGATAACATATATACACATTTTGCAGTGTCGCAGCAACAAGTTTCAGATGTTATGAAGTAAAACAAACAGAAGCTATAACAGGAGCAACATCAAAATAGTGAGTAGACATTCACTATTTTTATTGTAGACTCACTATATGCTACAACAGTTGGTAGATTAGGTTCATCACTGTTATTCATTACTGTATACTTGATTGTGCTTCGACCTGCAATGAATATACATAGGAGCTAAATATTGATATCTGTCATTGCAGGTCAGCAAGAAAACACCTTCAAAGAAAATCCATCTTTGCTACTACTCTAAAAATGCAAAGTATGAAGCGTTCCACAAAACAAACATATCAATATTAGCTGGGGAGAATGAGGAGGGAAAATCTCATTCAATATTTATTCCTTCAAAGATTAGTAGTATGTGAATACATCTATTAGAGTATACAACATGATAACATTACTGGGATTTAGATATACCTGTGATTAGATGACATATATACACATTTTGCAGTGTCGCAGCAACAAGTTTCGGATGTTATGAAGTAAAACAAACATAAGCTATAACAGAAACAACATCAAAATAGTGAGTAGACATTCACTATTTTTACTGTAGACTCACTATGTGCTACATCAGTTGGTAGATTAGGTTCATCACTGTTATTCATTATTGTATACTTTCCAGAGGCTAACCGGGAGGTTAGCCGCTCTCAACAGGTTTATCTTCCGGTACTCGGACCGGTGCAAGCCATTCTTCAACGCAATCAAAGCTAATGCGGAATGGAATCCTACTTGTCAGCAAGCCTTTGATGAAATCAAAGCATATCTCACTCAGCCTCCGGTCCTCACAGCACCACAAACCGGGCAACCAATCGGCATCTAGCTGGCTGCATCCGATATAGCAGTCAGTGCGGTCATATTTGTGGAAGAACCGGAGGAGAAACCAGTCTACTTCATCAGCAAAGTACTACAGGGAGTTGAGATAAGATATTCGAAAATCGAAAAGATAGCTCTGGCATTGGTATATGCAACCAGGAGGCTTTTCGACCTACAATGAATGTACATAAGAGCTAAATATTGATATCTGTCATTGTAGGTCAGCAAGAAAACACCTTCAAAGGACATCCATCATCTCTACTACTCTAAAAATGGAGGTATGAAGCGTTCCACAAAACAAAGATATCAATATTAGCTGGAGAGAATGAGGGATCATCTTACTATACAGGCAGCTGCATACAAGGTGCCCTACTGTGCGTCTAAGTACAGTATAAAGTTAAGTATATATGTATATATTGGTTCTGTCCTTTTATGAAGTGGTTCATATTTCAGAACTTTGGCTAAGATTTCATAGATAAGTAAACTACAACTCTCTTTATGCGAGTGGAGATGTTCATTCTAGGCATCCACAGAAGAAACATTGGCTTTCTAATTGAGGGTATGGCTAAAGCATCTAGGTTTTATCGACGCTCAGATTTGCATTACGGCTTTGCTTAGTGTACCAAAGACATTAGTGAAATGCCACAAACAAAAGTAATAGTCGATTTTTATTAATCACTTGTCGTTATGTTGTATCATCTGCCTAAGCAAGGGGAAGCACTGTTATTTATTTCCCGTTAACACTATGCTTCAAAATTTCTACTATTACTAAGGCATGACTTGTTAGTCACTTGTCGTGATGTTGTAGTTTTGGACAACATTGGGTTACTAAAGTTTTCATGTTGTATTATACAGTAAAACCCCTCTATAGGAATAACCTCTACATAGTCATAAAAAAATTCGGTCCCAACTTGGGCCAGTTATAAATAGGAATAATATTCATATTGTCATAAGTTATAATTTTTTAAGGTCGCATCTAGAAGAATATTGCCTCTACATAGTTATAATTAAGTATATATTAACAAAAAATATATTACATATTGAGAAAAATATTAAAGAAAATATAAAATTTGAGATATTTAATATGTTTTTTCATTTTCTAACACTTCCCATCACTAAGTTAGTATATGTGCACTATATTTCGAAGCTATATTATTGTTTTGACACTATACCATTATTGAAATTATACGATAATTTTCTTAAGTAAAACTCTATTAAGTTATAACCTCTCTATAGTAATAACTTATTTTGGTCTCAAGAGTATGACTATAGAGAGGTTTTACTGTAGTTACAAAAGTCCTAGTCTTGTTTCTTCAAGCTCCACTTTGGGTTACTTTGGTCGTGGTGGTAATATTTCACCATCTGGTCATTTTACGGATGATTCTTGTGTTGACCCCCCCTTAACGGGCCCAAGCCCAAGTCAATTACAAGTCAAAGCCCAAGATTATAATCAATAAGAGCCTAAGCCCAGTTCAATTAGTAATAAGGCTTAGGCCCGTTACTACTCAATATCAATCGTGGGCTTTATCAATATCAATCATGGGTTTTATCTATTTAAGTCCATTATATTCAATAAGGTTAATATGGTAATTCTATATCCTTGTAGAGATTTCCTTAACCTAATCCAACTACAACTCCAATATCTCTACAACTTTTAATCCAACTACAACTCCAATATCTCTACAACTCCTAATTCAATAACAATTTCAATATCTTTACAACTCATGTTCCTGATAGGACATGGGGTACATTATCTTGTCATTATATGGTCCAAATACATGGGACTACAAATACTATAATACATTAGGGATCGTTGGATCACATCCTAATCCCAATCAAACTCTACATTTGAACTACGTTATAAAAAGCTTGATTCCATCTTTCTTATGGATACGTAGGCAACTAAGAAGCAACTTAGTACAGCTATTATCAATCACCAAAACCCTATTCCTTCATCTCATCTTCTCCAATACCTTAGATCTTAACATTAGGGGTTTCTTCTTGATCTTACATCACATTGGTGTGAAATCAGGTTTAAAAACTTTGGCGCCGACTGAGGTTTTCTTTCCCCCCACAACAAACCTACTTTTCAAAATGAATCAAGCTCTTTCTTCTCAATGGCAACAACTAGATCTCAACAAAACAAGCAAGTAAGTAATAGTGGACGTCAAGAAGGTTCAAAACATGTGCAAGCTCGCTCTCAAGGTTCTAACCCTAGAGAGCATACCGTCACTTCCAAGAGGGTTCCATCTAATGGCGAAGAACACTCGGTTTCTTCTTCTTCTTCTCAACCATCAAAGTCCAAGGAGCCTACTCAACATGAAGAAGTTATGATTTCTGAAAACGAGTATCTACGCCGCAAACTCAAAAGGCTTCAAAATAGGAATGGTTTAAGGAGGAAGTTGAAACATGCGAATAACAATGGTACTGAATATTCGTTGACTCCATCTTCTTCAAGCGTTTTTGATAAGTTGGGAAACAATCCAAATCCAAGGAAAATGACTCGACCTTCAACCATCCCGGAAGTCAAAGAGGACATTGAAGACGACATTGTATTACCATTACAAGAGCGATCCCCGGTTAACTTGGAGAGAGAAGATAAACGCCGAAACCCCAAGGGCATTAGGGTCCATGTTACCGGTCAAGGCGATGCAAGAGACCAACATTACCATCGCACCAAAGGAGTCAAGACAACCTTTCTAGGAGGTTCTACTACTCACAAAGCTTCTAAAAGGTTGCGTGGAAGACCACCAGCTAGTGCACAAGACAAAGCCAACATACTCGCCACAAGAGTGCCCAACGGCTATGAGTGTGACAGAACTCACCCAACGACCATGCCCAACAACTATGAGTGTGACAAAACTCACCCGACGACCATGCCCAGGGGCTATGGGCGTGACAAATAAAACTCACCCGAAGACCATGATGAGCGGCTATGAGCGTGACAAAACTCACCCGAAGACCATGCCGAGCGGCTATGAGCGCGACAAGACCCACAACAAGACCTTGCCCAACGACAATAGGCATGACAGACCCCCCAACTATACCATCTCCAACGGCAATACACTCAACAGTCGTCCAAAGAGGCCTTTGTCCAGCGGCAGTGTGTTTAGCAGTCTCAAAAACATGTCATGGTCCAAAGGCTATCCTCCGGACTACTCCAATAGAGACTTGATTCAATTCAAACACCCAATTATCACCACTTACGTCGGGAAATCTCCCCCGGACATAGGGACACACACCACAACTTTCAAAGAGGGCGACGAAACACTCGTTCACCAACTCCTAGGCCTCCAAGATATCACCACCAAGACCGTGACCATGGCACTTATAGACATGGTAACGAAGGGATCAGGAATCTTACTGAAGAGAAATTGCAAAGGATGATCGCTCAAGCAATTCAAGCCAAAGAAGCTAAGGAGTATAGACTTGGGAACATTGTCCATCATACGGGCAAAACTTCCCCGTTCACCCAGATTTCAAGCCACCAAGTTTCAAGGAGTACAATGAGGTTGAGGGCGATCCTTGGCTTCACATCACCGACTTCAAAAACAAGATGGTACTTTTTAGCTATGATGATGCACTAATGTGCAAAATGTTCCCTTCTACTTTTGGTCTTGAAGCTCTTAGATGGTACTCTGACCTTCCAAGGGGTTTTATCACCAACTTCAATGAGTTTTCTATCCAATCTGTCGAATATTTTAGGCACAATTGGCGTCGCCCCAAGTCTGCTAAGAAATCTGCGATGACCTGGCCTTTGACGGCCTGTCGAGAGACGAACTCAAATGTGTAATCACCCAGTTCGGCTGCCCATCGAGCCATACGACCTGTTTTGTTCTTCTTTTCTAATATATGGCGTAACGGCTGGTCGGTGATTACTTTGACAGTGTGGGCTTGGAAATAAGGTCTGAATTTGCATGCAGCGTAGAGGAGAGCTAATGCTAATTTCTCTAGAGGTGTGTACCTTATTTCGGCCTGCTGCAATACTTTGTTTGTGAAGTAAATTGGGCGTTCGACCTGATTTTCCTCCTTGAAAAGCACTGCGCTGATCGCAAAATCTGACGTTGCGAGGTAGACGCCGAGTATGTCTCCATCATTAGGCCTAGTGAGGACTGGTGGAGTAGATAAATATGCCTTGAGGTCGTTGAAGGCCTTCTCACATTCTTCTGTCCATTGATATGAAGCCCCCTTTTTGAGAATATGAAGCATTGGTCGACATTTATTTGATGCTCTAGAAATGAATCTATTGAGAGCTGATACCATGCCGTTGAGTTTTTGGATCTGCTTCTTTGTTTTTGGGCTGGGCATGTCGATCAGGGCTCTGATCTGGTCGGGATTTGCTTCAATACCTCGTCTTGTAACTAGATAGCCGAGAAATTTTCCTGATGCAACCCCGAACAGGCATTTCTCTGGGTTGAGACGCATTCTATATTGTCTTAGCCTTTGGAATGCCTGGTCGAGATTGGATAAATGATCTTGCTCTTGGTTGCTCTTGACTAGCATATCGTCGATGTAGACCTCCATTGTTCGACCTAGCAGATCGTCGAACATTCTGGTGACTAGTCGTTGGTAGGTCGCTCCTGCATTCCTTAAGCCAAATGGCATGACCTTGTAGCAAAAAATGCCTTTCTCTGTTGTGAAAGAGGTCTTCTCTTGGTCGGGCTCGTACATTGGAATCTGGTTGTAGCCTGAGTATGCGTCCATGAATGACAATAGCTCGAAACCACATGTCTGATCGACTAACCTATCGATTCGTGGCAGTGGGAATGAATCTTTAGGACAAGCTTTGTTCAAGCTTGTGAAGTCAATGCAGACTCTTGTTTTCCCGTTTTTCTTTAAGACTGGCACAATGTTGGCTAGCCAATCTGGCGTGTCGACTTCCTTGATGAACCCGACCTGTTTGAGTCTGTTGATCTCTTCATTTACTGCTTGGTGAAACTTAGGAGCGAGCCTCCTTGGTTTTTGTTTAACAGGACGATAATTTGGATTGACGCGTAGTTTATGACATGCAATTGATGGGTCTATTCCAGGCATATCGATATACGACCAAGCAAAAACATCTTTATTAGAAGAAAGAAAGTTTACAAAGTTGTTGTACTTATCTCCCTCTAATTCTGCACCTACATAGACATATCTCAGCTCGTCTTCTGACCCTAAGTTCACACGTACTCCTGGATCAGTGCTTCCGAGATTAAGCTGGGGAGAGCTCCTTTGCTCCTTCTGTAATTGCTATTTAGTGGTTTCGGTCCTTTCTTTCGATGGGCTCTTTGATTTGTTGTCGCCCTCTCGAGCTTCTGATGTGATCGGGCTCTTCCCCTTAGTGTCAGCATCCTTGGTTCCAGAGGTGGATGGCTTTGCAGACGCTACAGCTTCAAGAATTCCATGACATTCTTGTGCAGGATAGCGGAAAACTTGATGATATGTGGATGGAACACCTCTCATGGCATGGATCCATTTTCGACCTAGAATCACATTGTACTTACTTGCGATGTTGAGGATGCTGAACTTGGCGGTCACAACGACCTTGTTTTCTTTTCGCCCAACAGTGACGGGCAACAGTATTTCACCCTCAGGATCTTCCTTTGAACTGTTGAAGCCTAGGATAGGGGTGAAATCGGAAATGAGGACTGAATCAGGTAACCTCATGTCTTTGAAGGTTCTGTACATGAGTATGTTGCAGGATGCACCAGGGTCGATGAGTACCCTCTTGATGATGTAATCGGCTATTCTCAATTCAACGACAAGTGCGTCATTGTGAGGGGTAACGTGAGATCGTCCTCAGTGAAGGTAATGTCAGTCTCCTGGCGAGCCGGGATGTTGAAGCGAGCTGCTCGGCCAGTAATGGAGTAGACATGATGAAGATGCTCTACTCGTCTCTTCTTGTCTCTTGACACGGGGGTGGAGTTGGATTCACAAATCATGTAGACTACATGACTCTCTGACTCGCTGTCACTATCAATCTTGTTCGTGACCTTTTTGTTAAGTTGGTCGCGTAGGTCGCCTGTTGGACCTAAACGCTGGGAGAGGCTACGCCCTCTGCTGCGGGCTGGACTTGTGGAGGCCGTTCTGGCCTTGCTGTGATGTCGCATTGGTGAATGCGGAGGCGTTGTGGATCATTTCTTGGCTCATTTGCTCATGGTATCCTCTTGCCTTCCGAGGATCCAATTGTTGAGCCTTTTTTCATCGGCCCAAGTCTGAAGAGCACGTTTCAAAACGCGACAGTCATCAGTTTGATGACACCGCACCTTGTGAACTTTGCAGTACGGTCGACCAGATGTGTCCTCTAACTGTGTGAAGATAGGAATCTTGCACCAATGGTTGTGTTGATTCGCTCATAGATATAATCGGATGGTCGTGTGAATCGGTGGTAATATCGTTGCTCAGTAGGCAACGACTTTGCTTTGAACCTCTTGTTGTCATATCGAGGTCGCTTAGTGGAGCCAGATTCCACGTTGGAGATGATATGATTCTTTTCCCTACCAGTTAGGCCTTCTTCGAGCTTGATGTAACGAATTACCTTAAGGTATAGCTCGTCCAGAAATGAAGGTCGCTTCATAGCTAGAGATTTGTGCAGGTCGGATCCCTGGATCAGACCGTGAGAGAATGCGATTGTTGCGAAAGTTTCATGTTCCTTTGCAAAATCTTGGATGAAATGTAGTTCAGATTTGAATCGAGCAAAGAAATTGCTCAATGATTCGCCATCCCGCTGCTTGACTTTGAAGATGGAATCAATGGTGACAGGACGCTTCTTGTTATGGATATAGAAGATAACGAACTGTCTTTCGAGATCTGCAAACGAGCTGATGGATCCTGGCTTCAAACGGTGAAACCAATCGAGAGCAGGTCCGGTGAGGCTGGACTGGAACAGTAAACATGGTAAGTGATCCTCTTTGATAAGAGGAAGGGATTTACGAAATCCTTTGATATGGTCAGTTGGATCTCCAACTCCTGCATATTGGTCGAATTTGGGGGCGTTGAGTTTGTTAGGCAATTCATGGTCGAGGATCTCCTTGGAGAAGGGAGACTCCTGAAATTGCTGAAGGGACTGGACAGCAAGTTGTTCTGCGGTATGGCCTTTGCGAAGTTATATGATGGCCTGAGAGGCTTTGAACTCTGCTAGTTGTTGGCTGAGTTTTTCATACTTTCGATTGGAGTCATCAATAGCAACGACTCCATGTCCACCATTTGCTACTGGTGCTGGGTTGGTAGTTTGTGCAGCCTACTGTGTGTTTTCTGCCTGAAGACGATTGATTGGTTTGGGTTTTTCGATATAATCGAATTCCTTACAGTCGGCGCCAAATGTATTGACCTATTTGTAGATCAATGCATTCACTAGGTCAGGTCGTTAGCAGACTTGACCAATGGGGGGAGTTTTAGATCGAAGTGGTTGCACCTCGTTGAGATTGAGATTGCCTACATACTCTAGTTCGTGGGGATTGAACTTAGAGATCAAACCATCGTAGTTTTGTTTATATAGAAGGTGAAGAGGCAAAGATCATGGGATCCTGCAGATTCTCCGACATATTTATGATGATATGATATTCTCCAGCGATTGTGTAACGGTTGTAGTAATTGGACAACGGCTGGAGAGAGTATCTTGGGCGCCGAATTAGGGCACGTACGTATTAGCAGACCGCTGCTGATTATGTAGTCGAGTTGTTGTGGTCGAGCTACTAGTAAGTTGAGATCGTAGCGACCTGATGGATTAACGACTATGCCACGTGGCTGCTTTTTATTGGTTGGAGTATATAGTCCCCCTACATTATTAATAAATATTGTAGTTTTTATCTTGAAAACAATATTAATATTAATAATGTATGGGGTTGGGAGTTTATTTAGTTGAATGGAAATTACGTTCCATGCAAACTATTTGTAATTGTATTTCTTTTATTAATAAAATCACACCACAATACCAACATCATTAGTTGGCATGATTAAAAACAAGAACCAATTTTTTTTCTTAATACTGTAACACAAATAAACTAAACGTCGGTCCCCACCGTGTTATGGTTGTATATTGCTACGATCATAAGATATCAAGTCTCCTAAACTTACATAAGAAGAATGAGTTGATGACAATGATGATCTATTGCTTGTTGATTGATGGTCGATGATTAAGTTGGTTTGTGAACCATACCACATTGCATCCGTACCAAGTTGAATATTTGTACCACAGTCAATTATTTCTACCAATCTATTCTTTCGACAAACTTTCCACATCATCAATTATAATCCATTCTTCTGGTAAATTTGATTCAGGCAATTCTTCCCCATCCTCCACCTCATCAATATCATCATCATCATCACTCTCGTGATCAGACAATAAACAGTGGTAGTAATCTCGCGAGTAAAAAGAATCTGAAGAGAGATTCTCATAATTAAGGAGATCTCGAAGTGTATTAAAACACAATTTTTTTAAACTCTAATAATGCCATAGAATTTGAAATTGATTGATGAACCTGAAATTTAAATCGTTGATCATCATAATTTATATAGATGATGAAACAATAACTTGTACTAATCAAATTATGTAACAAATTTGATCTCTAGCTGAATTGGGTACTGTATGTTTTACATCTGGGCTACGTGGGCTTTGGTTCAAATTACATATAAAATAAATAATCCATAACCCGCTTGGATCTGGATCCGGGTATCGACCCAATTCTTCTTCTTCTCGCTCTTCTGTTGTCACTCTTCTTTCTTCTATCTTCTTCTTCTTCTCTCTCTTCTGTTTAGGGTTCAAAGAAGATTTTTGTTGAAGCAAAGGTAATAAATATATATTTATTGCTATCTTGTTTGTTGTAGAATTGAGTTAAAACTTAAAAGTGATTACTGTTAGTGAACATTTTGATTTGAATTTGGTTTTGAAGTGAAATATTATGAATTTGGGGTTTTATAGAAATGCAATTCTTGCTAATCTTTTTGATAAATGCCAACTAATTGGCTGCTTGTAAAAGTTATATTCGTGATTTTTTTTTTTTGTTAATTTTGGCTCCAGATTTGTTATTACACCTGGACACTGGTTCAAATATACATGTTTTATTTGAGTGTTTTCGATTCCGCATAATATACTGTGACGTTTTTTCCAAATGTTTCATGCTTATATATATATATATATTGCTGATTGTTGAAGAAGATGACGATTTCATATATTCATTCTTTTTGTAAGATTTAGTTAATGAAAACTGATTTTGATTTTTAGTAGTATATTTTGGACTAAGACTTTGGATTTATAAAAATGTTTTGTAGAGCTTGGTCTTAAGTCTGAACAATAATAATTCAGGATTTTTTTTAGTAGTATAATATGTGTTCTTTATTTTTTATGAAACACCGGGTTGATTTCAATTGATATGTATTCTGTGTGGTCTGATAACATGTTGGCTATTAAGAAATTTTTAAGTGGTAGCAAACTATGATTATGTCTACAAATTTAAATGGTACCAATTTTTCCGGATGTGATCCGTGGCTTTTTTTATTGCAGGTTCTTCCTGTGGATATTTGAGAACTTATTCTGACAGTTTGTACAACTTCCTTATTGTTACCTTAGAAGTAAGTATAAGCAAGTTATTAAGCTTATTAGATATACAATTTTTTTTTGGTAAGAGTTGTATTTATATTCAATCAAAACAAAGTTACATACTGGTCAGTGTGCAGAAATTGCACCGCCGGTTTGCTCTAGAGGGCATACCGCATACCTCTTCATACATAGCATTCCAAACACAACCCAAGTTCAGCAAATTGCACATACATACAGTAAGATCACAGAAGAACCTGCCGCTGCTACTGTTTTCTGTCGCATTTGCTGCACTTCTGCACCTTCTTCAGTCCTTGCCAGGTTCTCTCTACATACCCTGCAATCATTTCCTGTATCCAGCCATCTGATTACCACGTCTCTATCATAACATATCTCCAACCATAGATGTTCTGTCTCAGCTCCATAGATTTCTTGCTTATCTTAAGCAAGGAAAATGACATCATTCCTAGTCTTCCATACAACCCACATATCTGTGAATGGTAGGACTGCCCATATAGGATTGGTCACTTCTCTACTAATGAAATCCGACCAAATGATCTCTCCATCAGGTCAATATACGGATGATTCTAGTGTTTAGAAATTTTAGTTTTATCTGAAACTTATGGTGTCAATAAAGGTTGTGTCTATTGTTTATGTTTGTAGGAATAATAATGATTGGGAATTGGGATAATAAAATATAAATGGGCTTGGGAGTCTGGTTCAGTTCTTTGGAGTTTACATTCCATGCAAAAAAAATTTAATCTTATTTCCTTTATTAATGAAATCACACCACATTACTTACATTACTAGTTGATTAAAAGAAAAAAGTCACAAAATTTTCTTAATAACACAAACAAACTAAACGTCGGTCCCCACCGTGTCACGGTTGTATATTAGAGTTTGCTGAACAGACTTTCCACTTCTTTCCTTTTCACAAGTTGAGAAATACATTTCTGGGCCATTGCCGAACGGGCCCGTCAACTACCCAAATAACTGTAATTCTCCATCTCCTTGCTCTCGTGATCTCTGTATAATTCATTTTACTTTTGAATTTGCTATGTGATGAACTCTTCTTCTACCAAACCAGATCAAAGAGTGAATTATATCTAAACAAATGAATTATCAAACCCAAAAACGAATTTGTGTATCTTAATTCTTAATTTTAGATTTGAGGATCAATTATATAACAATTTATTTAAGGGATTTTTAGACTTAACCCCCCCTTTTGTGGTCACGTTTTGAGTAAACCCCCCTATTTGTCCAAGTTTGGACTTTACCCCCTTTCCGTCTACTTCTGTCAAATTTAACGTCTATTTTTATTTTTTCTTCGTAAAATACCCCTCTCTCTCATTTTTGTAGGGGGTTAAGTCTAAAGCAGCAATCGAGGGCATTTTGAGAAGTTACAAACAAAATTAACATTAAATTTGACAGAAACAGGCAGAGAGGGGGTAAAGTCCAAACTTGGACAAATGGGGGGGTTTACTCAAAACGTGACCATAAAAGGGGGGGTTAAGTCTAAAAATCCCTTTATTTAATGTATTTGTGAGGATTAAGTGAGGGATTCTGAATACATCTTCAATCTCGATTCTGAATACATCTTCAATACATGAAGTTATTGTTTTAATAGGGTCGATAATTCTGGAATATCACCTAAAGAACAACACCCTGACTATTGTTCCTTGGTTCGCTATCCCTTCCAGCGTCGTGAAGGAAGGGAAAGAAGATGAAGATAGTGACGTACAACGTGAACGGTTTGAGACCAAGAATTGCTCAACACGGTGGTTCTCTTCTTAAATTACTTAATTCTCTCGAAGCTGATATCATTTGCTTTCAGGTATATACATACTAATTTTTTTCGTTTGCTTTACAATATTTGAATAATGATATTGGTAATTGCATTTCTATCTTCAATCTGCAAACTAAAATGGTTGACTTTTTTACAGTAAAAAAAAAAACACTAATAAAGTTGCTCTACATCTACAATCCACTAAAACATGACAATTTTGTAGTTAATAATCCAAATAGTTAAAACCTACAGCCTTAGGTACAATACAATTGAAGATCAACATTTATAAGATTCTATATCTTTAGAACCAAGTTACACAAATTCAATAAATCACAGATCCCCAATTACCTTTGATAACTCCCTTTGGAAACTAGTAAAGTGATGACAAGAGAGGGATTTGGATTATTACATTACTAGGAAATGAAAGCCTATAGCTACTACTTTTATTGTAGTGTATTGGGGACACTACCTTATATGATCACATTTTCTCTACAAATTGGACAAGTTGTTGAGCGCGACAACAACCATTGATCAATACATTCCCTGTGAAACAAATGGGCACATGAGGGCAACATCCGAATTTCCTCTCCGTTTAGGAACTCACCCAAACATATCGAGCAGTCGTTTGTTTGAAATTGAGTTCGTCTGGATGTTGGATTTAGCGAGGTATCAAAATTAAACATGGGGATTTCTTGGAGTTCTTCTGAGTGTAGTGTCCCTTGGTTATTGTGAATGGCTATATTTGGTATGTAAATACGATTAAGATTGGGAAGTCTTCGATTGGGTTGAAGTACACATTCCCATAGGAAAGAAAGAATGAAAAACACTACAGCAAGACAAAAAGACGAAGCTAAAGCAATCCCTATCTTTGTGAAAAGATCAATCATGGATTCTAATGTTTTCAAATCATTATCAAGTGTTTCACCGGAGAGGTATCTTTGGTATGGATAGTCTGGATGAGTTGCAACCATGGTGAAATAGGCTTCTTTCGATAGATAAAGAAAGTAATACCAGAACCAATATACTCTAGGGGCCTTCTAAAGAAAAAAATGTATAGAACTATTGAGAAGTAAATGGGTTTCTGAAGCAGTTTCTTGAGTCGAATTTTATAGATAGAAAGTAAACTGGTTTCTCCATTTTATGCAGATGGAGATTTGAATGCCTTTATGAACATTTATTACGCATTACTTTTATCTTTTTCATAAAGTTACAGTCATTAATTACTGGGCTAGAGAGAATTGTTCATGATACACGTGGCCTAAAAGTAAATATAGCAATTGTGAAAGGCAATGAACGTTCATCAAAAGTCAATGGAGTAATCAATAAGTTTCCATTCCTTTACCTTCCCTTCCACCACCGTTCTCTTTCCTATTTTCAATATTTTTTTTTCATGTCACCTCGTTTCTTAGTTTCTTCACTAGTGTTTGTAACGATGTTTTTCTCTACACTATCTTCCTTAGACTTAATTGCCAGTTGGTAAAAAGGAAGGGACACTAGAAAATAAAGGGCAAAGACACTAAAAAGAGAAATGGGGGAATATAAAAAAAAATGATCCCTTTGCTGTTCATAGACTTTCTGAAGCTGGGTAGGTGGAGATTTTTTTAAAAAAAAATAAAATAAAAATTAGAAGTGATGCTAGGCCCTTTTTGTTACAGATATTCCCGTATCCGCGCAATTAATGATCACAAAAATCATGCCTGTTTACCTTTTTTTTTTCCATGTCCACGTTATTCTTATTTATCCTTTAATATAGTAAAGTTAGACGACTTGTCTGCTGAAGTCATTTAAGGATATCATTCCTGTCAACCCATATTTATAGACGATCTTTTGAAAGTTTGTGCTTTATGAGGTGGCTACATAAGGTATACATGGCTCATTTAAGAAGCTGAATCTGGCGAGACAGTAGGGTCTCTGCCCTCCTTGGCATGTCTGAGAATGCATATTGATGGAGCTTTTTAGTCTTGGGATTATGACAAGGCATATTATCTTTACTCATCTAGATTTGTTTGGTAATCTATTTTACTAATGTAGAATGGTCTTTGTGGGCTCGTTGTTTGTGTTCTATTTCCGTGGGTTTTTTTTTTATTCTTTACAATATTACTGACATGATCAAAAAAATCAGTGTGTTATTGCAGTTATATAATGTTTGTAATGTCTATATGCCTCTAATTTGTTACCATTTTCTCCCAAGTAGGAGACGAAGTTATCAAGGGAGGAAGTCACAGCGGATTTGATTATGGCTGAGGGATATGAATCCTTCTTTTCCTGCACCTATACTTCAGGCAGAGGACGCCTTGGCTATTCTGGTAAGATGTTTCAGTACTCTCCTTTGTTAGTAACACTCTAATAGCAGCAATTGTACCTTTTTATTATTCAATATTTTCATTATGTGTATATGTCTTTCTATAATTTACACCTTTTAATTTAATTATAATTTTCAAATCCATTTTTAGGTGTCGCAACTTTTTGCCGTGTAAACTCAGCATTTTCTAGCACTGAGGTGGCTTTGCCAGTTGTAGCAGAAGAAGGCTTTACAGGTCTTCTTGAACATTGCCGAGTGGTGAATTCCATTAAAAAAGATTTCCTAATTGGGGTTTCTTCGAAAGTAGATGGCCTAGAAGGATTCACTAATGAGGATCTTTTAAAAGTTGATTGTGAGGGACGTTGTATCATCACCGATCATGGACATTTTGGTACACTTACATTGAATCTCATCGTTATTTCCTTCTTCCTGTTGGTATAGTTGATTATTTCTCATTATCTATAATTTTTACTTGTCTATAAGCGATACGTGGGAATTATTCGAGGTGTGAACTCAAAGGCAGATTATTTGTGATACCAAGACCATTGCTTGGAACTGGACTTTCTATTGCCCTTGTATGAAAGGAATTAGATTTGACGATTATATGTTGAGATGGGAGGATATCATATTTCATGTACATTGAACGATGTAACACCTATTTGGGCTACTGTGAACCTCTCACACTTTTTAATGGAATTTGTGTTTTACTGGTTAAAAAAAAAACATTTTACGGGTTCTCTATTCAGAAAGGGCTTGCAGCGCAGTTTGTAGCGTGCATGTCCTCTGCCTTTGTGTAATTCCTCAAATCAATTAAAAAAATTATAACAAAAAAAAAAAAAAAAAAAGGTCAAAAGTCACGCCTGAAGGCTGGATCTAATTGTTGATCTTATATGTTCTTTTACAGTTCTTTTCAATATATATGGACCAAGAGCAGAGTGTGATGACACTGAAAGGATTGAGTTTAAGTTAACATTTTTCAAGATCTTGCAGGTAATTTGACAATTTTATCTTTACTTGTTATGGTATTTACCTGTATTTATTTATCCTTTCTGTCCGAATTCATTTATTATTTAACACTTCCAAATACTTTTTCTTTTCACTATATTTTGTTGTTGCCACTTTTGATTTGTCTATACAACAAATGCCATACATAATACATGTTTCCTGAGAAGAAAGACACTGCTCGTGCTGTCTAGTTTATTTATAAAATAATGAAAGCAAGCGACTTTACTCTTCTTTTTTTCTTTCGGGAGAGCTAAGATGATGGTGTCTAAGTTTTAATAAAGATTTGTAGATGATCAGTTGAGTAATATACTTATCTGTGGCCCTTGTGAGATTGACAGTAACCGATACAAATACAAGGTTGTGTTTTTCTGAATGACATATTTTGTGCTTGCTGTCATAATTGGTTTGTCTTTTAGTTATTCGATATTGTACTATTGTTTGGATATTTTCCGTCAGCTTTATATGGAATGGGGTTAGGCTGACACCTTACCTGAATTACCCAGTCTCAAATACATTTTTCCTTCCCTGTCAGTGTTTAATAGGTTACAAAGCCCTCATCGACAGGGGGAGTGAATTACATAATTCAACATTAGGCTCACTCTATCTAGCTAATAAAT
The DNA here is from genome assembly GCA_023053565.1 of Aquilegia eximia. Taxonomy (NCBI): domain Eukaryota; kingdom Viridiplantae; phylum Streptophyta; class Magnoliopsida; order Ranunculales; family Ranunculaceae; genus Aquilegia; species Aquilegia eximia. The sequence goes on from JALIGU010000010.1 coordinate 10,441,864, forward strand.
TAGCAGCACAATTTGTATTGATGTAAACATGCTTCAGTTTTACATCATATTAGGCTTCTAATTGCTTCTGAATTCTTTTGACTTGATTCAAGCAATACCAAGGAGCTGCTTCTCTGCCTTGCTCTGTTTGGATTGTTCTTTGAGATTCTGATGCCTTTAGTTTGAACTTCCTTACCCTTAACCTGATTAGCTTCAGTTGAAGTTCAGGTCATCCATGGTATTGGATCTAGAAGGTTGACATTGGTTTAAAGGTTATCGAAAGAAAATTATCTTACTAATCAGTCTGGAAAATATAGGGATCACAATAAGACAAAATGCGGCACCGATCACAAATTCAGCACATGCTGGTTATATAAATTCAACGTTTACATTACGTGAATACCTAATTCGGGTTTGAGTCAATATGTTTTAGGTTTTCTGAAGCACTGAATGTATGAAATTAATTATGGGACCATTGGATGAAAGATGTGTGACCAACATTTTATATTCAAATTAGGCACTGGTTATAATTTTGGGCCCTTGCTACAGAGATTGACCGTATTAAGTTAATATTGGCTTAAGCATGCATCTATGCGATACTGATACATCAATCCATAATTCATGAATATCGTAGACAACTCACACACTTGGTCGCTTGCTTTTTTCTGTACATGTGCCTGGTTTTACTTCGTATATGCATATGCTAAGCAAGAGTGGTTGTATTGTTCTTGCATAGTTCTTGGCATAGGGTTGATACGCTATCCAAATGTTAGAATGGTTTTTCATGTGAAGAATTCAATACTGGCTCATTTGATATACCATTATATTGATGATATCTTTTGTCTTTACAGAAGAGATGGGAATCTTATTTTAGGCAAGGAAAGAGGGTGGTTGTTGTTGGGGATCTTAATATTGCTCCTTATGCAATAGATCGCTGTGAAGCTGGCCCAGATTTCGAGAAAAACCAGTGAGTTACTATTAAAATCTATTGTTGACTATCAAGTGGTTGGAAAATGCATAACTATAAAGTATTATAACATGACTACTAATTTTAGACATACAAAGATGAGGCAGAAAAGAAAAGTGGCCTCTCTGGGAGACGATTAGTCTACTAATAGGTGCTTAAACTTTATTATAGGTTTCGGAAATGGTTAAGATCTTTGCTTGTTGACCATGGAGGTCCCTTCGTTGATGTTTTTAGAATAAAACATCCACAGAGGTATATTTATTCATTTGTGCTTAAGCGTTTATTATTTTGTCTTTTTCTAAACTACAATTATGGTTTTTTTTTTCTACTTGAGCCAAGTTTTTATTTTTCTTTTTGGGTGATAAAGTTTTTTTGTTGATGAAGAGTTTTAATATGTCCAATGGAAGGCAGCGTGAGGGAAAAACTCACTCAAAGCCTCGATCAGACCTTACATTAGTACAAGAAAATAAAAAAGCCCTAAAAAACAATATGTACACTAATAACTTATCTTCCCATCAAACTACCCCTTTGGAAGAGCAGGTCTTCAACTTGTTTCCCTTCCGATCGGCTGTGCTTAGACACCCGTACCAAAGCCAAACACTTGTATCTTTCACTATACAATCAATATTACACCTCTTCTCTTCAAAAATACTGGATTATATCGGGGAAATTTGACAGTCTTTGTGGAGTTTTGGCAAGAAAAAAATTTGTGATTTTTCACGAAATTTCGTGAATATCTGAAATAATTGGAAATGTCAGGGAGGTCACCAAAAAATATACTATTTATTACTAACCAAGCGTTTTACTAGTAATATGATATCTGATATCATCCTTAAAAATATAGTAGATATATTTTTACTACTAAGATTTTATCGGCATGTTTTTCTCTTTCTTTATCCTATTCATAGTGCGTCCACCTCTAAGAAACCAGAAACAAACACTCTTCTCTCATTTTATTTATTATTTGTGAATAAATACTGACCCTTTGATTTATTTAATCGTAGGGTGTAAAAAAACCCTAGTTACCATCTTTTCTAACCAAGAAGTCGTCAGCCTTCTCTCTTTTCATTTTTTTTTTAACCATTTTTTCATCATCCCAACAGAAACTTGGGAGGGGTTTCAGGGACTCAAGAAATGTTTGACTCAATCCTATTTGGGGTATTTGTACATGTTGGATTGGCATGATTTTTTGTACGATGAATGTTCTCATTATGTACTCAAATAGCATTAACACAGTTTGATAAGATTTTTGAAATTTCGAATCTATTTTTTGACTTCGAGCAAAATCCGTTAAATTCCAACAAAATCCGTCAATTCCAGCGAATATTGGACGAAATGGTGAGTTTCACACTCCGATGAAGATCCACCCAATTCTCCGATCCGATTCTTGAAAAGTTGGATATATTCGGTGTATATTCACAGATATCAATGGATTTTTGAATTATGGTCCAAACACCAGCAGCAGGGCCTAAGTGTCACACCTCGAAAATACACACCAATTTCCCACGAAGTAAAACACAAGTGTCAGCTGTACACCAACAAATAAGAAATTTTAATTATTCAAAATTTCCATGAATTGTTTATAGACAAATACAGTTAATAGTTGAACTCCTTAAATTAGTAAAAGTATGGTTTTGTAATTCTCTCGATTGCTTCGGTCAAAGAAATCTTGATCCATCCAATATTTAAGTCCTCTATAGCTTTATAAGTTTCACAAATTTAGGAAAGGAACATGTTAGTTCCAAGTGAATTCAAATGCGACATAAAAATGTATCACATTGATCTATGCAGTCACAAGTGCGCCTAGGCTAAAAGCGAAGTATGGTGCGTAGTTGTAGGTGGTGCTCAGGTGTGCTAGGCTCAGTTTCGTTTTTCGTCGCCTTGGTGAGCCTAGGCTCTGGGTCCAGTTTTAAGTGTTTTTAACAATTTGGTCCAGGTTTTTCCAAATTTTACTTAAACTCAACATAATAAATAAGCCCAAGAGAGAGATCTAGGGTTTAATATACCAAGAAGTCTTCTATCTTTCTTGATTCCTCTTTTCCACTCTTCTCTCCTCTTGCCTTTGCTTCTTCCCATACTCTACATTTTCTTCATCTTTCCTTTATGATTATTGTTTGATGTGTCTATGCCTCTATGATATTATTTGTTAGTCAAGTACTCAAATGTGAACTTATGCTTGGATGTGCTAGGCTCTAGGCTCACCCCAAGCGCCTAGGTGTAGCCTGAGCCTCTAACTGCATAGACATTGATTTATAGTGCTAATTATTAATAATAATAACTAGTATAAAGAGTATACTTACAGTGCGCTATATCCTTTTAAATCCATATAAAAGATGTTTTAACCTCCCAGTTGAGAGACAATTGCAGCAGATTACTACGATTAAATAGGATATCATAATCGCATTAAAAAGGGCCAGAATAGCGAGTTCAGTTTTAAAACCTCAACAAATAAGTATACATAGGTAATCAGCTCCAGGACAATGCTCACTCCGAATTGAGTTGAGAAATAGCATCTCAAAACTTATAGAGCAGAGAATCTGATCCTGTAAAACTTTGCTTAAGCAATTGAACTGGTTTGTTGCATTGGTAACCGCTTCCCATTCAAAGAATACCTGCAACAAGTTGTTCATATTAACTACTTAAATTAGTTTACATTAACAAAAGTTAAACTCTAAAAAATCATTTTTAGAATCCTCCTGTCATTCCTCTAATTCCTCCTTCATAGGGGTAGAGAAAGATATTCTTTTCTCAAAGATATATCTCATTGTAGTTGTGTACTCTGTACAGGGATTTTGCCCCTCCATTAGCCGCATCCTGCTTAAATTGATGAAGACTCAGCAAAAGATATATGATACTGCATACCTGGTTGCAACATTATAAATTATTGTTGTATCATGAATTCTTACAATTACCGAGTTAACCTTATTAGCTAAAAATTTCAAGACATTACACTAAGAACCATACTTTACTGCCAGATCTGGTGCTCTATCTTTTGCCAACCCTCAATGAAGTCACCTATACGGCTATACTATTAGCGATAAGAAGTTGAGGGAGACCACAACTGAGTCTGGAACTGCTTCACAAAAGGACAGTAAAAAAATGAATGAATCGAGATTCTGCATGTTGGTTGTACAGAATACAAACTTCCGGAGCATCAATGCCGTTCCTCAGAAAATTCTAGTTAAATTTGTTGCAAGCAAGGAACCATATAAAGATTCACATCTTACTGGGAATCTTCAACTTCCAGATGCTTCTGGGATTCAAAAGAGGTCTAATTTGAGGGTGGATGCCTTTTTTTTCCTTCTTCTTTACTCCCTAATCCACCTCACATGGTTTTCTTCATCTACTACATCCACTACTTGTAGCAGACTAGCAAGCAGAGCTGCCACACTGTCAATTTCCCAATCCCAGAAACTGCTCCTCCTATGTGAGTCCCACGATCCACCCCCATACTTATCCCCCCAATGCGCTGAATCCAGCCTATCGTTACGTCTAGGCATTCTATACAAGAGGGGAAATCACTCTTTTAATGTGAAATCTCCCAACCACCTGTACTGCAAGAATTTTCCTGCTGCCCTTTCCTAAAGTAAATTCCCTACCAGCCTGAAAATCTTTAAATGCAGTCATGACCCTCTTCCAGGTGCTTGAGGGCCAGGATGCTGCCTTAGCCGGTGCTAATTTTGGAAGCTCCTGCTGACACGACACTCACAACAGTAGACTTGAATCGAGGATCAACCCCCTTGGGTTGCCCAGTCGAGGCTCGTCCATGTCCAATACCACATTCATGTGGACATGGAAGTGATTTAACCTGTTTAGTTGTCAATCTCAATTCTTTCACCTCATACTTCAGTGGTATCAGCTCCTTCCAGAGTTACAGAGACTGTTACCAACAGAGATTCCCATAATCACTTTTTTAGTAGTGCAGTTTTGCGGGTCCAGGGCGCAGCGCCTGGCTGGGGTTCGGGGCAGCGCCCCGAAAGGTCTTTGGGATTCTGGAAAGTTCTAAAGACAGATTTCCTTATTCCGGGTGAATAGGAAATAAGTTTCCTTGTATGATTCGAAGTCGTCCAAGGTCTATAAAAAGGTGTTTTGGCCAAGGCCAAAACATAAGAGAGGCAGCTAGGGCTTAGCTTGTCTAGAGAGTATTGTGAGGCAGAGATTCTTGTAATCTTCATAATATTCAGTAAAGAAGATAGTTTTCTTCGAGATCTTGTGTTTTGTTCATCTTATTTACTGTTATTGTTTAATTCCGCATTCAATAGTTAATTTGCCTAGTATTTGTATCACCTTATTTAATGCTAAGTGGTGATACATGGCAGCCAACAGGTGGACCAGTCACCAGTCATAGCGTCTCAGGCTAGTCCTATATAAGCCTCGCACCCCCATGACAGGCTAGGCTCAGGCTGAGATGTCTCTCTTTGTCCGGGTTTGACTCTAGCCATGTGAGTGGCATAGGCTTCAAATGTGAGCTAGAGAAGCCTTTTAGCTTTTGACAGAAACTATATTCTCTAGAGTGAACCCCCAATATTGGTGACATGGCATAGATGTGAGATGTCATGGTCAGACGTGGGCGGCTGTAAGAAATGCGTCGACTAGGATGAGTCTGGCGATCTGCGCTAACTAGGTTTAGTCTTAGGCTGCTTAAAGAGGCATTTTGACTGTTTTACCCATGGTATGGTTATTGGTCATCTACAATACTAAAGAGGAGTGATCAAGAAGATCTCACCACATACCCAGTTACAATAAAAATCATGGAAGGTTATAGAGAATTCCTTCCCAATTGCACATAAGATCATCAAAAGGGACATCCCTCATAACTACTCCCTCTGTCCCAAATTATAAGTACCTTATTTCTTTTTTGATTGTCCCAAAATATATGTCCCTTTTCATATTTGAACACATATTAATCTATACTACCCTTGCTTTGGAATTAGAGTAATTATTATAATGAAAATAATTAGGCATTGTAATTGGTATTAAATAGGGATAAATTTGGAAATATAGTTAGTAGACAAACAATAAATGATGTTTCCTTAATAAGTAGAATATTCCAAAAGGTACTTATAATTTGGGACGGAGGGAGTACATAAAAGAAGACCAAGTTCCATAATGAGAACTTGGTAGCAGTAATGATCCAACTGTCAATGTGAAATGTACCTTCAAAGATACATGTGTTTCTTTCCAGCCACAGCTCCCAAACAATAGCATGATACAGGGCTTTCGATACCAATTTATCAGCTATAGGCAAGTTCTGACACTTCCACTTCTACTTCTTCAGCATACCAGAGATTAGTCCCACCACAACTGTCAACCTACTGGGATCAAATACATCTAATATCTCTAGTGCTTGTACATGTGGACCAGAGAAATTAACTTAAATTAGTTTAAATATTCTTAAAAAAGCTAATGGTCCATACATTGTCTACATCTACAGGCTCCTCTATATCTTATTTATGCAGTTTCTTTTATAGGCCAGCTGATATTATCCTACAAATCATTGAATTAAGTTAAAGAAGTAAATAACTGTTCTTATTAATTCAATCATAGTTGAGTACTAGCTGTAACTATACCCATGACAATTAGTGTCTTATAGTTTTAGTTTATCCTTTTAATGTATCAACAATAGTAAATTGTAAGTATTGTACTTCCCATCTCTAAGCAGCTGATTTCATTTTTTATTTGAGTTCATCTGCAGAAAAGATGCGTACACATGCTGGTCAGTTGCAAGTGGTGCAGAAGAATTCAACTTTGGCTCTAGAATTGATCATATACTAGTTGCTGGACCATGCTTGCATCAAAGTGACAACATGGACGGACACAATTTTGTAGCTTGTCATATAAGTGCGTGTGACATAATGACTCAATATAAGCGCTGGAAGCCTGATAATATCCCGAGGTAAAAGTTACAAATAAGGGTATGCTTAATTTGTGGAAAATGGATTTCCTGGAAAATTAGAGAAAGGAGAGATATGGGAGACCTGTGAAACTGGGAAGAGATTACAGGCGCAAGAAGATAGATTGTTACCTTTGATCTCAACTTAAAGCAAAATTTTATTTCTGCCCTTTAGCATTTTTCTTGAAAATGTATTTCCTACGAGTCAAAAATACCATTAGTTACTGTTAGAGCATTTGCTGAGATGTTGCTTTAACATTGGAACTTCATGGTTACCAAAAAAAAAAACATTGGAACTTCATGAAGAAAATATTTTCTAAGGTCTAGTGCCAAAGATAAGTCAGTGTCAGGTCATGGGAAATAGGATTGCCAGGTTAGGTTGGTTAGGGGGATAAATGTATGCAGATTACCCTAGATGCGCCTGCAGGATCCCACATGTTTGGTGAAGTGTATAATCACATGGTTGGGACAATCTGATTAGTTTGTCACTTTGCCTCTTACTGCTGTGGATAATGTAAACGGTTTCTTTGTTTTGGCGACCAGATAGTGATTCTCTCCATTATGTTCTACCTTTATACTTTCACATTGCTATAACGTCCTTTACTAATTCAACAGGCAGAAGGGAGGGAGAAACATCAAATTAGAAGGTTCTGATCATGCACCTGTTTATGTTAGTTTGCAAGACATACCTGATCTTTCGGAGCATAACACCCCATCTTTAGCTGCTAGATATGTCCCCAAAGTCCGTGGTGTCCAACAAACTATTGGTGAGTTGAAGTTTTTGTTTCTCTTACTCAAGTAAACTTATATTAAATTTGTTTGATGGTCATTAATTCGTATATGCTTATAATTTACCACCATTAAATATCCATGTTTGGTAAATTGACTGTTACTTTTGAAGGATGTTTTGTACGTTTATATGAAGATTGAGTTTGATTTAGTTGCCCATATAATCTTGACACACTAACATAGTAACATTTACTCACGGATTCCACAGAGATGCTAGAAATTATGGTTGATGGAGATGATATTTACAATTGGGAGTACATTCTTACAAAATATTTTTTTTCTTAAAACTAGCACTGAAATGAAATACTATGGATTACAATGTAGCACTCAGAGAAGTTGGAAGTAAGCAAAGAACAGTTTATTTTAGGATGTTGAGGGGTTTATCTCCTGATAAAATAAACTTTTTCTCAAGTTATCTTAATGTCATTTCACTGACCGATGCAAATTATGTCAGCCATTCGTATTTTAAGTTCATGTTGAGGGACTTCCATGTTTTGACTTTTTCATAGCTTGAGTAGTGTACATTAATAATAACATCTCACATTAAAATTGTGGTTATGTGTATCTTTGCAGCTTACTGAATCAACTTTCTTAATGTAGTGTCTTTGCTTTCGAAAAGACAAGTAAATGCTCAAGTCAAGGGTCAGAGTGTTTCCCAACTTTGTGATGAGAATATTAAGAAGGGTAGTTGCGACGACAATGATGAAAGAATTTCCCAGGAGGGTTGCATATCTGACTCATCTTCAGCTCCAAACCATTCTGCAATCCAAGAAAGTCAACATGCTAATTCAAGTGTTGTTGCCAACGCAGCTGTCAGCGGGAATATTGTGGTTATGTCCAAAAGTGAGAGAAGAAAACTGATACCACTTGGATGTACGAAAAGCAATAAGAAAGCAAGACATAGCAACTCTATCCAACGGACGCTGGGGTCGTATTTCCAGAAAAAGCCTAGTCCAGATGTTGATGGTGACTGTTATAGTTCTGAAATGTCGCTAAGTCAAGCGGATATTGGTAGTAGGGAGACTGAGTCTTCTGTCTTAATTCAGGAGCTGAATTCTTCTGAAGAATTGTTGGTGCATCCAAGAAATTCTTTTCCGAATAATGAAATTAACGTGAGTCCATCTACCAAGGATCAAAAAGATGCAAATGCCTGGACTACTGAAAACGATAAGCATAATGTTGCACTTTTCGAGTGGAATAGAATCCAGCAGCTCATGAGTAAACGTAAAAGTGTACCTCTCTGCATTGGTCATGGTGAACCCTGTGTTGCACGCGTAGTAAAGAAGGAAGGGCCAAATTTGGGTCGCAAATTTTATGTCTGTCGTCGCGCAGAGGTATTGGACTTTAGCCTTTCTGACCTTTATTCAGCTCTATGTATTTCCGTCTTCTACTTGTTGCTTATATGCTCATTCTGGTATATTTGCGAATTGCGAACATCTGGTCTATCCTATCTTTTTAGACTATTTCTATCTTTGATGTTTATTTGATTTCATTAGTTTTGAAGAAAGTTGGTTAGAGTTGGAATCATGATCTGGACATTTTACTCAATAGTTACATGTTTTATAGCCCATAATTACAAATTGTCAAATTCCTGATACGGAGCTGGGGTAAAGAATAAGTATGACTATTAATACTGAATACTGATAACCACAGAAAGATGCTGTAGTGTATGTTACTTTTCTTCTCAGTTTTTTTTTTTTTTAAGTTCAAAATTTTATTGATAAAACTCGAGGAATTACACAAAGGTGGAGAACGAACGCAATCAGTGGTAGGTTAAAACAAAAGGGTGAAGTAGTGCTTCACCTGAGCGGCTGAGCCAATACAAGAAGGCAAACACTAAAAATGGAAGTACCAGTCTACCAGATTGATATCCTTAGCTGCTTAAGTGTTTTTCAAGGATGCAGAACCATGTTTTGTTTGACATGGTTCTGGTGCTGTTGGTGTCTCTCTTGTGCTATGCACTGGCATGAAATATCAAAAAAAAAAAAAAAGAAGAAGAAGAAAAGAAAAACTCATAACTAAAAAACATAAAAAAAATTGATCAGGTTCATATGCCATGGTGAGGACTTCTTGCCGCTCGCGTCCTATTCTTGCGTACAAGTTCTACAACGAATCAGAAATTAGGGTTGAACACCATCACATAATATATCATGGGTGTTGTACAACCAGGACAACTTTTAATCAATGTTCCTATGCGTATATTTGACATGGTATCAAAGTGGGTTTAGTTGGAGACTCATGGCTTGGGTTTTATTATTACGAGGGTTATGGGCTCTTGTTCTTTTGATTGACTGTGAATGTTATGGGTTACAAGTTGCTTGTATGTTCCATCGGTCCAGCCCTGTATGGGTTGCATGGTCTGTTGTATGTGCTCCTCGTGTAGTCCCACATCGTTTGGATTTTTGAGCTCAGCCTGGTTAATGTATTCTTGGGCGGGAAGGTTAGCGGAAAGTAAAGGTTGTTCCAGCTGTCTCATGAATAATGCAAGATGGTTCAGAACTGTTTAGCCTTGGGCGAGCTAGCAGCAAGTTATTGATGGTTTCGTGACCTTGAAAGCATAATAGATAAAGTTTAGGGAGGTTTCTTAGGATGTCTAAAGCTTAAACCAATAACAACATTATCAACACATTCCTCTTCTTAGAACCAATAACAACACTTTGGCTTCACCTATTCCTATTCGCAACACCATCAACATTTTGTTGTTCCAACAATGATCAAATGCTTAAACCATCCAACCTGGGCTTTTTTTTATAAGGTCTGTGTACAAGTCCCACAAGTAGCCTTTGACATATTTCATTTATGATCTGAAAGTCTTCATGGCTCTTTGCTTGGTGTTGCCAATTTTGTGGAATTCGTGTGGTCGTCACCTTCGTCTCGCCATCTAGTGCAAGAGTTTATTTTTCCATGTAAAGCAGGGGCAGAGTACCTTGGCAGGGCAGGCACATGCTGAGGAGGATACAAGTCAGGATAGCAGCAGTTGAAGACTTCCAGTATAAGCACATATATAGAGAGGCAAACAAATTGGCAGATGCATTGGCTGGGAATGTTCCTACACACAGTTATGTTGAGATTGTACCTAGCTCCTTCTCAGAAGACGTAAAGAAAATTATATATAATGATAGAATAGGTACAAGATACTTGAGAATGTAATGACTCCTTTATATGCTGATTATGAAACGGGGTAGGGGACCCTAGTTAACAACCTCGCTTTCCCACCCAAAAAAAAAAACAAATGGGAGGCTGAACATGAAAAAAAATCCAAGCTAAAAAAAAACTGAGTCGGTGGAAATCTACCTAGTGGGGAGTTCTCAATGGAAAAGTGGATTTTTTCAATACTCGGACAAACATGTGACATGTCGTCCTACTTATTTTGCCAAAAAATAAAATAGGGAGACGGCTTGGGACATGCTGTCATATATATTATGTGTGTGTGTGTGTGTGTGTGACATGTGACATGCCCTCCAGATATTTAATTTTTTCTATTGGGTTAATGGTCTCCATTTTGTTGTCAATTTTTACTCTAGAATTACTGCAAGCACTCAAATTAGCTTTAAGCTGCTTGAACTACTATATCAGATATCCATGGCTGAGGAAGAGCTTCACCACTTCTTTATGGTGCCATAGTGTTCACGTTATCCGAATTCTAAGGGGAAATCTTTCCTTGTCTTGTTCGCATTCCAGGCTCCATAGTCGTGTATTGAAGTAAGCTTCGAGGTTGCTACTTTTCTTCCTTCACAAAAGTGGTTGTCCTAGACTCCTAGTCACTGGTAGATAAGAACCTATCAATCCATTTATGAACTGTGCCTTCTCGTCCCAGTCACTACTAGATAAACCTATCAATCCTTTTGAGAACTGTGCCTTTTTGAAGTCCAAATGTAAGTTCCCCATACTAAGGCATAGTCCGTAAATATCATTGGTGATATTTGTGCAATTATGTCAGTGTCCTTTTGCTTTTTCTGCCTGTATACTAATCAACAGGTTCAGATATTGGTGGATGCCCGCAAGGGACTTACTCTCTGGTAAACAGCCACAAGTAGCCATCACATCGGCTTATACAGATAATTGGGAAGCTAAAAGCTGACTGTAAATGGCTAGTGTGACTCACGATAAGATTTGTGTGCTTTAATGACTTGATATGCAGATGGGAGAACTTAACTTCTATTGTAAATTCATGTGGGTGCTGACTGTTAGTGGCTAGTGTGACCATCGTTCATGCGTTTTGATCTAATACAATATACTGTTCTAATGGTAAAAAAAGAAAAGAAATGCTTCTCTCTCAATAGTTGCCGAGGTGATGGCTTTTGAGAGAACCAGTGATTGAGACGACGATAGAGTCGTGTTGCTATTAGTGGACTGGTGGGCTGGATAGAGCAAGGGCTTCAGGTTGCCTAGGCTAGAATGGTGGGCTGGGTTGTGGACTGGGATAGACAGGAACTAGGGATTGAAGATGAGTTTGTGCTTGGTGGACCCAGTCTTGTGCTAGCAGGCCAAAAGATGGTGTTGAGATGCTGTAATTAGGTGCAAGGGTATGTATCTGGGAGTTCTGTTGATGAGACTAGGGTTGAGAAGACTAAAGTATGCTCCTCGAAAACAGAAAATGGTAAAAGAAGAAGGGAGATAATTTTTAGTAGGTGGTACACACTCCTCTTTAATTCATATAGTGGGCATGCATGTGTTTCTAATTCTTTCAGTTTAATGGTGTGTGTTGCATTTTTGTAAACTTGCAAAAAGGAAAAAAAGAAAATAGATTAGGAGTATCAGTTTGACTAAGCAGAGAAAAGAAGCAACAACAATTTTGTGTGTGTCTTAACTCCTATGCAGTTTAAACATTTAGCTACAACGTGTGTGAATTTTATGGTGTGAGGGCCTTCCCAATTAAAAAGTGTTAATACATTGTCAAGACTCAAGAGTAATGAGACACGTCACTGCTTAGGATGTTCTTGCTTGGGTTTTGAACAAAATTTGCATACTCAGGGATCAAAAAAATTAGTTTCAAGATAAGTTTTTTGCATTCCTTTGCTTCTTTAGGTCCGAAAAAGTTGAATCAGTAGATTTTGTTGAAGTATGTAGATCTCTCTTGAATTTTTATAGTTAATATTATTGCTAAATTCCTTCTCCCTGTGATGGTGGCACTCTGTGTCCCTAGACGTTGGGGGTGACCTTCCAAGACTTGACCGGCAGACCACTGGAAATGGTTTTCTTACATCCTTAAATAGTTTAGCAGATCATATTTCTATAATTGCTTTCTAGTAGCTGGGAAGACCTTTTGATTTGGGTCTAAGTGTACTCAGATCAATTTATCATAACTCTCTCTGACATTGGATTCCGTGGCATCGGCTATACTCTCAAAGGCCATCGGTCCAGTCAAGCTTTTGACAGATTTAGACCTTATGTACCTCTTACAAATCTTTTGTATATTCTCTAGATTTTTGGTCTTTATGAATATTGTAGAATTAAGTTCATCCGTAGTTTTTGTTTTTCACGGGAAAGATTGGGTGAATATTTATGCATTAATTGGACATTGTTTTATTCCAGGGACCTTCATCAAATCCGGAGGCTCGTTGCAATTATTTTAAGTGGGAAACATCAGAAGCTGGGCAGAAAAGATAATGATGTGCGTCAAATGTCTCTATTTTAACTCTTGGAAGTCAATAAACAGGGTGATGTCAAGGATTCGATCTTCACAAGATCGACGACTGCCGTTCTTTATCCAAAAGGTAAACATGATTGAAGGTTTGTTCGTCTTCCATTTTGACTATTCCAAGTACTATTTCATGTCGAGTTTTGCATTATTATCATACATCCACACTTGATCATGTAAGTGGTCCCTAGGCGAGAGCATGCAGTGTCAACAATAACTTATCGACAAGGGCGGGCCAATGTACTCGATGAGTACTGTTGTAAACCAGTTTCTCTAAAAGCTCAAACTTTTAGAGGGAGGCTACCACAATGTATGTCAACCGGAATACCGGCTAAATTGATAGGCACATGCCTAACCAAACACGGAGGTGGACTTTGCCACTCACCCAACTGGGTCACGGGCCGCACACACAGTTAGGCCCACAGTCCTAACCAAACATGGGGTGGATCCACCAACAAGTACATTTAAGGGTAACTTTGTTGATATCACTTGGTGATATAAGGAACCTTCATGCATAATCTTTCATGGAATGGAATATAGAGCTGTGAACCACCAAGAGTAGAACCGTGGGACGTATTCCTTTGTTAGCCGAAACATCATTAGCGGTATTTGCATCACACGATATAAGAGTAGAAATTTTTATCTGTGAGTCTGCAAACAACGGCTCCACTTAGACAAAACTTCCGGGAACCTTCAAACGATTATCAACATAGTGTAATATTTGATCCATTTGAACCAGACTTTGGTGCCTCTATTGGCTTTTTCAATGCCATAATCCCTCTGACTAGCTCTACATTACCTGATTTATGGATCCCCAAATTTAAAGAAAAACGGCTCATCAAATAGCCTCCACAATTATGAAATACTCCTTTGTTTTAGGCATGGCCTGGATATCTTTCACCAAAACTACAGATCCCGGAATAAAATCTGATCATTACATTTTTACAAAAAACGGGATATATTTTGTTACGTCAGCAAACAGATATGTTATAATTCAAAAATTTAGATACTAATCTATCTGGTATAAATTATTTGATTTTTTTATGTATTAAAATATAAGACCTATGAAACCATGAAAAGATTCCACAGAACAATTAATAAAACATGAGTCACATTTAGTGTTGTGAACCAGTTTCTCTAAAAGCTCGAACTTTTAGAGGGAGGCTACCACAATGTATATCAACCAGAATACCGGATAAACTGGTAGGCACATGCCTAACCAAACACACAGGTGGACTTCTCCACTCTATCAACTGGTTCACGCGCCGCACAAACGGTTAGGCCCACACCTAACCAAGCCTTGGGGGTGGATCCACCAGCATTTAGTCCCTGCATTTATAGGATCAGACAGTTCCAACATGTGGCATTAGTAGTATACAGTAGACGGTTAACATACACTAGATAAAACTTGTTTCCAGCAAATGTAAAATTCTTCCCTTTTGTTCTTGAAACCGCTATTAACGTCTTGGAAAATCTTCAGCATCTCACGAAGGTACTATTTCTTCTTAAGTGAAAGTGTTTCAACTTAGAACTAGGTTTAATCTGTTTGGTTAGGTGATTCTTCATCTATTTTTTAGAAAACAAGTATAACCAATACATCTTTGCATTATGAAGATATTGTTATAAAATCTGTTGGAAAAAAAAAATTAATAATGAAATCCAAACATTTTTGTGAAGATAGTAAGAATTATGTTCTGTTAAAAGGCTTTCATGTTGTTGATTACCTTTACCGGACTAAATTACCATAAACCTTTGCTGTAAAAAAACTAAAAACATATTAAACTCAAGTGAGCCAACAGGTGTTGGCAAAAGACTAAAATAGCACTGCCAACACTATGTAGCATGTTCTGTACTGATTACTGAAAAGTCACTCAGAATTTTAGCAAGAGTTCGGTTTTCGCTACAAATTTTTGACATTGTTTGGTTTGTATTGTAAACTACTTTTCAACTGACTTTATTATGATTTCTTCATAATGCCAAGATGTTTTGGGCTATAGTTGTTTTCTAAAACATTAGATGATGAATCACCAAACAAAATAAAAACTACTTAGATCCAAGTTAAAATACTTTCAGAATTGAATAAATAATACTTTCTTAAGACGAAAATTACATTGATTTTGTTTCGAAGAAAGATTTTTGAGATGTTGAGTTCTTAGTTAATGGCGGTTTCTAGAGCAAAAGAATATGAATTTAGGATTGAAAGTTGAAACTCATTTGTCTTGCATGTGTTTTAAGCCTCTGCTATATTCTTTTGCCTCGTGTCACCCTGTGAATCCATAAACGCAGGGACAAAATATGATTTCTGTTTTTCCAATTGACTGTAGACTAAGAACAGTTTCTATAGAAAACAAAAAAGTGCACAAGCTTTTAGTAATTTCTTTTCTACCTTTATTCATATGCAAATTTAATGGTCTATAGTCCATACAAATGAAGAATCTGACTCAAGGCACACAACAAGTATGTGAGTGTTGAACTGGATGTAATATCTCTAGGATTCTTTTGTTTATTATATATTTTGTCAGACTTGATTTCTCA
Organism: Aquilegia eximia; assembly: GCA_023053565.1. Classification (NCBI taxonomy): domain Eukaryota; kingdom Viridiplantae; phylum Streptophyta; class Magnoliopsida; order Ranunculales; family Ranunculaceae; genus Aquilegia; species Aquilegia eximia. The sequence continues at coordinate 10,457,668 of JALIGU010000010.1, forward strand.
TGGAAACGGTTCTTTACATACTAGTTATCATCCTGTATGATCCAAAAAAGCTAATTATGGTGGATTATAAGTTGGATTTTGGACAAATAAGCCTGTTGGTCTGTAATTCCTGGATTTAAATCTTCAGTCAATCTTAGTGGTTCTTTATTATATCTGAACTTTGAAGTATCACTGAGAGCATTTAGGTTAACTGTAGCCAATGCTTTTTTCCGAGACTTCATCAAAGCTGTGATTTCTTTCAGTTGTCCTCTTCCGATTTTGAGTAGAAGAAGATGGTGACGTGGTCTCAAATGATGGTTTGAACTTCCAGAGTATATGAACAGGATTATTTGTAGGTTTTGGTCATGCACCAGATGAAGGATTTTATCTACTTGCCTTTACCTTTCTTTCAAAGGTAAGCATTCGTTGAACATTAGGTTTAATTTCTTTTAAGAAATAATGTTATATCTGCTCTCAGACATCAGTTAGCATGTTATCTTTTAGATTGTGTGCATCATGATTAGTGATCATCTAGTGTTGATGATGCGGGTTCTGTTAGGAACCTAGTACTATATTTGTATTTATTTGGTTATTTATTTAATTAAGAAGTCTAGGTTAAGTAGGTGTCTTGCTTTCTCTTATATAAGGACTATTATTGTAATTGATTTATTAAGCAAAATAATATAATATTAAGGTTTAGGTAGTTCGGTCTCTAATCAAAAGATCAAGAAGGTGGTTCGATCTCCAATCAAAAGATCAATCTTAGGGTTCTTTATCAATCTTGGTATAGGGTCCTATCATCTGGTATCAAAGCAGTTCGATCCGAGAGTAATTTTTTTTATTATTCTAATTGTTCGATCTCGAAACCGTAATCATCATCGTTAGGTGAGTTTGTTCTTGTAATTTTTCTCATCTCTATTCAATCTCAGTCAATCCCACCAACCCACCCCTTCAGTAAGTTTTTTATTTTGGTAAAAAAAAAAAAAAAAAAAAAAAAACTGTGTTTGTTCCCGTTTACATCCAGCTCATGTGATATAAAGTATATATACATATTTTCTTTTAACCCATCTCTTACCATCCACATACATATATTGTGCATCTGTTATTAGTTCTTATATTGGTTTCTCGGCAATCGTCTCCTTTGTCTGTGTGCTTAGTGCAGTAGTATTGTTTGGAATCAAAGTTTTGTTCTTTACACACAATCCAATCAATCATGGTTAATGTTAAGGAAGTCAGTGATCGAATTGATGCTCTTGAAACACGTCTTGACGAAGCCACAACAACTCTTAAACGTGAATTGTTTGATAAACTTGATGCTAGTATCGCTGAATTGAAAAATCTTATTTTGTCGAATCTTCTAAACCAAAACGGTGTTGCTCCAAATAACAATAGGGCTCCGCGTGATCCTCCTTCTCCGCAACAACTTCCTGGTCCTGTTTTATTACCTCCAGTCGTTCAACAACCCAATTTTGTCCAACAAGATCGAGTAGCACATCCTGGAATACAGTTTCAAGGGAAGACACTTCGAATTGATTTTCAAGATGAATTTTTTATGCTGAAAGGTCTTGAACAAGGTGGGCTATGAAGCACGGACACCCCTCTTAATCTCACGCACCGGTGTCGGACACGTGTCGGACACCGACACTCTCCGGACACCTTAGGACACGTGTCCGACACTTCAAATCAAGTGTCTTACTTCAAAAAACCAAATTTTCAAATTTGGACACTGCCGGACACTTTCGGACACTGCTGGACACTGCCGGACACTGCATCTGGACACCTTGGCTTAAGGATTACTTTGTAATTTTAGCTTTTTACAATGGGCAAGAAGATATTACTTAAGATTGCGAGAGGCATAAACTAATCAAAATAGAATTGGGTCAGGAATAGAATAAACAAACTAAAAGGTCTCTACTTCTCCAGAAACTTCTCTCTCAAGTCTCACCTACTTTCTCTTCATCTTCCTTCAACATCAATGGTTATTCTCTCTCTAAGTTTGCTTCTCTTGTATTCTTCATTTTTCTCAATACTTTGTTGCTTCTCTTGTCAAATGAACTTTGACAAATGACAATGCCACATTGTTATTTGTACACTAGATTGTTATCTTCTATATGAAAAATATTGTATGCTAGAAAAAAATAAAAATTAGATGTATATTATAACGTGTCGGTGTCCTACATTTTCACAAAATTACGTGTCGGCGTGTCCGTATCGTGTCGTGTCCGTGTCCGGTGTCGGTGTCCGTGCTTCATAGAAGGTGGGGTACCACTTATTGGAATACAGTTTAAAGAGGAAACACTTCCTGTCGAGTTTCCCAAATTTGATGGCGTTGATCCAAAAGCTTGGATTTTCTCTGCAATACTGCATGGTATTTTTGGACAAATGGTTTCTATTGGATCTATTCACTTGACAGGTGATGATATTGTTTGGAATCGTTTGATGTGGTATTCTCTTGGCATCATGCTAAGTAGGCGGAATTTTTCTTCTGGCGTCACGTGAGTTGTATTTCGACTTGAAGACAAGCCGAATTTCAAGAGTGGTGGAATGTTAGGAACCTAGTACTATATTTCTATTTATTTGGTTATTTATTTAATTAGGAAGTCTAGGTTAAGTAGGTGTCTTGCTTTCTCCTATATAAGGACTATTATTGTAATTGATTTATTAAGCAAAGTAATATAATATTAAGGTTTAGGTAGTTCGGTCTCTAATCAAAAGATCAAGAAGGTGGTTCGATCTCCAATCAAAAGATCAATCTTAGGGTTCTTTATCAATCTTGGTATAGGGTCCTATCAGGTTCAGTATATATTTTACCCAGGAGCCGTTTTACATGAGCGGTTAGAAAGAGTATTCTGTTAATCAATTGAGCTTTAGTTGCATCCATGAATAAGGGAAAAGTTTTGCATTTGTTATGGTTATGCTGCCTACAGGTATCGTTTGGTCTCTTAGAAAGGTAGTTTGTTGGTTCAGATGTTACGAATCCCACCAAGTTCTTCGCTTGTTGTTTCATACTTATCCACACGTGTTGCTGGATCATCTTACTGTATTTATTTACATAAGCAAGATAAACTCATATAGGAAAAAAGGTAGATCTCACAAATTTGTGTGTGATCAACAGAAAACAATGAAAACAATGAATACCATAGTATTCATTGGCTGAGCTTTCAAAAATATGGTGATTTTAATTTTAATTATATTTTTGCTTGGCGAGATTTGGTCTTTATTGATAATCCTAATAAAATATACAACTGCTTATTTTGTATCTTTCTTTTTTTAATCTGATTGAAACACAGAATTTTAGAGACTTGTTGCTAGAAATTATTTGTTGTTTTTGTAAACTGAATAGGGTTTTTTTTTTTCTTGGTAATTGTTTTTAAATTGAAGTATATTGCAATGATATTTTAAATATTAGAAAAAATGTTGCCTTAGCTGTCGGATGATTGGACTTTCTGAAACACGTTTATAGTTCACGTGTGTTATCTTTTTGCGCTCGTGTTTACAGTCCTAAGGTTGTGTGTTTCTCAGCAACAGTTTAATTAGATGTCCCAATTGATGGAACATTCAAAGCAGAAGCTTGTTATGATTTATTTATTTAAAATTCTCATACTTTGGGGAATGCTTTACATGCATGCACTTGGTAGCTTTCTTGATATTTGATGGTTGCATATATGATGAGAGTCCCTTATGCTGGTTTTCCAACAGTAAACGCGAAATCTATCATCATAAAGCAACCAATACGAAAGTTCATTTGTAACAACGGATCCATTGGTTGGCAATTTTGTTTTCTGGACCGTCTCCCCAACAGAGACATTGTGTGTGTGGCTTCCCTTTACTGGAAGACACCATCTGTATGTGTGACTACAATGACAGAGAGCCGTGGTCTATTGATAAGAATTGGTCTATTAAGGCTTTGTGGCAAATCCCGGCCTTTCCTAGCATACATGGAGTTCCAAAGTTCAGAGTAAGATTGCTTTCTTGATATGGTGTGCAGCTTTAGACTGCATGTTGACAATTGATGTTGCTAAATTTTGGCTTTAGTGTTAAGCGGGTTTTGTGCATCTTTATGTACTAATTAGGGCAGTGGATCTGTCCATGCCCGGGGAAGGAGGTGCTAATTTTTCGTCAGACTGTGGGACATGTTTCTCGCTGCAAGATTGGCTCAAATGGAATAAGAGACAATTTAAAGGGTTGATGAGATTGATGAAGGAGCTGATCGTGTCTATTAAATCGAGGTAACAAGGCAGTTACCCTGTGAATATTTTGTTTTCGGATGATTGGGACTTGAGGTAAAGGCAGTTACCCTGTGAATATTTTGTTTTCGGATGATTGGGACTTGCTCATGATACTGTTTGCTTTTTTTTTTTTGCTTAATATATTTATATATTAATCACTACCATGCTCTTTTGGATATTTCAAAATGATTATCTTTACCATTTAACAAAAATGGTGTCTACTCCTAAACTATATGTCTACTGCCAGTTATCTTTGGTTGTAATCCTCTTTTCCGTTTGAATGTCAAGGTAAAAAGTGCAAGAGTGGTAGAATATTGTGGGTGGGCGTATCTATGTGGTTTTCGAGGAACCTTAATCTGTCCAGAAATACCTGGACCAAGATTAAAGCGTCAGTCCAAAGAATTGGTGGTGATCAATGATGATGCTTGTAAGGTACACCAAGTTGTAATTCGAGACTCGGCCGCTGCAAACAATTAGGCAAGAAGCAACTAAGTCGCTACAGGGCAAACTGCATATTTAAATGTTACTCTTCATGTTTTATATTATTGAGTGATGATAGTGATGTAACCTAGAATGGTTATTATTTCTGTAATCTATAAAATCTCTTTATTGCACAACTTATGTTGCCAAATGTTCGGAAATCATACCACTTGATGGAACATACTAATGTGATATGATGGACAGTTTATTTGCAATTGTTGGTTATTTTAGTTGTTGTATCTACCTTGAAATCTTCTTGCACTGCGCAGTGGTAGGGAGCCAGCCATGAATTTGGCAGGTATAGACTTTTGTTTGGAGGACATAATACTGTTTTTTGGTAAACTTAACCTTAAAGAAAAATAAAAATATTTTTGGGCAAGAGTGACATTGAGAACAGTTTCGACACGTATGGATGAAGGCTTGCCAAATTTAGTTGTGATGCACTGATACCACTGCCAAATTAAGTTATGTTCAGGGAAAGTTGTGATGCACTGATACCACTGCCAAATTAGCAATTGATCTGGCCTACAGGATATATGTACCTGAGAGTCTGAGACGATCCCGTCTGGCCTACATGATATATGTACCTGAGACGATCCATGGGAATTAGGCTATGTGGCCTGCTATAATATGATTAATACTTGCAAGAAGGCATGCATGATTAAGCTTGAGCATGCTTAGGTCTTTCACTGAGCAGTCCATTTCATCACTGCCATCAGAATTAGACAGGTACCGGAGTCGGCAACCCTCTTGCAGTTGGTAGTTTCTGATCAGCAGATTAAGTTGCCTTGCCGTATTTGCATGTAAGAACAACGATGCGGGCATGAAGGATATATGATAGACAACCTACAAAATAATCTGCTCCCATCCACAGTGCCTCACCACCCTACAGGGTCCGATCATGTTTGAGCAACCAAAGCCTATCCCCAGTAGATTTTGGATAGTGGACAAGTGGTGCAAAAACAAAGGAAACGGCCAATCGGCAATAATACACAACAACCTTATTGTTTGTTGTCATTGTTGGCCTGGCCATCTGACTCAACTACTACACAACATAAATTATGCTTATCCCCTTCAACTTTTTCTTGTGACAAATAGATTTAAGGGTACCCTTGATTTAATCATATTAAACAGTTCTCATTTTCGATTATTAAAAAAAAAAAAAACAGTTCTCATTTTGATTTTAAAATTAATATCAATATCTGCTTATTTTAGAACTAGTACTTAGGCCCGTGCAATGCACGGGCATATCTGATTGTTTTAAAGTTTTTTTTGGGGGGGTTTTATATTGCTTTTGGTTTGTAACTTGTAATATTTTGTTTAGCCCGTTTCAAAAGTCTATGATCTGGTATGATTTCATTTAGAATTATTATAAATCTTTGAGTAATGAAATTAAATGATTATTATATATACATGAAAATTAAACCCAAAACATTTGAAGATATCCAGGAGAATGGGATTTTGCAGTACTCTCAATTCTCAAAGTCTCAATTAGAATTTAGTCTGGTTCGGTTGTTGAGGCTTCATCACTTTGGGAAACAATCTTTTCACAGTAGTCCATTAGCAGTCGAGCGTCTCTTAATTGGCTTGTAACAGTTAACATTATGAAAATTCGAAATCTTTAACAAACTATTATGATGATAAAGATGACTTACTTGTAATGTGACGGAGAGATCCCGTTAGGCCTGTAGTTAAGCATTTCCAGAAGGCAACCATACAATCTATGTCTATGTGAATAATCTTGCGACATTTTTTGATATAGTCCCATCTGCAACACATTTACGTACATTAGATCACAAATTAAGGGAAACTCAAATTTCATGAAATTGCAGTAAATAAGTCTTACTGCTACTTGGGTCCCTTTTCGTATCCCCACCATTGAAATGTATTGAAGATTATATCATCATCTTTATTGGAGTTTATTTTCTATTTTCATTTACTTTTTGTCAATGCCTAATAAGTGCAAGGAAAAGAAATAGATTACTGGTTCTCCATATTCCTGCAAAATATACTTTTTGTCAAATCTAGAATGTAATTGAAAATGACCATCACAAACATGTTTAACGTGTGTCCACAATAATATCATATTAATATTATTAATGATCTTATTAATAAACTTGCATAGCTGCCCATTTGACTTAGAATACTGGTGAGTTTTGATTTCTGTGTCGTCGAGAGATCTTCAGCAAACATCATATATACATGGATCAAATATAAGCATATAAGCAGACATAGACTTTGAGTGAAGAGGAAGATGGAGAAGTTGTATAAACGTAATAAATCATCTGATGATTTCAATGTAAATCTTGGTGAGTTTTGAATTTCTCTTCGATTAAGTTATCAATTTCAGCTTAATTGAAGAGATACAGTAAAACCTCGATAAGATAATACCCGATAAATTAATTATCTCATTTAAATAATATTTTTAGCTGGTCCCAACTTGAGCATATGTTAATAAATTAATATTTCGCTAAATTTATTAGATAATACATTTTAGAAAAATCCTTGAATGCCCAACTAATATATAAATTAATATTTTTTTGATATACAAATATATTTTATATTTTTTTTTATAATAAAAGTCAATTTTTGCTTGTTTTTTCTCAAGATTGATTTTGGTTTGAACCTCGTCTCTGAATTTTTGTAGTGTGATAAGTTGATCTGGTGTTGTAGTTTGTATTGCAAGAAGAAATTATTCCAATATCATTATCGATTTTAGTGGTTTTTTTTGTGGAACGGGTTTTAGAATAAAACGATTGTCCAGTTTCATCATGTTAGCCCCCCTCCCTTAAAAAAAAGAAAGATATACATAAAAATATACTGTTAATTATGTAAATTAACAATTTATTAATTAATAGATGAATTGGTATCTCATTTAATTAATAATTTTCTCTACTTCCAAGGCTATTAATTTATCGAGGTTTTACTGTATTTTTTGTACGGGCTGGACTTGATTCCCAAACTCAATCAAAATTCTTTTCAATTAAGCTATTAATTTTAATCTAATTGAAGAGATGTTTTTTTAAGGGTATTTTCAGCTTTAATAGAGTATAATAGATGGAAAAGTTGTACAAATGTAGTAAATCATCTGGTGATTTCAATATAAATCACTATTTCCACCAGATAATTATTTAGCTACTTATTCAAAAAAGATTACTGGTAAACTTATTGAAGTTAAAATTGTTGAATTGAAAGAAATTCAAGTTAGAGCATTTTATCAATGGTAGTCAATTACTGGTATTAGATTTAGTGGTGATAATGTGGTTTACTGTTTATAAAGAATTCGAGTTAGGGTTACTTATGAAGGTTGTTGTATTTAATATGTGAAATTATATATTGACCCATTTTTATTTATTTTGTGTAGTTACAAAAATACCCAAAATTGAATGAATTTCTCTTCAATTAATTTATCAATTTCAGCATAACTGAAAAGATATAGTAAAACCTCGATAAGATAATACCCGATAAATTAATTATCTCCTTTAAATAATATTTTTGGCTGGTCCCAACTTGGGCATATGTTGATAAATTAATATTTCGGTAAATTTATTAGATAATTAATACATTTTAGAAAAATCCTTGAAGGCCCAACGAATATATAAATTAATATTTTTTTGATATACAAATATATTTTATATTTTCTTATAATGAAAGTCAATTATTGTTTTTTTTTTCTCAAAATTGATTTTGGTTTGAACCTCGTCTCTAAATTTTTGTAGTGTGATGAGTTGATCTGGTGTTGTATTATGTATTGCAAGAAGAAATTATTCCAATATCATTATCGATTTTAGTGTTTCTTTTCGTGGAACCGGTTCTAGAATAAAATGATTATCCAGCTTCATCATGTTAGCCCCCTAAAAAGAAAGACATACATGAAAATATATTGTTTATGTAAATTAATTATTTATTAATTAATCGATGAATTAATATCTCGTTTAATTAATAATTTTCTCTAGTCTCAAGGCTATTAATTTATCGAAGTTTTACTGTATTTTAATTATGCTTGTGATTTGGTCCAACTGGGTACGGGCTGGACTTGATTATACTTGGGATTGGGTATTCTTTTAATTTTTTTTATTGGGCTTAATTATTCCCATGGTCTAATTGGGCTTAATTATATCTGTGATGGTGGTCCACTTTTGCCTAATTACAAATATACCCAAACTTAATCAAAATTCTCTTCAATTAGGCTATCAATTTCAGTCTTATTGATAGCCTAATTGAAGAGATATTTTCTTAGGGGTATTTTTTGCTTTAATATAGTATAATAGATATCATTTTCAAACAACACGATCAAAAAATTTTATATGTGTAGCCAACTTCTATGTGGGTGTGTACACCCAATCATATGATGCCACGTGTCTATAAAATGGTTGGAAAACTGATAAGCTCACTAGGGTTAACTAAACCCATACTAGGTTATATTATTATTGTCACATGGCATTTTGTGATTGGGTGTACACACCCACATACAAGTAAGCTACACATAAAATTCTCCGTTAACACGATGAAGATGAAAAAATAAAACCAGAGGTGTCATGAGCTAATTGGCCTATTATGTTGGACATGTTCGTTGCTGGACAAACTGTAAAAAAAATAAAAAACATGCTGGATTGAACTTGAACTGTGTTTTGTTTTTCACATAGAATGATTGAAATGTCTGATGATAATAATGTTCCACCAACCACAATACCACATCTTTCTCCACCACTAACAAGAAAAATAAGAAGGAAGAAGAAAAGGAAGATGAGATCCACATCCACCTCCTTTCTTCTTTCTGCATTTTCTTGATCTTTGAATATTGCAAATGGGTGCTCAAGTATCTAAACAGAAACAGAAAAGAAAGTTGTTAACAACAGAGAAGAAAAGTCTTTCTCAACTTCAACAAAATTCTGGTCTTGTCTTCCCAGGATCCGATTATCATCCACCAGATCGAAAAAACTGGATGTCTGGTCTTGATCCAACAAAAATATGCATACATAATATTGTTTGGCCAGGTTCACATGATTCTGCAACCAATAAGATTGGTATCAGATTTGTTTCTCGCCCATTCGCGCAATGCCAATCTCTTTCTATCTATAATCAGCTTGTTCTTGGTACTCGGGTATTAGATATCCGAATCCAAGAAGGTCGAAGAGTTTGTCATGGTATTCTTCTCACATACAATATTGATGTTGTAATCAAAGACATCAAGAAGTTTTTGTCTGAGACGCAGTCAGAGATTATAATTTTAGAGATAAGAACTGAATTTGGTCATGAAGATCCACCCGAGTTCGAAAACTACCTGGTAGAACAACTCGGTGAATACCTTATTCACCATGATGAACATGTTTTCCAAAAGACAGTGGCAGAGGTATTGCCAAAGAGAATTATATGTATATGGAAGCCAAGGAAATCTCCTGCACCAAAAGCTGGTGGTCCATTATGGAGTGCTGGATACCTTAAAGATAATTGGATTGATACTGACCTACCTTCCACAAAATTTGAGAGCAATTTGAAGCATTTAGGTGAGCATCCACCAGTTTCTTCAAGGAAGTACTTTTATAGGGTGGAGAATACTGCGACACCGCAAGCTGATAACCCGGTGTTGTGTGTTAAACCTGTCACTGGCAGGATTCATGGATATGCAAAGCTTTTTATTGTACAATGTTTTGCTAGAGCAATTGCAGATCGTTTGCAGATTTATTCGACAGATTTTATCGATGGGGATTTTGTGGACGCTTGTGTTGGGCTTACACATTCAAGGATAGAAGAAAAAGCTTAAAACTATCATGGTTGATATTGTGGTGTGCATATTTCTTAAGGATTTTTGCCTATTGATTCGTCCCTTTTTGTAAATAAAGATATTTTTGGTTTGTTTTGTTAGTTTTGAGTGAATATCACTTCAGTTTGTATCATTTTGTTACATGTAATCCATTGGAGTATATGTTTTTCTTTTCTTCTTTTTTTATAAAGCATTGTATATGTTGTTGAATTGTGTTTAAATAGTTCTTCTTTCATACTGCTCTTAAATTAGTTGAAAATATTACTGAAATGAGTTCATTATTTTGCAGACAAGGAAGATTCCAATTTCTTCAACCATTGAGATTTGTTACGTACATAAAGGCCTAACAAATCAATACTTCGACTTTAAGAGACTTAGATGTAATTGTTACCCCCACTTCATCACAGCATTGGGAGAACCTTTACTGCAGGTCTGCAGGTTTAATTTGGGAGTGGATTCAGAAGAAGGTATACTCCAGTTAGTTGTATGTTGAATTTGGCTCAAGCCAACTCATTTTTCTTACAAGCATCTGTAATGTTCTTCCACTTGATTCAATAAAATGGCAGATCCCGCATTATATTATTTTTTTTTATGGAAAGTCCATTTAAACGAAGTCCAAAATTCTCTGCTGGGAAACCTGGATCATTAATTCTTAGTTTCACCAGAAACTTAAGAAGGCAGTTAGGGATCAAGATTATTCAATAATATGCCTGTTACTGATAGGGTGCAAACACTAGCTTGCTCACAGATTTGTAGCTCAATCTGCTTTGGGGACATAATACTACATTGATCTTCAAAGTCTGACATTCTTATTAGAGCAGAAAATGACAACACCTTGGCAGCAAAATTGGGTCTTAAAATTACTTAGTAGTGATGCTGAAATAAGCTACAAGAAGGGGATTGCCAGTGCAGTTGCAATTCGCTTATCTAAAGCTCATATGGACCCGTTGACTTGTCATGTCTTATATGTTGTCAACATGATAATCCCTAATAATAGTCCAACTGTCTTATTTGATAATTGATGTAGTACGTGTTTGAGCATTTCTGTGTAACTGTTTTTGACATGCGTTTATGATGGACGAGCTTGCAAAAAATGAAGCTATAATGCAAGAAGGAGTGGATGAAGGTACCTCGACACTTACAGACGACAAGTCTGCAGTTCCTACATGGGCACAGGAGAAGCCTGCAGTTCCCCGCATCCGAAATCGTCCCAAGCGTAAAGTTGAAGTTTAATAATATCAAGGTAAAATATGTTTCGAAATATATATTGTTGTATCCATTTCTTGTATGGATATCAAAAGGAGAGAGGGTGGGTTCAGAATCTTTGCGTGTGTAAACACTATAAACTAGAGTTCAACTGACTGCAACCATATTTTTTGTATTTCCATTTCAAACTCAAATATCGTATTATATAAGTCAGGTATATCAGCCTGCTGCTCAATCTCATAGCCACCAAAGGGTATGCTTTGGGGTAACAGAGACTACACCTGGAGACGAATAATATAACGATTCATCTATTGCTGCTGTAGACTGATCAAGTGTTCAGTGTGGAGGGGCACAAGTCAATATTCATACATTATCGAATTTCATCAGTTAAATAAATATCTCATCCTACAATATTTCACTTGCTTTCCTATTGCTTACAATCTCTCTCTATTTATGAACGTGACTGAAGCTAAAAAGTACACAAACTTTAAACTAATAAGAAGACAACTATGGATAATAGGTCAAAGGCCATAAAGAATTGCACCAGAAGAATATCCTGCACTCCTGCCAACATGACATCCCAGATTGTGCTGGAGATGTCCGACAAATAACAAGAAAATCTCATCCAACCCATCTTTCGCCATGGCAGATATTAAGGAACGGTTGTTCATGTAAACCCTCTGAAGATTACAAAGTGATTGGAGCCTTTCATACATTCCAGATCTCAAGCTGGAATTTTTGGATTGCCAATTTGATCTTAGAATACTCCAGCTTAGTAAGAGAACATTCTGCCTTGAAGACACCATAACTGAATATTTATTCCAAGTGATCGAAGACACCATCACTGGAGATTTAACAATAAACACGAATGGATTCTTTCTTCATTTGGAGGATAACTTATGACTATCTTTTGTCAAACAACTGGCTTCTTAAAATTTTTACAACAGTTTCTCGAATTTCATGATATTCTGCGAGATACCTTTCAGCTTCATACTTATCTTTGAGAATCTCTCCTTCTATACAGTAACCACTTTCTCGTTTTGAGATGACTCCTTGTTGACAAGCCATCTCTAATACCTCTGCTTCATAGGCAAATCCCCGTCCATAGATAATCTCCAGATCAGCGTTTGTCATTACAGGTGCCAGTTTATTTTTCACAATTTGTACACAAACTGAAAGACCAGCAATCTGGATAAAACCAACAAAGTAAAATTCAAAAATCAAGATCAGGACCTTTAAGTGACCAAAGAAGATGGGTTACTAATCATAAATATAGATCAACTTATGTCAATGAGACATAGAATGTAATAGGGAAAGACAACAAAAATTGGACATAGCATCTGACCATCCAGCAAGATCATCCTACCTGAACAGTATATGCTGCACCACCTTTCAACACAGTAGTTCACTACATGTCAGCATGAAGCACTGAAAGACAGGACTCGATGATATACCTGTGTGTCTGTGTCTTATGATATACCAACGTGTCTGTCTTATGATATACTACATACAAACTGACATTTTGAAAAGCAACAGAATTCTTTTTCTTTTACCTTTGTATCAGGTACAAAGGTACAAATTTGTCATTGGGTGCCATGTAAACTAGCAAGCCGTGCTTTTACATCTATCAGTGAGGTACAAGTACAAATTTTTGGCATCAGGTACAAATTTGTAATAGGGTACCATGTAACAGAATTTGGCTAGCAAGCCGTGCTTTTACATCTATCAGTGAAGTACAAGTACAACACTGGATATTTCTTATAGGTAGCCATGACGATGGTAGAGAAAACAAAATTCAAAAGTAATAAAAACATAGTTTGAAGAATCTGACTAGGTGACTATGGTTTAAACCGTTGGCATTCAAGCCCATTTAATGAGCACCAAACTATGTACATACAACAACAAAATTTCAATTACTAAATCTGTAGAAGATCTACCTCATCCTCTTTTTGGATCAATCCCTTTCTTGCGATTTTCATACGAACTGCTGAATAGAATTCCAAGGCATTTCCACCACAAGTGATCTCCGTTCCACGCCCAAAACCTTTAGGGGGTCTTGTTCTGACCTGAACAGAGATAATCCCTGTCATACAGAAGCTAGTTGCATACTTACGTCACAAAAAAGAGGTATTTTACCTGGTTTAGAAATACAAGAAGTGTTTTGGACTGGCACAATGTGGAAGAAATCTTTCTAAGTGCTTGGGTCATTAATCGAGATTGTACTTCTCGACAGTGGCCATCTATACCAACATCAAGTTCACGTTGAGAAGCAAGAGCTGCTACCTGTCATGTGGAACAATTGAGGTTTTAGAACATACTTGCAACCTGCAACATATACAACTCTTTGCAATGAATCATATTAAAAAAATCACTGCTATTTTCTCCATGTAAGGTAAGGGTCGCCAACTAACACCTAGGAAAGTACACTCATTGAATCCTTCATGACACCTAAACTCAGCGCATGTGAAAATATTAAGAGCAATTCAGACAACAAGGCGGTAAACTCAGAAATATACAAGCACATTTTAGACGTGATACAGTAGTTTATTTACCTTTATTTTTTTAAGGGTGGAAAGGGAAAGAAAATGCCAATGTATTAATTACGTACATATGTCATATGTGCTACTGCTACCAAAGCTTCAAAAAAATAACTTTTATTGGTAACATAAATTATTCACTTTAGTGGAAAAGAAACCACTTACACTATCAACAACGATAACTTCTACAGCACCACTTCTAGCGAGTGTATGAGCTATGCTCAACAAATTTTCAGCTGAATTTGGGCGTGCAATAAGAAGATTGTCTGTGTTTACTCCTATAGACTCAGCAAGTAACGGATCCAATGCATTCTCTGCATCAAGAAATGCACAATAACCTGCAAAAGGGGTAACACTATGAAATAACGATACACTAAGGAGAAAAAAGTAACTCCAAACTCTACAAAATAAAACCGCATCTAACGAAAACAGAACATGTTGCATTGAATTGATTTCAACAAAAGAATGGGGATAGCTGCAAAAAGTTAGCTACCGTCAAGAACAAAAGCTAGCCATCTCCATTTTTTCCTTGAAATCAATTCAATGCAAGTAAGCCATATTTCATGATGTATTTGGAATGTAAAGTACAAGTAATTAGACCTCCATTCTTTTGAGCTTCCTTAATAATATGAAAAGCAAGAGTTGTTTTTCCTGATGACTCTGGACCATAAATTTCAACAATTCGTCCCTACAAAACAGATATTTCCCATGAGTTTAATTGCTATTGTAATCAATCACTGGCATAAAACAGGACATGATTTACCTTTGGTAATCCTCCAACTCCAAGAGCCAAATCAAGCTTCAAAGAGCCTGTAGATACAATTGGAGTATATCGCAACCCAAAAAAACGTTGCAATGAGAGCATGGACTCTTTGCCAAACTCACTTGCAACCTGAGAAATAGCCAAACGAAGTGCAGCATCTTTTTCCATTGCTTTCTCATTGTCATGGGGTTTATCACATTGATATTATGATATTATGTCAACTGAAAACAAACAAACATCCAGGCCAATGAGCTACCGATTACCACTATCAGCAATATTATCTTCCATGTAATTCAATATTATAGAGAAAGCTGTTAAATTGGGAGAAAAAAAAAAGGAATGTGTTGTCATTTCAAAGAATAGAAGGAAAAATAAAAAGTCGTTAATAGTTTTTACCTACAGAAGAAAGTGGTCGAGAGTATATGTGCTTGGAATTAATCGCATCAGTTTTACCATACTGTAAAATCAAAATACAGAATGAACAAATTACACAACACAGAAAATAGAAATACTACTACTAGACCCATTAACATATCTGTGTTGGGAGGGGGAAGAATTCATGAAAAGTTATTTGGGAGCAAAGAGAAAGGGCATAGCATTACATTATGGGATGGCTAAATTGGGTCATTAAAAGATGCACGAATACAACTAATTTGGATAAATTGGGCAATAAACTTAAGATTTCAACCTAAAACATTTTCAAAAATGCAAAATTTACTCTATTAAACTATTACTAATAGTTAGAAGAAATTGCTTCTAATTAACTACAAGTTTTACACAAAAGGATATATATATATATATAAAGAGAGAGAGAGAGAGAGAGAGAGGAAGAGAGTCGAGAAGAAAGACCTTCTGACAGCATTAAAGTAAAACATCCGCACGCAGAGGCGGAGAAGAAGAAGGGAGGAGACGAGGGTTTTAGTTTAGGGTTTAAGTTTTCAAAGTGAGTGCCGCCAATTTTTTCTTTCTTTCGGCCTTTTTCTTTTGTATCGGTGAGAGTTTGAGAGTAGGTGAAAAAATTGCAAACTATCGTGAATATTCAACGAATATTTCCGTTTTTTTCAGGGATCGGATCTTGAATCTCAAACTATATAAAAACCTCACCATTTCGATCCGGTTTATGAGATATTCGTCTAAAATCTAACGATTTTCCGACTCAAGCGAAATTTATAGTAGAAAATAATAGAAGGGTAAAAAAGTAAATATCGTAAGAGACATGTATTGGATAAAAGCACGAGAATTATATTGATGTGAATTATGAATGAAATGAATTAGCTTTCCTCTATATCATGTTCTTCCTTTTTTCTCTAATTCTTCTTAATCTCTTCTTAATTTCTATCAAATCAAGTAAATCAGGATTCAAGATCCTGACAATGGGTATCAAAGCATTGATCCTTCTTCAATTTCTTTTCTTCTTCTCTTCAATTTCTTTAGCCTTATTCTTCTCAAATTCTTTTTCTTAAACCCTATTTTTACAAATTTCTATTCCAATCTCTACTTCATCTTTCTATTTTACAAATCTCTACTTCAATTTCTACTACTACTTCTTCTCTGCTACTTCTTTTATTAAATTCCAATCAAAACCCTAATAACCAAAACAATGATTTTACAGCTCACCATTCAATCCATGGCAGAAGGTATTCAAATTCAAAATATAGAAGCAAATCAGAAGTATCGCGAAGTAAACAAACATGTGTTGATGCAGTCAAATCTAAAGGAGATCAAAGACACAATGAAAGGTATGATAGATCAGTTAGATTTTATCTCTAAAGGAGTGAAAACTTTGTTAAGGATGAAAGGAATTGAATCTGAAATTGGAGAAATCGCTAATGGTTCTAATCACTTGAAACAACAAACTGCTCCAATAATAGGTTCTGTTTCTAGTGGTGAAATCTTTGGACCACCACCAAGTGGAACTGTGCAGAATGGTGTTGTTGCTTTTAATGTATTGCAGCAACAATCTTCTGTGGCTGAGTATCAGGATAAATTTGAGGAGTTAAAGGCTTTGTTATTGATGAAGAACAATCACTTGTCAGAGGAGTATTTTGTAGACAACTTCTTAAGTGGGTTGAGAGATGAAATCAAACATAAGGCGCAGAGGTTCAAACCAAGGCAGCTGAAGGATGTTATTGTTTTAGCTCGTTTAACAGAAGCAGCGTTACAATCATTTACCAAAAACAATGGATCAGGTTCATCTAGCTCTAATGGTGGTATTGATCGAGTTGTTGAAATTCCTGAAATCAATCATAGTCTTGTTGTTTTTCCATCAAAATTAGTCCAAACTTCCCCTGTTTCTGCATATCAAGAAAGGCACCCCCAAGGTAGATAATAGATCTCTCACACCACCTTCAGGTCAATCACCATTCTCTCGTACTAATGCTCGCTCAGTGAGTAGTAGCAGCAGGGGCATGGTTTCAGTTGGGTTTACTTGGTCTACCATTGTGACGAGAACTAACAACAACGTTGCTTTTTATAATTCCATGAAACATCTTTGTTGTCCCTTGCTCATTACATCCAGATTATGGGGGATGGTAGTTGATAGAGGAAAATTCCTATTTGGTGGTGCTTGTTCAGATTCTGCAGTCATGGTGTTATACGATTTAGTGTTGGGTGTGCAATATTTGAAAGAGATACGTCCTACCACTATAGACTTCCAATTGTTGCAGACGAGTTTCCGAGTGGCTGGTATCACTTTTTTAATGCAAGTAATTCAGAATGCAGAAAAATTGGGATTGGGAGTCCAATGGCTTAATGGCGATGGACTTGTTACAATGGTTTGCAACCTGTTACGAATTAGCTTCAAGGTAAATGCTATTGTACTGTTATTAGAGGGTACTTACATAAATGTTAAGGTGAAGTTTAATGTGGCGTCGACAGTACAAAATTTGTCTAAGACACACCCTCATGAGGTGGCTGAACTGAAGGGTATAGGAGTTACTTCAACTCAAAGGTATTTGAACTCTTATGGCGCAAGGTTTTATTCTACTTCCGAGTCCAAATGCACATTTGCTCAATCTGCATTGGAGTATTTTGCGCATATTATTTCTAAACAGGAAATGACAAAATCTTGGCCGCAGATTTTGCTCTCAAATTTATTTGGTTATGATGGTGACAATATTTCAGTTCAGAATTTGCGGAGTGGTTATTACAAGAGCAATTGTTGTCGTGTCTCTTGGTTACAACTTCCAAATTATGGGGGTACGTAGTGGATAAGGGAAAAAATTTCATTGTTGGACCTTGCTCAAAGCTTCAATGGACAATTCATGGGCAATGTTCTGAAATAGTAGTGTTGTCTCTGAGTACGGGAGTTTCGGATGATCTTGTAAAGGTTGAGGGTATGGAGGTGTGGTCAGTCCCAAAAACTGAGAAAGCATTAAGGGAATTCATAAAAGGGAATTCGTAAAACTAACTGGTCGTTATTATCGACGGTCTGTCAAGACCTATGGTGTAATTCCAATGTTGGGTTCCTCGTCTTCTAAGGAGTTATGGTCAATTACTTTTTTCCATACTAAGTGGAGGTTTTACTTATACTACATTGATCTTCAAAGTCTGACATTCTTATTAGAGCAGAAAATGACAACACCTTGGCAGCAAAATTGGGTCTTAAAATTACTTAGTAGTGATGCTGAAATAAGCTACAAGAAGGGGATTGCCAGTGCAGTTGCAATTCGCTTATCTAAAGCTCATAAGGACCCGTTGACTTGTCATGTCTTATATGTTGTCAAAATGATAATCCCTAATGATAGTCCAACTATAATAGAATAATGACAGTCCAGCTATATGTGGGTAGTGGAAGTGTGTTAAGACACAAGATTGTGCTGGGTATGATTCACTAGTATGGCGGGAATTCAGAATTGCGTGCAACATT
This sequence comes from Aquilegia eximia, assembly GCA_023053565.1. Taxonomy (NCBI): domain Eukaryota; kingdom Viridiplantae; phylum Streptophyta; class Magnoliopsida; order Ranunculales; family Ranunculaceae; genus Aquilegia; species Aquilegia eximia. Next base: position 10,476,494 of record JALIGU010000010.1, read on the forward strand.
CAAACTTGTGGAATTATATTTTCCTTGGTATGGTATGTTTCAAAGACATTGAAAGCTGCCTGCAATACTTGCCAAAGAAGCCAAGCCAAGCCAGAACTCGTCTCTTCATACAATGGTCTCCTACAGACTCTGCTGGTACAATATGGAAAAACAATTTGTCTGTGCTTTAATGTTTTCTGAATTTGTCCTTGAGGACAAGGACATTTTGAAGAGGGAAGGAATGTCAGGATATTGTAATTAGAGTGAATATTAGTAGGAAATAATAGAAGGGTAGAAAAGTAAATGTCGTAAGGGACATGTGTTGGATAAAAGCATGAGAGTTGTACTGATGTGAATTATGAATGAAATGAATTCACTTTCCTCTATCTTATGTTCTTCCTTTTTTCTCTAATTCTTCTTAATCTCTTCTTAATTTCTATCAAATCAAGTAAATCAGGATTCAAGATCCTGACATGTTAATGAAGACAAAAGAAGAATAAAAAAGAGTTGAGAATGGAGACCAGCAATATTTGTGATGAAGATTGATTGAATAAATTAATTTCTATGAATTTATGAACACGAAATCAATTATAAAGAGATAGATTATCAGATCTATTTACAGTTGAGAAAGAGAGAGATTATACAAAGAGTTATGACTTCACTTTCTTGCTTTTCTGTTTTTAACTGCTTAATTAGTTTTCCTAAAATGGCCTGATTAGCTTGATTTTTATGATTAATATAATACGGAGTATATCTCTTTGCTTCAACTATTTAGCTAACTAGCAACTGGTTCTATCTTAATATTTTTTAGAAAGCTCACCAAATCCGACAAAGAGAGCCAGATATTCTCGAATTATTTCGTTTTCTCATAAATAATTGAGAGACATTCAGCATTTTAGCAAACGATTCACCCACCCACAGTAAGTTTATTGCGTGAGTGAGGAGTCAGTCACACATACTGACATACAATTGTTGTTGAGCTACTGCGCAACATAAACCACTCCAGCTATCAGCTATCAGCTATGTGTTTTGCATCCCTCTGTTATGCAAACCCCAAATAAGTTGCATACACTTTAGTCTTAGACACCTTAACTTAGTCATTTTGACATGTATTACAAACTTAAAACCCGATTCTCTTAAATACATACATATAAATTTTTATTTATTTGTTTGAGAATTGAGATGTTTCATTCAACTCATTAGTTCATAATCCTTTAATTATCTATTTATCTGTCTTTATGTGATTTTTAAATATTTTGAGAAATTTGTGATATTTATTTATGACCGTACCTTTTATTTTTAGTATGTTTTTTTTTCTCAATTGGAATATCCCATATCCACTCTTGGAGTCTTAGACTCCTAAGTTGCAAGTTGGAAGATATACGTTAGTGTAGAATATGTGTTATTGCGATGCACGCAAACAATACCAAGTGCCGTTAAGATGTACAACAACAAAGCCATAGCCAATAGGCCATAGCAAAGCAACATGATTTTTTTAAAAGAAAAGATTTTGACAGCTTTACGACTAGAGAGTCTCTTTTATTAACGGAACTCGATGTTCATCCAACTGTGCTGCTCATCCCAATTGCAAAACTTTTTATTCTTTTCTTCTTCTTCTTCTTCTTCTTCCCGTTAATCTCACAACTCTCTCAACTATCGCACATTTGAGGTACAGATCCAATTTTGATTACTTTTTCTCTCAAGTATTATTATTCATATATACATAGCTTTCTTTCTTTTTTTGTTTCAAAAAAGACCTAGATTTCTTTCTGATAATTTAATTTCTTTTGTTAACGATAACCAATTTGTTTTGAATACTAAATGCTTTAACTTGCTTGCTAGTTGCTACACTATAAAAACTGGTATGATATGAGTGAGTACAATTTAGATATAATAACAATTGTAGAGATATTGGAGTCGCAGAATATTAGATCACTTACAGCAGGGTTAAAAATGTCTATTTCTTGATGCACACAGTTCAAATCACCAGTCAGAATGACAGGCTTTGACTTTTCCAGTTCCTACAAAGAGCAATGTACAAACAATTACACCCAAAAACGAAGCATTAATTATGACTGAATTTGGGTTTGGCAAAAGGTGATAGCATTAAGATTCTTTCTTCTTATCCTTTCTCCTGGCATATTGATGTTTTAACTTCTTATTACGCTTTTTTTCCCAGAGGGGTGAAGGGGGTGAACTCCTGTGGAATTTGCTGCTAATGCTTGCTGATTGTGGCTCAAGTGTCCTTTCAAGGGTTTTGTGTCTATATGGGGGAAGGAGGGTAGGGATTGTTGCGTTGGAGTTCTATGCAACTTTATTTTCTTTTTTATTCATCATAAAAACAATGTGATGTTACAAAGCACAAAGGGGTGGACTCTAATGAGCCTAAAACAAGGGTTAAGGGGTTAGCACCAAAGCTTAATTTCCATCAAAGAAACTCCTGTGCAAACTAGCAAGCCTGTATCAGGGGTAACAATTTGCTTGGGGTGTGACATACAATGATGGAAGACACATTGCACCAAGAAAACTTGCCACCAGTCCAATACATAAAAGCTAAAAAACAGAATAGACAATTATATAGAGTGAACTTTCACTTACTTTCATGTAATTGGCAAGAGAGGGATCCCATTGTGTAACCCTGTACGTCTAGTATCAGTACAAGATAGTTAGGCTACTTATCTTCTGCTATATCCATAAACTTTTTATAAGAAGTAAGAACAATAACTTAACGTAGAAGGGGAGTTCAGAGATTAGTACCAGTCTTTTTAATCCATCTCCAGAATTGGGGACATAGCCACTTATCAAATAAAACGTGTCAAACTCCAGTGTCACAAGCCGTCCTTCACTATCATGGTCCAGTATGCCTAGCCCATATCTGACTGAGATTGGCTTTACCTGTCAGATATGTGCATTGAATTTTAGCAGAGAAGAGACAGACCGGCTTAATCTACAACTTTAAGAATCACATAATAGTGTAATATAAAACCAAATTCCAAGTCACCATCACAAAACAAGATAATCAAACAAGATTAATTTCACAAAAAAAATAAATCCCAAGTGATAGCGGAAATGAAGTATGGATATAACAGACATCATCGCTGAATACAGACTCTCTTCATGGTCAATATGCAATAACGAAAATCAAAACTAATATGTTAGTCATCTTGGACATATTAACAAAGTTACAAAACATATGTCTTCAGTGTCTTAGACATGAGCAGCTCTGTGATGATTAGTAGTGTTGTTTTCTATATACTATACTAGAACCTTATTCCTTTTTAGTAATCTACTTAGGCCCTGAGAGTTAGTTGAACAGGATGCAATTGTATTCATTCAACAATAACTAAATATAAGATGCAGAAAATCAAACCACACAAAATGGATTAACATGTACTTTTTCTCTTCTTTTCAGAAATATATTAGGCTTTACCCGTGAGATAATTGCAGTTCCAGAATAACCAAGCTTTGAAACACTACAAGTCCAGAAGCTATTGTCATAGCCATCTAGAAGACACTCCTTTATTTTCTCCACGTCCCTCTCCTGTTGTTAAAAAGAATTTACTCAATGTCAGATATTGGAGTTGGAAGCACATTGGAAGTTGGGGCATAGGACATAATGCAAAATCGAACAATTTAATCAAACTAGAATTTGATTCCATAAAGCTTAAGTACATTAAATCTTACAATACACGCAGACATTGCAAACAAACTTGAGAAACAATGACATGTTAATGCATGCTATTGAAACCTTAAACCTTAAGTATATAACATCTTATATAGTGGAGATTCCAATCAAAGTTTCCCAATGACAACACACTTAGTTGCATACTTGCATGCTTCTGAAGCATCAAACCTTAACTATATTACACCTTACAGTACGCAACAAAGGACATTCCAGTCGAACTTTAGAAATAACAAACATATGCATGCTTTTGAAAGCCTGAAACATTTTATGTTTTTAACTATATTCTGAAAATATGAAAACATTCAAATTAACATATTCCTATGCAAGATATGAAATTATCGAAATGTTTAAGTTAATGGAAGTAAGAGTTACACCATGATCATGATATACTTGCCTGCAACTTGGTCTCTTGCAAGCACAAAATATCAAAGTCCTCCCTTTGTGCAAATGCTGAGAAGCTGTCCAATTTCAGTAGAGCTCTCAACCCATTAACATTCCAAGATATTAACTTCACAAATTTTGTACCATCATCGAGGGGTGGCGGCCTCATAGTTTTGGGATTATATGGAATCCACCCTTGTTGAGGCTTCTTGTGGGCAAGTATCGTCCAAGGTTCACTACTGCTCTGAAAGAACCCAACTCTCTCAGTAGAAGCACCATCTTCTTTTTCAACTTGGGATGATCCTTTTCTTTTGGTTGGGGAGGGCTTTGTGGCTGGCATCATTAACAATAGCATGATAACAATATAGTATTAAATCAGTTGAATTTCAACATAATGTGTTGAATGATTGAAGACAGTTTGTTTGCAAATTGAAAGAAAGAGACCTTCAAGGAAAATTGAAAGAAAATAGAAAATACCTGTTTTGAGATTTTCAGAATCAACTACAGAATTGGCATTATCATCTGTAGGTGGTTTTCCTCTAGTTTTTCTCTGTTGAACGGTTAAAACTTCTGCAACAAGGTTTAAATTTTGTGCTTTATCTCCACTGGTTAACTGCTTAGCCTTCTTACCTACATTAACTTCTTTCATCAGGCCACATTCTTAGTCAAATTTTAGCTCAGGAATAACGATTAAATTGGATTACTTTATAATTAAAACTTAAAAAGTGTGGGACCACAAGATTGTAATCAATCAAAAGGTCAAAACAATATACGGCTTTGAGATGATTTTTACCAGAAGATTTTACAGCATCACTGGTGGATGTAGTATTTTTCAGATCATCCGTTCCCATCTCCGAGGTCATAGGTATATTTTGAGCTGACATATTTCAAATCATTAGTGAATGTTGCATATTATAAATGTGATGCAAACTTAAAACTTGTTTTGAGTACCGTAAACTATCTACTGTACCATCTTTCTCATTGTCCAGGAAACACTTCAATGCTGACACAAGTTCATGCTTAGAACCTCTAGCCGAGATCCTAACCTGCCTGAAAAATTTACACATACGGCCATTACTTAGTATCCATGAAGTGGAGTGATCACGTAAAGTTCACTCACTCACAACTTATAATCAGAAACGAAATTGTTTTTGTACTAGTTTTTTGTAAAACACGTAAACATCTAATTCCAAGTATCCTACTTTTAATTCCAGTTTACCTGTATCTGTTCTGTTGTTTCGAAACAACAGCGTATTAAGATCAGCTTATACACAACTTTTCCAATTGCACCAGAATTAAATTACTGTGACTACCCCCCCCCCCCCCCCCCCTCAACTTCTTAAAACCCTTCCTTTTAAAATTACTGTATAACAAACTAATTGATGAATAAAACTAACTAAAGAGATATGTAACAAGAGAGTATCCCAATGTACCACACTTTGAAAAGCAAATCTTGGATGAGAACATAAGTATGCAATTTGAGTCGCGCTTTTCTTTTAAAAAATCAACTCTACTTTACTCGGACCTCATCCAAATATACAACATTGTTTTAACTCAAAACACAATCACCCTCAAATCACGCGAAATACAATAATAAACAAATTTGGACATACTTGGACATAGTTCGAAGTTGTTGTACAGTCATTGCTTGAAGATCCCCACAAGTTTCAATTTTAATAACTTGAGATGATTCAACTTCGACGTTTTCCTACAAACCACATCAAACCAAATCAATTATATTCATTTCTGCATACATAATGTTCAACAAAATACCCAAGGAAAAAACTTTCTGATAATTACCTCAAATACCCTTTTCTTATTAGAAGACAGAAGACGCGCAGAACCCACCATGATACTTGCTTTTAGTCTCAAATTCCTTGGTGCTAATGCTACTACAGCAATTCGACTACCTAATTATGTAGAATTAGTTAGATGTTTTAATAAAACTAAAACCCCTAGGGTTTAAGAATACAAATTCCAACAATTTATAAACAAAAACATTGAGAAAAACAAAGATTCAGAAGAAGGGAAGAAAGTACTTACGTTAAACAGAACAATGAGGAACGATGAAGCGGCAACAGATTCATCAGATGACTCGCGCTTGAGAGAGAGAAAAATAGAGAGAACGAGGGAAATACTGTATATATAATCAAGTGTCTTGTCGAGTTGCGTCAAAACAACGCGAAGCATGGACGCGATTAGTTACCGGTAAATTTACGTTACGCGGTCCAAGAAAACGCGGGCCTTTAATATTGGGTTTCTAAAACTACCCATCTGGATAAATAAATGGGCTCATATGGGTAGAAATTGACCCATATCTTTTATCCATTTAGTCTCCTTCCATCAACCGTTTTATTATCCAGAAGCAATATTTCAACGGTCGTTAGTTACTCGTTTGCCGCCAATGGCGAGTTTCATAACTGCGATCAACAATACAATTTCTTCTTCTTCTTCTTCTTCCCTTCTCTTTTCAACTAATAGTAACACAATTAGAATCCAAACCCACATTAGAATTAGAAGCAGAGCAATTAACTCATCTATCCAACCAGTGCCCTACCTGAGATTTTGGGGGCCCTAGTTTTTTTTTTCTTAAGAACGTCAAGATACCTAAGGCCCTTAAATTTATTTAAAAATGACAAAAAAAAATTAAATAATAATATACACATATCTATGAATTTGAAGTTATATTAGATTGAGGTTTTTATTTGATTACTTGAGAGAAGGGGAAACAGAGAAAGTGAATTTAAGTTTTTTTTTCTAAGGGAGATAGAGCCATGGAAGTGAGAAAGAAAGCTATTACAGTATGTCAAGAAGCCTAATTAATGAAGTGAACTGGGCTTCAATTGAAAGAGAGAGTCTCCTCCCATTTGGTTTATTAATTGTATTGGGCTTGGGCAGTAGGCTTTATTATAGTTAAACTAAGGAAAAAAATCCAAATCAATATAACATATGTATGGGCTTGGTGAGCAGGAGGCCCCCTGAGATTTGGAGGCCCTAGGCAACCGCCTAGCTCGCCTAGCCCCAAATCCGGCCCTGTATCCAACCTTCGCTGCTTACATCTTCTTCTTCTTCTTCTTTTCTTTCTCCTGCTTCAAATGGGTTTGAGAAAGGAAAGAAGAAGAGAAGGTTGGAGGTAGTTACACGTGCAGGTCTTAGTTCTACCAATCTTATATTTGCTTTCGTAATGCCAATTACACTTGTACTTGTTACTGTCTTTACTTCAATTAAAATTGCTGACAAGCTCGACGAGGATTTCATGGAAGAGGTTCGTAATTCACCAATTTTCCGCAATTTTTAGGTTATATCTCAATAATTAGAATACCGCAATTTTTAGGTTATATCTCAATAATTAGAATACACGTTTAGTGATTTTTTGTTGCTGATTGATCTCTATCTATTTGTGAGTAAAACCGGGTTCTAGATGGATTGATATATGACTAGAGGCAACTGTGCAAAAAGTGTTTGATGAAATTCAATGATAGACCCATTGTCTTATTTGATAATTGATGTAGTACGTGTGTTGAGCATTTCTGTATAACTGTTTCTGACATGCGTTTATGATGGACCAGCTTGCGAAAAATGAAGCTATAATGCAAGAAGGAGTGGATGAAGGTACCTCGACACTGGCAGACGACAAGTCTGCAGTTCCTACATGGGCACAGGAGAAGCCTGCAGTTCCCCGCATCCGAAATCGTCCCAAGCGTGAAGCTGAAGTTTAATAATATTAGGGTAAAATATGTTTCGAAATATATATTGTTGTATCCATTTCTTGTATGGATATCTAAAGGAGAGAGGGTGGGTTCAGAATCTTTGCGTGGGTAAACACTGTAAACTAGAGTTCAACTGACTGCAACCATATTTGTTGTATTTCCATTTCAAACTCAAATATCGTATCATATAAGTCAGGTATATGTAGGGGTACTACATACTCCAACCAATCAAAAGCAGTCGTGGCACAGTCACTCATCCACCAGGTCGCCACGCTCTCTACCTGCTAGTAGCTCGTCCACAACAGCTCGACCTCATAACGAGCAGCGGCCTGCTTACACACACGCGCTCTCATTCAATGCACAGAATATTCTCATCAGTTACATAATTAATTCACAGGGATGATCCACGCGCGTTACACATTTAATCCTCATTATGATGACGGAGAATCTGCAAGATCCACGATCCACGCCTTTCTACCTTCTATAAGAACAGAACTACGATGGCTTGATCTCTAAGTTCAATCCCCTCGAGCTAAGAGTACGTAGGCAATCTCGATCTCAACGAGGTGCAGCCACCCCGACCTAAAATCTCCCCCTTTGGTCAAGTCTCCCAGCGACTTGACCTAGTAGTGCATTAATCTAGAAATAGGTTAATAAATTTGGCGCCGACTGCAAGGAATTCGATATAATCAAAAACCCAAACCCTCCCACCCAATATCAAAATCACTCATTCGAAATGACTACCCCAGAGTTAACTATCCAAGATCTGCATGCACAAATCTTTCTCTTGCAGGAAGAAAATGCACGCCTGAAAGCCGCACAAACCAACCCCCAACAAGGTGAAAATAGCGGACATGGAGTCGTTATTTAACCATCAACGTCCCAATGATCTCATCAACGTCACTACACCATGGCCATTCCACATGTGGGGGCTTGATATCATGGGCCCCCTAATCAAAGAGAAGAAATCAGAGAAGAGATTCGTTCTAGTGGTCGTCGACTATTTCACTAAATGGGTGGAAGCTGTCGCACTAACCAACGTCACCCAAGCAGATGTGCAGAGATTCATATGGGAAAACATCATTACAAGGTTTGGCCTACCAAAAAGAATAGTCACAGACAATGGCACTCAGTTCGTTGGCAAAAACATCAAGGCTTTCTACAACCTATGGAAAATCGAGCATTCAAGGTCAACGCCTAGATATCCACAAGCCAACGGTCAGGTCGAAGCTGCAAATCGACAGATTCTAAACAACCTGAAGAAGAAGCTCGAAGATCAGCATGATCAATGGCCACAACAGTTGGAGAACATCCTATGGGCTTATAGAACAACCCCTCGTACATCCACTGGGATGTCACCATTCAGTCTATGCTATGGAGTTGAGGCCGTTATTCCCACCGAATTAACATTTGGAACGACCAAATCCCTTCTGGTCGATACAGAGCTTAACGATCAGATCTGGTCGTTCGGAATAGATCTCCACGAAGAGCGACGAAACCACGCAGTTATAAAGCTTGAGCAGTATCAACAACGACTTAAGCGAGCTTATAACAAAGGCGTACGACCTAGATCTTTTCAACCAGGAGAACTAGTTCTAAGAAAAATGTTCCACAACAAGAGGAAGAACATCATTGGCAAACTCAATGCCAACTGGGAAGGACCTTACATTATCACCAAAGTTCAAAGCAACGGTTCTTATCGTCTTCAAACACCAGAAGGAGAGATCGTTAAGAACCCATGGAATTCTTATCACTTGAAAAAGTTTTATCAATGAAATGTAAGCATCCATTCATTACATTTCAATATACAAACACATTGTTGCCTTCATCTCAGCTCAAACATGAATGGCTCTTAAAGGTCTACCCCCTCGACCTACAAATTATCAAAACTCTAGTCCCTTTGATGATTTTAATTTGTTAAGTTCAAACATCTGCAACTTAACTTGGTGCATTGGTCATATCATTCCCACGACCTCTGTACAATCAAGCAACCATGCACACGACCTCATCCACCAGCAGGTCCAGCACTATGATTACTACTTGTTTGCAAAACTCATACAAGCAGACAACGTAGCAAGAATGACAATAAAAGGTAAATCATTGAATTTTCTTTTTTCTTAAGGAGATTCTAACCATTACAGGTAAAAGCAAAACTAAGGCATACAAGAAGAACTGTTTCAATTCGTCCTGCTTGCAGCCATTCATCTCGTCTACCTGCCTTCTGAACGAGCTACCAGGACTCCCTGGAAACTAGCTGATCAGAACGGCTTAAGTACAAGCTCATCAAATTCAATGTTGTTCAATACAACTCCAACAAATAATTGTTTTTCAAGCACAAAAAGCTCAGAGGACTGCTTAGAGGAAGATCAAAGAAAACGTATTGCAAAAACAAGGAGTGCAAGAAGCAAACTTTGCACAAGGTTACCCAATACAAGAAAGTTGGGACCCGGACTAGTTCATTGCTGCGCTGGCTGGTCGCTGGAACCATCAATTTCCATACAGCCACTGGCGACCTGATCACTAGGGCCCATCAAGGCGTCCTGAGCTGGCGCCAAAGTTTCTTCGACTCCACCTGGCGTCTCCTCTCCCTCGGGCGACCCCATCAAAGCTTTCTGCAGTTGGTCACAGTAGGCCTGCCACGCTGCACCATTTTCCTGGCTTACGTTCTGCCAGTGGTCAGCAGAAGCCTTAGCACAGCCAAACTTTCCTTTAACTGCTCATTGGTCTCCTTCAACGCTGCGACCTGAGCATCCTTGTCCCTCACCTTGCACTCCGCAACAGCAGCAACGTTTTTCGCCTGCTCAAGCTTCTCGTTCAGCTCCTTCAGCTCAACCTCAGCTCGGGCACCAACTTCAGCAACAAGGCGCACTTCCTGGAAACTCACATTAACCTACAAATGCAAGCAGAATTAGGCAACGACGACTAAGCAGAAACAAAGAAAATAATAATCGCAACACTCACCAAAGCCAGCGCCACATTTAACTTCGAGCAGGTGACCAACAAAGTCTGAGACTTCACAGCTCGAGCATCAGCTTCCAGAACGATGCCTTCATTCACAGCCCGGGCGACGCAGGGGTCGTCAATAGCACTGTCGTTATCATATACGACATGCCTCTCACCACGGCCGTCCAAGTAGTCGAATGGCCCAGGGCGAAACACAGACGACACACCCTTGCCTTTCTCCAAGGGCCGAACAGCAGTCTTCCTGGACACAGAAGACATCTCAGGAGCTCTAGCAGGCGGGGTAAGAGCAGGTGTCGGCACAATGGGCCGCTCCAACAGCTTCAGGTTACCTGAATGAGACCTCTTCTTCTGCCCAGAAAAGGCAGGCAGTTTGGGAAATGAAGGCGGAAGAGACACGACTAGGGGGCTCGCCACTACCTCCACCGGGCGCGAGCTACCACTGACTCTCTCTTTCTCCACAGGTCGTTCCTTCTCCGACCTCCGAACAACGACACCAGACCGCTCTCTTTCAGCAGGCCTCGAGCAACCACCAGCTCGTTCCTTCTCCTCAGCAGGCTTCGAGCTACCACCAGCTCGTTCCTTCTCACCAGCACGCGAGCTGCCAGCAGATCGCCCAGCCTCACCTTTATGTATAGCAGACATATGAGCCTTCCTCAGCGACTTCCTCCTCTGAAGCTCTTCAGCAACTGTTTTCGGACCACCTTTAGGAATAAAATGCTCCTTCAGGTGGGGTAAGAAATTTATCTTACGCTCGTCAGTCCAGAAACCAAAACCGTTCAAGGCGGATCTCAGATCGTTCTTCCTCACAAGATGATCGTCCCTGATCGCTGTAAAAAGATACAACATAATCAGGTACAGAAAAAGGAAAATCTCCTAAGACTAACGACCAGAAACTTACGAGCATCATTCCTAGTCACATGACGCAACTGGATGCTCCCCTCAATGATCGACCCAGTAATCAGCATGGGATCTTTCCACCATGGCTCACTACTTACAGGATAGATCAAAGGCAAACGTTCTGGCCTAACTTGCATGTTATAGCCGGAAAAGTCAGCCTTGGAAGAACGTTTGAAGCAGAAGTGGTCCAACACATCCTTCACAGTGACGTTCCACCTATGCAACTTGTTGAGGTCTTCAATTACCCTCATGTTCCTCCAGAAATTGCCATTCATCTGGCAGGGGGCTCGACCAATAGCATTCAACAGGTCGACCACTAAAGAAGACAATGGCAGCCTCAGCCCAGCTCGGAATTGGGTTAAGGTAAAAACAGTCGAAAAAGGATTTTTAGGTCGATACTCAGCAGAAAGTAAACGATCTCCTAAAAATCTAATCTCCAAATGATCAATGGAGCTAAGACCATACTGCTTCCTAAATGCAATGTGCCTATTTACGTACTTAAGGTTCACTACTCTACACATCGAACCATCGTCTCCTTCCACCATCTCCTCGTCAAACGAGTCAGCCCCGTGAGAGCCACTACTCTGGGGGCTATCAGGGTCTACACCACGAACGGGCGACAAAGGTTCAGAATGAGTCCTTTCAGACTCATACTCCTCACCGCCACCACCACTCAGGTTATCATTTTGAGAATCACTCAAATCAGACATTTCTCTCAAGCAACAGAAATGAAAACAGAAGATGAAGTAAAAGAAAGAGAAGAAAACTAACCTCACGAGCTCTCAAAGTTCTTCAGATCGCAAGAGTAAAGCGGCAGCAATTCAAATGAAAGCAAAATAGGTAAACCCTTATCAACAAAGCTACAGTTTAAATACTAGAGCTCGTACAATCCCAGCCATCAGTTCAAAAAAGGTGAACGGCTGAGATCGAACAGACGATCCACTTCCATTGTAGTTATTTTCCACTACATAAAAGATTCACATCCACCGTCGGATCAACCCACGTGCCACGCAACGACTATATCAGGCAAGACGTGCGCCAGTTGCCATAACTGCGCAGCTAACTGCTCGAGGAAAATCTCCCACTTCCCCGTAAGAGCGTCATGATTAGTACAGACAAGCCTGCATGACTGCCACGTCAGCAAATTCAAAAGCAAACTACAAATCAGCATCGATCAGAGTTATTAGTCTTTTCAGCCCGACTTCTACAGCCGACCTAAAAAGAGGGGGCTTATGTAGGGGTACTACATACTCCAACCAATCAAAAGCAGCCACGTGGCACAATCACTCATCCACCAGGTCGCCACGCTCTCTACCTGCTAGTAGCTCATCCACAACAGCTCGACCTCATAACGAACAGCGGCCTGCTTACACACACGCGCTCTCATTCAATGCACAGAATATTCTCATCAGTTACATAATTAATTCACAGGGATGATCCACGCGCGTTACACATTTAATCCTCATTATGATGACGGAGAATCTGCAAGATCCACGATCCACGCCTTTCTACCTTCTATAAGAACAGAACTACGATGGTTTGATCTCTAAGTTCAATCCCCTCGAGCTAAGAGTATGTAGGCAATCTCGATCTCAACGAGGTGCAGCCACCCCGACCTAAAATCTCCCCCTTTGGTCAAGTCTCCCAGCGACCTGACCTAGTAGTGCATTAATCTAGAAATAGGATAATACAGTATATCAGCCTGCTGCTCAATCTCATAGCCACCAAAGGGTATGCTTTGGGGTAACAGAGACTACACCTGGAGACGAATAATATAACGATTCATCTATTGCTGCTGTAGACTGATCAAGTGTTCAGTGTGGAGGGGCACAAGTCAATATTCATACATTATCGAATTTCATCAGTTAAATAAATATCTCATCCTACAATATTTCACTTGCTTTCCTATTGCTTACAATCTCTCTCTATTTATGAACGTGACTGAAGCTAAAAAATACACAAACTTTAAACTAATAAGAAGACAACTATGGATAATAGGTCAAAGGCCATAAAGAATTGCACCAGAAGAATATCCTGCACTCCTGCCAACATGACATCCCAGATTGTGCTGGAGATATCCGACAAATAACAAGAAAATCTCATCCAACCCATCTTTCGCCATGGCAGATATTAAGGAACGGTTGTTCATGTAAACCCTCTGAAGATTACAAAGTGATTGGAGCCTTTTCATACATTCCAGATCTCAAGCTGGAATTTTTGGATTGCCAATTTGATCTTAGAATACTCCAGCTTAGTAAGAGAACATTCTGCCTTGAAGACACCATAACTGAATATTTATTCCAAGTGATCGAAGACACCATCACTGGAGATTTAACAATAAACACGAATGGATTCTTTCTTCATTTGGAGGATAACTTATGACTATCTTTTGTCAAACAACTGGCTTCTTAAAATTTTTACAACAGTTTCTCGAATTTCATGATATTCTGCGAGATACCTTTCAGCTTCATACTTATCTTTGAGAATCTCTCCTTCTATACAGTAACCACTTTCTCGTTTTGAGATGACTCCTTGTTGACAAGCCATCTCTAATACCTCTGCTTCATAGGCAAATCCCCGTCCATAGATAATCTCCAGATCAGCGTTTGTCATTACAGGTGCCAGTTTATTTTTCACAATTTGTACACAAACTGAAAGACCAGCAATCTGGATAAAACCAACAAAGTAAAATTCAAAAATCAAGATCAGGACCTTTAAGTGACCAAAGAAGATGGGTTACTAATCATAAATATAGATCAACTTATGTCAATGAGACATAGAATGTAATAGGGAAAGACAACAAAAATTGGACATAGCATCTGACCATCCAGCAAGATCATCCTACCTGAACAGTCTCATGCTGCACCACCTTTCAACACAGTAGTTCACTACATGTCAGCATGAAGCACTGAAAGACAGGACTCGATGATATACCTGTGTGTCTGTGTCTTATGATATACCAACGTGTCTGTCTTATGATATACTACATACAGACTGACATTTTGAAAAGCAACAGAATTCTTTTTCTTTTACCTTTGTATCAGGTACAAAGGTACAAATTTGTCATTGGGTGCCATGAAAACTAGCAAGCTGTGCTTTTACATCTATCAGTGAGGTACAAGAACAAATTTTTGGTATCAGGTACAAATTTGTAATAGGGTGCCATGTAACAGAATTTGGCTAGCAAGCCGTGCTTTTACATCTATCAGTGAGGTACAAGTACAACACTGGATGTTTCTTATAGGTAGCCATGACGATGGTAGAGAAAACAAAACTCAAAAGTAAGCTAAAAACATACATTGAATAATCTGACTAGGTGACTATGGTTTAAACCGTTGGCATTCAAGCCTATTTAATGAGCACCAAACTATGTACATACAACAACAAAATTTCAATTACTAAATCTGTAGAAGATCTACCTCATCCTCTTTCTGGATCAATCCCTTTCTTGCGATTTTCATACGAACTGCTGAATAGAATTCCAAGGCATTTCCACCACAAGTGATCTCCGTTCCACGCCCAAAACCTTTAGGGGGTCTTGTTCTGACCTGAACAGAGATAATCCCTGTCATACAGAAGCTAGTTGCATACTTACGTCACAAAAAAGAGGTATTTTACCTGGTTTAGAAATACAAGAAGTGTTTTGGACTGGCACAATGTGGAAGAAATCTTTCTAAGTGCTTGGGTCATTAATCGAGATTGTACTTCTCGACAGTGGCCATCTATACCAACATCAAGTTCACGTTGAGAAGCAAGAGCTGCTACCTGTCATGTGGAACAATTGAGGTTTTAGAACATACTTGCAACCTGCAACATATACAACTCTTTGCAATGAATCATATTAAAAAAATCACTGCTATTTTCTCCATGTAAGGTAAGGGTCGCCAACTAACACCTAGGAAAGTACACTCATTGAATCCTTGATGACACCTAAACTCAGCGCATGTGAAAATATTAAGAGCAATTCAGACAACAAGGCGGTAAACTCAGAAATATACAAGCACATTTTAGACGTGATACAGTAGTTTATTTACCTTTATTTTTTTAAGGGTGGAAAGGGAAAGAAAATGCCAATGTATTAATTACGTACATATGTCATATGTGCTACTGCTACCAAAGCTTCAAAAAAATAACTTTTATTGGTAACATAAATTATTCACTTTAGTGGAAAAGAAACCACTTACACTATCAACAACGATAACTTCTACAGCACCACTTCTAGCGAGTGTATGAGCTATGCTCAACAAATTTTCAGCTGAATTTGGGCGTGCAATAAGAAGATTGTCTGTGTTTACTCCTATAGACTCAGCAAGTAACGGATCCAATGCATTCTCTGCATCAAGAAATGCACAATAACCTGCAAAAGGGGTAACACTATGAAATAACGATACACTAAGGAGAAAAAAGTAACTCCAAACTCTACAAAATAAAACCGCATCTAACGAAAACAGAACATGTTGCATTGAATTGATTTCAACAAAAGAATGGGGATAGCTGCAAAAAGTTAGCTACCGTCAAGAACAAAAGCTAGCCATCTCCATTTTTTCCTTGAAATCAATTCAATGCAAGTAAGCCATATTTCATGATGTATTTGGAATGTAAAGTACAAGTAATTAGACCTCCATTCTTTTGAGCTTCCTTAATAATATGAAAAGCAAGAGTTGTTTTTCCTGATGACTCTGGACCATAAATTTCAACAATTCGTCCCTACAAAACAGATATTTCCCATGAGTTTAATTGCTATTGTAATCAATCACTGGCATAAAACAGGACATGATTTACCTTTGGTAATCCTCCAACTCCAAGAGCCAAATCAAGCTTCAAAGAGCCTGTAGATACAATTGGAGTATATCGCAACCCAAAAAAACGTTGCAATGAGAGCATGGACTCTTTGCCAAACTCACTTGCAACCTGAGAAATAGCAAAACGAAGTGCAGCATCTTTTTCCATTGCTTTCTCATTGTCATGGGGTTTATCACATTGATATTATGATATTATGTCAACTGAAAACAAACAAACATCCAGGCCAATGAGCTACCGATTACCACTATCAGCAATATTATCTTCCATGTAATTCAATATTATAGAGAAAGCTGTTAAATTGGGAGAAAAAAAAAAGGAATATGTTGTCATTTCAAAGAATAGAAGGAAAAATAAAAAGCCGTTAATAGTTTTTACCTACAGAAGAAAGTGGTTGAGAGTATATGTGCTTGGAATTAATCGCATCAGTTTTACCATTCTGTAAAATCAAAATACAGAATGAACAAATTACACAACACAGAACAGAAAATAGAAATACTACTACTAGACCCACTAATAAGTGTTGTTTGAAGTGTTAACATATCTGTGTTGGGAGGGGGAAGAATTCATGAAAAGTTATTTGGATCTTGGGAGCAAAGAGAAAGGGCATAGCATTATGAGATGGCTAAATTGGGTCATTAAAAGATGCACGAATACAACTAATTTGGATAAATTGGGCAATAAACTTAAGATTTCAACCTAAAACATTTTCAAAAATGCAAAATTTACTCTATTAAACTATTAATTACTAATAGTTAGAAGAAATTGCTTCTAATTGACTACAAGTTTTACAGAAAAAGGATATATATATATATAAGAGAGAGAGAGAGAGAGAGAGAGAGAGAGAGAGAGAGAGACAGACCTGTTTGAGAGAAAGGAAGAGAGTCGAGAAGAAAGACCTTCTGACACCATTAAAGTAAAACATCCGCACGCAGAGGCGAAGAAGAATGGAGGAGACTGGAGAGGAGATGAGGGTTTTAGTTTAGGGTTTAAGTTTTCAAAGTGAGTGCCGCCAATTTTTTCTTTCTTTCGGCATTTTTCTTTTGTATCGGTGAGAGTTTGAGAGTAGGTAAAAAAATCGCAAAATATCGTGAATATTCGGCGGATATTTTCGTTTTTTTCAGGGATTGGATCTCAAACTATATAAAAACCTCACCATTTCGATCCGGTTTATGAGATATTCGTCTAAAATCTAACGATTTTTTCCGAATCAAGGGAAATTTATAAAATCTTTGCTTCTATTGATGGTTACTTTGTTATTGTTAATGAAGACAAAAGAAGAATACAAAAGAGTTGAGAATGGAGACCAACAATATTTGTGATGAAGATTAATTGAATAATTAATTTCTATGAATTTATGAACACGAAATCAATTATAAAAAGATAGATTATCAGATCTATTTACAGTTGAGAAAGAGAGAGATTATGCAAAGAGTTATGACTTCACTTTCTTGCTTTTCTGTTTTTAACTGCTTAATTAGTTTTCCTAAAATGGCGTGATTAGCTTGATTTTTATGATTGATATAATATATCTCTTTGCTTCAACTATTTAGCTAACTAGCAACTGGTTCTATCTTAATATTTTTTAGAAAGCTCACCAAATCTGACAAAGAGATCCAGATATTCTCGAATTATTTCGTTTTCTCAGAAATAATTGACACACATTCAGCATTTTAGCGAACGATTCACCCACCCACAGTGAGTTTATTGCGTGAATGATGAGTCAATCACACATACTGACATACAGACATACAATTGTTGTTGAGCTACTGGGCAACATAAACCACTCCAGCTATCAGCTATGTGTTTGTAACAAAAACAATTGCATTGCATCCCTCTGTTATGCAACCCCAAATAAGTTGCATGTTGTGCGCAGCGGAAACTAATGCACAAATAAGATGATTGAACTAATGTATGAAAGTAAAACTAAACGACAAAATCAAACAAGCAACCACACAAGACACAAGATATACGTGGTTCGGCAATATGCCTACGTCCACGGGGAGAAAGGATGATGTTTTTCTTATCGAGACAATTGTACAAGCCCTCACGAAGAAACCGAAGTCTTCTTCCTCACAAAAGTTCTCCAACTCTCTAATGGCTTCTCACAATCTCTCTCTTAAAAAACTTCATTAGGTTTTTCCACTTCTATTTGGCTTTATAATATATAGCCTTACAATAGACCACGAATTGGGCTTAAACAGGGCCCATATAGCAAAAAAACAAAGGAGGACGTAGGTACATCGGACCACGGAGAAGTAGTCTATGCTACAGGACGTACGTACGCCCTTACTACGTACGTACGTTCCTGAATGATACCATCAATGTTCGTACGTCGAATACACATTCGTACATTCAGCAAACACCAAGTTGTCTGTGATACGGGACGTACGTACGCCCTAACTACGTACGTACGTTCCCAGACAAAAAACTTCCCCTTGTCTTCTTGTTTTCCATAAAAAACCCAACATTGCATACACTTTAGTTTTAGACACCTTACTTAGTCATTTTGAAACTTTGAAAGATATCTTTACTATTTAATTATTTATCTTCAAGTAAGTTTTATAACTTTCATACAGTTATGCGATGAAAATTTTTAATCGACAAAACTAAATAACATGCATTACAAACTTAAAAACCCGATTCTCTAAAATACATATAAATTTTTATTTATTTAAATAAAAATTTATCCTTTGAGAATTGAGATGTTTCATTCAACTCATTGGTTCATAATCTTTTAATTATCTATTATCTGTCTTTATGTGATTTTTAAATATTTTGAGAAATTTGTGATATTTATTTATGATCGTACCTTTTATTTTTAGTATGTTTTTTTTTCTCAATTGGAATATCCCATATCCACTCTTGGAGTCTTAGACTCCTAAGTTGCAAGTTGGAAGATATACGTTAGTGTAGAATATGTGCTATTGCGATGCACACAAACAATACCAAGTGCCGTTAAGATGTACAACAACAAAGCCATAGCTAAGGGTATAGGCCATAGCAAAGCAACATGATTTTTTTAAAAGAAAAGATTTTGATAGCTTTACGACTAGAGAGTCTCTTTTATTAACGGAACTCGATGTTCATCCAACTGTGTTGCTCGTCCCAATTGCAAAAGTTTTTATTCTTTTCTTCTTCTTCTTCTACTACTTCTTCCCGTTAATCTCACAACTCTCTCTCTCTCTCTCTCTCTCTCTCTCTCTCTCTCTCTCTCTCTCTCTCTCTCTCTCTCTATCTTTTGTCTCTTTCAACTATCGCACATTTGAGGTACAGATCCAATTTTGATTACTTTTTCTCTCAAGTATTATTCATATATACATAGCTTTCTTTCTTTTTTTGTTGCAAAAAAGACCTAGATTTATTTCTGATAATTTAATTTCTTTTGTTAACGATAACCAATTTGTTTTGAATACTAAAGGCTTTACACTATAAAAACAAACTGGTATGATATGAGTGAGTTCAATTGGGGAAAATAAATTGTTTTTTTTTTTTTTTTTTTCAAAAAAGGCTTGTTATGATTTAGCATATATAGATTGCATGTCTTTGGAGTGTAATTTGTACCATGAATTGGATACACCTTATCACTAAATGCTTGTTTTATATATTTTGATATACTGTAAGAATAATCTTTACTTGGTACTTCAACTTCTTTTCAGTTTGTTTCATGGTATAGATAAGTTGCTGTCGAGAGTTTATTCTTACCATCTACTTGAAAATTTTACAATCGATTATATTCTATTTTAATTGTTGTGTTTTATGTGAAACTTCTGAAGAGAATGAATTAAAAGACCTGAAATATCATTTACTCAACTAATGATATCATTGAAGTAGCCTCAGAACTCGTAGTTCTTGTCCCACGTCTCAGCTATATTTAAAACTACTGTTTATTTGCCATTTAATGACGTGTATATATTCCTATCCTAGATAAGATATGTCAACATTGATGAAATGGTAATTGAGATAAAATCATGCGTCTGGTATTGGGCATCGCTATGAGTGGACAGGAGAAGGCTGAAATTTGAGGCAATTTAATGCATTCGATAGCACCCCTTTGCTATGTTAGACATTTTACCCCGTCTGGGATGATACTTGTAGCTTTCGCTTTGATTGCATGCCTAGAGTGAATCATCCCCTCGCTCTTTTAGATATCCTACCCTTGTTTCTTGTAACTGTATTCCTTTATATTAATAAAAGATTATATTCTAAGAAAGCAAAAAATAAAATAATGTATGATAGCCGTCATTAATCGGAGCTTTGTTGCTATATACTTATAATCAGTGGGTAACAAGGGAAGCTGTCAGAAGTTGGGACTTGGGAGGGCATATCTCATATGACTTATACATCATTATCATTTGCCAACATCTACTGAATGGTTGTACTGGATTCTAACAACACTGTTGTGCGCAGCGGAAACTTATGCACGAATATCCAAAATTGAAATAGTGTGTGAATCAAACAAAGCAAAACAAAACAAACACAAAACACAAGATTTACGTGGTTCGGCTAATATTGCCTACGTCCACGACCAAAACAACAATCTTCCAAATAGAGACGATTATACAAGCCGTCACGAAGAAACCAAAGTGTTCTTCCTCAAAAGAGTTCTCTCAAACTCACCAATGGCTTCTCACAATCTCTCTCTTACATGAAGATTAGGTTTTCCAACCTTCTCAATTGGCTTTATAACATAGCCATACAAACACACACGAAATGGGCTTAAATCGGCCCATATACACAAAACCAAGAGAGGACGTACGTACGTTGAATTGACGTTCGTACGTTGAATTGACGTTCGTACGTCGAGCCACACGGGGAAGTCATATGTGATCCAGGACGTACGTACGCCCTAACTACGTACGTACGTTCCTTCCCCCTAAAGTGATCTGTCGAATGGAACGTACGAACGTCCTAACTGCGTACGTACGTTCCTGAACAAAAAAGTTCCCTCCGTCCAAAAAATCCAACAATTCTCCACCTCGGCGAAGATTCAATAAATCTAAGCCGACACCAAGTCCCAAACTCCCATACTTGTCCCGAAGGACCGAAGCGGTTGCACCACCTCATGGTTGCCTACGTACCCTTCTTCTAAGGGATCAAACCACCGTAGTTCACTCCAATGGCATCTATGCGATGCCCACCATACCCCGAAAGGCCAAATTCCCACAAGGGGCCAAATCAAAACAAATGCCCACCAATGCCCGTAGAGGGCCAACACCCATAATCCAAAACAATGGGGTCCAAACTACCAAATACTATCTCCACTTTATGACCATAACCGACTGAAGATGAGTATGAATCAACACCCCGAAACCTACAAAGGTCTCCAAACAACGGCTTCACAGCTCCAATTGGCTCATGGGCTTGAGCCTTCAAACAAACATCTGTGGCTAGCAAACTAACATCAGCTGTGTTACCAGACAAACTTTCATAAGGAGCGGCATCAATCTCCACCTGCTGAGATATCTCTTCCAACTTCAAACTATCATTCAAACAAGGATGCCCAAAACAAACTTTACGTACCTTACCACCATTCAACAAGCCATGCTTGCCGGTACGCCTACCAAAGCCACAATCAACCAAACAATCTGACAAACTGGGAGGAGTCAAACAATCCACCAAATGTGAAGAAGAATTTCCACCACAACCAACAACACTACCGTTAAGATAGTACAAATTTCGTTGCCTTGTCCCTCTCATAATAACCAAAGCACCAGAAACAACCTTTAAAGCCCCATTTTGCAGAACAATCTTCATACCATCAGACTCTAAAGTTCCAAGAGAGATGAGATTCACCTCCAACTCCGGAACATACCGGACACCAACTAATTCTTTAACTGTACCATTCTCCAACTTCAACTTGATAGTCCCCACACCAAGTGTTTTCATGTGACGACCATCACCTAACACAACATCATCACAGTCTAGCTTTTGAAAATTAGCAAACAAATCTCTACTGTGACACAAATGGTGAAAACATCCAGAATCCATAATCCACCCTTGAGTGGAGCAATCAACCATAACAGCCAAAGAATAAGTTGAATCATCATCACTATCATCAACATGTGCAACATTTACCTTATTATCTTTGGAAGACACAGAATCTTCCTTCTTTGACAACTCGGGACAATCAACCTTCCAATGGTCTTTTCCATGACAAAAGGCACACTCATCCTTTGCTAGAGGTTTACCTCTAGACTTTGATCGAGATCTTCCTCCGCTACCAGTAGTACGATCATTGGATCGTCCCCTTACCATCAAAGCCTCGGACGTTGAACCTGAACCCCTATGGACTTTTTTGTCCTTGCGCCTGCATTCATAGTTCAGTAACGCCGTTGCTACATCAGCATACTTAACAAATTCTTTCCCCGTCAACAAAGTGGTGGACAAATGGTCATATTCATCGGGGAGAGAGTTCAAAAGACATAGAGACTTGTCATTATCACTGACAACCTCATCCAAATTCAATAGGTCAGCAATAAGCCTATTGAATTCATCCAGATGTTCAGACAAAGAAATACCAGGTCTCATATCGATGCGGAAGATCCTCTTCTTCAGAAACAACTTGGTTTCTAAACTTTTCTTCATATACATATCAGCCAATTTCTTTCACAACTCCTTAGCAGACGTTTCTTTCATCACCGAGTATTTCTGGTCCTTTTCCAAACAAAGGCGAATCACGCCACAAACTTGCCTATTCAACTTCAACCAATCATCTTCTTTCATCTTTTCGGGTTTTTCACCCAAAGCATCTTCCAAACCTTGCTGAGCAAGCAAATCCAGAACTTCGCACTGCTACATGCCGAAGTTGTTTCTATCATTGAATTTCTCGATGTCAAACTTCAAAGATGACACTCTTCCATTCTTACTCGAAGATAGGTCTGACATCACTAATCACTTTCACACACTAAACAATCACCAATCGAAGGTAAACAAATCTGAAATTCACACGGGAATTTCAACAAACACCTTCTTGACAACCCACGGATACAAGATAGAACTTTTGCCTTAAACCACAAATAAAAAACTCACCTGCAGAAATTTCTTCAAACACCTTCAAGGCTCTCAAGATCTAGCCTGCAGCTCTGATATCTCTTGTTGTGCGCAGCGGAAACTTATGCACGAATATCCAAAATTGAAATAGTGTGTGAATCAAACAAAGCAAAACAAAACAAACACAAAACACAAGATTTATGTGGTTCGGCTAATATTGCCTACGTCCACGACCAAAACAACAATCTTCCAAATAGAGACGATTATACAAGCCCTCACGAAGAAACCAAAGTGTTCTTCCTCAAACTCACCAATGGCTTCTCACAATCTCTCTCTCACATGAAGATTAGGTTTTCCAACCTTCTCAATTGGCTTTATAACATAGCCATACAAACACACACGAAATGGGCTTAAACTGGCCCATATACACAAAACCAAGAGAGGACGTACGTACGTTGAATTGACGTTCGTACGTCGAGCCACACGGGGAAGTCATCTGTGATCCAGGACGTACGTACGCCCTAACTACGTACATACGTTCCTTCCCCCTAAAGTCATCTGTCGAATGGAACGTACGAACGTCCTAACTGCGTACGTACGTTCCTGAACAAAAAAGTTCCCTCCGTCCAAAAAATCCAACAAACACTAATCTAGTGTGTCAATCTTTTGGCAGGTTAGCTAACTGGGTAGTTTGGAGAAGCCACTACCCAACACATCTATAGTCCTGTTTTAGGTACATCTTTTTAATCCCGTGCTATATTTTAAAGTGGTCTGTTTGTCAACAACAAGTGTTGTTGTAGCTGTCGGAGATGTAAAAGAACTCTATGTTCATCACATCTCTTTGTTCTATTGTAATTGCCCTCGAAATGATTTTCATGGATTCATGCTACCAGGTCTTTCCGTTTGCGTATGGATAGCTCTGATGGCAATACAACAGTTGATTGGATAGACAGGGTAAAGTCTGGAGGAGCTGTTCCACTTCTTGATCCAGAAAACTGCCCAAATGGTTGGGCTTCACCACCTAGAGACAAATTCATGGTTAGAGGCTCAGAATATATTTCTAGCAAGGTTAAAATTCCTGGTGGTGAGTGAAACCGGCACAAAGTGGTTTGACATCAATTTTGTGACAAAGTGTCCATGGTTATCTCACCTTGAGTTCATTGTTAGGAAAACCAAGTTGTACGCACATCGTCCCGAGTTTGTGTTCTCATGTCCTTGTGTCAAACTCGAGTTTTGGGTTCAGGACGTACGTACCTCTTAAGGACGTTCGTACGTCCAAGTAGGCAGCAGACGTGTTTTGGTCAGGACGTACGTACCTCTTAAGGACGTTCGTACGTCCATGTAGTCAGCAAGTTTGGATCGTGTATACGACGTACGAACGTCATATCAACGTACGTACGTCCAAAGTCGGTTTACACTATTTCGGCCCATTTTCTTTGATTTCCAACCCTAGGTATAAATAGGGTTTCTCTTCCAAACAACAAGGTAGTTCTTTGGCCGTCCATTATCCTTCTAGTTGTGGAGTTTTGGTTTAGGTTTTGGTGTTGAAAGTGTTTGTGGCTATTGAACTCAATTCCCTTCCTTCCTCCTTCTCTCAATTCATAATTTTGTGAACTTCCAAGTATCATAGTGATTTAGCTTCGAGTCTTCTTGTGTGTTCATCAAAAAGTCGAGTATCCTTGTGTGTTCATCAAGGAACTCTGGTGTAAGCTTGTTTCATAGTTCGGCTTCGAGTCTTCTTGTGTGTTCATCAAGAAGTCGAGTGTCTTGTGCGTACATCAAGGTGCTCTGGTGAAGTCAAGGTGTTAGAGATAACCAGGAGTATCAACTCGCAGTGAGTGCAGGTAGTTGGTAGGTTTGTACATCTCTTTTCATATAGTGGATTATTTGTTGTCGCGAGGACAACCGTGGACGTTTCCCATATTGGGTTTTACCACGTTAAAAATATCGTGTGTTCTTTATTTGTTTATTGCTTTATTGTTTGCTTTACTATTGTTATATTGCACATATATTGGGTTCTCAATTGGTATCAGAGCAGGGCGTTTGTTAAGGAGCGTAAAGGCTCACGCGTAGATCCTTAGTGCAATTTTAATGGATTCTGATAAATTTGGAACACTAATTTGTTCTCCTAAATTTGATGGTACTAATTTTCCCTATTGGAAAGTTCGTATGGCTGCGTATTTGCAGGCTATGAGTGAGGATGTGTGGATCGCTGTGGAAGATGGTTGGTCACCACCGAGAGTTACTACAGGTAGTACAGATGAGGTTGTTACAAGTGTAAAGCCACGAAACACATGGAGTGTGAAAGACAAAGTTGCTTCTACTAACAACCAAAAAGGGCTTAATGCTATATTTATGGCTTTGGATGCTAGTGAATTTCGGAGAGTTCATGGTTGTATAACATCCAAAGAGGCTTGGGATAGGTTGGTAAGAACTCATGAGGGTGACAATGCTGTCAAAGAGAGTAAGCTTGAACTTCTTATTACTCAATTTGAAACTATGAAAATGGATAATAATGAATCTTTTGATGAATTCTTTATTCGTTTGCAGGATATTATCAACACTAGTGCATCTTTAGGTTTAGTGTACACCGATACTCAAATAGTTCGTAAAGTTCTTCGGTCTTTGCCATCTAGATTCCGTTCTAGGAAAGATGCCATTCAAGAAAGCAATGACTTAAAGACCATGTCCATAGAGACCTTAGCAGGAAAATTGAGAACTTATGAACTTGAGGTTCAACTTGAACAACCTCAAAATAAATCCTTTGCTTTTAAAGCTGGAACTTTTGAGGATGTACAAGATGAAGGAATTAATCATGATAAGTCTCTTGACACTAAGCAACATCTAAGTATCATTTATCGTTATCTTAAACATATTTTTAAGACTATGAAATATAATGGTTTGACTAACCATGGTTTTGACGAGTGTAAGCTTCCCAAGAAATTTGGTGCACAAGGGATAGAACAACAAAAAATCAAGTTATCTACCACTTGGGAGGAAGATGAAAGCGATGATGATGATGATGTTGATGTAGCGGAAGACCATGCTACACATTGTGTTGCCTATGGAGCATCTTTGAATGAGAATGTGGATTGTCAGGTAACCGATATTGTCGATCATGAATTCGATGATTCTATTTTGGTAAGTCCTGGTGAGTTAAGGGAATTACATATGTCATCTGTTAAACAATGTCAATCCTTGCGTAAGACTAATCAGATTTTAAATGATATGGTTGAGTCTCTTGTGAAAGAGAAATCTGTACTTGCAGGTGATATGAATGCCTTATCTGAGGAGTTTTCCCAAGAAAAGCTAGATTTCCAATCTAGAATTATTTCTTTGGAAATATCCAATCGTGAGATAGAAGATAAGTATCGTTCTTTGTTGCTTGAGCATGAAGCTGTGAAAAAGGATTTATTCGCTTCTACTAAGCGATTGCAAGGGTTTGAGAAAGCTTCAGTTGATCTAGACACCCTTATTAAAAGTGGAAAGTCTTCTTCAGATAAGACTGGTTTAGGATATGACTATGTCGGAGCTTCCTCCAGTTGTGTCCCTCCTACTACTTCTTTTGTGAGGCCATCATTGCCTCATTTGTTACCAAATCCTCATATTCCTACTCCGTCTGCACCTACCAAGGCTTTTGAATCTAAGCCAAATATGATGACCAAGAACAAGACAAGTCCTAAACATAGACATTTTAAGTGTTTTACTTGTGGTCGGTTAGGTCATACTTCCGCTTTCTGTTGGGGTAACAATTCCATGGTTCCATATTCTTCTTCTTATGGTAATAATTATTGGAACTCACATTGTTCTTTTCCTGTGCAGGCTCATCCTTTCTCTTGGCCACCTTTTATGAGAAGAAGTGGCCCTAAAAAACCACAACACTTCAACAATAGAAAGAAGGTTGTGCAAAAGGTCACCAAACCACCTCACATATGGGATAGAAGCATCGATGCTGCCAAATGTAGTCTAGAGAATGAGAGGTTAAAGATTGGAAAGTCTACTATCAGGGATAATATTCAAAAATCCTCCATATCCGGGTCCAACTTGCAGAATATCTCTCAAGTATGGGTACGAAAGGATGACTTGAACGTTCTGTTTTGACTTCTTAAAGTCAGATTGAATATCATCTTCGTATTTTTATTTTTATTTGTTTGTTTTCTAGCCTTGTGTTATTTTAATTGCATATTTTTCTAACCATATAGGTTATTTGTTTGGTGTGTTTTGTCTTTTTGTTTATGCATGTTTTGTTTGTTTGGGTTGAATATCATAAAAAAAAAAAAAAAAAAAATAGTTTACTTTGTTATGGGTGTTTGGGATACACATACTTTGTATATGTGGTTAGATTGGTCTATTGCTTTCAATCATACTTGTATGCTTAGTGCTCATGAATATAACTATTTTATTACACTCAGCATACGCTTGTGCTTTCATGTTTAGATTTTGGACCAACGTTTATCTAGTTG
Organism: Aquilegia eximia; assembly: GCA_023053565.1. Lineage (NCBI taxonomy): Eukaryota > Viridiplantae > Streptophyta > Magnoliopsida > Ranunculales > Ranunculaceae > Aquilegia > Aquilegia eximia. The sequence goes on from JALIGU010000010.1 coordinate 10,504,366, forward strand.
TGTCTCATGCATATATCCTTGCTTGATTACACTATGCACAGCTAGGTGGCACTTTGAGAGTTTGTTTGCATATCTTTTTCCATCCTTTGAACATGATAAACTTCTAAGATAATCATTAGTTGGAAATATACGTATGCATGCCTTCTTATGTTATCTTGATTATTAGTATGAAGGCGGTGTGGTAGTGGTCAACAATTCACAAAATCGCCAGTCTTTTGATCTTCTTGAGAAAGAAATCATTTCGTATACATACCCGTTGGGGCCGTGAGGGTCATGCAATGACGGATGCACTCAAGAGATGTTAGTTCTTGTGTTGCACGTTACCATGATGTTGCACTACTTTGAAAAGGGGAAGTAATTTGAAAAGATGTAGGCTACACCCTATCACATGTTGCAAAAGATGAAGGTAAAAATCCCTTTCACATGTTAATTTATGCACAGTAAAAAAAAAAAAAAAAAAAAAAAAAACAGGTTATAAGTGCATTTCCCTGTGTCTGTTTAGGCGTTTGTGAAGTGAAATTCTTCTAATGGTGAATACTAGTTGTTTTGAGTGTTCTTATGGTTTGTGAGTGAGGTGTGGAAATAACTCTCTTTGTGTTTTCTTTAGCTTTCCCACACACCAAGGATGTTTGTATGATGCATTTCTAGTAGATGTTTGGTTTCATATCTTAATCTTTGATTGGTGCGTACTTTGTTTAATGAAACCAAGTTTATTCATCTTTACTAAGTATCTTGTTTTAATTGAGCTTGCATATACTCTCTTCTACCCTTGTATGCATGGTTCTTTGTGTGTTTCAAATATCCTTATTTGGTTTGTTTTTTTTTAGGTGCATCTTTCTCATATGCAATGCATTTGGGTGGAGCTTTTGTTTAGGGGGAGAAATCTTTGTATTGACATCGTGTTAACAAGTGTTTATTTTATGGCTTCCGTTGCATATCCTTTTTGTTGTTAACATGATTGTTCTCTTTCTTTTCTTCTTTAACCTTATTTGTTATGGTTTGGTATTTTTCTTCTCTTTATTTTGTTACCTTGCTTCATTTGTGACAAAAAGGGGGAGATTTATGACTCTAATACTAACACCTTCTTCTTCTGTGTTAGTGTATTTTTGGGTCATGTTGCAGGTATGCTACACGTATGGGGGAGTGAACGTGTTGATGTTTAGAGGTTGTACAGTTATGGGGAAGCTCGAGTATTAAACCTTGGAGCTCATGAAGTATGGGGGAGTTGTTCGAGGAACTTCCGTTGGCTCTTTGATTGTTTCAGAATTTCTTGTTGCTTCCGTTCGATCTCTGATAATCAAACTGTCGGTGTTAGCTGGATGTCACGAATTGGTGACTTGGTATGTGTTCTACCTTGAGTGATTCTGTAGGCATGTTTTATAAATGCCATGGTTTGGGTTTGTAAGCACGTTTTATAAGTGCTATTAGAGTCATAGGTTTTTGTCACAAAATCAATGTCAAAGGGGGAGATTGAAACCGGCACAAAGTGGTTTGACATCAATTTTGTGACAAAGTGTCCATGGTTATCTCACCTTGAGTTCATTGTTAGGAAAACCAAGTTGTACGCACATCGTCCCGAGTTTGTGTTCTCATGTCCTTGTGTCAAACTCGAGTTTTGGGTTCAGGACGTACGTACCTCTTAAGGACGTTCGTACGTCCAAGTAGGCAGCAGACGTGTTTTGGTCAGGACGTACGTACCTCTTAAGGACGTTCGTACGTCCATGTAGTCAGCAAGTTTGGATCGTGTATACGACGTACGAACGTCATATCGACGTACGTACGTCCAAAGTCGGTTTACACTATTTCGGCCCATTTTCTTTGATTTCCAACCCTAGGTATAAATAGGGTTTCTCTTCCAAACAACAAGGTAGTTCTTTGGCCGTCCATTATCCTTCTAGTTGTGGAGTTTTGGTTTAGGTTTTGGTGTTGAAAGTGTTTGTGGCTATTGAACTCAATTCCCTTCCTTCCTCCTTCTCTCAATTCATAATTTTGTGAACTTCCAAGTATCATAGTGATTTAGCTTCGAGTCTTCTTGTGTGTTCATCAAGAAGTCGAGTATCCTTGTGTGTTCATCAAGGAACTCTGGTGTAAGCTTGTTTCATAGTTCGGCTTCGAGTCTTCTTGTGTGTTCATCAAGAAGTCGAGTGTCTTGTGCGTACATCAAGGTGCTCTGGTGAAGTCAAGGTGTTAGAGATAACCAGGAGTATCAACTCGCAGTGAGTGCAGGTAGTTGGTAGGTTTGTACATCTCTTTTCATATAGTGGATTATTTGTTGTCGCGAGGACAACCGTGGACGTTTCCCATATTGGGTTTTACCACGTTAAAAATATCGTGTGTTCTTTATTTGTTTATTGCTTTATTGTTTGCTTTACTATTGTTATATTGCACATATATTGGGTTCTCAGTGAGTACCTTTTAAAGCCTCTTGGGTTTGATTGGGTCAAAAGTACTACGAAGCTTGTTGACGTTTTAAGCAATCCAAACAGCCGTGTTAGGAAAGCACTAGATGATGAGTTTCCTGTGGGTGATAAGCCTTTCATTTGGGCCTTCAATCTACAACTGCCTAGTAAGGAGAACTTCAATGCTGTGGCATATTTTGTAGCATCTCAAAGGATTTCGTAAATCCGTTCCTCTTATCAAAGAGGATCACTTACTATGTTTACTGTTCCAGTCCAGCCTCACCGGACTTGCTCTCGATTGGTTTCACCGTTTGAAGCCAGGATCCATTAGCTCGTTTGCAGATCTCGAAAGACAGTTCGTTATCTTCTATATCCATAACAAGAAGTGTCCTGTCACCATTGATTCCATCTTCAAAGTCAAGCAGCGGGATGGCGAATCATTGAGCAATTTCTTTGCTCGATTCAAAACTGAACTACATTCCATCCAAGATTTTGCAAAGGAGGATGAAACCTTCGCAACAATCGCATTCTCTCACGGTCTGATCCAGGGATCCGACCTGCATAAATCTCTAGCTATGAAGCGACCTTCATCTCTGGACAAGCTATACCTTAAGGTAGATCGTTACATCAAGCTCGAAGAAGCCCTAACTGGTAGGGAAAAGAATCATATCATCTCCAACGTGGAATCTGGCTCCACTAAGCGACCTCGATCTGACAACGAGAGGTTCAAAACAAATTCATTTCTGCCTTCATCTCAGCTCAAACATGAATGACTCTTAAAGGTCTAATCCAATCCCTCGACCTACAAATTATCAAAACTCTAGTCCCTTTCATAATTTTAATTTTGTTAAGTTCAAACATTTACAACTTAACTTGGTGCATTGGTCATATCATTCCCACGACCCACGCACACCCCAGCTAACATGCATACGACCTCATCCACCATCAGGTCCAATACTATGCTTGTTACTTATTGTTTGCAAAACCCATACAAGCAGACAAAACAACAAGAATAAGAATGCAAGCTAAATAAGTGAAATTTCTTTTTACTACATGAAATTCTAACTATTACAGGTAAAACGATCTACCAGTTACAGCTGGCAGAAAGCAAATTAAACTTAGGCATACAAGAAGAACCGTTTCAGTTCGTCCTACTTGCAGCCATTCATCTCGTCTACCTGCCTTCTGAACGAGCTACCAGGACTCCCTGGAAACTAGCTGATCAGAACGACTTAACTACAAGCTCATCAAAAAAAAAGACAGACGATCTGCGAAGGTTCGAGCTAGCCTCACCAAGCACCAAGAAAAAGGGAGAAGAAGAAGGAGAAGAAAAAGGAGATGTATTTTCCCATGAGCAGGCAACCATCAAAATGCAAGCAAGAAGACCTGGTGGGAATCCAAGACGCCTTACTAAGCATCAAGTCTCTCCGAAGACCGAGACTAGTTCACCGCTGCATAGGCTGGCCGCTAGGTTCATCCACCTCCATCTGGCCACTTGCGACATCATCATTAGGGCCCGTCAAGGTGTCCTGAGCTGGTACTAAAGCTTCTTCAGCACCACCTCGCGTCTCCTCTCCTTCGGGCGACCCCATTAAAGCTTTCTCCAGATTGTCGCAATAGGCCTTCCACGCTGCGTTATTCTCATGACATGTGCGCTCCCAGTGGGCAGCAGACGACCTAGTAGCAGCAAGGTCTCCCCTTACCTGCTCCAACATCTCCTTCAACATCACGTTCTCCGCCTCCTTATCCTTGCACTTGCACTCGGCAACAACAACAACATTCTTCGCCTGCTCGAGCTTCTCATTGAGATGCTTCAAGTCAATCTCAGCTCGAGCTCCAACCTCAGCGACCAGACGAACCTCCTGGAAGCTGGCGTTGAGCTACACATACAAACATGGTTTAGACAACAATAACTCAGTACAGACAAAGAAAGAGGAATTAACAACCCCACTCACCAAAGACATAGCTGCGTTTATCTTCGAGCAAGTCACCAGCAAAGTTTGAGACTTCACTGCTCGAGCATCAGCATCCAAGACGATGCCCTCATTTACAGCTCGGGCAACGCAGGGATCGTCAATTGCACTGTCGTTCTCATACACGACATGCTTTTCACCACGGCCATCCAAGTAATCGAACGGCCCAGGGCGAAATTCAGACAATACCCCCTTGCCTTTATGCAAAGGCCGAGCAGCAGTCTTCCTGGACACCAAGGAAGGCTCAGGAGATCTCACAGACTTCGGAGGAGGGGAGGTAGGCAGAGTTGGGCGCTCCATCAGCTTCAGGTTCCCAGAGAACGGCCTCTTCTTCCCCGACCCGACAGGTAGTTTGGGAAGTGAGGTCGGAGGGGATACAACTTGGGGGCTCGCTCCCATCTCCCCCTATTGCGAGATAACACCAGATCGTTCCTTCTCCGACCAGCGGGAACCACCACTAGCTCGCTCTTTTTCATCATGTCGCGAGCTACCACTAGCTCGCTCCTTCTCCCTAGGGCGCGAACTGCCACCAGATCGTTCCGCCTCAGCTCTATGTACAGACGACATAAAGGTCTTCTTCAGCGACTTCCTCCTCTCGAGTTCCTCTTCAACTTTTTTCGGACCACCTTTGGGAATAAAATGCTCCCTCAGGTGGGGTAAGAACTGTATCTTCCGACTATCAGCCCACAAACCGAAGACGTTCAGAGCAGACTTCAGATCGTTCTTTCTCAACGAGTGATCGTCCTTGATCGCTGCAAATACAATACAAAGTCAGAAGTTCGGAAATACGAAAGTCATCTACAATCCTAAGACTAACAACCAGAAACTTACGAGTATCATTCCTAGTCACATGACGCAATTGGATACTCCCTTCAGTAATCGACCCAGCAATCAACATGGGATCCTTCCACCATTGCTCACTACTCACCGGATAGATCAAAGGCAGACGTTCTGGACTATCTTGCATATTATAACCCGCAAACTCGGCCTTCGAAGAACGTTTAAAACTAAAGTGGTCCAATACATTATTTACAGTGATGTTCCACTTATGCAACTTGTTGAGGTTATCAATTACCCTCATGTTTCTCCAGAAATTGCCATTCATCTGGCAAGGAGCTCGACCGATAGCATTCAACAGGTCGACCACCAAACAAGATAAAGGCAACCTCAGCCCAGCTCGGAATTGCATCATGGTAAACACAGTGGAGAAAGGGTTCTTAGGTCGATACTCAGCAGAAAGTAAACGATCTCCTAAAAACCTAATCTCCAAATGCTCAATCGAACTAAGCCCATACTGCTTCCTAAATGCAATATGCCTATGGACATACTTCGGATTCACTACTCTACAGAATGAACCTTCGTTTCCTTCCACCATTTCATCATCAGATGTGTCCTCCCCATGAGAACCACTACTCTGGGTGCTTTCAGGATCTACATCTCCTTCACTCCCGACTAGGAGACACAGTCTCAGAATGAGTCCTTTCAGACTCATACTCCTCACCACCATCACCACTCAAGTTCTCATTCTGAGAGTCACTTGCCTCAGACATCTCTCTCAACCAACAGAAAACAAAACAAAATGACGCAAAAAGAAGAAAAATTCAAGAAACAAAGAAACAGAAGCAACTAACCTCACGAGCTCTCAAAGATCTTCAGATCGCAAGAGAAAGCGGCAGCAATTCAACAAAGAAAACGAGATAGGTAAACCCTTCTCAAGCAAGCCACAGTTTAAATATTGTAGCACATGTAATCTCAGCCATCGGTTCGAAACAGATAAACGGCCGAGATCGAGCAAGGGAGCCACGTTCCTTGCAGTTATTTTCCATTCACTAAATGATTCACATCCACCGTCGGATCAATCCACGTGCCACGCAAAGACCTAATCAAGCAAGAAGTGCGTCAGTTGCCATAACTACACGGCTAACTGCTCGAGGAAACTCCTCCACTTCCCCGTAAGAGCGCCATGATTATTACAGACAAGCCTGCATGACTGCCACGTCCGCAAATTCAAAAAGCAAACTTCAAATCAACATCGATCAGAGTTCTTAGTCTTTTCAGCTCGACTTCTACAGCCGACCTAAAAGAGGGGGCTTATGTAGGGGGACTATATACTCCAACCAATAAAAAGCAGCCACGTGGCATAGTCGTTAATCTATCAGGTCGCTACGATCTTAACTTACTAGTAGCTCGACCACAACAACTCGACTACATAATCAGCAGCGGTCTGCTAATACGCACGTGCCCTAATTCGGCGCCCAAGATACTCTCTCCATCCGTTGTCCAATTACTACAACCGTTACACAATCGCTGGAGAATATCATATCATCATAAATATGTCGGAGAATCTGCAGGATCCCATGATCTTCGCCTCTTCACCTTCTATATAAACAGAACTACGATGGCTTGATCTCTAAGTTCAATCCCGACGAACTAAAAGTATGTAGGCAATCTCAATCTCAACGAGGTGCAGCCACCCCGATCCAAACTCTCCCCATTTGGCCAAGTCCGCTAGCGACCTGACCTAGTAAATGCATTGATCTAGAAATAGGTTAATACAATAGCGTATTGACACAAAACGCTATAGATTAAAGCATAGCATGGCTATTGATAGCGTATGATAAATGCTATGGTTTAGTTTTTATAGCATTTATCACATGCTATCTCTGCCTGCAGCAAGATGAGACATGTGATCACCTTTTTTACCATTGCACAATCACTAGTCTTGTCTTCAGGCAATTGTCAACAGCCAATGCTATCTGTTGGCCTCCACCACCCCTCACCCTAGACTGGCTAGTACGTTTGATCCAGAGAAATACCAAACTCTGATACACTCACTATTGTTGTGTTTACACTTTGGCACGTATGGAAAGCTCGAAACATAAAAAGTTTCCAACACCTACCCTTCAATCCTTGCAAAGTAAACTGGCTAAGTGGATATCTCTGAAATCTGTGTCTTATATTCAGCACACCACTACACCAGATAAGTACGCATCATTTGTACCCTCTGTTTGTATTAGATCCCCCCCCCCCCCCCCCCCCCCCCCCCCACACACATTCAAAATGAGCACAGATGGTGCAGCTGATACTTTGAATTAATGCTGGAATTGGTATAATTTTCAGAATGAATATGGATGTATGTTTACAGGACTTTCAAGAAGGCTGGAACCATAGGTGAAAATGTCGATTTTATGCGGATATCTGATTTCCAAAAAATTGGATATATCCGAAATTTCGACACTAGAAAACTAACTATATGTTATAATTTATCGAATATTCACGAATATTCCAATATCCGATTTCTAGAAAACCGGCAAAATTCGTGAATATCCGCCCGATATTTTCGATTTTTTCACCTATGGCTAGAACAATGTACAATTAAACGGCCACACACGGAGCTCTGGAACTAGCACACCAGCTACACCGGGGTCACATCATTGTTGAATCTAACTCCCTTTTTGTTGTAAATACCCTATTAAGTAACTGCCATATAGTTGGAAGTTCAGGACATTATTCAAGATTCTAAAAAGCTATGTACTGGAAAGAAGGCGATTTTTGGACACACATGGCAGAAGCAAATCAAGCTGCCAATCTACTTGCAAAACGGGCATTCAAAGGAAAAGGATCAGGGAATTGGTTTTTGTCGATCACCTGCCCCCACTTAGGCTATGTGTTGTTCATGGATGGTCTATGTACATCTTTCCCCAGGGGTGGTTTCTAGTACTCAGTCAGAATGCTATGTAAATATCATGTATGTAGTCTGAATAAAACTGTAAGGTCGTCAGGAGGTGTATATACAATGGCAACAGCCTGACTGATGTAAAATGTTTCAGAAATCTCTACCTTTTGTTTGAAAAAAAAAATAGATATTTGTAATTTCTGAACTACATATGTGAATGAATCATTTACGATATAGTTTTCAGGATAAGGCACAATCATGGATCACATAGCAATAACAATATCTGAAGTACATCTTCCATCTTCCTGCTATTTGGATAAGGTCTTGGTCCATTGAATGCTAAGTCAGATACAGGCATACAGCAATGCATGCATGGCAACAACTTTGGCCCATAATAGCAACAAGCTAGTATTTAGTGACCAACTATTTCATTTTGATATCTAAACATGACCCACCAGACTATTCAAATGGATAACCAACGAACCTACTAAGTTCACTTAGGTCATTTTCTTCATTAATGTCCATCCACATACCCAGTAGTCTCTTGCGACTACGGCCATTTAGTTCATACAGGCTCAACCTTATCCAGTTCTATCCTATCCATCAATGCATGATGGTCATCCGGGTATGAAAGAAACCAATGGTGAAAATCAAAAGATGGGCTAGATATTTTGAATTATGTATATCAAAGGTCACTGCTAGATCTATAAAATTAAATTCAACTCTCCAACTAGACTATCATTTTAGCGAGAGATTTTTCTATTATGAGCATGTTGTACTTACAGAGAGTATAGATTCCAAGTTTTTATACCTTCTACTTCTTTTAGCTAACGATAAATATTGAATTTGTTGTTATATTTTTTTTTTTTTTGTAGAATTTGTGGGATAAATAAATCACTACCAAATATGGGTGCATTTAATCCTAGTAGAATTTGAACAAATAACTTAAGTACTTAACTGATTATGTAGACATGTGGCATTTAACCCTACTTCTTCTAGCTACCACTATTTAACTTAACGAAAGGTTAATTGATAATTTTTTTGTTTAATTTAGTGCGTTCTGCCCCTAGTTAATTATTATCAAAAGCAATATATCATATATAAATACAAAGAGATTCTGGCATTTTATCTTGGTTTTATTTTTGTTTAGAATGGACTCTAGGGCTTTACAAAAAGTCATTCGGGTATTATTGCTCCTAGTTAATTATATTTCGTTGTCTGATTCAATTTTTTTGATTGTGATAATATATTATATACTCAAACTTCAACGACAACCAATGTTGCATCCAAAGTATTGCATCGTTATCAAATTATATTTTAAACTATTGCATCGTTATCAAATTATATTTTATTTCTTACATCTTTAGTTTAATAAACATTTCTATGTACAAGTCAACTTGCATGTAGAAAATAAGCCTATGTCCCAAAAGGCGATTTCATTGTGGATCCATAATCTTAGAATTTGTTTAGAAATTGCAGAGTGGGAATTTGTTCCACACTATTGTCCACTAAATTGTGACACATGTTCGTATCAGGTGTAAATAAAACATTTAAATATATAGGTGTTATTAACTCTAGTGGGACTCACAAGGGGTATTCCCCCTCTTATGAAACCCTATAATATTGTGGCTTTAATTTTAATTAGAATCCGATCCTTAACATTTTATCAAAAAATATAAATACAAATACCTAATAAATCTTTTACTATTATTCTATTTTGTGCACCACCGAGTAATCTTAGTAGAAACCAAAAACCACCACAATCCCACTCATGAAATGTATGTTGGCCTCTTTCATAATTTGCTTTGGAAGTTACAAAGTAATCCTGAAGTAATTTACTTGTCAATCTTTCAAAAAAATCAAAGGTTCTTTTCGACTTAATCATCCATATAGTGTCTATGTTTGGTGCAAGTCTCTTGTAGGTGCAGGTGTCAGTTGGGCTCAACTGGTAAAACCTTTGGGTGATGATACCAGAGGGCTGGGGTTCGAATCCCGCCAGCATTATCGAGTTACTGATCTCATTAAAAACAAGCTTACCAAACCATTTTTTTTGCAAATGAGCTTGTAGCTCAATGGTAGCACTCTTCTCACAAAGTGGAGAGGTCGTGGGTTCGAAACACGTCAACAACGGATTGTTGATATAAGTTTCTGCACGTAATTTAAAAGGGGTAGGGTCCCCCCCCCCCCCAAAAAAAAAAGAGTCCCTTGTAGGTGCATATGAGCTTGGGTGTAGCCAGGACGTATAAGGGTCGCATGTAACCTAGAATATGTGAAAAGAAATTTAATTTTTTTTTTTTTATCAATTCAAAACAAATTGATAATGGATTTGTTAAATATATATTTTTTATTCTAGTTCTCTCGTTTATTGAAACACTTCGAGAAAGTTTAATAAAAATAAAAAAAAAATATCTTGATTAACTCTCCTAATCTCCTTCCACATACTGTGTCTCCCATCTCCACACTTTTCTTCTCTCTCTAGCTATCTCTCAATAGGATTGCAATTATGTAATTCAATTAAACTGTTAATTTGTCTCTAAAAATTTATATTTTTATTTTAAACTATTAGATAGGGGTGGCAATTGAGTTGTGGTGTGTCGGGTTCATGTCATGTCTGCCGGGTAGAAAACATTTTAAAAACAAACTTGAACCTGATCTGTGAATATATATTCTTCATATATCAAAACTTGGACTTGCTCTGTAATTAAACAGGTAGACTTGAACGTGACCTGCTAAAACCCGCTTCCTAAACATGTCAGGTTCAGGTCAGATTACAATATGTTAACTTGTAATTTAGTAACTTGTTAAGTCCTTTTTCCAACAACTTTGAACATAATTTAATTCCCCGCTAAGTTGTTTTGTTAATAAAATCAAAAGATAATCAAATTGGAGTTTAAAGTTTCTACAAATGCATAAAAGTTCTCCAAATGCATAACTATTGAATGCGGAATTAAACAATAACAGTAAATAAAATAAACAAAACACAAGATCTCGAAGAAACTATTTTCTTTATTGAATATTATGAAGATTACAAGAATCTCTGCCTCACAATACTCTCTAGACAAGCTAAGCCCTAGCTGTCTCTCTTATGTTTTGGCCTTGGCCAAACACCTTTTTATAGACCTTGGACGACTTCGAATCATACAAGGAAACCTATTTCCTATTCACCCGGAATAAGAAAATCTATCTTTAGAACTCCCCAGAATCCCAAAGACCTTTCGGGGCGTTGCGCCTTAGACCCGCAGCGTCGTCGCTTCGCGACAACCAAGTCGTAGGGTGGCAAATATCTATCCTCAAGACACCAATCTCAAGGATCACTAAGCTCCTAATAGGATACACCTGTATCCAAAACACTTGCATATATCCTTCGAGCCTCCAAGCTTTCGTGCTATAAAGTCCAAGCCTCTTTTGAAACCTGCCAAAAAGAATCACCAAATGAGTACAAAAAATCAATTATGTTATGAGTTTTTCTTGAATTACAAGAGGTGAAATCTGATTCCACTATCCACATTTCAGTGCCACAAATGATGACATACTACCCTATGAAATCTTTTGGACAATTGGTAATGACAACAACCTGGAGCACATTAATGATGGACAATTGGTGATGGCAGCAACCTGGCAAGCCATTGCAGGGAACTGGCAAGGGTCTGTGTGTACTCTGTTTATATTTTTTGCTCAAATGCTTAGTTAATGCTTATGTATGTATGTTATTGTTGTACGTGGCTGGATGATAAGGTACAATAAACTGCACTTGTAATGTAGTAGTTGGGACTCCTAAATGATATCTATGCATGGTTGCCTTAAGAATTCATAAAATCATATAGCAGTAGAAAACATCACAGTCAGCCGCTTGATGACTGCGGTTGGGGATTCGATTGCTGGTCCTTTTTTCTTCTGTTGTTCAGTGAGGCCACCTCTCGCAGTTTAGGGAATGGTTCTCTGATCTCTTCTTGCAGTGGTTACTCTGGACGGTTCAGGATCTTGCGACGCTGGTATCCTGACAGTCCGGTTAACTCTATTCGAATCATCATGATTGTTAGTGATTTGCACCACTAAGTTCTCTGCCTCCGGTTGTCCGCTTTCGGAGTTTCGTGAGCCATGATCATGACCCTCACTCCTAAGAACTGATTCTTGATTGATGGGTTCTTGTATTTCAAGAACCGGAGACAGAGGAGAAAGGTTCTCAGTCTGACTTTCAGTAACTTCACTCATTCCATTGTTGGAACGAGTTGGATGTCTGTTACTTCCGGTCATTGTTGCAGCTGTTTTCCAGTATGACTAGATTGAGATCTTTTCAAGGCTCTGGAATTGATGGGTGATTCAGCCCCACGGTGGGCTCCAAAGAGTGTGGGTCCAAAAATTTGATCCACAAACTCGAGATTCATATTGATTGATCGTAAGGTTACAATGAAAGCCTCGTACAGACTGAGATGAGATGGGGGTATACAATGAGACTAGACCTGACAAGATCAGATTGCCTACGTATCCAAGGTGATAAATCTTGGAATCAAGTCTCTGCTTCCACAAAGCAGTAATGGAGGTTGCTCAGTGAAAGACTCGTAGTTCAAGAGGTTGAGAACTCCTGCATTTATAGTGGACCGGAGGAGGCTGGCTCAACCGCTCCTCCGGTTTCGACTCCATGAACTCGGGCAGTTCAAACTGTGAAGATTCCCCCGTAGAGATAACACACATGTTGTTTGGCGGTTATCCCTCGGTTTGAATCCCCCTTGACCAGGACGACTGCCACGTGGCATTCTCTGATAGGATCTGGTTCAACTCGGGTCTTCCTTTATCTTTTCCAGCGGGCTAGAACAGTGGGTTCTGTTGGCCTAGAATCTCGCTGGACTTATCCAATTAGTTGGAACTTGGGTTTGACCAAGTCTGAAAGCAAATACTTAGGCTAGACTCCTCAAATCGGAGACCCAATCTGCATTGCATACTCCTGGCCAGGTCCTTTGGACTTCTATGATAAGCCTTTGGATGAGCGTTCCCCGCTGATGGACTTCAATGGGCCAGACCTGGCTTACTTGATTAAAGCGGACCTGACTGATGTATGGGAGCCCACAGTTAAACTTCTTATACAGTAACCGGGGCTCCACCTACTGATCGTGGCCCATCCAGTGGGTCAAGATCCACAGAACGTATGTGGACTTCTTGAGATCAGGTTGGGCCCTACCCGATAGTCTAGGTCTAGCTGGCTAACGTTTAGGTGTTCTCGGTTTAGCTTCTTATACAACCACCGATGACACCTGTCGGGTATTTGTCCTAGGGTACACACAACGTTAGACACAGGACCCTGATTACTTAGAACAGCGGGACTTGGAAATGGCTATTGAAGCATCACGTAGAGAGTATTTTTCTTCATCTACCAAGAGAGCATCATCTAGTCGAGCGCAGCGAGACTTCACTGATTATAATAGTGATCTTGAGTTTTAGTTTGTTTGTTTTATTTTAGTAGGATTATACATTTTATTAATCTTAGTAAGGATTTAAGTTAATTATTTAGGTATTATGTAAGTTTAACATTTTATTTATGTTAATTACGTTGATTTTTAAGTTAATTAAATAAATACAAATATTCTCAAAATTCCCAAGAAAATCACGAGGGCCCTGCTTGGTTATCCCGCAAAAATTTGCATGAAATTTAGCCTAATTTAATATGCTTGAAACTCTTGATAATTAGTTTTATGAACAAAATTTATGCAAAAGTTTGGTGCTATTTCAAAAGTGCAAAAGTTTTACACCTTTTTAATAAACTTAGTAGGGGACCACCTATGATTATCTCATGTTTATGCAAGGTTTAAGTGTCGGGGGGGGGGGGGGGGGGGATAGGGTTTGAGCTAAAATAGGTTGGGGACCATTCAAATTAAAGAGTAAATTCAGAGGGACCACTCTAATTATAGATGGGTAAAGATTTGCCTTTTTTACAGCCCAAACAAACAGGTTTTCCCCATTCCGACACAGGTCCCCAAAATTTGGAGGCATACGCAGGTTTTCCAAACCTCAAAATTTCGCCTAGATTTGGCATCTTAAACTATGAATTAAACTGCCTCGTACTGAAGTTAAAGCAACCGTTACCATTCCAAGTAACTCACCTAACAAAAATCCTCTAAGAAAAAAAAAAAAAAAAAAAAAAAACCTCTAGAAGGTTTTCGGATTAAAGATCTCCATCTAGAAGAAAAGCTACCGTCCAAAAACACCGAGTGCTGCTTCTAACAGATAGAAACAACCTTCTGCTGACCTGGATTTATTGCAGTACACATCGAATAGGATAAGCATGTCGGTCAAAATGATGTTGTGTTTTCTTTGTTATCATTTCTATATATATATTTAACCCCCCATACCCATTGGAACTTACTTAACCACAGTTTAGTCTGGTCAATCTATCCAACTCAACCCAAAACCGAAGCAATCTATTCATCTCTTCCTTTTTTCTCTCTCTCTATATAAAAACTATCATATATCATAATAAACTTCATAATTCACAATCTCAAAGAAAGATAACTCACTTATGGCTGTCTCATCTTCTTCATCATTTACTCAATTTTCCGGCACAAAGATCTCCACCGGCGCCGGTTTTAATAAATGTTCACCGGATTCTATCAAATTCAAATCAAATCGGATCTCTGCTGTTACTGCTGCAGCAGCAACTTCAACAGAAAGACCTACTTCTTCGTATTCATCACAGTATCTTTCCTTCAATATTTCATCATCTCCTTGTTCATCTTCTTTATACCAAGTTCTTGGAATTTCAATGAATGCAACATGTCAAGAAATTAAATCAGCTTATCGGAAATTAGCTAGAGTATTTCATCCTGATGCTGTTGATATTGATTCTAAAGATACATCAGCTGATCAATTCATGAAAATTCATAACGCCTATTCTACACTTTCAGATCCATTAAGAAGAGCTGATTACGATCGCGACTTATTGTTTAGAAGAAGAAAACAAACACCACTAAGTCGTCCTCCTTCTTATGCCACATCAGCTTCTTGTTATTCTTCTTCTTCTCGGCGTAGTAGTAATTGGGAGACAGATCAGTGCTGGTAGAAGAAAGAACGAGTTTTGGGACTATATTCTATTTAGTCCTTTGATAGTTTTTTTTTTTTTTTTTTTTTTTAATTAGAACTAATCCTCAACCCTTAACTAATTGGGTTTAAGAAGGCATTTTGGTCCTTTACTTTGTATATAAACAACTGTGATTAGTTCCACCAGCAGCAGCAGCTTGGGATAGTGGATATAACCCAGATATTTGCCAGCTCAGATTGGCAGAAAAATCTACTTTGTAATCAAATTATTATATGTATTGCAATTAGTATCTACTGGCTTGGTTTTATAATCCAATTTGCTTCTCCATTATTCACATATTGAAAGTGAGATTTTAATTCCTTGTCCATTATTCACATTGATGAAATTCTAAGAATGCTCATTACAATTTTTGCTTACCGAAAAAAAAAAGAAAAAGAAACTGTAAAACATTAATAAAAGACATGGACTAGTAGTCTAGTATTGATTTTTGCCAATTTAGTCCCACTACAAACACCTGGACGCTTAATAGAGTTTAATCAATCTTGTGGTTCGAAGAAGAAGCTCCCATCCCAATTGTTCTAAGAAGCTAATCAGAATTTTCTACAATTTCTGATCTGTAATCAAGGTTTTAAAATCATCCAAACCATCACAGAAAGCATGTTTCAAATCATCTCAACCTACATCAAACCTCTTTTTGTTTTCATAAGTAAAAATGTTATATATTCTCTTCTATTAAAAAAATGTGATGGTGGTCTATTTTTGCGTAATTATAAATATACCCAAACTTAATCAAAATTCTCTTCAATTAGACTATCATTGAAATTGATAGCCTAATTGATTAGATATTTTCTTAGTGGTATTTTCTGCTTTAATAGAGTATAATAGATTGAAAAAGGCATTAAAGAAAATACAACATAAAATTAGTATATCTGCACTTTATTTTGAAGCTATATTATTCTTTTGAACTTTCCAACATAAAATTAGTATATCTGCACTTTATTTTGAAGCTATATTATTCTTTTGAAACTATATCGTTATTGAAATTATATAATAATTTTCTTAAATAAAACTTTATTAAGTTATAACCTCTCTGTAGTAATAATTTATTTTGGTCCCAAACAACTATAAAGAAGGGTTTTACAATATTTTGAATTTGTCACCAAGAAAAATGCTAAGAGTGATTGTCCAAAAAATCCAACAATCCAATTCCAACAGGAATCTAGTGAAAAAAAAAATAAAAGAAATATATAGAAATTTTATAAATAAAACATATGAACTTAATATTCAAATATAAAAAATAAAAGAAATATATAGAAATTTTATAAATAAAACATATGAACTTAATATTCAAATATAATATATTATATTGAATATTTAAAACCATAAAACTATTGAATTTTAACTCGTTCATAGCATGGGCTCATATTCTTGTACAGCATACACCACCTATACCACTATGTTAATATAGGTATTCGGGTAAATTATCTCTACGATGTTAAGACCAGAAAACCAACTTAATACACTAAAATCTCGATAAGATAATACCTAATAAATAAATTATTTTTTTTAAATAATATTTTTGGTTGGTCCTAACTTGGATATAGGTTGCTAAATTATTATTTTATTAAATTCATTAGATAATACATTTTACAAAAATCCTTGAAGGCTGAGCTAATATATAAATTAATACTTTCTCGATACACAAATATAGTTTATATATTTTTTATAATAAAAGTCAATTGTTACTTTCCCTTTCTACTGTTCAGTGAAGCCACCTCCCGTAGTTTGGGGAATGGTTCGCTGATCTCTCCTAGCAGCGGCTACTCTGTATGGTTCAGGATCTTGCGATGTTGGTATCCTGACAGTCCGGTTAACTGTATTCGGATCACCATGATTATTAGTGATTTGTACCACTAAGTTCTCTGCCTCTGGTTGTCCACTTTCAGAGTTTTGTGAGCCATGATCATGACCCTCACTCCCAAGAACTGATTATTGATTGACAGGTTCTTCTATTTCAAGAACCGGAGATGTCACGACCCTAATATCCATAAATTGGCAAAAAGAGAGAAGTTACGAAATTACCCTCGATAAGCCAATTAAAAGGACAAAGGTTCGGGACAGTAATCTAAATAAACATTTGCACAAGGTAAAAATCCATAACCATTAATGACAAATACTTCAACACAAATAATTTGAACTCCCAATAACTTCCATATATAATCCAAAACTCCAAATATCAAATTACACAACTCCAGTAAGAAAATTCAACAACTTCTACTGAGGCATTGCCTTTCCCAAATCAATAATAATCCAATAAATGAAATAAACTGAGTAATCAACTGACAACGAATCAAAGAACTAAACCTACTGTGAAATGTAACTCCTGCAAATTCTCAAACTCCCTCTCGAACAACTGGATCTACACGAGCCTCCTGATGTTGCTCCCGATCGTACTCAACTGGCTGCTCTCCTCCGCCTACGCTCCATAAGGATACGTACCCACGTGCAAAACAAGCAACATGGGTCAGCAAATTATGCTGGTATGAGTGGACAAGGGTAGGGAACTCCATTCCCAAAAACAATAAAATAATAGACTCCGCGGTCTTTCTATATTTATCTCGTTTACTAAATATATATTATATATTATAGGGATACATTACCTGAGCTGCACCTCCTATTAGGATAGGTCGAGTCCTGCAAGAAATGTTAATTGACCTATCCTCCTGCAAAACTGTGTTAGTACAATAATATATAATTCATGGCATCTCAAATCTCGACACTATATCTCAATCACTGCAAATCAATCATTACACTCAAACAACACTTCACAACCTATACCCAATCACTAGTACACCTCCCACAGGATGCACTCCACACATTTGCCATACCCACACTGCACCAGTGTGCCTTGACCATGGTTAAGACCCTCTACGCGGAAACCAAAACCCAAGTGGGTGCTCACCTGCAAGTTTTGGCTAGCCTCGACGTATGCCTAACTCATGGCCTCTACTAGCTCCCTTGAGCTTTCTAAATTGGCGCCCAGACCAACCCCGAAGGCTATGAAGGTCTGTAGGGTCAGTTCCGCAGGCTAAGCCATCTAGGAAATACCCAAATAAAAATATATTCCAAGTGTCAACCCGCAGGCTAAGCCGTCTAGGGTGATATCTAATTTTCTTAATCCTAATTCCATAGGTGCGGCAAATGTACAAATGCTTGGGCGACTACAACAACTAAAACTAACAAGCAACACTCGACACGACAATTTAACGTCAACTTCACATCAAATCCATTTTTGTATTCTTTTCGCATTTTCCAAATTAATCAAGTACCGTCCATGGTATATATAGCCATTCCAAGGCATTCAACAATAAATTCCTCGAATTTAATATTAACACATTTTATATTTCTTTCAAAATAAAAATACTATCTACTATACAGCCAGAAACAAAATACATTCAGCAAATAATATTTACTGTACCCATAAACTATATAATTTTCTTTAACCCCAGTTTCATTAAAATTTTATTTTTCGGTGTATATATTTCTAGTCCACATATATATGAATACTAATCCAAAAACGATCTCGAAAACTCGACAAATTTGGATACATGTACAGTATTACCATTTACCTTCTCTTATAGTTTCCATGTTATCAACAGTGCACTCAAACCATACAAATCAAATAAAATAAAAAAAAATAACCAAATTCTAATTCACGCCACCTACCCAGCAGCAAAACATTTCTTCATATTAACCAACAGCAAAACCATTCAAAACCATTTCTTCATGTTAACCAACAGCAAACATATCCATATACCCCACCACTAAAGTCCTAATCATATAGTTTAATCAATTTAAACTAATTTAACCAAAATACAGTCCACTCACCTGTTCTACTGTTCTTCTTCCTCCTCTCAACTGGTGGCTGGTCTGCAACACCGTCACAATTTTGCCGGCATCAACACTGCTTCTAAACTCAGCAGCACCGCCACTCTCTCTCTCTCTCTCTCTCTCTCTCTCTCTCTCTCTCTCTCTCTCTCTCTCTCTCTCTCTCTCTCTCTCTCTCTCTCTCTCTCTCTCTCTCTCTGTTTTAGTTGTCGCCGCCACTCTCTCGATCGATCGATTTAGCTGTCGCCGCCACTCTCTCTCTGCAAACCCTTTTAAAAAAACTATGCGCAAAACCCTTGTTTCGATTTCGATTATATAAGGAGATCACTCCCATTTAATCCGGTAAATTCCCACGTTTCCAATTGATTCGAGTTGATCGTGTTCCGAACTACAAGCAAATCTGTTCGTGGGTGTTTTCTCCAAGTTTGGGTTATTTAAACCATAGTCCACTACTTTATAGTAATTATGCTTAAACCCTTGGTCCAGGGACTTATACCCAATTACTTTTAAATTTCAAATTAAAATTAGCATAAAACATAAAAGAGGGGGTTTACAGGAGACAGAGGAGAAAGGTTCTCAGTCTGACTTTCAGTAACTTGACTCATTCCATTGTTGGATCGAGTTGGACGTCTTACTTCCATCCATTGCTACAGCTGCTCTCCGGTATGACTGGATCAAGATCTTTTCAAGGCTCTGGAACTGATGGGAGATTCAGCCCCACGGTGGGCGCCAAAGAGTGTGGGTGCAAAATTTTGATCCACAAACTCGAGATTCGTATTAATTGATCGTAAGGTTACAATGAAAGCCTTGTATAGACTGAGATGAGATGGGGGTATACAATGAGACTGGACCTGATGAGATCAGGCTGCTTACGTATCCAAGGTGATGAACTTGGAATCAAGTTTCTGCTTCTACAAAACAGTAATGGAGGTTGCTTAGTGAAAGACTCGTAGTTCAGGAGGTTGAGAACTCCTGTATTTATAGTGGACCGGAAGAGACTGCCTCAACCGCCCCTCCGGTTTCGACTCCATGAACTCGGGCAGTTCAAACTGTGAAGATGCCCCCGTAGAGATAACACACATGTTGTTTGGCAGTTATCCCTCGGTTTGAATCCCCCTTGACCAGGACGACTGCCACGTGGCATTCTCTGATAGGCTCTGGTTCAACTCGGGTCTTCCTTTATCTTTTCCAGTGGGCTAGAACAGTGGGTTCTGTTGGCCTGGAATCTCGCTGGTCTTATCCAATTAGTTGGAACTTGGGTTTGACCAAGTCTGAAAGCAAAGACTTGGGCTAGACTCCTCAGATCGGAGACCCAATCTGCATTGCATACTCCCTGGCCAGGTCCTTTGGACTTCTATGATAAGCCTTTGGATGAGCGTTCCCCGCTGATGGACTTCAATGGGCCACCTGGCTTACTTGATTAAAGCGGACCTGACTGATGTATGGGAGCCCACAGTTCAACTTCTTATACAGTAACCGGGGCTCCACCTACTGATCGTGGACCATCCAGTAGGTCAAGATCCACAGAGCGTATGTGGACTTCTTGAGACCGAGTTGGCCCTACCCGATAGTCCAGATCCGGCTGGCTATCGCTTAGGTGCTCTCAGTTTAGTTTCTTATACTGCCACCGCTGACACATGTCGGGTATTTTACCTAGGGTACACACAGTAATGTTAACACATGGAAAGAAATTTGGGGTTAAAGTTATATCACATGCAGGGATAGTCTAGGTATTAAAAAACTATTGATGGTTTGACTTAGGGGTGGCAATTGTGTCAGGTCGTGTCGGGTCTTAACGGGTTGATGTGTTTTTCTCTAAACCCGAACTTGACCTGTTAACTTGTTTAGTCTTTTTTTTCCTAAACCCGAACCTGACCTGCTAATTAAACAGGTTGGGTTCGGTTTGAGTTGTTTAAACCCGCTTTAGATTTATTTACTACTCCTTCTGTCCCAAATTATAAGTATTTTATTCCATTTTAGATTGTCCCCAAATATATGTCACTTTTGATTTTTGAACACATATTAATTAAGTTAAATGGTTCATTTGTCTACCTTTGCTTTGAGATAGGAGTAATTATTCTAATAAAAAATTAGGCATTGTAATTAGTATTAAATAGGGGTAAATTAGAAAGTAGAGTTAGTAGACAAACAATAAATGATGTTTCCTTAATAAGTAGAACATTCCAAAATGTACTTATAATTTGGGACGGAAGGAGTATTTTTCTCTATTGCCACTACTGTTATTGATATTCATGATAATCGATGTTTAATATAAATTAATCAACTTAATTTCATCAAAAATTAAAACTATTAGTAACAGATAAAATTTAAAAAAAAAAAAAAAAAAAAAAAAAAATTCTTGAAAAACAAGGGTACAGTGAAACAAACAATTACCATAAAAGAACATAGAGATGAAAAGTGTTAACATTAAAACCAATTATAAACATGATTAGGAGTATTAGCCTGAGTACTAAAAAAAAAAAAAAAACACCAATCTGATTTCAATTGATTAATTAAAACATCATGTTCCTTAAACCCAAAACAAACTAATTGAAAACAAGAAAAATATTTACACAATCTCCAAATTCGATATAGAAAAAGAAGAACCAACCAGCAAATAAATTTTTATTAATCAATTCATTACTACTACATATTTCTCCGTAATTAAAAAGAAGAAAGAAAATGATTGTTGAGAAGAGATGAAAAGGAGAGTGATGAAGAGGTAATTTCAAAACTGAAAATAAAAAATATTAATTTTTAACGGGTTTTGGGTTGACCCGACTTGTTAGTGGTCAAACCCGAACTTGACCGGTTTATAAACAAGTCTAATAGGTTTAGGTCAAAATGACTCGAAAACTCGATAAGACTAAACCCAAACTTGTTTATCTCGGGTCGGGTTCGTGTCGGGTTAACGGGTTGCAGGTCATTTTGCCACCCCTAGTTTGACTTGGTCAACTACATTGACTGCCAGTCAAGTAACGAAAAATATACCATTTACTTATAAATAAAAAAACTCTAAGCTATTTACTAAATAGCAATATTTTAGAGGAACCAAGTACAAAATAACCCTATCTTTTAAAATAAATAAAGTCCTTAGAGGGTTGTTTCTTAGAGCATTCCCAATGGTAGGTTTTAGCACACTTTTAGTAAGCTTTTAGTGAAAACACTTGCCAATGGTAGCTTTTAACACACTTTTCAAGCAAAACACTTTTAACTCCTTGGCAAATTTGCCAAGGAGTTAAAAGTGCCACGTCGGAATTCGGACCGCACAATGGGTGCGGTATGGCCATCCGCCAGATATATTGCGGTATGGTGATCCGCCAATGTTTATGCGGTATGAATTGATCCGCCAATTGTTATGCGGTATGAATTGATCCGCCACAAAGATTGCGGTATGAATTGATCCGCCAATGTTTATGCGGTATCGTGCTAAGTGGGTATGCGGGTCATAGAAGAACCCATCTCTTTCACCCATGAAAAGCCCATCTCTTTCACCCATTTTTAAAACCCTCGAAACTTCATTGCTTCAAACAAATTTTCGATAAACAGAGATGAAAACTCTCAAATCTACATCAAATAAAACCTAATTCATCTAAATCTCCTAAAAATATTTCGATTAAACTCAAAATGAAGAGGTATTTTGGTAAGAAGCGTGATAAAGGGAAGAAAGGTAGTAGTTCAAATCAAGTTAATATTGGAGATGAAGATGATGATATTGTTTTACAAGAAATCCCACAATTGGATTTTTCTCAACAAGGTGATCCTAGTACTTATCCACCATTGTGTAAGGATGCCCACCTCCATATCTCGGCTTTAGTTCAACAAAAACAAGTAAGTTTATATCAAGGTTTTAATTTTTCTGTTTATCGTCTGTGATTTTAGGCTTGTTGCTCTACAAATTGTTTTAACTGCACATTTTAATGGTGAACTTTTAGTCAAAACAATTTCATTGAATCCCAAAGAAGTGTTTTGTCATAAAATTTACTTCCTAAGTTCTACAATCAATATTGTACTGATTTGTTCAGAAGTTAACATCAGATTAATCACCCAGTGTATTTCGTTTTTGGCAGTAAAGCAGTGTTCATTTTAAAACAAAACAACCTCTACAATGGCCTGGTTTCCTGTCCCATATGTTCAACCAATCACAAAACCACCTGATAACACCACCATTATTTCCACAAGTTGTGGTGGTAGAAGTAGTTATGGCAGGGAGTTTGCGATTGTGCTTTTATGTTCAATAAGAACCTACAAACTCAACAACCATAACTACCACCACCAAAATAAACCCTAATCCACAATAGCTCTTTCGAACAGGTTCACAATGTCCACAATCAGCTAGACAGTAATCACTTTCAACACAGAGTGGTAGTAGTAGTAGACTAGTAGTACTCAATTGCTCATCATTTCCAACACAAAGTGTTACAACATCCTCTAACTAGCTAGATTTAACAGTAGTCCTAAGACAACCTTAAAAACCACTTAAAACTCTAGTGACTAACTAATATTTTTAAGGAAGTGTGTCTGCATGTTATATTAGTTAAATACCATGATAATATTTCATATTAATTTTGATTAGGTAGTGACGCAATACAAAATATATTGTTGCATTCAAGCGGTACAGAAGTTATGGAAAGTGTATGTAGATAGGGGACCTCCATTTGAGGGTATTAGAATGGCTATTCTACGTACACCTTTTAGATACCTCTTAGATATAAAGTGGTCGAATTCAGATAGAGGGATTATATATTCACTAATAGAGAGGTGGTGGGACACCACTCATACGTTTCACTTTCCTTGGGGTGAGGTAGGGATCACCCCATTGGATTTTACTATGCTTACTGGTCTCTCGGTTGGAGTTGGAGAGACACCACCTTATGGGGAAGAGACTATTGAGAAGGCGAATGAGTATATGTGCACGGAGTTTGCTGCTGAAGATCATCCTTCTAAGGAGTTGAGAGTTGGATCTAACGATTGGGTGAGTGGAGCTGTGAGTACAACATGGTTTACTAGGAGATTTACTGACTACATCTCTGCACAACCACGATATTGGGCACCTGCACCCGAGCACCAGTTGGATTACGTTCGAGGTTTCCTATTTTACCTTGTTGGTCAGGTGTTTTTTCGGACTGCTGATAGTAGTCTCCATTTGGACATGAGTGGACTTGATGATAATTTGAAGAGTTTTTGGAAAAGGGAACAAATGAGGATAATTGCAAAACGAAATGCTCGAAATATTAATTTTAATGATGCTTAATAGTATGGGATCAAAAAATATTAGATTGGATTTTTAATGTATTGGCATTTTGAGATGTATTTGAA
The DNA here is from genome assembly GCA_023053565.1 of Aquilegia eximia. Taxonomy (NCBI): domain Eukaryota; kingdom Viridiplantae; phylum Streptophyta; class Magnoliopsida; order Ranunculales; family Ranunculaceae; genus Aquilegia; species Aquilegia eximia. The sequence continues at coordinate 10,528,651 of JALIGU010000010.1, forward strand.
TGTATGTTTTGAACTTATTATATAATTTAAAAATGTAATGTTTGCATTTATTGAGATGCATTTGAGATATAAAAATTTTACTTTGTAATTTAAAATTTTGTATTTGAGATATAATAATTTTGGATTTATCATATAATATTTGAGATATCATATTTTTGGTGATGCAATAATTTTGGATTTTTAGACTTTTGAAATTTAATACAAGATGTAATATTTTTTAACATATAATGTTTTGGACTTATCACATAAAAGAATTTGGATAACATGCAAAGATAGATTAATACAAAGAGAAATTACAAAGATAGATTTAAATTAAACAAATAGAAAAATTACATCAAATTAAGAAAAAAAAATTTGAAAAAGGAAACTAAGAAATTTTAAGTTCAAATACTTTCACTAAAAATCAAGTTTTCCAGCTCCATACATTTGCCATATGTGTTCTTTAAGATCATTCTTCAATTGCACATGTGTCTCCCTACTTTCAAGAAAACGTCTTCGTTGGACCATCCCAGCGATATACATCATACGATTTGGTGGAACAACTATTGGATCTGGAACTCGACAATATGAGTCATCATTGGACCAATCTTCAATATCTATATCTTGTTCATCATCAACAATCATATTATGCAATATGATGCACGTCTTCATTATCATACCCAGAGTTTGTTGTTTAAAAAAACGAGCTGAAGATCTTATAATGGCCCACCTAGCTTGTAAGACACCAAACGCGCGTTCTACATCTTTTCTTGCTGCTTCTTGGGCTTTCTTGAAAACTATATCCTTTTGAGCTTTTTGGGTATCTGATATGGATCCAATAAGTGTAGCCCACTCGGGGTATATACCATCTACTAGATAATACCCATTATCATATTGGTGGCCATTTACAGTAAAATGGCATGGAATGCCTCTACCATGGATATAATCCTCAAATAGAGTGGAATTATGCAAAACATTGATGTCATTATGAGATCCAGGCATTCCAAAGAAAGCATGCCATATCCGTAAGTTGCGGTCAGCTACCGCTTCTAGAATAAGTGTTGGCTCTTTATGATGGCCAGTGTTGGCCAGCAAGTGCTACTGGACAATTTTTCCAAGTCCAGTGCATACAATCTAAACTACCTAACATACCTGGAAAACCTCTTTCAGCATTGAGTTGCATTAGTTGTTGAATATCCCGAGCATCTGGAACTTTCAAGTAATCGGACTCAAACAAATCTACAACTCCTTGACAGAAATGATGCAAACTCTCAATAGATGTTGAACCAGGAACTTGTAGATACTCATCATTAGAGTCTGCAGAGCAACCATAAGCTAGCATTCGAATCGCAGCCATACACCTCTGCAATGGTGATATACCGGGTCTACCAGTGCAGTCATACTTAAGAGTGAAGAATGGATCGTATGATATAAGAGAATTCATGATCCTATTAAATAACCATGGAAACATACGGTACCTCCGACGAAAATATTCTGGTGGATATTTGGCTCCAGCCGCAAAATAATCATTGTATAGTTGATCATTTCTTGTCTCTCGATCTCGTTTGATGTAATTTCTTCCTACCACTGAGCCACCTTGCTTTTTAGATGATTCTATTAATTCTTTCCCCAAAATTGGGACCATTGGCAACAAAATATTTTCGATGTTGGAGTACATCTCATTATCATTTTCATCATCATCAGAAGAAGAACTAGAAGAGCTTGATGTATATGTAATGGCTGATTTCATGATGTATAACAATAGAAAGAAAATATATGCAAAATAATAGAGAGATGGAATGAAATTGAATAGGAAGGAATGTGGTTTTGTGTGTATTTATAAATTTGAAAAAATTAGCCGTTGGAATTAAAGTCGTTGAACTAGCCGTTGCAGTCCGATCCGCCATAAATAGTGCGGTATGGATCTATCCGCCATAAATAGTGCGGTATGGATCCATCCGCCACAAATAGTGCGGTATGAATCCATCCGCCACATTGATTGCGGTATGGATCCATCCGCCACAAATAGTGCGGTATGAATCCATCCGCCACATTGATTGCGGTATGGATCCATCCGCCACAAAGATTGCGGTATGGATCCATCCACCATTGGAAACACTAAAACCTTTTTTTTGCTAAAACCATTGAAAACACCAAAAATCCTTAAAACCATCCTATGTGGCACCCCTAAAAGTGTTTTACCATTGGGAATGCTCTTAGCATTTTGCGAAACAAAATCTGCAATAAAATACAAGAACCAGTAAGAAATTCACATAAAAAACACAAATGGAGTGGTAGGCACGACAATACTAATGGGGTAACAATGAATAAGGTGAAAGTGCCATGTCTATTGGATTGTTTTGATTCTTCTAGAAGAATGACACACTCACTACAGACTCATGTTATGGGGGTGTATGGACCTTTAAATTTGGATATTCTTGTTTAAAAACACTTGCCGGAAAATCATGGCATATGCAAACTACTTTAAAATTACATCTTAGGGTCCCATTAGCCGGCAATAAAAAATATCCTCTTACTTTATAAAATATATATATATATCTATATATATATATATATATACGGGCTGTCTAGGCTGCCATCTTTAGGATGACATCCATCTTGACAGCCCACCTCTATCGTTGATTTAGATAAGATCTAATGGTTGAGATATAATAAAAGAATAAGCTAAAAGATTATGGGGGTAACTCTGTCATTTTGCTCTCTTTCTTCTCTTCTCCCCAATCTAAGCAGAAGAGAGATATTTTGCAACTACAGTATCTATCTTCCTTTTTTTTGTTCTTCTTCTCGAAATCAAGTCAGTTCTCAAGAGAATTCAATCGGCTTAGTACTTTATCTTTGACCGTCTAGATCTATGAACTAAAACTTGATTTTGGAAATACTGTTGAGTTTCTTTATTGAAATCACTCCGAAGAAATTAGGACGATTTTTTTTTTCTTATCATTTACCGACGTTTCTTTATCTAATTTTTGCCCTTCTTTCTCAAAATCCCTTCACTGTTGAGATAAATTCATGTTACAATGGTAGCATAACCAGCAGATTTTCTAATTAAAGATGTGTGCATTTTTATATGCACAAATATGTAAATCATGAGGTGGGTATTGAACAATCTGAATAAAATGAGATTCAAATGCTTCAATGGTTAGAAAAAAAAAACAAAGTTAAAGTTCATTAACAAGTTTTTTGTAACCCAGAGTCCAAAACACACATGTAATGGCATGTTTGTCATAATGAAATTTCTGTTCCTTCAAGTTTCGAGCAGTCTTTCAATTTTGTTAATCTAGATCTTGGTTGCGAAGAAGCAGATGAAGAAGTTAAAATGGAGACGTGTCTTCCAAGAGAGAAAATTCTGAATTCTACTTGTGAGAAAAAAAAAATATTTTAATGACAAAAATATCCTTTGCTGTTTTGAGTTATAATAGGCTATCATATCCAAGCCGTTAGATTGAATTCAATAGACGAATGAGATTGGCTGATGGCAGCCTAGACAGCCCGATATATATATATATATAAGAAGTATATATATATATATATAAGAAGTATCCTCTTAATTGGATATTTCTAGAGATACTTTTGATGTTTTATTAATTAGAGCATTTTCTGTTTTTGTCTTATGAAAAATCTACTAGTTTAGCCTAAAACAATTTTTTAAGATCTTATCAGCCTAGATAATGAAAATAAAGGTTGTGTTTGATCACACAGAAATTTTCAAAAACTTAAAACACCTCAGATTTTCAAAAACTTTCTTACTCTACAGGCCAGATAGAATAGGAAATGTTTCTCTATCTAGGAATTTGTTGAGTTAAATGGTTCCTCAAATTTGAGTGTTGTATGCATTTTTTTTTTTTCTTTCGATGACGATAAGGTCTTCATTAATATCAATAAACACTTACAAGAGTAACTGCCTAACTGATCAGTATGCACAGTATGCAATACCAGTACAAATCCCAGATAAGATATACAGACATAAACATACCCCAGATGAGATATATAGACACACACAGGCATGCAGTTCACCAAGTACAGCTCAAATAGGAAGTTTGTTGTTGCGGAGAGTTATATAACCTCTCCATCCATCCATATAATAAATCAGTAAAGCATAGGTTTCCTCTCCTACCGGGGTCTGCTACGCTAAAAGCAAGAGAAACCCCATTCCTTTCATTACTTGATCCCAAAAAAATATCTCTCTCTCACTATCTTCTCGATCCTTAATGCTACACTATGAAATAGTGATAAAGGGAGAGATAGTACTATAGTAGCACACAGCTAGTCTAGCAAAGGTACTTGTATGCATTTTGTTACTGTAGTATTGAATTTAGAAAATAACTCAAAATCAATGAAAATGTTAAATATAATTTAGTGGTTAATTTTTTTTTTTTTTTTTTTAATAGTCAATTTAGTGGTTCATGAGAGTGATGTTTTATCCAGAAGGTTTTGCTTATTCTTATAACCAATTTTTATTTGTCATGCAATTTGAATACAATATGATTAGTGGTGTATAGGCAGTATAGCTAATGATTCACACTCAATTTGCCAACTGATTGTTGTACCTTACAATTTACAAAGACTTGCTAGTTCCAGTAATTAAACAATTGCGGTATTATTGGAGTCTCCAAAAGCTTATTATATAAAGCTAATTAAATCTCATTAGGTTAAGGATTTGTTTAGATATTTTTTTCGTAATAAACAAAATTTCATGAAAAACAAACACTTGGGAGTTGGCAAAGGGCAAGCTCGCAATCAACAGCGGGTCGAACTTTTCTTCTCAAATGGGACCAGAATTAGAAGTATCGATTGGAAAAACAGTTTAAAAGGAATTTCAATGCAGAATAGTCTCAATGTCTCATACCATGTGATGTTGATGTGATGTGATGTGATGAGAGGACTGAGGAGGGCTATTTTGCTTCTAGATTCTAGAAGACATGTATTAGTTGTTTTTCTATTCCAATTCCAATGTTGTGATTCGCGAGCATATATGAAAACTATGTGATGTGCACGCCTGTGCGTGACAAAAAAACATTTAGAAGCAGTTGGACTTTGTGTTTTTTTTTATATGGGCTTTAACCGTTGGGCTTCAGCCTCCACAGTATCTAGTTGGGTGCCTATGGGTTATATTATAAGTGTTAACTTTTAGCAGTTGGACCTGGGTTTTATTATGTCTAGGTCCATGTTAAAGTCAACAAAAACAGTTTACAGAAAGTGGAGACCACTTGTATCTATATCTATATACTATATAATAGTGGAGCCTCACAAGTGCCACGTGGCGTGTTTACAGTAACTTGGGAAAAACAATTAAGCCCACGCTAAAGCCCGTTATAAGCCCAGTATCAATACGTGTCAGCAAACAAAACCCCTTCGTCCCTAAAACTCTTCGACCTCCTCTAATCTTCTAATTAACCAATCCACTCCCATCTTCTACCATTCTAAATTCCTTTTGTACCCATACAAGATTTCAAGAAGTTCAATCTCAAAGCAGTAAAAAAACCATGTAGATTCAATAGGTTCATCGGAGTACAACATGAATTGAGATTCATTCAGTTCATCTTGCTAAATGCTTTGGTGCTTAAGACTTTTGATACCTCTTGGAGATTTGAGATTCCTGCTCTCGCAGATAATAAAAATTACTTATAGTGCAAAAGATGATGCAGTTTCAAAGAGCTTCAACGAAAGTGAAAGTCATGATTCATTAATTCCTAATTATGGTATTTAATTTTAAAGTCTTTGTTCTTTGTGACCACAGATTTGATCATCTATTAGTTTTTATTTTCTGGATTCACATTTTGTGCTTCAATTTTATGTTTGTCAATAACTTCCATTATGTAAAACATAATCCTTCGATAGCAACTGCATGTTTCTCCTAAATAGCAACATATATTAATAATACCTACTGCTTGGACACTACTCAGGTTTGCTACCAAAAATAATAGGAGATGAGAGAATTTGATTTTCTGATTTGGATTGTGTCGCCAAGTACTTTTAGCTTTTATAAAAAAAAATTTGATTGATTGTATTATGTTAAACTTATTTGTTTTTCTCGAAACTCAATTTAAGTTTTTCTAAATTCTTATTACCCGGTTCGAATCAATTAAATTTCCATGTTATTATAAAAGCTACTGACTGCATCTCTGTTCTCTACTTATCTAATACAAACAATGGGGTAGATGGAGTTGTTTCATGTATAAAGCCCATTTTTTTTGTAAACATGGCTAGAACATAAAATTTGTACTTATTTTTGTTTCTCGAAACTCAATTTTTCTCAATTGGGGCAACCAGTAAACAACTAGATGGTCTTTGGTTATATGTGTCCCTTGAGCATAAACCCATCCCATGGCCTGCAAAAATAAGTTAATAAGTAATACAACCAGTCATAGATACTAGCAACTCATATCTAAAGGAGTCGTTGTCACGAGTAATACGTTTTTTGCAGTATAATTAGCTTTGTTTAAAACTTTCTAAGGATAGGCACGTCAGACAAAAAGAAAGCCTAGATATAGTAAGATTTTTATCAGATTGAATAGTTAGAAAGTTTATTAAGAATGACACTAGAAAGAATAGGGATTTGTAGTGGTTATCAAAGGCATGACATGATTATTCCAATATTATTTGCTACACATGGCTGCTTATAATCTCAAATTCAGGTAATGTGAAGCATATCTCATGTTGCACAGGTTCATCTAAATAATGATCAACATGGACAATTTAATATTTTAGTTGTGACATGCTAGGGCTTCTGTTATTTGAAGCTAATATACACTGTGCATTTGTTTGATGGCTGAATTTGTGTTTCATTATTTTTAAAGGATGTTAATACTTCCATTAGGTGGAGAAGAATACATGTTTAATAATTCACATTGGTTCTTGCATACATTGCATCTTTTTGCCAAGTCATTATATAATTGTCAAAAAATGCAGTGACATATTTTTATTTTTATTTTACTAAATATCAGTTAATCCATGATTTATATTTGTTGATTTGCGCAGGGATTTTGACGAGAACTTGCAGAGAGAATTCCATGGTTACTTGGAGAGGAGAGAGATCAAGAATTCATTGCAAGATTTCTTGCGAGAGTACATGATGGAAAAAGATGGCAGGGAATACATGAAATGGTGGGAACCACGGGTTATACTTTTGATGTATGTTAGTAGGTGATAATATGTGATGTATGTTAAGAATAAGATAGGTATGTTGGCAATTGGAAGGAACAAAATATGAACTAGCTATGAAGTTTAGAACAACAGTAATTAGTCATACATGGTTTGAGGATTGTGCGAAGGCAGAGAAACGTCTTCCTATGCGTCACTATACCATGAAGAGGTGTTTACTGCCATATTATCGTGTTTATAGTCATGTTGGTTTTAGAGGTTGCTTCATAGTATATATATTTAGACAATTTCATTATTTGCAGTGGGCAGCATGCGGGCCTTTATCATGGGAACTGGGAAGTGCCGAATGATGGTGAGAAAGAGAGTCCCTTATTTAGGAAGAAAGGTAATGTGTTGTCAGATCTATCCAATATTACAAAATAATCAGAGACGTGGAGCTGAATGTAGAGTGTACGTGGTCTGCTTCTTCTTTGTTGAGTGAGGTAAAAATATATCTCAAATTGGATATTTTGACCATTATGGGTTGATTGTAACTTTAAGATATTGCCAATGCTCAATGTGTTTTTTTGTTATTGTGAAATGCAGAATTTGCATCCTGCTCTAGAACAAACATAACTTCACATAAGATTGAGAATAGAATATCAAAGCAAGTGTGCAGGCAAAGCAACAAACATTTTCTGATGGAGCAATTTTCGTCTGGGTTGATAGATAGGCAGGTAACTCTGACATTTTTTTCCCCTACAACTTAGCATAAACCTTGGAGTTTGATTTCTCTTTTTAGAGATGGCAAGCATATTTCTGGAACTGTCTTTGTCCAGATTGATGTGAAAAGTTTGTCAGTACATTAGTTACACATTCTAGAACTTTCCTTTTCCAAGTTGATTTAAGAATTATGTTATATTGGGTTAGTTGAAGTTATATATCTTGGAGATGATTTCTAAATCATTTTATCATCCTCACAAAATCCATATGAGTTTGTCTAATTAACTTTGTGAACACTTTCAAGTTTAAGACTCTGTAATTGTTTTAATACTTTGTAATTATACATCACGTGGACAAGAAAAATTACGCATTGCTGCTTGCTGAATTTTTACAAAAATTACTTGGACAAGAAAAATTACGCATTGCTCCTTGCTGAATTTTCACGGTAAAACGTTACTTGGAGGTTAAATACTTAAATCTTATTTCTTCATTTCTTCAAAACCTTCTATAAAGTCTATATTCCATTTTGCAGATATACATCATTAAGAATACTCTGCATCTAACCATAGTTCACCTGTCATGTTCTTTATAAATACATGACTTATGGTTTTGTACGCACATGAGAAATAAATAAAGGTAGCATTAACTACTAATAAGAAATGACCCTCAAGAACCCATAGGTGCGGTATGCATTTATTTTAGTTATCCATATTTTACCTTAATGTTGAACAATTAATAAAAAAAATATACCCTGATTAGTTCCTATGCATCATCATTTTTTTGATTAAATTGTAGAGGAACACTGACAACACTTCTTACTAAAAAGATCGACTAGATCTTACAAATGAAAACTTATCAACACTACTATTACTATATGAGATTTGTGAAGAAACTGGGGCTAAATGTGCAACTATTCCACCCTTCTATTGTTATATATGCCTCCACCACTGCGCATAATAAAGATAATTAATGTTCTGGACTATTTATGAATGTTTGGAACTTTGCTATAGATATTGGATATCAAAGTGTAATGGTTGGGATCAAACCAATGTTTGTTAATTCAGTTCCAACATGAATTCCAATATCAAAATCTACTAGGTTGACACCTATGGTTGCACCCATTATTGTTTAATCAACTTAGAGACAAGGCCATTGCTCTTCACTCACAGGTACAGTTCACTTCCTTTGCTATATGCCTATATTCTATAACATTACATATATCTTATATTGTGGTGATTATTAATACATATTTAATTCTTCAGCTTCTTATAAGAGCAGAAAAGATATATGAAAGATCTGATAATCGAATTTGATTTCCTTTTAGGTAATTACTGAATTCTGTAAATCAATTGGAGCATACGCAAAGCAAAGGAAAGGATTAATTCGGTTATCAAAGAAGAATGGAGAAAAACTTGGGTTCCTTGCTTAATAGATTATAGTTGTTGCTTTTATTCATGAGAAAACTTGAAGTTCTGATTTCTTGAAGGAATTTACATGTATGTATACCATCTTTCGTTTACATTCCACTAAAAACGAGAGGAATGTAAAATATACTTCTTCCTGTCTTAATGTTTATCATGTATGAAACTCTGTTGTAACATGCTAATTCAGAAGAGGGAAAAAGAGGTTACCCACCACAATCCTTTTTGAGATAAGGTGTTATGGTTGTTTCAGGTGTCTGATACCATAAATGTTTATTCCAAAGCTTGGCTAAAATGATACCAAGCAACTTACAAGCGCTCACCATATGTATGACAGTAGAGGATGTCAAACATATATCCAATCAAGTTTAGAAATGCCAAATCGCACAGCTGTATAACAGTAGAGGATGTTAGGCATATAATTGGAGTCTTCACTCTAGATTTATGACTAGATGTTCGAAGGTTCAAACATAAAATATAGGGTTGGTTATAGGAGCATCAGGTAAATGCTCAGAATTATTCCAAAGTTGCCTCATTTGATCAACATCAAAGCAATTGCACACAAGGACGGATCCAAGGGGGTGCGTCGCTGTGACCGCACCCCCAAAAATTGGAAATTTTTATTATTTTTCTTATGTTTTTTGTATATTCATAATATTGTTTTTGCTAAAATACATAGAATCGCACCCCTATAATCTGAGCATATAGGTTACATATAATTCTACACCCCCAACTCAGATTCCTGGATCCGTCCCTGATTGCACAAACAGTAGCAAATCATCAAAACACTTTTCTTTCCAAGAACAAACTCTATTTTCTACGTAACTTTTTTTTTCGTTGGAATTTTTTTTTTTTTTTACTCTATCCTCTATGAAAATAATTAAAAATTCCCGGTGTGTAGCACGGGTTCCACAACTAGTTAAATAAAGTTAAATTAAAAACAACAATTTGGGCCCAAGGACAAATTATAAGGTTTCATTAGGCCCAAGGACACCAGAAACGTTTCTTTAGGCTGAAGGACAAGCCTGTATAATAACGCATATACCCTGTTGGTGTTTTAGTAACCGTAAATAATATAACACCGCGGGGTGGGTTTTTTTTTTTTTTTTTTAATTTTCAAACAAAACCTAATTTCTTATTCCTTCTTTCTTCTCTCTCTCTCTCTCTCTCTCTCTCTCTCTCTCTCTCTCTCTCTCTCTCTCTTTCTCTTTCTCTATCTCTATCTCTATCTCAACTGTCAAATTCCATCTTGATTTCTTAGGATTTACTTCAATTTCTAAGGATTTCTCTTCGATTTCTCTTGATAAAAGTCTGATTCTTCGATTTCTCTTCGATTTCTCTTGATTAAAAGTCTGATTTCTTCGATTTCTCTTGATTAAAAGTCCGATTCTTCGATTTCTCTTGTTTCTCTTCGATTTCTCTTGATAAAAGTCCGATTCTTCGATTTCTCTTGATTAAAAGTCTGATTTCTTCGATTTCTCTGGTTTCTCTTTGATTAAAGTATGTTATCTTCGATTTCTCTGGTTTCGAGAATTACTGTTACTTGTTTTTTGTTTTATTTTCCGCTACTTTTCTTCAAATTTCTATAATGACAAGAATAAAATCTTGTACAACAACTAGTCCTTAGGCCAAAAAAGATAAGAAATCGACAATGCGAAAGAAGCTTAAAGCTGTTGGACAACAAGAACAAGCACGCGACAAAGATTACGAATCCGAGGTAAATTTCTTGCTTTGCTTTTTAATAATTTCTCTAGATTTTTTATTTTGTTTTAATAAAGTAGTTGAGTAATGTATTGTTCAAAATTTATTTCAAGAAATCATCAGTCTGTATAGTTGATTAATATTAATCAACTATATAGAATGATTAAGTGTTGATTAATGTATAGTTGATTAACATATTAATCAATGATTAAGTGTTGATTTCTGTATAGTTGATTAATGTATTAATCGACTCTACAGAATGATTAAGTGTTGATTTCTATATAGTTGAATAATGATTAAGTGTTGATTTCTGTATAGTTGATTAACATATTAAGTGTTGATTTCTGTATAGTTGATTAATGTATAGTTGATTTTAAGTGTTGATTTCTGTATAGTTGATTAATGTATAGTTGATTAACATATTAAGTGTTGATTTCTGTATAGTTGATTAATGTATTAATCATTGATTTCTGTATAGTTGATTAATGATTCATTCTTTTCAGGAGAGTGCACCTGAAGAACCACATACATCATCTCGAAAACGTAAATACTTCACAAGATCATCATCCAAGAAATCACCTAAACCAAAACCAACAGCGAAAAAGAGGAAGAAGAATAGCGAGCCAAATGTTGAATCTCTAAAGAAAAAGAAGAAGGATACTTCATTCTTCAGATGTTCCATGGAAACTGTCAATAGTATATGCTGTGAATACGAACAAGTTTTATATATTTATGTTATTTTGTAACAACTGAATTCTCATGGTTATATCAATGGAAAGGTTGTTTTGCTTATTTTCTAGTGTTTAAAATGGTTGTTGATTTAATTTAAATTTTAATAGGATGGAATTGTTATTTGCCTATTTTTAAGTGTTTAAAACGTAGGTTGATTAACATATTAATCAACACAACCATAGTTGATTAATACATTAATCATTCTGTAATTACCCCCTAATTAGTTGATTAACAGATTAATCAACCTAAACTATAGTTCATTAATTCATGAATCATTTAAACCCTAAACCCTAAACATTCTAAAACCTTAAACCCTAAACATTTTAAAACCCTAAACCCCATACCCTAAATATTCTAAACCCTAAATATTCTAAACCCTAAATATCCTAAACCTTAAACCTTGAACATTTTAAACCCTTAATCTTAAACCCTAAACATTCTAAACCCTAAACCCATACTTTAAACCTTAAAACCCTAAACCCTAAATATCCTAAACCCTAAACTTTAAACATTCTAAACCTATAAACCCTATACCCTAAAAATTCTAAACCCATAAATCCTATACTCTAAACATTTTAAACCCAAAACCCCAAAACCCAAAACCCAAAACCCATACCCTAAACTCTATACTTTAAACATTCTAAATCTTAAACATTCTAAACCCATACCCTAAACCTTAAAACCCTAAAATTCTAAACTCATATCTTAAATCTTAAACCCTAAACCCTAAATATTCTAAACCCTAAACCTTAAACTTTAAATCCTAAACATCTTAAACCTTAAACATTTTAAACCCTAAACCCTAAAACCTAAATTCTAAAAATTTTAGAACCCTAAACCTATACCCTAAATATCCTAAATCTTAAACATTTTAAACCCTAAATCTATACCCTAAAACCTAAACCCTAAAAATTTTAGAACCCTAAATCTATAGTGTTTAAAATGGTTGTTGGTTTAATTTAAATTTTAATAGGATGGAATGGTTATTTGACTATTTTTTAGTGTTTAAAACGTAGGTTGATTAACACATTAATCAACAAAACCATAGTTGATTAATACATTAATCATTCTGAAATTACCCCTTCATTAGTTGATTAACAGATTAATCAACCTAAACTATAGTTGATTAATTCATGAATCACTAAATCCTTTACCCTAAATATTCTAAAACCCTAAAGCTTAAACCTAAACCCTAAAACCCTTAATGTTGTCATAAGTACCGCTTAATGTTGCCATTCTAAAATCCTAGTTGGAATGGTGAACCCTAGTGGAATGCTGTCATAAGTACCCATTAATGCTGTCATAAGTACCCCTTAATGCTGTCATGAGTACCCCTTAATGCTGTCATTCTAAAACCCTAGTTGGAATGGTGAACCCTAGTGGAATGCTGTCATAAGTACCCCTTAATGTTGTCATTCTAAAACTCTAGTTGGAATGGTGAACCCTAGTGGAATGCTGTCATAAGTACCCCTTAATGCTGTCATTCTAAAACCCTAGTTGGAATGGTGAACCCTAGTGGAATGCTGTCATAAGTACCCCTTAATGTTGTCATTCTAAAACCCTAATTGGAATGGTGAACACTAGTGGTATGCTGTCATAAGTACCCCTTAATGTTATCATTCATTAACTTCTGAAAACAATTTTCCCGATTACAATAAAGTTGATTAATTGATTAATCAACAGTTCAGTAAACTTTCATAAAAACAACTAAGTTGATTAATACATTAATCAACAGTTCAGTAAACTTGCATAAAAACAACTAAGTTGATTAATACATTAATCAACAGTTCAGTAAACTTTCATTAATGGATCAGAAAACTTTCTCAAAACTAAAAAAATGAATTATATTGTAGGAACTGAATTGTAATGTCATAACAAGTGAGGAAAAAAAAACAATCTAAACTTTGATGAAAAAACAAATCATCAAATACAACTAGAACCTAACTGTTGTTCAGATATGGGCAAGTCCTTCAACCACATACGTCCACCATCTGTACTAAAGGACTTTGCATAGATCATCCACTTACATTTATCTTTTTCATCAACACATTTACCTTCTTCCATAGCCTGTTTACAAACAGCTTTGACTCTAGTCTTGGAATTCTTCAAAAACCCATATTTGAGCCCAGTTTCAATAGAAAACTGTCGAAGCTTGTTTCGGACCTCAATAGCTCCTCCTTCAAATACCTGACCAACACCAGTAAAGACAAACTCCCAATCCCTAGCCTTTAAAGTTGCCAAAGAAATTTCATCATCATAATCAATGCAAGAAGAACTACTACTTGGTCCGACATCACAATGAACAATGTCAATAGACATCTTCTTCAAACAAACTAAAAGTTCAACAACTCTCTGTCCATTCTTATTGCAAAACCACACCAAAGATTGAAGCTCAACATCACCAAAAAATTCATGATGTTTACCATAACGATCGTAGGTGAGAAACACTAAAGAAAACAAATCCTTAAAATTTTGGCAAATAACATCCTTTAAACTAGCCAATGTACTATCACACGTGAGCTCATAGGGGAAAAAGAATTTGTTATACTTGATTACCCCATGAACAACACCATTAGCAACCTCAGTTGAAACAACACCATCACATAATTGCACATCTGTATAAAAAAAACATCATGTACAGTTGATCAATACATTAATCAACAAATTGTTGTAATATAAAACATTTGTATTTTATCGCGACATTAATCAACACATTAACATAGTATTCAGAAGGTTGATTAACATATTAATCAACCGAAATGCTCAAAACAGAAAAGAAACAACAAACAAAACTGTTGAACGACGACTCGTTCAACATCAAAAAACACTAAGAAATCAAACACAAAAACAAGAATTGCTAAATTATTAATCAAAACAGGAATTAAGAACTCAACAAACTAACCTGTACAATCGTTAATCATCACCATCTCGAAATCCAGTTGAGAAATCAATCCAAAAAATCAGTTGATAACACCAAAAAAACTGATCTCAAATCGAATTTCAAGCTAAAAACACGAATTAAAACTTTAAGATTTTCCATTAAAAGCTCCAATTACAAAACTGAAAACTGAGCTCTCACGAATGAAACGAATTGTGAAATTGAATTGAATTGAACTGAGAAGATCTTGCCAAATTGAATTGTGAAATCAAAAACCTAAAAGGTTTCGCGAAATCTGAACTCTTTCTAATGAAACGAAACCGCTGTTGAAACGAAACCGCTTCCCAAAATCTCAAAACGCGATCTATATATATGGTTGATATAAGGGTAGTTCAGGTATTATAAAAGAGAAAAGAACGCAATTATACGCGACTTTGTCCTGGAAACAAAATTACATTCCGTACAATTGGACTTTTAGTAAACCAAAACAAAACCCGTGTCCTTGGGTCAACCAAACCAAAACTATGGACCAGAGCCCAAACAAACGTTTCTATTTGGACCCTGGACTAGTTTTTAGAATTAAAAATAACTTAGACACGTGTTAGAATATTATAGGCTATACCGCAGCCTTATTTGACAATGTATGTAACCTTTTCCTGAATAAGTATACAATTATTAGTCCTCACAATGTGACTTAATTTTGAAGTCAATATCAAATAAGGCAACCCATGACCCGATACGATTGAATGGGAAAAAAATGCTATGAACTTTCTTACTAAAAATAGAAAAAGGGAATAGTTTAAGTCTTGAAGGTCCAGATTGGGGGGGGGGCTTTCCCTCCATTTGCAACTTTATCATGAGGGTCCTTCTTTCACTCTCATAATCATATCATTTCAGAGTGCTAATATTCCTATGCAGTTTTGTTATGTATAAAACGTTTACTTTTCAAGTAAAATTAGATCTGTAGTTTGGTCTTGTATAATAAATCTCCTCTGTCATTAAGATACTACTTATATTGATTGATATAATAAATCTCCTCTGTCATCATCTTATATAGACTTTATAAGGTGCAACATAATAATAAAAAAAAAATTATCACTCTAATGACACATATATACACAGGTAAAATAATAACCAAGTTTGAAATTATTTACCTCAAATCATTTAGATTTGTGGAGAGACATAGAAGCCGAGAAGAAGAATCCCCTGTATAGAATCGATGATATGGCTCTGGTTGAATATGGACATCAAAGCAATAGAACTCAGAGTTAACTCCAAATTCTCTGATCTTTTGAACTGGAAAGGAATCTTTTGATCATGCAGAGTCTGGAGGATACATTGGAAGTGTCTAGGCAGCTGCAGACACCAGTTTCAGATATGAGGTTGCTGAATTTTCACGGCTGCAGGGTCCAGAATTTAGAAATGAACCGGGAGTATGATGATGAAGTCATGTGTGACACTGCTGAGGGTGGTTCTCATATGGTATCCAAAACATGTACTTCTATGAGATATATGCAACACAGTGATTGTTCCCTTAATACGCTTAAATACTCCTTCATTTTCTTTGCACACACGATGTATCTTTTTTTTTTCAATCACTTCCCTTAATCATCTTGTTTGTTGACCTTTTTGTAGTTTACTTAATGGCATATCATTCAAAACATCTATTCAGACATTTGTATTGGGAGCGTCCATTGCCTGTAAAACATAACAATTGAATATGTGGAATTATCCTATATGGTTCTTCTTACTATAAAGCACTAAGGGGACATTTGTAATAATAGTAACTTCAAGTATTATAGTCTAGATACTGTCATAGCATAAATATCAGAGTTATGGTGAGATGGAAAATAGCATCTATTGGGATATTTGTAATAATAGTAATCTCATTTACTCGTGAAGTCACATTTCTTAGAAGGTTGAGTCTCTATTAACAATGTCACCAATTGTTGCACAAATTCACTAACTGACAACAATCACTAAAAGACTTGCATTGAACAACATTCAAAGGTTAAATCAGCAAGCATGAATTCACATTGCTTCATTCCATGAAAAAGTTGGAAGACTGAAAAAAAAAAAACATTTTGGATGTTAAAGCTGAAATTGGGCAAGTTGAACAACCTGGCAAGGTTGTTCAACTTGCCTAATTCTAAATATTGAGAAGTCATCAACTGTAAGCCTAATTCTACTACAATAATGGTAAACTGTTTTTAGTTGAACACCAGGAGGAGTTTGTAATCAAAATCGAAGCCTACTTGTGTGTGTGGACCTCAACTGATACTATCTCATTAGTAAGTTAATCGTTCTTCCTAAAGGCTATATGTACAGCTTAATACTTAGTTCCCAAATCTTATAGGTGACTAACTGACTATTCTGTGTGATCATCCATCTGTGCAGAAAGAATAAAACGTTTAAAGAAGCAATAAGATAAATTACCTCGTATCTGTTGCCATTAACAAATCAACAAATACCCTTCAAAATGGCAATATGTGATCATGAATAGCACACATTTTAAGTTAAATTGAATCCATAATTTAAGCAGAAAATCATCAAATAGTTTAAATGAAATATTATGCATAATAATGAATTGATATAATAGTGAATGATATGTGTGCAGTAATAGCAAAAAGGTATTTCAACATTACTTTTTAATTGGGAAGGCAGTTTCAATTAGAGACTCTGGTGTATGTTTTTGGTTAGGCGTATTAACACTACTAAGGTTTTCATAATCTGAGGATGTACTATAACCTGAGGGACCATGCAATTTGACTTTGTAGGAGCTTGACATAGAGAAAATTTGTTCAAACAGATTTTCATTGACATATTCTTCTATATTAGTTTTATAGAAATGGTCGTGTTGGACTTTTGCAGTCGAACAATATGAGGAAAGATGTCTGTTGTGTGATAACAAAGATCAAAGAAAGGCAGATCCTAGATGGCAGATGGATAATGGTAGTAGAAGTTTACTTGTACACAAATACCAGGAGCTGCAGCTCCTGGTGGAACATCTACTGAAATGTAGGCCTATCTTCCTTCTATTATATTTGTCTCATAGAGGTTTTGCTTTATAATCATTATTGTACGTAAATTTGGTTTATCTTGCCCACTGTATTAATTAGAACTCATGAGAGATTGTGATATGTGATAGTATCGCTATAATTTACAACAATCTGTTTCCAGTGAAATGGGGTATTAAGCCCCCAAAAGAGATATCAGTACCACAAAAAACTTTGCCTTCGTCAGTAGACAGATGTTTCTATCAATTTATTAGTCGGAATTCAAAAACTCTAACCTTATTTTAACTCTTGTCCAAATCTGTGAGTCATAATTTCAGAAAACACAGCAAAATTATAATAACTTTCGCAAGTAGGACGCCAATTCCTAAAACTCAAAGTTCGTATTTAATTAGAATATATGTTTTGATTAGAATCTAGGCAAGTATATGTGTTTTGATTAGATAAAACAGAGCGTTGCAGATTAAGTGAGAATTTTGAGTAGAGCATACCTAAGACTGAAAATTTTGCTTCTACGGTGGGTGAGAGAGTGTGTACATCACAAGAATGCTTTGTAATTATCTCCACCAACCTTATCCACCTCTCTTGCTCTGCACTCATTATAACAGTTAACCAGTTCCATCTAGGTGTCTGTATTAACCATATTTGTGAGGTTGGTCAATACATTAATGAATGATGATGTGTATGTAAATGATATGAACAATAATAAAGTAGAAAAGACATGACACCATTGTTTACGTGGTTCGGCAATTGTGCCTACATCCACGGAGAGGGAGAAAGAAGTTTATTATAGTAGTGGTGGTGATACAAAATGGGAGCTCGATTATGAGGAGAGCTCGAGAGAGATGGGACTTGAGAGGTGAGGTCTCATCATGAGAGATTAGGGAGGTCGTTGATATTGAGACCTCACCATGAGATAGTGGTGAGAGCATTGGACTATCAGACCATGTCTGGAATGAGTGATTTGCCTTCATATTTATAGGCTTACAATGTAACTCCATTCCTAGCATTTAATGAGGTAATGATGAGAGAATATCTTTGTAGTAATTGGCTTTAACTTTGTAACTTGTGCCATCAAGAGAGAGTCCATTAGATGATGACATGTGGCACCATGATGGACGGTAGAGATGGTGCCACATGTATGTTGTATATAGTACCCCTACAGTGTCTATATGGTTTTGCAAAGTGATGTACTGAACTACTATCAATCCCTCTAGAGTTCCCTGTTTTACGTATATCTGTTCTACTGTTTGAGTAACTGATATGGACTTAGTTTCTAAAAATATCCGAGATCATGCCAAACATTACCAAGCTACCAATTTATAGTTACTTCTAATTGGTTATTTCATATTGCTAATCAGCAGAATTGCAGAAACCAATGGAACAATCTTAAACATTCAGAAGTGAGAAAGAGCTGTATAAACTAAGGCACAATTGTATGACTTACCACAACACTGTGAAGGTGGCTCTAGTTCACCATACTTGTAATCAATGGATAATTGATGCATATCTCCACCACAATACCTCCTTCCACATCCAAGGAAACCATGTCCTCTTCGACAGGATCTACCTCTACTACCATAGGCTCGGCCAACATCTATAGAGAGCAAGAAGAAATCAATAATCACTTCTCAAAACCCACACACATAGGTACTAACTTTTCTTTATGACACACACAGAGGTTGTAAGATAACCCAGATTTACCATTTAATTATAATTGCTTCTTATAAATAACAAAAGTATATTTGACAGTAAGAAAACTAAAGTGTGATCACCAATCTGCTTACATAAACTCGGTAAAAGTAAAATCCAATAAATGAATTTGGTAGGATGCCAAAAAAAGAAACATAAGGAATAACATCAAACACAAAAATCTTCAGCACACAACAATTAGTATTATTTATCAATATTTAGCGCACATTTCTTTGAGCTTGCTAAACTCCCAGAACCTTCACTGCAGATTAATCTTTTTAATAGTTTCTTTCACTAATTTTGCATAAAATCTAGTCCTACAAACTTTCTGTGCAATGTTAGGCATTTTAATTATAAATCAAACCGATTAGATGATGAGCAGGGGTTAAAAGGCAAATCTTCATCTGGCATTCCAGCTAAAGGTGTCATGAACGACATTGCAGCCAACATTGGTGCGGGTTGGGAATTGTCGTTAAATCAGTGATAATAAGGGGTGCACACCTGGAGACATACATGAGTCCAAAGAACATACTTATTATACAGGTATCAAGTTCTCAACGATCCTGCAGTACAATTTATTGTTCATGCAGTTGCTTCCAAATTTCATCTCTCCTACACAAAGTTTAATACAACGAAATGCAGTATCAGAATACCCTGATATGTTGATGTACATGCCCTGATGATGATCATATAAAAGACTGTCGTCTGCGACAATCACCATTTTAGAAATCTAGTTAAGGGATGCCTAATGCAACTATCTAGAATAAAGTTTGCAACTATTAGGTGTGATTTCAAAAACCTGTGTAATCTCTATACTGTAATAGAAGATTTCAAGAGCTCAATTAATACAAATTGTTCTACTTATCAAACAAATTAAACCAAGATATAATTGCAGGTAGGGAATTGTTCTACTTACCAAACAAACAAAATTGTTCTATTAAGTGTGATTTAAAAAACAATGGCATTAACTTTCATAAATTATCTTTCTTTCGAACATAATATACTTGAGAATATACTTAAAACTGTAACTGATTAACATTTAAACAAAAGGAGAAAATAAATGAAAACAATAAGTATCAACCGAATCTCAATCACAGTGAGTTTGAAACACAAAGATAATTGAGGATTCCTCGGTTAAAATACCTTGCTATGAGAAAAGTACATAAAGGGAAGGGCCAAAACATTACCAATAGGGGTTGAATCGACCTTAAAGAGAGCAGGAGAATGAGCCCTGTTTATGAGCAAGCCTGAAGTTCTTCTCGAAAGGTGAGAGCACCCTCTCTTAAATTTCTATGAATAACTCTAACAACTTCTAATGCTACCTGCGTAGAGACCAAATACAAATACGAAAATCTAAGACAAAATCAAGTAGAAGAATGTCATATATTAAAAAAAAAAAAATATATCTTTCATTATAAACAGTAAATATTGAAGCATTGAGTAAGACCTCGAGAAATAATAAAGCTTAACAATGGCATAAGTGCATAATATGTCCTTAGCTTTCAACCCCATTTTTTCTAATTAATTTCATTTAGAAACACATTTTAAGGCATCAGTACTCAACACTGCACACAACACACAATATGATCCAAATTTGTATGGGACAAACTAATGACAATCTGCTGTAAGCAATTCTGTCATAAAACCATTGCATGAATAGATGGAGTATCCCATCCCATGCACACCAACCTGCAGCCTAAGATGCCTTCCAGCGTGCAAGAGATAAAATATACCATCTACTCATGTGAGTAGAACTTATGATCAGGAGAAGGTTCAGAAGAGAAAACAACACTAACAAAAAATGTAAAAGGTACTCTTCTAAAACAATTTCTATCATTCCCAATAGCATTTCTAGTGCCTTGCTCTGAAGTTGTTTAATAATTTCACATCATGGCCTTTACTTAAACAACAAAAGTGGGTTTTTTAAACGTATATTAATTGTAATTTATCATACAAATATTTTGAAGATGGCATTCAAATATTAGAGGCAAATTTTATGCCTTGATCATGTCAGGATTTTATTTCTGGTTGATTACAGGGACCCTTTATATAACTGAAAATGGACGGTCAGTGGAATGGTCGATGACGTGGATGCCATGACCATTGAAGGGCAATCAATCCTTAACCCTCCATCTCATGGTTATTATTTTGCATCAGAATCTTCTTTCATTGTTCTGCAGGTGGAATATTCTGCTATTTGTGGTCATAGCACACTTGTAGTTGGCTTCCTGTTTCACTATCAAAAAAAATTTCTCAATAAAATCTCGACTAAGTTTATTTTCTCAGAGAAACACTACTGACTTCTGAACAATAGTATTCTGCTTTGCTTGAACCCGAATGGAAACTAATCAGTAGATCCTCATACAACATGTTGTTTTTAGATGATGTAATTCTTATCTTCTTTGCCAATTCGTAATCATCACTGGGTCCTCTTTGAACTTTTGTCAAACCATTATTACTAAGTTAAATGCAAATTTTTCAATGAAGGACTTGGGTTGAAAGAGGAATATGAATCTTTTGACGAATTTGTAAAATACAAATAAATTTGAACTAAAACTTAACAAAGAAGAACAAGAGTTAAGAAAGAAAAAAAAGGAAAAAAAAGGAAAAAAAATGGTCAAAAGTTCTTTAAATAAATGGAAACCAAAATTACAATGATAATCACCAAAAGATGATGCGTCAGTATCTATACATTGAAGTTACTTTAACGATAATCATCATTTATATTCCAAAATTTTGATATGGAGACAACCTAGGTTCAAACTGAAAATAAATATATCTTCACTACTCTCATCACACATTAAATGAACTGAAGCAGCTAAGAATGGTTGAATGGATTGAATGTTAATAATGAACTGACAATTGTTCCTCATTTATGTACACTTAATATGATGAAGTTTGATGAACTGAAGCATGATGACATATGCTAATCTCTCATCACACAATTCTTAGCTAAGAAGATGATGAAGAAGAATTCTTCTAATAATGAAGAATAAAGAGTTATGATGCTAAATGATGAAGAATAAAGAGTTATAATGATGAAGAAGTTATGCTAATAATGAGGATACACAATTCTTTTTCATCATCTTCATCAACCTAGCATGATGAAGTATGCTAATCTCTCATCACACAATTCTTAGCTGACAATTGAATGCTAATAATGAGGATACACAATTCAAAAGTATGTAAAAACCAGTACTTTCATGCCAGTTATCAGTTTCTATGGTGACTGAACACGAAATATTAGTCTGACAATAGTCTAAGGAGTAAAGACACTTAATTCGATTGTGAATAATTTATACCCAATCGAAACAGACCTTCACAAACACTTAATATGGACAATCAAAATTGGATCAGATTCTATAATCTTCACAAAGACTTATTATGATCAAGATGTCTAAGCTAAAAGGATCGAAAACTGTTAGGCCTCTCACAAAACATTCAAAACTATTACCACTATTTTGAATAATTCACATCTGTTAATATAGTTTTGATAAGCAAAAATAAAAAATAAAGCAAAATATTTACCTTGAAACAATACAAAACATAATTCTAAAATAAATCGAATGGAATTGAATATATATGATAACTTTACCTTGGTTGAGATCTATGGAGAGAGAAGAGATGAGTTCTGAAACGTGATCTGTCTGTGATGAGAGGTTGGCCTAAAATAGAGTAATTCATATTATCTTAATAAAAAAATCAGAAACTGCGTTGATGCCTTCAGAATGCTACAAAAGAGCAAACCCTATCAAATACAGTGTGGTCTGGTTATTTCTTTCAAGAGGAGGCATCTCTTGTTTACTTGTTACTATTTCAACCAAACACTGCCAGTGGGAGTGATTCTGTTTAAATCATAATAATGATGCATAAAACACTTGTGAGAGCTATCAATTACACACTATCATGTCTTTTAGATTTAATCTGTTTGATCAATTAATAGCTCCTGTTAAGAGCAAAAAAAAAAAAGAGAGAGCAAAGAAGAAATTGATTTACGAGAGAGAGAGAGATATTAAGGTTTCAAATTAGGAAAAACAAATAGAAAAGAGGCAGAGAAGAGGAGTCAGTGGAAACCGATTTAACTTCTAAGAGCATCTCTAATGGGTCTCCTATTTTCTAAAATTTAGGAAATCCCCAAAAATCACGAACCTAATGTGGTGGCCCGGTCTGCTAAAACTTCGTCCAAAATCGAACCAGAGATAGATTATAGGGAAACTTTTTTTTTTTTTTTTTAATTCCACGTTGGTCAAACTGGCGTGGAACCTTTTTTTTTTTTTTTTTTTTTTTTTTTTTAATTCTACTCCAGTTTAACCAGCGTGGAATCCTAAATGTCCAACGGCTACCTCCGAACGGCCATATTTTCCGAACGGCTAAATTTCTAAACGGCTAGAAATCACATCTATATATACATGTTCTTCGTTTCAATATCTACTTCATTTCTAGTTCTTCATTCTTCATCTTCTTCATTTGTGACACTTTTCTTTATATAATTATGGGAGATGGTTCTGTCAAACATTTTTCGTTCAGCATTGAAGATCCGAAAGATAAAAAACGTGAAGAAATGGAGAAAGAAATCATCGTAGAAGAAAAACCATTAACACCCGAAGAACAAAAGCGTATCGATGATGAATTTAATCGACTTATTGACGAGTATGAAGATGAAATTCATGTGCTTCCCGAAAATTGTAACCATGATTCGTTTGAGTTTAATTATGCATTGTGTAAAATATTTTGTTCAACTTGTGGTGAAGAGTATGAAAGTTAAAATGTATCGAAGGTTAAAATGTTTTATTTAATTATGTCTTGAATTTCGAATTTAATTTGATTAATGTATTACTATTTTGATTAATATATTTTTATTACTATTTTAAACGAATATTAAATAAATCATTAAGAAATAACCATAAATTTATCTTCTATGGTGGTTCAACAGAAACAACCCTAATATCAAGCAATAGTATACAATTAACAAACACTCAAAACAACCCTAATATCAAGCAATATCAAGCACTCAAAACACTCAAGGTGCACTCCCCTGACTACTCTCCCCACTTCGTCCTCGTCCACTTCGGCCCCGTCCACCTCGTCCCCGTCCACCGCGTCTAGTGTGCCCTTGCAACTCCTACAATCAAATATAAATACAATTAAAACTTAATAACTAAAATTAATAAATTTTAGGATTTAACTGTAATAGTAATTAATAATTACTTACCAAGGCCTCTAATGTGCTTGTCAGCTTAACAACCCTAGAAGCACTTATTGCGAGTTCTTCTTCAGCCATTGTTGTGGCAGTCCTTTGCTCTTGCAACCAACCATAATATCTCCCAGAAGAATCAAATGCTGCATGCCGCATCCCTTGACTAAGCATTACAGCATCTACTAAGCGTGACCGGAGAGCAGCTTGTATTCACAAGAATTCCCTTAGTTATAAATATAAAAGATTTAACTAACAAATATAAAATTATAAATACAATTGTAAATAAAAAAAATAAACATACCTCGTCTAAGGTATCAAAATCAGGTACATGCTGTGTAACTAAGTCACGGTCGAGAAAAGGAACCGGTACAGTCCAGGTCATACCTTGTGATCCCATCAACCTGAGGCTATGTTCACCGGCTTGTTCTCCATACTGTATTTGTCTCAAAGGGTAATCTTGCTGAGTAGTAGTAGGGTCTGCTGGGAAAGGAATCTGATACTCTGGTCGTATGCCTTACCATGACACATAATCTACGTTACCCTCACGAGAGACGGGGGAAATAGCTAATGTGCCCCGAGAAACAGTGTTCCAATATAACTGGTACTCCGTAGCCGTAACAAACTGACAAAAAGCTGAACTAACTGGGCCAATTAAAGGATGATCTACGAGCCAGGATCTGCTCCAAAGGAAGACTCACTGGAGCCATATCAGGTGGTGGAGGATGAGGAATAGCTATCATACCAGTCGTCTGTCGTAAACATCTATCCCCTAAAAACCAAACACTAATCTCTGGAGAAACTAAAACCACTCTCGTCTGAGATATGATTCTAGAGGTGTCAATATGTGGGACATTGTTTGAGGGTAACCCAGCCCAAGGCATCCGCCTAATACTATCCCAAGTTTTCTGTTCGATCGAGGCCCTTGCTTGTTTAAAGTTATTCGTTACAAGTCCCATCATTTCAGCTCGGTTTTCAAGGGCCCAAATAAGAATACGAGGGAACACTTGTGGTCTACAGTCTAACAAAATCGGATTACATGTGCCCAGATACTCACCAAAACTACATAATAAAAATTTCGTAATTAAAAAAATTATATACAAAAACAAAAAAAATCATTCATGCTTTAGATTAATTAAAAAATTAAAAATAATATAAAAACCATAACTAACCTGTAGAATCCAAATGAACCCACCGATGTTGTGTAATTTCTTGCCACTCATAGAAAAATAATCCATCTGATAATACATGTGTGCCATCACTGCACCGCCCCAATCGTAGTCTCCAATCTTGCTTGTATCAAGCAACGCTCCACACCAACCCAACTTCACACAACTGTGTCCAGTAAAAAACAAAACCCCGGACACAAAGTATAACAGAAAAGCTAACACATACTCATCATCTTCAACTGAATTGGGCTCTAACACCCAATCATCATCAGCAGCAGTACGCATCATGTATATATTCTCAAAAAAACCATACTGTAAACCTGTTTGTTTGTCTTCATCCTTCCAAGCCTCCTCATATTCACTTAGAGTTGGGAATAATATAGTAGCCTCACACTCATTATTATCATAAGATGAAATATATGGCACAATCTCTCCCACCCCGACACGCAAACCCGTAAGCATAGTAAAATCATGAGGAGTAAAAGCAAGCTCACCGAGAGGCAAATGAAATGTATGTGTCGTCGGCCACCATCGCTCAAGCAACGCGAATATAAGTTGACGATCAGTTCGAAATGGTGTCAAAGAAACGAGAGGCCCAAATGGCGTCGCTTGTATTCGGTCTCGTACATAAGCAAAATCATTTCCTCTCTCCACCATATATGACCACCAAGTCATTACGTTATTCATTTTGTCTCTATATGTCAAATTTTTCATCCTCTACATTAAATGAGCAATTTAACAATTAAAAACTAATAAAAAATTAATTAAAAAACTAATAAAATTAATTAAAAAATAATTAAATATTAATTAAAAGTTAAATATATTAAAAATCAAATCAAACACTTACATCGACGGAATACTGGTTATCACTAAGATGCGATCCCGTACATGGAGCGAGCTCTCTTGGTGTATAATCTCGAACTTCGCGAGAATGTGGAAAATCAATTTCGGCAACTTCCCTTTCCATATTGTCTAAAGATTGATCTTCCATAGTACTACTAGTTCCTTGATACACCTTTTGAATGATTTTACCACACAATCTTCTTTTTGGAGCCATAATTTGTGATTTAGAAAAAAATTAAATTTTTGAGTTAAAATTGATAAAAAAGGGCTAAATATGAAAAATAACAAAATATATTAAAAGGGCCGGGTAATTTTTGAGTAGGAAGAAGTTGAAGCAGCAAAATCAAGCAGAATTCAGTTGAAAATGGCGGAAGAAGAAGAAGAATGGCGGCGGAAATTGGAGAAGATGGTGGTTTCTGTTTACTGGTCGCGAAAAAAAAAAACAAACCTTCAACGTTCCACGCTGGCGTGGAATATAATTACAAATCCTGCCCATAGCCCAGCCCACGATCACCAGCCCACGACCACCAGCCCACGAGCACTAGTCCAGCCTCCAAGCCCACGGGCGCAGAAGCCCAAAACTTCCACACTATTTTAACCAGCGTGGAACAGAAAGATTCGGAAATTAATATCCACGCTGGTTGGACCAGCGTGGAAGATAAAATTTAGAAAAAAAAAAAAGGTTTTGCGTTAGGGTTACCCCTGATATAGGTATAGGAGACGTGAAAAAAAAATGATGGGAAAGTAGGTGGCACCCACGTGTATGCTAAATCGTCCCATGTGTCGGCAATATTTGGGAGACCCATTAGAGATGCTCTAATCTATTGATTATTGTAAATTTGCGATGATAGAGTTAGGTTTCCTGATGTGATCCCAACCATCCAACACAATTTAAGTTTGGACCCAATTTAATCCAACGACTAATAAATGAGTTTGTCTCCAATCCAATCACAGCCGTAGATCTAATTTACAACTTCGAACTCGAGAGAATCTAGAACGCTACTTATAACCCCAACTTATCTATTTTATGTACCCTTTGTAGATTATAAAATAGACTAGTAAAACCCGTGGTGCTGCCACGATTGCCAATTAATTGTATCCTGCATAGCAAATTGTAATTTAGATAAATAGATTTTGTTTGTTTGATTAAAAGTCGGTGATTATATTCAATAATTTTTATAGATTAGATAATGGTTATATTTTGTTATTTTATTGTTATCTAGGGGTGACAGTAATTTATCGGTTGAATCACAAAGGCAAATAGATATTTTTTGACACTTAATTGTTATCTAGGGGTGATACTTTTTGTTGTTTTACTGTGTCTTAATACGTATATGCATCCAAACCTGATGATTAAGCTACCAAGTAATAAAAGTTACATAAAAGAGATCCCAAATCAAAATAAAAACTTAATTTTTATCTCTACTCAAATAAAATAAAAGCAAATCGATGATATGAAAATGTAAGATATAGGTCAATCAAAAAAATCGCGTTCACCGTTAATAAAATCTATGATATGAAATGTACCAATTTATGTCCCGATAAGTGTCTGTAGGATGATTGAAAGAACTCCAAGGTTTAAACTCGTCGTTGATGACCTACAACTCAGCATGTGAAAATTAAATTATTTTCCAAACATTTTCCAGCTAACTTATTGAATCCCACTACATATGCTGCCATTGTGCCATTTCCATGACATTATGCTCAAACTCTAAGGTTTTCTTTGTTCGTACATATAAGTTGAAATTGAACGCATCAAATGTTGATGAAATTTTTTCCAAAAGAAAAATAGTTGGCTTGTACCTTCCAGCTAACACGTATCTATGCTCGTAATTAGTAGGGATTGGGAGGATCTTCACCATCACTTAACCTCTTTTAACTGCTTCTAAACTTTCAACCAATGTAAATAAAAGTTTTATTCAACTGAAAAAACAATTGAGCCCAAGCTTTGATTGATTGATCTATACTTTAGTTGGTCAGAGTAGCACATAACTAAATCTCAATATTAATCTGTAAAAAATAAAATGATGGAGGAAGGGCTTGAACCTTCAACCTTGTGGTTAAATAGCCACATGCTCTAACCAATTGAGCTATGTATTAACCTATTTCTAGATTAATGCATCAACAGGGTCAGGTCGTTATGGAGACTTGACCAAATGGGGATATTGGAGATTGGGGTGGCTGCACCTCGTTGAGATTGAGATTGCCTACGTACTCTAGCTCGGGGGAATTGAACTTCGAGATCAAGCCATCGTAGTTCTGTTTATATAGAAGATTGAAGGGCGTGGATCGTGGATCTTGCAGATTCTCCGCCATCATAATGAGGATTAAATGTGTAACGCGCGAGGATCATCCCTGTGAATTAATTATGTAACTGATGAGAATATTCTGTGCATTGAAGAGGAGCACGTGTGAATAGCAGGTCGCTGGTCGTTGTGTAGTCTGGTCGCTTTAGTCAAGCTGTGAGCGGGTAGAGATTGTGGCGACCTGACAGATGGATGACTGTGCCACGTGGCTGCTTTTGATTGGTCGGAGTATGTAGTACCCCTACAAGCTACTCCAGGTCTCCAGTTAATTATGCACATTCTGATAAATGTCAAAACTAATCTAAAAGTACATGAAATGTTTACCCTATTAGATTAAATATCCACAGTCAAGAGCAACTTTTGCTAAATTAACTTAAGTTTTCTAAAGGAAAAACAGTAAAAAGAATGCCAATCACATATTAAGTTATTAAGTACATGGATCTAAGATACATTTATGCTCTCTGAAACAATAATTTAGGGTTGTTCCGCTTTGTCAATAAAAAAAGGTGGGGAATCAGGGGAATTGAAACTTGACAACAGATTACCATTCTTCTTACATAAAGTCCGCAAAAGTACAATTAAATTTTTAATTTTTTTTAAACTTAAAAGATCACCATTCTCTTACATAAAGTCGGCAAAAGAAGAACTAAAATTTTAATGTTTGAGGCGAGCAGTAAGCTTTCAATCTTATAGTATATTTGAATAGAGTTACGCCATATTGGGTTCTCAATCAACTAAATATCCAACTAATTGAGGCAGGAAGCAAGTCTAAGATGAAAACCGGGAGCAAGTCAACTTAAAGATAATTACCTTTTTAAGCTAAATGCTCAAAAGAAGCAAGTCTTAAATCACAATCATATATTTGAGCTACTTCAGAAATCGATTTAAAGATATAACTTACCAGAAAAGGTTTCTTTGCGGAATAGTCAGAATTTGCTAGAAAAAGATATGAAGTTCGTGTTAATTCATTGCATAACAGGGACGTCTGCAATAAAATATGAGCCAATGACAAACTGAGCCAACGAATAATTACAAAACTAATGTCAAAATAAAACACTACATCAGCTAAAAAGTTTAAACAAAGGCTGGAAAAAAAATAAGATAAAAGATTAACTTGCAATAAGAGGAGTATGTTGAAGAAGGGTTGAATTTCAATGACGATCTGAGCCAATGAAGAATACCGAAATAAATATCCTGCACCAGTTCAAGAGTTTAAATGAAAGATTTAACAAAAACAATCGGTAAGAAGCAGATAAAAGATGATGTTATTGAAGTTTTAGATATAATTAATTACCACCAACTCTATATGTAAGTACAAAATTACAAATATCAGATCGGGAATAGAATGCATATATTATTATTTAAGTACCCTTTCTTAAAAAATTCAATCCCTCAAAAATTTATAAATAATAAAAAAAAAGTTATATAAAAGACAGTAAACCTTGTGATACTAACCTGTGAAAGGAAGATTTTTGTGGAAGAAGAAGTCTCAACAGAGGAAAGAATATGGGATCTGCAATACGACCTGAACCAATGAAGATCAGAGCAAACAAAGAACACAAAATTAATGTCAAAATTATAAACTATAAAGAATAGGGGATTTTTGTAAAGTATTGAGAAGGAAATGTAGGTTTCTACACGAAGATGCAACGGTAAAGAATTTTTTGAGAAGGCAATGTATTTCAGGAAAATGGAAAAAATTATAAAGCTCAAATTATCATGCCTAGGTTTCTAGTCTCCAAAGCCTAACATTCTGTCGTATTGGGATGTGTAATGTTTGACTATACTTATAATCAATGCAACTGATGTTTTCGAGAACAACACCCCAAACCCCTACGATATAGCAAAAGCATGACCAGACTAAGTATTTACTACTATCAAGTTATCTTTAAAATAACCATACCATGTGTAAGTTCAAAATTTCACCTCAATCGTATAATCGGTAACAACAAACAAAATAAAAATTGGGAAATGTTTACTTCTTTTAATTATACATTACATGTTCTTACAGTATACTCAGTAGCCTTGAGGAATCAAAAACCTTCTGAACTACTATCTTAATCACGTTTAACAGTGTGGAAGCATTGATGGTCAACCAAATATTTACTTAAAGAATAAGTCTAAACCAATCTGAAACATTTTACGTTTGTGCTTGATAGGGATTAAACTATCACTCAAAGCTAATTAAATGGAAGGACAGGATTGTGGCTTTCATTCTATTCTCATTCATACATTTATTAGTCTTATTAGTCCATACTCACTCTGCTACTAACAATCATTGGCATCCAGATTCCAGATGACCCTAAGATTCTCTTTGAAATCAATAAAACCATATTCCCACTTGACCACATTCCTGGGGGTAGTCAACAATGATTGTTGCAACTGGTATGCTATCTACTGCGACTATCAAACAAAACGCGTCACTGAATTCCATTTCTTTCGCAATAATTATTTAGGTCGAATTCCACAGACAATCAGCGAGTTTTTTTACCTTGAATACTTAACTTTTAGAACGTTGATGCTAGCTCGATACTAACTTTAGCAAAGACAGGAACATGGGAGATCCTTGAACCAATCGGTTGGATCACTTGTAATGATATGATGAATTTGAACTCTGCACCATCCTCCTTGTGCTTCTTCTTTTACACTGTAGATTTAGTATTCTATTAGTTAGCACAGACTTCATTTTGAGAAGGATTACTCTAATGCTATAAAAACAAATAAAACCATTTTAGAATTAGTTCTTTTTTTACATGGATTTTACAAATAAAAGCTTAGGTAACACTATTGATCAAAGAAAAAAGTCACCTTTTCTTCGTAACTATGCGATCCACATTGAGAAGTTTCTTTCTCTTTTAATGAGTGGATGTTGCAGAGAGTTGCTTACTTGGTTTCTAGATCATTCTCTTCCATTTTCTTCCTTGCATGTGATGGAAAGAAATCACAGATTTGATACTTGGCCTTCTCCTTGAGGTAAATTTGCTTTTCCCACCGCCATTTTTTACTTGTAGATCCAAACGAAATAAAACAACTACATAAAATTTTCAATCAAGCTTTGAAAATTAATGTGAGGCATTGTAGAAATTTTTTTCCTGCAGCATGCTACTAAGCCAATCCAAAATTTCTCTATTCAACTATTCACTCTCATTACAACTCTCCTTCCTCTGTCTGCCCTCTGTCTTCTATTACTAACTCAAAAGGTATGACTCTTACTGAAGAATATATATTATGAAGGCCAATACTAAAAGTTGTTGATTTGAGTGAAAGGAACTTGCAGACTTGAAACATGGTAGAACACAAAGTCTCATAAACAAAAGACATCTGAAAGGATCAAATATAGATATTGGGGCACAAAAGAGAAATAACATTTATGAGCAACATATGCAGAGTCAATAGTGACGCACGATCATTTTAGATAAGGTAAACAGTATAAAGACATCCGTTTTAAATAGTAATAAGTGCATGTTAACTTCAAGTGTGACTTTCACTGATAGTTTTTTTAAGCAGAGAGTACTAAACCTATAATTCAAACAAAAGAATTGAGTAATAACTTACAAATACCCCCAAAGGAAGACACATTGCCCTGTCAGATTGTCCACATTTTTGTTTCTTTGTCCCATCAATAACTGGGAAGAATTGCAACTGCTTTTATGTATATTGAAAATATCCAAAAGACCTGCAGAAAATCAAAACTATATATATATATATATATATATGATGTTGGGAAATCTGGGGAACATGTTGATGTGGGGATGTAGCTAATTTAACACGGACAAAACATTGACTAAAAAAGTCTACCAAGTACGTTGACTGAAGCTACACATTGAAGGTTAAGGAAGCAGAGTTTTAAAGCCACTATCTAAGACCAAATAAGAAGTTAAGCATGTTACAACCTCTATTCTTCATGAAAACTTGTAGCATGGTTTTGGTGGAGTCTATTTTATGATATTCTGCTACATCACGTACATGTGTGACATGCACTTCAATCTACCACCAACCTCAGCAAGCTCATTCAAATTGTAAGAGGCCAAAGAGAAAGAAATTTTATTCCAAGTTTATGTCAATTAGAGAGGAAAGTTTCTGTCATCAAATCCAATAAGTAATAGAGTTTTTTACTCATGTAATTAATACCTAGCCATTCACCCCTTATCTTAGTAATTATCTAACAACAATCTCAAGATAATTAATCTTGGTTGTCGGTTATGCGAAGCTAAAAAATCAAGCTGCTATTAGAATCTTTAGATGCACACATTTGTTCAATATACAGTGGTATCATTCACAAAAAAAGAAGAAAAAAAAATAGTGATTCACTTTCTTAGGCCTTAAAAGTGGCATATCAACCATATTAAGATGGGGTTTGCGCTATATGCACTATGCACAGTTTTGCATTGAGAAATATAGAGAAGTTCTATATGAACTTTCAATATAATTACACTAAATTATACAGTGACCAGAAAACTGAATTTGTCATATTAAGTTTTTAATTTGTCTACAATTTACTATGTTTGTTGTGTATAAATTTATGGACTCTCAACCATTAGTGATATAGAGCAAGAAGCATAGGTAGAAATACCATGAGATTAAGATTTGGTTTAGGTAGCTGTTGTATGGTAAATTGGTAATTCAACATACAATAAAACACATAAATTTTCTAATGAGTAAATCATCAATTACAGTAGCCAAGCCTATCATCCTCTCTATAAAATTAAAGAATCTTAACCAAATCATCAATTAATTACAGTAGCATATGAGATTAAGATTTGGTTTATGCTATGAGATTAAGCTTTGGTTTATGCAGTTTTTTAATATTGATTATGAATTAAAGATTAAGTTATCCATTGACCAAATTAAAGAATTTATGGGTGCAAACTAACCTGTTGAAACAGAAGATAACATTGCATGAGAGATGATGATTGCTGGAGAATAAAAGAGAGAGACGATTGCTAAAAAGAAGATGAAATTGTTACCTGATGCTTGCTGCACTCTTGAATATACCGTGCAAGAATAACCAAAGGCTCTCTTTCCTCGTTAATGAGAATTCTCCCAACCAGAGCAACAATGACCTTAGGTCTTCATATTAGTTTTGTTAAAATTTGAAATTAATATAACCTGATGTGTGTAATTACTCAAACTAATTATGTTTTTATCTAAATCTATTAAAACAATTTAGATAATATTGGTCTATGTTTGATAGTTATGTTTTTGGCAATTAATATTCTTAATTGCAACTCACATGAACAATTAAATCTATGTATGCCTCCTTTTCATTCACAGGGTATTATACTGAGATAATATAAAACAATGTGTTCTTAAGCCGTCCTGACTATAGTATCAGGATGGGAATTGGATTTTCTTCTTATTGTTTAACTATAAACAGAAGGCGTTGAATTTTGATTTGGGAAATCACTTGACAAATCTGGTTAGAAATTGAATAAAATCTACTGAAGAAGAACAAGAAGAAGAAGAACCTGCTGTTGTTGCCTGCTAGTTAGATTCGAGATATTGGAGATGTGAATATGAGTTCGAATTTTGGTGGTGGTGCTGCTGCTAGTTAGATTCGAGATGATATTGGAGATTCGCAGATAGAGAGAGGAATTAAGGTTTTGTTGAAGCAAAGGATTCGTGCTGCAGAGAGAGGGGTGAAGATAATGGAAAATAGGTTTCCTGATCTCAACCATCCAATGATATGATCTCAACCATCCAATAGAACTTAAGTTTGGACCTAATCTAATCCAACGACTAATAAACTAGTTTATCTCTAATCCAATCACAGCCGCAGATCTAATTTACAACTTCTATTTTATGTATCCTTTGTAGATTATAATGTAGAGTAGTTGTACCCGTGGCTTCGCCACGCTAGTATCAACCAAATGGTGTTATTAGTTGTAATAATTTTCATTACTAATATTGAATATAAGAAGTGAATGGGGAGAGATTGTGGTTTAGTAAGATGTTTAGCTAATGGCCCTTGTTACTTTATTTTCGTGTCAATTAATCTGTAGATTTAGTTTCTAGTTTTTGGATGATATTATAGCAAGCATAAAATTGTTATTTTAAAAAATCAGTATATTGATCGTACCCACAATTTTAAGACTCAAGTAGACATTCATTTTTCTTAACGAAAGTAAGCAAAACCCAAACAAAAAGAAGACACTTATGGAGGGCAGTCATCAAGTTCAACCATTAGTGAATTCTTAGAATATTTTTCAAATTTCTTGGACCCGACAAAACCAATCAGAAAGTGCCGCACATGCAACCAATATGGCATTACATGCTCATAACATTTAGAATTCTTCGATTCATCAGTAGATCACACCATCTCTTAATATAAATTGCCAACATCACAATAACACAGCTGCATGGAATGTGAATAAGTTATTGTCAGGTAGTGGAGATGTGATGTCAAAAATTATTGATGGTGATAATCGGGAAAACCATTTTTAGGGAAACGATGTTAAGATGGGCGTGCATGTGGACAGGTAACAGAGTTAGCTCCTGATGGCAAACTCCTCTAATTTCCCAAATGGGGTATGTACTCGTCAGGTCCGAAGAGAAGCTGTTGGTAATATGATTAAAAAATAATGGCCATCCATCTGCTCTCCAACTTGTTTGAAGAGCATCATCAGTATTCATAATTAATTGATAATTTATTGACTAAAAGAATATATATTTATAATTGCATATATAAGCGATTGATAAAAATTAAAGCATGCAAGTAATTATTTACTTCATTTTCACAGAAGTTAATCGAATGCATTTTCTCTATAGACATAGCTATAGAATGGTGGACAGGATCTGTCTCATTCAGAGAACCATCAATGTTGATAGAGTAAGTACCTTCGTCAGGAGGTTCCCATTTGCAGTTGATAGTTGTTTCCAGTACAGTGTGTTCTCTGAGATGTTGATGAAAGAATGTTTTGAATTAAACAAATTTATCTTTGTAAGAAAAGATGTTCGTACATATTTTCGCTGAATACCAATTTCTATCTATTTCATCTTCAAATCTTCTATTTCATTGGATTGTTCTCTTAATCCTTTAACTTCTGCCATCCTTAGGTTTGTAAATATCCTTGTAGCATATGATGATTGAACGTAATAACCTGTATTACGAAACAAAAAATAATTAAATTTTAATTTTATTTATTCTTAGTTACCCTATTATAAGTAATTATAATAATTTATTCATCATCCAAAAATAAATATTATAATTAAATATACTTACCAAATTTTTTTTCATGGAAAGTTGCCATAGTTGATGTAAAAATCACTATTGTTTCTTTTCCATCTTGTGCTAATTTGATAAATTTCTCAATTTTTTTGGTCAATGTACCATAAAGTTTCACTGCAATTAAATCATAGCTGCCAAATATTTGAAAAAAACTTATTAATTTTGGTTTCCTTTTTCCATAAAATTAAAATTTAATGGATATCAGATGTTTGTTGTATACCTTTCATTTCTAATTTTTATAATGTGTGTTGATGCCGATCCAGGTTCGAATTTTCCTTTTTCAGAAAATTGTTTTATGTTGTTCCAACTATCTAGCCTTCCAATTATATATGCAAGAAAAAATAATTTTATATTAGTAATGATGAACAAATAAATTTAAAAATTGAAAATTACTAAGTGGTGGTTGTATATCTTACCAAAACATCTTCCTTTGTTTTGTATTTTGCAATAGTTGGGTATATCTGAATATTTTATGAATGGAAATACGTTTATAGGAAAATGGTTTTGTTTTTATTTGATTAGTTTGATTTTTGTGCAATTCTCTATGGATATTCGATAATCATGATTTACAAGACGTAATCCTTTATTTATTTCAAATATTTGGAATCTTGAAATTGAGTAAATATTTCCTTTGACCATAAATTTGGTAGGATTTCGTGTAGCTTTATCATTTAGTCGTGCATGAATTTTGTCTCCCTGCAAGATAAAGAAACGGTTATTGTAAAATTGAATAAGTTATTGTAAAAATCTATTTGACTCTGTAAAATATTTACCTTTGTATCCATCAAGATCATGTGTATTGTGGTCTTTCTTGAATTTATATGATTAACTTCTGTCCATATTTGCACAAGTCTTACAGTTATCTTCCATTCGTAACTTTGTAGTCCAATCTCTGATATTGGAATTTCTATTTGCACCATTATTATATCTGTATATAAGAAATTTCAGAAAAAATAAAATATTAAAATTAGAAATATATATTTTTAAGAATATATCAAAATAGAAGACAAACATGTATTGATAATAGTACGATTAGCTAAAATTGTAAAACGACACCTCTACGTAAACATGTATACAACATAGTGATTAGTTATGGTATATAAATTGTACTGAGTCATTATAACACATGCCTATACACACACAAAAAATGAATTTTTGGTGATATTTTGGGATGCACCAAGTGTAGTGAGGTTATGTTTTTACTGTTTTGATACAACCATTTTCGCAGATTAGCCTAATGTTTATTATTAAGTGTAGGTTATGTTTTTCCTGTTTTGGTATAGGCGTATAGCCATTTTCGTAGATTAGCTTTGTCTAAGGCTCTAGTCTCAAAGTTATCAACCATAAACAAGTTATTGAAGTTATATTGGGCCAAAATGGCAACAGTTATGTTTGAGCCTTGAAGGTCATCTCTTGGAGTGGTTCAGGAGTTTGGATGTTAAAATACAGGATTTTGGCACTAATTTATCTGTTTGAAAAGATAGTCCTCCTCTAACATGTTTATGTGATATCACTCTAAAATCTGAATCTAATTGAACAAGCCACAAGTTACTTGTAGAATATTGTCCACACTTTGAATCTATATAGTGAAAATCCTATTAAAGACACTGGTTCGCTCATTAGCATACGAAGATAGAATAGTTCCAGAAAAATGAAAGGAGAGAGACATACGTAGAACCAAGAGTTACTCTGCCTATGAAAGAAGCAAAGAACCTTAAATTAGCATGTTAGGTACCTGCACCCTGCAGCGTTTAGTTTTAAGGACAACAGCAGGCCAACACAGAATATTCGAAATGAAAGTGCAGCACCGGCAAAAGGGTTCTATCCAGGTTGCCATAGTAATTAACAAAATAGATGACGATAATTTAATAAATTATATCAAATTTAAATGACTACAATTATAAGAAAGATCTGAATTTAAATTTGAAATTTAAATTACTACAATGAAGTTTGATATGATATATTTTGGAAAACAACTACATCAATCTACTGTTGTTCTATTTCCAATTGTTGTTGAGTTTCTTTGTTTTGTCGCCTTATTTCTCTTATCTTGTATCGGTATCTTCTCTCTAGTGTTTATTTTTTCTTTTTCTTTCTTCGTATTGTTCAACTCTTTTTGTTTTTTCTTCATAATATTCTTCCAAACTGTCAGTAGTTTTTTACCAATCAATGAGGTAGTCTGACTCTCTTTTCGACATCTTTTACCTATAGAAATGAACAAAATAAAAAAGTCAAATAGAAAATATTGAGTATTAGACTAGTTTTTCTAGTTTTACCTTAGTTAATAATGAATTATATTTTGTAATGTATATTAAATTTTTTAATTTTTTTTCTTGAAAAAAAAAATGTTTGAAGTTAGTTTGTTGTGAATATTCCATTTCGAAACAGTCATAGAGTTCAAACTCATTGATTTAAAAGAAACCCATTAAGTTTAG
The DNA here is from genome assembly GCA_023053565.1 of Aquilegia eximia. Taxonomy (NCBI): domain Eukaryota; kingdom Viridiplantae; phylum Streptophyta; class Magnoliopsida; order Ranunculales; family Ranunculaceae; genus Aquilegia; species Aquilegia eximia. Next base: position 10,567,067 of record JALIGU010000010.1, read on the forward strand.
ATTGTATGGATAACTTTGGTGTATCCACTGATCACCCCGGTATGCCATCCATAAGATATAAAAAGAAATAAAAAATATGCCACGCATTTTTTCAAATTCATATCAGCTACCTTACCCAAAGGCCATGCGGATTTTGGAAGGGGGATTAGTGTTAACATCTCACTCTAATGATACCTACTTTACCATGTTACATTAGACAAGTTTGTGTTATCCTGCATTTAGGGTCAGAATCTGTGAAGGAAACAGATGGTTTCCTTATTAAAGCATACTACCATACATAAGTGAACCCCAAGGAAATATAGGATTCTTGCATCACTGCATGCTAAAAGAAATGTGGATCAACTGTTGTTGCTCTATTCAGAACACCACTGCAGAATAGGTAGTTGAATTGTGAAAGTTAATTTGGATTGTAAAACCTACGAAAATGTAATCTTTTAATTTGACAATGTATTCACCTATCTTTTTATTTGGAAATGTAAATGGGACAGCAAGTACACACAAATGGGATAGTCTGACTAAAACAGAGAATGATATATAAAGCAGGAGAATGTGTCTGCAAAACGATGGTTTGGACAGGTTATGACCAGGTTGCATAGGCTGACCATAGCTACATCTTCTTCATTACAAAATTGCAATCACTTTGCATACGGATCATTCACCAAATCACTATACAAAGCCTAACCATTCAACAGTGAATTTTCTAAAGTAGGACTGAAATTCGAAAAGGAACGTAATATGCAACAGAGTAAAAGAAAACTTGGTGAGAATGTGTTTTCTAATATTGAAATTGGTGATTCGGGAAGTAAGGTACAAATAAACCGATTAGCAGCTTTTCAGAACTAATCTTTGTCAGAGACACTCTTCTTATGCAACTCTTACATTAACAAACAACTGAAACAATACAAACACTACACAATAAACCTGTAACTAAAATTTGTAATTGCTTTCAAACTTTAACGAGTAAAACACCCAAAATCATATTTGAGATACCAATTGATAGCAAAAAAGAGAGTTGGGATTGAAGCAATATAATATACCAAAAAAAGAGATTGAAGAATACCAATTGCAGCGAGATTCATTAATTTGGGAAGAGACTTCACAGAGAGATTAAAGAGGAAGAAACTTCACAGAGAAAAGAAGGTATTGACTGTCAATTCGGAAAATCCTTTCAAGGCTGAGATGGGGGAATATTAGCTATTGTTGTTGTGATGTTATGAATTTAAGTGTAGAGTTTTGTGGTTATAGGTTCTTATTGACTGGTTATAGGTTGCTAATAAACATATACCCCAAAAATTGCCAAATAGGCATCATTAGAGTGAATTACAACTTACATGTTCAAGTAAAGATATATATCCTCGAGTCCTCAACATCTTACTTAAAACTGTTTCAAGAATCTTTCTAAGAAATAGGACTGTTCAGCAAATACATACTGTATCCAAAACTATTTTGGCTATCAATCGGCCTGGGGTTTGGGTTCATCCTGCTCATGCAAGCCTTCATGGCTCCTAATACGCATGAAGGTGGACTGTGGACATAACAATATAACATGCCTAGCTACTACTTTGTTCTTGAATGGAATTAGAGGCAACTGATACAATAATTACTTCTCATCTGGAAGTGTATTTTTGAAGGTATTATACTTTTATTCAAAACAGTACTTAAGCTATAATAGATAATCTCTATCAAAATAACGCTTAAAACATACGCAAGCTAAGAACAGTTCCAATCCAATAAAATCTTACATACTAAATGAGAGACCTAGGAAAGATAAGTAATAAAAATTGATAAGAAAAATGTAAACATACCTGTTGAACCTTGTTTTATAATAATAGACTTCTACTTACTTTGTGAACGATTTGCTCTAGTTGATTTAAGGTTTTGGTTAGATGTTGTAGTTGTACTTATATAGCTTTGTGTAGAGAAGTTTGTAATACTTAAAACTGTATAATGTGGGGATTGAATTATAGACAGACAACGTAGACCATTCTACTACTTTTCTTAGATTAGTTACTTTAAGGTTACTTTACTTTAATCTTGAAATGTTAAAAACAGTCGTATCCAATTAAACTTGTAAATTTGTGAATTAACCCAGTCCTAAATCAACTCATATGTTGAAGCCTAAGGCAACCCATAATTTAGGGTTTTGAGATTATTGGACTTTTTGGTATGAAGTCCATTAATATTTTTTAAGTCAAATTAGGGTTTTTTTTCATTTATATTTGCCTTTATTTTATATTAATTTTCTAAAAAACTTTTCCTTAAAAATTAGGGTTTTGGTATTTTGTTGATAGTTTTTTTTGTTCTATATAGGTATCTAGATTCAACATTTGAAAACATTTTCATTAAGATTGTTAAATTTGTTTGTTATAAAATTAGATTACTTATTCATTTTTTTTTCTTCAGGAGTTTGTTGAATATGTCAGAAATCAAAGATGGTTCTTATGTGGTTAAGAATTCAATGGATGATATTGTTATTGATGAAAGTTCGGTTGTGGACTATTGTTGCAGAAATCCTAAGCAATTTTATTTGGTGGATGTGGATGTAGTTTCGTCAGTAAGGGCAGTCAAATATATTCACAATTATATCTACAAAAGCAAAGCGAAAAGTTCTTCCGTAGTTAATCTCGAAGATTTGAAGATTTGAGATATAATGATCTTATTGAATATTTTTTGTATTTTTGTTGGAGTTTAAATTTTGATTTATATAAATTACATTCATATGATCGTGGTTGTCCTATGTTGTTCGATAGTATATTAGTATTTGTAACATCTATAGCAAGATTTTAACATAGTCTGTACAAATATACTCAACACCATACTGTGTCTTATATTGTGCAGTTGAGTAAAATATTTTCCCTAAGGTCCAAACAGTTCCATGAATTATCCAATAATGTTTTACGTAAGGTCCAACACCATTCATTGAGCATTCTAATAAAAAAATGAAGGGTGTGCAATATAAAGTTTTAAGTCTCTTAATCATGATTCCTGACATAATTGTAGGTTGCAAACTGAATGTGATTTTTGGACTACAGCGTTGTAACGCCCCAGGATTTCGTCCTCGCTCATCCCGGTGCGTCGAGCGCCATACCGCTCGCTAATGTCAATATTGTCCCTCTTTAGTCACTGCGGATATCCAGCAGTAGAGGGTTTTAGATCAGGGCCCACCCATGTGGTTTACCCCAAAAGGTCTTGACATTAGTTAGAGTATGGTTAAGCTCTATATACTACCAATACAACCACTTCCTTGGCAATGTGGGACTAACACCAACTCATGGGTGTTACAATCTCACCACCTTAGAAGTAGAGCCGTCCTCGGCTCTGCAGTACACTCAAGTCGCAAAATCTCTGACGTTCCCTGCCAAGTGAGACAAGTACCTGGCGCTCCCTGGGCCTTTCCAGCGTACTTCCCACCTGCAACAGGCGACCCATCGTCGGCTCTGATACCATCTGTAACGCCCCGGGATTTCGTCCTCGCTCATCCCGGTGCGTCGAGCACCATACCGCTCGCTAATGTCAATATTGTCCCCCTTTAGTCACTGCGGATATCCAACAGTAGAGGGTTTTGGATCAGGGCCCACCCATGTGGTTTACCCCAAAAGGCCTTGACATTAGTTAGAGTATGGTTAAGCTCTATATACTACCAATACAACCACTTCCTTGGCAATGTGGGACTAACACCAACTCATGGGTGTTACAAGCGTCTTACAGAGAAGCTTACTATTTAAAATCTTGAAAATGTAAACAGTAGTACAGACAAACTTAAAATGAAAATTCAAAATTTAGATAATTGAAACTGTTCTGGAATGAACATCAAATAGAAGTTGATATCCTAGAGACTCTGAAATCAATTTAATATCTCAAAGGTTTGTTTATCATTATGACTCTTACAATACTAATGCTTTAATAAAGACTAATTGTAGAGATTAAGTTCTCAAAAACTAATTACAAAATGTTGGAAAAAAATAAAAATAAAAATAAATTTGAGTTCTTAAAATTAAATAAGATGATATTTAATGCTCTAACGCTCACACCAGATATGAATCAAAATGTCTCACGACATTTTTGGAATAAATTTAAATGAATAAGTAAAACTTACACTGGCTCAATTACTGAATTTAGCATTGATTGTGCTCGTTCCTTCTCTCTTCTTATGCGTTGCCCTAGCTTTGCCTTACTTATCTCTTCAGTTCCATTTGAAAATATAGCTTCCAATGACTTTGTTTGAGAAGTTGAATCACTGCCATTAGGTAACATTATAAGTATCATTATTTTATGTTACAAATAATGAAAATTGTTGTTCATGTAATTAAATAAAATAAAAAAATTATATTATCTATGTGCAATCCTTATGCATTGATTTGAAAATATAAACAGTAGTACAGACAAACTTAAAATGAAATTTCAAAATTTAAATAATTGAAACTGTTCTGGAATGAACATCAAATAGAAGTTGATGTCCTAGAGACTCTGAAACCAATTTAATATCTCAAAGGTTTGTTTATCATTATGACTCTTACAATACTAATGGTTTGATAAAGACTAATTGTAGAGATTAAGTTCTCAAAAACTAATTACAAAATGTTGGAAAAAAATAAAAATAAAAATAAATTTGAGTTCTTAAAATTAAATAAGATGATATTTAATGCTCTAACCCTCACACCAGATATGAATCAAAATGTCTCACGACGTTTTTGGAATAAATTTAAATAAATAAGTAAAACTTATACTGGCTCAATTACTGAATTTAGCATTGATTGTGCTCGTTCTTTCTCTCTGCTTATATATGCGTTGCCCTAGCTTTGCCTTACTTATCTCTTCAGTTCCATTTGAAAATATAGCTTCCAATGACTTTGTTTGAGAAGTTGAATCACTGCCATGTAGGTAACATTATAAGCATCATTATTTTATGTTACAAATAATAAAAATTGTTGTTCATGTAATTAAATAAAATAAAAAAATTATATTATCTATGTGCAATCCTTATGCATTGATTTGAAAAAACTTACATAGGTTCAATTACTGAATTTAAAATTGATTGCACTCGTTCCCTTTCTCTTCTCAAACGGTGTCCTTGTTTTGCCTTACTTATCTCTTCACTGTTGGTTGAAGAAGTTTTCACACTTTCGACAGGTATTTTTTTCTTTGTCATGATTGTGTTCCAGGTACTACATAAACAAAACATAATGAACAATTATTCACAATTTAATAACAACAATATTATGGTATGTATAATATGCAATTTCTTATATGAAGATGGTACATAAGCAAACTAATGTCAATGGAAAACTTACTGACAAATAAATGGTTATTAACGAATTACTCCCTTGGAAGATCTCTTTGGCTCATAATATTTTACACATTCGACTTTTACTCAATTCGTTGAAAATGTAATAAACATCAGACCTATTATCTAACCATAGCATGTTTAATTTTCCAATAATTAAATTGCAGTATGTGTCAATAATAACTATATGTAACCAAAATTTTGTTGGTTAGCCTTCCTGGTTACACCATTAAATCATTCATCTAATATTTCTTTCTCAAGATGCAACTTATGCAATGTGTGGGGAGGGGGAGGGGCTCTCGACAGGCGTCAGACATCAGGTCACTCTTTTTAGGGAGAGTTTTGCCATATTAAATAGTGTATGTTATGAACTTAATTTAAGGTCTGTCAAGAGTGCATAAGCTAAAGTCTGAAAATATATGTAGATTGAACTCTAGAACATAAGATAAATTTATTACTTCGATCTTTATGATTAATAACGTGAACAAACAAAGAGCACATACCTATTGAGGGAGAGGAATGATAATAATGAAATATCCTCTTTGATAATGTTAAAGACCCTTGGATAAAATAAACATATCAACATGTTTGACTATATTAGCTAGATTGCTACCACGACACAAACCTTCATCTTACTCTTCACTCGTAGATAAGATTAGATTGCATAAGCTATGTTAGTGGGTTGGTTCTACATTTGTTTGGTGTTATTTTAAGTATTAACAAAAGATAAAAAATTAATATTGTGAAGAACCAAAGAAAGAGAGGAATCAGTTAGTACCATATCTTAAGCCCAACCGATGATTTAAACTTAAACCCACGTTAACTTATAATAACTTATATAAAACCAAAAACACTGTGATCGAGGAAAACCAAGGGTTCAGATCAGATTTCGGACTCCAACTTGAAATCTAGTCAGTCCAGAAATAAATTTTATATAAGTTTGTCTCCCTTAGTTGAGATTGCCTTGTCCCTTAGAAAAAGGCATTCAACATAATTGCCTCATTAATCTGATGTATATGTAAGCAATCACTTAAAGAATAATATACTGACTGATTTTAAATTAGAGACTCACCCTACAAACATCAAACGATAAAAAAATAAATTTTTGAATGGGTGGTATCTGAAATTAATATCACTGTTGTTCTTTTAATGGGAGGTATTATTCATACCAATTAATTATTTCTTAATCACGTCATAAACAAAGAGTATTCATAATTCCGATTCCATAAGAAGTAATAAGATTCATTACTTTGATTTCATTAGAAAATTAAGAGAATGAGTAAGTGGTAAAAGGAGAAGGAATAGAGAGATTACCAGTGAAGAGGAGAGTTGTTAGAGCAATCACCAGTAGCCAAATTGAACAGAGAAGAAAACCTGAAGAAGACAATTTAATATTATATGTAAGCAGCCACATGTGTATGTAAGATTTTCTGTATGATAGTAAGAAAGTGGTATAAAGAGAAGAAAATAAAGAGAATAAGGAAAAAGGATTACGTTTAAGAGACAGGTTTTGAGATCACAATATCAAGTAAGCTTTGGGTTATATACCTGATTCGTTTCCCACCCAAGAGTTTCAATATTAGGAGAGTTCCTCAATAGTTCCACCAACAGCTGAACATTAGAAAAGTGCTCGCAATTCCAATTTGTAAGCTTTAAATACTTCAGATTGTGGTATTCAAAAAGTTACACTATGAGGTGATCCTGCGACTTTGGTTTAGTCTGTGAGGAAAAAAATAAGATAAAACGAATTAGAAAATGCTCCATAGATAGCAGAAGTTTCTTTCGAGAAAAATTTGATAACATGGAACTCAACAGCATGGTCTTTTCCTATGCACTACATTAAATCTTTTTGCAAGCACTACATTCAATCTTTTCCTAAGGCTTGAAGCATGTTTGGCTTAACACCCTCCCTCAAGTTAAACATGAGTGGACGAATGGTTAACTTGTCTCTCAGGTGCTGAAATCTTGGTGAGCTTAATCCATTAGTAAAAATGTCAGCCAACTAATCCTTGGTAGAGATGAACTTGACTTCAAGCTAATTGTCATTGTGGTGTTATTTTAAAAGTGCTACGTTGTGAGGAAACTTGTTGTCAAACAAATAGCTGCCAAGTGAGAGTGATGCATTTCCTTGACCCAAAGGCTCATATGCGAAAAAATTGGAGGTAAGCATTCTTTTTAAAATTAGTCATTGATGGTTGTGGTGTTCAAACCTAGAACTCTGGTTTATTCAAATACCACAATTTCATATGTGGTGTCCAACTACTATATCTGGACGACGGGAAATTAACTACTCCCAAAAACCAAAAATACCACAATTTCATCTCGGAAACCTGATTTATTCAAATAAATAGGCAGTTCATCAAGAATGTTAGATATGCAACATTTTCCTTGTACTTTTTCACTTACTTTAAGAAATTTAAAACTTCATTTGGCCTCAAGGCAGCACTTCCAAAACATGACAACTCCACTGCCTGTGAAAACTATATACCAAACAATTAATAATATATGTTGTCTTATACAAATCTACAAATATTAATAAGGATTTGTTTTTCAAGGTTTGACAGTTGTTTATTATTCACAATTAAGGGGAGACAATACCAAAGTTAGTAGTCATTAAACACCTCCATCTAAGTAAGAAGAATCGTTGACAGTTGTTTATTATGCCTTCTAAAAGCATATTATTCCTCTTTAAATAAAGCTTCCAACTGACACATATCTATCTATGTAAACAGACTTTTTTTTTCCAGTGTATACCAGTGCATGTAGAGTGTAGACACTTACCTATTTTTCCATATAATGGCAGAATATGCAGGTGTATCATACATGTATATTAAATAGTAAATACCCTGCTATTCCCGCAAGAAGAGAATGCATGATATTAAAATCAATGAACATTATAATTAATACAGATGAACATAATTTTGCTGAGTTAAATTCAAGTTTCTTGGAAAAACCCAAATTGAGTTTTCAGAACAGATTTGGTTTTAAAAGTTGGTTGTATCGTCAATATCCAAATTATCCTCAGATGTCATTAACATCAGATAGCAGCTGAGAAAATTCGGTAGACTAAGAAAAGAAATGTATTAAAATATATTCCTAAAATTAATAATTATGTTAGAAATGTGAGAGAAAATCAGAATATTTAGTAATAATTAAGAACAATTATGTTAATATTACTGTGGATTATCCTGAAGCTCTTTACCAGAATTCTTACTGATCTTGGTCTGGATCTCTAGAAACTTAATGTAATGTGGGAAATGTGACAATCTAGCACAAGAACCTACCATACAATTTTTTCTGCCTTTCTTCAACTAATAGCCTAGATTGTATGACTCTCTCTTTCTCAATTATCTGTGTTTTCTGATTTTACCAACTATCGCTGTTTGCATCCAACAAAATCCACAAATCCAACAAAACTCAAGACACGTTTTCTATAGACAGTTTGTACATCATGGCAAGAGAAGTAAAGTTAGATATATAAGGGTAATTACCTGATGATTATATCAACACGACAAGGCTTGGTGGACTTCAATGGAGATACCTCTGGAGAAATAAAGCTAAATGTTAGCATAGTTATTCATAGGCGAAATTGTATATAAGTATTGAAAGAATTGACACAACAAATGGAACATATCTACTCAGAACCCACTGTTGAATTCTAGATGAATGGACCTCATAAAAATCTACTGATTAATGATGAGTACACTTTTATAGGAATACTACTGGGCCACTACATTTACTGGTTTTTTGTTCATACATCAATCAAGAAATTGATTACTTATGATATACAAAGTTGAGAATACTTCCTGATAAATAGCTCTTGTTATTTTAAAAGGTTTACAATCACCTTTTTACCACTTCCGAATTTCACAACCATGACCATTATAAGTGAGTATTTCTAACTTTAATAAAAATGGTCCAATAGTCTTACCAACTAAACAAAATTGTCGCATTCATAAAGAGTTCGACTCAAAACTCACTCGAATGGATTAACTGAATTTAGTCATACAAAAAGGGTGACTAATTAGTCAAATCCATACAAAAGGATCCATCTTGTATTTCAATTGGGAATTGTGGAATTCAAGGATCATTAAAAATATGAAGAAATTTGAAATGAAACCATTTCATATAATCAACCGATCAGAAACCAATCAATAATAGCAAATTAAACAGGAATTTCTTACCTGGTCATCTATTTCATCAGAGATGTAAAGAACCAGAGATATATGAAGGACTGCAATACGAATGACACCCTATTCCTGTAAAGAACCAGAGATGTAAAGAACCGTAATAGTCCTAAATGAGAAACTATAAATAGTGCTAGTATAACAAATGTGAATTCAAACAAACAAACAAACAATACGCAGAAAGTAAATAACACACAGAGATTTTTAACGTGGTAAAACCCAAACAGGGAAACGTCCACGGTTGTCCTCGCGACAACAAAATAATCCACTAGATGAGAAGAGATGTACAAACCTACCAACTACCTGCACTCACTGCGAGTTGATACTCCTGGTTATCTCTAACACCTTGACTTCACCAGAGCACCTTGATGTACGCACAAGACACTCGACTTCTTGATGAACACACAAGAAGACTCGAAGCCGAAATCACAATAACTCTTAAAGATCACAAAGATATGAATTGAGAAAAGGGGGAAGAAAGGGAATTGAGTTCAATAGCCACAAACAATTTCAATATCACAAACCTAACCAAAACACATGAACAAGAAGAAGGATGGACGGCCAAAGAACTGTCTTGTTCTATAGAAGAGAAACCCTATTTATACTTAGGGTTGAAAACCTAGGAAAATGGGCCAAAACAGTGCAAACCGACTTTGGACGTTCGTACGTCGATATGACGTTCGAACGTCGCCACACAAAAATAAGCCTGCTGCCTAACATGACGTACGAACGCTCTAACTCGGTACGTACGTCTCCATACGAAAACACGTCTGCTGCCTACTTGGACGTACGAACGTCCTAACTGAGTACGTACGTCCTGACCAAAAGATGTTTGCTGCTTCAGTGAACGTACGTACGTCCTAACTCGGTACGTACGTCCAGAACCCAATATCTTTTCCTGGACAGACCTAAGAGACACAAGGACACGAGACGACCATGCGTACATCTTGATTTTCCTAACAATGAATTCAAGGCGAGATAACCAAAGACACTTTGTCACAAAATTGATGTCAAACCACTTCGTGCCGGTTTCAATCTCCCCCTTTGACATTGATTTTGTGACAAAAACCTATGACTCTAATAGCACTTATAAAACGTGCTTACAATCCCAAACCATGGCATTTATAAAACATGCCTACAAAAACACTCGAAATAGAAACACATAACAAGTCACCAATTCTTGTTATCCAGCTTTAGGAAGATGCTTTAACCATCAGAGATCGAACGGAAGCAATCAAGGATTCAACAGAAGTTCCTTCGAGCAACTCCCCCATACTTCATGAGCTCCAAACTTCATGAGCAACTCCCCCATACGTGTAGCATACCTGAAACATGACCCAAAAATAACCTAACAACAAGAAGACGATTGTTAGTAATTAGAGTCATAAATCTCCCCCTTTTTGTCACAACAAGTGAACAAAATAACCAACCAACAAATGAAAAGAACAACAATAAACCAATAATCAAGAAGAAGAAATCAATACCAAACAAAGAATACAAAACAGATAAAAAAAAATATAAACCGAACCCAACTGTTAAAAGTTCAGAAAATCAACTAATAACCAAACAAAGAAATCCATAAACAGAAAAAAATAATGCTTGAATTAACGAAGCTTGGAGAAGTAATCTTCCACACGAGCCGAAGTCTAATCCACCGAGCGATCATATGAACATTAAGCTTAAGATAGGACATAAAGCTTTCGCACGAGCCGAATAGCTATTCCACCGAGTGTGCACAGGACTATCAGCACTCGTACAAAATAACTCCCCAATTCTGCTGTCCAAGCCACAGTCGGTAAGAGGAGCAGCAAGTCCTGAAACCTTCGGGTATCCAGCCAACTCCAAGATGTGATTCTGAAGATGTCCCGGTAGCCTCTCCCAATGATTGACATGAACCATGCATGAAGGAAGTAAAGGTCGATGATCATAGTCAAACCCATGAGGAACGCGACATAAACGACAAACCTTAGCCTTGTTTTTGTACTCCATGACCATAAACGATACATACCCAACACCCGGAACAAAAACTCCATGAAGTGCAAATTCTGCCATAGAAAATTCTGAAGAACAAAGATAGAACTAGCAAGAGATAAGAGGATACAATAGGAGTAAAAGAGGAGAAGATTCCCCTATTTATAGGGGAAACAGGGGTAAACCTATCATGGGCCCAATAAGAGGTCCATTACCAAAAAAAAATACTGCAAAACAAAGAAACCAACTTGAACTAATACGAAAATAGCAATATCCAAGAACATGCTCAATACCAAAAAAAATAGAAACAAGCTGCTTGAGAGAAGCAATAAACAACCACCAAAGAAGAAGAAGAAGAGAAAGACCAAAGAAAAGACTTTGAGAGAAGGTGAAGACTTCCTATGTTCGTGCAAGAGAGAAGAAAGGGCACGATTGATGTAACAGTAAGCCTTTGGTTCAAAAAAAAATTTGAATTTAAACACAAATTGGCCGGACTGTATGACAGACGTTCGTACGCTCTTAAGACGTTCGAACATCGGGACCCAAAAAACCAAACTTCTGGTAAAGATCACGTTCGTACGTCCTAGGAACGTTCGTACGTTTAAAAAAGATCTGTACCCCCAAGCATACGAACGACATAAAAGCGTACGAACGTACCCCTTTTTTTTTTTTTTTTTTTTTGAAGAAGGAAAAAAAAAAAACAACCTAACAGCTAGATAATAAACCACAAAACTCCAAAAACAAATATTGAGAGACATCACAAGAAAAACACTCCCACTTATCATAAGGATTCCAATTACAGCCGAATACAGTATAAACAACCCTCAACCACAAGACAATGCAAAATCGAAGAACGACATCATACACCATGACATGGTACTTACTAGAATGATGCAAGTATGTAGAAGAACCTGATAGACCAATACCAACCTCCGAAAAACAAACTAAAGACATGATCATTGAGAATATAGAAAGTCACTTGCAACTAGCCCAAAATGAAACTGAACCAGATCACAATACAACAAGGAAAACACACACTATTGTTTTTCTTCTTGTCTTTCAACTAGACAAATGCGAAAGCTACTATTCATTCATTTCATTTTTTTTTTTTTTTTTCTGTTTATTTTGTAGACCATTGAAACAGATGCCATTCCCGTGTGGGAGTATGAAATATCTCCATCTTTTACCAGAACACGAGGGTAGGGTGTAGCCTACATCTTTTCGGCAAAACACACTCAAGAAGTGCAATACCATGATAACGTGCAACACAAGAACTAACATCTCTTGAGTGCATCCGTCAGAGCATGACCCTCACAGCCCCAACGGGTTCTTAGCCAAATGAGTATCCTCTCAAGACATTCAAATGGCTGGGGATTTTGTGAGTCATTGACCACTTACAAGAGGTGAGAGAATAAAGAAAATAAAAACAACGATCATGAAAAAGCAACCATGGAAGAACTAGAGTTATACATGTATTGAAAAGATCAAGTTAACCACATTGACATGCATCATGCAAGAAACTACCAATACGAAGAGAGTATAATGTAACCCAACAACTATGCATGCCACAAAGACAGTTGAGAACGCCAAACTAGAAACATCTGTAAAATGGAATCCACACAATAGAGAAGGTAGTATGTCCTCAAAAACAACCACAATAATAATAAACACCAAAAACACCGAATCTAAACATCCTAACCACAATGACAATACCAGAGAGAAAAAGAAAGTAACAAAACAATTAGGGAAGAGTTACAACCCCAATAGACTTACGCAAGGAATGGAATCGGCCTGCATCAAGAGGTTTTGTAAGAATATCTGCTAGCTGATGTTCAGTAGGAATGAACTCCATTACTATATCACCCTTTTCGACCGCCTCACGAAGAAAATGGTGACGAATGTCAATATGCTTTGTGCGTGAGTGTTGAACCGGATTCTTGGAAATGCTAATGGTACTGGTGTTATCACAGAACAGGTCCATCGCCTGCTGTTGAATGCCATAATCCCGAAGCATCTGACGCATCCACAGAAGTTGAGTACATGCACTAGCTGCGACTATATACTCAGCCTCACATGAAGAGATGGATACAGATGATTGTTTCTTGCTATGCCAGGAAACAAGATTATTCCCAACATAGAAACAGCCACCACTGGTACTATGACGATCATCAAGATTACCACCCCAATCAGCATCACAATAACCTGCCACAACACTATTCGTATCTCTGGTGAACCATAACCCGTAGTCAAGAGTGCTAGCAACATACCGAATAATACGCTTAACCGCAATGAGATGAGATTCTTTAGGGTTAGCCTGAAATCTTGCACATACCCCAACACTATAAGAAATATCTGGACGACTAGCAGTGAGATACAAAAGACTACCAATCATACTCCGATATTCACGAATATCAACAGACTTACCCATAATATCCTTACCAAGACGTACCCTCTCACCCATGGGAGTATCTTGACCACTGGAAGTGCTGAGACCGAATTTTTTAACCAGTTCTTTAGCATACTTTGTTTGAGAAATGAAAGCTCCATGATCAAACTGTTTGACCTGTAAGCCAAGAAAGAAATTCAGTTCTCCCATTAAACTCATTTCAAATTCAGAGCTCATTAATTGAGAGAAAGATTCAGAAAGACTTGGGCACGTCGATCCAAACACTATATCATCCACATAGACTTGGTCGAGAAGAACATCATTATTCTTTCTCAGTATAAACAGAGTCCGATCAACACTGCCACGAACAAATCCTTTTCCCAGTAAGAAGGAGGTCAGACGTTCATACCAAGCTCGAGGAGCCTGCTTTAACCCATACAGTGCTTTTTGCAATTTGAAGACATGATTCGGAAAAGTGTGATCCACAAACCCTTTGGGTTGTTCAACATAGACCTCCTCATTAAGAATACCATTGAGAAATGCACTTTTGACATCCATTTGATACAACTTGAAATTCAAGTGGCATGCCATAGCAAGAAGAAGCCTGACAGATTCCAACCTAGCCACGGGAGCAAATGTCTCTCCATAGTCAATACCTTCAATTTGACTGTAGCCCTGAGCTACGAGCCTTGCCTTGTTGCGCACAATCTGTCCGAACTCATCCAATTTGTTTTTAAAGATCCACTTGGTGCCAACCACATTAGTGTGAGTAGGTCTAGGAACCAACGTCCAGACATCACTACGCTTAAACTGACCGAGTTCTTCCTGCATAGCAACTAGCCAATCATCATCAATAAGAGCATCAGTAACATTTTTAGGTTCAAGAGAAGAGAGATAACAAACATAATGAACACAATTTGTCTCCTTGGCCCTCCGACGAGTCAGACGCTGATCATTAATATCCCCAATGATATCTCCTAAGGAGTGATATTGTTTGACACGAGGTGAAGCTAGATTAAACACCCTTTCAGGGTCAGCAGGAACAGTGGAGAGATCTGAAGACACATCAATCACATCTGGTGATTGAACTACATCATCCAGTGTGAGCACAACACCGGTCCTACTAGGCACGTCCTCTGCAGCAACAGAAGGTTTAGTACCACCATTGCCATTATCAGGTGATGATAATGATATGGAAGACATGTCAGCCGGGTCTGACACGGGTGAGAGAACTGTGACATCCTGTGTACCAGTGGAAACAGAAGAGTCAGATGTAATAGTGTCATCAACAACAACATTAAAGGATTCCATGACCTTGCGAGTGGTGTAGTTAAACACTCGAAAAGCTCTACTGTTAGAAGAATAACCAAGTAAAAGAGCTACTTCACCTCGACTATCAAACTTGGACAGACTTTGTCTGTCCTTGCACACATAGCACACACTACCAAAAACTCGCATATATTTGAGATTCGGCTTCTTACCATACCATAGCTCATAAGCAGTTTGTGTGGTACCAGATCTTAGGTATACACGGTTCATTATGTAACAAGCAGTATGAACCGCTTTCGCACAAAACTTGGTTGGAACATCCTTTGCATGCAACATAGCACGAGCCATCTCCTGAATAACACGATTTTTCCTTTCAGCGACTCCGTTTTGTTGCGGAGTGTATGGAGCCGAAAATTCTTGCCATGTACCATTTGCAATACAATACTCAATCACACCTGTGGCTGTGAACTCACCGCCTCTATCGCTTCTGATATGTTAATTTGAGTATCTTTCTCGTTCTGAATACGAAGGCATATCCCCTGAAACTCAAGAAACGCATCAGATTTTTCACGCAAGAATGATACCCAGGTAAAGCGAGTGTAATCATCAACCATAACCAAGATGTATCGTTTGCCTCCTAGACTAGGAGTACGAGTAGGACCCATCAGATCCATGTGTATGAGTTCTAAAGGAGAAGATGTGGTTATGGATTTTTTCTTGGAATGTGGACTACGTATCTGTTTACCTAATTGACACCCACCACACACAGTGTCTCGATTTCTTCCAAGTCTAGGAACTCCCTTAATATATTCATTCCGAGTTAGATTGTCCAGGTGTTCAAAGTTGACATGACCTAGTCGTTGATGCCACAATAGACCCTCATTTAGTTTGCTAGGTAAGCAGTTCATGCTAGATGCAACCGGCTGAATGGCATAGCAATTATCCAATGTTCGTTTACCTGTCATGATACACTTACCCGAACTATCAAGCACGGTACATATATTTTTGGAAAAATTAACAGTATGGTCAGTATCACACAGTTGGCTAATACTGATCAAATTTACACGCAAACCATCAACTAACAAACAAACATCATTCGGAGATAAACCAATACCAGCGACAAATCCCTTACCAATCACAGGAGAGCTCTTACCATTCCCAAAAGTAACACTTCCACCATCTATAGCAGTAACGGAGGAGAAAAGTTTGGCATTACCTGACATATGTTTTGAAGCACCACTATCAAGTAACCACTCAGTATCCGAACTTGAGACATGAAGAGCAGTGATCGCCACATTCGAAACATTTCCTGCAAAATTACAACGAAAAGAGTAAGAGGCATATGGATAAGATGGATAATCATACGACGGCTGTGAAAACGGCTTCCATGATTGTGGAACATGAGCAGCCACACCACACTGCGAGGCCCAATGTCCAAACTGTCTGCATAGTGAGCACGGCATTTGATGTTTCCTTCCCTGAGGCGGAACACGCCTGAACAGTTTCCACTTACGCCGGATGCCAACCGTGTCCACAGAGTGATGAATGTCGGACTTTTTGGTAGGAGGATAGGGCAACAGTGGAGGTAATTCAGAAGATGACAACCCATTGCATTTTTCGAACAACTGAAAGCGAATCAACTCCTTTTTGACCTTGTCTAGTTCTGAGGACACAATCTTATACCGAGCTTCCCATTCGACCTTGTCATGCTCAAGAGCAGCAAGATTACCCAGTAAAGCCACCTTATCAACCTGCCAGGATACAGGTTCCCTATCCAGGATTGACATAGATGAGGAACTAGAAGACAATAAGTCAAGTCTATCCTGAAGAATACAATTTTGTGCCTCCAACCTTAGGCATTCCTTTCTGGATAACCGGTATAGGGTAGCCCAATCATTATTGTCCACCAGAATCAAATCCCTGTCACAATTACTAGACAATTCTTTACTGTCAGTTGACTGCTCATCAGACAGTCGAGCAACAACCGAGACATGTGTCTTACCAGAGTAATCCATAGCACTATTGATCGTTAGCGTGAGCCTTTACGCTCCTTAACCAGCCCCCAGCGACTGATACCAATTGAGAAACTATAAATAGTGCTAGTATAACAAATGTGAATTCAAACAAACAAACAAACAATACGCAGAAAGTAAATAACACACAGAGATTTTTAACGTGGTAAAACCCAAACAGGGAAACGTCCACGGTTGTCCTCGCGACAACAAAATAATCCACTAGATGAGAAGAGATGTACAAACCTACCAACTACCTGCACTCACTGCGAGTTGATACTCCTGGTTATCTCTAACACCTTGACTTCACCAGAGCACCTTGATGTACGCACAAGACACTCGACTTCTTGATGAACACACAAGAAGACTCGAAGCCGAAATCACAATAACTCTTAAAGATCACAAAGATATGAATTGAGAAAAGGGGGAAGAAAGGGAATTGAGTTCAATAGCCACAAACAATTTCAATATCACAAACCTAACCAAAACACATGAACAAGAAGAAGGATGGACGGCCAAAGAACTGTCTTGTTCTATAGAAGAGAAACCCTATTTATACTTAGGGTTGAAAACCTAGGAAAATGGGCCAAAACAGTGCAAACCGACTTTGGACGTTCGTACGTCGATATGACGTTCGAACGTCGCCACACAAAAATAAGCCTGCTGCCTAACATGACGTACGAACGCTCTAACTCGGTACGTACGTCTCCATACGAAAACACGTCTGCTGCCTACTTGGACGTACGAACGTCCTAACTGAGTACGTACGTCCTGACCAAAAGATGTTTGCTGCTTCAGTGAACGTACGTACGTCCTAACTCGGTACGTACGTCCAGAACCCAATATCTTTTCCTGGACAGACCTAAGAGACACAAGGACACGAGACGACCATGCGTACATCTTGATTTTCCTAACAATGAATTCAAGGCGAGATAACCAAAGACACTTGGTCACAAAATTGATGTCAAACCACTTCGTGCCGGTTTCACTAAATGGCACCCATGTTTTACATATGTGAAGGACTGCAATACGTTATAATTAATTAATACTATAATACCAAACATCCAGTTCATTAAGACTTACATTTTTTATTTGCTAACGTAATTTATATTAAAGTTAATAAAAAAACAAAATTACAATGGAGATTATAATAGCCCAAGCATTCAGTTACAAACAAATCTGTAGTATCCCACGTTAGGGTTCTCAATAGGCAGGTTGTATGGTGGCTTGCCTTGCCACCAGTGTCTTCCCCCTTCTCCAAGTGGCTACCTTTTTTGGTACACGCATCAGACGCAAAGTTTGCTACTCTCTTGTTCATTTATGAGCAAGACATTAGGTACTTATTTTTTGACTTCCTCCCATTCAGCCTTTAACTTCCAGTGAACAGAGTTATTGTGAAATGACTTCATTGGCGCTTCAGAATCGGCTTCAACAGATAAGTTGCTCCATCCCTGCTTGGCTCCTATTTTGACACCCTCTATTATAGGTATAAACTCAACAAAATAAAGTATGGAGAAGGCGTCCCTTAGTTTTAAGAGGACAACTACTATCATCACATTGGTCTAGTTATTCTTTTAGGATCTTTATATCCTTAGAATCGACCAAATTTGATAAACTTTTGGTTATATACCAATCCTACTCCTAATTATTTGTTCTGGAAATGAAATCAATAATTCCATTTTGTCTAATTTTTTCCTAATGAGTGTCCTTTTAATGGGCATCATAGGATTTATGGTATAATAATCCATACTTTTATTTGGACTTCTATGGTGATTATTCTCGCATATAGCTGAAATCGTATTATTTGTTCGAGGATTAGGAATCAATGAGACGTTATGTGTTTATCACATAAGTAGACTCGTATGCTCATGTTGCATCCTTAATTGATACACGGTTTTTGTTATGTTCATATAATTGAACTTATGTTCAAAACTTGTTATGTTTAGGGTTTTGGAGTAACTTTTTATTCATGAGCATAGACAAATGCTTCCATTAGGAATTTATGTTGTAGTTTTTACCTCTTGCAAGCAAGGCTTTGTATTTTCGCTCAAAAGTAGTGTGTGTGGTCAGTCATATGTACTTGATAAATCAGTAGTACTTATACATGTAGTCAGGTATCAATTAAAAATATTAAACCATAAAAGAAGAACGACTCATATGCGTACTTGGTCAATGAGATAAATACCAAGAGATAGAAATCAGGTCTGTCAAGGTCCTTATTACTGATGCATGCCCATTGGGAGTACAACAGTGAAAAATATTAAGAGTAAAAATAGTAAGGATCGAATGCACACACAAATTTATCAAAGTTGTCAAAATAAAAAAGAAAGCAAGAAAGTAGAATCTCACCTGATGATAAGTATCGAAGCAAAGACCAGCTGCGAGTGCCTTTGTTTATATATCTATAACAATCCAGCTCTGCATGTATCAATACAGTAAACTCAAGCTTAATAATATAAAGTTTGGGGATCATCTTTTTGAGTATATATTTAATATTACAAAATAACTGAAGTCTATTGTAGTTTCAAATACATAAAACCTTACGTCACAAACTGCAAGTATAAAAGACTAACGTTCTCATTGAGATTAAGGATCTATCATCGATTTTATGCAATTCAAATGGGTGAATATAATGCTAAGCAGTAAACCAGTAGTGTAGGTAGTGTATCCGTATCATTGTCCATGCATAAGAATTTATTCTTTACATGATATCCTACACATCTAATGAACCATATCTGCCTGTCAAAGTCTACTGATTGAGGGCCCTTGAAGAGTAAGGGGCAGAGAAAAACAGTTTCCCAAGAACTGATGAAGGTTGCATACATAAAATATAACAACAAAATACCTATAACCATATATAATTTCACTAACATGCATAATTTATAGTGTAGTGGTTTCCAGCCAGAGAAATATAGTTAACTCTGGAAAATTCCACCCTACTATCAAAGTAATTGAGTATTTGATTGAATGGGTGTAATTATCTTCAAATATAATGAAAAGAAGAAGACACAGATTAATGAGTATATAATGAGTATTTGATTGAATGGGTGTAATTATCTTCAAATCAAATTGAATAATACTAATTAGGGCGAGTGAAGATTTGATTGAATATAATGAAAAAAAAAAGACGCAAATTAAGAAGAAAACAATACTAATTGAGTCACCTGAAACTTGATGATGAAGCTTCGCAGATAAGAGAAGAGTTTAATTTGGTTTGAATTCCCAGCAACACTTGATGAGGCTTCGCAGAGAAGAGAAGAAAGAGTTTAATTTGTTTTGTTTTGTTTCGTTAGGTTTAGTTTCTAATTATATCCCCACAGTCAGATTAACAATTTATATCTTACGGTCTTAGTTATTTCCTAATCTCTGACGTCCATCTATATCAGATTTAAAATCAGACGGTCCAAAATATCTCAAAATTGTCTCTTCGTCAAAACTGTCTCCCCAACTTATGTACCCTTTGTGTCTTATAACTTAGATAGTAGCGAGGCCCATGCTACACACGGGTTAATCTGGAAAATAATACCGATTTGATACTTAAGACTGAGCATTTTGGGTGGATATACATCTTCATAAAAGGTGGATATGTATATATATATAATTTTTTTTTTAGCATAAAAATGTCTACTACACTACGTGCAGTAGAAATTGTCTGTATGGTCCATAACCATGGATATTCTTTAAGCAGAAAGTTCTTGCATATTAGTCTTAAAATATAGGCAGTAAGATATAACAGATCAAAAAACACATCAAAAAAGCAATTGTATCTATACAACTGTTAATATATGTGGTACATGTTGAAGCAGTTCAAATTTACTGCTTTATATTCTAGAACAACTATTTGAAAATAATTAAGGTCCTCTAATATTCCATAGAGCTTCTTCAGGCAATTGGCTAACATTATAATTAGCCAATTGCATTACTACTCATGTAAAATTTGGTCTACTTTTATACATTAAATTCAAATCCAAATTAATGTCTTCAGAAACTTCCATCTTCAAATTCTCCTTCATAATCCAATTTGACGTCTTCATGTTGTGGTGACTTTGGCACTGATCAATGACTTCTCAACCTCTATATAAGAATTAAGGATTATTTGAAGACATGTGTATGGAATTGCAAGTTTTGAAGATGATTTTCTTCTTAAATTGGAACCCTTCAGCCTTGACTCGTCTTCTGCAATCCACACATGGATAGTAATACATAAACTTGATAGAAGAAATTCTGATTAAGATCTATATTCACTAACATCTTGAACGGAAACATATATATATATATATATTTTTTTTTTTTTAATATTAATTCAAATTTTATTGATAAGCTCAACGAATTACACAAAAGTAGAGGACAAACGTGCTACAAACTGCGCGACAAGTCCTTTCTGGATAGCAAACCCGATTCTCCTAAATACATATTCGTTCGAACCTGCAGTCATCACGTTGCTATCCATTATCTTCTGCACTCTCCTGAGGAGCTCAACTGCTTCTGAGCCTAGCAATCCAAATGTGTCAAATGCAAAGGGGATGAAACTATGTTGGTTAGCCCTATAAGCTCCGTCATGTTTCTCCACTTTTGCCGCTGCTGCATTGCTAGCTGCTAGCCCCACCTTAAAAATCCCAGCACTCAGCCCAACCATCGGAGACGCCCCTGTAACATCAACACACGCATCTTTACCTTCAGACCAGTTGTAGACCAGAATATCAGCAGGACGTAATGTCGATCTTCCTTCCTTAGGATCAGTAAGAAAATTAACAGGAGCCTTCTTCTTAACCTGTACGCCAGCCTGCCAGAACACATCACACAAGATATCTCTAACGTGGTCATGCCTGTATTTGAAGCCGGGGTAATGCTTACAATGGGCCGCATGATCCCCGAAAGCATCAAGTCTACTCTTCTTGCACACTGGACAAAGCTCACCATCTGAATATAGAGGGATCATCAATCGATAACGAAGAATGGCACGATATTCTACAGGCGTCATGCGTTGTCCAACCCCTTCCATTGGGATAGCAAGGAGAAAATCTTTGGCATGTTCTGACTGTACACATCCAATCATGGCTTTTTGTCTAGCTGACAACTCAAATTCCCTCTCAAGACCAGAACTAATCTTGTTGTAGTATGCTTCCGCGAAGACATGTTGGGGTCTGAAGGGGACGGTAGCAGTTGGAGCAAGAATACTGAGATCAAAATCAGGTATAGAAAGATGTAAACTAGCAATGGCAGTATCGAAAACATTACCCATAGGTGGAGTGTCACAACCTCGAAGAATGTGGTCCTGGAGATCCTTGGTTTGCGTACGTGAAGCTACGAAAGCAAACTTCATAACATCAGTAGCACAATAGATACCAAGTCCACCCATACGTAATGGGAGGGTTGCCATACGCCACTGTAGATCGCCAAAACCAGGTCCATCAGAAACCACAATATTTTGAAGGGCTGCACGAAGCTTGTGG
Organism: Aquilegia eximia; assembly: GCA_023053565.1. Taxonomy (NCBI): domain Eukaryota; kingdom Viridiplantae; phylum Streptophyta; class Magnoliopsida; order Ranunculales; family Ranunculaceae; genus Aquilegia; species Aquilegia eximia. The sequence goes on from JALIGU010000010.1 coordinate 10,589,629, forward strand.
TCAAACCATTCGGCTGTTTCCTGAACATAATCAGGGGGGCAAGTACGGAGAGCAAAGGTGAGTTTAGATAATCCCATACAAGAACGTAAAAGTGCCAACTCACACTGCGGATCCTTCAGCTGTGGTAATAAGTTCATAAGTTGAAGTGTCTTATCCACTCGTTGACGAACATTACCCACAATAAATGATGCATCAATACTTACAACCCCTCCAAGCAACTTAACCCCTCGCTGAGGACATGATATACCAACCGGAAAGATATCTGGATAGGAGCAGTCAGGATCAACAGAAGGCCAGAACAACTCTGTCTTAGACACATTAAGCACGAGCCCAAAAGATGGTCCTCTTTCCTGAATGATACGAATAACTCTAGCCACATGTTTTGTACTACCAATCAGAGTACCATCATCTAAGTACCATGCCTGCAACTCCAAGTGGCATTCTGACTGAATGCGGTGTATCAATGGATGGAAGACCAAAGCAAAGAGAAGAGGCCCCAAAGGGTCCCCCTGCTGTATCTCAGCTGCTGACCAAATATGAGTAGACCCTAGATACAATCGAGCAGGTTGACAATAGAGGTATTCGACCCATAGAGCAATAGATGGACAATGATTGCGTACCTCCCGTAGTATAGCAGACCGATCAACAAGGTTGAAGGCATTCTGAAAGTCCACAAGCAGCATAGAAAGCGATGTGTCATCCTTGTTGGCATAAACCAACCGATTAACAGCATGCAAAATTGCCTCTCCTCCACCAGGCACACCAACCCCAAACTGAAAATCCTCTAGGTATGGGACAATATCCTTAGAAACTCCTCTCATGGCAATCTTAGACACCAGGCGACGCCAAACCATACCCACAGCTATTGGGCGAATGCCGTTACCTGGCTTAAGAAGTGGGGTGAGCGGTGCACTAGCTATGAACTCTGCCAAGACCCGTGGGCATCGACCTTGTAGCCATAAGTTCACAACCGGTGTCAAGGCCTCCATAAGATCTGTGGCTACAGCTGATGCAGCCCCACTCATAGCATCCAATAGGGGTTGGGCCCGGAGACCATCTCACCCACAAGACGTCCCTTTGGGGAAGGACCTGATGCATGATAATATCCCATCCCTCTCAACTGACAAAGGTGACTCAAGTAAAGGAATGTCGGGGACAGATGGTAGTGGATGCTTCGGGTGTTTATCCTCTAAAGCCCGCTGCGTCTCTGGAGTGTTCGGAGCAACCCCTGATGATGCCAACACCTTCACGACTGCTGCAAAGTGCCCGTCTGCAACCTTTTGCAAACACCGTCGTACATTCTTGCTTTGGGACTGTCGAGATGGTCGTTCCAACGGAGGCTCTGTATGTGTGACCCTCTCAATCAGACGAAATATACCCCCAGGCTCGTTCCAAATAAAGAGAGCCTGCAAAATCTGATTCTGCTGGAGATATTTCCTAGCACCAGAACGACGCTCTTGACGATTCTGCGGATGGAACACTTGCAATGTGCAATAGGGAAGCAGGAGCAATCTAACCCATGGCCCTGTCGACATGGGGTCTGCAGTGACCTCATACAAGACTGACTTCAATGCACAGGAGAATGCTAATCGACAAGGACGAGGAATACTTTTCACCGTGCGAAAAGGTCTACAGAAAATACGATCAAGTGATATCTCATCTAAAGAAGGTGCAACAATAGAAAGGTGAGTATCAATACCAGTGTCCCCTCCTGCTGTAGGTGCGGGTGGATTATCAACATGCACAAGCTGTGGTGGTTGTATACCTACAATTGCACACTCTAACTCACCGGTCTCCTTTCGCGCAGGTGGTTTGATGACTGCACCATCCGGATGTTTACATTTTATGGTCGATGCATGGATACCAAAACAATCACCACACATCCATTTGTTCATCCTCTTCAAAGTATTGTCAAGCGACGAAAATAAACCTATATCAACTTTGATCGCATCTCTCAGCCTGTCGATGTCATTAACCCTCTTCTAGTGATCTTTCTTAACATGCGTTGGGATGTACGAAGATTTGTATCCATTTCCACACGGTCCATTGGTGCATCCATCAAAATTTCGAAATGGACAATGGATACTCTCCATCAAGCAGCCAATTTTTTTTTTTTTTTTTTTTTTTTTTGTGGCTTGGCTGGTTCTGCTGGTCTGGCTACCGGTTTGGCTGGTTCGGCTGGTCTGGCTACCGGTTTGGCTGGTTCGGCTGGTCTGGCTGCTGGTTCAGCTGGTCTGGCTGACTGGCTTGGGCTGTTGTTTCAGCTGGTTTGGCTAGATGTATCGGCTCGGCTCGGCTGGCTATTGACTCGGCTTAGGTGGCTTAGATGGCTTAGATCGGCTCGGCTCAGATCTGAGCAGCCAAATTTACGAGAGAGGAGGCGTTTAGTTTTTTTTGTTTTTTAAATCGGGAAGGGATTGGAGGGAGGGGAAGAGAAGGTTGCTGGTGGGGGGAAGGGGAAGAGAAGGTAGATGGGGTGGTAGGGAAAGAAAGAAGATTGTGGTGGTGGTGGTGATGGAGAGGGAGGTTGCTGGTGGTGGTAAGGGAAAGGGAAAGGGGGAAGAAGAGATGGTGGTTGTGATGTGATGTAGAGGTTGTTGGTGGTGGTAGGGGGGAATGGGAAGAAGGTTGCTAGTGGCGGCGGCTGGTCACGGAGGAGGTGACCTCATGGGAATTTTTTTTTTTTTTTTAAAAAAAAAAGAATAAATTTTTTGTGTCTTACATACAAATTCGTCATACCTTACTGAGCATTTTCTTTTTCTTTAAACCAATAATTCAATTATAAATTATGACCCAAGATTTATGCTTTAGCCTTATTGAGATCTCAAAAAGTTTGTGAATTTGATGTTCATGTAATTTCTTTTAAACATCAACCTAGACTTCACCGAAATGGTACATGTTAATGGTTTAAGCTTGTGTTATCGGACCTTTTACTATGGTCAATCCCAACTTGTTAATGGTTTTATGAATTTGAGTTAGCAATTAGATTCTGTACAATAGTAATGCAGCAACAACAAAAGTGGAGAAACATGACGGAGCTTGTAGGGCTAACCAACATAGTTTCATCCCCTTTGCATTTGACACATTTGGATTGCTAGACTCAGAAGCAGTTGACCTCTTCAAAAGTGTGCAGAAGATAATGGATAACAACGTGATGACTGTGGGTTCGAACGAATATATATTTAGAAGAATCGGGTTTGCTATCCAGAAAGGACTTGCCGCGCAGTTTGTAGCGCGTTTGTCCTTTACTTTTGTATAATTCGTTGAGCTTATCAATAAAATTTGTTACATAATTTATAAAAAAAAAAAAAAAAAAAAAAAAATATTGATTGGGAAGTTTTTACGTACAAAGAAATCCAATAAGTATGATGACATTACATTGTTGGAATATGTGGAAGACCTAACACAAACTTTAGCTTATACATTAACACAAACAATCTTGTCCTCTTATACACTCTAAAACAAACAATCTAGTCCATCCTTTATCTAGAGGAAACAATGTCATGAGTGGTACACATTCATTGATTCTATAGTAAAACCAAAATCAACCTAATAAATTATAGATACACTAAATTTGTAATCAATCCTAGAGATAACTGACTCGATCTTCAAATAGATCGATAAAGGATAACAAAGGTACCTCACAACCATTTTTGTGCAACAAAATTTTATTTACCTCAAAAAGCCAGACAGATAAAATGTTATTTTACACAATGAAGCTTAGGGATGGCTTACCTGGATATTGGGTTGTGGAGTTTCATCACAACCATAATTCTGCAAGAACACTACAATTTTGTTACGAAGTACTTGAGCACGGAAAATAAATAACCCACAAAATTTTGAGATAAGCATCAATAAGATTATCTAAAGGGTACATGGCAATCAAATATTTTGATTGAATGGAAAAAACTTCAATAACACAATCACTGAGAAAAGACTTTTTGGCTTCCTTCCTCCTCTATAACATATATGCCACAGGCCACAACCATTATAACTTTTAACTCAAGATCGACTTCAATTTGCTTAACTAAAGTTAGAAATACGAAAGACTCTAACTCAATTGTCAGATCATCTTTCTCAACTCCATCAGGTTTTCCCATCTCTCTAGCAGTCTCTCCCTAACTTACAGTCTCTTCACAGAAAATAGTTACTAAAATCGGTGTGTCAGAGTTTGACTATGACTCTGAACGAAATACAAACACCTAGATATTTATTGTGATATTAGTTCGGTTTCATAGAGTTCATTTACATTGAGTCTTATTGGGCACTCAAAGAAACCAACAATATTCTCGATAAAATTGTTAGCCCATTACACTAATGTCACTTGACAAAACCAATACCTTTGAGAAGATGGTAGAAGGATAAAATTTTGATATATAAGAATGAAGTTATTGTTCACAACTTCATAACTAATTGGAGGTCGCCAAGATGAGAGTCTTTAACTTTGTCGTATCATTAGTTTAATTCAACTGAGACATTGAGAACACATGGTTTACTCATTTATTTGGGGTGGCGGCTTACACTATTTAATTAGTCAAATCTTTCGCTACTGATCATGAAGCCTATAAAGTAAAGAAAAGTTTGTGACGATAAGGATAACGACTTTTTTTTAATATATCACAAAAGTTCTATATTTAACCTTTTGGTGAAAGGACCAAATTTTTGTGGAAGCACACTTTTACCTCAGAATGAGATTCTACTATTATTTATAAGACATAACAAAGTGCATATCAAAGGCAAAGGATGAGCAGGGTGTAACAGATGTTTTTTCCTAGTATTGTACTAAATGGAGGATTTACAAATTCGTTAATATCATAATCGATAAATGCATTAGCCAGGAAATCGGGAATAAAACAACTGCAAAGACATCCCATAATCCATGTCTCTTAGGACGAAAACTCAAACCTTTCACTCGATTACTCCTTGTTTCAAATTTCATCTGTGTGTTTTCGAATTCAAATCCACATTTGCATTAATTACTATTATGTTTATATGAGGCTAATTATCACAATGATATTGAGGGGAAAAGAACACAATTTTATACATAATAAATTACTACTATTGTGTAGCATGACTACTCACCATCATTGTTGTTTGAGTTTTGTTTCACAAAAAGCATAAACCGTACAACCCATTGCAAAACAAAAAATAAAATAAAATAAAACTAATAATAATAATTACATCCAAAGGTTTAGTTTCTTCATTATTGAAAGATTCTACAGTTTCTGGTATCTTTGAATTTCTAATTGGCGCAAAATCTTCAATTTAAATGTATTTTAACAATCATAAATATGATAGAATCACATTTAATATTTAAACATTCGTGATAGACACACCTAGTTCACAGAAGGAACAGATTCGCGGAAGACTAATTCGAGATTGGAGAGTATTATTCTCTGCAATAAAAAAAATGAAACCGGCACGAAGTTGTTTGACATCAATTTTGTGACAAAGTGTCCTTGGTTATTTCGCCTTGAGTTCATTGTTAAGAAAACCTAGTTGTACGCACATCGTCCCGCGTCCTTGTCTTCGCGTCGTGTGTCATTAGTGTGTTTTCTGGTTCAGGACGTACGTACTGCTTAAGGACGTACGTACGTATCGTATGTCAGCAAGTTAGTTTGAATTCTGGACGTACGTACCTTTACAAGACGTTCGTACGTCGCAGCAGGCAGCAGACATATTTTCGTATGGGGACGTACGAACGTCATATCGACGTACGTACGTCCAATGTGGGTTTTCACTATTTCGGCCCATTTTCCTTGGTTTCCAACCCTAAGTATATATAGGGTTTCTCTTCCAAAGAACAAGTTAGTTCTTTGGCCGTCCAATTCACCTCTTGTTTCTTGGAGTTTGTTTAGGTTTTGGTTTAGGTTGTTTTGGTGATTGAACTCATTTTCTTCTTCCCCATTCATCTTCTTCTTTCTTCTTCCCTGTTCATCTTCTTCTACATTATTGAATAGTGATTTAGCTTCGAGTCTTCTTGTGTGTTCATCAAGAAGTCGAGTATCCTTGTGTGTTCATCAAGGAACTCTGGTGTAAGCTTGTTACATAGATCGGCTTCGAGTCTTCTTGTGTGTTCATCAGGAAGTCGAGTGTCTTGTGCGTACATCAAGGTGCTCTGGTGAAGTCAAGGTGTTAGAGATAACCAGGAGTGTCAACTCGCAGTGATTGCAGGTAGTTGATAGGTTTGTACATCTCTTTTCATCTAGTGGATTTATTTGTTGTCGTGAGGACAACCGTGGACGTTTCCCATATTGGGTTTTACCACGTTAAAAATTCCTGTGTGTTATTTACTTTCTGCGTATCGTTTGATTTGTTTGAATATTGAACTGTTACATTAGCACTATTTGTAGTTTTACAATTGGTATCAGTCGCTGGGGGCTGGTTAAGGAGCGTCAAGGCTCACGCTAACGATCCTATGAGTGCAATGATGGTTCATGAGTCTGGTCATAATAATTTTATTGCTAAATCGTCTAAATCTACAAAACCAAAATCTGATTTTGAAAATGATGATAATTTGTATGTTGTTAGCAATAGTGATTGGGCTCTTCTTTACAGACTTTCTGCAAAAGAATGTGAAAGATTACAAAAAGCTAATATTGATTTGCAGGAAAAATTTAATAAAGCTAATTGTAATGTGTCTACTATTTCTGATAATGTTTGTTTTGAAGATAATGGTGTTTTGCAGACTAAGGTTGATTCTCTAGAACAACGACTCAGACATTGTGCAGAGGACTATATGCTTCAAGGGGAAGTTTATGAATCTAAAATTGAAAATTTGGAAAAGGCTAATCTCTCTTTGCAGGATAAAATTGAGATTCTTGAAAAACAGATTTCTTGTGCTGCAGATGATACAATTTCTATTTCTCAATTATTTGACAAAGAAAAACTTGACTTGTTATGTAGAATTGCAGCTTTAGAGAAGGCCAATCAGGAGGTCGATGAGAAATACAAATCTCTATTGGTGGAGTATGAGGTAACAAAGAATGGTTTAACGTCTACTCAACTCCAATTGCAGGTTTTGGACAAAACTAGATTTGATTCTCCTATTGATAGTTCCACTAGTTCATCTAGTGTGATTACTCCTGTAAAATCTACTAGTTTGCCTGCCCTTTTGCCTACCCCACCTATTGAGACTAGACTTAATGCTACTAATTTTCAGCATGTTTCTCGTAAGAATTTTAAGTCTAAGGTTAATGGTAAGGCTGTTTTTACTGATAAGCCATATTGTTCTCATAATGGAGGTATAGGTTTTGTTAAGGCACCATGTCACAAATACAATGGTGACATACATGTTTCATCTTCTACCACCACATCTTCTTATAAGAATTCTTTGAGTAAGTCTAATGTTTTTCATTGTTCTTATTGTGGTAGAGTTGGTCATTTGGATAGTTTTTGTTGGGATTTTGATCAACATGTTTCATCCTATTCTCGTGTTCCTCATCGTTATAATCATGTTGATTCTAATGTTCCTTCTTGTGCATTTTCTAGACCTTGGAATTATAATGGTTCTCATCACAGGTTTAAGAAAAACAGGTATTCCAACAAAAGGAAGTCTAAGACTAAGGAGGAATTAGTTAAGGACAAATGTATTGCAAAGCGTGTTAAGGGAAAATCTCATATCATTTCACCTCCCAAGGTGTGCACGCCTAGTGTTAAACAAGTATGGGTAAGAAAGGATAAGTTGAAAGTTTTTCTGGACTTGCAAAGGTCTGGTGGTGTCCAATATTTGGGATGATGTAGGTTGTTTCTAGCCTTGTGTTATTTGAGTTGCATATTTCTCTAACCACATAGGCTATTTGTTTGGTGTTTCTACTTTTTATACTTTGTTTGTTTAGCTTGCAGATCATGTTGCATGTCTGAATACATTGTTGGTTATTCCTTCTATTTTTCTTTATTTATTCCATATATGTGTTGTTGGATGCATCTTTTCTGAGATATTGGTTTAATTCAATTGTCTTAAATAAGTTGCAATATGTTTGGGTGTTTTCTCTTTCTGAACTCTTAAGTATGTTTTGGTATGTATCATGCATTTTTCCTCGCTTGTTTGCACAGTGCACAGTGCACGGCATGCTTGCATGATGGGAGTTTTTGGAAACCACTTACATATTCTTTGAGCTCATAGAACTTCTCTATCTCTCGAGTATTTATGTGATCTTGAGCTATCTCTCCTTTGTTTTGGTTAATGTTCATCTTGTTGTTCGTGTTATTGAGCATTCTTATCTTCCTATTACAACTCTTGTTAGTGGTCAATGACTCACTTTATCCCCAACCATTTGATTGTCTTTGAAGCAATATCAGTTGGCTAAGAACCCGTTGGGGTTGTGAGGGTCATGCTCTGACGGATACACTCAAGAGATGTTAGTTCTTGTGTTGCACGTTATCATGGTAGTGCACTTCTTGAGTTTGTGTTTGTCAAAAAGATGTAGGCTACACCCTACCCTCGTGTATTTGAAAAGATGGAGGCAAAAATCCCTCCCACGCGGGAATGACATTAGAGTGATGTAGACTAAACTCCACCATATCCGGCAAAATAAAAATCCAAGCGCATATTCATTGTTTTTTTTATGAAAGGCATACAAAGTTTATATTCCTTTGCCTTTTTAATGTCTTGGTTTTCATTTGAAAGATCATATTTATATATTTATATTCGTTTGCCTTCTACTCATAACGTTTGTTTCAAAGGGGGTTGAAGTTTGTTTCTTCTATGCTCACTTACTAATCTAATCGTATGTCTCTTGTTGATGGTTCTATATTCTAGGTCTTCAAAGGGTGTGTTCTAGTGGTGAACTTTCTCTCTCTTTATGCATTGCATTGCATCTACACACACCGAGGTTTAGTTTATGATGCACTTCAATTCTCTTATTTGTTCAATCTTTTGTTTACCCCCATATATTGCCTCTTATTTTTGTACGGATTGGGATTGGCTACTGTTTTTGGAAGTTCATGATGTATTCCTCTTCACTTCTATGGTACATCGGTTCTTTTCCTTTTATCTTCTTATTATGGTTTGTGTGTTAGTTATTCGGTCTGTTTTTCTGTTATTAAGGTTAGTCCTCTATTGTTATTTTTTTTTAATTTAAATTACATTTAACAAAAAAAAAAAAAAAAAAAAAAAAAAAAGGTTGAAGTAAGTACGTACGTCGTTAGGACGTTCGTACGTTAAGGGAGGCAGAATTTTTTTTTTTTCTCCTCGAACGTACGAACGTTGTTTGGTAGTTCGTACGTTGAACCAGGCAGATTTTTTTTGGTGTTTTCTAACATTCTTCGATTGGTTCCTGTTCTGGTTATGTAGGACATGCCTCCTAAGCGAGCTCGGACTACTCCCACCAAAGACACACCCAGTTCCAAGGGTGCTTCGTCATCGGGCACATGTCCTCCTCGTGCTCAAAGGAGTAAAGACGCCATTCCTTTGGATTCTTGTAGATGTTCTTGCTGAAAGTGTTTATGGCTTACTCTATTTTGGTTCTATTCCTTGGTAATTCTTTTCAGTCGGTGTTTCATTGACATACTAAGGTCAGATTGTTAGTATTATTTGGTTTTACACTTCATGCTTTCTATTTTTGTCATTGGATCACATGTGTTTGATGTGATTTCTCAAGGTAATAGTTCTCAATTTGTTTTAAGAAGGCTACAAGGTATGCATAAGCATATTTTGGTGATGAAATCATGTTATTGGTGTATTCGGTTGTCATGATTTATATTGATTCATGTTTTCTCATAGGTTCTCATCATACTTTTCTATGTTGGGCTAATATTCTTGAATTACCTTGTTGGCTAGCTGGTGTTTGATTAAATGCTTATGAGACTTGCCTATCCTCTTATTGTTGCTTCTTGTGCCTGGTTGATCGTATTTTTCCTGCAATAAGTTTGATTAGATGTGTTCTTGGTAGTCTTCTGCAATAATCCTCATGCAATGGTTCTGGGCTACCACTGTTCTACTTTGGGATGCATATGCTCAGTTTGGTCATCTATTGTTAGCAATTCTCTTCTATTGGCTCTCTAATCCTTCTGACAATGTATGGCATGTCATCGGAGTCTTAGTGTTCTGGCAGGCAGGAAATTTGCTCTGAAGTTGGATTGTTGTTTTGTGACTTGGTGACATCGATAATCCTTGCTCATTCTTCAGTTAAAGCATTTTTTTTATGAGCTTGATGATTGCTTATCTTGTTTGGCATATGTTAAACTAATTTTTGGGTTTCACTAGGGGTGGGCTTACAGGTTTATTCCTTTTATGTCTCTATTCCGTTGTGTTTGGGATAATATTTTCTTCTCCTTGTTTATAAGATTCTCTAATTCTTTTTTGTGGTTGGATGAGTTGTTTCAGGAACATGTACAGATTGGATTTCCCCATGGATTCTCAATGGATTTTCTTATACTTTACGTATCTCTTCCTGCAGATACTCATATTCCTGTAGTTTTGTCATGGGATATTGTTGGATGTGTCTAATATGCATGGTTTCCCTATTCTCTTTCATATCTCCTACTAACTATTGTTTATCTCTTCTTCTTTCTCTTTTCGCATATTCTTTTCATGCACATTTCTCCCAGGTTTGACTATTTGGTTCTTGGTCTTTATTGTACCTTCCCAATTTCATCAGGTATGGTATTTCTTCCTTTTTGTTTGTTTGCTCTTTTTCTCTAGATATCTTGCTACTATGAAGTCGTTTCTCTGGAGTCTATCTCAGGTGGTTATGGTCGGTTGTTTAAAGTGATATTCTCGTGAATCATTTGTTCCGATTGTTGGTGTCCTGACTCTTTCTTCTATGTATAGGATTCTTTTGGTTTCTATCAGGGATTCATGTTATGTTTTCTTTTCTTCCCTCTGTTACCTATATAAGTATTCAGTGTCTTGTGTCTGTGTTGGCACTCTTTCTTCTTCATTTATATGCCTAGATCTCTCTCATGTTTTTTTTTAGTTTTGTGTGTCATGGATTCCAGATCTATGGTATTGTTTTCTCTTTACTCTCTTCTACCCTTGTATGCTTGGTTCTTTGTGTGTTTCAAATATCCTTATTTGGTTTGTTTGTTCTAGGTGCATCTTTCTCATATGCATTGCATTTAGGTGAAGATTTTGTTTAGGGGGAGAATTCTTTGTGTTGACATCGTGTTAACAAGTGTTTATTTTATGACTTCCGTTGCATATCCTTTTTGTTGTTAACATGATTGTTCTCTTACTTTTCTTCTTTAATCTTATTTGTTATGGTTTGGTATTTATCTTTTCTCTTTCTTTTGTTACCTTGCTTCATTTGTGACAAAAAGGGGGAGATTTATGACTCTAATACTAACACCTTCTTCTTCCTTGTTAGTGTATTTTTGGGTTATGTTTCAGGTATGCTACACGTATGGGGGAGTGAACGTGTTGATGTTTAGAGGTTGTACAGTTTTGGGTCATGTTTCAAGTATGCTACAGTTATGGGGGAGCTCGAGTGTCAAACTTTGGAGCTCATGAAGTATGGGGGAGTTGCTCGAGGAACTTCTGTTGGCTCTTTGATTGTTTCAGAATTTCTTGTTGCTTCCGTTCGGTCTCTGATGGTTAAAGCGTATTACTCAAGCTGGATATTATGTGTTGGTGACTCGGTATGTATTCTACTATGAGTGTTTTTGTAGGCATGTTTTATAAATGCCATGGTTTGGGTTTGTAAGCACGTTTTATAAGTGCTATTAGAGTCATAGGTTTTTGTCACAAAATCAATGTCAAAGGGGGAGATTGAAACCGGCACGAAGTTGTTTGACATCAATTTTGTGACAAAGTGTCCTTGGTTATTTCGCCTTGAGTTCATTGTTAAGAAAACCTAGTTGTACGCACATCGTCCCGCGTCCTTGTCTTCGCGTCGTGTGTCATTAGTGTGTTTTCTGGTTCAGGACGTACGTACTGCTTAAGGACGTACGTACGTATCGTATGTCAGCAAGTTAGTTTGAATTCTGGACGTACGTACCTTTACAGGACGTTCGTACGTCGCAGCAGGCAGCAGACATATTTTCGTATGGGGACGTACGAACGTCATATCGACGTACGTACGTCCAATGTGGGTTTTCACTATTTCGGCCCATTTTCCTTGGTTTCCAACCCTAAGTATATATAGGGTTTCTCTTCCAAAGAACAAGTTAGTTCTTTGGCCGTCCAATTCACCTCTTGTTTCTTGGAGTTTGTTTAGGTTTTGGTTTAGGTTGTTTTGGTGATTGAACTCATTTTCTTCTTCCCCATTCATCTTCTTCTTTCTTCTTCCCTGTTCATCTTCTTCTACATTATTGAATAGTGATTTAGCTTCGAGTCTTCTTGTGTGTTCATCAAGAAGTCGAGTATCCTTGTGTGTTCATCAAGGAACTCTGGTGTAAGCTTGTTACATAGATCGGCTTCGAGTCTTCTTGTGTGTTCATCAGGAAGTCGAGTGTCTTGTGCGTACATCAAGGTGCTCTGGTGAAGTCAAGGTGTTAGAGATAACCAGGAGTGTCAACTCGCAGTGATTGCAGGTAGTTGATAGGTTTGTACATCTCTTTTCATCTAGTGGATTTATTTGTTGTCGTGAGGACAACCGTGGACGTTTCCCATATTGGGTTTTACCACGTTAAAAATTCCTGTGTGTTATTTACTTTCTGCGTATCGTTTGATTTGTTTGAATATTGAACTGTTACATTAGCACTATTTGTAGTTTTACAAAAAAAACATAAGAAAATTTTTGTTAGGCAGGCAAAAAGGAAACAAATCTGTCATAGAAAAGTGGCATTTTTTTGCAAAGGAAAGAAGAAGCCAATTTATTGGATATTGGGTATATACAATAACTTTTTGTCTTCAATGCACCTGTGAGGTGTTTGCTTAGATAATCTAATAATAAAAGAATTTGTAAGAAGAATCCCCCTCGTCTTTGCAATTTGAGATTTATGCTCCACATAAATTACATGATTAGAAAAATTAGCTTTTGTTAATTGAAAAATAAATAATTTAACAGTTTGTGTTTATCTCCTCACAATTGAACATACCTTGCACTGACTTGGTTCATCATTTAGAAGCAATTAAGTGGAAAGTGGATTCTCATCATCAAATTCTGAGTTAATTGTTGATGAATGCATGTAATAATCTGATTGACTCTGTGAAATCTCGGGCGCACAACAAAAAATTCCCCTCAATCTTACTGAGAGGTGGAGAAATTATGAAAATGGGACATGAATGAATATCCACAAAATCCAATGCATAGAGGTCCAATGTAAAATTATAAGAATTGAAAAGGTTGGAGGGGAAGATAGATGTATGTATTGAGTGGATCTTCATTCATTATAGCAGATGGTGGAAGTATTACAATGGAGATTGGGGAAGAAGAAGGCTTTTTGGAGTAGACTCTGAAGGAAGGAAGGAGGAGAAGTGACTTTGAGAAGGAAGACCGGAAGAGACGTTTTTTTTTTTTTTTAATTGGTCTTTAAGGTGTGGTAAAATACGAATCTGACCCTGTTATAAGGGTATTTTTGTCAGAAAATCAAAAAATTCTAAAGTTCGAAACCTGTGCGTCGAGAAAAAGGTTGACGTTTATAAGAGAAGAATAGATATATAACTGATCAATATATATATCTGGATTAAAAAAAAATACATAAGAATTTGCACATGTAGTTTTCTAGTGTCTACGGATATATATTTTTTTCGTTTTAAGGATCAGGATATCACACAAAATTAAGTGGTAACTATGTGCTTTACCAGAGGTTTGTTTGATTCAAGTGGTAAACTGATTTACCCATGAAATTGCCTCGAGCCCGGTCTATCCAAATTTGTAAGTGGAGTCCTCTGACTGATCCATTTATTAAAATGAACACAGATGGAGCTTAAGGGGTAATCTAGGGGATGCTGGAATAGGAATTATGTTTAGAAATAGTAGTGGTTTGGTCGTTGGAGCAGTCTCTCAAGGATTGAAGCCGAGCACTGGCTTCCTGGCTGAATGTTGGGCTATTATCATTGGAGTTGAGTGGACAATTCAACAGGGATAGAACCATCTTTGGATTAAGGCAGATTTGACTTCAGCAGTGTGGGCTTTTGGAGAAAAGAAAATACCATGGACTGTATATGGAGAGAAGATGGAGCAAAACACTATTCTCATTACGTCATGTTTTGATTTCCTCAAACTGGGGAGAGGTGAACTTTGTTGCTGATTCCTTAGCAAACCATGGTGTTGATTTAGGACCCAATTAAACAAAATGTTTTGTTAGACGACCTCCATTACTAACAAGAGTGGAGGACCCCCATAGTATTGACTTCAGATTCAGGACCAGATAGCCAGTCTACTGTCCTAGTTTGTTTTTCTTTTTTCTTGTCTGTTCCTTGTATTCTTTTATTAGTCATAATAAAATCCAAACTTACCCAGGAAAAAATAAAAACGAAGTGAGAGAGGCTGAGTTAAAATCCCTTCTTTTTTTATTATGCTATTACAGTCTGCCCCTCCTAAAAATTTACCGGATCAAAAAGAATCTCACCCGAATCAAACAGACCTTGACTAGATGAAAACCTTATCCTTCCCGCAACACATGGGTTGCATATGGGGTGAGGGGATGTTATGTGCTTGACGGTGAACTTACTTGATAATTTTCCACAAATTCATAGTCAGCAGAGGACAAACTCATAAAATTGTATTTTCTAACGTGACACAGATGACGACCTTTACTCAATTTAGAAATGAAGAAAATAAAATCAGTTTTCCTATAACAAAGATTTTTTTTTTTTTTCATAAATTAAATATTTTATTGATAAAAATTTGAGGAATTACACAAAAGTAGAGGACAAACGCGCTACAAACTGCGCGGCAAGTCCCTTCTGAATAGCAAACCCGATTTTCCTAAATACATATTTGTTCGAACCCGCAGTCATCACGTTGTTATCCATTACCTTCTGCACTCTCCTAAGGAGCTCAATTGCTTATGAACCTAGCAATCCAAATGTGTCAAATGCAAAGGGGATGAAACTATGTTGGTTAGCCCTAGAAGCTCCATCATGTTTCTCCACTTTTGCCGCTGCTGCATTGCTAGCTGCTAGCCCCACTTCAAAAATCCCAGCACCCAGCCCGACCATCAGAGATGCCTCTGTAACATCAACACACGCATGTTTACCTTCAGACCAGTTGTAGACCAGAATATCAGCAGGACGTAATATCGATCTTCCTTCCTTAGGATCGGTAAGGAAGTTAACATGAGCCTCTTTTTTAACCTATACGCCAGCCCGCTATAACACATCACACAAGATATTTCTAACTTGGTCATGACTGTACTTGAAGTCGGGGTAATGCTTACAATGAGTCGCATGGTTCCCAAAAGTATCAAGTCTGCTCTTCTTGCACACTGGACATAGCTCACCATCTGAATATAGAAGGATCACCAATCGATAACGACGAATGACACGGTATTCGACAGACGTTATGCATTGTCCAAGCCCTTCCATCGGGATAGCAAGGAAGAAATCTTTGGTATTAAATTTTTTTTTTTTTAATTAAAAATAAATTTTATTGATAAAAGAAGAATTACACAAAGTTAGAGGACAAACGCGTACAAACTGCGCTGCAAGCCTTTTTTAAAAAAATGTAGATAAAACAGTGAAATTGCCAACTCGTGGATTGTTTGATCAGTCCAGAAGAGTGACACATGTTAAGGACTTTTAGACATAGATATTCAAGTTTAATATGTTGTACAGAAAATCGTAGCACATAAAACTATTAGAAATTTTGATCCTGGAAAATATGATGGAGACTTATGTAGTTAAAGACTTTGAGGCCAACATATTTCTAGTTTACATAAAACTATTAGAAATTTTTGGACATACCCCCATTTGAAAGTCGAAATTTAAGATACCCCCATTTGAATATTTTTTTGAGATACCCCCCATTTCAAGATGTGGTGTTATCTTAGTCGTCCATCATAAAACTCACCTACAGCTGTAAAGCTCTTCTGTCTTGAAATGGGGGGTATCACAATTTTTTTTTCAAATGGGGTATCTTAAATTTTGACTTTCAAATGGGGGTATGTCCAAAAATCTCTTTAAAAAAAGTACCAGAAGATTGCTGCACATTAAAACTATTTAATAATTTGTTCTTTGAATGTGAATATCCCTTATCCATGTATAAGAAACTGTCTTAAGATTTGTCAAAGAACTATTTCAATCCATGTACTCTCCCATGCAATTTCACAGTGTAGATCTGGATATTCAATTAAGTTTATTAGCACATGCATAACATTTGTTTGTTCTACCATCTTCAAAAATTTTGGAATAGTTCCAAATTTTTGTACCGCAGGGTCTAATCTTATAAATATTTTCTTGGTAAAGTATTTCTTTTCACCCAGCAAACGAAAAAAATATTTCTTTTCAATCCTGATCAAATATGAAGAACGAAACAAAAGCATATGGACGCCAAAAAATTAAGCTTCAAATTAAACAAAATAATTTAAATATTTCTTGGAAATGGTTATGGACCTCATTAAGGGTCCATAAACCAAAAATGGCACATCTAAGGCCCGATCTATAGGAAAAAGCCCTCTTTAAGCATTTGTCGGCTAAGAAAACACCTAATTAGCTTAAAAATTGTAAAATCGACCCTGTTTCTATTTTATGTTAAATTTTGATTCCGATTTTACCCTTTCTTCTTCTTCTTCATACCATTATCTCTGTTATATAGTTCCAAATAAACAAACTCTCACACCTTCGCAGTGTTGCTTCGCGTTGACAAGAAGAAGAGGTCCAAGAAGAATATCAGAATATGTAAAATCTACATCATGGTGTTAAATCAAGTTCACCATCAGAATATGTAAAATTTGTTATATGGTTCCAAATAAACCCCAAATTCTTCGTAAACTCCATCCTTTGTTTCTCCAATTCAACCATTTGTCTTTACTTTACTTCTTCAACTTTCTCATAAATATCCCCAAATTTCGTTATAGCTTGTGTTAATTCCTTAACACCATCAACATCCTCATCTTTCGTTCTACTCTCTTCCTCACTTTATCTCGATGATTCAGAAAGTGATGAAGCAGCTGCAGCTGCCGCAACAACAAAATAATTCCTTCTAAAATAAGAATCATCAATTCCAATTGGTATAGGACTAGGAGCAGGTCTTTTCAATCTAGGCGCAACAGGCACAACATTAGCATGTGGTAATGGTGAAGAAGGTGGTGTTGTTTGATGATAAGATAAAGTTAAAGCTAAAGGAGGTGAATTTGAAGACGACGACAACAATTGCGATGACGGTGGTGGTGGTGGTAGTGGTGGTGCAGGTTAAGCAAAATGTTGTTGTCAATGATGATGATGTTGTTGTTTCTTGTTAGAACCATTGTGACCAATTAACATATCAAGACAAGAATAAAAAAGCCATTTAGTTATAAAAGTACCAGAAGAAGCTAAAATCTTAGCTTTTTCAACTTTATATTTCTTCTTTAAATTATCAATTCGATTCCTACATTGAACATCAGTTCTTCTAGCTTTTCTTTAATAGCAGAACCATGCCAATGTTTTTTTGCAGTGGATTGAATCAAAAACCACAGTACAAACTAAGAATGTAAAGAGATTGGACATAGACCTCTATGCACGTAATGCATTGATCTCTATATATGAAAGTATGCATTGAGCTCTTTGCATTTCAGACCCTACCTAATTCAAATATGCATTAATCTCTTTGCAAACAATAAAATGATCTTTGTGAAAGTATGCACTCTCTTTACATTCCAGACCCAATTCAAATATGCACTGATCTCTTTGCAAGCAAGGCATTGAGCACTTTGCATTCCATACCCAATGAAAAAAGTTTAATGAAAAAACTTCACCAGTGTCAAAACTTCTCTAATGAAAACAACATCAAATAAAACATCTGAAGCTTTAAGAACAAGATTCGAATACGACTAACTTAAATTTGAATTATTATTACCTTGCAAGCAAAAAAATATATATATGGTAAGGTTCTTAAAGAACTCTATCAGGTATGATGAAAGACACCAGAGGTGTTGATAGGGCGCGTTTAAGGTCTCTGGTTCAGAAAAATCACTTTTGTTTTGTTAGTAGTACTGTAGGACTTCAAAAGCAAGAACATGAAACCATACTTTTCAAGATCAAATCAAACATGACATTATTAAAATAAAGAATTCAAATTGAATTAAATTAAATCAAATTTTGATAACAATTTCAAAAACTTTTCAAGCTTTGGACGAAGAATTCAAAGAAATTTCTCTTTCTTCGATATTGGTTTTTTCTGTTCAATTGATGAGACATAATTGAAACATGAGATATAGAGAAGACGAGATATAAAAAAAGGGTAATTTCGTCCAATAGAACCATAATTAACGTCAGGGCCTATTTTACCATAGGTTTCTTAACCGGGCCATTCTTATACTTCGGATGCTTATGGGGTTCCATTTTTTTATTCCCTGTAAATAATTTGGCAGATTTCAGGTTGTATAAGGTCCAATTTAAAATTAAGTGCTCTCTTGCATTTTGTTACTATTAGAATTAGAAAATGACTCAAGAGAAAAATTCTGAATATTTAGTTTGTGATGCTGAAATATTATCTAGAAGGTTTGCTCACTCTTGCAACTTGAAAGTGAAATATCTTTATCTATCTTCCAATTTACAATATGCTCACAGCTCACTTTTACTTAGGTGACATTTCCCACTCAATTGGCAACTGATTGTCTCTTACAAAAGTTTGCTGCTTAGTAAAAAATTACTGCCATATCAGATTTGGCACAACACTAACATTGTTTATTGTTTTTATGAAAAGAAAATTCCACCACCAAGACCTTTTTCAGGTTATTTCAGACAAGAAACACAAGCAAAAACATTAGAGCAATACCAATGCTAAAAGTGTCACCTAGTTTTTTATCAGAAAAAGTCAAGTAACACATTAGTATTTGCAGTATGTTTTAACACTAAAACTTGCAGGTGGGTTTTAGGGGAGACAACGCAGTTCTGTAAAAACTTAATTTGTCAAATAATTATCCGCTAGAGTTTCTTCTAGCGGATAACACTAACTGCCAGAGTTTCTGGCGGATAGCACTAACTGCCCACAAATTGTGGCGGATAGTTTATCTGCCACATTTTCTGGCGGATAAGCCCATCTTCCACAATTTTGGTAGATAACTTATATTTTGTCAGTGTTGTCAATTTTAAGTGGGTGTGTATATATACACACCCATTTAAAATTGACAATGTTAAAACCTCCTTAAAACTGCCCGTTGGCTGGACATTTTTTAAAACCTCCTTAAAACTGCCCTTAAAACCTCCCATTGGCACTACCCTTATATACTAGGGTACTTGGTAAGAAAATTAATTCACTTCTAAGACACGTACTAAGGTTTTTTTTTTTTTTTTTTTTTTTGTGATTCATCAAACAACAAACACTTGGAGTCTTCGAGTTAGCAAAAGCATTAGGCATATTCAAGAGTCACGACCAGAGCAGGTGGAACTTCTCTTCCCATTGGGCCCTAGTTAGTAGAAGCATTCTTTTGAAGACTAGAAGAAAGTTGTTTCAATCCAAAATAGTCAGTACTGCATAATGCATATGATGATGTGAAGGTGTCCGTTCCTTTTATAGCAATCTGCTTCTGGAAGATAATCCCTGAATGAAGTATTCGACCCATTTAAAAATTAAAATGATTGGAAATAAGCCATGGAAGTTTTTTTTATGGGTACTAGAAATTCAAATATTGAGAAAGATTGGTTTAATATTGTAGCACTTCGGGATTTTTCCCTCGCTCGTCCCGAAGTGTCGAATATCATACTGTTCGTTAATATAAATATTGTCTCCATTTAGTCACTGTGGATATCCAGTAGTAAAGACATTTGGATCAGGGTCCATTCATCTGATTTTCTCTAAAGAACCTTAACATTAGTCAGAGTATGGTTAAACTCCATATACTACCACTACAACCACTTACTTGGTAATGTGGGATTGACCCTAACTCGTTTAGAGATCATCAAAATGCATTCTTTTTGGGGGCATACCAAAATATTGGAAGGAAGGACCATTGGAAATAGTTTTGAGTGGTCAAAACATTTGTATATGAATGAGAAATTAAAGTCCTAAGTTATCCACTGATCATGGTTAACTTGTGTTATAGTAGGTAAATATGTATGTATTTCACATACATTGTATTTGGTCCAACCCATCCCAATGGGTGTGTCTTTCCCCAAATAGACACATACTTTGTAGACATTCACTTCCAATGGTTGTGTCTGTTCCCAACAGATGTGTACATTGTATTGGGTCAAGTGTATATTCAAATATGCATTGAATAGACATGTGCCTTTTGAAAAGATATCTTTCCTACTATATAAGTGTGTCTTGTGTTTGTAGTCAAATCACTTTTCAATGAGTTGTTTTTCCATCTTCTAGTGTATGCGTCTTGTCATGAGAGAGTATAACAAAGAATTGGTTCGCCGTCTTCTATGCGTTTGAAGTGCTACTACGCTAAGAAGGATAAATCGTTGTATCCTGGGACACAGTCCGCCATTGATAAACCGTTCGGCACATGTACGGGGAGAATAATGTCTTAAGGAGAGAGATTTTATCTCGACTCGATCTAAATCTTGTCCTTCATCCATTTATTCTGATTTGCATCATCTATTCCCTTTTTATTTATTTTAGAACAGTAATATATCGGTGTATATTTTCCTACAATCTTAAGACATTATGTTCACCGATTAGCTAGTGAATCCGATAGTTATTCACTAGGGTAGGTTCAAGGCTGAAAAATTGCAACCTAAACTGAAGCAGGTACTTTCCATTTGTACTCTCTCAAGTTTCATCTGTTTTTCTCGATTGTTTTATGAGTTGGTAATTTCCATTCATGTGGGGGATTGTTGAAAATGGTTTTGAATGGTCAAAACATTTGTATATGAATGAGAAATTAAAGTCCTAATTTATCCACTGATCATGGCTAACTTGTATTATAGTAGATAAATATGTATGTATTTCACATACATTGTAATTGGTCCAACCCATCCCAATGGGTGTGTCTTTCCCCAAATAGACACATACTTTGTAGACATTCATTTCCAATGGTTGTGTCTGTTCCCAACAGATGTGTACATTGTATTAGGTCAAGTGTATATTCAAATATGCATTGAATAGACATGTGCCTTTTGAAAAGATATCTTTCCTACTATATAAGTGTGTCTTGTGTTTGTAGTCAAATCACTTTTCAATGAGTTGTTTTTCCATCTTCTAGTGTATGCGTCTTGTCATGAGAGAGTATAACAAAGAATTGGTTCGCCGTCTTCTATGCGTTTGAAGTGCTACTACGCTAAGAAGGATAAATCGTTATATCCTGGGAGACAGTCCGCCATTGATAAACCGTTCGGCACATGTACGGGGAGAATAATGTCTTAAGGAGAGAGATTTTATCTCGACTCGATCTAAATCTTGTCCTTCATCCATTTATTCTGATTTGCATCATCTATTCCCTTTTTATTTATTTTAGAACAGTAATATATCGATGTATATTTTCCTACAATCTTAAGACATTATGTTCACCGATTAGCTAGTGAATCCGATAGTTATTCACTAGGGTAGGTTCAAGGCTGAAAAATTGCAACCTAAACTGAAGCAGGTACTTTCCGTTTGTACTCTCTCAAGTTTCATCTGTTTTTCTCGATTGTTTTATGAGTTGGTAATTTCCATTCATGTGGGGGATTGTTGAAAATGGTTTTGAATGGTCAAAACATTTGTATATGAATGAGAAATTAAAGTCCTAATTTATCCACTGATCATGGCTAACTTGTGTTATAGTAGATAAATATGTATGTATTTCACATATATTGTATTTGGTCCAACCCATCCCAATGGGTGTGTCTTTCCCCAAATAGACACATACTTTGTAGACATTCATTTTCAATGGCTGTGTCTGTTCTCAACAGATGTGTACATTGTATTAGGTCAAGTGTCTATTCAAATATGCATTGAATAGACATGTGCCTTTTCAAAAGATGTCTTTCCTACTATATAAGTGTGTCTTGTGTTTGTAGTCAAATCACTTTTCAATGAGTTGTTTTTCCATCTTCTAGTGTTTGTGTCTTGTCATGAGAGAGTAACAACGAATTGGTTCGCCGTCTTCTATGTGTTTGAAGTGCTACTACGCTAAGAAGGATAAATCGTTGTATCCTGGGAGACAATCCGCCATTGATAAACCGTTTGGCACATGTACGGGGCGAATAATGTCTTAAAGAGAGAGATTTTATCTCGACTCGATCTAAATCTTGTTCTTCATCCATTTATTCTGGTTTACATCATCTATTGTGACTGCAATGGAACTTGCAATTCAGCAGGGAACTTGCAATTCAGCAGGGATGGAAACATCTATGAATCGAAAGAGAATTTGAAACATCCTTAAGCCCTTTTAGATATTGCTCCCCACCTAGCTAATTAAAACACAGATGGACAAGAGGGTTACAATTTTTTTCTAACATCCTTCTATCCTCAGTATGGACTATGGAGGGAGGTGAACTTTGCTGCTGATAGAGTTTCGAAAGAGGGATTAAAATTAACAACACATGGATTACTCACTCATCAAGGAAGGCCCCAAACCCCCATTGGCTGTGCAAATGGGAATCTCCTGACCAAGTGTATTATGGCTTCAACTAATATAATAGAATCAAATTTGAATTGAGTTTTTGTTATGAGAGTAGACATGTACCACCCTCCTCAAGTCCTCTATTCTTTAGATTCTTTAATACAATTTTTCTCTTACCTAGCAAAAGAATTTTTTTTTTTTGCTATTGAATGGTTTTCAACAAAATCATGAATTTTAAAGCATTAAGTAACTTAAAGTTAACTCCGCAATATACAGAGAGACAGAAGCGATTAGAGGAATATATGTCATCACTTTTAAATATAGATACATATGAAGAAGAAATTAACCAAGTATATGTATTATGGAAGAAAAAGATAAGTGGACGGTAGTTCCCTTTTTATTCATACCATATTGCTCTGTATCCTTCTCATATACATATGTGTATATATATGTACATAAAGTCAAACACTTATATGCTTGTGCAATAGAGATTTCTGCCACATGGAATTCCTTTCTGATACCTATTAGTGATGATGAATCAACCAACATTAACTCCTTCAACTAGATTAGTATGATATGTGGGCTTGAGCTTGGGCTTGTTGTTTGGACATCCACACCATTCACAACACTCCCCCTTGGATGTATAACCCCACCATATCAAGGTCATTGCCTCGTTAAAACCTTGCCAGGAAAACTCAATGGGAAAAACCATAGCTAAGGAAAAAGAGTACAATGGTTGACGTCTTGATTGGTGTTGGACGCGCTATATACTGCCTCGTTAAAACCTTGCCAGGAAAACCCAGTGGGAAAAACCATGGCTAAGGAAAAAGAGTACATTGCGCTCAATGTCCTGGCGGCTCCCCTAGAGACAAATCCCCCTGATGAAGATCAGACTAAGCTAGACTTTCGGCGCATCCCAATGCCATACGCCAGTTTCTCAAAAGCTGGTGGAGCTAGTGACTTAGTGAACAAATCAGCGAGATTCTCATCAAACCATATCTTCTGGACATTGATCTCGTTACTCTGCTAGAGTTCATGAGAGAAGAAGAATTTTGGAGAAATATGTTTTGTTCTATCACTTCTGATGTAGCCTTCCCTGATTTGATCAATACATGCAACATTGTCTTCATAAATCATTGTTGGTGTCTCTGTAACTGAGGGGAGTCCACATGTTGATTGGATATGATGTATCAGGAGCCTCAACCATACACACTCACGATTTGCTTCATGGAGTGCAAGTATCTCCGAGTGGTTGGAAGATGTAGCAACCAATGTTTGCTTAGAAGATCGCCAAGAAATTGCTGTACCACCATAAGTAAATACATACCCAGTTTGCGATCTTTCTTTGTGTGGGTCAGATCTATATCCAGCATCTGCATACCCCTTTAGTTGGGAGCCATTTCGTGGTTCTCTGGAATAGTATAAGCCCATATCTGTTGTCCCTCGAAGGTAACGCATAATCTCCTTTAAGCCAGTCCAATGTCGTCGGGTTAGAGTTGAGCTAAACCTGGCTAACAAATTCACTGCAAATGAAATGTCAGGTCTAGTACATTGGGCTAAATATAAAAGAGCACCCACAACACTCAAGTATGGTACTTCAGGACCAATTAAAGATTCATTGTCTTCTTTAGAACGAAATGGGTCTAGTTTCACTTCAAGTGACCTTACGACCATTGGAGTGCGACTTGGGCGACATTTGTCCATGTTAAAACATTTTAGAACCTTTTCAGTATATGTTGACTGATGGACAAATAATCCATGTGTTGTATGTTCGATCTGCAGGCCGAGACAATACTTTGTTTTCCCGAGATCTTTCATCTCGAACTCATTCTTTAAATAGTTTGATGCTTTGGCAATCTCTTCAGGAGATCCAATTATATTTATGTCATCGACATAAACCGCAATGATGGCAAATCCTAAATTTGCTGTCTTAATGAATATACATGGGCAAATGGGATCATTCTTGTACCCTTCTTTCAGTAGATATTCATTGAGACGATTGTACCATATACGCCCGGATTGTTTCAATCGATATAATGATCTCTTAAGCTTAATAGAGTACATATTACGTGGTTTTGCTTCAGGCAATTTTAATCCTTCAGGGACTTTCATATAAATATCAGTATCTAACATTCCGTAAAGATACACAGTAACCACGTCCATGAGATGCATGTCGAGTCTTTCAGAGATTGCCAGAGTAATTAAAAATCGAAATGTGATTGCATCCATCACGAGAGAATATGTCTCTTCATAATCAATCCCAGGTTTCTGCGAGAAACCTTGTGCCACGAGACGATCTTTATATCTCATAATCTCGTTTTTCTCATTGCGTTTCCTTGCAAATACCCATTTGTAACCTACAGGGTTAACATTCTTGGGGGTTAGGACTGCAGGTCCAAACACATTTCGTTTTGCAAGAAAATCCAATTCTGCTTGAATTGCATCCTTCCATTTTAGCCAATCATGTCGTTATCGACATTCCTCAACAGTATGTGGTTCAAGACCATCATCATCTGCTGCAATCTCAATAGCTACGGCAAAGGAGAATACATCATCGATGAAAATTTTGTTTCTATTCCACAACTCTCTTGTGCATGCATAATTTACAGAAATTTTATCATTTTCAAGTACCTGGGCCACATCTGGGGCTTGTGTCACTTCAGGGACGGCCACTTCAGGGGCTTATGCCACTTTAGGGATGTATTCCTCTTCAAGAGGTTTTTGTTTAGAGAGTGTGTGTTTTCCTTACCTTGTAGCCTCTCCAAGAACGCTATTTACTTAAGGTTTTGTTTGGCTTTTCCTCTTTCGGGGATTTGAGTCTTTTGACCCAACAGGTCGTCCACGCTTCTGGCATACTTTAGATGATTCATTTGCTGCCACATTTGCGGGTTGTCATTCAGAGACGTGTCGTCCTTCAGGGATAGATCGTCCTTCTAGGACTTCAATTCGCGCAGGCGCATTAGCAGCTGGTACATGTGACCTTGTCACTTTTGCTGCGTTTGTAAAACCATCAGGCAATTGCCAAGCAATTTACTGAAGGTAAATGATCCTTTGTACTTCAGTTTCACATAAGGGAGTACGTGGATCAAGATGAGACAGAGTTGGTGTATACCAAGTCAATTTAGGTGCTTCTGCGGGAAGCCACAATTCACGTCGCTCTCCAGGAACAGACAAATTTCCTCCCCCTAACGACGGGAAGACAGTCTCATCAAAGTGGCAATCTGCAAATCTTGCGGTAAAAACATCACTTGTCAAAGGTTCAAGATATCTAGTAATAGACGGAGAATCAAAACCAACATAAATTCCTAATCTACGTTGCGGTCTCATTTTTGTGCGTTGGGGTGGCGCAATTGGAACTTGCATCGCACAACCAAATGTTTGTAGATGAGAAATATCTGGTTGATGACCAAAAGCAAGTTGTAAAGGAAAATATTGATTATATGCATTTGGTCTAAGTCGAACCAGTGCGGCGGCATGCAATATAGCATGTCCCCATGCAGAAACAGGCAACTTCGATTTCATAAGCATGGTGCGTGCAATCATCTGAATATGTTTGATAAAGGACTCTGCTAATCCATTCTGTGTATGTACATGAACACTGGATGCTCGATGTCAATCCCTATAGACATGCAATAGTCATCAAAGGTCTGTGATGTAAATTCACCAGCACCATCAAGGCGGATAGATTTAATAGGGTAATCAGGAAAATGTGTCTGTAATCTAATGATTTGAGCAAGAAGTCGTGCAAATGCCATATTTCGTGTCGACAACAGAGACACGTGAGACCATCGTGCAGATGCATCAATTAACACAAGAAAATATCTAAATGGTCCACAATGTGGGTGTATGGGTCCACAAATATCTCCTTGAATCCGTTGTAGGAATGTAGGAGACTCAGTAGTGACCTTAGTCGGAGATGGTCTTGTGACCAACTTACCTTGAGAACAAGCTATACAAATAAAGTCATTAGATGCAAGAATCTTCTGGTTCTGCAAACTATGCCCATGTGAAATTTTAATAATTCTTCGCATCATACTAGCCCCAGGGAGACGCAAACGGTCATGCCATAACATAAATGTCTTATGGTCATGGAACTTTTGGCCCATTACTGCATAAGATTCAAGGGGCTTGATGGTTGTGTAGTGCAACCCTGAAGAGATAGCCTTAAGTTTCTCTACAACCTGCTTCTGTCTTCAAACTTCAGATGTTATACACAAATACTCAATATTATGATCATTCATAGTCTCGATGTGGTAACCATTAAGACGTATATCTTTAACACTAAGTAAATTTCTTGTGGACTTTGTGGAGTATAAAGCATCCACAATGTTGAATATGGTACCACCAGGGAGCATGATATGGGCTCTGCCAGAGCCTTCAACAAGACTTGATGTACCAGAAATAGTGTCCACATTAGCCTTCACAAATTTCATTTGTGAAAAGTACCTACGGTCTCGTAAAATTGTGTGTGTTGTGGCACTGTCTACGAGGCATACAACTCTACCATCCGCAAGACGATTATGCATGCTATATGTGGGATCCATATCCATTCATAGTAAAGAAAATTAAAGTGAGTACGAGTTAATATAACACACACTTATTATTTATTAACAGACACAATACCAAGTAGTACAGAACAAAAGTACATATAAACAGATACATGATATAAAATGATAGATATAGACTTAATTGGTGGGGAAACCTCCATCAAAGAAGTCAAGATTATACTCTGGTTCCACAATGAAATCATCAACATTAAAAGGAGTAGAGTCTTCTGGCTCAGACTGATTGACAAAGTTCGTTTCCACTTTCTTTCCTTTGTCATTCTTTGATGCTTGATAAAGCTCAACCAAGTGTTTGGCCGTACAACAGGTACGCGACCAATGTCCTTCCATGCCACAACAATGACAAGTGTCATCACCAGTCTTATGGTAATGAGTGCTACTGGCACCTTTCCCTTTATCCTTTTTAGGCTCAGTGTCATCCCACTTCTAGTGGTATGGGGTACTTCTGGACCCTTTGTGGTTGGAATTGTTGTGATGAGGACCACCACTCTTGTGGTATCGGCCACTTCTGGGGCTTTTGCCTCTTTTGGGCCCATTCCACTTTTTATTGCCACGATATGATGATGCATGTGTTTCAGGCACAGGTGCAGAGTCAGGTGGCCTTTTATTAGCATTGCTCATTAAGAGCTGCTTACTTTGCTCGGCAGAAGTAAGAATTTCATTTAACTCCGAGTACTTCTTAAGTCGGCATTACGGATACTGTTCGTGTAGGACCATATTTATAGGATGAAATATAGATAGTGTTTTATCTATCATTTCTTCCTCAATAACAAGATGCCCACATAACTTCACAGTGGACGCGATTTTCAACAACTTCGAGTTGTATTCAGAAACAGTTTTGAAATCTTGAAACCTCAAGTGTGACCACTCATGTCGAGCCCTTGGGAGGGAAATAGTTCTATGGTGATCATACATTTCTTTGAAATTCTGCCAAAGAATCTGCGGGTCTTTGACAGTGAGGTATTCAGTTTTCAATTCCTCATGGATATGGTGGGAAAGAAAAATTAGTGCTTTAGCACGGTCCTACTGGGACAGTTGATTTCCTTCTTATTTACCAAGAAAGAATCCGGCACGAATCAAACAGACCCTAAGCTTTTTAATAAATTATTTATTCATGGGTGATCATCCAACTATAGCTGATGAACCAATCTAGTTTTCTCATTTCTAGATTGTCAGTCTGATTGAGATTTTTGTTTTATTGGACCATCTTACTTCTTGTTTATAATATATGCCCAAAGCTACCTTGTCATAAACTGTGCCCCAACTTAAAAAACCCATGTATTACATGGGCTAAAAGGCTAGTATACATAAACCCAAAATCAATTGGGTTTGGACTTTTGATTGTGTACTGATTGTGCTTGATTAAGCAGACTGTAAATTTTAAATAGATCCAAGACAAAAAAGAAAAAAAAAGAGAAGAAACCCCTTTCATGCTTTCATATCATAATTCATAGCGACCACTGCATTCTGATTTCCAATCTCCTCCACCCAATTTACAATCCTCACAAAAACCCCACCTTTTTCTCTCTCTTTTCTTCTCCTCATCTTCCTTATCTATTTTTATTTCTTCTCATCAATCATTCACATTTACTCTTCTCTCTCTCCACCATGGCTACTGCACTTGCTGCTGCAGTCTCTCTACCATCTTCTTCCAAGTCTTCCTCTTTATCATCTAGAACCTCTATCATTTTCACAGAAAGAACCAGCTTTAACAAGGTACGATAATGTTTGCATGCATGTTTTTTTTTTTTTTAAGAAATGAGAATTTATGATCTGGGTATTGCTTGTTTATTTACAGAATTATTTGTATTCCAAGAATTTATCTATTGGTGGGAATGTAGTTTCTATAAGAGCACAAGTTACTACAGAGGCTCCTGCCAAAGTAGCCAAGCATTCAAAGAAACAAGAGGAAGGTGTGGTTGTTAACAAATTCAAACCTAAGAATCCTTACATTGGTAGAGTTCTTCTTAACACTAAGATCACTGGTGATGATGCACCTGGTGAAACCTGGCACATGGTCTTCAGCACTGAAGGTATATAAATGGCATCTCTATCTTTTCAGTTCCTTCTTTTTTTGTATCTTTCAAATCAATGTAATTGGAACTTATCTGCAATTGTTTACATTTTTTGATAATTTGAAATTGATTGTAGGAGAGGTTCCATACAGAGAAGGGCAATCTATTGGAATTATTCCAGATGGAGTTGATAAGAATGATAAACCCCACAAGCTAAGGTTGTACTCAATTGCCAGTAGTGCTCTTGGAGACTTTGGAGACTCAAAGACAGTAAGTGCATTTACAAACTTTACAGTAATTTTTATCCTGTTTTAGCGTCGTTACGAAAATTACGTGTGTAGATAAACCATACAGCTTAATATACAAGAGTTTGTACTATTTCAACCTGAGTTTGTCCTGTTGTCTATACCGTTATACTAGTCATTAGACACATTGCATTGATTTGGCGAACTCTGATGACAGTGCTGTCGGTGTCATGCTGGAATTATAGATAATCTACACTACCTTTTTGTGAACTTCAGAATATATAGGTTTTAAAAGTCATGAGTTACTCCCAAATCGTTTTTTGACTAATTTAAAAGCTTTGCAGTGATAATTATTACACGATGATATAATCATCCCCAACTAATCATTTGACCTGTCTCGTACAAAACATGGTTTGACAAACAAGTGCACCACATTCTTATCCCGTTGAGTGCTACAAATTTCGTTTTATCAATTTCTTCTGTTAAGTTCACAAATGTTGCACTAATACCGGAGGCCATTTTGGTACAGGTTTCTCTCTGCGTGAAGAGGCTCATTTACACTAATGATAAAGGAGAAACAATCAAGGGGGTCTGCTCAAATTTCCTGTGTAAGATTTTGCACATAGTTAATATGTAACTGTCTTAGACCTCACTAATCTCAGAATGTTTTGAGCTGCTTTGTCTTTGATTTGAAGTTTACACACCTTTGTTTTCCCTTTTTCAAAACTCGGCACGTGTAAATTGGTATCCAAAGTATAATCACTAGTCAGTGGAAGCAATAAATTCCAAGCTTCTTATAATCACTTTCTTGACTGCAATGTCATGGTTGAACTAAGATTGTTTGACTTGGTTTAAGCTTTGCATTCAAAGAGACAATCAACTTATGTTTTCAGCAATGCCAAAAAATTATATGCTCCAAACTGGCATGCTTTGAAATGCTCTTTTCATTGTTATTTTTTTTATTTCTGAAGAGGTTTAATGGTTTCTATTTCAGGTGATTTGAAGCCAGGGGCAGAAGTGAAAATAACAGGACCTATTGGGAAAGAAATGCTTCTGCCTAAGGATCCTAATGCAACAATCGTAATGGTAAGACCTATCTCTTGGGCTCTGTCATTTTTCCTAATAATAACAACAATACTGTCATAGGAGAAATGAAATCCAAACCATGATTCTGAGGTCCTATGTTGAAGTTTTGTTAGTCATTTATTATTCTTCTGTGACATGAGTTCTGAAGATATTCACTATTTTTAAACCATGTTTCGGTGATCATTATGTTCTATAAGAAGGTTCAAAATATATGTGAGTGTGTAATATTGTGAGATGTGAGTGAAAAACAAATTCGATGCAAATCTATTTGATGGATTTCTCTTTTTACAGCTTGCCACTGGAACTGGAATTGCTCCTTTCCGCTCATTCTTATGGAAAATGTTCTTTGAGAAGCACGAAGACTACAAGGTATGTGCTATGATTACTGAGAAGCATCTAACATGAAATATTTTCCTATTTTCAAATGTCAACTGACTCCTCATATAGCCAACGAGGAATTGTTTAACATGAGGCAGGGTTTCCATCTCCTGAAATCCACTGGTTAAGGAACACCATGGCTATTAGCGGTTGTCGTAGTTGAAATAGACTCGAGATACTTAGATATTTACTTTGATCAAAATATGCTACCATTCATATATCACGAGGTGGCCATGTGAAATGGCTGTGACAAGACTTGTGTTGAAGTTAAATACTATCACGATAAACGTAGACATTGAGGTGGTTGTAACAAGAATACAAGCTGTAACATTCTGTTAATTACTTCGTATCTTGACATATATTTAAATGTATTTCTCAGTTCAACGGGCTGGGATGGCTCTTCTTGGGTGTTCCCACAAGTAGCTCATTGCTTTACAAGGAGGTGAGATTAATTAGATTAGAAAATTCTCTCATAATTTCAGAATGTAACTGTATTTCTTTATGATTTGAGACTTAGTCTGTGCCACTTTCTTCTCTTAAATGGAATAGGAATTTGAGAAGATGAAGGAGAAGGCACCTGAGAACTTCAGGCTCGACTTTGCTGTTAGCAGAGAACAAACCAATGAGAAGGGAGAGAAAATGTACATCCAAACCCGAATGGCTCAATATGCAGAGGAGCTATGGGAGTTACTCAAGAAAGACAACACCTACGTCTATATGTGCGGACTGAAGGGAATGGAGAAGGGAATTGATGACATAATGGTATCTTTGGCTGCTAAAGATGGTAAGAAGAGGTTGGCACGTTCAAATTTTCAAGCACATTTTACTATTGTGCCTACTATTTATCCCATTTCTAATAATTTTACAGGCATTGATTGGATTGAATACAAAAGACAGTTGAAGAAAGGAGAGCAATGGAATGTTGAAGTATATTAAGAAGGCCTGTTTTCTTCATCACAGAGTCTCTCTTTCAAAGAAGCAATCTGTAATTTTCTCTGTTCTATGTAGATAGGTGATATCTCCTTTGTAATTTATATTAAGTTTTGTATAAGGCAGATGTATTACTAAAGCCACATCAAAAGCTTCTTTGAAAACGGATTCTCCATCGTACAGAGTTGTATACTTGTATGAATCAACACCAACCTATTGTAAGCATTTCAACTTCGTTTGTTGATATTACTATAATTTTTCCTGGCACATTTAGTCACTCTCCTTGGTTTAGGAATTCACTTAATTAATATTATAGGTAATGTACTTTGAAAATTTGATCAAATTTGATTTTAAAACCTGCCAATTTAGGCAATGCACTTTCATCCTCAGTCCTCACTTTCATAGTTTTCTTCCAGACATGAAAAAATTCTGCACATGAAAAAATTCTGCACTGCTCTCACAAAGTCATCACTAATTAGTTTCCAGGAATGTTTAAAGAACATAGAAAAGAATCCATCACTGCCTGGAGCTTTGTCGTTGTCAATAGATGATAGCGCTTCTATTATTTCATCTATTGTAACATCAGTTTGTAGATAATCAATGATATCAGCCCTAATTTTTGTTCTAGGCTGCAAATCATTAAAAAATCCCAAAGTTCATCTCTGGCAGGTTGTCTGGTGCATATAATCGTTCATAAAACTGTACACAAGCTGTCTTAATTTGTTCGATATTCTCCAATAGCTCGCCCTGACTGTCTCTCACACAAGTTATCATGTTTGTAATATTCCTGGCTTTTATAGAGTTAAAGAAATAACTATTGTTTCTGTAAGTACATAGTCTGTTATTGACAGATGGCTAACTAGGAGCTAACGGATGTCGGTGTATAGGATAGCTTAAGGAGCAGGATATCAGAGGTTAGGAATAATCTATAAGCACACGAGGAAAGCACGTGAACCTAGTTGTATCACACATTAGAGTAACGCAAGGTTGTGAGAAGGCCACGTTAAGGAGATCACAACGGTAGGATGAATAAAGGAATCCTACGGACAACGTCAAACGGTGGATAAGTAGTATAAAAACAACTGATGAGAAACCCTAAGGGGGGCAGATAATGATTTAGGAAAACTCTTTCCTCTTCTTCAATAGAACTTATCTATTTACTCACAAGCAAAATATATTGGATTGTTGACTGACTTGATCGTCGGAGCGTCTTCCACCGGTAAACACCAGTGGGTTTTTAGGTATCTCGGAGCTCAAGCACAGTCGGGGGTCCAACATTCCTTCACCAGCAAGCTCACAGTTTATGAGCTTACAAATGGTGCTAGAAGAAAGGTTGAATCTCAGATCTGGGTTTATTCTAAATCCAGATATAGGGTTTGTTCATATCTTGTGGTTTAGTTTGTTATAGTTCTTAGGATTTGTTGTAGATCGTATGGTTTACTATGTTATTCGTCTTGTGATTTAGTCTTTTAATTTCAAAGTTTTAGTGGGAACTTTACTTATCAAATGGGTTTTCAGTGACGTTTTTCAGGAACAACTACTGTTGAAGGAAAGAAGAGATGGTGACTGCAACACAGTCAACTACTTTAGTACCAGAAGGGCCACCAGCTTTGCAGCCAACAACTTTACCACCGCCTCAGACAGTGGATGAGGAGACAACTAGACTAAGAGAAGAAAATCAGAAACTCAGGGAGGAACTAGCGGCTAAGGAACAATTAATACAGAATCAAGTGAAGACGGAACAAAGGAATGAATCTGAGCCAAGACGTCAAGGACGAAGGAATATAACCAATGAGATGGGAGTGGTTTCAGTGCAATCTCAGACCAACAATGAAAAGGATAGTTCAAAGGAAGAGGTGGAGATGGAATCTGAAGCATTGCTAGCACCAACGAAATATGAAAGACTTTTCAACATGATCTCAAAGCTTCAGGGGCAGATGGCGGAACAAAACAAAGGAAAGAAAGTGATGGTGACCCAAGACTTATAACGGCTGGGGAAACAACCACTAGCAGATAACTGTTACACTTACGGTTTCCCCAGTAAATTCCATTCACCCAAGTTCCGTGAGTATGACGACATAGGCGATCTAGTCCAACATTGAATCATTTCAAGCAGAAGATGGCAATATTCGAAGGACCACAGTATGACGGAGTGTGGTGTAGGTTGTTTCCCAGCAACCTCAAGGATAATGCATCAGATTGGTACTTAAGCTTAGAACCAGAAAGTAGCATTCATTCTCCTCTTCCATCTCCTTCGTCCATATGTGAGTAGCATAGCCTTGCCTTTCATGATGGAGACAGAGGTTCGACTCGGATAGAAAGAGCATAGCATAGATCTCTAGCACTTCGCGTTCTTTCTATTCCATCCCATTCCGGGATAACGGCAAATACTAATCTAATAAGTGAAGTAGTCGTCGTCTGACCAATCGGCTCGGACACCAGACCGCTAGATACCTTGGTTTGGAAAGACTCTCCTAACGGCAGCTTTAATATGAAATTTTATCTCAATTGAGTGCTGCCTTTGTTACCCATTACATTCACCAAAAGATGGAAGTATCAGATATTTCAAGTCTGTTCGATGTTCATCAAGACAAGACAGAATCGTTGAGAAGTTTTGTTACCAGGTTTAAGAACGAAGTTTTGAAAACAGAGGGAGGAGTGTCGGACAAAATAGTTGTGGTGGCATTTCGGAAAGGGATCCATGAGAGGTCACCAACCCATGATGCAATAGTAGGCAAACAGATAAGCTCGCTGGCAGAATGGTTTTCAAAAACTGAAAAGTACATCAGATTGGAGGACATTGCAGCAAGAAGAGAAGCTTGAGCTCCACAGGTAACAGTTAATGTGGTAAAAGAGAAGGGGAAACAGGCGATAGAACCATCACTGAGGCCAAGTCCACCAAGAGACTCAGGATATTGATGTTAAGTATTTGTGTACTTAACAATCAAAAGATAGATTTTTATTGAATTTTCCTTCTTGTGCATGTATAAATTGAATATCAAAGTAAACAAGTTACAAGCAAGGGTCGTACCCACCTCTGAGGGGGAAATCTTAGCTCAAACACAATTGAAAACAACGGTTAAGAAATACCAAGGGAATCAATAGATAAGATTGAGATTAATTCTAACTTCCTACAGGCAATAATAATAAGTAAACCCTAACTTAAGAATATGGAAGAGATGTAAAGAAGATATACAATGACAAAAGGGGAAGAATTGGTATCCACAAACTAAATCATGCAAACATAACATGTTGATCCTTCATGTTCAATCTATAATAATTAATTAGTCACCTCTCGGTTATTCCAACTAATCATTAATACCTATAATAATCAAGTAGTCACCTCTCAGCTATTCCACTCAACTAAAACAGGATTCTCTTATGCATGCTATTAAATATGTCTTATTAATCAAACCGTCACCTCTCAGCTATTCAATTTAATTAACTCAACATATTATTCATAACTAAATCATCACCTCTCAGTTATTTGACTTAATTACAAAAGGGTTCCAATAAAATATATCAACTTTGAATATGTAATAATTACCTCTCAGCTATTTCACTACACACCTTTAATCAATATAAATAAAACCATTAAAGCTAGGTCTCCCTAAACCCTAACAATAGTATTTTAATAACATGGATAACAATAGCATGCAAATAATCATACTTACCTCATATCGCGAATTAGAAGTAAATAAATATTAAGAACTTTGAATCACAATAAACAATAAGAACAAACATGGTGCTTTTGCATCATCTAGAGAGCTTCCACCATCCCCCTAAGGAGATTTAGATACTCATCCTTGATGATGACACTATGGAATAAATAAATAAATAACAAAATATCATAAAGTAAATTGAATAGATTTGATTGATATGAATAGAGCTTGATATAAAGAAGAAGAAGAAGATGAACTTTCTCTCACAAATATTCTCTTTTCTCTCTCTATGAAAAACTCTAGATCTAAAAGATGGGAGTCTAAAAGATACCTAAACCTTAACTACTACTTCTCTTATATAAAAATACAAAATAGAATACTTGCATGCAAAGACTTCCAAACTAGGTGAAATTTGTGTCTGCTGCTGTTGGTCTTCTAGAGGCATTAGGTAATTAGCAAAACCTAATTATCTTGGGCTTAAGTTGTAGCTTGGACCAAGACCTTCAGTTTGGTAGCTCATGAACCCATATCAAACTTTTGGATCTTCTTGTGGAGCCTTTTTAAGTTTGGACTTAAATAAGGCGTAAAATAGAAATTCTGACTTGTGGGCTCCAATAGGACCTGGTTTGGGCTGAGAATTGGACCGCCCCACTTTGACACAAAGTCAAGTCAACATAGCTGACCGTGGGGTGCCCTCAGCAGATTGTGTGGGTGCAAATATTGATTCTCCTTCCAATGTGCAAATAACACATTTTTGCTTGCTTTTCTTGACGTTTCACGGGCTTTTACATAATATTCGCATTTCGGCTCATAAAACCTACATAATAGACAAGAAAGCACTAATCAATAGATATAACACAATAATATAAACTAAGTGCTATACAAACAAGGTGTTATTCGGGGGATAAATATACACTTTTGAGGATTGATCAAATACCCCCAAACAACACTTTGCTTGTCCTCAAGCAAAGACGAGAAGAAAGAATTAAGGACTCAAAAGAGAAATGGTTATATCAAGGATAATGATAAGTACTGCAAAACCGTTCATACGAGATAGCATGCTACAAATGCATGAATAAGATATGAAATATAAACAAAGCATAAAGGTTCCAAATGCATTGAAGACAGGCATGTACCCATGCTACCACGGGTCTTAAGTCACCATTGGAAAGGTCGCCTTGACTTCTGCCTCACAGATATACACTCAGAACTAAAAGTCGTTCAGAGATGGTGTTTTTTATTTTACCTCTATGTGAGGAAGGAAGATGGACAATCATCTAACATATATCAATAAGAACGGACTAGTGTAATGGAATGAACTTAGTCTCAAAGAATGGGGAAAAATTAGCGTTGCTTGAGATGTCGGATTTTTCACCTCAACACCTTCTCACTTACTCGCCACATCCTACCATATAAGCTTAGATCTACAAAAGACAGTACTGGGTTGTAACTTGGCTTAGGACAGGGCTAGAAATGGAAAAGGTTTTGTGAAATATTTATGGAACATTCGCGCCTTCAATACTGGTTATTTGTAATAACAACACATGGAGAAATTTTTGGAATTTTTCTTTTGGGAAGAAGTGTTTCTCATCTTCTTTTGGGAAAATTTCAATGAAGCTCTAGCCAATATTTGGGAATCTTCCTTTCTTTTTGGATTTGAAATAGTTTGGAAGATTCTGGCTTTTTCTGGAATTTCTTCAAACTTTTTGGTTTTCAATATTTTGGTTCATCTCACTAGTTTGGAGATTTTCTATGTATTTCTCCTTTCTTCTTGTAACCACATAAACAATCATCCTCATGTTCCACAAATAATAGGTAAAGGACCTAAACATTCTAAGGGTTTTTACTCCTACAATGGAGTTTGGTAAGGATAATGGGCTCAAGAAAAAGGGCTAAGTAACAAGAAAGGCTCAGAATGGTCAACCTAAGGGATAATGTATCATCAGGGTAGGCTAAGGTAAACAGGGTTTATCTGAATGTCTTTGTATCATTTCTAAGTACTAATATGATGATCACATCTTGAATAAGGTATAAGACCCAAGTTTATATTACACCCACTTGATGTCATCTCAAGGCTAACTATAAAAATGAATATGAGACTAAAAACAGACAAAACTGAGAGGTTGAGTCTTTTGACTCCAGATGTACGTAATAACTCTACAAGAAAAGGACGGGGCTCAAAAGCTCACTAGGTTAAGTCTCCACACTTATTCCTCAAGTTTCTCAAGGTGTAGTTGTATTTGCACATGTAATCTGTAATAAATGCAGATGAATGCCACGTTTATGCTCATGCAAATGTAGTATAAGGCTCAACTACTTGGTGAAGCAATAAATGTCCTTAAACTTGAAAAGAAGAGAATTCAACCATTATATTCATCATTGAAGGTGTACTTATCCTATTTTTGAAAAAGTCTTTGTAACAAAGATTTTTTTGGATTTTTCAAAAATTTTGAATTTTTACACGAGTATGGATAAAGAAGTTTGAAAATCATTTGCAAAAAGGATTGTAATACTTCCCCACCCCCAAACAAAAAGATTGTTTTGTCCCTAAGGCTCATATTATGCATAGGAGAGAGAGTAGGAAAGATATTACCACGAATGTACTAAAAAATTCAAACCGCTTTATAAATTCCTGCCAAACAAAATTATCTCCACATACATAGAGATTACAAGGAATTCCATACTAAGACACAACTGAAATAAAATGTACTGAAATAAAGGACTGACATAATAGAAAAAGAAATCCTACTTTACACTCTTGGTTTCAAACTTGTTCGATAGGAAGACCATCCAACCTATCACCCCAATGAGTTAATGCTTCCCTTATCACATTCCAAGGAGACTCACCCTCAATCATAAAATCATTGTTTCTATGCAAAACGGGAAACCCCACATATTCAGTATTAGACACCCAAGTGAATATGCGACTTCTCTTGATAAAACGATGAGTTGGATCCATAGGGATAAGGTGAGTCCAATCAGTGTACCTGTTCTTTCAATCAGGATAGGTACGAAGGATGATCTTACATATAGCAGTAGGGAGAATCAACTGACTAGTTTGAAAAACATTCCTAATACTATCCACAATCCATGAAAATATGTCAAAAACACGAAAATCATTAACAATGCCATAGACAGCATGAATAGTAACATCATTGACATACTCCAATCTATCCGCACCCAAAAGATTCCGCATAACCCATAAAGCGGCAGTCACCACATTAGTAGGAAGGCAAGTGGTAGGTGCAACATTAACATAATTCTCAGGATAGAACGAAAAGGTGCAAGGTCCAAAATGATCTAGGTAATTATCCAGAACATCAACTTGATTGGAAAGAAGATAATTAGGATGTGGCAAGATAGGTCTCAATTAAAGAGGAATACCCAAGGCTCGGGTGATGGCAAAAGAATTAAACATGATGGGAAAGTCATGAATAACAACCTTGAAACCATCAAAAGGAATAGCTACGCTAAAGGGCAACGTACGGTAAAAATCTCTTACCATAGAAGGGGAATACACACAATAGAATCATAAAGAAAACCTTCCCAACCTTTGTCGAAAATCCCATCCCGAAAAGAAGCTCCATAAGGACTATCCATAATTCCCGAAAAATCCATCTCAGGAATGATATCATTAGCCATTGCAAAAGAAGGAAGAAAACACCAAAAACCAACGTGAAAATCGAGAAGAAATCACACAAAACAAGCTCAGAAAACTGCTGCCAGGTTCAAACTCGACTCGAGATTGAAATGGCTTATAAGGAACTCGACTTGAGTTTAGGCCAAACTCAGAAAATAAAAATTTTGAAAAGTTTTTCTGGTTTTGAGTGACGGTCCTTCAACCTTGGTTTGGTATATATAGGCCAAAAATATCAACCCTATCGTCGATGAGGTTGCCCCTGGCCTTCGTCGAAGCGACGCTGCAAGTCCTCGACGGTAGTCAAAATATCGCCCATACCCCTCTAGATAAGCTGGAACCTCTCCTCGTTGGTATGGAGCTGAAAGAATGCCCGCTGGTCGCCGGGCCTGTACTGGATGGGCACTTCCTCCTGAGGGTCCCACAACAATTGTTTCGGGTTAGAGACCTTGAGTCGGACGAACGACTCCAGAGAAAGGGCAGGAAGAAGAGGCGCCTCCTAGTAACGCAAAATACCCATCACCAGGCTAGGAAGAGGAGCAAAAGTGGCTCGAGCCCCGGTGATGGTGGCGAAAAGACGACGGACCATGCAGTAGCTGTGGAGGTCATCCTGAAGCATTCGGAGGATATGAATCCGCTCCGAGAATAGCTCGCTCGTCCTCGTCGTCCCAAGGACATTAGTGGTCAGCTAGTGTGCCACCAAACCCTGGTTGACTCGGAGCCAACCAATAGAAAGGTGACTGCTATACCGGTGAAGTACCCGGTCATCAACGAGGACGACCTCGATGATGTCTGGTGTCACCAGTGCAGTCTCCTGCTGTAGGGGAGCCTCGTCAAGCTCGAGCACCATGATTACGGAGACAGTCTCAGGCGTGAGCAGGAAGCGATGGGTCGGATCCCAGTTGATGTACACGCCGTCATCGGCCAACTCCATCCACTCATAAAATCGACGAACCATTTGAGGATCAAATGGTTCGTAATCAGAGCCAAGGAGTACATCCCAGCCTCAGGCATGAATTCTCTCTACAAAAGTTCTCCCTAAGCGATTATCGTCGAAAAGACGAGAATAATCGCACTCACGGATAATTACTCGTTCTCTTCGTCTTGGAGTCATGATACTAGGGTTTTTTGGTATGGAAATGAAGAGCACGAAGAAAGGAACAAAACCCCGATAGAATTTTTGAAATCGGACCACACATGAATGAGATACGAGGAGAGAGAAAATGGATCTGTTTGGGATCTCGAGTCAAGTTTGAAATGAAATGTAAAACTCGACTCGAGTTCAGGTATGGATGATGAGACCTGTTGACTGGTTTGACCCACGTTGACTTGGTTTTGACTTGTATTTTGAAAATGACTTGTACTTCACCGGGGGTATATATAGAGAAATAACTTTCCCTAGACGCTTCCCCTACTACCGGAATTAGTGGAAATGACGGTTTTACCCCCGGAAGACGTGTAGGGCACGAAATAATTCAAATTTAATTTTGAAAATTCCGCGATAATGTATAAATATATCCTCGCGAATATAAGTACCATTAATGGTGTCAAATAAAATCCCAAAAATCATGCAATAATTATTAAATCCCAAAAATTGAAATAATTTCAAATTTGTAACTGTAATAATTATTTAACCAAGCAACCGCAATAGAGAGTGGTGGGCTACGCCCACCCCCAAACAGAACTAGTACGCATATTCAAAAGATAGTTTATTAGTCTAAAAAACAACTAAACCCGACAACTAATAAGGAGCACCAAAGCACGATCGGGTTTAGAAGATACACATGGCTGCCTCCCAGGAGCGCTAAGTTTAACGTCTTCAGCCAGACAGGTGGACAACCAGGATTCACTCCATAGATAAATGCTACTCTAAACAAAGATACAAGAGAGACAAAACACTAGAATGGAATGCGCGAAATCCTGATGTCTAATATACAACAAAGAGAATTTTAAAGTCAGATACTCGAGACTTAAAAAGAAGATCGGAAATGACTTCCCCACCCCCAAACAAAGCGGGAAACATGTCTGTTTGGTGATGACGCTCAAGAGAAAAACGTGCACTGGATCAATTATACTCAGCCAGTAAGAGTTTGTGGACTATGGTCCCGGCACTTTCAACCACACATCTCAAAAAGAGACAACAGAATAGAGTAAGAGAGGGTCTGGATACCAGCAGGACAAAGGTCAGTCTAAATAGGTAGGATCCTCTAACAGGGTTTCCTCAACTTCAGGGTACCTTAATTCATGGAAATGCTGAAGACGTTGACAATTGACTTGAAATTCAGAATTGTCTGCAGGGTTTAAACATGTGAAAGCACCAAAGGGTGTCACTGCAGACACAACAAAGGGACCCGACCAACGAGACTGTAGTTTACCAGGAAATAAATGCAACCTAGAGTTATACAGTAAAACTTTGTCCCCAATTTGAAAATCTCTACGTAAGATCTGACGATCATGTAATTTTTTCATGTTAGCTTTATAGGAATTGGAAAGATCATAAGTTTCATTCCGAAGTTTCTCAAGCTCAGAAAGATGGAGTTTTCTCCTCTTACCTGCCTAGTCGAGATTAAAGTTGAGCTTTGTCATTGCCCAGAAGGCTCGGTGCTCAAGCTCTACACGTAGGTGACATGGTTTTCCAAAAACAAGACGAAAGGGAAACATGCATATGGGAGTTTTGAAAGCAGTACGATAGGCCCATAATGCATCACTGACTCTACGAGACCAATCAACCTTTTCAGGGTCAATTGTTTTTTGCAAAATATTTTTAATCTCTCTATTCGACACTCAGCTTGGCCATTAGTTTGCGGATGGTACACAAGGGCCACTTTGTGAGTAACTCCATACTTTTGCAGAAATGGTTCCCCCCATCACTAATGATCACACGGGGAGCGCTAAATCGGGCAAATATATACTCTTTTAGAAAATTTACTACAGTTTCTTGGTCATTATGCCT
This sequence comes from Aquilegia eximia, assembly GCA_023053565.1. Classification (NCBI taxonomy): domain Eukaryota; kingdom Viridiplantae; phylum Streptophyta; class Magnoliopsida; order Ranunculales; family Ranunculaceae; genus Aquilegia; species Aquilegia eximia. Next base: position 10,631,624 of record JALIGU010000010.1, read on the forward strand.
TCTGGGAATGGCCTCGATCCATTTAGAAACATAGTCAACTACGACCAGAATGTACAAAAAACCATGACAACCAGGAAAATGACCCATGAAATTTATGCCCCATACATCAAACACTTCCACAGGAAGAATTGGCTGTAAGAGCATCATGTGACGCCTAGTGATTTTCCCTAGTTGTTGACAACGAGTGCACACAGTACAATGCATGTGAGCGTCCTTAAAAAGAGTTGGCCAATAAAAACCACACTGCAATACTTTAGCAGCTGTCTTTTTGGCACTAAAATGTCCACCACAAGCATGCTCATGGCAGAACTTAAGGACCTCTTGTTGTTCCCAGTCAGTACTTAAAAAAGTAAGGGTCATCCCAGAAATAATGCTTGGCATTAGCAAGGAATTTGGATCTATCATGCTTGTTCCAATCACTTGGAAACTTGTTGCTAGCCAAGTAATTAACTATATCTGCGAACCATGGAGCATTCAATATTGCAAAAAGAAGCTCATCCGGAAAGTTCTCAGAAATGACACTAGAATCCTCAGGACGGTCGAGTCTAGACAAGTGGTCGGCTACTACATTTTCGGTCCTTTTTTTTATCTCTAATCTCGAGGTCAAACTCTTGAAGCAACAAAATCCAACGAATAAGACGTTGTTTAGTTTCCATCTTGGAGAGAAAAAATCTAATAGCAGCATGATCCGTGAAGATGACAGTACGGGTACCTAAAAGGTAGAAAGAAAACTTATCAAGAGCATATACTATGGCTAACAATTCTTTCTCCATCATGGTATAATTGCGTTGAGCATCATTGAGAGTCTTGCTAGCATAATATATGACATGGGGCTTACCATCTAGACGTTGACCTAAAACAGCCCCAACAACAAAGTCTGATGCATCGCACATCAGCTCAAAGGGTTTACTCCAATCAGGTAGCCTAATGATGGGTGCAGTCGTGAGGGCGGTCTTAAGTTTTTCAAAGGCGCTCTTGCATTCTTTTGTGAAATCAAAATGTGCATCCTTAAGCAATAAATTGGTTAAGGGGCGAGCTATCTTTGAAAAATCTTGGATAAAGCGTCGATAGAATCCTGCGTGGCCCAGAAAGGCTCGAATATCCCTAATAGACTTAGAAATAGGCAAGGATGAAACAAGATCTACTTTAGCTTTATCAACCTGGATACCCTCAGGAGAGACTACATGACCCAGAACTATCCCCTTCGTAACCATAAAATGGCACTTTTCCTAGATAAGCACCAAATTCTTCTCAATACAACGCTTAAAAACCAAGGAAAGATGACTAAGACACTCTTCAAAAGATGAACCATATATGGAGAAGTCATCCATAAACACTTCCATAAATCGTTCTACCATATCACTAAAGATGTGTAACATATACCTCTGGAAAGTAGCAGGTGCATTACACAGACCGAAAGCCATACGGGCATAAGCGAAAGTGCTGAAAGGACAAGTAAATGTCGTCTTCTCTTGATCTTCAGGGGCGATAGGAATTTGGTTATAACCAGAGTAACCATCCAAGAAACAATAGAAGGAATGACCAGCCAGGCGTTCCAACATCTGGTCTATGAAGGGAAGAGGAAAGTGGTCATTCTGGGTGACTCTATTAAGCTTTCTATAGTCGATACAAACATGGCATAAACATGGCATGAGCATAAACATGGCATTCACTTCCATTTATTAAAGATTACATGTGCAAATAAAACTACACCTTGAGAAACTTGAGGAATAAGTGTAGAGACTTAACCCTATGAGCTTTTGAGACCCGTCCTTTTTCTTGGAGAGATATTACGAACATCTGGAGTTAAAAGACTCAACCTCTCAGTTTTGTCTATTTTTAGTCTCATATTTATTTTTATAATTATCCTTGAGATGACATCAAGTGGGTGTAATATAAACTTGGGTCTCTTAGCTTATTCAGGATGTGATCAACATATCAGTACTTAGAAATGATACAAAGACATTTAGTTAAACCCTGTTTACCTTTGCCTACCCTAATGATACTGTATCCCTTAGGTTGACCATTATGAGCCTTTCTTGTTACTTAGCCTTTTTCTTCAGCCCATTATCCTTACCCAACTCCATTGTGGGAGTAATTACCCTTAGAATATTTAGGTCCTTTTACACATTATTTTTGGAACATGAGGATGATTGTTTATGTGATTACAAGAAGAAAGGAGAAATACAAAGAAATCTCCAAGCAAGTGAGATGAACCAAATATTGAAAATCAAAGAGTTTGAAGAAATTCCAGAAAAAACCAGAATCTTTCAAAACCATTTCAAATTCAAAAAGAAAGAAAGATTCCAAATATTGGTTAGAACTTCATTGAAAAAATTTCAACGAAGATGAGAAACACTTCTTCCCAAAAGAAAAACTCCAAAATTTTCTCTGTGTGTTGTTATTATAAATCACAAGTATTGAAGGCCCGAATGTTCCAAAAATGTTTCACAAAAGCCTTTTCCATTTCTAGCCCTGTCCTAAGCCAAGTTACAACCCATTACTGTCTTTTGTAGATCTAAACTGATATGGTAGGATGTGGCGAGTAAGTGAGAAGGTGCTAAGGTAAAAAACCTGACATCTCAAGTAAGGCTAATTTTTCCATTCTTTGAGACTAAGTTCATTCCATTACACAAGTCCGTTCTTATTGATATATGTGAGATGATTGTCGATCTTCTTTCCTCACGTAGAGGTAAAATGATAAACACCATCTCTGAGTGACTTTTATTTCTGAGTGTATGTTTGTGAGGTAGAAGTCAAAACGACCTTTCTAATGGTGACTTAAGACCCATGGTAGTATGGGTACATGCTTGTCTTCGATGCATTTGAGACCGTTATGCTCGGTTTATATTTCATATCTTATTCATGCATTTGTAGTATGTTATCTCATATGAACAGTTTTGCAATACTTATCCTTATCTTTGATATAACCATTTCTGAGGTAAATAGTGAAAAATCCTGTTCTTTGGATTAGTCATTGTAGTAAGTTTGTGGGTATCTTCTCTGGAAAACCCTCAAGAGACTATAACTCCCCACCTGAGAAATATTTGTGGTTAAAAGCCCTGATGCATATGGTTAATGCAATCACTCTAGTTTTACTTCTCTTTTGTGTCCTTAATTCTTTTCTTCTCATCTTTGCTTAAGGACAAGCAAAGTGCTTATTGTGTTATATCTATTGATTAGTGCTTTCTTGTCATTTGTGTAGGTTTCATAAGCCAAAATGTGAATATTGTGTTAAAGCCCGCAAAAAGTCAAGAAAAGCAACAAAAAGGTATTATTTGCACTAAGGAGGAGAATCGATATTTGCACACACAGATCTGCTAAGGGCACCCCACGGTTGGTTCTGTTGACTTGACTTTATTTCAAAGTGGGGCGGTCTGAATCTCAGCCTAAACCGGGTCCTATTGAAGCCCACAAGTCAGAATTTGTATTTTAGGCCTTATTTAAAGTCCAAACTTAAAAAGGCTCTACAAAGATATCTAGAAGTCTGATTTGGGCCCATGAGCTGTCCAATTGAAGGTCTTGGTCCAAGCTACAACTTAAGCCTAAGAGAATAAGGTTTTTCTGAAGACCTAATGCCTCTATAAGACCAACAGCAGCAGCCACGAATTTGACCTAATTTGGAAGTCTTTGCGTGCCAGGGGAGTTTATGTTGAAGGTTTAGGTTTTCATCTTCTTCTTTGTATTGAACTCAAACATTATCAATATCAATCCATTAATTTTCCATTATGATATTTTGTTATTTAATTATTTATTCCATGGTGTCATCATCAAGGATGAGTAGCTAAATCTCCTTAGAGGGATGGTTGAAGCACTCTAGATGATGCAAAAACACCATGTTTGTTCTTAAGGTTCATTGTGATTCAAAGTTCTTAATACTTATTAAAAGTTCTTAATACTTATTTGCATGTTATTGTTATCCATGTTGTTAAAAATACTATTGTTAGGGTTTAGGGAGATCTAGCTTTAATGGTTATGTTTATATTGATTGTAGTTATGTGGTAAAATAGCTGAGAGGTGATTATTACATATCTGTAGTTTATATTTTTTATTGGAAGTGTGTGTACCCTAGGTAAAAACCCTATAGGTATCACCGGTGGCTGTATAAAAAGCTAAACCGGGAGCACCTGAGCATTAGCCAGCCAAGCCTGGGCTATCGGGTAGGGCCCAACCCGGTTTCAAGGGATCCACATACGCTCTGTGGACCTTGACCCAGCGGATAGTCCACGATCAATGGGTGGAACCCCGGTTACTGTATAAGAAGTTGAACCGTGGGCTATCATACATCAACCAGGCCCACCTCAGTCAAGTAGGCCAGGTCTGGCCCAGTAAAGTCTAACAGCGACAAAGGCTCATCCAAAGGCTTAACATAAAAGTTCAGAGGACATGGCCAGGGTGTATGCAATAAAGATTGGGCTTCCGGTCAGAGGAGTCAAGCCCAAGTCTTTGCTTTCAGACTTGGTCAATCCAAGTCCCAACCAACTGGATAAGTTCAGCGAATTCCAGGCTAACAGAACCCATTGTTCTAGCCTGCTGGAGAAGATAAATGAAGAACAAGGTTGAACCAGGACCTATCAGAGGATGCCACATGGCGGTCATCCTGGTCAAAGGGGATTCAAACCAAGGGGATAACCGCTCGGCAGCATGCAAGCTATCTCTACGGAAAATAAACTCACAGTTGAATTACCTGAGTTCATGGAGTCAAAACAGGAGGGGTGGTTCAGCCAGCCTCCTCCGGTTTACTACAAATACAAGAGTCTTCCACTAAGCAACTCCATTAGAGCTTAGCGGAAGAAGATACTTGATTCCAAGATCATCTTCTTGGATATGTAGGCAGCCTGATCCTAATCAGGTCCAGTCTCATTGCATACCCCGCATCTTATCTCTGTATATACAAGGTTTACATTGTAATTGTTCGATTAATCAATACACATCTCAAGTTTGTGGATCAAAGTTTTGCACCCACACTCTTTGGCGCCCACCGTGGGGCTGAATCTCCCATCAGTTCCAGAGCCTTGCAAGGAATCTTGATCCAGTCATACCGGAATTATTGCAGCAATGGCTGGAAGTAAGAGACGCCCGACTCGTTCCAACAATGGAATGAGCCAAGTTACTGAAAGTCGGACCGAGAACCTTTTTTCATCTGTTTCCGGTCTCCTAAGAAACAGAGCCCATGAATCAAGAATCAGTTCTCGGGAGTGAGGGCCATGATCAAGGCTCGCAACACTCTGGATGTGGACAACCGGGGGCAGAAAACTTAGTGGTACAAATCACTAACGATCCTGGTAATCCGAATGCAGTCAGTTGAACCATCAGAGTACCAGCATCACAAGATCCTGAACCATCCAGAGCAGCCGCTGCGAGAAAAGACCAGAGAACCTCTCCCCTGGCCACGGGAGGAGGCTACACCGAGCAGCAGAAGGGGAAAGGCCCAGCGGTCGAGTCCCCAACTGAAATCATCAAGCGACTGACCAGGGACAATGCAAAACTGAGAAGAATGAAGAGAACTAGGGTCGGAGATAGCCAGTCATCTTCAGCCCGTCTTCAAGTCCATCTCGTCAGAAGAAAATAAGCCCACGGTCAGGAAGTGACCGGAGTCTTACCCCTCATAGCCATGATCCCCGTCCTGTCTGGGATTGGCTAGCACCGGGAAGGGATAGGCTGTATATCTCTCAAGTTCAGAGACATCGCCGCCGACATGCAAAAACACCCAAGCCACGTCACGGCCGCAGGGTTACTCGTAGTAGGTTTGTCGAAGAAGTCACTCCACCAGAAGGACAACGCCGGAGGAGGCACCAGAGCACTCCCCCGGCACGCCACGGTCAAAAAGGAAGGAACCCTCAAAGGCCTACACGAATCAGAGATAACTGGAGCTGAATGTGGAACAGATGAATCAACTCAAGCTACAGAAGATGATCGACCTGGCTGTTTCCAATAAAGCCAACCGGAATGAACGAATCAGGAAGCTGACTCTCTCAAGGTTGGCTATGTCACCTTTGGCAGAAGAAGTCAGGAGTCATATAGTCCCGGCCAGCTTCAAGCATCCGGCCTTCGAACAGTACGACGAGACGAGCGGTTGTCCGGTTCAGCATGTTATGAACTACAAAAGCACCATGGCCATCTGGGACTATGATGACAAGTTACTTACAAAAATGTTTGCTGCTTCACTCAAGGGCGAAGCACAGACGTGGTATCACAATCTGCCACCTGCATCCATCCACACATTCGTACAGCTGGCTGAGTTGTTCGAAGAAAAGTACCGATTCAATGTCAAAACTAAGAAAGGAGCTGAAGTCTTGTTCTCCTTGCAGATGGACCAGAGCAAAACACTCAGAAATTTCACCCGAAGGTTCCAAACCTTACTGTCAGAAGTGCAGGATGCATCTGATAGCCTCATCATTCAAGTTTTCAAGTATTCCTTGAACAACAACCATGAAGAATTGTACCGGTCACTAGCAAAGAAGCCTCGATCCTCTGTTTCGGCCTTGTTCGAGAAATTAGAAAGGTATGCTTAGGAGAAGGACGACCTGAAAGCCAGGAAAAAGAGACTTGCCGGAGGCCAAACCTCCGAGAATCCGCAGAACGCAAAGGAAGGAATCTCCAACAGGGATCGTAAAGAGGAAAAGACCCCTGACAGAAACAAAGATAGGAAGGAAAAAACACCATCCCGACAGCCCAACCGTCGGTCAGAGAAGTCTACCGGGGGCGAACGCAAAGAAAAGGAATTCACACCACTGGGGTTCCCGATCGAGGAAGTATTAAAAAAGATAAAAAACAGAGGGTTGTTCATCAAACCTGCCCCTCTGCCGGTAGACCCGGAGAGCACGAGGGATAAGTCTAAAAATTGTGATCATCATAATGATTACGGTCATGAGCTGAAGAACAGCAGGTCATTAAAATATGAAATGCAGCGTCTAGTCAACGCCGGCCTCATCCCTAACATGGTGCAGACTGGAGCAGTCGAACAGGTAAAATCGAAGATCGAGTTGTATATGTTTGCCACGTACAGGCACCCAGTTCTTCCAAGAAAAAAAGGAAGAATTGCGCCCGAGAAAAGCTCTGGTGGATAGGACATGTCCATGAAGTTGGACAGCTTAACTTCAACGAAGGGACAAACATTGAGTCCATTATCCCCGGAGGTCTGACGTTCACCGAGGAAGACGAAAGGGGCGTGCATTATCCACACAATGACGCCCTGGTCATCACAGCATGGATTGGTGTCTACCGGGTCCGGCGAGTCATGGTCGACGCTTGTAGCACCTCCAGTGTCTTGTTCTCAAGTTCTTACAAAGTAATGTCTAGCTTATGGCAGGCGACCGCAAGGTCTATTTCTGGCATCTCGTTGACACTCCAGGCGAAGACGTGGTGATTCCGTCGGAGCAAAGTGATCATGGAATCCTTCTCTGCCTCCGGTAGACCAGAAGAGATGTAAGTCGTCTTGTGGGACTCCAATCCCATAATAACTTCCTCCAGCTCGTCGACCGCTGGTAATATCCCGGCTTTTGTGTCTGACTTTCTCTTGGTAGACTTGCCGGGAGCTAGTTGCTATTGATGAGAGTCTGTCAGGAAGATAGTATTCCCCTTGGTTTCGGAGATGGACTTTCCTTTAACAGCATCGAGATGGCACTTGAATGCTGTCTCTTGGTCTCCCTTGACTCTGCAGACTCCGTTGGGAGCCGGGAATTTGAGGCTCTGGTGGAAGGTGGACACTATGGCTTTTATCTAATGAATCCAGTCCCTTCCCAGAATAACGTTGTAGCAGGAGGAGGGGTCGACTAGCAGGAAGTCTATCCCGACGGTGTTGAACCCCACCGTGATTGGTAGGATGACTCGCCCGGAGGACTGTGTTGGCTCCCCGTTAAATCCATAGATACGAGTCTCATCAGATTCGATGAGACCCTTAGATAGCTCCATAGCTTTGTATGCGCATGAGAACATAACACTGGAGGTGCTGCCGGCATCGACCATGATTCGCCGGACCCGGTAGACTCCAATCCATGCTGTGATGACCAGGGCATCATTGTGCGGATAATGCATGCCCTTCTCGTCTTCTTCGGTGAATGTCAAACCTCCGGGGACAATGGACTCAGTGTTCGTCCCTTCGTTGAAGTTGAGTTGTCCAACTTCATGGACATGCCCTATCCACCAGAGCTTTTCCCGAGCACAATTATTCCTTTCTGTCTTAAAAGAACCAGGTGTCTGTACATGGCAGACATATACAATTCGATCTCCAGTTTTCACATGTTCGACTGCTCCGGTCTATACCATGTCAGGGATGAGGCCGGCGTCGACCAGGCACTGCATTTCATACTTCAATAACCTGCAGTTCTTCAGCTCGTGACCGTAGTCATTGTGATGATCACACTTCTTGGACTTATCTCTTCTGCCCTCCAATCTGCCGGAAGGGGGGGGCAGGTTTGTTGAGCAACCCTCTGTTCTTGATCTTTTTGAATACTTCCTCGAGAGGGAATCTCAAGGGAATGAACTCCCTTTCCATGCATTCGCCCTCGGTAGGCATCTCTGACCGGCGGTCGGGTTGTCGGGCCGGCGCTTTCCGCATTTCTGTCCGTGTTCCTGTCAGGGGCTTTTACTTCTTTGCGATCCCTCCCGGAGCTTTCTTCCTTTGCCTTCTGTGGCTTCTCGAAGGTTTGGCCTCCAGCAAGTCCCTTTCTTCTGGCTTTCATGTCGTCCTCCTCCTGAGTATACCTTTCCACTTTCTCGAGCAAGGCTGAAACAGATGAGGGTTGTTTCCTTGCTAGTCACCAATACAATTCCTCATGGTTGCTATTCAAGGCATACTTGAAAGCTTAAATAATGACGCTATCAGATGCGTTATGTTCCTCAGATAGTAGGGTTCGGAACCTCCGGGTGAAATTCCTGAGTGTTTCGCTCCAGTCCATCTGTAGGGAGAACAGGACTTCAGCTCCTTTCTTGGTCTTCACATTGAACCGGTACTTCTCTTCGAACAACTCAACTAGTTGTACGAATGTGCGGACAGATGCGGGTGGCAGATTGTGATACCACGTCTGTGCCTCGCCTTTGAGTGAAGCAGCAAATATTTTTGCTAGTAGCTTGTCATCATGGTCCCAAATGACCATGGTGCTTTTGTAGTTCATAACATGCTGAATCGGACAACCGTTTGTCTCGTCATACTGTTCGAAGGGCGGTTGCTTGAAGCTGGCCGGGACCATATGACTCCTGACCTCTTCTGCTAGAGGTGATACGACTAACCTTGAAAGATTAAGGTTTCTGACTCGCTCATCCCGGTTGGCTTTGTTGGATATAGCTAGATCGATCATCTTTTGCAGCTTGAGTTGATTCATCTGTTCCACATTCAGCTTCGGTTGTCTCTGATGAATGTGGACCCTTTGAGGGCTCTTTGTTCTCTGGCCGTGGCGTGCCAGGGGAGTACTCTGGTGCCTCCTCTGGCGCAGTCTCCCTAGAGGAGTGGCTTCTTCGACAGATCTGTTGCGGGTAATCCTGTGGCCATCACGCGGCCCAAGTGTTCTTGCGCATCCGCGGCGATGTCTCTGAACTGGAGAGATAGACATCCTATCTCTCCCTGGTGCTAGCCTGTCCCAGACAGGACGGGGACCATGGCTATGAGGGGTAAGACTCCGGTCACTGCTTGACCGTGGCCTTATCTTCTTTTGAGGAGATGGACTTGAAGACAGGGATGAAGATGACTGGCTATCTCCGGCCATGGTTCTCATCTTTCTCCTTAATTCTGCATTTTCCCTGGTCAGCCGCTTGATGATTGCAGTTGGGGACTCGACCGCTGGTCCTTTTCCCTTCTGCTGCTCAGTATAACCTCATCCCGTTGTCAGGGGAGCGATTATCTGGACTCTTCTTGTAGTGGCTGCCCTGGAAGGTTCAGGATCTTGTGAAGCTGGTATCCTGACGGTCCGGTTGGCAGCATTAGGATCACCAGGATTGTTAGTGATTTGCACCACTAAGTTCTCTGCCTCCGGCTGTCCACTTTCAGAGTGTTGCGAGCTGATCGTGGCCCTCACTCCCGAGGACTAATTCTTAATTCACCGGTTCTGTTGCTTCAAGAACCAGAGATAGGGGAGAAAGGTTCTCTGTCTGATTTTCAGTAACTTGACTCATTCCATTGTTGGAACGAGTTGGGCGTCTCTTACAGTGCCGTACCTGAGATTTTGGGGCCCTAGTTTTTTTTTCTTAAGGTCAAGATACCTAAGGCCCTTAAATTTATTTAAAATAAAATAAAAATTAAATAGTAATATACACATATAGATGAATTTGAAGAATATATTAGATTGAGATTTTTGTTTGATTAATTGAGAGAAGGGGAAACAAAGAAAGTGAATTTAGGTTTTTGTTCTAGGAAAGATAGAGTCATGGAAGTGAGAAAGAAAACTATTACAATATGTCAAGAGGTCTAATGAATTGAACTGGGCTTCAATTGAGAGAGAGAGTCTCCTCCCATTGGGAAATCATATTGCCACCCCGGCAGTTTACAAAGAGCTATCCCACTTACGACAAGAACCCTTAAAAAACTTATGTACACCCTATACTAAGAGCCACCCGCCTACATTAACCATTCAATTCCTTCATCTTCCCGATCTAGATTTCAAAAACAAAGGAACACATAGCATATATCAAAATCAAATAGAAAGAAGAAGAAATAATTTGACAAGAAAGACATGTTCCTATGTGATGGGTGGAAACAAAATGACTGATGGCTAGCGTGCAGTGGGATTCAAATAAAGTTGAACTTGCATTAGTCCCCCCCTGATTAACTTGTATTGCTTTAAAAAAAAAAAAAAAAATCTTTTGCAACCACTTTAATAACTGTACCCAAAAATTCAATACATTAAATCTATCACTAACACTGTCTTTGACTAAAAACTGTAGTTCAAAATTGAAAAAGAATTTAAACAGAAGATATTGGGGAAACATATTTATGATAAATTCAAAAATAAAAAAGAATTTAATCAAAAAATACGGATTACAAATAAAATTATGCACTTATTTGATCTGACTGTTTGTCGTTCTTTGTTAATGGAAAAACACAGTGAGAGAGAGAGAGACAAAGATAGAGAGTGAAGAGATGGAGAGAAGAGATTTTCTTTTTGACGGGTGGCTCATAGTAGAATTGGTGCCCTAAAGGTAAATTATTTTTGGTGGGGTGAACTAAAAAAAATGGGATAGCTCTTTGTAAACTACTGGAGTGGCAGTATGATTTCCTTTGGTTTATTAATTGTATAGGGCTTGGGCAGTAGGCTTTATTATAGTTAAACTACGAAAAAAAATCCAAAGCAATATAACATATGTATGGGCTTGGTGAGCAAGAGGCCCCCCGAGATTTGGAGGCCCTAGGCAACCGCCTAGCTCGCCTAGCCCCAAATCCGGCCCTGGTCTCTTACTTCCAGCCATTGCTGCTGTAACTCCGGTATGAGTGGAATGAGACTCCTTGCAAGGCTCTGGAACTGATGGGAGATTCAGCCCCACGGTGGGCGCCAAAGAGTGTGGGTGCAAAATTTTGATCCACAAACTCGAGGTACGTATATATTAATTGTACAGTTACAATGAAAGCCTTGTATAGACAGAGATAGGATGGGGGGTATACAGTGAGACTGGACTTGATCGAGATCAGCCTGCCTACGTATCCAAGATGATGAACTTGGAATCAAGTCTCTGCTTCCACTAAGCTTTAATGGAGTTGCTCACTGAAAGACTCGTAGTTCAAGAGGTTTAGAACTCCTGTATTTGTAGTAGGTCGGAGGAGGTTGCCTCAACCACCTCTCCGGTTTTAACTCCACGAACTCGGGTTGTTCAACTGTTAAGATGATTTCTGTGGAGATAACTTGCATGTTGCCGAGCGGTTATCTCCTTGGTTTGAATCCTCTTTAACCGGGATGACCGCCACGTGGCATCCTCTGATAGGTCCTGGTTCAACCTGGGTTTCCTTTATCTTCTCCAACGGGCTAGAACCATGGGTTCTGTTGGCCTGGAATCTCGCTGGACTTATCCAGTTGGTTGGGACTTGGATTGACCAAGCCTGAAAGCAAAGACTTAGGCTTGACTCCTCTGACCGGAGGCCCAATCTACACTGCATACTCCCTGGCCAGGTCCTCTGGACTTCTGTGCTAAGCCTTTGGATGAGCCCCTGTTGCTGCTGGACCTTACTGGGCCGGACCTAGCCTACTTGACTGAGGTGGGCCTGGTTGATGTATGGGAGCCCACGGTTCAACTTCTTATACAGTAACCGGGGCTCCACCCATTGATAGTGGACTATCTGGTGAGTCAAGGTCCACAGAGCGTATGCGAATCTCTTGAAACCGGGTTGGGCCCTTCCCGATAGCCCAGGCTTGGCTGGCTACTGCTCATGTGCTCCCGATTTGGCTTCTTATACAGCCATCGGTGACACCTGTCGGGTTTTTTACCTAGGGTACACACAGGTAGTAACCAACCTACCACTCCAACAGGCCATCTCCAAGATAGAAAAAGCTGGTAGAATGGAGAAGTGGGCAGTGTCACTGAGCAAGTTTGACCTTCAATACGAGCAAAAGAAAGCAAAAAAATCACAGGTCCTAGCAGATTTCTTGGCTAAATTTTTGGTGGAGGATAATTCTTGGGAATCCGACATGATGATTGACACAGAGTTGGACGTGATGGCCACAATGGAAAACAACTGGCAAAATATTCAAGAGTGGAGAATATTCACAGATGGTTCTGGTTGCAAAGATGGAGCAGCAATTGGGATAGTGATCGTGACTCCAAAGGATCACAAGAGTGAAGTAGCAGAGAAGCTTGGGTTCCCAGCAACAAATAATGAGACAGAATACGAAGCAATTCTTGTGGGGTTGTCCATGGTCCATGGAATGGGGGTCAAAGAACACATGGTGTTTACTGATTCTAAATTAGTAGTCGAACACTACAATGGAGGGTACAAAGCACTGACAAGGAAGATGTTGAAGTACTTGGAAACACTGAAAGATAGCATATCATCATTTTCAAATGTTGACCTGATGCATGTGTTCAGAGGAGAGAATAGACATGCAGATGCTAGCTCTTGCTTACTTGGCCGCAACCATGGGGGGGGGGGGGAATGCAACCAAGACGATTTCAATCTCACAACGAGACCATTCTATGATAGAAACTAAAAAGAAGATCAATCAGGTGGCCGCGGACATGGGGGCGAGTTGGATGTCGCCAATAGTCAAGTATTTGCAATCTGGAAGCTTGCCGGATGAGAAGACACAAGTTAGGTCAATAGTAGAGAAGTCAAAACGATAAGCACTCCTTGACGGTAACTTATACAGAAGATATCCAAGAGGCCCATTGTTAAGATGTGTCCACCCTTCAATGATAGATGCAATTCTAACAGAAGTGCACAGTGGGAGTTGTGGGAGCCATTCACCAGGAAGAGCAATGGCGCACAGAATCATGGTGCATGGACACAATTGACAAAAAATGTAACAAGACTGTTGCAATTACGCAAAAAAATGTCATGGTTGTCAAATCCACGGAACACTAATCCACACGCCGACAAAAAGCTTGCACTACATCAGTAATCGATGGTCGTTTTTCATGTGGGGAATAGATATCGTTGGCAAGATAGCCAAATCTTACGGAAAAGAGTATGTTCCTCATTGTGGCCACAAATTACTTCACAAAGTGGGTCGAAGCCAAGCCGTTAAGAAGTGTCAAAGAGGAGTAGGTCAAAGATTTCATGTGGACCAACATCATCTGCAGATTTGGTCTACCTAAAGCTATAGTAATGGATAATGGCGTGCAATTCAAAGGAGACAAGGTGAAGAAATTCTTAGATAGTTATAAGGTCAAAAGGTTTTTTTGCATCGTACTACCCCCAAGGTAACGGCCATGCCGAAGCCTCAAACAAAGCAATATTGGAAGTGTTGAAGAAGAAGCTTGAAGATAGAAAAGAGAAGTGATTCGAACAATTGTGGGAGGTCCTTTGGGCTTACAGAACTACGCCAAGAAGATCAACGGGAGCTATCCCCTTCTCACTAACATATGGAATGGAGGTCGTCATACGCTAGGAGATGCTGATGAGTACTATCAAGGAAAAGGTAGTGATCTTGGACTCAACAATGAGGTGATTGAACGAGACCTTGTCTTGGTGAATGAAGTTCGAGAGAAAACCCAAATAAGATTGGAGAACTATCACCGTCAGATTCAAGGGGCTTACAAGAAAAGAGTCAAGCCGAGATCGTTAGTGGTAGGCGATATGGTGCTTCGAAAGCAATATCCTGAACCGGCAAAGTTAGAGCCAAACTGGGAGGGTCCTTACTTGGTGGATGAGGTAGGCACCAATGGTGCTTATTACCTGTCAACCCTCAGCGGAGAACAAATCGACAAGCCGTGGAACATTTCAACTTTAAAGAAGTACTATGTTTGATACATTTCCATGTTATGTTGAATGAATCAAACTTTTGACTATCTTTGAATCAATGTAAGGTATTTATTTATTACTTGAAATGAAGAATCTTATCTATTTTGTCTCAATTAAAATTTGATTTAGATTATCTTATGAAATGCAAGCCTCTATTGGTAAAACAATAGTAGAAGCCCTGGCGTTGACCAGGTTATACGGTACCGCCAGGATGCCCTAAGTGGATGCCCAAGAATTTGACTTGGGGGCGAGTAGAATGGCAAGGGGTTACCAATGAATGTTGGCAGGCCCTGCAAACTTGCTCGCTCCTCACGGGGGTTAGAACAATTTAATGCCATGAGTTGCCACTCGGGAGAAGAGCACAAGTGCTAAAGGCAACCACAAAGTCACTCTACAAGCTTGTGTGACGACACAATCTCGGCTAAGTGTACTTTCTGTGATTGCAACCAACATAATGAAGTTACTAAGGGTTTGAATTATTCATAAACCTATTTTAGAAACATGAAGATAATTGTGTGAAGAAAATATGGAAGAATAGAAACATGCCGTCATGCATAAACAAAATGTTTAACAAAATGTGTTCGAAATTACATCGCCAACAAGAAGGCAAACAAAATACTGCCCAAAAACACTAACAGTTTTAGTCCTCACGGCAAAAGCTACATAGTTTAATTTACTATTCAGGGAAAGAATTCTGGACAGAAGAGTCAGAGGCGACATCAACGGGAGAGGGAGAAAGCCTACAAGTAGACCGACTAGACTTTCCTAGTAGTGTTTTTTTTCTCTGCTACCTTCTGCCTAAGCTGAGACATAGCCAACCTTCGAATGTCGGCTTCACTACGATTCTTAATCTCTTGATAACTTGTCTTCAGTTCAGAAAGCTCTGCCACCTTCGCGGCCATCTCCTGTTGATGTTTCTCATTAGAAGCTTCCAATTGAGATTGGTAGAATGTCTCATCCTCACAAAGTTTCCCGACCCGACCTATATCACCACCAATATTGTCCCCACTTAGCCACTGCGGACATCCGACAGTGTGGGGTTTTATTGGGCAGCAGCCTGCTTCCCAGGAGGTCACCCATCCTGAGACTACTCCCACCCGAGCACACTTAACTCCGGAGTTCTTTCGAACTCTGGAGCCAAGTGAGCCCAAAAGGCCTTGGTGATATTATATGACGGATCTATACCTATATTCCAATGTCAGGACATCCCCCTCTAAGTTCTATAGGACCCACCCTCTCGGCAAACCACCTGCCTACCTGGGGTGTTACAATCCCACCACCTTAGAGGAGAGCCGTCCTCGGCTCTGGAATATACAGCCCCAGATCTCCGACGTTCCCTGCCCGTCGCGAGACGAGTACCCGGCGCAACCGTCACCCCTTCCTGGGCTAGGCGCCTTTCCAGCATACTCTCCCACCCTCGATAGGAGAACCGTCGTCGGCTCTGATACCATTTGTACCGACCCGACCTATATCACCACCAATATTGTCCCCACTTAGCCACTGCGGACATCCGACAGTGTGTGGTTTTATTGGGCAGCGGCCTACTTCCCAGGAGGTCACCCATCCTGAGACTACTCCCACCCGAGCACACTTAACTCCGGAGTCGAAAGTCATATTCTGCTATGTCATGGTCATACCTGACATCTTGAGTTGAAAGAGGTTCCTTCATGCAATCGGAATGCAAAGAGTCTCGTGTGGCAAGATCAACCTTCAGTTTCTCAAGCTCAGCCTCTAGACCTGGAACCTTGTTACATACAGCCTTGAGTTCCACGGTAGTACAACTCAGATTATGATTGACAGTTTGGGATTTTTTTCAAATCCACTTCAAGCTTGGCCTTTTTTACTGACAAGGTTGCGGTTATACTTCACGAGACGGGAATGATCACCAGCCAATCGAGTACTAAGAACATTAACCAAGGACATGGGCTTATAATATTCAGAGTAAGCCTGTTCAGCCGTAAGGCTCTCCATCCATTATGGTCCGCGGGAAGGACAGTCCCATCAATCATAGCAAAGCTTACAGAGGCATCTTTAAAGGCTAAATCATTCACGGAAACAATCTTACCTTCCTTGCCTAAAGAGTAAAACCCTACAAAAGGGGGTGGAGACTTGGAGGAACTGGAAGTTGGCGCCACCTTATCTGATCCAACAGTGGAAGTAGGCTTTGTAGAATGAATGTCACGAGCAGGAATTATAGAGGTTTTCTGGCAAGATGACGGAGGCTTCTTCAAGCTCGAAGGAGTTATCACATTATTGTCAAGATCCTTAAGTGGCGGCGCTATATTCAAGTGAGCCTCGGTGGAGAATTCTACACAGTCAGGGTTAAAATCATCTTCAAGATGAGCCGAACCGTCATCCTTACGTTTTCTTTTCTTGTCAAGAAAAATGGAGCCACAATCCTTGGCGGTGGAAAAGGCATCGCCAGTAGAAACCTTTGAGTTAGATCCCACGTCAGGGGCTCTCGGGGGCGAGAAACCAGAGCCAAAGTTGTCAGGTTCAGAAAAATCACCTTCACTAAGGACATCCACACCAGACTCGTTCAAATCTTCCATCCGCTTCTTTACGTGATCGCGGCGGACGTAAGAAGGGGCTTTCCGTTTGGGCCTCAGGTTATGTAATGACCCGACCTATATCACCACCGATATTGTCCCCACTTAGCCATTACGGACGTCCGACATTGTGGGGTGATCGTGGCGGACGTAAGAAGGGGTTTTCCGTTTGGGCCTCAAGTTATGTAATGACCCGACCTATATCACCGTCGATGTTGTCCCCACTTAGCCACTGCGGACGTCCGACAGTGTGGGGTTTTATGGGCACCAGCCTGCTTCCCAGGAGGTCACCCATCCTGAGACTACTCCCACCCGAGCACGCTTAATTTCAGAGTTCGAAAGAACTCTGGAGCCAAGTGAGCCCAAAAGGCCTCGATGATAATATATGATGGATTTATACCTATATTCCAATGTCAGGACATCCCTCTGTTAGGTGTCATAGGACCCACCCCTCGGCAAACCACCTGCCGACCCGGGGTGTTACAGGTTATCAGCAAAGAGATCACCCTCACCGCCTTCAACAATATCCTTCGGTTCTCCTTGAATTATCTGAAAGGGAGGAAGTTCACAAACTGAAGTAGCGTGAGAAGAATTTGATAAGGGATCCCGAGCAATTTTTTCAATAGAAGTAGAGGGAAAAGGAATAACTTTAGCGGTTTCCTCTCTGTCGTGCACTCCTTTGCCCTTGTTACCAGTACCTTGCCAAGATTTGCGTTGTAGTGACGGTGAACTAGAAGAAACACGATCATGTATGGGCGGACCTTTAACAGAGGCTGAAGATCTTGTATTTTTCTTAGGTTGCCTCTCTTCTTCAAAGTGTTTACCGAGAGGCTTACCAGTGTGAGGGTCCCTGGTAAGATAATTATCAGCAGTAGGAGCGTTCCTGGGGACGCAAACTGGGAGAACAGTTTCACCAATATCTCCTAAGTTATTGATAAATTTGTTGCCATTAATCTGGGCCCTGGTAATATGATTCAAATCTTCCCACTTCAGCTCATCACCTTCCCCAAGGATAACATCTACAGGAGTTGAAACAGGCTTGAACTTGGCATGACCGTCACCTTCAATCTCTGGAGAAGAACAGTCAAGGGTTCAGTTACAACCAAAATAGATCACTTAGACAATAAAAGAAAATCAAAATGCTTACCACCGTAATTGAAATCCCAATTCTCCAAAGGGTTAGAGATACCTTCACCCTTCCCACCAAAGGAACCGCCGACTAGAATTGGAAAGTCAGCCCACAGTTTATCATTGCTTATCATATTCTGAATAATGATAGTAGCCGACACCAACTTTGTCTTTATTTTTTTTAAGAGTAAAGGTCTGACGGATGGTCAAAAGGTCGATGGGATAACCTTGGAGGTTTATTAGCTCATTATAAGCTCTCATTACCCTCCAAAAGTTTGCGTGACCCTGCCCTAGAGGAATCTTATAGAAGTTTAACACATCGTGGTAAAGAGATGATAAAGGAAACCTCAAGCCAGCAAATATCTGGTGTGCCGTAACCATGATGGTACCTTCTTCACTCATACTGTGGTGGGCATACCTAAAACACTCCCTATAATGCTTAAGAGTGACGCATGGAGGAATTTTATATAAATTTCAAAAGTAACCTAAACGTGGGCTATACTTATAAGTCTCAGGTTCAAAGTAATCCAAAAAGTAAAAGGTATTACTATCGCTACCAACGACAATAGTTGAGGGAGCCGTGACATCCTTGGTTTCCTCCACTACCTTTCTTCTCCTCTTTTGGAATCTATCTTCGGCCATTTTTCCGGTGAAGAAATTCCTTTAGAAGATAAAATGGTAACACCCAAAAACTTAAACTAAGGACTCCTAGAAAAAGATAAAAAAGAAACGATTGGAAGACGAATATTTGGGTCTTTCAAAGGACTAGTTTAGCGTAAATGCAGACTCGATGGCGGCAGTACAAATATGAATAGTCAGTAGATTGAGTCTCATCCATCCCTTCTAGTATGTCCACGAGTAGCTTTTCATAGGTAGGTTCCATAATCTCTATACCAGCCAAAAAAAGTTCAAACAAACATTAAATTTTGCATCTTAAACATACATTAGATATCAACAAACTAACATAGAGAAATCAAGATTTACCTTTTTTCTTAAACATCCAATCCTGGGTGCAAACTAAAGCCTCCGCATTTTCAGCTAGAAGTGCACTACGGAATGGATCAATCACCCTACCACCAACACTAAATGCAGACTCGATGGCGACAATAGAAATATGAATGGACAGCAAATCGCAAGCTAATCGTGTTGAGAAAACAACCAAGCTAATGAGCCTACTGGCAGAATTAAAAGACCCACAATGTGAGCTGGCACTACTACGAGCATGTATGGGATTATTTAAACTCATCTTTGCTCTTCGTACTTGCCAACCAACTTTTGTTCAGGAAACAACATAGTATTATGATCGTACCGTTCGGGCAACCCTTCAGGGTATTGTCGTTTCTGAGGGTTCAAGTTTTGGGTGACCTTCAGTGGTGCATAACAACCATGCCATTACGCCTTGGTGGTCTTGGTATTTATTGCGCCACAGATGTCAGTAAATTTGCCTTTGCAGCCTCTCGATGCCAAACTCAGGAGCTCCAGGACCACATACTCCGAGGGTGTGGTATTGCATATATGGATGATGCTTTTAATAATGCAGTTGTTGAGCTACAACTTTCTCTCCCTGATTTCGACCTTAGTATTCTAGTCTCAAGGGCTACCACCCCCCTAAATCCCAATACACATACACTGGAGGAAGCTTACTATAGGAAGATTGCTACTGGTATTGACAGGGATTTTGATTTGTCTGCTCGTCAGAGGACTGTGATAGAATCCTTACATACTAAACATGCCAAGGACTTTCTTACTGCTATTCCTATGAATGGGTTAGGACAACTCATGATGGCAGTAGAGTATCGTGCTATTCTCCGGTATCGTCTCATGATCCTGTTATTTACAGATGGGGATTTATGTCCTGTATGTAAGAAGAGCTGACTAGATGCTTTTGGGGACCATGTTGTACACTGTAAGTATTACCCTGGTTTTAAATACAGACATGATCATGTGCCTGATATATTGTATGATGTGGTATGGCGAGCAGGAATACTGGTTAAGAAAGAGGCTCCAGTCAATTGTTTACAGACCCGTCAGAAGGTAGATCAACACTACGCCCAGCTGATGTTTTGATATACAGTTGGTTAGAAGAGAAACATGCATGTGTTGACATCACAGGGGCATCTCCGATGGTAGGATTTGATAATAAAAATTTTGAAGTGGATCAGGCAGTTATTCATGCAGCTGTAGCTAAGGTACAGAAACACGAGAGGGCATGTGCAGCGAACCAGCATTGTTTCATTCCTTTTGCTTTTGACACTTTTGGGTTTCTAGCACCAGAAGTAGTTGAACTTCTCAGGAAGGTACAAAAAGTTATGAATAGCAATGTGATGACGGCGGGTTATAATGAATATGTATTTCTTAGGATTGGTTTTGCTATTCAAAAAGGGCTTGCAGCGTGGTTTGTAGCGCGCGTGTCCTCTAACTTTGTATAATTCCTCAAATTTTTATCAATCAAATTTGTTTGGAAAAAAAATGGAAAAAAAAAAAAAGGAGGCATGACCACGTTAGAGATATCTTGTGTGATGTGTTCTGGCGGGCTGGCGTACAGGTTAAGAAGGAGGCTCCTGTTAACTTTCTTACTGATCCTAAGGAAGGAAGATCGACATTACGTTCTGCGGATATTCTGGTCTACAACTGGTCTGAAGGTAAACATGCGTGTGTTGATGTTACAGGGGCGTCTCCGATGGTTGGGTTGAGTGCTGGGAATTTTGAGGTGGGGCTAGCAGCTAGCAATGCATCAGCGGCAAAAGTGGAGAAACATGACGGAGCTTGTAGGGCTAACCAACATAGTTTCATCCCCTTTGCATTTGACACATTTGGATTGCTAGGCTCAGAAACAGTTGAGCTCCTCAGGAGAGTGCAGAAGATAATGGATAGCAACGTGATGACTGCAGGTTCGAACGAATATGTATTTAGGAGAATCGGGTTTGCTATCCAGAAAGGACTTGCCGCGCAGTTTGTAGCGCGTTTGTCCTCTACTTTTGTGTAATTTGTTGAGCTTATCAATAAAATTTATTTATTATTAAAAAAAAAAAAAAAAAAATCGACTCTTTCCTATATTCACAGCTAGGCCAATACAAGCATTGAATTCCTGTAAAACGAATTTCAAACATTTAGTTGTATTAGTGTCACCATGTATAAAAGCTATCAAATCATCAGCAAACGAGAGATGAGTAATAACAAGAACATTACATTTATAATGCAACTTAAAAGAACCATCCAAAACCCTCTTCATTATGAAATCGGTAAGAAGGTCCATAACCAAGACAAATAGATATGGTGACATTGGATGACCTTGCCTGATATCTCTCTTCCCTTGAAAGGAGCCATAAGATGTTCCATTCAGCATGATGGAGAAGGAAGGTGTGTTTCATAATCCATTGTACAAATATAGGAGGTGCACTTATCCTTCTGAGAAAAAATTCCATCGCTTTCCATCTAATAGAATCATAGGCCTTCCTTAGTTCTATCTTTTCAGCACATCTAGTTGGGGCAATGTCTCTAAGGTAGTTGTGGAGCAATTCTTGTGATAATAATATATTGTCTTGAATGTACCTTCCACCAATGAAAGCAGATTGATTGAGTGACACAACATCAACAATGAACAACTTATCATGTTCGTCAATATCTTTGTGAACCATTTAAACATTACACCACAACAAGCTACTGGCTTGTATTCTCCCAAAGATGTAGGACTATCATTTTTGGGTACCAAGGTTATACAAGTGTTGTTTACCTCTCTTAGCATACAACCAGACATGAAATAGTTTTATATTGCCTTGACAAAATCATCTCCAATCACTCCCCACTATCAAATCCTTTTCCTTCAATTGTTCATCTTAATTGAGACAAAGATCGACCACTACCAGTGTAGGGTAGGTGGTGCTCATATTCTGAAGTATCAAATTGGTAATGGCAGGAAAACAAACATATGGATGGATCCTTGGCACATAGTGGCATCCTACATGAGCATTTTTCCATCTCTTTGTTATATAGTTCTGTTTGCAATAGAGATGCAAAAGTTGTTAATATCATTCAAGATGGGAAGTGGCAAGTACCTCAGCTATTACATAACTTAGACCAAGTGGAAATCGGAGAGGGGGATGATGAACCAATGTGGATTGCATCATTATTTGGTGAGTTCACATTGAAACATACATATGAGGCAACTTGGAGGACCAAAGTATCTGTCAGTTGGAGCAAGATAGTATGGTTCTCACATACGATACCAAGGTATTTTTTCATTAGCTGGATGGTTTTGAGCGGATGTATCAAAACTCTTGCAAAACTTAAAGCATGGGGAATTGTAAACTCTGATCAGTGTGTACTGTGTTGGAAAGGTGTGGAAACAGAAATACATTTGTTCTTTGAATGTGAATTTGCAAGAGCTACATGGCAGTTACTTCTCAATAAAGTTGGCTATGTAAAGGAACAAGGCTTGTCATGGCAGGAGGAAATACAATGGGTTATGAGCAAGACGACTTCTAAGGGGATAGCCAGACTATTGTTTACAGGTTTTATATACTGGATATGGAAACAGAGGAATGAATATATTTTTGAAAGCAAGAGCATACAGGTTGAGCAGCTGGTTATGTTGGTTATCAGGGATGTGAGAACAAAACTACAATCAGTGCACTATAACATGGAACCAGGCCATGAAAGGAGCTACCTTATGAACCTATGGAATGCTGATATTCAGGAGCAGCAACAAACAAGGACTTTTTGCATATGGGAGCCACCTGACCCTGGGGAATTTATATTGAACACTAATGGGACTTTGAAAGCAGGATTAGGTGGCTGGGCAACAGTCATTTGAAACCATGAGGGAGAGGTCATAGCAGCATGCAAAGGCAGGTCTTCCTACTCATCTATTGCAGCCATTGAACTCCAAGGATTAGAAGAGGGTCTTAAACTGTATATAAGGCATTAAGGCAGTAGGTCATGAGAGTGAAGGCATAAACTGATTCTACAAACGTGATAACATTCTTGAAAAATGAGGCAAGGCCACCATGGGAGCTGAAGATTATGATAAGGAGGGTACATGCACTAATTGATCAGTTGGAGACTTTTCATATCAAGGACATATTTAGATAAGCGAATAACCTAGCAGACAAGCTAGCATCACAGATACCATCTTTAGGTTGTATAGAGTTCTTTTTCCGAAGATGTAAGGAAAATCATACATAATGATGCTTCGGGGCAAACATGAGAAACTACAAATAGTGCTAATATAACAATTGAATATTCAAACAAATCAAACAATACGCAGAAAGTAAATAACACACAGAAATTTTTAACGTGGTAAAACCCAATATGGGAAACGTCCACGGTTGTCCTCGCGACAACAAATAAATCCACTAGATGAAAAGAGATTTACAAACCTATCAACTACCTGCAATCACTGCGAGTTGACACTTCTGGTTATCTCTAACACCTTGACTTCACCAGAGCACCTTGATGTACGCACAAGACACTCGACTTCTTGATGAACACACAAGAAGACTCGAAGCCGATCTATGTAACAAGCTTACACCAGAGTTCCTTAATGAACACACAAGGATACTCGACTTCTTGATGAACACACAAGAAGACTCGAAGCTAAATCACTATTCAACAATGAAGAAGAAGATGAATAGGGAAGAAGGAAGAAGAAGATGAATGGGGAAGAAGAAGATGAGTTCAATCACCAAAACAACCTAAACCAAAACCTAAACAAACTCCAAGACTAGAGATGAATTGGACGGCCAAAGAACTCACTTGTTCTTTGGAAGAGAAACCCTATTTATACTTAGGGTTGGAATACACAGAAAATGGGCCGAAATTGACGAAATCCATATTGGACGTACGTACGTCGAAATAACGTTCGTACGTCTTCACACGATAAACACTTGCTGCCTGCTTGGACGTACGAACGTCCTAACAAGGTACGTACGTCCTGACCAAAACATGTTTGCTGCCTTACATGACGTACGTACGCCCTAACTAGGTACGTACGTCCAGAACCCAATAACTTGACCGAGAAGACACGAGAGGACTTGAACACGAACCGACCATGCGTACATCTTGGTTTTCCTAACAATGAACTCAAGGCGAGATAACCATGGACATCCAATGTCACAAAATTGATGTCAAACAAACTTAGTGCCGGTTTCAATCTCCCCCTTTGACATTGATTTTGTGACAAAAACCTATGACTCTAATAGCACTTATAAAACGTGCTTACAAACCCAAACCATGGCATTTATAAAACATGCCTACAAAAACACTCAAGGTAGAATACATACCAAGTCACCAACACATGATATCCAGCTTGAGTAAGACGCTTTAACCATCAGAGACCGAACGGAAGCAACAAGAAATTCTGAAACAATCAAAGAGCCAACGGAAGTTCCTCGAACAACTCCCCCATACTTCATGAGCTCCAAGGTTTAATACTCGAGCTTACCCAAAACTGTACATGCATTTTGTGATCATCATCACTTTCACTCCCCCATACGTGTTCACTCCCCCATACATGTAGTATACCTGAAACATGACCCAAAAATACACTAACAAAGAAGAAGAAGCTGTTAGTATTAGAGTCATAAATCTCCCCCTTTTTGTCACAAATGAAGCAAGGTAACAAAAGAAAGAGAAAAGAAAAAAAATACCAAACCATAACAAATAAGATTAAAGAAGAAAAGAAAGAGAACAATCATGTTAACAACAAAAAGGATATGCAACGGAAGCCATGACATAAACACTTGTTAACGCGATGTCAATACAAAGAATTCTCTCCCTAAACAAAAGCGTCACCTAAATGCAATGCATATGAGAAAGATGCACCTAGAACAAACAAACCAAATAAGGATATTTGAAACACACAAAGAACCAAACATACAAGGGTAGAAGAGAGTAAAGAGAAAACCATACCATAAGTCTGGAATCCATGACACACAAAACTAAAAGACGTGAGAGAGATCTAGGCATATAAATGAAGAAGAAGAGTACCAACACAGACACAAGAAAGGAGATTAGATAAGAACCAAAACGAGATAAGAAGGAGATAGTGAAAAGAAAACATAACATGAATCCTTGATAGAAACCAAGAGAAACCTATACATAGAAGAAAGAGTCAGGACACCATCAATCGGAACAAATGATTCACCAGAATATCACTTTAGTCAACCGACCATAACCACCTGAGATAGACTCCAGAGAGACGACTTCATAGTAGGAAGATATCTAGAGAGAAAGAGCAAACAAACAAAAAGGAAGGAATACCATACCCGATGAAATCGGCAACGTACAATAATGACCAAGAACCAAATAGTCAAACTAGACACATCCAACAATATCCCATGACAAAACTACAGGAATATGAGTATCTGCAGGAAGAGATATGTAAAGGATAAGAAAATCCATTGAGAATCCATGGGGAAATCCAATCTGTACATGTTCCTGTAAGCCCACCCTAGTGAAACCCAACAATTAGTTCAACATATGCCAAACAAGATAAGCAATCATCAAGCTCATAAAAAAAATGCTTTAATCTGAAGAATTAGCAAGGATTAACGATTTCACCAAGTCACAAAACAACAATCCAACTTCAGAGCAAATTTCCTGCCAGAACACTAAGACTCCGATGACATGCCATACATTGTCAGAAAGATTAGAGAGTCAATAGAAGAGAATTGCTAACAGTAGATGACCAAACTGAGCATATGCATCCCAAAGTAGAACAGTGGTAGCCCAAAACCATTGCATGAGGATTATTACAGAAGACTACCAAGAACACATCTAATCAAACCTATTGCAGGAAAAAATAGGATCAACCAGACACAAGAAGCAACAATAAGAGGATAGGCAAGTCTCATAAGTATTTAATCACACACCAGCTAGCCAACAAGGTAATTCAAGAATATTATCCCAACATAGAAAAGTATGATGAGAACCTATGAGAAAAACATGAAGCAATATAAATCATGACAAACGAATACACCAATAACATGATTTCATCACCAAAATATGCTTATGCATACCTTGTAGCTTTCTTAAAACAAATTGAGAACTATTACCTTGAGAAATCACATCAAACACATGTGATCCAATGACAAAAATAGAAAGCATGAAGGTTAAAACCAAATAATATTAACAATCTGACCTTAGTATGTCAATGAAAACACCGACTGAAAAGAATTACCAAGGATTGGAGCCAAAATAGAGTAAGCCATAAAAACTTTCAGCAAGAACATCTACCTGTAAAGTTACTGAGAGAAAAATAAAGTTGACGACACGCACAGTGTCCATGAACCTGCATACAGTAGAAAAGAGCAGTCTAAGTGGTGGTAGCAACAACCAATGCTAGAACAACAAGCATACAAGAATCCGAAGGAATGACGCCTCTACTCCTTTGAGCACGAGGAGGACATGTGCCCAAGGACGAAGCACCCTTGGAACCGGGTGTTTCTTTGGTGGGAGTAGTCCGAGCTCGCTTAGGAGGCATGTCCTGCATACCCAGAACAGGAACCAATCGAAGAATGTTAGAAAACACTCTAAGTAACAACCAAAACAGGTGAGAATTTTCATTTAGGCATTTGAGCAAACACTTGGTGTGCAATAGAGAATTAACCTTAACAATAGAAAAACAAACCGTATAACTAACAACACAAACCATAATAAGAAGATAAAAGGAAAAGAACCGATGTACCATAGAAGTGAAGAGGAACACATCATGAACTTCCAAAAACAGTAGCCAATCCCAATCCGTACAAAAATAAGAGGCAATATGTTGGGATAAACAAAAGATTGAACAATTAAGAGAATTGAAGTGCATCATAAACTAAACCTCGGTGTGTGTAGATGCAAGGCAATGCATAAAGAGAGAGAAAGTTCACCACTAGAACACACCCTTTGAAGACCTAGAATATAGAACCATCAACAAGAGACATAGATTAGATTAGTAAGTGAGCATAGAAGAAACAAACTTCAACCCCCTTTGAAACAAACGTTATGAGTAGAAGGCAAACGAATATAAATATGATCTTTCAAATGAAAACCAAGACATTAACAAGGCAAAGGAATATAAACTTTGTATGCCTTACATAAAAAACAATGAATATGCGCTTGGATTTTTATTTTGCCGCATGTGGTGGAGTTTAGCCTACATCACTCTAATGTCATTCCCGCGTGAGAGGGATTTTTGCCTCCATCTTTTCAAATACACGAGGGTAGGGTGTAGCCTACATCTTTTTGACAAACACAAACTCAAGAAGTGCAATACCATGATAACGTGCAACACAAGAACTAACATCTCTTGAGTGCATCCGTCAGAGCATGACCCTCACAACCCCAACGGGTTCTTAGCCAACTGATATTGCTTCAAAGACAATCAAATGGCTGGGGATAAAGTGAGTCATTGAACACTAACAAGAGTTGTAACAGGAAGATAAGAATGCTCAATAACACGAACAACAAGATGAACATTAACCAAAACAAATGAGAGATAGCTCAAGATAACATAAATACTCGAGAGATAGAGAAGTTCTATGAGCTCAAAGAATATGTAAGTGGTTTCCAAAAACTCCCATCATGCAAGCATGACGTGCACTGTGCAAACAAGCGAGGAAAAATGCATGATACATACCAAAACATACTTAAGAGTTCAGAAAGAGAAAACACCCGAACATATTGCAACTTATTTAAGACAATTGAATTAAACCAATATCTCAGAAAAGATGCAACCAACAACACCTACATGGAATAAATAAAGAAAAAACAAAAAATAGAAGGAATAACCAACAACCCCCCCTTTTTTTTTTTTTTATTATTAACAATGTATTCAGACATGCAGCATGATCTGCAAGCTAAACAAACAAAGCATAAAAAATAGAAGTACCA
This sequence comes from Aquilegia eximia, assembly GCA_023053565.1. Taxonomy (NCBI): domain Eukaryota; kingdom Viridiplantae; phylum Streptophyta; class Magnoliopsida; order Ranunculales; family Ranunculaceae; genus Aquilegia; species Aquilegia eximia. The sequence goes on from JALIGU010000010.1 coordinate 10,659,560, forward strand.
AACAAATAGCCTATGTGGTTAGAGAAATATGCAATTCAAATAACACAAGGCTAGAAACAAACCACATCATCCCAAATATGAGACACCACCAGACCTTTGCAAGTTCAGAAAAACCTGCAACTTATCTTTTCTTACCCATACTTGTTTAACACTAGGCGTGCACACTTTGGGAGTTGAAAAGATATGAGATCTCCTCTTAACAAGCTTTGCAATAGACTTGTCCTTAACTAATTCCACCTTAGTCTTTGACTTCCTTTTGTTGGAGTACCTGTTTTTCTTAAACCTATGACAATAAACATTAGAATTCCAAGGTCTAGAAAACGCACAAGAAGGAACATAAGAATCAACAAGATTATAATTATAAGGAACATGAGAATAACATTTAACATGTTGATTAAAATCCCTACAAAAGATATCCAAATGACCATCTCTACCACAATAAGAACAATGAAAATTATTAGATTTTCTCGAACAAGTCTTATAAGAAGATGCAGTAGTGGTGGGTAAACCATGTATGTCACTATTTGGTTTATGACATTGTCCCTTAACAAAACCTATACCTCCATTATGAGAACAATATGGCTTATCAGTAAAAACAGCCTTACCATTAACCTTAGACTTAAAATTCTTACGAGAAACATGCTGAAAATTAGTAGCATTAAGTCTAGTCTCAATAGGTGGGGTAGGCAAAAGGGCAGGCAAACTAGATTTTACAGGAGTAATCACACTAGATGAACTAGTACAACTAGCAATAGGAGAGTCAAATCTAGTTTTGTCCAAAACCTGCAATTTGAGTTGAGTAGACGTTAAATCGTTCTTTGTTACCTCATACTCCACCAATAGAGATTTGTATTTCTCATCGACCTCCTGATTGGCCTTCTCTAAAGCTGCAATTCTACATGACAAGTCAAGTTTTTCTTTGTCAAATAATTGAGAAATAGAAATTGCATCATCTGCAGCACAAGAAATTTGTTTTTCAAGAATCTCAATTTTATCCTGCAAAGAAAGATTAGCCTTTTCCAAATTTTCAATTTTGGATTCATAAACTTCCCCTTGAAGCATATAGTCTTCTGCACAATGTCTGAGTCGTTGTTCTAGAGAATCAACCTTAGTCTGCAAAACACCATTATCTTCAAAACAAAAATTATCAGAAATAGTAGACAAATTACAATTAGCTTTATTAAATTTTTCCTGCAAATCAATATTAGCTTTTTGTAATCTTTCACATTCTTTTGCAGAAAGTCTGTAAAGAAGAGCCCAATCACTATTGCTAACAACATACAAATTATCATCCTTTTCAAAATCAGATTTTGGTTTTGTAGATTTAGACGATTTAGCAATAAAATTATTATGACCAGACTCATGAACCATCATTGCACTCATAGGATCGTTAGCGTGAGCCTTGACGCTCCTTAACCAGCCCCCAGCGACTGATACCAATTGAGAAACTACAAATAGTGCTAATATAACAATTGAATATTCAAACAAATCAAATAATACGCAGAAAGTAAATAACACACAGAAATTTTTAACGTGGTAAAACCCAATATGGGAAACGTCCACGGTTGTCCTCGCGACAACAAATAAATCCACTAGATGAAAAGAGATTTACAAACCTATCAACTACCTGCAATCACTGCGAGTTGACACTTCTGGTTATCTCTAACACCTTGACTTCACCAGAGCACCTTGATGTACGCACAAGACACTCGACTTCTTGATGAACACACAAGAAGACTAGAAGCCGATCTATGTAACAAGATTACACCAGAGTTCCTTGATGAACACACAAGGATACTCGACTTCTTGATGAACACACAAGAAGACTCGAAGCTAAATCACTATTCAACAATGAAGAAGAAGATGAATAGGGAAGAAGGAAGAAGAAGATGAATGGGGAAGAAGAAGATGAGTTCAATCACCAAAACAACCTAAACCAAAACCTAAACAAACTCAAGACTAGAAATGAATTGGACGGCCAAAGAACTCACTTGTTCTTTGGAAGAGAAACCCTATTTATACTTAGGGTTGGAATACACAGAAAATGGGCCGAAATTGACGAAATCCATATTGGACGTACGTACGTCGAAATAACGTTCGTACGTCTTCACACGATAAACACTTGCTGCCTGCTTGGACGTACGAACGTCCTAACAAGGTACGTACGTCCTGACCAAAACATGTTTGCTGCCTTACATGACGTACGTACGCCCTAACTAGGTACGTACGTCCAGAACCCAATAACTTGACCGAGAAGACACGAGAGGACTTGAACACGAACCGACCATGCGTACATCTTGGTTTTCCTAACAATGAACTCAAGGCGAGATAACCATGGACATCCAATGTCACAAAATTGATGTCAAACAAACTTAGTGCCGGTTTCAAAACATACCTGAGAATGTAATCGGATTGAGTCTATTTTATGAAAGAGGTAAGAGACCTCTTGTGTGGGAATATCTAAACTCGCTTTTACTCTTCGTACTTCCTCCCCCTCCCCCCCCCCCCCCCCCAAAAAAAAAAAGAAAAATTATGTTTAGGAAACATCCGAATGGTTTGACCGCAAACTTTGTTCTACCTTTCAGAATATTGTTGTTTCTGATGGGCCTAATTTAGCGATGCACAGTGGCGTATGGCAATCCTTCCATTACGTCTGGGTGGACTTGGTATCTATTATTCCACTGATGTTATGAAGTTTGCTTTCGTACCTTCGTACTCAAACAAAGGATCTTCAAGACCACATTCTTCGAGGTTGTGAGACTGTACCTATGGGTAATATTTTTGATAATGTCATTGCTAGTTTACATCTTTCTATACCTAATTTTGATTACAGTAATCTTACTATAACTGCTACTGTCCCCAGTATATCTTGGTGGAAGCATACTACAATAAGATTAGTTTGGTCTTGAGAGGGAATTTGTAACACCCCAAAATTCGACCCATATCCCAATAAGACCTGAATCGAATCTCGAGGCATTAATATCAACACCATAGGCAATTTGTCATTTCTACTCTATTAATCATAACAAAATCCGTGGAAGTCTAGTATTGAATCTATCCATTTGGTAACTAGCAATTAACACAAATCCACAAAAAAACTAGATTTACTTATTTATATAGAAAACTATACTGCATACATTACATGATTGTGATAATACATATATAAGATGTTATCGAGTGTGATATCTACATATATACATATAAAAGGACCTGTCAAAAAGTTACAACCCTGGACTACACTCGATCTCACATCAGACAAATGTAGTGATCATCCATGTCATCGTCTGCTGCAACACATCTCTGTCATCGTCTGATGCAACAGCAGGCTCCTCAAGAATAGGCTCAACTGAAAAGGGTAATGGTAGGGTGAGCATAATCCACTTGCTCAATAGAAACCCACATCCCAATATATTATCAAATCATGACGATTAATCACGCCAACAGTTAAATATACAAGTTTAAATAAAAGAACGGTAAAAAGACAGTAACTATGATTTTTAAAAGTACTTTCTACTACAAGTATTAGATAATATACAAGCAATCATACAATAGGTCGGGTACATGTATCCTATTAGGGTGGTGAGAATACGACTGGAACTTAACCCCAGTCCCAGGCAAATTCTTGGTCCAGTACTTACCGGTGTGAACCTGCACCGTTAGTTCCTGATTATCCGGTCGGGTGATTACCGTTTTTGTGCTCGAGCACACTAACCCTCTTCTAGGGCTCAGTTGGGCCTTCTGACCACCACGCCCCGAGGGGGGAATCACCTATCACGGTGGTCAACCGTTTGACGACTGCAGACTGCTCAGGATCCTGACACACGTCCAGGAGTGGACTACCTCTCACTCCCCGCGTCTAACCTCCTCGAGGTAGCATGTATCCCCACAATACACTAACCATCCACAACAAATACCACTAAAAGCATGGCAATCCAGGAAGGTAAAAGAGAAATTCCCGGAAACATCCTACAATGTTCGCCTCTAGAAAGTGCACATTCACCATCTAAAGGTGAACACTGCATATGTAATCCTAGAAAGAACTGTCATCTTTAGAATATGACAACAATTCCTTCTTTGTAGGAATTCACGAATCCTTTGCCAGACATATATATATATAATAATTAATTTAATCTGGCATTTAATAATAATTAATTTAATCTGGCATGTGTGACGAGTCCCTGAATTTATCAACCATCAAACCAGTTCTCTATTCACGGCTACCAGACACGGGCACTAGCCGAAGGAACTATCCCCTATTCACGGCTATCAGACACGGGCACTAGCCGAAGGGATTATAATCTGATCTGTAATAATATGTTCGTGTAAGCACCCAGATCATTCCCAATTCAGGAACCTCACACCATACCAACATACAACTGGGATCCCACATCCCACATCCCACATACAAAATCCATCTCTTTTTCCCATCCTGGAAAAGAGATGCAATAAAACCTTCAATAGTTTTTCCGTTTATAAAACCATTTCAATATACATATACTGCTTGAACAACTCCAGTATAAAACATGATATCTATAACTAATCACTTTAATAGAAAACTATAATCAATAAACCACGAGTAATCTATATATACCAAACAAAACCATGGATGCATTTTATCATCAATAATATACCAAATAATTTCCAACATTTGAAATATGACACATGAAAAGACAGTATAAAAGAAATATAAGTCCCTACCTCTTGCTCGCTCCAACAACGTAGCTCTAAACCAAAATAAAGCTAGCACTATATCAATTCCTAAAAATGGCAAAGACAACTATAAATATATAATCTAAAAGGCGGAACAAAACTATTACAAATCACTTCCTAATCTATCGTACAATCGACGTTGCGGCAATTCTATCAACATGCTGTAACTCCCTCTAAGGTCTGTCCAGGTCAAGGATATATTAGTGAAAACCCAACTAGTGGTATATGAATCCATGGATTACCAACTACTAACGGACTAGGTGGTGTCTTGTAAAACAATCGACCATGTAAATAAAGTATCTAAGACAATGCACTATTAATGTTGGGTGTGACCAGATCTTTTGCCCTTCTAATTGAAGTTGTATAGATACTGATCACCACCACCCACAATAACCAAATGTCCAAAACATCACAATCATGTCTGGGATGCAATCTTTCATCTACTAACCTTATAAGATAGTTCTTATATATGATAGAAAAATTAAATAACTTAACAAAGAAATCAGATTTACCTTGTCCAAACTAAAGCCAAGTATTAAATCTATAGCCAAGAAACAAGATTCCCATAACCAGGTGTTCAGCCCATAGCTTTTCTTCTTTACATACTCAAACAAAATCTTTCTTTCCCAAACTTAATTTCCTTGATTGATATTGATTCCTTATATTAGTTTTCTATTTTCATGCATCAACACAACTTCAGCCAAATGATATTCTTATCATGGTAGCGTGTCTCTCTTCTCTCTTTCTTTTGGTTTCTCACTATCTGGTCTTCAAACAGGTTATAAGATGCTAAGATGTGTTGCCAAGGTCAGGTAGGAGGTGTCAAGCTGGTGATCATATGCACCCATGCAAAGAGACCCACATAAAGTATCTAGTGGTTTTGGAGGCAACTTCATTAAAGTGACACTTATCAGTAAACTTTTGCCATCTATAATTTTGGGTCCATTTTAGCCCATACCAATGCACTTGCACACTTGATCTTAATGTCAATGAGCTCATACCAGTGACAATTAGGTGGTTCCTATTATTCATTAAAATAAACTATTATAGTTTACAAATTTTCAAAAATGCGTTTTAAGTTTTCACCTATTATTCATTAAAATAAACTATTATAGTTTGCAAATTTTCAAAAATGCGTTTTAAGTTTTCACCGATTATTGGTTCATATTTCTATATTTTCTAATTAATCACACTCCGAATTTTGATCAATCGATGAAGGTTATAGTAAGTCTAATCATAGGCCACGATTATACATAAGATTACTAAAATACCCCTAAGACGAGTACGGGTCTTTACAGAATTTAAGTTGTCAGCTAGACAAAAGCCGTGATTGGATGTGTGCAGTTGGAACATGCCAAAGATTTCCTGTTTGTTATCCCGATAGAAGGGCTAGAACAACTCATGCCGCCAGTCGAATGTCGTGTCATTTTTCGTTATCGATTGATGATCCCTCTATATACAGATGATGAGCTTTGTCCGGTATGCCAGAAGAGCGGACTTGATACTTTCGGGGACCATGCAGGTCATTGTAAGCATTACCCGACTTTAGGTACCGACATGAGCATGTTAGAGATATCTTGTGTGATGTGTTCTGCCGGGTTGGAGTACAAGTTAAGAAGGAAACTTTCGTTAATTAACTTTCTTACTAATCATAAGGAAAGAAGATCAACATTATGTCTTGCTGATATTCTGGTCTACAACTGGTCTGAAAGCAAACATGTGTGTGTTGATGTTACAAGGGTATCTCAGATGGTCGGGCTGGGATTTTTAAGGTGGGGGTAAGCCGCTGCTAGCTAACAATGCAACAACAGCAAAAAATGGGGAAACATGATGGAGCTTGTAGGGCTAACCAACATAGTTTCATCCCTTTTCCCTTTTTTGATACATTTGGATTGTTAGCGTCGGAAGCAGTTGAACTCCTCAAGAGAGTGCAAAAGGTAATTGATAGCAACATGATAACTATTGGTTCAAACGAATATATATTTAGAAGAACCAGGTTTGCTATTCAGAAACAACTTACAGCGCACTTTGTAGCGCACTTATCCTCTACTTTTGTGGCTTTTTAGACTTTGGTCATAGGTTAATGGCCCTAATTAGGCTTTGGGTATAAAAAAGGTGTTTATTAGGCTTTGGTCACGAATTGTGAGTCAAACTCAATTGGGTTATATATTTTTCAAAAATGACAATAATACCCTCACATGAAAAACACGTGAGTTTTAAGTTACGTCATTTTTTAGAGTTTTAGACATATTGTAAATGGAAAATTAGAAAAGAAGCATATCTGTAAATAGGAAAATTAGGTTTTGGTCATAATTTGCAGCCATTAAAGTACTTTAGAAACTTGAGATATGCTAAGGAGCAACACTTGAGGAGAATAAGACTAGGATTTAGAAATTTCTTATGCAACTTGTATTTAGAGTGAAAAATATCTCCTAATTTGGTTGGATTGGTTACCAAATCAACCTTTTGTTGTGGTCTAAATTACAAATGTTTAGATGTTGATTAGAATACAAATTTTGAATTAAAACTTGTAAAGGAGAATTTATTTTAACACCATACAATGATACAAACCCATAATTACACAATACTTTCAACTTTGCTTTTACAATTAAAGAACTTAATTTTGATAGAATGACATTCTTGTTTTTAGGAAGAAATGAAATGTTTGAAACTCTTTTACTGCAAGTGTTTTTTAAGTAGGGGTAATAATGATACTTTGTTAAATTTTTAGAGTCAACTCGGTCGTTTTTTAACTCGTATCGTGACTCAACCAGAAATCGTGACCAAAGCCTAATAAACGCATTTTTTATGACCAAAGCCTAGTTAAGGCCATTAACCTATGACCAAAGTCTAAAAAGCCCGTAATTCTTTGAGTTTATCAATAAAATGGTTTTTTGTTAAAAATAAATAAATAGTAATGTTCATTTTTTGGGGCTCTTTATACGTTATTCTCTTTGATTTTATAGTAGAGATTTTTGGACATACCCCCCTATTTGAAAGTCAAAATTTGAAATACCCCCATTTGAAAAAAAATTGAGATACCCCCCCCCCCCCCCCCCCCCCCCCATTTCAAGATGTGGTGTTATCTTAGCCGTCCATCATAAAGCTAACCTACGGCTGTAAAGCTCTTCTGTCTTGAAATAGGGGGTATCTCAAGTTTTTTTTTTTTCAAATGGGGGTATTTCAAATTTCGACTTTCAAATGGGGGGTATGTCCAAAAATCTCTTTATAGTAAATGATGTCTTTATGAAAAAAATAAAACAAAATAAAATAAATGATGTCTTGGTGTTTTGGCTCATATTGTGCAGGTATGTAATCTGTTTGGTTATTGTCTTGTTATAAGGATCTTTTGGCTCATATTGTGAAAATGTAGGCTCGGAGGGCACTGATTCAATGTGTTTTTGTAGGGCTCTTGTTTTTAAGCTTAAGGGCTTACTTAACAACTAAATTTCACTTGGGTTGAGCCCAAAATCTTGTTGGTAATGATATGTGTGAACTCATAATAATAACACAAGATCAAATAAAGTAATACGCATTACAGAAATAATTCTACTAAAAGAATAAACTTAAATGAATTTACACTCAATAAATTCCAAATAAAACTAAACACTTACTGCACTTTGCTCATACGGATTTTGCAGAAGGAAATGAACCGAGGCTTGCCGAAGCAATTTCCTTAAGACAATATTACGTCCCTGCTATGGTGCAAACAGTCTCTGGACGATTGGTTTCTCAAGATACAAAAGTTCTTCACTCTACTAAACTTCACTATAATAATAGAGTACTAGCGAACGAATATGAAGAATCCTTCGATTTATTATAGAGAAAATGAAGAAGACTTTGTCTGATTAATTATATACTAATTGGACAGATTAGCACACTATTTATAGTCACATAAGTGTCTCTTCATAGGTGTCTTCTCACATACATACACTTTTTACAAAAATGTGATAAGTTGTTTTAAAGTGCCTTTTCACAAGTAAGCACCTATTGTAACTAAAGGAAAAGACATGTCTTTTCATAAGAATTATTAAAATACACTGATTCTGGTCACACCAATTCCTAAAAGGTATTATCCAAGGGATCCACCTTTTCTCTTTAATTTTCACTCATAACAAAATATTTTATTAGAAAATATATTTCCAACAATCCTCCACATGAGTGACAATTATCTACAACGTTTTATACGACCCAAACAAGCCCACAACCCATTGTGGGACTATAGAACATTAAGTTCTATGTTTCCTTCATATAATGGAATTTTCCTTCAACAATCCCCCACATGAATGGAAACTTTACAACATCTCAAAAAATTTGAAGAGTATGTTGGAACAATATTGCCTCGGGATAGGTAGATATTTCACTTTTAAACCTTCCGTAGCATAAGCCTATTAGATTTACTTAGCTAATCAGTGAAATATTTCATCTTGAACTGTCAGCTGTTGGTGTAAACCAAGTCAATAATCCATCCACAACATTGCTCCGATTCAAATTCAGTTCTCGGTTGTGTTCGTTTTGGCCCTGAACAATCTTAGGTTCTGCGAGTGCTATTAGAGAAATTATGCCTTTAAGAATCCTCATAGAGCCGACCCAGCTCTCACTAAGATAGGTGACCGCTTCTATAAAAGGTATCCTACAATACCCCATTTGTATTTCACAACATATAGACGTCATTAAAAGCATAGCTTAACCTCTTTATCGTATGTAGGTTGCACTTGTTGCATCATAGGAATCAGGATGGAGTAGGACTCTCAAGTGCTCCCGTGTGAGTTACTCATAACTGGTTGTCCTATTGAACCTAGTCCGTGGGATCTCCAGTCGCTAGGTTAGGTTTCCGTATAAGGTAACTCGTATTGGTTTAGGCTTAAGGCCCATCCCCTCGATGCACAGTTATATTTCTCTCTAGATAAACCTTAATAAATGGATCCGATAGGTTATCTTTTGATTTCACATAATCAATGGATTTAATTCCATTTGAGAGTAATTGTCTCACGGTATTATGTCTACAATGTATTATTTGTACATCATGACTAGCCGTTGTACAATAAATTTTTCTATTTTGTACATTGTTGATTGGTTATCATATGACCCCCACATTGTTAGGCCATAGTGGAATATCTTCTAAAATTCTCGAAGTCACTCAACTTCTACACTTGTTTTACTTATAGCTATAAACTTAGATTCCATATGGATTGTGCCATGTACATTTCTTTAGAAGATTTCCATGAAACTGCAACATATGCTAAGATTAACACATAACCATGAGTTGTTTTTTTATTTTATTTTCTTGAATAAGAAAATCAATTTGTATTAGCTTATCCCTCTAGGACATTTGGATATTCTCCGTAATGTAATAAGTAGTATGTATTTCTTAAATACTTACACTCATAATAATATATCCCAATGATTTTTAAACCAACTCAGTTTACTGATAGAATAAACAATATATGGTCTTGTACAATTCACAATGTACATATATTAATCTACCAATACTACAAGAGTGCTCGAGTTGGAACATGGTAAGACCAATATGTTTATGCAACACCACTAATGGAATACAATATGTACTCACCTTTGTAATCACATATTGCATAGCCTATATCTATCATTTTCTCAATGTAATATGAATGAGATAAAGTTGTCAATTAGATACTCTTATTATCTTAATTCTCAAGATAAACATCTAGATACCCTTCAGTTTTTACATCAAAGTTATTTGTTAAGCATATTTTCTTAGACTTGATGACTTCATTATTAGTCCTAAAAATATATATGTCCTCGACATATAAACAAACAATTATATAAGTTTCGCATACTTACTTGAAATCTATGCTGTCAGGGGCGCCGCTTCAGCGCCGCTCAGCGCCGCCTAGGCGCTAATTTCACATAGGTACGCTCCGCTATACTCAAACTACCGCTTAAAACGCACTGGGCCGCCTGGGTGGCGCTCAGGCCCAGCGCTCAGGGAAAAGCGGCCCAAAATAAGCGTTCTGGGGCGGCCCAATTCTAAAAAGCCCATTAAAAAAAAATCTAGATCTAACTTATCTTCCTCACTTCGTCTTCTCTCTTCTGTTTCTCATTCACAATTCAGATGTATGATGATTCTGCGCCTATATTTGCTTCACAACATTCAGATAGCCATGATGAAGACCCTACATCCATGTCAAGGTTTTATAGTATAGAAGATAGCCCCTTAAGTTTAACAGGTAACTCTACACGTTTAGCCGATGTTAGATGCAACTTAGAGGACAGATACAGACATGCATCTAGCGACAACAATGCTTCATAATATGAGAGCAATTTACCAAGTCATGGCCAAGTTCCAGAACATTTTCCAAGTCATGACAATGCTCAACATGAGGAGGGTAATTTCACAAGTCAAACAAATGTTTCACAACAACAAGACAATGTTCGAAATTAAGCAAATGTTCCACATTACCAGGGCAATGTTCCAAATCAAGCAAATGTTCCACATTACCAGGGCAATGTTCCAAATCAAGCAAATGTTCCACATCAACAGAACAATCGGGATGAAGATAGTGTACGACGTCAAAGACATTACCCAACTCAGAACAATCGGGATGAAGATGATGAAGTCAAACAATAACTAAATTATATATACGCAAATCTTTGTCGGATCAATAGAGGTTGTGCTCCACACACTGAACCTTTACACAATAAGTACTAGTTCCCTAAGATTGGGCAAATATATTTGTGTCGGGATGATTTTATGAGAGATATGAAATCTTATGCAATTGAGGAGGAGTTTGACCTGAATAAGTATAAAATTGAGATGAAAATGGTGTATTGGAAATGTAAAGTTCCAACTTGCCCATGGTATGGTCGTGCTATACCAAATTTGAATGGTACTTGGCAAATAAGATGCATTGCTGAACGTCACACATGTGGAAAATTCAGCCTTGGATCAAAAAATCGTCAAGCTGATAGTGATTGGGTCGCATCTAAAATTGCGAGAAAATTACGGGATAATGAAGATCTTACATCCAAACAACTGAAAAGCCAAATTAAGGAGGAATATCTTACCCAGATTTCATACAAAGTTGCTTGGAGAGATAAAGAAAAGGCATTAGCCAAGGTATTGTTCTGTTTAAAATTGTACCTTCCTATCTTGTCCTCCAGTTCATTCACATATGTCGGCTAATATCTTGTGTTATTTCCTCTAAAACGTAGTATGTGCCTATAGGGGGTTAATTAATGTTCTCCTCTAAATATGCAATTTATAACGGCTAATTAGTCATGTTTATCCCCTATTTGTGGTTAAGGGGAAGCTTCAGTGAGTCATATCAATAACTTGAAACATACTGTAATGAACTTAAGTTGGTCGATCCCGATTCTCAGACTGATATTATCACAGGCCCTGGTGATGAATTCCAATATATGTTTTGGTCATATGGTATAACTGTGAGAGCTTACAGAAGCACATTAAGATCAGTAATCATTATAGATGGAACATTTCTGAAAGGGAGATATCCTGGAGTTGTACTATCAGCAATTGGAATTGAAGGAAACAATCATGTGTTCCCAATTGCTTTTGCCCTTGTGCAAAAAGAAAACAATGAGTATTGGGAATAGTTTCTTGAAAAACTTAGGGACCATGTGGTTGGGACTGACCACGAGTTTGTGCTTCTGTCAGATAGGCACAAAAGTATTATTCAAGCTGTACCAAAGATTTTTGCCCAAGGCTTGTCATATGTATTGTGCCCAACACATGTCCCTTAAATATGGGAATACAAAAGTAAGGTGGTTGCTTAAAGAGGCTGTAAAGACATTCAATCAAAATGAGTTCTGGGGTTTGATGCTGCAAATATGGGCTATATCTCCAAAGGCATACCACAACATAATGGCAATTGGACCACTAAATAAGTGGGCAAGTGCGTTTCAGGAGAAACCCAGGTCGGTACTCTATTCATTTTATCTATCCTCTAATTGTATACTCTACATCGGCTAATATACTGCATAATATCGGCTAACAATATTTTTGTATCCTCTACTCTAGCTAGAGTTTTGTTAATATGAATTATTATTGTCTAATAATGCAGATATAAAATTATTTACACTAATCATGTGGAATCGTGGAATAGAATGATTATACCAGAAAGAATGCTTCCTGCTACAAATCTGGTCGAAGGAATTCATCCCAACATCATGAGGCATCACAGAGATTATCGTGTTGATGGTGAGAAATTCAAGACACATGTAACTAAGTGGTGCCACGAACAAATTTTGCATAATGCTTGGAGAGGTAGAACCTTCACTCGTGAGAAGACATCTCCAACTATTTGGACAGTTTATGGTGAGAGCAGGACATGTGTGGTTGACTTGAACGCAAGAGAATGTACATGCAAATGGTGGCAAACTATGGAAATACTTTGTGAGCACGCAATGTCTGTCATTAGAGAATGTCAAATGGATCCATACACATTTTGTGGTGTGTATGACAAAAGGGAGACATATATGGAGACCTACAAAGAAAATTGAAGACCCACAAGAGGAAAGGATGAATGGCCAAAGGATAGAGTAAGCAGAAAGATCCTTCCACCACTACCATGTGTTATGCGTGGACGTCCATAGAAAAAGAGAAGGAGAGGCAAACTTGAAGGTATCCCAGTACAGGAGAGAAAATGCTCAAGGTGTAGGGGAAGAGGACACAACAAATCAACATGTATCAAAGTTGTACCAAACTTTGACTATTTTTTCCAACCTTTACCTGATAGACCACCTGATTCCTATTAAGTGTTGGGAGTTTTTTTTCTAAGTTATGCCTTTTGAAGTTGTACCAGACTTTGACTATTGTTTGTATATTTGCCTTTTATATGGCACATTTTGTATGTTTGCCTTTTATATGCCACATCTTATATTTAATTGGAAGTTTGCTTAGTATATTAATGTCTTTTGTATTACTAACCTAGAGATTACATCTGCATCCTCTAATTTGAATAAACAATATCTCTAAATAGTAAACATTTATCCTCTAATATATACTAAATATTGGTACTAAAGAGAATGTTATATAATAAAACTTTTATTTATTTGCAATAAAGGGGAAATAAGAAAAAGGGAAGGGTTTGTACATCTAAGAAAAAAAAAAAAAAAACACTGAAGGCAGAAATGGAAAATAAAACATCATCTGGTTCACTCTTCATCATCATCACCACCATCGTCCTCTTCTTCATTTTCACCAGAAAAGCTGCTCTCCACCTCATCATCCTCATTTGGGCTATCCTTATCTTTGCAACAACACATTCTTAGGAATAAGGCACATTACTATCATCAGGGTACTCTACAAGAGGATTAGGCTGGACAAAATCTTTAGTATTCGAAGATTCCTCTCCATCATCATTTTTCTTCTCTTCACTTGCTTCAGAATCCTCTCCATCATCATCTTCTTCTTCTTCTTCTTCTTCACTTTCATCTCCATTGAAATTGTCTGATATTTCGAGAAGCTTCAGATGCGCTTCATATTCAGCAATGAGTACTTGCATTGCAAGCTTAGCAGAGATTTCACTCAAAGAATCCATTTTCACTCAAATAAGCTCTCAAGAATGGTTTGGGTTGTAAAACCTCACCATAGTTTTATACTAGTAGAATTTAATAAAGTGAGAAGATCAAGACTCGAATTCCAAGCATTTGACTTTGCATTTCACCTGCCAACTAATCTTCTTTATGACCATTTAAGAACAGTTAACACAAACCCAAAAAAAAAAACAAAGAATAGTTGTACCAAAATACATTGAACTGAAAGTTGTACCAATACATTAAACTAATAAATAATTTTACAAAAGTTCAAAAGTTTTTCAGTCCTCTACACTGTAGGCACCCCCTTACTTGGTGGCTTCAATCCACACTGAACAAGGTCCATAGCAATACGCTTCCTAATAAGAGCAGACCTTCTCTTGAAATCGAGTTCCCTACCCCTGACTATACAATCAATGTAACCAAGCAAAAAACTCCACAGCTGTGACCATCATCTTGTTCTGGGCAATTCACAAATTCCCTTTCTCATCCAAATTCCAAGTCAAAATCTGGAATGTTAGGGTCAGCAGCAAAGACCACGTAAGGCAACATCTTCTCCAACCCTAGTTGTTGTCTTGATGGTCTTCAAGCCCAAAGAGTCATATATTCTCACCTTCTTTCCCCTAAAGCTAAAACTCAAGAGTACCCAGTGGTTATCATTGACCTGCATTATTAACAAATTTTAATAAGTGTTTAGCAGATATTATCTATCCTATTAGAGGATGTGTACAATGTAGATTAGAGGATACAAAGTGAATACACTTACTTGTAAAGGAATGAGGATAGCCTTTGCATGGTAAAGGGGAAACTTGGTTCTCCATATGACCAGTAGGGTTCATAATGTTTATGGCATATGTCTTAACTTTGAATGCACCACTCCTTACTCTGTTTGCTGGTGATAGTGTAGCAAAAGTTGGATCCCTCATACGCCTATTGTATGTATATTGGACATCACCATAAACCATGCCCTGAAACAACCAAAGAAATATATTAGTATCCCCAAATAACTCATATTGTAAACTCTAAATAATATAATTGTATCCTCTACTCAAATGTTCAAGCATAAGAGATTAAAAAAAAAAAAAAAAATACTTACAGCAAAATATATTGTTGGAACAATAGCATGCTGATTATTTGTATTTATATGCCTCCTCATCATTCCATACCAACGAATGATCAAGCTAACATAGGCTTCAATGATATCTCCATGCACCCAATTAGTGTTCCATAGGCTGTAGAACTGTTTCACATAGACTTCCATTCCATATCCATAAACCATCATAACTTTATGCTCAAAATTTGGCTCCTTTGCCAACCACCAGTAATAGTTCAAAACATCTGTCTCATTATGAGCTGTAGTTCTGTCTAGAAATGACATGCCCATGGTAATCATCATCTGAGCATCAACTTCTTTCCCCTCTTCCTTCCCCTGATTTTTTTTTCTCAATCTTTTTTGGCTGTTGTTAAAGTCATCAATAGCTTGCTTATCCATTTCTTCATCTTCTTCTTCACCAGTGAAAACTATATCATCTTCATGGTGTTCAACATTACCCATCTCACCAGCTGATACACCATCTATTTCTACTAAATATTCTTCAGGAATATTCTTAGGAGCTGGAATGTCATCATCAAAGCTATAATCTTCTTCTTCTTGCCTATCCTCCTTAACATCTACCTCTTGAATTTTAGCAGGCAAGGTATCTATTTTAGCTGCCAACTCTTTCACTTCTTGCACATCAGTATTCTCAGTCTTGAGGATGGCCAACTCCTGCACATCAAACATGGTAGTATCAAGAATATCTGATTGGGCCAACCTTGCCATTGCATCAGCAACAATAACTTCTTGTGTTGTATTTTCTTCACTTTCAGCCTCTCCACCCTTCTTATCTTCTCCTTCAACCTTTTCTTCTCCTTCAACCTTTCCTTTATTATTACCTTCTACTGCAACATTTCCTTCACTTTCATTTTTTCCTTCTCCTTCAACCTTTACTTCATCATTTTTTCCTTCTCCTTCAACTGCTCCTTCATCATTTTTTTCTATCTCTTCCCCCTTTCCCCTGTGTATGTTTTCCTTTCTTTTTAACCTATATATCCTCATCTTCATCACTATCTAGCCTTGGAATAAATCTTCTTTTTTTAGCTTCTTCTTTGGCATTTTTCTTCTCAGCATTTCTTGCATATTTGGCTTTAATATTTTTCCTCCATAACTTGTCAAGACCTGCTACTTTGCTTTCCCTGAGGATATAACATGAAAATTAGAGGATATGAAGTTAACTATTAGCTGCTAATAATCAAGGTTTTGAGGATATAACTGCAAATCATACCTAGGAGGTTGTTTTCTGGTAGGAGGTGGGATGGTCTTCTGTTTCTTTGGTGGAGATGGAGTAACTTGTTGCTTCTCTTGTTCTCTAATTTGACTTGTGCTCCTTGTGGCCCTCATCCCACCTAAAGAGAGTTGTAAAGTTTGAGACCTCTCTGGATTTGTTGCAATTGGTGAACTTAACTTCTCACTGGAAATTTTCTTACCTTTTCTATCTGCACTAGGACTTGAAATGGTCTTTGCATTCGTTTTAGATGGAGTAGGCTTTCTCTTGGATGGAGTGGGAATGCTTTGACTCCTTGTATTAACACCACTCTTGGAGACTGCTTTGGTGGTGGTGGTGGTGGTGGTGGTTGTGTTGTCCTTCTTCAGAACTGACTTGGGTGCAGTAGTTGTTTTAGTCTTGGGTGTAGCAGTTGTTTTAGTCTTGGGTGCAGGTCCAGTTGTTTTAGACTTGGCTGCAGCTGCTTGACTCTTCTTGGTTTCATTTTTCTTACTGGAGGTACTTGGTTCCTTCTTCTTTTTGGTGGGGGTAGTGTCCTTCTTCTGTGTCCTTACTTTAGGAGTGTTTCTCATCTGGGTTGAAGAAGAAGATCCCCCTTTCAGTGCCTCGGGTTTCAATATCTTGCTTACACCAGAAACAACTCCTTCCTCAATGTCTCTTACCACTCCCTTCAGAATTCCTTCCAATGAACCCACACCTATATCCTTTTCTTGCATGTCAAGTTCTTGTTGCCACTATAACACCATTATACATGCTAACATTAACACATAATATTTCACCATTTAGAGGATAAAATTTGCATTTTAGCCGATAAGATCGCCATAACTTGAGGATAGATATATATTGTTACATGTAATGTAGGAATTTACTAGCTACAAGATAGACTATGCATAAAGTATGGGATATAAAACCTAATTAGAGAGTAGTATACATACCTTTTCTGCTTCAACAACAAGTGTTTGACCAGATTCTTGAGGAGTAAGGAAAGGGGGAGCAACTTTGATTACTTTTCCGCGAGGAGGGTTAAGCTTCTTATCAATGGTTTCTCTACATGTTGTTTTTCCTGGAAGATTCTTCCAACTAAGTATCCTAGGGAATGTTGGTACATCAGCTTCCCTTCTAGGAGCTAGACATGGGATGTTGTTGTATGCCCAGATAATAAATGCAAGCACACACCCAGGTACATTGTAACTCAGTTTTTGGGCTGCTTCATTTGTTGCTGCTGTTTCTATAGCATTTTCTAACAGATTGAACACAACAGTTCCACAAGCAAATTCATCAAATTTCTAAAGATTTGATGCAAGGTCGACATACCTAAGATCAATGGTCATATATGTTATAAGACTATTACAGTATACATAAACCATGTTAACATTATATAACATAACATATTAACATAAACCATGTACAAATACAAAATTTAGAGGATACATGCTTAACATTTTGAGGATAACATGCTGATATTTAGCAGATAGTATCACACAAATTTGAAGCTGAAGTACTGATATTTAGCATATAAAAAATAAAGATCACAATGTTGCCAGATAATATGACAACAATTAACAACTACAGTTCGAGTATTTACCAGATAACATAACGACATTTGAAGATAAATGTGTGAGTTTTAGACGTACCTGACATCAATGGTATTAGATGCATCTGGTAATAGGCATGTTAACAGAAACAACAAGTGATTCAAACGATGCACATCATCACCAGAATTAGGATCATTTCGTGCTACTTCAATTGCATCTTTCATGTTCTTTTCCTTAATGTTTTTCCTCTTACCAAAATACTTCTCCCTAAATGGACTTGGAACTTCTGATTCCATGAAAATGAACTCATGTGGTACACGACCAATTTTCAACCCTAAATTTAAAGTGACATCAAATGGTTTGAACTGCATGTCTTTTCCCCCAATCTTGTATTTCAATTTACCAACCCTAGCTTTCACAATTTGTGTAACAACAGAGGTAATCATGTGTAATTTATCCGTTTGAACATCTAAGAAATACCTAAAGCATGAAGAACTAAAATTTTGCTTCTCCAACAGAGGTAATTTACTCCCAAAATGATCACCTACCTTCTTCATTGAGCATCTTACTGTTACACTGAATTTACGGCCATATTTCTTTTTCATCTTTTCTACTCCACTTGATTCTGGAATTTCATCATCTCGCTCTTCAATTTCGTCTACTTCTTCTTCTATTTGTTGTTGTTCCTCTTCAATTTGTTGTTCTCCCCCTTCAGTTTGTTGTTCTCCCCCTTCAATTATTTCATT
This sequence comes from Aquilegia eximia, assembly GCA_023053565.1. Taxonomy (NCBI): domain Eukaryota; kingdom Viridiplantae; phylum Streptophyta; class Magnoliopsida; order Ranunculales; family Ranunculaceae; genus Aquilegia; species Aquilegia eximia. The sequence continues at coordinate 10,678,409 of JALIGU010000010.1, forward strand.
CTCAACTGCAATTTCTTTTTCTTCTTCTACATGTTTCTCTGTGATTTTTTCTTTTTCATCTTTCCTTCCAAATTCTACTTCTTTCTCTTCAGTTTCTTCTACTTGCTCTTCATTTTTTTCTTCAATTGCTTCTTCTATCTTCTTATTAACAGACACCTCTTCAATTTCACAAGTTTTTTCTAGGGTTTCTGTGGTAGTGTGTTTAGGGAGTTTAAGAACCATTTTTTATGAAATTAGGGTTTTAGATATACAAGAAATTAAAATTGGGTGTGAGAAATTGTAACTTTGTGATGAAACGAAACTCTCTGTGTTAATGGAGGCGGTTGGAAAAAAAAGAAAAAAAGTTAGGTAAGTTAGGGTTTTTCCTTGGTAAGTGATTATCTTCTCCAAATTTTCCCGCCTAAATTACCACTCAAATGGCTATAAACACGTGTCATCTTTTCGTTGTGGGAACAGATCCATGTTTAATCTCAGCCTTACACGTCATTTAGTTGGAAACAACTGTTTAGGGTATTTTTGTAAATGCAGATTGAATAAACGGTTGTGATTTAATCTCTCCTTTCTAGCAAAATCAATGGTTGTAATTCTATATAGGTTATTGTCAAGGGGTCACATCAGTGTGTAATTGGTCAAATCAAAGCAAAAAGGTTTGTGATAAGTACAAAGGGTAATTTTGATATCAAAATTTGTTAAAAGCAAAAAGTAGTGGGGTAAGGTGGCTGTTTGGGAAGATTAGCACTCATGCGTGGCTATTTGGGAAGAAGCACCTAAATGTGGTGGTTTTTTAAGAAATATTCCTTTCAAAAATGCAAAGATTTTACACATTTTTCTAATAACTTTGGTAGGGGACCATCTATAATTACCTCATTCTTAAGTATGACTTAGGTGGGGGACCAATATGTTTATGCTAAACTAGGTGGGGGGGCATTTAAATCAAAGAATAGATTAAAAAGGGACCACTCTAATGATAGATGGGTAACTATTTGCCTTTTTTGCATCCCAAACAAGCAAGGCCTATATAGAGATTATTTCTACATAAAATATTAATATAGAGGTTTTACTGCATTGTTCATCACTATTTTTAGTTAGGTGATTCAATTTATTGTTTAGAAAAGATAAAAGGGTTTCACAGACGCTCCCCCCCCCCCCCCCCCCCCCCCAAAAAAATAAAATAAAAATACCAACAGCGATGGGTTTTACATTTTTTTTATAAGTTTATGACTTTATTGATGTTGAAAAAATAGTTAAACAAAAAAGAGTGGTAAGCCACTCATAATGAAACTACCTAGCCGCCTAGAACAAACTGTACCCATCCCACCAGGAGTTCGTAAAAACTATGGTGCCCTTATTCTTCCATATTCGCCAGCCGGTACTATACATAGTTTTTCGCCTCCTTGCAATATGTTCCGTTGATCTGACCCTCTTATTAAAAGTAGCATCATTCCTTGCAATCCATAGCGCCCATATGATTGCATGTGGGACCAAACTCCATGTCTTAACTCTGAAATTTATGGAGCCCTTAGTTGCCCATGATTGAATCCAATGTTCCATTGAAACCTCGCCATCTAGACAGTGCAACAGGTCATTTGTAGGGTGCAAAAGAACACCCCACGCATCCTTTGTAACTCTACAAGTAATGAAGAGATGAAGAAGAGACTCATCCTCTTCACCACAGAGCTTACACCAACCATCCACTTCCATCCCATTATCCTAAGTCGATCCGTAGTAGGCGTGCGTCCCAAAAGAAAATTTTAACTTTCCGTGGGGTTGGAATTGACCAAACCGGTTTCAGACGAAAAATCTGCAATTGAACTCTTGCATTCAACAACTATATTTAGAAACTTATCCACAAATATTTTCTATGTGATAAAATATTTATTTTGGTCATTGTACTTTGTACGTTTTTGCAGTTTGGTCACAGCATTTTTTTTTTCTGTCAATTTGATTACGAAAGTTACATTCCGTTATCAGTTTGGTCAACAAAGTTACTCTAAACAACGACTTAATTAACTTGTTACTGAACTGATAACGGAATGTACGTTTTATGACCACACTACAGAAAATAACTTTTATGACCAAATTGCAAAAATATGTAAAATACAATTACCGAAATAAATATTTTATCTTTTCTCTGTGAACATGGGAGGCCACCATATTACTGTGTGTCTAAAGCTATCAAAACCACAAGTCAGGCCTCATGGCGAAGTCATTGACTCATTATTATTCCTTTTATATTATTTTTATCTTCAAAGGACATTTAAACCATCATCTGATGTTAAATTACCTTTAAGTCATAGTTTAGCTTCATGGACATGAGATATTTACGAGGTTAAATATGTCTACTAATATAAGATAGTTCACTTGAATAATATACCGCATTCAAAAGTGGCATTCATTTACGAAAGAATGACAACATGACCACATTCTTACTTAGAATGACCACATTTTTTGCTTACTGGTACATAATATTAAGAACGTGATCTAAAGTCATAACTTCTCTTCTTTAGTGATTTTAAAGAAGAAGAGGGATGGTGTGTGTGTGTAAGAGAGAGATATAGAGAGGAGTGGTTGTTAAGGAAGAAGAAGAAGAGGCAGAGATGAACTGCCTTTCAATTGATAGTCATGTTTTATTTTGTGTGCAGTGAGTAATACTTGTACAAATGTTTTCTAACTGCACTGTGTGTCTAAAACAGGCCAAACAACGGTTTGAAGAATATGGAGATGATATCTACTTAGGCGGAAAAGACCATCGTCTTAGCTTTGCAAGACCGGTTAGATTTTGATGATTATTATAAGCTTTGGAGATTGATGGGTAATTGTAATCTTTAATTTTCATTTCAACAATATATAGAATTAAGAAATGCAGGAGAAGACAACTTTTTATGTATACAGTATTTTGTCAACAATTTTACATTATTTCAACAATATTAAGCCCAGTGGGCTTTCAACAAGAACCCTAGTTCTAGAAAGTAGAAACTACAAACATAAGTTTCTTTGAGCCCAAAATACAATTGACAGTGTGAGTAACACTAGGTTTTCAAAAAAAAAAAAAAAACACACTAGGTTTTGGTTAAAATCAAGAATCAGCTTTTAGTTGATTGGTGAGATGATGTTGTTAATTAAGCTAGGGTTTTACTTTATCATTTTTTGGGTTTGATTGATTTTGGAAAATGAACTTAGACTATCTTTCTCTCTTCGAAATGTCCCATCTATCAAATGCTGCATTGACTGATAATTGACTCTTTGACTAACCACTAAAATAACTCTCCTCTCTATCTCCAAATCCCACACAAACATCAATCCAACGGTTAGAATAATTTGTATAAAAAAACTCATTAACCGTTGGATTTCCAATAGAGAGGAAACGATATGCATTCATTTGGGTGACGTGTCAATAGAATCGATTCTCCCAATCTCACCCCTCCAACCCTATATATAAACAAACGATTAAAGAGAGAGAAAACAAACAAAGAGAGAGTTGGATCGGTAGAAAGAGAGAGAGAGAGAGAAACAGAAATTAGGGTTTCTTCTTTCTCTTGAAGCTTTAGCTTTTTAGGTTTTTTTTCTTTCTTTGTGATCTTTGAGAGTTTGATTTCTCTGTTCTGATCTTATCTGATGGCTCAAGGAGACAGATTGACTGGAACAGTGAAGTGGTTTAATGGACAAAAGGGATTTGGATTCATAACTCCAACTGATGGTGGTGAAGATCTGTTTGTTCATCAATCTTCAATCAGATCTGATGGTTATCGAAGTTTAGCTGAAGGTGAGACTGTTGAGTTTCAGATCGAACATAGTGATGATGGTAGAACTAAAGCTGTTGATGTGAGTGGACCTGATGGTGGATCTGTTCAAGGAGCTAGTAGAGATAGCTTTGGTTCTGGTGGTGGTGGTGGTGGTCGTGGTGGAGGTCGTAGCTATGGTGGAAGCGGTGGTGGTGGTTATGGTGGAAGTTATGGTGGAAGCGGTGGTGGTTATGGTGATAGAAGCGGTGGCGGTAGAGGTGGAAGAGGTGGTCGTAACGGTGGTGGTGGAGGATATGGAGGCGGTGGTGGTTATGGTGGTGGTGGATATGGTGGAGGCGGTGGTTATGGTGGTGGTGATGGAGGAAGTTGTTTTAGCTGTGGTGGAACTGGTCATTTTGCTAGGGATTGCCCTGACCAGTCTGGTGGAGGTGGTGGTGGAAGATATGGCTCTGGTGGTGGTGGTGGCGGAAGATTTGGTGGTGGTGGCCGCGGTGGAGATGGTGGAAGCAAAGGCTGTTACAACTGCGGTGGTGAAGGACATTTTGCAAGGGAATGTCCTCAGGCTCAGTGAACTCTCAAGTAATGTGGTGCTGTTGGGGTAAACATGTTCTCTTACATGTTTATAGATGTCTTTTTTTTTTTTTTACTTATTTTTTAAGTTTCTGCAGTGGTCTTTTGTCGACCCATCCAAAGTTCTGAAAAGGTTTTTGTTCTTGGGGTCGTTTGGTTAAGTGGTTTTGATCTTTTCTTTTAACGGATATGGATATGGGTTTTTTAACTTGGTTCTGTTAATGTGGTGGATCTTTATACACATATGGTCTGACTAATGAATTAGGTTTGGTTTAAATGTTATGATCTTTATTTTAGACTTATTGTTCAGAATGATTGAATGGGATTAACAAAATATGGCTGTATCTTTTTAGATTTAGCCTTGAACGTTGAATTTTTATCTTCAATCATTGAAGCCCTTTCACTGAAATGTGGTCTGTTAGTCATTTTTTATTCATCTTTGGTGAATCAATCAAGTAAAGGTGTTTATCCTTGCTTAAGAAACCTTTTGTTGGAAAGTTTCTTCATTAATGTATGGAGTATCGATTATCATTTGGGAGATGTATGGATTATCGATTATCATTTGGTCTGTTAGTTATTGATTATTGTTTGGGAGAGTATTGGTTATTGTTTGGAACTGTAATTTTTGTTATATTTTCTGTCCTAATAATGTTCATGTGTGCTAATATGGTTCATATGCTTGTCTATTCTATATGTTCTTCTTAGAATAGTCTTATCCATATACACAGGCTTGTTAGTAGGGTGATAATCAACCATGACATGAAATTTCTATCTAAGACTGTTTATGTAGTCTGTCTTAGGATTTGTATCACTTGTTTGTTTTTTTTTCCTTTTTGTAGCTAATTTAAATCTGTTTATGTATTTTCAATGTTGAAAGGTTTAAATGTATTCTGAACTGAATCACTGAATGTTTTATTAACCTTGCATAGAAGCTATTGTTCTACTTCTGAATTTAAATAACCAAATGTTATAATCATTCACTTGGGGAAACCTTACTTAGTATCCAAACTCGGTAATAGCAAAGGGAATTTGAAGTCTTTCAACATCTGGTAGTACTTCTATTTATTAAGTGTTGTCCGTTTATTACTGCCTGTGTATAATTTTTTGCATCTTATCAAGGTAAGGTGTTTGGAAAAAATTATATTTACTCTTCTGAAACAGAAATTTTTAAAGCACATAAACGTTTTCTTCCAGAGTTGTGGAGAGATGTTTTCTTTGAATTATTTTGAATGTTGAATGGGGTGGGAATGAGCTAATTAGAGGCAGTAAATTGTTTTGAGTGTTTTCATGAGATAATTTGACATTATATCCTAGTATCCTACTATTTGCAGCATCAAAATGAAAACCCATTTTTTTATTTAGGAAAAGAATGTAATCTTTTTTGTATCTGTGCAACTTTTTAAAACAGCTGAATCAAATCTTTGCTCTTGTGGAGTATGGAAAGAGAATTAGTTTTTTGAGGTGTTTTAATTTTTATTGTATGTTGATATTTAATTCAAGTGTTTTTGAAGTGATCCTTTGATTGAATAGATGGTTGAATTAGTTTCAACTTGTTCTGAAGTTGGAGGTTGTATTGGTTTCTTGCTCTTCTTTGCTATTGCCAGTAAACACTGAACAAAAACTTCTAGTGATGGTTTCTTGTTTTCTAGCGCCCATTGGCATGTTGTAGTTCAATATGCTTTGCTTCTTATAGCTACAAGTTTTTGATGCAATCTCAAAGCCTTAATCAACCTGGTGTTTGTTTGTTCTCCCCTCTTTAATTTGTGGTTTGAATGTGAAGGTGGTTGTAAATGGAATTGCTTGTGATGTGTGAGCTTTTTAATGTGTTTGGATGAAAAGTGTTCTTGTTCTTACTTGGAAAGTAGCCCTATTGATTTTGTTGGTTATGACCTTTTGCAGAAGTTAGGGGTTCAGGTGTTATATTGGTTATTCTACGTTTCCATACTCTTTCTTGTCTTTCTTATGTTAGTTGTTTAATCAATTGGTGTGCATGCCAAAATCAGCACCTCCAGTTGGGGACCCATAGGCCACAATATAGACCCAACCCGTAGTTCTCCTTTCCCTTCTCCCTTCAAGTGTATCCTGATATTTGGAGCACTTCCACCTGCTGCTACAGTCTCACGGGGCTTAAGGCATTACCATTCTCCCTGTGAGGTTCAAACAGTTCCAGTGCTCCTTTACTAATACTCATCCAATTCCAAACAGCTTGACCTGCAACTGGTACATGTATGAAACATGTTCACTCACTTGCCCTATCCTCACAAGTAGCATCCAAAAGCTCTATTTGAAATGTTGCAAAGTCCTGTGTTTCAACACAACATATACCTTTCAAAGTCATGTTTGATAACTGATAAGAAGCCAATGCATCCATTTCAAATCTCAATTTTGAAGGTTATTGTGCGTCTTTGTAGAAAAGTGTTTTGATTCTGTTTCTTTGCTGCCTTCATGGAATAAAGTGGTTGATTCTTTGTTAGACTAGGGGTGTGTTTGATTGGTGGGAATAACTACTTGTGGGAATTTTTATAGTTGAAAATATTCCCACATAAAATAATTCCCACTAATGGGTCGTTTGATTGGACATAAAAACACAAGGAAAATTTTATGTGGGAAAGATTTTAGGGTGTGTTTGATTGGTGGGAATAACTACTTGTGGGAATTTTTATAGTTGAAAATATTCCCACATAAAATAATTCCCACTAACGGGTCGTTTGATTGGACATAAAAACAAAAGGAAAATTTTATGTGGGAAAGATTTTAGTTATTTGATTAGACATAAAAACATGAGGAAAATTTTATGTGGGAAAGATTTTAGTTGTTTGATTAGACAAAAAAAATATTCCCTTACAAGTTTGGGAATTTTTTTTAGGGGTGGGTCAACGAAAGATTCATGAGAAATATTTTTATCATGGAATTTTTACATGACCCAACTTTACCAATCAAACAGGCATCTGGGAATTTCTGGGGTAATGTTTGATGTGGGAATTTTTTCCACGACCAATCAAACAGACCCTTAGTTATTTGATTAGACATAAAAACATGAGGAAAATTTTATGTGGGAAAGATTTTAGTTGTTTGATTAGACAAAAAAATATTCCCTTACAAGTTTGGGAATTTTTTTTAGGGGTGGGTCAAGGAAAGATTCATGAGAAATATTTTTATCATGGAATTTTTACATGACCCAACTTTACCAATCAAACAGGCATCTGGGAATTTCTGGGGTAATGTTTGATGCGGGAATTTTTCCCACGACCAATCAAACAGACCCTAGATTAGTAGACTGGATGTTTTTCAGGCTATGGGCCTAAAGGTGGAGAATTTTATGGGCTCAAATATGCGTCTAGGATTTTAATGAAGTCTTGTTGTCAATGAGGTGGGGTGTGTGTAGGCCTGTGAAATGGGCCGGGCTAGGGCTACATATAGTTGTCATACATGTTGCTGGTATTGGATTTTGAAAAATGGTCATGGAGAGGTTTTCCCTTTTGGAATTCTACTTGTTGAATTTCAAGGAACGATGGTTAATTTTAATATTAACAATATCTATACTCTCTATTAAAGTTGGACTTGCCCTTAAGAAAAATTTCTCTTTCCAAATTAGATGAAATATGATGCTTCAATTGAAGGGAATTTAACAAAGATTGAAATTTAAAGGGTTATTATTGTAAATTTATATTTAATATGGCTTAAATAGCTAGATGGCTACATTTAATAGCATTATGGGCATATCTATCTTTTTCACAAATATATTAATAGCTAACTAATGAATTTAATTGCAATATGGCTACATTTATCTTATTAGCCTTCGTATTTTACCTTCTTCTTTCCTCAATATTTACCCATTTTTCCTCATACATCAAATTATATTCAATCTATCCTCTATTCCTTCTCCAAATAATAGTTGGAAAAAAAAAACACACATACACAGTGTTTATTACAATAGACTATGTGAATATATGCACGCAATAGTACAAATTACAATTGGCGTCTTCCATTTTTCTTTTAGTACAGGTTAGAAATAAAATTATATATGCTTTATAACCATATAACATGATTATGTTGCGTAATTATAGTGTGATTTTTTAGATTAGTTTAATCTTATTTATCAATTATACTCAAAAATCATTTGAAAAGCTGGCCTTCTGCTAGGGCTGAAAACGGGTCGGATTCAGATCGGATGTAAATAAATCTGAAGCTGGATCCGAATTCGATTCGGGTTTAAATAATTAATCTGAATATGAGATTTATCCGAAAACTCGACTAAATCCAAAAATTTTCACTATAAAATCTTTAAAAAACAGAGTAAAATCTGAATCCGGATCTGAATAGGTCTCTTATTATAAATCCGAATCCGAATTTTAATTCGGGTGTATTCTTTTATCTGAATCCGACACATTCGGATTCGGTTAATTCAGATAAATCTGCATCCACTTCCAGCCCTACCTTCGGCCAAAGGTTACTCCAGGATATAAATTCAATAGTGTTTTCTGAAATGATGTATAGTCTATACAAACCAAAGCTCAAGCCAATAACTTGACAATGAAGTGATATTTTTTTCCAAAACAAATTTTATTGATATTTTTTTTTTGTTAAAGAAAAACTATTTTATTGATAAGCTCAAAGAATTACACAAAAGTAGAGGACAAACGCGCTACAAATTGCGCTGCAAGTCCTTTCTTTGGGGATTACGAAACATTAGAGATACAACTAAATATAAATTTTGAGGTTTTTTCCTATTTTTGTCGTGAAAGTAGGGACTAAGAGAATCAGAAAATATAATTTATATATAGGTCCCACCATTTTTTTTACTAAAACTAAAAACCGAAGTCCAACAATTTTTTTTGATTAGCCAGCAGGTGGGCTTTTATTGTAGCTTAATTACTACATGCCTCTTTATAGAAAGTAAAGATTTGTGTAGATGAAATACTTATTATAGCAAATCTATACATAGATTTGTCGATAAGCATGCGGCTCAAGGGTAGCATCCCTCTCACAAAGTGGAGATGTTGTGGGTTCGAAATACGTCAGTAGGTTGTTTGATTAAAAGTTTCCCCACGTAAATTTAAAAGGGGTAGGGTTCCCCCAACCTCGCTTACCAATAATAATAATAATAATAATAATAATAAGAAAAAAAAAATTTTACGTTACCTACTATAATAAACTTCAATAACCACATATATTTTGCAATCCAAAATTTTATCCTATGCTTCAACTTGATCTTTCAGTAGTTTTGTTGGGTGTATTAGTTATGAAAGGTTATTTTACTACTGCAAGTTCTATCTACTAGGTTCTTGCTAAACCCTTTTTTATATTCAAACATAAGCCTAGACTCCAAACAAAAAATGAATAAAATCATATAATTAGTATAATTCATGGTTTGAACATTCATAAGATTAATTATACAATGGTTTATTGTCACAATAAAGTAAACATAATGGAAAAATCAATAATTGCTATACATTATACGTAGCTCAAAATCTCAGTCAAACATTCAAACAACGAGTATTTGACGAGAAACCATTTTAAAAATTGTATTCAACTATATTTATGAAAATTAAAATTAAAATTAGTGTTCTAATAAAATTGTAAAAATGACAATTAAACCAATAACATACATTAACAAAACTTTTTCAAGAGACTACACCTAATTTACACTATTTAATAATATCTGTACATCACACCGGCCTTATAACTAGTATCAACTAAAAGTTTAATATTGCAGTTTAATTTCTTAATTAATTGAATATTAACAGTGCACACAATTATTATCATCAAAGTTTAAAGAATCTAATTTGAGAATTATTTTAATTCAAAATCAGGTTGCTTCCAATTTGCTATTACGACCCTAAAACAAATTGAATGAAAGTTTTTTGGTATTTTAATTTCAACTAAAATCTTTTCCATGTTTTTTTTATCTTTCAGTTCGTCAAGTCGTTGTTTCAAATTAAGTTCTATCAAGAGGCTTGTGATTGAAAGAGAAAAGCAAACTACGAAAACCTTAAACGTTCTCCAGATTTAATAATAAAACATTGAGAGCTACCGTTTTTTAGAAGAGAATTTTTTTTTTTTTGGTAGTTTTGTGGAAGTCGAGATGCAAGACAAACAAAATCTCAACAAGATTTGTTTCTTTATTTTTGATATTTCAAAGTTGCCGTTTTATCTAAGTTCATATCAGTTCAACAAGTGTTTTTTATGAACTCCGTTGGATCTACGGAGATAAGCGGTTTAGATATGGAGTCAGATAGGAATCATTATGAAGGAGTCACTATAGCCGAGCCCGTATATAGTATGTGTGGACTTAGAAAATATTTTACACCTACTAGTTTTTTAATTAGGATGGATCTGGTATTTTTGTTTTGTTGAGGTGTCTACTTAGAAAACCGGATGTGGAAATAACAATTGTCATTAGTAGTATTGTATTGAAAGATATTTTGCTATTTTTTAGTATACAAGGATATGTTGATATTTTTATAGTTTGTTTGGTCTTCTTGGTGGTCCAAACAATTGGCTGAATAAAAGGAAATAAAAACTACAGTATGATTTTCTTTTCATCAAAAGGATATATGATAATTTTACAGAGTATGGGCTATAGGATTTTTTTATTTTTCATCAAAGCAAATTTTATTGATAAAAATTCCAGGAATTATACAAAGTTAGAGAACAAGTGCGCTACAAACTACGCTGCAAACCCTTTTTGAATAATAAAACCAATCATACATAATACATATTCATTGGAACCCGCCGTCATCACATTGGTATTCATCATTGTGAACAAACAAAGAGTCAAAGACTCACAAGTCATCACCTATCGATCAACAGTTGTTCCCAATCATCGAAAAACACCGAAATCATTTTATTATGTTTGACATTAATCTTTTTTCTAATGATATCGAGCCAGGACCACAAAGTAATATTTATTCCCTTTACCACTTTAGATAGATCAAACACTCTATTATAAAAAAAAAAATCGAACTCTTTGTTTTCCAAATAACCTAAAGCACCATATAGGGGAGAATATCCCAGATTGATTCACTAAAGCTGCGGTTGTTCAGTTTGGGCAATTTAGACAAGAAATTCCCTGCACCATTATTACCTAATAACTCATCCATCCTTCCAAAGTGTCCGAGCAATAAACTCCAAATCCTTAGAGATGTCGGGCATCGAAAAATAGATGATGAATAGACTCCTCACACTGGCCACAAAGAACACAAACATTTCAGATCACCATACCCTGTGCCAATTATTTATCTTTGTTGAGAAGTCTTTCCGAAACTAGAGCTCAAAACATTCGTCGACATATTAGGCTTCTATACCTCTTTGTAAGGGAAACATTTTTATACGCAATAAATACTTAGGATCATGCTTGAGAAGGACACCATACAAGGACTTGACCGAGAAGATCTTGCTCTTGGTCTAATACTCCGTAAAACTTAAACCGTTTAACCCCTATCCGGGTTAGAATTTGTATTACCAAAACTTAAATCGTTTAAAACCCTAAAACCGATTTATAACTCACACTGACTCTTAAAATGTTTATTCTACAATTTCTTATACTACTCAATTAAATATAGATTTCTTCAACTTCACGTAATGTTTGAGCCTTCTTGTTCCTTATTGAACAAACTATGGTGATTTTTGTTCGTAAAGACAACACAAATCATTGTCGTCCCCTCTGTCGAAGCCAAATTGTGGAGGAGATTTCTGGTCTTTCCACCAACAATCAATCTTAACTCAAGTACTGGCTTCAATATAATTTAACAATGAACCTACAAACCAGAGTTTAGAAACCAAAGGACACACCAGAATTGGTACGGCCAAAGGCTCTCCGATACTCAAGTCAGTTGTGGTGAAGAAGATGAATGCAAAGCTTAATGATGAAGTATATGGCAAGAGTACTTAGAAAACGTTAGCCTTGATTGTTAGGGAGGCTACCCTTTTATAGATGATAATTCAGCCATCATTTTTCCATACTGAATGATGACATCTTAGGAATTCATTCCAAAGATGTTTGGTTGCTAACTTCATATAGTTTTTCATTACTCTTGACATCTTCTAGAAAGGTTTCTAAATAGGTCCCAATTCGGTTCCAAATTACCCTTAGCTTCCTAGCACCGTTCTTGAGCATCTGGTCAACTTCTGAGACCTTTGTCCTTCTAGAACCTTCCAGATATACTATATATCGATGGATAAGGTTTTGTGGCCAGCATGAGATACCTACTAGCCATATCTTTCAGATCCTCATATGCAATGAGGTCCTACATTGGGAGCTACTAGGATCCAACATACTCTGAGTATCTAGTCAAGGATTTTGAGTTAGCTACTTGGATGGATATGAGGATCTTGGCTTGAACCACTTTTTACCTGTTGTGGTTGTGGTATACCTAAATACACAATTTAATTCACTGTTTTTTCTTTCGCATTGGTGGTTTGATGACTGCACCATCCGAGTGTTTTCAATTCTTGCTTGATGCATGAATATTGAAACAATCACCACAAATCCATTTGTTCACCCTCTTCAAAGAATTGTCAAGTTTGATCGCATCTCTCCGATTGTCGATGTCATTACCCTTATCCAAATGATCATTCTTAAGTAGCTGAGAGCATCCCTAACTCACTAGACATTATGCAATTAAAATGGAGAACTGTCCCTAACGCAACCATGCAAAATAGCTTAAGTGTGTGTATTAATTGTGTCAGACCTGCTATAAGTTATGGTAAATATGCAAGAGAGACATGAGGCAAAACCGTTTTAGCTATCTTTTAATATTAGACGCAGAATGGTTTTGTGTGCTACTTTTCTGTTTTCCGTTCTATGTATAACAGTTCTGCGTGTGACTAATTTAAATATTTTTTCAAACTTTGTACGCAAGATTATGTTGTGTGCTTCAACAAGTATATTTTGAATCTTAAAATTGTACGCATAGGATTGTGTTGCGTGCATCAATGATTATATTTCAACGGCTAAATTTCTTTCTTCCTATATAAACAAACACTCACAATATACTTTTCTCATATCTTCTTCTTCATATTTTTTTTTCTTATTATCTTCTTCATGGCACCTAGAACAAAGAATTTCACAACACAAGAAGATGAATGGTTATGTTAAACTTGGAGGAAATTTTTTGAAGATCCAATTGTTGGTGCGGGTCAACAGGGAGATGGGTTTTAGGATAGAATTGTGGATGATTTTAATGTTAGATCAAGATGTAATCAAAACAAGAGAAGTAATGATTTTGTTACTTCAAGATGGCAAAAGATTTTCCCCGATATGCCTAAATTCAATGCTGAAATTAATAGACCATATCGTTTGAATCGCTTGGGGTTTACTGATACGGATACGGTACATTGTTTATTTTTATTCCATAAATCTCTAGCTTCTATTTATTGATCGAATTTAATTGTTAAATACAGGGTTTTTTTTGTTTTTTTTAAGTAGTAGACACTCGCTCATTCAATATATCTAGGAGTGTGGGGTGAATCATTTAAGTTTTGAGCATTGTTATAAGTTATTGTATGCATGATTCACCAAAGTGGGATGAGTTGATGAATTCTTGAAGTGAGACCACCACAAGCAAAGACAAAAGGCATAAGTCAAACACCGAACCGACATTTATTGGTGGATCTTCTAACGATACACCATTTTCTAGCCAAAGAATGAGTCCTACGTCCCATTTAACCCACCCTATTTATGAATTAGTCCTGTTTGACTATGATTTTAATGAGAAGTCCCAATTTTTAATCTTGTACAATGTCAGATCCTTTTTTTTTAGAAAAGTTATAAACCAATCCTTGACTAAACTAATCCCGCTAAAACTTTAAAATTTTATATTTTTAAATGGCAGTACTACCCTTTACCAACCGTTTTCTTCTTTCATAATATGGAATTTCATCTAAACACTTTGTTCTTTTGTTTTGCAAATCTGAGTTTAAATTGGTAAGTATTTCATCTAACATTTTCAACCGTTTTTTTAATTTTTTTTTTTGATTTTTTGTTTTAATTCTCTTAATTGTTCATCTAGTTGTATTCTTTTGATCTTGTTAATTTTAATACTTCACAATATCATCTGATTGCCTTGTTTTTGCTATTTTGGATTCTTTAGATCTATTTTAATTATCAATATTTGATTGGTTATTATTTCAAAATCAGCCTCTAGTTTTTTTTCGTTCTGTGATTTTTTCAGTATCAGCAATTCTTAGAATGGCTTCCTAGAGTTCAGCAATTTTTAGAATTGCTTCGTATAGTTTTTGCTTCAGTTAGTTTCTGTGATTTGTTAGTAACTCTTGATTTTTTTCATTTTGTTTTATTAGTATGAACGATTTTAATAATTTAATGGTTTTTTCACTATCAGCAATTTTTAGAATTGCTTTGTCTTTCAGTATCAGCAATGTTTATAATTGCTTGGTTTAGTTTCAACATACTTTTGTTTCAGCGAATTGCTTACAAAAATTTCAAAATGTGCCAAATTGCAGGAATTGATATGGGTGAGGTAGTTGCTGTTGTACGATTTGGGAAGGGAAATTTTCCATTTACAATTGGTTTAAGTTCTAAAATTGAAGATTTGAGGAGAGAGGTAAATATCAAGTGGAGGGAGGTGGGAACTTGCTTTGAATTGTTTTATGATAATCATGGGTCAAAGTTTTTATTGGATTCAGACCTTCATTTGCAGTCTCTGTCTTGTTTTCTTTCTTCTAAAAAAGAGTTCATAGTTGATGTTTTCGTGAGAATTGGTGAAAGTGCAATGAGTGATGTTGTTATTCCTTCTCCAAAGGCTAATACTTTGAGTTCAGGTTCTGTTATTAGTAGTGAAGTGGTTGCTCAACAACAACCTCTTAAATCACGTTTGTGGGCTTATCTCATTGTGTACTTGGCTGATGTAAAGTTTAAGATCTGTACTCTGTAATTGTGCTTATCTCGAGTTTTTTTTATTAATGAAGTACTTCTATTTTTTATAGCTATGGTTTAGAGCTTTCAGCTGCTGAATGTTCTTATGATTTTTTAGATACAATGTTTAAGCAATTTCAGAAAATTGCTACGCAATCTCAGAAAATTGCTAAGCATTTTAGAAATCAAGTAACTTTTGAGAAGGACATAGATCATGATAGTCTGGGTGAGAAAGACAATTTGTTTACAAGTAATTAACTTTTGAGAAGGACACCAATCATGATTTTCTTGGTGAGAAAGACAATCTCTTTGACTCAACCCTCCATAAGGACTATCTTATGAAAAGTCCTTATTGAAAAGGATATGCATTTTTTGTTGACTTGTTGAAAAGGACAAAGACATGATTTTAGGTCGAATCATAATGTTAAATTTTTGTGCAATTCTGACTTTGCCCTTTCCCACTAGGGTTAATCACTCCCTACCTAGGTTATAGTTTTTTAGTAAAAAAAAAAAATTTGTTTTATATGATTTGACCTATGATCATACTATGATTAGGGTGGGTATTTTAGTCCAGAATTTGTTGACTCCGGAATTTTTGTACAATTCTGACTTTGCCCTTTCCCACTAGGGTTAATCACTCCCTACCTAGGTTATAGTGTTTTAGTAAAAAATAAAAAATTGTTTTATATGATTTATATGATTTGACCAATGATCATATTATGATTAGGGTGGGTATTTTAGTCCAGAATTTTTGTGCAATTCTAACTTTGCCCTTTCCCACTAGGGTTAATCACTCCCTACCTAGGTTATAGTGTTTTAGTAAAAAAAAAAATTATTTTATATGATTTGACATATGATTATACTATGATTAGTGGTCGGCCTTCCAGAAGCTTTGGTAAGGGTTTATACTTCATTAGGGTTTAATGATATAATAAGGGTTTTTTATTTAGGGTTTTGTTATGGATGCAGTACCAATAAAAGGTTAGGGTTTTGTTTCTGGACGAATTAGCAATAAATGAGAATTGCTTGCTGCTTGTTTTACAAACTTTTGAATTTTTTTTGTTTATTGCAATTTCAGATAATTGCTGTATAGCATATTTTTGTTGTAATTTCCCTTTGTAAACTTGATACATGAAATGCTAGAAGTAGATTCCATTAAAAAAAAAAAAAAAACAAGAACTATTGTTAGAAGAGTTGTTCCATTGCTAAAAGAGGTTTCATTGCACAAAAATTACAAACATTATTAGGGAAAAAACCAAAGGTTCAATCCAATATATGAAATATGCATTTTTACAAAGTCAATGTTTAGATCCAAAAGAGTTTACTACACTGCCAACTTTGCCTTCTGTTCTTCCTCTTCTGCATCAATTTCCTTTACCATCTCTTTCAACGCCACACTATCAATATTGTAGGGCCAACTTCTTTTCTCATCTGTCAGAAGTTCACAACTAAAATAGGCCCTCATTTTCTTCGAGTCAATCTCACACTGGTGAATATCTCTAAATCCATTTCTCATGAACAACATGAACTTGCACACAAAAAGTCCACAGTCCACTCTGTTTTTCAATACAATATTGCAAATTTGTGGTGAGTACAGGAGGTATTTTAAGTTATAAAGCAATATTTTAGTGCTACAATTAGTTTCACGTACGTGTCTCCTTGGTTTGGGCAATCTACCACGTCAACTGTCTTGCTATCTGATTTTGTTTGAAGGCCTTCAAGTCGTAGTCTTCCATTGACGAGGGTAGTCACATATGCTTTCTGTCGCGCAACATAATTGAACAACTGAACTTTAAAAATGTTGTTTTGGAAATTGCAGTTTAATTATTAATGAAAAGTACTAAGACTTACAAATCAGTTGTAGTGGGGATTTGAAAGCTTTACCATCGCGCATGCTTCGTGGTATGGTACACTCTTCAGCTTATATTCTTTAGTTTCCAGCATTGAATCATAGTGCTGCCATGTCCAATCCTCTCACCTACAAGCAATAAGGGTCCAACGGTGCCCACCAAAGTCACCTTTGTGTTTCCCTGAGTTGATAGGGAAAACCAAGTATGCTATGTCTTCCATTTTCACTTCCTTCAGTGTCCTCTCTATCATTCGATTCGCTTGGGCCTCACTTCCTCGTCTCACGCATGACTAACACACAGTTTCAAAAAAAAAAAAAAATGCAAAACCCGTCACTCCTGATGCAAATTCAAACAATGAAACTACGCAATTCCACAAATTGCTATCAAACTGAAATCTATGCAAAACTAAGCAAATTGTGACACAAGTTGCAGTAACTTAGAAACAATTATGACTACGCAATTCCACAAATTGCTACAATGGTTAGCATACTCAATTCCAATAGTTGCTACAACATGCCAATGGGGAATAGTATCCTGTACAATTGAAAGTTTGAAAAATTTGCATACAAATAAAACCTATGGAATTAAAAACAATAGCTACAAAAGTTGCAGAGTTATACCCATGCCAAAGCTGAAAAGTATACTGTCCGCTTGGATTTTACTTTTTCTTTCTGATTTAGCTTCCATCCTTGCCAATCAATAATCTAGAAGCAAGCCATGAAGATATTAAGACCTAATATGCAAAGCCAGTGTTCTTTCGTTGAAATAGATAATTACCTGGCTGTCGATAAATTTATTGAACATCAAATCCTCAATGTGGCAGCCATTGATTTCAATACAGACGTCGGGCTCATACCATGCAGTGGTGCTGCAATTTTTACCACATTCAGCCAGCATATACATTCAATTGCTACTCTATCATTATACATTCAATTTCGGGTTTTGTTTTCTTCAAATTGCTAAAATTGCTACTTTCACAGGAAATATAAAAAAAAAAATTCAAAAAAAACTAGATTTTCTTAACAACAACCAGCGTTAGGGTTTAGCAATTTCTTTGAATTGCTAGAACCCCTCATTTCTACGATGATAATAAATATCTAAATTTAAATAATTACTAACTTACATACCTTACAAACAGAGCTACTTGAATCCATTACCTTCTTCATTCTATGATTTTTGGAAGAAGCTTTGTTGTTGTTGTTCTTTACAGTTTCTCCTATTTTTCCTTTCATTACTCCTCTAAATTAGGCTTCTTCTTCGCGATACATAACAGCAATTCGGTTTTCAATAGTAATTCTTCATAGCTATTCCACTAGCTGCACTCTACCACTAACTCGGCGGTTTCAATTCTAATAGCAATTCCACAATCTAAACTAGTAGCAATTAAAGGGTATTATTGTAAACTACTTTCTGGTCAACAAACAGGACTAATCATTAATTGCTTTCTTTGACGGGACTAATCCATAATCCACATCCAAATTTGGGATGCCTAATTTAATCACTGATTTTCTAGCACACCACTTTATAACTCACCACTTTATCAAGTGTGAAATATCAACCTAAGGGGGATGTAGATGTTGAAATTGTATCTCCAATAGCTCCATATGTCGACAATTCCTCGTGGTGGTTTTCTTAATCCTTGAGCAGTCAAGCGATCCCGACCAACTGGTAGAAAAACAGCACAGAAAAAGGTTCAATTATCTGGTCCTTCATCTACAGAGGTATCCGGAGTGCCTGATTACTCAACTCACCTAAAAAAAGGTAAACAACACTACTAATGACGAATTAGCAATTAAAAAAACGTCTCTTGATTATAAAGTGTGTATGTTAAAGAAAATGGATTTGGATAGACAACAATGTATGGGGAAGGATAGACGTAAAGAAGAAAGAAAAATCATGTCCATGGATCTTGAGACAATTACATGCCCTGTACACAAGTAATACTGGGAAGACCAACAATAAATAGATGTCACAGAGAGATCAATGCTTTCAAGCCGGTGTGGTTTGGATCTCAAAGAGGAAGTCAATCATCTCAACCTTCTATATTTGAAACATTTTCTGCTCAAGAGGACTCAAAGGATGGTATACGACCAAATTGTGTAACTTGACAACGTGGTTAAACCTTGTTTTCTATCCTAACAACGTAGTTTTAAACTAATAATGTGGTCGAAAGTTGTTTTCAAAACTAACAACCGGAACGGAATCCGGTCAGAATATGAGGCAAAATAAATGACGTGGCTAAAAAGTGCACACGTGGCGTTGACCAAGACACACGCGGCTAAAAGATTAAAATACTCAAGGTATCTAGATGAGCTAATTTAAACTAAAACTCACCAATTAAATTAAGAAAACGTAAATTCCAAACTTAAAATTGAATTAAAATCGACTAATTATCAAGTTGGTGGTGTTTTTGAAAAATTAAGAGTGGAATTGTAGTGTTGGGTTTAATCTTAATTAAAAGAACAAAAATTGTGATAAAAACTTCTCACTCTTGCTTTTCTACAAGGAGTAGAGAAAGAATTCTTCTTCTTAATTTATTGAGGAAATTTAAAGAATTAAGGAGAAATTTATTAAGGAAATTGATTTTTAGGTTTTTAGGGTTTGATAAATTGTTGATTTGGTTTAAATAAAAGAAATACAAGAAAGAAGATGATGATGCAATAATTCATTTCTCTTTTATTTATAAATTTTCCCTACCACGTGTCTTAATTTTTGCCAAACTCGGCATTAACTAATCCACGTCAACATACTCTGTCGGGGAATACCACAAAAAACATACCTATTGTAAATATTGAACGTTGGCCTAAGTACATTGTTAGTTTGAAACTACATTGTTAGGATAGAAAACAAAGATTTAACTACGTTATCAGTTTGCACAATTTGATCGATGGTATACCTGCATATAGGGGCTATCCTTCTTTTGGTGGAATGGATTTTGGTCGAACAGGCATGCGTTTTGGGAAGTAGTATGGTATATTATTATCAAGATGTTCTAACTTTAGTATTACAAAGAAGCTACAACATCTTGATAATAATATACCATACTACTTCCCAAAACGCATGCCTGTTGATAGAGAGGAAAACGATCCTACTATCAAAAGATTGTATTTTTAAGTTGAAGTTCCTTCTTGTGCCTGTATAAATTGAAGATCAAAGTAGACAAGTAACAAGCAAGGGTCGTACCCACCTCAGAGGGGGAGATCTTAGCTCAAACACAATAGAAAACAATGGTTAAGAAACACCAAGAGAATCAATAATAAGATTGGAGATTGATTCTACTTCCTACAGGCAATAATAAATAATAAATTCTAACTTAAGAATATGGAAGATATGAAAAGAAGATATATGATGACATAGGGGGAATAATTGGTATCCACAAACTAGATCATGCAATCATAACATGTTGTTCCTCATGTTCAATCTATAATAACTAATTAGTCACCTCTCAGCTATTTCAAGTAGTTATTAATACCTATAATAATCAAGTAGTCAACTCTCAGCTATTCCACCTAATTAAAACGGGATTCTCTTATGCATGCTATTGAATATGTTTCATTAATTAAATCCTCACCTCTCAGCTATTGAATCTAATTAACTCAACTTATTACTCATAATTAAATCATCACCTCTCAGCTATTTGATTTAATCACAAAAGGGTTCCAATAAAAGATATATATTATAAACATGTAATAATCACCTCTCAGCTATTTCACTACACATCTACAATAAATATAAATACTACCATTAAAAGCTAGGTCTCCCTAAACCCTAACAATAATATTTTAACATCATGGATAACAATAGCATACAAATAATCATACTTACCTCATACTGCAGATAGAAGCAAATAAGCATTAAGAACTTTGAATCACAATGAACAAGAGAAACAAACATGATACTTTTACATCACCTAGAAAGCTTCCACCATCCCCCCATGAAGAATTAGCTACTCATCCTCAAGGAACGAATAAATAAATCATAAAACATCATAATGGAAAATAATGAATTGATATTGAATTGAATACAATGAAGAAGAAGATCAACTCTTCTCCAATGGATCTTAAAGTGGAGGCTAAAAGATTAGCTTAGCTAAAAGATAATAAACCCTAGTTACAACTTCTCTTATATAGATATTACAAAGTAGAATACTTGCATGCAAAGACATCCAAACTTGGTGAAATTCGTGGCTGCTGCTGTTGGTATCTTAGAGGGATTAGGCAATCAGCAAAACCTAATTCTCTTGGGCTTGAATTGTAGCTTGGGCCAAGACCTTCAGTTTGATAGCTCATGGGCCCCAATCGGACTTCTGGATCTTCATGTGGAGCCTTTTTAAGATTAAGACCCAAAATAGAAATTCAGGTCAACGAAAGTCAACAGAGTTGACCAAAGTCAACAAGGTCCAACAGTTGACCGAAAGTCAACAGAAGTCAGCAGAAGTCAACAATTGACCGAAAAGTCAAGTCAATGGGGTTGACCAGAGTTGTCCACGGGGTGCCCTTAGCAGATTTCGCGGGTGCAAATATCCATTCTTCTTCCCTTGTGTCAATAACACCTTTTTACACAATATTCGCATTTCGGCTCGTAAAACCTACATAAAGACAAGAAAGCACTAATCAATAGATATAATACAATAATATAAGCTAAGTGCTAGATAAACAAGATGTTATTCGGGGGATAAATATACACTTTTGAGGTCCGATCACCTGTTCGACGAAAATCCATTCCACCAAAAGAAGGATAGCCCCTATATGCAGGTATACCATCGACCAAATTGTGCAAAGAAAAGAAGAAAATGATTCATACTAAATTGAAGATTGATAATCAATTGGCTGAGAAACAAGATTGTAAAAGAGGAAGAACAGCAGAGTTGCCAACTTTGGAGAAGACGACGATGGAATGCAGAGACAAAAGGCCTCGTTTGGTTCTTACAAATAGGGGCTCTATTGATAATGTTGAAATTTCAATGAGGGGGGAAAGTAATACTACTGCAAGTAACTCTAATCAATTTATTATTAAGTTTGATGAAAGCGGTAAAGAGGGAAGTAGCTCACAGGAGATAAGAAAGGTGAAAGACAATTCTCAGAAGTAAATGATGGAATTAATGGAGGTACAAATTTTGGTGTTTTTGCAGAAGGTCGTGAGGATTTTTTACAAGTGTATTATCCAACCATATGGGCAAATAGAAATCAAAATAATGAAGGTGATGTTGAGGATGGTTCCAGTCAGGCTAGTAACACATGCGGGTTCGCGGCTGCTGTCCCAGATCAGCAGGCTCCAGTTTCATGATACTATCTTGGAATTGCAGGGGTTTGGGTTCAACCTCTACGGTTCAGAATCTAATGGACCTCATTCGGACGTCTCAGCCGGATGTGATCTTTTTATCTGAGACAAAGCTTCAAGTTGATAGATTAGTTCGTATTCGCAAAAAAATAAAATTTCAGGAGTCTCATTTTGTGCCGGCTAATGGTAGAAGTGGTGGTCTCGCTCTCTTTTGGAAAGAAGGCATTGATATTCAGATTCTTGCTTCGTCGTCAAATGTCATTACGGGTAAAGTTTTTTATTTCTCTTCTAATATTTATTGGTTTTTTTCTTGTGTTTATGGCCATCCAAATCCTACACATAGGAAAAAAATTTGGGATGATATTCGTTTGATTGCTAAATATGTTCATGGACCTTGGGTTTTGTTGGGCGATTTTAATGCAATTGCTAAAGTTGATGAAAAATTGGGTGGTAATGGTGTCTTGTCTAGAAGTCTTGTGGAGTTTAATGAGTTAATTCATGACTTGGGTCTTCTTGATTTGGGGTTCGATGGTCCTCAATTTACTTGGACAAATAATAGAAAGTTTGAACATAAAATTTTAGAACGGCTCGACCGTGTTCTAGCTACTGATTCATGGGTCACTATGTTCCCTGATACAGTAGTTAGTCATATCTCTAATGTTGCCTTTGATCATTTGGCTTTGACAGTGGGGCTTACCAAAATTGATAAACCCCGTTTTAAACCTTTTCATTTTCATAAGATGTGGTTTAAAGATTCTTCTTGTTTAGAGGTGATTAAAAGGGCTTGGGAGACTGAGGTGAGAGGATCGCCTGGTCACCAAGTTATTATTAAACAAAATATTACAAGGAAAAATCAGAGAGTGTGGAATAAAAATCATTTTGGTAATATATTTACAAAAATAAAAAAAAAGTTAGAGATGAGCTTGATGTTCTTTGGGGTCGTGTCGATAAAAAAGATGATTATGAAGCTGCTTTAGCTAAGAAAAAGGAATTGGATGAATTGTTAGAAAAAGAACAAGATTATTGGCAACAACATTCTGGTGTTACTTGGCTCAAAGATAATGGTAGGAATACCAAATTTTATCACTTATCTACTATGTACAGAAAAAGAAAAAATTGGATTAGTAAAATAAGAGATAAAAATGGGGTTTGGCAGAGTGGTTTTCATAATATTGGAGAAACTTTTGTAAATTATTTTTTCGATTTGTTTACTTCAAATAACCCTGGTGTTGTGAGCGAAATTGGGGAGTTATTTCAGCCTTGTATTTCTTCCATAGATAATGAAGAATTGATCTGAATACCTCAAGAAGAAGAGATTTGGTGTGTTGTTAAAAATATGGGTAGTCTTAAAGCCCCTGGACCTGATGGTTTTTAGGGAATTTTTTATAAGGCTGTTTGGCATGAGGTGGGACCTACTATCATTGCTCTGGTTCAGGAATTTTTTGCAGATGCTTGGATCCCTACTAAAATTGTCTAGGATGTGGGTAAAATTGTCTAAAAATTATGAAGACTGGTCAGACCATGGTCAACGGCTTGGTTGACCGGCTTCAAATGGAAAAATGGGGGGTATCTCTAAGAGTTTCTAAATCTGGGGGGTATCTCAAAGAGTTCCTATTATTTTAGGGGGTATCTCTAAATCCCCCTATTTTAAATATTACAAATTAATTGATATATTATTGATGATAAAAATGCATGCATGGTTTTGTTTGGAATATATAGATTACTCGTGGTTTATCGATTATAGCTTTTGTTAAAGTGATTAATTAGTTATAGATATCATGTTTTATATTGGAATTATTAAAGCAGTATATGTATATTGAAATGGTTTTATAAATAAAAAAGCTATCGAGGTTTTTATTGCATCTCTTTTCCAGGATGGGAAAAGGGAGATGGATTTTGTATGTGGGATGTGGGATCCCAGTTGTATGTTGATATGGTGTGAGGTTCCTGAATTGGGAATATGATCTGGGTGCTTACACGAACATATTATTACAGATCGGTATAATCCCTTCGGTTAGTGTCCGTGTCTGGTAGCCGTGAATAGGGAACTGGTTTGATGGTTGATAAATTCAGGGACTCGTCACACATGCCAGATTAAATTAACTATTATTAAAAGACACCATATATATTATATATATTGTATCACGAGGCAGTTTGGTAAGGGATCTGTGAATTCCTACAAAGAAAAAATTGTTGTCATATTCTAGAGATGATAGTTCTTTCTAGGATTACATATGCAGTGTTCACCTTTAGACGGTGAATGAGCACTTTCTAGAGGCGAACATTGTAGGATGTTTCAGGGACTTTCTCTTTTATCTTCCTGGATTGTCATGATTTTAGTGGTATTTACTGTGGATGGTTAGTGTGTTGTGGGGATACATGTTACCTCGAGGAGGTTAGACGCAGGGAGTGAGAGGTAGTCCACTCCTGGACGTATGTCAGGATCCTGAGCAGTCTGCAGTCGTCAAACGGTTGACCACCGTGATAGGTGATTCCCCCCTCGGGGTGTCGTGGTCAGAGGGCCCACCTGAGCCCTGAAAGAGGGTTAGTGTTCTTGAGACATAAAACGGTAATCACCCGACCGGATAATCAGGAACTAACGGTGCAGGTTCACACCAGTAAGTACTGAACTAAGATATTGCCTGAGACTGGGGCCGAGTACCAGTTGTACCCTCAGCACTCTGATAGGATACAGGTACCCGACTTATTGTATGAATGTTTGTATATTATATTATTATTTATAGTAGAAAGTTACTTTCAATTATTAAAACTTGCATTCTTTCAAATGTTTAGTATGATTAATCGTCATGCATTAGTTAGTATATTGGAATGTGAGTCACTACTGAGCAAGTGGAAATGCTCACCCTATCATTAATCCCTTTTCAGTTAAACAAATTATTCGAGGATAGATCGATTCAGCAGATATGGTTTTGCGGAGGTTAGAGAGGGTATTGGTATAAGTGTTCGTGCGATAGATGTACTTAGTTTCTTTTGTATAGAAGTGATTACAGTTTGTATTATTATGTATAGTATTAAGCTATGTATTTTTAAAGCCAATTATATATATAAATATCATGCAGAATCTAGTATTATTATATGTTTATCATGGGTTGGTTTGTTCGAATGTCTCGAGATCTGACATTGAGTCATGGGGATTCGTGTTATGATTTTAGGCGTTACAGCATCATACTTTTGGTGGAAGAAGTTGTTGTGCTCATGAATAACATTGTATATCCTTAGAAAGACATTTGGTCTCATCCAATACCGACGATAGAACTTTGTATCATTAAAAATAGGGTGTGCTGCAAGATAGTTGTTTATAAGTATATTGTGTGAGTCGACGTGTTTGCGCAAGTTTGGTGCTCGCCCAAAGTATGACCCCCCCCCCCCCCCCCCCCCCCCCACAACTGTGGTGGCCTTGGTATCTATTATTGTAGGAGGAGTTGTTGTTGATCGTCGGAATACAACCGACTATGTGCCTTGTACTATAACCTTAATCATCAAAAAAGTCTAACAACATACTGTATATCTTCTCACTTTCACTCATTTTAGAAAATACGTTTTAGAATAAATTTTGATTAAAGAAATATAGAATGAAGCATAAAAATGAGGGAAATAAAGTAGGGGAAAAATGAGAGCAAGAGGAAAAGGAGGGAAATCAAGGAAGGAAAGGAAAATGAGGAAAAATGGGCAGGATTTACAGTATAACCCCGATAATTTGATACGCTAATAATCTCGCTTAATTAATAGAATTTGCTAGTCTCGACTTGGACCAATGTACTAAATTAATAAATTCGCTAAATTTATAAGTTAATAAATTTTGACGAGGCCTTTATACATTTTTCTAAGTTCCATCTATTATGTAAATTAATAATCTATTAAAAAGTACATAATTTTTTATTTTTCAAGGTGTCTTCTTTAACTATGACTCATTTTTTTGTTGAAAGTCAAATCTAATTAAGTTTCTTATTAAATATAACTGGTACATACAATGTAGAAAACGATGAGTTGATAATTATGTTAAAGTATGTTGATTATCTACATCATTTATTAAATGTGCTAATAAATAAGTCATTTATTAATAAGTCAAAATATCTTATTTTTAATAAAAAAAAAAATATCAAACAGTTTACATTGAATAAAACTTAAGAATATATATACTTCGCTAAATTAATGGATTATTATTTTATCGATTATTTAATATCGTGTTAAATTAATAGATTTTTATGGTCCCAACTCTCAAGGCTTCACAAAAAAAAAAATATGGTCCCAAAGCTATTAATTTATAGAGGTTATATTGTTTATAGAAGTAGCATGCATAATCACAATCACTCTGCGTGTAGTTGATTTAAATGTAGCACGCAAGATGGTTCTGCGTGGAATCAAGAATTATAGCAATTATCCAAATTTCGCGTTAGGGATTATTTTTGCCAAGGAAACCTAACACAAAATTTTTGTTCCACCTCACCAGTTATATCTGACGTGTATCTTGTGTGGTGGGCAGAGGCGAATCTATGAAAGGGCTTCCCTGGGCTCAAACCTAGAGTGTTTTTTAAAAATAAAAATAGTACTATATTTACTAACCAGCCTACCAAGCCCAGCCCACACCATTTCCCTTCTCTCCATTCTATTCTTCTTCGTACTCTTCTTCTCTACCAAGCCTACTCAGTTAAGTTTTTTATTTTTATGTAAAATTTAGTTAATTTTTAAATTTTAATTATCAAATATTATGTTTTAATATTTAGTTAATTTTCAAATTTTGATTATCAAATATTGTACTCCCTCCGTCCCAAATTATAAGTACATTATGTCTTTTTTGGCTGTCCCAAAATATATGTCACTTTTCATATTTGAACAAGTTAATTTGTTCTTTTACCTATATTACACATTAAATGAGTAAAAATTTATCATTATAATTAATATTAAATAAAGATAAAGTTGAAAATTTAGTTAGCAGATAAACCAATAAATGATATTCCCTTAATAAGTTGGATTTCCTATAGGCTTCGGATGTTGCCAAGGAGATTAATTGATTCTGCCAATGATTTTTTTTGTTAAGATGACTAAATTACCCTCCAAGAAGTTGTTTACTTAATTTAATGTTTATTTCTTTTACTCCCATCGAAAAACTTTTAAATCTTCCCTATATTGTTTCTCTCTTTTTAATTCTCTGAATGATTTTGAGAAATAATTAAATTAATCTATGATAACATATTTTTTTTCTTTTATTAATAAATAATAACATGTCTTAACTCAACCACTTGCTAATTGAGATAATTTTAGATTTGACGAATATTAGGTAGTTCTATTTTTCAGATTTGAAGTTTTATCCCTTAAGTTTGAATGCTAGAATTAATGCCTACCCAAATGAGTGCGGAATGATTTAACAATGATATAAATCATAAAATATGTCATTTGAAAAAAAAAGTTTGATTTTCTTCTACTATGAATCTATGATGATGTGGAAGGAATTACAATGTGGGAAAAGAAGTCATACAGTGTAATAGAAGTGTTTTTAGCATTTTGCATACTTATAGGGTAGAGGGGAAAAAAATCTGATCGTAGAGGCAAATTTGTGTTATTAGAGATTTATTGATTTGATTAAGGGCAACTAAGTCATTGTGGCGAAAAACCATTGGCAGAATCAGTTATGCCCTTGGCAAAATCCAGAGTTTTCTCTATAATGTACTTATAATTTCGGACGGAGGGAGTAATTTGGGTTTTTATTATTCAAAATTAACACAAGTTCATATTATTAATATCCAAAAATAATAAATTTTTCCCTATTGCCTATATAAGATCTACTAGGATCGGCTACCAATGATCAATTTGATTTATCCAAACTGATCTGTGACCTTTTCTATTCAACATCACACAACTAATAATTACATATAAAATCTATTTAGCCCCCCAATCCAGTCCCCAATAATTTAACATAAACTCTTGTTATTTTAAAAATTCTCTTGGTGGTGTATGGTTAGTATGAATTATCGATGTGTTTTGATAAATTTTTTTTTCTTAAAATAAAAATTTACTTTTTTTTTTTTTTTATCCAAACCCACCCCCACCTTGAATTTCTGGATTCTGGTGGGCAAATTTTGCCTTGTGCGTTAGAGATTCTTTGAGTACCCTATTCCTATGTGGTCCATTGGTACATCCATTGTAGTTTCAAAATGGGCAAAGGAAACCCAGCAACCTGTTGTGTTTTTTTTTTTCCAAAAGATAAGTTGAATGTTACTTGAGCTCAAATTTTAGAAGAGGTGCTCTCCTCTGCTAGGGCCCTAATTGAAGTATGATTTTTCCAACAGTGCCCCCACCTTTCTGAAAACGTGCTCCATCTGCAGGGTAGAAAACAATGGAGCCAAATTATGGTGCCCACTAAAATATATAATGAATTAATTTGACCAAATTGCAAAAGGCTTGCATTGCAAAGAGACTTTTGTAAAACATGAACACCTTCAAAACATCATTCATTTAAGTTTATGATGGTTTTAATGGGATCAGAGCAAGCATGATTTAGTAGAAGGAAACGATGATGGTTGGAAAGAGAGAAAGAAAAAGGGGAAGAGAGAGAGAAGGAAAAGAGAGGAGGGTCTTTAAAATCTGAACATGTAAGAAGTATAGTTTTGATGTAAAGACACAACCCTTTCGAGGACCACTTATGCAAGCTATTTGCAAATGCATTACATATATAAAGTGTTATATATGGTCTGCTGTAAAGGGTTATATATGATTTTAAAGCTGAGATGGAATCTCATTTTTCCTTTGTGGAAGTGTGAAAATGAGTATGGGTACTGTCTTACTTCTCACCCTACATAAAAGCTTCCATCTTGTGATGTCACCATTTTCATTCACTTTAATATGCTGTAAGAAGACTGTCTTTACAAGTTTTTTGTTGCGACTTTTATCATCAATTCCATCCTTATGATCATCATTATCACAACCTTTGCTTTGCAGTATTTATGTACAGGTACAGAGGTACTAGACTCTGTTCTTGCACTGCATGAAACACTTTTTATAATGTTAGTTTCTTGGGATCCATTACTTGTTTGTTTCCTCCTTGTATCTGTATTCTTTCTCTTATTTTGTCAGTTCGAATTTGAACTTCTTTTAATCATGTGTTGAGCCATAATTTGTGAGCCACACCCTAAGAGCTTACAATATGGTCAAATGACAAATATTTTACCCTGGTAAGTGGTAACATCACATGGTTCTTATGTGAGCCTATCACATAGTTCTTATGCGAGCCTTTGGCTCAATGGCAATTATCTCCCTTAATGGTATAGTAGGACGTAGGAGTCTCTCTAATCCGTCTGCCACCCCCCTAAAACAATTAATCATATTTTATATTTTAATTAATTTTTTATAACAAAAATATAACATGAATGATAACAAAACTAGATCGTAATTATTTTTGTTGGTGGTTTAATTATGTAGATACACTTTCTGCATGTGCAGAGAGAGGAAAAGAGCAAAAGATCTATAGTGGAGAATGCATGTGCCTCTGGTTCCATTCAAGATTCCTCAAATCTAACAAAGCTAATATAGCTGAATTTTCAATGAATATCAATGTTTTTTGGTCGCTGAGTTTGTCCATACCTTGGACCATTATTAATTTTTGTTAAGGTTAAGAAGTTAGCACTTAGCAAATGCTTTTATATTGGTCAATTTTTTCCACCTTGTGTTCCAACTTGAAACACTTTAATTTGCATGTACGAAAAAACATATAAACAGACATGAAGAAAAATTTGAGGAAGAAGGTTCAAGTCATAAAATTAAGTGAACAAACAAATTTCAAAAAATAATTCTTAACAACATTTTGAATGAACAAAGAAGTCACTAATAATAAGCTTACATCATCAAAGACTAAAAACAAGTTAAAGAGAAAAAAAAAAAATACAAATCAAAAGTTTTGTGTAGGTTTGCCAATGACCCCCATGTCCATGACTGAAATCAGCTGTTGATGTTGATGAAGTGGTGTTTGAGATGTAATGGCTGCTGGCTCAAGGACTATGAAGGTGGTAATGATGATGACTGTGATGGATTGGAGTTGGTGCTGGTGCAAAAGTTGTAGAGTTAAAAGTGTTGGGAGATTGGAGGATGGGATGAGGAGGTGGTGGTGGTGGACATTGGTAACATTTAGTGAAAATCCCAAAAGTATCAATCTGGTGTACAAAGTTAGTCACACTAGCCCATCCACCAAACCCAAACCCAACTATAAATACCCATACCACTACAAACACATTCACTGCATATATTCCTGCCCATCTCCCTAGAAACTTTGGTGGTTGCTCCACTGCATTCTGCAACACACAAAACCCCCAAAAAAAAAAAAGTTAAATTCCATTTCCATAAAATAAAAAAAAAAAAAATTTCACTACATTTTAGTCAAAATCAGTCAAGAATCTTAATTCATATCTTTGTTGTTATGATGGGTCAACATCACTGTTTTTTTTCCTTAACACTCTATCAGAGATATGGATCTGATTTACCCACTGGTAAAATCCAAAAAACCCACTGGATAAAGTATGGTACGAATATGATTTGATATAATATGGATCAATGAAGACCAATAAAATCTGGTCAAAGTAGTAAAAATATTACTTGCTTTATGCTTCATATCTCTCAATAAAAACTCAATAAAGCAACACACAACTGTGAACTGTCAAATAAAAAGCATACATGCATCACACTCTCCTTGTTCTGAATCTGAACAAAACAATAATAATACGGATTTCTTAAAAGATTCTTCTCAATAATTCGCCATTTTTTATCAATTAACTATATTTTTTCCATTTTTGGATATATTTTGTTAAAAATATCAATTATTTTATTTGATTTGATGTTACCTCACGAGCAGTGGCAGATCGGAATGTGAAGATATGAGCAAGAGCTGGAATAATGTAAACAGTGAAGCTAACAAGAAGAGATCCAACGGTTGAATTTATAGGACCAAAGAAAGGGAAGATAATCGCGAGGAACCAAATCGGTACCACCACTGGTAATCGAGCTGCTGCTCTCTTGCATAAGCTTTTGCATTCATGCATACCAATTGCTTTCTCCCATACAAAGTATAAAGGGGTGCATGCAAATCCAAATGTTATAAACTGCATCAAAACAACTCACATTATTCTATATATATAATTTACTAATAATCTATATAATATTGTTTAATTAATTATAATTACCTGATGGATGAGCATTAAAACAACAGCCATGTCTCTAAAGTGAGATCTTGGGAGGAGAGCAAAAGCATTGGCGTGATTTAGAAGCATGTCACCAAATGCCCAATACACAGAAATAGCAGATGGAAGAGTGAGGGTCAGCACATAGAGTGTTGCAATCAAATAGATTGCCTTAAATTTCTGTGGTTTCCACATAGCGTGCATGATCTCTCTGCATTGTATTTATTACCATACACATCAGAAATATACAATAAATCTTTTTTCATATTAATAGAAAAAAAAAAAAAAAAAAAAAAGTGTGTTTGCTTTCTATGTATGTTAAAAGCGCATTGGCTTTGCTTTGGCTTTTCTCCTCTTGGCTTTTGCAGCCCATGCCTGACAAGGCTTACCAAAGTGGTGCATTGTACAAAGGATATTGCAATAGATATTACAATAAACTTGGTAAATTATGGGGAAAAAAATGAACTCCCTTAGGGGGGGGGGGGGGGGGGGGGTATGGTGCAAATCACTTTAAAGAGTTGGTCAGTGGTCTTTATCTTATCAGAAATAATGGAATCTGAAAATAATATATTTTCTTGGAAAATAATGAAATCTAAATATAATTATATAATAATAAAAAAAAGATAGGTTTTGTATTTGGGAATCAGGGATAAATCTGAAAATAAGGAAAAAGACAACAACGTTAAGTTAGGAGTGTCTTACACTGTGACGGCATGTCCCCCAAATGTGTAAAGAATGTTTGTTGCTCCTGTGAAGTATAGAACTACTTTGGTTGGACCTGAATGCTTAACCCCTTCAACCTGCATATTATAATTAATAAAAAAAAAAAAATTACTCTAATTAACAATTAAACTAATTAAAAGATACTAGTTTAATTGTGTTTTTGTCATAAAATAATTAAACTTACTTGTCCATGAAGGAGAGAAGCAATGGTGAGATACCAAGCAGTGTAAGTGGTCATTAACAGACCAAGAAAAGACCAAATTCTGTAATTATGAAATGAAGGAATGAAGACTGTAGTGGCACAACAGGCTCCAAAGATATATGTCCAGGTTCTCTTGTCCAAATTATCATTGATGTAATAAATGTTACTGCAACAAGTTAAGATAAGAAATTGAATCAATAATCATTTCAAGTTTGGACAAAAACATTCTGTATTAAAAACTCAAAAGCTAGCTAGTTTTATAAAATAGGACAAAGGTTGATAACTGTACCTAGCACAAGCTATGAGTTGAATGACAGATCCAAACATAAGAAATGTGCAGTTAAATGCCAACCCCACATTCCTCCAATGTTTTCCAAGTAATCCATCAAGAACTTCAAACCACTTCAATAATGTAAAAACAAAAACACAAAATCAATTAATCAAAGTTCATACACAACTATAATGTTCAAGATGAATAATGCAAAAGATCAAGGAATATAATATTTACCTGGATAACATGGTTTCTGAAGTCTACTTTTTCTCTTTCTTTTCTTGTTCTGTATTCTACATAGAGAACACTAATGAGGTATGCAGTCCAACTTCCTAATAAACCATAGAACAATTGAAAGAGAATTCCTGATAGCATTCCAAGCTGAGAAAATGAGTATGGTAAGGTAAGTAGAACTTGAGCCACCTGCAAAAACAAACAAATTAGAGATTTAATTAGTCCTTATTGAAGGTGATTAATTTGATAACAAAGAAACTAACAGAAATAAAGAAAATGTAGACTATATCAAAGAACCTGATTTGAAGCACAACTGAACCAAGCATCATAAACAGAACCACCATCCCATAAAAACTTAGATAATCTAGATTTCATGGTCTTAGGATCCCCTTCAGTGTCCATTTCTACATAGTTTCCAGCAATTACTGTCTCCACCACCTTATCTGTCTCCATTGTTCTCTCTCTGCTCTCACACACACACACTATGACACTATCCCTTTCTCTCAAAGACAGAGTGACTGAGTGATGAACTAACTGATTACTACTGTTTGAGATTCCATAATATCTAATAAACAAAGTGAAGAGTGTATGGAAGGCCTGATGTGTTATTTATAAGAGAGACACACAAGTGGAGTCTTGGATATTGGGAAAGGATTGGGAAGTTTATAACAATAGAGTGGTTTTGGGGGAAATTTAAACATTGCTTTTGGGAGCAAAATGTTATTTAGCTAGTTGATTTTTCTTGATGAAAGTAAAAAAAAAAATACTGCTTTTCTCGAGTATTTAATTTTTTTATTTAATTAAATAAATGTGGTGTCACTCATGATTAATCAAAATAAAATATATGAATGGAACGTGAGTGCTTTGTTTGCACGAGTGAATTAACCACGCTTTTGAAGCTCATAAATAGCTTTTAACCCTTTAATTAACACTTATTCAATTATATCTAAAAGCACCTTCTTCTCCATCTAATATTGCTAAATGACCACCAAGTTTTTTATTTTTGTTGGAAAATAGAAGAATCTATTTGCAGAGGCATATGCCTGTTCCATCTTGTGGAATACCCAACGCATAATCTAAGCAACAAGTCCAAACTCTATAACTTGCTTACTTGGTGACCAACTGCTTCACTACTCCTCACTCATTTGTGCTTAATAGCTGCTTCTCACGCATATGTGGTCTGGGGCAAGGGGACCCTCTGTTCTTCCGTTTTCTTCTTTTCAGTGGATCTAAGTATAATTCTTCCAAATCAATGTGAGGGTAGGAGGCCTAGGTGAAAAAATCGAAAATATCGGGTGGATATTCACGAATTTTGCCGGGTTTTGGGAATTCGGAGTGGTACGGCATACGAATAATAAACGAAACATAAACCTCCCCACCCCGACCGGATTTTTACGAATATTCGCGAAATATTCGAAAAATACGAAAGTTACGAAATTTTCGAATTTGAAATTAACACATTTCTTTTTAAATATAATTCCCACATTTATTTAATACAATTTTTTGAATTTTTCGTGAATACCCGCGAATATTCGAGCAATATTTCGCGAGAATCATTTTGCCAAACCTCCCAATTCCGACACTGTGGTCCGGATATTCGCAGAATATACCGGTTTTTCAAGGGTCGGATATTCGAGTTTATTCGAAATTTTCACCTATAGTAGGAGGTATCAAAGTAGCAAGGTCCAATCCATTTATCGTAACACCCCGGGTTGGCAAGTGGGTTACCGAGTGAAACCGGCACGAAGTGGTTTGACATCAATTTTGTGACAAAGTGTCCTTGGTTATCTCGCCTTGAATTCATTGTTAGGAAAATCAAGATGTACGCATGGTCGTCTCGTGTCCTTCGTGTCTCTTAGATTCTGTCTAAGAAAAGTTATTGGGTTCTGGACGTACGTACCGAGTTAGGACGTACGTACGTCCACTGAAGCAGCAAACTTCTTTTGGTCAGGACGTACGTACGCAGTTAGGACGTTCGTACGTCCAAGTAGGCAGCAGACGAGTTTCGTATGTAGACGTACGTACCGAGATAGAGCGTTCGTACGTCATGGTAGGCAGCAGGCTTATTTTGGTGTGGCGACGTTCGAACGTCATATCGACGTACGAACGTCCAAAGTCGGTTTGCCCTATTTCGGCCCATTTTCCTTGGTTTCCAACCCTAAGTATAAATAGGGTTTCTCTTCCATAGAAGAAATCAGTCCTTTGGCCGTCCATCCTTCTTCTAGTTCATGTGTTTTGGTTAGGTTTGTGATATTGAAAGTGTTTGTGTCTATTGAACTCAATTCCCTTTCTTCCCCCTTTTCTCAATTCATATCTTTGTGATCTTTAAGAGTTATTGTGAATTCGGCTTCGAGTCTTCTTGTGTGTTCATCAAGAAGTCGAGTGTCTTGTGCGTACATCAAGGTGCTCTGGTGAAGTCAAGGTGTTAGAGATAACCAGGAGTATCAACTCGCAGTGAGTGCAGGTAGTTGATAGGTTTGTACATCTCTTTTCATCTAGTGGATTATTTTGTTGTCACAAGGACAACCGTGGACGTTTCCCTGTTTGGGTTTTACCACGTTAAAAATCTCTGTGTGTTATTTACTTTCTGCGTATTGGTTAATTGTTTGTTTGAATTTACAATTGTTATACTAGCACTATTTGTAGTTTCTCAATTGGTATCAGTCGCTGGGGGCTGGTTAAGGAGCGTAAAGGCTCACGCTAACGATCAATAGTGCTTTATGGAATCTCACAAGACTGCTACTTCAAGTCTGCCTCCACAATTCAGTGGAAAGGACTTTGGTCATTGGAAAGTACGTATGCGAGCTTATCTCCAAGCATTAGGAGAAGAAGTCTGGCTTTCTGTTGTCACAGGGTGGAAAGAACCTCTGACTACTACAGGTACTGATGATACTGCTGTTACATCACTGACGCCACGTGAAAAGTGGACGCCTGAACAGAAATTGCTGGCGAATTATAACAACAAGGCACTCAATGCTATTTTCATGGCATTAAATGCTAGTGAGTTTCGTCGGGTGCAAGGCTGTGAAGAGGCTAAAGATGCATGGAACAGGCTTATCTGTACACATGAAGGTGACGAAACAGTCAAAGAAAGTAAGCTGGAACTGTTAACATCTCAGTTTGAGAATCTACGGATGGATAATTCTGAGACCTTTGATGATTTCTTCATTCGTCTCCAAGACATCATCAACTGCAGTGCGGCTATTGGTCATGCATATACTGACACACAAGTGGTACGTAAGATATTG
Organism: Aquilegia eximia; assembly: GCA_023053565.1. Lineage (NCBI taxonomy): Eukaryota > Viridiplantae > Streptophyta > Magnoliopsida > Ranunculales > Ranunculaceae > Aquilegia > Aquilegia eximia. Next base: position 10,714,591 of record JALIGU010000010.1, read on the forward strand.
CGTGCTTTGCCTCCTCGGTTTCGTTCACGTAAGGATGCCATCACTGAGAGCAATGTGATTAAGAACATGTCCATCGAGACACTTGTTGGGAAACTAAGGACATGTGAGATGGAACAGGCTTTGGAAGAACCTTTGAAGAACAAATCTGTAGCATTCAAAGCTACATCGTCTAACGAACCTTCCACAGGACCTTCTGATGATGAAGAACATGATGTGGATGATAACTATGCGTTTCTGTCACGTAGCTTTCAGAAGATTCTGAAATATCAACAGAATCGAGATCCTCGAAAGCGATTTCCTGATTTCTCAAATGCTCCTAGAAGTCGTGGTTTTGAGCGGTTCTCTGTGGATGGGAGAAGAGCTCGAGTTGATCGTAAAGATGTCCAATGTTACAAGTGTCGTGATTATGGACACTTTGCAAATGAATGTGACAAGAAGGTGGATCGCAAACCTGGTGATAATTCCAAAGCGAACCTCACAGTAACATGGGATGATTCAGATGAAGATGATGATGGGAATCTCTCACATGTTGTCTCCAATTATGTGGTCTTCAGTGCATCCCTGGATGAACATCTAGGAGGTATTGTATCCTCTTCTGCTGATATTATTGTTTCTGATTCTGGTGTTCATGCTACTACTAGTGAACTATGTGATATGTATAAGTTTTCCATGCAACAAGTAAAGTTGCTTGAAAAAACTAACACCGTCTTGCAGGATCAGGTAGATAGTCTTGGACAGGATATATGCAATCTTACAGGTGATTCCACCATGTTGAAGGAAGAATTTGTGAAGGAAAAGGAGGATTTCCAAGTGCGTATTGTCACTCTGGAAAAACTAAATAATGATCTGGAGACACGGTATCGATCCCTTGTACTGGAGCATGAGAAAGTAAAGGCTGAGTTGTTTGCTGCTAACAAACAACTGGTTGGGTTTGGTAAAGCAAGTGCTAATCTAAACTCTCTGTTGGGAATCGGTAAATCCCATTCAGATAAATCTGGTTTAGGTTATGACACATCTGTTCCTCTTGCTACTGCTAGCACTTCCCGCACTACCTTTGTGCGACCAACAAGTGTCGCTATTCCTGCTCCTGTGCAGGTGTCTAGTGTGGTATCACCACCCAAGGGTACTCATGTAAAGCATGTTCGGAAAAAGAACTCTAGACACAAAGGCTTTAAATGTCTAACATGTGGTCGCATGGGTCACACTTCTGTTTTTTGTTGGAATAATTTGTATCCTGCTCATCATCCTTCTTTTGCAGGTAATTCATATTGGAACAAGTCTTCTACTTTCTCCATGCAGGCTCCATACATGTGGAATGACTATGCTCCGTGGGGTTTACCCAGAACTTCTCCTTATGGAAACCGTCCTCAACCAACTCCCATGCCTACTCCACCACCACATTTCTGGGATAGGAGTATGGATGCATCCAGGAAAATAGTATCTCACATGGCTCGGTTGGTTGAACCAATGCCTTTATCATGGTATCTTGACAGCGGTTGTTCGCGTCATATGACAGGTGATAAGACTCTGATTGATAACCTGACTCTTGGTTATGGAGGTAAGGTTAGGTTTGGTAATGGTAAAATGCTTCCGGTTGAAGGTAAAGGTAACTTTTCTGAGGTTGAATCGCTCAATAGTCATGAGCTTCTTTTTGTTAAGGGTCTTAAGTCCAATCTATTGAGTATTAGTCAGTTATGTGATGCTAAATTTAAGGTGGTGTTTGAGGATAATAGGTGTGATGTTTTTGATTCCAATCATATCTTGGTGTTAACTGGTAGTCGCTCATCTGACAACTGCTTCATTGTCACTACACCTCTTCCGCATTCATATACCTAATGTGTTCACTGGAACTGTCTGTGTTTAGGATGTTTAGGTTCAGTTATTTATTATTGTTGTTGGTATTGAGGACATACTACTTTCTCTATTGTGTGGATTCCATTTTACAGATGTTTCTAGTTTGGCGTCCTCAACTGTTTTTGTGTCATGCATAGTTGTAGGGTTACATCATACTCTCTTCGTCTTGGTAGTTTCTTACATGGTGCATCTACATGTAGTTGGATTGTCGTTTTACATACCTATATATCTCCACTCTTCTATGGTTTCCATTCATGATCATCGTCTTCCTTTATATGTATTTGCCTCTTGTAAGTGGTCAATGACTCACAAAATCCCCAGCCATTTGAATGTCTTGAGAGCATACTCATTTGGCTAAGAACCCGTTGGGGCTGTGAGGGTCATGCTCTGACGGATGCACTCAAGAGATGTTAGTTCTTGTGTTGCACGTTATCATGGTATTGCACTTCTTGAGTGTGTTTTGCCGAAAAGATGTAGGCTACACCCTACCCTCGTGTTCTGGTAAAAGATGGAGATATTACATACTCCCACACGGGAATGGCATCTGTTTCAATGGTTTTACAAAAAAAAAAAAAAAAAAAAAAAAATGAATAGTGGCTTTCGCATTTGTCTAGTTGAAAGACAAGAAGAAAAACAATAGTGTGTGTTTTCTTTGTTGTGTTGTGATCTGGTTCAGTTTCATATTGGGCTAGTTGCAAGTGACTTTCAATATTCTCAATGATCATGTTTTTAGTTTGTTTCTGGAGGTTGGTATTGGTCTATCTGTTTCATCTACATGCTTGCATCGTCTAAGTAAGTACCATGCCTTTGTGTATGATGTCGTTCTTCGATTTTGCATTTTCTTATGGTTGAGGTTCGTTTAAACTGTTTTCGGCTGTAATTGGAATCCTTATGATAAGTAGAAGTGTTTTTATTGTGATGTCTCTCAATATTTGTTCTTGGTAGTTCTTTGGTTCATTTTCTAGCTGTTAGGGTGGTTCTTCAAATTTTTTTTTTAACAAAAAAAAAAAAAAAAAAAAAAGGGGTTCGTACGTACGTCTTCATGACGCTCGTACGTTTGGGCAGGCAGATCCTTTCGCAACGTACGAACGTTCTTAGGACGTACGAACGTGTTATCGGTCAGATGGTTTGTTCTTGAGGTCTCGACATACGAACGTCCTTAAAACATACGTACGTTTCTCGTACAGTTAGGCCCATTTGCTGTTTAAATTCACTTTCTTGTTTAAACCAACGGCCAATTGTTATATCGATCGTGCTTCTTCTTCTCTCTTGCACGTACACTTGGAATTCTCCACTCTCCTTCAACCGTTTTTGGTCTCTCTTCTCCTTTTTAGCATTCTCTTTTTCCTCTTCTTCCTTGGTGGTTGTTTATTGCTCAACTTCAGAAGTTTATCCGTCTAGTGCATACTCTGTTCTTACTCAAGTAAGTAAAATCTACCTCTTCCTATATTCTTCTTCTTCTCTTCTTCATTCCTCTCTTGGTATTGGTGGATTGCATGTTTGTTTTTGATATTGGTTTAATTTTATTTTGGTTGTGTTGTGTTTGGGGTCTACTTCTTTTCTTGAAATTGGAAGATGGTTTGTTTCTCTCAATGTCTTGCTTCTTTCTCTCTTATTGTTTATGATTCGATTTGTGTTTAGGGTGCTCTTTATTGCTACTTTGTTGTCAATCGCATGTTTCAAGGTTGTGCACATCAAGTGTTTGTTGAAATGCCTCAATGACTTTTTATTGGTTTTTCTGTCAATTCTCTTACATTTTTGTTTTGTGCTTGTGTAGACAATGGCTTCTAAGCGCGCACGCACCACTCCCATCTCCACGGCATCCGCGTCTAAGGGTGCATCATCTTCTCGCGCTCCGCGGGGTCGAGGCTCCACTCCGGCCTTGTCGCCTCCTCCCACATCTCTTGGTGCTCATCCTCGAGCAAAAGCTATTGTTCCTGAGCGATTCTTTGACTTGGCAGACATCGCTGCTACTCCTCTTGGGGCTACTCAGCTTGGCAACATATCTCTATTCTTTGAGACTCGGAATTGGCTAAGGGTGGCTCAACCAATCACCAAGTACTCGGTTGAGCATACGATAGCCTTCTATGAGACAAAGACACCTTCGCAAAATCGCTCGAGTTTTTCGGTCTTGATTGAAGGTCGGCGATACACCATTTCTCCTAAGGTGATACGCGAGGCGTTGGGTATTGATGGTGACTTTATTCCTGAAGATGCTGTTTCTGTCAGATGGCCCGTTCCGGATACAATTCAAATTGACTTTGTCAATCAGGTTCAGCAGATGTTTATTGATGGTGTCACGGAAAGGTATCATGCCAAGCACTACAGCGCCATACTCTTGCACATGGTTGCCCATTCCAACATCTACCCCTCCAAGGGCAACAAGATTATCATGACCGACGACATGGTCAAATTGGTGGTCTGTATGTCGGTGCACCATCTTCATCTCTCTGAGGTCATCTACACTCGAATGCTTCAGATCGATGCAGCTAAGGGTACTCTTCCTTTCCCTAGCTTTATAATGACTATACTCAAGGACTTGGGTTTTCAGGGACAGTATATGGGGGTGAGCCCTCCAAAGTTTGTTGGCCACGACTGGGTCAACGCTATCAAAAAGGGCTGTCAGTCTCGAAAGTTGGCCTTCGAGTCCGTGGGTGCGCGTCTGACGCATCACCTCATTTGGGGAGGCAGGGCTCTTGTTCGCCACGATGATTTTGATCGGGCTTTGACCTCTGGACGCCCCATCCCAGCCTCTGCTAGGGGCAATCGGGCTTTTGCAGCAATTGATGCTCGGGTCTCCTCTCTCCGACGTCATCAGGATCATATGGATGCTCGGTTAGATCGTTTTGGGGTCATTCTCTCTCGTCATGATGTAATGCTCAGTGATATTCATGCGATGAATGTTGCTCAGATGCGTCATCTACAGCTGGACTTCACTCCCACAGACTTGCCTCCGTTTCCGGAAGAGGTGCCTCCAGTTCCTGGTGAGAGTGATGGTGATGACTCAGAGAGTGAGGACGAGGGTGATGGTGAACCCAGTGATGGTGCCTCGGAGTCCGAGTAGTTGGTTTTATGGCTTCCTCTTCACATTTTTGTACTTAACTTTTTTTTTTGCTATATTGGTTTGTTTCTATTTTTTTTTGGTATTGTACATGTTCTTGGATATTGCTATTTTCATATTAGTTCAGGTTGGTTTCCTTGTTTTGCAGTAAATTTTTCTGAGGTAATGGACCTTTCTTCTTGGGCCCATGATATGTTTACCCCTATTTTTCCTATAAATAGGGAGTCTTTTTCTCTTTCACTCCTATTGTGTCTTCTTACTTCTTGCTAGTTCTCTCTTTGTTCTTCAGAATCCTCTATGGCAGAATATGTACTTCATGGAATTTTTGTTCCGACTGTTGGTTATGTGTCGTTCATGGTGATGGAGTACAAGAACAATGCCAAGGTTTGTCGTTTATGTCGCGTTCCCCATGGATATGACTATATTCATCGACCTTTTCTTAATCCTTGTTTGGTTCGTGTCAATCATTGGGAGCGATTACCGGGACATCTTCAAAATCATATCTTGGAGTTGGTTGGTTATCCGAAGGTTCCGGGACTTGCTGCTCCACTTACCGACTGTGGCTTGGACAGCAGAATTGAGGAGTTGTTTTGTACGAGTAAATGGCTGGAGGATTATGATGATCATGTGATTGCTCGGTGGAATAGACCTTCGGCTCGTGCGGAAGCTTACTTCTCCAAGCTTCCTCTCGGTCATTGGGAACGGGTTTTTCGAATTCGTTAATTCAAGCCTTCTGTTTTTGTCGTTTTGCCTTTTTATGTTTATGGATTTCTCTGTTTGGTTATTAGTTGACTTTCTGAACTTTTAACAGTTGGATTAGTTTTATTTTTTTTATATATATGTTTTGTATTCTTTGTTTGGTATTGATTTCTTTTTCTCGGTTATTTGTTTATTGTTGGTTGGTTATTTTGTTGGTTCTTTTGTTCACTTGTTGTGACAAAAAAGGGGAGATTTATGACTCTAATTACTAACAATCGTCTTCTTGTTGTTAGGTTATTTTTGGGTCATGTTTCAGGTATGCTACACGTATGGGGGAGTGAACGTGTTGATGATTTTAGACGTTATATTGTTATGGGGGAGTTCGAGTGCCAAAAATATTTTGGAGCTCATGAAGTATGGGGGAGTTGCTCGAAGGAACACTTCTGTTGAATCCTTGATTGCTTCGGAAGTTCCTAGTTGCTTCCGTTCGATCTCTGATGGTTAAAGCATTTTCCTAAAGCTGGTTAACAAGAATTGGTGACTTGTTATGTGTTTCTATTTTGAGTGATTTTGTAGGCATGTTTTATAAATGCCATGGTTTGGGATTGTAAGCACGTTTTATAAGTGCTATTAGAGTCATAGGTTTTTGTCACAAAATCAATGTCAAAGGGGGAGATTGAAACCGGCACGAAGTGGTTTGACATCAATTTTGTGACAAAGTGTCCTTGGTTATCTCGCCTTGAATTCATTGTTAGGAAAATCAAGATGTACGCATGGTCGTCTCGTGTCCTTCGTGTCTCTTAGATTCTGTCTAGGAAAAGTTATTGGGTTCTGGACGTACGTACCGAGTTAGGACGTACGTACGTCCACTGAAGCAGCAAACTTCTTTTGGTCAGGACGTACGTACGCAGTTAGGACGTTCGTACGTCCAAGTAGGCAGCAGACGAGTTTCGTATGTAGACGTACGTACCGAGATAGAGCGTTCGTACGTCATGGTAGGCAGCAGGCTTATTTTTGTGTGGCGACGTTCGAACGTCATATCGACGTACGAACGTCCAAAGTCGGTTTGCCCTATTTCGGCCCATTTTCCTTGGTTTCCAACCCTAAGTATAAATTGGGTTTCTCTTCCATAGAAGAAGTCAGTCCTTTGGCCGTCCATCCTTCTTCTAGTTCATGTGTTTTTGTTAGGTTTGTGATATTGAAAGTGTTTGTGGCTATTGAACTCAATTCCCTTTCTCCCCCCTTTTCTCAATTCATATCTTTGTGATCTTTAAGAGTTATTGTGAATTCGGCTTCGAGTCTTCTTGTGTGTTCATCAAGAAGTCGAGTGTCTTGTGCGTACATCAAGGTGCTCTGGTGAAGTCAAGGTGTTAGAGATAACCAGGAGTATCAACTCGCAGTGAGTGCAGGTAGTTGATAGGTTTGTACATCTCTTTTCATCTAGTGGATTATTTTGTTGTCACAAGGACAACCGTGGACGTTTCCCTGTTTGGGTTTTACCACGTTAAAAATCTCTGTGTGTTATTTACTTTCTGCGTATTGGTTAATTGTTTGTTTGAATTTACAATTGTTATACTAGCACTATTTGTAGTTTCTCACCGAGGAGGTGGGTCCTACGATATTTAAGAAGTGGATATTTTGACATTGGAATATAGGTATACATCTGTCATATTTTAGCATCGAGGCGTTTTGAGCTCACTTTACTTTAGAGTTTGAAAGAACTCCAGAGTTAAGCGTACTCGGGTGAGAGTAGTCTCACGATGGGTGACTTCTTGGGAAGTTGGTTGTTGCCCGTAAAACCCCACACTGTCGGATGACCGCAGTGGCTGAGTAGAGACAGTATGGGTGCCTGGGTGGTGTATATAGGTTGGGTATTTACAAATGGTATCAAAGCCGACGACGGTTCACCTATCCAGGGTGGGAGACTATGTTGGAAAAGCGTCTAGCCCCGGATAAGGGGTGATGGTTGTGTCGGGTACCCGTCTCGCGAGGGGCAGAGAACGTCAGAGATCTTGGGCTATATATTCCAGAGCCGAGGATGGTCAATTTTTTTATAGACCCGTCAGAAGGCAGATCAACACTACACACAACTGATGTTTTGATATACAGTTGGTTAAAAGGGAAACATGCATATGTTGACATCACAGGAGCATTTACGATGGTGGGGTTTGGTAATGGAAATTTTGAAGTGGGTCAGACAACCATTAATGCAGCTGCAGCTAAGGTACAAAAACACGAGGGAGCATGTGCAGTGAACTAGCATTGTTTCATTCATTTTGTTTTTGAAACTTTTGGGTTTCTACCACCAGAAGCAGTTGAACTTCTAAGGAGAGTACAAAAGGTGATGAATAGCAATGTGATGACGGTAAGTTCTAATGAATATGTATTTTGTAGGATTGGTTTTGATATTCAAAAAGGGCTTGCAGCGTAGTTTGTAGCGCGCTTGTCCTCTAACTTTATGTAATTCTTCTTTTATCAATAAAATTTGTCTGATTAAAAAAAAAAAAAAAAAATTCACCTGTTTCAAAGCATTGTAAAAAGAGTTAAAACACAAAACAAGTAGTTGGAAAGAAAGAGTGTTATCGCAAGTTGGAAGCACATTTCTTATAAATTACAATTGCTTCGACAATTCCTATATATCAGATGGCTTGTCTCAAATTATCAGAGAGACTGACAAGCTCAATAGATTTCTAGTGCGGTATGAATGAAAACAAAGAAAAACCTTGTTATTTAAAAAAATGGAAACATATAAATTTCGAAAATGAAGCTTTAACTTCTAGAATTGCTTTGGAGACTTTTGAAAATCCAAATAACCTTTGTACAAATATTTTAGAAAAACTCCTACGTTAAATGAAACAGCTAAAGGAAACTCTTATTGGATTTGGAAAACTCTAGCACCATCTTCAGAAAAAAATTGAACGACACATATACCTGCTAGAAAGTAAGTAGGTACTCTTCGCTAAACATTTATAATAATAGATGGTTCCCTACTCTCACCGAGTATAAACTCCCACCCAATAACCAACCTCTAGGAACCCCTACACAGGTTAAAGACATTATCATTCCACATACAAATTCCTGGAACACAACTCTATTAAGCACCCTGTTCAATCCCCACATTGCTCATCACATCCAAAATCCATATCTCTTAATCAAATCAATGTGATATCTTAAGATGGATTAAAAATGGAAACCATAGTGTGACATCAATATACAAACTAGTCTGCAAGGAAGTTGCACCTACAATTTTAAGCTTTCCACCTAAAACTATGGAAGGGACTGGAAACACCTAGAGCTACCCTGTTTAGCTGGAAATGCCTTCATAACTTAGTGCCAACAAGAGAAAACCTTGTCAGGTTCCTCCCCTCCTGCTTTGTGTCCAATGTATGATTTGCATTTTGAAAATTTTTCACATGATTTTACAATGTTTGTTCACACAAAAGGTTTGGTAGGCATCAAACCTGATTTTTAGACAGGTTCTACGTCAAAATAAAACAATAAAACAATGGATATCACTCTGGTATATGCCTCATTGCCTCCCACAAACTGGCCCATAGTTACTTCTGACGTGTCTGCCTATTGGTGAGTAGGAAAGAGAAAAACATATTAGGAGCAAGAACAAAGTTCTTTTCGTCTCCTTTCTTTTGTTTTCTTCCGTCTGTAATCTATAATTTCTGTTAAATCTCTTTCTATTAAAAAAACTAAAACTAGTCGAAGGAAAAAAAAACAATATATAACACTCTTGCCAAATTTGTATTTTTTTTCACCTATAGTTTTTGAAATTCTAGGGTTTCTTATTTGATTTGATACCAACTTCAAATAATTGAATCTAAGAATTTCTATCTATGAAATTCTTTTAAAACTTTGGGGATCTTTTTATCCAAAAACATACTTTTGGCAACAAAATAGCACAAGTGAGAACGTCGAGATCTAGAAAATTTTTAGACTTGAAGTGTAGTTTTGGTTACACTAAACAAAAGATTGTATTTTTAACTTGAACTTCCTTCTTGTGCCTGTATAAATTGGATATCAAAGTAGACAAGTAACAAGCAAGGGTCGTACCCACCTCAGAGGGGGAGATCTTAGCTCAAATACAATAGAAAACAATGGTTAAGAAACACCAAGGGAATCAACAAACAAGATTTGAGATTGATTCTAACTTCCTATAGGCAATAATAATAAGTAAACCCTAACTTAAGAATATGGTAGAGATATAAAAAAGATATATGATGACAAAGGGGGAGAATTGGTATCCACAAACTAAATCATGCAAACATAACATGTTGTTCCTTCATGTTCAATCTATAATAATTAATTAGTCACCTCTCAGCTATTCCAACTAATCATTAATACCTATAATAATCAAGTAGTCACCTCTCAGCTATTCCATTCAATTAAAACGGAATTCTCTTATGCATGCTATTAAATATGTCTTATTAATCAAACCGTCACCTCTCAGCTATTCAATTTAATTAACTCAACATATTATTCATAACTAAATCATCACCTCTCAGCTATTTGACTTAATTGCAAAAGGGTTCCAATAAAAGATATCAACTTTAGACATGCAATAACCACCTCTCAGCTATTTCACTACACATCTTTAATCAATATAAATAAAACTATTAAAGCTAGGTCTCCCTAAACCCTAACAATAGTATTTTAACAATATGAAAAACAATAGCATGCAAATAATCATACTTACCTCATATCGCGAATTAGAAATAAATAAGCATTAAGAACTTTGAATCACAATGAACAATAAGAACAAACATGGGGCTTTTGCATCATCTAGAGTCCTTCAACCATCCCCCTAAGGAGATTTAGCTACTCATCATTGATGATGACACCATGGAATAAGTAAATAAATAACAAAACATCATAAAGAAAAGTGATTTGATTTGATTGATATGAATTGAGTTTGATACAAAGAAGAAGAAAGATGAACTTTCTCTCACAAATATTCTTTTCCCTCTCTCTATGAAAGGATCTAGATCTAAAAGATGTGATTCTAAAAGATACCTAAACCTTAGCTACTACTTCTCTTATATAGAAAATACAAAGTAGAATACTTACATGCAAAAACTTCCAAATTAGGTCAAATTCGTGGCTGCTGCTGTTGGTCTTATAGAGGCATTAGATTTTTATCAAAACCTAATTCTCTTGGGCTTAAGTTGTAGTCCGGACCAAGACCTTCAGTTTGATAGCTCATGGGCCCAAATCAGACTTCTGGATCTCCTTGTAGGGCCTTTTTAAGTTTGGACTTTAAATAAGGCCTAAAATAGAAATTCTGACTTGTGGGCTTCAATAGGACCCGGTTTGGGCTGAGATTTGGACCGCCCCACTTTGACATAAAGTCAAGTCAACTGGTCTGACCGCGGGTTGCCCTCAGCAGATCTATGGGTACAAATATCAATTCTCCTCCTCTTGTGCAAATAACACATTTTTGTTTGCTTTTCTTGACTTTTTGCGGGCTTTTACACAATATTCGCATTTCGGCTCATAAAACCTACATAATAGACAAGAAAATACTAATCAATAGATATAACACAATAATATAAGCTAAGTGCTAGACAAACAAGGTGTTATTCGGGGGATAAATATACACTTATGAGGACTTATCAACTACCCTTGAACTAAATCTATTTGCATTAACCATGTTGACCCAAGGATTTATAATAAAGGTTATTCCCATAATTTTTATGATTAACAAATATTAATGTGCAATCTAATGCACTTGCTTGCCTAAGTTTATTTTGCAAGATATATATTCCAATGGCTAGACTCAAGTACACGTAAGCAATGACTTCTTAACAAGTAGACTAGTTAAAATCAGAAAGTCAAAGCAAAGTCAAAGACCAAAAAATCAAATGAGGAAAGTCAAAAGAAGGCAATCAAAGACTCAGGTGGAGAACTAAAACGCCAATCAAGAATCACAAAGAATTACAATTAAGCTTCAAGTGAAGAACAATCACACATCAAATAAAGAATTCAAGCGCATGGTTTTTCATATCAAGAATCAAAGCTTCAAGCCAAAGATCAAAATCATGTACCTCATGAGCATAGATATTTGTAAGGCTGCGTTTGGCAACACCATTCGAAGTCACTTTATAACTCCCAAAAGTACAAAAATCTAAACGTTAGTTTAATTTCACAAAAAAAGTTGCTAAATGGGAGTTAGTTTTTTGCTCCAACAAGTGGACTTTTATATTTGCTTTCGACTTCAAGTCAAATTTTGGGAGGCAAAAAAACTAAAAACAAAACTGTAACTACCCACAGCACGTTTCTCTCTCCCACCTTATTTTTAGGAATAATTTTCTCCTTAATTTTTTTGAAGATTTCTAAGATTTTAAACATTCCCAACTCTATTAAAACTCTTATAACGACAATAAAGTTTGATTGAATTAGGAAGTCTTTTGTTTCATTGGTTATCTAAGGAAATAATACAATCATTATCATATCTACGCATATTTATTTTTACCAAATCAATAGCATGATCTAGATTTATTTATATGTTGTGATTGTGGTTGTTTATTTCATATTTTTGAATAAGAGAAAGGTGAGCATCATCATCAGAGCAAAGACCACGATTGCAAAAATATTTAAATTTTTTTGATTTTTAACTTTGTAATAAAAATTTTGGTAACCAAACTAACTTTTGACTTTTTAATTTATAAGTAAATGTTTGTCAAACATACTTCAAGTATCAGCAACTTGTCGATGGAGTTACTTTCAGTCAAAATCGTTTTGGCAAATGCAGCCTAAGTATCTCATCATTTGAAATAAGTCATTACAACACTTGATTCTACATGTTTGCTATCAACTTCTTTCGTAGCAGGAGTGGCTCGAACAACACTTGATTCTACATTTTCTTTTATCACTTGATTCTTTCGAGTTTGTCCACCCATTTTTCTTTTTAGTCTTCCAAATTTTTCTTCAAGTTGTTCATGATTGTCTTGTTTGTAGCTTTTGCTTGACCATTGTTTTTTGCGTATCGAGGTGTAGATAGAGAGTGATGTATTTTCCAATCTACATAGAATTCATTGATAACGTTGCCATAAAAGTGTTGTCCATTGTGAAAAGTGTATGAGGTAGACCAAATGTAGTGATAATGAATTCCAAATGAAATTCTTTACTTCTTGTTCCCTTACCCAACGTAGGGGTATGGTCTTGACACATGGATAAAGGCCAATGGGTTGAGATCGTTTTGAGGTCTCAAGTTGGTTGATTGAAATACGGTGTAAATCTTTGGCATTTGTTACAATGTTCTACAAATCAATAAGAGTCCGTTTGCATGTATGGCCAAAAATAGTCTTGGTTTCTTGTCTTTTGGGTTAAAGATCTAGCCCTGAGTGGTTTCCATACTCTCCTTGGTGAATTTCGACTAAGATCATTCGAGCCTGTCTAGGAGGTAAACACCCGAGGTAGAGACCTCGAGTTGACTCTCTGTAGAGTATTGTCAATAAATATATAACTTTTTGTTTTTTGTTCGAGCTTGTGTAACTAGACGTCGTCATTTGGGTAGATTCCCTTGAGATAGTTTATGATAAGGCCCATCCATGAATCATCTATCTTGTTTTGTGGTATGTCGATAAAATCTGACATACCATTAATTTGATGAATCTGAGTGTGATAGGTTGGGCTAGATTTGATGTTGATTTGTATGACACGTGGTGTTTTTATGTCGATTTGTGATACCAAGTAGGCTAGGTTATCGACATCTCTATTATCATCTCGTGGGATGTGTTGTATTTCCCATTTGTTGAAATGGCTCAGAAAGTTTTTTGTGTGTTCCAAATATAACTTGAGTGTTTTTTCTCTTGTTTCGTAGTCGCCAAGAAGTTAACTAACTACGAGTTGCAATTCACTAAATATTTGTAACTCTCTCTTTTAGTTCTCTAGCCATGTTAAGTCCAATGATTAGTGTTTCGTACTCAACGTCATTGTTGGATGAGTTAATTAAGTCGTAGTGATTTTTCTATTATCACTTCTTCTGGGATTATGAGTGTAACCCCAACGCCTGAACCATTATGGTTTCTTGACCCATCAACGCAGAGTCTCCAGGTCGTATGTTTGATTTGTGGTTGCTTGTAAGTTTCTGTGTGGGGTACCCATGTGATGTCGTCAATGGGGTAATCGACTAGTAGGTCTGCCATGACCTGACCTTTTTGGACTACTTCTTGGGGGTAAAATTGAGTTCGTGATCGCTGAGCACTTACCCCCATTTTGACATTCAGCTTGATTTGTTTTTATTTTCCAAAACTTGTCTTAGGGGTGCATTATTAATAACCCTTATTTTATGTGCTTAAAATAATGGCTTTAACTTTCTATAAGCAAAATATAAAGTTAGGCCTACTTTGTCTACATTAGTATATCTTACCTTAGATTTAGCAATGCTTTGTTGATGAAGTAAATTGGCTTTTCAATTCCGTGTTCGTTTTCGAATAAAATGACATTGATAGCATGTTCTGATGTTCCGAGGCGAAGCTCCAACACGTTTCATTTTTGTGGTACCGTGAGAACAGGGGGAGTCGCGAGGTAGAGTTTGAGCTCGTCGAATGCTTATTGGCATTCTTGTGTCCACTCGTATTTTGAACCATTTTTCAGGATTTGAAGTAAAGGTCGTTGTTTGTCGGATGCACGAGATATGAATCTATTCAAAGTTGCAAGCATGCCATTGAGATTTTATACTTGCTTCTTGGTTGTCGGACTTAACATTTCCAGTATAGCCTTATTTTATATGGATTAGCCTCAATACTTTTTTGAGTGATGAGATATCCTTAGAATTTGCCTGAGGCGACGCCGAATAAGCATTTTTTCGGGTTGAGCTTCATGTTGTATTCATGAAGTCGTTGGAATGTTTTTTCGAGGTCGGATACATGAGATGACTTTTGCTTACTTTTGATAACCATTTGATCCACATAGACCTCAATTGTATTTCCAATTATATCTTCAAACATTTTTTTTGGCCAGTCGTTGATATGTAGCCTATGCATTTCTTAAATCAAAAGGCATTATTGTATAACAATAAATACCTTGTTCGGTTATGAATGCTATTTTTTCTTGACGTTTCTCTGTGAACTTGATTTCATTATAACATGAATAGTTGTCCATCATTAAGATAAGCTCGTGTCCTACAGTGGAATCAACGAGCTTGTTTATGCGATGTAGAGGAAAGCTGTCTTTGGGACAAGATTTGTTGAGGTCCGTGAAGTCGATACATTACCTTACCTTGCCATTTGGCTTGAGGACCGCAACAATGTTAGCAAGCCACCCGGGGTATTTGACTTCGCGAATGAATTTTGCATCTTTGAGTTTTTGTATTTCAGCATTGACTGCTTTTGTGAAAAGAGCTGCAAGTTTGTGAGCTTTTTTGCTTTATAGGTTTTTTGCTTGGATCTACATTTAACTTATGGCATGCAATATTGGGATATATCCCTTGCATATCAGAGTAAGGAAAAGCAAAAATATTCTTATTCATATTAAGAGTATCAATAAGTTGTTCTTTTACAATGGGGTCCAAGTTAGCCTCTACATACACATACTTGGGGTCATCGTCGGTCCCTATGTTGACTTTCTCACCCTTCTTAATGGTTGGAGGGTCAGATGTCTGAATGATACCCTTGCCTTTATCGTCTGCTGAGATCTTGTCGACAGAGATCTCATTAACAGGTGGTTGAAATGAGCTCACAACTGTCTTGTTGGTTCCCGATTTGCTAAGAAGTGGGATGACCTCAGGAATTGGATGAAATCCATGTAATTCAATTTGATCACCTCAGACTTGATAGGATAACCCCCATCATGTGGATCCATTTTCTACCCAATATTGCATTGCACTTGGTTAAAACGTCCAACACAAAGAATGTACATTTAACAGTTACTTCGTCTTCATCTTCTTCGGTTGAGACCGGGAGGCAGATTTCACCCTTTGCTTCAGTTTATATGGAGTTGAAGGTGAAGAGGGTGAATTGTGGCTCATGGAGCACTGAGACTGATATCTGCATTTAGTTGAATGCTTTACTGAAAAGTATTTCACATGAGCTACCTGGGTCGATGAACACTTTCTTGGTAAGCAGTCCACAAATGCTGATGTGGACTACTAGTGCATCGTTGTGCGGAAGACACATTTTATTGAGGTCGAGATCCGAGAAGATTAGGGCATTGTTTCATTCGATCTGTTTGACCACCTTAGCTTTGTGAATGAGCTGAAAGGTGTACGTGGTGAATGTGATTCACCTTTTGCTTTTGGATCGAGATGACCATTTTAGAGGTCGAGCGTCGATAATCATGTTGATTGTGCCCTTTGATTGATGACCGTTGTCATCTAATCTTTTCTACTTCTTTTCATTGAGTTTGTTGCAGAAGTCGGGCTCTTTGCGGAAATCATCGAGATGACGTCCTTCCTTAAGCTTGTTACAAATGGTCTAAGGATGCAACATTCCTCAGTCAAATGATGTCGGCATTTGTGGAGCTCGCAATAGGGATTTCCTTCGATGAGTTCCAGGTCATGAACTCGTGGTTGAAAGCATAGATCAAAATTCTGAATCCGTGCGAATATCCGTTATCTGAAAAAACGGATTTTTTTGTGGATATCCGATCTTCTATGTTGGAATTGAGAGGTTTTCTTTATAGAATTTAATAAAAAAAAAGTTAAAATATTAATTATATTATCTATTTAATTAAGGGCACGAAAGTCCTTTTCCACTAATTTTTTTTTCTTTGTTTAAAAAGGGGAATTAACTAGAGAAGAGGAATAACAGATTCGAAGCTCCACCGAACTAGAGAAGAGGAAAAACTTTCTCTCTCTCTCTCTCTCTTGGAGGAAGCAAATCCATTATTTCTTTCTTCTTTGCTTTAAAAATAAAAAAATAAAAAAAAATCATCTGTTTATCCCAACCTTGGTAATTTCTACGATTGAATACCAACTTTATTTTTGAAATTAAAATTCATAATTTAGCCCTAATTTTTTTTCTTGACCATTGAATCCAGAAGAATTCGTTAAATTCTATGAAATCCTGATAATTTCGATGAATATCCGATGAAATTTTGTTGATATGGTGAGTTTTACACTCCTATAATAATTCGAAGAAAAATCTGATCGAAATCTTAGAAAACCGGCATAAACCATGGGATATCCACGGATATCAACGATATTTTAAACTATAGTTAGAAATAAGGATTTTCTTTGATTAGGTCGTATAGCTGGTTGTAAGAACAGTTGAAGGGATTTGGATATTTGGACTTAGTCGTGGATGTCGACCTACCCTTGTAATTTGACTTAGTTGACTTAGGCTTTGAATAACTTGGCTTGGATGTTTGAACAATTGCTACTCGTTTTCCTTAGATTTGGTAAGTGTTTCTTCGAGCTTGATGTATTTGTCAGTTCGAACATAGAGATCTTCTAGGGTTGTAAGAGTATCTAGGATGATATTTTTACCTGGAACTGTGTTAGGGTTGACAGCTGAAATGAAGGCCATAAGGCATGAGTTCTCATCTGGACTTTCATCTCGCAAACACTTTTTTTTAACCTTCCCATGAATTTCTTAGTAGTTTCTGATTCTCCTTGCTTGAGTCTGAGTAAGGTAGTGACCTTGATTCTTCTTCGCTTATTGTGGATATACTGGGTGACGAAGAGGGACTTGAGCTAATCATACGAGGTAATAGACTTCTTGGGAAGTCGGTGGTATGAATCTATAACACTACCTCGTAGTGAAACCTGAAAAAGTCTGCAAAAAATATCCTTGTATTTTGGCCACAAGGCCATACTGGTCTTGAACTGGAGGACATGGTCTATTGGGTCTCCACTTTCATCATAGGTTGTAAATTTGGGGGGAATAAAATTTTGAGGTGGCTCTTGTTGGCGAGGTTTTCATGATGGGATTCAGTCTTGTACCTTTCAAGGGTTGTGCATGCTATATTTTGAGCAATGTTAGCCCTTAATGAGTCTTGGTGGTTCTTGTCTAGCTTTTCAAAGAGTTCTAGGATACAGTCATAAGCAGCCTGAATGTCATCCATGAATGGAGTTGTGTTGCTGGAGGTGGATAGGACAGTGTTGTGGGTGTTGACGTTGGTGTTAACTTTATTAGTGGTGATTCCATTTATGGGAACTCGATCCATTGGATGTGACTCTATTGATGGAAGTGGTGGTAAAGCTTTTTAACTGAGCGTTTTCTGTCACTAGCTCTACGTAGATTGATTGAACGCAGAAAGCTTCGTTGACAAGGCGGCTTGCTCAGTGCTTACGAACGAAAAAAGCTTGTTGACATGTTCTTGTTGATTTTAAATTTGCTTCTGGAGTTGCTCAAATTATTCTTGAGTGATTGTTGCCATGGATGTTGTCTGGTTATTGTTCGTTCACGAATTAGTCGGCGCCAATGTAAATGCAGAAAATAGTTAAGTTGTCGGAGTTGATGAAGAAGATGATCGAGTGGAGATGGGAAGATATTTGTGGAGGAGGAATGGCTGAGCTATTGCAAGTGATAGTTGCCTACGTATTTAAGAATGATCAGGTCCTATAATCAAACATAGGTAGTTCATTTTATAAGCGATTTAGGACAACAACTAGCTCATTAATTATCCAACGGTTTGATTAATTAATGATCATATGTTATGAATTCATTCGAAAAGATTTTAATTAATGAGCATACGTTATGAATTAATTCGAAAAGTGAGCACGTGTGATGTCGAGCAAAATAATCCCCAGCTCGTGCGAGGTTGAGTAAAAGGGGGTTTACGTCGAGTGACGACGGATTGAATGAGGATCCAAGTTGGATCATGAATGACTTTGGTGAGCTCAAGGTGAAGTAAAGGGAAAAAGCTAGTCTCCACCTCGTTCCATGTCGATGGTTTAAAATAAAGTAGTGTTAACGAAGTGGTCGCTAAGTGAGCTTTAGGGAGCTCGAATGGGTATATACAATATGCATCTTCATTATAGATGCTCTGAATGTTAACTTAAGCTCGTTGGGTACTTGCTTTATCTATAGCTACCAGGCTTGTAAAGTGTAAACCAAGTTCAACATGAATACATTATCAAATCTTTTATAATATTTTTACCTGACCTGATCAATACATCGTCCATAAAAAACCCCATTCCTCATATATTTTGTTGGGTATATATACCTAAGGTAAGATGATACAACAAATTGTGAACCAAGATTTTTGTCAAATCTTGAACCAAGTTAAGGGTCATATAGGGAAGAAGAACAATTACAATAAAACCTTGATAAGTAATAACCTCGCTTAGATAATAATTTCTTCCGTTCTCGACTTGGGTATGTGTACTAAAATAATAACCTCGCTAAATGCATTAAGTAATAAAAAATTTTAAATCCTTAAAGGCCCAATAAATATATAAGTACTAAAATAATAACCTGTCTAAATGCATTAAGTAATAAAAAAATTTTGAATCCTTAAAGGCCCAATAAATATATAAATTAATAAAAACTGAATTGTATAGATAAATTTTAAATTTATATATAAAATTCACATATTCGTGAATTTTTATTTTTATTTATCTGTTCATTTTTTTTTTTTAAAATATGCATCTAAAGTTACATGTTTTTTCTTTACACCTAAAGTCCTAAACAAAATCCAACCCCATTAAGTTTTTGTAGTGCATACACAACTTCTAAAAATCGAAATATTTTATTCATGTTGTAGCAAGTAGTTATTTATGGTGATTATTACTTGAAAGGATATTTTGATGAAATATTTAGTAAAATGGAAATATCATCTAAATCAGGATTATTTTTATTATCACTGTGTATTCATTACTACTTGAATAATTTTTTCATTTGTAAGCAATTCCATCACTACATCATATCATTCTCGGCTTCTCGCTAGGATATACTTCAAAATAGGTTCGACATCCATCACATTTCTATGGCGTAAATTGATAAACTCTCTCTAAAATAATAAATATTAATTTATTAATAAATAAATAAATAAATAAATAATCTCTCCCTCCAACAAAAAAAAAAAAAAAAAATAATCTCACTTAAGTAATTTTTTTTGGTCTCAAGAATATTAACTGTAGTTGGAAATTAAAATAAAATAAAATGAATAGGGGAATATGGGGAAGCAATCAATGTAGACCGCATGATTACATACAAACGGGCGTGGTCTCTTTATAAGATGAAAGAAAGCTGCTTTATCACATGGGCTTGTGGGGTTTATATCAAATCAATTCAATACTACTCGAAAATCCAAAATTCTCCAGTTCACTCCACATTCCACAACTAATAATATATATCATTCACAAATGGGGATGATTTAATTAATTAATCCATACACATGACTTTATCTAACAGATATCGTAACATTTTTGATTATTTTTTGCCATTGGGAAACTGCATTTCTTATTCATAACTAGTAAAAAGGAAGAAAAAGACAGCATTCTTCTTGTGTTCCCTCATTCTTTTTTTCTTTTATATCTGTTATCATGTCTCCTATAATGATAAATCATAATCAGATTTGTCATAGTAATTGAAAACATGTTTTCCTTGGTACAGTCAAGATGAGGTCAATTTTTAGAATGAAAACAAATGAGTTAGTAAGTAATTAATTCTGGTGGATTGTCTTTGGCCGAGCCATTGATGCTACAGTAAAAGCCCAATCCAGTTTAAAAATACATCAGTCAGTCAGTCATTCAGTCAAGCAGGGACCATGCCACTGCCATGGTGTTGGATATTCAGGTATGTGTGTTGGATTGGGTTGCTTTTCGTTTTCTCTCTTGAAAAATGAAAATCATATACCTGGGCCCTGGCTGTATGTATTAGCAATTGAGTTGGGTGGGTATCATCAATTGCCGAGTGTCATAAGTCTTAACCTGAATGTAACTTAAAAAACTGGCCCAAGTTACATATACTGGCAATGTAGTCAAAGAGTTTCCAGTAGAAAATGTTTTTAGTACTGTGGGCTTGGCAATCTAATATAGTTAAAAACTGTTTGATTGTAAGGGCTACAAATTGGGCCAAAACCCAGATAAGTTAGATAGTCATTCAAACCAAACCATAACTCAATTGCAATTTGCAATTGCTGATGATGTTACCTCATTCCTTCCTTCCTGAATTGTAGCAGGAGAAGGAGATAGTGAAGTGCGATGAGAATGATTGTTCAAGTTATGCGTCCGCTTTGTTGTGTTCGCACAACATTGCAAGACAATCTAATCTTCTTGTTTGCCTCTACCACTCGCCCAACGAATCCGAAGAAGAAGAAGAATCAACTCCCTTACTCCACACCTTATTCTCCATTCGATTTCCAATCACGTGGTCTCAAAACATTACTTCCTTCTGATCTCCTTCAACAACAACAACAACAAATTGTTGAAGATAAGAAGAGTCGAAACCAGTTGAAACGTGAAGCAAGAAAAGCTGTTCAATGGGGAATGGACCTTGCTAACTTTACTGTTCCTCAAATTAAATTCATTATTAGGTAGGTATTTTATTATAATAATAATAATAATAATTGTTATTAGTATTTCATTTCTTTTAAAAACCCTTTTCTTATTAATATACAGAATAGCTTCGTTAGACCAAGAAGTTTTTGATGCTATCATGGTTGTCAAAAGATTAGGCTCTGATGTTCGTGAAGGGAAAAGAAGACAATTCAATTATATAGGTATGTAAATGAAGAATTTTATATTTAATACTTATGGGCCTTTAGGTGATAATTAATCAGTGAATTTGATAATTAGCAAAAGTAATGTGACTACAGTATCTGAGTACATCCTTAGCTAGCGATACTGAAAAAAACAACAACCGAGTAACATAATATAAACAAAAGAATGGTTGGCGGTATTGTTATCAACCATATTGTTTGACATTTCGAATACATCCCTTAATTTTGAAACTTCTCTTATGGAATCAAGGCCTAAATGAATCTCGAGTGCTTAAACCAAGGTTAGACAGACCCCCACCTTTAATATAGAATTAAACATCATTTACACAAACTATCTTTAAACATGGTGAAACAAGATTGAATTGAAATGTTGGCTAATTTGTTGTATCGAAGCAGCTAAGTGTAAACAATGCCATGGTGGAGCTTCTCTCCTAGTACTAGTATTAACAAGTTGCACTTCGTAACTTGAGTCAGACTCCACAATCACACCTAGACAAACAAGTTACTAAAGCTGTTTTGGTTGACCTCAGCCCTTGCCTTAGTTATAGTTTTCTGAAAATTCCCAGTATATGCTACAAGTACCTGGCCCTTGTATTACGAATTAATCCTCCAATCTTAGCTCTTGTATTCAAATTAAACCATCCCTATTTTCTGTGAAGAATCCAGCTTGTAGTTTCTGACTCCTACACGCACTTCTTGACAGACCTGTTCTTCTATGGGATATTTATGCCCAGGAATTAGGTTTCTCGCTTCATATGTTTCAAATGTGGTCACTTATGCCTGTGTATAGTCTAATATCCTTATTTTGGGTTTTAATGACTTAAGAAGGCATAGTTACACTCTATCCAGACGTGACCAACTGTGGTGGACTCAAACTCCTTAAGAATCTCCAAAACTGGTTTTTGTCTCTGCAGATTTTCAGTAAACTTTTCCACTCTCTTTTCGAGCTGCTAATATCAGTTGAGTTCCCACAAAAGTTTTCGTTCGTGTCCATAGTTCCCTTGAGTAGGTACACCGACAGAAAAGATTCCTTGGAATCTTCTTGATTATTGTTGTAATGTTGCACAGGCAGCACACAGAGTGGGCAAGTACCTTCTTTTCTATAGTTCTATCACCAGTGGGATTAAGTCCTGAAAATAGTTGTCAATTTGGTGACAACTATTTTCTAAATTCTATCTTGGGACCCACAGAAAGCCATCTTAGACTTGCCTGCTAATTTTCTAAATTCTATCTTGGCACTTCAAGGTGAAAATCTACACGAAGAGGAGGGTGTCTACGCAACACTACCTTCTCCAACTCAAAGTTTATGTTCCTGTCTATAATCTTCTCTCTGAATTGGTTATCCTTAATAGACTCTACTCTACTGGTTGGATCCAAGTATCATTACTGATGAAGACTTTAACCTTTGCTTGGCTAGGAAATGTAAAACTACAACTATGACGTGTACATTAACCTTTAGTGAAGGTCTGTTAGTACACCTGTTATTCTTTCCAGAAAAACATATGATTCCATCAGTGATACCGATTTATTTAGCTGCTTATTTGTTTTCTGGAGTTGAGGATGCTCTGCTTCTCCGAACCTAGGAACAGTTCACTTGTCATCTCCATAGTCTATAAGTATTTTCGCTTTATCTGTCCACTCCTTACCCTCTTTACACTTAAGCTACCATCTATGAAGAATTTTGAAGACTAAAGCCCTGTAAGAACCATGTTTCATTTGTTTAGATCAATAATTTCTAATCTTCCTTCGTGTTTATGAAGACTTTCATTAATCATACCTGATTTCTAGGCTTTCATTGCCGTCTTTGTCAATAGTTCACCCATCAATATGAAAAATAAGGAGGATAGGGGATTCCCTTATCTCAAGCCCTTGGAAGGCATAAAATGGTCATGAGAACTAAGTAAAACAGCCATGTGAGCGGTTGAAAGATATGGTTTAATCCACTTCCTCCCACACAGCGCAAATCCATATTTTCCAAACATGTGGTCCAAGAAGTTACAAGGAACACAATCGAAAGCCTTGGCGAATTTCCTCTTGCACAAAAGCCCAATGAACTGATTCACCACGAGGACTTCATCTAAACTTGCCTTCCTTCGATTGAGGCTCCTTCACAGTCTTATATTTTTATACAAGTAAAACTTTGAAGTCATCATGACAATCTCATAGACTTACTTAACAAACTTATATGCCCAAGATCAATTTAGAGATCATGTTTGTGCCTTCAACATTAGTAATAAGTGAAATAAATCAATAATTCAGCTTCCAAAAAAAAAAAATCCATTGTTTTTGATGTTCAAACATGACCACATTGATTTCGTATTTCATAAAGAGGCAACATTGCAGATTGCAGCTTTGACATCCCCCCCTCCAAAGTCACCTTTCATCTGATCTTTATTTGTATCTCCAACGTTTGTTAAACTCAAGTTCCTCAATCGCTAGACTAATTAAAAAATCTTCGAGATATTTCTTATAAACGTTGACAATATGTGCTGATCACCCCCTGATCATTTGTTAAAAGCCCATCCACATTCATTAGGACAATAGACTTGATTCTGTATCTCTCAATCTCTGTATGTAAGTAATCAGTGCATCTCCCGCATGTCCCACGTCCTATGGCATGTTTGATTTCACCCTGCTAGTCTGCTACTCCAGTACAAGTCTTCAGAATTGAGACCATCCTCCCTTTTTAACTTCGGCTTTTTGCAACAACTCATTGAAGAGAGGTCAGTAAGTTCTTCTTTAAATTCTATAGCATTCAAGGCATGCTGGTGTTCTTTATATCTTATCTCAAATCTACCAAATTTTACCCTGTTCCACTCAACAGATGCTTTTTCAGGTAATGCAGCTTTTTACCAAGAAAAAACCCGGGCTTGCCTGTGACCCTACATTCTTTCCACCATTTTCCCATGTCACGAACTAGATATTCATTCTCGAACCACATCACTTCAAATATGAACGTTTCGACCTCCACGAATGAGTGAGTTTTGAAGATCAACCATCTACCATCCGATGATCTAAAATATGGAACCCTAATGGCGATTCTATATGGGTAGCAAATGACTCAACCTAGCTTGGCGAGCTGAGAAACGTATCAAATCTACTGATAGGGGGGGGGGGGGGGGGGGTGAGTGGTTTGAATAAGTGCATGTCGCTCCAATCAGGTTTTAATTATCGAGACTGAAAATATGAATGAGGTGAAATCGCGGCCTTGGCACCATTTACCCTCTGACAGACTTTGTCTCATCCCGGTATTGTTCCTCATTTTCATCATCTATTGGACCTTAATCTTTAAAACCTGGTCTAGTTCCTTAATCCATTTGATGTTCTGTCCCATAAGAATTGACAAGACAAGCATCACAGTGCTCCCATTTAGTTTCTTAAATACCCACTACTAATGGCTTAACTTTTCTGAGCAGTCTTCTAGTTGACTAGATCCTCTTGGATTATTTATACCCCTGTATTCACTCATGTTCCAAATTGTTTTGTTTGTAATAGTAGCCATTAGCAACTGAAATATCCCCATTTTTCTTTGCTACAGCCCTCATTCTCTTATAGACAGCAGTTCTGATTGAAGTCTTTGATTTATTGACTTGAGGATGTGAAGCGCACTACTACCTTGCATTGCTTCTCCCCTGAATTTGTCTTCATGCACACCTCACTTCTATTCAATTTAACATTTGTTTGTTTCTCCTCCACTCTTGATGTCGAGCTTTCTCCCTTCTCTGGGTATATGTTATCACCAGATTCAGATAGGCTATCTTTAGCTCTCTGATTATCATAAAAAGATTCTTTATTGCTTATTAAATCATGGAACAAATCATTCTTCAGCGAGTCCATGTTTCATTTTCTGATGCCTCTTGTCGCTGCCCCCTAGTTGCCTCTCTGTTAAGTCTTGTTTTGATCAGATCGAGAATTCGAGATAAGGTCACCATCAATCTGGGCTGGCTCTCATTCACATAATGTACTGTATTTGTGTTTGTTAAGGGGATACGAATATTAGGTTCAGAATATTTCAATAAATCCAAACAAAATTATGTTGTGTACGTGTAAGAATTGTAAACAAATACCACATATAAATCTATTTGATCGTCCCCTATTCAGCTATTCTTCATGAATGACAACCTCCTAGCAAATGTGAAAGCTGATGCAAGAGCTAGTGCCTTGGCAATTGTTGTCCAAGTCTTAATGTTATTCATCTTTACTGCTACAAGTATCGGTAGACATTCAATCCAACAAAAAAAAAAAAAAAAAAAGGGTTGTCCAAGTGCGTGATTAAGAAGACTTGCATTTGATTCAATATATTAAATGGGCCATGTAGGAGCAAGAATTCTTTTCCTTCTATTGAATCTGTAGACATCTTTTTGATTATTAGAGAAATTCACTGAAAAGACAAATGAATGGAAAGGTGTCGAATAATGAAATTTCATGTTTATTCAAGCTTAAATATATTTTTATGAGTCAGCACCATTTTCCAATGGGTGTCTACTGGAGAAACTTAATATTGGTGTATATCTTCCGATTTACACAAGTTTTGGAAGGATGTGAGTGTCAGATTAATTCATGCCAGATGACAGAGATTGGAATGTGATTCTTGAAAGTTTTGATAAATTTGAATGTTTCTTAGAAACAAGTGATGAACCTGAACTGATTCACTAGCTACTGGTGAGTGGCTAGTACTGGTAAATCATTTTCTGACAGTGTCAGCGGTGATAATTTACAAACTAATCCTACCATCTCCTGAAGCAGTTGGTTCGACTTTTAGTTTTACTTTTGAGGTTTGAACCCTGTATTCACTCCCAGTGGATGAGAGGATATTCCATTTCATATCAACTCTTATTGAAAATAAAACAAGCCGAAGGTTTAATTTGTATTCTCCTTCTTTCCATACCTTGTTTTAAGATTATCAAAGGTCTGAAGTGCATATTGTTGTGATCCATAGGATCAGTTTCCTATATTGGTTAAGAAAACCATATATGTGCAGGAGTTCTATTTGGACTCGGTTTCCTATTTATCTTTAGTTTGAATTAGTAATTCTATATGGATTTGATTTCTACCCATGGCCTATAAATACCCAAGTAACTTGGTATTTGTAAGACAAGAAAACAAGAGAAGACAAGAGAGTAGAAAACAATAGAAACATAGAGATAGATAGAGTAAGTGAGAGAGAACTTTGGGAGCCAAGGGTGTATTGGGTTTAAGGTGAGAGATTAAGATCTTGAGAAAGATACTAAGGAGATTATTGTAATCAGTGTTTCTTTTCTTATAGTGAAATCTTCTCATTGTTCCCCGTGGAGGTAGGCATTGCCGAACCACGTATATCTTGGTGTTATTGTTCTTTATTGTTTTGTTCTTCTTATACTATTGTTTATTGTTTGGTAATCTTTAACTTCATTGACAAAACGAATCCTGTATTGTAAAGGAGGTGTTCTCACGAATATCTAGGTTGCGGGTCGTTGGCGTTGTTAGGATTTAATTAATCACTGCATATAGTCCAAACAAGTGGTATCAAGAGCTTAGGTTGGATTTACGGTTTTGTCAAAGATGATGGAGACTACATGTGTTCCTGCAAATAGTGACGGTAAGAAACCATCGGTTACTACTCTTGGCGGCGGTGTAAAAGGTGAGATTAAACCGTTTGACGGTAGAGATAACTTTGCACTATGGCAAAGGAAGATGAGAAACGTTTTGATCCAACAAGATCTTCATGTGGTTCTTGACGGGAAAGACAAGAAGCCAAAGGACATGTCAGATGACGAGTGGAACAAAGCAGATCTCAAAGCCATGAGTTCCATCGAACTACATATCTCGGACGAGGTGATGTTTAATGTGATGGAGGAAACTTGTGCCAAAGGAACGTGGGAAAAGCTCGAGAAGTTGTATATGGGTAAGTCTTTATCAAATAAACTTTTCTTGAAAGATGAACTCTTGAATCTTCGGATGGAAGAAGGTGGTGATCTTATGGAACATCTAAACGTGTTCAATAAGTGCATCACAAATTTGCTACGGGTGGATGTGAAGTATGACGATGAAGACAAGTCTCTGTACCTGCTCAGATCTTTGCCTCCATCTTTCAAGCACTTCAGGACCACATTGATGTTCGGCAAGGATACTTTAAAGTATGATGAAGTTGTTCAAGATATAATCTCTCATGTGAAGATGAATAAGAACACAGGTGAAGACTCTCAAGCAGAAGGACTATATGTCAAGAATTCTAATGAGAGGGGCCAAACAAATAAGAGAAGTAGCAAATCAAAAGGCAGGGGCAGATCTAAATCCAGGGATAAAGAAGGTTGCTTTGAATGTGGTGTGACAGACCACTGGAAACGAGATTGTAAGAATTATAAGGAAAAGAAGAAGAAGGCCGAAAATTCAAATTCAGCCAGCGTTGTTACAGATGATAGCGACGGAGAAATTTTAGCGACTTCTTCAGGTAATGATATTTCTTCGCCTTGGATTTTAGATTGTGGCGCTTCTTATCATATGTGTTCAAACGAAGACTGGTTTGACACGTTTGAGAAAAGAAAAGGCGACGTAGTTTTTATGGGGAATAATTCCAGTTGTAAAGTTTATGGAATTGGTACGGTAAAGTTGAAGATGCATGATGGAATTGTTAGGACTCTAGGTAACGTGAAATACGTTCCTACACTAAGGAAGAATCTTATTTCCCTGGGTTATTTGGATAAGAATGGGTACACATACAAATCCAAAGATGGGAATCTCATAGTCTCAAAGGGTTCACTTGTGGTTATGAGGGGAGTAAGAATTTCTAACAATTTATACAAGCTTTTAGGAAATACAGTAATTGGTGGAGCTGCAGTTTCTACACAAGGAGATCACACTCAGCTTTGGCACTTGAGGCTAGGGCATATGAGTGAAAGAGCCATGGAAGAACTACACAAGCGACAATTGTTGAAGGGTGTAGGAGAGTGTAAACTTGAGTTCTGCAAGTATTGTATTATTGGAAAGCAAACTAAAGTACACTTCAAAGCTGTAGATACAAAGAACAGAAGTACAGAAGTACTTAACTATATTCACTCAGATGTGTGGGGGCCTTCACCTACTCAATCAAAAGGTGGAGCTCGCTACTTTGTCACTTTCATGGATGATTTTTCGAGGAAAGTTTGGGTTTACTTCATGAAGGAGAAATCCGAAGTTTTCACTAAATTCAAGGAGTGGAAGGCAGATGTAGAGAATCAAACAGGCAGAAAAATCAAGTATCTAAGAACTGACAATGGCGGTGAATATAAGGATAGGAAGTTTCTACAGTATTGCAAAGATGAAGGTATTGTAAGGCATTTTACCGTGAAGAAGAATCCCCAACAGAATGGAGCTGCAGAAAGGATGAATAGAACTCTTATGAATAAGGAGAGGTGCATGAGGTTTCATGCAGGTCTGCCAGAGATGTTTTGGGCAGAGTCACTTAACCATGCTTGTCACTTGGTTAATCGTTCACCATCCAAGATGCTTGATTTCAGATGTGCAGAAGAGGTATGGTTAGGTAAACCGGTAGACTACTCTACTTTGAAGGTATTTGGATGTAGCGCATATGCTCTTATTCCTAGTGATGAGAGAACTAAACTTAAACCCAAATCTCATGAATGCATTTTCATCGGCTTCGAGAAGGGAGTGAAGGGTTATAAGTTATGGGATCCAGTGAACCGAAAGAAAATCCTTAGTAGAGATGTTGTGTTTGATGAGAAGACTATGCCTATGAATCAAGACATGAAGAATGGTGAGAAAAACACTATTGTTAAGAAAGCAACTACAGAGATATCTCCTCTTACCAAGGTATCCAACGGGAAGACTCCTATTCAGGTGGAGGAGTCAGATGCAGAGGTTGAAGAGGATGGGCCAGAACAACAACAGTGTGAAAAGGAGGTTGAATCTAATAAAGATAAGCAACAACCTTACAACATAGCAAAGAACCGGGGCCAAAGACAAGTCAAACCACCTATTAGACTTGGGTTCGAGGAAGAAGTTCATTATGCTCTAAGCATTAGTGAAGGTGATCCTACTTCTTATCGTGAAGCAGTTGAAAGTAACGAAAGAGAAGAGTGGATTGAAGCTATGGCTGAAGAGATGGAATCTCTATACAAGAACTCCGTTTGGGAGTTGGTTCCTAAACCTGCAGAAAGAAAAATTGTTGGCTGTAAGTGGGTTTACAGGAAGAAGGAAGGAATGCATGAGAAAGAACCACCAAAGTTCAAAGCACGTTTGGTGGCGAAGGGGTACTCACAGAAGGAAGGAGTTGATTATGATGAAATTTTCTCTCCGGTAGTGAAACATACTTCTATTAGAGTGTTACTATCACTGGTTGCTCAGCAGGATATGGAGCTTGAGCAGTTAGATGTCAAAACTGCTTTTCTCCATGGTGAATTAGAGGAAGTCATCTACATGGCTCAGCCTCAGGGTTTTGTTGAAGCTGGTAAGGAAAATCTGGTTTGTAGGTTGAAAAAGTCTCTTTACGGGCTCAAGCAATCTTCAAGGCAGTGGTACAAACATTTCGACTCTTATATGCTGAACATTGGGTATAAAAGATGTGACTATGATTGTTGTGTGTACACTCATGTGTTTGATGATGGGATGGTGATCCTATTGCTACTTTATGTAGATGACATGCTTATTGCTTGTCGGGATATGTCTAGAATTAAGGAGCTGAAGACGTTGTTAAGCAAGGAATTCGATATGAAGGATCTTGGTCCTGCACAGAAGATCCTAGGTATGGAGATAAGGAGAGACAGGAAAGCTGGAAAGATATGGCTGTCACAAGTCAAGTACATTCAAAAGGTACTTGAGCGCTTCAATATGATTGATGCAGAATCTGTGTCAACTCCTTTGAACAACAGTTTTGTTTTAAACAAAAGTCAATGTCCTTCCACAGATGCTGAGGTGGAAGAGATGAAGAAGAAGCCGTATGCAAGCGCAGTAGGGTGTCTCATGTACGCAATGGTATGCACAAGACCTGATTTAGCTCAAACACTAAGTGTAGTATCGAGATACATGGCGAATCCAGGAAAGCCACACTGGAAAGCTGTGACATGGATTCTCTAGTATCTGAAGGGCACCAAGACGTTGGGTATCTTGTTTGAAAGACAACAAGGGAAAGCATGTGTTTCAGGTTATGTGGATGCTGATTATGCAGGAGGTTTAGATAAGCGAAGATCCACCACAGGGTACGTCTTCACTTATGGTGGAGGACCGGTTAGTTGGAGATCAATGCTCCAAACAGTTACTGCTTTATCCACTACTGAGGCGGAGTATATGACAGTAACAGAAGCTTGCAAGGAAGCTATTTGGCTGAAGGGATTAGTAAGCACATTCGGGTTAGATCAAAATTCTATGATGATAAGATGTGACAGTCAGAGTGCTATTTGCCTTGCGAAGAATCAAATGTTTCATGCAAGAACGAAACATATTGATATTCGCTATCATCGGATTCGGGATTGGTTGGACTCAGGTGAAATTACAGTTGAGAAGGTTCACACAGATGAGAATGCTTCAGATTGTCTTACTAAGCCGGTTTCAGTTGAGAAGTTCAGACATTGTTTGAACTTGCTCAATCTTTCTACATGCTAAAGATTGGGTGGAGCACCTTCTCACTTGAGGTGCGTTGAGGCAAGAGGATTCTTGCCAATGTGACGGTGCTTGAAGAAATTCAAGCTGCAATGATCTTGTTGTTTTGGTCGATGGCTCGCCAAGGTGGAGATTGTTGTATATTGGCTCGCCATAGTTGGGTGCACAGGATCATACCTTATAAGAGGTGTGATCCATAGGATCAGTTTCCTATATTGGTTAAGAAAACCATATATGTGCAGGAGTTCTATTTGGACTCGGTTTCCTATTTATCTCTAGTTTGAATTAGTAATTCTATATGGATTTGATTTCTACCCATGGCCTATAAATACCCAAGTAACTTGGTATTTGTAAGACAAGAAAACAAGAGAAGACAAGAGAGTAGAAAACAATAGAAACATAGAGATAGATAGAGTAAGTGAGAGAGAACTTTGGGAGCCAAGGGTGTATTGGGTTTAAGGTGAGAGATTAAGATCTTGAGAAAGATACTAAAATGATTATTGTAATCGGTGTTTCTTTTCTTATAGTGAAATCTTCTCATTGTTCCCCGTGGAGGTAGGCATTGCCGAACCACGTATATCTTGGTGTTATTGTTCTTTATTGTTTTGTTCTTCTTATACTATTGTTTATTGTTTGGTAATCTTTGACTTCATTGACAAAACGAATCCTGTATTGCAAAGGAGGTGTTCTCACGAATATCTAGGTTGCGAGTTGTTGGCGTTGTTAGGATTTAATTAATCACTGCATATAGTCCAACACATATTGGTTCTCATTTTTCTTGATCTATGTCTCTAGAGTTTTCTAAGCCTTTGCTTTAATTTAAAATTAAAGCTTACTTTTTTTTTTAAAGGTAAACTATCAATGTATTAATAAGAATAAGATACAAATTACAAATCGATCAAGGGATGAGCTGTCCCTATAACCAGACTCATCAAAAGATAACAAAGGACACCGAACAACGCCAAATCCCTAGCATCATGACGTTACAAGAACCGACTCCCAGGAGAAAACAAATGCAGCAAACAAAATGCTCCTTAAATCCTGCCATCTTTGACACCAAAGATAAAGTAATCCTTTGATATCTAGAATAGAAGGATCCATGTCCCGAGCTAGGCCCAGAAAATGTCTACGATTTTGTTCCAACCATATACCCTAGAGTATCACGAAAGGAATGATACTCCACAACCCCTTCTTAACCTGAGTAGGTGACGCTAAATAGCGCCTTATCACAATGAATCAACACATGGCTAATTGACTCCCAATCCTCCATACAAAGAGGGCAAAAGTTAACAATAGTTTTACTATGCCTATGATTATCAATAGTAAGGATTTTCCTAAAAGTAGCACACCCAGTGAATAAAGCAACTCTAGGAGAAACAGTGCAATCTTTACGATTAGCCATGACATAGAAATCCTCAAGATCTCCACAAAGGTCTCTCACTGTTGTAAGCCAATTTCTCTAAAAGCTTGAACTTGTAGAGGGAGGCTACAATAATGTATATCAACCGGAATACCAGATAAACTGGTAGGCACATACCTAACCAAACACGGAGGTGGACTTTGCCACTCTCCCAACTGGGTCACGGGCCGTACAAACGGTTAGGCCTACAGTCCTAACCAAACATGGGGTGGATCCACCAACACTCCCCCTCAGTAACATATTTATTTTAAAATGTTGCCGCAAAGAATCGAACCCGTGACCTCCCAAGACCGAACCGCTTTGATACCATGTTGTAAGCCAGTTTCTCAAAAAGCTCGAACTTGTAGAGGGAGGCTGCAATAATGTATATCAACCGGAATACCGGATAAACTGGTAGGCACATACCTAACCAAACACGGAGGTGGACTTTGCCACTCTCCCAACTGGGTCACGGGCCATACAAAAGATTCGGCCTACAGTCCTAACCAAACATGGGGTGGATCCACCAACACTCACCCACCTACACGTCCTCCCAAAATCTTACCCTGTCCCCTCTATCAATCCTAAACCATACGTTAGATCTAAAATCACTAAGCTCCTTCATAAGCCTCTTCCTTAGCCCACACCCATACGATATATTCACCATTCGAATCTCCCACCCCAAAGGGGCTAAACTATACCTGGACACTATCACTTGTCTCCAAAGGTAGTCTTGTTCATTACCAAAACGCCATGACCATTTGGTGAGCAAAGCTCAGTTCATTATCCTGGTGTTCTTCAACCCTAATCTACCATGGAGCTTGGTTGCACACACCCTCTCCCAGCTTACCAAGTGGTAGTGGTGAATCTCCAAAGTATCACCCCAAAGAAAATCTTGCATTATCTTGTGAAGCCTGTCTGCCACCTTGGCTGGAGCTTGAAAGAGAGAGAAGTTAGTACATAGGCAGACTAGCCAGACAAATCTTGATGAGGAACTCCCTTCCTGCCTTCGACAAATACCGCCCCTGCCATGCCAGACATCAAGGCTTAAGCCTCTAGGAGGCAGACTGCCTCGAGGCTCTTATAGGATTTAAAGCATTGCTTGTAGTATGCACAGGATATGCCTGCTTAACTATTAAATGACAATATAGATTTTATATGACTGCTATTTCTGCAAATTTATATTCATATTGAATGTGATCTTTATCTGACCGTTACATGTTTGCCAGGTAGACTGCTACGTGAAGCACAACCTGAACTGATGGATGATTTGATTCAAGCTTCAAAAGATGGTGACCAAAGTAAACTTCAGGAATTATCTGGAACTGGGGCATGTATAATCGAAGAAGACGAAAAAGAAGAAGAAACTGAATGTGAGGATGATGAGGAGGTATGAAATAATTTTCTCAAATTGCTACATTCTATTTATATATATGTAGCAATACCATTTACTTTAAATGTCTAAGTTGTGGGTGGAAGAGAGGTTCAATTGTCTTTCCCTCTCAAATCTAAAGTTGCAGAACTAAATGCAGCTTTTGCACATAATGTGAGTTCCCCAAAGAATGCACTTATTACATTGTCCAGCAAGAACTCATTGTGATTTTTCTCCACAGGGTAATCTCACTGCCATAGCATCTCGATGGTTTGATGGCCTTATTGATAAAGACTCTGATATTACAAATGAAGTTTACTCCATTCACAATGTAGAATTTGACCGCCAGGTAAATCAGTGTCAATAGTCATTAATTTGGTTAATAATCATCTAAGAGTTTACATCTTACATACCCAATTTTGGTTAGAAAATGGGTGATAGGAAGAAACTTGTGCTGATTTTCATTCTTTGTTATTTTTATTTTTTTTTGATATAAGTTATTTAATGAATCACAAAAGAATTTACACCCTAGGGGGAGAACTAGCAATAAATAGATAGACCAATTTCTGAATTGCAATTTAGTAAATACCCCAATCCGAACACCAACTCAGATTGGTTTTTTTCTTGAAAAATTACCTCTATGATTCAAATTGTTAATGGTTTGAATTCATCCCAACTAAGTCGCCCAATAGAAGAAATCAATCTGGAAGGGAATGGAAAGTGTCCATATTTTTTTCTAAGGGAAGTTTGGGATGGCATCACCCGGATCAAGTTTCCTCTCGCTGTACTCCACGGAAAGCGCCTCATAAAATAATCATTGTAAACTTCATACTCTAATCAAGGGTTCACCTCCTCTTTTTAACTTTACCAAAACTATGAACTAGCATTGTAGATGGTAGCAATCATTAAGGTTTTTCCCTAAGGTCACATCCCATACCACCTCATTATGTTCATACCTATTAAAAATATCCCCTGATCTTTGAATTTATGTTAGGAGACTAGCTATTACAATGTGCCAAATTGTCTACTGAAAGAGCTAGCTCCCTACCATACATCATGCCCAAAAGATATTGCATCACCGGTCTCTTGATGGAAAGAGGGTTGTGTACTGGGCTCCGAATGGAAAGATGTTGTTTCACAAGCATTAGTGATAACTCACCAAAGTGTAGTCCGAAACGGAGTATTTGGAGCCTTTATTACTCAATATCCCCCAACCCTCTCCATACTTGTCCATGATCACCTTGCCCAAAGAGCATTCCTTACTTCCCCATACCATTAAACTAACAATGCCTGGTTAGCAAAAAAAAAAAAAAAACCTTACAACCATCCTCCTCGGGATGGGAAACAGAAAGAAAGAGAGTAGTTTCACAGTTTGGTATGGTGTTTAGAGTAGATTTTGAAAGAAGTAGCCCTTCCACCTTAGAAAGGCACTCCAGTTTTCCAACCGGCGAGCTTCCTGCACCCTTTATCAGACCAATAAACACAGAAAGTACTTTCAGGACTATTGGTCCGTAACTTAACATTTGGTAGGTGAGTGGAGCCCACCAAAAATGATTGGGGCTACCATTGCGTCTATCTCGATAGAGTAGGCTGATGAGGATGTCACGTCCCCAAATCAATTAGCCCAAAACTGCAATAGCAGAAAGAACGATCATAATACTCATCTTATCATTTTACCAGAGAATTCCAAATGTCTGAAGATACCCACCAATCATCCTTGTTCCGGAGGAAACATTAGAAAATAGAGCATAGACTAGCCCAACAGTATCTTCTCTCTCATCAGCTATTTCTTACAAACTCTCACATTGTTTGGCTATTTTTCTGTGTCTTATACCCAACAAGATGGATAACATCTCCCTCGTCAGCTATAACTTATTTGACTCTCACATTGTTGGCTTAATTTACAACACCAGATTGATAATGAAAGTACAATTCTTAAGCTCTCAAAAAACTTCCCACATAAACTGTTTCATGTCTAAAACTGGACACTAAATGCCTGGAGCTTTATGTGCTGGATCAAAAGTCCAAATCGCCAATAAAGGTTTAACCTTTTGACATTGAAATGGTCCAAACATCTCCAGTACAATCCAGGCTTGGATGAATAATATCTGTTGAATTGGTGAATTTTATTGGTTTAGGGTTAAAGTGGTATTAATGAACACTGAGTATTTAATCTGATTTGTAGCAGATGTAGAGAATGAGATATGAAAGAGACCCTCGAAAGATTTGTGGAAGCAGAAAAAACTCAAAAGGTTGCACTGACTAAATGGTTTATTTGAGTAGGAAAAGAAGCCAGGTGAAGAGAGATATATGGTAAAAATAGTAAGTTGTGGTGTTTTCCTCGATATCTACGATGGTAATGTTTTTATGTTGGATGCCATTAGATCCCAACAATGATTAGGGTAAAGAAGTGAAGAAGTGAGAGACTTCCCACCAAACTGAGCTAAAGGATCCTAATATAAGATCCCAATGTCATGTGCAGTGGTTTCTATTGCCAGATCCAATTATGGTCCACAGCGCGAGTCATGGACTGAAAAACTGATTTATAGTTGTATCCATAGGTGAAAATATCGAATAATCCCGAATATCCGATTCGTGAAAAATCGGATTATTCCACGAATATCCCAAAGCCAGTGTCGAAATGAGGAGGTTTGGCAAATATGTTTTCGCGAAATATTGCCCGAATATTCTAAAAAATTCGGCAGAATGGGGAGGTTTTCTGCTAATGTCATGTTTTTCTTCTTCTTTCAATGTATAAACTTATAATTCAACAATAGAATATATATAAACACAACCCTTTTTATTATATGGCCATTATCATCCAAAGAAAGGCATGCGTTTTAATTTAAACACCCCCTTTTTATTATATGGGTTATGTATTTATAGATGAATTTGGGTATTGAAATTCGAAATTGTAAGTATAGAGAAAACTAGATAAGTTATAAAACACTGTAAAATCACTGAAACTTGGAGACAAAAGGTATGGTGGTTTTTGCAAACCTTGAAACTTGGGGAAGTCAACCCATAGATTCCGAATTTTTTATAAATTTCGTATTTTTCGAATTTTTCGTTAATATCCGAATTTATCAGGTCGGAATGGGAAGGTTTCTGTTTCGTATTATATCCGTATGCCGTACCGCCCCGAATTCCCAAAAAACGGAAAAATTCGTGAATATCCGCCCGAAATTTTTGATTTTTTCACCTATGGTTGTATCAGGTGCAACCCTAAAATTTAAGATAATATTGGACCAAAGACTATTTAGACAATTATTAGTGGGACCAAATCCATAAAAAAGCCAGACTCACAACCTTGGCCTTATGGCTAGAAATTACAGAGGTATAAGAGCACAACAATCTTAAGCAGGGATTGAGGATCCATGTGTTGTGTTAAGATCTGGAGATGATGGAGAAGAGGACTGCTCCATATATGGATATGTGCCAGTAGTATCTGATGCATATGCATAAAGATAGCATGTGCAAGGCACATGCCTCATAGTTCCTGCAGATTCCTATATGGATTAGAACATCCCTAGTAGTAGTTTCTATTTACTTAGCTTTCTAGTATAGTTAGGATTAGGTTTAGGTTATTATAAATAGGGGATTGCAAACCCTATTAAGTAGGTTAGATTGAAGATTTGTTTATGTCTTGAGACATTAAATTCGTTTTTGTGAAGAACCCTAGTTTTTGGGTGTTCAAACCATTTATTTAATTGGTGTTCTTATTATTGTTTGCTTCCGCCGATAATATTACATCAAAATTGGTATCAAGAGCTTGTTTTTTCTGGGTTTAAAAGATAAAAACCTGATTTTTTTTACAAGAGCCGCGTTCATGTTGGTGATTTGAAGATGGGTTATCGTAGAAGAGGTCAAAGAGAGTTTTCGCCGCCGTCGGATCTTTGGAGTTTACAAGAATCGAAGCGTTATACCGATTCTGAATATAAAGCTCCCAACTTTGATCCTAGCCGCCGTTTTTCTCTTTCCAGAAGGTATGAACCTCCATCTTCCTCTCGTTCCCCTTCTCCCCCACGCAGGCGACGTCATAGTTATTATGACGATGGATATTATTCCCACCACCAGCAGGACACGCACCCTCCTCGATGTGGTTTTCAGCAGCAATATGTTGCTTATGGTGCTAAATATTCCCATGGAAACCGTCCAAAGACTTATGATCACGATGGTCTTCGTAGTCGCAATTCTAAGGTTACTTCGTATGGAGATTACCCATACTATATTGAATCTGAAATCGATTCTAGGAACGATGACTCCATGATTGATTATGAAGAAGATGAGTTTTCTGACGAGGAAAGTTGTTGTGATAATGATTCTTTGTGTGTTGAATATTCTGATGATGAAACTAGTGCAGAATTTGAGTTTGGTAATGCTCCCATTATGAAGAGTTTGGTTGCAGCCCTTGCACCGTCAAGCCTCTACACTTCCACCTCAATTGTTCACCCATCACAAGTCTCTAACAGCAATAACCAGCAGATTTTACTGCTGCAGCAGGCTCATTATCCGGATGATGTCTTCATGACATCACCAAGCATACAACAAGGTTTGAAGGAACTTTTAAATTGTTTTACTAAATTAAAAAGTCAATTTGCGACTTTTAAGGAAGAATTTGTTGAAGAAGAGAAACGACTTGACAAAGAAGCGGAGATTAATTTCTTACTCAACATGTTTGAAGAAGAAAAATACGTCACTCGTACTCGAATTGGTGGTTTACAAAGTTACAATCTTGTTGATTTCTTTTCCGTTTTTGGTGATGATAGTGATGATACATCTAGTTTTGTGTCTCTTAGAGTTAGAAGTTGCATGTGTGGATCAAGTAGAAGATTTGATTGAAAAATTTGCAAGGGAGATAAATAAGAAGTTCTATTTGTTGCCCAAGCAAGGAAACCTGGTTGTTGTCCATGACAATGGTAAAGAGGATGAACGTTCTCGGAATTTCGCTCACCACTCCCATGAATTGATGAATTCCATTGATTCCGACCGACAAATTGATGATTTTTATCATCCTCACAAATTCCGTCCCATAAAAGTAATTGGTAATTTGTTTGGTGGTTATGTTGATCCTTATCTATTCCAAGATGAGAATGGATTTTCTCCATGGAGGGACAAACACCACAATTCTTATTTCTTGACATGTGGCTATATTGTTCCAATCAATTGGGTTGTCCTAATGATGCACCTATGACATTAATGTCCATCATTCTTTCTGCGAGCAACTATCTAGGGAAGATTCATGGCCGGATTTTCTGCACCAACGTAAGGTTGAGGTTGATGTACAAGAGTCGTTTTGAACTTTGGAGGATGTTAGTACACAAACTCGAGGATTTGATGCATATGCATAAAGATAGCATGTGCAAGGCACATGCCTCATAGTTCCTGCAGATTCCTATATGGATTAGAACATCCCTAGTAGTAGTTTCTATTTACTTAGCTTTCTAGTGTAGTTAGGATTAGGTTTAGGTTATTATAAATAGGGGATTGCAAACCCTATTAAGTAGGTTAGATTGAAGATTTGTTTATGTCTTGAGACATTAAATTCGTTTTTGTGAAGAACCCTAGTTTTGGGTGTTCAAACCATTTATTTAATTGGTGTTCTTATTATTGTTTGCTTCCGCCGATAGTGTTACATCAAAATGTATCCTGACAATTTGATCCATAGTGGACCATGACCGTACTGTACCACTTGCAATGAATCTTACGCAGTAGTGGTACCAAGTACTAAAGTGACCCACATGCCGTGTAATATCGAATAACTAAAAACAATGAAAAACCATATCTTCGTCGAGGATCAATCCACAAGATGAACATGTGTTAGGCCCAAGGATCATTTCAGTGAGCATACATTGAGACGAAGGGGAGCCTAAGAAAAGCTTTTACCCCCTTCTCAGGATAATAATGAAGTTAAGGCACCCTCATGCCTCCAATTACAAAATAGTGAAGCACAAAGATCAGGGAGTTATGTGCCAAACAGAAATCA
This sequence comes from Aquilegia eximia, assembly GCA_023053565.1. NCBI lineage: Eukaryota > Viridiplantae > Streptophyta > Magnoliopsida > Ranunculales > Ranunculaceae > Aquilegia > Aquilegia eximia. The sequence continues at coordinate 10,754,153 of JALIGU010000010.1, forward strand.
AGGCAGGAAGATATGTGACAGTGAGGAAAAAGAAAACTTGATGAGCATTGGTAAAAGTTTGGGAGTCAAGATAGGATGGGGAATATTGATTCATTCTGAATTCTTAAATTCCGATCGAAAGGGCTCACTTTGACAGTCAGGAAACAAACATGAGAAGATTTGAGGACCTGTATTCAAAGAAAGTAGAAAGAAGATAGCAAAAGAGATGTGAATGAACCTCTATGATTCCAATGAGCCCTCTTTTTCTGACAATTTTGTATAGCCATGGCGAGGATGATGAGGAATTGTACTTGGGGGAATGGATAGAGGAATGACAGATTCGATAGTGTCATAGCGCTGAGATTGGGGTAATTATTAGGCACAAATGTGATGTAATCGTGTGGATTTAGGGTGTTGCTGGGGTAATTTATGATTAGTCCTTTCTAGTTCTCCTTTAATTAGCTTGATGGGATTAACCATTATATCATGGAAATATATGTTATTGATAAAAGATAATCATTTTGCAAACGCGGAAATTCTTTAAAACGTGTCTTTTTATTTTGTAGTTTTAAATCATTTTCAGAAACAGTTATGTGACTCTCAAGTCAAGTGGTGACTTTATTATCAATAAAAGAATATTTCATTGATAACTGTAGTGGGACTGTGGGAGAGGTTCACATTACCTACCAGAATATATTTTGTTACATCATTTACATCTGTAGGTGGTTGGGGGGGGGGGGGGGGGGGGGGATGAGGATTAATTGAGGTCCACAAACCTAACTAGTGCCATCACCTTTTGGGTAAGGGAAGCCCAATAAAACCCCACACCTTGATGTACACCCAAGGTGGCTAATTGGGATGGTGGTTTGTGCAAAAAGACCAAGTAACTTTTTTCTTCTACTGAAAGTCCAAAGACCATTTGCCCATAAAAAAAATTATAAATCTGCTACTATTGGACCGAAAGGAGAGTTTTCTTACAATGCTTTCAAAGCTCGAAAGTAGACACCACCTTTTCTTGAAGAATGTGATTGCTTCCATCTCGACATGGTGCGTGATTTTTATCAAGGATTTATACCTGATTGCTATTTAAAGAATGAAATCCTCTTTGGAAGAATACACCTAATGATTGAAATGGAAATCACCCCTAGTTTCATTAAAGATATTTTAAATTCCTTGCGCTGCTAATTCATTTCACGGCTTGATCTTTGCTGAAACTAGGTATTGACGGTTCATTTCCTTTGTAGTAATGTCTTTGGTAGTAATCATGACTTGTTGTCTTAAGTCATATTCTTTTACGAAGTGCAACTGGGATAAGTAGCAATTCGATTGCAACATGTGCTTTACCTCTCTCAATTGCAAACTCGTTCAATATTTGGCTCCTTTTGGACCTCAGTTCTCATACTCTCATCCCACATTCTCTGGGCATAACCTTTGTAAGTCTTAGAATTGGTCTTTTGTGCTAGTGTGTACCCACCCTTTGGGATCATACTTGACAAAGTCTGGTGGAGCCAAATACTAAACAAGTTTACAAACGAGAAAGGTTAAAGTTCAACTTGTTGCTTGTCCCAATTGCGTGTAAAAGAAGGCGACAAATGCAAATGGGATCTTGATCATATTAAAGCATGTAGAGGACTTGTGCCATATTTACTGCAAAAGAAATTAACCATTAATACTTGGGTTCGACAAGCTCGTGAGCTCGGATTCCACTATCAACCCCTCCTGACATTAATTTCAAGACCCATCATAAATTAAGTTTTATCAAATTGTGGCTCCTTATTGAGATGAATAACCAGCACAGGGAGATGTAATATATCTCCAATCAAATTTGGGTATTTTCCATTTCAACACCATTGATATTGCTAAAGAGGGTTTCCTTCTTTATATAGCATTGAAGTGTAGATCCTTGATAAAAGTCACCATCTTCAAGAAAAAGTGGTGTCTTCGAGCTTTGAAGGCATTGAAAAAATGCTCTCCTTCCGGTCCAAACATAACAGGTTTGTAAACCTTTTCCAGGCAAATGACCTTTGGACCTTCAGTAGAAGAAGAAGATGTCTTTAACGGGGATCAAGAGAAAACCGGAGCAACTAAATAACAGAAATTGAGACTGAAGCGAGATGAAATTTCGAATTGAGAGAGAAGAATTAAAACTGGTGCTGCTAACACTCCATTCCAGCAAACCAATGCTGCTATTGGCTGCTGAAGTTTGTTTTGCTTCTGATCTGCGTCGGTTGAACCAAGTACGAAGAATATGAGATCTTTTTTGGCTGATTAACAAGATCTGATTTGTCTGTTTGTGTTAGCAATGGTCTAACCATAGGAGACCTAGACCGATACCTGCGGGTGGAACCGGAATAAACCACCTCCAACATTGGTTAGAATTTTAGTATCTTCATTATAAAAAGAGAAATGGAGAGATCTTCTACAGCTCTCACATACATTACGACTTACAACAAGCAACCCAAGGACTAGAAATCCCAATGCACATAAATCGTTACAAGTTTCCAGGCTTATTTCAAGCTCTTGGAAGCGTCCCAAATGAAGTGTTTCTTAAATTTTATAGTGTATCTATATTTAAAACTAAGGTTTTACACAGTTCAGAAAGATTGTTTCGACTTTCCACGAACTTAAGGTTAAGAAAAGAACTTGGGGGGGGGGTATGAGGGGTATGAATAATGCAAACATATAATACTAGAAACAGTGCACCCATATGGTTCTGCTCGAAGTCTCACTTTCCGTATCTACTGTTGTCGACATCATATAAGCACTTGAGTTTAGCACCTCATCTAATGGCTTCAATGTGACTTCACATAATCCGCTTGTAATTGCAGGAAGTCAAACACAATGGGATAATTCTCAAATTGAACTTGCATTTAATCGTACATCATGTGTTTTGAACTGATGTTTATACCTTTTGAGTTCAGGGGGGTGGTGCACAGTAACATTCAGTGAAGGCAATCCAACTGATGTTTGAAAACAATGTTTAAAATTCTCGAATTCTTGAGGTTTGTATTTAAAACATTCAATGGGCGTTATGCTGCAATAATTATATTATTAGTTGTTGTTGAGAAAGAAGTGCTGCTTCTCGGACTAAATATTGTGGATCAGGATCTGTTTGATGTCAAACAAGTAGCACTGTTCTGTTTTACCAGAGTAATATTAGGGCTTAGGCTATATTGGATTTTCATGTCAAATGAAGTCTTCTAGGGGCATGCCACTAGTTCGCCGAGGACTATCTTTTTCTTGATAGACTATGAATTTTGCTCACTTGGATTGCCTTCAATCTGTGTCTGGTTTTACGCTGATTAAATTGTTGTACTTTATTATGAAGTCACAGTCCTTAAGCTTTCTGTATTAATGTATCAGACTTTTCCATGGCTGGTTCTTACGAATATTTCCTTGTGCAGGAGCTAAGGAAACTTGTTCGTAGAGTACATACTATTCAGTCCCAGCAGCTCACTGAAGAAAATGAAGCAGCAATGTCTGGAGCAAAGAAGTCCCTCGTTCGTTTCTTACGTTCTCTTGCAAAACAGACAGAATGTGATTAGGAGCTAACTATTGTTCATTCATGTGTCTGCTGAAGGTGGATGAAAACCATTCCTTTGAACTTACCAATATGCCATAGTTGGTATGTAGAATTAATTGCTTTCATACTCATCATCTACATGTAAGACCTCCAGTCATTGAGTAAACTAATTCTTGGCTAATAAAAAAGTATATCATTCTAAACACAGGTACCTTGTAGGTTCTTTAAGTGTGTGACCTGAGTAATCCCAGGTGGAGGCATCACTCCGAAACACTGACATGTCCTCTGGCTTCCTCATCAGTAGATGTCCAACTGTTTTCTTTGCTTCTTCGGCCCCGCTGTACTGAACGGACGCCAGCATTCAAAGATCTGTCCATGGAATATGACTTGTGAGGGAATAGTGTCACTGCAGAGCTATTTAGTTATTTTATTCAGTGGGTGAGGTACTGAGGTCATACCTCAATAAATTGCGAAAGGATTTATTTTAATTTATATAGAGATTAATTGCCATTTAGTTAAAATATTATTACCATTCAATAAATGGATTCTTAAATATCGATTAAGTTAACTATAATGTCTATAGATATTTTCAATGGCTAATTTGATTATTGGAATAGTATAATTTTTGTTTGAAGCCGGTAAGATTGCTTATTGAATAATGTTTCTGTGTGTCTCTTTCAAATGAGCCAAATTAATTGAATGATTGATGGTGGATGATATATGCGAGTGGAGAACAAAACAAAATCAATTCAATAAATTGAAATCCAGGCCTGAATTCACCAAAAAAAAAAAATAAAAAAAAAAAAAAATCCAGGCCTGAAAGGTATAGGAGTCTGCCAAAGAGTTTGGATGAGCTTCAATGTGAAAATGTCATAAGAAGATAACATCGAATGTTGCTTTTGCTTTTCCTTGCAAGGAAGGAGGCAGGTGGGTATCAATTTCTAGAGGAAAACAAAAGGTGCTTTGTCATTGATGTGACATGGGTTCGGTCCTTTGGTCCCTTTAATCGTAATCAGCCTACTGTTAAATTAGTGAATAATTATGTTTGTGATGCCCAAATTAGTGGTGCTTTCTGTGCCAACATCATCTACATTCTACAGTTGTTTTACTCTTTAACTCTGACCAGATTTCAATGTGAATATTTCATAAAATATAGAAACCAAAATACAATATGACACCAGATTTATAATCTATCTATACCATTACTACAAACAGAGCACTCTCTAAATTTTAAGTGGAACTCCTATGTGAAGTGAATCCTAAAAAGAATGCCAACTAATAATCATAAAAACTATAAGTGTGTTTTTTTTTTTTTTTTTTTTGTTAATCTCAACGTTTTAGCATAACATGAAGAATATCATGGTGTAGGAAACAAGCTTCTGCCATGACATGTTGTGTTTTAAAAGGAATGGTATGGTTTTGTTCAACACCTTGTAGTCCCACGACTCCGTTTGAAAAGATTTTGGTTTGATGTAGAATAGATGCCCTAGACTTCACAGATGTAATGGAAGTGACGACTCGTGCAACTAAAGACCATCAAATTAAGGATCCTAAAAGCCTTTAAAATTTTCAGAAGGATATCAGTTTTCACAAGGCTGTGTTAAATAGGATACAGTGGTACATTCTTGCTTTCTATGTATTTTTATTCATTTCAGAGATTTAATTGTAGACATGAAGAATGGTGAGTTCTGTTCCAGTGAAGACCTGTTCTAAAAGCTTAATAAATTTTTACTCAAAAGAAAAATCAAAATTTAAAATACAAAAAATAAATTGGCCCTGAATCTACCCAACAAGTTTTTTTGTTCTGTTCAAAAAAAAAAAAAACCATGCAACAAGAAATTTATCTATCGACATTGTATAATGTATAATAGTAGTCAAGTGTCAACAACATTATGCTCACAATTCCTATCTACTATAAGCAGACTTTATGATTTGGTTGACAATATCTAAAAAAGTCAAGCCAATCTCCATGAAAGTTGCATGGCCTCCTTTTTCTAACATTTTAATGGTGGTGTTGTAGGTTGTTGGGGTGCATCATTTATCCATTTCTTCTTTGTTAAGAAGGTGCATGTTTCATCCAACTTCTTTGTTACAACTGAACTGACCCTACATCTTACTCACAGTCTAGTAGGAATAACGCCCCACCACCCTACCGACTTCCTTCATATATGCATTGAATGATATTAGTTAAAGTTTAAATCAAATTTAATAAATCATATATGCTTATTAGCTTAATTTGGAACATATAAACAGTGACTCAATTATTACTATTTGAGATTATTATGATTGTTAAAAAAAAAATGATGGTTAGAAAACCATGTGTTAAAGCCAATAATTAATAATTCCATTTTGGATGGCTAAAACTTTGTATGCAAAGAGGTGGATAATATAGGATCAATTAATCTATCCCAGCCTTAGAGAGAGGACGTATGTAGGGGTATGTATTAACCATATTTGTGAGGTTGGTCAATACATTAATGAATGATGATGATGGTGATGATATGAACAATAATAATAAAGTAGAGACATGAACACCATTGTATACGTGGTTCGGCAATTGTGCCTACATCCACGGAGAGAGAGAGAATGATCTTTATTATAGTAGTGGTGATACAAAATGGGAGCTCGATAATGGAGAGAGCTCAAGAGAGAGATGAGACCTGAGAGGTGAGGTCTCATCATGAGAGATTGGGGAGGTCGTTGATATTGAGACCTCACCATGAGGTCGTGTTGGGAGCATTAGGCCATCAGACCATCTGAGCAGAGATGAGAACCTGCCTAGAATGAGTAGCTTGCCTTCATATTTATAGGCTTACAATGTAACTCCATTCCTAGCATTTAATGAGGTAATGATGAGAGAATATCTTTGTAGTAATTGGCTTTAACTTTGTAACTTGTGCCATCAAGAGAGAGTCCATTAGATGATGACATGTGGCACCATGATGAACGGTAGAGATGGTGCCACATGTATGTTGTATGTAGTACCCCTACATAAGCCCCCTCTTTTTAGGTTGAACGAAGTTCGGGCTGAAAAGAAGTAATCGAACCGATCCAGCCCCCAAGATGAATGTAATGTGGGGGTCTTTAACGAAGTCGATCCGCCCCAAATTTTGATGAGCTTGATCATTGAGATTTGCAGGACGCGATGAAGGTCCCTTGTGGTAATGGCAAGTCGATCATGAATTTGTGTATAGCGAGCTAGTTACTTCCAGGGAGACCTGGTAGCTCGTTCAGAAGGCATGTAGACGAGATGGACAGCTGCAAGCAGGTCGTACTGAAGTGGGTCTTCTTGTATGCATGGGTTGTTGCGTTTGTGTGATCGAATTGCATAGACCTGATAATGTTAGCATGTGAAACATTATAAAATTCAATGAAAGACTCACATGGAATTGTACGTCTTCCTTATGACTTGTATGTACTATCTTTGTCGCCTTGTGACTGGACACTTCGATAGATGTGGCACTTTGGAGTGCAAATGTAGCTCGTTTGAGAAAGAGCATCGGTTGACCAAGTGTTTTGAGAGTTACTTGGAACCTTTTGGTGCCCGATCTAGTGAATGGTCGCAGCGTGGAGACCTGTTTGACAATTCTCGGGCATGTGGCCTTTGTGGGTCTGCATTGCGTTGAGAGTGAATGCGTTCGACCAGGCGTGTGGCTAGAGAATTGTGTTTGAGGTCGTCCCGCATACGAGTGACTCACTAGTCAATGAGGGTGGCCGTATTGTATATCAAGCATTTCACTTGTAGAGAGTTCAGTGAAAGCAATGTAGCACATTTGTGCAAAAATAGCTCATGGGGAGTGAGGTCGTGTTCATGTGACCTGCACATAGAGAGAGCTACAAAAAATATCATTAATAGCTAATTGTGCTAATAATAAGTTAATTTCATTAGATAAAGTGAGAATAGCCCCCTGTATGGCATAAATATTCTTGAGGTCGTTGAAAGACCTGTAATTTGAGGAGGTCGTTGATAGACCTGGTGAGGTCGCGATGAAGGACCTGGCATGAAGGACCTGGCATGAAGGTGAGGTCGCGACGAGACCTGAGAGGTCGTTGGCTTGGAGACCTGGATATGAGGTGAGGTCGCGACGAGACCTGAGCTTGCTAGTTTAGAGACCTGAATGTATGAGGAGTTTTCTGCAAGACCTAAGAACTCCATTAGTGGGCTTGATGAGAACTGAGCCATAGTCAACATCATTAAAGTGGTTTAATGTTGAAAATATATAACAAATTGATTGTGGGTTACTGGTGGCCACAAAAAATGTAACTGATGTGAGAATGTAACTCTTATATATGTAAGCATAAAGCATGTGATTGATTATGCATGTGATAGTAATCAATTGATGTGGCTCATGAATGAGAGGAGATAATCATGGATGAGTTATGAGAATAAATTGCTACATAAATGCACATGTAATGGAAAAATGTTGAATGACCAGTAATAGAATGGAGGTCGATTTTGCCTTTCAGTAGCTCGCTGGTTCATCTCAATGACCAGTAACAATAAACAGAGACAAATGAGGTCGCTATTTGGTAGCCCGTTGCCTTATCTTAATGACCAAAAAATATTAAAGTGATACTTATCTTTGCTTCTGCCGAGCCCAGTAATTGTGTAGACAATTTGCTCCAAGCCCCCAACTATGAGTTGCAATTCTTTCATTTCAAATTCGATGAATTTCTTGAAGTCACCACTTATGAAACAATGGCGTAATGGTGGGGTTGGTGGGTGGAATTCGCTTGAGAAAATCCCAAGTCCCTGTAGTCGGCGCCAAATGTATTAACCTATTTCTAGATTAACCTATTTGGCGCCCCACGGTGGGTCAATACATTAATGAATGATGATGATGGTGATGATATGAACAATAATAATAAAGTAGAGACATGAACACCATTGTATACGTGGTTCGGCAATTGTGCCTACATCCACGGAGAGAGAGAGAATGATCTTTATTATAGTAGTGGTGATACAAAATGGGAGCTCGATAATGGAGAGAGCTCAAGAGAGAGATGAGACCTGAGAGGTGAGGTCTCATCATGAGAGATTGGGGAGGTCGTTGATATTGAGACCTCACCATGAGGTCGTGTTGGGAGCATTAGGCCATCAGACCATCTGAGCAGAGATGAGAACCTGCCTAGAATGAGTAGCTTGCCTTCATATTTATAGGCTACAATGTAACTCCATTCCTAGCATTTAATGAGGTAATGATGAGAGAATATCTTTGTAGTAATTGGCTTTAACTTTGTAACTTGTGCCATCAAGAGAGAGTCCATTAGATGATGACATGTGGCACCATGATCCTGGTAGCTCGTTCGGAAGGCAGGTAGACGAGATGAATGGCTGCAAGCAGGACGCACTGAAACAGTTCCTCTTGTATGCCTTGATTGTACTTTGGTTGTACCTGTAATTGTTAAATCTCATAAAGTAAAAGTTAATTCAACTATTTACCTTTCCTTTGTCATTATGCCAATTTGTCTGCTTGAGTGGACTTGCAAACAATGTGTGACATTTTGTCCGACCTGATTGGGGGTTGAGGTCGCATTTAACATAGTTGTGCTTGGGTCGTGGGAAGAGAAAGACCAATGCACCAAGTTAAGTTGCTAGTGATTTAACTTAACAAATTTTGAAATTATCAAGGGGACTAGATTATTGATAATTTGTAGGTCGAGGGATTGGACCTTTAGCAGCCATTCATGTTTGAGCAGAGATGAAGGCAAAATTGAATTTATAGATTGAAATGCAATGAATGGATGCTTACATTTCACTGATAAAATTTCTTTAAGTGGAAAGCATTCCACGGGTTCTTAACGACCTCCCCTTCTGGTGTCTGAAGACGATAAGAACCGTTGCTCTGGACCTTTGTGATAATGTAAGGACCTTCCCAGTTGGCGTTGAGTTTGCCGATAGTGTCCTTTCTTTTGTTATTGAACATTCTTCTTAGGACTAGTTCCCCTGGCTGAAAAGTTCTTGGTCGTACGCCTTTGTTATAAGCTCGCTTGAGTCTCTGTTGGTATTGCTCGAGCTTTATAGTGGCGTGGTTTCGTCGCTCTTCTAGGAGGTCGACTCCAAACGACCAGATCTGATTGTTGAGCTCTGTGTCGACCAGAAGAGATTTGGTCGTTCCATATGTTAATTCAGTGGGAATGACGGCCTCAACTCCATAGCAGAGACTGAATGGTGACATCCCTGTGGATGTACGAGGAGTTGTTCTATAAGCCCATAAGATGTTCTCCAATTGTTGTGGCCATTGATCATGCTGGTCTTCGAGCTTCTTCTTAAGATTGGTTAGAATCTGTCGATTTGCAGCTTCAACCTGGCCGTTGGCTTGTGGGTATCTGGGAGTTGACCTTGAATGCTCGATTTTCCAGAGGTCGTAGAATTTTTTGATATTCTTCCCGACGAACTGAGTGCCATTGTCTGTGACTACCCGTTTAGGTAGCCCGAACCTTGTGATGATGTTTTCCCACATAAATCTTTGAACGTCTGCCTGTGTGACATTGGTTAAGGCAACAGCTTCCACCCATTTAGTGAAATAGTCTACGGCTACTAGGACGAACCTCTTCTCAGACTTCTTTTCCTTGATGAGGGGGCCCATGATGTCAAGCCCCCACATGTGGAATGGCCATGGGGCAGTGATGTTGATGAGGTCGTTTGGATGCTGGTGATGCTTATCAGCAAATCGCTGGCATTCTTTGCATTTTAAGACAAATTTCTTTGCATCTTCCTTCATTCTTGGCCAGAAGTATCCCTGGGAGATTGCTTTATGGGCTAGAGTGCGCCCACCGGAATGGTTTCCGCATTCGCCTTCGTGGATTTCTTCGAATATCATCTGACCTTGCTTTGGGACCAGGCATCGTAATAACAGTCCAGTTGCTGATTTTCTGAAAAGTTTGCCCTCATGGATTTTGTACATTGTGACTTTATGCAGCAATCGACTGGCTTCCTTTTTGTCAGAAGGTAGGACACCAGTTTGCAGATAAAGCATGAAAGGCTCGATCCAAGTCCCCTGGATGTCTGCCGGAGTTGTTTCAAGCAGATCGGAAATTTGATGAATGTCTTCTTCCTTGAGGAGATATGCGGGCTGTGAGTTGATTGCTATAGTTAGGGCCCGCGGTTTGTCTGAATCGATCTTAGATGCTAGAAATGCTAGTGAGTCAGCATGCCTGTTGTCATCTCTGGGTATGTGTTCAATTGTGAAATAGGTGAGCTTGCTGATGAGCTCCTTTGCCTTGCTAGCATATCTGATGAGGTTTACCCCATTGATCTGGTAGTTGCTGGTAATCTGATTGACTACCAGTTGTGAGTCGCTGTACACCTTGAGACGAACTGCTTGTAAGTCGATGGCCATTTTTAGACCCTGTATGAGTGCTTCGTATTCGGCCTCGTTGTTTGAGGTCGAGAAGTCCAGACGAGTTGCTCTTTCGAGCTGTGAGCCTTCAGGAGAGATTAGCACACTACCTATTCCACTTCCATTGGAATTGTGGGAACCATCTACATATAGCTGCCAAGTATCTGGGGGGTTGTCTTGGATTTGCCTTGTTTCAGGTTCTGGTTCCCAATTGACATCCTCTGCTGGATAGTCAACCAGAAATTCTGCAACGACCTGACCCTTGACGGCCTGTCTTGAAACGAACTCGAAAGTATAATCACCCAGCTCGGCTGCCCATCGAGCCATACGACCTGTTTTGTTTTTCTTCTCTAGTATGTGGCGTAATGGCTGATCGGTGATTACTTTTACAGTGTGTGCTTGGAAATAAGGCTTGAATTTGCATGCAGCGTAAAGTAATGCTAATGCTAACTTCTCCAGAGGTGTGTACCTTATTTCGGCCTGCTGTAGGACTTTGCTTGTAAAGTAGATAGGTCGTTCCACTTGATTGTCTTCTTTGAAGAGTACTGCGCTTATCGCAAAATCTGATGTTGCGAGGTAAACGCCAAGTACATCACCATCTATTGGTCTGGTAAGAACTGGTGGAGTAGACAGATATGCCTTGAGGTCGTCGAAGGCTTTCTCGCACTCTTCTGTCCACTCATATGTAGCCCCCTTCTTTAAGATATGAAGCATTGGTCTACACTTGTCTGATGCTCTGGAGATGAATCTGTTCAGAGCTGAAACCATGCCGTTGAGCTTCTGGATTTGTTTCTTAGTTTTTGGACTTGGCATGTCGATCAGGGCTCTGATCTGATCTGGATTTGCTTCGATGCCCCGTCTGGTGACCAAGTAGCCTAGGAATTTTCCTGATGCGACCCCGAACAGACATTTTTCTGGATTAAGACGCATTCTGTATTGTCTTAATCTTTGGAATGCCTGGTCGAGGTTGTACAAATGATCTCGTTCTTTGTCGCTCTTCACTAGCATGTCATCAATGTAGACCTCCATTGTTCGACCTAGGAGGTCGTCGAACATTTTGGTGACCAGTCTTTGGTAGGTCGCCCCTGCATTCCTTAGCCCGAATGGCATGACTTTGTAACAGAAAATACCTTGCTCAGTTGTGAAAGAGGTCTTTTCTTGATCAGGCTCGTGCATTGGGATCTGATTATACCCTGAGTATGCGTCCATGAATGACAGTAGCTCAAAACCGCATGTCTGATCGACTAGCCTATCGATTCGTGGCAGTGGGAATGAATCTTTAGGACAAGCTTTATTCAAGCTCGTGAAGTCGATGCAGACCCTTGTCTTCCCATTCTTCTTTAGAACTGGGACTATGTTGGCTAGCCATTCTGGAGTATCGACTTCTCTGATGAAGCCGACCTGCTTGAGTCTGTTAATTTCTTCATTGACGGCTTCGTGAAACTTGGGGGCAAGTCTCCTTGGTTTCTGCTTCACAGGTCGATAGTTGGGATTTACCCGTAGCCTATGGCATGCAATTGATGGGTCTATTCCGGGCATATCGATATACGACCAAGCAAAAACATCTTTATTCATTGAAAGAAAATTTACAAAATGAGCAAACTTATCATCTTCCAATTCTGACCCTACATAAACATACCTTGGGTCGTCATCTGACCCAATGTTAACTCGCCTGCCTGGATCGGTGCTTCCGAGATTCAGCTTGGGGGAGCTTGCTTGCTCCTTTTGTAATTGCTATTTAGCAATTTCAGCTTTTTCCTTGGATGGGCTTTTTGACTTGTTGCCCTCCTGAGCCTCTGTCGTGACTAGGCTCTTTCCTTTTTCCTCACCATCCTTGACTCCAGAGGTGGATGGCTTTGATGCTGGGACAGCTTCAATAACACCGTGACATTCTTGTGCGGTGTTCTGATTGCCGCGAAGTTCCATTATTCCATAAGGGCCGGGATAGCGGAATACCTGGTGGTAAGTTGACGGCACTCCTCTCATAGCATGGATCCACTTTCGACCCAAGATCGCATTGTACTTGCTTGCGATATTCAGGACGCTGAACTTGCTGGTTACAACGACCTTATCTTCCCTTCTGCCTACAGTAACGGGCAGAAGGATCTCCCCCTTAGGGTCTTCCCTTGAACTATTGAAGCCAAGGATCGGAGTGAAGTCTGGGATGAGCACTGAATCAGGCAGCCTCATGTCCTTGAAGGTTCGGTACATGAGAATGTTACATGAAGCTCCAGGGTCGATGAATACCCTCTTGATTGTGTAATCCGCAATTCTGAGTTCGACGACCAGTGCGTCGTTGTGTGGGGTAACGACCTTGTTGAGATCGTCTTCAGTGAATGTGATGTCAGTCTCTTGCCGGGCAGGGATGTTGAAGCGAGCTGCTCGGCCACTGATAGAGTAGACATGGTGGAGATGTTCTACTCGTCTCCTTTTGTCCCTAGAGACAGGGGTTGGTCAATACATTAATGAATGATGATGATGGTGATGATATGAACAATAATAATAAAGTAGAGACATGAACACCATTGTATACGTGGTTCGGCAATTGTGCCTACATCCACGGAGAGAGAGAGAATGATCTTTATTATAGTAGTGGTGATACAAAATGGGAGCTCGATAATGGAGAGAGCTCAAGAGAGAGATGAGACCTGAGAGGTGAGGTCTCATCATGAGAGATTGGGGAGGTCGTTGATATTGAGACCTCACCATGAGGTCGTGTTGGGAGCATTAGGCCATCAGACCATCTGAGCAGAGATGAGAACCTGCCTAGAATGAGTAGCTTGCCTTCATATTTATAGGCTTACAATGTAACTCCATTCCTAGCATTTAATGAGGTAATGATGAGAGAATATCTTTGTAGTAATTGGCTTTAACTTTGTAACTTGTGCCATCAAGAGAGAGTCCATTAGATGATGACATGTGGCACCATGATGAACGGTAGAGATGGTGCCACATGTATGTTGTATGTAGTACCCCTACAGGGTACTACATACAACGGTCGATCAAAACACGACACATGGCCTGCCAAGTACATTTCACCAGGTCGCCCACAGTATTACCTAACTCAATCCGACCAGAACAGCTCGAGCATATGACTGTTGGCGACCTCTTCATACGCACGTACCCTTAATCAATGCCCAGGGAATATCTTCACCTGTTACGTAATCAATGTCAGATACTATGCAATCATTAAGATGTCGGAGAATCCGCAAGATCCTATGATTTGCGCCCTTCTACCTTCTATAAGAACAGAACTATGATGGCTTGATCTCTAGATTCCATTACCTCGAGCTAGAATACGTAGCCAATCTCGATCTCATCGAGGTGCAACCACCCCTGATCTCAAATCCCCACCTTGGTCAGTCAAACAGCGATCTGACCTAGTTAATGCATTAATCTGGAAACAGGTTAATACATTTGGCGCCGACTGAGGGGATTCAATTGTCGCATACTGAAGCGAGCTCTTCAGACATGGGCTGATGAGAAAAGGCTGAACAACTGGATCTACAACAGGCAAGAAGAATCCAGTGACAAGAAAAGTAGGAAGAGATCCAGAACACCCCCACGTTCTGACAAGCGATCTCAAAGCAAGGCAAGAACAGCCTCTTCAAGTCCAGCACGCAGCAGAGGGCGAAACCTCTCAAGAAGACTAGGTCCCACAGGCGACCTCCACGACCAAATCAACAAGCAGGTCGCAAACACGATAGATGAAGATAGTGAGACAGAAAGTCATGGTCTACATGATCTACGAGTCCAACTCTACACCAGTCTCAAGAGAAAATAAAAGGCGAGTAGAACACCTGCACCACGTCTACTCCATCATAGGTCGAGTAGTTCGAACCAACATTCCAGCTCGACAGGAAACAAATCTAAGTTTCACCGAAGACGATCTCAACAAGGTCGTTACTCCACACAACGATGCCCTGGTCGTTGAATTGAGAATTGCAGATCACACTGTCAAGAGGGTCATAATCGACAATACTAATGTACAAGACCTTCAAGGATATGAGGCTACCTGATTCAGTCCACATTTCTGACTTCACTCCAATCTTGGGCTTCAATAGCTCGAGAGAGGACCCCAAAGGAGAAATATTACTGCCCATTTCCGTAGGCAAGAAGGAAGACAAAGTTTCAATCACAGCAAAGTTCAGCGTCCTCAATATTGCAAACAAGTACAATGCAATACTTGGTCGCAAATGGATCCATGCAATGCGAGGAGTTCCATCCACTTATCATCAGGTATTCTGTTATCCTGGTCCCAATGGGATAATGAAGCTTAGAGGCAACCAGAACGTTGCACAGGAATGCCATGGAATTTTCGAAGCTCTAGCGAATGACAAGGCAACGACCTCAGGAACAAGGGAGGTCACAAATCAAGCAAATAGTCCATCAAAGGGGAAAGCTGAGGCCACAGACACGGCCAAATAGCAATTAGAGAAGGAACAAGTGAGCTCCCCACAACTATCACTTAGAAGCACAGATCCAGGAGTGCAAGTGAACTTAGGGTCAGAGAACGACCCCAAGTATGTTTATGTGGGCTCAGAGTTAGGAACAGATAAGTACAAAGAATTTGTAAACTTTCTTTCTCTTAATAAAGATGTCTTTGCTTGGTCGTACACTGATATGCCTGGGATAGACCCATCAATAGCATGCCATAAGTTACGAGTAAATCCCAATTATCGACCTGTCAAGCAAAAACCAAGACGACTAGCCCCAAAATTTCATCAGGCCATCAATGATGAAATTCATATACTCAAATAGGTCGGATTCATCAAAAAGGTTGACACACCAGACTGGTTGGCCAACATAGTTCCAGTGTTGAAAAAGAATGGGAAGACAAGAGTTTGCATCGACTTCACAAGCTTGAACAAAGCTTGTCCTAAAGATTCATTTCCACTCCCACGAATCGATAGGTTAGTCGATCAAACTTGTGGTTTCGAACTACTATCATTCATGGATGCATACTCAAGATACAATCAGATCCCAATGCATGAGTCAGATCAAGAAAAGACTTCATTCACCACTGAGCAAGGAATCTTCTGTTACAAAGTCATGCCTTTTGGTCTCAGGAACGCAGGAGCGACCTAATAGCGACTTGTCACCAGAATGTTCGACGATCTACTAGGTCGAACGATGGAGGTCTACATCGACGACATGTTGGTCAAGAACAACCTCGAGCAAGATCACTTGGCCAATCTCGATCAAATATTCCAAGGTTACGACAATTCAGGATGAGACTTAATCCAAAAAATTGTCTATTCGGAGTCGCATCAGGATAATTTCTTGGTTACCTAGTTACAAGAAGGGGTATCGAAGCAAACCCCGACCAAATCAGAGCCCTGGTCGATATGCCCCGCCCGAAGACAAAGAAGCAAATTCAGAAACTCAACAGCATGGTATCAACTCTCAATAGATTTATTTCTAGACCATCCGATAAATGTCGACCAATACTTCACATTCTTAGACTTCCATGGACAGAAGAATGCGAGCAAGCCTTTGCCGAGCTGAAGGCATACTTATCCACTCCACTAGTTCTTACGAAGCCTAATGACAGAGATGTGCTCGAAATCTACCTCGTCACATCATATTTTGCGATCAGCGCGGTACTATTCAAGGAGGAAAATCAAGTCGAGTGACCAATCTATTTCACAAGCAAGGTGTTGCAGCAGGAAGAAATAAGGTACACACCTCTAGAAAAGTTACCATTAGCTCTTCTATATGCTGCATGTAAGTTTAGATCTTATTTCCAAGCACACACTGTTAAAGTAATCACCGACCAGCTACTAAGACACATCCTAGAAAAGAAGAACAAAACAGGTCGTATGGCTCGTTGGGCAGCTGAGCTCGGTGATTATGCCTTTGAGTTCGTACCTCATCAGGACGTTAAGGGCCAAGTCGTAGCTGATTTCTTAGCAGACTACCCTGCTGAAGACTCAAGCTGGGAACCAGAACTAGAGACTAGAACAGTCCAAGTTAACCCATCAAACACTTGGCAACTATACATTGATGGTTCACACAATACAAATGGAAGTGGCAATGGTGTCGTACTCATCTCACCTGAGGGCTCACAACATGAAAGGTTAACTCGATTAGACTTCTCGACCTCTAACAATGAGACCGAATACGAGGCCCTAATCCAAGGTCTACAAATGGCCATCGACCTACAAGTAGATCGACTCAAAGTGTTCAGTCATTCTCAATTGGTAGTGAATCAGATCACAAGTAACTACCAAATACATGGAGTCAACCTGATAAGGTATGCAAGCAAACCAAAGAAACTAATCAGCACGTTCAGTTTCTTCACCATCGATCACATCCCAAGAGATGACAACAGATCGACCACGAGCTCTGACAATAGTAGTAAATACACTACCCGCGTATTTACAAAAACAAGAAGAGTTCAACCAAATCAACGACCTACTTAATACGACCTCAGAAGACATCGAGGGAACTTGGATGGAACCCTTCATCAATTACTTGCAAACTGGCGAGCTCCCAACAAACAAGAAGGAGGCCAGCCAATTATTGCATAAAGTCACTATGTACAAGTTTTTTGACAAGTAGCTGTCCTTCTGTAACACCCCAAAATCCGACCCATATCCCAATAAGACTTGAATTGAATCTCTAGGCATTAACATCAACACCATAGGCAATTTGTCATTTCTACTCTATTAATCATAACAAAATCCGTGGAAGTCTGGTGTTGAATCCATACTAATAACAATAAATCAGTTCCTATATATCGCATACCTTGTGTCTAGTTTGCAAAATTTTTGAAAATACGTTTTGAGTTTTGATCACTTATTATTATTATTATTATTATTTTCTTGTTTCTGTATGTTTTCCTATTCAAACATGTCAACCAACTAAGACCATTCGATTAAGATATACTAAGATACGATCATAGCCATAGAATCATATGCGAGATTACTAAAATACCCCTAGAGAGTGCACGGGTCCTTACATTCTATAAACGTTAAAAGAAATTTCGTCCTCGAAATTAAAGCTATACTTGACTATCAGAGAAATTACTCACAACAAAAGCTCTAGGTACTGCTATCTCATTTCAAATTTGATTTCCTATGGTTCCTCGTTATTTGGTAAGTGACTCACATATCGAAACTTTTTCTGATCCTCGACTTGGGACTTTTGTTCTCACATTTCTATTGGAGCCATTCAGTAAAGGTTTATCGAGATTCGAAAAATTCATGGAATTAATTCTATCATAAAAATTTATTTCTCGTTGGAGAGGTAACCCTGATAATTTACCCTAAAACACAACCTGAAGCTCCCAACTATTAGATGATGTTCAAGAGATGACATCTCTTTCTTTTATCACATCTACATTATACCAAGCCACATTCAACTACTTCTTTAACAATGCCTAGGATAGTATAGAGTCAAAAGTAGATTTTCTCGTAACGCCATACTTTCAGCAATGAATGGGTAACATAATAGTCAAACAACACATGTATAGAGTAAGAAAAATAAGGAATTGTTCCTTCCTTGACTTCATCAGATGCAGCATTATCTCCATCTAACATAGCATATACCACACCTTCCTCCTGAATGTGTTAATATTCCATTGTTTCTTCTTTTGGTACCTGTGTGTACCCTAGGTAAAAAACTCGACAAGTGTCACCGATGGCTGTATAAGAAGCTAAACCGGGAGCACCTAAGCATTAGCTTGTGATGTAGGACAGAACACATACTCCAATTGGTTTCCTATTTACGTTTATGATTTATTTAGAAGCCTAAATAGTATTTATAAATTGTTATTTTCGTTTTTATTAATTAGAGTGTCTTTAGAACTGTCTAGAAGTCTTATTTTGAGTCCTAATAGACTTAGAAAGTTGCCAAAAGTTAATACATACCTTAGGGAACAAGTAATTCAAGTTCTACTAGGTTTCCTAGTTGAGTCAAGGGAGTTATCTATATAAAGAGCTCCAAAAACGAATTTCTTAGTGAAGATTGATGATTGAAGAGTTTATTATTTAGTTTATTGTCTTTCAATTTAGTTTTTACTTCAAGTTCTTTATTTTCTACGATTTACTTTCAAGTTATTTAAATTTCAGCTTTTACTTATTGCAATTCCTTTCCGTTATTTCAATTCCTTGCAATTTCAATTCTTAAATTAAGTTTATTTTAGCTTCCGCTGCATCAATTGGTATCAAGAGCAACTTATTTTTAGATCCTTATCTTAAATCGATCCACCACCTCCCCACCACCACCTTCAAGTTTGTTTTCAACCATGGCCATTAGTGATGAGACTAAAGCTTTCTTCAAGGACATGTTACTTGCCGATGAAGATGTAAAATTTGCTCAACAACTAGCAGAGATCAAGACAACCCTTGGTATCCATGAAGAATCAAACTACAAGATTGATAAAGTCAAGACGGACACTATCGAAGATATCCATGAAGAACAAATCAATACATCTTCAACCACCCCACCACCCCTCCTTCCTACCAACAATCTTCCCACATTTACCATTCTTACCCCAACCGATGAAATCTCTTCTACACCAAAACATCATGATATTATTGACGAAGAAAGAGAAGTTTTTAATGAGGAGCCATCAAGTTTTCATGAAAATCTTTTCACCCTTGTGGTAAAAACTGATGAACAAACACATATTTTTATTGAAAAAGAGCATCACACAGTTGAATTGGTTGCCAAAGATTCTACTTTTATTGATGTTGATGTTCATCATTATGATTTTACTGGGATTGATCGAATTCTTTCCAAGCAATTTCTTTTTGTTCTAAAAGTCCAAGGATCACAATGTCAAACAATCACATCGGGAAAAGTTCCTAAGAGTTCATGTTATTCAAAGTATCTTTTCTTATGGAGCGGACGTCATCAATACAACGCAAATTCGAGGACGAATTCTTTTGAAGAATGGGGGACTGATGTAGGACAGAACACATACTCCAATTGGTTTTCTATTTGGGTTTATGATTTATTTAGAAGCCTAAATAGTATTTATAAATTGTTATTTTCGTTTTTATTAATTATAGTGTCTTTAGAAGTGTCTAGAAGTTTTATTTTGAGTCCTAATAGACTTAGAAAGTTGCTAAAAGTTAATACATACCTTAGGCAACAAGTAATTCAAGTTCTAGTAGGTTTCCTAGTTGAGTCAAGGGAGTTATCTATATAAAGAGCTCCAAAAACGAATTTCTTAGCGAAGATTGATGATTGAAGAGTTTATTATTTAGTTTATTGTCTTTCAATTTAGTTTTTAGTTCAAGTTCTTTATTTTCTGCAATTTACTTTCAAGTTATTTAAATTTCAGCTTTTACTTATTGTAATTCCTTTCCGTTATTTCAATTCCTTGCAATTTCAATTCTTAGATTAAGTTTATTTTAGCTTCCGCTGCATCAGCTTGCTAAGCCTGGGCTATTGGGTAGGGCCCAACCCGGTCTCAAGGGATCCACATACGTTCTGTGGACCTTGACCCACCGGATAGTCCACGACTAATGGGTGTAGCCTCGGTTACTGTATAAGAAGTTGAACCGTGGGCTCCCATAGATCGACCAGGCCGACCTCAGTCAAGTAGGCTAGGTCCGGCCCAGTAAAGTCCAACAGCGATAGAGGCTCATCCAAAGGCTCAGCATAGAAGCCCAAAGGACCTGGCCAGGGTGTATGCAATGAAGATTAGGCCTCCGGTCAGAGGAGTCAAGCCCAAGTCTTTGCTTTCAGGCTTGGTCAATCCAAGTCCCAACCTACTGGATAAGTCCAACGAGATTCCAGGTTAACAGAACCCACGATTTTAGCCCGCTGGAGAAGATAAAGAAAGACCCAGGTTGAACAGGACCTATTAGAGGATGCCATGTGGCAGTCATCCTGGTCAAAGGGAATTCAAACCAAGGAGATAACCGCTCGGCAGCATGCAAGCTATCTCCACAGAAGACATCTTCACAGTTGAATTACCTGAGTTCATGGAGTAAAAACCGGAGGGGTGGTTGAGCCAGCCTCTTCCGGCCTAGTACAAATACAGGAGTTCTAAACCTCCTGAACTACAAGTCTTCCACTGAGCAACTCCATTAGAGCTTAGCGGAAACAAAGACTTGATTCTAAGTTCATCATCTTGGATACGTAGGCAGCCTGATCCCGATCAGGTCCAGTCTCATTGTATACCCCCCATCTTACCTCTGTCTATACAAGGCTTTTATTGTAACTGTTCGATTAATTTATACGTATCTCGACTTTGTGGATCAAAGTTTTGCACCCACACTCTTTGGCGCCCACCGTGGGGCTGAATCTCCCATCAGTTCCAGAGCCTTGCAAAAATTCTCGATCCAGTCTTACCGGAGTTGCTGCAGCGATGGCTGGAAGTAAGAGACGCCCGACTCGTAACAACAATGGAATGAGCCAAGTTACGGAAAGCCAGACAGAGAACCTTTCTCCCCTGTCTCCGGTTCTTGAAGCAACAAAGTCTGTGAATCAAGAATCAGTTCTCGGGGGTGAGGGCCAGGATCAAGGCTTGCAACACTCTGAAAGTGGACAGCCGGAGGCAGAAAATTTAGTGGTGCAAATCACTAATGATCCTGGTAATCCTAATACAATCAACCGGACCGTCAGGATACCAACATCACAAGATCCAGAACCGTCCAGAGTAGCCGCGGCAAGAAGAGACCAGAGAACCTCTCCCCTGGCAACGGGAGGAGGTTATACTGAGCAGCAGAAGGGGAAAGGCCTGGCAGCCGAGTCCCCAACTGCAATCATCCAGTGGCTAACTAAGGAAAACACAGAACTGAGAAGAAAGAAGAGAACCAGGGCCGGAGATAGCCAGTCATCTTCGACCCCATTTTCGAGTCCATCTCCTCAGAAGAAAATAAGGCCACGGTCGGGTAGTGACCGGAGTCTTACCCCTCATAGCCATGATACCAGTCCAGTTTGGGACAGGCTAGGACCAGGGAGAGATAAGATGTTTGTCTCCCCAGTTCAGAGATATCGCCGCAGACGTGCAAGAACACCCGGGCCATGTCATGGCCGCAGGGTTACTCGCAACAGGTCCGTAGAAAAAGTCAATCCACCAGAAGGACAGCGCCGAAGGAGGCACCAGAGCACTCCTCCGGCACGCCACGGTCAGAGGGGAAAGAGTCCCTAGAGGGCCCGCGCCCATCAGAGACAACCGGAGCTGAATGTGGAATAGATGAATCAACTAAAACTACAGGAGATGATCGACCTGGCTGTTTCCAACAAAGCCAATTAGGATGAATGAATCATGAAGCTTACTCTTTCAAAGCTAGCTATGTCACCATTGGCCGAAGAAGTCAGGAGTCATATAGTCCCGACCAACTTCAAGCAGCCGCCCTTCGAGCAGTATGACGAGACTAGCGGTTGTCCTGTTCAACATGTTGTGAACTACAAAAACACCATGGCCATCTGGGACCATGATGACAAGTTACTTGCAAAGATGTTCGTTGCTTCACTCAAAGGCGAATCACAAACGTGGTATCACAATCTGCCACCCGCATCCATCCACACGTTCGTGCAACTAGCTGAGTTGTTCGAAGAAAAGTACCGTTTCAATGTGAAGACGAAGAAGGTAGCTGAAGTCTTATTCTCTCTGCAGATGAACCGAAACGAAACTCTCAGGAATTTCGCCCGAAGGTTCCGAACCTTATTGTCAGAAGTACATGACGCATTTGATAGCGTTTTTATTCAAGCTTTCAAATATGATTTGAACAACAACCATGAAGAATTGTACCGGTCACTGGCGAGAAAGCCTCCGTCCTCTGTCTCGGCCTTGCTCGAGAAGGTAGAAAGGTATGCTTAGGAAGAAGACGACCTGAAAACCAGGAGGAAGAGACTTGCCGGAGGCTAGACCTCCGAGAAGACCCAGAAGGCAAAGGAAGAGAGCTCTGGCAGGGATCGCAAGGAGGAAAAAGCCCCTGACAAAAACAAAGACAGGTAGGGGAAAACACCAACCCGACAATTAGACCATCGGTAAGAGAAGTCTACCGGGGGCGAACGTAAAGAAAGGGAATTCCACCCTCTGAGGTTCTTGATCAAGGAATTTTTCAAGAAAATCAAGAACAGAGGGCTACTCAACAAACCTACCCCTCTCCCGGCAAACCCAGAGGGAAGGAGAGATAAGTCTAAGAAATGTGATCACCACAATGATTACGGTCACGAGCTGAAGAACTGCAGGTCATTGAAGTATGAAATTCAGCGTCTGGTCTATGCCGGCATCATCCTAACATGGTACAGACCGGAGCAGTAGAACAGGTAAAAACCAGAGATCGAATTGTATATGTCTGCCATGTACATGCACCCGGTTCTTCCAAGATAGAGAGGAAGAATTGCGCCTGGAAAAAGCTCCGGTGGATAGGGCATGTCCATGAGGTTGGACAACTCAACTTCAACGAAGGGGGGTTCAACACCGTCGGGATAGACTTTTTGCTGGTCGACTCCCCCTCTTGCTATAACGTCATCTTGGGAATGGACTGGATTCATCAGATAAAGGTCATAGTGTCCACCTTCCACCAAAGCCTCAAATTCCCAACTCCCAACGGAATTTGCAGAGTCAAGGGAGACCAAGGGACGACATTCAAGTGCCATCTCGATGCTGTCAAGGGGTAGTCCATTTCTGAATATAAGGGGAATACTATCTTCTTGACAGACTCTCATCAATATCAACCAGCTCCTGGGAAGTCTGTCAAGGGGAAGTCAGACACAAAGACCGAGATATCACCAACGGTCAATGAGCTGGAAGAAATTATAGTGGGATTGGAGTCCCACAAGACAACTTACATCTCCTCCGGCCTACCAAGGGCTGAGAAAGATCTCATGATCACTCTGCTCCGGTAAAATCACCATATCTTTGCATTGAGTGTCAGTGAGATGCCAGGAATTGACCCTTCGGTCGCCTATCATAAACTAGAAATTGATCCTCAGTACAAACCGGTCAAGCATAAACCAAGGCGAATGGCACCAGATCGAAAGCTGGCGGTCAACGAAGAAGTCGATCGACTACTTTAAGTCAACTTCATCAAACTAGTCATCTACCCTACCTGTGTTTCCATCATCGTGGCTGTCCCAAAGAAGAACAATAAGATCCGATTTTGCATCGATTTTACTAATCTTAATAAAGCATGTCCTGTGCACCCATATCCACTCCCTAGGATCACAGACATGGTGGACGCCACCGCTGTCTATCAAAGATTGTCCTTCATGGACGCCTACTCTGGATACAACCAGATTCTACTTCACGAAGAAGATCAGAAACATACCGCATTCATCACCGACCGAGGGCTCTACTGCTACCGGGTGATGCCATTTGGTCTGAAGAATGTCGGAGCAACATACCAGAAGCTAGTCAACACCATCTTCAACGAGCTCATAGGCCGGACCATGGAAGTCTACCTAGACGACATGGTGGTCAAAACCAAGGAGAAAAACAATCATTTGCGAGATCTACAACAGACGTTCGATATCCTGACAAGGTACAACATGAAGCTAAATCCAACCAAATGTTCTTTTGGTCTCTCTCCTGGCAAGTTCCTTGGCTTCCTTATGACCAACTAGGGCACATATGCCAATCCAGATCAGATCCGAGCAGTCTTGGAGATGTCCGCCCCGAAGACAGTGAAAGAATTCTAGAGGCTAACCGGGAGGTTAGCCGCTCTCAACAGGTTCATCTCCCGGTACTCAGACCGATGCAAGCCATTCTTCAACGCAATCAAGGCTAATGCGGAATGGAGTCCTACTTGTCAGCAAGCCTTCGACGAAATCAAGACATATCTCACTCAACCTTTGGTCCTCACAGCATCACAAACCGGGCAACCAGTCGGTATCTATCTGGCCGGGTCTGACATAGCAGTTAGTGCGATTATATTTGTGGAAGAACCGGAGGAGAAACTGATAGAGGGTAAAAAGTGTTAATCTCTAACCTTTATCAAAAGATTATATTTTTCTAGATTTTTTCCATCTTATGCCTGTATAAATTGGTTATCAAAGTAGACAAGTAACAAGCAAGGGCCGTACCCACCTCAGAGGGGGAGATCTTAGCTCAAACACAATAGACAACAATGGTTAAGAAACACCAAGGGAATCAACAAACAAGATTTGAGATTGATTCTAACTTCCTAGAGGCAATAATAATAAGGAAACCCTAACTTAAGAATATGGTAGAGATGTAAAGAAGATATATGATGACATAGAGGGGAGATTGATATCTACAAACTAAATCATGCAAACATAACATGTTGTTCCTTCATGTTCAATCTATAATAATTAATTAGTCACCTCTCAACTATTCCAACTAATTATTAATACCTATAATAACCAAGTAGTCACCTCTCAGCTATTCCACTCAACTAAACGGGATTCTCTTATGCATGCTATTGAATATGTCTTATTAATCAAACCGTCACCTCTCAGCAATTCAATTTAATTAACTCAAAATATTATTCATAACTAAATCATCACCTCTCAGCTATTTGACTTAATTACGAAAGGGTTCCAATAAAAGATATTAACTGCAGACATGTAATAATCACCTCTCAGCTATTTAACTACACATCTTTAATCAATATCAATAAAACCATTAAAGTTAGGTCTCCCTAAACCCTAACAATAGTATTTTAATATCATGGATAACAATAACATGCAAATAATCATACTTACCTCATATCACGAATTAGAAGTAAATAAGCATTAAGAACAAACATGGTGCTTTAGCATCATCTAGAGTGCTTCAACCATCCCCCTAAGGAGATTTAGCTACTCGTCCTTGATGATGACACCATGGAATAAATAAATAAATAACAAAACATCATAAAGTAAAGTGATTGATTTGATTGATATGAATTGAGTTTAATACAAAAGAAGAAGAGGAAAATGAACTTGTCTCTTCAATCTTCAATTCATAAAAAGCTACCTAAAGCTTAGCCCTACTTCTCTTATATAGAAAATACAAAGTAGAATACTTGCATGCAAAAACTTTCAAATTAAGTCAAATTCGTGGCTGCTGCTGTTGGTCTTCTAGAGGCATTAGGTTTTTAGCAAAACCTAATTCTATTAAGCTTAAGTAGTAGTTTGGACCCAAATCAGACTTCTGGATCTCCTTGTAGAGCCTTTTTAAGTTTGGACTTTAATTAAAGCCATAAATAGAAATTCTGACTTGTGGGCTCCAATAGGACCTGATTTGGGCTGAGATTTGGACCGCCCCACTTTGACATAAAGTCAAGTCAACTGGTCTGACCGTGGGGTGCCCTCAGCAGATCTGTGGCTACAAATATCAATTCTCCTCATCTTGTGCAAATAACACCTTTTGCTTGCTGTTCTTGACTTTTTGCGGGCTTTAACACAATATTCGCATTTCGGCTCATAAAACCTACACAATAGACAAGAAAACACTAATCAATAGATATACCACAATAATATAAGCTAAGTGCTAGACAAACAAGGTGTTATTCGGGGGATAAATATACACTTTTGAGGACTTATTAGAAGGCAGTTTACTTCATCAGCAAAGTGTTGCAGGTAGCTGAGACAAGATATTCAAAAGTCAAAAAGATCGTCGTAGCCCTGGTACATGCAGCCAGGAGGCTAAAGCCATATATCCAAGGGAGGGCAGTTAAAGTCTACACAGAGTTCCCACTCAGAAAAGCTCTTGGAAAACAGGAAGAATCTAATCTACTGATCGAATGGTCCAGCTACCTCAGTGCATACCACATCCGGTATGAACCCAGAACCGCGGAGAAAGGGCACGCAATAACCTCCTTGATGGCAGACTTTCCCATCGAGGATATTTTGGTCAACCCAGATTTAGAAGAAGATGCACTGGGGGCGAACGATGCCCCCCGGTCACAGGAGTCTCCGACCAAAGAAGACATTGAAGCATGGAAAATCTACACTGACGGGTCCAGTAACTGTACAGGATTTGACATAGGTTGTCTCCTGATCAGCCCAGATGGACAGAAGACAGAAAAATCTGTCAGACTGGGATTCCCAGCTTCAAACAACGAAGTTGAATACGAAGCTCTAATATATGGTCTCCAGACAGCACTCCAATTGGGGGCGCGGAGAGTCATGGTCAAGACAGATTCAAAGCTAGTAGCGAACCAGTTCGCCGGATCCTTCCAAGCCAAGGACGACCGGATGGCAAAGTATCTCGATGTCGTCCACTCCATGGCAGGGAAGTTTGAATTCATCACGGTTGAGCAGCGACCAAAGATAGACGTCAGGCACCCAGATGCCCTAGCGTATTTTTTTTCTTCTATCAGCACTACAGAGCCCCGTCAGCTATCAATCTGATACCAGAAAGAACCGAGTATCAGGCCCAAAGATCCAGACATGCTGCTACCGGAGGTCTATCTCTTGGAGTGTAGACATTGGAATGAAGTTCTCGAGTCCAACACACAGGACGAGTCGGCTCATTCATCTCAGGGTCAAACGCATGACCCACCAGAATCACAACTCGAAGACTGGAATCCTTGCCTCACCAGAGGCCGGATAGAAGCGATGCCACCTTCAACGGAGCCGGAGGAACCGGACCCTTCAGAACCACCGCTCTCGCATGTCCACATTGATTTGGAGCTCCCACCGGAGGAACCAATTGAAGATATTCCAGACAACCTGAATTCTGAAGTAGACAGAATTGACGCTGAGTTGCAGTCCAGCAACGGTCAAGACTGGAGGAAGCCATACATCAACTTCCTTATCCACAAATTGCTTCCCGAAGATCCAAAGTTGTCAGCCAAAATCAAGAGGGATGCATGGAAATTCACTGTCATACCGAACCGGGAGTCAAACAGGCTATACATGAAGAGCCATTGCTCCGGGGTCTTGTCCAGGTGCCTTACTCCGGAACAAGGCCTGATCATACTAAAGGAAATCAATGCTGGGATCTGCGGCAACCACTCCGGTAGCAGAAATCTAGCATAGAAGACAATGATCCAAGGATACTGGTGGCCACACATGATGACAGACGCCAAGAAGTTCACACAGGCATGCCTCCCCTGTCAGAAGCATGCCCGGCAAATGAACTACATCCCATTCTGAGTGCATGGCCCTTCGCCAAGTGGGGATTGGATATTGTCGGACCGTTCCCAAAAGCTCCACACTCAGTCAGATTCCTATTGCTCGCTATAAATTATTTCACCAAATGGGTCGAAGCAGTAGCTGGTATAGGTATGTGCCTCCGACGTGAGAAGATTTTTGTGGAAAGATATAATCTGCAAATTTGGAATCCCACAAGAGCCAGTGTCAGATAATGGAAAGCAGTTTGACTGCGATAACATCTGGTGGTTAAGTTCTTGGGGATCAAGCACAACTTCTCAGCCCATACTACCCTCAGGGGAATGGGCAAGCAGAAGCGTCCAACCGGGTCATCTTGGATACACTCAAGAAATGACTGGATAAAGCAAAAGGCAACTGGGTAATGCAAATCCCGGGGGTCTTATGGGCATACCGGACCACCCCAAGGAGGTCCACCGGTATGACACCCTTTCAACTTACATTTGGAGCAGAAGCCGTAGTGCCAACAGAACTGCTAGCTCCGACAACCCGCACTGATGCGGTCCTTACCGGGGAGAACGAAGGGATTCTGGCAAGAGAAAAAGCAGTTGTTGACGACAAGAGAGAACAAGCCCTACATCACCTCCTCTGGTACCAGGAGACTATCAAAAGAGGATATGACAAACGAGTCGTAATGAGGAAGTTCGATCCGGGCGACTAGGTCATGAGGAAAGTCAAAGTAATGACTGAGGATACAACCGCCAGAAAGCTTGGAGAAAACTGGGAAGGACCTTACATCATAGACAGACATGTTGCGAAGGGCTCATACTTCCTCAGAACTCTATCCGGCAACCTCTTTTCAAGGCCATGGAACACTTTTCACCTCAAGAAATTCTAAAAGTAATGTACTCCATTTGATCATTTCAATAAAGATTCTTTCTGCAAGAATTCGAGTACTTTGTATTACTTACTGCTGAAAATCCTAGTTCATGATCAAGTCTCCACAGAGGTCAAGGATGCCCAGATTCCGATCCTGGTTAAGTCCTAAATGCAGAGTTTTGCTCCTTTTAGGCCCAAGGCGCCCGGACCTAGCTTCCGGTCTTGGAAATCAAGGATGTCAGGGATCAAACCCCATCCAACCCAGGATGCCCGTACCTAACTTCCGATCATGGTTAAGTCCTAAATGCAGAGTTACGCTCCTTTTAGGCCCAAGGCACCCGGACCTAGCTTTCGGTCTTGGAAATCAAGGATGTTAGGGATCAAACCCCATCCAACCCAGGATGCCCGGACCTAGCTTTCGTTCCTGGTTAAGTCCTAAATTGTAATACCTTGTATGTTTAGATGTATGTTAAATGCTACAGGGTGTATTATTTTGTTTGTGGGCTTGGGTAGCTAGGGTGGCTGCACATTGTTTGATATAAATTAAACCAAATTAGTTGGTATGTTCACACCAGATAGGATTGAAATGAACCGACTTATGTTGTTTGGTAATAACTTAGCTTATTTAGTAAGGAATTGAACCGACTCAACTTAGGATATATATGCAGAACCTATTTGCTGGTATACACAGTTAATGGGAAAGAAGAAAAATATTCTGTTAGTGAGTACACACTATACTACAAAGAGAAAAAGAGAGTTACAGAAATTTATAAGAACAAAACTACTTATAATCTTAGGGTTTTGATACTTGGAATCTCCGGTTTGCGAATTTCTCGTTAATAGCTCATTGCAATTGTGTTTTCTTCGCGAGGCGAGGTAAGTTGCATGATTTGATATCTTTTCTTGCTTTTAGGAGATAGATGAGGTTAGTGGGTGTAAGATGATGCTATTGTTATACTACAGTTTCGACTATGCGTATTAATTGAATTTGTTTGATTTTGATTTCATATAATTGATATCATTATTCGGTTATTGTTGGAAAATTGATAGGAAAGCATGTTAGTCTGTTTATTTGATTCTAACATGATATTGATTGTCATAAATCCTAATTGACGCTGCAATAAATTATTAGATTATTGATGATATTATTCATGTATAATTTGTATGCCAAAGGTGAGATTGCATATTTTAAAATTTATGCGTATTGATAGTTAAGATGCATTTAAATTGAATGTATGGATTAATTTGTGTGAAAAGGGCTTTTGAGCCAGAGACTGTTTTGAACAGTCTGAATTTGGGGAGATGTCCCTAGAGTGTACGGAGAGTATTGCTCGGTGTCGCATACAGAAGTACATTCAGTGGTGCTATGTCACCAACCTTATGAGCTTGCGGAGAGTATTGCTCGGTGTCGCATACAGATGCATGGCTGGGGTACTGCGGTACCAGATGATTTGATAACAGATGGATTGGCTTTATGCCATACGTGTGATGATGGGATTGTTGATATAATTGTTTATATAATTGTTTGAATCGATCTGATCGATGATTATAATTGATACATGTATTGTATTGCTATATTATTTGGTGCGCTGATTCCGTCCCTGGGATCAAGATTGGATATCAAGTTTTGTAACTTGCTATTGTTTAATCGCTCTTTTTTCCCTTCCTTTCAGGAAACAGGTAAAGCGATTCTCGGAGCGTGCAAAGAGGATCTAGTTGGAGATAGTTAGATACGTAAAGGTGCTCTTAGTTAGAGTTAGTCTTTTGTTATCTGATGTAGCCCTTGGGGGCAGGCAGATAGACTCTTAATCCTTTTGGGTTGTTTAAATCCTTGTGTACATGTATATACAGAGTTTGGCTTGAATAAATCTTTCGGTGTTGTTTTGTTCGAATTTTGTTCGTGTTATATTTTATTATTCTGTCCTTACATGGATAATGGATTTGGAGCTTGGTGTCACGTGGCAGTAGTGTGAACCTACGGTCCATGGTGGACATATGGAGAACATTATGACTCTGGAGTTTGGTCTTAGCCTGATCAACTAGGATTAGATTTTGGGGGCGTCACAGTTGGTATCAGAAGTAAGCCTCTGCTTCAACTCCTCAAAAGCAAGCTAGCAATCTCTGTTCCAAATGAAAGGAACATCCTTCTTCGTCAAATGGGTCAAAGTTGTGGCAATCTTGGAAAACCCCTGAATGGAACGACGATAATACCCAGCGAGTCCAAGAAAACTACGTATCTCCTAAACTGTAGTACGCTGCTTCCAGTACTGATGTTACCTCGTACTTATATACCTTTCGTGGTTTATATTGATGCATCTTTGTTGGGATTAGGTGGTGTCTTAATGCAGACAGAAAGGGTTGTGGCCTATGCTTCGAGATGAACTATCCTGCTTATTACTTTGAGCTTGCAGCAGTAGTGTTTGCACTTAAGGTATGGAGGCATTATTTGTATGGTGTTCGGTTTGATTTATTTACTGATCACAAGAGTCTACAGTATTTGTTTTCTTAGAGGGAGTTGAATATGAGACAACGTCGATGGATGGAATTAAGGATTATGACTTTTCTTTACACTATCATCCTGGGAAAGCTAATGTTGTAGCTGATGCCTTGAGTAGAAAACCGAAAGCTTGTTTAGCAGCCGTACAGTTATGGCGTATGGTTGAGACACTTAGTGACTTCAAATTTTGCCCTAGACTTGAAGGTCAGCAGTTTACCCAAGTTGCCTATCTGGGTAGTATGACTTTACAGTCTACCTTTGTTAGTCGATTGGTTGATGCACAACTTTTGGATGAGTGGATTCAGGCTTAGAAGGATGCTCTGGTTGATACACCAACTCCAGGTTGGAGTATTGGTAACGATGGAGGTTTGAGATTTCAGAATTGTCTTGTTGTTCCTGATAATTCTCAGTTGAGGGAAGAGTTCTTCAATGAGGCACATCTTCGATGAGGCACATCGTACGAGATACATTGTTCATCCAGGAACTACTAAGATGTATAAGTGTTTGAAGCAACATTTCTGGTGGAAAACCATGAAGAGGGATGTGGCTGAATATGTCTCCAAGTGTGATACTTGTCAGAGAGTTAAGGCAGAACATATGAGGCCAGCTGGTGAATTACAATCCTTACCCATTCCGAAGTGGAAGTGGAATAGTATTTCGATGGATTTTATCGAGGGATTACCTATTTCCGAGGGTCATAACACTATTTGGGTAATCGTAGATTGTTTGACTAAGGTAGCTCATTTCCTACCTATTAGTAATACTTATACTGCAAGTGACTTGGGAACCTTGTATGTTCAGAAGATAGTGAAGCTTCATGGCATTCCTATGACCATTATTTCGGATAGAGGTACTCAGTTTACTTCCAAATTTTGGCGAGGACTTCAGAAAGCTTTTGGGACTGCCTTGAATTTCAGTACAACATTTCATCCTCAAACCGATGGATAGACTGAACGTGTGAATCAGGTCTTAGAGGATATGTTATGTGCATGTATAATTGACTTTAAGGGTCAATGGGCTGAGCATTTGCATTTGGCAGAGCTTGCTTATAATAATAGTTATCATGCTAGTATTGGGATGGCACCATTTGAGGCTCTATATGGTAGACCCTGTAGGACTTCAGTGTGTTGGGCAGAACATCATGATCGTATTCTTATGGGAGGACCAAATATGGTCAAAGACACTACTGAGAAAATTGTATTGGTTCGGGATAGAATTGTGGCCGCCCAGGAACGCCAAAAGCGTTATGCAGATAAGGGACGACGACCGATTGAGTATCAGGTTGGAGACCCTGTTCTATTGAAGGTCTCTCCTATGAAAGGGGTACGACGCTTTGGAAAAAGAGGGAAGTTGGCACCACGTTTCATTGGGCCTTTCAATGTTCTTGAACGGATTGGGAAGGTGGCTTACAAGATCGAATTACCTCCAGCATTGGCGGATGTGCATAATGTCTTCCATATATCTATGTTGAGATTCTTTAAGAAGGATGACAAGAAAGCACAACATATTCAGAAGGAGATGCAGATTAATTTGGCGGACTTTCAGATAACTCCAGAGATGTCCTATGTGGAGAAACCAGTGAAGTTTCTCAAAAGGGAAGAACGTGAACTCCGTAGAAGGAAGATTCCTTTTGTTCAGGTTCAATGGACTGGACGTACGGAACGTGAAGCTACTTGGGAAAGTGAAGAGGATGTTCGTCGTGACTATCCGGTTTTCTTCGATAAGGTACATGTGAATCTCGAGGACGAGATTCCTATTTAAAGGGGGTAGATTGTAATACCTTGTATGTTTAGATGTGTGTTAAATCCTACAGGTTGTATTATTTTGTTTGTGGGCTTGGGTTAATTAGTATGTGGGCTTGGGTAG
Organism: Aquilegia eximia; assembly: GCA_023053565.1. NCBI lineage: Eukaryota > Viridiplantae > Streptophyta > Magnoliopsida > Ranunculales > Ranunculaceae > Aquilegia > Aquilegia eximia. The sequence goes on from JALIGU010000010.1 coordinate 10,787,211, forward strand.
CTAGGGTGGCTGCACATTGTTTGATATAAATTAAACCAAATTAGTTGGTATGTTCACACCAGATAGGATTAAAATGAACCGACTTATGTTGATTGGTAATAACTTAGCTTAGTTAGTAAGGAATTGAACCGACTCAACTTAGGATATATATGCATAACCTGTTTGTTGGTATACAGAGTTAATGTGAAAGAAGAAAAATAATCTGTTAGTGAGTTCACACTATACTACAAAGAGAAAGAGAGAGTTACAGAAATTTAAAAGAAAAGAACTACTTATAATCTTAAGGTTTTGATACTTGGAATCTCCGGTTTGCGAATTTCTCGTTAATAGCTCATTGCAATTGTGTTTTCTTCGCGAGGCGAGGTAAGTTGCATGATTTGATATCTTTTCTTGCTTTTAGGAGATAGATGAGGTTAGTGGGTGTAAGAGTATGCTATTGTTATAGTACAGTTTCGACTATGCATATTAATTGAATTTGTTTGATTTTGATTTCATAGAATTGATATAATTATTTGATTATTATTGGAAAATTGATAGGAAAGCATGTTAGTGTGTTTATTTGATTCTAACATGATATTGATTGTCATAAATCCTAATTGACGCTGCAATAAATTATTAGATTATTGATGATATTATTCATGTATAATTTTCATGCCAAAGGTGAGATTGCATATTTTAAAATTTATGCGTATTGATAGTTACGATGCATTTAAATTAAATGTATGGATTGATTTGTGTGAAAGGGCTTTTGAGCCAGAGACTGTTTTGAGCCAGAGACTGAATTTAGGGAGATGTCCCTGGAGTGTATGGAGAGTATTGTTCGGTGTCGCATACAGAAGTGCACTCAGTGGTGCTATGTCAGCAACCTTATGAGTCTGCGGAGAGTATTGCTCGGTGTCGCATACAGATGCATGGCTGGGGTACTGCGGTACCAGATGATTTGATAACAGATGGATTGGCTTTATGCCATACGTGTGATGATGGGATTGTTGATATAATTGTTTATATAATTGTTTGAATTGATCTGATCGATGATTATAATTGATACATGTATTGTATTGCTATATTATTGGGTGCGCTGATAACGTCCCTGGGATCAAGATCGGATATCAAGTTTTGTAACTTGCTATTATTTAATCGCTCCTTTTTCCCTTCCTTTCAGAAAACAGGTAAAGCGATTCTCGGAGCGTGCGAAGATGATCTAGTTGGAGATAGTTAGATACGTAAAGGTGCTCTTAGTTAGAGTTAGTCTTTTGTTATCTGATGTAGCCCTTGGGGGCAGGCAGATAGACTCTTAATCCTTTTGGGTTGTTTAAATCCTTGTGTAGATGTATATACAGAGTTTGGCTTGAATAAATCTTCCGCTGTTGTTTTGTTCGAATTTTGTTCGTGTTATATTTTATTATTCTGTCCTTACATGGATATTGGATTTGGAGCTTGGTGTCACGTGGCAGTAGTGTGAACCTACGGTCCATGGTGGACATATGGAGAACATTACGACTCTGGAGTCTGGTCTTAGCCTGATCAACTAGGATTGGATTTTGGGGGCGTCACATAAATGCAGAGTTATGCTCTTTTTAGGCCCAAGGCGCCTGGACCTAGCTTCCGGTCCTGGGAATCAAGGATGTCTGGGATCAAACCCCATCCAACCCAGGATGCCCGGACTTATCTTCCGATCCTGGCTAAGTCCTAAATGCAGAGTTATGCTCCTTTTAGGACCAAGATGCCCGTACTTGCTGGTAGGCAGCCTTCGCCAGCCGGAGCTCTTCAGCGGCCCGGTCATACGGCACCTCCTTGAGGGAGAGACGTCGGTCCAGCTCCAGCTTCTCTCGGGTCAGCTTCCCGCAGGTGGCCTCCAGCTCCGCCAAGGAAGTCTTGGCATCCTCCTCTCTTTGAAGAGCAGCGGTCAGGGTGAAGTCCAAGTTGTGGTAATCCGCCTCCATGAACCGTTTTTTCTCCTCCAGAGCCCACCGGTCACTGTTGGCAGCCGCCAGGTCTTTCTCGAGCTAACGATTCTCAACTCACAGGCACTCCAGATCCTCCATGGCAGAAGGTCGGGGTCTGACACTCAACTCAAAGACCCGGGCTATGGCAACTTGCGTCTGACAGACAAGAAAAACAGAAGTCAGAAATTAGCATATAGGCAACGACAAGTCTAAAGCCAGAATTCAAGGCAGGGAACCTTACCGCAATCAGGTTCTGGGCCTCCACCCTCATCGCCCGGTCGCGAGAAAGGCGGCTGTAGTACGCCTTGTCTTCCGCGAGCAAGTTCTGGAAGATGTAGTCAAAGGCAGTATGGATGTTCACGATGCTGAAGTCCCCAATCGACATCGGCTCCCTATTCAGAAATGCAGGATGAATGGTGAACGCCGACAGAGAAAACTTCGGGGTAGACTCGGGTTGGTACTCACCCGGTTCGGGGCCAGTTGCACAGTTGAGCCAGTAGGCAGGTCAATATACGGGACCTGGTCACCCCACCCATAAACCGGGGCTTTGTCATCAACAGTGCCTGGAACAGTGAACTCCACCTCAGTCTGGACGTCCTCGACAACCAGAGCATCCTCAACAAGGACCCGGGAGCCACTACCAATCCGGGTAGTCCCCATCACCGGTCCCCTCAGCACCCGAGGAATGGCATCCTCCCTTCTCAGGCGCACAGCCTCCCCTCGGTCAGCAGGGGTGGCAGAAGCAACTCTCTTCGAGCTCCTAACAGACTCATCTACAACAGCCTTGCCCCTCGGATCAACTGGGGCAGGAGACTATACAGAAACAACTTCAACAACAAGAGGCTGGGAAGGTCTTACCTCCACCGGAGCCTCAACTCCAGCATCTCCAACACTGGGGGCGTTGACTTCATCCAGCGGACCCCCCGAAATCACAGCCGGCTCGCCTCCCTCGACAGCAGAGGCGACCAGCGTCTCCTCGCCTCCCACCATCTCTGGCTGGGCCAGGTTGTCCACCTCAGCATATACCTACACTGGGGTAGGAAAGAATCCCTCAGTAGCTGATTCGCCAAACCCACGCGAAAGCAGAAGTCCACTATCCCTCGAGATCAGGCTAGGATCACCGGAGGAGTCAGATGAGCCATAAAAAACATGTGGCCTCCTCCGGTGACCCAAGGGAGGGTTTGAATGACAAACGGAGCTAGCATCACTGACCTGGATATCCCCGACAACCAGGATGACTTCCGGCAGAACGTCCGGCATTGGCTCATCAGGAGGAGATTTTCCCCCGACTGGAAGAGCCTCATCGGGCCAGTCGTCCATCTCCCCCTGCAGATCAACAACTTCACTCTCGACCGAAGGCTCCTCCTCAACACTGTGGACTGTTCTCTCTACAGTGGCAGCACCCTCACTAGAGCTAGATTCCACTTCCACGACTTGCGGAGGGGCCGGTAGGGCTGCAAGCCTGGCCACGAACTGATGTACATCACAATCTGGTCAGGAATTCCCAGGTCTCGCTGGTCTGCGGGTAGATTGAAGAAGCACTCAATGTTCCCTTCAACCGCAGAGGAATCCGCCCCCGCTGGCAGAGACACTTGAAGCTGACGTTTCCCTGCAAGCACAAGCATGGAACTGTTCCTGAGCCGGAGCTCAGCAAACACGCAAAATATAAGGGCAAAAATGAAAGAAAGGTCAGGCGCATGCTTACCTATGAAGTCCCGCGGTACCTGTATGCCGCGGTCAGACGACCACCCTGACACCTGGTAGCAGGGTTCGAACCAATTCCCATAGTGATTGAGAAGTCCAGACAACGTCCGGGCAGTACACCAAGAGATGGCGTAGAAGTAGCGTTCCTTGGCCTCCCGGGCGACTGGCTTCATGAGCATGAACATCTCGCCGGGCCAAAGGGAATCTCAAAGTGGAGGGCGATCAGCCCGATCCGACGCACAATTATCCAAAAGGACATGTGCATCTGACCCGGCGGGAGCCCCACCAGGACAACAGTCTTAGAATAGAAGAATGCAGCGGGAGCTGCATGCCATACAGAAGCTGGTAATGACTTACCTCTATAAAGTTGCTGAAGCAACCATAAAAAATCGAGGGATGGGAACCAAACCGCACCCCTCTCCAGCCAAGCTGCTCCTGAACTTCCGTCGCGCTCATCCGCTCAAGTTCAGGATTTCGAGGAAGGTTGGAGGAAGCTTGCCATCTCCTCTTTGGTCTCTCAACTAGAGGCTCAGCAGTATTTAGAGGTGCCACCTCCGCCACACCAACAGGCGATGGAGGCCCAGTCGCCGGAATGCGACTCGGTCCGCTTTCATCATCAGCAGGACGGGGAGCCAAATTCTGAGGCTCTTCGTCACTACTTGAGCTCAGAACTAAAGTTCTCCTCATCGTTAGGGTAAAATTTGCGCGAAATCACTGGGATTTGGAGTTTCAGAACCTAGGGTTCCGGCGAAATGAAATGAAGCTGTAGAAGAGAAAGAAGAAGAGAGAGAGAGAGAGAGAGAGAGAGAGAGAGAGAGAGAGAGAGAGAGAGAGAGAGAGAGAGCAAAAGATACCTTTCTCTCCTCTAAACTTTTCTTTTATAAGCAGAACCCAGGGTCCACCGGCTGATGGTATTCCGAATATCTTGGTGGACCCTCCATTAAGATCATTAAACCAACTGGTTTAATGACTCAATCAGCGAAGAGTCACAAGCTTTCACTGGAAGTTGAAGCTGTACATCTTTCTGCCAACAAAGGAAGATTTGGAGAAGACGAAGCGAAGCCCACTTAACACAGTCAGCTGGGGCCCACACTGCACAGTCATCTGGGACCCACGCGAATTGGGACCTACCTCGTACACTCAATAAGATCCATTCAGCATTTTCAGGTGGGGTCCACATGGTCTAGGTCAGCGACATGTGAACCCCCGGTCAAGGGAAGATTGACCGGTATGTGTTCTCGCACTCTGATGGTGAGAAAGTAACTAGGCCTATCTACCGAAGCTCGAGACAGTGATAAAAAAAAATTTATTTTATTACAAAGTGCATTATACGGGGTGCACCAAATCCTTTACATAGTGCGACCGGAGCTAAATTACATCAAAGGGGGAGACGGAGGATTCAGACTAGACCCTTCAGGCGAGTTAGGAAGGGCGTACTTAACTTTTGTAGCGGCATACCCAACCTTTCAAGATGTAGCAACAGCAAAATCTGCTCGCTCTTTGGCGACCGACAGCTCGACCACCTTCTCCTTCAGCTTTTCCCGGTAGTATTCTATAGTTTCCTTCATACCCTCCATCCGGGTATCATGCATATCTTCATGAAGAAGCCGTTCCTCACGAAGCTCACCGATCCTCCTCTTGAAGTCATCCACCTGAAGCGACAATTTCTGAACTATTTCAGATCGGTTGTCACTCAAAGCACTCGAGAAAGGCCTAGAATCTGCCATTTTTTAGAAAGCAAGAAGGAAGTCGGGGTATCAAAGGGAGTCACGAGTCATTCTAAATAAATACCTTGCAAGGAGATGGTGCCATTCACAAAGACACCCTTGTCCTCAAAAGACTGTCAAAGTTCCTGACTCAGTAGTAGGAAGGAGACAAAGATAGAATAAATAAATAAATTCATTAATTTGCCTCAATCAGGGGCACTGCTCCCCTACATAGTGCAGGAAGCCGGAGGAATACAGGTCAAGGTTCTTCTATTCCTTGACCGGATGATACCCCAGCTTCTCCAACAGTACATATGCGGTGGCCAGTTCGCTCTGGTCGTTCACGGCAAACAGGCTCAAGCGCGTCTGACGAATGTCTTCCAAACAGGCGTTTGTCATCAGCTCTATACGGCGATCCCGGTCTTCGATCTCTAGAGTCATTTTCTTCCGCATATCCACAATATTCTTCTAGATGGTACTCCGATCGTCAGCCCTTCTTCAGTAGAAGCTTCAACAGCAGCACAACAACAGAAACATAAACCGGGGAAAGAGAAGTGGATATCGTTCTACACCTCCGGTTTGCTATTTATAGAAGAGGAAAGAAACCCTAGTCCTTGATCCAAGAGATGTGGGATCGTCATCAAGAAGCGTGTCAAGGAAGGAATCCTCCGAATCTCAACTGCCAAGGAAGATATTTTGAAGATCTTTCACAAGCAGATTTTTTTACTTGACAAAGAGGGGGCGATGTGTGTACCCTAGGTAAAAAAACTCGACAGGTGTCACCGATGGCTGTATAAGAAGCTAAACCGGGAGCACCTGAGCATTAGCCAGCCAAGCCTGGGCTATCGGGTAGGGCCCAACCCGATCTCAAGGGATCTACATACGCTCTGTCGACCTTGACCCACCGGATAGTCCACGACCAATGGGTGGAGCCCCGATTACTGTATAAGAAGTTGAACCATGGGCTCCCATACATCGACCAGGCCCACCTCAGTCAAGTAGGTCAGGTCCGGCCCAGTAAAGTCCAGCAGCGACAGAGGCTCATCCAAAGGCTTAGCATAGAAGCCCAGAGGACCTGGCCAGGGTGTATGCAATGAAGATTGGGCCTCCGGTCATAGGAGTCAAGCCCAAGTCTTTGCTTTCAGGCTTGGTCAATCCAAGTCCTAACCAACTAGATAAGTCCAGCGAGATTCCAGGTTAACAGAATCCACAGTTCTAGCCCACTGGAGAAGATAAACGAAGACCCAGGTTGAACCAGGACCTATCAGAGGATGCCACATGGCAGTCATCCTGGTCAAAGGGAATTCAAACCAAGGAGATAACCGCTCGGTAGCATGCAAGCTATCTCCACAGAAGGAATCTTCATAGTTGAACTACCTGACTTCATGGAGTCAAAACCGGAGGGGTGGTTGAGCCAGCCTCCTTCGGCCTACTACAAATACAGGAGTTCTAAACCTCCTGAACTACGAGTCTTCGACTGAGCAACTCCATTAGAGTTTAGCGAAAGTAAAGACTTGATTCCAAGTTCATCTTCTTGGATAAGTAGGCAGCCTGATCCCGATCAGGTCCAATCTCATTGTATACCCCCCATCTTACCTCAGTCTATACAAGGCTTTTATTGTAACTGTTCGATTAATCTATATGTATCTCGAGTTTGTGGATTAAATTTTTGCACCCACAGTACCATATAATATATTCCCCCCTGAGATTTTTGTTCAGTATTCATTGGACAAAACCTATTTGGACAAAACCTTTTGATATGTCCTGGTTCACCACATCCATAACAGTTCTGTGATGCTAGAACGGTTACCATCTGACCTTGTGGCCTGAAAGTCTTCTCTGGTGGTTTCACCTTTGGTGGACAAAGATCCCAGGGAACCATCTTAGTAACTAGTCTGACACTTGGTGAGCTATGTACTGGCCTAACAACATTGAAACTCTTCTGTACGGATACATGCTTCGCATACGGAACATACTGACCAACCGGCCTATAGAATTTTTGAATCACTGCCTTGATAAAATTGTCTTTTACCAATATCACCTTGACTTGGAAATGGTATTGGCCTTACTTTATCAGATTGTTTTCGAGTTATTTGTAGCTGTTCATCAACTCTTTCGATTCCTTGAGCCCTTCTCACTGCTTCAGCATAATTATCAATAGTCAGAACTGACATTTTCTTTTGCATAAATGGCTTCAACCCGTATATGAACTTAGTTGCCTTAGCTTTCTCAGTTGAAATCATCTCCTTCCCATATCGTGACAGAATTGGAAAATTTTCTTCATATTGACTCACTGTCATGTTGCCCTGCTCTAACTTTAAAAACTCCAGATGTTTTCTCTGTCAATCAGCTTCACTGACATATTTCTCTTGGAAAACCTCTTCAAACCTTGCCCAAGTTATAGGTTGCACTTCACTATCTTTAACACTAATCCACCAATGTTTTGTTTGACCTCTAAGCATAAAAATAGCTAGGTTTACCCGCTCCATGTTAGTACACATGAAAGAGTCTAACATACAAGAAATGTCTAACAACCATTCCTCAGGTGTAGAGGAACTCGAACGCCCTTCAAATATAGGTCGATTCAGTCTAGCAAAATATGTCAGTATGGACCCTCCTCGACCCTGTACAACTGGTTGGACAATAATTGGCGGTTGAACTACATTCTGCAAAACAGGTTGCCTAATCTCCGGTACTATAGTTGGCGAATGTGGAAGTTTTTTACCTTGGTTCTGCCTAGCCTTCAATTCTGAAATTTCATCTCTGAGATCATTTTGTTTCTGAGTCATATCCATCATCAAATCTAACATCTTCTGCATCGGATTAGTAGAACCTTGACCTACAGTCTTAGAACTATTAACATCTCTGGTAGATTCCATAGTAACCCTTCTGCATTATGTCAAAGATCACAATTTAGCTGAGAATTGGCTCATTTCACAACAATACAAATTTTCGCGAAATTTCGGCAGAGTAACACCATACAAGTAGACGATCCATAATTCGTCGGCCTCACACAAGGCATCGAATAACATAATTTAAGTTGTAAGTGTATTTTAAATTTCATCAGCATTTCGACAACATGTCGGTGTTCCTAGGGACGGCTTGGAGTTCCTTTGCTTGTCTAGTGTATTTTATTCCATTTCTATATTTACCCTGTGTCGCCCCAAGGTTTACTAGACAATTACTATATTTGTTTACTAAGAACTCTATCCATCCCCATTCAAGTGATTTGACACTTTATCCTTATTGCTAAGATTTTTAACTTTTTTATTAAAGCAATATCCTTTATAAAATAAAGAGATATCACTTATCTTAAACTTTCCATGTCTTAAATAAAGTAGCACTAAAACAACATTCCAACAGATCTCAGACGGATCTAGTAGTGGCGTTCTGATACCAATCTGTAACACCCTAAAATTCGACCCATTTCCCAATAAGACCTGAATCGAATCTCGAGGCATTAACATCAACACCATAGGCAATTTGTCATTTCTACTCTATTAATCATAAAAAAATCCGTGGAAATCTGGTGTTGAACCCATACTAATTTATAACAATAAATCAGTTCCTATATATCACATACCTTGTGTCTAGTTTGCGAAATTTTCGAAAATACGTTTTGAGTTTTGATCGCTTATTATTATTATTATTATTGTATGTTTTCCTATTCAAACACGTCAACCAACTAAGACCATTCGATTAAAATATACTAAGATACGATCATAGCTATAGAATCATAGGTGAGATTACTAAAATACCCCTAGAGAGTGCACGGGTCCTTACACCTTCCATCCAATATTTTGATATGCAGCATTTTGATGATCTCTAAACACAATTTCAATCCCAGCTGAAGCTATATATGGAGGTTATCACATGAGGAACATAATCCTCCCCATTAAAACATGCCTTACAATATGATGCTAGACACACCCATGTTGTATGTGCTCTCTTCTCTAGCAACCCAATTTCTGATGATCTTCCAAGCTTTTGCTGAGTTTTTTTGGGTAAACATAGATGTAAATATGTTTAGAGTTTTTTGGAGGGTTTAAGTCTAACGATTAGATACAGGGGTATTTAGGTTATAAATTAAAATGTGAAACGGAAGAACTGACAGGAGTGAGACGATGAAGTGTTATACTAAGTTTGGACAAATGTGGCGGTTTAGTCCAAACGTGAACAAATTTTTTTTTTTTTTTTTGGGGGGGGGGGGGGGAGGGGGGGGGGGTTTGTTAAATCTAGGCTACAGATTTTGCTAAGGATAAAATTGATCTTGCCGATGTTCATAATTTGATGAGACAAAAATACCCCCAATTATAAGACTGTGTACACTCAATAATATTTCCAATATTTTCTTTTTTTCTTCCCTTTATCTAAGAACAAACTCTGAAGTCTGGTCCCTCTTCCTCTATGTTTCAAATCAAAATTAGAATATTGAAACAAAAATAATTTAAATCGTCGTGTCCACAAGAACGAGATTGTTAATTGCCAATTTATTAAAATTGAGAGATTAATTGGTGAGAACAATTTAAAGAGTGTTTAAAAATTTTCAAGAAGTTGATTGCCAATCTATACTCTCTATTAAAGTTGGATTTACCCCTAAGGAAAATTTCTCTTTCCAAATTAAAGAAAATTTGGTGCTCCAATTGAAGAGAATTTAACAAAAATTAAAATTGAAAGGGTTATTATTGTAAATTTAAATCTAATATGGCTTAAATAGCTAGATGGCTACATTTAATAACACTATGGCCATATCTGTCTTTTTGCACAAATATATTAATAGTTACCCAATGAATTTAATGGAAATATGGTGTTATATATATATACTTATTAGCAATAAAATTTAAAAATATAAAAATTATAATTTCGTACTTTACCATCTTCCTTCCACTGACGTTCCTCATACATCAAATTTAATCTATCATCTCTTGCTTCTACAAAATAGTGGTTGGAAAAAAGCACACACAACCTTCATTACAATAGAGTAATAGATTATGTGAATATATACCCGAAATAGTAAAATATTGTGCCTTTTCATTTTTCTTTGAGTACAGGTGAGAAATAAAATTATATTGGCTTTATAACCATATAACATAGTTATGTTGCCTAATTATACCATGATTTTCGGGATTACTTTAATCTTATTTATCAATTATACTCAAACATGAATATTTGAAAAGCTGGCCTTCGGCCAACAGTTAGCCCAGGATATAAATTCAATAGTGTTTTTCGAAATAATATATATTCTAGACATAACAAAAGCGCAACCCAATAACTTGACAATGATGTTTTTTTTTTTTTTTTTTATTTCAATGCAAATTCAAATCCAAGAATTATAAAAAGTTAGAGGACAAGTGCGCTGCATACTGCGCTGCAAACCCTTTTATTATTATTATTTTGCAAAAGGCATTATTTAGGGGTTACACCTAAATATAAATTTTGACATTTTTTTTCCTAATTTTGTCGTGAAAGTAGGGACTGGGAGAAACAGAAGATATAATTATATTTATGTCCCACCATTTTTTTTAACTAAAACTAAAAATCGAAGTCCAACAAATTTTTTTGATTAGCCAGCAGGTGGGCTTTCATTGTAGTTTACTAGATGCCTCTTTAAACTTTCATTGTAGCTTACTACATGCCTCTTAAAACTAAGTATAGATTTGTTTAAATGAAATATTTATTATAACAAATATATTCTTAGTATAAATTTGTCGATTTGCATGTGGCTCAAAGGTAGCCTCCTACAAAGTCGAGATATGATGTTGTGGGTTCGAACCACGTCAGCAACTGATTGTTTGATTTGTTTTTCCTTAACCTCGCTTACCAATAATAATAATAAAAAAAACTATGATACTTACTATATATATATATATAATAAGTTTAAATAAGCACTGTATAGTTTGTAATCCAACATTTTATCATATGCTTCCACTTCATCTTTTCAATAAATGTTTTGGGTGCATTAGTTGTGAAAGGTTACTTTACTACTGCAAGTTACTATATTTCTTTCTTGCTAAATTTATTTTATATTTAAAACTTAAGCCTAAATACCAAACAAAAAATGAATCAAATCATATGATTAGTCTAATTCATGGTTTGAATATTCATAAGATTAATGATACCATTGTTTATTGTCACATTGAAGTAAAAATATAATAAAAAATTCAATAATTGCTAGATATTATATATAAAAATTAATGATAAACCATTTTAAAAATTGTAATCAACCATATTTACGAAAAAATAAAATAAAATTGGTGGTATAATAAAATCATAAAGCCAATGACATACATTAAGTCATTAACAAAATATTTTCAATAAACTACACCTAATGACGTAAGTTACATTATTTAATAATATCCGTGCATCGCACGGGCCTTATAACTAGTTTATTTAAATTGAGAGATTAATTGGTGAGAACAATCTAAAGAGTGTTTAAAATTTTTCAAAAAGTTGCAAGGTTTATGATTCACTTAGATCGATCTCAAATAGGATTTTGATTGAATAGTGTGATATTGGTAAAATCAAGAAGAAAAGAAAAAGTAGCAGAAAGAAAATCTGTTTGCAATATTGGGGTTAGTTTGGTCATATTAAAATATGGCCCTTGGCAAAATAAATATTTCCCTTGACAAAATTGGGAGCCTAATAGTTGTATGAATAAGGAAATATACAACTCTCTCGTCAACTTGCCAAACTTTACCAAAAAAAGAAAACAACTTGTCAAACGTGCAAAGGCCAAAGGGGCAAAGGCGGTTATTAAGAGAATTCAATCTACATAGCTTCTGTTGGATGTCAAATGAAATGGAAAAGAAAGAACAAGAACTACTTGAAGACGGGCAGACTTTGCCGACATAGTGTCTGTAGGGACCACTTACCGTCTTCTCTCCACTCTATAAATACTAATCTTCATCTCATTCTTCAGAAATCTCACTTCCCACCTTAATTCCTTTTCAATTGTTTTTGTTTTAAGAAGTAGCTAGAAAGGAAGAGTTTTTTGATAAAAATTCTTATAGAATCCCAAAATTCTCATTTCTTATTTCTTCTATCTATCAATTACTATGGCTAGATTATATCTTTTCTGTTTCATCTCTTTCTTCCTAATCTCAGGTATTAATTAATAATATTTAAATTCCTCTCTGTTTTTATTTAATTTTCTCAATTTCTCATATATATATATATATGCTCTGTTTTCATGGTTTGTAATGTTGGTTAATTATATACTGTATATGTTTCTATCTTTGTAGGGGTATTGTCGGCAACATTTACAATGACAAATAACTGTGGTCATACGGTATGGCCAGGAATATTATCCGGTGCTGGAACATCACCCCTTGACACAACTGGTTTTGCTCTTCAAAAAGATGAAACAAGAACTATCTCTGTTCCATCCTCATGGTCTGGTAGATTATGGGGTCGAACCGTTTGCGCTGAAGATTCTACAGGGAAATTCACATGTGTAACTGGTGATTGTGGTTCAGGAACACTAGAATGTGCTGGTGCAGGTGCAGCACCACCAGCTACACTAGCTGAATTCACATTAAATGGTGCTAATGGTTTAGACTTTTATGATGTAAGCTTGGTTGATGGTTATAATCTACCTATGCTTGTTGTACCACAAGGTGGTACTGGTGGTAATTGTAGTACAACTGGTTGTGTTGTTGAGTTAAATGGAATGTGTCCAAATGAATTGAAGGTAGCAAGTTCTGATGGTAATGGAGTTGCGTGTAAAAGTGCATGTGAAGCATTTGGTGAAGCACAGTATTGTTGTAGTGGTGCATATGGGAATCCTAACACGTGTAAACCATCATCTTATTCTGAATTCTTTAAAAATGCTTGTCCACGTGCTTATAGCTATGCCTATGATGATGGGACTAGCACTTTCACTTGTGCTTCTGCGGACTATGTTATCACTTTCTGTCCATCAGTTCCAACCAGGTATGTATGAATTTATTTACTTTTGAACCGCCTTTAAAGGGTTTTTTAGTCTTTTAATTAAGGTTTCTGACAATGTGAACGTTGAGTTAGATATATGGATGATCATGGTACCCCCAAACATGTGCATGTGTTTGTTTGGTAGCTAAACCGTCTTAACCAGAATTAAGGGTTCATGTCATGTCACATTGTCACCCTACCACTAAAAATATCTTGCATATGTAGCCCACTCTTCTTAGCTGTAAGCCACTAAGCCTGTAAGCCTGTAACCATATACATACTGTAGTTACTTTAAAGATTCTAGGTTAATCAAATTCAAAAGTCGGTGGTAATGAATCCAAAATCAATTATATATGGATCATGAGGCCGGTGGTTCTTTGTTTTCTGGCAAAAAAAAAAAAATTGATTCTTTTTGGGATATAGTTTTTGGAGTTCACATTTCACAATATATATTATATTCAATAATAACTGGAGTTGGTTCTAAAATTGGATTGTGCATTAGAAAGTGTGGTATCTTAGAAATGTCAACAAAGTTGATAAAATAGGGTGAAATGAATAGACTTTTGACGTGTTGTTCCTTAATTTTGCAGTAAGAAAGCATCTCAAAATCCCCAAGCAGCTGGACTTCCATTATACAATCCAAGCATGATCTTTTCCGGTAGTCAAGAAGATAGTGGTGCATTATCAATCAACGTTGCTTACATGCAACTCCTCCTTCCTTCAGCAATCACCATTTTCATGGCACTATTGCTGTTGAGTTAAGGCATCTCTCTCACAGTACACACATCTCGACGTTGATCATCTAACTTGTAACGGAAAAGTGCTGTCATCAATTTGGTGGTCCCATTGATAGAGATTTTATATGAACCTATGAGCATGGTGGGGTCTACGAATTTGGCCGACTTACGATGGACTGACTCGGAACGAAAATGGCTTTAATTTTTTTAATTTTTTATACTCCACTAATTAAAAAAATATAATATATATATATATATATATATATATATATATATATATATATATATATATATTTTTTTTTTTTTTTTTTTCTTTATGGCGGTATATAAGGTATAGAATACATAGTGGACATCATCTGTCACGTTTGCTGTCTTTGAGCGTCGGTGATGTCTTGATGACAAGGTGAAGGGGGATTTTTATTTTTTTTTATTTATTTTAAGGATGAAATTAAATGAGATTAGAATATATTTGTATTACATGTGAGCCACTGCCTAGTAAAGACAAAGAACTAGTTGATAATTTTGTATTTCATTTCATCATCATGGAGTGCATTCATGTTAGTGTTTCTCCACTAATATGTATGTGGCTTGTGATTAATCTTGCTTTTTTTAATCTAATATGGGTTTAGTTCTTGGTTATATAGTTTAAACTTCCCTATCATATAATTTGTTTGTTGTCTGGTTGGTATACAGCATGATTTTGGGTAATGGAGGTGGCTTAACTGTTACATTTGTTTAACAAATTAATAATGGTCACTGTGATGTAGATTTGTGGTGGTTATTCATTGAAAAAAGGGCCCCAACTATAATAGCCCACCGTAATTGGAGCATGTGTTCATTGATTGAAATGATATTGGCTGTATCTATAACATTGGTGATGCTTGATTAGAGCGGGTACATTGCCAATGATCGGAACTTGGTTTTACCAAGTAATTGAATTCACATAAGGAATTCAAATTAAGCAAGGGATGTTGACATCATCTAGTTGCACATACACTTAGCTTGCACTAACTTGCAGATCGCAACTTGTAAAATGTTGATTGTTGAATGTTGATAGAGCATGAAAAAGGGACCTAAATCGAGTCATCTTCAACTTAGGTATAATTTAAGAGGCCAAATCAAACCATGTTGACTAAATACAATTAACATCAAATTAATTATTGTAGTACCAACTGCAGTAGTCTGCTTTGGAGGCTGGTATTTTAAGCAGCTCTTTGATCATCAGATTAGTAGAAGCACTAATATGGAATTGTAATATTTGAAGGTGTTTAGTACTTAGTAGTGGTCTGCAAGTGAAGGCCTTGGAGGTTGCTTGGACGCCCTATTTGGTATTAACTCCCTCCTTCCCAGTTAGAAGAGGATTTAGAGAATAATTCCAACTATCAATAAAAAATAATAATAAACAACATAAGATGGTGGATGATGCATTTTTTTTTTCTTTTCTTTTTTTCGGTAGTGGCATTTTTTTTTTTTTTTTTTTTATGCATGAAACATGATGTTTCCCTGCGTGCACCAATACATAAAACAAGCTATACATTGCCATCACTCTTGATTGCAAGTTACAGAAACTCCTAAACTTTGATTGACCTATATCACTCACAGCTCATGCATGGGTGCAGGATGGGCAATTGATTGTCCTAGTCCAAGTCGAGAAGTGACTCACTTACCACCGTCCCATAATCTAGAGGTTGGGGCTTATCTGTATAGATAAAATGATTGACATTCTAAGACATCCACCTCAAAGCAAAATGTGGGAACACGAATCTTATAAGAATACGTAAAAGAAACACATGAAAAAGAAATAAAATTTAAAGGAAATGTGCCTTGTTTGGCCTGCCTTTGCCTTCAAACAAGAATCTTTGATATTAAGAAAGCATATGCATGAGAGGTATATAACGTATTATTCATCCTAAACTCTTAGTGCTTGTCTATATCAATTCTGTAGCTACACATTGATGTGTTTAGTTCATATTTATCAATGATATTCTTGTGTGCTCATTTGAAAAAATATATGATGGTACATTTATCACAATTGCTGTATGCTAATGTAACGTCCAGCTCCATGGCCGGCCATGGCAAAACAAAACTGCAATCCAAACATTGAGACCCAGAAAATTGTACAGATTGATTTTGTGATCTATGATATTTGGTGAAATCCAACTCTTTACCAGGCTGCAGTAGTAGAGATGAACTTTGAGACAAGGGGTCAACTGAAAAACATGTGTATAGGGTCCTTGCCTATGTGTTCTTGATCACCTGAATGTAATGCATTACTAAACTCCTTTCTTTGTGGAATAGATAACATAAATTAATCCAGCCTATCTTAATATTGTCTCCATCAAGGCATCAAGTAAACATTGGTGTTTTGACCTCATCTTTTGGCCAAAAAAAATCAAACAACAATTAATACCATGATTGGTATATATGGAAGGTTCATGTTTTAATGACTTTCTTGGAACTAAAATGAGATTGGACATAAGATTAGGTCTTTACTGGTGTGCTTAAGTGGTCTTAGAATATTTTCATTGAAACATTTGGGTTTTGATTAGTAGAACTTTTTTGACTGAACATGTGTAATTAGACTTCAATGAACTTGTTCTGATATAACACCATGAACAAAAAACAAATGCAGACTTAGATGCCAGCTCAGCCCAGTTGGTAATCGTTTTTCAGCAAAACCGATACGATACATTCCCGATAATTACCCTATAAAGTTTCTGTAAAGTATCGGCCGATATTTTCCGATATATCCCGATATATTCCGATATTTACTGATATTTTCCGATATTTTTTGGAAATATTATTTTTTTGCAAATTTTTTTTTTTGGAAATAATTTGTTTGTTCCATTTTTAGTAGATATGATGTTTTTTAGCTAAATACTATGATAATATACTTCCAAATTTGATTTTATATATATTTTGTATAACAAATTGATATATTAGTCGATATATTTGATGTAAAATATCCACCGATAGATTCCAATATATCTCGATATATCTATTTTTTAGAGATCGATACATTAATCGATATCGATATTTTGTACTATGGTACCGATAATACCTTTGGGCTCTGGATGATGACACCAGAGGTCTGGGGTTTGATCCCAGGTCTGCAATGCATCTTTGAGTTACTGATCTCATTAAAAACAGGATTGCCAACAAAAATAAAAAAAATAAATAATAAAAAAATTCCTTAATTAATAAAATAGTTTTTTTTTATAAAAAAAATAAAAATAAAAAATTGCAGACTTACAGTACGTGCTCGGAAAATCCTACCTGTTACACCTGATGAAAAGCCTCATTTTGGATATATAGTCCCATTTGATAAATGAAAAGCCACACATGTATAACCTTGAATTGTGCTTAATTAACCATTGGGTGATCATAAAAGCCACCTTGTCTTGTCTATTTTATTTTTGGTATATACACATTGATTTGGCTTTGTTTACTTTGTTACGTTTTATTCGTAGTTGGACAATATAAAAGCATCCCTGCCAGCAAAATTGACAGAAATGCATAAAGAGGTTTAAACTAAAAAGGACTGTTGTAACTTGTAAGTATGCTTTTGATAACATGGTATAATAACAGGGAGTCCCTGATCTGAGGAACTGGGCATGCATAATGGGATTCAGATAATCTGTTGCTCTGGCCTGCAGGTTCCCTACTAGAACCTAGCATTAGTAGGAACATGTATTTGTTGTTATAGCTGTCTTGTAACTGACTCTTGATGATAAATATATTTCTACCTCTTATAAAATAAAAAACAGGGAGTCCAGAAAGTTAAAAATTTCTGGTAAAGAATACTTCTACTGTCTAATATCTATAGTGGTGGGCACCATATCTCGGTTACATAGCCACCAGAAAAAGAAGTATTACGTTGGGTACGCTTGGAAGATGTATGTTGGTGAAAAAAAAATATTATCTTTTTTTGAACTTAGTTAATACCTTTGTATATGTAACTAGTTGTACCCAGTTTCAACTATTTTGATCTTTCAATAACTACAATTTTGTATTGTAAAAGTATAATTATAATACAAAACAAAGAGTTAAAAAGTGGATCCATAAGTGCCATAATAAAAATACCAAATAATATCGGATTAGTCGACACAATTATCATGTAAACATTAAAGGGAATATATACTATCATTTTCATCACATGCTTTCAAAAATGAAAGCGTTGAATATCTAAATATTAGAGCTATATTTTCCCTTTTGCTGTTGTTAGAGCATTCCCAATGGTAGGTTTTAAAATACTTTTAGACACTTTTAGTAAAAAATTCTTGCCAATGGTAGCTTTTAACACATTTTTCAAGTAAAACACTTTTAACTCCTTGACAAATTTGCCAAGGACTTAAAAGTGCCACGTAGGATCTTTTAGCTAGTTAAACATTAAATTTACCCATAATGTACCCTATGTTTTTTTTTTGGAAAAATAAAATATTAAGTTTTAATACTTATTTTAAAACCAACCATTGGAAACTCTAAAACCACTAATCACTTTTAATATTAATTTTATGCTAAAACTTTCCCTCTCTCTCCTATGTGGCACCCCTAAAACCCTTTTACCATTGGGAATGCTCTTATTATGGAAGTACAACTGTGCAATTGTCTTGAATGTTGTAACTTAATTAATGTTCACATTTAATCAACTACACTTAATTGGTGACTGTCCTAGTGATCAGATCTTAACTAAATAAACAAAAATTGTATAAATCAAAACAGTAATATAAATCAAACGCCGCAATACCATTAATATGTCTTCTACATGAGTAAAAAAAAATTTACTCAACACTCATGCAAAATGTATTTGCTTGGGTACGTGGTTGACAATTCTGGTTCAGTTTTGCTTGTAATTGTCATCCTCCATTGGAAGTTTTTAAATATCGGAAAGTATCCTGAAAACTACAAAGTGGGTGTTAAATAAGAATTTTTTAGCAAACAAACAACATTTACCAATTCTACAAGACTCGGATAAGCTAAGAAAACATGTGTGAGGTAATTAGATGGAAAGGGTACTGCCACTGGATGGTCTAGCAGCACAACAGACCACTTTAATGATGCATAAAGAACCCAATAAGGACAACAGCTCCAATTCCGCTCTTATGTTGGTTTCCACAAGATGTTGGTCTCAACAATTATGGAAGTAACTACATGAGGGTACATGTTCGAAGTTGGTCTCCAGTCATCAAAATAACCTTTGTCATTTTTCTGTGTCTCTCTTCCAACTTGAATGGAAGCCCCACAATTTGCAACTACATGTGAAAAATGTAAAGGAAAATAAGAATATTTCTGGTTGAAGCGAAATGTCTTATAGAAAAAGAAAAGTGCAAACTAATTGAGAAGAGGCATTTAACCCATTTGAAACAGTTGAGAAGACGTTCATTGGCTTCTCTATTGGCTGCAATGTGTTCCATGTGTTGCAGACCAAGCTTCTCAATTGGTTTCTTGATGATTTCATATCCTCCATTAGTTCCCATGGACTTGGCGCTGCAGCCAACACAAAAACTTCGTCAGAAGATTGATTACAATTGTTGTAGATAGAAAATAAAAATGTCAAAGTACAACGACATACACACATATGTATATATGTAACAAGAGTTACCGCATTGGGAATTGGGAAACAGTTTTTCAATCAGAAACTACCATGCACTTTACATATTATACATGTACTTACAGCTAGCACCATAATTCAATTAGAAACTACCAGCTGCATTCTAATCAACCAATTGGAACAAATAAAACAAAAAACAAATGCTAAGTTATAGGAAACATCCACTTCTTGAATAATATATTAAATCTTGCTCAGAAAGTAAAAATGGTGAAGGGTTTCATCTGGCATGGATTGGGGGAAGATAGTTCAACATGGATCACAACTTCCATAATATATTAAAGAGATTTTTGGACATACCCCCCCATTTGAAAGTCGAAATTTGAGATACCCCCCATTTGAAAAAAAATTTGAGATACCCCCCCAATTCAAGATGTGGTGTTATCTTAGCCGTCCATCATAATCCATCATAAAACTCACCTACGGCTGTAAAGCTCTTCTGTCTTGAATTGGGGGTATCTCAAATTTTTTTTCAAATGGGGGTATCTCAAATTTCGACTTTCAAATGGGGGGGTATGTCCAAAAATCTCTATATTAAATCTTCCTCAAAAAGTAAAAATGGTGAAGGGCTTCATCTGGCATGGATTGGGGAAGACTATTCAACATGGATCATAACTTCCATAATCTGGTAGTTTATCTGACAACACCTTAGCAATCTTTTTTGTTGCATCTTTGGGCTCCTCTAACTGTGCTAAGATCTGAGTCACTCTTTCATTGAGTTCAGTTAGTTGTACTTGTACATTTTTAACCCATTTTAATAAAAAAGTGCAATTTATCAAAAATAAATAAATACATAAATAAAATATATTAAATTATGAAAAGAAGACTTGTGAAAGAGATGTGTCATGAACCAAATAACTCACCTGAATAGGCTTTGGGTTAGAATAAACAACCAAACAAGCAATTTATGTGTTCTTCTGTCAAGGTAGATAGCAAAACTTAGTTATAAACAAAACAAGACTTTGATCAGTAATTTATGTATTCCCCTGTCAAGGTAGATAGCAATTTTTGTGTTCCTCTGTCTAGGTAGATCATCAAGTTAAAATTGATGTTCTAAACGGTTCTTTATAGAGATACCTCCAGAATGTATCGAGCTACTCATAATTCATCGCCAGCAAATATACGCGAAACATCTAATAAGAGAGAAAAGAAAGCAAAAGAGAGAAGAAGACTGACAATATGTACTTAGCTAATAATGTACATTAATACATTATGCTATATGCCAAAGTTACTTGTAGGAAAATAAGGATGCTGGAGGAAGGGCTTGAACCTTCGACCTTGTGGTTCAAAGCCACACACTCTAACCAATTGAGCTACACCAGCTAATTATGCACAACATCCTAAATGCAAATATTTTTTAAAAATGACATGATCTTGTATTCCTACTTAGATCATCCCGTTCATAATAAAAAAGTAATATCTGCTAGAGTGTCTTGCGTTCAGCAAAGGAAAATGCGAAACAACATAGTACCACAGGTATTGAAAAGAAGATTATGTAAACAAAATAACAGGATGAACTTATTCAGAACTATGTAATCAAAGAGACATTCCACAATAAAAGGAAATCAAAATCCATGAACTCTTTAATCTCCTTAACCTAGTTGAAGAGTTGAGGGGAAAATATAACATTGGAGAGAACAGTTGTGATGTAGGCAACTCTACTAATTAAAGAGAAAACAAAGCTAACCCTAATAACAATGATCTATAATGATTACTCATTGTGTGTTTGTCGTAGAGAT
The DNA here is from genome assembly GCA_023053565.1 of Aquilegia eximia. Lineage (NCBI taxonomy): Eukaryota > Viridiplantae > Streptophyta > Magnoliopsida > Ranunculales > Ranunculaceae > Aquilegia > Aquilegia eximia. Next base: position 10,808,580 of record JALIGU010000010.1, read on the forward strand.
TGAACTGGCCGAGAGGATTTGTGTGAATGGCATATCTATGAACTTAGTTGGAGATCTGCAAATCTTGATTGTTAATTCTCCCAACATAGCCACCATGTTCCTGGGCACTCTAAACATTCTTTGCACTACTTGGTGGTTTCTTATCCGATGCTAAGTTAGGCAGAATATTTAACTACTAATGTTGCAACTTCTTCAGTTATAACAATATTGGTAAGTGTTATATCAATAAGAAGAAAATGATCTAGATGTTAGTTTAAAACTTTAAATTAGTCTCATGATCAAGTTTGTCGTTTCATTAAACGAAATAAGCTTTTTGTATTATCTTTTCCCAGGGATTCACTCTTTTTCATAATAATAACTACAAGCATTTATGAAAACCTTACTTGCAATGATTATCAAAGATTACACCACAAATTCATCTTAGCCAGTGGTAAATATCTTATCAATGTTATCATAGCGAGAACCACCTTGTCAGTAGATGAATATTTTCTCATAATGTCCATATGATCCCACAGTTATTATTGCGGTTGAAAGAGCTACAGAAGATATTTTTTGGATAAATCTATGTTAATGCCAACGTCCTAAACCAACCTAGAGTTCGAAGAAGAATATCTCATCCAATAGTTCTGAGTTTTTCACATGAAAACTAATAAGTTTTACCAATCTTTTATCTCTTTATAAATAAAAAAAACCCGGAGAATACAGATATGTGGTGTAACACCCATGAGTTGGTGTTAGTCCCACATTGCCAAGGAAGTGGGAGTATTGGTAGTATATAGAGCTTAATCATACTTTAACTAATGTCAAGGCCTTTTGGGGTAAACCACATGGGTGGGCCCTGATCCAAAACCCTCTACTGCTGGATATCCGCAGTGACTAAAGGGGGACAATATTAACATTAGCGAGCGGTATGGTGTTCGACGCACCGGGATGAGCGAGGACGAAATCCTGCGGTGTTACAGTTGGTATCAGAGCCGACGACGGGTCGCCTGTTGCAGGTGGGAATTACGCTAGAAAGGCCCAGGGAGCGCCAGGTACTTATCTCACTTAGCAGGGAACGTCGGAGATTTTGGGACTGTACTGCAGAGCCGAGGACGGCTCTATTTCTAAGGCGGTGAGATTGTAACACCCATGAGTTGGTGTTAGTCCCACATTGCCAAGGAAGTAGGAGTATTGGTAGTATATAGAGCTTAATCATACTCTAACTAATGTCAAAGCCTTTTGGGGTAAACCACATGGGTGGGCCCTGATCCAAAACCCTCTACTGCTGGATATCTGCAGTGACTAAAGGGGGACAATATTGACATTAGCGAGCGGTATGGTGCTCGACTCACCGGGATGAGCGAGGACGAAACCCCGGGGCGTTACATGTGGTTTGTATACTAAATAGCTGGTTTACATGTTCAGAAGCAAGTATAAAATAGACCTGGAAAAATATAAGAATCAATCTAAAAGAAATCTCCAATTAGGGCGATAATGTTTATAATTCTAACGTTTAGTTCATGGTAAGAAAATTGGTAACAACTGTTTACACAAAAATGAAGTTGGTAAAAACACTTGTCTTCTAAAGTATATTCATATTTACTCATCCTATATTAGATATAGATATATAAATAATTTACCCGAATCTAAGATGTGTTGACATGTCTCGTAAAGCTGGTGAAGCTAATATGAAAGATCTCTTTGATATGAGGGTTTGAAGCTGACAATAGATAACAGAAATTCATCAAGAACTGTATTTTGAGATTCACTCAGATGGATTAAGGAAAAATCAAAACAAATACATTAGCTTAAAATCTACATACTCAACAGTTGAAGGATGGTATTACCGGGTTTTCAGAATTAACTTTCTCTAAGAATGCACCTTATCAAAGAGAAACATAATGTCCAGCAATAAGACTGTCACACTTGTATAATAAAGTGAATAAAAACAAACTTACAATTTCTGCAAGAACATAATCGAGCAAAGGAACATATCCATGCAATCCATTGCTCGCTCCATGACCTACCAAAAATTAGCATGGAATATGATTATCTAACAAAACAAAGTGCGAATTATAATGCCTACTACAAAACAAAAAGACTGCATCCAATCAATGGGCATAAACACCAAAACTACATGAGTTGAGTTGCCTAGAGAAATAATCATTTCTTCCACTAAAAATTAGCCTACTCGATGAATTAAACGTACAATATTGCTAAAATTAGATTTTATCAGATATGTCATTGATATCCACGTACAATCAAGTCCAATCTAGCTTGGATTCTATCAATTAAAGTCTTGAACAAAAGGTATTGGTTTTATGGTTCAAGTACAGACAAATGTTTCAAGTAATTAGATTGTGATGAATATTGCAGTTTTCTAAACTGCATTGTGTAGTTTACAAATTATTGTGATGGAGGACCCAACCTCTTTCTCCATTTTTTAATTCAGCTCTCTATCCTCTTCGGTTATCTAATAATGCCTTCTGCTTTCCCTGAATCCAAATTTCGGGAACCAAACTCAGTTTCAATGTTTCATCAAATAAATAACCAAAGCTTAAGCTCCTACCTTGATGTTTTTTCTAGAGCTGAGGACTATCCCTTTTTGTGGTCTTTGATTTCCATCAATAAGGCAAGATGTTTTTCAGAGTTCAGGACCATTCATTTTTTGTGAGTTATACTATAACATGGAATTCAATGAGCTACTCCAGATTCTAAAATTTAAAACCAGGTTAGTTGCAATAGAAATCTCATCTTTGTAATCCTAATTCACCTAATGCAGGTAGCTTATAAACTAAAACTCCAGAAAATCAGGTAGCTAATAAACATAAATCCCAGAAAATTGCCAAATATATAAACATGTCATGTTAGAACTTCAATGAAGGAAGGAGAAAGTTTTATTAGACTAACAACAAATTGATGACGGAATAGGGCTTTGACTGAGTAATTGAGTTACCTTTGGATGATACAATATCTCTTCAATTTAGAATTGCTTAATAAGGTAAACACCTTCTGAATTGATGAATCCACCAACTATTTGTTTCTTCAAAATCTTGTGGTGGTGCACCTCCTTGTTCTTTTGTATTTGAATTAAAATAACTCTACAAGAAGAATTATGAGATCAGAGAGCGGATCAAAGAAGCACATGAGAATTGTGTTTCTGGCTTAATATCAACATTGAAGTTGATTTTGGTACTAAGATCACTAACTCATAATATCAATGACAAATTCCACATGCAAAGGTATATTATCATTGACAAATCCAGTAAATAATCTTCAAATATGAGAAATAAATAAATAAACAGGAGATAAATTTAAACACGAGAAAATATAACTTCTGAGCTGTTTTGTATGAACTTTAAGATTGTTCTACATATGTAAAAAGGACCTAGAACATCTCCTTGCTATCCCTTCTATCAAACCAATAATCACTATGTGCACTTTTCTTTTGGCTTTTCTTTTGGAGCCATGGACAGTAAGATTTATAGTACCCTTGTTTTCAGAGATGACAATAACATAATCTTTGTGTGCAATAAAGACTTCGGTGAGAATATTCAAATCAAATATGTATAGAATACTACTCGGATTCGAATTTGATTGAGTCACTTCTTCACTCGGCAATAGTATACAATTTTTTTTGGGGTGATTGGGTTATACAATATGTAAACAATACTACTAATCACAAATGGTTGAATTTTGGCTTATATTTTGTTTCCAACTATTTTTTTTTTTTTGATAGAACATGCAGTATATTAAAAACATAATAAACCAGATATAGTCCTGATCGGCATACCTAAAGGTATAATCAGGTGATACACAAAACAACCACAACTACAAACACATAACAGAACACTCGCAAAACAACAAAAGCACACATCCTAGATCCTGAAAATGATTTCCAGTTCGAGATCAAATTTGGGAATCAATAGTCGCGTCTGCAAGTGTCTATTTTCATCCAGTGCCAAAGAAAAACCATAACCTCCAACTATTTCTGTAAGCTAAACATTTCCATGGTTGGGACTTCAAAAATAGCACATGCCATGAGGTTGATGAGTTAATGTGAAAGTGGAATGCATAATCCTATATATGATTACATAAGCTAAAATGTTTAAGGAAGGAATAACAATCTACCAAGTATATCATAAAATGTTTAAGCTAAAATATCAATTTGAAAGAGAGTAATTAGGAAGGTATTCTATAATAAAGTTCCTAATTACCTCTTTCACATAGTAATGAATCCAAGTTGATGGTCTTCTGACCATTAGAATCTATCGCAATGGGTTATCTGCCACAATTTGATCCAAATTAGTTGATTTTGATCGAACTGGTTATATGATAAGAGATATGAGATTTCTCTATCAAAAATATGTGATTTGGTTTCATGATCCAAAATATGGGATAGGTGTTGCTGTATATTTGATCCAAAATATGCGATTTTTGAAAATATGCCTATGGTCTTCTCATTATATGCTCTATATAGATGAGAAATCAGTATAATTATTACCCTAAACTAAAAGCACACTTGAGAATAATCAGTTTCATGAAATCATAATGTCAGCAAGTATGAGCAATACTCAAGTAGACAATATAGAAAAAACAGAATCCAAAGTCTTGTTAACACCCTAGCTATTACCCCCCTTCACTTGTTGATCTCCTTAAAAAGTTATGTATATTGTATATGTAATTAATAAACTGTGCCAGCAAATTACTCTTCTCCAAATAATGAGCTTCATGTCTATATGAAGAATAAACCGTATCTAGAAAGAGAGCAACTGCTTCATGCTAGAATATTCGAGGGAGAAAGAGGGGGAAGAGAAGAAAATGGGGAGGGTGTTACCTGGCGGAAAGATCGAGGTCTTTTTTATTTGGTGATGAGGTGTAATATATTCTCTTTTCCTTGGCGAGTTCCAGATACGTTTCAGTTGCATATATTTTATGCATAATTCAATAGTGTCATAGGAATAACAAAGAGAAAAAGAAATGAAAAACCAAAGCAAAAGATATGTTTCTACTGAAATAGAGAAGGTGAGATAAGTATCAGGTTAAAGGCTATCAATCAGAATACTGTCAAGATGAAAAGTAACAGCAGTTAGGGTGTTGCAGACTTGCAGGGTATAAATCATAATGTCCATAAAACTTGAACCTTGGCACCTCTGCACCATTATTTAAAATTATATTTAAATAATGGCAAACAATGCACCATTTCTAATACTAAGGAAGATCCTTCACACGATATTAAGTTTTAACAGGATATGGACTGGTATCGAATATTGAGATTGATAAAAATGCTTAGAGTGATGTTAGTTCTGTTGTTACTTGTTAGTAAAACTAAAATATGTTGAATACTACCCCATAATACTAATTGTGTAACAGAATTGTTTAATGTGCGTGACTACAGGGTATGAGAAATATTTAACATGAAATGCTCAGATGCTCCTCTCGTGCCAGCACAATTTTGGTCAACTTTCAGAAAAATGTAAGAAATCGTTTATAATACTAATTTATAACTGCTTCACACGCAGTTACCCTATATAATATTCCATCCGTTTAATTAATCCTTTTTTTTTTTCTATGCATAAGATTTCAAGTCTAGGAAGAAGGTTTGAGCATTGGATGAGTTTTAAGAGACAAAGAAGCCATCTTGATCTTTTGATTAACCTTCTCAAAAATCAATTTTACATTTCGCAAGAAAATTTCTAGATGATCTCAATCTTAATATCGATCTCAAAAATACTGGTTATTGTAAGTTTAAAAATTTGAAGTACCTGAATTAGAAAAAGGGAAGCAGGGCTGCTTTAGAACTCTTCAATTTAGAATTGCTTAATAAGGTAAACACATTCTGAATTGATGAATCCACCAAACAAGTCTATAGCACAAACAAAAAATCTATTAGTGTGATAAAAAAAAAGCCATTTATTGTTGCATCATAACATTGTTGATTCTATTTATTGATTGGGATGAGATGTCTTATTAATTTTACAGCAAAATAGAATGAATACTGGATATATGTTCCCAATATTGGATAATATTGAACAATATTCATCTCTGCAAATTAGCTATTGTTTTCAATCTCTTACAAATGGATAACTATTAGAAAATCTAACTTGTAAATATTGGAGCAGTCCTTGATCATATTGATATTGAGCTTAGAGCCACCAATTACTTCATGAATCACGAGTTCATCTATATTTATTTTGTAAGGATAATGCCAACAATCAGAGCATGTGTAATCATATCTTAATTCACTCTCACTTAGACTCACTTGTAGTAAAACAAAATAGAATGCAAACCTAAAAGTAAAGAGAATAAAGTATATAAGAGATGGAAGTGAAGGAGGAGACCGACCTTGTTAATAGAGAAATATTCCGTTGTTAATGAAACAAAAAGACAAATTCAAAACACAGATTCATAAAAATAAATTTTTGAATGGGTGGTATCTGAAATTAATATCACTGTTGTTCTTTTAATGGGAGGTTTTATTCATCTCAATTAATTATTTTTTAATCACGTCATAAACAAAGAGTATTCATAATTCCAATCCAATAAGAAGTAATAAGATTCATTACTTTGATTTCATTAGAAAATTAAGAGAATGAGTAAGTGGTAAAAGGAGAAGGAATAGAGAGATTACCAGTGAAGAGGAGAGCTGTTAGAGCAATCAACAGTCGCCAAATTGAACAGAGAAGAAAACCTGAAGAAGACAATTTAATATTATATGTAAACAGCCACATGTCTATGTAGGATTTTCTGTATGACAATAAAAAAGTGGTATAAAGAGAAGAAAAGGAAGAGAATAAGGAAAAAGGATTACGTTTAAGAGAGAGTTTTTGAGATCACAATATCAAGTAAGCTTAGGGTTATATACCTGATTCGTTTCCAACCCAAGAGTTTTAATATTAGGAGAGTTCCTCAATAGTTACACCAACAGCTGAACATTAGAAAAGTGCTCGCTATTCCAATTTGTAAGCTTTAAATACTTCAGATTGTGTTATTCAAAAAGTTACACTATGAGGTGATCCTGCGACTTTGATTTAGTCTGTGAGAAAAAAATTAAGATAAAACGAGTTAGAAAATGCTCCATAGATAGCAGAAGTTTATTTCGAGAAAAACTTGATAGCATGGAACTCAAGAGCATGGTCTTTTCCTATGCACTATATTCAATCTTTTTGCAAGCACTACATTCAGCTTTTTTCCTAAGGCTTGAAGCATGTTTGCTCCTTAGCATTATGGAGCAAAGTTTTGCTCAATTCTCTCCACTCAGCCTTTTGAACTACATTTAGTCATAAGTATGTGTGTTGGGATATGCCATGTGGCAGACAAGATATGTTGTCCTTTTAGAAGAGTGCATGCAACATATATAATATGTAATAGATAGGAAAAAAGCTGCAGTTGTGGACTTGTGGTAAAACTAAGAGCATGTCTAGCTTGGGGATCATGGAAGGCGATGGGGGGGGGGGGGGGGGGGGGGGGGGGTCATCTTGGTTCCTGATTTTAACTAATAAAATGTAAGGATGCTCATCTGGATAAATACAATTCTCGCACCCCTTGTGTGTGCTGTCCAACAATAAATATAAATCATTCTCTTTCAATGAATTGTATTCATAATTAGAAAAAAAAAAAAAAAGCAAAAAAAACTTAAAGTCAACTATGAAATAAGATAATCAAACGAATAAGACCCAAAAAATAAAAAAAATAATATAATACATGATTTTATAAGAGCTCCAATCAACATGTACTAACCCATGAAACAGTACCGAACAAGAGTTTATGTGAGTGAAATGGTTTTTGGGTGAAAAATCCTTGGATATTGTAATATATTTGATATGAACTTGAGATTCTCTCTCCACAAAATGGCATGTCCAGGTATATCATGTGATGATAGTTATGATCTCTAAATGTAGATCTTCTAATACGATCCTGAGAGTTACATATACATTTCATCTGAAATCTTGGTGTGTAATGTACACACAGATACAAAATATGTGATGAAGACAGAATTTGGACACTCATGACCAAGCACATATTGGTTAGATAATATCAGTTCTGATATTTTACAAAAGACTCCATAGGAGGAACTAAAACGTTCAAGAGTAATTCATTTATTTTGACTGATAAAGTAACAACATACTAAATCAAGCTAAAAGTAGGCTGAGACAATTTACCAGTTACTTGCTGATAGGCAAAAAAAAATAAAAATAAACAAGGGAAACATAAATTTACAATGAACAAACCACCTTTAAACACACAACATTTTCTAACCCCCTCTCAAAGACTCAAAGTCAGACCAACATAGACTGCCACAAAAACACCAAGGTTCAAAAGGTATATCCTACATGTGTATCTAAGTAATGACATCTTAGATACCCGAAAACTCCTTTTAATACGGATCATGATGTCACTTTTCAGCCAAACACCTCACAAAAAACATAGATTCAAAGATTATAGGACAACTATTTTTAAAGTTCATCATTTGCAGCCTATAGAACAATCAACATAACTTATAGGTGGGGTACAGAAAGCATCACTTATTAATTATTAAATGATAATCAACTAACATGGACAGATTGATAAGATCCATGAAGACCTATTCATTTCCTAATCGATGGACAGACCAATATCAGGAAAATATCATTATTATTTTGTTCTTTTGTTTTGAGAGGTAAATATAGACAACATTGAAACATGTTGACAGCGTGAAGGGTAATGACTATCGGCACGTGCCTATCAACACTGTTCTACTATTGGTAGATGTTTGAAGCTAAAGAGACTAAAGCAAGCTTAATGTGTGCAATCAACACTGTTCTAACTTCTTCCTGGCCTATTATCATGAATCAAGTGTAGGTGAGCACAGAGTAGTAGTCAGATGGTTGCAAGGATTGCAACCGCGCGACCAGACAAATGTCCTGTAAATATTATTTGTGTTGTTCTCAGCCATAACATTCCTTACCTAAATATTCATAGGAATTAGACATTCCCAACAATTAAGATAATATTAGTTTTGATCTATAATTAAATGTAGAATACATTGGTATAGAAAGTGGAGCATTTTATCTATAGATAGAAACCAGAACCCAACCTCAATCTGCCAACTTGTTTTCTAACAACATCAAGAAAGAAAGAATCAAACAAATAACATCAATTTGCCACAATTTAATTACTGGTTTAAGCATCAAACAAGAAACAAAAATCAAATTTCAAAATCAAACAAACCCTAATTACCAAACAATAATCAAAATTGAAACAAACCCAAATTTTGCCCAAATTCACTGGTCTATAATGATCAATAACAATTCCCACAATTGAGAAGTAGAAAGTACCTGAGAAAGATGATTGAGAGGGTTCGATTCAGAGTTCTGGTGAAGACGATTGATTAGTAGGGTAGCAACGTGTAGAGAAGGGACGGGGAAGAAGAGATTGAGCAAGAGTGAAGAAACACAGAAATTTAATAGAAATTGTTGACCTTGAGAGAACCTGGCAAAAAAAATTACATTTATACTTCAAATTAAAATTTTAAATTTCAATTACATTTATGTAAACTGACCTGTTGAAACACTAATTTCGATTCGCAACAGATAGTAGAGAAGCCGAAGCGCAACAGATCGCAACAAATAGTGGACTGATTTGTGTAGCCATTAAGAGAGGGATCAAACAATAATTTAGGAGGCCTGATGAGGAGGAGAAGAGAAGGAGGCTTCGTTGAGAAGAGAAAAGAAGGAGGTTTCATATTGTTTAGAAATTAATTTCTACGGTCCATAATATCTCTCAACATTGTTTTTTAAAATCAGACGGTCCAAAATATCTCAAAATTGTCTCTTCGTCAAAACTGTCTCCCCAACTTATATACCCTTTGTGTCTTATAACTTAGATATGCACCTCCTCTAGTAGGGGTGGGCACCGTTCGATTCGGTTCAAACTGTGTATACTAGTTCGGTTCGGTTCGGTTTAAATAATTGGAAACTTTTAGTTAAAACTGGACTAGACTAAATCGAATCAATTCAGTTCGGTTATCGGTTTGGGCTTTAATTTGGGCCTATGTTTTATCAAAAAAAAAGCCAATAACGACATTTCAAACAAACTGATCCAAAATAGTCCAACAAGGGTCTAATACAACTTAAAATAAACAAAACAAAGTCTAGCCCAAACTCCCACATTTCTTCTTCCAAGCTCTTGAATCCTAACTACCAACTTCTTCTTCTTCCAAGCTACTGCAACATATAAATACAATGAATGTTAGCAAATTCAAAAATTAAATTAATCCAATTCAAATTCAAAAATACAAAAATGGTAAGACCTCAATGGTGCAACATAGTAAATACTTTTCAATTACATGCATGGTGTGTTCATAATAATAGTACAACACAGTACACCACAATACACACTCATAAACAACCTGAAAATAGCCCTCAATCACTTCTTTTGGTTAAAATTTCATTTTATTTTATATTGTATTGATTTGGGGATTTCAGTTTATGATATATACTTGTGATGAAACAGTTACCTGATGAAGATTCGAAGATGAAGACAATTGAAGTGGTGTTCTGGTGGTTGTGGTGGAACCAAGTTATTTAGTGGTGGCGGGGAACTTGAGACTTGAGAGATTAGAGAGTTGAGAAAGTCTGAATACATAATACGATTAAGCCTTAGTTTTTTTATCAAGTAGGACTGGTTGCATAATGATAAGCCTTTAAAAGTGTATATTTATCCCCCCGAACAACCCCTTATTTGTATAACACTTCGCTTATATTATTGTTTTATATCTATTGATTAGTGCTTTATTGTCATTTGTATAGGTTTCATGAGCCAAAACTTGAATATTGTGTTAAAGCCCGCCAAAAGCCAAGAAAAACCATTAAGAGTGTTATTTGCACAAAGGAGAAGAATTGTTATTTGCACTCGTAGAGTTGCTGAGGGCACCCTTTGGACTGGTCCTGTGGATTGAATCTATCTCCAATATGGGTGGTCCAAATCACAGCTCAATCCAAGTTGTAATGAAGCCCACAGGTCAAAAGATCCATTGAAGCTTGTTATTTGAAGTCCAATCTTAAAAAGGATGTATATGATGATCCAGAACTACGATTTAGACCCATGAGTTGTCTATCTGAAGGTCTTGGTCCAGGTTACAACTTACGCCCCAAAGAATTGATTTTCATGTGGTTTTGATGCTTCTAGAAAGCCTACAACAACCACCACGAATTTTTTTCTAACTTGAAGAGCAAGTATATATACTTTGTGAACAAGTAATGTGCTTTGTATTCTCTTGTATTGAACTCATTTCTCTTATTCTCAATTCTCAATAATAATCCATTCTCTTTTCCTTTATGATGTTGTGCTCTTTATTTACTTATTCCATGGTGTTATTATCAAGGATGAGTAGCTAAGTTTCTTTTAGGGGGAATGGTTGAAGCACTTTAGATAATGTAAATGCACCATGTTTATTCATTATGTTCATTGTGATTCAAAGTTCTTAATGCTTGTTTATTTATATTTTACGACATGAAGTAAGCATGATTATTTATATATTATTGTTATCCATGTTGATTAAATACTATTATTAAATTATAGGGAGACCTAGCTATAATAGTTGTATTAGATTAATTAGAGATATGTGATGGAATAGCTGAGAGGTGACTATCATATATCTAGAATTAATCTCTTTTATTGTTTATTGAACCCCATTTGTAATCAAGTTAAATAGCTTAGAGGTGACAACTTGAATACAAATCAATATGTTGAATTAACTGAATTGAATAGCTGAGAGGTGACGGTTTGATTAATGAAGCATATTCAATAACACATATAAAGAATTTCGTTTTAATTGAATGGAATAGCTGAGAGGCGACTACTTGATTATTAAAGGGATTAGTGATTAATTGGAATACCTGAGAGGTGACTAATTAATTGCTATAGATTGAACATGAATGAATGGCATGTATGTTTGCATTGTTTAGTTTGTGGATACCAACTCTTCCCCCTATTCATCATAAGATCTTATTTTCATCTCTTTCCATCTTCTATTATATTAGTTTAATTATTAGTAATTTATTTATTCCCTGTAGGAAGTAAAATCAATATCAATTTTATTCACTTCATGTGGTGTTCTAAAGTGATTGTTTTCTATTGTGTTTGAGCTAAGAATTTCTCCTTCGAGGTGGGTACGACCCTTGTTTGTTACTTGTTCTATATTGATAATCAATATTTACAGGCACAAGAAAAAAAATATCAATACAAATTCATCTTTTTTTTATTAGAGAGATAACAATATCCATTTATCACATAATAGCAAAGATAAGTAAAGATATTATATTTTTTCACTTCGGTTCGGTTTGGTTTAAACTGAACAAAATAAACAGGAACTGAAGCTGGACTGAATATGCTCGGTTTGGTCCGGTTTCAGTTTGGTTTCATTAGGTTCTTAGTCAACACAATTTTAACCGGTTTTTCAAGTTCGGTTTTCCGATTTTTTGATTTTTTGCCAACCCCTAGATTATACAGCTGCAGTGCACTGCAAACACTAGTCAAAGCAAGACTAGGCTTACAAGCCACTACGTGGAGCCATTGAGGCCATAAGATCTCACTAAACAAGCGGACGTACAGACCAGATCATATGTCAAATCAAACACTATAAAAGGGGCAAAGCCCCAAGGTTTATGATACATTCTTCTACAATATAAAACCCATACTTATTTTCAATTTAATCTCCTTCTATACATATTGACCTGACCGTCGGAGTGTTCACATCGGACGTTCCTCCGGTTTTGTTTTGTTTGTATAAAGGAAGCAAGATAAAGCTCAGTCGTCGGATAATAATGGGATATACATTGCGTGTAGTCAGTGTAAGTGGACCTACGCATTGGCGCTACAAGGAGGGCTGGCCGTTTTTGTAAAGTCATATTTCTATATTGTAAGCCAAGGGTATTAAAGTTATTATACAAAAACTCACATGTTGTGAGTCTCTACGAGGAATGATCTTGTATGAAGACCTTGAAGACCTCTGAGAACTATGAAGACTCAAGATATTGAAGACAAGAAGACCCCAAAGGAAGTGAAACTATTTACAATAAAGATATAAAGGTTGTCAGGCTCCAAAGTCCAGACACCTGAATAGTGTCAGATTCCCAGGCGCCTGAACAATGACTTCCAATTTTGGACAAAGGTTGACTAGACCCAGATTGGTTTCAACTCCAAATCAGTCAACCTAGTCTGACCAACGACTCTATTTGCCCTTGTTGGCTATTTAAGGAAAGGGAAAGCTTAAAGAAGCTTTGATGGTGGTTGCTAAACAACTCTAAATATCATATCAACCCTAGAAGAGCAATTACTCAAAATCCTACCCCATTAATACAATACCACTATGCCAACATCATTAACTATTACTCTTTTGTGAGGTGCTAGTGTTAAGATTCTTTCACTCAACAAGTGAGCTTTAATTACTACTCTTTACTTTGTATTGAGAGGACATTTAAGAACAATATCTTCATTGATTGTTTCTAGATTAATCGTCTAGAAGGTGAAACCCAAAGCTATCATTAGTGACCAAGGAACTCACTTTTGTAACAAATCTTTTGAAACCCTTTTGTGAAAAATATGGAATAACACATAGAGTGGCCACACCTTATCATCGATAGAAAAGATTGGAGTGACTGTATTTTAGAATCTCTATGGGCATATAGAACCGCATTTAAGACTCTTATAGGTATGGCACCTTATGGTCTTTGAAAAATCTTGTCACATACCGTAGAAATTGAGCATAAAGCTTGTTGGGCTTTTAAAAAAAATTAAACTTTGATTTAAATAAAGTCAGTGAACAAAAAAAACTATTATTTAATGAATTAGACGAATTAAGAAGTGATTCTTATGATTTTGCAAAAGAATATAAAATAAAAACAAAAAAAAATCCATGACTCTAAAATTCTTAGAAAAGATTTTTACATAGGCCAAAAAGTACTATTCTATAAAACAAGTGGGCCAGTCCTTTTATTGTTATCGATATTTTACAAAGTAGGGCTATTGAAATAACAAATCCTAAGAATGGCATGTTTTTCAAATTTAACAGATATCGTTTGAAACCATACTTAATTACCTAATAGAAATGCGGAAGTGCAATTTTTAGAAATACCAGTGTATACTTAAGATAAATTCCTAAACATTTATCAAATATACACCAAAAATTTTATTTGGGGTAACATATAATATCACTCCATTATGTCTAGCTAAAGACGTTAAACTAAACACTACTAGAAGTAAACCTAAATAATTTTAAGAACTTAGAAATTTTTTTATATCAATCATCACTAAAATGCCCTCCATTGATGCTTTAGACTTAACCCCCTAAAAAAAATCCAGTTAACAAAATATAACAATTTTACTTACCGTTATTTAAATAGAGGGTTAAGTCTAAAATATGAGAAAGGGGTATTTTAGGAAGAAAAAAAAATAGACGTTAAATTTGACAAAAGTAGACGGAAAGGGGGTAAAGTCCAAACTTGGATAAATAGGGGGTTTACTCAAAACATGACCATAAAAAGAGGGTTAAGTCTAAAATTCCCTTTAGTTAAAATGGTATATAAAAAATTTTAATAATAAAAACAAGTGAGGGAGCACGTTAGCATATCTAGGAATATGAAGTGTTTGAATTTGTTAAAATAGTTAGTGCTTCCCTACATTTACTAGGGAAGATGGAAAGGTAAAAATCTAGTTAATGCCTATTAGTAAAAAACTGATTGTGTACATTTATTAGTCTCTACCTCTCTCTTTCTACCCTATATATATAAACCCCATTTCCCCTCACCAAAACACTCACACCTGAACCTAGCAACACACACTCTCTCTCTCTCTCTCAAATTCAGATTTAATTCCGTCCGGATTCTGGCCAAAAACCTAAAACATAAATTAAAATTTTTTGATTCCAGAAACTCGATTATGCACGCTGACAGTCTAGGCATCTCTGCTCGCTCCCCGTCAGTTTCTGTAATTTCAGCAAAATATTGTTTTACTTTTACTGTTCATCATCTTCTTCGTTTCTCTCTTGAATTTTTCGATTCAAGAATGGCAACCTACGCTCTATATGATGGTAGAAAGTTTGATCCAGAGAGGGCTTACAAGGATATGTTTAATGATAGTGATATTGGGCTTACAAGTTGTTGATGCATGTATGTTTATTTCTGACTTTTGTTTCTCTCGTCTGTCAGATGCAAGCTGCCATGGCCCAGGTCTTTGAGCTGAGTGTCAGACCCCGACCTCCTACCTTGGAGGATCTGGAGCGCCTGCAAGCCGAGAATGAACAACTCGAGAAAGACCTGGCGGCGGCAACCAGCGACCGGTGGGATCTGGAAGAGGACAAGCGGTTCATGGCGGCGAATTACCACAACTTGGACTTCACCCTGACCGCTGCTCTTCAGAGAGAGGAGGATGCCAAGACTTCCCTGGCAGAGCTGGAGGCCACCTGCGGGAAGCTGACCCGAGAGAAGCTAGAGTTGGACCGACGTCTCTCCCTCAAGGAGGCGGCGTATGACCGAGCCGCTGAAGAGCTCCGGCTGGCAAAGGTTGTCTACCAGCAGGTCCTCGACCAGCTGGAGAAGGAGAAGGCGAAGAAGGGCGGTGATGGCCCCGGTCATTCTTCTCAGCCTTAGCTCTGTTAGACTTTTGTAGAAAGGTTCTTGTCCCGGTTGTCGGGGGACTCCCTCTTGTATATCTTCTTTTCTGAAAAAGAAATAAAAAATTTTGTAGTGCAAAAACATCTTGTTAGATATCTTTACCTTGTTTACAGCATTTATTACAATTGTCTATCTCCTTCGCCCCCTTATCGTTTTAAGGAGTTTTCCTTGGGACGATAACAATTCTTTTTCTCGCTGACTTCATGGTGATCCATGGTTTGATGCTCAAAGGGGATTCGTCCTTGTATTGCAAGCTTTGACCCGGGAGTAGGCTAGCTTGCCTAACTGCCCCGATTTTTAAGAGTGGATAGCCTCGCTCTTAAAACTGGTTTCCAGGACCGGAAGCTAGGTCCAGGCGTCTTGGGCCTAAAAGGAACGTAAATCTGCATTTAGAACTTAGCCAGGATCGGAAGCTAGGTCCGGGCATCCTGGGTTGGATGGGGTTTTGATCCCTGACATCCCTGATTTCCAAGGCCAGAAGCTAGGTCCGGGCGCCTTGGGCCTAAAAGGAGCATAACTCTACATTTAGGACTTAACCAGGATCGGAAGCTAGGTTCGGGCATTCTGGGTTGGATGGGGTTTTAATCCCTGACATCCCTGATTTCCGAGGCCGGAAGCTAGGTCTGGGCGCCATCGACCTTAAAGGAGCATAACTCTGCATTTAGGACTTAACCAGGATCGGAAGCTAGGTCCGGGCATCCTGGGTTGGATGGGGTTTTGATCCATGACATCCCTGATTTCCAAGGCCAGAAGCTAGTCCGGGCGTGTTTGGCCTAAAAAGAGGATAACTTTGCATTTAGGACTTAACCAGGATCGGAAGCTAGGTCCGGGCATCCTGGGTTGGATGGGGTTTTGCTCCCTGATTTCCAAGGTCGGAAGCTAGGCCCGGGCGCCTTGGGCCTAAAAGGAGCATAACTCTGCATTTAAGACTTAACCAGGATCGGAAGCTATGTCCGGGCATTCTGGACCTCAGTGGAGACTTGGTCTAGCACTAGGATTTTCAGCAATAATACAAAGTACTTAAATTCTCGCGGGAAAGAATGTTTATTGAAATCATCAAATGGAGTACATTACTTGTAGAATTTCTTGAGGTGGAAAGCATTCCATGGTATGGAGAAGAGGTCGCCGGACAGAGTTTTGAGGAAGTATGAGCCTTTCGCAGCATGTGTGTCTATGTAAGGTCCTTCCCAGTTTTCTCCAAGCTTCCTGGCAGTTGTATCCTCAGTCATGGCTTTGACTTTCCTCATGACCCAGTTGCCCGGACTGAACTTCCTCTCTATGACTCGCTTGTCGTATCCTCTTTTGATAGTTTCCTGGTACCGGAGGAGGTGTTGTAGGGCATGTTCTCTCTTGTCGTCAAGAGCAGCTTTTTTCTTGCTAGGATCCCTAAATTCTCCCCGGTAAGGACTACTTCAGTACGAGTTGTTGGGGCTACTAGTTCTGTTGGCATTACCTGCTCCAAAGGTAAGTTGAAAGGGTGTCATACCGGTGGACCTTATTGGGGTGGTCCGGTATGCCCATAAGACCCCGGGAGTTGCATTACCCAGTTGTCTTTTGCTTTATCCAGTCGTTTCTTGAGTGTATCCAAGATGACCTGGTTGGATGCTTCTACTTGCCCATTCCCCTGAGGGTAGTTTGGGGCTGAGAAGTTGTGCTTGATCCCCAAGGACTTGCAGAACAGCCAAATATTATCGCAATCAAACTGTTTTCCATTATCTGACACTAGCTCATGGGGAATTCCAAATTTGCAGATTATATCTTTCCACAGAAATCTTCTGACGTCAGAGGCCCATAACTGTACCAATGCTACGGCTTCGACCCATTTGGTGAAATAATCTGTAGCGACCAACAGGAACCTGATTGAGTGTGGAGCTTTCGGGAGGGGTCCACAATATTTAATCCCTGCTTGGCAAAAGCCCACGCGCACAGGATGGGATGCAGCTCGTTCGCCGGGGCATAACCGACCGGGGCATGCTTCTGACAGGGGAAGCATGCCTATGTGAATTTCTTGGCGTCTATCATCATGTGCGGCCGCCAGTATCCTTGGATCATTGTCTTTTGTGCTAGATTTCTGCTACCGGAGTGGTTGTCGCAGATCCCAGCATGGATTTCTCTTAGTATGATCAGGTCTTGTTCTGGAGTAAGGCACCTGAACAAGACCCCGGAGCCATGGCTCTTCATGTATAGCATGTGCGCGACTCCTGGTGTGGGATGACAATAAACTTCCACTCATCCATCTTAACTTTGGCTGACAGCTTTGGATCTTCGGGAAGCAAATGGTAGATGAGGAAGTTGATGTATGGCCTCCTCCAGTCTTGATCGTTGCTGGACCGCAACTCGGCATCAATTCTGTCTACTTCAGAGTTCAGGTTGTCTGGAATGTCTTCAATTGGTTCATCTGGTGGGAGTTCCAAATCAATGTGAACATGCGAGAGCGGTGGTTCTGACGGGTTCGGTTCGTCCGGCTCCGTTGAAGGTGGCATTGCTTCTATCCGGCCTCTGGTGAGGCAAGGATTCCAATCTTTAAGCTGTGACTCTGGTGGGTCCTATGTCAGACCCTGAGATAGAGGATTTGGCTTGCTCTGTGTGCTCGACCCGATGTCGGGCTGTGAAGTTTCCTCATCTCGCTTTCTTTTCTGTCCTTTGGTGGTTACCATGAGAACTTCCTTCCAATGTTTGCATTCGAGGAGGTAGACCTCTGGCAGTGGCATATCTGGATCTTTGGGCCCAATACTCGGCTCTTTCTGGTATCCGATTGATAGCTGTCGGGGCTCTGTAGTGCTGATAGAAGAGGAAAGATATGTTAGGGCGTCTGCATGCCTTACATCTATACTTGGTCGTTGCTCGACCGTGATGAATTCGAGCTTCCATGCCATGGAGTGGACAACATCAAGATACTTTACGATTCGGTCGTCCTTGGCTTGGAAGGACCCGGCGAATTGGTTCGCAATAGCTTTGAATCTTTTTTTACCATGATTCTCCGCGCCACCAGTTGGAGCGTTGTCTGGAGACCATATATTAGAGCTTCGTATTCAGCTTCGTTGTTTAAAGCTGAGAACCCTAGTCTGACGGATTTCTCTGTCTTCTATCCATCTGGGCTGATCAGGAGACAACCTATGTCAGATCCTGTACAGTTACTGGACCCGTTAGTGTAGATTGTCCATGTTTCGCTGCCTTCTTTGACCGAAGACTCCTGTGACCGGGGGGCATCGTTCGCCCCCAGTGTATATTCTTCCAAATCTGGGTTGATCGGGATATCCTCGATGGGAAAGTCTACCATCAAGGAGGCTATTGCATGTCATTTCTCCCGGTTAGCGTCTGGAATTCTTTCACTGTCTTCGGAGCGGGGATCTCCAAGACTGCCCGGATCTGATCTGGAGTGGCTTATATGCCCCGGTTGGTCATAAGGAAGCCAAGGAACTTGCCAGAAGAAAGACCAAAAGAATATTTGGCTGGATTCAGCTTCATGTTGTACCTTATCAGGATATCGAATGTCTGTTGCAGATCTCGCAAATGATTGTCTTTCTCCTTGGTTTTGACCACCATGTCGTCTATGTAGACTTCCATGGTCCGGCCTATGAGCTTGCTGAAGATGGTGTTGACCAGCTTCTGGTATGTTGCTCCGACGTTCTTCAGACCAAACGACATCACCCAGTAGCAGTAAAGCCCCCGATCGGTGATGAATGCGGTATATTCTTGGTCTTCTTCGTGAAGTGGAATCTGGTTGTATCCAGAGTAGGCGTCCATGAAGGACAATCTTTGATAGCCAGCGATGGCGTCCACCATGTCCGTGATCCTGGGGAGTGGATATGGGTGCACAGGACACGCTTTATTAGGATTAGTAAAATCGATGCAAACACGGATCTTACCGTTCTTCTTTGGGACAACCACGATGTTGGAAACCTAGGTAGGGTAGATCAGATGACTGGTTTGATGAAGTTGACTGAAAGTAGTCGTTCGACTTCTTCGTTGACTGCCAGCTTTTGATCTGGCGTCATTCGCCTTGGTTTCTGCTTGACCGGCTTGTACTGAGGATCAATGTCCAGTTTATGACAGGCGACCGAAGGGTCATTTCCCGGCATCTCGCTGACACTCCATGCAAAGACGTGTTGATTCTGCCGGAGCAGAGTGATCATGAGATCCCTCTCAGCCCTTGGTAGGCCGGAGGAGATGTAAGTTGTTTTGTCGGACTCCAATCCCACTATAACTTCTTCTAGCTCGTCGACCGCTGGTGATATCCCGGTCTTTGTGTCTGGCTTCCTCTTGACAGACTTGCCGGGACCTGATTGCTATTGATGAGAGTCCGTCAAGTAGATAGTGTTCCCCTTAGTTTCGGAAATGGACTTCCCCTTGACAACATCGAGATGGCACTTGAATGTCGTCCCTTGGTCTCTCTTGACCCTACAAATTTTGTTGGGAGTCGGGAATTTGAGGTTTTGGTGAAAGGTGGATACTATGGCTTTCATCTGATGAATCCAATCCCTTCCCAAAATAACGTTGTAGCAGGAGGGGGAGTCGACCAGCAGGAAGTCTATCCCGACGGTGTTGAATCCTACCGTGATTGGCAGGTGGACCCGCCCGGAGGACTGTGTTGGCTCCCCGTTGAACCCATAGATAGGAATTTCATCAGATTCGATGAGACCCTTAGATAGCTCCATAGCCTTGTAAGCACATGAGAACATGACACTGGAGGTGCTACCGGCGTCGACCATGAATCCCCGGACCCGGTAGACGCCAATCCATGTTGTGATGACCAGGGTGTCATTATGTGGATAATGCACGCCCTTTTCATCTTCTTCAGTGAATGTCAAACCTCCAGGATGATGGACTCAGTGTTTGTCCCTTCGTTGAAGTTGAGGTGTCCAATATCATGGACATGTCCTATCCACCGGAGCTTTTCTCGGGCGCAATTCTTCTTTTCTGTCTTGGAATAACCGGGTGCCTGTACGTGGCAAACATACACAATTCGATCTCGAGTTTTTACCTGTTCGACTGCTCCGGTCTGCACCATCTCAGGAATGAGGCCGGCATCGACTAGATGCTGCATTTCATACTTCAATGACCTGTAGTTCTTCAGCTCGTGACCATAATCATTGTGTTGATCACATTTCTTGGACTTATCTCTCCTGCCCTCCGGGTCTGTCGGAAGAGGGGCAGGTTTGTTGAGCAGCCCTCTGTTCTTGATTTTTTGAATACTTCCTCGATCGGGAACCTCATAGCGGTGAATTCCCTCTCTTTGCGTTCGCCCGCGATAGACTTCTCCGACCGGCGGTCTGGTTGCCGGGCTGGTGTTTTCCCCTTCCTGTCTTTGTTTTTGTCAGGGGCTTTTTCCTCTTTGCGATCCCTGCCGGAGCTCTCTTCCTTTGCCTTTTGGGGCTTCTCGGAGGTCTGGCCTCCGGCAAGTTTCTTCCTCCTAGCTTTCAGGTCGTCTTCTTCCTGAGCGTACCTTTCTACCTTTTCGAGCAAGGCCGAGATAGAGGACGGAGGCTTCCTTGCCAGTGACCGGTATAATTCTTCATGGTTGTTGTTTAAGGCATATTTGAAGGCTTGAATAACGACGCTATCAGATGCATCCTGTACTTTTGGCAATAAGGTTTGGAACCTTCGGGCGAAATTCCTGAGTGTTTCGCTCCGGTCCATCTGTAGTGAGAACAAGACTTCAGCTCCCTTCTTCGTTTTCACATTAAACCGGTACTTTTCTTCGAACAACTCAACCAGTTGTACGAACATGTGGATGGATGCGTGTGGCAGATTGTGATACCACGTTTGTGCTTCGCCTTTGAGTGAAGCAGCAAACATCTTTGCAAGTAACTTGTCATCATGGTCCCAGATGGCCATAGTGCTCTTATAGTTCATAACATGATGAACTGGACAGCCGCTCATCTCGTCAAACTGCTCGAAGGGCGGCTGCTTGAAGCTAGCCGAGACTATATGACTCCTGACTCCTTCTGCCAATGGTGACACATCTAACCTTGAAAGAGTAAGCTTCCTGATTCGTTCATCCCGGTTGGCTTTGTTGGAAACAGCCAGGTCGATCATCTCCTGTAGCTTAAGTTGATTCATATGTTCCACATTCAGCTCCGGTTGTCTCTGATGGGCGCGGACCCTCTGGGGACTCCTTCCCCTCTGATCGTGGCGTACCGGGGGAGTGCTCTTGTGCTTCCTCCGGCGTTGTCCTTCTGGTGGAGTGACTTCTTCGACGGACCTGCTACGAGTAACCCTGCGGCCATGACGTGGCCCGTGTGTTTTTGCACGTCCGTGGCGATGTCTCTGAACTGGGGAGATAGACATCCTATCTCTCCCCGGTGCTAAGCTGTCCCAGACAGGGCAGGGATCATGGCTACGGGAGGTAAGGTTCTGGTCGCTTCATGACCGTGGCATAACTTATCTTCTTCTGAGGAGACAAACTTGAAGACGGGGCTGAGGATGACTGGCTATCTCCAACCCTGGTTCTCTTTTTTTTTTTTTTTTCAGTTCTGCGTTTTCCTTGGTTAGCCGCTGGATGATTGCAGTTGGGGACTCGGCTGCCGGGCCTTTCCCCTTCTGCTGCTCGCTATAACCTTCTCCCGTTGCCAGGGGAGAGGTTCTCTGGTCTCTTCTTGCAGCGGCTACTCTGGATGGTTTTGGATCTTGTGATGTTGGTATCCTGACGGTCCGGTTGACTGCATTAGGATTAGCACGATCATTAGTGATTTGCACCACTAAGTTTTCTGCCTTCGGCTGTCCACTTTCAGAGTGTTGCGAGCCCTGGTCATGGCCCTCACTCCCGAGAACTGATTCTTGATTCACGAGCTCCATTGCTTCAAGAACCGGAGACAGAGGAGAACGGTTCTCTGTCTGACTTTCAGTAACTTGGCTCATTCCATTGTTGGAATGAGTCGGGCGTCTCTTACTTCCAGCCATTGCTGCAGCAACTCCAGTATGACTGGATCGAGATTTCTTGCAAGGCTCTGGAACTGATGGGAGATTCGGCCCCACGGTGGGCGCCAAAGAGTGTGGGTGCAAAAATTTGATCCACAAACTCAAGATACGTATAGATTAATCGAACAGTTACAATGAAAACCTTGTATAGACAGAGATAAGATGGGAGGTATACAATGAGACTGGACCTGATCGGGATCAGGATGCCTACGTATCCAAGAAGATGAACTTGGAATCAAGTCTCTGCTCCGCTAAGCTCTAATGGAGTTGCTCAGTGGAAGACTCGTAGTTCAGGAGGTTTAGAACTCCTGTATTTGTAGTAGGCCGGAGGAGGCTGGCTCAACCACCCCTCCGGTTTTGACTCCATGAACTCAGGTAGTTCAACTGTGAAGATGCTTTCCGTGGAGATTGCTTGCATGTTGCCGAGCGGTTATCCCCTTGGTTTGAATCCCCTTTGACCAGGATGACTGCCACGTGGATTCCTCTGATAGGTCCTGGTTCAACCTGGGTCTTTCTTTATCTTCTCCAACAGGCTAGAACCATGGGTTCTGTTAGCCTGGAATCTCGCTGGACTTATCCACTTGGTTAGGACTTGGATTGACCAAGCCTGAAAGCAAAGACTTGGGCTTGACTCCTCTGACCGGAGGCCCAATCTTCATTGCATACACCCTGGCCAGGTCCTCTGGACTTCTGTGTTAAGCCTTGGATGAGCCTCTGTCGCTGCTAGACTTTACTGGGCCGGACCTGGCCTACTTGACTGAGGTGGGCCTGGTCGATGTATGGGAGCCTACGGTTCAACTTCTTATACAGTAATCGCGGCTCCACCCATTGGTCATGGACTATCCGGTGGGTCAAGGTCCACGGAGCGTATGTGGACTCCTTGAGACCGGGTTGGGCCCTACCCGATAGCCCAGTCCTGACTGGCTAATGCTCAGGTGCTCCCGGTTTAGCTTCTTATACAACCGTCGGTGACACCTGTTGGGTTTTTTTACCTAGGGTACACACAGGAGGTACAATAGCTAAGAGGTGAGTAGCTACGAACATGCATATTTAACTAGATTGTTATTGTGGAGGATTCATGATGTGAACAGGTTCCCTATTCCCTTTATTAATCTTACTCCATTTTTACTAATAGTATTAGATTAGAAGTAGTTAATTTAGTTTAATTATAAATCTCTACAAAATATTGTGACATCTCCTTGGTAGTATTCTTTATTTCTTTGTGTTTAGAGTGAATTGATACCCTTCCTTCCGCTATACTCGAATATTTGGAAGGATTATTGTTATAATACTATTGAGTCGACGACAACTTAACATCATCCATCAATCGTTTCTAGATCAACATTCGTACCATCTTCCACCACACTCAATACGCTTACAACATACACCTATCTTAAGTACACTCTAAAGTTGTAATTATATACCCGTAAACTTAATGGAAACGATGAATCCTAGTGGAATGGTCTCTTAAATACACCATAATGACATGTATCTATACCCTTAACCCCCATGGTGAACCCTAGTGGAATGTTGTTTTAAGTACACCCCTAATGTTGTAATTATATAACTCTACACCCAATAGGAATCGTGAACCTAGTGGAATATTGTTTTAAGTACACCCTAACCCTAATGTTGTATCTATATACCTCTAAACCCAATGGGAAAAGTGAACCCTAGTCTTTGAGTAGGGCTGACAATGGACCGGTTCGAGCCGGATATTAGAAATACCATACCCGAACCATTAACAAAACTAATATATTCGGACCCGAATCCAGACCTTATCGGGTCCAAAAATAAAGAACCATACCCCTACAAAACCTTAACGGATCGGATCCGGGTTGGATCTAGATCTTTTGGCTAACCATTGATACCCTTGTTAAAATTATGTCACCAACTTAAAAAAAAATATTCACTTTTTTAAAATCTAGATATATTTGATAAATGTGATATATGATTTTATTGATTTGTATGTTTTTTTAAGGTAATTGAAATATATTTAGAAGGTATTTAGTGTTAGAAATTATATTTGCAAAAGTCAAGTTTCGTAAATATATAATTTTTATGATATATTTGTAATGTTAGTAAATCTGAAATATTCAAAACATCTAAAGAATTCATATCAGGTCCATATCGGTTCAGTATGTATTAATTCCATAACCGAACCAATAAGAATCGGGTCCTACTTTTAGAAACCGGATCCAAACCAAAACATAAAATTATAGTAACAAACGCGCTCTTATCGGTTCGGTTCGGATTGAATTTCGGGTCTAACCCGGTTCATTGCCAGCCCTATATTTGAGCCCATTTTCTTTTGAAAAATAAGTTGGATCATCCAGATATATACTTTAAAAGAAATGACCCAACAAACAAAATCCAAGGATAAATACGTACTGAAAAAGAATTATTATCAGTATATATAATATTAATAAATTTTTTTTTTATCACTATATATAAAAACCATGCTCTTATTATATGGTATCACTATCAAGGGCAATTAATCTTTTTAACCACAAAATGGAGAAATAATATATAGAAAATGTGTTGCTTCCACTGCTTTGATTACCATCGACCTTAAATATACATCATTCTTCATTGTTGAAGATAACGTCCTTCACATCTAAACTACTATAAAGAGAGGATGCAAAGTCTAGAGTATTTTATTAATTTTTTTTCGTCATTGTGTCTCTTGAAACAAAGTTTTTACTGCGTGTCCCTATATACATTACGTATCTAATACAATGAAAATCAGATTCTCTATCTGTTATATAAGTGTTCACATTAAGCAGTTTTTTTTACTTTTCAAACCTATAAAACAAAAGCCCATTGGTCTGAAGGACTTTTTTAAAGCCAACTTTTAAACCCAACAATTCAACCATGGACAAGAGCCCATTTGTATATTCCAGTAGATAATTTCATTTTCGTCTGGCCCATCTCTTATTATTATTAATGTAAAAGTAACCTCATTTTACAAAAAATAAAAAAATAACATAAAAACCAAGATTAAAATTAGGGGATTTAGAGATACCCCCGAAAAAGCTTGCACTCTTTGAGATACCCCCCAGATTTAAAAATTATTAGAGATACCCCTCATTTTCTCATTTGAAGCGGGTCAACCAAGCCATTGACCATGGTCTGACCAGTCTTTCATGTTTTAAGACTGAAATACCCCTCCACCTAGATTTAATCTTATTAATTAATAATTATTAAACATCCACCATCTTTAACCCAAACCCCACAATCCCTAACACACAACCCACCACCACCACCACCTATTCACCTCCACCATTAGCATACTAAAACCACCACAATTTGTGTGATTAATGATGGTGAACTTTGTCTTTGAAAACTATTAAAGTATGTTAGAAATATGAGGAAGAATATGGTGGAGATGTGATTTGGGTTTGAAAGAGATGTTAATGGGGTGTGAAGATTGAGGTAATGATGATGGAATGTAAAGAATGTGAGATGATGTTAATGATATGGTATAAAAATTAATGGTGATGGGGTGTAATTGTGTGAAGATGGTGGTGGTGGGATTTTGAAGATGGTGGTAATAAAGGTATATGTGGTTAGTGGTGTTAGTAATGGAGTGTTAAGGATTGATATGGTGGCGACGGTTGGGTTGTGGAAGTGGTGGAGTTAAGGTAATTGGAGATGGTGATAGTGGGTGCTGGTAGTTAAGGATGGAGGTGGTGGTTGCTTAGAGAAGAAAGTTATGATCTAGACCATCGATTTTGGATGGCTAAAGATAGATTTATCTTTTGGATGATGGAGATTAATTCAATTAATAATTGGTGACATGTTATTTTTATTGTGAAGGGTAGTTTTATCCAGTGGCAGAGCTATATGGAAGCCACCTGGGGCACGTGCCCCAGTTGATTTCTTAAAAACTTTCTAATATAATTTCTTTTCTAACCCTTATTAATGGACCATATTATGTTAATAACTACATTTCATTTTAGACAATTTTTTGACTTTTCTGTAGGTAACACCTACCACAACATTTGTTTATTGTTTGTATTTGTGTTTTATTAAACCCAATGAAATAATTCAAAGCCCAATTGTTCTTTAGTCATGATCTGATGATCTAATATGTTGGGGCAGGTTGTTTTGGACCCGCACCAAAGAAAGTTTAGGGACTTTTTTTTCTTTTTCCACATCTCTTTTTCCAATAATCAAAAGATTATTTAAGTTAATAATTAAATTAATTTTTTTTCAAATCTTTCTTACCCCATTTACGATGTCGAGTAAGTTTTCTTACTCTTTTGAACTATTTTCTAATTTAAAATTTTTTTATAAATTTTGTTTGGTTTTAATTTTTTTTTTTTATAGGGTTTTTTTTATTGGAAGCCCCTAATTTATCTTGGTGTTTTTTTGTTGTAAATCATTTATTAAGGTCTTTCTTATGATAGTTACTTAATCGTATATCAAAATGTATTGTGAACTCTCTTTTGTTTTTAGAACATATGGTTATTCTTCCATTTCATAGGGTCTTGTATTAGTTTGTGAATTTTGTTAGAGTGGCCCAGGTAAGCTAAATTCCTGGCTCCGCCACTGGTTTTATCAATATGAAAAAAACATTGGTCAATAACTTGGTTGACCAGCTTCAAATAAGGAAATGGGGTATCTTTTATGATTTTTAAATCTGGGAGGTATTTTAAAGAGTGCAAACTTTTTCGGGGTATCTCTAAATCCCTTAAAATTACAAAAACATTAGATAACCCCACGCAATGATAAAAATATGCGCAAAGCCCGTGCAAGCACATAGTATATATAAGATATATAAACTAACTTATCAATGAAGATAAGAGCTAAGGTTAGTATGCATAAGAAATCTAAAGGTGACATCTAATATCACCACCACATACATTCCATAAGTTTCTAGCTACTTTTGCATTTCATCCTACACTTTGTCTCTCTCCATATTGATTGTCTCACACATCACTAATTTATGCCATGCACGCTTAAATGCTTAATCCTTCTCCAATTAATGGTCACTTTTCTGGTGGAGTTAACAAGACAATAAGGCATGGTGGCGGTCAGGTGGTGTCAACATGTAGTACAAGTAAAGTTTCTGCTTTCTTAAAACCGAAAATTTTAAAAGGTACGTAGCAATGAAACAAGTCTAAAATAAGAATGCATGCAAAAGGTCGATCGAGGATATAAAAGTCGTCCTTTAAAGAATTAAAGATGGTTTAGTATAAAGATCAAAATGATGGAAGTCGTGACATAATTTCTTTGATAAAGAGAAGGAAGAAGACAAAGAAAAGCAGAAAAGCTATGAAGCTTGAAAGAAAGCGAATTAAGAGATATGATGAACCTTATCCAAGCGATCTTTACACGACATATAACACGTTAGCTGGCCCCCTGCATAAGAAGCTAGCTAGATTGAGAACGTGGCAGGTGAAATTCTAAAACAAGCATCGTCATCCCTTCAAATAGCATCCCAAATATCAGTATTGTTGATTGAAAATTCTAGCTTGTTCGAGTTTCTGCACGTACTTTCTGTTTTGCTTTTATGTTCGTTTAGGGTAAATTCATTGTCCAACTATCTCTCACTGAATTAGAGTTATCTTCATCCTAAAATATCATGGTGTAATAATACCACACACACACACACACACACACGTACCACCTTGATGTTGTAAGCTAGAAAGCAATTTTAATTTCTTAGCCATAAATGGGTCGAAAATGTGTACGGATCTACTCACCTAATATATATATGTAAATCGGCTGGATGGATCATGTATATACCCTGAGGCCTGAGTTCAGAGGTTGTTGCTTGCTTCAGTTTCACCAACATGAATGCACATTAAAGCAGAGGCAGAACTCAGAAGCAAAAGATGAGCTCATCATAATATCAGACATCTATGGGCTTCTATTTCAGTGAAAAATCCTTAATAGGCCCAACCTCTAATGGGGTAAGTTTCTTGGTTTCTATTTCAAAAGCCCATCTATTATTAAATATAAGTCCAAAAGGTCCCACCATTTTAATACCGACACTAACCCAGCCCATTTAATATCCCTATCTTAAAACTCTTGGAAGTGGTGTCACTTTTAACGAATTTCTTGGTCTTTATTATACTACTACTACTAGCACTCACTCACTCACTCACTCATAAGTTTAACGTATACCTATTGGGACCCACTAAAAAGAAAAATGAACAGTTGTTTACCCTTTAACAATCTCTCTCCAGTCTCCGCCCCCCATAATTGTCCTTCCCCTCTTCCTCTCTGCTTTGCTCAGCATTCTCTGTGGCTCAGATTTAGGGTTTATGGGTGGTTGTGAAATCCATTATCATTATTATTATTATCTCCATTCATCATCATCTTCTCTTATTTTACTGATGCCATTTACCAAGAAAATAATAATAACCAACAACAACAACTTCACCTTTTCTAGTTAGCTAGCTTTTATTAAAAATTATTTTTCAAGTCACTTAGATCCAAACACAAACCAACCATTTCACCAAATCTATCCAAAAAAATACCCCAAATAATATGATGGATCTTTTCTCTACTTGGTTCTTCTCTTTAATCTTCTTCTGTTTTGTTGTTTTCAGAGGTAAACTACTAAACTAATAAATGTTAGTTAGTTAGTTGTAGATCTCTGATCGACTTCTATCTGAGCTTTTAATTTATTATTATTCTAGCTAGCTAGCTAGCTCTAATAATGTAAATGTAAATGTAAATGTATGTGTTTAATTATTAATTGTTTGCATCGATCGATCATCTGCAGGTACATCAGGTGCTACATTTACATTTCTAAACAACTGTGACTACACAGTATGGCCAGGAATCTTAGCAAACTCAGGTAGTCCAAAGTTAGAAACAACTGGTTTTTCACTTGAAAAGGGTACTTCTCGTTCACTACAAGCATCAACAGGTTGGTCAGGTAGATTCTGGGGAAGAACATCTTGTAACTTTGATGGTTTAGGTCAAGGTAGTTGTTTAACTGGTGATTGTGGTTCGGGTCAAATTGAATGTAATGGAGCTGGTGCAACACCACCTGCAACATTAGCAGAGTTCACATTAGGTTCAGGAAATCAAGATTTTTATGACGTCAGCTTAGTTGATGGTTATAATTTACCTATGGTTGTTGAAGGAACAGGTGGAATTGGTACTTGTGCTGCAACTGGCTGTGTTACTGATTTAAATCGGTCATGTCCAACTGAGTTAAGAGTTGGTGAAGGTGAAGCTTGTAAAAGTGCTTGTGAAGCTTTTGGTACTGCTGAGTATTGTTGTAGTGGTGCGTTTAATACGCCTACTACTTGTAAACCTTCTGTTTATTCGGTTATGTTTAAAACGGCTTGTCCTAGATCGTATAGTTACGCGTATGATGATGCTACCAGTACGTTTACTTGTACGGGTGCTGATTACATTATTACCTTCTGCCCTTCCTATGGAAATAGGTAAGTTCAATTAATTCCCATTCTCTTCTTTTATTTGCAAATTCTTTTTTGTTAGTTAAATTTTAAAATTTTAATTATTTTTTCTATGTAAATTAATGAATATAGCAGTAGGCATTAGTCAGGCAGTAGAATTTTTTATTTTTTTTGGGTATTTTTATAGATTTATTTTTAGATTATGGGCATGTAGATAGTAAATACAGTAGTCACATTTATAATTTTTATTCTTTTCTCCAGGTCCAGGAAAAAGTTTTCTAGGTTGATTGATAATGTGAGAATTGAATTTATTACAACTTAATTATTCTTAAAAAGAATAAAACATCTTTTTTTTTTATTTATTTAAATAAATGATATATACTCTGTTCAGACTTCAGACTCACTTTATAGTACTCTTTAATAAAACAAAGCTGCTTTATTGGACTTGTTTTACAGCCAAAAATCATCAACAGATCCACCACCAAGAACAACAGAACCAACAACAGATGATGCTGGAAATGTGGGGACAACAACAGGGCCACAAGTAGTACCCAATGAAATGGGGTCAAGTACCACTAATACTGCTACTGAGACTAGTACCATAGGATCATCAGAAGGAGAAGCAGGAGGGGTAATGTTGGCAGATTCAGCATGGATAGCAGGCTTGGCTACTGGAGATTCAACCAGAGCAATTTCCGATTTACTTCAATCAACATTAATTGCCATTACTACTGCAACTACTACCATGCTCATCCTCCCCATGTTCCACAATCTATATTGATATGGACATTGGCTTGTCATTATCTTTGGTTGTCCATATTGCCTTCTATGTTTTCAATCCTTCTATAGTTCTATATATAAATATAAATACTTGAAGGCTATATTAGATTTAGAGGTTAGGCTATTTTAGGAAATCCAGATTGTAACCATATACTTATGTAGAATATCAATGAGGCCTTTTTGATAAAAAGCATGTATGTCATTTCGTTTCTCAAGTTTTTCATTTTCCATGTATGTACAGTATTTAGATTTGTAGTAAAGCAAAATAATGGGGAAGAAAGAATGGTTACGACTATTAAAGTGATTAAAGAGAAAAAGTGTGTTGCTTTAAAGTGAATAATACATAAGGTTATGATTGTAACATGTGGAAGAAAGAAGAAAGAAGAATGCTTTGCTGGAATTCCAAGCTTTGATTATCTGTCTGCTAAGCTACGAGTGCTTTGAATTTTTTATTTTTTTTTTCTTTTGGATGAAGATACTACGAAATACGAAAGCTTCGAGGCTTTGAGCTGATCATCTAGAACTATAAATAAAATAAAAAATCATATTAGATACCATAGGTAACTGATAGCCTAATAGACATCATAGGTTAACCTTTTCTTACTAATGTGGGGTGGGTACTTTGCTAGGTTGTTAAACAAAGTTGGAACCATTGGTCTCTCCTCCAAACGAATGAAGGAAAAGAAAGAATAGAACATTTGTTTTTTGTTTAAGTGATCATTGTGAGTTGCTGGTTGTGTTAGGCCTTAATTGGAAAATGGGGGCATTTTGCCAATTAAATTTTACGTGATTTTTTTGGTGAATATTTAAACCTGATATATTTCATTAATTTAGATTTTCAGAACTAAAGTGCACGCTGTTGCCGTGCAACAGAAGAGAAAAGTCTGCGGACATGTTGTAAAAACAATCTGGCCCAATCTGGTAACCCAGCCCAAGTCCAACCCAACCCAATATAATTAACAAAGCCCAACCCAATTAACTTACAAAGCTACCATATAAGTTTTGTATATGGGATAGTGGAGACCACATATCTGTGTACGTTTATTTATTTATTTTTTCATTTCATAAAATCTGAACCACGTCACAGTTGTATTGGATGGACCACAGTTGAACCAAAAATTCAGATGTTTTATTATTTATTAACCAATCACATGCTGCCACATACTCCGATCACTGTTCATTAAAACTGCTCCTCCTAAAGTAGTAAGAGCATTCCCAATGCAGGGTGGATAAATCCACCTCCACGTAGGCGCCACGTAGGTCCACCTAGGTAAAATCCATCTCAAAAAGAGAGGTGTATTTGCACCTGGGTGGTAGTCTCCCAACGCAGAGTGGACTCTTTGGTAAGAGAAAGTGGATTTTTAGAAAAACCGGACGGCATGGCATGCCGTCCGAGAGTCCAAAACTTTTAAAACACTACGTAATACTTAAAAAAAAACAGACGGCATGTAACATGTCGTCCGATTCTACCACCTGTGGGTGGATTTGAAGGTGGATTCTCCCACCTTCAAATCCACCTGTGGGCAGCCACTTCTCAAAATCCACCTCCCCTTGGGACATTGTTTTAGGTTTCAAGGTGGATTTATCCACCCCACCCCCAAAATCCACCTTGCATTGGGAATGCTCTTAGTCCCAAGAGTATGCATTTAAGTAGGTTTTATGGTACACAAATCGTAAGCTAGATAATAAGTTTTGTAAGACATTGGCTTTACATACATGGGACATTTTGGGGTAATGGCAATCAAGATATGAGTTCTTGCTGGGGGGACCTTTAGAAGTTTAGAACACTAGTAAATTGTCCATTATCCAAGAGATGATTCTATATTCATTTATTTATCATTTCGAGGAAGAAACATGGAGTTACTTGTTTTAGTATAAATTTATTTGATTCCTTTGTTAAAAATGTAATTTGAGTGCTTTTAAACTTTATGTTAGGCCACTTGATTCCTTATCTTGATTTATTAGTATTATAGCCGTTCATCTGTTAAGAAAGCTCTCCACTATGAAAACGATTAAGAAGAATATGAAGAGGGCCAACCCTGAGTTGCATCGATGAAATAAAATACTACTAAGCTCTCATGGTTTCCCAAGTTGGCTGCTTTATTCTACTATGGTTCTGTGTTTTTAACAAAAGTTAAACTCCTGAACCGAAATGAAACAATGCATTGCTGATCTTATTCTCAATGGGAAAGTAGATATGTTTCTATCTGGTTCAAAGAAAGGCCTCTTCCATCTACTGTACTAGCTTAGAAGAAAAGAGTGGCAACAACTTTTGCTTTATTTCCTCATCATAACAAGTGGTAAAAACACATTTTGATGGACCAAATGAGAGGCAGTTTAACATATACTCGTAAAAGCAGTAACAAATGCACCAATGGAAAATATCAATTACATCGGCCAGGACACTGCTGAGAATATGTCAGCGCCAGGGCACAGCTGAGTAAGAGCACTGACAAAACCAGGCGAATGAAAGTATGAAACCACAGAAAGGAAAACCTATTAGGTATCACTGCATATTTTTCACACTTACTGTTAGGGAAATGATGACGAGTCCTTGCCACAACAACATACTCAGATTCCAAAAGTTTAAGTTCTTCTAGCATTGATTGGATTCCAAATTGTTCTAATTTGTGATTCTAATTACTTGGAAAGGACAAAAATTATCACCGACTGTTCTTACAATAAATCTAACTTCGTACAAATCGAGAAGGCAGGATGCGTTCTCTGCTGCGATTCTCATGCAAGGAGCTATATTGCCAAAAATACAGATCTTGCCCGTGTAGGGTCACCACTTCTATGGTAGCCTACAACTCATCCTTATATGACTCAGTGTCATCTTCAGCAGCACCAGTTTCATCACCTCCTTTTGGGGTGGTTTCTGCTTCTTTCACATCATTCTCAACCTCAGCCTCTTCTGTGTCTTCTTCCTCCTCAACTGGTGCATCAGGGCTAACATTTAAACTTGCCTTAACCGAGTTGTAGATACTGGAGGCAAATTCCTTAGGGTCATTGAGCACAAAGCCACTTTCCATAAGAGCTGTTTGATACATCAGACGTGCTGTCTGCTTTATACTCTCGTCCTGCAACATTGAGTAGAACGTGTCATGTAACCATTCAAATGTTTATGCAGGACTCTCAAGCAAAAAGAAAAAAGTAAGAACCACTTCCTACAGACTGTATACAAGTGCCTCATGAATTCATGAGTGACTCTCAGTGGACAGATGGCATACCAATTCATCAGATCACTAACTTATTAAAATGAGACTTCAGATTCACATTAAAGTAATTTGATGATTCATCAGTTAGCATTAGATTGGATGTCACAAATGCTCTAGGACTACACAAAATTACGAGGTACGAAAAATATATCTGTAAAATCCTTTAGATGCACTGTGCAGAAACAAAAGCTGAACACAACTACATGTGCATGACACTATCCTAAAATTTGTCAGAGGTGCATATATACTTATCAGACGTTTTCACAAGAAATCCAAAAAAATACCTCGGGGTCCTTGACAACTCTTTCCCGCAGCTCCTTGATGATTGGATGCCTTGGATTTATCTCAAGCACTCTCTTTCCACGCATGTAAGCTTGCTTATTGGCATCTGACAGCGTCTGTGATTGCATGATCCTCTCCATATTTGCACTCCACCCATATTTTGAAGTCACCACAACACAGGGACTCTGGTCCAAACGATTGCTTACTTTTACAGAATCAACATTTTCAGTGGCAAGAGTATCCTTCCACCACTTGCTCAGATCCTTGTACGACTCCTTCAGCTCTTTTTCCTTGGAGTCTTTCCCGAGTTTAACCCCCTCTTTAGACACATTCTGGAACTTCTTGTCTTCATATTCCATAAGGTATTGCATCAAATACTCATCGACTGGATCAGTAAAGAAAATCACCTGCCACAAATAAGAGCAAAAAGGGTGTTGTCAGTAACCATGAGAAGAAATGACTGTCAAAGCAACCTGAGATTTCTTTAGAAATTCTCGAGCAATTTCAGCTACGGAGAAACATTAAGAAGACAGTTTCTCAAGACGAAGGTAAGAAAACTTAAGATAGGCAGTTTCTCAGATCAGTGATCAATACCTCGTAGTTTTTCCTTTTAAGCCTTTCAAGGAAGGGAGATTTCTCCAATTGTTCCTTGCTTGTTCCAGTTAAGTAGAAGATGTCCTTCTGCCCAGACTTCATTCTTGAGATGTATTGATCTAAAGAGGCTAGTTTACCATCCGACTTGGTACTGCAATGTAATCACAGTGAGAGTAAAACGACTATTCACGCAAAAACCTTGATATATGCAAAGCGAGATAATAAAGATAATAATTGAGAGAATTAATATGATTTACATTATACCTTTCAAATCTTAGAAGCTTTGCCAAGCGATTTCTGTTACCTGCATCCTCAATGATGCCGAGCTTGATAGATTTGCCAAACTCGTTCCAGAACTTGGTGTATTGACCCTTCTTCTCATCTTTGTCACTGCCCTCCACGTCTAATTCACAGTCACAGAGATTTTCAGCATCAATTATACATAAAATAGAACAGAACAGAAAATATTTTTCAGATGAAAAGACGAAGCATTGTTCAAGTAGTTAAGAGTATTATTTGGCTCTTTGATATATGCTAAAACAACTACAACACATTGATAAAAAGCGGACTAAAACATATGGAAAAAAAGGAAAAAAACTGATATACTTGATAAATTTGTATATACCTGTTTTTTCTTTGTCATTGGACTCATCTGGATCTTCTTCAGCAATCCGTCTGATCATATCAAGAGCCTTACGGATGAGTTTCTTCTTAATTGTTTTAAGACTGCTGTGTTGTTGAAGCATCTCTCTTGATACATTGAGTGGTAAGGTGTCAGAATCAACTAAACCCTGGATAAAATGGAGAGGCAAAGTTCTGTGAGCGCTGTAGTTTTCTAGAAAGGGACACAGCTCCTAATATAGTGATTATTTTGTTCAAGATAATTCAGTAATAATAGAAACTCCATTTACCTTCAAAAAGTTAAGGTATTTGGGCAACAGCTCATCAAACTCATCAGAGATGAAGACCCTTCTAACATATAGCTTCAGGTTCGACTTGTTGGAGTTATAGTAACTTTCATAAAGATCATGTGGTGCCTTAGGAGGGACATAAAGAACCGCTTTGAACTCCACATCACCTTCAGCAGAAAAGTGACTCCATGCTAAAGGCTTCTCTTCACTAAAGTCCTGAAAGAAGAAAGCATGAACATAGTATATGAACCAAATGGTCACCGTAATACACACAACATACTGTATATTCTGGAGCTATGACATTATACAACTTACCTTGGAGAGAGAGCGATAAAATTTTGTATACTCTTCATCTGTCACCTCCTTAGGACTTCGTAACCAAATTGCCTTCACATCATTTAAAACTTCCCATTCACTGGTTTTTTCCTTAATTGTTTTTGTCTTAGGCTTTTTCTCGCCTTCTTCCTCATCTACTTCTTCTTCTTCTGAAGGGTTGCTTTCAGCTATTTGCAACATAACATATGTTTGCATAAATACTAAACTACAACTGCCACTAAGATATTAAAAAGTAACTACAACAAAATACATACTTGTCTCCTCTTCACCCGATTCATCTTCATCTGCAGGAACTTCCACATCCACCTCCTTGGTTGCCCAAATATATATGGGGAAGTTGATGAATTCAGAATATCTCTTCACGAGCTCCTGCAACAACAAAAAATCAACTGAATATTTGAACGTCCAGCCAACAAACTAAAGATTAATCGTACAATTTCTAAATCCAGCACAATATTTACAACTTGTATCAGAAGTATGGACTGTGATTGAATTGGAACATTGAAACAATTTCAATAAGAAAATGAATAGAACACATTAACTTTACACAGAAAGGTATTAATGATTGGTGTTAATGATGATAGTCAAGATTTAACTTCAGGTTGGGCCACATTTAAGTGCAGAGCATGATGCTTGCTCAAAGACAGCATCAGGCTCCAGTCCTAGCTAATGAATCTATCAATTAAGTCTGACTAAAAGGTGTCTCACATATTCATGCACTTAGTAGAGGTCAGCGAATCGACGTTAAAAGGACATTGACAGAGCTCTAATCACTCCAGTGTCAGGTTGGAGGGTTGGACAGTGATCAACTAAGAATTTCTGGTAGCAAGATATTTATGAGCATTTCTTGTATGCGCTATTTACCGCTTCTAAATTCACCCCAGTGGATATAAATGTCAAACATATGAATTCTGGCGTGGATAAACACATAATGTAATAACAGACAAAAACACAAAAAAAAGTTGTGGATCAAAGTCCAACTTCAACAGAATTTGTTTTACACTCTGCATCTAAAAAGTTCAACCTCCTGCAAAGTTTGAACGCAATATTATGAGGGTTGGAATTCTTGGGGTTGGGGATAACTTAAAGAGTTAAGGGTGACTCTGCAGAATAAAACTCAAAACTTCCAGTTTGAATTTTGCCGTTTACAGACTACAGCAAGTGAAGATTCTAGCAAGTATCCAAGTCCTTGAATGCAACAAAAAGTAATATGGTGTACATGTAAGAAAACTCCATGTAATATCTATATGGTTAAAGGGTGTCGACGTACCATCTGAAAAGTATGTGTGCACCATGTGTCCAATTTGTTCTAGCACTTTTATAGTTTTTTCTGATTACCGAGTTAAGTTTTAATCCCAACTTTTCTCTTAAATCTTTTTTTTTCTTTTAAGAACTGCAAAGTCTTTGTTCATTATAAAGTGACTCAAGTTTTGTGATGTATAAACTTTTTTCTTATAAATACATTATGTTGTGTACCTCTCAGAAGAAGAAAAAAACAAACAAACAAACAAACTATTTGTCATTTTATATTGATAACTGTATAGTGGTGAAGGGAACGGGTAATTGAATAAAATTTTAGTGACACTTGAATATTAGAGTCAATATATTACAACTTATTTGTAAAATCAAATAAAAATTAACACCCAACAAATTAGACAACAAAAATAACATAGAGAAATGATGGAAGAAATGCAGCATAGTTGCAGTAATATAACTAGAAGGCAAAAACTTCGAAGCAGTATATCAATAATAGGGCCAAAATGCTACTCACTTTTAGTTTACTTTCTTCCAAATATTCCCCAGCTTCTTCTCGAAGATGCAATCTGATCTCAGTTCCACGTCCCAGTGGTTCATTCCATATATCCTCAGATATAGCAAATGCTCCATCAGCCTTCGATTCCCATACATACCTAAACGCCAAAGGAGAATTAAACCATTGATATGCAACAAACGAAAAGGCAACAAACAAATGAATAAATAGAAAGAAAGCCTACTGTTTGTCATCATTGTGCTTGCTGATAACTTCAACATAGTCGGCAACCAAATATACTGAATAAAATCCAACTCCAAACTGTCCAATGAGATTAAGATCACCTCCTGTCTGCATTTTTTCAACAAAGGCTGTACACGAGAAGTATTACCAAAGGTCATTTTCCATTCCATCCATAAAAACAGGAATGAGAAAGAGATAAGTAGGCTGTTATGAACCTGAAGTTCCAGATTTCGCAATTGTTCCCAAGTTCTTGATGAGATCCTCCTTTGTCATCCCAATACCGCGGTCACGAATTGAAAGAATTTTATTTTCCTTGTCCAATTTGATCTGCATAATATTTAATATTTCGTAAAATGAAAATTTTCACATGAAACAGACATCTAAATTCATTAGTTACCTGAATCTCAAGCTTAGCATCATCACCTTCACCAAGAACCTCCTTATCTGTGAGAGAGAGGAACCTAATCTTATCCAATGCCTGAAAAAAAAAAAAAAAAAACAATCATGAAAATACATTACTATCATGCCATTATTCCTAAATATATTATATATAGAGATAGTATGTTAGACTCACATCAGAAGCATTGGAGATTAACTCCCTTAAGAAGATGTCTTTGTTACTATACAAAGAGTTAATAATGATGTCCATAAGCCTAGAAACCTCAGCTTGGAATTCAAATTTCTCTGCAGAACTACGCAGAGATCTTCTCGAGATTGATTCTGCTTCTCTGAATCAAAAACAATATCTTCAATATATAAACAAAAATAGAGAAAGAAAGGCGAAGCGAAATCAATCAAAAAAAAAAAAAAAACCTCTTGACGACATCGGAATCAGTAGATAAACCACTAGGTATAGCACCAAACTTCTCTTCAATCTTAGGTGAATCTACTAACTCTTCTGAATCACTTTCTTCCTCAGCATTAGCATGAATTTTACGACCTAATTAAAAAATAATACAGTAATAAATAATAATTAATTATAAATTATAAATTCGAATTGAAGAACAAATGCAACTACTTTTAAAGATCTTGAAATCCGAAATTGTTGTTAATTGAAAGAAGATTAATTAATACCTTGATCTGGAAGTTGTGAGAGAAGAATTAAGAGAAGCAAAGTGGAAGGAATCGCCCACTTCCTCATTTCCTTTGTTCTTCTTTTTAGAGATTAATTTCGTGTTTTATCTTACTTTAAAGTGATGATGAAGAAGAGAAAGATTTATATAAATAAATGTTGTATTGCTTCGCGGTTTTTTCTTTTCTATCAAAGCAAATTAAACTGTTAAGATTACACTCAATTGTGCCAGCATGGACAATCTGACGGTGGAAATCTGATTCAACATACGTGTCGATTTCTTACTGGTTTTGCTTTGTTGTTTTGACGTGGATGAAACCAAACTTTGGTGTTTGTTCTGGATTGTTCGACACGGGTGGGTATGTATTATGTATTATATATTTTATGTGGGTGAATATAACTGAAATTCGTTGGTTTTAGAGCATTCCCAATGCAGGGTGGATAAATCCACCTCCACGTAGGCGCCACGTAGGTCCACCTAAGCAAAATCCACCTTGTTGATTCAAGGTGAAACTCTACAAGGTGGAGAGTTCCCAAGGGAAGGTGGACTCTTGTAGGGAGAAAGTGGATTTTTAGAAAAACCGGACGGCATGTGACATGCCGTCCCATTTTTTTTTCAAAAAAAATAGGGAGACGGCATGTGACATGCCGTCCGAGAGTCCAAAACTTTTAAAACACTACGTAAACTTAAAAAAAAACCAGACGGCATGTAATATGCCGTCCGGTTCTACCACCTGTAGGCAGCCCACCCCCAAAATCCACCTCCCCTTGGGACATTCTTTTAGGCTACAAGGTGGATTTATCCACCCCACCTCCAAAATCCACCTTGCATTGGAAATGCTCTTAGTTCGGTAAATTATAAGCTAAACAGTAAACACTTTAGGGCATCTCCGATGCTAGTGCTAAAATAGCATTTTTAACGAAAAATACTAAAAGCTCACACTAATGATTGTGTTATTTTTAACGAGAACCAAAATTTTAACTAAGGGTCGTTTGGCAAATAGAGGAAAGTCGGGAATAAATATCTATACTCTCTACTAGGGGTGAGCAAAAAACCGGTAGACCGAGAAACCGAATCGAATCGATACATACGGTTCGGTTTTAACGGTTTTTAAAAGTGTCGGTTCGGTTTGCGGTTTTAAAAATTATAGAACCGGTACCTACGGTTCGGTTTACGGGTTTTTTCTTCAAAATATTGCGGTTAACCGAACCGAATAATAATAGTAGTTAACATGTTAATATA
The DNA here is from genome assembly GCA_023053565.1 of Aquilegia eximia. Taxonomy (NCBI): domain Eukaryota; kingdom Viridiplantae; phylum Streptophyta; class Magnoliopsida; order Ranunculales; family Ranunculaceae; genus Aquilegia; species Aquilegia eximia. Next base: position 10,848,950 of record JALIGU010000010.1, read on the forward strand.
CGTTGGTCCAATAGATTTTTTGGATTTAATATTAAAAAAGTCCGGAAGCCCTCAATGTATTAAGGTTGTAGGCCCAAAATCTAAAAAAATCCAAACCGTAGAAACGAACCGAACCGAACCGTGAAAATCGGTTCGACTTGTGACCGGTGTAATACCCGGTATTTATTAATAGAAATTGGATTTCAATTTGGACTTCTTTGACTATATAAATAGGTTTTATAAATGGGATTAGTATTATGCCTTTGGGCTTTATTTTAAACTCATCTTTAGGTCCACATAAATAAATATTAGTATATATAATATTCTTAGTTATTAAATCAAAAAGAAAAACCCTAGATCTTAAACTTGAAGAGAAATATATGGATTCCCGTTTTTGATAACACCCTGTTAGTATTTTAGCCATAACTCTCTCTACAGAACTCGGAATGACATGAATCTTACGTCATTAGAACCCTATTGAAAATACACATCTGAGCATATAAAGTAGAGTATGTCAATCTTCCGGACGTGACCTGTACAACTGATTCTTTGGAGGTCATAAAATCTGTGACTGGATTGCAGTATTGTAGTTTTGAGTTGTGTTCTTCGTATATTTGGTGTTTGGTGGTCTTCTTATGAGGCAAGTTATATTACTTGATGTTTTCTCTTAATTTTCAGATTAGGTTGAAGTGTTATAGTTTGGTTATTAAGTTTGGGATAGTAGAATAATAATTGATCCTCATGAAAATACATGTTTTAATAATTAGAATTTGATAAATATGCAAACTTGTTAATATTTAGTTATTAATATTTTTGAAATTTATCTTGGGATCATGTTAGTATTTTAATGTGTGGAATTGAATCATGTGTATTAAATTAGAATGTTCTGTGACATATCAGATAGTTTATTTGTTTAATTCGAATTAGAAGAAGTGAATTGACCATATAATTCATAATTTGGGTTGGTTTATAATGTTTCTTTGAATGAATTAGAAAGAATGAAACACTGTTGAGTGTGGCTATGATGCGTACGACTCGGTGCTACTGCACAACTTTGTATATAAATTTCATGGATTAAAATTGATGAATTTGGATGGACTTGATGATTTGGTTTGAGATTGAAATTGATAAATTTGATTGATTAGATTGATTTGGGCGTGTTAGTTATACTAACACAGGACCCGTGGATTTTGGGCGTGTTAATTATTATAACACAGGACCCGTTGGGAGACGTCCCTAAGTTACGTCAAATGACATAACTTGATGAGTGTATGGCTGTGATGCGTATGACTCGGTGCTACTGCACAACTTGGCACTTGATGCATGGATTTGGATTGATGTAATATGATGGATTGGAATTACTGGATAAGGACTTGATCCGATATTGCAGACTGATTAATTGATTAATTGAAATAGATTTTGATTATTCGATTATTGGAACTGGAAATATGATTGACATTGCGGATTACCAGAGAATGATCTTGTTGATTTATTTATCATTGTGTTAAATGTTAAGATAAATTAATTATTATTTATAATTATTTATCTTTAGGATGCGCGGATTCCTTTTCTGGGAATTAAGATCGAACCTCAAGTTATGTAACTTGCTGGCGTTTAACGTCTTCCCTTTTCCCTTTTCACGATACAAGTGTTTTAGAGATGAAGTATTCGATAAGAGCTTGGTGGAGGTTGTCTTGAGTTGCTCACATGTCTAGTTGGAGTTTGATGAGTTGTAACATTCGGGCATGACTCTGATGTATATTTATATTTATATAGTTTGTATTTTGTTTAGTCTTCCGCTGTTAATTTAGTATTTGTTGTTTATTTTATTATGTTCTTATGTGGTCTAGAGGTGTGATATCACGTGACAGTAGTGTGACCCTACAGTCCATGGAGGACATATGGAGATCATTATGACTCTGTTGCCCGATTTTGGCCTCACCAGCTAGGATCGGATTTCAGGGGCGTTACAACCGGTTCCTAAGATCTTACGGTTCGGTTTCGGTTCTAAAAAATTAGAAACCGTGTTCCACGGTTCGGTTTCCGATTTCACCTAAATGTGACCTGTTCCGAACCGAACTCACCCCTACTCTCTACTAAAGTTGGGCTTGCCCTTAAGAAAAAACTCTCTTTCCAAATTGGAGCATATTTTATGCTCTAATGGAAGAGAATTCAACAAAAATTAAAATTAAAAGGGTTATTATTGTAAGTTTATATCTAATATGGCTTAAAAAGCTTATGGCCACATTTAATGGCACTATGGCCATATTTTGTTTTTTGTACAAATATATTAGTGGCTAGCTAATGAATTTAATTGCAATATGGCTCTTTATTTATCTTATTAACACAAAAAATAAATTATTTTTGTAGTTTACCTTCTTCCTTCCTTAACATTTACCCATGTTTCCCATCATCAAATTCAATTGATCCACTATTGCTTCTCCAGATAATGCTTGGAAGACTTTCTCTTGCTTCTTCAAATAGTGGTTGGAGAAAAAAAAACACAACTTTCATTACAATAGACTGTGGATTTGCACGCACAATAGTACAATATTGTACGTCCTCCATTTTCCTTTGAGTATAAGTGAGGAATAAAACCATATAACATGATTATGTTGCGTAGTTATGCGTGATTTCAGGATTAGTTTAATTTTATATAAGAAAAAAAAAATGGGTATTTGAAAAGCTGATTGTTTTACTGAAATTCAGTTGAGAATGAAGTGATTTTTTATTTTTTATTTTTTTATTATTTGCAAAATCCATTATGTGAGGAGTGAGCTATGAAACAGTAGGAATACACCTAGATATAAAACTTTGATGTTTTTTTTCTTCATTTTCCTGTGAAAATAAGGATTGAGAGAAATGGAAGATATAATATACGTAAGTCCCACCATTTTTTTTTTTTTTACTAAAACAAAAAACCGCTGAGGTCGAATAAAAATATATCTGCAAAAAACATATGCGTCAACATATGATTAGCCAGTAGGTGGGCTTTCATTGTAACTAACTACATTCCTCTTTATACTTAGTATATATTTGTGTAGACAAAATACTCCTTATAGCAAATTGCAGGTGAGCTTGCGGCTCAACGATAACATCTTTCTTATAAAGTGGATAGGTTGTGAGTTTGAAACACATCAACAACTGATTGTTTGATAAAGAGGGGTCCCCTCAACCTTGCTTACTAATAAAGAAAAGGTATATTATCTACTATAATAAGCTTCAATAAACATCGTATATTTTGCAATCCAACATTTTGTTGTATGCTTCAGTTTAATCTTTCAGTAGTTTTATTGGGTGCATTAATTGTGAAAGGTTACTTTACTACTACAAGAAACTATATAGTATGTTCTTGCTAAACCTCTTTTTTGTTCGAAACTTAAACATGAACAGACAAAAAATGAATCATATCATATGATTAGTTTAATTCATGGTTTAGACATTCATAAGATTAATCATACCATGGTTATTGTCATAATAAATTACAAACACTATAAAAAAATATATCAATAATGGCATTCAAAATCTCATTCAAACATTCACAAAACAAGCATTTGACAATAAACCATTTCAAAAATTGTAAGCAACCATATTTACGAAAAAATAAAATAATAATAGATAAATTTGTTGGTGTAATAAAACTGTAAAAATGACAATTAAACCAAAGACATACATTAACAAAAAAAATTCAAAAGAGTACATTTAATTTACATTATTTAATAATATCCATGCATTGCACGGGCTCTATAACTAGTTATAAGCTAAACAGTAAACACTTTAGGGCATCTCCAACGCTAGTGCTAAAATAGCATTTTTAACGAAAAATGCTAAAAGCTCACACTAATGATTGTTGTATTAACCTATTTCTAGATTAATGCACTACTAGGTCAGGTCGCTGGGAGACTTGACCAAAGGGAGAGTTTTAGGTCGGGGTGGCTGCACCTCGTTGAGATCGAGATTGCCTACGTACTCTTAGCTCGAGGGGATTGAACTTAGAGATCAAGCCATCGTAGTTATGTTCTTATAGAAGGTAGAAAGGCGTGGATCGTGGATCTTGCAGATTCTCCGCCATCATAATGAAGATTAATTGTGTAACGCGCGTGGATCATCCCTGTGACTTAATTATGTAACTGACGAGAATATTCTGTGCATTGAATGAGAGCACGTGTGTATAAGCAGGCCGCTGCTTGTTGTGAGATCGAGCTGTTGTGGACGAGCTACTAGCAGGTAGAGATCGTGGCGACCTGATGGATGAATGACTGTGCCACGTGGCTGCTTTTGATTGGTTGGAGTATGTAGTACCCCTACAATTGTGTTATTTTAACAGGATCCAAAATTTTAACTAAGGGTCGTTCGACAAACAGAAAAAAGTCGGGAATGAATTTCTTTGCAAATATCTCTCTTAGAAAGTAAGGAGTTAGAAGTATTAAGCACCGGACTCGAAACTTATGGAATAATTCATTTTCTAATTTATCAGGAATTTCTTTCAATTTTATTGCCGAACTAACTAACATTTTTCCTACTTTCGGAAAGATAGAAAATACATTTTTGGGCTATTTCCGAACGGGCCGTAAAAGTTCTAAGTCAACTTTTAGATATAGCTCACGAATTAGTAAAACTTGCTTGGTCAAGACAGTATTTGGTGACGTGCTGCATTACTTGTGCGGTCTCATTACCAAACCGTATTACATGTGCGGCTGCTATTAATAGCCGGGGTTTTTGCTATTGGTTACGAAAGTCTATTACTAACCAAATATATTTCTATTTGTCATCGGAAAGTAACAGTTAAAACATACCACTATTCACAACCTATTCCCAAAATCCAATTTTTCTTACAACTCTATATAGATTTTTCAAAACTCCAAACCTTAAACTCTTGATTGTGTAGCAACAAGTTGATGATTCTCCATTATTTGAGTTGTGATAGAGAAATACAATTTATTGGAAATTCACATTACTAAAAGTTTTGATATTTATAAAGACAAAGATTCATGATCGAAGTTGGTTGTTCAAGCACACACAGGGACAAAGAACTTGTTGGGTCTTCAATAGAAGTTGACAATGGGAAAATGATTTATAAATAAAGTTTGTTGCTTACTATTATTTACATTTTGTAGAATTATATTGAACCAAAACCTACCAAAAACACCACCATTAACGATTCACTATATACATGATCAATAAGACTCAATTGATTTGATTTGATCAATTTTACTAACCACAATCGCTAAATAGACAACGAATTGATAAACTATTAAACACTAGCTATTGATCGACTATTATAGGTTTAATTGACAATATGTTTTTTATTCCTAAATTAGGCGCTATTGTAGGTTTAATCGACAATATGCTTCCTAAATACTGCTTTTAATGTTTTTTTTTTTTGTAGGTAGACCAATGTAAAGACCCGACCTATATTCACCACCGATATTATCTCCACTTACCCACTGCAGATGTCGGACAATGTGGGGTTTTATGGGCAATAACCTGCTTCCAGGAAGTCACCCATCCTGGGACTACTTCGACCAGAGCACGTTTAACTCTGGAGTTCTTTCGAACTCAGGAGCCAAGTGAGCCCAAAAAGCCTCAGTGATAATATACGACGAATGTATACCTATATTCCAATGTAAGGACATCCCCCTCTTAGGTGTCGTAAGATCCACCCCATCGGCAAACCACCAGCCGACCCAGGGTGTTACAATCCCACCACATTAGAGGAGAGTTGTCCTCGGTTCTGGAATATACAGCCCCAGATCTCCGACGTTCTCTTCCTCCTGCGAGACGAGTACCCGGTGCAACCATCACCCCTTTACCGGGCTAGGCGCTTTTCCAGCATACTCTCCTACCCTCGACAAGAAAACCGTCGTCGGCTCTGATACAATTTGTAAAGACCCGACCTATATTCACCACCGATATTATCCCCACTTAGCTACTGCGGACGTTCAACGGTGTTGGGTTTTATTGGCAACAACCTACTTCCCAAGAGGCCACCCATCCTAGGACTACTCCCACCCGAGCACACTTAACTCCGGAGTTCTTTCGAACTCAGGTGCCAAGTGAGCCCAAAAGGCATCGGTGATAATATACGACGAATCTATACTTGTATTCCAATGTTAGGACATCCCCCTCTTAGGTATCGTATGCTCCACCCCCTCGGCAAACCACCTGCAGACCCGGGGTGTTACAACAACTCTTCAGTGTTCTTCACGGTATTGTTGAGGATAATGCAGAAGGGTTTTGTTTTCAAATTGAAGCTAACTGGTTGATAAATAATGGCACATATAATCAAAATGATGAATACACTTTGGAAGTGTATACAAATGATGCAAATGTTGATGCTGGAAGTGATGCAAATGTTGATGATTGAAGTGGTTCTAATGTTGGTCGTGACAACACGGAAAGTAGTGATGAGAATGAGAAACCATATGTTTTAGTTCATTTCACAATAGATCGAGTTAGTATTATTAAATAATTTTTAAAATTTAGTTAAATTGTTTGATATACTAATTATTTGATATAATTTAAATGTAGGTCTTTGATTCAAGAGATATCCTTATCAGTTGGTGTAAGAAAATTGGTAAAACAAATAAGACAGTGGTGGTGATAAAGAAATCTGAAAAAGGGGGTTCCGGTAAAAAACCAAGGCTAGAACTTCACTGTGAAAGGAGTGGCAAATATCACTATAATCCAGACAAGTTACCGTCTGATGATAAGAAATCTCAAGAGTCGGAACAAAGAAATGTAATTGTCCATTCTTTTTAAAGGGTGTACCTTTTTATGATGATAGTGGAAGCTTGTTGTTGTTTGTGGTTTTCATAATCATCCATTAGGGACAACATTGGTTGGGCATTCTCATCCAGGAAGATTGACAGATGAGGAGTTAAAATTATTGATTGATATGTCACTAAGTGGAATTGCCCCCAAAGAAGTTTTAGCTACAATCAAGCGCCATCACCCTGACAACAACACAACCATCAAACATTTGTACAATGCTCGAAGCAAGCATAAAATTAAAGAAATAGGGGAAAGGAAACCTGTAAAGTTGCTGCTTGCGGTACAATCGATTTGATAACGACTTCGTCATATACAAACTTTCAAGCTTTAACCAAAGTTTTACTGAAGAACTTTCTGTGAGAACGTTTGACAAGACCTCCTTCGTTAAACACAATCGAATCGCACTAGTAGCCTTCAAATCAAATTCTTCCCAAACATCATCTGATATATCCGTCGGTTTTCCCTTTAATGCTTTGTGTAACCCGGATTGTACCAAGAGATCTTGGACTTGTACTTTCCACAAACCAAAATTCATCTTTCCATCGAACTTCTCTACATCAAACTTCAAACCTTAATTTGAAACCCTTTGCGCCATCTCGAAAATCCCTACAACCTCGAACCTTGCTCTGATACCACTTGTTGTGCAACAGAATCTTTAACCCAAGGATTGGTTGTAATACCGATAATCTAGATAATAGCAAATAACAGAGAAAATAATCGAAAAAACACAATCACACACAATAACACCAATATTAACGAGGTTCGGCAAACCCGCCTATTCCATCTGGCAACCGATCAAGAAGATTTTATTAATCAGAGAAAATAAACAACATAATTACAAATCTATAATTTCTTGTCTCTTTCTCTCTCACACACTAGAACATGAGAAACCCTATCATGAAAACCCTCATAAATTTGTCTCTCCCTATCTAGTTATGCTTTCACCTTTTGTTCACTTTCTCTCTTCTTTTACCACCCCTTTACAATAGCCAACTAGTTGAGTATATATAATACCCAAGAGTTCCTAATCCATACAAGGTATCTAATTGAATAACAATACCAATTACTAATTAGAATACCAAGTACTTATGGGAGTAGAATTCCTACCTACATTGTTTCTAGAAACAAACATAAGGTATGATCCTATAGGCCTCACTTAATATAAGCTATGATCTTGCGCATTACGAGCCAATACACAACAGGATTTTGTAGATTCTCCGACATCATAATGAGAGCATAATCATGGCATTGATTATGTAACGGGCGAGGATATTCTCTGTGTATTGATTTTGCAACGAGCGCGGATATTATGTGCATTGATTAAGGGCACGTGTGTATGAGGAGGTCGCCAAGCTGTTGTATAGTCGAGCTGCTCTGGTCGGTCTTTAACTGGGTCGTGCAGTGGGCGACCTGGTGGAATATTGGGCAGGCCACATGTCGTGTTTTGATTGGCTGGAGTATGTAGTACCCCTACAAATATATACACACATGCCAATCAGTTCTATTACAATTACCCCATTTTTTTCCACTTTTAGAGGAATTTGCCACTTTAGGCCCGTAAGGTGGTTTCTTTGCTCCCATTCGTCTAGTTTTTTGTCCAACTCTTGGTAGTGTTTTTCCTCCCTTTTCTCCTCTTCCTCTTCCAACTGATTGTGTTGGTGTTTTTCCTCCTCTTCCAACTGGTATTTTCTTCCCTTTAAGTTTAGGATTTTGGCCATCTTCTGATGCTTGGGGTATTTCTTCACCATCACCACTTTCACTTCCATTTTCTTTTTCACTTTCACTCCCATTTTCATCTTTATCACTTTCTGGACTAACAAATCTTTCATCATCACTATCTTTATTGTCATCTCCACTATTTGAATCATTTTTCACTACAAAAAAAATTGATCTTTGCCACAAACTAGAGCTGTGGCTAAAGACTTTTTGCCATAGCTTAAGCATGTAGCATGGGATGAGGTTAAAAGACATGTGGCTTAAAGTTAGGTAGTAAAAGCCACAGAAATGGGCTGTAGCAAATAAGCCCTTTTAGCCACAGTAATGGGTCGTGGCAAAAAGCCTTTTGACCACAATAATGGGCTGTGGCAAAAGGTGTGTAAACAGCCATAAGCCACATACCTAGTCTGTAGCAAAAGCTTTTTTTCTTTTTTTGAAAAAAAATATAAATAATTACAATTACAACTAGCTAATTGCACCCATACTAATTACATCTGTAGCAATAAAACTCTACTAATTATAACCAGCTATTTGCACCAGTACTAATTACACCTCTAGCACATCCAAAAGTTCAATAATAAATATTACTATCCAATTTGAGTAGCACAAGAATAAAAATACATCTCACAGTAAAATTATCAAAGAACAGAAATATTCAGAGTAAAACTGCCTATGAATATACATCGTCAAATCAATACTGTCAGAGGTAAAGATTCCCAAAGCAACAACCTCCATCAGATATTTTTCGTGGCTCAGCGGAGCTACCTTGATCCTGAACTGCATTTGGAATTGCCTCACTCGTAGTTGAAGACTGGAGAATCCTGCATTTGAAATTAAATTTTTCTTAGAGAAGAAACAACACAGGTGTATAAAAAAAAAAAAAAAACCAATGTCCCAAAATCACTTCTTCCTTCAGTACTTCTAAATTGCAAATTCTGAAAAACGGAGCTCTAATTAAACTTTTTTAAATTGCAATTTTTGTAATATACTGTAGGGTGAATGAGATCAAAACATGAAGCTTCTACAAGCTAGCAAATTTACTTTAAACAAGAAAGGGGGTTGTAACTGTAAAGGGGGAAGAGTATTTATATTCTGATATATTGGTATTAATGTTAATAGAGATTATATACGGTAGAACCGGATTTTTCTTTACTGGACTCGCCAGAAAGTTAACAAATAATAACTAGAATTAAAACTTAGAAAGAAAATTAAGCATTGATGCATATGCATAAAGATAGCATGTGCAAGGCACATGCCTCATAGTTCCTGCAGATTCCTATATGGATTCAAAGATCCCTAGTAGTAGTTTCTATTTACTTAGCTTTCTAGTGTAGTTAGGATTAAGTTTAGGTTATTATAAATAGGGGATTGCAAACCCTATTAAGTAGGTTAGATTGAAGATTTGTTTATGTCTTGAGACATTAAATTCGTTTTTGTGAAGAATCCTAGTTATTGTTTGCTTCCGCTGATAGTATTACATCAAAATTGGTATCAAGAACTTGTTTTTTTCTGGGTTTAGAAGATAAAAACCTGATTTTTATTACAAAAGACGCGTTCATGTTGGTAATTTGAAGATGGGTTATCGTAGAAGAGGTCAAAGAGAATTTTCGTCGCCGCCGGATCACTGGAGTTTACATGAATCGAAACGTTATACCGATTCTGAATATAAAGCTCCCAACTTTGATCCTAGCCGCCGTTTTCCTCTTTCTAGAAGGTATGAACCTCCCTCTTCCTCTCGTTCCCCTTCTCCCCCACGCAGGCAACGTCATAGTTATTATGACAATGGATATTTTCCCACCACCAACAGGACACGCACCCTCCTCGATGTGGTTTTCAGCAACAATATGTTGCTTATGGTGCTAAATATTCCCATGGAAACCGTCCAAAGACTTATGATCACGATGGTCTTCGTAGTCGCAATTCTAAGGTTACTCCGTATGGAGAATACCCACACTATATTGAATTTGAAATCGATTCTAAGAGCGATGCCTCCATGATGTCACCAAGCATACAAAAAGATTTGAAGGAACTTTTAAATTGCTTTACTAAATTAAAAAGTCAATTTGTGTCTTTTAAGGAAGAATTTGTTGAAGAAGAGAAACGACTTGACAAAGAAGCAGAGATTAATTTCTTACTCAACATGTTTGAAGAAGAAAAATACGTCACTCGTACTCGAATTGGTGGTTTACAAAGTTACAATCTTGTTGATTTCTTTTCCGTTTTTGGTGATGATACATCTAGTTTTGTGTCTATTGAGTTAGAAGTTGCATGTGTGGATCAAGTAGAAGATTTGATGAAAAAATCTGCAAGGGAGATAAATAAGAAGTTCTATTTGTTGCCCAAGCAAGGAAACCTGGTTGTTGTCCATGACAATGGTAAAGAGGATGAACGTTCTCGGAATTTCGCTCATCACTCCCATGAATCGATGAATTCCATTGATTCCGACCGACAAATTGATGATTTTTATCATCCCCACAAATTCCGTTCCATAAAAGTTATTGGTAATTTGTTTGGTGGTTATGTTGATCCTTATCTATTCCAAGATGAGAATGGATTTTCTCCATGGAGGGACAAACACCTTCAATTCTTATTTCTTGACATGCGGCTATATTGTTCCAATCAATTGGGTTGTCATAATGATGCACCTATAACATTAATGCCCATCATTCTTTCTGCGAGCAACTATCTGGGGAAGATTCATGGCCGGATTTTCTACACCAACGTAAGGTTGAGGTTGATGTACAAGAGTCGTTTTGAACTTTGGAGGATGTTAGTGCACAAACTCGAGGACGAGTTTTTTTCAAGTTGGGGGGATTTGATGCATATGCATAAAGATAGCATGTGCAAGGCACATGCCTCATAGTTCCTGCAGATTCCTATATGGATTAGAACATCCCTAGTAGTAGTTTCTATTTACTTAGCTTTCTAGTCTAGTTAGGATTAAGTTTAGGTTATTATAAATAGGGGATTGCAAACCCTATTAAGTAGGTTAGATTGAAGATTTGTTTATGTCTTGAGACATTAAATTCGTTTTTATGAAGAACCCTAGTTTTTGGGTGTTCAAACCATTTATTTAATTGGTGTTCTTATTATTGTTTGCTTCCGCCGATAGTATTACATCAAGCATGCAGTTGAGTGTTAAGACTATAAGTGTTAACAGTTAACACACAAGTGTGTCGCTACATAGCTCAAGTGTATATGCGTCTCATTGATCAGAACATAATGTACCATATTTTCTGACCATCCCAGTAAGGAGGTGTTTGGCAACAAAAAGTAAATTTACTTTTATTTATAGTAGAAATAAAAAATTAAAAAGTTAGTTTGGGAATGTACCGACCAAAAATTAAAAAAAGTTAGTTTGACAACACAATCAAATAAAAGTAAAAAAGTAAAAAAATAAAAAAGTAAAAAAGTAAAAAAGTAAAAAAAAAAAAAATGTTACGTAATGTAATATAGAATAATAAAGCTTATTCAAAATAATAACATATTGTACTTCAAGTAAATGTCATAAAGGTGTTTAAGGATCAAAGAAGATAGATGGTTTCATTTTTGGAAGATAGGATGCGTTTAAATAATGAAAAACCAAAGAAGGTGAAGAAGATATTTCTACGTAAGATTAAGGTAGATGAGAAGATATTATAATACATGGTTTTCGAAGGAGATTAGGAGAAAAATCGTTAAGATTTTTGGTGAAAGACGATACAAGATTTTGAAGGAGATTGGGAGAAGAATCATAGAGATATTTTGTGCAAAAAGGAATCATGGTTTTGGAAAGAGATTGGGAGAAAAATATAAGAGATTTTTTTGTTGAAGAAGGAAACTTAAGAGAAATATGATCTGGCCCAATTTTATTAGATTTTACTTTTCATAAGTAAAAAGCTAATATTTTGGGTTTTGTTAAAAAGCAAAAAATTTGCCGCAAAAAAGTAATTTTTTGTTATGACCCAAACATACTTTTTTATTTTTTTACTTTACATAGTTAAAAAGTTACTTTTTATGTGTGTTGCCAAACACCCCCTAAATCAAATAACACTTCCATGATATAACCCTCACATTACTTTATCGCATATGAAAAAATCAACAAACTAAAATTCAGTGTTAAGGAAAGGAATGATCACCTTGATGTCATTTTCATCGATTCAGACCAACTCTATATCATCTCCTAATCTGAAATTCAAACAACAATTTATTCTAGATAACTAAGATATCAAAAACAAATAAAGATATACCAATCCCGATATCACAACAAAATTACCAATAACCTCATTAATGTATCTCACCTTGTAAATCAAGAACTTCAAGACACATTTTGGGCTAAATTACAAACCCTTGCCCAATTTGCGCCAAAGTATTAGACCATTCATCGTGGGGGCAAGGTAAAGAAGCAGTAGGTACAAATATGTTCTCCACGTAAATTAAAAAATTCCCTTGGCCCAAACACCTTTCTCCATAATTTGTGTACGGGTTAACGTCTTTGACCTTACCCTTCGCTACGACTTGAAAAGACAAACCACCATACAATATGACCTCTTTGGTAACATACTTTGAATTTGTCTGAAAATAATATCCGGGTACGGTTCAATGCCATTAAAAATGAAGCAGAATCAATTACACATTTATTCCATGATGGACAACTAGAGGTCCAGTGGCGGAGCTAGGAATTTGCCTCACCTGGGGCACTATGTCACTCCACACTAACAATTCGAAGCAAAAAAAAAAAAAAAAAAAAAAAAAAAACGACAAGCAAAAATTTAATGCATAGTTTTAAGCATATATATATATATATATATATATATATATATATACGGGCTGTCTAGGCTGCCATCCTTAGGATGACATCCATTTTGACAGCCCATCCAATACGTTGGATTAGTCTTCATCCAATGGTTGTGATATATTCTTCACCTAAAGCTTAAACCACTAAAGGGCAGATTAGTAATTCGGTTTAAACATATTTTCTACGATGGAATCAACGAGAAGAGTGAAAGAGTTCCCTCTTTGCGACTTCCCTCTCTCTAAATTCCATTGCATCTCCATCAACAACCACCTTTCTTCTTCATCCTCTGAAAATCTATATATATACTGTCGAAACCAAAGGTTAGTTTTTTATTTTTCCTTTTAATTTGTTCACTTTTTCTGTTCTTTTCTTTCACTAGAAATCTCCCTTCTTCTTCAAAGGACTTGTTTCTTAACATTGAGATTTTGTTTTAATTTCTTGTCAACAGAAATCACAATAGTTAAATTTAATTGAACAGTAAATAACTACTATTTATTGTCAAACTCAAGAATTTATATTTGGGTTGTTGTAAACCAGGTAATGAGAAGAACAAGAGCAATTTACCCATGGGTTGAATTGATTGGGGCAACATGAAAACAGTTAGTTGAAGTGATTGATTGTAGTAATTTTTTCGCAAAAAATGGTTGAAGAGGAATTCAAAGAATGTGACAAAAACATAACCGGGGGGGGGGGGGGGGGGGGTGAGAATGTTACTGTTACATTAATTCTAATCCATTGTAAAGAGGCGAAAGAGACGAGTGCTCATCTTTTCTTAAATTGCAGATACCAAAGCATTTGGGAGGAGCTAGTGGTAGTCAAGGGAGAGGTACGGCAGTCACTGAACAGTTGGAATTCTGCCACTATGCTACTGGACAACTGGCCGGAGTTCCTAGGGAGGTGGTATTTGAGAAAGTACTCCAGGTTATCAAGGCGACCGTCTGGAGTTGGATGCACATCAGCAAAAAAGCCATAGCTTTGCGATAATATGTAAGGTACACTGCCCTACTCTACGGATGGAGAATTATAATGTCGGGAACTTGGTAAGACAGCTGGGACAGAATGGATAGAGATACAGCTGGGACAGAATGGATAGAGATTTGCTTGGTTAGGGTCTGTGCACTGGGAGGTTCGGAAGTATCAGGAAGCAGCAATTTTCAGTTGCAGCATACAAGTTGCTTGTATATGCAGTATGTAGAGTGAGCTTAAATGGCTTCTTGAGGGTTAAACTGGCGGTGCTTTTCTGAGCATGCTGACCAGTATTTGTAAATCTTATTATACTAATAAAACTTTTATCTTGATAAAAAAAAAAATTGATTCTAATTCATTATATCTATTTGAACTTGCTTTTTTTTTTATATATATATAAAAGGTAGGATTATATTGTCATTGTAAAAGAGTTTACATGAACTGCATACAAAATGTATCGTCAGGTTTGCACTAACCATGGAGACATGCCTCCAATTAACTACACAGAGAGGTATTCCAAGTTCCTATTGTTAGCCCACATACAAAAACAATATAAGCTAAATACAGAGTATAAAAGACCAGCAGCTGCACCATCTCCCAGTTGGCTACGACCTCACACACATCTGTTGCTGAATATTGTGGATGTCATCTATTGTTGTTGAAATGGCCCATATATATATCAAATTCTACTGCAAACCTACCTTACCCCGCATTTAAACATCCATTAAACCTGCACACGCAAAAAAAAAAAAAAAAAAAAATAGTTCACTTCGATAACTAGTTGTGAGGTTTTTTTTTTGATAATAGTTTCGTTATATTAATCTTCAAAACAATTCAGTACACAATCTGATCAACAGTAGATTAACTACACCGTCAGTTGAACCCCAGGAGAACAAAACCATTTTGTACAAGCCAATACAACTCCATACATGGTACCATCCAGAATACAAAAAGGAAATACAATCATCAACCGTCACAGACTCACAGAGAACCAGTTTCAGTACAAAGCAGCAAAACAAACACTTGTGATACTACTCTCAGTCACTCTGACAACACCAACAGCATCACACATGAGTTCATCATCATGCTCCCTGCTCACCCCTGTTGGCTGGACCCTGCAGCAATGGAAAAACAGTAAAGCTCCTCCCTTCGGCTTGATTTTTGCAAATTTCTGCACACTCCCAAGAGTCCTCCAGGAACAGTGACTACATTATCCAAAGATTCCCTGCAAATTCAGTAGCAAGTCAGAGAAATTGAATTCATTTGTGTGTTCCAAATTAAAGAAAAAGTGTAGGAAAACAAAAACAATCATGACCTTTTCCGAGCAATGATCATCATCTGCGCATTTAGCTTTCTTTTTCCTATTTGGATTCATGGGACAAGTCCTTGAGTCGTGTTTAACAACCTTTTTGCCTGTGATGGATCAGCAATAGAAGACTCTTCATTATCTTGATTAGAAGCCACCACCTCTGAACTCACACTTCGCTTGGCAATTTCAAGACCAGTTTAATTAAGTACATACCAATAACCACTTCTTATTAATTCTTCGATGTATAAACAAAAATGGTAAGTTGTTCTTTCTAATAACATGTATCTGATCATAACATAACATAACATTAAGAAGGGAAAAAAAAATCTGATCATAGTTAAGCAATTTGGAGAAAGCAACTGGGTGGAAAAAAAAAATCCGACTTACCTTTGATTTTCGGCGGTAGCTTCAAGAAATCAATGTTTTGGATGGCAAAAAACTCTTTAAGTTTGAGTACGTGAATTATGGAAAAAATAGGTTTAAACCGAAATTATTAATCTGCCCTTTAGTGGTTTAGGCTTTAAGTAAGGAATATATCACAACCATTGGATGAAGACTAATCCAACATATTGGATGGGCTGTCAAGATGGATGTCATCCTAAGGATGGCAGCCTAGACAACCCGATATATATATATTAATAGACAAAAAACTTTACACTTCAAAATATATTGTGCTTTTATATTTAACCTTTACAGTATCAATCCTTCGACAATTTTTATCGAGTCTTAGTTTTTTCATCTCTGTAAACAAAACAAAAGAATAAACAAATACACACTATTCAATTCGCAACATGACAAAATTAATCATTTAATAAGACAAGATCAATCATTTCATAAATAAATTAATGAATTAACTACTAATAAAGTTAGGGTTTATTAAAAGAAAAAACAAATTTTAAATTTAATGAAAATAGGAGAGAACTTACTTGAGAATAGCAATTCCAATTAGAGAGAGTGATTGAGTTTACAATAATGATTAAAAGAGAGAAGAAAAGTTAAGGATTTATAAATTATAATAGATATTATTGGTTCTTAAGTTGCCATACCCCTCAAGTAGTGCAAATAATGTGAATACCTTTCAGCGATTATACTTGAGTAATTTCGCAGATATAATATCAATAGTTGAACGTCTTTTTCTCTTTAGGGTATCATCAACTACTACAAATGCTTCCTCCATATCATTGAATATTAACTCATCCTCTTTAGAAGGTTCAAAATTAATTAGTCGTGAAAAAAAAGGATCCACGACTCTTTCGTCTAATCGAATACACATCTCATCTTCATCTGAGTATATTCTTTTGGGAACTTTTAAAACTACATGCCATTCAGGATCTTTAGGATCTTGAGAGTAAAAAACTTATGTGGCAGCTTCAGGAAGAATGCAAGGCTCGTCTCCCATATGCTCTGAACTGAGTAGACTGGATAAATTTACTAAGCGCATATTCGCTTCAACATCCAGCTTGACACCATGTTGTGTTAGTTTAACCCAATCACATTTGAATAATACTGGTTGGTACCTTTTTCGATACTCCAATTGAATTATACTTCTTAGAATACCATAATATTCTGCGCATGTATTTTTGGGATTTTTATCCTTGGCACTAGAGCGAAAGGTGGTTGGACACTTTGTATAAACACCACTATGGTTTACCTTATCTTGTTGATAATCTTTAGTCACAAATAGGAAATCATTGACATGATACTTGTTAAACCTCATCGAAGAACTAATTGGCCCCCGTATAATATCTATAAAAAGAACATCACCAGATTCTAAGAATTGGGGTTGTCTCCTCAACAATGGGATGAATTCATTATTCATGGGCACTTTTGTAAATGCCAGTTTTCTTTCATGCTTTCTCTTTACAAGATTCAATAAACTTGTTGTACTCCCTAAAAATGTTAGTTCACATACACATATATGGCTTAGAAGTTCAAACATTCAATAAAATGTATACTTACATATTCCACCAAGGGTATTTCGGATGGCTTTTTATCACCCAATTACATGCTTGCTCATATATTACTGAAATTGAAATTTAAATCGATTGAACAAATGTAATTCAACGAAACTGAAATTGAAAATGGAATTCAATGGAACTGAAATTTAAATCGATTGATTGAATTAAAATTTAAATCGATTGAATTTGAAATCGAAAATGGAACGAAATTGAATCAAAAATCAAATGATTTTAGGGAAACAAAATCAAATTAAGAAAGTGAAAATCAAATTTAGGGTTTGATTTCAAATCAAACTGGATTCCAAATCAATTTTCTAAAAATGAAAATCAAATTGCTATTTGAAATCAAAAATCAAGCTGAGCTTTTGAATGGTTTGGAATCCAGTTTGGAGTTCGAAGAGAAGAGAGGTGTGGATGGTGAAATCGAAGAGAAAGAAAGAGAAAGTGAAAGAAATGGTTTGTTATAATGGGCACAACAGCAAAAGCCACGGCCCAAAACTAATGCAAGCCCAGCTACAGATGAGAGACGTGGCTAAAACTTAGTTATAGCTGTGACCAAACTCTTGTTTTCTTGTAGTGTTTATTGCTGATTGGTCCTCCTTGCGCGCTACAAAGCAATTTGAGAGTATCTTCCACCTTTGAGTTCTCCATTTCTTTTAGTGATTTTGTTAGAAGCTCCACAACGTCAATAATTACCCCTCTCTGACAGAAAAGATAGCAATAAAATATTAAGAGATAATTAATTAAATATTAAAATAATAGTTTCAACTAAAACTAAATTAATCTTGTTTAACATAACGAAAAAGTACAA
This sequence comes from Aquilegia eximia, assembly GCA_023053565.1. NCBI lineage: Eukaryota > Viridiplantae > Streptophyta > Magnoliopsida > Ranunculales > Ranunculaceae > Aquilegia > Aquilegia eximia. The sequence goes on from JALIGU010000010.1 coordinate 10,867,240, forward strand.
ACCATGCACTCTCAAAGGACCATTCCCCTGAGCATCTAAGGGTTGAACAAATGGATGTGAAACAGAGAAAAAACCAAGACATATAATCACTAGTGCAATCGCACTCATATTGAAATGGATGAGAGCGTTTCTCTTCACTTAAGACATGATCAACCCAATATTCTTGGCAATAAGATAGAACAGCGAAAGTGACCTTATACCTCCTCGATTGTCGTTTATCAACCTCTGTTAAAATTCGACCATGGGGTATTGTTTGTACTCTCCCAAATTGTCTCAACACTCCATTTGGGTGATATGGCTCAACAATTTCATAAAAACACAAGCACCCCATATACCAGGAAGCTGTAACAAATGGGTAGTGATCCCGTACATGCCTATATGGGTCGCATTTTACCTATATTAACAATAACTTACTAAGAAAATTAAAATTTTATACAAATAAAAAAAAATTATACAATTATTTTAGAAAGAAAATTATATATATACTTACATCATGAGCTAAGAGATCGTCTAAAAATTCTCTTAAAGCAACAATATCAGCGAGTCCATCTCCTGCACACACTTGATAAAGATAGCGGTTTATCCTTGTCTCTCCTAGCTCATACCTTGGGTTTTGCTTACCACACAATCTAAGGTGCTCGTGAATCCATACATATATGTAAATTTACATATAAAAATAAAATTAGTTAAAAAGTAATAATAACTATAATTAGAATATCAAAACTAATAACTCTATTAGTTTTTGTGGCTAAACATGAATGAAAAAAAAAACTAGGGAGCTAAGGGAAGGTTTAAGATTTATGGAATTGTTCTGAGTTTTGATTAAAGATAATATAACCATTTATTAAACAAATTCAGAAATCTTAACAAAATAAAATTAGTTTAAAAGTAATAATACATATAACCCTTACTGAAATAATCACTTAAAAATATAACCTTACATCTAGCAATGGGAGGTATCTAGCTATTTGCTTGGTGTCTCATCTGGATGCTTGCCCTAGTTGACGATAAAAGTATGCAAGACAATCCGTACCCCAACCATATTTACAACTGTCATCCAAATTTCTTAAGCATTGGAGAACATACATAGATACCCTATTACCAGACTTGTTGGTAAAAAGAGTTGACCCTAACAAAAAAAGTAAATAACCCCTAACACGTGTTTCCATTTTTTAGCCACCATTACTTGACCCGACTCTACTTCCATTTGGTTGTGCACTTGGCACAACTAGAATAATTTCCTCATTTTCACTATCAACTGCCTTCTTCTGTTTCCCTCTTTTATGTTTAGGATCTTCATAAAACAAATCCTTAATCCAATCTAGTCTCAGAACAAATGCATTATGCTTGTTCATCTAAAGTTTTGCTTCAACTAAGGGTACCCCTAAACCATCCACCAACAACTTCAAAACATCTTCTTCAACAATAGTTGATCCTCCCATTGAACCGCAAACCGATTTTCAACTACATGCAACCCATTAATGTGTTTTACATCATCTAGCGTAATTGTCATTTCGCCAAATGGGAGGTGAAATGACGTAGTTTTCGGGTGCCAACGTTCACAAAAGCTGAGATCAACTGGTTGTTCACATAACGAGGAATATACTTGAGAAAATCATACAAACCTGTTTTTTTTTTTACTTTTCCTAGACAAACTCTGGTTCATCTTCTAATTTCCATTATGAGAAAGCTCTTTGATGATGTCGACAGGTAAGAATATCACGCTCCTAAACATATAAAAAAAGATTTAATAAATAAATTGCTCAAACAAAAAATATGACATTTAATTAAATTAATGAAATAATTAACTTGCTCAAGTATAGAATTATTAAGATAATTGAATTAACAAACAACTTCGATATTACCATGTTAGCTCGAATTGCATACGCCACATGATGCTTGAGGTTCTTTAACAAGGAAAGGTCATTTGGAACCCTATAATTTGCAAGGTCTGGGAGGGTGATTTTATTTTGACATTCCTCTTGCACTTCTTCATTAACATTTTTATTAACTTCTTGTATCTCTGCTTGATAAGGCGACTCTACTTGTTGAAAAGATGAGGATTTCGACTTCTTAGAATTAGGATTTTGGCTGGAACCATACCTTTTCCTAACACTTGAGGTAACTATCTTCCTTTTTGGCTCTTTATCATTCATCTATAATCAATCAATTACAATTACAAATCAACATACTACTATTGTAAACATGGAAAAAAAACTGAAGTATAAATCAATTTCAAATCCAAGCAGTAAACACAAATGAATAACAAACCACAAGGATCTAAGAACTTAATATTGTAATCTCCAACTATTGTTGAACATATTCATCGCGATAACAAGTGAATGACTACTTATAAAATAAACAAACACCAAATTATGGAATGCTATTAAAAATAATTGATAATTATATATTGATTATTAGGAAAAACTTAAAAAAATATATAAGAATTGAATTCAAAGAATCGAAAAATTATTGTTCATAACCCATCATCAAATCACTACAAATAATACTATTAAACATCAAATTCAGTTCAATCAAAACCTAATTTATCAATCTTAGCAAAATACACTAATCCTTCGTAAAGATATTAACTGAAAAAATATGAAAATATTAAGTAAGATTGATAAACAAAATTTAATAGAAAAAGTTTATACCTTTTGTTCAATACTAATTGTTTCTTCGTTGATTTCCTTTTTTCTTCTCGTTATTCTTCTTTACTAGTTTTGTTAGAGAAAGATTGAAATAGAAGTTGTGGGAGTTGAAGAAAGATTGTGAGTGAATTTAGAGTTGAATTATTGGATTCTTTATTTTCTTCCTCTAATCTATTAAGTCCCTTACGATTCTCTTCAGTTCTTTTTATTTTTAGTTTTTTGTAGTGTAAGAGAGAGAGAAAGAGAGAAGTGTGGTTGTGAACAGAAATTATTAAGGTTGTGTATAGTGTTTTTAGAAAAGAATGGTATTTGTTATTTCTTGGTAACAAATAGCAAAAAGTGCGTCTTTTAATAGTAGCGGTATGTCCGGCGGGGAGTTTAAAAAAACCTAACAATCACCTGCAAGCCCAACAGCTATACTTGGAGATTTTACTATTGAAGAATTTGCCAATTTCTTCTATATAAACAACTTCTTCTGTTGAAGAATTTGCCAATTTCTTTCTTTTACCATCTCATCTTATTCTTTTCAATGTAAAAATTATGTTTAGAAAATGGAGATAATAAAATTTTACATAAGAGGAACATCTTTCTATTTGTATACGTTTGTGCTAAACAAGCGAAGATTCTTATGTTGGCATTAATCAATCGAAATGAGGTTTGTGGCATACCATTTAAACACTTTTCAACCAAGATATGGGATACACAACTGCACTGAGAACTAAAGATGCACTAATATCTCGTTGGAGAGCAATTCAGCAAGCATGTTCGTTGTTTCCTTTTACTTTGGAATCTCTTGAAAGAACAGATGAAAGTGCATGTAATCATGCATATAGGGTAAGTTACTACATTCATTTCAATTATTTGTTTATTTATTTTTATTTTTATTTTCAATTAATTATTTTGAGACTAATTTACTACATACATTCATTTCAATTATTCATTTTTTAAAAAAAATTCTTTTACAATTAAATGTCTTAAGATTAATTCTACTACATTCATTTTAATTATTTATTTATTTTAATTTTTCTTTTGCAATTAATTATTTTGAGATTAATTTTATATTATTTTATTATAGTATTAACCTGCCAAGACACTCTATAAGACAAAGGCTAAGGTATGGTTCAAGCATGAACCATGTTGGAATATTCTGAAAACTCATCCAAAATGCCAAGCCTTGCTTGAACGTTCTGGAGAAGAGAGAGAGAGAGAGAGAGAGAGAGAGAGAGAGAGAGAGAGAGAGAGAGAGAGAGAGAGAGAGAAGAAACAAAAATCAGGTCCAATGGCTGAATTCAGTGGATCTATGAATGAGTCATTTTCCTCAGATAGATCTACTCATGTAACCCCGATGTCTACTATCCACTTGAATGATGCATGATGTAGAAGATTGCAATGATGATCGGCGTAGACCAAAAAATGTTTGCCCTGAAGGCCACAAAGCTGCAAAGGACAAAATAAATGGTGGAAGTGTATTTTCCTCTGAATTATCTGGAGTACTAAGTGATTATACTACTAAAATGAAGAAGTTTAGTTTTGATCTTGCACAAGATATAGAATTCAATGAACAATCATTGGAGTTGAAGAAATTTTTTTATCAAATGTTTGTTTCAAATATGGGAGCATATCTAAAAGAAAACGGAGAAAAAAAAAGCTCGTGAAGATCAAGAAGTAATGAAGATGAATTTGGAAAACTTTAGTGGATTTGCAAGAAGTTTTGGGAAAAAAAAAAGACAAGCAATATTAGATAAACAAGAACATGAAGGTACGTTTGAAACTACTACTACTCCACCTCCTTCTCATCATATTTCCTCATATCAACCTCTTTCTCATCATATCAACCTCTTTATCATCTTATCCCCTCATATCCACTTCCTTCTCAATTCTCAAGTCCAGTCAATATGGAGTACCTCCTCGGCTCCTCATTATGGTGGAGGAAGTGGGAGTATTCCTTATTATGGTGGTGGTTATGGTGGAAAAACTTGAAGTTGTTGTTATCTTATGTTTAAGTTGTTGTTGTCTTATTTTTAAGTTGTTGTTGAAGTCTTTGTTTAAGTTATTGTTGTCGAAATCTTTGTTTAATTAATAAAAAAATAAGTTCGTGTTAATCAGTAAAATTAAACTTGATAAGCTCAAAAATACAAAGAAAAACTTAATCCAAACATAATCTCGCAAATACAAATCAAATAGTCAAACATCTTCTTGCAAATAAAAAGCTCACAAATAGAAATTAAACACTCATATTTTTCAAATTTCCCCAAATCTCATCTATTGATAAGTGATAAGGTCATACTTAAGAGTTTCATTTGTAACCCGAGAACGTATAGCTTTTGTGCGTGCTACAATCTCATTAATGAAAAGATCATTTGGCAATCTCTCTGGTTCATCATGTATCTCAGTGGATGGAGCTTTCCATTTTGGAAGTTGTAAACCACGCTCATATTGAATTATCATATTATGAGGAATAATACATGTCTTCATAATCTTTCCAACATACCTCTATCTCAAAAGTGTGTTGGTTGTTTAACTTTAACAAACCTTGCTTGAAGAACACCAAAACATCTTTTTACATCTTTCCTCGCGCTCTTTTGACAAAAAAATCTTTCCATTTCATTTTTTGGTCGTTTTAGGGATTGAATCAGAGTTGGTCAATCTAGGTAGATACCATCAGCAAGATAATACCCCACAGTGTATTGCACACCGTTGATAACATAATTGTATGGTGAGGCATTTCCATTCATGATGCAGTCAAACAAATGAGAGTTTCAAGCATATTTAGATCATTATGAGATCCAACCATGCTAAAAAAAGCAATGCCAAATCCACATCTCATGGTCAACAACTTCTTCCAAAATCAATGCTGACTTGGGTGTGTGACCAGTGCGTTGCCTTTTCCAGGCCACTAGACAATTCATGCAAACTCAATGCATACAATCAAAAGAACCAATCATACCTGAGAAACCACATTGTTCTCCCATTACTAGGATCCTTGCAATATCACGTTCGTCTGGGTGCCTCATGAATTCAACTTCGTAGAGAGAGACGATTGTTGAACAAAATTGCATCAAACACTAAATCACAGTGTTTTGTACAATCATCAGCCATCAAGTGTATCTACAACACATGCATATGATAGCATTCTTAATGTTGTTGTCATTTTCACAAGTGGAGTAAGTCCAAGCCGAAAAGTAGTGTCTCTTTTTTTAGGAAAGAAATTGTTGGCATCTGTGACGTCCTTAAGTATTTTGTTAAATAAAGACCTCCTCATATGAAACCTTCTTCAAAAGAACTCACCATTAAGACGATGAATTTTAGCAAAGTAATCATCATACAATCGTTGATAGACTGCTTGCCTATCACAGTTGAGATACTTTCTTCCAATAACAGACCCTCCAGCACAATGTTCGTCTTCTTCAAACATATGAGCCAATATAATTAATATTGGAACCTCTTCATGAATGCCCAAAGGATTGAAAGATATAACCTCATCATTGCTATCATCAAATATATCGAAACAATAACCATTATACACTTGATGTATAATGACGATTTGTTGGTATTTGAAAAGAAAGATTTTGTGAAGCTCATGCCCTTGAATCTTTATTAGAGGATTTTGTAAAGCATCAGGGCAAATTGTTAATAGACAAAAGTAACATTTGATACGTAACAATTCACTTCATAGACAATTGGTAAAAGTTCTTCACCATATTCACAAAGTGTCGACTTCTACAAGGTTCCCTACATAACTGGGTGTGCCATCCATTTTTGGTCATGTAGAAATGGATATGTTTAAACCTCTTATTCAACAATTTAAAACAAGATTATGTGGATGGAAATCTGAAACATTTTTCAAAGGTGATAAATTAATTCTAATTAACTCTAATTTTTCTGCTTTACCCGCATATACTATGTCATGTACACATGTCCTGAAAGGAGTTATTATAATGCTTGATAAGTGAGGCGTAATTTTTTCTAGGGGCATGACTCAGTATTTAAAAAACTCCATTATTTTTCTTGGAAGCTTGCATGTTTTGAGGTTAAAGTTGGTGGCTTAGGAATACAAAATTTGGAATCGCACGATTTGGCTCTACTTGGCAAACAAGCATGGGCACTACTACAACAAAATTTCTTGTGGGCAAACATGATGAAGTCGATATATTTCTCCAATATGAATTTCATGAAAGCTAGATGTTCTCAAGTTGCTTCATGTATATGGAAAAAAATTCATAAGCTCAGAGAATTTTTTGCAGCGAGGGATTTGATGTCACATTGGTCAAGGTTTTTCTATTATGCATCGAAAAAATGCATGGATTATTCCAGGAACTCCTTGGCCAAATCCACATTTCGATCCACCACCTGTAACTTGGATAGATTTTATGAGTTTATCAACCCTTTACTGCGCACATGGAACATAAAGCTTGTTCTAAAATATTAGCCTTTGGATTATGCACATAAAATACTTTCTATCTCACTTGAAGCTTCATCATCACATGATCACCAGATTTGGACTCCCGATATGTATGGAAAGTATACATGTAAAGTCAACATTTAAACTTCTTCAGGAGTATTCTAGTGTGAGGCCTTCAAATCAGAATCCAATTTTCAAATTAATATGGAAATTAACCTTGCTAAAAAAAATGAAAATCAACCATTCTTTTACAATCGTCGACTGTGAACATGAACTTCTTAAAAGATGGAAAATGATAAAGATGTGAGAGATCATGACGATGCAAAATAACATGGAAGAAGTTCAATAAAATGTAGAGACCCTATTTTTATGTTTTTCTTATATATTTATATATACAAAAGTTGGTGAGAAAGGGATTGATTTTATATGGGAAAGACATGATTTGGAATTGGACTTATTAGAATGTGAGACTATAAGAGGGACATCTAGCTAAAAAGCTATAATTTTGCATGGAAGTGTTAGGTGTCATTGTATTATGGTTTAATCAGACAAGTGTTGAAAATGGGTGGACTTTTGTTTGGCTTTAGTGAAACCGGCACTCGGTTGTTTGACATTAATTTTGTGACATTGGATGTCCATGGTTATCTCGCCTTGAGTTCATTGTTAGGAAAACCTCGTTGTACGCGCGTCGTCCCTAGTCCTTCTCTTCGCGTCAAGGTTGTCAAAAGTGAGTTTTTGGGTTTAGGACGTACGTACCTAGTTAGGGCGTACGTACGTCATGTTAGGCAGCAAACATGTTTTGGTCAGGACGTACGTACCTAGTTAGGGCGTTCGTACGTCCAAGCAGGCAGCGAACTTTTACAGTGTGGGGACGTACGAACGTTGTTTCGACGTACATACGTCCAATGTGGATTTCAGCAATTCCGGCCCATTTTGTGTGTGTTCTAACCCTAAGTATAAATAAGGTTTCTCTACCAAAGAACAAATTAGTTCTTTGGCCGTCCAATTCACCTCTTGTCTTGGAGTTTGTTTAGGTTGTGTGTTAGGTTGTTTTGGTGATTGAACTCATCTTCTTCTTCCCCATTAATCTTCTTCTTCCTTCTTCCCCATTCATCTTCTTCTTCATTATTGTTTATATTGATTTAGCTTCGAGTCTTCTTGTGTGTTCATCAAGAAGTCGAGTATCCTTGTGTGTTCATCAAGGAACTCTGGTGTAAGCTTGTTTCATAGTTCGGCTTCGAGTCTTCTTGTGTGTTCATCAAGAAGTCGAGTGTCTTGTGCGTACATCAAGGTGCTCCGGTGAAGTCAAGGTGTTAGAGATAACCAGTATTGTCAACTCACAGTGATTGCAGGTAGTTGATAGGTTTGTACATCTCTTTTCATCTAGTGGATTTATTTGTTGTCGCGAGGACAACCGTGGACGTTTTCCATATTGGGTTTTACCACGTTAAAAATATCGTGTGTTCTTTATTTGTTTATTGCTTTATTGTTTGCTTTACTATTGTTATATTGCACATATATTGGGTTCTCAATTGGTATCAGAGCAGGGCGCTAGTTATGGAGTGTAATGGCTCACGCGTAGATCCTATGAGTGCAATAATGGTTCATGAGTCTGGTTATAATAATTTTATTGCTAAATCGTCTAAATTTACAAAACCAAAATCTGATTTTGAAAAGGATGATAATTTGTATGTTGTTAGCAATAGTGATTGGGCTCTTCTTTATAGACTTTCTACAAAAGAATGTAAAAGGTTACAAAAAGCTAATATTGATTTGCAGGAAAAACGCAATAAAGCTAATTGTAATTTGTCTACTACTTCTGATAATTTTTGTTTCGAAGATAATGGTGTTTTGCAGAATAAGGTTGATTCTCTAGAACAACGACTCAGACATTGTGCAGAAGACTATATGCTTCAAGGGGAAGTTTATAAATCCAAAATTGAAAATTTGGTAAAGGCTAATCTTTCTTTGCAGGATAAAGTTGAGACTCTTGAAAAACAAATTTCTTATGCTGCAGATGATCCACTTTCTATTTCTCAATTATTTGAAAAAGAAAAACTTGACTTGTTATGTAAAATTGCAGCTTTAGAAAAGGCCAATCAGGAGGTCGATGAGAAATACAAATCTCTATTGGTGGAGTATGAGGTAACAAAGAACGATTTAACGTCTACTCAACTCCAATTGCAGGTTTTGGACAAAACTAGATTTGACTCTCCTATTGCTAGTTCTACTAGTTCATCTAGTGTGATTACTCCTGTAAAATATAGTTTGCCTGCCCTTTTGCCTACCCCACCTATTGAGACTAGACTTAATATTAATACTTTTCAACATGTTTCTCGCAAAAAGTTTAAGTCTAAAGCTAATGGTAAGGTTGTTTTTGCTGATAAGCCATATTGTTCTCATAATGGAGGTATAGGTCTTTTTAAGGCACTATGTCACAAATACAATGGTGGCATACATGGTTCATCTTCTACTACCACATCTCCTTATAAGAATTCTTTGAGTAATTATAATGTTTTTTATTGTTCTTATTGTGGTAGAGTTGGTCATTTGAATATCTTTTGTTGGGATTTTAATCAACATGTTGCATCCTATTCTTGTGTTCCTCATCGTTATAATCATGTTGATTCTTGTGTTCCTTCTTGTGCATTTTCTAGACCTCGGACTTTTAATGCTTCTTCTCATAGGGTTAAGAAAAACAGGCACTCCAACAAAAGGAAGTCAAAGACTAAGGTGGAATTAGTTAAGGACAAGTCTATTGAAAAAACTTGTTAAGGGGAAATCTCATATCTTTTCAATTCCCAAGGTGTGCACGTCTAGTGTTAAACAAGTATGGGTAAGAGAAGATAAGTTGCAGGTTTTTCTGGACTTGCAAAAGTCTGGTGGTGTCCTATATTTGGGATGATGTAGTTTGTTTCTAGTCTTGTGTTATTTTAATTGCATATTTTTCGAACCACATAGACTATTTGTTTGGTGTTTTTTATTCTTCTGTTTATGCATGCGTTAATTGTTCATTCATTATTCCATGTATGTGTTGTAGGATGCATCCTTTCTGAGATACTAGTTTAATTCAATTGTCTTAAATAAGTTACAATTTGTTTGGGAGGTTTAGGTTCTTTTATTATCTCTCTTCTATAGGCTTCGTCTTAGGTGTTGAGGACATACTAGTCTATTTATTGTTTGGATTCCATTATTTTTGGCTAGTTATAGTTTGGTAACTTCAACTGTGGATTCATGTCAAGGATTGTTGTAGGGCTGCATCATACTCCCTTCGCCTTTGGTAGTTTACTGCATGATGCATTTGCATGTTGTGGGATTTTTAGAGTATTTTTATACCTTGATCCTTGTATGATTAAGAAATGATCATCTGGCATCATCTCTAGCTTGTGTTTTCTTCATGGTCATCATTCTTTTTATATATACCTCTTGTAAGTGGTCAATGACTCACAAAATCCCCAGCCATTTGAATGTCTTAGGCGCATTATCAGTTGGCTAGGAACCCGTTGGGGCTGTGAGGGTCATGCTCTGACGGATGCACTCAGGAGATGTTAGTTCTTGTGTTGCACGTTATCATGGTATTGCACTTCTTGAGTGTGTTTTGCCGAAAAGATGTAGGCTACACCATACCCTCGTGTTTTGGTAAAAGATGGAGGTGTACTATACTCCCACACGAGAATGGCACTTGTTTTAAATGGATAAAACCAATAAAAATATTCATATATATTTGAACCAGGGTCTTTCCGTATTGCGGCCTAGACAGTGTTTCCTTGGTTTTTGTTATGGTCTGGTTCACATTTCATGTTTGTCCTATTGTAATTGACCTTCAAAATACTCAATGATCTTAGTTTCGGTTTGTTCCCGGATTTTTTTTTTAAGGTTATTCCCTCTTCTGAGTATACCTGGATTTTGGTATAGGTCTACTCTGCTTCCCCTGCATGTTTGCATCATTCTTTTGAGTACCGTGGTTTAATGTATGATTTAGTTCTTCGTTCTTACATTTTCTCATGGTTGAGGCTTGTTCAAATTGTATTCGTGCTTTAATTGGAATCCTTACAATACTTAGAAATTTTTTCATGTGATGTCTCTCAATATTTATGTTGTTAGTTATTCGGTTTATTTTTCTATTGTTAAGGTTAGTTCTCTATTTGCTATTGTTTGTGTTTGGTTCTTCATTATCCTAGTCTAACAAGTTTAGTGCGATTCTCACTGCTTGGTTGTTGTCGTATGCACACTTCATGATTCTGCACACCATGTGTTCGGTAAAATGTCTACATGGGTATTCTCACATTTCTTGTGCTAGTTTCACCATTTCTCTTACATTTGTTAGTTTGGTTACTGTTGTGCTCATGCAGGACATGCCTCCTAAGCGCGCTCGGACTACTCCCACCAAAGAAACACCTGGTTCCAAGGGTGCTTCGTCATCGGGCACACGTCCTCCTCGTGCTCAAAGGAGTAGAGGCGCCATTCCTTCGGATTCTTGTATGCTTGTTGTTCTAACATTGGTTGTTGCTACCACCACTTAGACTGCTCTTTTCTACTGTATGAAGGTTCATGGACAATGTGCGTGTCCTCAACTTTATTTTTCTCTCAGTAACTTTACAGGCAGATGTTCTTGCTGAAAGTGTTTATGGCTTACTCTATTTTGGTTTCATTTCTTGGTAATTCTTTTCAGTCGGTGTTTCATTGACATACTAAGGTCAGATTGTTAGTATTATTTGGTTTTAAACTTCATGCTTTCTATTTTTGTCATTGGATCACATGTGTTTGATGTGATTTCTCAAGGTAATGGTTCTCAATTTGTTTTAAGAAGGCTACAAGGTATGCATAAGCATATTTTGGTGATGAAATCATGTTATTGGTGTATTCGTTTGTCATGATTTATACTGATTCATGTTTTCTCATAGGTTCTCATCATACTTTTCTATGTTGGGATAATATTCTTGAATTACCTTGTTGGCTAGCTGGTGTTTGATTAAATGCTTATGAGACTTGCCTATCCTCTTATTGTTGCTTCTCGTGCCTGGTTGATCCTATTTTTTTCCTGCAATAGGTTTGATTAGATGTGTTCTTGGTAGTCTTCTGCAATAATCCTCCTGAAATGGTTTTGGGCTACCACTGTTCTACTTTGGGATGCATATGCTCAGTTTGGTCATCAATTGTTAGCAATTCTCTTTTATTGACTCTCTAATCTTTCTGACAATGTATGGCATGTCATCGGAGTCTTAGTGTTCTGGCAGGAAATTTGCTCTGAAGTTGGATTGTTGTTTTGTGACTTGGTGACATCGATCATCCTTGCTCATTCTTCAGTTAAAGTATTTTTTTTTATGAGTTTGATGATTGCTTATCTTGTTTGGCATATGTTGAACTAATTTTTGGGTTTCACTAGGGGTGGGCTTCCAGGTTTATTTCTTTTATGTCTCTATTCCATTGTGTTTGGGATAATATTTTCTTCTCTTTGTTTATGAGATTCTCTAATTTTTTTTTTTGTGGTTGGATGAGTTGTTTCAGGAGCATGTACAGATTGGATTTCCCCATGGATTCTCAATGGATTTTCTTATACTTTACATATTTCATCCTGCAGATACTCATATTCCTGTAGTTTTGTCATGGGATATTGTTGGATGTGTCTAGTATGCATGGTTTCCCTATTCTCTTTCATATCTCTTACTAACTATTGTTTATCTCTTCTTCTTTCTCTTTTTGCATATTCTTTTCTTGCACATTTCTCACAGGTTTGACTATTTGGTTCTTGGTCATTAGTGTACGTTGCCGATTTCATCGGGTATGGTATTTCGTCCTTTTGTTTGTTTGCTCTTTTTCTCTAGATATCTTCCTACTATGAAGTCGTTTCTCTGGAGTCTATCTCAGGTGACTGTGGTCGGTTGATTAAAGTGATATTCTAGTGAATCATTTGTTCCGATTGATGGATTCTGACTCTTTCTTCTATGTATAGGATTCTCTTGGTTTCTATCAGGGATTCATGTTATGTTTTCTTTTCTTCCCTCTGTTACCTATATAAGTATTCAGTGTCTTTTCACTATCTTCTTCTTATCTCGTTTTGGTTTTTATCTAATCTCCCTTCTTGTGTCTGTGTTGGTACTCTTTCTTCTTCATTTATATGCCTAGATCTCTCTCATGTCTTTTAGTTTTGTGTGTCATGGATTCCAGATCTATGGTATGGTTTTCTCTTTCCTCTCTTCTTCTATTCTTTGGTTCATTTTGCTTTATTCTCGTTTTGATTTATGTCACCCATTTGCATCATTTGTGACAAAAAGGGGGAGATTTATGACTCTAATACTAACATCTTCTTCTTCTTTGTTAGTGTATTTTTGGGTCATGTTTCAGGTATGCTACACGTATGGGGAGTGAACGTGTTAATGTTTAGAGGTTGTACAGTTTTGGGTCATGTTCCAGGTATACTACATGTATGGGGGAGTGAACATGTATGGGGGAGTGAAAGTGATGATGATCACAAGTGCATGTACAGTTTTGGGTAAGCTCGAGTATTAATCCTTGGAGCTCATGAAGTATGTGGGAGTTGTTCGAGGAACTTCCGTTGGCTCTTTGATTGTTTCAGAATTTCTTGTTGCTTCCGTTCGGTCTCTGATGGTTAAAGCGTCTTACTCAAGCTGGATATCATGTGTTGGTGACTCGGTATGTATTCTACCTTGAGTGTTTTTGTAGGCATGTTTTATAAATGCCATGGTTTGGGTTTGTAAGCACGTTTTATAAGTGCTATTAGAGTCATAGGTTTTTGTCACAAAATCAATGTCAAAGGGGGAGATTGAAACCGGCACTCGGTTGTTTGACATTAATTTTGTGACATTGGATGTCCATGGTTATCTCGCCTTGAGTTCATTGTTAGGAAAACCTCGTTGTACGCGCGTCGTCCCTAGTCCTTCTCTTCGCGTCAAGGTTGTCAAAAGTGAGTTTTTGGGTTTAGGACGTACGTACCTAGTTAGGGCGTACGTACGTCATGTTAGGCAGCAAACATGTTTTGGTCAGGACGTACGTACCTAGTTAGGGCGTTCGTACGTCCAAGCAGGCAGCGAACTTTTACAGTGTGGGGCGTACGAACGTTGTTTCGACGTACGTACGTCCAATGTGGATTTCAGCAATTCCGGCCCATTTTGTGTGTGTTCTAACCCTAAGTATAAATAAGGTTTCTCTACCAAAGAACAAAGTAGTTCTTTGGCCGTCCAATTCACCTCTTGTCTTGGAGTTTGTTTAGGTTGTGTGTTAGGTTGTTTTGGTGATTGAACTCATCTTCTTCTTCCCCATTAATCTTCTTCTTCCTTCTTCCCCATTCATCTTCTTCTTCATTATTGTTTATATTGATTTAGCTTCGAGTCTTCTTGTGTGTTCATCATGAAATCGAGTATCCTTGTGTGTTCATCAAGGAACTCTGGTGTAAGCTTGTTTCATAGTTCGGCTTCGAGTCTTCTTGTGTGTTCATCAAGAAGTCGAGTGTCTTGTGCGTACATCAAGGTGCTCCGGTGAAGTCAAGGTGTTAGAGATAACCAGTAGTGTCAACTCACAGTGATTGCAGGTAGTTGATAGGTTTGTACATCTCTTTTCATCTAGTGGATTTATTTGTTGTCGCGAGGACAACCGTGGACGTTTCCCATATTGGGTTTTACCACGTTAAAAATATCGTGTGTTCTTTATTTGTTTATTGCTTTATTGTTTGCTTTACTATTGTTATATTGCACATATATTGGGTTCTCATTTAGAACATAGAAAAATATCCTTGCATCTTCTTTTCTCAAAACTGGTTTTGTTGATTAAGGAGAAGAAAAAAATAGAAGAAAGAAAAATGGTTGAGTGAAACAAACTGAAATTCGGAATGATGTTGGGTTTTGTTTGATGGAAATGTATAGTCATGATGGAAGCTTAAGGATTGTTGTTTTGATGGCTGAATTGAGTTTTTTGTAGAAGCATTGTTGGAGTGATTTCTAAAACGAAATTGGTGGGTTCTTGTTGGTGATTCAAGCTTGCTTCTTTGGTGAGATTGAAGTTATCATCTTACTTTCTTTTGGATTAGGAAAGGAGTTAACTCTAACCTAAGGTGAGTGATTTTCTTTTTGTGGTTTAAGTACTCCTATTTTGAGTATTGAACCTGGTAGATTAAGTAGGAATTGTTGTTCATGGGTCCATGACATCAACCCATGTTCTTATTTTGGTAAATAGTCAGTACATTCTTGATTCCTGGAACCTCTGCGCTGCTGCGGAATTTTGACCATAGAAACTAAACTATTGAATATTTTTATATTATTCTAATTGGAGATGAAAGTAGGTTCTTTTATCTAGAACATTGCTGTTTACACTTCTCTCTGTTTCTGCTGTTAAATGGGTAGAAATTATGACGCAAGTCTGACAAGCAGGTTCTGGACGTCCCTGAACACCCCTTACGATAATGTTCATAACAGACTCAATACCGAATCGTTTTGGTTGATTTCAAAAACCCAGTAAACCAGACTCATGTAGCTTTATATTTTCAATTTTAGTCGAGGGCTAAATCTATTGTTTAGTCTGCCATATATGTGGTGCAATATCTGACAGGTTTTTGCAGTGTTGCTGGAATACATTGTGATTTGTGTAGAGAACGTTATTGAATTCAGTTGTGGACCTGTCTGATATATAATATGTGGTTGTTGTACCGCTTCTTTTCAGAATTATCTGTATTCTATATGCTCAATAATGATGATGTGATATAGTAGTGAATCGGTTATGTCTTGGTTATCTTTTAATCTGATTTATAATCTGGATCATGAATTGTTAAGCTTATTGTGTGTGTGTTTGCTTTGTTGCGCGAGTCAGTAGCTTGACTCGGATATCCTAGCATGCCACAACTCCGAAAATAGTAAGTGGGCTATAGTACCATGAGTGTACTGAATTTCGAAATGAGAAAAAGAAAAAGTGTTTTGAAAACCCTTGGTGTGTGTGTCCCAAGGTGAATTATTAGCCCGTTACCCCTTATGCTCAGGGTGAGTACCTTCTCGTTCTTATGAGTAGACGAGTGGTAAATGTTTATAGCGCGCTCCGGATAAGCTTAGCCTTTTCGAGGCGGCAGAATCTTAGTTGATATCCCGATGATGGATTCCGGTTATCGAAAGTGGTTGCGAGTTATCTGACGAGGCACAAGGATATCTGTGTTAGCCATAGATAGTGTGTAGTATATGGCTATTGTGGAGTGTGGCTAGGGTATTAACTTTGGCTTGATTGTGATGACTTGCTTAGCTTTATTAGAAGCTGTTTTCTTTGCGACTTGCTTAGATTTCTAGCATATATTATATGTATAATGGTGTTTATAATTATCACGTACAAGATATTGCAGGATGGTAGGCCCACTAACGTTTATGCAGGGCTGGCCTACCATAAGCTAAATGGAAACCAAGGTATGCGAAGTTAAATAATTATACCCTAGTTGTAGTTGTTTATGGCTTGTCTTGTTGTGCGAAAATCACTCATACCATCATAAGCTGACCCAAGTTTGTATTTTGTGCATTCTTGGGTATGTATCCTTATGGAGCGTAGGCGGGGAACAGGAGCGGGATCATTATCAAGAGTAGCGATTCTACCATTTTTGGAGTTCGCGAGAAGATCTTCAATTGGACATTCGGTGTATAGTTGTGAGGTAGTAGTTGGATATCTAGCATATATCTATGTTAATCTTGGTTTGTATTGTATTTGGAGTTCATACTAGATGTATTATAATAAGGTGTTGAGGTATCCATCGTGACTTCATGGATGTAATTTAGACTGGTTGTTGATGTATATAAGTTTAATGATTCTAGTATATTTGTGACTTGTAGCTTTGAAAATTTTATTCCAGTCTGGATTCTTTTGAATCGTTCCTATTCGCGTCCTAAATCTTGAGATAACGAAATAAACACATATTGTGGAATTTTATCATCTTAAAATTTGGGGCGTGACACAAAAGTTGCAAATAAATGTAAAGTCCTGATTGTTTGTATTGTGAACTATGTCAAGGTTATAAAGTCTTTGTATGTAAACTCACATGTTGTGAGTTTTTATAAAGGGTTATTCTTGTGTTGAAGACATTGAAGACTTTAAAACCCTGAAGAATCAAGATATTGAAGACCCCGGAAGAATCGAAGCCTTAAACATTGAAGATATTAGAGGCGGTTAGACTTCAAGACTCAGACGCCTAAACAGTGTTAGATTCTTAGGTGCCTAAACAACTCTTTCCCGAAATGGGATAAAGTTGACCCAACCCAGATAAATTCGAAATCCAGGTCTATTCAACCTTACTTTAACCAACGGACCTATTTGGTTTTATTGTTTTATTTAAGACAAGAGAAAGTTTGAAGAAGTTTTGATTGTGTTTGCTTATATTCTCTAAAGACATACCAAACCATGGAGGAGCAATTACTCAAAATCCACCCATACCCAGGAGGAGCAATTACTCAATTCTTTTGTGAGGTGGTTGGTTGTAGGTTGAGATTCTTTCCTCAACAAGTTGAGCTTCAATTACTTCTCTTTACTTCTTATTGAAGGCATTTACGAAGAGAATCTTCATTGATTGTATCTAGTTGTGAGTAGAAGGTGAGGTTGTATTCTTTTCAAATGAGCTAATTAATATATATATTTTATTTTTTTTGAAAAAAAAAAAACTATCAAGTGCCTAAATGAAGTTTGATTAAAACAAATTTAATAACGCTAACTAGTTTATACAGTTATATCAAACGACCAAAACATCTATTTAAGTTTATTTCAAAATCCTACATGGTTACAGTATGATAAAACCACTACACAACAACATACTTAATCTGATTTTTTTGCCATATTTCGTGATGCTTGGATTTTTCGTGTAGTGGACCAAAATTTCCTTAACTAAAAATGTTTTGTCAGAATATTGACATGTTCGAATTAAAACATGGAATTCATTGTAATTTCTCTAGAATTTTTGTAAATCTCAACAACATTTAGTGAGCGAGCTACCCACATGCTGCTCTGTAAACCTATCTACCACCTAGGTTTACTCCCAGTCAACCCCAACATCATTTAGCTAATAAGAAAATTTTAAGTACTATACATTAATAGAACCACTTTGGGAACTTGTGTTAAATAACACTCATCCTCAGTTTTAGCTATTAGATATCTGTAGGGGTACTATATACAACATACATGTGGCACCATCTCTACCGTCCATCATGGTGCCACATGTCAACATCTAATGGGCTCTCTCTTGATGGCACAAGTTACAAAGTTAAGCCTTATTATTACAAAGATATTTTCCCCATTATTACCTTATTAATTGCTAAGAATGGAGTTACATTGTAGCCTATAAATATAAAGGCAAACTACTCATCTTCTCATTGTCTCATGGTGAATCATAGACAAGACCTCAACACTCTCTCATGAGACCTCACCTCTCAAGTCTCATCTCTCTCTTGAGCTCTCTCCATTATCGAGCTCCCATTTTGTATCACCACTACTATAATAGAGTTCATTCTCTCTCTCCGTGGATGTAGGCACAATTGCCGAACCACGTATACAATGGTGTTCACGTCTCTACTTTATTATTGTTCATATCATACACATCATCATCTTTCATTAATGTATTGACCAACTTCACAAATATGGTTAATACATTTTGGCGCCGACTACAGGGACTTGGGATTTTCTCAAGCGAATTCCACCCACCAACCCCACCGAACACCATTGTTCCTAGGTTCTCAGATGGTGATTTTCAAGAAATTCATTTAATTTGAAAAGATAAAATTGCAACTCACAGTTGGGGGCTTGGAGCAAATTGTTTAGACAATTACTGGACTCGATAGAAGCAAGATAAGTATCACTTTAATATTTTTTGGTGATTGAAATGAGGCACCGAGCTATCAAGGAGCGACCTCATCATCTACTGTTTATTCTACACAGTTTCACATATATTTATCTGGTGATATATTTTCATGTACAAATATCAATTTACATTCTCATTATATTGATATGTTTAATTATCAATTCAACATGTGGCCATGGTTCAACAACTTATTTCAGATCCATTTGCCATGCCACATCAATTCTCGTGGTTATTTACAAAAAACATGGAATGGATTCAGTTACTGATTCACATTTTTTACCTTGGTCATATGGTCTTTCAAGTTCAGGTCTCTCATCGTGACCTCGACAGGTCTACCAACGACCTCTCAGGTCTCGTCGCGACCTCACCAGGTTCTTCATACCAGGTCCTTCATGCCAGGTCCTTCATACCAGGTCCTTCATGCCAAGTCCTTCATACCAGGTCCTTCATACCATGTCCTTCATGCCAGGTCCTTCATACCAGGTCCTTCATGCCAAGTCTTTCATGCCAGGTCCTTCATGCCAGGTCTTTCATGCCAGGTCCTTCATACCAGGTCCTTCATACCAGGTCCTTCATACCAGGTCTTTCATGTCAGGTCTTTCATGCCAGGTCTTTTATACCAGGTCCTTCATACCAGGTCTTTCATGCCAGGTCCTTCATACCAGGTCCTTCATGCCAGGTCCTTCATGTCAGGTCCTTCATACCGGTCCTTCATACCAGGTCGTTCATGCCAGGTCCTTCATGCCAGGTCTTTCATGCCAGGTCCTTCATACCAGGTTCTTCATACCAGGTCTTTCATGTCAGGTCCTACAGGTCCTTCATCGCGACCTCACCAGGTCTATCAACGACCTCCTCAAATTACAGGTCTTTCAACGACCTCAAGAATATTTATGCCATACAGGGGGCTATTCTCACTTTATCTAATGAAATTAACTTATTATTAGCACAATTAGCTATTAATGATATTTTTTGTAGCTCTCTCTATGTGCAGGTCACATGAACACGACCTCACTCCCCATGAGCCATTTTTGCACAAATGTGCCACATTGCTTTCACTGAACTCTTTACAAGTGAAATGCTTGATATACAATACGGCCACCCTCATTGACTAGTGAGTCACTCGTATGCGGGACGACCTCAAACACAATTCTCTAGCCACACGCCTGGTCGAACGCATTCACTCTCAACGCAATGCAGACCCACAAAGGCCACATGCCCGAGAATTGTCAAACAGGTCTCCACGCTGCGACCATTCACTAAATTGGGCACCAAAAGGTTCCAAGTAACTCTCAAAACACTTGGTCAACCAATGCTCTTTCTCAAACGAGCTACATGTGCACTCCAAAGTGCCACATCTATCGGAATGTCCAATCACAAGGCGACAAAGATAGTACATACAAAACTCATAAGGAAGACATACAGTTCAGTGTAAGTCTCTTACTAAATTTTATAATATTTCACATGCTAACATTGTCAACAAGTATCAGGTCTATGAAACTCGACCACAAAAAGACAACCACCCATGTACGCAAGAAGACCCACTTCAGTACGACCTGCTTGCAGCTGTCCATCTCGTCTACATGCCTTCTGAACGAGCTACCAGGTCTCCTTGGAACTAACTAGCTTGCTATACACAAATTCATGATCGAGTTGCCATTACCACAAGGGACCTTCATCGCGTCCTGCAAATCTCAATGATCAAGCTCATCAAAATTTGGGGCGGATCGACTTCGTTAAATAACCCCATATTTCATTCCTCTTGGGGGCTGGATCGGTTCGATTACTTCTTTTCAGCCCGAACTCCGTTCAACCTAAAAAGAGGGGGCTTAGGTAGGGGTACTATATACAACATACATGTGGCACCATCTCTACCGTCCATCATGGTGCCACATGTCAACATCTAATGGGCTCTCTCTTGATGGCACAAGTTACAAAGTTAAGCCTTATTATTACAAAGATATTTTCCCCATTATTACCCTATTAATTGCTAAGAATGGAGTTACATTGTAGCCTATAAATATAAAGGCAAACTACTCATCTTCTCATGGTCTTATGGTGAATCATACACAAGACCTCAACACTCTCTCATGAGACCTCACCTCTCAAGTCCCATCTCTCTCTTGAGCTCTCTCCATTATCGAGCTCCCATTTTGTATCACCACTACTATAATAGAGTTCATTCTCTCTCTCTCCGTGGATGTAGGCACAATTGCCGAACCACGTATACAATGGTGTTCACGTCTCTACTTTATTATTGTTCATATCATACACATCATCATCTTTCATTAATGTATTGACCAACTTCACAAATATGGTTAATACAATATCCTAAACCTGCATTACGGTAATAGACTAATAGGTTCCACATATGCAGAATGACCTCTCAATGTTTTGCAAATAATAGAGCATCTATTTTGATAATAATAAAGTCAGTGCAAAAAAAAAAATCAGGCATTCTTTTTACAATCGTCGATTGTGAACATGAACTTCTTAAAAGGTGAGAAACGATAAGGAAGTGAGAGATCATCAGAATAACATGGAAGAACTTCAACAAAAGTTACAAATAACATGGAAGAATACAGATACCACGTACTACTGAATGTGTATTGATTATGTAGCAAAATTTTAATTTAAACATATATGCTCTAAACTAATGTCCCTACACAATGTGAAACATATGTTGTCTGAAACTAATCAGAATGTCAGATATATGTATTGCCTTGATGCTCATACTAGAAAAAAAAAAGTTATCATTTAAGTCCAGTGGCAATATCATACTCATTGTGAAAGTTCACACAATTTAATGGAGGAAATCGATAGGTAACGTCAAGAAAGAAAAAAAAAAGCAACAACTTACACCCATATGAATGAAACCCCAATATGTGCAATATAACAATACTAAAACAATAATAAAGCGATAATGAAATAAAGAACATACGATATTTTTAACGTGGTAAAATCCAATATGGGAAACATCCACAGTTGTCCTTGCGACAACAAATAAATACACTAGATGAAAAAAAAGATGTACAAACCTATCAACTACCAGCAATCACTGCGAATTGACACTCTTGGTTATCTCTAACACCTTGACTTCACCAGAGTACCTTGATGTACGCACAAGATATTCGACTTCTTGATGAACACACAAGAAGACTTGAAGCCGAACTATGAAATAACTTTACACCAAAGTACCTTGATGTATGCCTAAGACACTCGACTTCTCAATGAACACACAAGAAGATTAGAAGATTCAAAGCTAAATCACTATAAATGGTAAAAGGGAAGATGAATTGGAGGAGGGGGGAGAATGAGTTCAATCACCAACACAAACCTAAACAAACTAGAGAAGAAGAGATTATATTGGACAGTCGAAAGAACTAGGTTTTCTTCACTTGAAAACCTATTTATACATAGGGTTTAGAAGGAAAGAAATATGGGCCGAAATAACAAACAAACTCGACGACGTACGTACTCCCTAATGTGGTACGTACATTCATGAACGTGACGAGTTATCTGGGTGTTGGACGTACGTACTCCCTAACGTGGTACGTACGTCCATGAGTGATCACAAACATACATACCTCAAGAGAATAAGAAGGAAGATAAAGGGACGACGCTTGCACATCAAGGTACTTCCTAATAATGTAGACAATGCGAGATAACCTTAGACACTCCTAACATAGTCACAAAATTATGTCAACATTATTTGAATTACAAATTGAATATATTGCATAACACACAACACATAACACATAACAAATTTATATACAAAGACCAATAGTACAATATTTGTATCCTCAAAGGCGATAAAAGTTCTTTTAAAACTATATTGTCATCAAACACATGGTAGGCGCATTTGAATGTTCATATACCAAGGCTTTATAAAGTCGATATAATCCATTGTTCAGTAATGTTGAATCTTGGGCATATTCTCTTAGTATAATTATATATTAAGTAGAGAGAGAGAGAGAGAGAGAGAGAGAGAGAGAGAGAGAGAGAGAGAGAGAGAGAGAGAGAGAGAGAGAGAGAGAGAGAGAGAGAGAGAGAGAGACTCTCTCTATCACAAATATATAATAAGAGCTAACTTTACAGAAATCCTAATGATAGTGGGCTCTATATGGTCCACTGATAACATGAGTATAAAGAACTCTAACACTCCCCCTCAAGCTGGAGCATAGATATCACAAATGCCCAGCTTGGCATATATAGAGAACGAAATGCAGGACATTCCAAAGGTTTTGTAAGAATATAACAAGCTGGTTTGCAGACTTCACAAAAGGAGTAATAATTCTTTTACTCATAATCAAATCTTTAATGAAATGACAATCCACCTCAACATGCTTTGTGCACTCATGAAAAACCGGATTACTCGCAATATAGATAGCTGCCTAGTTATCACAAAACATTTGCATACGAGAAGAGACATAAACACCCATCTCACGAAGTAATGACTCAACCCACATCATTTCTGCTGCAGTATGAGCCACAGCACGATACTCACCTTCCGCATTAGAGCGAGCAACAACATATTGTTTCTTGCTACGCCAAGTGACAAGATTATTACCAACAAAAATACAATATCCAGAAGTAGAGCAACGATTAGTAACATCACCAGCATAATCAGCATAAAAAACCACGAATGCAAAGACTTTGAGATGGCTTATACAGTAGCCCTTTACCTGGAGCACCCTTCAAATAATGAAGAACATGAATAACAACATCCCAGTAAGGCTTACGAGGAGCATGCATGAAGTGACTAAGAACACTAACTGTGAAGCTTATATCAGGACGAGTAACTGTAAGATAGATTAACTTGCCAACCAATCTCCTATATCGACCAATGTCATCAAAACGTTTCCTTGTTCAGTATCTAGCTTCACATTAGGATCCATATCAACAGGTGCGGAAGCAAGATGTCCAGTCTCTGAAAGTAAGTCAAGCACATACTTTCTCTACGACAAATAAATACCTACCTTGGACCTAGAAACCTCAATCCCAAGAAAATATCGAAGAAGTCCCAAATCTTTAGTGTGAAATTGTTGAGCTAGATAAGACTTCAATCCCAATATATATATAATATTATAAAGCGGTCTCATAAACACCCATTAGATGTCTATTGAGAGTTGAGACAACCATAACCATTGGATGTATATTAAATTATATAATCAATGTAATAATAGCCCTTAGATGTGGAAAATCAATCCTAACCTTTAGTTGTCTATTAAGACAATCGTAGCCATAGGATTAACATTATTTAAGTAATTTTCATTTAATGTACAAAATATAACCTATAATGTAGTAAGTAATAACTCCACAAATTAATTATTACATAATAACATCATTATACTTTGCTTAGAATATAGGATTAAATTAAAGAATGTTTATTCATAATATCAAATACATAATATATACATTTAAATAGAAATGGATGCTTCTATTCATGATATATATTTCTTTTGTTCCATCTCTCCACCCACCAAAACCAGTCCATTTTCACTCATAGGTTTCCAGGTAATATATATGTTAGTGATACAAAATGCTAAAAAGTCTTCCAATTGTTGTCAATTCCTTCCTCATTAGCTGTACTTTTTTCCCTTCTTTTTTTTTTGGGGGGGGGGGGGGGGGGGGGGGAGGGCAGGTACAAAGTTCTGCTTGCAATGGCTGCAATAAAATTATTTTTTTTGGCTTCCAATTATAAATAATTTTTACTTTTATTTTTTTCCCAATTTCATATAATGTATGATCTAAAAGTTTAAGACAAAAATATAATGTATTCCAGGGACTGCCAATGTATAGGAAGTAAGGATGTGATTTATTTTTTTCCTTACATTTCGCTTTCTAGGTGAATTTTCTTTCATTCACAACTGAATTTATTGACACATGTCCTTGATTTCTGGAAAATAAGATGAAAACAGGAGAAACTTTTGTGTATACATCGGCAGACAAGATATATATCGATGCAAACCAATCCGAGTATGTGAACTTATATCCTACTGATCGAATTCTTGAACTCACTTAATCTGCATGGATTCCCACCATTCTCTCTCATGGTTAAATCAGGTTCAAGGCTTATAATCTTAAGAGTTCTTGCCCCTACAGATGGGATGCGCACTGGAACTCGATTGATGGTGACACAATGTGCAAATCAATACATTCAAGTAAAAATTCTTACTGAAGATAAACCAGGTGAAATAGTGGTAGAGGTGGCAATCAGGTCAGGTCAGGTCAGTCGGGTTGTCAGGTCTCAACCCCAAAACCTGAACCTGACCTGAAGTGTTTTTTTTCCTCAAATTTAAAATCTGAACCTGACATGTCAGGTTATCAGGTCAGGTTCAGGTCAACCTGAAATATATATATATATATATTTTTTCTTTCTTTTTATAAAGAATACCTGACACTTCAATATTTAATCTAACTAAGTAAACATTGAGAACTTATCCAAAAATTGTTGATACTCAGAAGACTTATAAATGGATCATCAAACTATCCAAAATAATCATCATAATATATACAACTTAATTTGATGCAACACACACAACATAAAAATAAATCTCAAATACAAGAAGCTTAAAGAATCATAAGCCTAATGAAGCCTTGAGAACTTCTGTTGCAGCAGTTCACATATTTGGAATTAATCGGACCATTTCATAGTTGGAGAGGTAATCTGCAGTGGAAAGAACCTCTTGTTGGCCATGCCTGTCAAATTGATTTACATCTCCCTACACACAGATATATATATATATATATATATATATATATGCGAATAGTAGTTTTTTTGCCACCATTTCATTGAGGTGAGTCATTTTTTCTTTTCTTTTTTTTCTTTGTAGATTTTCAGGAATAGATTTATTGCTTATTCTGAAAAATATATGGTTGTTCTATGAAATTAATTTGGAGACTGTATAGTTTTTGGTGGGACAATAACCTTGAGTATATTGGTTGTTTCATTAATTTATATATCAATTTTGTTGCTTTATTAGTTGTTGATCTCTTTGTTGTATATTCAACATGCAACTTAATAATCTTTTTACGAGAATGGTCACTGGTCACTCTCTTCCCTTAATTTATTATCATTAGCTATATATATATATATTATCTTTAGATTCAACAGACATGGGCTATGCATATACAGTTATGCACCTTAAGTAATCTTTTTGCAGGAATAATGGTTATAAATCACTCTCTTCCTTCAGTCTATTATCAATAGTTATATTATCTTTTTCTTTTTTGGGGGTGAAGATATTGGTATATTATCTTTCTCCGCAATCTCTTTTCAACATACATCTTCACCTCTTTTATGCATAACGGGAGAAGAAAACAACGGTTGGGTTGCTAAAGTACAAACGAACACATAATAAAGTGTTCTATTGGTAGTGATGAAGCATAACCATTGTATTCGACTTTTGATAATTGTTAAGCCTAATGTTTTTTTCACCTTTTCAACTTCTTATATTTGATTTGTATAAGATGTACACCCTCCCTCCTAAATTATAAGTACCTTTTGGAATATTCTATTTATTAAGGGAACATCATTTAGTGTTTGTCTACTAACTATACTTCCAAATTTATCCCTATTTAATACCAATTACAATGCCTAATTATTTTTATTAGAATAATTACTCTAATTTCAAAACAAGGGTAGTATAAACTAATATGTGTTCAAATATAAAAAAGACATATTTTGGGACAACCCAAAAAGGAATAAGGTACTTATAATTTAGGACGGTGGGAGTATTTTTTTACATAAAAAGTTATACTTGATGCATAGATGAAAATGTTGTACAAAATTATACACTATCTATATTATTTTTTTTATTAGATCCATTGCAAATGATCAAATTAAACAACTATGATGTCAAATGATCCAAACTTAAAAATGGCGTGTGATCTCAATAAATTTATCGGTTAGATTCAACTTAACCTTCAAAGTAGCTTGACTTTGCAACTTCTTTAAACTTTGCAACTGAAAAAACACTTAATAAATTGTTGCAAAAGTATTTAAATATTCGTATATATACCTCTCATTACAAACACTTGTATAATAGTTTTCTGAACAATATTTTTACACAGTTCTATCAAAAGTTTAAAATTATATCAAGGAATAGCCCCCCAATAAAATCATTATTATTTTACAATAATTAATTTTAATAATTCTTAAAAACAAAATTAAATAATATCGTCTTAAACATAAAATGTCTATGAAAACAATTGCATCGCCTATTACTGAATAAAAAATTAATATGACAACTATGGCTCCAAAAAAATATAAAATACTATTGCATCACCTACTTTTATTACGAAAAATAAAATACCATCTAATTGTATTCGTTTCAATAATTTTTAAAAAGAAAATTTTAAAATTAAAATTAAAATAATCGTGCCGTAGGCACCAGTTATCACTAGTATATATATATATGATAACTTGTACAAATTGCTAAGATAAACAAACGGAGATCTTATTGTCGCCCAAGTAACTCGTCAAAAACCCAAATGTAAAATATTCGTCAAAATCCCAATGATAAAATATCAGTTATATCCTTCTAATTAATATTTTGTTTTTACCCAAACCCAACATAATTTTTCAAAACTCTAATTAAACCCCTAAAATATGAACAAACTAATGTATGTAACTAACTAACTACCCATGACTCCCTAAGGATTTGGATTCTCCATATGAAACTTTAATTTTTTTTAGAGAAAAACCCAAAAGAAAAAATTGTGTACTCTCTCGTTGCCTCTACCTAATCTCCACAAATGTTACCCTCAACAAACAATCTCGTCTTTTAGATTCTCTCCTCTACAATTTTTTGTTCATATTTTAATTGTGTGCTCTCTCGTTGTACTCTTTTCACTAATTTTTTTTGATATATTTTTCTCGGCATTCTCGATAGTTATTTTCAGTAATTCAGTTGGTATGTAGGGTTTTTTTTATTATTATTATTAATTTGATTTTAGGAAGAGAAAATCTAGAAGAGTTTTACTAATTTTGGGTTTTTGACAAAGTATGTGGGTGTGAAGGGTATTTTAGTAACAAAATAATTGTCTGATTGGGTTTTTCAAAATAATTTGGTCTGATTGGGGTTTTGACGAGTTAGTTGGGTGGCAATAAGATCTCCCTAAGCAAAGAGATATTTACAGGAAAACACATTCCATTGATGTTCAAATAGTTACATGCTGAAGAAGTGGTCTATTCTAGAGCTTAATCAATACAGGTCAGGGTCTACTTAACCCTTAATCCCTAAAAATAAAACAAAGAATTAGGCTGTAAAGTCTTATTCTAACTTTTTTTTAGCCAAAAGGAAAAACATTGAATTGTGGCTGTCAAAAATACAAACGCACATTAATAATTTGTCAAAAGAACAAACCCGGATTTTGACTTTGTCAAACGAACAAATGTTTATGATCAGACTTGTAATCATATAGTCACACTTTTTTGAAATTCCATTTTTATCCATGTATACATGTGATTGCCATTATGATTATATGTGTGATCATACACACTTGTCCCTTGGATTTATGTGATCACAACTATAATGATACTCATGATTATAAAATATTTATATATGATCAGGACTATGATCATAACAAATAGATGTGGTTATAAGAGTGATATCATACATACTTGTGTTGCGATTTATGTGTGATGGATCATAATTGTTATCATAACGAATAAATGCGATTACAAGTCTGATCAGACCAAATAAATGTGATTGTATATATGGTCTGATCATACTGTTGCATAAGATCGCATTCCAACACGAATTCATTTGGGTAGGGTATAGTTTTACTTCATTTAGTGTTATATAGTATATGATTAGACATATGATCCTATGATTATAGGCCTGATCATTGGGTTGCATAAGATCGCATTGAGACTAGGGTTAATTGGGGGTAGGGTATAGTTTTATTGTATTTAGTGTTATCAGTATATGATTAGACCTGTGATCATGTGATTATAGGTATAATCATAAGGTTTTTTAAGATTGCATTCCAAGTATGATTCATTTGGGTAGGGTATAGTTTGATTGCATTTAGTGTGTATGTAGTATATGATTAAACATGTAATCATAAAGTTATTTATGTCCAAGGAAGTGAATTGTTATGATCAGACTCGTAATCATAAAAACGTTGTCCCTTTAACTAAGTAGAATCCCTTAATGTCCTTTTGACCTAATGGAATAGGAACCGTGACCTTGGGCCCAACTCACCCAAAATAAAATAACTGCTTAACAATATTGGTATTAGTATATACTAAAAATGTTTAATAATAATTGCATTACAAATGGATGTTAAAATGTCTTGTTTCATCACTTCTACAAAGTGAAAAGGTCGAATTTATGGTTCTGTTACCATATTTTACGTTAACATTATATTCACCCAAGAAACCAAAAAAACTGTATGAACCATGATCATCTGTCTGTTCCATTCTGTCTTCAGTTTGCCATTCTTGTAGAAGCTTGTCAACTACATCACCGGCAGGTAGGTTATGAAGATTGTTATCGGTTAGGCACATTTGGTAGCATCCATTTGGATGAAGTGCAGTCCATAACATTATCCCATTCGCATAAGGATGAGAGAACCCTTCTCTCAATACTTGTTCCAAATAAATAGCCTGTAAACACAGATACAAAAAACAAAAACAAAAGCCATTTAGATTTATGTAGAATGAACAATTTAGAAATAAAATGCGTAAAACGATTTTTTATGATTACCTGTGCTTGTTTGTCAAGGGTTTTGCTAATATCAATCTCTGTTAGCCAAATGGGAAGTCCCAAAGTAGCCAACTTATCTAGCACAGCTCTCATTAGTGGAAGATTTGGTACAGTAAAATGCCCCTCTAAACCAATTCCATCCATTGTAGCACCACCTCTCTTTAGGTCTTTGAGCCTCAGTATGTAGCTGTCTACAGTCGAATCAAGATCTGCGCAAGTCTCTACAACATTGAAATCGTTCATGAAAAGAGTAGCTAATGGATCAGATTGGTGTGCAGTCTTGAAGAAGTCTAAGGTTGCATTAGGACCAAGTTTTTCCTCGTAGAAATCGAAGTGAAGCATTTCATTGCTTACGTCCCAGTGTATGAATTCCTCTTTATATTTGTTCATCAAACTTTGTATGCGTGAATGTACCGCAGCTCGTAGTTCACTTCCTGTCAGGTTAAGGACCCATGCAGGGGTGTAAACAGGGTCCTCCCAGAATATGTTGTGGCCCCTAACGGCTATTTGATTAGTCCGTATAAATTGCATCATCTGATCTGCTATGGTGTAATTGATCTTGCCTTGATGGGGTTCTGTTGCATACCATTTGAGCTCATTTTCAAAGACTGCTGCATTGAAACGTTTGACGAACCAATCCTGAAGAAATTTGGGATAATTATCAGAATGACAGTAGAGATCTGAGAAGAAACAGTGATGAGAAAATAAAAGGAAAAACAAAAACCTCAAGTATACAAGGTGAGATATAAATGACCTGGTACGGTAAATTGCCAACAATGGTCTTAGCTATTGCAGAGCCGAAAGGGAAGTCTCTAGAGATTTGTTGAACTTGTATCTGAGCTCCTTCAAGCACATTTCCTTGTGTGTCGGAGACGTGGAGTGTTACAGCACGTTTCCTTTCCTGCGGACAAATTCTACTCTTTTTCACATTCCGCCAGATGAAATTCAGTACATATCAGTATACTATGAGGTTTCTGTCATTACTGTTTTAATTCTGTATTCTTGATTCATTCTCCATTCTTCATCAGTAAACGGCTGCAGAGAAGAACTTGCAATTGAAATGTTGACTGCATTCTCATCTGAATTCTGCACCCAAAAAAAAAATACGGTGAACTCACAATAAACTTAATTTTAGTGTACACAAAATAGATAACTTGCCCTTAATGAAGCCTTTTTTTCTTGTCTTATTATGTTTACCTGGAAAAAAAGGAGGGATGTATTTGAAGGAGAATCAAGAACAAATCCTCCTTTAAGAAAAGACCAGCATCCACGCCTCGCTATAACTGTCCCTATACACTTGTAAGTAGAATTCTCTGTCGATAAACTTGCCCTTATTAGAGAAGATTCTGCACCCTCAATTTTGACCCAACCTGAAATTTAAACACACCACACAGATAAATAAAAATCTCAGCATTTCCACAACAAGACTTATTAACAATTTACTCACCCGTATCATTATACCAGTTTGGTGTAATAACAATGACATGAGCCTATGATCTTTACGACTATCTGCTAGAAATGTATTGGAATGTTAAGTATATGAATGCCAATGAAGGATGACTTGGAAAGTACTTAGAATGAACTTCTCATGATCAATGGTGTGAGGTAGCTAGCCATGCGATAAGGGGGGGAGCATTACTTAAGTGTTTTGGTTTGGACCACATTTAGTAATGCGTATGTGTATTCAAAGGTGTTGGTTAAGTTTGCTGAGCAAACTGCCTGCGTGAATGACCTTTCTAACAACTAGTCAACAACAAACTCTCAATCAATAGTTCTATGGTATCACCAAAATTTCCAAACACCATGACTTTTCTGTTGCATTCACAGTCCAGGGACCAGGAACCTCCTATGCTTTGGTGTATATCTCACAGTGTTGCAGTGGACATGTTTGGGTTCTGAGCAACATTTGATTGCTGTAAACTTTTCGTGCCATTATCCTAAATTCATAATGAAGGGAGAGAAGAAAGAAGGCAAAAGTATTTAAACTTAACTAGAGAAGCAATATTTGGTGCCTTGTGTGAGGTTGGTCAAGACAAATGCTGGAGAATAGACTCCTATTCCAGCATGATTGATGCTACCATTCACCTGTGGAACATTGTTTGCAAGTATTCCTCCCTTGTATAGTGGGTTCTCTGGGTACTTTTTACACTGCACCGCATTCGTGATTGATCATCAATAAACAGGTAGTATATCACATTCAGTTTATGAACATAGCATTTGCATTTAGCACTTCATTCATAGGCATAATGATATTCAGCACGACATTGCTACACAATACATGGTGAGAAAAATTATGGATGTAACAAGTTTTGCCATGAATAGACATGGGTCTTGAGAAGAACACTTGTGTTGGCTAAAATCAGATATATACTGTGGTTGAACTACTTATAAGAATGCAATTGTTTTGATTTATTTGAGATCATTCATAATGCTATACATCTGAACACAGCAAAACAGAGAAAAGCTACAATAAATACCTCAGTGTAAGCAGAGGAATCATACAAAGGTCCATCTGCATTAACAAAATTTGAAGAAAATTAACTCAGTTGAATGACAGAAATAATAAAAATATTGAAAGAAGCCTAGAAAAGATTGGTTGATGGGGAAGAACCATAAGCTAGAGTGAAGGAAACTTGAATGAACAGTAAACCAAACCAAAGCCATAGTTTCATTCGAAGAAACAATGAAAAGATTGCTTGCTGCTTCATGTCTCTTCCCTAAAAAAAAAGAACAACCCAGTATTGGGACTTGAGAGAAACCAGCTTATAATATGTATAACATTACAAGTGAGTAAGGTTATGTTAGGTTTATATAGGTAAACAATATTGAGGAGGTAGTAGACATGGACTTTTAAAAGAAGGGAAGGAAAGGGGAGCTATATAGGGAGACACATTAAAGACTAAAGAGGTGGAGTTTGGAATATCTAATGATAGAGAGAAATCACAAGGGAAACATTGCTACTCTGACTTCACCCGTGCTTCATTCACATGTAGGATTTATGTGGATTGTGGAATCAACAAGAATACCAACTCCCCCAACTTTTTCTTCGTTCTATTTGGGATGTTTTGGGACTTGAAGTTGGAAAGCATGACATCTATATATGGGCACTATTTTTTTATTTGAGACATTTTATTGGTCTTGTTGGTGTCATTGGTGTTGGAGCGTTAAAGCAAAGAACCTAAGTTCTCTACATTCAAATAATATGATTATTAATAGATTATTAAGTTTGGTATAGAAGTTGTTGGTCATGTTGCTCCATTGACTTGATTCTTGTTTTGCTTAGCATTCTAACAATTATTCTCTAATTTTATCCTGATTTGCTTCTACAGTTAAACCTCTATAAATTAATAGCCTTTGAACCACCTTAATTTTATTAACTTAGAGAGATATCGATAATTTATAGTGATATTTCAATTTATTGGTTTTTTTATTAAAAAAATTATTTTTTTTACATGTTCAGTTATCACGGTCCAATAAAAATTAAGATTATTAATCAAAGTGATTGACCAATTCAAAAATCCAACACTTCGTTGAATTTTCAGTGAATACTAAGAGTGTTTAGTTAATTTAACTTATTAAACCTAGGTGCATACGATGCAATGTATCGAATCAAATATTGTACACACTATATAACTCAACACAATCTTATATCCCATATCATTTTACATTTTCATATCTCAAAAAAACCTAAGATGTAATCAATTTTTTATATTTATTTAAGTGATTATTAATTTATAGAACATTTGGATCTTAAAGAATGTTACATAGAAATATTTAAGGTAAAATGATCAAAAAATACAACGTACTTTCACAAATTTTTCACTTTATACAATGTACTAAAAATCACGCCAAAATATCAATGTACTTTGAAAAAAATTTCACGTTATACAATCTGTCCAAAACTAGGTAACGAACTGCTTACGTGGCCAATAATTATCTACGTGTATTTTAAAAAAAAATAAATTAAACAACATTTCCAACACATCAAATGAGGCACATGTTTCTCACATGATTGACCTTTTTCTTCCCTATTTTAACAATTGAATTCAACAAATGTAAAAATCCCCAAATCTGTAAATCCCCAATTCAAATCTCCAATTCAATTTCAAACCCTAGCTTTTGTGTCTTCATCTTTTAGTGTTAAACTAACTACTAGTTATTATTTACTAGAAAGAGGATTTTTCTTTTACACACACAACAAGATTGTTCCACACCGATTCTTTCTTGAGATTCACCAATTCACCATACATTAGTGTTTTATTGGGGTTTTAGTTGTGAGAAAATGGTTAATTAAAATTATGGTTTGAAGAATTAAAGAGAAGATTTAGGGTTCACATTTGCTATGAGAAAGAGAGATGGAAGAAATGTTGATTTAGGGGTTTCGATATAATGGAGTAATACATCTATATCACTAACATCTTGGGATTAATGGATGGTTTAGATGTAAACATTTGTTGATGATAACATGTTTTAAAGTAGATGTGTTGGTTTTAATTTTACAATCAACATTTATTTTAAAAAAATAAAAATACATGTAGATAATTATTGGCCACGTAAGCAGTCCGTTAGTTAGTTTTAGACAGATTGTATAACGTAAAATTTTTGTTAAAGTACATTGATATTTTGGCGTGATTTTTAGTACATTGTATAAAGTGAAAATTTTGTGAAAGTTCATTGTATTTTTTGATCATTTTACCAATATTTAACATCCATTATCTTATTATTTTGTCGAAATTATTAATTTAGCATAGAAGCCCCAAGTCGGGACCGGAGAATTATATTAGTTAAGAGAGATTATCAATTTACCGAGTATTAATTTAAAGAGGTTCTACTGTACGTATTAACACTAATAAACTGATTGATTTATGTAATAAACTTGCAAACATACATTTTAATTTTGTTTCAAGTAAGTAAATTTGACACAGTTAAATGTGATTTTGGCCAAGTAAGAATAATGCAAGTATAAGAATTATGGTATTTCTACAGATACAGATCAATCTATATACCTTTTTGTAGCCTTAGGTTCAGCCCCTACTTTTTAACTGTCTTGTTTGTATCACACACACACTTTCACAAAAGAAATAATTTGAGCGTGTGTTGCGGACTAGAGGTAGAGTGGTCGTGGTCATTGCCTGAAACTGCACGCAAAGCTTCCTACCTCACGCAGACTTCTGCAAACTTCAGAGTTAAGCAAATGGAGGCATTAGCTGAGTAGCGGGCCAAGCGTGGTCAGTTCATAAGTTCAGTTTCTAAAGTATAATGTGCCTTTAGCATTATCCATTAAAACTTTCTGTAGTTCCCCTGAAGAGGTGGCATAAAGCACAAGGCATCTGTGTCTGTGCTTAGATTGGCAAGCCAGTCTGCAGCTTGGTTTATCTGTCTGACAGTGTGCTCCAAAGTGATCTCCTCAAATCTTCATTTCAGCTACTAGAGCCTCAGTTCTCCATGTTGGCATAACTTGTCCTTTTAGAATTCTGATCCCTAAGAGGGAGTCTGAGTTAATACAAAGTTTCCTAACTCCAGTTTCCAGTGCTACTTTTATTTTTTTGGGTGGAATTTGTTTTCCTTTGTTTTGATCGGTTGCTGAATATGAAAAAAAAATTTGTGATATATGCATCTATTATACTATATTAAAGCAGAAAATATCCCTAAGAAAATATCTCTTCAATTAGGCTATCAATAAGACTGAAATTGATAGTCTAATTGAAGAGAATTTTGATTAAGTTTGGGTATATTTGTAATTAGGCAAAAGTGGACCACCATTACAGATATAATTAAGCCCAATTAGACCATGAGAATAATTAAGCCCAATAAAAAAAATTAAAAGTATACTCAATCCCAAGTATAATCAAGTCCAGCCCGTACCCAGTTGGACCAAATCACAAGCATAATTAAAATACAGTAAAACTTCGATAAATTAATAGCCTTGAGACTAGAGAAAATTATTAATTAAACGAGATATTAATTCATCGATTAATTAATAAACTATTAATTTACATAAACAATATATTTTCATGTATGTCTTTCTTTTTAGGGGGCTAACATGATGAAGCTGGATAATCATTTTATTCTAGAACCGGTTCCACGAAAAGAAACACTAAAATCGATAATGATATTGGAATAATTTCTTCTTGCAATACAAAATACAACACCAGATCAACTCATCACACTACAAAAATTTAGAGACGAGGTTCAAACCAAAATCAATTTTGGGAAAAAAAAAACAATAATTGACTTTCATTATAAAAAAAAATAAAAAATATATTTGTATATCAAAAAAATATTAATTTATATATTAGTTGGGCCTTCAAGGATTTTTCTAAAATGTATTAATTATCTAATAAATTTACCGAAATATTAATTTATCAACATATGCCCAAGTTGGGACCAGCCAAAAATATTATTTAAAGGAGATAATTAATTTATCGGGTATTATCTTATCGAGGTTTTACTATATCTTCTCAATTATGCTGAAATTGATAAATTAATTGAAGAGAAATTCATTCAATTTTGGGTATTTTTGTAACTACACAAAATAAATAAAAATGGGTCAATATGTAATTTCACATATTAAATACAACAACCTTCATAAGTAACCTTAACTCGAATTCTTTATAAGCAGTAAACCACATTATCACCACTAAAATCTAATACCAGTAATTGACTACCATTGATAAAATGCTCTAACTCGAATTTCTTTCAATGCAACAATTTTAACTTCAATAAGTTTACCAATAATCTTTTTTGAATAAGTAGCTAAATAATTATCTGTTGGAAGTAGTGATTTACATTGAAATCACCAGATGATTTACTACATTTGTACAACTTTTCCATCTATTATACTCTATTAAAGCTGAAAATACCCTTAAAAAACATCTCTTCAATTAGATTGAAATTAATAGCTTAATTGAAGAGAATTTTGATTGAGTTTGGGAATCAAGTCCAGCCCGTACAAAAAATACAGTAAAACCTCGATAAATTAATAGCCTTGGAAGTAGAGAAAATTATTAATTAAATGAGATATCAATTCATCTATTAATTAATAAATTGTTAATTTACATAATTAACAGTATATTTTTATGTATATCTTTCTTTTTTTTAAGGGGGGGGGCTAACATGATCAAACTGGACAATCGTTTTATTCTAAAACCCTTTCCACGAAAAGAAACACTAAAATCGATAATGATATTGGAATAATTTTTTCTTGCAATACAAACTACAACACCAGATCAACTTATCACACTACAAAAATTCAGAGACGAGGTTCAAACCAAAATCAATCTTGAGAAAAAACAAGCAAAAATTGACTTTTATTATAAAAAAAAATATAAAATATATTTGTATATCGAAAAAATATTAATTTATATATTAGTTGGGCATTCAAGGATTTTTCTAAAATGTATTATCTAATAAATTTAGCGAAATATTAATTTATTAACATATGCTCAAGTTGGGACCAGCTAAAAATATTATTTAAAGGAGATAATTAATTTATCGGGTATTATCTTATCGAGGTTTTACTGTATCTCTTCAATTAAGCTAAAATTGATAACTTAATCGAAGAGAAATTCAAAACTCACCAAGATTTACATTGAAATCACCAGATGATTTATTACGTTTATACAACTTCTCCATCTTCCTCTTCACTCAAAGTCTATGTCTGCTTATATGCTTATATTTGATCCATGTATATATGATGTTTGCTGAAGATCTCTCGACGACACAGAAATCAAAACTCACCAGTATTCTAAGTCAAATGGGCAGCTATGCAAGTTTATTAATAAGATCATTAATAATATTAATATGATATTATTGTGGACACACGTCAAACATGTTTGTGATGGTCATTTTCAATTACATTCTAGATTTGACAAAAAGTATATTTTGCAGGAATATGGAGAACCAGTAATCTATTTCTTTTCCTTGCACTTATTAGGCATTGACAAAAAGTAAATGAAAATAGAAAATAAACTTCAATAAAGATGATGATATAATCTTCAATACATTTCAATGGTGGGGATACGAAAAGGGACCCAAGTAGCAGTAAGACTTATTTACTGCAATTTCATGAAATTTGAGTTTCCCTTAATTTGTGATCTAATGTACGTAAATGTGTTGCAGATGGGACTATATCAAAAAATGTCGCAAGATTCACACAGACATGGATTGTATGGTTGCCTTCCGGAAATGCTTAACTACAGGCCTAACGGGATCTCTCCGTCACATTACAAGTAAGTCATCTTTATCATCATAATAGTTTGTTAAAGATTTCGAATTTTCATGATGTTAACTGTTACAAGCCAATTAAGAGACGCTCGACTACTAATGGACTACTGTGAAAAGATTGTTTCCCAAAGTGATGAAGCCTCAACAACCGAGCAAGAATAAATTCTAATTGAGACTTTGAGAATTGAGAGTACTGCAAAATCCCATTCTCCTGGATATCTTCAAATGTTTTGGGTTTAATTTTCATGTATATATAATAATCATTTAATTTCATTACTCAAAGATTTATAATAATTCTAAATGAAATCATACCAGATCATAGACTTTTGAAACGGGCTAAACAAAATATTACAAGTTACAAACCAAAAGCAATATAAAACCCCCCAAAAAAAAACTTTCAAACAATCAGATAGGCCCGTGCAAATGCACGGGCCTAAGGACTAGTAAGACATTTAATTCGATATTATTTCATTATACCGCCCACTTCTTTCAGTACTATAGGGTCAGTTTGGTTCTGGAAAAGATTTCCCCGCAGCTTATTTAGAAGAAGATTTCCTTGGGCTTGTCTTCTCTAACATCGTGTTTCAGATTTCCAACCTTAAGCCCTAATCAAAACAGACCCTTAAAAAATTGCTTAAAAAGTCCTAGTAACTAGATTTGATGGCCGTGTTTTTTTTAAAAAAAAGGACAGAGAAAAATTTGTTCTCATACAATCACACAGCTAGTAGCACTACAGCAAGTTAGTTGAAGAAAAGCCTTTGTAGGCGCTCATCCCACCTAAGTTACAGTCCTTACAATTGAAATGTTCTGAGATGGGATCTTAGCTGTTGCGTGACACAGTGCACAGGTGCAGGTCAAGAGTCTTGGTATGTTTCCTCAAGTTAGGAATGGATCTTAGCTGATGGCGACTGGGGACGCAGGCCCTACTTGACCGTGCTTGCGTGCTCATGTAGCAGTCTAGCACATACACTTTAATTTTGTATGGAGATTTTATGGAGATTTGATGTATATCTATCACATTCAGTCTGTCCTAGCATTTGAAAAAATGAAAACCATTACTTCCTCACTCCAGACACCGAATTTGCCGTCTAAACAGCAGTGAGTCCAGATTTCTTTCTCTAGTCCAAAATGATTATGACACTACAATTTTAAAGATTACAGAAGGGCGTATTCCTAAAATGTAATCAGAAAGTTAAAGGCTTGCTACCTATTACCTACTAGCACGAGTTTATAGGTAACCCAATTTAGGTTAGTAAATAACCAAACTCATTTATCATGTGATGGTTAACAGTTGTCTTAATTTAAAATTTATGCTCCATACCTCCCAAAGTCCCAATGCTTACTTTGGAGATCCTGCAGCCGTCTATAGCTAATCTGACCCTTCAGCTTAATGAAAAAAAATATAGCAAATGAAAATTCTTCCAATCTTGTTTCCGTGGATGCTGCTCTGCTCCTAGAAATATGCAACAAAAGTTACCAAAAAACAAAGCCCAAAACTTGGATGATTGATCGAATGATTAAATGATAACAATGTTCAAAATCAATGCAGTAAGACCTCAAGCAAAGAATAATCCACAAGAATTGGACTAACGAATCAATATAAATCTCATATCGTACAATGGAGATGAATAGAAAAACACATACAACAAAGTAGATCACTTTACTAGCGTGGAAGACATGTTTGTGCGCCTCAGGATAAGAGCTCCAGAAGAATGAAATAATGCAGTGGGCCAGCTTGCAACCCTACTGTTTGAAATCTTATTTGCTTAACTGAGTCTATAATAACCTGGAAGATCACTTGAGCAAAACATCCATCAAATCTCAGGTTGCTTCAACAGTAAGCTTGCCTTTAAAAGATTGACAGCTCTAGGCATTTCTTTTCCCCATCATGATGTAAATAGTGTTCGCCAAACAAAACAATCAATTAAAAGAACTCAGCCTTTAATGGGCTTCGAATCCACCGCAGATTTCCTGGATTTCTTGTTTGCATGGATCTTCGAGTACAAACTCTTTGTTCTCATAACGAGAAACACATCTAATCCAAACCCAATAACACATGCAATAGCCATGATCGCAAACACAAGCCTGTAACAGTGAGCCCCTATACATGTGTTGCCACCTCCGGCAGTTTTAGTTGCCTCTGCATCATATAGGAAACCAGCAAGAAGACCGGAAAAAAGGAAGGAGCCAAGGGGAAGATTTAAGATGAGGATGTTGTAAATCAGGCCATAGTATTTGAGACCAAACAGTTCAGAGGCAGTTGGAACTGTGACAGCAAGACGAACACCATAGCATATTCCAACAACAATTGAACCGATGTAGAGAGATCCAGGCAATGCAATTGCCATGAGTACATATCCAACAGCCATTAGAATCTGAGAAGCTGCATTCCATAAAGGCCTTGGAGTTGCAGCTTTCCTGCAATTAATTAATAGATAGCCTATGTTAAAGTTTATGATAACACATGCACATTGGCATGATACTATTCAACTTCAAACACTATCAGAGGCTATATATTGCACAGAAGCTGTTAAATAGCCCCCCAAAATTGGTTCTGTATGTTTTTTTTTCTTCAATCCTGTTTTTAATTACTTTATGTACCAAAGCAAATATAAGCAAGTGGCGATGAACACTCATCTGTCTCTAAATAAAAAGCAAAAAGAAAAGATAAAAACATTATAAAGTTCGAGTATAAAACAGAAAAGGAAAATAAAGTTAGCCAAACAAACTAAAACCAGGCATAGAAGAAAGAAAACAGGTAATGACAAATACAAGGAAATGGAAAAATCTGTATTTTAGGCTCATGCCATTCCACACTTTTTTTGGACAACTTCCGTAACAATGTTAAGCAGCTATTCGACGACACATAAGAAGTTTATGACAATCAAATTTTTTATAAGTAAATCTCAAAAGTAAGTATTTCAGAAATTGCCAAAACATAGTAACTACATGAAACCAAAAGAAACTTGCTGAAAGTGACCCTCATAAAGGTCGTAAATCATAATGTTCTTTTCATTCTCATTTTAGCAAAACAAACAACTTTTAATCCAAATCTAATAAAAAGAAGGAAAACAATTTCGGAATTTCAAGTTGCTGTTCAAACACAATCATAAACATACAACATGACACGTTTTTACATTTCACACAATTTTTATTATGAAACTACACCCAATTTTTTTAATTGTTTTTCTTTTTTTGTTTGTTTGTTTGTTTGATTGGCAAGCCAGTTTTTAACGAGATCAGTAACTCAAAGATGCACTGCCTGGGATCGAACCCCAGACCTCTGGTATCATCACCAGAGGTATTACTAACTGATCTCAGCTGGCATCAGCAATTCTATTTTCAACTCAAGCTCTAAAGGGGAAATATTTATTTACTTGCAACACTTATAACATAATTAATAAGAAGAAGAAAAATGAAAATAGCTCAAACTCCTCAATAAGATACAATTTAAAAATCTTTCCGTACATTCGCGGAAATATCTGAAAGTCAGCTAGCATGTTTACTTTGGCTTACCTAACATGGTGTGGTCCAGGGAGTTTGTGTGGTCACAATGAGCAGCAACTTGATTACATACTTTTTTTTCTTGCTTGATTTTTTTTTTCTTTTGATGGAAAAAAATATATATAACTGACCATCATGCCCAGATCTTGGTTATGTCCTCTTAAAAAATCAGCTAATTAATTAGCTATATTTATTTTTTATCCATTAGAAGCAAATATTATGCTAGTCCATTTAATCTAATGTAAGCTTATGTATAGCTATATATACCAAAAAATTAGCTATACTTACTTGAGGAAATATTCAGAAATGGAGCCCGATCCGATCCGTCCAAAAAAGCCGAATATGCTCATAAGTGATACAAAGATGGAGACATCTGTATACCCAAGTGCAAGTCCAATCTGACCCATGTTATTCATCACAGCCAAACCAGTTCCCACTCCACACAGAAATGATACAAACAAAACCCAAAAATCCAACGTCTGTACTGCTTCCAAAATCGTGTGATCTTCACCAATCGATGGTCTTTGTTTAATCTCTATACTGGGCTCCACCAGCTGTACGGCATTTTCTTGCACTGTTTCTGGTGCAACAACTTGATGTAATAAAGGCTCATGAACTTGGCCTTCTTCAACATCTTTATTTAACTTAGACTGAGTCCAATTCTGTAATACAGAATATAACGGAACAGATAATGGACTAGCTAAAAGAAAAAGCAATCCACAAGCAAACACAACAGAAATAAGTTTCCCATGATTTCCTGTTGTATCAAATGCCAAAAGATATACAGCAACAATCACAGCTACACCATTAAACACTTGAAAATAATATGATTCTCGTTTTTCTTGAATACTATTAGTAGTGGTGTTTTCTGGAACTTCGCGAAGAAAAATAATTGCAAAGAGGCAAACACAAGCAGGAACTATAGCAAGCATTAACAAGAAATTTGCAGGACTATCTGAAAATAAAGCTGAACAAAGATCTGTAAAGATAGCTGTGCTTAAACCCACGTAACCTTTCAAAATTCCAGATACAGGTCCTCTGTTTTTACGGAAATTACGCATACATGTTACTAACACTGCTGTATTCATCCATGTTGTGCTATTTCCTCCCATACATAAAAATATACACATCTGTAACAAAAAGAAAATCAAAATTAACAAAACAATTTGATGAAAAATGCCTGCCTCAATGAAAAATTTTATATATACATTATTATTATTATTACCTGCCAATAAGGTAGAGGTTGGATTTTTTGACTAACAACAAGCCATTGAACACCATAACCAATAAAACCTTCAATAGAACCAATAAGTAAAATTACTGGTGTTGAAAGACGATCTGAAGCAAGACCAGCAAGAATACCAAAAGCTTTACCAACATCTTTTGCAACAGAAAGATTGTTTAGTTGCAATTGGGTAAGTGCCATAAGTGATTTTAAAGCATCTGAGTAATTAGAAAAAGTGTAATTATTTCCAGAAATGGCTTGTACCCAAACTGCAGTAACAAATCCTAACCATTTTCTTGCTGAAGTAGTAGTTGTTGGAGATAACTGATCATCAACTCCCATATTAAAAACAATGAGAGAAGAAGAAGAAGAAGAAGAAGAAGAAGAAGAAGAAGAAGGTGGGAATAGAGATTAGAGAGAGATACTTGAATAATGCTTTAAAAGCTTTGCTTTGAATGGAAGAGAGGAGGCAGAGAGGCTTGATATTTATGCTATTTGTTTTTTGAAAAATGGAAAAAAGTATTTAATTTAAATAATATTTTAAATGTAGAGATGATACGGACATTTTCTTGCCATGATAATGACACGTACGGTATGTTCTTTGCCTTTTTTTTGGTTTTATCGATTTTTTAATTTAAAAGCACAAATTTTTGTTTTTGGTTTAATTAACGTTGGTTTAATTTTTATGTTTAGGAGTAGAAGATTAGTCGTTAAGACCCACTGGTTTGTTGCACAACATGCAACATGGAAACAAGGGTTTCTCAATTCAATAATCAATATGATGAGTGTTCCAAGTCGGCCTAACCCCTTTAATAAGTAGTAATATGATGAAAATTGAAATGTGATAATGACATAAAACACAACTTTCATCCATGATCCAAAGCACTGAATCAAATTCAAAGATTTTTTTTTTTTTTCACAAGTCGACCTCAACTAAAAAAGAGTGACTTGATATTTGAGAATATGAAACCCCATCTCTATAATATAGAACCGTGATACAGTCGACCGACATTAGGGGGTGAGAGAGGAAGAGAAAAACAAAATTCATAAAAAAAAAGGTCGGACAGACAAAAAAAAAAAAAAAAAAAAAAGGGACAAACACGAATTTGAGTCTCGCCCGACTCTAAATGGGCCTCCTAACGTCGGTCGATTAACCATCATAAACCAATATTGGAATTGTTTTTTTTGTTTTTTTTTTAAAAAATATAATATTTATATATTAATCGTGGCTCGAAGGCTTACAAGGACAGGGCCGGTTGGGCTCAACCGGTAAAACCTTTGGGTGATGATACTAGAGGTCGGGGGTTTGAATCCCGCCAGTATCACCGAGTTACTGATCTTATTAAAAATCGGCTTACCAAACCATTTTTCCGCCAACATTATCGAGTTACTGATCTCATTAAAAATAGGCTTACTACAACATTTTACTGGTAAAACCTTTGGGTGATGATACCAGAGATCTGCGGTTCAAATTCCGCCAGCATTACCGAGTTACTGATCTCATTAAAAACAGGCTTACCACAACATTTTTTGCAGGTGTCAATTGGGCTTAACTAGTAAAACCTTTGGGTGATTATACCAAAGGTCTGGGGTTCGAATCTCACCAGCATTACCGATTTACTGATCTCATTAAAACAGGCTTACTAAACAATTTTTTTTTTATGCGAATGAGCATGTGGCTTAATGGTAGCACCCCTCTCACAAGTGGAGAGGTTGTGGGTTCGAAACACGTCAATAGCTGATTGTTGATATAAGCCACACATAATTTAAAGGGGTAAGGGTCCCCTCAACCCTGCTTGCCAATCAATTTTTAGAAGAAAAAAAAGGGCCTAAAGTGCTTACAAAGACAAGGCCCGAAGGCTACTGATGCTACCAAACCATGGGAAAACGCCTAACCACATCATCATTAACGATGTAAAAAAAACCCGTGGAGACAGATCCCCGTAGAGAATCGACCCGAATGGGGCGGATATGGAGGTCATTTTTGAAACCCAAATAGGTTTTGGAGCAGGGACGGATATTATGGT
Source organism: Aquilegia eximia (assembly GCA_023053565.1). NCBI lineage: Eukaryota > Viridiplantae > Streptophyta > Magnoliopsida > Ranunculales > Ranunculaceae > Aquilegia > Aquilegia eximia. Next base: position 10,911,817 of record JALIGU010000010.1, read on the forward strand.
CTCCAAACCCGGACCCAACCCGATTATATACTTGATTTAAAATATTAGCTAATATACACGGTAATTTATGGGCTTACCATAAATTTAATGAAGTGTGTTCAAGACTTTAAGTTTGTATTTTGTTTGGGTTAAATTTAGTTTAAGTTTTTAAGTTGAATTTGTAATTCGAGATATTATTATGACAATTTAAATTTATGAATGGTCATTATTATTGTTATATATTTTATTACCTAAAACTAAAAATGGAGCCCCGCAGAGAATCGATCCCCATTGGAGGCAGGGACGGGGTTCCCCAAATAGTCTCAAGAGGAGAAACGGACGGGGATGGAGACTAAAAAAACTAAATGGGGATAGGGGTACCCGGCCTCGAACCAAGCTGTTAACATCCCTAATCATCATTATAAGAGCATTGGCCTCCTAATCTCGAACCAGGCCCGAAGGCTGACCCACCTAAGAATTACATGAGAAATTCCCCCAATTACAAGTTTCAGATTTGTTTAATCTATTTGAATTTGTATTAGTTAATTTATGTCATAGAAGTAAAAATCAGGCTGCTCATCTCATTAACCAGCAAACTGATGTATCTACTTTAAGTCATGGTTCAAAATTTTGAGGATATCCGTGAAATTCCGGCGGCATATACCGGTTTTCAAGTATTCAGAGCGGTACGAAAGGTCGTATCTGGTTCGGTCTAGTTACCTACCCATGCCGACCCGAAATACCGGATATTCACAGATATCCGACAATAACATCGAAATCACGGATATCCCCTTTGCTGTAAAAATTCCGACCAGTTTTTAAGTACAAATTCGCCAGAATTGTGTTGTAAAATTTAATTTTTGATGAACGATGATCATTCAATGATCTATGATGATTTCGAAGTGAAAATTCAATTTCAATTTTCAATTTTTAATTTTAAAATTCATTGTTGTTGTCGGCCGAAATTGTTGCTGCCGGAATTGTTTACAAATTTTGTTCTATCATACTATGATGATTTTAATTGTTGAATTGTTGATGATTTAAAATTTGAAATTGTTATATTGCCGGAATATATATTGTCGAAATCTATACTGCCAGAATCTATGCTGGCGGAATTGTTTTTTTTTTTTTTTATATCATATAACTTATATAATGTTGAACTGTTTGATTTAAATTTTAAATTGTTATACTTCCGAAATTATTTGTTAGTAAATTTTTTGGGCAAAAAACTAATATATTAAATTATATTAAAGTGGTGTTGTTGGAATTGTTTGTTAGTAAAAACTAAGATTAAAAAAGTAATAAAATATTTCAAATATGAAAATTTTAGAAATTAATAACAAATTTTATTAATTCGTAACAAATTAATAATATGATTAGTTAAAAATAAGCTTAGTAAAACAAATTTTAATAATATTTTTAAATATTTATTAAGCTAAAATTTGTTTTCTTAAGTTTAATGTTGTCTTACAAATCTTGTATAAATTTTTATATTGGTAGGAGCCTAAGACAATGGCTAAGAGGGACATTGGGTGGGAGTACGGGTTTGTTGAGCCAGGTGATGAGACTGGAATAGTTTGTGGTTTTTGTGAGAAGAAAATGCAAGGTGGAGGGGTGACACAGTTCAAGGAACATCTAGTTAGAGTTGAGAATGATGTTATGTAACGCCGGGGATTTTGTCCTCACTCATCCCGGTACGTCGAGCACCATACCGCTCGCTAATGTCAATATTATCCCCCTTTAGTCACTGCAGATATCCAGCAGTAGAGGGTTTTGGATCAGAGCCCACCCATGTGGTTTACCCCAAAAGGCTTTGACATTAGTTAGAGTATGGTTAAACTCTATATACTACAAATACAACCACTTCCTTGGCAATGTGGGACTAACACCAACTATAATGGGTGTTACAATCCCACCACCTTAGAATAGAGTCGTCCTCGGCTCTGCAGTACACTCAGTACAGTCCCAAAATCTCCGACGTTCTCTGCCAAGTGAGATAAGTACCTGACTCTCCCTAGGCCTTTCCAATGTATTTCCTACCTGTAACAGGTGACCCGTCGTCGGCTTCGATACCCTCTGTAACGCCCCGGGATTTTGTCCTTGCTCATCTCGGTGCGTCGAGCACCATACCGCTCGCTAAGGTCAATATTGTCCCCCTTTAGTCACTGCGGATATCCAGTAGTAGAGGGTTTTGGATCAGGGCCCACCCATGTGGTTTACCCCAAAAGGCGTTGACATTAGTTAGAGTATGGTTAAGCTCTATATACTACAAATACAACCACTTCCTTGGCAATGTGGGACTAACACCAACTCATGGGTGTTGCATGTTACAAGTTGCACAAAAGTACTTCCTGATGTCAGATTACGTATTCAACGTAATTTACAGGAACTTGCTGCACGACGAGTTATTTCTGGACACACAAGACGAGGAAGACCACGACAACGAGTTGAGGAGGTGGGACGACGAGTGCCCGTGACTAGTGATGTTTCTTCACACCAGACCGAGATTCAAGACGAGGACGACGAGACTAGAGCGCATCGAGACTTGGAGGAAGTATTGAGGCGTTCAACATCGGACCCTGATTACTTAGAGCAGCGAGACTTGGAGATGACTATTGAAGCATCACATAGGGGGCATCTTTCTTCATCTACCAACGGAACATCATCTAGTCGAGCGCAGCGAGACTTCACTGATTATGATAGTGATCTTGGGTTTTAGTTTGTTTGTTTTATCTTAGTAGGATTGTACATTTTATTAATCTTAATAAGAATTTAAGTTAATTATGTATGTTTTATGTAAGTTAAACATTTTATTTATGTTAATTATGTTCGTTTTTAAGTTAATTAGATATTCTCGAATATTCTCGAAATTCCGACAAATACTACGAAATGTCCGATTTTTAAACCTCACCATTCCGACACAGACCATCGAAATTTCGGAGCATATATCGGTTTTTCAGACCTCAAAATTTCGTCTGAATTCGGCATCTTAAAGTATGCTTTAAGTCCTATGCAATTTACTTCTATACTTGGGTTCTTGTATCCTCAATTGGGCTAGGATTCTCTATGATCTGTAACATTTCATACTACATATATATATATTATATATATGGACGGAGCTAGGAATCTGAGTCTGGGGGTGGTGAAAGTATATATAACTGTATTAACCTATTTCTAGATTAATGCATCAACAGGGTCAGGTCGTTATGGAGACTTGACCAAATGGGGATATTGGAGATTGGGGTGGCTGCACCTCGTTGAGATCGAGATTGCCTACGTACTCTAGCTCCGGGGAATTGAACTTAGAGATCAAGCCATCGTAGTTCTGTTTATATAGAAGATTGAAGGGCGTGGATCGTGGATCTTGCAGATTCTCCGCCATCATAATGAGGATTAAATGTGTAACGCGCGAGGATCATCCCTGTGAATTAATTATGTAACTGATGAGAATATTCTGTGCATTGAAGAGGAGCACGTGTGAATAGCAGGTCGCTGGTCGTTGTGTAGTCTGGTCGCTTTAGTCAAGCTGTGAACGGGTAGAGATTGTGGCGACCTGACAGATGGATGACTGTGCCACGTGGCTGCTTTTGATTGGTCGGAGTATGTAGTACCCCTACATAAGCCCCCTCTTTTTAGGTCGACTATGGGAGTCGGGCTGAAAAGACTAATTGCTCTTATCGATGCTGATTTGTAGTTTGCTTTTTTGAAGTTGCTGACGTGGCGGTCATGCAGCGCTGTCTGTGGTAATCATGGCGCTGTTACGGGGAAGTGGAGGAGTTTCCTCGAGCAGTTAGATGTGTGATTATGGCAACTGATGCACGTATTGCCTGATCTACTATCTGTCTTGCACGTGGATCAATCCAACGGTGGATGTGAATCGTTTTGTGAGTGGAGAATGACTGTACTGCATATGCATCCGTTTGTCGATCTCAGCCGTTCGTTTCTTTTGAATCGATGGCTAGAAATTCTTGAGCTACAATATATAAACTGTAGTTACGTTGATAAGGGTTTACTTATCTTGCCTTTATTTGAATTGCTGCCGCTTTTGCCTTGCGAACTGAAGAACTTTGAGAGCTCGTGAGGTTTGTTCTCTTGTCTTTTCTCTGATTGTTTAATTTCTTTCTTTTTCATCTTCTGTTGTCTTCTGTATTGTTTGAGAGTAATGTCTGAGGGTAGTGATTCGCAAAATGATCACTTGAGTGATGGTGGTCTTGAGGAGTATGAGTCTGAGAGTACTCATTCTGATCCTCCGTCTCCCGTTCCCGATGAGAATGTGGATAGCCCCCAGAGTAGTGGTTCTCATGGTCCAGATTCTTCTGATGATGAGATGGTTGAGGATGACAATGGTAGAATGTGTAGGATTGTGAATATGAATTATGTACATAGGCATTTTGCTGTTAGGAGGCATTATGAGTTTAGGTCGATTAGGCATTTAGAGATAAGGTTTCTTGGTGACCGCCTACTTTCTCCTGACTATCGACCTAATAATCCTTCATCTACTGTATTGACTTTGAACCAATTCCGTGCTGGGCTGAGGTTGCCGTTGTCTGAACTGGTGGTCGGCCTGTTGAATGCCATTAGGCGAGCCCCCTGTCAGATGAATGGTAATTTCTGGCGGAACATGAGGGTAATTGACGACCTCAACAAGTTGCATAGGTGGCACATTTCCGTGGAAGATGTATTGAACCACTTTTGTTTCAAACGGTCCTCGAAGGTTGAACTCTCTGGCTGTAACATGCAGGTTAGGCCAGACCGTTTGCCTTTGATCTATCCAGTGAGTAGCGAGCCATGGTGGAAAGATCCTATGCTTTTCACTGGGCCGATTGTTGAAGGGGATATCCAGTTGCGTCATACGATTAGGAATGACGCTCGTAAGTTAGTTGTCTGTAGTTTTATGATTGTTGGTTCGTGTCCCTGCTTTTGAAGTTGATGTCTTTGTATTTTTTGTTGCAGCGATCCGGGACGATCATCTGATTAGAAAAAACGATCTGCAATCTGCTCTGAACTGCTTTGGTAAGTTGGCCGACAAGCGGAAGATTTCGCTTCTGCCTCACCTAAAGGAGCATTTTATTCCTAAAGGTGGTCCAAAAACTGTGTGGGACGAGCTCAAGAGGAGGAAAGCTTTGAAGAAAGCATTCATGTCTTCTGTGCACAAAGCAAGTGGTGGGCGACCTGGTAGCAGTTCGCGAGCTGGTGAGAGTGAACGAGCAAGTGGTAGCTCGAAGCAAGCTGAAAGAGAACGTTCTGTAGGTGCTCCTCGGAGGTTGGAGAAGGAGCGACCTGTTGAGAAGGATCGACCTGCGGTGCAGGAACGATCTGTGGAGAGGGAGGTGCCTGCGGAGAAGGAGCGGGCTGTAGGTAGCTCTCGCCAGGCTGGAGTCGTGGGGAGCCCTCCAGTCTCAGGTCCACCCCCCTCACTTCCTAAGGTGGGTGCATTGGCTGGGAAGAAGAGGTCCTTCTCAGGGAACCTTAAGCTGATGGAGTTCCCAGCTATGCCAACTCCTGTGTCTTCAATGGTTGCGACGTCTCCTGGAATGTCTGTGATGTCCAGGAAGACTGCTGTTCGGCCTTCGCAGAAAGGCAAAGGTATTTTGTCTGAATTCCGCCCTGGGCCGTTCGATTATTTGGACGGGCAAGGAGAGAAGCATGTCGTGTACGAGAACGACAGTGCTATTGATGACCCTTGTGTTGCCCGGGCTGTGAATGAGGGTATCGTCCTTGATGCTGATGCCCGAATGGTGAAGTCGCAGCCTTTGTTGGTGACCTGCTCGAAGATAAACGGGGCACTTTCTTTGGTGAGTTTGATCGTAAGTCGCATTTATTTTGATTATGCTTTGGTATTTGTGCTAAATTTCGTTTGTTGGTTGTAGCTCAATGCCAGCTTCCAGGAGGTGCGTCTGGTTGCTGAGATTGGTGCTCAAGCTGAAATTGAGTTGAAGGCTCTGAATGAGAAGCTCGAGCAAGCGAGGAACATTGCCGCCGTTGCTGAGTGTAAGGTTAAGGACAGGGATGCCCAGGTCGCTGCTCTGAAGGAGCAGTTGAGGGAACTTGAAGCTGCTTCCCGATCTTCTGATGAGTACTGGCAAAGAGTTTGTCAGGAAAATGAAGCAGCTTGGAAGGCCTACTGCGAGCAACTGGTCAAAGCTATGACGGGGTCGCCCGAAGGAGAGGAGACGCGAGGTGGTGTTGAAGAGACTTCGGCGCCAGCTCAGGACACCTCGATGGGCCCTAGTGACCAGGTCGCTGGAGCCCTTATTGAAGTTGATGCTTCAGGCGACCAGTCTGTGCAGTAGTGACCTGGCCTTGGCTTCCCTTTCTTGTATTGGGTAACCTTGGTTTCCCTTTCTTGTATTAGGTAACCTTGTTTTCCCTTTCTTGTATTGGGTAACCTTGTTTTCCCTTTCTTGTATTGGGTAACCTTGTGCAAGGTTTGCTTCCTGCGCTCATTGTTGTTGCAGTATGTCTTCCATAGTTTATTCTTGAGAGCCCCCCTTGTAATCTTTGAGAGCTTGAGTGGAGAACTTCTTGTCTTTTGTTAGTAATCAGCTTTTACTTATGGATTCCATTTGGCGAGCTAGTTTCCAGGAAGTCCTGGTAGCTCGTTCAGAAGGCAGGTAGACGAGATGAATGGCTGCAAGCAGGACGCACTGAAACAGTTCCTCTTGTATGCCTTGATTCTATTTTGGTTGTACCTGTAATTGTTAAAATCTCTTAAAGTAAAAGTTAATTCAACTATGTACCTTGCATTGTTGCTTATGTCGTTTTGTCTGCTTGAATGGGCTTGCAAACAATATGTGGCATTTGCTCGACCTGATCATGGGTTGAGGTCGCATTTAACATAGTTGTGCTTGGGTCGTGGAAAGAGAAAGACCAATGCACCAAGTTAAGTTGCTAGTGATTTAACTTAACAAACTTTTAAATTATCAAAGGGACTAGAGTATTGATAATTCGTAGGTCGAGGGATTGGACCTTTAGTAGCCATTCATGTTTGAGCAGAGATGAAGGCAAAATTGAATTTATAGATTGAAATGCAATGAATGGATGCTTACATTTCACTGATAAAACTTCTTTAAAGCATTCCACGGGTTCTTAACGATCTCCCCTTCTGGTGTCTGAAGACGATAAGAACCGTTGCTCTGGACTTTTGTGATAATGTAAGGACCTTCCCAATTGGCGTTGAGTTTGCCGATAGTGTCCTTTCTTTTGTTACTGAACATTCTTCTTAGGACTAGTTCCCCTGGCTGGAAAGTTCTTGGTCGCACGCCTTTGTTATAAGCTCGCTTGAGTCTCTGTTGGTATTGCTCGAGCTTTATAGTGGCGTGGTTACGTCGCTCTTCAAGGAGGTCGACTCCAAACGACCAGATCTGATTGTTGAGCTCTGTGTCGACCAGAAGAGACTTGGTCGTTCCAAATGTTAGTTCAGTAGGAATAACGGCCTCTACTCCATAGCAAAGACTGAATGGTGACATCCCTGTGGATGTGCGAGGAGTTGTTCTATAAGCCCATAAGATGTTCTCCAATTGTTGTGGCCATTGATCATGCTGGTCTTCGAGCTTCTTCTTCAAATTGGTTAGAATCTGCCGATTTGCAGCTTCGACCTGGCCGTTGGCTTGTGGGTACCTAGGAGTTGCCCTTGAATGCTCGATTTTCCAGAGGTCGTAGAATTTTTTGATATTCTTCCCAACGAACTGGGTGCCATTGTCTGTGACTACTCGTTTAGGTAGCCCGAACCTTGTGATGATATTTTCCCACATAAATCTCTGGACATCTGCCTGTGTGACATTGGTTAAGGCAACAGCTTCCACCCATTTAGTGAAATAGTCGACGGCTACTAGAACGAACCTCTTCTCCGACTTCTTTTCCTTGATGAGGGGGCCCATGATGTCAAGCCCCCACATGTGGAATGGCCATGGGGCAGTGATGTTGATTAGATCGTTTGGATGCTGGTGTTGCTTATCAGCAAATCGCTGGCATTCTTTGCACTTTAAGACAAATTTCTTTGCATCTTCCTTCATTCTTGGCCAGAAGTATCCCTGGGAGATTGCTTTATGAGCTAAGGTACGCCCACCGGAATGGTTTCCACATTCGCCTTCATGGATTTCTTGAAATATCATCTGACCTTGCTTCGGGATCAAGCATCGTAATAACAATCCAGTTGCTGATTTCCTGAAAAGTTTGCCCTCATGGATTTTGTACATTGTGACTTTATGCAGCAATCGACTGGCTTCCTTTTTGTCGGAAGGTAGGACACCAGTTTGCAGATAAACCATGAAAGGCTCGATCCAAGTCCCCTGGATGTCTGCTGGAGTTGTTTCAAGTAGATCGGAGATTTGATGAATATCCTCTTCCTTGAGAAGATATGCGGGCTGTGAGTTGATTGCTATGGTTAGGGCCCGCGGTCTGTCTGAATCGATCTTAGATGCTAGAAATGCCAGTGAATCAGCATGTCTGTTGTCATCTCTGGGTATGTGTTCAATTGTGAAATAGTTGAGCTTGCTGATGAGCTCCTTTGCTTTGCTGGCATACCTAATGAGGTTGATCCCATTGATCTGGTAATTGCTGGTAATCTGATTGACTACTAGCTGTGAATCGCTGTACACCTTGAGACGAACTGCTTGTAAGTCGATGGCCATTTTTAGGCCCTGTATGAGTGCTTCGTATTCGGCCTCGTTGTTTGAGGTCGAGAAGTCGAGACGAGTTGCTCTTTCGAGCTGTGATCCTTCAGGAGAGATTAGCACACTACCTATTCCACTTCCATTGGAGTTGTGGGAACCATCTACATATAGCTGCCAAGTATCTGGGGGGTTGTCTTGGACTTGCCTTGTTTCAGGTTCTGGTTCCCAATTGACATCCTCTGCTGGATAGTCTACCAAAAATTCTGCGACGACCTGGCCCTTGACGGCCTGTCGTGAAACGAACTCGAAAGTGTAATCACCCAGCTCGGCTGCCCATCGAGCCATACGACCTGTTTTGTTTTTATTTTCCAGTATGTGGCGTAATGGCTGATCGGTGATTACTTTTACAGTGTGTGCTTGGAAATAAGGCTTGAATTTGCATGCAGCGTAAAGTAATGCTAATGCTAACTTCTCCAGAGGTGTGTACCTTATTTCAGCCTGCTGTAAGACTTTGCTTGTGAAGTAGATAGGTCGTTCCACTTGATTGTCTTCTTTGAAAAGCACTGCGCTTATCGCAAAATCTGATGTTGCGAGGTAAACGCCAAGTACATCGCCATCTATTGGTCTTGTAAGAACTGGTGGAGTAGACAGATATGCCTTGAGATCGTCGAAGGCTTTCTCGCACTCTTCCGTCCACTCATATGTAGCCCCCTTCTTCAAAATATGAAGCATTGGTCTACATTTATCTGATGCTCTGGAGATGAATCTGTTCAGAGCTGAAACCATGCCGTTGAGTTTCTGGATTTGTTTCTTTGTTTTTGGACTTGGCATGTCGATCAGGGCTCTGATCTGGTCGGGATTTGCTTCGATGCCTCGTCTGGTGACTAGGTAGCCTAGGAATTTTCCTGATGCGACCCCGAACAGACACTTTTCTGGATTAAGACGCATTCTGTATTGCCTTAATCTTTGGAATGCCTGGTCGAGGTTGTATAAATGATCTCGTTCTTTATCGCTCTTCACTAGCATGTCATCAATGTAGACCTCCATTGTTCGACCTAGGAGATCGTCGAACATTCTGGTGACCAGCCTTTGGTAGGTCGCCCCTGCATTCCTTAGCCCGAATGGCATGACTTTGTAACAGAAAATACCTTGCTCAGTTGTAAAAGAGGTCTTTTCTTGATCAGGCTCGTACATTGGGATCTGATTATACCCTGAGTATGCGTCCATGAATGACAGTAGCTCAAAACCGCATGTCTGATCGACTAGCCTATCGATTCGTGGCAGTGGGAATGAATCTTTAGGACAAGCTTTATTCAGGCTTGTAAAGTCGATGCAGACCCTTGTTTTTCCATTCTTCTTTAGGACTGGAACTATGTTGGCTAGCCAGTCTGGAGTATCGACTTCTCTGATGAAGCCGACCTGCTTGAGTCTATTGATCTCTTCATTGACGGCTTCGTGAAACTTAGGAGCAAGTCTCCTTGGTTTCTGCTTCACAGGTCGATAATTGGGATTGACCCGTAGCCTATGGCATGCAATTGATGGATCTATTCCGGGCATATCGATATACGACCAAGCAAAAACATCTTTATTTATTGAAAGAAAATTTACAAAATGAGCGAACTTATCTTCTTCCATTTCTGAACCTATATATACATACCTTGGGTCCTCATCTGACCCAATGTTAACTCGCACGCCTGGATCGGTGCTTCCGAGACTCAGCTTGGGGGAGCTCGCTTGCTCCTTCTGTAATTGCTATTTAGCAGGTTCAGCTTTTTCCTTGGATGGGCTCTTTGACTTGTTGCCCTCCTGAGCCTCTGTTGGGACTAGGCTCTTTCCTTTGACATCATCATCCTTGACTCCAGAGGTGGATGGCTTTGACGATGGGACAGCTTCAATAACACTGTGGCATTCTTGTGCGGTGTTCTGATTGCCGCGGAGTTCCATTATCCCATAAGGCCCGGGATAGCGGAATACCTGATGGTATGTTGACGGCACTCCTCTCATAGCATGGATCCACTTTCGACCCAGAATCGCATTATATTTGCTTGCGATATTTAGGACGCTGAACTTGCTGGTTACAACGACCTTGTCTTCCCTTCTGCCTACAGTGACGGGCAGAAGGATCTCCCCCTTAGGGTCTTCCCTTGAACTATTGAAGCCAAGGATCGGTGTGAAGTCTGGGATGAGCACTGAGTCGGGCAGCCTCATGTCCTTGAAAGTTCGGTACATGAGGATGTTGCATGATGCCCCAGGGTCAATGAATACCCGCTTGATAGTATAATCTGCTATTCTGAGTTCAACGACCAGGGCGTCGTTGTGTGGAGTAACGACCTTGTTGAGATCGTCTTCGGTGAAGGTGATGTCAGTTTCTTGTCGGGCAGGGATGTTGAAGCGAGCTGCTCGGCCACTGATAGAGTAGACATGGTGGAGATGTTCCACTCGTCTCTTTTTGTCCCTAGAGACAGGGGTGTGATGAGATTCGTCAATCATGTAGACCACATGACTGTCCGAGTCGCTGTCGCTGTCAACCTTGTTTGCGACCTTCTTGTTTATATGATCGCGTAGGTCGCCTGTTGGACCTAAGCGCTGGGAGAGGCTACGCCCTCTGCTGCGTGCTGGGCTTGCGGAGGCCGTTCTGGCCTTGCTTTGACCCCGCTTTGGTGAACGAGGAGGGGTTCTGGATTCCTTCCTCATTCGCTTGCCTGTGGACTCCTCATTCCTTCCGAGGATCCAATTATTGAGCCTTTTCTCATCGGCCCAGGTTTGAAGTGCGCGCTTCAAGACGCGACAGTCATCAGTCTGATGACACCGTACTTTATGGACTTTGCAGTACGGGCGACCAGATGTATCCTCCAGCTGTGTGAAGGCAGGAATTTTGCACCAATGGTTGTGCTTGATCCTTTCAAAGATATAACCGGCTGGTCGCGTAAACCGGTGATACTCTCGCTGCTCGGTAGGCAGCGTCTTAGCTTTGAACCTCTTTCCATCTGATCGAGGTCGTTTGTTTGAGCCAGCCTCAATGTTGCTGACTACATGGTTCTTCTCCCTCCCAGTGAGGGCTTCTTCTAGCTTTATATAACGATCTACCTTTAAGTAGAGCTCGTCAAGTGATGAAGGTCTCTTCATTGCCAGAGACTTGTGCAGGTCGGACCCTTGGATCAGTCCGTGAGAGAAAGCAATAGTTGCAAAGGTTTCGTGCTCCTTTGCGAAGTCCTGAATGGAATGTAACTCAGACTTAAAACGTGCAAAGAAAACACTAAGTGACTCACCATCCTTCTGCTTGACTTTGAAGATGGAGTCGATGGTAACAGGGCGCTTCTTATTGTGGATGTAGAAGATGACGAATTGTTTTTCAAGCTCTGCAAACGAGCTGATGGATCCTGGCTTCAGACGATGAAACCAGTCGAGAGCTGGTCCGGTGAGGCTGGACTGAAACAGCAAACACAAAAGATGATCCTCCTTGATCAGAGGAAGGGACTTTCGGAATCCCTTGACATGGTCGGTTGGATCTCCGACTCCTGCATATTGGTCGAACTTGGGGGCGTTCAGCTTGTTCGGCAGATCGTGTTCCAGGATCTCGTTGGAGAAAGGAGATTCCTGGAATTGTTGAAGGGACTGCACAGCAAGTTGCTCTGCAGTGTGGCTCTTGGATCGGTGAAGGAGAGCCTGAGATGCTTTGAACTCCGCCAGCTGCTGGCTGAGTTGCTCGAACTTTTGGTTGGAATCATCAGCAGGGATGACTCCAAGTCCGCTATTTTCCCCTTGCTGGGGGTTGGTTTGTGCGGCTTTTAGACGCTCATTTTCTTCCTGCAAACGTGTAATCTGTGCCTGCAGATCTTGGATAGTGACTTCCTGAGTGGTCATTGGAATGATTGATTGTGATTTTGAGGGTGGGAGGGTTTTGGGTTTTCGATTATATCGAATTCCTTGTAGTCGGCGCCAAATGTATTAACCTATTTCTAGATTAATGCATCAACAGGGTCAGGTCGTTATGGAGACTTGACCAAATGGGGATATTGGAGATTGGGGTGGCTGCACCTCGTTGAGATCGAGATTGCCTACGTACTCTAGCTCCGGGGAATTGAACTTAGAGATCAAGCCATCGTAGTTCTGTTTATATAGAAGATTGAAGGGCGTGGATCGTGGATCTTGCAGATTCTCCGCCATCATAATGAGGATTAAATGTGTAACGCGCGAGGATCATCCCTGTGAATTAATTATGTAACTGATGAGAATATTCTGTGCATTGAAGAGGAGCACGTGTGAATAGCAGGTCGCTGGTCGTTGTGTAGTCTGGTCGCTTTAGTCAAGCTGTGAACGGGTAGAGATTGTGGCGACCTGACAGATGGATGACTGTGCCACGTGGCTGCTTTTGATTGGTCGGAGTATGTAGTACCCCTACAATAACCTATATATATATATACAAAAACATTTAGGGGGCAAATGTTTATATTTTTACCAAAACCATAACTTTTTGGGGGTCTGTTTGATTCAAGCGGTAAAACAATTTACCGCTAAAAATGGAGGATACGAGATGAAATTAAAAGTTTATGGTCGGAGAAGAAGACACGAAGTGAGAGGGAGATTTGACGGAGAATTAAGAACTCTTCTTATTTTACTGTGCAATTACTACTCTGCCCCTTTTAAAGATTTACCAGGATTTTTTCCCGCACGAATCAAACGGACCCTAAGTGATGATTATTGAAAAAAAAACTTCAATACATGCATCTTGATCAGTAATAGTTTGTTCAGTGTTCATCACAGTTCCATATAAGAAAATGGATATATCTTACACTGTTACACAACTGATCCTGGATACGACAACTTACTGTTCCGCACATGCAAGGGCGGATCCAGGGGTGGGCTTGGGTAGGCTGAAGCCTGCCCTAAAATATTGGAAAAAAAAAATTTGGTAAAAAGAAATCCAAAATATGAGAAAAAATAATGTGGTTTTCTTGTTGAACACTGTAGTGTTTTATCACTTATGCACCCAATTCAGTTGAAAGATGAGTATATAAATTATTTTTTATTTTTATTTTTTTCAGTGCATCTTACTACATTTTTTTTTTTTTTTTTTTTTTGGTAAAGTGCACCTGACTACACGAGCATTTGTATCAATATCCATATTATACAAAACCATTTTATATCTAACCCAATATTAAAAAAGATACAATTTATAGCTCGAACGGGGAAAGAAGAAAAATTTATGCTAGAAATTAATTATTGTGATTTTAACAAGTTGAATGTTAATTTTGTTTAGTTTATATAAACCCACCCTAATCTAAATTCCTGGATAGGACATAACTTACTGTTCCGCACACGGCTGCGACTCTCATTTATGTGAGAATATATATATATATGAACAATTTTAAGGTGGTTTTATTATAAAGCATATATACACATAGCAGTCATATATAATCTTGCTTAAAATGGTCTTTATCAGAGAAAGTTCAAGGAAAGTGAATGAGAGAATATGTAATCTTGCAAAAAAAAAAACAAAAAAACAAGAGACATGTTGATGGAATGGGGAAAGAATGGTGGGGAAGGATAACATGTGACAGTCGCCAACACGTATAGAACACTGCTTCTTTTGATCAAGTTGTTCATCAAGTGGATACCTGAGGTGGGACTGCATATAAATCATAATATTGTTTGATATGATTATACATTTATATTATACCCAATGGCTAATTCCGTCGCTGTTATAAACTCAGCTTCTATGTTTTACCAGCTGTTTATTTGTTTGTATATTTTGTTTGCTTCGCAAGTTGATTGATCGATACTAGTTTGAAAATTAGTCGGACATCATTAATTATAGTCTTGCGATGCCTCATATATGGCTGTAAAACAAAGAGCAGATTCAACTTGTTTGTAAAATAAATATATTCGATCAAGATCACGATCACAATCGATAGTGCCATCAGGCATTTTATAATGTACCGTACTTATTTGACTAGCTAACTGCAAGAGAATGTTTCCATTTATTTTTGCTGCCTCCAATCAAACAATGAAATTTCATCATGATCCACCCACATTCGCAAAGCTTATGATCTAAACCTAATTCCCTATCCAGAACTTTTAAAACTTTCCTTTACTGAAAAGAAAACATGGGCAGCAATAACTTTCTTCTCTGCTTGGGTTTTTTTCAAGTAATATGCATTTGATCAGCTGATAAGATTACTTTGTTCTTATGCTTTGAGATTTGCATTCTTGCCTCTTCCAACTTCAAAGCAATCTTTATCAACATGAAATGTGTATCTTCTTTTGTTTTCTATTTTATTTTCATCAAACCACATGATCAATTGTATTGTTTACTCTATGTCAATATTAAAATTCCATGACGTTACAACTGGCCAACTGGGGAAAAGGACTGGAAATATTTTAATCTTATCATCATCATCATCATCATCTAATCTAAAGTTGAGACAAAACTATGGGCTCAGATGTCTCAACTGTACGTTCAGACCAACTGACTGTGTGGGTCAGTGGTGGTGTCATATGCATATTGTCTTTATATTCAAACTGGCCTTTCACGATAAGTTGTTTTCTAGTCATGCTTATCACTTATCTACTTATCACTTGTGGCCAGTGATCCATCCGTATCTACCCTAAATCTCTTCGATTATAATGATAGTGGCTTATCATTGAAGACTATGAACAGTTGTGTTACTACGACCTTGTATGGGAAATTTTGTCCATGAAAGCTAGCTTTAGTACTTTCAACTTTTCAAGTTGAAGATGAATTAACGAGAATCTTTTTTTTTTTTTTTTTTATTCTGGAAGAGGAGGACCTTGTTTTGGTTAATCTTGTTTTGTTTCAATTGATTGTTTAGATTTTTGGACAAATAGGGGTATCTCGAAATTCCACTTTCCAAATGGGGGGTATGTCCAAAAATCTCTTGATTGTTTGGTTTGCATTTTCAACTAGGAATCCAGTATTCCGGCATAATCTTTACTGTGCCCAAGAGGCCAAAACATATAAAAACCAAGATTGTTTTCTACAAATATGAAAATGGACCTTTTCAGTTTTTACTATACATAGGGACCCTATCAGTGTATGTGCTAATGTGCATGTCATTGAAATTACCATCGTGATCAGCATGCAAGTGCACCATCTCAGTGTGAGCTTTAATGTGCAGTCTCAGAAGTTACAACCCTGATGAGCATGCATGCACTTCAATGTGCACTGTCAAGTTCAATAAGACTCGCAGAGGACATGCCCTCTTGAGTCGACGCCAATCCATGTTACAGCAGACCATTACAGAGCTTCTACAAAAGAAATGATCTTGGATATATGCCCCCTGAAACTGGAAACTGGAAACTGGGTATAACTATACTTCAAAGTTCTGTTAAAAGAGGTAGTACACTAAAAAGAATCTGCCAAGAATTAACCTTGTTTCAATTTTCATCATCCCATGCGTCACAGAGAAAGTTTCCACCGTTCATTTAATTAATCAAGTCTAATTTATTTAAAATACACCTACCTAATTATATTCAACAATATGAGTAATTATATGGATCTCAGTTTGTTAGTATTATTCTACTGGTTTTCACGGTGGAACACGGTTTATATTTTATAATTTAGAGATTTTTGGACATACCCCCATTTGAAAGTCGAAATTTGAGATACCCCATTTGAAAATTTTTTTTGAGATACCCCCAATTCAAGATGTGGTGTTATTTAGCCGTCCATCATAATCCATCATAAAACTCACCTACGGCCGTAAAGCTCTTCTGTCTTGAATTGGGGTATCTCAATTTTTTTTTCAAATGGAGTATCTCAAATTTCGACTTTCAAATGGGGGTATGTCCAAAAATCTCTATAATTTATAGTAAGACATTAATGCTAAACAAAGCATTTCTATTAATTAATCCCTCATGTGCATTTTAACTCTACTGAAATTTTCTTCATTTTCTATTGCTCAGCATGCCTCTCCATAGGAAACTTATTTGAATCTCACGAAAAAAAAGTGTTAAAAGAAGAAAAACATCTACAAGAAAATCAATAATAGGATAAATGTGATGTTGATCTTATTTTATTTGAACTTTAAATGTTGGAAATTGCTTTCTGAAAAATTGACAATATTTTGGCTCTTTGCCTGCTGGATTCCCGTTGAGAGATTCTCAGCGCTACTGGCTCTTTAAGATAATACTACTCTCTTGAGAGCATTTAGCTACATTTAAATTTGAAGCTTCTACATATGAAATCATAGTAACCAATGCTTAGGGAGATTGCAAGTAACTCACTGCTGCCCCAGTTCATTCTTTCCAAAGCAGCAATAGCATTTTACTTCACAGTAGGGATGTTTAATTCAGACGTACAAGTGCAACCGAATCAGTGACGGATAGAAAAGGACTGTATAATACTGTATGTTTATTGCTTACACGGACAGCCTAACATCATCTTGCTTTGCAAAAAAAAAAACTCAGCGAGCTAGACGTAGGATTTGGAGATCAAGGCAGGCTGAAGTTGTCCAAAAAGTTAACATGGAGAAACTAAATATGTACAAACGTCTGCAAAAAAAAAAAAAAAAAAAAAATGAATACAACAGAAATACTTTCATATACAAGAGGATTTGGTAAAAATTTGCATTTCGGCTTTAACAGTTACCATAGGTTTGTTTGATACAATACAACTTTGAGCTTTCCTTAAAAACATGAAAGCTGATATCATGTGGATAATTTAACTAGCCATGACTAAATTTCATATAACAACAAAATGCCTATCAATTCTACAAAACACGGTTGCGAGTCTCCACTGCTAATTTACATGCCAATTTGGTACTGTTCAACTTTCTTCATCCCACTTGTTAATTGGTATTTCTCCTGAATCAGCAATTACGACTTTCTTCCTGGGTTTCCCGTTGTAGGTTCCAGCTCCCCCTTCTATTGCATATACAGTATCCATTCCTTGAATTACTTTGCCAAAAACAACATGCTCCCCATCCAGCCTAAATTTTTTCAAAACATCAGTATCGCATAAGGAAATAGAATAGATTTGTTATTTGTGTTGGCTAATTTGCAAGAGAAGTCATAATAATCAGGGACTACAGCATATGTTTACGAATTTACATTATCTGTCTGTCACTGGGACTTAGTAAAGAGATCTAGTGGTGATCACCCTGATATAACTATAAACCAGGATTACGATCTTATTATCTAACAATAAAAAAAAATAATTGGGAATGAAAATTCGTCCTAGGTTAATAACATAATACTACACAATATGAAGACCTATGCAGTCACAAGCACATGCAGGCTTCCCTAGGATATGCCCTCTATGCTCTAGGGTCACCTCCTCTGCCCCTTGACTATTAATTGTGACTAGGCCCCTGGTTCACCCTTAGGGCCTATCCAACACCTGCACCTGTGCCTTTAACTGCATCATAAAGACCAAATATATCTCGTACAACACAAGCTCATTTAGGCTCAAGCTTTTGTTCACAAAGTGAATGAGCTATATAACAGAATTTAAGCTTGAGTAAAACAAAAGTAGTAGGCATTAGGCCTGAGCTGCGGTGCTCACTAAGTATATATGCAATTACAATTATAGTTTAAGGGCCATAATTGTGTAATCAACCCGAACCAAATCGTCAAAGTCAGTTTGTTTCAAAACCTAGCAACAAAAAAATGAAAAGAAAAAATGTGCAACAATATTGCATAAGCATATCAAGATTAACACCACACTATCTTATAGCCATGTAATGGTGGAATATTCTGGATAATAATCCTATATCCATCAACTTATAAATCAGTGCACTTCAAATCAGCAAAACTTTTTTGTGTGACTCGTGTTAAAGGCAACTTTCTTTTCTATTTATTTATTTATTTTTCCAGAAACCAACTCTGAATATAACAGTTTTTGTTCTAGGGCTTGCTATCCATCTCAATATACACAGTTCAGGTGTTCTCACCAAGATCTTCAAATTGATTCTTATCAAATATAAGCATCTACATAAGATAATAGACCCCAGCAAGAAGACTACTGGATAATCAGGAGTCCATTTTTATCTACATTTATCACATTTAAACATAACCCAACCAAATGCATTGATGTTTAAGATTAGGATAAGCTTACCAGCTAGCCTTAACTGTGGTTATGAAGAACTGTGAGCCATTAGAATCAGGTCCTGAGTTCACCATGGAGACAACACCTAGAAGCAGTAGAGTAAAATTAACAAACGATAATAACAAAAACAAATTTCAAGCATGATTCTGCAATGCATGTTGAATGGTTGAAGAGGTAAAACAGAATCTGAAAATCTTGCTAGAAGAACATCTTCATGAAAAATTGTTTATTCCCCCACGTTTATGCATGAAACACCAAATGGTTGACAGCACTATGTTGTCAAACAAAAGAATAATGACCATTAGATAAGAGATATAATCAATCATATACGCAGACAAAAAGTTGTAACAAAAGACAGATAGCAGTCAACTGGATAGACTTAAGAGACCTGCATGTGAGTGTTTTATCTTGAAATTCTCATCAGGGAAAGTGCCACCATATATAGAATCGCTTCCTCTCCCATCACCGTAGACAGTATCCCCACCTTGTATCATAAACCCAGAAATTATACGATGGAATGGTGCTCCTTTATAGTGAAGTCCTTTTCCACTGGAACCCTTGCCCTTGTCTCCTGCAGATGCAAATGGGTCCAAATAATAGTTAACCGTTAAATACAAACACAACTTTCCCAGGATGTTTATATACTAGTTTTCACTCAATGTTGTTTGTAACATGTGGGAATGTCATAGGTCTGATTTTTTGTGGATAGGATTTCTTAACCATATACATCGTCCAATAAGAAATTCTGCCCACAACACTTCTACGATGATAACAAATTCTAAAGAGTCTATTTATACCATTAAAATGAGGCCACATTTGACAGGGTTACAAATTCGAAAAATGTGCCTTTTGGAATTGACCTATATGTTTGAGGTCATATCCACAAAAATAGTCCAATCCAGATATGTTATTTTGTCCAACAACATTGAGTACAAATTCTATATTAAATAAAATATCAACTGCTCGGAGAAATTCGTGAATAAGCCTCTACATACCTGTGCACAGAGCTCTGAAATTTTCTGCCAAGTCAAAATAACTATGTATCAGAATTTCAAAGGATGAGTGCATGATTTAATTATGTATGCCACTGCTCAGTGAGTACAAATATATTCTTGGACTTAATATGACCCTTCAAATTATCAGGTGAAGAACCATCAATTAAGGCTAATTTCGAGAGCTTGGAAATGGCTGTGAGTAAAGGATGGACAAACATTTTGTTGTGAATCAGACACTTCTACTGCTGTACAAGCATTTGATTCTGATCACCTTGGGACATTGCTCCTAGATGCCATGTATGTCCCAATGATTTTAGTGAATTGGGCAGTACATCAACTTGGATATAAGGTAATTGTGCTGCAGACGCGGTTGCAAAGATGTCCGCTAGTCTACCTGAGTATCAAGAACGGATTACTGAGGGTAACACAAACTAGATACAAACAGGGGGTCCCCATCTGGTCTTTATTATAAATTATGTTAACTTGTAATAGATAACCATTTATAGTATCTGTTTAAAGGGTGAGCTTCTGAGCATGCAATAACCCCCAACCCCACTCTAAAAACAAAAAAAAAAATTGTAATTCTTTCTTTTCTTTTAAATATATTCTACCTCACCTAACAGAAAAACAAAAGGATATAAATACACTGCATTCTACTTATTGGGAAATTTTGACAAACTACAAGTCATCACAATTGTAAAACAACAAAAGTTCAAGATGAGGTAATGTGAAAGAGAAGAAGAAAAGGGGAATATGTAATCACATTGGCATTCTGATGCTTACCAACAGTTTTTGGAACTACCTGGCCGTATAATCCAATAACAATTCTACCTGCGCAAAATTAGAGACATTACGGCGTTAGAACTTAGAGGAGGTAGCACAAATTCAAATAATGTCAGATCACATCTACATTATTAGAAAATGAAAATGTCATGTGCATCATGCAATCATAATGATTAAGGACCAATCTGCCGATAAGTGTGTGCAATAGTCTTGTGATTGAAGTTGATTCAGGGATATTTTCTATTTTTTATTGACCGGTGATTTTATAGTTTGTGAATGGCTGTTCGATGAAATCATTCCATGTGTGTGCTACTTCAAGCTCTGTCCCCAGCAATACAGATTGTCCCTGTGCTTTTGAGATCTATTTAGAGATATACAACATCAAGATAGATTGTCCAAACCTAATTTCTACTGAAGCAAGTGCCAGAGTCGTATCTTTCTGGCTTCCTGCAGTCGTCAACCAAAATCCAGTGAAAAGCTTGCTTGCTACTCAAAGCCTAAAGCTTCCATAAAGGTCACCTTTTCAAAGAAAAACCTTGTTCTTCCAGAAACTCTAAATCTCAAACATTTTCCAGTCAATCGCAAAGACTGCCCTCCTTGTTTCCGTCATATTTTCTCCAACCGTTCTTTGTTCATGATACAACATGTTTAGGTAGTCCTTGGTTACAAGAATCTTATGTGCACACATGTTCTTATCTCCCTTTTCCTGTTCTTTTAGAACTATAATCAATGAAGGTAATGCAGTTGCTGGTAATCTGGCTGAACTGGCCGTAAGGTTCCATTACAGTACCAGTTTGGCAAGTCTTAAGTTATAACTTATAAGCATACTGTCAACATGCATTTATGATTGTGCATCCTTACAAGAATGTATATCTATAGTATGGGTCGTCATTTGGAATATATGCATGTTGCAAGCCAGACACAGCAGAAAAGGACTGGCTTATATGCTGATGTCTCGTTTGTGCAGCAGGAAGTACAGAGATTCATTACTCGCCCAAGACTGACCGAAGACATTAATAAAAAGCCCAAATCCTTCAAGAAGATGAGCAACGGAATAAAAACAATGAGTTACAAAGATATTCTTCCTTTTTACAAAACATTCTCATTAAATCTGGGAAGGAAGTGTGTAACCACAAGTTTAGGCCCACAGAAATCAGTAATGAGGGTAACACTCCGGTGGAGGGATCCCAAACTCAAGCAAGCAATAGAAAGAATAGGTGGAGACAATCCCTTTTCCTCGAAGGTACCATACTCTTTTATTAAGTGTTCAACTGTTCTATATTTGGATGTACCAACACGGGCCTATGGCATAAGGAAAGCTAAAGCGGCAAAGTCCTAGCCATTAAAAACAAACCTTTACCACTGATACTTAAACACTCAAAAATAAAAATAAAAGGGGTTAAAGAGCATGACTTCTAGATCTAGAAAAATGAAGAAAGAGCGATTAAATCAATTCAAAGCCACTTGAAGCTTGGCATTAGCGAAAGCACAAATTACTACCTGGATAGATAGTTTGGAGAGCTAAGATAGGAATCAATTAATTTAAAGCCCAAAATAACATTTGTTATGGTAACAAGTTCTTTTCATTATACGATTTTTTTTATTTTTTTATTTTTTTTATGATTGGGAAGCCTGTTTTTTTAATGAGATCAGTAACTCAAAGATGCACTGCCTGGGATCGAACCCCAGACCTCTGGTATCATCGCCCAGAGGTATTACCAACTGGGCTCAGCTGGCATCTGCGAAAAATGGTTTGGTAAGCCTGTTTTTAATGAGATCAGTAACTCGGTAATGTTGGCGGGATTTAAACCCCAGACCTCTGGTATCATCACCCAGAGGATTTACCAGTTGAGCCCAACTGGCACCTGCATAAAATTCCACAAGGAACTTCATATTCCTTGTACAAATTGAAGTTGCATTTTTTGTGCAACTCGTAGGATGCAGTTTATCTTAGGCGAAAGTAAACATTAAAATTCACTAGAGCTTGCGGTTAATTAATGGTGTTGCCTATAAAGTATATACAATGGTTTATAGAAGTTGAAACTAATACAGCAAGCAACGAGCAACATGCCAACATCCATGAGCAGTACTTATCATTTAACTTCTTAAAGAATCGAAGTATTACACTGCTACTGGCTGTACATTAGTTTTTTAGAAACATATCTGGCACACTGTCAGAAATTAGTCTAAATGTTAGATTGTTAGGCCCAAGTGGACTCCAAATTAGTCCAAATGTTAGGCCTAGTGTCAGAAATTAACAAGTTTTGGTACCAGACTACTTCACAAACAGCACTTGAAGCACAAAATTACTCCAAATGTTAGGCCCAAGTAGATTTCAGGATAATCCTTTCTTTAAAAATATCACCAGAAATTTTCCCTGTTATAAATAATTTAGTCACTGTTGAGAAGCATTCCCAGTAGTATGGAGATCATGAAATGAAGCACTCTTTGAATGGGGAGAGAAGAATGCTGTGGACATGGTTATGAAAAAAAAAGCAACACCAGTACTGGTCACTGGGCAATGAAGCAAGACATAGCTTTAACGAATTGGTGATCAACTGGGAAAGACTACTGGGATACTGATTACTATCAGCACCTTTTGATATTTGTAATTCTATTATCTTTCCATGTTCTATTGCTCATCTTTCTCCTGTATCTGTTGAGTGAGACTTCTCTCACATAGCCTATGGCATATTGGCATGTAGACCTTACCTAAAACATAATAATGAAAATTCCAGGGTACTGTATACGTACATGCTACAGTAAACAATGAAAATTCACCAAAAGATACCTCAAATAAAACAAGTGCATGACAATGGCAAGGAAAAGGATGTATAGTAGAATGTTCCAAACTAGAAGAAGGAAGGAGGGGGCAACATGAGTACTTCACTGTTTTGAGGTTTGACAATTATCAAATCATATATACTTGATAATTAAAAATAGTAAGAAAGACATACCAATACGCTGCTTATCAATATCAACGTCCAAGAAAACTCTATGAGTAATTTCTGCAACAATCTCCACCTTGTCTTCCTCCTAAACATACGTTTGAGACCGAAATGTTAATTGTTTGGATATAATGCACAACACTTATAGGGATGAGTGAGGATGTTCATGATAATAACAAATTTGAAAAGACAATTGAAACCTTAAATGATACTTAATTCCTAAGTTGTTACTTTAAGTACATTGTCCTAGAAAAAAAATCAACCATCAGCAATGACCTTATCGATGGAAAAAGGTGACACTTGAAAACATAAATGCCTAAATTGCTAATTGATAACTCATTTCTGTTTTAAAAAACAAAGAACTTTACACTTGTTACCCATATAAGAAGTACTGAAACGATATTTTTGCGTGCAGTGTTACAATACGACATGCTGACTGTAAGTGGGATTTTGTAATGCAAATGACATCATTGGAGTATACAGTTATGGAAGCAGGAGTAGACTAGGACAAAGTGTGGGTGAGTCCCAGGACAGCCAAAGGCAATGCGGGAGTCTAGGTCCTAAGTATTTACTGTATGTTCATCAAGGCACTTAGATTGAGACTAACTTGGCAGGTATGGACAAAAACAAAACAAAACAAAACAAAAACTAGTGGAAAAGGGGAAGAACAATGTCACAAACAATCTACTGTATATGCGGTTGTCTTTATTGTGATATGACATTCATGTTAATCCGAAAAGAAAATCACAAAATTTAGAATTACAGATCAACTAATAAGAAATATTCTCAGATTCCAATTGAATTGGCATTTTTCTTAATTTTCAGTTTCCATTATTATAAAAGAAATCAAAGTTTAAAAGAAAAAGGTGTACCTTGCGAGAAGTGGAAATGGCGAGAAAAACAATAATAGTGAGAAAAAACAAGAGAATGACACATCTTGGTTGTAAGAAACGCGACAATTCTATTTCTCTACGCATTCTTTCTAATTTCAAAATCTTCTTCTTATAAACTGAGCTGTTGCTGTTGCTGCTGCTGCTGCTGCTGCTCTCTCTCTCTCTCTCTCTCTCTTTTCAGTCTTCAGTAGTCTTCAGTTCTTCCTCCTCCCATCATTTCTCTCGATCTGTCGGTACGAATTCGATCTCGATCTCGATCTCGATCTCGATATCGATATCGCTCCCTGAAATTGAATAGTTGCAATTACCTCTAAAGTGATCAACGGCTTCAAGTAAAAACAACCTCTAAAGTCTAAATCAAACATGAGCAGCTTTCAATTAAACGGCAAGTAAGAGCTTTTGCACTTGAAATTTGTATGTAGTTATGAAACAGACGAGGAGGATTAAAGATTTGAAGGAAGAGAGAAGAAGCATAGCAGATTCAGAAGGACAAGATGCAACAGAACAGAAGTAAAGGCTGGACCTTTTGCTGAGCGGGCTGGGCCACGAAATGTTTCGCCTGGCGGGAGAGGGACACGGATGGACGGAATTGTTGGAAACACGACCATATTGGGGCCTGGCACTGTGTTGTGTGTAGATTGGGCTTCGGCCAGATGAGTAAAAGACGAATCTTGGTTGTACCTTAAGTTGTCAAAAATCCAATCAGATCAATTTGTTTTGAAAAATCCAATTAGACAATAAATTTAGGGAAATCATATTGTCACTCTGGCCGTTTACAAAGAGTTATCCCACTTATCACAAGAACCCTTTAAAAACTTACGTACACCCTATACTAAGAGCCACCCGCCCACATAAATCATTCAATCCTTTCATCTTCCCAATCTAGATTTAAAAAACAGTGGAACACATAGCATATATTAAAATCAAATGGAAAGAAGAAGAAATAATTTGGTAAGAAAGACATGTTCCAATGTGATGGGTGGAAACAAAATGGTTAATGGCTAGCGTGCAGTAGGGTTCAAATAAAATTGAACTTGCATCAGTCCCCTCCTTTGATTAATTTGTATTGCTTTAATTTTTCTTTTCTTTTGCAACCATTTTAATAACTGTACCCAAGAATTCAATATATTAAATCTATCATTAACACCGTCTTTGTTCGTGTAAATAAAATTAAAAATTGTAGTTCGAAATTGAAAAAGAATTTAATTAGAAGATATTGGAGAAACATATTTATGATAAATTCAAAAATAAAAAATAATTTAATTAGAAAATACGGATTATAAATAAAATTTAGCACTTATTTGATCTGACTGTATGTCGTTCTTTGTTAATGGAAAAGCACAGTGAGAGAGACAAAGAGTGAAGAGATGGAGAGAAGAGATTTTCTTTTTTACGGGTGGCTTGGTAGGGTGAACTAAAAAACCGGGATAGCTCTTCGTAAACTAACGGGGTGGCAGTATGATTTCCCTAAATTTATTACTAAAATATTTTTTTGCAACCCATAAACTTACTGTGTGACTGTGTCCGAAACCCAAAATTAATAAAACTCTTCTTAATTTGATTTTTTAATATAAAAAAAATCGCTCAATTCTTTGTTTTGCAATCTTCCTTATCAATCTCTCATTTTTGTTCTCTTCTTCCATAATTTCTGTGGGTGCAAAAAGTTGATCCACAAACTCGAGATTTGTATTGATTAATCGTAAGGTTACAATGAAAGTCTTGTACAGACTGAAATGGGATGGGGGGTATACAATGAGACTGGACCTGATGAGATCAGGCTGCCTACGTATCCAAGATGATGAATTTGGAATCAAGTCTCTGGTTCAACAAAGCAGTAATGGAGGTTGCTTAGTGAAAGACTCGTAGTTCAGGAGGTTGAGAACTCCTGCATTTATAGTGGACCAGAGGAGAAGGCTGGCTCAACCGCTCCTCCGGTTTCGACTCCATGAACTCGGGTAGTTCAAACTGTGAAGATGCCCCTGCAGAGATAACACACATGCTGCTTGGCGGTTATCCCTCGGTTTGAATCCCCTTTGACTAGGACGACTACCACGTGGCATTTTCTGATAGGCTCTGGTTCAACCTGGGTCTTCCTTTATCTTCTCCAGTGGGCTAGAACAGTGGGTTCTGTTGGCCTGGAATCTTGTTGGACTTATCCAGTTAGTTGGGACTTGGATTTGACCAAGTTTGAAAGCAAAGATTTGAGCTAGACCTGTGACAAGCATACTCCCTGACCAGGTTCTTTGGACTTATGTGACAAGCCTTTGGATAAGCCTTCGTCGCTGATGGACTTCATTGGGCCGGACCTGGCTCATTTGATTAAGGTGGGCCTTGCTGATGTGTGGGAGCCCACGGTTCAACTTCTTATACTGCAACCGGGGCTCCACCCACCAATCGTGGACCATCCGGCGGGTCAAGATCCACAGAGCGTATGTGGACTTCTTGAGACCGGGTTGGGCCCTACCCGATAGTCCAGATCTAGCTGGCTATCGGTCAGGGGCTCTCGGTTTAGCTTCTTATACAACCACCGATGACACCTATCGGGTAATTTTACCTAGGGTACACACATCGCCCCCCTTTGTTAAGTAGTAAAAATCTGCTTGGGAAAGATCTTCGAAAGATCTTCTCCGGCTGTTAGGATTCGGAGGATTCCTTCCTCAATACGATTCCTTTGTGATGATGATTCCAAATCCCTTGGATCGAGGAAAAGGGTTTGTGTCTCTTTCTTATAAATAGCGGACCGAAGGCATAAACGGATATCCATTTTCTTTCCTCCGGTCTTCGTTGCTGCTGTGTTGCTGCTGCTTCTGTTAAAGAATGGCCGACGACCGGAGCACCATCAAGAAGTACATTGTGGATATGCAGGAGAAGATCGATGACTCTGGAGGTTGAGGAGTGGGGACGCCGTATAGAGTTGATGACGATCGCTTGTCTTGAGGACATCCGCTAAGCACGTTTAAGCTTTATTGTTTGCCCTAAACAGTCAACTTGTTGACAAGAGCCGGAGGCTTGAAGCTGCTACTCAACAGATCCAGTCCCTTCAGAGCGAACTGGCTACCACATATGTTCTGCCGGAGAAACTGGGATACCACCCAGTTAAGGTAGAGAAAAATCCTTAACATGTATTCCCCCGACTTTCTATACTATGTAGAGGAGTATTGCCCTTGAGTAAAACAAATTACAGTAAAACCTCTCTATTGTCATACCCTTGGGACCAAAATAAATTATTACTATAGAGAGGTTATAACTTAATGGAGTTTTACTTAAGAAAATTATCGTATAATTTCAATAATGGTATAGTTTCAAAACAATAATATAGCTTCAAAATATAGTGCACATATACTAACTTAGTGATAGGAAGTGTTAGAAAATGAAAAAACATATTAAATGTCTCAATTTTTTATATTTTCTTTAATATTTTTCTCAATACGTAATATATTTTTTGTTAATATATACTTAATTATAACTATGTAGAGGTAATTTTCTTCTAGATGGGACCTAAAAAAATTATAACTTATGACAATATGAATATTATTCCTATTTATAACTGGCCAAGTTGGGACCGAGATTTTTCATGACTATGTAGAGGTTATTCCTATATAGAGTATTCCTATAGAGGGGTTTTACTGTAATGAAAAATCTTCTTTATTTCACTTTTGTCTCTTTCCAAGTGTTGAGTTACCAGCTTGTCAGCTTTTTGGGGACTAGGGTGTCCTTGTGAGTGACACAGGTCCCTTGTAGAGCGTTATATGCTTAGAATGGCTTATGATTTCTTCCTTTATAAGCGAAGAAGCCTCCCAAAATCCAATATCCCCTTTCTTGTGATCTGTTCCTCTTTAACAATGTCAGATCCCAGATCACCACTCAGTGCAGTGAGCGACAATCGGTCTGAGATCATTTGGAAATTCTCTCGTCAGGTGGCTGACCTGAGGCGAAGGATTGGCGAGCTTCAAGAGGGGCAATATCTTCATGAAGATATATATGATACTCGGATGGCGGGTATGAAGGAGACCGTGAAATACTACCAGGATAAGCTGGAGGAGAAGGTGGCTGAACTGGAAGAGGCTAAAGAGCGAGTAGACTTCGCTGTTGCTTCATCTTGGAAGGTTGGGTATGCGGCTGCCAAGATCAAGTACAGTCTTCCTGACTCGCCGGAGGGGTCTAGTCCGGATCCCCCATATCCCCCACTGATGTAACCTTTTTCCGCTCCGGTCGCACTATGTAGGGGATTTGGTGCACCCCGTATCGTGCTCTTTGTAATAAAAAGTATTTTCTCTTATTACTGTCTTGACCTCCGGTAGATAATTCTGCTGATTTTTTTCAAACATTCTTTGCCGCAATAAATGAAGAGACATGTGTTGGTCAACCAACCTTTGACCATAGTGACGTGGACTTGGAGTCCACATGTCGTTGATCTGGACCATGTGGGCCCCATCTGTCTGTGCTGAATGGATACCGGCTGATTGTATTAAGTGGGTTCCAATTAACTATATTAAGTGGGCCCCACTTCGTCTTCTCTGAATCCTTCTTTATTGGTGGGAAGATGTACAACTTACAACTTCAAGTGAAAGTTGTGACTTTTTGCTGATCAAGCCATAAACTCTGGTGATTCAATGCTCTTGAATTAATGGAGAATCCATTAATTGAACTGGGAAGGTCATTAGCCGGTGGACCTCACTTTTTATTATAAAAAGGAAAACTTAGAGAGAGGAAGGATCACTCTCCTTCACTCTTTCTCTTTCTTCTTCAGTTGTGCTGTCGGAACCCTAGGTTCTGAATCGCTTTAAATCATGGTACAATCTTGCTGAATCTTGCTCCAAAAATGAGGAGGAACATCGTGTTGAGCTCTAGTAGTGATGAGGAACCTCAGATTTCAGTTCCTCGTCCCGCCGTTGATGCAGGCAGACCAAGTGGGGTTCCAGCTTCTGTCGATACAAATTCACCTGCGGGTGACGGCATTGAGGAGGTAGTTCCCCTTACCGCTGTAGATCCAGCGACGGAGAGACTCGGGAGGAGGTGGCAGACCTCCTCTAATCTTCCTCGAAACCCCGAGCTCGAACGGCTGGGAGCGGCGGAGGTTCATGAGCAGCTTGGTCGGAGGGGGTCAGGTTCGGCTCCCATCCCTCAATTTCTGATGGCTGCTCCGACAATTTGATAGCACTGAGCCTTTACCAGCTCTTGTACGGTATGCAACTCCCGTTGCCTCCTACTATTTTGCGATTGTTGTCGTGGTGGGGAATCCCACCCGGTCAGATGCACGTGTCCTTCTGAATAATCATGGACCGGATCAGGCTGATTGCCCATTACTTGAGGGTCCCCTTTGGCCTGGTCGGGATGCTCCTGCTGATGAAGCCGGTTGCTCGAGAGGCTAAGGAGCGCTGCATTTACGCCATTTCCTGGTGCACCACCCAGAGGTTGTCTGGGCTTCCCAATCACTATGGGAACTGGTTTGAACCCTGCTACCGTGTGTCAGGGTGGTCGTCCGACCGCACCATCCAGGTGATGCGGGACTTCATAGGTAAACACGTGTTTGATTTCGCTTTCATTTCCTTTGCCTTCATGCTTCGCGTGCTTGCTGAGCTCTGACTCAAGAATAGTTTCGTGCTTTTTATTTGTAGGGAAACGCCAGCTCCAAATGTCACTGCTGGCGGGTGTAGACTCTTCTGCGGCTGAAGGCAACATTGAGCGTTTCTTCAACATGTCGGCGGATCTACGGGACTTGACGTTCCCGGACCAAATCGTGGTACATCTCCGCTTCCCAGCCAGACTCGCTGCTCTGTCGGTTCCTCCGCAAGTCGTGGAGGTTGACTCTAGCTCTGGTGAGGGTGCTGCTCTCGTGAAGAGTGCGGTTCTCAGTGCTAGGGAGGAGCCTCCGGTCAACAGTGAATCTGTTGATCTAAGGGATGAGATGGATAACTGGCCCGACGAAGTTGTCCCAGTCAGGGGCAGCTCTCCTCCTAATGAGCTTATGCCGGATGCTCCACCAGAAGTCATCCCAGTCGTCGGGGATGTTCAGGTATCTAATGCTTGCTCTGTTTGCAATTCAAATCCTCCCTTGGGTCGCCGGAGGAGACCACATGTTTTTTATGGGTCCTCTGAATCCTCCGGTGACCCAAGTTTGATGTCGAGGGATAGTGGACTTCTCCTTCCACGCTGGTCCGGAGAATCAGCTACTGAAGGATTCTTTCCTACTCCGGTACAGGTACATGTTGAAGTGGATAACCTAGCCCAACCGGAGACGGTGGGAGGTGTATCTGAGGAGACTGTGGTTGCTTCCGCTGTCGAGGGAGGTGAACCAGCTGTAATTTTGGGGGGTCCATCGGATGAAGTGGACGCCCCCAGTGTTGTAGATGATGGTGATGAGTCCTCCGCAGAGGTAAGACTTTCTCAGTCTCTTGCTGTTGAAGTTGTTTCTATCCCACTCCTACCCCGATTGATCCAAAGGGTAAGGCTGTCGTGGACGAGTCTGTTAGGGGCTCAAAGAAAGCTGCTTCGGCCTCCCCTGCTGATCAAGGGGTGGCTGTTCGTCTGAGGAAGGAGGCCCCCATTCCCAGATTGGTAGTGGCTCCCATGTCCCTGTCGAAGATGCCTTGGCTCTTGAGGATGTCCGGACATAGATAAAGTTCATTGTGCCTGACACTGCTGATAATGAAGCTCCGGTTTATGGGTGGGGCGATCGGGTTCCGTATACTGATCTGCCCACCGACCCGACAGTGTAACTGGGCCCTGAACCGGGTGACTACCAGCCCGAGGCTACTCTGGAATTTCCTCTGCCGGCGTTCTCCATTCATCCTGCCTTTCTGAATGGGGAACCAATGACAATTCGAGACTCCAACATCATGAAAATCCACACCGCCTTCGACTACATCTTATAGAATCTGCTTCCCGAGGACCAGGCGTACTACAACAATCTCTCTCGTGACCTGGCGATGAGGGTCGCGGCTCAGAACCCTATCACGGTATGAATTTCTGGCTTGACTATGCCTTTAGCTTTGTCGTAGTCTGTATATTTGTTTCTGATCCCTGCTCTTCTTATCTGTCAGGTACAAGCTGCCATGGCCAGGGTTTTTGAGCTTAGTGCCAGACCCCGGCCATATGCCTTGGAGGACCTGGAACACCTTCGAGCTGAGAACCGTCAGCTTGAGGAAGATCTGACAGCGGGGAACAACGACCGATAGGCTTTATAGGAGGACAAACGGTTCATGGCTGCTGACTACCACAACCTGGATTTCACTCTGACCCCTGCCCTTCAGAGAGAGGAAGATCCCAAGGCCTCCTTGGCGGAGCTGGAGGCCACCTGCGGGAGGTTGACCCGGGAGAAGTTGGAGCTGGACCAACGCCTTTCTCTCAAGAAGGAGGCCTATGACCGTGCCACTGAGGAGCTTCGGCTGGCAAAGGCTACCTACCAGCAGGTCCTTGACCAGCTGGAGAAGGAGAAGGCGAAAAAGAGTGGTGATGGCTCCGGTCCTTCTTCCCAGCCTTAGCGTAGTTACTTTTCTGTAGTATGGTCATGTCCCGGCTGCGGGGGGATTTCCACTTTTATAACTTTTTATCTGAAAGGAAATAAAAAAAATTTGTTGTGCAAAAAGACTTGTTAGATATCATTTCCGTAATTTCAGCATTTATTACAATTGTCTATCTCTCTCGTCCCCTTATCATTTTAGGGAATTTTCCTTGGGACGATAATAGTTTTTTTTCTCGCTGACATCATCAAGTTTGATGCTTGATTCCCATGGCAATCCATGGTTTATTTGCTCAAAAAGGGGTTTAACCCTGTCTTTCAAGACTGGCCCCTGAGTCAAACTAGCTTGTCCTACAGCTCCGACTTTTAAGAGTGGATGTCCTCGCTCTTAAATTTTACCAGAACCAGGCTCAGCGACCTAATCGGACTGGTACTAGAATTGGAAATTTGTCCAAGCGTTCTAGGTCTAGCCGCCCTATAGAGGTTGGCACCGGACTTGGCTGTCGAACCGGAAACTAGGTCCAGACGTTCTTGTTGAGTGGAGATTGGTTCCCTGTCACCCATTGTTCTAAGACCGGAAGCTAGGTCCATGCATCTTAGGCCTAAAGGGAGCATAACTGTGCATTTAGGACTTTGCAGGATCGAAAACTAGGTTCGGGTATCCCGGGTTAGATGGGGTTTTCAGTCCCTGTCATCCTTGATTTCCAAGACCGGAAGCTAGGTCCGGGCGTCTTGGGCCTAAAAGGAGCATAACTCTGCATTTAGGACTTAGTCAGGATCGGAAACTAGGTCCGGGCATCGCAGGTTGGATGGGGATTTCAATCCCTGTCATCCTTGGTTACCAAGACCGAAAGCTAGGTCTGGGCGTCTCAGGACTAAAAGGAGCATAACTCTGCATTTATGACTTAATCAGGACCAGAAACTAGGTCTGGGCATCCTCGACCTTAGTGGAGATGTGATCCGCGTTAGGATTTTCAGCGGTAAATAATACAAGGTACTCAAATTCTTGTGGAAAAGAATCTTTATTGAAATCATCAAATGGAGTACATTACTTGTAGAATTTCTTGAGGTGGAAAGCGTTCCATGGTCTGGAACAGAGATCACCGGTCAGAGTTCTGAGGAAGTATGACCCCTTTACAGCATGTCTGTCTATGATGTAGGGTCCTTCCGAATTTTCTCTGAGCTTGCCGGCTGTTGTATCTTCAGTCATAATCTTGACTTTTCTCATGACCCAGTCGCATGGATTGAATTTCTTTTCTACGACTCGCTTGTCATATCCCTTTTTTATGGTTTTCTGGTACCGGAGGAGGTGTTGCGGGGCTTGTTCTCTCCTGTTGTCAAGAACGACCTTTTCTCTTGCTATGATCCCTTCATTCTCCCCTGAAAGGACTACATTAGTGCGAGTTGTTTGAGCCATCAGTTCTGTAGGCATTACCGCTTCTGCCCCAAAGGTAAGCTGAAAGGGTGTCATACCGGTGGACCTTCTAGGAGTGGTCCGGTATGCCCATAAGACCCCTGGGAGCTGCATTACCCAGTTGCCTTTTGCTTTATCCAATCGCTTCTTGAGTGTATCCAAGATGACCTGGTTGGATGCTTCTGCTTTCCCATTTTCCTGGGGGTAGTATTGGGCTGAGAAGTTGTGTTTGATCCGCAAAGACTTGCAGAACAGCCAGATATTGTCGCAACCGAACTGTTTTCCATTATCTAGAGACCAACTCTTGGGGAATTCTAAACTTGCAGATTATGTCTTTCCATAGAAATCTTCTGACGTCTGAGGTGCATACTTGTACCAGTACTACGGCTTCGACCCATTTGGTGAAATAATCAGTAGCGACAAGTAAGAACCTGACCGAGGGTGGAGCTTTTGAAAGCGGTCCCATAATATCCCCATTTGGCGAAAGGTCATGCACTCAAGATGGGGTGCAATTCATTTGTCGGGGCATGACTGACCGGGGCATGCTTCTGACAAGGGAGGCCTGCCTGGGTGAACTTCTTGGCGTCTGTCATCATGTGCGGCCACCAATATCCTTGGATCATTGTCTTTTGTGGGAGATTTCTGCCCCCAGAATGGTTGTCGCAAATCCCAGCATGGATCTCTTTCAATATGATTATGCCTTGTTCTGGAGTGAGGCATCTGAACAAGACCCCGGAGCCATGGCTCTTCATGTATAGTCTGTGTGACTCCCGGTGTAAGATAACAGTGAACTTCCACGCATCTCTCTTAACTTTGGCTGATAGCTTTTGATCTTCTGGGTGTAAATGGTGGATGAGGAAGTTGATGTACGGCCTCCTCCAGTCGTGGCCGTTGTTGGATTGCACTTCAGCATCGATTTTGTCCACCCCAGGTAATCTAGAATGTCTTCGATTGGTCCCTCCGGTGGGAGCTCTAGATCGATGTGAACATGCGAGAGTGGTGGTTCTGAAGAGTCCGGTTCCGTCGAAGGTGGCATTGCTTCCAGTCGATATCTGGTGAGGCAAGGATTCCAGTCATCAAGTTGTGATTCTGGTGGGTCATGTGTTTGACCCTGGGAAGAAGGATTTGGCTCGCTCTGTATCCTAGGCTCGGTGTCGGGCTGAGACACATCTCTCTTCCTTTTCTGTCCTCTGGTAGTGACCATGAAGACTTCCTTCCAATGCATGTGTTCCAAAAGGTAGTCCTCCGGTAACGGCATGTCTGGATCTCTGGGCCCGATACTCGGCTCTTTTTTATATCCGATTGACAGCTACTGGGGCTCTGTAGTGCTGATGGAAGAAGAAAGGTATGCCAAGGCATCTGCATGCCTTATATCTATCCTTGGTTGTTGGTCGACTGTGATGAACTTAAATTTCCCTGCCATGGAGTGGACGACATCGAGATACTTTGCCATCCAGTCATCTTTGGCTTGGAATGACCCGACGAACTGATTCGCCACTAGCTTGGAGTATGTCTTGATCATGACTCTTCGCGATTTTCTTGATGTTTCTATTCCATTTATAGTGAATAATGCGGGACTTTAGTTTTGTTTTACGCCTGACTTCTTTGGCCTTTGAAATTCTAGGCGTCTTTCGCCACAACTGAATGGGATACGCTGAAAAAACAAAAAAGTCACCGCTAAGTATAGGTATCAAATGAAAAATAAGGGCTTTCAGGATTGTTATTCTTTCGACTTATCGGCCACAGACATATGGCCTTTGGTGATAATGTTTGAAAAATGTTTACTTTATTTGACAGGTCTTTCGCTAGTGCGGTTGTTAATTCCGCCCTTGCTGCTAACATTTTCTTCATCCCTTTCTTATCTAATAAAAGGAATGTTGATAGTAATAGCTGGATTTCTTTTGTGGCTGGTTAGCCATTGGGGTATAGATCGTTTTGGCCTTTGTTTGCACTCTCCCACCACATTATGGTATGGTGGTGTGCAGAGCAGGTGTATCTCGGTCAGTTATTTACTCGATATGCTCAATTACCAGTTCCTGGAATTGTGGGCCGGGCTGTAGGAGAGATAAGAAGTATCCTGTTGTCCTATTGTGAAAGAAGGCAACAAACACTAAATCACTCACGGACAGTCCCAGATGTCTACTCGCTACCGTAGGCGATAGAGTGAGTATATGCCTAAAGCTCAGTACCCGCCCCCACACCGGGGGGGGGGGGGGGGGGGGTGGCATGCATTGTGCATCTGTGCTACTTCATAAGAACGAAATACCCTGAACTATAAATAAAAGCACTACTAATAGCTAGCTCTCAATCGGCGAGGCCCCTTTGAAGTACTTGGAGCAACCCTCGTTGTTTGAAGACCATAAATTAAAGCTTCGTACTCGGCTTCGTTGTTGGATGCCAGGAATCCCAATCTGACAGACCTTTCTGTTTTCTGTTCGTCCGGGCTGATAAGAAGACAACCAATGTCGGATCCTGTACAATTACTAGACCCGTCGGTATAAATTGTCCATGCTTCGTTGTCTTCTTTACCTAGAGACTCCTGTGTCCGGGGGGTATCATTCGCCCCCAATGTATCTTCTTCTAACTCTGGGTTGACCGGGATGTCCTCAATGGGAAAGTCTGCCATCAAGGAGGCTACTGCATGTCCTCAATATTGTATGTACTCAGATAGCTGGACTACTCGATCAACCGATTAGATTCCTCCTGCTTCCCAAGAGTTTTTCTGAGCGGATACTCGGTATAGACCTTGACAGCCCTCCCTTGGAAATAAGGGTTTAGCCTCCTGGCTGCATGTACCAGGGCTAAGGCGATTTTCTTGATCTTTGAATATCTTGCCTCTGCTCATTGTAACACTTTGCTGATGATGTATACTGGCTTCTCCTCCGGCTCTTCCACAAATATGACCGCACAGACTGCAATATCGGATGCGGCCAGGTAAATACCGACTGGTTGCCCGGTTTGAGGTGCTGTAAGAATCGGAGGTTGAGTAAGATATGCCTTGATTTCATTGAAGGCTTGCTGGCAAGTAAGATTCCATTCTGCATTGGCTTTAATCGCATTGAAGAATGGCTTGCATCGGTCTGAATACCGAGAGATGAACCTGTTGAGAGCGACCAGTCTCCCGGTTAATCTCTGAAATTCTTTCACTGTCTTTGGGGCGGGCATTTCCAGGACTGCCCGGATCTGATCTGGATTGGCTTCTATGCTCCTGTTGGTCATTAGAAAGCCAAGAAACTTGCGAGAAGAAAGACTAAACGAGCATTCCATGTCGTCTATGTAGACTTCCATGGTTCGGCCTATGAGCTCACTAAAGATAGTGTTGACTAGCTTCTGGTATGTTGCTCCCCCGTTCTTCAAACCAAATGGCATCACCCGGTAGCAGTAAAGCCCCCGGTCAGTGATGAATGCAGTATGTTCCTGATCTTCTTTATGAAGTGGGATCTGGTTGTATCCAGAATAGGCATCCATGAAGGATAAACTCTGGTAACCAGCGGTGGCGTCCACCATGTCTGTGATCCTGGGGAGTGGATACGGGTGCACAGAACATGCTTTATTAAGATTATTAAAATCGATGCAAACTCGAATCTTACCATTTTTCTTTGGGACAACCACAATGTTTGAGACTCAGGCGGGGTAGATGACTAGTTTGATGAAGTTTATTGACAGTAACCGGTCGACTTCTTCATTTACAGCTAGCTTTCGATCTGGTGTCATTCGCCTTGGTTTCTGCTTGACCGGCTTGTGCTGAGGATCAATGTCCAACCTATGACAGGCGATTGAAGGGTCAATTCCTGGCATTTCACTGACGCTCCATGCCAAAACATGGGGAATTTGTCGGAGCGGTGTGATCAAGAGATCTTTCTCAGTCCTTGGTAGACCGAAAGCGATATAAGTAGTTTTATGAGACTCCAGCCCCACTATGACTTCTTCTAGCTTGTCGACCGCTGGTGATACCCCGGTTTTCAAGTCTGGCTTCCTATTGACAGACTTGTCGGGAACTGGTTGCTATTGATGAGAGTCCGTCAGGTTGGCAGGTTGTGATACCAATTCTGTGCTTTGCCTTTGAGTGAAGCAACAAACATCTTCGCGAGTAGCCTGTCATCATGGTCCCAGATGGCCATGTAGTTCTTGTAGTTCATGACGTTCTGGATTGGACAACCACTCGTCTCATCATACTGTTCAAAAGGTGGCTGTTTGATGCTAGC
Organism: Aquilegia eximia; assembly: GCA_023053565.1. Classification (NCBI taxonomy): domain Eukaryota; kingdom Viridiplantae; phylum Streptophyta; class Magnoliopsida; order Ranunculales; family Ranunculaceae; genus Aquilegia; species Aquilegia eximia. The sequence continues at coordinate 10,949,180 of JALIGU010000010.1, forward strand.
CGAGACTATGTGGTTCCTGACCTCTTCTACAAAAGGTGACACAACCAACCTCGAGATAGTGAGCTTCCTAATTCATTCGTCCCGGTTAGCCTTATTGGTAACGGCTAAATCAATCATTGTAACTTGAGTTGATTCATATGTTCCACATTCAGCTCATGTTGTCTCTGATGGGTGCAAACCCATTGGGCACTCCTTCCCCTCCGATCGTTGCGGACAGGAGGAGTGCTTTGGTGCCTCATCCGGCGCAGTCCCTCTGGTGGAGTGACTTCTTCTACAGACCTGCTACGGGTCACCCTGCGGCTATGACGTGGCCCGGGTGTTCTTGCACTTCCGCGGCGATGTTTCTAAACTGGAGAGATATGCTTCCTATCATTCCCCGGTGCTAGCCTATTCCAAACAGGACGGGAATCACGGCTATGAGGGGTAAGACTCCGGTCACTTCTTGACTGTGACCTTATCTCTGGCCTTGGTTATCTTCTTTCTTCTCAGTTTTGCATTCTCCTTTGTCAGCCGCTTGATGATTGCAGTTGGGGATTCGGCCGCTGGCCCTTACCTTTCTGCTGCTCAGTGAAACCTCATCCCGCAGCTTGGGGAATGATTCTCTGATCTCTTCTTGCAGCGGCTACTCTGGATCGTTCGGGATCTTGCGATGCTGGTATTCTAACTGTCCGGTTAACTGTATTCGGATCACCAAGATTGCTATTGATTTGTACCATTAAGTTCTCTGCCTCCGGTTGTCCACTTTCAGAGTTTTGTAAGCCATGATCATGGCCCTCACTCCCGAGAACTGATTCTTGATTGACGGGTTATTGTATTTCAAGAACCGGAGACAGAGGAGAAAGGTTCTCAGTCTGACTTTCAGTAACTTGACTCATTCCATTGTTGAAATGAGTTGGACGTCTCTTACTTCTAGCCATTGCTGCAGCAATTCTCCGTTATGACTGGATCGAGATCTTTTCAAGGCTCTGGAACTGATGGGAGATTCATCCCCACGGTGGGCGCCAAAGAGTGTGGGTACAAAAATTTGATCCACAAACTTGAGATTTGTATTGATTAATCGTAAGGTTAAAATTAAAGCCTTGTACAGACTGAGATGGGATGGGGGTATACAATGAGACTGAACCTGATGAGATCAGGCTGCCTATGTATCCAAGATGATGAACTTGGAATCAAGTCTTTGTTTCCACAAAGCAGTAATGGAGGTTGCTTAGTGAAAAACTCATAGTTCAGGACGTTGAGAACTCCTGCATTTATAGTGGACCGGACGAAGCTGGCTCAACCGCTCCTCCGGTTTGACCACATGAACTCGGGCAGTTCAAACTGTGAAGATGCTCCCGCAGAGATAACACACATGCTGCTTGGCAGTTATCCCTCGGTTTGAATCCCCTTTGACCAGGATAACTGCCATATGGCATTCTCTGATAGGCTTTAGTTCAACCTGGGTCTTCCTTTATCTTCTTCAGCGGGCTAGAACAATGGGTTCTGTTGGCCTAGAATCTTACTGGACTTATCCAGTTAGCTGGGACTTGGATTTGACCAAGTTTGAAGGCAAAGACTTGGGCTAGACTCCTCAGACTGGAGGCCCAATCTGCATTGCATACTCCCTGACCAGATCCTTTGGACTTCTGTGACAAGCCTTTGGATAAGCTTTCGTCGCTGATGGACTTCATTGTGCCGGACCCTGCTCACTTGATTAAGGTGGGCATGGCTGATGTGTGGGAGCCCATGGTTCAACTTCTTATACAGTAACTGGGGCTCCACCCACTGATCGTGGACCATCCGACAGGTTAAGATCCACAGAGCGTATGTGTACTTCTTGAGACCGGGTTGGGCCCTACCCGATAGTCTAGATCTGGCTGGCTATTTTTCAGGTGCTCTCGGTTTAGCTTCTTATACATCCACCGATGACACCTGTCGGGTATTTTACCTAGGGTACACATAATTTCCGTTATAACTTCTTTCTCCAATTTTGTTTTTCTTACTTTTTATGATTTTTACTTATAAACCCTAATTTTCTTATTTATCTATGTCTGAGAATTTAGATGTGCCCCAATTTCAGAATTTCTTTGTAAAACAAATTAGGATCTCTTATGAAAATCCAAATCCATAAGGAGTTAGGGTGTAGTCAATTTTGTTCAATAAGTTATGGATTTTTTGAAAATTATGTTGGGTGTTTGGCAAAAATAAAATATTAATTAAAAAGGTATACTTGATATTTTATCACTGGGTTTTTGACAAATTTTTATAATTGGGTTTATTACGAGTTACTTGGAGAGCAATAAGATTCCCCCCCCCCCCCCCCCCCCCTAAAAAAAAAAAAAAAAAACATTTAGGTCTTCAAAAGGTATGGCGGTGACATAAAACACACTTCTTGACATAAAACAATCTAACTTTCGAACACTGAGGTTGAAGTTTATCAGGACGAGCAGTGCAAAGATTCAGGGAATTTCTTCCTATTTGAAAGTATGATTAGATTATGTACGCAATGAAGCTTTTTGATTTATCATCATGGTTAGTCTCTAATTAATCCAACCAACAAGTTATAGTTATAGAGCATATTTGATCATTGGGGGAAGGGGGAGACAGGGTGGAAATTTTTGTTTCCAATGAAGTTTGAATGTTTGTAGCACGTGATTAGTGATCAAACCTATTAGATTTCTATTACTACTAATTAAGTTGTAAGTTATGATACTTATTGTCATATTTGATGATGCAAGATTCTTCATATCTAATAGTAGCTCTAAACTGAAAAATTTCACAGTGGAGATTGTTTGAGGAAGATGACATTTGAATGAAGTTCTAGGGCATCCATAGGCGCCCCCTTCTTCTAATTCTGAGTCCTTAGAGAGATAAGGCGCGGAAGAAGAATATGTTACTACCAAAGAATAGTAAATGTATATTGGGTTTGATGTAAAGAAAAATCATGTAACTGTTATATCCCTAGAGAGAATATATTTGGACTTTGAGAAGTTCACGAATATTGAAAATTTTGTAGAAGAACTACCAAATGGTTTTTCCAAATACTGAGTCATGATAGTTATCGGAGTAGTCGAGATGTTCGGAGAGGCCCTTTTGATTTGGAGACCTTTGGTGGTGGTGTACCCATTTCATGAAATTGTGTTCGGGGGAGTCATCCTCCACCCATATGTTTAGAAAATCTTGTGAAAGGTTATCATTTCATGATAAACTCATGTTTCATTGAATCGAGTAAACCGTTTAGTATTGACAATCAATATCAAAAGTTCGTGTCTAGTTGTTGGATCCGTAAAGGATGATGTAAGCATGATTCACCCATACAAATCCGTAGATGATATTGGATACAGTGTTTGTTGATTTTTGTAAGTCTGAGTTTCTCGGTCCGTTGAGACAAGAAGATTTGTTTATGTCTTAACTATGTTCCTGTGTTCACAGTCTGTGGGGATGTGCAGGACAAGTGTTGGACTCGTGTTACTAGTGATCTATTAGGCGTAGCGCTGTCCTCACAACGACTAGCCTAAATAGTAAAAGTCGGCACGTAACCCTAAGGTTCTTCTCTAGACAAGGCATCTCACGGCGCACGTGTTACCAAGCCCACGTGAGGGACGAGACCGAATAGGCAAGTGCTAGACTTCAACTGTTGTCTGGCCAAAACTCTCTCACCTACTAGTCATCTCCCCCGTGTGCGTAGTGGGGCATCCTTTGCATTGATGTGCAGAAGGGTGGCTCGTTACCCTTTGGCTTGGTAGTAACGAGGTTTCTCTTTTGTCAGTAAAGAGGTAAAAAGTAACTGCCTCGTCAGCATTAATCTGACTTCGTCGGTATTGCCAACTTATTCATGTGAGTACAAATACAAAGATGTGTTTCTGCTCTCTTGTTGGAGGTGTTGTGTTAGTTTACATGGAGAGAATGACAATATGTAGGATCCTAGAGCTATATGAGCCAACTAAATATATACAATCAATATTTGGAGAAAAGCCATTTGTGCTTTGATGTACTCATGGTGACTCATGTATGCATGGATGTCAATGTCTTCATGGAGATCTCAATTTACAGAAAGAACAAAATGTGATTGTTAATGTTCCAATGCAGGCATTAATTGTGCTTGTGACCACCGAGCTGTGCGAGATACTTGTGACCCCAAAGATCTCAGATCAGATGGTGTATTCGGTTCAACAAGAGAGAAAAATGAATGGAAGTCATTATTGTCTTGTCGCCCCAGTAGAAGGGTCTTCTCAGATAATGTCATGAGAGCCTATGATGTTAGAGCCGAGCTTGCTGAATAATCTGTGTGAATAGGTCGGTGTTTTCAGTGGTACAAGATTCCTTTGAAGCGGATGGAAAAGAAGTAATATACTTGGACAAGTAATAGGAATAGTGTGACCTGAAAAACGGTGTTGAACATGTACTCACAATGGAGCAAGAACACTTTGTACAATGACCATATGTGGTAGAGTCCAAGAAATAAAGATAAAATTGCATAAAATGAAAAGCAAGTCATTAAAATGTGATACACTATTTGTATAATATATCAAAAGTGTTAGTATGCAAAGATGTTTAACTTTGGTAGCATAAATTCTAAATTAAAAAATATGCCTACTATATGACTGGACTTTATTGAAAAATTAAATTAAACAAGTATTCAACAAATATTGGACAATAAAAAAGTAGCAAGGAGTTTCATTATCCAAGGCCTTAAGCAATATGATATACCATCTTGCGTATTGAATGACATTTGTATTCGAGGATGTGATGGTCTATTAAGCTAGGTAATGTGCTAACTGTAAAAAAACATTAAAAATGTGCACTAATTGTGTTTAATATGCAAAGGCATAAAGATAAACCAATGTAAACAAGACAAAAACATAGTAGCATAGAGGTGGAGTAGTATAAGTGTTCAAAAGTCTTTTCCCATGTATGATGGTATGTGAACAGAAAAGTTGGAGATGTAAGATCCAAATTTGTATGTGCGCAAGTAGCAATTAAAAGTAATTAATTAAAAGCAAGTACAAGAAGCGAAGAATACCAATGATATTGTATTAGTGCAAACTAGTGAAGTAACAAGTAATGTATCATGTTAACTGATAAGTCCTCAAAAGTGTATATCTATCCCCCGAATAACACCTTGTTTGCATAGCACTTAGCTTATATTATTGTGTTATATCTATTGATTAGTGTTTTCTTGCCATTTGTGTAGGTTTCATGAGCCGAAATGCTAATATTGTGTTAAAGCCTGTCAAAAGCCACCAAAAAAATGTTATTTGCACAAGAAAGGATAATTGATACTTGCACCCACAGAATTTCTGAGGGCACCACGTGGACTGGTCCTATGGACTTGACTTTATGTCCAAGAGGGGTGGCCCAAATCTTAGCCCAATCCGAGTTATAATGAAGCCCACAAGTCAAAAATTCTATTGAAGCCTTTATTAAAACCCAATCTTAAAAATACTCTACATAAAGATCCAGAAGTCTGATTTGGGCCCATGAGCTGTCTATCTGAAGATCTTGGTCCAAGCTATGACTTAGGCCCAATAGAATTAGGTTTTGCTGAAGCCTTGCTACTTCTAGAAGGCCAACAGCAGTAGCCACGAATTTGACCTAACTTGGTAGACTTTGTAAGCAAGTAATATCCTATGTATTTACTATATAAGAGAAGTAGTAACTAGGATTTAGGATAGTGAATACTTGAAAGTTCATTATTGAAAGTTTAAGTTCTTTTGTATTGAACTCAATCTTCCTATTCTCAATATTATTTCAATCACTTTTCCTTTATGATGTTGTGTTATTTATTTACTTATTCCATGGTGTTATTATCAAGGATGAGTAGCTAAATTCTCTTAGGAGAATGGTTGAAGTACTCTAGATAATGCAAAACACTATGTTTGTTCTTAATGTTCATTGTGGTTCAAAGTACTTAATGTTTGTTTACTTCTATTTCGCGACATGAAGTAAGTAATTATTTACATGTTATTGATATCCATGTTATTAAAATACTATTGTTAGAGTATAGGGAGACCTAACTATAATGTTTGTATTTAGATTGATTAGAGATATGTGATGGAATAGCTAAGAGGTGACTATCATATATCTAGAATCAATCTCTTTTATTGGACCCCTTTTGTAATTAAATTGAATAGCCGAGAGGTGACAGTTTGATTATGAATTAATATGTTCATTTAATTAAATTGAATAGCTAAGAGGTGATGGTTTGATTAATGAAGCATATTCAATAGCATTTATAAGATAATCCAGTTTTAATTAAATGGAATAGCTGAGAAGTGACTACTTGATTATTATAGGTATTAGTGATTAATTGGACTAGCTGAGAGGTGACTAATTAATTGCTATAGATTGAACATGAAAGGATGACATGTATGTTTGCATGATTTAGTTTGTGGATACCAACTCTTCCCCCTGTTCATCATAAGATCTTCTTTACATCTCTGTCCATCTTCTTAAGTTAGTTTAAATATTAGTTTATTTATTTATTGCCTGTAGGAAGTAGAATCAATCTCTCTCTTATTTGTTGATTGACTTGGTGTTTCTTAACTATTGTTTTCTATTGTGTTTGAGCTAAGATCTTCACCTTTAAGGTGGGTACGACCCTTGCTTTTTACTTGTCTACATTGATAACTAATATTTACAGGCACAAGAAGGAAATCAATATAAATCTATCTTTTGATTAGAAGTTACCCAAATACCTTCTATCATTAACTACGACAACTCACTACAAGGTATAGGAGTGACTTAGTAACATGAACAGCAAAGACTTAACTACATGAAGGCAAGTAGAAACATTGTATAAGGATGTTAACCTTTGTATATGATTTGAAAGACAAGTAGATTTTATGTATTTGAAGGGGTTCTTTGTATGTGATGAATACGTTTGTAGAGTTGCTAAAATATGTAGTATATTAGTAGTTGTATCAATTGTCGAGCAATTTAAAAGATATATGTAAGGTGACCTATGTGTGCATTATTGTATAAATATTTCCTCTTAAAAACAAAATAGTCCATACATGGAAGCAACAATAGTAATGATTGCAGTAGTGCTTTGATACTTAGTAAAGTAATAAGTAAATATCATGTGGTGTGTGCCAAATTACTTCAGACTATGGGATAAGCTTATGAAAATGTATAATACCTCAAGTGTGAACTCAAGAAAAAATTAAGCAGTAGAACTTCAATATAAACACTACTAGAAAACTAGACAAAGATAGCTTTAAATTAATAGCATATGCAAATCAACGCTATTGAAAGTATTTTTAATAGCACATCCTACAAATGCTATCCTCATTTATGAGCAATTCAAAACAAGATAATATTTACTGTAGAAATGCTATTAAATAATTGTATTTACATCAAATGCAATAACACAACGTTATTATAATGATATAATGATTTTGTTGATTTTTTAGTAGAAATTCATATTTTTTATTACAAAAAGATTAATATTGTATATATATATTTTTAGAAAAAAATAGTGTGCACTTGTGCTCTACTTTTGTATAAGTATTAGTTGTATATATGTTTAGAAGAAAAAAAAATCTAGCAATGAGCCTGGAAATTAAATCGGATTTTCTACTAAATACTTCAAATAAAAAATCACCTATATAAAATATGTATACACTTTTATTTATCAAAACCAAGCAAGGATACAATTTTTTTTCTATCCTAAGCTAATTGAACATAAAATGAGGACCATCCTCTAATAATTTTCTTGACAACAATCAACTGTTGGGGAGTTTCGATCCCACGTCCTCTATTCAAAGTGAGATGAATTTAGTATTGATAACTTAAAGCCTCACATAGACCTTTTAATCATAAATCCCACGTACAAATTTATTAAAGTTTTGACATCGATTGGATTAAGAATATGAAGTACTACAACTGGTTACTACGAAAACAAACGATCGATCTTGATATGTTCTAACCTAGGTTTTTATTAGATGAGCTTTAAAGTTTGTCTACCTATAAATGAATTAAACTTATGCTCAAATTGAAAACACCGAGCTAGATTTGTGTAGCTTAATTCATTTTATCATATTTGAGCTAGTCGAACTAATTTGATTTTGATAAATACTGTAAAAAATAATTTAATAATTAAGTCTATCGTGGTTTACAATACAATTGTACAAATATCAATGTCAAATAGCAAATTTAAAATGAAAATTAAAAACATTCATAATATCTCCTCCAATATAATATGTTTTCCATTAACTCACTCTTTTCATAATCACATCCACTAATAAATTTGCAATCACAGAAATGTAATAAGTGCTAAAATTATTTCTCTTCAAATTTTAATTTTTTGTAGTCCCACCCTCTAATTTGTTATATCCCGCCCAAAAGGCCCATTAAAAAAACCCAGAAAAACCCTAAGAGAATAAATACTCTGAAGGAAAAAAGAAAGATTATGTCCTTCTTTCTTCTCCGACTTTCCCAAACACTCTGACTTCCCTATCACCAACAGTATGCCAGTACCACATAGCAACAAGTAACTTCTCTCACTCATCTTGTCCTTTTCCAATAATCTTTAAGCAAACAAGTCGCCTAGTAAGGTATTTCTTTTGATTAATACTTAAATCTGGTTAGCCCCTATTATTTTGATGAGATTAGTGTCCAGATTTAGTTGTACGACTTTGTAATTTCTTTGATTTGGCTAATATTTTAGTTCTTTATGAAGGATTTACAGATCCAAGACTCAATCCGATAGAAAGGTATTTGTTTTGGCAGATTTTTATTTTATCTCTTGTTTTGAATCCTAATGCTTCATCTTTCTTCCCTTTCAACCTCTCTTTCCTCTTCCACTTTAATTTTTGACCTAGATGTTTCTACCCCTCCATTGATGGTGGTGGTGGTGGTGGTGTGTGTGTGTGGGGGGGGGGGGGGGGGGGGGGGAGGGGGGGATGAAATACAATTAAGGTATGTTTCCCATTAAAAATTATGATTTTTTCATGTTTATTGATTTCTGTTGTTGATTCTAGGTTTAAACTTTTTAGACAAATTAATTTAAGGTCAAATCAAGAACAATTTACTGTTAGAACTTTGTGGACTTAGGATGCTGATGTAAATTTCTTTGATAGTAATAATAGTAGCTTGCGTTTAAAAAATAAAAAATATGTATTTAGGAGAATCGGGTTTGCTATCCAGAAAGGACTTGCCGCGCAGTTTGTAGCGCATTTGTCCTCTACTTTTGTGTAATTTGTTGAGCTTATCAATAAAATTTTATTTTTATTGAAATAAAAAAAAAATAAAATAAAATAAAAAACAAATTAAGCATAATTTGTCCTTCTTGATTGCAAGTCAAACCTAAGGAGTAAACATAATTGGATTGTTGGCAAGGGAAATGGCAATGGTTGTGGCCATCATGATGAGTGCTAGCTGCAAATATGGGAAGAAATGTATATAACAACAACCTTAATATTGCAGTAGTTGTGGCTATCAATGGTGGGCTCATCACCCCTGTTCTACAAGATGTAGAATCAGATAAGGTATTAGACAAGGATATCTCAAGTAATTCGTTGTATGTTGTATTTAATTTTGAGTGAAAAGTTGATGTTGCTTATTTATAATTGATGCAATGAGTTTTTAATTGGAGGGTTCAATTTGTGTTGGGTGTTTTATACAATAATTAAAACTAGTTCTTGCTTCCTAATTAATCTTACTGAAATATTAGACAATGGTTGTCAATTGGTATCATCAAGTTGTATTAGTTTTGATTGGGATGTTGTTCTCCTTGGTGCAGATATACATTTGCTACAAAGAAAACCAAGATCAATTAACAAGTAAAGATGAGAAAAATGGAGTGGTGGGGGGGGGGGGGGGGGGGGGGTATCTAAAGGCCCTTGTATCATCAGCCTAGGCAAGACTAACTAACTGTTTATGTTGATTATATCACCTCTATCTGTTAATGGTCTTTTTTTGTCGTAAGAAATCATGGTATTAGTATTTGTTTGCAAATGTTCTTTCGAAAGTTAACGGTAAATAGTTCATTTTGGTTTTGTTTTGATGGATTCACAAGCTCTAAATGGTAAAAACGCTCATAAATTGAGAGGTTGGTGGTTCGAATCCATCTGGATCCACTGAATTTTAAATATAAAATAATTATTATTGTATTTACAATAAGCTCATTAAATATTGTATTTATTAATTAATATTAGCTTAGTCAAAGCTTTTTAGACAAAAGGATAACATTTTCTAAGCGCTATAGACGAAAGGATAGCATGATTTTAAACGTTATAGACGAAAGGATAACATGATTCTAAATGCTATACTAAATGCTATTGAATTAATAACGTTTGTGGATATGCTATGGTAAAAACCATAGCATTTAAATAAGGGGGTCGTTCCATCCACTTCTCGTTGGTTTCATTCCCATCTCACTCCCTATCCCCGCCTTTTAAAATTAATAATCTTGTGGTTACGATTAAACTAGTAGTTGTGATTAAACGTAAGAAAGGTATATTGGTATAATCATAATATCTTTAAACAAAAGGATTTCTCATTGTTATTTGTAGTTTTACACACAAGTCTCTTCTTCTCCAAAATCCTGACTTCATCACTCATTTTGATTGTCTTTCTTCATTATTCTTTACTTCGCCATCTTTTTCTTTTAATTTTCTGTAACACCCTGCGTCGGCAGGTGGTTTGCCGAGGGGGTGGGTCCTACGATACGTTAGAGGAGGATGTCCTGACATTGGAATATAGGTATAAATCTGTCATATAATATCACCGAGGCCTTTTGGGTTCACTTGACTCCAGAGTTTGAAAGAACTTCGGAGTTAAACGTGCTCGGGTGGGAGTAGTCTCAAGATGGGTGACCTCATGGGAAACAAGCTGCTGCCCAATAAAACCCCATACTGGCGGGCGACTGCAATGGCTAAATGGGGATAATATCGGTGGTGATATAGGTCGGGTCGCTACAATTGGTATCAGAGTCGTCGACGGTTCTCCTGTCGAGGGTGGGAGAGTATACTGAAAAGGTGCCTAGCCTGGTAAAGGGGTGACGGTCGCGCTGGGTACTCATCTCGCGAGGGGCAAGGAACGTCGGAGATCTGGGGTTGTATATTCCAGAGACGAGGACAACTCTCCTCTATGGTGGTGGGATTGTAACACCCTGGATCGGCAGGTTGTTTGCCGAGGGGGTGGGTCCTACGACACGTTAGAAGAGGATGTCCTGACATTGGAATATAGGTATAAATCTGTCATATAATATCACCGAGGCCTTTTGAGCTCACTTGGCTCCAGAGTTCGAAAGAACTCCGGAGTTAAGCGTGCTCGGTGGCAGTAGTCTCAGGATGGGTGACCTCCGGGAAGCAGGTTGCTGCCCATAAAACCCCACACTGTCGGATGATCGCAGTGGCTAAGTGGGAACAATATCAGTTGCAGACTTGAACAACCATATCTTAAAAGTTAAAATGTATTAAAAGCATATTCCTAAGGGCTCTTCTTCCCTTTAACCCAACGATCCAGGAATATAAACCAATAAACACACCATTGATGAATTTAGTCCAAAATACAAAAGGTCCAATTAATTTGATGATGCAAACATGAAAATACAACTCATAATGGGAAAATCCATAAATTTAAAATTGAACTAATTAGAAAATTAAAACTAAATCTTTGGTTAATTTAAGAAACAAAATAATCTTAAACAAGATCAATTATTTTTCTCCCCTGCCAAGTAGAGTTTACTGTAAATTGAATGATGAATGAGACGAAGAAGTGAAGGAGATGAAGAGAAGAAACTCTTTTGTTTTAAGATTTAGGCATTATACCAATATACCGTTGTTTGTTTTATGTTTTTTTAAATAATTAGTTTGGTTTAATCAGATCCATGGGTAAGGAGAGATGGGAGTGAAACTAAAGAGGAGTGGATGGAACGACCCCATTTAAATAAGGGTTTCTTATTCTCCAGGACATAAACAAATGGTTTTTATCCCAAAAGGGCTTTGAAGTCAGCAAAGAGATTGTCCTTCTCACCCAGACTGTCATTGACCCTGTCCTTCTCAAAAGTTACTTGTTTAAATAAATGCTATTAAACAATAGCGTTTTCCTATAAACGATATAAAAAAAAAGATAACATCGACATAGATAGTGTTTTTTTAAATGTTATAAACTGCTTTTAATAACTTTTTTTGAGCGATATCTATATCAGTTTTTCTAGTAGCGAAAGTTGTATGTATGAAAGGGGGACAAGACAAAATTGTATAATAAAAATTCAGCAAAATGATATCGTAAGTGCCATGATATGTGTCGATATAATTCCATGCATCAAATAAAACTTCCATGATATACGTATGTTAGTGCAATTTCACTCTGAGATGTCGTAATGGGAAATCACAATGTTGTAAAAGTCTAAGGAAAAAGAATCATTGAACTTCAATTCACTTCGAGGAAGAATTTTTTTATTGAAAAATGTGTTTCATATCCCTGAAATTAAGAAAGTGTGAGTCTGATAAGTTAATCTTGTCAAACAATAGAGTGTGTTAGGATAGGATACTCTTGTGAGAAAAATGTTCAAATGAAGTATCAATAAAATTAATTCTTTTGTTTATATGTTGATTTTTCTTACTATTTGGTATGCACGTTTAGCACATTTAAATTTTAGATCTTCAAAACATGTCTTAGTTTAATACCATTGTAATGATAATGGGTGAATTCATGAATACCCATGGATTTAAAATGCAAATTTATGGTTGCCCACTACTATCAACCAAATTGGAGAATGTCCACAATTTTACACTTTGAGGTGGTCTATCTCTCTCACTATCCTTTTACCTACCAAGTCAATAGTGGTTTGACCACCTTAAAGCATGGTTCAAAAGTTCGCAGATATCCGCGAAAGTCCGGCTGCATATGCATTTTTTGTGAATTCGGAGTGGTACAAAAGGGCGGATCTGATTCGGGTGAGGTTTTTACAATTTTTTTGTTGGCCCGCCCTAACCTGACCCTCATCATATTTTAGGGTAGGGTTGGCCCGACCCTTAAAGTGTGAGGGCTCGAGGGTTCAAGGGTCAGGCTAGCCTTATCCGGCCTATTTTACAGGCCTATAGCACGCTGATCGGACCTCAAAAGTGTATATTTATCCCCCGAATAACACCTAGTTTGTCTAGCACTTAGCTTATATTATTGCATTATATATATTGATTAGTGCTTTCTTGTCTTTTGTGTAGGTTTCATGAGCCGAAATGCGAATATTATGTAAAAGCCCGTAAAAAGTCGAGAAAAACAAGCAAAAAGGTGTTATTGGCACAAGGGAAGAAGAATGAATATTTGCACCCGCGAAATCTGCTAAAAGCACCCTGCGGTCAACTCTGGTGACTTGACTTTTCAGTTAACTTTGACTTTGGTTGACTTTTCGGTCAAAAGTTGACTTCTGCTGACTTTCGGTCAACTGTTGGACCTTGCTGACTTTGGTAAACTCTGTTGACTTTCGTTGACCTGAATTTCTATTTTGGGTCTTAATCTTAAAAAGGCTCCACAAGAAGATCCAGAAGTTCGATTGGGGCCCATGAGCTATTAAACTGAAGGTCTTCGCCCAAGCTACAATTCAGGCCCAAGAGAATTAGGTTTTGCTGCTTGCCTAATCCCTCTAGGAGACCAACAGCAGCAGCCACGAATTTCACCAAGTTTGGAAGTCTTTGCATGCAAGTATTCTACTTTGTAATATATATATAAGAGAAGTTGTAACTAGGGTTTATTATCTTTTAGCCAAGCTAATCTTTTAGCCTCCACTTTAAGATCCATTGAAGAAGAGTTGATCTTCTTCTTCATTGTATTCAATTCAATATCAATCAATTATTTTCCATTATGATGTTTTATGATTTATTTATTTGTTCCTTGAGGATGAGTAGCTAATTCTTCATGGGGGGATGGTGGAAGCTTTCTAGGTGATGTAAAAGTATCATGTTTGTTTCTCTTGTTCATTGTGATTCAAAGTTTTTAATGCTTATTTGCTTCTATATGTAGTATGAGGTAAGTATGATTATTTGTATGCTATTGTTATCCATGATGTTAAAATATTATTGTTAGGGTTTAAGGAGACCTAGTTTTTAATGGTAGTATTAATATTTATTGTAGATGTGTAGTGAAATTGCTGAGAGGTGATTATTACATGTTTATAATATATATCTTTTATTGGAACCCTTTTGTGATTAAATCAAATAGTTGAGAGGTGATGATTTAGTTATGAATAATATGTTGAGTTAATTAGATTCAATAGCTGAGAGGTGAGGATTTAATTAATGAAACATATTCAATAGCATGCATAAGAGAATCCCGTTTTAATTAGGTGGAATAGCTGAGAGGTGTCTACTTGATTATTATAGGTATTAATAACTAGTTGGAATAGTTGAGAGGTGACTAATTAGTTATTATAGATTGAACATGAGGAACAACATGTTATGATTGCATGATCTAGTTTGTGGATACCAATTATTCCCCCTATGTCATCATATATCTTCTTTTCATATCTTCCATATTCTTAAGCTATGATTTATTATTTATTATTGCCTGTAGGAAGTAGAATCAGTCTCCAATCTTATTATTGATTCCCTTGGTGTTTCTTAACCATTGTTTTCTATTGTGTTTAAGCTAAGATCTCCCCCTCTGAGGTGGGTACGACCCTTGCTTGTTACTTGTCTACTTTGATCTTCAATTTATACAGGCACAAGAAAGAACTTCAACTTAAAAATACAATCTTTTGATAGAGGGTGTAAAAAGTCATCTATCACCTATCCCTGTCGACCAGAAATACCGGATATTCACGGATATCCGACAATAAAATGGAAATCATGGATATCCTTTGCTGTAAAGATTCTGACCAGTAATGGTGGAGTGATTGAACTCCAGTTTTCGACTTTTTTGGCTATAAATTCAGCCCACTTCAAGCACAAATTCTCCCTCTCTCTCTCTCTCTCTCTCTCTCTCTCTCTCTCTCTCTCGCCGGAATTCGTAATATTAAAGCTCTCTCGTCGCCGGAATTTTGATGTATGTTGCCAGAATTTTGTTGCCTTTGGCGCGAAATCTGTAAGTTTTTAATTTTTTATGAACGATGATCATTCAATGATCTATGATGATTTCGAAGTAAAATTTCAATTTCAATTTTCAATTTTAAAATTTATTACTACCGGCCAAATTGTTGTTGCCGGAATTGTTAACAAATTTTGTTTTATCATACTATGATGATTTTAATTGTTGAATTGTTGATGATTTAAAATTTAAATTTGTTATAATGTTTTTATACTGTCGAAATCTATGGCCAGAATCTATACTGCCGGAATCCATGGTCGGAATCTATGTTGCTAGAATTGTTAATTTTTTTTTTCTTATATATATATCATATAACTTATATAGTATTGAACTGTTGATGATTTAAATTTTAAATTATTATACTGCCGTAATTAATCTATATTGTCGGAATTGTTACTGCTGGAATTGTTTGTTAGTAAATGTTTTGTGAAAAAAACTAATATATTAAATTATATTAAATTGTTGATGCCGTAATTGTTTATTAGTAAAAACTAAGATTGAAAATAAATAAAATGTTTCAAGTATGGAAATTTTAGAAATTAATTACAGATTTTATTAATTCTAACAAATTAATAATATGATTAGTCGAAAATAAGCTTAGTAAAACAAATTTTAATATTATTTTTAAAAATTTATTAAGCTAAGCTAGTCTTTAGTAATACTATAACAGAAGTAGAGGCTCTCACCCCCTCTGGAGACGCCGGAATCGACCCTTGGTCAAGCAAGCGCTTCCATGGCTCTGGGATAGTGTACTTTTGTGATGATAGTATTAAGAATGTCTGTGAAGAATATGAGTGGTAACTGGTAATAACATAAACGTATGTTAAAATAAAAATTTAATAACATGTATAATATACAAAATACAATATGCCTAAAGCGAGAGACATGGTTTAGGAACATTCCATGAAAGTAGATGGGAACTATAATGCCGTGACATGCAAGTATTGCAGAAGGACCTTTTTGAGGGTGGAATTACTCGATGTAAACGCCATTTAGCTGGTGGAGATCCAAATGTGGAAATATGTGCTAAGGCACGGAAGGATGTTAAGAACTTGTTTCGACAGGTGGTAGACCAAGCAGTACAAAGAAGAAATACAAAGGCCGTAGCTGAAAAGAATTTTCAAGATGCGTTGTTGCACATCGACGACTCGGATGAGTATGAGTATTCTGATGAAGACCCAGAACTTTGTGATGTCAGACGAGCAACACAAAACTCATTGGCAGAACAATGGGAAAATGACCAAAACACTCATTTCCAGAGAAGACGTCACAGTTCATTTGCTGGCTCAAATAGAGAATGAGGTAATGGTTCTGGGTCAGGCTCCCGTAGACAGACCCAAAACTCGATCAATAATTATTTTTTGCTTGGGAAGTGTGAGAAGTGGTGTAACACCCCGGGTCGACAGGTGGTTTGCCGAGGGGGTGGGTCTTACGACACCTAAGAGAGGGATGTCGTGACTTTGGAATATAGGTATATATCCATCATATATTATCACCAAGGCATTTAGAGCTCACTTGGTTCCAGAGTTCAAAAGAAGTTCTCTTGTCGAGGGTGGGAGAGTAAGTTGGAAAGGCGCCTAGCCCGGTAAAGGGGTGACAGTTGCGCCGGGTACTCGTCTCGCGAAGGGCAGAAAACGTCGGAGATTTGGGGCTGTATATTCCAAAGCCGAGGACGGCTCTCCTCTAAAATGGTGGGATTGTAACACCCGGGGTCGGCAGGTGGTTTGCTGAGGGGTGGGTCCTACGATACCTAAGAGGGGGATGTCGTGACTTTGGAATATAGGTATACATCCGTCATATATTATCACCGAGGTCTTTTGGGCTCACTTGGGTCCAGAGTTCGAAAGAACTTCGGAGTTAAGCGTGCTTGGGTGGGAGTAGTCTCAGGATGGGTGACCTCCTGGGAAGCATGTTGCTGCCTAATAAAAACTTACACTGTCGGATAACCGCAGTGGTTAAGTGGGGACAATATTGGTGGTAATAAAGGTCGGGTCATTACAAGTGGTAGTCTACGTATTCCAGAAACGATCGATCTTGACACAGTCCGGTTGCCCGATACCCGACAAACTACAATTCTCGGCAACTTCGATAAGGGCAAACAAAAAAGTAATTGGGGTCTAAAGTCCAAAAACCTATTTAGCAAGATGGCTCACTACGGCGGTATCAACGCCAATCAATTAGTTAACTCCAATCCCTACACCTAACCTGCTATTGATGCAGCTTGCAAAGCTGGGTTGGGTGTGCGAATTCCAACAGCCTATGAGTTCTTGGGTCCTCAGTTGGATATAATAGTTGGGAAGTGAGACCAGTTCATCGATGGTATGAAGAAAAAGTGGGCACATATGGGGTAACTATGTGTGATGGTTGGACGGAGCCAACTAAACATTATTTGATGAATTTTATGGTCTATTGCAATGGTGACTCATGCTTCATCAAGTCTGTAGATGTGTCGGGCTTTTACAAAGATGCAAAGCTCATTCTTGAACAAATGAAGGCAGTGGAAGAAAAGGTGGGGAAAGAGTATGTAGTGCAAATCGTTACTGATAACTGGGCAAATTACAAGAAGGCTGGTGAAGATCTTTGTAAACTCCCTAGTAAGTTTTGGTCAATTATTATACAGATATACTTATTTTCAAAAGAAATATTAATAAATATGATACTTAATGGCAGGTTATAATATGTTCTGGACCGGATGTGCAGCACATTCCATTGACCTCATACTCAAAGAATTTTGTCGTAAGGATTCAATCGAAAAGGTTATTATGCGTGCCAGAAAAATAACCAAGTATATATACAATCATTCACAAGTTTGTGATTTGATGAGAGAAATTTGTGGTGGCGATATTGTTACACCGGCATTGACGAGGTTTGCTACCAACTTTTTAGCCCTTCAAAGCATGCCCAGGAAACAAGAACACTTGAAAGAAATGACAATCCATCCTAAGTGGATTGCGATTAGAACTCGTACAAAAGATAAACTTATGGTTGAGATTGAAGATCTAACAACAGTCGTCAGTTCTGGAGAAAGATATAGTATGTTTGTGATAGTCTTGAACCTATGGTTGAAACCTTGAGGAAGGTTGATGATGATAAAGTAACTACAATGGGTTTCTTGTATAAATGGATGGGGAACCTGAAGCAAAAGATGAAAATGACACAAAAGTATCCTAAATGGTGTGTAGCATTAATAGACCGCTGATGGGAACACCAACTCTCCCATACCTTGTACAAAGCTGGTGAGCCATGTTACATGATTAAAACAGTAGTCTGTTTCATTTATTTGACATATATTGTAACTAGTACGGTTTGGGTTTAGCATATTGGCTCAACCCGGCGATCCAGTATGGTCCTGATCAAGATTCAATCGCTTATGATAACAATTTTGTAGATGCAATGAAAGAAGAAATCACTACAAGAATACTAAAAATTCGCCACGGTCCGGAACAGTGGCAAAACGCGATTAACCACCGTCCAAAACCGTGGCGGTTCAGGGGGTAGCTAAATGGTTAGCCACGGTCCGGGTCGGTTGCGGACAGTTTAAATTAGCCACGATCTAAAGCCGTGGGCCTAGCCACGGCTATAAACCGTGGCAAATTATGTATTACCAAAGGTTTGGGTCCGTGGGAAAACTTTTTTTAAAATTAATATAAATTTTTATTTAGCCACGGTTTAGAGCCGTGGGAAAGTTGATTTTTTCAAACAAAAAAAAAATTCATTAGCCACTGCTCTTTGATAAGTCCTTGAAAGTGTATATTTATCCCCCCCCCCGAATAACACCTTGTTTGTCTAGCACTTAGCTTATATTATTGTGTTAAATCTATTGATTAGTGCTTTCTTGTCTATTGTATAGGTTTCATGAATGAAAATGCTAATATTGTGTTAAAGCCCGCCAAAAGTCAAGAAAAGCAAGCAAAAAGATGTTATTTGCACAAGAGAAGGAAAATTAATATTTGCACCCGCAGATCTACTGAGGGCACCCCACCGTCAGTCCTATTGATTTGACTTTATATCAAAGTGGGGCGGTCCGAATCTCAGCCAAAACCGGGTCCTATTGAAGCCCACAAGTCAGAATTTCTATTTAGGGCTTTATTTAAAGTCCAATCTTAAAAAGGCTCTACAAGGAGATCCAGAAGTCTGATTTAAACCCATGAGCTATCAAACTGAAGGTCTTGGTCCAAGCTACAACTTAAGCCTAAGATAATTAGGTTCTGCTGAAGAGCTAATGCCTCTAGAATACCAACAGCAGCAGCTACGAATTTGACCTAATTTGGAAGTCTTAGCATGCAAGTATTCTACTCTGTCTTTTCTATATAAGAGAAGTAGTAGCTATGGTTTAGGTAGCTTTTTATGATTGAAGATTGAAGAGAGAAAAGTTCATCTTTATCTTTGTATTAAACTCAATTATCAATATCAATTCCATTATCTTTTCCATTATGATGTCTTGTGATTTATTTATTTATTCCATGGTGTCATCATCAAGGATGAGTAGCTAAATCTCCTTAGGGGATGGTTGAAGCACTCTAGATGATGCAAAAACACCATGTTTGTTCTTATTGTTCTTTGTGATTCAAAATACTTAATGCTTATTTACTTTTAATTCGCGATATGAAAGGTAAGTATGATTATTTGCATGTTATTGTTATCCATGTTGTTAAAATACTATTGTTAGGGTTTAGGGAGACCTAGCTTTAATGGTTTTATTTATATTGATTAAAGATGTGTAGTGAAATAGCTGAGAGGTGATTATTACATATCTACAGTTGATATCTTTTAATGGAATCCTTTTGTAATTATGTCAAATAGCTGAGAGGTGATGATTTAGTTATGAATCAATATGTTGAGTTAATTAAATTGAATAGCTGAGAGGTGACGGTTTGATTAATAAGACATATTCAATAGCATGTATAAGAGAATCCCGTTTTAATTGAGTGGAATAGCTGAGAGGTGACTACTTGATTATTATAGGTATTAATGATTCATTGGAATAGCTGAGAGGTGACTAATTAATTATTATAGATTGAACATGAAAGAACAACATCTTATGTTTGCATGATTTAGTTTGTGGACACCAATTCTTTCCCCTTTGGCATCATAGATCTTCTTTTCATTTCTATCATATTCTTAAGTTAGAATATAGGAAGTTAGAATCAATTCAATTTTTATTATTGATTCCCTTGGTGTTTCTTAACAATTGTTTTCTATTGTGTTTGAGCTAAGATCTCCCCCTCTGAGGTGGGTACGACCCTTGCTTGTTACTTGTCTACTTTGATAACCAATTTATACAGGCACAAGAAGAAAAATCATAAAAATATAATTCTTTGTTAGTGTAGCCAAAACTATACTATCAAAATGGCGACGTTGCCGCTCTAAGGAACGGAGTTCATTCAAACACAAACGAGAATAGTAGTTTCGGGACATCACCCCACTTCTATCCCTCCCACCTTTCTATTTTTATTTCTTTTATTTACTGTTTTTAAGTGTCTTGTTATTTAGTCCTCTTATTGATCTTGCAGGGAAGACGGATTGAAAAAAACTCGAAAAACGAAGCAAAAATCAAATTTTTACAAAGATCGCACATTCAGGATTTTTCCTGAAAAGTTACTGGTTCGAATTGGACCTGATCTCGAGTCGAGTTCTGGGTAGGAATTTGCCTCGTTTTGCGCGATTTTCCAGAATGTTCCAGAGCAGTTTTTCAATTAATTTTTTTTTATATTGAGTGATTGTGAGGTGAACTAAAAAGTTTAATTTTTTTCAGCACTTTTAAAGACTTGTAAGATATTTAATTATTCGATCCACGAAGGGGTCGCGGTTGTAATATTTTTAAAGTAGGTGTTGTTAGGATTTATTTTTTGTATGTTTGCGGCAGATAGTAGAGCAAGGTTGTGGAGCTAGCCTTGAGTCTACTAAAAAATGACTCCTAAGGACGATTGAAACCCAAGGAGCGGTTTCCCTTTAGTCGACTTCAACTCGTCTTCTCCCCACTTTTGTGCGTTTGTTTGACATTTTTTACTTTTTAACACAAAGTGGGAGGTAAGCATTCCTTTCACCCTCCTCAAATCCTTTGCAAGAGGAGTTTCTGTGTGATTAGCATGACTTTGATTGTTGCTTGATTTTAATTCTTTTTTTACTTGTTAAACCGGGACTGCAAGGCGGACCTGGCCTTAAAGTGAAACCTAATATTAATTGATTGCAATATCCTAAGCCTTAAAATTGAATCAACTAAATCCATGCTATCACGATGTTCATTTGAGACCTTGAACAGATATTTCAACTACTACTGCGTGAACAATTCTTTGATTGGAGCACAAGTTAGGAATTGTGTCTGGAACCCCTAAAGATTACGTATGTAGAATCACTGTGGTTATTTAAATAAGGAACGTTGCTTACGCACGAAAAACCTCCCACACTGGTTATTCGCTGCTTGACTCTCAAAATATAGGGAGGATTCACAAGGGAAGCTTGGAAAGAACTCATTGACTTGGGTGAACACAAAATTGAGTCAGTTTTTGATCCCCTTGTTAGATGCTTTTGAATGGTTAGGACTTCTGTGGCATTTGTAATGTGCATGTTGTATGCATCTTAGATCAGGTAAAATCGTGTCCAAACCAATTCCAATCTACACAAAGAGCACAATCACGGACCTCACTGCTTCTATTGAGGAAGAGTTTAACAAATCAGCCTCTATACCTTCTGAAGAAGAGTTCAACGACTCAACTTCACTTTCTGAAGTAACTCCTGCACCTATGGCTCAAGAAGCTACCCTTCGAGATTACTTTTCACCTTTGGCCACTGGGCCACCTGCCTGCATAGTCTTGCCCGAGACAACTGCAGATAGCTATGGCATTCGCCCACAGATTGTGGGCATGTTGCCTAAGTTCCATGGACTTCCACGGGAAGATCCATATCAGCACCTCAATAAGTTTCTGACCGTTCTCAATACTTTTAAAAGAGTAACACTTATCTGAGGAGGAAGTTAGCTTGAGATTATTACTCTTTTCCTTTGAGGATAGATCATCTCACTGGTTACATGGCATTCTTTCTAATTCTATTGACACCTGGGCTCAACTAAGTAAAACGTTTTTGACCAAATTCTTTGATTATCCCACCGCCATGGCTCTGGCATTCCTTGAAAAAATTGCTACTAATAGCCAGCAATGGGACTTACCTGGACATACCCCGAGAAACAATACCCTAGACTCATTTGATAAACCTAGAGGTATATATGATGTCAAACCCGACTCTGAGCTTAAAAATTTACTTAATGGTTTAGTAAAACAGGTAGAAGCACTTGGCGTGTCCTTAAAGCCCCAATCACCTGTTATGAGTGCCTCTACTCTCCAATGTGATGTTTTGTCATGACAAGACCCATACT
This sequence comes from Aquilegia eximia, assembly GCA_023053565.1. NCBI lineage: Eukaryota > Viridiplantae > Streptophyta > Magnoliopsida > Ranunculales > Ranunculaceae > Aquilegia > Aquilegia eximia. The sequence continues at coordinate 10,971,564 of JALIGU010000010.1, forward strand.
GTCGAATTTTTCCCTCTCCTTTATAATTAACCAGAAACTGAGGAAGCATGTGCGTTTAACTACACTGGGAGAACCAACTTTACTAAGGGCAATGCCACGTACCCATACATGGACCGTTCCAATCTCTCTTATTCAAATAATCATCATGCGGCTCCACCTGGTTTTAATAACTCTGATGGGCAACGTAGCAATTCCACGTATGTTGGTAATAATGATAATCGGAACAGGGTAACGGTCCCCCTTACTCGAACAATGCTCATCACATGAGTAGTTCCAGGGACCATGTGCCAACTAATCAATCTGCCCCTTCTAAGACCTCCCTTGAGGATGTGCTTGCACATTTCATATATTCAACAGACCCAGACGTCCATTGAGTCAAATGCCCAAGCCATCCAGAGGATTGAACAAAAACTTGATGAAAAGGGTAGATTTCTGGGACAGTCCATCCCGAACCCCAAAGGCAAGGAGTTGCCTTGGTGACGGATACTGCAAATCCGTCTGTACGGTTTGCTAAAATAAAATCCGTTTCCACGCTTAGGTCAGGTAAACAAGTTGATAATCAAATTAGTTATACACCGAGTCCTACCATTGTTACCCCGGCTACCTCTACACCTGTTGCCCCACCTAAAGCTCTGACTAATGAGGTGACCACCTCTAAGAAGAAGAAGACTGCCCGTGAGATTGTGGATACTCCACGACTTACAACCCGCCTGTACCTTACCCCCAGAGACTCACAAGATCTCTAAAGGAAGTCTAAACAGTGGATGTACTTGATGTGTTTAAAGATATAAATATTAATATACCCTTCCTCACGACTATTAAACAAATACCTTCTTATGATAAGGTTTTATAGGACCTGTGCACCGCCAAGAGAAAAATAAATGTGCCTAAAAACGCGTTTGTGGCGGAAGAATTCTCTGCACTTGTCCAACATAACCACGTGGTAAAATATAAGGACCCTGGAAAATCGACCATACCCTGCAAGCTTGGTGACAAGTTCATGGGCAAAGCATTGCTAGATTTAGGAACGAGTGTTAACCTTTTACCTTACTCCTTGTACCTCACCCTAGGTCTAACAATCTTAAAACCCACGACTATGTCTTTACAACTGGCCGACAGATCATTTAAAGTACCTAGAGGTATAGTTGAGGACCTGTTAGTTAAAGTGTCTGACTTTTACTACCCCGTTGACTTTGTAGTGTTGGATACTGAACCTACTGTCGATGACTCGATACCCATCATCCTTGGCCGTTCATTTTTTTCCACCTCTAATGCTCTTATCAACTACCGGAACGGTTCTATGGTTCTCATTTTTGGTTTTATGACTGTTGAAGTAAATATATTTAACCTTAGCCTACAACCCCCTGATCATTCCTTATCTGAAGATGTGTGTCTTCTTGACTCATTACTTTATGAGATGATACACCATTATTATCCTGAAGATCCGGTTGTTCACTGCCTCGCCATGCATAATGTAGACTTTGACATTGACCAATCTATTGCCAAAACCAATTCTCTTCTTGATACTGTGCCTATCTTTGAACCTAAAGACCCTGAGGCCCTTGATTCGATTTGTAGCATAGATTCTGAGACCGAGGTTGAGACCATCACTCCACCTCCTGTTACTCTGAATCATCTTCTTCCCGAGCTGAAATATGCCCATCTTGATTCAGACGATAGTCATCCTGTTATTATCTATTCATCTCTTACTACCGAAGAGGAGAGTCAGCTGTTAGAAGTTATCTTAGAACATCGTTCTGCTATTGTCTGGTCTATCCATGACATTAAAGGCATTAGCCCTTCTGTTTGTTCTCATCGTATTTATCTTGAGGACGATGCTAAAACTTCTCGTGAACCTCAGAGACGTCTTAACCTTGCGATGAAGGAAGTTGTGGGTGCTGAAATTCTCAAACTTCTAAATGAAGGTGTGATTTATCCCATTTCGGATAGTCCCTAGGTTAGTCCTATTCATGTGAATCCTAAGAAGGCCGACATGACTGTAGTTACAAATGATAAGAACGATCAAGTCGCCACTAGAGTTCCAACCAAGTGGCGTATTTGTATCGACTATAGAAAGCTTAATACAGTCACCCGGAAGGACCATTTTCCTCTTCCCTTCATAGACCAAATGTTGGAACGCCTGGCTGGTCATTCCTTCTATTGTTTCTTAGATGGTTACTCTGGTTATAACCAAATTCCTATCGCCCCTAAAGATCAAGAGAAGACAACGTTTACTTGTTCTTTTGGCATTTTCACTTATGCACGTGTTCCTTTCAGTCTGTGTAATGCACCTGCTACTTTCCAGAGGTGTATGTTACACATCTTTAGAGATATGGTCGAACGATTTATAGAGGTGTTAGTCATCTTTCCATGGTTTTCAAGCGTTACATTGAGAAGAATTTGGTACTTAACTGGGAGAAGTGCCATTTTATGGTTAGGAAAGGGATAGTTCTTGGTCATGTAGTGTCTCCTGAGGGTATCCAAGTTGATAAAGCTAAAGTAAATCTTGTTTCATCCTTGCCTATTCCTAAGTCTATTAGGGATATTCGAGCCTTTCTGGGCCATGCAGGATTCTATCGACGCTTTATCCAAGATTTTTCTAAGATAGCTTGCCCCTTAACCAATTTATTGCTTAAGGATGCAGCTTTTGATTTCGCAAAAGAATACAAGAGTGCTTTTAAAAATCTTAAGACCGCCCTCACGACTGCACCCATCATTAGGCTGCCCGATTGGAGTAAACCGTTTGAGCTGATGTGCGATGTATCAGACTTTGTTGTCGGGGCAGTTTTAGGTCAACGTCTAGATGGTAAGCCCTATGTCATAAATTATGCTAGCAAGACTCTCAATGACGCTCAACGTAATTATACTATGACTGAGAAAGAATTGTTAGCCACAGTATATGCTCTTGATAAGTTTCGTTCCTACCTTTTAGGTACCCATACTGTCATCTTCACGGATCATGATGCCATTAGATTCCTCCTCTCCAAGAAAGAAACTAAACATCGTCTTATTCGTTGGATTTTGTTGCTTCAAGAATTTGACCTTGAGATTAGAGATAAAAAAGGGACCGAAAATGTAGTAGCTAACCACTTGTCTAGACTCGACCGTCCTGAGGATTCTAGTGTCATTTCTGAGAACTTTCCTGATGAGCTTATTTTTGCAATATCGAATGCTCCATGGTCCGCAGATATAGTTAATTACTTGGCTAGCAACAATTTTCTAAATCATTGGAACAAGCAAGATATATACAAATTTTTTGCTAATGCCAAGTATTATTTCTAGGATGACCCTTACCTTTTTAAGTACTGTCCTAACCAGATCATTCGTCGTTGTATTCCCAACTAGGAGTAACAAGAGGTCCTTAATTAAGTTCTGCCATGAGCATGCTTGTGGTGGACATTTTAGTGCCAAGAAGACAGCTGCTAAAGTATTGCAGTGTGGTTTTTATTGGCTGACTCTTTTTAAGGACGCTCACATGCAATTGTACTGTCTGCACTCGTTGTCAACAACTGGAGAAAATCATTAGGCGACACATGATGCCCTTACAGCCAATTCTTCCTGTCGAAGTGTTTGATATTTGGGGCATTGATTTCATGGGTCCTTTCCCTAGTTGTCATGGTTTTTTGTACATTTTGGTCGTAGTAGACTATGTTTCTAAATGGATCGAGGCCATTCCCACAAGGCACAACGACCAAGAAACTGTAGTAACTTTTCTAAAAAAGTACATATTTGCCCGATTTGGCACTCCCCGTGCAATCATTAGTGATGGGGGGAGCCATTTCTGCAATAAAGTTTTTCAAAAACTTGTCCAAAAGTATGGAGTAACTCACAAAGTAGCCCTTGCGTACCATCTGCAAACCAATGGCCAAGCTGAGGTTTCAATAGGGAGATTAAAAATATTTTGAAAAAAACAATTGACCCTGAAAAGGTTGATTGGTCTCGTAGAGTCAGTGATAAATTATGGGCATATCGTACTGCTTTTAAAACTCCCATAGGCATGTCTCTATTTCATCTTGTTTTTGGAAAACCTTGTCACCTACCTGTAGAGCTTGAGCACCGAGCCTTCTGGGCAATGACAAAGCTCAACTTTAATCTCGACCAGGCAGGTAAGAGGAGAAAACTCCAGCTATCTGAGCTTGAGGAACTTCAGAATGAGGCTAATGATCTGTCTAAGTCCTATAAAGCTAATATGAAAAAACTACATGATCGTCAGATCATACGTAGAGATTTTCAAATTGGGGACAAAGTTTTACTGTACAACTCTAGGTTGTATTTATTTCCTGGTAAACTATAGTCTCGTTGGTCGGGTCCCTTTGTTGTGTCTGCAGTAACTCCTTATGGTGCTATTACTTGTTTAAACCTTGCAGACAATTCTGAATTTCAAGTCAATAGTCAACATCTTAAGCATTTCCATGAATTAAGGTCCCCTGAAGTTGAGGAAACTCTATTAGAGGACCCTACCTATTTAGATTGACCCTTGACCTGCTGGTATCCAGACCCTCTCTTACTCTATTCAGTTGTTTTTTTTAGAGGTGTGGTTGAAAGTGTCGGGGCCATAGTCCACAAACTCTTACTGGCTGAGTATAATTGATCCAGTGCATGCTTTTCTCTTGAGCGTCACCACCAAATAGACTTATTTCCCGCTCTGTTTGGGGGTGGGGAAGTCATTTCCCATCTTCTTTTAAGTCTCGAGTATCTGACTTTAAAAGACTCTTGTTGTATATTAGACATCGGGATTTCACGCATTCCACTTTAGCATTTTATCTCTCCTGTATCTTTGTTTAGAGTAGCGTTTATCCAGGGAGTGAATCCTGGTTGTCCGCCTGTCTGGCTGAAGACGTTAAACTTAGCGCTCCTGAGAGGCAGCCCTGTGTATCTTCTAAGCCCGATCGTGCATTTTTTCTTCTTATTTGTTGTCGGGTTTAGTAGCTCTTTGGCTAATAACTATCTCTTTCAGATCCGCGTGTTAGTTCTGTTTGGGGGTGGGCCCACCCCTCTCTGTTGTGGCTTGTTTGGTTAAATAACTATTACGGTTACAAATTTGAATTTATTTTAATTTTTGAGATTTTAATAATTATTGCTTGGTTTTCTAAATTTTATTTGACTCCTTAATGGTACTTATATTCGTGAGAATATATTTTTATATTATCACGAAATTTTCAAAATTAAAATTAAATTATTTCGTGCCATAACGCTTACTGGGGGTAAAACTGTCATTTCCACTAATTATAGTAGTGGAGGGTTGCGTATTGGGGAAGTTACTGGGCTATATATACCCACGGGTATATTTTAGAAAAGTCACAAGTCAGTTTCATTCTTAGTCAAAACCAGGTCAAACCAAGTCAACAGAAAGTCTTATCTCCTCCAGAACTCCTCGAGATCAGTTATGTACGTTTCCAACTCGACTCGAGTTCAGCACAGATCTCGTTTCTCTCTCTTCGATTCTCCCTCATTTGTGGTCCAAATTCGAAAATTCTTTCAGGGTTTTGTTCCTTGTCCAAATCTCTTCAATTCCATACCAAAATCTTCGAGAATCATGCCTCCTAGAGTTAGATCTAGAGTGATGATTCGTGAGCGCGATTATTCTCGTCTCTTCGACGATAATCGCTTTGGGAGTGGGTTTGTAGAGAGGATTCACGCCCGAGGCTGGGATGTACTCCTTGGCTCTGATTACGAGCCATTTGATCCTCAAATGGTTCGTCGATTTTACGAGTCAATGGAGTTGGCCGATGACGGCGTTTTCATCAACTAGGATCCAACCCATCGTTACTTGCTCACGCATGAGACTGTCTCCTTAGTCACGGTGCTCGAACTTGATGAGGCTCCTCTGCAGCGGGAGGCTGCACTGGTGACCCCGGACATCATCGAGGCAGTCTTCGTCGATGACCGGGCGGTTCATCGGTATAACAGTTACCTCTCGATCGGTTGGCTCTGAGTCAACCGGAGCTTGGTGGCACACTGGTTGACCACCAATGTGTTTGGGACGACGAGTACGAGCGAGCTGTTCTCAAAGGGTATTCATATCCTGCGGCTGCTTCAGAAGGACCTCTACCGCTACTGCATGGTCCATCAACTTTTTGCTACCATCACCGGAGCCCGAGCTACTTCTGCTCCTCTTCCTAGTTTGGTGATGAGTATTCTGCACTACTGGGAGGCGCCTCTTCTTCCTGTTCTATCTCTAAAGTCGGTTGTCCGGCTCGAGGTCTCCAACCCAGGACTGTCTGCTTGTAGACAGTTCTTGTGGGACCCCTAGGAGGAAGCGCCCATTCAGTATAGGCCAGGCGACTAGCGGGCGTTTCACCAGATCCATACCAATGAGGAGCGGTTCCAGCTTCTCTGGAGGGGTATGGGCGAGCTGATGGATGCAGTAGATGACGTCCGACGTCGCTTGGACGAAGGCCAGGGGCAACCTCTTCGACGACGGGGTTGAGAGTTTTAGTTACTAGCCACTGTAGTTTTTAGTTTTTATTTTATGTATTTTGTTTACTTTTTCCACTCTTGTATTTAAATTTTAATCATTGTACTTTATTTCCAAATATTAATGAAATTGTTGAAATTTAAATTTTTTGCAAATTTTTGTCCTTTTCTGGTCCTAGGGACTTAAGTCCAAATATTTTAAAAGAAAAAAGGATTAGGGTTTGATTTTTGGAAACCCTAAGGTTTTAGGCAATTTTTGGTGTCCTACTAGGGCTCAAACTCTTTATTTTTGGCCTATATATACCAACCCAAAGTTAGGAGACCGTCACTCAAAATCAGAAAACTTTATTTTTCTGGAACTTGCTCAATCTCGAGTCGAGTTCCTTATAGGCTTAACCAAACTTGACTCGAGTTCGGACCTGGCAGCAGCTTTTCTTACTTGTGTTTTACGGTTTTTCTCGGATTTTCGCCCTGGTTTTTGTAGTTTCTCTTTTTTCTTTTGCAATGACTAATGTTCAGAATGTGTTGTGGATGCCTGATGGCATGGAGATCATACCTGAGATGGATTTTTCAGGAATTATGGATAGTCCTTTTGGAGCTTCTTTTTGGGATGGGATTTTTGACAAAGGTTGGGAAGATTTTCTTTATGATTCTACTGTTGTATATTCCTCTTCTATGGTAAGAGACTTTTACCGTACGTTGCCCTTTGGCGAAGCCATTCCTTTTATGGTTTCAAAGTTATTAAGCACGGGTTCCCGGTGGTTTTTAATTCTTTTGCCATCACTCGGGCCTTGGGTATTCCTCTTCAATTGTGCCCTATCTTGCCCCATCCTAATTATTTCCTTGCCAATGAAGTTGATATTTTGGATAACTACCTCGATCACTTTGGACCTTGCATTTTTTCCTTCTACCCTGAGAATTATGCCAATATTGCACCTACTACTTGCCTTCCTGCTAATGTGGCTACTGTTGCTTTATGGGTCATGCGGAATCTATTGGGTGCCACAAGGTTGGATTATGTCTATGATGTTACCATGCATGCAGTCTATGGCATCGTTAATGATTTTCATTCTCTCGACATAGCCTCCTGTTTTTTGGATGGTATTTGGAATGTTTTCCAATTTGGTCAACTGGTTTTCCCTACTGCTATATGTAAGATCATCCTTCGTACCTATCCCGACTGGAGGAACAAGTACAATGATTGGACTCACCTTATACCTATGGATCCAACTCATCGTTTTATTAGGAGAAGTCGCCTATTCACTTGGGTGTCTAACACCAAGTATGTAGAGTTTCATGCTTTGAAGGTGAGGGTTCTTGGAATGTGATTAATGAAGCATTAGTTAATTAGCACGATAGGTTGGATGGTTTTCCTATACAACAAGTTTGAAACCAAGAGTGTAAAGTAGGATTTCCTTTTCTGTTAAGTCAGTCCTTTATTTCAGTTGTGTCGTAGTATGGAATTCCTTATAATCTCTATATATGTGGAGATAATTTTGTTTGGCAGGAATTTATAAAGCGGTTGGAATTTTTAGTACATTCATGGTAATATCTTTCTTTCTCTCTTCCTATGCTTAGTATGGGCCTTGAGGACAAGCCAGTCTTTTTGTTTGGGGGTGGGGAAATATTACAATCCTTTTTGCAAATGATTTTCAAACTTCTTTATCCATACTTGTAAAAAATCAAAAATTTTGAAAAACCAAAAAAAAAAAAAAAAAAAATCTTTGTTACAAAGTCTTTTAAAAAAAAATAGGATAAGTACACCATCAATGATGAATATAATGGTTGAATTCTATCTTTTTCAAGTTTAAGGACATTTATTGCTTCACCAAGTAGTTGAGTCTTATACTACATATGCATGAGCATAAACATGGCATTCACTTGCATTTATTACTGATTACATGTGCAAATACAACTACACCTTGAGAAACTTGAGGAATAAGTGTGGAGACTTAACCCAGTGAGCTTTTGAGACCCGTCCTTTTCTTGGAGAGCTATTACGTATATCTGGAGTCAAAAGACTCAACCTCTCAGTTTTGCCTGTTTTTAGTCTCATATTCATTTTTATAGTGAGCCTTGAGATGACATCAAGTGGGTGTAATATAAACTTGGGTCTTGTAGCTTATTAAAGATATGATCACCATATAAGTACTTAGAAATGATACAAAGACATTTAGTTAAACCCTGTTTACCTTAACCTACCCTGATGATACTTTATCCTTTAGGTTGACCATTCTGAGCCTTTCTTGTTACTTAGCCTTTTTCTTTAGCCCATTATCCTTACCCAACTTCATTATGGGAGTAAATACCCTTAGAATGTTTAGGTCCTTTTACCCATTGTTTTTGGAACATGAGTGTGTGTACCCTAGGTAAAAAACCCGACAGGTGTCACCGATGGCTGTATAAGAAGCCAAATCGGGAGCACTTGAGCAGTAGCCAGCCAATCCTGGGCTATCGGGTAGGGCCCAACTCGGTTACAAGAGATCCGCATACGCTCTGTGGACCTTGACTCACCGGATAGTCCACTATCAATGGGTGGAGCCCCGGTTACTGTATAAGAAGTTGAACCGTGGGCTCCCATACATCAACCATGCCCACCTCAGTCAAGTAGGCCAGGTCCAGCCTAGTAAGGTCTAGCAGCTACAGGGGCTCATCCAAAGGCTTAGCACAGAAGTCCAGAGGACCTGGCCAGGGAGTATGCAGTGTAGATTGGGCCTCCGGTAAGAGGAGTCAAACCCAAGTTTTTGCTTTCAGGTTTGGTCAATTCAAGTCCCAACCAACTGGATAAGTGCAGCATGATTCCAGGCCAACAGAACCCATGGTTCTAGCCAACTGGAGAAGATAAAGGAAACCCAGGTTGAACCAGGACCTATCATAGGATGCCACGTGGCAGTCATCCTGGTCAAAGGGGATTCGAACCAAGGAGATAACCGCTCGACAACATGCAAGCTATCTCCACGGAAAGCATCTTTACAGTTGAACCTGAGGGGTGGTTGAGCCAGCCTCCTCCGGCCTACTACAAATACAGGAGTTCTAAACCTCCTGAACTACGAGTCTTTCACTGAGCAACTCCATTAGAGCTTAGTGGAAGCAGAGACTTGATTCCAAGTTCATCATCTTGGACACGTAGGCAGCCTGATTCCGATTAGGTCCAGTCTCACTGTATACCCCCCATCCTATCTTTGTCTATACAAGGCTTTCATTGTAACTATACGATTAATATATACATATCTCGAGTTTGTGGATCAAATTTTTGCACCCACAATGAGGATGATTGTTTATGTGGTTACAAGAAGAAGGGAAAAATACAAAGAAATCTCCAAACTAGTGAGATGAACCAAATATTGAAAACCAAAATGTTTGAAGAAATTCCAGAAAAAACCAGAATCTTCCCAAACCATTTCAAATCCAAAAAGAAAGGAAGATTCCAAATATTGGCAAGAGCTTCATTGAAATTTTCCCAAAGAAGATGAGAAACACTTCTTCCCAAAAGAAAAATTCCCAAAATTTCTCCATATGTTGTTATTACAAATCACAAGTGTTGAAGGCCCGAATGTTCCAAAAATATCTCACAAAAGCCTTTTTCATTTCTAACCCTGTCCTAACCCAAGTTACAACCCATTATTGTCTTTAGTAGATCTAAACTGATATGGTAGGATGTGGCAAGTAAGTAAGAATATGCTGAGGTGAAAAACCCGACATCTCAAGCAAAGGCTAATTTTTCAATTCTTTGAGACTAAGTTCATTCCATTACACCAGTCCGTTCTTATTGATATATGTGAGAAGATTGTCCATCTTCTTTCCTCACATAGAGGTAAAATGATAAACACCATCTTTGAGTGACTTTTATTTCGAAGTGTATGTCTGTGAGGTAGAAGTCAAAGCGACCTTTCCAATTGTGACTTAAGACTCGTGGTAGTATGGGTACATGCCTGTCTTCAATGCATTTGAGACCGTTATGCTTGGTTTATATTTCCTATCCTATTCATGCATTGGTAGTATGCTACCTCATATGAACGGTTTTGCAATACTTATCCTTATCCTTGATATAACCATTTCTGAGGTAAATGGTTGAAAATCCTGTTCTTTGAATTAGTCATTGTAGTAAGTTTGTGGGTATCTTCTCTGTAAATCCCTCAGGAGATTATAATTCCTCCAGTTGGGAAAGTCTTATGGTTGAAAGCCTTGATGCATATGGTTAATGCAATCACCATAGTTTTACTTCTCTTTTGAGTCTTTAATTCTTTTCTTCTCACTTTTGCTTGAGGACAAACAAAGTGTTGTTTGGGGGTATTTGATAAGTCCTCAAAAGTATATATTTATCCCCCGAATAACACTTTGTTTGTCTAGCACTTGGCTTATATTATTGTGTTATATCTATTGATTAATGTTTTCTTGTCTATTGTGTAGGTTTCATGAGCCGAAATGCGAATATTGTGTTCAAGCCCGCCAAAAGTCAAGAAAAACAAGCAAAAAGGTGTTATTTGCACAAGAGAAGAAGAATTGATATTTGCACCCACAGATCTGTTGAGGGCACCCACGGTCAGTCCTGTTGACTTGACTTTGTGTCAAAGTGGGGCGATCCGAATCTCAGCCCAAACCGGGTCCTATTGAAGCCCACAAGTCAGAATTTCTATTTAGGGCTTTATTTAAAGTCCAATCTTAAAAATGCTTTACAAGGAGATCCAGAAGTCTGATTTGGGCCCATGAGCTATCAAACTGAAGGTATTGGTCCAAGCTACAACTAAAGCCTAAGATAATTAGGTTTTGATAAAGATATAATGCTTCTAGAAGACCAACAGCAGCAGCCACGAATTTGACCTAATTTGAAAGTCTTTGCATGCAAGTATTCTACTTTGTATTTTCTATATAAGAGAAGTAGTAGCTAGGGTTTAGGTAGCTGTTTATGATTGAAGAGAGAAAAGTTCAGCTTCTTCTTCTTCTTTGTATTAAACTCAATTATCAATATCAAATCCATTATCTTTTCCATCATCAAGGATGAGTTGCTAAATCTCCTTAGGGGATGGTTGAAGCACTCTAGATGGTGCAAAAGCACCATGTTTATTCTTATTGTTCTTTGTGATTCAAAATACTTAATGCTTATTTACTTCTAATTCGCGATATGAGAGGTAAGTATAATTATTTGCATGTTATTGTTATCCATGTTGTTAAAATACTATTGTTAGGGTTTAAGGAGACCTAGCTTTAATGGTTTTATTTATATTGATTAAAGATGTGTAGTGAAATAACTGAGAGGTGATTATTACATATATACAGTTGATATCTTTTATTTGAACCCTTTTGTAATTAAGTCAAATAGCCGAGAGGTGATGATTTAGTTATGAATCAATATGTTGAGTTAATTAAATTGAATAGCTGAGAGGTGACGGTTTGATTAATAAGACATATTCAATAGCATGCATAAGAGAATTCCGTTTTAATTGAGTGGAATAGCTGAGAGGTGACTACTTGATTATTATAGGTATTAATGATTCATTGGAATAGCTGAGAGGTGACTAGTTAATTGTTATAGATTGAACATGAAAGAACAACATGTTATGTTTGCATGATTTAGTTTGTGGATACCAATTCTTCCCCCTTTGTCATCATAGATCTTCTTTTCATCTCTATCATATTCTTAAGTTAGTTATTTAATTATTGCATGTAGGAAGTTAGAATCAATCTCAATTCCTATTATTGATTCCATTGGTGTTTCTTAACAATTATATTGTTTTCTATTGTGTTTGAGCTAAGATCTCCCCCTCTGAGGTGGGTACGACCCTTGCTTGTTACTTGTCTACTTTGATAACCAATTTATACATGCACAAGAAGGAAAATCATAAAAATATAATCTTTTGATTAGTGTAGCCAAAATTATACTATCACTCTTAGCCGTGGGAAATCTGTATATCTTTTCAAAAAAATAAATAAATTAGCAATTGCTATTTAGAGAATTTGCACTGCACGTAATATTTTTGATTCGCTAATTTACCTAAGGTGCTTCCACATAATATTCTTTAAACAAAATAGTGAATGTCACTGGCTATGCCAAATAAAGAATACAATAAAGTATCACAGTAACGAGGACAGTAATAATGGAGCCGACGAGGTACTTGTTTCTGTCCATCCTTCTCGAGCTGGCAGTCAAAATTTTCCTACTCCTACTGATGTTGTCATCCACTCCATGCAGCTGTAGATTATACATAAAAAGAAGAGTAATATAAGCGACATTGTTTACATGTGGGGTGCAGATGGAAGTTTAGCTACTCGTATGGATGGGGACATCCTAGAGGCCAAATATTTTTCTAAAATACCTGTGGGTGCAAAAGTTTGATCTACAAACTCGAGATACGTATAGATTAATCGAACAGTTACAATAAAAGTCTTGTATAGACAGAGGTAAGATGGGGGTATACAATGAGACTGGACCTGATCGAGATCAGGCTGCCTACGTATCCAAGAAGATGAACTTGGAATCAAGTCTCTGCTTCCGCTAAGCTCTAATGGAGTTGCTCAGTAGAAGACTCGTAGTTCAGGAGGTTTAGAACTCCTGTATTTGTAGTAGGCCGGAGGAGGCTGGCTCAACCACCCCTCCGGTTTTGACTCCATGAACTCAGGTAGTTCAACTGTGAAGATGTTTGCCCTGGAGATAGCTTGCATGCTGCCGAGCGGTTATCTCCTTGGTTTGAATTCCCTTTGACAAGGATGACTGCCACATGGCATCCTCTGATAGGTCCTGGTTCAACCTGGGTCTTCCTTTACCTTCTCCAGCGGGCTAGAACCGTTGGTTCTGTTAGCCTGGAATCTCGCTGGACTTATCCAGTTGGTTGGGACTTGGATTGACCAAGCCTGAAAGCAAAGACTTGGGCTCGACTCCTCTGACCGGAGGCCCAATCTTCATTGCATACACCCTGCCCAGGTCCTCTGGGCTTCTATGTTAAGCCTTTGGATGAGCCTCTGTCGCTGCTGGACTTTACTAGGCCAGACTTGGCCTACTTGAACGAGGTGGGCTTGGTCGATGTATGGGAGCCCACAGTTCAACTTCTTATACAGTAACCAGGGCTCCACCTATTGATCGTGGACTATCCGGTGGGTCAAGGTCCACAGAGCGTATGTAGACTCTATGAGAGCGAGTTGGGCCCTACCTGATTGCCCAGGCTTGGCTGGCTAATGCTTAGGTGCTCCCGGTTTAGCTTCTTATACAGCCGTCGGTGACACCTGTCGGGTTTTTTACTTAGGGTACACACATCGCCCCCTCCTTGTCAAGTAGAAAATCTGTTTGGGAAAGATCTTCGAAATATCTTCCAGTTGTTGAGATTCAGAGGATTCCTTCCTTGATACGTGTCACGACCCTAATATCCAAAGATTGGCAAAAAGAGAGAATTTACAAAATTACCCTCGATAAGCCAATAAAAGGACAAAGGTTCGGGACAGTAATCTAAATAAACATTTTTCACAAGGTAAAAATCCATAACCATTAATAACAAATACTTCAACACAAATAATTTGAACTCCCAATAACTTCCATATATAATCCAAAACTCCAAATATCAAATTACACAACTCCAATAAGAAAATTCAACAACTTCGACTGAGGCATTGTCTTTCCCAAATCAACAATAATCCAATAAATGAAATAAACTGAGTAATCAACTGACAACGAATCAAAGAACTAAACCTACTGTGAAATGTAACTCCTGCAATTCTCAAACTCCCTCTCGAACAACTGGATCTACACGAGCCTCCTGATGTTGCTCCCGATCGTACTCAACTGGCTGCTCTCCTCCGCCTACGCTCCATAAGGATACGTACCCACGTGCAAAACAAGCAACATGGGTCAGCAAATTATGCTGGTATGAGTGGACAAGGGTAGGGAACTCCATTCCCAAAAACAATAAAATAATAGACTCCGCGGTCTTTCTATATTTATCTCGTTTACTAAATATATACTATATCTTATAGGGATACATTACCTGAGCTGCACCTCCTATTAGGATAGGTCGAGCCCTGCAAGAAATGTTAATTGACCTATCCTCCTGCAAAACTGTGTTAGTACAATAATATATAATTCATGGCATCTCAAATCTCGACACTATATCTCAATCACTGCAATTCAATCATTACACTCAAATAACACTTCACCACCTATACCCAATCACTAGTACACCTCCCACAGGATGCACTCCACACATTTGCCATACCCACACTGCACCAGTGTGCCTTGACCTTGGTTAAGACCCTCTACGCGGAAACCAAAACCCAAGTGGGTGCTCACCTGCAAGCTTTGGCTAGCCTCGACGTATGCCTAACTCATGGCCTCTACTAGCTCTCTTGAGCTTTCTAAAGTGGCGCCCAGACCAACCCCGAAGGCTATGAAGGTCTGTAGGGTCAGTTCCGCAGGCTAAGCCGTCTAGGAAATACCCAACAAAAAAAATGTTCCAAGTGTCAACCCGCAGGCTAAGCCGTCTAGGGTGATCTCTAAATTCCTTAGTCTTAATTCCACAGGTGCGGCAAATGTACTAATAATTGGGTGACTACTAAAAGAACCAGAAAATCAAGCAATCACACAGCATCATTCGTTCATAGATCACATAAACTCAAAATTTCCAAATTTCTAAATCCATTCGGTATTTCTTTCAAATTTTCCCATGTAAATACACCGTCCAAGGTGTCGGCCATTCCAAGGCATTTAATATAATAATTTCACAAATTATGTACCTTATAAAAAAAAACTCCCAGATTGATAGTTAAACATGCTGATCATCCAAAGGGGACAGTTGATATCGTTCGATGTCGCAGAAAATGAAAATCTATGTATACTGTCCTATTCCAAAATCCATTTCTTCCTTAACTCTAGTAGGCCTAACATAGCTAATTAAATTCCAATTACATGTATATATATATATATAACAAAACAACCAGAACAAGGCCAACTAAATACTCTCTACATCAGTTCAGCACACATCAAATAACTCATACCCATACAGATCAAATTCCTACTCTCTACCCATACCTTCAGTAGCCATATTAAATGCATATTAATAGTTCTCTTTGAACGTGCACATCATATTCAGTATTCATGCTATTTCAGTTATCATGTAGAACAAAATTAATCTAATTCATACCATATCTAATTCCATGTATAAATAAAAAAAAATAACATATATCATATATATATATCCACTCACAGTTACACTGTTGATCTTCTTCTTCCTCTTGCTTCTAATGGGTTCCTGCCAGTCTGCAACTACTGCTTCTTCTCTCCTACTACTGTTTCTTCTTTCTTTTTCCCACTTCTTCTTCTCTCCTTTAATTTTTCTGCAACTTCTTCTTCTCAAAAATTCTGATCGCCGCCACTCTCGATCTCGATCTCTCTCTCTCTCTCTCGCTCGCTGTTATCGCAAACCTCTTTTTTTTTAAAACAAAACTTTGCAAACAAAACCCTTGATTAAATCTCTATATCATAGTGATTAAGTCGGCTGATCTAACGGTTTACAATTAATCCGATTTCGATCTGATCGTGTTTCCGAACTACAAGCAAATCTGTTCGTGGGTGTTTTCTCCAAGTTTGAGTTATTTAAACCATAGTCCACTACTTTACAGTAATTATGCTTAAACCCTTGGTCCAGGGACTTTAACCCAATTACTTTTAATTCCAAATTAAAATTAGCATAAAACATAAAAGAGGGGGTTTACATTCATACACACCTCAAAAGAAATCTCGGCCTCGAGATTTGGAAGAAAGATCAATCGAACAACTCCGGGTGCTTAGCTCGCACCTTGTCCTCCAGCTCCCATGTAACATCGCTCGGATCATCACTCCACTGCACTTTTACCAGCTTCAATGTCTTTCGCCTTAGTTGTTTCTCATCTCTATCAATAATAGTAATTGGCCTCACTCTGTAGGTAACATCCTCATTAATTTCTAACTGCTCTGGATCATAAATATCTAACTGCGCGTAGTCTACTCCTTCATCCTCTTCATCCTTATCATCTCCTTTCCACATTCTCAACATAGAAACATGGAATACATTATGTATCTTCTCCAAAACAGGTGGCAACGCCAGCCTGTAAGCCAACGGTCCAACTCTGTCAGTGATCTCATACGGTCCCACATACCTAGGACTCAGCTTGCCCTTCTTACCAAACCTCATTACTCCACGCATCGGGGATATCTTCAGTAACACTTTCTGCCCTACAGCAAACTCGAGTGGCTTCCTCCTATTATCTGCATAACTCTTCATTCGGCTTTGAGCCGTTTTCAATCTCTGTCGAATGATATCTACTTTCTCTGTAGTCTCGCGAACCATCACTGGTCCAAGAATCGCAGTATCACCAACCTCCGCCCAACAAGCCGGTGATCTACATGGCCTACCATACAGTGCCTCATATGGTGCCATACCAATACTCGCCTGAAAACTGTTATTGTAAGCAAACTCCGCGTAAGGTAGATGTTCCTCCCATTCTCCACCAAAACTGAGTGCACAAGCACGTAACATATCCTCTAGGATCTGGTTTACCCGCTCAGTCTGTCCATCTGTCTGGGGATGATAAGCAGTACTCAAATTAAGCTTCGTACCCATGGCACGCTGAAAACTACCCCAGAACTCGGAAGTGAAAATAGGATCTCTGTCTGAAACAATGCTAGCCGGAACACCATGTAATCTGACAATCTCCTTCACATACTTCTTTGCTAGCTTATCTGCATTCCTATTCATAGAAATAGGAAGAAAATGAGCTGACTTAGTCAATCGATCCACGACAACCCAAATGGACTCATTGCCTCCCCGTGATCTAGGCAAACCATCAATAAAATCCATGGAAATGTGCTCCCACTTCCACTGAGGGATAGACAAAGGCTGAAGTAACCCTGACGGTCTCTGATGATCGACCTTCACTCGTTGACATGTCAAACACCTAGAAACATACTCTCCAACGTCTCTCTTCATTCCTTCCCACCAATAAGTCCTCTTCAGGTCTTTGTACATCTTCGTTCCACCAGGGTGAATAGTGAAACGAGAACGATGTGCCTCATCCATAACATTCTTCCTCAAACCATCCTTATCAGGAACACACAATCGATCTCTATACCTCAAACCTCCATCAACACCAACTGACCATTCTGTGGGACAATCATCTAACAAATCCACAACTAACTGCCCAAGCTTTCGGAGCAAGAAAGGGTCCTCATGCTGCTTGGACACAATCAAGCTAATCATCATAGGTTTCACCTCCATAGAACAAATGGTGACCGGTTCACCTCCCTGCTGTAAGTACACATCATGAGACGCTATAGTCTCCAAAGATTTCCACTCTTCCATCATCATCATAGCAACGGTGGCATGCTTCCTACTCAAAGCATCTGCAACTACATTACCTTTCCCAGGCTGATACTGAATCTGAAAATCATAACTGCTAATGAACTCCATCCATCTCTGTTGCCTCATGTTCAAGTCCTTCTGAGAGAACAAGTATTTCAGACTCTTGTGGTCGGTGTAAAGATCAAACTTCTCTCCATATAAATAGTGACGCCAAATCTTCAAAGCAAACACCACAGCTGCCAATTCTAAATCGTGCACTGGATATTTTCGCTCATGTTGCTTCAACTGTCTAGAAGCATAAGAGACCACTCTCCCATCCTGCATCAAAACACAACCAAGTCCTGTACCACTAGCATCTGTGAATACCACAAGCTTGCCACCTCTAATCGGTATAACTAACACTGGCGCTGAAGTCAACCTCTGCTTAAGCTCCTGAAAAGCTCTCTCGCAGTCGTCAGTCCACAAGAACTTCACATTCTTCCTCGTAAGTCTGGTCAATGGCTCAGCTATAAGCGAGAACTTCTCAATGAAGCGACGGTAATATCCAGCTAATCCCAAAAAGCTTCGAATCTCTGTAGGGTTGGTTGGTTGTTTCCAATCCTTGACTGCAGTAACCTTCTCAGGGTCAACGGCAATGCCCTCTCTGGATATCACGTGACCTAAGAAATGCACCTCATTCTTCCAAAAATGACATTTGCTAAACTTAGCATATAGTTTGTGATCTCTCAATATCTGCAACACTGTCTTCAAATGTTTTGCATGCTCCTGAGCATCCTTAGAATACACCAAAATATCATCAATGAATACGATCACAAACTTATCAAGGTAAGGCCTGAAAATCCGGTTCATCAAATCCATGAAAAATGCTGGAGCATTAGTTAACCCAAAAGGCATTACTGGAAACTCATACAATCCATATCGAGTTCTGAAAGCAGTCAGTGGTATAGTCTTCTCCTCTACACCCATCTGATGGTAACCCGTCCTCAAATCAAACTGAGAAAACACGGCTGCTCCTTTCAACTGATCAAGCAAATCATCTATTCTCGGTAGTGGATATTTGTTCTTGATTGTCACCTTGTTCAACTCACGGTAATCAATACACATCCTCAAAGTCCCATCCTTCTTAGAGACAAAGATAGCTGGAGCTCCCCATGGAGAATTGCTTGGACGTATGAACCTGTGGTTCATACACACCTCAAAAGGCTCACACATATACACCAAAAGAATAAACTAAATCAAATAAAACATTAAATAACACATACCCTTTCTTAAGCAACTCCTCCAACTGGGTTTTCATCTCTTCCAACTGCTTAGGCGCCATCCTGTAGGCAGTCTTAGAAATAGGTGTCGTTCCTGGCAACAAATCAATACGGAACTCCACCTCTCTCTTAGGTGGTAAACCCGGAATCTCCTCAAACACATCTAGATAATCCTTAACTATCGCCACATCACTAATATCGATCGACTGGGCAGCCATAGACATCAAAAAGCTGGACATAATCGAATCATCCCTACTAACACAACTGTGTACCAATGTGGGTAAACCTGGTGTATCCACTATAACTCTCCTCCCAGCACAATCCAAAATCACATGATAACGACTCAACCAATCAAAACCCAAAATAAACTGATAGCCTTCAAAATCTAAAACTACTAGATCGATGACAAACTGTCTACCCATGAATGTCAGAGCAAAATTCTTACACTCGTAGAACAAACAAGTCGAACCTCCCATAGGTGTCCGAAGATATAAAGGTTGGGGTAAAGGTGTAGTCACAATCTGATACTTATCTACTATCTGCTTAGCTATAAATGAATGCGATGCACCAGAATCAAACAATACTCGGAACCTAAATTGAGAGCAATCAAAAGTACCTTCCAGTCCCTGAAATGCAGGCAAAACAGCAAAGGCTCTCCCTCGGTTCGGCTGATGTGCTGGCCTCCCCTGGTTGTTGTTCACTGGTCGACGACATTCAGCAGAACGATGTCCTGGTCCTCCACAGTTCCAACAGTTACCCCTGATCGGCCCTGCTAATGCTCCTGGCGCTGGTAACTGTAAAGGTGCTGGCCTATAAGGCAAACCTGGGGCAGGTTGCCCTGGTGCTGGTGGTGGTGGTGGTACGCCTGCTCTAGCTCTGTTGTCACCACGCCCATACCCACCACGGGGTCTGAAACCCTGGTTATCTCCCGGTGGCCTGTTGTAACCCTGGTTCCTCCCTGGGTTGTTGTCATAACGTCGACCCCTAAAGTTAGGATCATAAGGCTTGTGTCTATTCCTGTCTCTGAAGTTATCACCTGTCTTTTTGCTCTTCTCAGTTCTAAACTCCTGTTCCTTCTCCTCATACTTCATTGCGAGGTTCAGGACTCTATCAAATGGCTCGTGCTCAAATGGAATCAGTTGCTTTGACACATAGTGCCCTAGACCCTTGATAAAACGATGATTTCTCTTCTCGACTGTATCCACCATATGCGGAGCAAACATAGATAACTCATTAAACCGATTCGTATATTCCGCTACAGTCATAGTATCCTGTCGCAGCTTCAGAAATTCATCCACTAATCGGTCTCGGTAAGCACTCGAAAGATATCTCCCCTCAAAAGTATTCCTGAACTCCTCCCAAGTCAGAGTGGTGAGGTCAAGCCCGACCTTCAAAGCGTCCCACCAAAGTAATGCTCCACCTTCCAACTGATGGGAAGCGAGCTCCTGCTTCTGAACTTCAGTCAACACCATCTTTGCAAACACGGCTTCTGTCTGACGGAGCCATAACACTGCAGCTTTCCCGTCTCCCTTACCATCGAATTTGATACCACCCAGATTGAGGAAGTCTTTGTTCCTCTTAGCAAATGGGTCACCATTACCCCCATTGTTGCCTGCAACTGCTAGCAACAGCTGATTCATCTGGTCTTGAGTCAACTGATAGATTTGACCACGTCCTCTTCCCGCCATAACCTTCATTCAAAAGATTAAATTATTATTAGATAATCACCCAACTCCTCCAAACTTATCACCCATTCCACATTCCGAGGATCACCTAGACCTTCTCGGCTTAAGTTAACCAAGCGCTCTGATACCAAGAAAACTGTCACGACCCTAATATCCAAAGATTGGCAAAAAGAGAGAATTTACAAAATTACCCTCGATAAGCCAATAAAAGGACAAAGGTTCGGGACAGTAATCTAAATAAACATTTTTCACAAGGTAAAAATCCATAACCATTAATAACAAATACTTCAACACAAATAATTTGAACTCCCAATAACTTCCATATATAATCCAAAACTCCAAATATCAAATTACACAACTCCAATAAGAAAATTCAACAACTTCGACTGAGGCATTGTCTTTCCCAAATCAACAATAATCCAATAAATGAAATAAACTGAGTAATCAACTGACAACGAATCAAAGAACTAAACCTACTGTGAAATGTAACTCCTGCAATTCTCAAACTCCCTCTCGAACAACTGGATCTACACGAGCCTCCTGATGTTGCTCCCGATCGTACTCAACTGGCTGCTCTCCTCCGCCTACGCTCCATAAGGATACGTACCCACGTGCAAAACAAGCAACATGGGTCAGCAAATTATGCTGGTATGAGTGGACAAGGGTAGGGAACTCCATTCCCAAAAACAATAAAATAATAGACTCCGCGGTCTTTCTATATTTATCTCGTTTACTAAATATATACTATATCTTATAGGGATACATTACCTGAGCTGCACCTCCTATTAGGATAGGTCGAGCCCTGCAAGAAATGTTAATTGACCTATCCTCCTGCAAAACTGTGTTAGTACAATAATATATAATTCATGGCATCTCAAATCTCGACACTATATCTCAATCACTGCAATTCAATCATTACACTCAAATAACACTTCACCACCTATACCCAATCACTAGTACACCTCCCACAGGATGCACTCCACACATTTGCCATACCCACACTGCACCAGTGTGCCTTGACCTTGGTTAAGACCCTCTACGCGGAAACCAAAACCCAAGTGGGTGCTCACCTGCAAGCTTTGGCTAGCCTCGACGTATGCCTAACTCATGGCCTCTACTAGCTCTCTTGAGCTTTCTAAAGTGGCGCCCAGACCAACCCCGAAGGCTATGAAGGTCTGTAGGGTCAGTTCCGCAGGCTAAGCCGTCTAGGAAATACCCAACAAAAAAAATGTTCCAAGTGTCAACCCGCAGGCTAAGCCGTCTAGGGTGATCTCTAAATTCCTTAGTCTTAATTCCACAGGTGCGGCAAATGTACTAATAATTGGGTGACTACTAAAAGAACCAGAAAATCAAGCAATCACACAGCATCATTCGTTCATAGATCACATAAACTCAAAATTTCCAAATTTCTAAATCCATTCGGTATTTCTTTCAAATTTTCCCATGTAAATACACCGTCCAAGGTGTCGGCCATTCCAAGGCATTTAATATAATAATTTCACAAATTATGTACCTTATAAAAAAAAACTCCCAGATTGATAGCTAAACATGCTGATCATCCAAAGGGGACAGTTGATATCGTTCGATGTCGCAGAAAATGAAAATCTATGTATACTGTCCTATTCCAAAATCCATTTCTTCCTTAACTCTAGTAGGCCTAACATAGCTAATTAAATTCCAATTACATGTATATATATATATATAACAAAACAACCAGAACAAGGCCAACTAAATACTCTCTACATCAGTTCAGCACACATCAAATAACTCATACCCATACAGATCAAATTCCTACTCTCTACCCATACCTTCAGTAGCCATATTAAATGCATATTAATAGTTCTCTTTGAACGTGCACATCATATTCAGTATTCATGCTATTTCAGTTATCATGTAGAACAAAATTAATCTAATTCATACCATATCTAATTCCATGTATAAATAAAAAAAAATAACATATATCATATATATATATCCACTCACAGTTACACTGTTGATCTTCTTCTTCCTCTTGCTTCTAATGGGTTCCTGCCAGTCTGCAACTACTGCTTCTTCTCTCCTACTACTGTTTCTTCTTTCTTTTTCCCACTTCTTCTTCTCTCCTTTAATTTTTCTGCAACTTCTTCTTCTCAAAAATTCTGATCGCCGCCACTCTCGATCTCGATCTCTCTCTCTCTCTCTCGCTCGCTGTTATCGCAAACCTCTTTTTTTTTAAAACAAAACTTTGCAAACAAAACCCTTGATTAAATCTCTATATCATAGTGATTAAGTCGGCTGATCTAACGGTTTACAATTAATCCGATTTCGATCTGATCGTGTTTCCGAACTACAAGCAAATCTGTTCGTGGGTGTTTTCTCCAAGTTTGAGTTATTTAAACCATAGTCCACTACTTTACAGTAATTATGCTTAAACCCTTGGTCCAGGGACTTTAACCCAATTACTTTTAATTCCAAATTAAAATTAGCATAAAACATAAAAGAGGGGGTTTACAATACGCTTCTTGATGACGATTCTGCATCCCTTGGATCAAGGACTAGGGTTTCTTTTCTCTTCTATAAATAGCAAATCGGAGGTGTAGAAGGATATCCACTTTCCTTTCCCCAGTTATGTTGTTGTTGCTGAAGCTTCTACTGGAAAATGGCTAACGACCGGACTGCTAATTTATCTCACCGTGCATTCAACCTCAAGGTGGAACATGTGTTCAATCATGTGCATGCCCAAGAAAAGAACCTGGAGAAGGTTGTCCGATTGGAACATGACATGAAAGCTCTCTCTCAAAAAGCGAGATGCCATTATTGCATCCCTGCATCGAGATCTCCGTCTTTCTGAAGATTCGCTTAAACAGGCCAAGTACCAGATTCAAAACTTGAAAGAGAAGGTCTGGATACTTGGCAATGTTGCGGCCGGAGGTGCTGGCTGGGACCAGGTCGCCACTTCCCCTCCTACCGCCTCGCGGAATGTTTTGGCAGACTAGTTAATGTCGCACCATTGTTGAGGAGCGGTGCCCTCTTTCTTTGACTTTTGTTCATCAATAAAAATTCCTTTTCCCATGAACAATGTCTTTATTTGTCTTGTCTTGTCTTGATTTTGGCAGGTTGACTGTCGGTCCATGGGAGACTGTTGTTTCTCAGGAAGCAATTGGGTTGTGGCCCGACCTTTTTAACCTTTGCTGGGTTAAATAGGGAGATGTTCACTCTTGCTGAGTTATACCTCTCCCTCTCTTCTTCCCTTGCCCATCTTCCATGGCGACTAGGCATTCTGATTCTAGTTCCGTTGGTGACAATCGGGAACAATACCGAACGCATCTCCTTAGTCGTGTGAACATCTTGAAGGCACAAGTGGTCGAGCTTGTGGAAGACCAACGCCGGTGGGAAGAGTGCCATGAGGGCTGAATACAAGAGAAGGATGAGGAGATTCGGTGCATTAAGAAGAGGTTGAAATCTGCTTCTACTGAACTCACCCGGATGGGGGGCAAGATTGATGTTGTCGCGACCTCTTCATGGGAGGAAGGGTACACTGAAGCCAAGGCTAAGTACCATCTCCCTGACTCCTCGAAGGGGTCTGGCTTGGATCCTCCGTCTCCCCCTCTGATGTAATTTAGCTCTGGTCGCACTATGTATGGGATTTGGTACACCCCGTATAATGCACTTTGTAATAAAATAATTCCTTTTTTATCACTGTCTTGAGCTCCGGTAGATAAGTCCGGTTACTTTCTCATCATGATGAGTGCAGGAACACATGCCGGTCAATCTCCCTTGACCATGATGACATGGACCGAAGGTCCACAAGTCGCTGACCTAGACCATGTGGACCCCACCTATACATGTTGAACGGATCTTGGCTAAGTATATAATGTGGGACCCAACTGACGTGGATCCCAGATGATTATGTAGTGTGGACCCTAGTTGATTGTGTTAAGTGGGCCTTACTTTATCTTCTCTAGAATCTTCCTTCGTTAGCGGGAAGATGTACAGGTTCAACTTCCAGTGAAAGCTTGTGACTCTTCGCTGATCGAGTCATTTAAACCAGTTGGTTTAATGATCTTAATGGAGAGTCCATTAAGATATTCGGAATATCATCAGCCGGTGGACCCTGGGTTCTCCCTTATAAAAAGGAAGGCTCGAAAGAGAGAAGGGTATTCCCTTCACTCTCTTTCTCTTCCTTCTTCTTCATTTCGATTTCGTTCTGCCAGAACCCTAGGTTCTGAATACTCTAAAATTTTGGCATCTTCTGTGCAAATTTCATCCTGACGATGAGGAGAACCTTAGTTCTGAGCTCCAGTAGTGATGAAGAGCCCCGGAATTTGGCTCCCCGTCCCTCTGCTTATGAGGGGACCAAGTGGCATTCCGGCGACTGGGCCTCCTTCGCCTGCTGGTGTGGCGGAGGTGGCACCTCTAAATACTGCTGACCGTCTAGTTGAGAGGCGAAGGAGGAGGTGGCAAGCTTCATCCAACCTTCCCCGAAATCCTGAACTTGAGAGGATGAGCGCGGCGGAAGTTCAGAAGCAGCTTGGCTGGAGAGGGGTGCGGTTTGGTTCCCATCCCTCAATTTTCTGATGGCTGCTCCGACAACCTTATAGCGGTAAGTCTTTACCAACTCTTGTATGGCATGCAGCTCCCGTTGCATTCTTCTATTCTATGACTGTTGTCGTGGTGGGGGATCCCGCCGGGTCAGATGCACGTGTCCTTCTGGATAATTGTGCGTTGGATCGGGCTGATTGCCCTCCACTTTGAAATTCCCTTTGGCCCAGTCGAGATGTTCATGCTCATGAAGTCGGTCTCCCGGGAGGGCAAGGAATGCTGCTTCAATGCCATTTCTTGGCGTACTGCCCGGAGGCTGTCTGGGCTTCCCATTCACTATGGGAATTGGTTTGAACCCTGCTACCGGGTGTCAGGGTGGTCGTCTGATCGCAGCATACAGGTGCCACAAGACTTCATAGGTAAGCATGCGCCTGACCTTTCTTTCATTTTTGCCCTTATGTTTTGCGTGTTTGCTGAGCTCCGGCTGAGGAACAGTTCCATGCTTGTGCTTGCAGGGAAATGTCAGCTTCAGGTGTCTCTGCCAGCGGGGGTGGATTCCTCTGCTGTTGAAGGAAACATTGAGCACTTTTTCAGTCTGCCCGCAAACTTGCTAGACCTGACACTTCCTGACCAGATTGTGATGCACATTCACTTCCCGGTCAGGCTTGCAGCTGTCCCGGCCCCTCCACAAGCCGTGGAAGTGGAATCCAGCTCTGATGAGGGTGCTGCCACTGTAGAGAGCACATTCCCCAGTGTTGAGGAGGAGCCTCCGGTTGAGAGTGAGGTCGTTGATCTGCGGGGGGGAGATGGACGACTTGCCCGATGAGGCTCTTCCAGTCGGGGGAAGATCTTTTCCTGATGAGCCAATGCCGAACGTCCTGTCGGAAGTCATCCCAATATTCGGGGATGTCTAGGTCAGTGATGCTACTCCGTTTGTCATTCAACCCTCCCTTGGGTCCCCGGAGGAGGCCACATGTTTTTTATGGCTCATGTGATTCCTCCGGTGATCCAAGCCTGATGTCGAGGGATAGTGGACTACTGCTTTCCCGTGGGTCTGGCGAATCAACTACTGAGGGATTCTTTCCTACCCCGGTGCAGGTACATGCTGAGGTGGACAACCTGGCCCAGCCGGAGATGGTGGGAGATGTGTCCGAGGAGACGGTGGTCGCCTTTGCTATTGAGGGAGGCGATCCGGCTGTGATCTTGGCTTGTCCACCAGACGTAGTGGACGCCCCCAGTGCTGGAGACGTTGGAGTTAAGGCTCCGATGGAGGTAAGACCTTCCCATCCTTCTGTTGTTGAAGTTGTTTCCGTACAGTCTCCTGCCCGGTTGATCCGAGGAGCAAGGCTGTAGTAGATGAGTCTGCCCGGGGCTCGAATAGAGCTGCTTCTGCCTCCCCTGCTGACCAGGGGGAGGTTGTGCGCCTGAGAAGGGGGGATGCCATCCCTCGGGCGCTGAGGGGACCGGTGACGGGGACTACCCGGATTGGTAGTGGCTCCCGGGTTCCTGTTGAGGATGCTCTGGCTATCGAGGACGTCCAGACTGAGGTGGAGTTTACCGTGTCGGGCACTGCTAGTGATGAAACCCTGGTTTATGGGTGGGGTGACCAGGTCTACTGACCTGCCCACTGGCCCAACGGTGCAACTGGGCCCTAAATCGGGTAAGTACCAGCCCGAGGCTACCCCAGAGTTTCCTCTGTCGGCATTCACCATTCATCCTACATTTCTGAATGGGGAACCGATGTCAATTGGGGACTCCGACATCATGAACATTCATACTGCCTTTGACTACATCTTCTAGAACTTGCTCCCGGAGGACCAGGCGTATTACAGCCGTCTTTCTCGCGACCGGGCGATGAGGGTGGCAGCCCAGAACCTGATTACGGTTAGGGGTGTTATTCGAGCCGAGCGAGCCGAGCTTTGAATGCTCATACTCGGCTCGTTTTAATACGAGCCGAGCCCGAGCCGAGCCCAATTTCTGAATCGAGCCTGGTTTTATGTTCAAGCTCGGCTCGCGAGCTATTTATCAAGCTCGAGCTCGAGCTCGTTAGGCTCGTTTATCTCGAGCCGAGCTCGAGCCCTCCAAGCTCGTTTAGCTCGAATCATAAGCAACACAAGAAAAAAACAGCAACAAGAAACCATTCCAGACTCACTGCTACCGGTTGGGAAAGTGAAGGGAAGTAATAATACACAGTCACACAGCTACACGCAATGCAATCGCACTAACTTCTAGATCTCTCTTCCTTCCTTCATTCATTCTCTTTAACACAAACTGAACTTCAATTATCTTCTCACTCATTCCCTTTGAATCAATCAAGCAAAGAAAGCAAATATGGTGATGGATCAAACAATAGTTCTGTACCCTTCACCTGCAATAGGTAGGTCACTTGATTTCCATGGTAGAGTTAGGCAAACTTATACTCAAACACCGTCCTTCTTCACTCTCAATTACAATTTTGTAAATAAGCTCTAAAAATTTAGCAATTACAGCTCAAATAAATAAATAAATAAACCCTAAAAATTTCAAACAAAAAGTTTAGCAAATTACCAGCTCTAATTCCAACTTTCTTCAATCTTTTTTTCTTAACAACAAACTAACGAAGCCTACCACCAATGAACTGCCGAACTGGAGATGAAGATTGAGTTAGAGAAGAAGAGGAGACGGGCAGACGGCTAGGTTTCCAGCAGAAACTTATGTTCTTATGTTATATATAGTGGGGGTAGGATAAGAATAACAGATATTAGTGGGGGTAGGATAGGAATAACTATATAAACTCGAGCTACTCGGCTCGGCTCGAATAAAGCTCGGGCTCGGCTCGAGCTCGAGACGAGCCTAAAATCTGCTCAAGCTCGGCTCGTTTTACAAGATGAGCGAGCCCGAGCCGAGCTTTTTTCGAGCCGAACACCAGCCGAGCTCGAGCTCGAGATGCTCAGCTCACATAACACCCCTAATTACGGTAAGGTTCCCTGCCTTGAATTCTGGCTTTAGACTTGTCGTTGCCTGTATGCTCATTTCTGACTTCTGTTTTCCTTGTCTGTCAGACGCAAGCTGCTATGGCCCGGATCTTTGAGCTGAGTGTCAGACCCCGGCCTTCTGCCTTGGAAGATCTGGAGTGCCTTCGAGCTGAGAATCGTCAGCTCGAGAAAGACCTGGCGGCAGCCAATAGTGACCGATGGGCTCTGGAGGAGGACAAGCGGTTCATGGCGGCGGATTACCACAACTTGGACTTCACCCTAACTGCTGCTCTTCAGAGAGAGGAGGATGCCAAGACTTCCTTGGTGGAGCTGGAGGCCACGTGCGGGAAGCTGACCCGAGAGAAGCTGGAGCTGGACCAGCGTCTCTCCCTCAAGGAGGCGACGTATCACCGGGTCGTTGAAGAGCTCCGGCTGCGAAAGCTGCCTACCAGCAGGTCCTCGACCAGCTGGAGAAGGAGAAGGCAAAGAAGGGTGGTGATGGCCCCAGTCCTTCTTCGCAGCCTTAGCTCCGTTATATTTTTGTAAATAGGTTCCTGTCCCGGTTGCCGGTGGATTTCTTCTTGTACATCTTTTTTCTGAAAAAGAAATAAAAACTTTGTTGTGCAAAAAATACCTTGTTAGATATCTTTACCTTGTTTACAACATTTATTACAACTGTCTATCTCCCTCGCCCCCTTATCGTTCTAAGGAGTTTTCCTTGGGACGATAACAGTTCTTTTTCTCGCTGACTTCGTGGGGATCCATGGTTTGATGCTGAAAGGGGATTCATCCCTGTATTGCATGCTTTGACCCAGGGGTGGACTAACTTGCCTAACTGCCCCGGTTTTTAAGAGTGGATAGCCTCACTCTTAAAACTGGTTTCCAAGACCGGAAGCTAGGTCCAGGCATCTTGGACCTAAAAGGAGCGTAACTCTGCATTTATGACTTAGCCAGGATCGGAAGCTAGGTCCAGGCACCCTGGGTTGGATAGGATTTGATCCCTGACATCCCTAATTTCCAAGACCGGAAGCTAGGTCTGGGCGTCTTGGGCCTAAAAGGAGCATAACTCTACATTTAATACTTAGCCAGGATCGGAAGCTAGGTCCGGGCACCCTGGGTTGGATGGGGTTTGATCCCTAACATCCTTGATTTCCAAGACCGGAAGCTAGGTCAGGGCATCTTGGGCCTAAAAGGAGCATAACTCTGCATTTAGGACATAGCCAGGATCAGAAGCTAGGTCCAGGCATCCTGGGTTGGATGGGGTTTGATTCCTGACATCCTTGATTTCCAAGACCAGAAGCTAGGTCAGGGCGCCTTGGGCCTAAAGGGAGCGTAACTCTACATTTAGGGCTTAACCACGATCGGATGCTAGGTCTGGGCACCCTGGGTTGGATGGGGTTTGATCTCTGACATCCTAGGTTTCCAAGACCGGAAGCTAGGTCCGGGGGCCTTGGGCCTAAAAGGAGCATAACTCTGCATTTAGGGCTTAACCATGATCGGAAGCTAGGTCCGGGCATCCTGGACCTCAGTGGAGACTTGATCTTGTACTAGGATTTTCAGCAGTAAGTAATTCAAAGTACTCGAATTCTTGCGGGAAAAAATCTTTATTGAAATCATCAAATGGAGTACATTACTTGTAGAATTTTTTGAGGTGGAAAGCGTTCCATGGCATTGAAAAGAGGTAGCCGGACAGAGTTCTGAGGAAGTATGAGCCTTTCACAGCATGTTTGTCTATGATGTAAGGTCCTTCCCAGTTTTCTCCAAGCTTTCTGGAGGTTGTATCCTCAGTCATTTTTTTGACTTTCCTCATGACCCAGTCGCCTGGATTGAACTTCCTCTTTACGACTCGTTTGTAATAGCCTCTTTTGATAGTCTCCTGGTACCGGAGGAGGTGTTGTAGGGCTTGTTCTCTCTTGTCGTCAAGAACAGTTTTTTCTCTTGCCAGAATCCCTTCGTTATCCCCGGCAAGGACCGCATCAGTGTGGGTTGTCAGAGCTAGCAGTTCTGTTGGCATTACCGCTTCTGCTCCAAATGTAAGTTGAAAGGGTGTCATACCGGTGGACCTCCTTGTGGTGGTCCGGTATGCCCATAAGACCCCCGGGAGTTGCATTACCCAGTTGCCTTTTGCTTTATCCAGTCGTTTCTGGAATGTATCCAAGATTACCCGGTTGGACGCTTCTGCTTACCCATTCTCTTGAGGGTAGTATGGGGCTGAGAAGTTGTGTTTGATCCCCAAGGACTTGCAGAACAGCCAGATATTATCGCAGTCAAACTGCTTTCCATTATCTGACGCTAGCTCTTGGGGAATTCCAAATTTGTACATTATATATTTCCACAAAAATCTTCTGATGTCGGAGGCACATACCTGTACCAATGCTACTGCTTCGACCCATTTGGTGATATAATCTGTAGCGACCAATAGGAATCTGACTGAGTGTGGAGCTTTCGAGAGCGGTCCCACAATATCCAATCCCCACTTGGCGAAGAACCATGCACTCATAATGGGATGTAATTCATTTGTCGGGGCATGGCCGACCGGGGCATGCTTCTGACAGGGGAAGCATGCATGTGTGAATTTCTTGGCGTCCGTCATCATGTGCGGCCACCAGTATCCTTGGATCATTGTCTTCTGTGATAGATTTTTGCTACTGGAGTGGTTGCCGCAGATCCCAACATGGATTTCCTTTAATATGATCAGGCCCTGTTCTGGAGTGAGGCACCTGAACAAGACCCCGGAGCCATGGCTCTTCATGTACAGCCTGTGTGACTCCCGTTGCGGTATGACAGTGAATTTTCATGCATCCCTCTTGATTTTGGCTGATAGTTTTGAATCTTCGGGAAGCAAATGGCGGATAAGGAATATGATGTGTGGCTTCCTCCAGTTTTGACCGTTGCTGGACTGCAACTCGACGTCAATTCTGTCTACTTCATAATTCAGGTTGTCTGGAATGTCCACAATCGGTTCCTCCGATGGGAGCTCCAAATCGATGTGGACATGCGAGAACGGTGGTTCTGACGGGTCCGGTTCATCCGGCTTCGTTGAAGGCGGCATCGCTTCTATCCAGCCTCTGGTGAGGCAAGGATTCCAGTCTTCAAGTTGTGATTCTGGTGGGTCATGCGTCTGACCCTGAGATGGATGACCCGGGTCGTCCTGTGTGCTAGACTCGTTGTCGGGCTGTGAAGCTTCTTCATCTCTTTTTCTTTTCTGTCCTCTGGTAGTCACCATGAGAACTTCATTCCAATGTCTTTACTCCAAGAGATAGACCTCTGGTAGCGGCATGTCTGGATCTTTGGGCCCGATACTTGACTCTTTCTGGTATCCGGTTGATAGCTGTCGGGGCTCCATAGTGCTGATAGATGAAGAAAGATACGCCAGGGCATCTGCGTGCCTGACGTCTATCCTTGGTCGTTGCTCGACCGTGATGAATTCGAACTTCCCTGCCATGGACTGGACGACATCGAAATACTTTGCCATCCGGTGATCCTTGGCTTGGAAGGATCCGGCGAGCTGGTTCGCTACTAGGTTTGAATCTGTCTTGACCATGACTCTCCGCGCCCCCAGTCGGGGTGCTGTCTGGAGACCATATATTAGAGCTTCGTACTCAGCTTCGTTGTTTGAAGCTAGGAATCCCAGTCTGACAAATTTTTCTGTCTAATATCCATTTGAGCTGATTAGGAGACAACCAATGTCGGATCCTGTACAGTTACTGGACCCGTCACTGTAGATTGTCCATGCTTCGATGTCTTCTTTGGCCGGAAACTCCTGTGACCGGGGGGCATCGTTCGGCCCCAGTGCATCTTCTTCTAAATTTGGGTTGACCGGGATATCCTCAATGGGAAAGTCTGCCATCAAGGAGGCTATTGCATGCCCTTTCTCCGTGGTTCTGGGTTCATACTGGATGTGGTATGCACTGAGGTAGTTGGACCATTCGATCAGTCGATTAGATTCTTCCTGCTTTCCAAGAGCTTTTCTGAGCGGGAACTCTGTGTAAACTTTAACTGCCCTCCCTTGGAAATATGGCTTTAGCCTCTTAGCTGCATGTACCAGGGCTAAGGTGATCTTTTCGATTTTTGAATACCTCGTCTCAGCTCCCTGCAACATTTTGCTGATGAAGTAAACTGACTTTTCCTCCGGTTCTTCCACAAATATAACCGCACTAACTGCTATGTCAGACGCGGCCAGATAGATGCCGACTGCCTGCCCGGTTTGTGGTGCTTTAAGGACCGGAGGTTGAGTAAGATATGCCTAGATTTCATCGAAGGCTTGCTGACAAGTAGAATTCCATTCCACATTAGCTTTGTTTGCATTGAAGAATGGCCTGCATCGGTCTGAGTGCCGAAAGATGAATCTGTTGAGAGCGGGTAACCTCTCGGTTAGCCTCTGGAATTCTTTTACTGTCTTCGGGGCGGGCATCTCCAAGACTGCCCGGATTTGATCTAGACTGGCTTCTATGCCCCGGTTGGTCATGAGGAAGCCAAGGAACTTGCTGGTAGAAAGACCAAAAGAACATTTGGCTAGATTCAGCTTCATGTTGTACCTTGTCAGGATATCGAATGTCTGTTGTAGATCTCATAAATGATTGTCTTTCTCCTTGTTTTGACCACCATGTCATCTATGTAGACTTCCATGGTCCGGCCTATGAGTTCGTTGAAGATGGTGTTGACCAGCTTCTGGTATGTTGCTCTGGCATTCTTCAGACCAAATGGCATCACCCGGTAGCAGTAGAGCCCCCGGTCGATGATGAATGCGGTATGTTCCTGATCTTCTTCGTGAAGTGGAATCTGGTTGTATCCATAGTAGGCGTCCATGAAGGACAATCTTTGATAGCCAGCGGTGGCATCCACCATGTTTGTGATCCTGGGGAGTGGATATGGGTGCACAAGACATGCTTTATTAAGATTAGTAAAATCGATGCAAACTCGGATCTTACCGTTCTTCTTTAGGACAGCCACGATGTTGGAAACCCAGGTAGGGTAGATGACTGGTTTGATGAAGTTGACTGAAAGTAGCCGATCGACTTCTTCGTTGACCGCCAGCTTTCAGTATGGCGCCATTCGCCTTGGTTTCTGCTTGACTGGCTTGTACTGAGGATCAATGTCTAGTTTATGACAGGCGACCGAATGGTAAATTCCTGGCATCTCGCTGACACTCCATGCAAAGACGTGGTGATTCTACCGGAGCAAAGTGATCATGAGATCCTTCTCAGCCCTTGGTAGGCCAGAGGAGATGTAAGTTATCTTGTGGGACTCCAATACCACTATAACTTCTTCCAGCTCGTCGACTGCTGGTGATATCCGGTCTTTGTGTCTGGTTTCTTCTTGACAGACTTGTCGGGAGCTGGTTGCTATTGTTGAGAGTCTGTCAAGGAGATAGTATTCCCCTTAGTTTCAAAAATAGACTTCCTCTTGACAGCATCGAGATGGCACTTGAATGCCATCCCTTGGTCTCCCTTGACTCTGCAAATTCCGTTGGGAGTTAGGAATTTGAGGCTTTGGTGGAAGGTGGACACTATGGCCTTCATCTGATGAATCTAGTCCCTTCCCAAGATGACATTGTAGCATGGGGGGGAGTCGACCAGCAAGAAGTCTATCCCGACGGTGTTGAACCCTACCGTGATTGGCAGGTGGACCCGCCTGGAAGACAGTGTTGGCTCCCCGTTGAACCCATAGATAGGAATCTCATCAGATTCGATGAGACCCTTAGATAGCTCCATAGCCTTGTAAACACATGAGAACATGACGCTAGCTAGAGGTGCTACCAGCGTCGACCATGACTCGCCTGACCCGGTAGACGCCAATCCATGCTGTGATGACTAGGGTGTCATTGTGTAGATAATGCACGCCCCTATCGTCTTCCTCTGTGAATGTCAAACCTCTAGGGACAATGGACGTAGTGTTCGTCCCTTCATTGAAGTTGGATGTCCAACCTCATGGACATGCAAATCCACCGGAGCTTTTCTCGGGCGCAATTCTTCCTTTGTCTTGGAAGAACCGGGTGCCTGTACATTGCAGACATATACAATTCGATCTCCAGTTTTCACTTGTTCGACTGCTCCGGTCTGTACCATGTCAGGGATGAGGCCAGCATCGACCAGGTCCTGCATTTCATACTTCAATGACCTGCAGTTCTTCAGCTCGGGATCGTAGTCGTTGTGATGATCACACTTCTTGGACTTATCTCTTCTACCCTCCGGGTCTGCCAGAAGGGGGGCAGGTTTGTTGAGCAGCCCTCTGTTCTTGATCTTTTTGAATACTTCCTCGAAGGGAATCTCAAGGGAGTGAACTCCCTTTCCTTGTGTTCACCCCCGGTAGGCTTCTCTGACCAGCAGTCGGGTTGCCGGGCCGACGCTTTCCCCTTCCTGTCTGTGTTCTTGTCAAGGGCTTTTACTTCTTGCCGGAGCTTTCTTCCTTTGCCTTCTGCGGTTTCTCGGAGGTTTGGCCTCCGACAAGTCTCTCTCTTCTGGCTTTCAGGTCGTCCTCCTCCTGAGTATACCTTTCCACTTTCTCGAGCAAGGCTGAAACAAAGGAGGGTGGCTTCCTCGCCAGTGACCGATACAATTCCTCATAGTTTCTATTCAAGGCATACTTGAAAGCTTGAATAACTACGCTATCAAGTGTGTCCTGCACCTCAGATAGTAGGGTTCGGAACCTCCGGGAGAAATTCCTAAGTGTTTCGCTCCGGTCCATCTGTAGGGAGAACATGACTTCAGTTCCTTTCTTGGTCTTCACATTGAACCGGTACTTCTCTTCGAACAACTTAGCTAGTTGTACGAATGTGCGGACAGATGCGGGTGACAGATTGTGATACCATGTCTGTGCCTCGCCTTTGAGTGAAGCAGCCAACATTTTCGCTAATAGCTTGTCATCATGGTCCCAGATGGCCATGATGTTTTTGTAGTTCATAACATGCTGAACCGGACAACCGTTTGTCTCGTCATACTGTTCGAAGGGCGGTTGCTTGAAGCTGGTCGGGACCATATGACTCCTGACCTCTTCTGCTAAAGGTGATACGGCTAACCTTGAAAGATTAAGCTTTCTGACTCGCTCATCCCGGTTGGCTTTGTTGGATACAGCAAGATCGATCATCTCTTGCAGCTTGAGTTGATTCATCTGTTCCACATTCAGCTCCGATTGTCTCTGATAAATGTGGACCCTTTGAGGGCTCTTTGTTCTCTGACCGTGGCGTGCCGGGGGAGTACTCTGGTGCCTCCTCCGGTGCAGTCTCCCTGGAGGAGTGGCTTCTTCGAGAGATCTGTTGCGGGCAATCCTGCGGCCAGCAAGCGGCCCGGGTGTTCTTGTGCGTCCGCGACGATGTTTCTAAACTGGAGAGATAGACATCCTATCTCTCCCTGGTGTTATCCTGTCCCAGACAGGACGGAGACCATGGCTATGAGGGGTAACACTCTGGTCACTACTTGACTGTGGCATTATCTTCTTCTGAGGAGATGGACTCGAAGACAGGGCTGAAAATGACTGGCTATCTCCGGCCTTGGTTTTCTTCTTTATTCTGCATTTTCCCTGGTCAGCAGCTTGATGATTGCTGTTGGGGACTCGACCGCTAGTCCTTTTCCCTTCTGCTGCTTAGTATAACCTCCTCCCGTTGTCAGGGGAGAGATTCTCTGGACTCTTCTTGTAGCGGCTGCCCTGGAAGGTTCAGGATCTTCTGAAGCTGGTATCCTGACGGTCCGGTTGACCACATTAGGATCACCAGGATTGTTAGTGATTTGCACCACTAAGTTCTCTGCCTAAGAATTGTGCTCGGGAAAAGCTCCGGTGGATAGGGCATGTCCATGAAGTTGGACAGCTCAACTTCAACGAAGAGATGAACACTGAGTCCATTGTCCCTGGAGGTTTGACATTCACCAAAGAAGACGAGAGGGGCGTGTATTATCCGCACAATGATGCCCTAGTCATCACAGCATGGATTGGAGTCTACCGGGTCCGGCGAGTCATGTCGATGCCGGCAGCACCTCCAGTGTTATGTTCTCATGCGCCTACAAAGCTAGAGAGCTATCTAAGGGTCTCATCGAATCTGATGAGACTCCTATCTATGGATTCAACGGGGAGCCAGTACAGTCCTCCGGGCGAGTCCACCTACCAATCACGGTGGGGTTCAACACCGTCGGGATAGACTTCCTGCTAGTCGAGTCCCCCTCCTGCTACAACGTTATTCTGGGAAGGGACTGGATTCATCAGATGAAAGCCATAGTGTCCACCTTCCACCAGAGCCTCAAATTCCCGACTCCCAACGGAGTCTGCAGAGTCAAGGGAGACCAAAGGACGGCATTCAAGTGCCATCTCGATGCTATCAAAGGAAAGTCCATCTCCGAAACCAAGGGGAACACTATCTTCCTGACAGAATCTCATCAATAGCAACCAGGTCCCGGCAAGTCTGCCAAGGGGAACCCAGACACAAAACCCGGGATATTGCCAGCGGTCGACGAGCTGGAGGAAGTTATTGTGGGTTTGGAGTCCCACAAAACGACTTACATCTCTTCCGGTCTACCGGAGGCAGAGAAGGATTCCATGATCACTCTGCTCCGGCCGAATCACCACGTCTTCGCGTGGAGTGTCAACGAGATGCCAGGAATAGACCCTATGGTCGCATGCCATAAGCTAGACATTGATCCTCAGTACAAACCGGTCAAACAGAAACCAAGGAGAATGGCACCGGATCGAAAACTGGCGGTCAACGAAGAAGTCGATCGGCTACTCTCAGTCAACTTCATCAAGTCGGTCATCTACCCTACCTGGGTTTCCAACATCATGGCTGTCCCGAAGAAGAATGGTAAGATTCGAGTTTGCATCGATTTTACTAATCTTAACAAAGCATGTCATGTGCACCCATATCCACTCCCCAGGATCACAGACATGGTAGACGCCACCGCCGAATATCAAAGATTGTCCTTCATGGTCGTATACGTACTCCGGTTACAACCAGATTCCACTTCACGAAGAAGATCAGGAACATACCGCATTCATCACTGACCGGGGGCTTTACTGCTACCGGGTGATGCCATTTGGTCTAAAGAATGCCGGAGCGACATATCAGAAGCTGGTCAACACCATCTTCAACAAGCTCATAGGTCGAACCATGGAAGTCTACATAGATGACATGGTGGTCAAAACCATGGAGAATGACAATCATTTACGAGATCTGCAGCAGACAATCGACATCCTGACGCGGTACAACATGAAGCTGCATCCAGCCAAATGTTTTTTTGGTCTTTCTTCCAGCAAGTTCCTTGGCTTTCTCATGACCAACCGGGGCAGAGAAGCCAATCCAGATCAGATTCGGGTAGTCCTGGAGATGCCCGCCCCAAAGACAGTAAAAGAATTCCAGAGGCTAACCGAGAGGTTAGCCGCTCTCAACAGGTTCATCTCCCGGTACTCGGACCGGTGCAAGCCATTCTTCAACGCAATCAAAACTAATGCGTAATGGAATCCTACTTGTCAGCATGCCTTTGATGAAATCAAAGCATATCTCACTGCATCCGATATAGCAGTCAGTGCGGTCATATTTGTGGGAGAACCGGAGAGAAACAGTTTACTTCATCAGCAAAGTACTACAGGGAGCTGACACGAGATATTCGAAAATCGAAAAGATAGCTCTGGCATTGGTACATGTAGCCATGAGGCTAAAGACTTATTTCCAAGGAAGTGCGGTCAAAGTCTGTACAGAGTTCCCGCTCTGAAAAGCTGTTGGGAAGCAGGAAGAGTCTAATCGACTAATCGAATGGTCCAGCTACCTCAGCGCATACCACATCCGGTATGAACCCAGAACCGCGGAGAAAAGACATGCAATAGCCTCCTTGATGGCAGACTTTCCCATCGAGGATATCCCGGTCAATTCAGAACTAGAGGAGGATACACTGGGGGCGAGCGATGCCCCCGGTCACAGGAGTCTCCAGCCGAAAGAGACAGCGAAGCATGGACAATCTATACTGACGGATCCAATAACTGTACAGGGTCCGACATAGGTTGTCTCTTGATCAGCTCAGATGGACAGAAGACAGAAAAATCTGTTAGATTGGGATTCCCAGCTTCGAACAACGAAGCTGAGTACGAAGCTCTTATATATGGTCTCCAGACAGCACTCCAACTGGGGGCGCGGAGAGTCATGATCAAGACAGATTCAAAGCTAGTGGCAAACCAGTTCGACGGATCCTTCCAGGCCGAGGACGACCGGATGGTAAAATATCTTGATATCGTCCATTCCATGGCAGGGAAGTTCGAATTCATCATGGTCGAGCAGCGACCAAGGATAGACGTCAGGCACGCAGATGCCCTGGCATATCTTTCTTCTTCAATCAGCACTACAGAGCCCCGGCAGCTATCAATCGGATACCAGAAAGAGCTGAGTATCGGGCCCAAAAATCCAGACATGCCGCTACCGGAGGTCTATCTCCTGGAGTGCGAACATTGGAAGGAAGTTCTCATGGTAACCACCAGAGGACAAAAAAGTAGAAGAAATGAAGAAGCTTCACAGTTCGGCAACGAGCCTAGCACGCTAGGCCTGTAAAAATAGCCCTTTGACCCTAAACTCGGCCCGGCCCGCCCGGCCCATTCAACGAAAAAAGCCCTAAAACCTTGACCCTTATGATTTTTAGGGTAGGGCCGGCCCGACCCTCTCCTTTTAAGGGTCGGGTTAGGGTTTAGCTTTGGAAATCTTAGACCCTACCCTTAGCCCGACCCTAATGAATCCTCTCAAAGCCCTCTTACGACCCTCATAAATATATGTATAATTTTTAATATATTTCTCTATATATCAAAATTTCAACATTTTTTTAGAGTTTTAATCGTAATGATTTTTCCAATTAGACATAGATGTCACTTTTGTTTAAGTTATATGATATTTATCGAATGTTTATCGAATATTTCCTGAACTAGTTGTTAAAAAACTATTATATAACTAAAGGAAATTGATTCTCAATAGAATATTTTTTTATTAACCATTTATTTCATTATTGAGCATGTAATAAACGGTAATTAGATTATTATTTTAAATGTGTATTTTATACTTATCATGCTAGAATTTTATAAATTTAGGATTAAATTTTTAAAGTTTGAAATTTTAGTAATAAGATAACATCTAACTACGAGTTCTTTGTAATTATTAATCGTAATGCTCTTGGATAAAATAATATCATATACTATAACAAATTTGATGGTGAAAAAAATATATTTGTACATTTAAGAATTGAAACATATTATACGTATTTTCAAAAATATTAAAATGATATTAATAAAAACATGATCGCATATTTTTTTTTCAAGTAAAACATAATTCTATGTATCGACCCTATCAACCGAGCCCGTGAGCCCGGCCCTCAACCCTTTAAAATAAAAGGCTAAGGGTCGGGTGAGGTTTTTACAATTTTTGTGTTGGCCCGCCCTAACCTGACCCTCATCATATTTTAGGTTAGGGTTGGCCCGACCCTTAAAGTGTGAGGGCTCGAGGGTTCAAGGGTCGGGCTAGCCCTATCCGGCCCATTTTACAGGCCTATAGCACACTGATCGGACCTCAAAAGTGTATATTTATCCCCCAAATAACACCTTGTTTGTCTAGCACTTAGCTTATATTATTGCATTATATCTATTGATTAGTGCTTTCTTGTCTTTTGTGTAGGTTTCATGAGCCGAAATGCAAATATTGTGTAAAAGCCCGCAAAAAGTCGAGAAAAGCAAGCAAAAAGGTGTTATTGGCACAAGGGAAGAAGAATGGATATTTGCACCCGCGAAATCTGCTAAGGACACCCAGTGGTCAACTCTGGTCAACCCTGCTGACTTGACTTTTCGATCAACTTTGACTTCAGTTAACTTTTTGGTCAACTGTTGACTTTAATTGACTTCTGCTGACTTCTGTTGACCTTCGGTCAACTGTTGGACCTTGCTGACTTTGGTCAACTCTGTTAACTTTCGTTGACCTGAATTTCTATTTTGGGTCTTAATCTTAAAAAGGCCCCACAAGAAGATCCAGAAGTCCGATTTGGGCCCATGAACTATCAAACTGAAGGTCTTGGCCCAAGCTACAATTCAAGCCCAAGTGAATTAGGTTTTACTGATTGCCTAATCCCTCTTGGAGACCAACAGCAGCAGCCACGAATTTTACCAAGTTTGGAAGTCTTTGCATGCATGTATTCTACTTTGTAATGTCTATATAAGAGAAGTTTGTAACTAGGGTTTATTTATCTTTTAGCCTCCACTTTAAGATCCATTGAAGAAGAGTTGATCTTCTTCTTCATTGTATTTAATTCAATATCAATCCATTATTTTCCATTATGATGTTTTATGATTTATTTATTCGTTCCTTGAGGATGAGTAGCTAATTCTTCATGGGGGGATGGTGGAAGCTTTCTAGGTGATGTAAAAGTATCATGTTTGTTTCTCTTGTTCATTGTGATTTAAAGTTCTTAATGCTTATTTGCTTCGATCTGCAGTATGAGGTAAGTATGATTATTTGTATGCAATTGTTATCCATGATGTTAAAATATTATTGTTAGGGTTTAGGGAGACCTAGCTTTTAATGGTAGTATTTATATTTATTGTAGATGTGTAGTGAAATAGCTGAGAGGTGATTATTACATGTTTATAATATATATCTTTTATTGGAACGAAGAAGTTCACACATGCATGCCTCCCATGTCATAAGCATGCTCCGATCGGTCATGCCCTGGCAAATGAACTATATCCAATCCTGAGTGCATGGCCCTTCGCCAAGTGGGGACTGGATATTGTGGGACCGCTTCCAAAAGCTCCACAATCAGTCAGATTCCTATTGGTCGCTACAGATTATTTCACCAAATGGGTTGAAGCAGTCGCATTGGCACATGTATGTGCCTCAGATGTCAGAAGATTTTTCTGGAAAGACATAATCTGCAAATTCGGAATTCCTCAAGAGCTAGTGTCCGATAATGGAAAGCAGTTCAACTGCGACAACATCTGGTTGTTCTGCAAATCCTTGGGGATCAAACACAACTTCTCAACCCCGTACTATCCTCAGGGGAAAGGGTAGGTAGACGCATCCAACCGGGTCATCTTGGATACACTCAAGAAGCGGCTGGATAAAGCAAAAGGCAACTGGGTGATGCAACTCCCGTGGGTCTTATGGGCATATCGGACCACCCCAAAGAGGTCCACCGGAATGACACCCTTTCAACTTACCTTTGGAGCAGAAATGGTAATGCCAACAGAACTGCTAGCTCCCACAACCCGCACTGATGTTGTCCTTACCGGGGAGAACGAAGGGATTCTGGCAAGGGAAAAAAGTTGTTCTTGACGACAAGAGAGAGCAGGCCCTACAGCACCTCCTCTGGTACCAGGAGACCATCAAAAGGGGATATGACAAGCGAGTCGTAAAGAGGAAATTCAATCCGGGCGACTGAGTCATGAGAAAAGTCAAAGTTATGACTGAGGATACAACCCCTGGAAAGCTTGGAGAAAACTGGGAAGGACCTTACATCATAGACAGACAAGCTGCGAAAGGCTCATACTTCCTCAGAACTCTGTCCGGCTACCTCTTCTCCAGACCATGGAACGCTTTCCACCTCAAGAAATTCAACAAGTATTGTACTCCATTTGATCATTTCAATAAAGATTATTTCCCGTAAGAATTTGAGTACTTTGTATTATTTGCTGCTGAAAATCCTAAGTGCAAGATAAAGTCTCCACTGAGGTCCAGGATGCCCAGACCTAGCTTCCGATCCTAGCTAAGTCCTAAATGCAGAGTTATGCTCCTCTTAGGCCCAAGACGCCCGGACCTAGCTTCCGGTCTTGGAACCAGGGATGTCAGGGATCAAACCCCATCCAACCCAGGATGCCCGGACCAAGCTTCTGATCCTGTCTAAGTCCTAAATGCAGAGTTATGCTCCTTTTAGGCCCAAGATGCCCGGACCTAGCTTCCAGTCTTGCAACCACGGATGTCAGGGATCAAACCCCATCCAACCTAGAATGCCCGGACCTAGCTTTCGATCATGTCTAAGTCCTAAATGCAGAGTTATGCTCCTTTTAGGCCCAAGACGCCCGGACCTAACTTCCGGTCTTGGAACCAGGGATGTCAGGGATCAAACCCCATCCAACCCAGGATGCCCGGACCTTTCTTTTGATCATGTCTAAGTCCTAAATGCAGAGTTATCCTCCTTTTAGGCCCAAGACGCCCGAACCTAGCTTCCGGTCTTGGAACCAGGGATGTCAGGGATCAAACTCCATCCAACCTAGGATGCTCGGACCTAGCTTCCGATCCTGGCTAAGTCTTGAATGTGTAGCTACACTCCTTTTAGGCTCGCGATGCTTGGACCTAGCTTCCGGTCTTGGAAATCTATCTTAAGAGCGAGGCTATCCACTCTTAAAAACCGGGGCTGTTAGGCGAGATAGCCTTCCCCCGGTCGAAGCATGCAGCACAGGGACAAACCCCCTTTTCAGCAGCAGACCATGAATCGCCATGGAGTCAGCAAGAAAAAGAACTATTATCGTCCCAAGGAAAACTCCTTAAAACGATAAGGGGGCAAGGGAGATAGTCAGTTGTAATAAACGCTGTTAACAAGGTTAAGATATCTAACAAGATGTTTTTGCACTACCAAAATATTATTTTTATTTTCTTTTTCAGAAAAAAAATATGTAGAAGAGGAAGTCCCCCGGCAACCGGGACAGGAACCTTTCTACAAAATCTAAAGGAGCTAATGTTGAGAATGAGGACCGGGGCCATAACTGCCCTTTTTCGCCTTCTCCTTCTCCAGCTGGTCGAGGACCTGCTGATAGGCAGCCTTCGCCAACCGAAGCTCTTCAGCAGCCTGGTCGTACGCCGCCTCTTTTAGGATGAGACGTCGGGCTAGCTCCAGCTTCTCTCGGGTTAGCTTCCCATAAGTTGCCTCCAATTCTGCCAAGGAAGTCTTGGCATCCTCCTCCCTCTGGAGAGCAGCGGTCAGAGTGAACTCCAGGTTATGGTAGTCTGTCGCCATGGACCGTTTGTCCTCCTCCAGAGCCTACCGGTCACTGTTGGCCGTCGCCAGATCTTTCTCGAGTTGACGATTCTCAGCTCGCAGGCATTCCAGATCCTCCAAGGCAGAAGGCCGGGGTATGACACTCAGCTCAAAGACCTGGGCCATGGCAGTTTGTGTCTGACAGAAAGGGAAACAAAGATCAGAAACAAACATATAGTCATCAACAAGTCTAAAGCTAGAATTCAAGTTAAGGAATCTTACCGCGATGAGATTCTAGGCAGCCACCCTCATTGCCCAGTCGCGAGAAAGGCGGTTGTAGTATGATTGGTCCTCCGGAAGCAGGTTCTGGAAGATATAGTCAAAAGCAGTGTGGAGGTTCATGATGTCGGAATCTCCAATCGACATCGGCTCACCACTCAGAAATGCAGGATGAATGGTGAACGCCGGCAGCGAGAACTCCGGAGTGGCCTCGAGCTGGTAATCGCCCGGTTCAGGGCCCAGTTGCACAGTGGGGCCAGTGGGCAGGTCAGTATATGAGACCTGGTCACCCCACCCATAAGTCGGGGCTTCATCATCAGCAGTTCCCGGCATGGTGAACTCCACCTCAGTCTGGACGTCCTCAACGGCCAGAGCATCTTCAACAGGGACTGAGAGCCACTACCAATCCGAGTAGTCACCATCACCGGTCCCCTCAGCACCCGAGAGATAGCATCCTCCCTTCTCGGGCGCAAAGGCTTCCCCTGATCAGCAGGGGAAGAAGAAGCAGCTCTCTTCGAACCCCGGGTAGACTCATCTATCACAGCCTTGCCCCTCGGGTCAACCGGGGCAGGGGACTGCACGCGAAACACAAGGGCAAAAATGAAAAAAAGGTCAGGCGCATGCTTATCTATGAAGTCCTGCGGCACCGGTATGTTGCGGTCAGACGACCACCCTGACACCCGGTAGCAGTGCCCAAACCAATTCCCATAATGGTTGGGAAGTCTAGATAACGTTCGGGCAGTAGGCCAAGAGATGGCGTAGAAGCGACGTTCCTTGGCCTCCCGGGCGACCAGCTTCATGAGCATGAATAGCTCGACCGGGC
Source organism: Aquilegia eximia (assembly GCA_023053565.1). Classification (NCBI taxonomy): domain Eukaryota; kingdom Viridiplantae; phylum Streptophyta; class Magnoliopsida; order Ranunculales; family Ranunculaceae; genus Aquilegia; species Aquilegia eximia. The sequence goes on from JALIGU010000010.1 coordinate 11,015,741, forward strand.
CAAATGGAATCTCGAAGTGGAGAGCTATCATCCCAATCCAGCGCACGATTATCTAGAAGAACACGTGCATCTGACCGGGCGGGATCCCCCACCACGACAGCAATCCCAGAATAGAAGAATGCAGCAGAACCTGCATGCCATAAAAAAGCTGGTAAAAACTTACCACGATCAGGTTGTCGGAGCAACCGTCTAAAATGGAGGGGTGGGAACCAAACCGGACCCCTCTCCAGCCAAGCCGCTCTTGAACTTCCGCCGCAATCATCCGCTCGAGTTCAGGATTTTGGGGGAGGTTGGAGGAAGCTTGCCACCTCCTCTGATGCCTCTCAACAGGATGCTCAGCAAAATCCACAGGAGCCACCTCCGCCAAACCATCAGGCGAAGGGGGACTTGTCGCCGGAATACTGCTTGGCCCTCTCTCATTAGCAGAGGGACGGGGAGCCAAACTCTGAGGCTCTTCGTCACTACTTGAGCTCAGGACTAAGGTTCTCCTCATCTTTGAAGTAGAATTCATGCGAAATCACCGGAATTTATAGTTTCGGAACCTAGGGTTCCGGCGAAGTAGAAATGAAAGGGAAGGAAGAGAAAGAGAGTGAAGGGAATACCCTTCCCTCTTTCGAGCCTCCCCTTTTTATAAGGAGAGCCCAGGGTCCACCGGCTGATGGTATTCCAGGTTCTCTTACTGAAATCATCATTAAGGTCGTTAAACCAACTGGTTTTAATGACTCGATCAGCGAAGAGTCACGAGCTTTCGCTGAAAGTTGAAGCTGTACATCTTCCCGCCAACAAAGGAAGATTTAGAGAAGATGAAGTGGGGGCCCACTTAACACAGTCAGCTGGGGCTCATGCTGCATAGTCATTTAGGGCCCACCTTAGCTGGGACCCACTTGTACACTCAGCGAGATCGATCCAGCATCTACGAGTGGGGTCCACATGGTCCAGGTCAACGATGTGTGGACCTCTGGTATACATCACCACGGTCAAGTAAAGAGTGATCGACATGTGTTCCTGCACTCTACATAACAAGAGAATAACCAGATCTACTTACCGGAGCTCAAGACAGTAATAAAAGAAAACATGATTTTTATTACGAAATGCATTATACGGGGTGCACCGAGTCCCCTGCATAGTGCAACCGGGCTAAATTACATCAAGGGGGAGGAGACTGAGGATCCCGGCCGGACTCCTCAGGCGAGTCGGGGAGATGGTACTTGGCCTTAGCTTCAGCGTATCCTTCCTTCCATGAAGCAACCGCAACAGCGTCTATCTTGGCCCCCATCCGGGCAAGCTCAGCAGAAGCAGATTTCAGCTTTTCTTTGAGGCCCCGGATTTCGTCATCGTTATCCCTGATTCGGCCCTCATGGCACTCCTCCCACCGGCGTTGGTCTTCCACAAGCTCGACCACTTGCGCCTTTAAGCTATTCACAAGGCTAAGAAGATGCGCCCGGTATTGTTCCTGATTGTCACCGACGGAACTAGGGTCAGAATGCCTAGCCGCCATGGAAGATGAGCAAAGGAAGAAGAAGAAAGAGGAATAACTCAGTAAGAGTAAACCTCTCCTTATTTAGCTACACTAAGGTTAAAAAGGGTCGGGCCACAACCCAGTTGTTTCCCGAGAAGCAACGGTCTCCCATGGACCGACAGTCAACCTGCCAAGATCGAGACAAGACATGAAGAAGCACTGTTCATGGAAAAATGGATTTTAATTGATAAATAAAAGTCAAGAATCAGGGGCACTACTCTCCTACATAGTGCAGGAAGCCGGGGGAATACAGGTCAAGGGTTCTTTTCTTCCTTGACCGGATGATACCCCAGCTTCTCCAACAGTACATATGCGGTGGCCAGTTCGCTCTGGAGAACCCGGATCCGTTGGGTGGCAGCCTCAAGCCTCCGGCTTTTGTCAGCAAGATGGCCGTTCAAGGCAAACAGGCTCAAGCGCGCTTGACGAATGTCTTCCAAACAGGCGTTTGTCATTAGCTCTATACGACGATCCCGGTCTTTGATCTTTGTAGTCATTTTTTCCTGCATATCCACAGTATACTTCTGGATGGTACTCCGGTCATCAGCCATACTTCAGCAAAAGAAGCCTCAACAACAACAACGGCAACAACAAACAGGGAACGGAGAGAGAGAAGTGGACATCCTTCTTCACCTCCGGCTCCCGATTTATAAAGGAGGAAAAAAACCCTAAACTTTGATCCAAGGGATACAGAATCGTCATCAAGAAGCGTGTCAAGGAAGAAATCCTTCGAATCTCAACAGCCGGGGAAGATATTGCTAAGATATTTCTCAAGCAGATTTTCTACTTGACAAAGAGGGGGCGATGTGTGTACCCTAGGTAAAAAACCCAACAGGTGTCACCGATGGCTGTATAAGAAGCCAAATCGGGAGCACCTGAGCAGTAGCCAGCCAAGCCTGGGCTATCGGGTAGGGCCCAACCCGGTTTCAAGAGATCCGCATACGCTCTGTGGACCTTGACTCACCGGATAGTCCACTAATAATGGGTGGAGCCCCAGTTACTGTATAAGAAGTTGAACCGTGGGCTCCCATACATCAACCTGGCCACCTCAATCAAGTAGGCCAGGTCTGGCCCAATAAGGTCCAGCAGCGATAGGGGCTCATCCAAAGGCTTAGCACAAAAGTCCAGAGGACCTAGCCAAGGAGTATGCAGTGTACATTGGGCCTCCGGTCAGAGGAGTCAAACCCAAGTCTTTACTTTCAGGCTTGGTCAATCCAAGTCCCAACCAACTGGATAAGTCCAGCGAGATTCCAGGCTAACAGAACCCTTGGTTCTAGCCCACTGGAGAAGATAAAGGAAACCAAGGTTGAACTAGGACCTATCAGAGGATGTCACGTGGCAGTCATCCGGGTCAAAGGGGATTCAAACCAAGGAGATAACCGCTCGGCAGCATGCAAGCTATCTCCACAGAAAGCATATTCATAGTTGAACAACCCGAGTTTGTGGAGTCAAAACCGGAGGGGTGGTTGAGCCAACCTCCTACGGCCTACTACAAATAAAGGAGTTCTAAACCTCCTGAACTACGAGTCTTTCACTGAGCAACTCCATTGGAGCTTAGTGGAAGCAGAGACTTGATTCCAAGTTCATCTTGGATACGTAGGCAGCCAGATCCTGATCAGGTCCAGTCTCACTGTATACCCCCCATCCTATCTCTGTCTATACAAGGCTTTCATTGTAACTTTACGATTAATATATACATATCTCGAGTTTGTGGATCAAATTTTTGCACCCACAAGACCCAAGGAGTGGTTTCCCCTTAGTCGACTTCAACTCCTCTTCTCCCCACTTTTGTGCGCTTGTTTGGCACTTTTATTTTTTAGCACAAAGTGGGAGGTAAGCATTCTCCTAACCCTCCTCGAATCCCCTACAAGAGGAGTTTCTGTAATGATTAGCATGACCTTGATTGTTGGTTGATAATTTTTACTTGTTAAACCGGGACTGCAAGGCGGACCTTGCCTATAAGTGAAACCTAATATCAATTGATTGCAATATCCTAAGCTTTAAAATTGAACCAACTAAAGCCAAGGTATCATGATGTTCATTTGAGACCTTGAGCAGATATTTCAACTAATACTTAGTGAACCATCCTTTGATTGGAGCACAAGTTAGGATGGAACCCCTACAGATTACGTCTGTAGAATCACTGTGGTTTCCTAATTAAGGACCATTGCTTACGCACGGAAAACCTCCCACACTGGTTATTCGCTACTTGACTCACGAAATATAGGGAGAATTCACTAGGGAAGCTTGGAAAGAACTCATTGACTTGGGTGAACACAAAATTGAGTCAGTTTTTGAGCCCATTGTTAGATGCTTTTGAATGGTTAGGACTTCTGTGGCATATGTAATGCGCATGTTGCATGCATCTTAGATCAGGTAAAATTTTGTCCAAACCAACTCTAATCTACACAAAGAGCACAATCACGGACCTCACTCCTTCTCTTGAGGAAGAATTTAACGACTTAACTTCCATACCTTCTGAAGAAGAGTTCAACGACTTGGCTTCACTTTCTGAAGTAACACCTGCCCCTATGGCTCAAGAAGCTACCCTTCGGGATTACTTTTCACCTTTGGCCACTAGGCCACCTACTCGCATTGTCTTGCCCGAGACAACTGCAGATAGTTATGGCATTCGCCCACAGATTGTGGGCATGTTGCCTAAGTTCCATGGACTTCCACGGGAGGATCCATATCAACACCTTAATAAGTTTCTGACCGTTCTCAATACCTTTAAGGAGAAGTATTTTTCTCAGGAGAAAGTTAGCTTGAGATTGTTCCCCTTTTCTCTTGAGGATAGAGCATCTCACTGGTTACATGGCTTTCCTTCCAATTCTATTGTCTCTTGGGCTCAACTAAGTAAAACGTTTTTGACCAAATTCTTTCCTATTACCAGAACTAATGACATAGTTGATGCCATAAGAAGTTTCCGGCAAAAAGAAGGCGAGGTATTCTTTGATGCATGGGAAAGGTTTGAAGACCTATTTCTTCGGTGTCCACACCATAAAGTCGATGACACTGAAAAAGTTAGGATTCTATATAAAGGTTTTAATACTATGACTAGAAACACGGTTGAAAGCATAAGCGATGGGGATTTCCTTGATTATTCCACCGCCAAGGCTTTGGCTTTCCTTGAAAAGATCGCCACTAATAGCCAACAATGGGACTTACCTGGACATACCCCGAGAAACACTACCCCAGACTTAATTGATAAACCTAGATGTCTATATGATGTCAAACCTGACTCTGAGCTTAAAAATTTACTTCATGGTTTAGAAAAAAAAGGTAGAAGCACTTGAGGTGTCGTTAAATCCCACATCACCCGTTATGAGTGCCTCCACTCTCTCATGTGATGCTTGTCATGACCAGACCCATACTGCCGAGTTCTGCCCTCTCCTTTATAATTCACCAGAAACTGAGGAAGCATGTGCGTTTAACTACGCTGGGAGAACCAACTTTACTAAGGGCAATGCCACATACCCATACATGGACCGCTCCAAGCTTTCTTATTCCAATAATAATTATGCGGCTCCACCTGGTTTTAATAACTCTTATGGGAAACGTAGCAATGCAACGTATATTGGTAACACTGATAATAGGAACATGGCACTGGTCCCACCTTACTCGAATAATGCTCATCACATGAGTGGTTCAAGGGACTATGTGCTAACTACTCAATCTGCCCCACCTAAGACCTCCCTTGAGGATGTGCTTGTCTGTTTCATTCACCAGACCCAGGTGTCCATTGAGTCAAATGCCCAAGCCATCCAGAGGATTGAACAAAAACTTGATAAAAAGGGTAGATTTCCGAAACAGCCCATCCCGAATCCCAAAGGCAAGGAAGTTGCCTTGGTGACGGATACTGCAAATCCGTCTATACCGCTTACTGAAGTAAAATCGGTTTCCACCCTTAGGTCAGGAAAACAGGTTGATAATCAAATTAATTATACATCGAGTCCCAACATTGTGACCCCGGTTACCTCTGCACCTGTTTCCCCACCAAAAGCTCCGGCTAATAAGGCGACCACCTTTAAGCCGAAGAAGCTTGCCCGTGAGATTGTGGACCCTCCACGAACTTACAACCCGCCTGTACCTTACCCCGAGAGACTCACAAGGTCTCTAAAGGAAGTCCAAGCAGAGGAAGTACATGATGTGTTCAAACATATAAATATTAATATACCCTTCCTCACACCTATTAAACAGATACCTTCCTATGCTAAGGTTTTGAAACACTTGTGCACCGCCAAGAGAAAAACAAATGTGCCTAAAAATGCGTTTGTAGCGGAAGAATTCTCTGCACTTGTCCAATATAACGGTGTGGTAAAATATAAGGACCTTGGAAAATCGACCATACCCTGCAAGCTTGGTGAAAAATTTGTAGGCAAAGCTTTGCTAGACTTAGGAGCAAGTGTTAACCTTTTACCTTACTCCTTATACCTCAACCTGAGTCTAACAAACATGAAACCCACGAAAATGTCTTTACAACTGGCCGACAGATGATTGAAAGTACCTAGAGGAATAGTTGAGGACCTATTAGTTAAAGTGTCGGATTTTTACTACCCCGTTGACCTTGTGGTGTTGGATATTGAACCTACTGTCGATGACTCGGTACCCATCATCTTTGGCCGTCCATTTTTAGCCACCTCTAATGCTCTCATAAAGTGCCGGAACGGTTCCAGGGTTCTCACTTTTGGCTCTATGACTATTGAAGTTAATATATTTAACCTTGGCCAACAACACCCTGATCTTTCCTTATCTGAAGATGTGTGCCTTCTAGACTCATTACCTTATGAGATGGTACATAGTTATTACCCTGAGGATCCGGTTGTTCACTGCCTTGCCATGCATAATGTAGACTTTGACATTGACTAATCTATTGCCTAAACCAATGCTCTTATTGATACTGTGCCTATTTTTTAACCTAAAGACCCTGAGGCCCTTGATTCGGTTTGTAGCATAACTTCTGAGGCCCAAGTAGAGACCATTACTCGACCTCCTGTTACTCTGAGTCATCTTCCTCCTGAGCTGAAATACGCTCATCTTGATTCAGACGGTAGTCACCCTGTTATTATTTCTTCATCTCTTACTACCGAATAGGAGAGTAAGCTTTTAAAAGTTATCTTAGAGCATCGTTCTGCTATTGCCTGATCTATCCATGACATTAAAGGCATTAGCCCTTCTGTCTGTTCTCATCGTATTCATCTTGAGGACGATGCTAAAACTTCTCGTGAACCTCAGAAACGTCTTAACCCTGGGATGAAAGAAGTTGTCCGAGCAGAGATTTTGAAACTTCTGGATGCGGGTGTCATTTATCCCATTTCGGATAGTCCCTGGGTTAGTCCTATTCATGTGGTTCCTAAGAAGGTCGACATGACTGTAGTTACCAATGATAAGAACGAACAAATCGCTATCAGAGTTCCAACCAAGAGGCGTGTTTGTATCGACTATAGAAAACTTAATACAGTCACCCGGAAGGACCACTTACCTCTTCCATTCATAGACCAGATGTTGGAACGCCTAGCTGGTCATTCCTTCTATTGTTTCTTGGATGGTTACTCTTGTTATAACCAAATTCCTATCGCCCCTGAAGATCAAGGGAAGACAACATTTACTTGTCCTTTCGGCACTTTCGCTTATGCCCGTATGCCTTTCTGTCTGTGTAATGCACCTGCTACTTTCCAGAAGTGTATGTTACACATCTTTAGTGATATGGTAGAACTATTTATGGAGGTGTTTATTGATGACTTCTCCATATATGGTTCATCTTTTGAATAGTGTCTTAGTCATCTTTCCTTGGTTTTTAAGCGTTGCATTGAGAAGAATTTGGTACTTAACTGGGAGAAGTGTCATTTTATGGTTAGGAAGGGGATAGTTCTAGGTCATGTAGTCTCTCCTGAGGGTATCCAGGTTGATAAAGCTAAAGTAGATCTTGTTTCATCCTTGCCTATTCCTAAGTCTATTAGGAATATTTGAGCCTTTCTGGGCCATGCAGGATTCTATAGACGCTTTATCCAAGATTTTTCAAAGATAGCTCGCCCCTTAACCAATTTATTGCTTAAGGATGCACCTTTTGATTTCACAAAAAAAATGCAAGAGCGCCTTTGAAAAACTTAAGACCGCCCTCACGACTGCACCCATCATTAGGCCACCTGATTGGAGTAAACCCTTTAAGCAGATGTGCGATGCATCAGACTTTGTTGTTGGGGCTGTTTTAGGTCAACGTCTAGATGGTAAGCCCCATGTCATATATTATGCTAGCAAGACTCTCAATGATGCTCAACGTAATTATACCATGACGGAGAAAAAATTGTTAGCCATAGTATATGCTCTTTATAAGTTTCGTTCCTACCTTTTAGGTACCCGTACTGTCATCTTCACGGATCATGCTACTATTAGATTTCTTCGATCTCTCCAAGAAGGAAACTAAACAGCGCCTCATTCGTTGGATTTTGTTGCTTCAAGAGTTTGACCTTGAGATTAGAGATAAAAAAAGGGACCGAAAATGTAGTAGCCGACTACTTGTCTAGACTCTACCGTCCTGATGATTCTAGTGTCATTTCTGAGAACTTTCCTGATGAGCTTCTTTTTGCAATATCGAATGCTCCATGGTTCGCAGATATAGTTAATTACTTGGCTAGGAATAAGTTTCCAAGTGATTGGAACAAGCATGATAGATCCAAATTCCTTGCTAATGCCAAACATTATTTTTGGGATCACCCTTACCTTTTTAAGTACTGTCCTGACCAGATCATTCGTCGTTGTATCCCTGACTGGGAGCAACAAGAGGTCCTTAAGTTCTGCCATGAGCATGCTTGTGGTGGACATTTTAGCGCCAAAAAGATAGCTGCTAAAGTATTGCAGTGTGGTTTTTATTGGCCAACTCTTTTTAAGGATGCTCACATGCATTGTACTGTGTGCACTCGTTGTCAACAACTAGGGAAAATAACTAGGCGTCACATGATGCCCTTACAGCCAATTCTTCTTGTGGAAGTGTTTGATGTCTGGGGCATAGATTTCATGGGTCCTTTTTCCTAGTTGTCATGGTTTTTTGTACATTCTGGTCGCAGTTAACTATGTTTCTAAATGGATCGAGGCCATTCCCACAAGGCACAACGACCAAGAAACTGTAGTACATTTTCTAAAGGAGTATATATTTGCCCGATTTGGCGCTCCCCGTGCGATCATTAGTGATGGGGGGAGCAATTTCTGCAATAAAGCTTTTCAAAAACTTGTCCAAATGTATGGAGTTACTCACAAAATGGCATTTGCGTACCATCCGCAAACTAATAGAGAGATTAAAAATATTTTGCAAAAACAATTGACCCTGAAATGGTTGATTGGTCTCGTAGAGTCAGTGATGCATTATGGGCCTATCGTACTGCTTTCAAAACTCCAATAGGCATGTCTCCCTTTCATCTTGTTTTTGGAAAACCCTGTCACCTACCTGTAGAGCTTGAGCACCGAGCCTTCTAGGAAATGACAAAGCTCAACTTTAATCTTGACCAGACAGGTAAGAGGAGAAAACTCTAGCTTTCTGTGCTTGAGGAACTTCAGAATGAAGCTTATGATCTTTCCAAGTCCTACAAAGTTAATATGGAAAAACTACATGATCGTCAGATCTTACGTAGAGATTTTCAAATTGGGGATAAAGTTTTACTGTATAGCTCTAGGTTATTTCCTGGTAAACTACAGTCTCGTTGGTCGAGTCCCTTTGTTGTGTCTGCAATGACGCCCTTTGGTGCTATCACATGTTCAAACCCTGCAGACAACTCCGAATTTCAAGTCAATGGTCAACGTTTTAAGCATTTCCATGAATTAAGGTCCCCTGATGTTGAGGAAACCCTATTAGAGGACCCTACCTATTTAAACTGACCTTTGACCTGCTGGTATCCGGACCCTCTCTTACTCTATTTTGTTATCTCTTTTTTGAGAGGTGTGGTTGAAAGTGTCGGGACCATAGTCCACGAACTCTTACTGGCTAAGTATAATTGATCCAGTGCACGCTTTTCGCTTAAGCGTCATCACCAAACAGAGCTGTTTCCCGCTTTGTTTGGGGGTGGGCAAGTCATTCCCATCTGCTTTTAAGTCTCGAGTATCTGAATTTAAAAGAATCTTTGTTGTATATTAGACATCAGGATTTCGCGCATTCCATTCTAGCGTTTTGTCTCTCCTGTATCTTTGTTTAGGGTAGCATTTATCTAAGGAGTGAATTTTGGTTGTCCACCACTCTGGCTGAAGATGTTAAAGTTAGCGCTCCTGGGAGGCAGCCCTGTGTATCTTCTAAACCCGATCGTGTTGTAATGTTTCTTATTAGTTGTCGGGTTTAGTGATTTTTTGCCTAATAAACTATCTTTTGAATTTGTGTGCTAGTTCTATTTGGGGTGGGCGCGGCCCACCACTCTCTGTTGCGGTTGCTTGGTTAAATAACTATTACAGTTACAAATTTGAAATTATTTCAATTTTTGAGATTTAATAATTATTGCATGATTTTTGGGATTTTATTTGACACCCTTAATGGTACTTATATTTGCAAGAATATATTTATACATTATCGAATTTTCAAAATTAAATTTGAATTATTTCGTGTCTTTACGCTTTCTAGGGGTAAAACCGTCATTTTTACTAATTTTAGTAGTGGGGGAAGCGTCTAGGGGAAGTCACTTCTCTATATATACCCTCGGGTGTCTTTAGAAAGTCACAAGTCATTTTCAAAATCAAAAGTCAAACCAAGTCAAACCGTGTCAATAGAAGTTCATCCCTTCCAGAACTCGAGTCGAGTTCCTTACAATTCATTTCAAACTCGACTCGAGAATTGAGGCAGATCTCGATTCTCTCTCATTTTATCTTTCTCAATTCTTATCCAAATTTGATAATTCTTATGGGGTTTTGTTCCTCTCGTTGTCCTCTTCATTTCTATACCAATTTCTTCGAGAATCATGCCTCCAAGACGAAGGGAAAGAGTGATTATCCGTGAGGGCGATTATTCTCGTCTCTTTGACGATAATCACTTAGGAAGCACTTTTGTAGAGAGAATTCATGCCCGAGGCTGGGATGTACTCCTTGGCTCTGATTATGAGCCATTTGATCCTCAAATGGTTCGTCGTTTTGATGAGTCGATGGAGTTGGCCGATGATGGCATGTACATCAACTGGGATCCGGTCCATTGCTTCCTGCTCACGCCTGAGACTGTATCCGTAGTCATGGCGCTCGAGCTTGATGAGGCTCCCCTGCAGCAGAAGGCTGCGCTGGTGACATCGGACATCATCGAGGCTGTCCTTGTTGATGACCGTGTACTTCACCGATATAGCAGTAATCTTTCTATCGGTTGTCTCCGAGTCAACCAAGGTTTGCTGGCACACAGGCTGACCACTAATGTCCTTGGGATGACGAGGATGAGCGAGCTGTTCTCGGAAGGAATTCATATCCTTCGCCTGCTTCAGGAGGACCTCCACGGCTATTGCATGGTCCGCCGTCTTTTCGCCACCATCACCGGGGCTCGAGCCACTTCTGCTCCTCTTCCTAGCCTAGTGATGGGTATTCTGCGCTACTAGGAGGCGCCTCTTCTGCCTACCATTTCTCTGGAGTTGGTCGTCCGGCTCGAGGTTTCCAACCCAGGACTGTCTGCCTGTAGACAGTTGTTGTGGGACCCTCAGGAGGAGGTGCCCATCCAGTATAGGCCCGGCGACCAGCGGGCGTTCTTTTAGCTCCATACCAATGAGGACTGAGGAGCGGTTCCAGCTTCTCTGGAGGGGTATGGGCGAGATTCTGACTGCAGTCGAGGACTTGCAGCGTCGCTTCGACGAAGGTCAGGGGCAAGCTCGTCGACGACGGGGTTGATTTTATTTCTATTTATTAGCCATTGTAATTTGCTTTATGTATTTTGATTTTGTTTTATTTTTGTTATTCCACTCTTGTATTTAATTTTCAATCATTGTACTTTATTTCCGAATATTAATGAAAATGGTTGAAATTTTAAATTTTTTTGCAAACTTATCATTTTCTGAAATTATTTAGCCATTCTTGGGCTTCATTGCAAAAATATAGACTTGTGGAGTTATTTTAAAAAATTTCTGGTCCTAGGGACCTAAGTCCAAATATTTTAAATAGAAATGAGGTTAGGGTTTTATTTTTGGAAACCCTAAGGTTTTAGGCAATTTTTGGAGTCCTTCTAGGGCTCAAACTCTTTATTTTTTGCCTATATATACCAAACCAAGGTTGGAGGACTGTCACTCAAAAATAAGAAAAACTTTTCTCACTTTTTTATTTTCTGAATTTGGCCCGAACTCGAGTCGAGTTCCTTATAGGCCATTTCAATCTCGAGTCGAGTTTGAACCTGGCAGCAGTTTTCTGAGCTTGTTTTGTGTGATTTTTTCTCGGTTTTCGTGCTGGTTTTCGGTGTTTTCTTCCTTCTTTTGCAATGGCTAATGATCAAAATGATTTGTGGATGCCTGATGGTATGGATATTATTTCCGAGATGGATTTTTCGGGAATTATGGATAGTCCTTATGGAGCTTCCTTTCGGGATGGGATTTTCGATTAAGGTTGGGAAGGTTTTCTGTATGATTATACTGCTGTGTATTCCCCTTCTATGGTAAGAGATTTTTACTGTACGTTGCCCTTTGGCGTAGCTATTCCTTTTGATGGTTTCAAGGTTATTATGCATGAGTTTCCTGTCCTTTTTAATTCTTTTGCCATCACCCGAGCCTTGGGTATTCCTCTTCAATTGAGACCTATCTTGCCAAACCCTGATTATTTCCTTTCCAATCAAGTTGATATTCTGGATAATTACCTAGATCACTTTGGCCCTTGCACCTTTTCCTTCTATCCTAAGAATTATGCTAATGTTGCACCTACTACTTGCCTTCCTGCTAATGTGGCAATTGTCGCCTTATGGGTTATGCGGAATCTTTTAAGTGCGGATAGATTGGAGTATGTCAATGATGTTACTATGCATGTTGTCTATGGCATTGTTAATGATTTTCGTGCTCTTGACATATCTTCATGGATTGTGGATAGTATGTATTCGGTATGTTTTCCAAACTGCTCAGCTAATTCTCCTTACTGCTATATGTAAAATCATACTTCGTACCTATCCTGACTGGAGGAACAAGTACAATGATTGGACTCACCTTATCCCTATGGATCCTACACATCGTTTTATAAGGAGAAGTCGCCTATTCACTTGGGTGCCTAACACTGCATATGTAGAGTATCCAGATATGCATAAAAATGATAATTTTGTAGATCATGGTTAGGGACCTTGGAATGTAATTAAAGAGGCATTGACTCTTTGGCGCGATAGGTTGGATGGTTTGCCAATAGAAGTTGTTTGAAACCAAGAGTGTAAAGTAAGATTTTCTTTTCTGTTAAGTCAGTCCTTTATTTCAGTACATTTTATTTCAGTTGTGTCTTAGTACTGAATTCCTTGTAATCTCTATATATGTGGAGATAATTTTGTTTGGCACGAATTTATAAAGCAGTTTGAATTTTTAGTACATTCATGGTGATATTTTTCTTACTCTCTCTCCTATGCATAGTATGAGCCTTGAGGACAAGGCAATCTTTTTGTTTGGGGGTGGGGAAGTATTACAATCCTTTTTGCAAATCATTTTCAAACTTCTTTATCCATACTTGTGTAAAAATTCAAAATTTTTGAAAAATCCAAAAAAATCTTTGTTACAAAGATTTTTTCAAAAATAGGATAAGTACACCATCAATGATGAAAATAATGGTTGAATTCTCTCCTTTTCAAGTTTAAGGACATTTATTGTTTCACCAAGTAGTTGAGTTTTATACTACATTTGCATAAGCATAAGCATGGCATAATATCTGCATTTATTACAGATTACATGTGCAAATACACCTACACCTTGAGAAACTTGAGGAATAAGTGTGGAGACTTAACCTAGTGAGCTTTTGAGCCCCGTCCTTTTCTTGGAGAGATATTACATCAATCTGGAGTCAAAAGACTCAACCTCTCATATTTGTCTGTTTTTAGTCTCATATTCATTTTTATAGTTAGCCTTGAGATGACATCAAGTGGGTGTAATATAAACTTGGGTCTTGTAGCTTATTCAAGATGTGATCACCATATCAGTACTTAGAGATGATACAAAGACTTTTAGATAAACCATGTTTACCTTAGCCTACCCTGATGATATTTATCCCTTAGGTTGACCATTCTGAGTTTTTCCTGTTACTTAGCATTTTTCTTGAGCCCATTATCTTTACACAACTCCATTAGGAGTAAATACCGTTAGAATGTTTTAGGTTTTTTACCCATTGTTTTTGGAACATGAGGATTATTGTTTATGTGGTAACAAGAAGAAAGGAGAAATACATAGAAAATCTCCAAACTAGTGAGATGAACCAAATATTGAAAACTAAAAAGTTTGAAGAAATTCCAGAAAAAGCCAGAATCTTCCAAACCATTTCAAATCCAAAATGAAAAGAAGATTCCCAAATATTGGCTAGAGCTTCATAGAAATTTTCCCAAAAGAATATGAGAAATACTTCTTCCCAAAAGAAAAATTCCAAAAAATTTCTCCATGTATTGTTATGATAAATCACAAGTATAGAAGGCCCGAATGTTCCAAAAATATTTCACAAAAGCCTTTTCCATTTTTAGCCCTATCCTAAGCCAAGTTACAACTCATTATTGTCTTTTGTAGATCTAAGCTGATATGGTAGGATGTGGCGAGTAAGTGAGAAGGTGCTGAGGTGAAAAACCCGACATCTCAAGCAAGGCTAATTTTTCCATTCTTTAAGACTAAGTTCATTCCATTACACCAGTCCGTTCTTATTGATATATGTGAGATGATTGTCCATCTTCCTTTCTCACATAGAGGTAAAATGATAAACACCATCTCTGAGTGACATTTATTTCTGAGTGTATGACTGTGAGGCAGAAGTCGAGGCGACCTTTCCAATGGTAACTTAAAACCCGTGGTAGCATGGGTACATGCCTGTCTTCAATGCATTTGAAACCGTTATGCTTGGTTTATATTTCATATCTTATTCATGCATTTGTAGTATGTTATCTCATATGAACGGTTTTGCAATACTTATCCTTATCCTTGATATAACCATTTCTGAGGTAAATGGTAGAAATTCCTATTCTTGGATTAGTCATTGTAGTAAGTTTTTGGGTATCTTCTCTGAAAAAACCCTTAGGAGACTATAACTCCTCCACTTGATAAATCCTTGTGGTTAAAAGCCTTAATGCATATGGTTAATGCAATCACCTTAGTTTTATTTCTCTTTTGAGTCCTTAATTCTTTCTTCTCATCTTTGCCTGAGGACAAGCAAAATGTTGGTTGGGGGTATTTGATTAGTCCTCAAAAGTGTATATTTATCCCACGAATAAAACCTTGTTTGTCTAGCACTTAGGTTATATTATTGTGTTATATCTATTGATAAGTGCTTTGTTGTCCATTGTGTAGGTTTTATGAGCCGAAATGCGAATATTGTGTTAAAGCCCGCGAAAAGCAAGCAAAAAGATGTTATTTGCACATGGGGAGGAGAATCGATATTTGCACCCACAAGATCTGTTGAGGGTACCCCACGGTCAGACCAGTTGACTTGACTTTATGTCAAAGTGGGGCGGTCCAATTCTCAGCCCAAACCGGATCCTATTGGGACCCACAAGTCGGAATTTCTATTTTAGGCTTTATTTAAGTCCAAACTTAAAAAGGCTCCACAAGATCCAGAAGTCTGATTTGGGCCCATGAGCTATCAAACTGAAGGTCTTGGTTCCAACTACAACTTAAGCCCCAAAAAATTAGGTTTTGATAAAAATCTAATGCCTCTAGAAGAGCAACAGCAGCTGCCACAGATTTGACCTAGTTTGGAAGTCTTTGCATGCAAGTATTCTACTTTGTATTTTCTATATAAGAGAAGTAGTAGCTAAGGTTTAGGTAGCTTTTAATGAATTGAAGGTTGAAGAGAAAAGTTCATCTTCTTCTTCTTCTTTTGTATCAAACTCAATATTCAATATCAATTCCATTATCTTTTTCATTATGATATCTTGTGATTTATTTATTTATTCCATGGTGTCATCATCAAGGATGAGTAACTAAATTAATCTCCTTAGGGGGATGGTGGAAGCTCTCTAGATGATCCAAAAGCACCATGTTTGTTCTTATTATTCGTTGTGATTCGAAATACTTAATGTTTATTTACTTCTAATTCGCGATATGAGGTAAGTATGATTATTTGCATGTTATTGTTATCCATGATGTTAAAATATTATTTTTAGGGTTTAGGGAGACCTAGCTTTAATGGTAGTGTTTATATTTATTGTAGATGTGTAGTGAAATAGCTGATAGGTGATTATTACATGTTTACAATATATATCTTTTATTGGAACCCTTTTGTATTTAAATTGATATCCGAGAGGTGACCGTTTATTTATGAATTAATATGTTGAATTAATTAGATTGAATAGCTGAGAGCTGACGGTTTAATTAATAAGACATATTCAATAGCATGAATAAAATAATCTCATTTTAGTTGAGTGGAATAGCTGAGAGGTGACTACTTGATTATTATAGGTATCAATGATTAATTGGAATAACCGAGAGGTGACTAAACAATTATTGTAGATTGAACATGAAGGAACAACATGTTATGTTTGCATGATTTAGTTTGTGGATACCAATTCTCCCCCTTTGTCATCATATATCTTCTTTTCATCTCTACCATATTCTTAAGTTAGGGTTTACTATTTATTATTGCATGTAGGAAGTGGAATCAATCTCCAGTCTTATTATTGATTCCCTTGGTGTTCTTTAACCATTGTTTTCTATTGTATTTGAGCGAAGATCTTCCCCTCTGAGGTGGGTACGACCCTTGCTTGTTACTTGTCTACTTTGATAACCAAATTATACAGGCACAAGAAGGAAAATTCAATAAAAATACAATCTTTTGATTAGTGTAGCAAAAACCACTCTATCAATAGGTCCTGGTTCAACCCGGGTCTTCCTTTATCTTCTCTAGTGCGTTAGAACCGTGGGTTATGTTAGCTTGGAATCTCGCTGGACTTATCCAGTTGGTTGGGACTTGGATTGACCAAGCCTGAAAGCAAAGACTTGGGCTCGACTCCTCTGGCCGGAGGCCCAATCTTCATTACATACACCCTGGACAGGTCCTCTGGGCTTCTATGTTAAGCCTTTGGATGAGCCTCTGTCGCTGCTGGACTTTACTGGGCCGAAACTGACCTACTTGACCGATGTGGGCTTGGTCGATTTATGGGAGCCCACGGTTTAACTTCTTATACAGTAACCAGGGTTACACCCATTGATCGTGGACTATCCGGTGGATCAAGGTCCACAGAGCGTATGTGGACTCCTTGAGACCGAGTTGGGCCCTACCCGATAGCCCAGGCTTGGCTGGCTAATCCTCAGGTGCTCCCGGTTTAGCTTCTTATACAGCCATCGGTGACACCTGTCGGGTTTTTTACCTAGGGTACACACATCGCCCCCTCTTTGTCAAGTAGAAAATCTGCTTGGGAAAGATCTTCGAAATATCTTCTTGCTGTTGAGATTCGGAGGATTCTTTCCTTGATACGCTTCTTGATGACGATTCCGCATCCTTTGGATCAAGAACTAGGGTTTCTTTTCTCCTCTATAAATAGCAAATCAGAGGTGTAGAAGGATATCCACTTCCCTTTCTCCGGTTTTTGTTGCTGTTGCTGCTGCTGAAGCTTCTACTGGAAAATGGCTGACGACCGGACTGCTGACTTAGCTCACCGTGCATTCAATCTCAAGGTGGAACATGTGTTCAATCATGTGCTGGCCCAAGAAAAGAACCTAAAGAAGGTCGTCCGGTTGGAACATGACAAGAACTAAGCATTGATATTAACTCTAGGTAAAAAACAAAGCAATTTCTCATAAAGATTCATAATTCACGAGAACAATGATTAAGACAATGTGGCAACAGCCCTTTACCGAACTTATTATACAAATGAAACCAGATATCATGACCGCTGAAAACTGAATCCTACAACATGAGTATTCACAATAGTTACAACATCGTTTTAATTATCTATAAAAGCAAATCTTTTATGAATGGCGGATCTTTAAATGGCTGTCATTCATAAAAGATTTAAGGCATCAACCTACAACGACAGATACTAACCTTTAAATATATCTGAAACTCAAATTGTACTTCGAACACGACACAACTCCAAAAAACTCAAAATTTACTAACATACTGTTTCTTGTGCTTCTTCGTTTTAAAATGCTTGTCTCTCACAGCTACAGAAGAAAGTATCGGCTGAAGATAACTAATAATTCAATAAAGAAAAAAGAGAAATAAAATCAAATTAGAATCCTTTAAACCACTTCTGACCAAGAGACGAAAAATTCTAATTGAATTATAAAAAGATCGACCATAGGTGACTAGATATAACAGGCAAACAAACAGACACACTATAAAGACTCTTTCCTCAAAGGAAGTATTAACTGTTAAACTTGAGGCTTGAGTCAATGAATTTTGGACATTATATCTTTGAAACAATGTTGAAATTTTTTATGCAGAACGGTTCAGAGAGGAACAACAATGTATACCATTAGGACCGCTGGAGTAAAAAGGACTATTTGAGAGTTCATTAGATTGATTTTCCCCAATTTTTTACATAAATTTCTCCTAGATAATCAACTTCTCCAGTGTAATCTCTCTCTTCAAATTAAAACCAACACATAACTTGCTTTTACTTAATGAAATTTATCATAATTTTATTAGTACTACTCTTACTAATTAGGAGAATTAATCAATATATCGATCAATGAAAGAGACACAATAAGAACAAAACAAAACCCTACGAGAAAGAAATAGAGTGAAAAGAAAACAAATAGATTTATATATAATTTTTACGAAAACTCACCTTCAAATAGATCACAAGAGGTCGCGAAGAAGATGCAAATAGACGTGCATCGAGGTATATATTATACACAGGAAATCTTAAAGTTTTTGATGAAAAGTGAGATTATTTCCAGTGAAACAAGAATTTTTTTTGATGAAAAGAAAGAAGAGGGAATGAGAGAATTAGGGTTCTTCAAGGAGAACCTGAAATTCTTTTTGAAACCGTGGGAGAGAGAAAGTGGGGAAAAAAGTTTTTGTTTGGTTTTTTTTTTTTTTTCTTAACCGAATTTGTTTATTATAGGCTGTAGATACATCTTGAGATACGATATAACAATTGAATGGTTCTCAATCATTTCGTTGGCCACGGTTGAAAGCCATAGGTAAACGTTTAGAAATCTGTAAAACTGGGCCAAATTCTTGCCACGGGCCTTATTCACATTGCCACGGACCCGAACAGTGGCTAATGTTGCCACTGACCCAGACCGTGGCAAAGGAAATCATGTGTTCGTGGCGTAAATCAGATTTTCTTGTAGTGAATTACAAAACTGGTGCCTGATGAAGATACACAGGCATATTGCATTCATGAGGTAAGAAATCAATAAAATGTCAATGGCTGTCATAAAATTTCAAACATATTTTTAACACATTTTGAAATGAGTTAATGTACTTGAGGCTCTTTCGACAATAAACAAGTTCTTTTGGGAATGTATTGGCGAAAAAGTCCATCTTTCGACAACAATCAGGTGAGTTATCGATAGTCTGTATAAAATTAAAACTCTTTGAAATATGCATCAAGTGGGTCTGTATTAACACGAAATTACTTGTTCTTACAGTTGAGTGGTGGATCAACTATGGATATAATGCACCATCTTTAAGAAAGGTAGCAGTGCGCATTCTTGCTCAAATGGTCGCATCGTCTGGATGCGAACGTAATTGGAGTACCTTTAGTAAGATTCACTCAAACAGACAATGTCGAGTTAATTTAGACAAACTAGATAAGCTGGTATTCTCCCACTACAACTTGAGGTTGAAACAAAAACATGGTAGAAGAGTCGCCGTGGTTCAAAATGAACCCGTCGATCTCACGTTGTTATATCTTGGGGTAGATGCAAGTGATTCTGATGATGCACCAATGGATTGGATCGAATTTGGGGATGGGGGCGATCTTGAATTAGACGAAGCACCAAGGGTTCCAAACGTTATATGATCGCGAATGAGATGGGCGTGAATGTTCTAGATAACATTCTGCCATCGGATCCAGTGCATACCTAGTTAAATGTTCCCCGATCTGGTGAAGATGACCCTTTGGGAGATAATCCCAATATTCGCAGTGATGGTAGTGAGTTATTTCGAGTTCATGTATCATCACGTTCACCTTCTAACTTCGACGATGGTGGAACAGGCGGTGTTATATCTTCAGCACGAGGAAAAAGTGTCGCAAGTTCCTCACGGGTATATAAGTCTTTTTTGGAATTTTGTTTTACATGGGAGTCTCAGTTTGACCATGCCACACAGGATGATAATCATGGCGCGACACCTATTCCAAAGCGTCAAAGACAGAGAAAGCTCCACCCTACTGCTGAAACAGAATCATTGAGGGTGGAGGATAGTCCATCGGCTTATCAAGAGCAATACGGGTATAATCCTTCCCCTCAAACATATTCAAGTGACAGCTACATTCCCGACCTCGTTTCTTCTGATTCATCCTGGAACACCCCTTATCCGACTGTCAAAAACTACGGGTCGATTCATTCTATTGAATCTCCATATGGTGGATTGTATAACGATGCAGGTTACCCAAATTCTTCGCATTCATACTCCCAAAGTGACTATCCTTCCAGAGATGGCGCATGGTTTTCATATGTGAATCAATTGTTGTCTTCAATGACAAGCGGTTCAGATATGCTATCACTTGATACAGCTCAGCCAATAAGGATGGACCCGCGATATCCCATATCTGAATCTTTATTTTCCTTTTGTGCTGATCAAGATGCATACGAAATGCATGTTTTGAATTACCGGATGAATTACTCTCAGACAATGACCTAGGACCGGTTATGTAATGAGTTCTTCCCAGCAATGATGCGAGCTCATCCTCAGATGGTTTAAGATGGAGGTTACTCATTCTGATGAAAGAAAGTGGGGTTTGTCTTGTTACTTAGTGTGTTGGTTTGTTTTGGTCATTTGTGTGTTGGTTTGTCTTGTCTTGATGATCTTTGTGTGAAACCCGTATTTGCAAATTGTTGTACTTCTTAACAACATTATGAATAAAATTTGTTTTCTTAAGTTTAATGTTATCTTACATTTATACTTGTATAAATTTTTATATTGGTAAGAGCCTAGGACAATGGCTAAGAGGAACATTGGGTGGGAGTACGGGTTTGTTGAGTCAATGAGACTGGAATAATTTGTGGTTTTTGTGAGAAGAAAATGGGAGGTGGAGGGGTGAAACGGTTCAAGGAGCACCTAGCTGGAGTTGGGAATGATGTTACAAGCTGCACAAAGGTACTTTCTGATGTCAGATTACGTATTCAAGGTAATTTACAGGAATTTGCTGCACGACGAGTTGCTTCTGGGCACACAGGACGAGGAAGACCACAGCGACGAGTTGAGGAGGTGGGACGACAGGAGCAGAAGGTGGGACGACGAGAGCCCGTGACTAGTGGTGCTTCTTCACACCAGACCGAGATTCAAGACGAGGAGACTAGAGCGCAACGAGACTTGGACGAAGCATTGAGGTGTTCGACACATGACCCTGATTACTTAGAGCAGCGAGACTTGGAGATGGCTATTGAAGCATCACGTAGGGAGCATCCTTCTTCATCTACCAAGAGAGAATCATTTAGTCGAGCGGAGCGAGACTTCACTGATTATGATAGTGATCTAGGGTTTTAGTTTATTTGTTTTATCTTAGTAGGTTTATTTTCATACATAATTACAAAATATTATTATAAAAAAATAAAAATAAAATTTTATTATTTAAACTTTTTTTTTTTTTTTATTTAAGATCAAATAAATACCAAATTACTAACTTAAAAATTCCGACAGCAACAATTCCGGCAATATAGATTCTAACAGGAATGAAATTGAAAATCATCAATTTGAAATCATCATTCATCAACAGTTCAACACTATAATCATCATTCATCAACAATTCTACATCCATAATCAAGAACTTAAGAACTTACAGTGATTCTGGCAGTATAGTTTTCGGCGGAAGAGATAGATATGACGAGGAGAGATAGAGGAAAACAGTGAAAGATTCCGACGAATGAGAGAGAGAGAGAGAGAGAGAGAGAGAGAGAGAGAGAGAGAGAGAGAGAGAGAGAGAGAGATTCCGATGAAATTGGAAAGTCGAAATACCTAAAATTTCTTCTCCACTGTTACTGTCGGAAAGCAGAAGAAAAGGATATCCGTGATTTTCGATTATATTTCAGATATCCGTGATTTTTTCGAAAATCCAGGTCGGCATGGGTAGGGTTTTGGATCAAACCAGATTCGACCTGCCGATCCGATCTGAATGCCCAAAAACCGGCATATTCCGGCGGAATTTCGCGGATTTTCTCGGAATTTTTACCCATGGTTGAAAGTAGTGGGCAATATCAAATTTAGGTTTTAAACCAGTGGGTAAGTCTCCGGGAGTCCGGGTAATACATAAAGAGAATCTTGAATCGAGTGACCCACCGAGTCACCGACTGACCTGCTGGTTGTTGCTCCTATAGTCCAGACTCTAGAGGAGGACTAAAAGTGAAAATGATGATGAAGAAGAAGAAGAAGAACAAGCAGCAGCAGCAGCAGCAGCATTTGTATATCTCCTCGTCGTCATCATCATCGTCTTCTTCCATCTCTTTCACCAAAACCCAAACAACAACTACAACTACTCATTACTACGTTTTATTATTTGGTTTATTGTTTCTCTCTTGTTTACCTTCTCTCTCTTCCGCACTTGTTCATCTTCGTGGCAAATCTTTCTCTTTCCCTTTCATCGATGCTCCTGCAAGATTTGGTAAATCTTTTTGCAAACTTTTCTTTTATGGTTTGTGTTAGCTGAAATTATAAAAATAATTTGGGTTTATTTTTCTTGCAGCTGTTGGTGTAAATAGTTCTGGTAGTTGTGGTGCTTTGTATATATCAGATCCTCTTGATGCTTGTTCTTCACTTAATATTAACAACAACAACTTTGAATTAATTGATGAGAAGGATAAAGGTCCAAGGTTTGCTTTAATTGAAAGAGGGAATTGTGCTTTTGAAGATAAAGTTCGAAATGCTCAACAAAGAGGTTTTCATGCTGCAATTGTTTATGATAATCGACAGAAGAAGAATTTGGTTTCTAGTAAGTCCAATTCCCTCCAACCCCCCCCCCCCCCCCCCCGCCTTTTAATTAATTATTATTATCTCTTAAATAAAATTAGTTCACTTTAGCATTTTTATTCAGCCGAATTCCATTAGCTAAACTAGTTTTAGGGTAGGATACTTCTAGAATGTTCAACTTTGCTAGTCGGAATGTGTGAAATTTGATTGTCTTCAATTTTTTTTTCTTTCAAATCAATAGTGATATAGTTAAAACTTGTATGTTTAAAACCTTAAACTGAATTATGGATATTGTTTATGCCCATTCAATGGAGTGGTAGACTAGCCAGCGTGTCAGCTATGTTACCATGTCTATATTGGAAATTTTCAAATGTGTTTTTAAGTTAATTGACATATTATCGACTCTGGGAAGATATGAAATTCATGTTGATGGCCATACTTGGTGCTTGATGTGACTGTGATATTGTAACTGTTAGATATCTTTAATTGCATTGAAACCTTCTCCCAATTTCATTCTTTCGAGTAGTTTAGCAGCATAGTGCTACAGTCTTCGTGATTGGATGATGATTAAGGCAAGGCATAATCTATATTGAAACAATTTAGGTTTACAACGGGAAAGTCATTAATGATAAACTTTTTTTTTCCTTGAAATGTGTATTATTATTAGTCATTGGCGTAAAATATACACATTTAGATGCAAAGAGAATCAAAATGCGATCTTGAATCCCTAATTAGGCAATATGTTAGGAACCAATGCATCTTCTTTTTTGTTCTTATAGAATGTGAACTTTTCTTAAGAAATAAATAAATTACAAAGAATACAGTTCAAACTCGTTTCAGAGATACAAGGATTAGGTGGCTAAAGTACCACAAAGATAGATGCATGGAAGATAATCAGATGAGTACTTAATCAGTAATGTTTATATGTCATTGTGCGGGTGATGGTAATTAATATATAAAACAGGATGCAAGGGAGGAAATGGAAAAATGAGAGGGGTTGAGGCCAGGTCATTGGCAGGAATAAGTGTCTTAATGTCTTAGTTCGGCTTATAAATGGGGAATTTGGGAAGTGTGAAACAATAATTTTTGCTTCCTCTTTATGTTAAACAGTTGAAGTATTGCCTAGGTGTGAAAGCATCTGCAGTGGTTTTTAAGGACGAAAGACAAAACAAGTGCCACCACTCTGAAATATAAGAAGGGATTTGCATTGGTCATTCTCAGAACTAGACTGCTTGGAAATGAAACTTGTTTTCCTTTCGTGGCGGCATTTATAAAACGTCTCGAAAATTTTCATTCGAGCAGCTAGTTTGGTTCACTAAAAATGACATGTTGAACAACTGTAAACTCAAAAAGATTGAGGTTCTGGAGTTTAAGCATATAGTGGATGACCCTTGCCAGTAAAGTTCTAACAAGCTTTCAAGAAGAGGTACCTTATGGAATACAATAGTCTCAAGTTTTGCTTTATGGAATACGATAGTCTCAAATTGTGAGTGACAATACAACTACAAGATAGTCGTTTTTCAATACATATGGGTTTAGTGTTTGGGCAGGATAGTTAACATCGAAAACCCCATTTTATCTATGAAATAGGTTAGGTTAAAAAAAACCTACGAAACAGGTTCCCTTTATTAAATCAATCATTTGTTAGGGTTTTCTTTTTATTACCAACATAATTAGGGTTTAACTGCCTGAGATAATAGACAGGGAAGATCTTTGTACCTATATCTCTGTTTTGTAGTAGTTTGTGCTTTCAAGGAGTTTAGGTGTCATGATGATTGAGTTTGTTTTATCAGCTAGGTTCGCTAAATAGTACCATCGATACCGATGCCCGATGGTGAATTCTTAGTACTTTTCTAATTCGTTAAATGAAGGTATTGTGGATCATGATCATAGTGGAAATAATCCGAGATAAGTGATGCTTATTTTTTTAGTCTAACAACCTGTGTGACACGATATCATACGAAGAGTTTCTTTGTATTCTTAAAAAAGAAAGTAGACAAGCTTCCGGAAAGGGGAGTAGTTAGAAAAAATGGTCGACAGTCTCCTTCTTAGACGCATGGTTTCCATCATAGGATAAGCCATTCTCTTTGTTAAGATTCAAAGGTTGAAAGATTTGGGATATATGATAGCTTCAAATAGTTATGCAATTAGATTGAAATCCCCCACCGTTCATTGGTAAAGGTGTAAGATTCGAAAAATTTATATCTTCTGTGAATTTTTTTTGTGGGTTTGTGGGACGAATTAGATGTTGACAAGTGTTAGTGCTTTGATAACTATGGTTAAGCATTTCAATTAACTAGTAGAGAGTACAACTGGAATTTCTTATTAGAACAATTGAACTTAATAAGTTGAGTTTCTCTGTTTGTATTTCCATTCTTCTTTGTTCAACAACTCCACCCAATATTACATCCAGATTCTACGAAGGTTCACAATCACCAAATCCATCTACTAGTACCAGATTCATATTGTACAAATCACTATTTTGATCTGCGAGAAAGCTCAATCTCTATTGAGATTGATTACAAATTTCTGTTTTGTGTTATAACTAAAATCCAAATTCGTTCCATCAATGTATTCGAGTTCGAGACTAAAGGAGAGTTTTGTTATTTCGATGTTTTTTAGCAACTGAACAAAGTTAAAGAACCAGTGTAAGTGACAGTGACACCTTACCCAAATGGGTTATGAAATTCTCATCCATTTTTTTTAGATCAATCTCATATAAGTTATAATGGGTTTCTTGGAATTATTTTTGGCAACGTGATAGAGATGGAGAAGAGATAAAAAACGTCCTCTAGAAATAGTTCCTTCAGGTTCTTGATTGAGAAGAAATTTGATTTATGAAAGAGACGAATAAAGAAGAAGATGAAGAGTAAACCGAGAGAGAAAGAAGTGCCATTCGATATTTTTGAGAATTCCAATCATACCCAATTAGCATAACAAAACCATAGTTATAAAACCATCAACACGTGTCAACATCTAATTCGTTCCACAAACCCACAGAAATTTCACAACAGATTAAATTTTTCGGTGTTAGGATTATGAATTTAATACCCCATGTGCTTTGATGCCTTTTCAGAATGGAAGGGAGGGAGGTGTTAGAATTTGGAAACGATATTGGTTTTTGTTCTTTCCTTGGATTTCCTGTCTATTGTCAAAAGGATTACTCGTATTGGACATCTCTTGAGGACTGTATAGATGATCTCTGTTTCGCGCTTCTTGTTTTATATTAGGCATCTTCTTCTCATGTCAAATGCAAGTTCCCTTTTGAATGAATGAAATAAATAAATTGCTTCTCTTATGGTGTTAAGGAGTTCCAAAATGCTTTTGGTGACCTTTTTTTTTTTCTTTGGAAAAAATCTTCGCTAGAAGAAAATTTGGGACAAGGAATATGATCCGGAATAGAATATGCCATTTAAGCTATTTTCCTTTTGCTTCTGAAATAAACACTATATATGACTGGAAGAAGGCAGGGCTTCAGTTTAACTTAAAAATGATTCTTTAGACCTCTTATACCCTCATATAAGTGGTATACTACTCAAATACGGTCCTTTTCTTTTCTAGGAGTTTATTAGAGTTGATCTCCTATAAAAGGTTTTTTCTAGAAACAGTTGAAATGCGTCTAGTAGCTTCTTGTTAACTTTCTGCCTGTACATTTGCATTATTGCCCATGGACAACAACTTTGTCTCACAACCTAATATCAATGTAACACAGTATCTCTAAAATCCACAAGTTGGACTCGTTTAAGAAATGATTTAGTGTATAAATTTGTCTTAAATTCCCACTGGTCATAGTTCACAGACTTAGAAAAGGGGGAAAAGAAGTGTAAAACCATCTGACTCTACATGATTGAGACACAAGAACTTCTGATGGGTATCCTATATCTGAAGTGAATGTCTGGGTTTTCTATAAATGCTATTCTTTATTTGTTGGTTTCTCAGCTTTATCCTCATCTTTTTTAATAACTTTTAAGGACTGCATATGATTCCTTGGTCATATGGTTCTGCACTTCTTAGCTTGACTAGAAGTATAAAAGATGAATTATACTAGAAATAGAATATTAGGGTGGAAAGCTATATGTCTCAATGTGAGACATAACTTGTATATATAATGAAAGAAGTGTGTTAGACAAGTCACTACTATTACAATAACTTCCAACACTCCCCCTCAAGCTGAACATTCAGACTCTGAATTTCAGCTTGAAATACAAAAAAAAAGTTCTCTCACATCCCCCACAAAGTATCATGAGAACGACATCGGGCAGGATGTTCAATGGCAGGGATGACCAGCTGCGAGAAGAACCGTCTGCAGGGATGTCCAGCTGCAGAGACAATAAAGGAGCAGGGATTACCAGCTGCTCAACTAAGAAAGACATCGGAGGTAGTGGTGGTGATTGTTAGGGCCATGTTCGTTTCGGTGAACAGTACTTGATGAACAAAAGCCGTGAACAGTACTCGTGAACAGTACTCAGGAAAAAAAAACAATAGCACAAGGCGCAGAAACAAAACAGCAGAAACAAAGACACAAATTTGACAAAAAGACTTTGCCGGAGCTCTGGCCACCGGCACCTGAGTTAGCGTCGCCGGTGGCCGAAAACCATGACCTCACTTGGCTGTGATACCAACTAGAAGTATAAAAGATGAATTATACTAGAAGTAGAATATTAGGGTGGAAAGCTATATGTCTCAATGTGAGACATAACTTGTATATATAATGAAAGAAGTGTGTTAGACAAGTCACTACTATTACAATAACTTCCAACAGCTTGTGAGTTACGACCTATATTAGTCCCCAGTGAGCTAGCTGGCTGACCATTTCATAATAAGGTTAATTGTGTTTTGTTCTCATGCAGCATTAACAGTGTTTGATTTACCTAGCTGAGCAACAACGTTTCAATATCCCATGCAAAAAGTCTAAGAACAAATTACCCTCAAATACTTTATACAAGTCCTTTACATTATTTAACCAAAGAGTACAACAACAACAGATACTGTTAATCAATAAACAATCTGCAAATTTGTTTCATTTTTCTTTTGATTAGGTGACTGATCCCACCACCACTTCTATCATTAGAATTTATCTAAGTCATATTTACTTCTTCCTTTGAGAACTCTATATCGGTTCTTCAACTCCTTCTGAACTAAGGACAATTCATATACAATTTCCAAATAATTTCTAGAACGAGTCCAGCTTGCAGGTTTGAAAGATGCTATTTGTTTTTTCCAGTTGTTAATGTGTTTTAGACATACAACTCGATTGATTTATCTCCGATTTAGCATGATACTGAATACATGATGGGAAGTGGGAACCTTCTTACCATCTTTCTGGTCATTTCTCATAACATCTTTCCAGCTTTTCCCGAGTCGTAAATCATTTCTTTATATAGACATAATTAAAACCAACAAACTTTAGTTTATAGCAGTAAAGGTAATTGTATATATATTTTACATTTAAGCTGCTGCAGAATACAATGGAAGCAGAGGGGCGCAGTTGTATACACTTTCCTATACAATTTGCCACAGCCATTTGCTGAGAAGTACTGGATTCATATTCGTTGAAGTCCTAAGCCAGTGCCTTTGATATTTGGTACGCAGTACGCTTGACAACTTCACCACACAATGGTGTTTTCTCTTCTTCAGTCGACCCCCCCCCCATTTTAATCTTTTCAATTATTCCTCTTGCTATGCTGACTGGAATTGTAAAAATGTACACTAGGAGATTTGGGGACTAACCTGTCCCACTTAAATTTTTTTGGTGTCCAAACCTCTACACTTTTATTTCTGGCCGCCAAAACTTGTTCTGTTGTCCTTAGAGTAATAAATGGCTTTGTTTAATATATTGATCAAACAATTGTATAGTTACGAACGCAAGACTTATTTTGTAGCCTGATTATATCACTGAACTGAATAAACCTTTGAAGTTTATTATGAAAGCTCATAGTTTGCTACAGGATTTCAAATATCAATGACTGATATGTGTTGCTAAGGTTTCATTTTAACATGGAATATTTGGTCATTTAGGCTTAGGCGGAGAAGACATGTGAGGGGAGTTTTGCATGATTTTCAAGTGAGATGCAGGTACAAAATCAACATGGGAACGGGGTCTCGTAAATTTAAGCAAATACAACGCTGCCATGTTAACACCTGATTTTTCAACTTTGTACCTCACACCACCTTTAATGGATTCTTTCTCGAATTTGACCAATGATCTGAAACAGTTGGCACATCCTCTGCGCGTACTACATGTCTTTCACAGTAATTATTCCCATTAAACACTTGTGTTTACCTCATTTTGGAAGCTGGTTCTGGCGATGGAGCGTTTTATTACCTTTTGGTCCATTATTGATGTCTGCCACGATCTCTTATAATTGAGAATTTCCCAAGGGTGGTAAATGGCGGTCTGTTCCCCGCACAATAGTTGATGCCATTTTCCGTCATGGCAAATGATTTTTCAAGTAGACTTCAGACTATTTTAGACCTGGTGATGAGTAGTTTTAAGCTCTTCAATAAAGCACAAATACCCTTTTTTTTTTTTTTTTTCTTGAAATGGTTATGGGGTTAGGCAGACCCCTACCTGTATTTATTTTAACACATTGTTTCTATCCTCCCCTATTACATTATGCAGCTCTCAAGGTAGAGGATTGAAAAAACTTTCTTCTATGTCTTTAGGCTTTCACATTTTTGACAAAAAAAATCAGCAGCACAGTTTCCTTCTCTCTCTCTCTCTCTCTATATATATATATATGTGTTCGATGTACCATGGGGGTTTCTTTCCACCTTTTCATAATCACTCTTAGTCTCATGATTGACACTACTAGGTCCAGGTACCATGGGGTTTCTCTCTCCTATTTAAAATGTTAGTTGCTCTACTGGAGTTTGACGCCATGTGTAGTGCCAAGTGCCGAGGCAAAATTTCGCTGCCTCTTAGACCAGCTTCAATTGGCTTTGATTCCTGAATGAGGACTGAGCTGAATTCGTGTTGCTACAATATGCCAGTTTAACTCTCCCTTCATGATCTCTAAGGACGCCACCATAACCATTGCCTACTGAGACAGAACCATCAGTATTAAGCATAAGGTTTCCAGGGTTGGTCATCTCCATTTAGAGATTATAGGCTGTTTGATAGTTAAGATAGTCTGGATACCAAATCCACATAATGACACTCTGAAGATATATACTCATAGAGTTCATGATTCTAGAGATAGTCACTTCAGCATTGCAAGACTGGTTTCCGAATTTCCTCCTGTTTCTCTCAGAGTCTCAGCTCAGATCTTATTCGCACACACTACACATTGTATGGTTTCCTTCTCAACAGATTGCCCTTCGCAATGCCTTAATAGAATGTACCCCTCTGAAGTTGAGGGCTTTCCTGTTATTAAGTTATATGTGTTTGTCCGATAGATGAAATGAAAGCGGAAACTTTACAATTTTTAAAGGTTGAGGCCTTCTTAACCTTCTCGCAAGGGATGGGATTAGGACTAATGGGATATATCAAATGGGGGAAACTCTTACCCAGGTGCATTGCCGTATCGCTAACCTTGCGATGCAAAGGTGCAGTGGTGTCAAGAATGTGCCAGACTGCCAGAACAATTTGTATGGATGGGCTGGGTTTGATCTGGACCTGCAGAAGTGTGGGCCCTATCAATAAAGCAATTTACTATGACCAAACAAGGCCTTGTTTAGAAAGAGGCACTAGCTCCCGATGGAAATTTGTGCACAGTAGAGGTAAGAGGCTCTAGCTCCTGATGTGCTCATGAACTAGGAACTATCACTATTTTTTGCTGTTTAGCCATCTATGAGGAAAAAATTGTACCCTCTATAGCTTGATTTTCTGGAGATCTAATGATCTATTTAAGTATGTTTATAAATCAGTTTTGCCCTTTCTTTTATCTGATAAAACCATGATGCTGTCAGACCAAACTATTTTGTGTTAGATCCTCAATGGATTGTAATATATCAGGGTCTAGACTCTAGAGCCTAAATTATCAGATTGGACTGGGATTCAAGTTTGGCCAAGCCCATTGGCATTCTTAGTAATGGACGTGGCGGTAGACTGGTAGGAATGCTGAAGAGAATGCAAGCGGTGAGAAAGTATGTTTACAGGCATATATGTTGAAACTAATAATATACATGTTTGATCACTACAAGGATGTGGGAGCATCTCCAGCCTATTCACAATGTCTTGTTTTAGAAGACGAAGTATTTCTTCCTTTTACTGCTAAAAATTTGTGGTAATTTATATGTTTGACTAACAAGTTGGTTCTTGGATGTAGTGATTGGGAACTCTCAAGGTATATGGGCACATGCGGTCTTTGTCTCGAAAGAAGCTGGAGAAACACTGAAGAAGTTTGCTCAAGGTGAACAGGGTGAGTGCTGCATCACCCCCTCATCAGAGGAAGCAGCCTGGACTGTGTTGGTAATATCCTTCATCTCACTTCTGGTGATAATATCTGTCCTGGCAACATTCTTCTTTACAAGGAATCGCAGAGTGCACAGACAAGGAACATACCACCATTGTCCAAGCATAGACAAACGGATAGTGGATGTCTTTCCCTCATTTACATTCAGCAGTACTTGCAGAGGAGGTCGATGCATTGGGGAAACATGTGCTATATGTCTCGAAGATTACAAAGATGGAGAAAACCTCAGGGTTCTGCCTTGCCATCATGGTATTCTTATTTTCCACTCTGATTATTGTATGTTGTGATTATTTGGATAGACAAGTAAACTCAAATATGCACCCGAAATCAGTTCCAACAAAACAGAAAAGAAGATGTTATCTGCAGTAAGTAGAGGAAGACAAATGGGCAACACACTTTGTGAGGAGCAGAGAGGCCACCTCACATAAAGACATTCTATTACTAAATTACCACTTTGAAATGGTTTTGTTTCCTTACCTTTTTTTCCTGTTTTTCTTCCCCATGTTCTCTGCTTCTGTAGGTTTGGTTCTCTTAGTTGAACAACATTACCCTATAAACAGGTTTTTGTAAACAGTGTCAACAGTGTACTCTTTCCATCTCAATTTCACTTCCTATGAAATCAAAGCAAGTTATAGAATTTCTCTGTTATGCAAATGTCTGCTCTTTCAGAGTGAAAATTGTTGGTTTAAAAAACGCATAACAGTAGTTCTGAAAACGAAAAATTTAAAAATTGATAACTAGTAGTAATTTTTGCCTCTCCGCTCTTACTGGAATTAGACTTCGTCTCATCCACCTCCAATTTAGATTTCACAAATGCCAACTCCAAATGACCTACCTTTTCCTTTCACCAAATTAATTTCCAGCTCAGTTTTGTTGATGTTGGGATCAGCCATCTACAATGATAATCTCAATCTTTGGGTGATGATCAAATATTGAGAGCGGAATATTCAAAGCAGCAGTAGCATGTAGGTGCTTTCACAGTGTCCTCCAAATCACTTGATTTGAGAATTTTTTTTTTTTTTTTGGTCGGCAAGCGAGGTTGAGGGGACCCCTACCCCTTTTAAATTATGTGTCGAAACTTATATCAACAATCAGCTGTTGACGTGTTTCGAACCCACAACCTCTCCACTTTGTGAGAGGGGTACTACCATTGAGAAGTTCTTTATAGCTTCCAGATTTTTTTTTTGTCCACTTTGGTTCTCTATAAAATATTTCACTATTTTTCTTATTTCATTATTTTTCTTCATTTCCTATGTTAAATAGCATGGTGGAAGAGGAAGGTGGCCTGTGGGATAGAGTTTTTGGCGAATGGTTGAGGAGGTGGTGGGTAGTAGATGTAAGTATGTAACTGTAGGTTGTAGGAAGAGAGGAAGTGATTGTTGCAAAAAATATATACTAGTCAATGCTGTGCTAAGTACACTAAGATGTTTTTGTGCGAGGTGGCCTAAATGCCTGTCACGGTGTGCGTTGCTTAATAGCCTTCCTCCAGTACATATGGTTGCAAGGGCTCCCTCCTAAAACAGATGATAGATTTTATCTGATTACATAAACCTAGATATCTGATTTATTCATTTCAGTGAGAAAGCATTTTAGTTAAGAAATTTCTCGACAGAAATTGAAGGATATTTATTATTACATCATTCAGCTGAGATCGACTTTGTATTTGTCTCGGGCATTTCTATGCATGCTTATTGCAAGGGATTATAGGGCTTCAGTTCTTTCTTTCTATTACTTATTTATTTCCTGGTAACAGCTTTATTTATTTCAGCCTGAATTGCAACTTATAGTGGTCACTGAATCTATGTTACTTGCAGAGTTTCATGTTAGCTGTGTGGATTCATGGCTGACCAAGTGGGGAACTTTCTGCCCGGTGTGCAAGCATGAAATGAGTATAGTCACTGTTCAATAATATTATTTTTTTTAACTGCTGGACTACCCGGAAAGGATTGACTTCATTGATCCCCGAATGCAGCTCTGATTCTTCGTGTCTATTTCACTGTAAAATGAGATCTAATTTTGTCCAATCAGGTTTGCTTTCAACTGTGTTTGTTTTACGTTGTATATATATTGTAGGCATATCATGTATTTTCTGTGTAATTGCAACTGTGTAATAGGAATGATACTTAAACCATTTTACCTCAAACCATCTGGATATTAGTATCTCTACGTATATCTCATTGTTGTTCCAACCGTTGCAAACTGTGTTCATCAAATTTTAAAGAAAACTTGTCACTAAACTGTTCTAGAACACATTAAGCTTTACCTTCAAGCTAGAATATCTTTGTTCATAGACTCCTTTGCAAGTAGAGAACTGGTGGGCAAAATTGGATAACATCCAGCTAAGAAGCAAAACACTGGTGAGGCTATGACAGAAGGAAGCTGCAGTTATGGCTAGTGTTTTTTTCCCCCCTATAGTTATGGCTAGTTAATGTGGGATTGGCATACACCAGGAGCTACTAGTTATCCACAGGGGATTAGAAGGATGTGGATTATCAAGGAGCCTCAGAGCTGTAAGGACTATTAACAACATTGAGAGTGCGCCATATCCAATATGGTTTCTTACTAGTGAAATCCTGATGTCCTTTTTTTTTTTTTTTTCTTATTACTGTAGCAATTCTTTTAAAATTTCTTGTAAAATTTTATAAAATAACATCTTGTAGAAAATCTATTTGTTTGATCAGACTATTATAGTAATTGCATCATTCTGATGAGACCAATTTGGCTCATGTAAAGACACTTGTCTTCCATTTTGGGAAAACTTCAAAAACAGGGGGAAATGATAGTGTTTTACACACATCAGCAGCAGCATGTAGGTGGAGTCTACATTGATCCCACATACTGTAATAAGTTCCAACAAATATATAATAATCAAATCATATGGGTACAAAACCACTACAAAATTCCATTTTATACTCCAGGTCTAATCTATCCAGAACAAAGAAAACCAGAGCTGAGAAAGCGCCCATAGTAACACAAGAAAAGAACATTAAACTTCACCGACTTCCTTTCTCACTATATAATGGAAGGCAACAAAAGGTAAATTTCATATTCTTATACTTATCATATCAACATGGATATTTCAAGGATTATATTGTTTTCTGGGATTTGTTTTCTTATCTTTTATAGTTCTTCTGGAGCTGTTGAGACCATTGATGTTCATCAAGCTAAGGATCTACTTGATGATTCAGGTTATACTTATATAGATGTTAGGTATGTTTTCTTTTATTGTATCCATTATAACTTGTAATTCATTACTCAATCCTTTGTTGTTGGTTGTTATTTTTAATTCAAACTTGGGGTTGGTTGAATATGAAACAGGACAACTGAAGAGTTCAATAATGGTCATGTAGATGTGAAGAACATTTTAAATATCCCTTACATGTTCAGTACACCAGAAGGTCAATATATATCTGATTCAGAATATTTTTGTTTGTTGGAGATATTTTATTTGTTTTAATTGGATTTTTATTTATTTATTTATATTGTTATGTGTTGGAAATACAGGGAGAGTGAAAAATCCTCAATTTTTGGAGCAGGTTATGTCTGCTTGCAACAAAGGCGATAAACTCATTGTGGTAACAACTTTGCCTTTTATTTTTTCCTTACTAGATTAGATAGAAAAAAGTAGAACAAATCACCGAATTGAAAAATACAATAGTGATTGGGAAACTCTTTCTACAAACAGTCCCATTTTCTCTTCTCATAGTCATTTTCTTGGGATTCAAGTGTAATTGTTCTTTGGCTTCAAGAAAACTCTTTTACCAGAAATAATACTTTCCCACTGCAAAATAACAACTACGAAGTTAACTACAAAAATCTGTTTACTTCAAATATTCTCGAGGGACTAACAACTATAAACTTTTTCATATAAATAAGCTATTAAGTTTGCATTTTTCCTGTGAAAATAAAAGAACTCAACTAAAGGAAAGGAAAAGAAAAACATAATTTCTGAAAACAAATATGCTGACTAGAATTTCCTAGCTAATTAGACCATTAAGGCCTTTTTTTTTTTTTTTTATTTTTCCTATTTTTTAAGGTGATCAACACACTAGAAGTTTTATCACATCCCAACTCCTACATTTAAAAAATGCATGTGAACTCTGAATTCTGAAATATAATGAGTATACATAGGTTGCTTCAATTCAATATTATTGTACAGCTACTAAATTTGTTAGTTCTTGCTCTCATGTGTTTGTGCATCGATATTGTGAAGGGTTGTCAAAGTGGTGTCCGATCACTTCATGCATCAGTGGTGCTTCTCGAGGCTGTAAGTTAATCACACCTTTCTGTGATGTACTAGAATTTTTTGGCTTTAGATATTTGGTATTTTGATGTGCTAATGAGAGAAACAACCCATCTTTAAAATGCAGGAGTTCAAGCATATAAAGAACATGGGAGGGGGTTATGCTGCATGGGTTGAGAGTGGACTGTCAGTGAAGAAAACAAAATCCGAGTTGTGATGACTGATGATGAATGGACTGCCTTATCGAAATAAAATTAAATGTTTCTATTTTTACTTGTAATAACTTTGAATTCAGGAGAGAAGTGACCTTCTTGGCTGATGCATGTGAACTGTGAAGAAAGGACATCACTTGCAGAAAGGGGAGAGATGTTGGTGGGCTGGAAAACCACCATTCAACCTTCCTTTGGAGAACACTGAGTCAGTGTAGTATATTTGTGTAAACTAGTGGTAACACTATAAAACTAGAGCTGAATAAGAAATCTAAACCTTCATATATAGTTGTTAAATTGCAGTCATTTGGATTCTATTTGGTATATGTGTTGATTTATATATGTACTAATCCAGTGCATTTAACACTAAACAAACCCTACAGGACTTAAAAGAGGATAGACTTTGATTACTGTCCCACCCTTTGAACTAACATTCTATGACCCAATTTTCAGAAATCCAAACCAAAATAAAAAATAAAAAATGAACGAAACTCCGCTTCGCTTCTTAATGCTTAAGAGGAAAGTGTTCTTCATTCTATGTATCCAGTATCCACATTATATATTAACCACCATTATACCAAAAATGACAAATGGTTTTCTCAACCAACAGCAATTGTTGTGCTTAATTCTCTTCCTACATACAAGTATGCAACCTTGCAGGATTTGCAGCTATGCAAGTTTGACTGATAGAGAGTCCTTGTGCAATTTTTTTGTAGACGTATCAGCATGTGATTTTGTTGGAGCAAGAATAGGCCGAACAGGGCAAAGAAAAGACATGTTCAAAGTACTTCCAATTTTGAAAAGTGGCCCCCAATGTTGAGTCCAACACAGCATGTTGTGACCCTACACTATTACTCTATTAAGCCCATGCAGTTTAGTTTGTCTCTGAACATCAACCTTCAACTCCCAACATTGAATTGATATTGATTATATTTCATTAACTATGGAACACAACAACAACACCATTTCCCCACTTGTAATTACAAGCTAGCAATCAAGAAGAAGATACTGTATATAAGAATGTGAAGGTGGTGTTGAGTTTTTGATTGAACCTTTTTGAAATTCATCATTTTGAGAAATAGATTGATATGGGGAAAGAAGATGAAGAAGAAGGAAGGTCTTTATTTGAAACCCCAACATGGGCTGTTGCTACTGTCATCACTGTTATGGTTTCTCTTAGTTTCCTTATTCAAGGATCTTTGGAAATGTTTGGAAAGGTGATCATTTTTTTTTTTTTTTTGTTTTCTTGAAAGTTCTGTTTCTAACTGATGTTAATTTGTTATATTAATAACAGTGGTTGATCAATACAAGGAGAAAATCGCTTCTTGCTGCTCTCAACAAAATCAAAGAAGGTAAGAAGATATTATTAGAAAAATGGGTATTCTTCAATTTTTGATTTGGAGTTCAAAGTTTTTTTTTTTTTTATTGCATTGCAGAATTGATGCTTTTTGGACTTCTATCATTGTTGATGGGTCATTGGTCGATTTTGGTATCTAAAATTTGTGTGAGTTCTTCGGCATTGAGTAGCCAATTTTACCCATGTCCATTAGAAGGAACCTACAAGGATGCTGTGCACCATCAAATCCGATTGTTGGAAAGCCTCAATTCTTCAACTCATTCGATTTTGCATGATCAAGTAAAGAAGAAGCATCATGAGCATTGCCCTAAGGTAATTTTACTTTCTAACCATTTTGATTTGAGAGCTTGATAGAATGGTACTTTTATTCCCTTCATATGTTAAATTCAGCATTGGAATGATTGAAGCACTGATAGAATTAAGGTGTCAGTAGCTCATTTTGTTTCGGCATGGCTTCATGTTAGTTACTTGGACTTGAGGAGATTCAAGTTCAAGCAGAAATTCATCCTCTTTCTTTTGGAGTCTGTATGAATCAAAATGTTTGCCTAGCTGTAACATACATAAGTTTCAGACACTTAAGATACAAAAGTTATCATTCTTGGAGTTGGAGGATGCAATTCATAATTAGGTCTTAGATTGAGCTGTTTTTACCTTAAGCAACAACATTTCATTCATTTAGAGACATAAATTAGGAATTATAAGAAAAATTTCTCGTAAAGGCCCACATTCCGATTGTTCTATAGGATTCAGGTAAAATCGATAGCAGTTTGGACAAGAAATGAAGTGACTTGTGGTTGCAAGTACACCCCTTAGATGGCCATATGGGAATGGAAAAGACGAAACATATATTACCACGATGCTCATAGGGATAAATGGAAAAGTTGAATATTTCTAGGATATATTTGATTGAGGAATGCAACATCAATTATTTTCTCTGGTTGTTTTTGTTTTTTTTTTTCTCTTGAGGCTATTCTAGGTTATTGACGAGAGATGTTGTTAAGAGTTGCAAAAGGAGCTTTTCCCAATCTTCAAATAATAGTATGAAACTGAACTCATTTTATGAGAGTCGGTTATAGGTGTGGTACAGCTTCGTAATGTAATCTTGTTGCATCTATGTATGTTGTAGATGTTAATAAATGGTGATGTACCTGAAACTACCTCTCTTGTGATCATATGCCTATGTTGTATCAAATCCGAATCTGTCAAATTCCGTGACTACTTTTGAAAGACTAATTTCCTCTTCCCTCGGTCCATGAATTCAAATGGAAGTGATTATAAGTGTATCATAAGCTTATTATAGGATCAAGTTCATTTACATAATTGGCTTCGAAGCTGGTTTGAACTATATGGTATGCTATATGTTATGGTTATGTGGCTACTTTGGGATTGAACTCGTACGACCTAAAGATTTACGTAGGAGCAATCTCTACCTTTGAGTTTTCTTGGTGAAGTGGAGTAATTTTTGAATGGGTATATCAGCTCTCTACAATGGATCTTTCTCTGCTATATCAGGTTGGAAAATGACCACTTCTCAATGGTTCAGAACATCAAAACTCACAAATTAATCAATCAAGGACTTTGAAAATCGAGGTCACCATAAAATTTAGATGATTAGCTAGAAGCTATTACAAGCAAAAGGATTTTACAAATTTGAGTATCTTTACATTATTCCTGTTTGCAACCTTTTCATTCTTTAATCTTTATCAATGATAATTGCAACAATTGAGATTTAATAAAGTTTAAATCCGCAGAGATTTCCAAATAATCAGACTTTGTCTCTTTCAGGAATGTTGCTAATTATTTTTGTTGTACAGGGCCGAGAACCCTTTGCATCATATGAAAGCCTTGAGCAACTTCATCGGCTCTTGTTTGTTCTTGGTATTGTCCATGTTTCCTACAACTTCGGCACCATTGTTCTAGCAATGCTTAAGGTTTATCTCTTCCTCAATATCATGTACACAGCCATAAGCCAATTTTCAATTTTGGAATTTTTGTTTTTAACGAGACTCCTTTTGAGTTTGATGCAGCTATATAGCTGGACATCATGGGAGAGTCAGGCCAGGTCAATGGTTATTCAAGAATTACAAGGTTAGGGTGTGTTTATTTTTAGGTGTTATGTCGGCATTCTATATAGTTAATATTGCAGTTTGATTGTTACAATGTATGATAATTGGCTTATCAGATATTTTACTTATCTATAAATCCACCCTAACCTTTTATCCTGACGTTCACTTGATGTGTTGTTAAACATGTCAATTTTTTCACTTAGTAAGATACATTCTGTATATTATCTTAAGTTATTGTTGCCTATTAGTTTTCTATGTTAACATTGGTAAAATCATATGGGCTATGTTTGGTTCCTGGAATCAGGATTCCAGGGAAAACAAATAATATAGGGCTACGAAGGATATAGATACACTAAAAATAACAAGGCAAACAGAGACTGAGAGAAAATAGACTTGACCATTTTGGCGTCTTCCATATCTAAATAATGGAAGCCAATTTGGTTGGGATTACACCTAAGTCGGAATTGAGATTCCGTACTTTGATATTAAAACTATGTAATTTACATTGGTTTAATGGGATTTTGAAAGGTACCCATGGTGAAAAAAATGCTCATTCCGGGTCAGACAAGCATTTGAGTACACTTAGTTCGAATATGTTTTCTTTCCTTGTCTTATCTATCTCTTCACCTAATTTTCTTATTCAGCATTCAGTTGTTGCCAGTACTTGACATTTATTTAAATCCTTATTTTAGGCTCTTCCGGAATTGACAAAAAGAATCTCAGGCGTCTGACTACTTTTGTTTTCCACCATACATCACATCCATGGAGTCAGGACAAAGTTCTCGTTTGGCTGGTAACATTCAAACAGCTCTGTTTACACTAATGTTATAAATTACCTGTTATTACATTCCACCACCACTTTGTTCCCCACTTAAAATCGAAATGATGTTCTGTATTTGGCAACTTAAAGAGGATCCCCACAAGTAAAGAGGAAAAAGAAATGTATACAATGCAGAAAGAAATGTATACAATGCAGAAAGTGTTTAGGATTCAGAATTAAATATTACTCTATATTTTCTTTCAAATAATATTGTTCATTGCCATGCCTCTTAGCATTCTGCTAGGAGCATGTTTTAAACTTAAATTGCATTTGTTATTGTTACTAACAAATCATTTTCTTTAACATGGAGTTGTCATCTTTGAACATTGCATAATGAAGCTTTGTTTGGTTTGATATTACTTTGTAGTTGTGTGTGTGGGAAACAAGCCATCCGTGTGGTCCTTTATGTACTCTAGGCTAATTAATTAAACATCTAACGATACATTTAACTATAGTTGCAAATTTTTAATTAACTAGTAGCTTATAAGAATCTTTGTTGAATTTTGCTTTATGTTTCACACTTCCTCGGAGAAATTCCTGGACCTGCTACTAGTTGGGCCTCAAGGAATCCCACTTTACTAAGGACAAGGGGTGGGGGTTGTTCTTGGGGATAATGAGTATAGAGTAATCTACCAATGAAAAAATGGTTGTACTGTGAAGCCAGACAAATGGTTGTAGGATGACCTACAAGAGAGCAAAACAGAATAAGCATAATTGCATAAAGCCAAAGGCAGACTATAATAGAAAAGAATCATCCACAAGTCCTACAACTTTATTAACAAGCCAATCCTCAACCTTAAATACCATTTGAACACACCCTAACCCCCCCCCCCCCCCCCCCCCCCCCAGCCCCCCAGCCCACCCACACACGTGACACACACACTCCCCCCAAAAGAAAGTTAAACGGAAGTATGCACCTGAGGCAAGACTGTAGCAGATGGTTTTCTTATAGGGGTCAACAGTTAATGTACTAAGTAGACTCTTTAGTTAACTTCTTCTCTGATTACATAGGCTCTTAAGTAAAAAAAAAGAAAAAAAATTGCTGAGAATTTTTTTTATTACTAACAGAAAGGAAGTTTACATCAGCAAAAGTTGTTGAGGTGAGTGAGGACTTCAGTCTCAAGCTACAGACAGAGATACGAACAGTAAAAAACACCACAAAAAAGCTAATTAAGAGTTCCAGACTTCCAGTATACAGTTAAAAAGCCCTTTTTGCATGGTTCCACAAGTATACAAGTAAAGAAAACAA
The DNA here is from genome assembly GCA_023053565.1 of Aquilegia eximia. Lineage (NCBI taxonomy): Eukaryota > Viridiplantae > Streptophyta > Magnoliopsida > Ranunculales > Ranunculaceae > Aquilegia > Aquilegia eximia. Next base: position 11,056,789 of record JALIGU010000010.1, read on the forward strand.
TTGCATCCCTAACTTAAGTTTTAGTAATGCTTTAAAAGCTATCACATTATTATTTTAGATGTTAATTTTTTAATTAGTTGCATTAACTACTTTTTGTGTTCGAATATTTTCTACACCCGCTCTCAAATAGAAAAGTTCTTACGCAAAGCATGTCTATTTGCCATCTAAAATATTCAGTTGACATCAGCTTGTTTTCTTCCCGAAGACAAAGCCGCTATTCCTTGTTTCTTGGATGTCCAAAAAAAAAAAAAAAAGGAAATAGGCTGTGGTGCTTCTCTCTCTTGATCTTGGTCACCAGCTCAATCACTATCAGAATAAACAACCAAATCTGCCTTGTCACAATAAGTATAAATCAGATCCAAAGTTTAATGTGCCTTCGAGACATTTTAGTAATTCTCTTTGCTAGCGTATGAGAATCCTTTGGTGTTTCCACGTATCTACTCACAAGTCCGACGCTATAGAGAATCTACGGCCTTGATTTTCAAGTACCTCAAGCTACCAACTAGAGTCTTGTATAGGCTTGAGATCATTATATTTCCATCTTGTTCCTTTGACAATTTTTAACCTGGGGCCACAAGGGTCTTCATTAGATTGCAGTTATAGGTTTTAACGTAATGTTAATTTTATTTATTTTATTTTCTGACCAAAGCCTATATGATCCTGGATATTTGTTTATTTAAGTTTATAAGTTTTAGATTTTGTTCTTTCAGTTACAACAGCTAAAAAGAAAGGGGGAGCGAGAGAAAACCTTACCCTACCATACACAAATCACTTGCTACCAGTTACAACTGTCAAAATCTTAAATTGCATCTCCTAGTAGAATAATAGATTGTAATGTGGTGCTCTCAATGTGAGACCCAACTTGTATTTATAATAAAAAGGAGATGGGCCTGGCCCAGTACAATATAAGTAGATTACTAATATTACAACACTCTTTGAAATTGTGTTCTTACTAGTGTCTTCTCCTAGCAGCTATAAGCATTAGGTTCCACCCCTACTGAACATGCCATTGCTTCCTTCTTTTGAAAATTACACCATTTCTAGCTTCCCATATGCTCCATAGAACAGCTAGTTTGGGTGCATGCTTATGTACTCTTGGGATGAAGATCCCACAGTCACGCAAACAATGTCTTGATTGGATATTATTTTGGTCATTACTTTAGTATCAAATTCAATTTCTCTGTAAACCAATATTGGTTTATATTGTTTATATATTCAGATTTTGCTTTAATTTGTATTGTTTTATTGTTATCTGCAGCTAAAGCTCTGCTTGTTTACCAGATTTCTTTGGGAAAACCTTGCAAAGCAAAGATTTTCATATGTTAGGCAAATTTTAGGTGCCTGATTGCAATGATGAATTCTCCCAGACATGTGGAAATCTCTGCGAAGCAAATTTTGTCTTTACTTTCCTGATATTTTCTGGGTAAACAAGCAGAGTGTAGCTAATTGCATGTCCTGATTCGAACTTGACGATATAAAACTCATAAATGCAGCTTTGTTTCAGCCGCCAATTTTGGAGTTCCATCAGTAGAGCTGATTACATGGCACTTCGTTTGGGATTCCTTACTGTGAGTTTCTTTTCTATCTATTTTAGTAGATAATACACCTGGTTTTCTTTTCTATCTATTTTAGAAGATAATACACCTGGTATAACCTTCAAACGTAAAAAAAGAAAAACTAATAACTCAAACTATTACAATGGGTTTTCATTTTTTCTTATTTTGGATCCATACAGCTTTGGCTCTCAGTTTTCCTGCAGAATTACTTGTTAGCCTGATATTAATCATTGGAAGAAGCTCGGTTGTTATGAGTTATTGAGCATTAATTAATGGTAAATAAAAAATTTAATAGAACCCTAATAACATAGTTTCTTTTTTATATTTTTTTTCTCATTAAAATAGCAATCGACTCCGATATAACTTGGGGTCAAGTAACCCTCTGAAATCTGGAAACTAGCAATCACTGAATTGGACTGAACTTGGGGTTTGAACTGATGCATATTCATCTAATAATGAAGTTATCCGCACAAGTCATTTTTTACTTTTTCCATTTTTCTCAAATCTAATTTAGGTTGTGGGTAGCCCAAGTTAGGATTTTCGAGTTTTGTTTATGTCAAAAACATATAGCTAAGTTGTATTGAGGGTTCAGTTGTTTTGAAGTTTAAAGGTGTATTGTCAGTTGCTTGCGTGAAGTGAAAATGAAACCCTAATTGTATTTCAGGTAACAGTAATTTATTGATGTTAATTACATTCATTGTTGCTTCCGCCAAAAGCTATGTCAGATTGTCAGAAACAACTAATTTAAAATTAGAGTTAATTAGCAATACACCCTCAGTTCTAGAGGCAAAGTGGACATGCCCCCTATTTCGAAACAAATTTGTAAAACCCCCCAAAATCAAATTCCGATGAAAAGTTAGCATGAACTTACCGTATTGCCCTTGTGCCATGTCGGACTTTTCTGATAGTGGTATGTTCTAAAACCATTTTGCCACATCATCTCAAATAGCGGTTTTCACGAAGACTATTAATGTAATTGAGATGAAAGATATTAAACACATGGAAATGATATAAAACAATTTAACGATCTTTTTCTCCCTTCATCCATTTATCACCATCTTCAAGAAATCAATCTCAAAATGAAGAATTTTTACCTCAATGTAAAGAACCCCAACCTCTGCGTCCATATTTTAGTTTTTTCCATGAAAATTGGAGGAGTACAAGTGAAATAAAGGTAATGTTGGGTTCGAATTCAACTTTGTTCTCCATATGGGTTCAATTTCAACTTCATTCTCTATAATGGGTTCAATTTCAACTTCATTCTTCATAATAGGTTCAATTTCAACTTCATACTTCATAATAGGTTCAATTTTTACTTCATTCTATACAATGGGTGCATTTTCAACTTCATCTCCCTTGTTCTCATTTCTCACTACCACTATTAGATCGCCTTCGATTTGTTGTTGTTGTTAAAAAGATCGACGGTGAAGATTGAAACCTCTAGTTGTGATGAGGTGGATTGTTGGTTTTCATCGAACCACTATTGATGTGGCACACGTATGGTCAGTTCATTTTATTTTTCCACCTGGGTTCTACTTTGGGGGGTTTTATAAATTTTTTTTCGAAATAGGTGGTATTTCCACTTTTCCTTGGGGGTGGGGGTGGGGGTGTTGGGGTATCGCTAATTAACTCTTAAAATATAGCAACAATAATGGGCTGAACGAGGTTATCTCATATACTAGTTGACATAGATCCGCACCAATGCATATGATTATGTGAGGCTGTCATAAATTGGATGAATTATGAATATAAAATAAAATAAAAATTGTGCATATGTATAGAAATGAAACGATTACTAGAAAAAGTTGTAAGTGTAGTGTACTAACTGCTAAATATTCTAAGAAATTCTATATCTTTCAATCCTACGTTACTTAGTCACCTAATTACGTCAAGTAAAAAAGAACCTACTACGCAACGTAGACAACCAATAGTTCTTTTAAGCAACTTTTACAAATGTATCTTCTGATTGACAAATTTTCTTATAAATTAAAGTTCTCATGTAGAGGCATGAACTTCACCTGTCATATGATTTTCATACATATATGCTTCGTAGCATGGAAGATGAGTTTCGCGACATTGTAGGCATAAGGTACCACTCTTTACTCTAATTGACAGTTGGTGATAACTTTTCTACTTTTTATCGAAATTGTTCATTCACATACTAGGTTTATTTTTTATAAAAAAAACTTCAGAAAGCTATACTTTTTTGTTTTAACTGCATTTTTGGAACAAAATTTGATTTGCTGAAAATTGTGTTCTCATTTTTCGAATGTTTTTCCCTTTCATATGGATTTTAAATATCTATTTAGAATGGAGGATAAAGTTTCTCGTTCATGGATGTTTATTTCTCTTGCCTTGTATGCTGTCTTCAAGCATCACTTACGAAAAATGCAAGATGAAGAATGATTAATTCGTTCTTGAATTCATTCTTCGTGGATGTGGTTCTCTTTTGTCAAAAGCTCTTTTTGCTTGATGAATTCATCCATACGATTAATATATAAGGCAAGGTATGTTGCCTTCATGTACTAGTTGAGTTGTTGGTATAAAACATCAAAGTTTGGTCGGCCTACAAAATATTCTGCCACTACTTGTTGGTTGTGTTGCATTCATAGTTTTAGTGGGATATCGGCTATCCTCATGCTTAAAAATGGTGACAGGCCTTCTGCCAAGGCACAGTAAAACTCCATAAAAAAACTACGTTAACTAAAATTTTGTTTTGCTATAGGTATGAATTTTACAAAGCAAAGCCCAATCTTAAAGTTATGTGCTTGATGTATATATTAATTATTATAAGATATAAGAATCTTATAGGATACTTTTTATAGTTTTAAACACACAAGAAAAGCTATAACATTGGTGATTTTCTGACTCAAACATATTATATGACAACTTTATTTCACTATGCAGTTTACCACTCTGGATTTATGCTATATTGTGCATATTTTTGAACTTCCATGGTAAGATCCAAATCTTGTCCTTTTTTTTCACAATAAGCCACCACATAAGATTGTCTCAGTTTCCATCATCACATGTCTAAAGTGTAAGGTAGCTCATAAGCCACCACATAAGATTCTCAGTTTCCATCATCACATGTCTAAAGTGTAAGGTGCTTGAATGTTGATGTATTCTGCTATAGTTGCAGCTTGGTTCACACCTTGCTTATCCATTTCATATATTGAGGAGAGTTTTGTAGCTGAAACTGAGACAAATCTATTCATTTATGATGTGATTTTCCGCAAAAGGTTTCTGTAGTCAGATATATAAACCTTTTATTATCCTAATGTTCTATTATCGTAGAATTGATCTCCGGAGCATGATATTTTGAATACATTCTTCAGGAACCAATCTGTACTTTTGGCTTTCTTTCATTCCAGCAGTCGTAAGTGCTTTATCTTGTGCTAGTTTCTGCCTTCTTTAATTTTTCTATGATACTAATTAGTTTCTTATTCTTTATGGTTTTCCCTTAATGTGAATAAAAGTTGATCCTTCTAGTTGGCACTAAATTGCACCACATAGTGATAAAACTGGCCCTTGAAGTTGAGGATACAAATTCAGGTGGTGGAATTCAGTTTAATCTCAGAGACGATCTCTTCTGGTTCGGAAAACCCAAGCTGTTGTTATGGTTAATACAACTAATTTCGTTTCAGGTTAGATGGAAAAACATTTTATATATATTTTAGCAAGTTAAAACTTTATTTTCTATTCAATTGCTCATCTTAAAAGGTTCTTTTTTAATTGCAGAATGCATTTGAGATGGCAACTTTTATCTGGTCACTGGTAAGATTTATGTTTCTATTGTGCTATCCGAGTAACACAAGGATAGAAATTTAGATAATGGATAGATATGGTAGCCATCCTGTTGACCACAATTAACGAATACCACTATGCATGTCAAATTGCCAGCTTGAAACAAAAGGATAGATCAAAATGCAAGTCCTTCAGCAAGACCAAACTTTCTGTAGGGGATGTCCTTAGAGACAGCCATGTAATAGCTTTCTTCATCCATTAAATTCATTATGTTCTTGAAATCAAATTCAGTGTGTTATTCATTCAAAAATAATAATGGCTATTTGCCACCATTGTTTTCCTTTGCAAAATGGTGATCGCCTTCCCCCTATTTTGGAAAACATTTGTGGTACCCGCTGCTATTCTTAATCCATGGTGATGATGATGAAAAGAAAAGACAAACACCGAATGTTAGTTTTTCAAACCCGTGCCATATTGCCATTTTGCAAAAATATACAGGGGTGGGGGGTATTGCTAAACATCTCAAGAAATAATGTATACTTGTTGATTTCAATAGATAAGTTAACCCCAGGTACATGTGGGCTTAACATTAATAGGAGGCCGTGTTGGTTATAACTTTCATTGGACTTTGTTGAAGTTCCTTAATCACCCGATTCCATTATTAGATCTTTTCAGTAAGTGGAATGATGCAAAAGTAAATATCCCCTTCTATTCCTGTTTATATTGAACTTAAGTGTTTTCGGTTGCTTGTTCAAATACATGAAAAAAGACATTTCCTTTTCTCTGGCAAAAGGGTTATACCCTTAGGTTTCAAATTGCACTATTGCAGTCCCAGTATTAATGACCACAGATCACAATTCCCCCTTCCAAAATCGAATCATCCGAAATTACACTCATGTACCTGGAGACATACTCTAGCCACATGTGAACCAAGGGGGCATGCACACCACCAAAATAATAGCAGATATAAATGCGGTTTTTGAGTTCTTGGCTTCTTGCCATCTCATAAAATTAGATCATAGCATAAGTGTATCTAGGAAAGCCTTAGGTAAGTTTGAGCTGTAGGGTACAAGATAACGTTAGCCAACTAAAATCTGGTTTATTTGTTTGGTCGTCAATCATTAATTTTCATGTTACTTCTCTCCCCAAAATCTTTAATATTCATCTTGTTCACTTGTTTTATTTTTTCTTCTGATAATTTCTCAATTATTCAGTTAATCATTTTGATTTCCACAGATCTTATCTGGTTCAGGATTTAGGCATACCTTCATTTTTTTTCTTTCTTATGGATTAATGCCACATTTGGTCTTAGTAAAGAAGTCATACCAGCAGAGGCTTATTTAATTCTGTATTGTATCTATTTTAGACAATTTAGAATATGCTAACCATGTTTTTAACACCAGTGGGAAATAAAGGGACCGTCTTGTTTCATGGAGAATCATACGTTCCTTGTTATCCGCTTAAGCTCTGGGTATGTCCTTATTATAATGTTGTATTCTTTGCAGTCTGTACATACCACTACTCGCTTATACCTTGGGTTCAAACATAATGAATGTGTTTGTGTTTAATTAATCATGAGTATTCTGGACATGGCTATATATGACTCCACTGCAAATAAAGATGTTATTATATCTGCTTTCTACAGACTAAGTGTTCATGTCTATAAACCTCATTTTATCCATAGCCCGATTAGGGATATATATGGTGTATGCATCACAGCATCGGTACTCTTACGTGACGCTCCTATCTTTCTCTTATCATTATCAATAAAATCCAAGAAGCTTTTGAAATTTTGATTTTACTTATTGGGTTCAACTTCGTCAATGTTAGGCTAATCTGGTTTATTTACTGGACTGGTGCAGGGTTATTTTCCAATTCTGGTGCAGTTACATCACCTTTCCGCTATATGTTATTGTTACACAGGTATGAGTTTACTCTTTCAACTGGTAAAACTCACTAATGGACTATGTCTTCCTAAAAGACGATTTATTGACGTAGATGGGCTCAAAGTTCAAGAAATCTGTGGTTGCCGAAAGTGTTAGGGATTCACTTCAGGGTTGGCGTCAGAGAGCAAAAAAGTCTAGACCTGGCCGTTCACATCCTTCGCGTGGAAGTGTATCATCAACTACCTCTTTGGATTATGTGGTGGATGAAATGAATAAAGGTGCCATTGCTTCACCAAGGAACACATCTATGAACCTTTTGAGATCTGAAAATGGCTCTAGCTCATGTCAACCAGCTCGCTACGTTCCAGAGAGTGAAATTCATGAACAAGCGTCAAGTGATGATTCATATGCTTCGCATGGTTCTGGTCCACTCTATGATAGTTATAGTGACAATGATGAGGATAGAGACGAAAAATGCCTCTTTCCATGGAAGGAATTTTCCTAGAACTTTGTTAATATGAGGTGGATACATGAAAGGCCTTTCACACTCTTAGCTTTTGAGTTTAGCAAGTATAGATGGTTACACATTTCATCTGTGTAAAAGTGAAAAAGAAGTTCTATAACAAAACTAAGTTATAAAGTTTTATTAATGCATGCAACTAATAGTGTCGCAAAATCCTTGTCCATTCTTGTGTGTGTGCACCGTGAACATTTACTTCTTCAGTGAATTCTGCATTAAGAGCATCTCCAATGCAACTGTGTACTGGATCCTATGCGGTTGCCTAGACATAAAAGGTATATTATGGAATTATGGATCTTATGTGGCATTTTCTTTTTTTTTTTCTTCCTGGTAACCAAAAAAAATGAATTTAAAATATTTTCAAGAATTTTTAGTTTAAAAAAAATAATTTAATAATGTGGCAAATCAGAAGATGTCTAAGAGAACCTCTAAATGTAAATTTCGAAGTGAGTCAGGCAGTCATTCATGCAGCTACAACTAAGGTACAAAACCATGAGGGAGCATGTGCAACGAACCAGCATTGTTTCATTCCTTTTGTTTTTTACACTTTTGGGTTTTTAGCACTAGAAACAGTTGAACTTCTCAGGAGGGTACAAAAGGTGATGAATAGCAATGTGATGACGGCGGGTTCCAATGAATATGTATTTCGTAGGATTGGTTTTGCTATTCAGAAAGGGTTTGCAACACAGTTTCTAGCGTGTTTGTCCTCTAACTTTGTATAATTCCTCAAATGTTTATCAATAAAATTTGTTTTGAATTAAAAAAAAAATCTATCATATAATTTTTGTTTTAAAACTTGAAAAGTCCAAAACTTTTGACTGACAAGTCCAAAATAAATATAATTTATATGGTTAAGATATTGGCGAGATCTAGCTAACAAGATCCTATATGACTACGTAATTCAAACTTCAAAATTTCAAAATCCCATAACTTTCAACCGAGAAATTATTTTTCAATAAAATTTCATGACTAAAACGAAATTTTCAAGGCCTTTCCATTGAACCACATTTATCACCAAATTCAAAAAAAAAATATTTTTCTCTATATATGGTATAATTTTCTCTTTTAAGTACAACAATATCTTTTACATTGCTTATTGTTACCTCTATATTTAAGAAATTAAAACTAAAATCATGCATGATCTACATGACATGATATAAACTTATATTTGTTTAGTGGTACTCATTAATTTTATTTATTTTTATAATCATGATAATAATTGAAAGAGTTTAAATTCATTAAATTGAATGCTTCTATTCAAGGGATTTAAAGTTTTGGGTGTACCAACATAAACATCATTTTAAAAATTATTCTATTATAAAGAAAACGTCGATTCTTATAAATGCTTGTTATTTATTACTTACCGAGAATTCGAATAAGGTCTATATCAGGTCTTGTATATCTTGCATGATTTTACTTTTAACAGTTAAATTCAGAGGTAACAATAAGCAATGTAGAGGATATTGTTATACTTCTAGAGGCAATTATACCATACATAGAAGACACATATTACTTTTTTCGAATTTGGTGATAAATGTAGTCTTATTAGAAAAGATTTGAAAATTCCATTTCAACCATATAAAATTTTATTCAAAATCAATTTCTCAGTATAAATTTATGATATTTTAAAATTTTGAAGTTTGAATTTAGTAGTCATGGTATCTTATTAAATAGATCTCAACGAGATCTTTCCATCCATATAAATTATATTTATTTTGGACTTCTCAATAAAAAGTTATGGACTTTACAAGTTTTAAAACAAAAAATACATAACACTTTTTTTTTTTTTTTGTGATTTATGACAGCTGGTATTTTATCTTTTATGAATGGAGGATAGATCAATGCAATGTGGAAGAAAAAGTGCATAAGGGTAGATTTATCCAAAGAAAAAGTCTAAGTCAAGTTTGTGCTTGTTTGAGAAGATTTCTCTCTAACTTTGCCTAATTGGGAAGAACCACCATAAACTTTTGCTTATTCGAGAAATTACTCTATTATCTATTGATCTTACATGGCATTTAATTTTCTCGTAATCCACAGTTGCATTGGAGATGCTCTAATACATCCCATTTTTCAAGTTAATCTGCATTTTTTTTTCTCTCTCACTAGATAGCAAATAGCCAAGTAGAGTTCTCAAATGGGTGAAGTTCTACTCGTCTACATTCATATCAGCTATATACAGTAAGCGTGTGATACTCAAAAATCAAGACAATTGCATACTTGGGTCACACAGCTACTCATAGGAGGAAACTTAATATGTAGTAGGGTGCCACCAAGAAAAAAACGGTGGAAGATTAATACAGAAGGTGGGTTTAATGTTTTTGTTAGTTTAGTTTACTCGAGGAGGTTAGTAAACTAGAGGAATCAAATTTGTTTAAAATTAAAATTCATTTTTGAGATTAGAAACCGACCTAAACCTCTATATAAAGACCATATATGTTTGGTTAGGGTTTATCACGAGTTATTTGAGATCAACAAACATCTAGAGAGGTAGAAAATAAGGTTTTGCATAATAGTTGAAGAAAAAGCTTAAGGAATCAAGTTCTACATAATAATAGTCATCTTTTTCATCGGTTTAAGACAATTTTTTTTATTACTTAATTGTTTCCTTATGTTTCTTGGTTGGATAGTTATTTGATGTGTTTCTCTTCTCTTATCTCATTTTATCTAGGTTTGATCATGTTATTCATGTAAAAATCATGTTTATAGGTTTATACTATAGTTTTCATGATATGATCTTGCATGTATTAAGTGTTTTTGATTGACGATTAGGTTCATGATAATGTGTTTATAGACAATCAAAAGCATGTTTGTTTCGTGATTATTTATGTTGATATAATATAAGATATATTTGTGATGTTGCTGTGTTTGGAGGCGGAGTTGACCGAGGCTCAGTTGATTGCAAGCGATTCGACTAGAGATTTGTTTCCTGCAGCGTAGTTTTTTGTTACTCCCTCCGTCCCAAATTATAAGTACCTTTTCAAATATTCTACTTATTAAGGAAACATCATTTATTGTTTGTCTACTAACTCTACTTCGTAATTTATCCCTATTTAATACTAATTACAATGCCTAATTTTTTATTAGAATAATTACTCTAATCTCAAAGCAAGGATAGTATAGACAAAAGAACTTTTTAACTTAATTAATATGTGTTCAAAAATAAAAAACGACATATATTTTGGGACAATCTAAAATGGAATAAGGTACTTATAATTTGGGACAAAAGAAGTATATGATTTGCTCTTGATTGATTACTGTTGTAATGGTATTGAGTATGGTTAAGATGGAAATAAACGTGATGTTGATGTGATCGATGAATGATAAGATATTGTCGTTGACTCAATACTACTATAACAATAATCCTTCCAAAGATATGAGTATAGTGATAAGGAAGGGTATTAATCCACTGTAATCAAGAAGAAACAAAGAAGCTACCAAGAAGATGTCACAATAATTAATTTGTAGAGAATATAAATAACTAATTTAACTAGTTCTAATCTAATTACGACTACTAAAACAGAATAAGATAAATAAAGGAAATATGGGACATGTTCACCTCATGAATCCACCATAATACTAATTAAGTTAAATATGCATGTTCTTAGCTACTCACCTCTCAACTATTGTAGCTCCCCGGCTCAGCTATTGTTGGGATAGATAAACACTCACCTCTCAGCTATTGCGTCTAAATATTTTACTTGAGATGCATGAATGGAATGGATGAAGCCCAAAGCGATAAGACGCTAAGTAATCAAGCATATTCTTCCACCCATGCAAGCGTACATATATCGTCTTCTAAGCAATCCAAGTTTATATGAAACCATATTATGTACTCACCTCTCGGGTATTGTAGGTATTAAGCATGTAGGCATGGTAAACATACAAAAACACTAAAAAGAATAAACTAACATATTACTTCTCTCTCTCGATACGGCAATATGAAAGTATTGTTAAAACTATTTTGCATGTAGACAATTAAATGAAAAACAAACATAAGAACTATATTAAAATATCATGGTTTCATCAATGAAGACTACTTATCCCCTAAGGGTTTATCCTTCCATTGATGAAGGACAAGTCATCATCAATTGGAAAAACATACCTTTGTTGCTCTTAAATCTTAAAAACCTAATAAGAAGACTACTGTTTCAAGATACAAGAGGTTGAAAACTAAGTTGTATTGTATGATATGAGTTGTATGTAAAACCCTATTTTTCTAGAGTATATATATTATTCGGCCTTGAAGGCATATCTAATTACATTAAGTCGGCCATAGGATAGACTCAGGTCAATGTATGGCCCATTGCGGTCAAGGCAGTGCAAGGCCGAACTGGTTTGGAGTTGGTAAACTCGCGGGTGGCTAGTTGACTGTTGACTTTCAGGTCAATATCTTTTATCGTCCACTCCATGCTGCTTTTGGATCATGTTGACTTTATCCAATGGAATTTTGGTTCGGTGAAAATACTCCTTTGAGCTTGATACAGTTTTGGCTTCCTTTTTGGCTACAAAGTCTTCCTCCTTTTGGATTTGGACTTCCTCTTTGGTGTAGAAGTTCTTGAGGAGGTGGACTTGGAGCTTTTATCAACTTTGATTCATAATCCATCAACTTAAGCCCAATACTTGATATTTTAGGTCTTCTTTCAAGTTAGTGAGAGTTAAGGCCCGTAAAATATAATAAACCTAAAAATAAGACTAAAAGCGACATTAAAGCACATAGGAGGCAAAGTGCTATTCGGAAGGTACTAAGGAATAAGACTTTTATGCTCTTATCAAATACCCCCAAACAACACCTTGCTTGTCCTCAAGCAAGAGAGTAAAAGATGTAAAGGAATAAGAACACATCTATACTATAATGACTAAATAAACTACAAGGTGTTTTTACCCTCAACACCAAGGCTTTAAACCACAAGGAATTCCCAGGTGGAGGAGTTATAGTCTCTTAAGGGTTTTCCCGAGAAATACCCTTAAACTTCATGCAAATGAGATGAAAAATGCAAGATGAAAAGGATTGGCTAAATACTCTACACTATTCAAAATTGTCAATGATTTTAATGACTAAATAGATAACTTAGAGGTCTTCTAGAATTTCTTTGTAACTTATAATAATCTAAACACTTGGAGAAATTTTGGATTCATTCTCTTTATTTTCCATAGTACTTAAATTTTTGAAGTACTTCTCTTTTGATACTTTACAAATTGGCTTACGCTCAAGTCTTTTATGATCTTCCTTTTCTTTTTAATATATTTTCTTTCTTTTGGAAGATTGAACTTTTTTTGAATTCTTTAAACTTTTTGATATTTTTTTGATAGTGGTTTTCTTTATAGCTTAGAGATTTCTTTAATTTTTCTCCTTTTTCTTCATGTTGTCACTTAACAAAAATCATCCCTAAGTTCCGAAAATATAGGTAAAAGACCTAGTATTTCTAAGTGAAATTACCCCATAAGGAAGTAGGTAAGGATGATGGGCTAAATAAAAAGACTTAATGATATGAAAAGCTCAAAATGGTATTCCTAATGGAGTAACAATATGGGTAGGCTAAAGGTGAAAGGTTATCTATATATCTTTATATCATCTTTAAGTTTTTGATATGGTGATGACGCCTTAAAATAAGCTACAAGACCTAAGTTTATATTACACCCACTTGACGTCACCTCAAGATTAGTAATAAGAATATGAGACTAGAAAATGCAAGAAGGTCGAGTTTTTTACTCTAGATTTTATGTATATCTTTCAGAAATAAATGGACAAAGGCTCAAAAGCTCACTAGGTTAAGTCTCCACAATTAATCATCAAGGTCTTTAAGATGAAGTTGATATGTGCACAAACTTAATACAAGAAAATGTAACTTGATGCAATGCACATGATCATATACAAACAATATATATAACTAAACTTCAAAACTTAAATAATATATTCTTAGCTACCAAGTATCATAACTCAAGACATAGTTTATCATAGAAAGAGTATTTAGTCTAAAATATTTTTGGATTTTTGAAAACATTTTAATAAAAAAATTTAACTAATAAAATGCATGAATTTGGTTAAAAATCACGATTTTTGAATGAATTCCTACCCCCAAACAAAATAATGCAATGTCCTCATTGCTAAGGATTAGAAAACAAACCTTAATTCGTTCAAGGAATGCCATAGCCTTGGTGGTGGAATAATCAAGAAAGTCTCCACTGCTCATGCCTTCAACCATGTTTCTAGTTACACTATTAAGGCCTCTATATATGATCGTAACTTTTTCAGTGTCATCGACTTTGTGGTGTGGACACCGAAGAAATAAGTCTTGATACCTCTCCCATCCATCAAAGAAAACTTCGCCCTCTTTCTGTCGGAAATTTCTGATGGCATCAACAATGTCATTGGTTCTGGTAATGGAAAGAATTTGGTCAAGAACCTTTTGCTTAGTTGAGCCCAGGTGTCAATAGAATTAGAAGGAAGGCCATGTAAGCAGTGAGATGCTCGATCCTCAAGAGAAAATGGGAACAATCTCAAGCTAACTTCCTCTTTGTAACGACCCGTATTCATTTTAGGGGTATTTTAGTAATTTTATTTATAATCTACGATTAGGATAAAATAATTATAACTTTGGTGGATTGCTTTTAGAAAATGGAGTATTTTGAAATAGGAAGAATATTTAAATTAGAATAAATAAAAAATGAATCTCAAAACACATTTCAGAATATTTCCGCAAACCTGACGCGTACAAACATAACAGTTAATTTTGATGTTTAATAAGGACTACCCTCGGCACTAATACCAACTCATAGGTGAGCGAGCGCGCGTCCAAATGTATAAAAAAAAGTTGAAGTGGACACAAATATATTACCTAATTGAGATTTTGATTAAAGTGGGTAACTTATTAAGTAGCACACAAGATCACTAGAATGACTTGCTTTGTATTGATTTAGATTACAGAGAGCTTGACACCTATTACTATGACTAGTCAAGTACTAAAGAGATGGGGATCCAGGAGCAACCAGTTCTCACTAGCAACTAAAAGAAAGAAAGAAAATTTGAATGAGAACCCCAAAGCTTTTCTAGCTATTCACCGATCTAATTAAGTGAACACAATCCAATTTCCAATGGATTTTTCTTCTCTGGTTGTTGAAGTATACATCTCTGAATTTAAGATAAAGATTATGATCATGCTTGGAGGCAGTTCACACACAAGAAACCAAAACCCATCCTCATTACATGTTAATTGTATTCAAGTTTTGGCGGTGCTTGGTGGCTAAAATAAAGAATTAGTTAGAGATTAATCTGTGATGTTTATTGATCAGAAATTATGAGCTCTTTAAGTTGGACGACTGTGAATTCGTTTGCTTCATATGGTGATATGGTAACCTACAACTGACTGGTTAGAATTTGATTCTAAGGTGGCGTGAATTAACTACATATCCATGATTCATTTGGTGTTAAATATAGGTGTTTGTAAGTTTTATTTGGGACATGTAATTGATGCATCCCAATTTCCAAGTACAAATCTTAAGAAAGTAGATGGAACATAGATGGGTGTGAGCTTATGAACCTCGGCAAATGCTCGGTGAGATGTTTAGTGTGGATTGATTAATTAAGTTGGTAGCCAGCTGCTACACTAGTGCGGAGCCGGTAAACGCTTCACCTGAACTTGTAAAATGGTCTTAATTTGGATGCACAATATTAATTCATATAGATTTACTTGCATACAACTGCGGTCTTAGGATATCAACATACCTAAATGAGTATTTCAAACTCAGAAGGAAGTTAAAGAACTAACGAGCAAGAGGTAGGGACTTACATTTCTTTTATACTGTCTTTTCATGTGTCATATTTTAATGTTGCAAATTATTTGATATATTATTGATGATAAAAAAGCATTCATGGTTTTGTTTGGTATATATAGATTACTCGTGGTTTATCGATTATAGTTTTTATTAAAGTGATTAGTTACAAATATTATGTTTTAAACTGGAGTTATTAAAGTAGTATATGTATATTGAAATAGTTTTATAAATGGATTTCTCGATAAATCTCTTTCCAATGGTGGAAAATATTTGGTTTTGTAATGCGGGGCAAGGAAACCCGATTGTAATGTATAACTGGGATGTGTGAGGTCCCTAGATTGATGAAAATATTGATCTGGTATGCTGTCACGATTATGGCTGTGGCCCGGTTAGGGTAGCCATGGATATTGTTTAAATCTGGGGACTCACCACACATTTAAATATATGGTATATATAGTTAATATATAATGAGGTCGTTTGGAGAGGGACATGTGAATTCCTATAATGAATGAGTTGTTGTCATATTCCGGAGACGACAGTTCATTCTAGGATGACATCTATGGTGTTCACCTTTAGAAGGTGAATGGGCCGCCTTCTAGAGAGATACATTAGAGATGTATCCGGGAATTCCTTTTCACCATTCCAGACCACCATTCATGTAGTGGTACGTTGTTGATATATTAGTTCAGATGAGGCTACATGTTACCTCGATGAGGTTTAAACGCAAGGGGTGAGAGTTAGTCCACTCCTGGACGTGTGTCAGGATCCTGTGCAGTCTGCAGTAGTCAAACGGTTGACCACCGTAATTCAGGGATTCTTCGTATCAGGAATCGTGGTCAAAGGCCCACCTGAGCCTAAATGGACGGGTTTAGTGTTCTGGGAACACAACAACGGTAATACAGTCACCCCACCGGAAATCAGGAAATAACGGTGTAGGTTCAGACTGGTAAGTACTGAACCAAGAGATTGCCTGGGACCGGGGCGGTATAGCGGTCGTACCTCATCATTCTAATAGGATGCAGCTACCCGACTTATTGTATGGATGCATGGTTAGTATGATTACTATAAAAGGTAAAAAGTTTGGTTAAAAAGTATTTATTTATTAAATTGCTTATATTATTTATTATGACAGTTAAATTATTTCAACTGTTTCGTATGGTTAATCGTCATGCATGACTAGATAGTATTTTGGAAATGTGAGTCACTACTGAGCAAGTGGAAATGCTCA